>OY998179.1:3733750-6427500 GCA_963921935.1 Galeruca laticollis
GGCAATTCTTTTCTACGGTTCATTTTTTTTCGGCTTCAACTAATCTTTGGACCGTTTTGAAAGAACATATTTCCAATTTAACTTTAAAACCACTTTCTGAAACTAGATGGTCGAGCAGAATTGATGCCATTACTCCATTGAGGTATCAGCTTGGGGAAGTCTATGATGCTTTATATAGTATATTCAGTGGAGTTTTTTTCGATAACAATACAAAGCATATGGCTGAATCTTTAGCAAATAAATTAAAAAGTTACCGGTTTAAATGTACATTAGTATTGTGGTACAATGTTCTGTTTAGAGTCAATACTGTTAGCAAAACATTACAAACCAAAGATTTTAATATCTCGAAAGCATGTACCCAAATAAATAATTTGCTAAAGTTTTTCAATAGTTACCGAAGTGATAAAGGATTTGGAGATGTATTAGTTGATGCTTCTGAACTTGCAAAATCTCTAGATGTAGAGCCAACCCTCAAAACTAATAATTTGTTTAGACCAAGGCGTGTTAAAAAACAATTTAATTACGAGAATGACGATGAACCAATTACAGATGGAGAACTGGATTTTAAAATAAACATTTTTTTTAGTACACTTGATATTGTTATAAGATCAATTGGCAAAAGGTTCGACTTATTGTCGTCCCATTCCGACCATTTTCAATTTTTGTGGGATATTTGTAAATTTTCAGATTTACCAGAAAAGGAACAATTAAATTGTTGTTTACAGCTTGAAGGAGTTTTAACAGACAAAAATCGTAATGAGCGTGACATAAATGGAACAGAATTGTTCCACGAGTTGCAATTTTTAAAAAATCTTAATCTACAAACACCGACACAAATGTGAAACTACATTATAAAAAATAATTTAACTCATTCTGTTCCAAATGCAAGCGTAGCTTTGCGAATTTTGTTGACAATACCTGTATCGGTTGCTACATCAGAGAGAAATTTCTCAAAGTTAAAGTTAATCAAAAACTACTTAAGATCGTCAATGGCCCAACAACGGCTCGATAATTTGGCAATCATATCGATTGAAAGTGATTTGTTGGACAATATAAATATGACTGAACTTATTTCTGAATTTTCCAGAAAGAAAGCGCGTAAAGCTACTTTTATTTAGTGGTTATTCAGGTTATTTAGATTAGGTAAACTATTTCTTGTTCAAAACATGTTTATTTTTTGTTTGGTAATAAAATGTTTATTTTTGCTTCAAAGTTGTATTATTTATTAATTACCGTCTAGCGATTATGTTGAATGTACATAATATAAAATTTAAAAAATATATGCACCAAAAAAAGGCGCTGTGATCACATTTGCACGACGGCGCTCGACCAGGTTGGAACGGCCCTGCTTGGGGCGAGAGGAGAAGCGTTGGCAGACCTCAACAGCGTTGGTACGATATAAAACGCGCAGCAGGTTTAAATTGGTATCAGGTTGCACAACACAGGGAAACCTGGAGAACATTGAGAGAGGCCTATATCCAACGGATAGAAAACGGCTAGAAGGAAAGTTCAAAAACAACAGATAATATTATTGACTATAATTGTGATCTGTACTATATCCCGTGAGTACTGTCAAATGTCAGTTTAGGTCACTTCATTATGTTAGTAAATATAAGTATAACAATAAAAACTAAATCTAAAGTGTGCTTCAATGATATCCCGTTTAAAGTCGTTAAATATTCGTAAAAGTAATAAGAAACAAATAAAAACAATTGAAAATACGAAAAATCTACAAAGAACAATATAAAAAATAGACACAAATTCAAGTTTAAATAAGCCGTATGATAATAAATTTACCTGATGACAATACATTGATCTTTTTTTGTTGTTATCATGTTATTATAGCTGTTATCTCCGACTGCAAAGATATGTGGAGGCACCTCCTCCATCCTCTTACCCTTGTAACTAACGATAACCGCATTTGTATATATCGGTAAAATCTCATAAGGGTTTATAGCTATTAACATGGATCCTGTATAAGTCTAAAACACAAACAGATCAACATTTCGATCGCTTTTAATTTCTCTACTTACATAAATGAATTTTTCCCTATATCGTTTATGTAGATTTCTCAAAATAGCATATTCCTGTAAATCCCCCAAATTTATCATATCTTCCACGCCATTGACAGAAGATATGTGCATAGTTTTGATGACTTGCTGGTTGGAGATGTAGCTTTCTTTGCCGTCATCATCTAGGACTCTGACTCTGTTAGAGTCTACACCTACTATTTTACCGCCAATTGGTATGTCGAATTCCCCGTTACCTACAGGTTTTACCCATATGTAATCCCCCTAAAACAGTTTAATCCCCGTTTGAATCATTATCTCCGCAAAATTCGTCTTATCGCTCCCAATTTTGCATTTTTAATATCGAAAATATACTTATTTTAAGAGCTCCTGGTATATGTATGACGAATCATAATTTTTCAGTTGAGTTTAAAAATACAATAAGTGCTCAATATTGTAAAAAGTACAAAATACAACAAAAAGTATTCTTCTACTTATTATAGTAGATATCCTAATCATTACATATTTTTTCCATATAGGTAAAAAAATCCTTTGTTTTGGATAATATAATTTTATTAAAGCTTCAAAATATAAAGATAAGGTTACTGATTAAATAAATATTTTATCAGAAATAAAAACTAGATAGTTAAAATAATTTTTGACACAAAAATATTGCTACTATATGCTTATTCCTTTAATAATTTTCGAAATATTGAGCAAAACGATCATATTATTGAAAAACATTTAAACAATTTAAATCGTCTCAAAAGGAAAAAGACATGTAGAGGATTGTAAAGAAAAGAAACATTAAAATATGAGAAAAAACTTTAAATTCGATAATATAAACTAGGTATTTCATTTAAGAATCTAAAAATAAGATTGAACCAATTTTTTGAGTAAAAAAGAAGAATAAAATAATGAAAACAAAGTAGAAGAAGAATGGAGAGGGTTGAAGCAAATAAAAGAATTGAAAAGCGATAATGCAGCTTACCAGACATAAGTAGTTAAGTATAACCTATAATAAAACCTGTATATACCTATAACAAAAAAATGTATGAACAATACTCACCACAACCAACCTTGGCTTATTAGCCATAATGGTTGTTTAAAACTGAACTTTTTCCACAATCAAATTGTTCGTTCACCTATATTTTTAGACTACAATTTTGTGTAATATATTTTATAACTAATTAATACACTACATGGTTATCAGCCGAATTATCTCCCGTTAAGGATTATTGATAAAATATAATTGCTAATACCTATATCGATAACAAAAAAATCTTATCTCGTCGTTTGTCTTAATTCTTGGACGCGATTATTTGTCATCAATCTCTTTCAGATTAAAAGTATATATGATTGAAACCTTTCAAATATATGTTCTAGAATTGCATTAAGATAATGAAGACGGTATTGATTAAATGGAATCGATAATTCGGCGCTACCTTTTTAAGTTTATGCGGCTCCTCTCGCAACTAATGTAGTCCAATTCAGAAACTAAAATGTACATTAGCGTCATCTGTTAACATTAACTTCAAGTTGTGTTTTCCATATATACCTTAGAACATAAAAATAGTAATCACATTTTTATTATTATGTAAGAAGTTGGGAAGTTCTTTATATCAACATTATAACATCTAAATTAACATTTTTTGAGAAAAAATAGTGCATGTTTAGATGTAATTTTTTCAGGAAAAAGGAAAATATTATTTCTTATAATGTCATATATTTACATAGTTGGTTAGCAAATAAAGAATGACAAAGTAAACCTTAGATAATTTCAAATGGCAAAAATACAGAAGGTATTAATGTATTCTTTAACATAATGGGAGCGTCTATAAGTTTTCCTTACCTACATTTTTTTTGTTAACTGATTGTATGTACTTCCCTACATATACCATACAAAAATAATATCTTTGTTCTAGGTTTCCTAAAAATCAAAATAGGAAAATACAATGGGTTAATTTTGTTAAAAAGCCTGAATTTATTCCAAACAGCAGTAGTGTTTTATGTTCTCGTCATTTTTCTGAGGATTGTTTTGATCGATCATCCAAGTTACAAGTGAGACTACAACCAAATGCTACCCCAACAATTGAAGTTGATCGCTTGAAATATGTAAGCTATGTACACATTCTAAGTGTTTTAATGTTTATTTCCATATTTTTGAAAGAAACATGTTATAAGTAATAATTTTATTATTGATTTTAGGTCAGATTGTTTAATCCAGAAGTGTCGAGACCTATAAAAAATGTAGAAAGTTCATTACGAGATGATAATTTATGTGTGCAAGAATGCTCTGATAGAAAACGAACTCCTTCACCCCGTCCAGAAACATCTCTAGAATTCGTAGAAGAGTGTACACCTCGTAAAAAATTTTTAAAAAGGAAAATTGTTGACCTGGAAAAAAATATTCTTTTAAAGCGCCAGAAAATACGTAGGCTGCAGAAAGCTAACTGGAGACAGAAGAAACAAATATCTTCACTGAGGGTAATGACATCAGAATTGAAGAAAGAAATTTTTTGTTTGAAGAGCATAAACATGTTATTCTAGAACATTTTGGGAAAAACAAAGATATAATTGAAAGAGTTTTGAGAAAGACTCAAAATAAAAGTAGGAAAAAATCGTACGAACATTCAGTAAGAGCTTTTGCGGTCACTCTGCATTTTTTTTCACCCAAAGCATATACGTATGTTCGACAAAAATTTGAAAACTGTTTACCTCATCCAAAAACATTGAGTAAGCGGTATTCTTCAGTAGATGCAAAGCCGGGTTTCACCTCGGAAGCTTTTACCTTCTTAAGGTCTAAAGTGCAAAATTCTGATAATAAAAAAATAATTTGTTCTTTGGTCTTTGACGAAATAGCTATTAGAAAACACTTAGAATATGTTGGTAGCGATTATTATGGCTATGTAAATTTTGGTAGTGATTTGCATGGGGACTCTATGGAATTAGCTAACGAGGCTTTGGTTTTCATGGTAGTATGTATAAATGAATCTTGGAAACTTCCCATAGGTTATTTTTTTATTTCAGGTATTAATAGTCAACTAAAAACTTCCCTTGTAAAACAAGCTCTAATTCTATTAAAAGATGTTGGGATTACAGTAAGTAATATTACTTTTGATGGATGCACAGCTAACTTTAGTATGTGTAATTTATTAAATTGTCATTTTAATAAAAGTGATGTTAAGGCTGATTTTACATTTGAAAATAATAAATATTTTTTATTACCTGATCCAGTTCACATGACTAAACTGGTACGTAACTGTTTTGGTGAAAAGAAAACGTTTATAGATATTGATGATAACGTTATCGATTTCCAATTTGTTGAAAAATTGAATAATTTGCAAGAAAGTGAAGGACTTCACCTGGGAACTAAACTTAGAAAAACACATATTAACTTCTGTAAACAAAAGATGAAAGTTAAACTGGCGACACAATTACTAAGCCGTTCTGTATCTGAAGCCTTACTTTATTGTAAAGATAATTTACATTTAATAGAATTCGCAAACTGTGGTCCAACAGCAAAATTTATTTTGTTATTCAATAATGCTTTTGATATTTTAAATTCGCACAAAATTTCTGATTTTCAGTTTAAGCAGGCTGCATGTCAACAAAATATAGAAAACATTAAACAATTTTACACAGAATTTGTTTATTATGTAAATAATTTAAAATTTACTGATGGGACCCCAGTTCTAGATTCGCAAAGGAAATCCGGTTTTGTAGGCTTACTAATGGGACTAAAGGCTTTGTTAGGTATGTTCGATGAATACATCGTTAAAGAACATTTAAAATTTATTCCTACCTATAAACTCAATCAAGACCATCTTGAATTGTTCTTTGGAACAATTCGTTCTCAAGGGGGATACAATAATAACCCCACATGCATGCAATTTACTGCAGCATATAAGAAAATATTGATTCACTCAGAAATTAGGGAAGGTGGTGCTGGAAATTGTATACCTCTGGAGAACATAAATATATTGAATGTAAGTTCAAAAACCAAATCTCCTGTTCAAATTATTAATGAGTCTATAGTAAATCGATCAGAAAATGTTGATGATGCTCAGGATGACATATTCCTAAATACTATATTACATGATCATAGTTATGCATTTGATTGTGACAGTTTATCGCCTTATTGCTTAGAGGTAATAAATTACATTGCAGGTTTCGTTTCATTTAAACTGGGACGGAAATTGCAATGTGAGCACTGCGTTTCACAACTTTTTGGCAATAAGGAGGATTTTTTAAATTCTTTAATTAACTTTAAATCTAGGGGAGGTTTGAGTTTTCCCAGCTTTGATGTTATTGAAATTTGTAAAAAAACAGAAATATTTTTAAAAAGGGTCCAAAGCTGCAACAAAAAAATTAATAAAGACATAGTGGCAATAAAAGTTTTAAATCATTTTATCGACAAAAAAATTTTTGAAAACATGAGTAACCATGATTTATCCCCATTAGAAAATCATAAAGCGTTGTTAATTAAATGTATTTGTTATTGTTACCTCAATACACGAATAAATTATATCTGTAAAAATGCTGTAAAAGATGAAAAAATTCGCACAATGTACACTAAATTGATTTTATTTAAAGGACAATAAGATTATATTCTTGAGTTTTATTTAACTTTTCCCCTCCTTTGACATTAATTGTTACGTACTTATTTACTTTCAATTTAAGCTCTCCATTTAAATTTGACCAAGAAAACGGTCTTAAAGTAATAGGTTTCAGAAGTGACAGTGAATCTGCCTGATGTTTTAAGGATTTATCAAATTTATTTGTTTTTTCACGTTTTTATATTTTTATTCATAGATTTTGACTGTACGCCACTGTCATTAGTCGGCCATATGCAAACTCCATTTTGGTCCCACCGATTTGAGTATATGCTCCTTCCTGTGTTTTTATGTTCTAAGATATATACATATAAATAATTTATTACGTATATGCATTTTTCATTACTTGCAGTGACATTTTAGGCGATTTCGTACCGCTTTGATTGGTAGTGACTTTGGTTAACCAAATGGTAGGTCCTACGTCACCGGTATGACGTAAAGTACCAATTACAGGCAAAATCGTTTGGTTCTCAATTGGTACAGCTGATTGATGAAATTTACATTTACGTTTTATATTGCGATCGGAAAAGTTGTTTATTAAGTTTAACTATTACTATATTGTATTGGAGTTTTGAGTTAAATATATATAGCAAAAACCCAAAAAAAGCCAAAAATTCAATTCGTTTCAATTACTTTGTTCGCTTGCAAATAAAAAGCAAGCAAAAACTACTTTGGACAAGGATGGAAAGCTACCAATTTCAGTAACCGTGCAGATCTCGGTATGTGATTTGACAGACCAAAAAGGGTACCAAAGTAAACTTGACGTCATCGTTTTTCGAAACGAAATCGATTGGTATGTATTTGACAGACCAAAGTGGGGTACCAAAGCGGGACGAAATCGCTATTTGTGATAAATTACTTATATCTTCATCTAATGAATAAAGTTTTAAGAAACAATATTAATAGATGTTAATAAAAATGGAATGAGTAGCGCCTCCCGGTTATAGGTTGAATCAAATAAGAAAAAACGTAAACTATAATGAACACTTTGCGCTAAAATAGATTTTTAATATTGTCATAAAATGAGTATTAATTGTCAATGTTCTTTAATTTTGTTCTATGCTCTTTGTTTACAATGTTATAAGCTGGGAGTCACAAAAAAGGTCAAGAGGAATGAGGTTAGGTTGCACGATTATGCCATAGACAAGTGATAACTTAATTTCCTGTAATATTTTAATTATTAATGAAGTTATTAAAATATAGTAACTGGCGTCATTAATAATACAACATAGTGTAGTCAGTAGAAGATTGAAGACAAAATTTTGTGTACTGTGTAGTTTTATGTAATGTATATAAATAAAGAATAAGTTTTTTTTGTTACAGATAAAACGTTATGTATTGGTCTATTTTTTTAATTAATAAAATACTGTAAAAGTATGTCACTATTTTTCTTTTTACATGTATAAAATTGTTTTTTAGCAAATTAATTTAGATACATTAAAATTGCTAATATAATTTTTATTGTTTTAAAAAGTCAGGTAAGAAGAATTATTAAATCACAACAAAATATTTTTTCCTGAACAATATTGATTAATACTGTCGTAGTTACGATATGCTATAACACACTAATATTTCCCAATGGAAATATGAAACTTCATATTTCACTATAAAAATGTTATATTTTTTAATTGAAGCAACAAAAATAATAAGAAATGTTTTATTTTATTTCATTAAGAAAAAGAAGACGGTTTTGATTAAATACAATAGACAATTTTACGCTATCTTTTCTACTTTTGTGCGGCTCCTCTCGCAACTAGGTATAGTCAAGTCCTATTCAGAAACCATGATTTACACTTCAACTTCTATGACTTTTAGTTAAATGGAAATTATTGATAATCGACGAGCCGGAAATATAAGACATTTCAACCAAATTTTTCGTTAATACTTCCAGTGAAAGTTTTTAAAAATATTTTATGATGAATCGGCAAATTACTTATATCTTCATTTAACAAATAAAGTCCTAAGAAACATTATTAATCGATTTTAATAGAAATGGGACGAGTAGCGTCTCCTTATTACCCAACCACCTGATAGTCGGGTGTATCGTGAATTTCTAATTGTAGATGGTTTAAATGGATTTTATGTAAATAAAATACATTTTAATCAAATAAGAAAAAAAGTAAACTATAATGAATACTTGTGGAATCATTTACGCTAAAAATAGATCTTTATTACCTCTCTATTAATAAATTATGTTCATACCTTTGAAATTAGGTTATGTTTTGATCATTGTATTTATATTTGGATCTCTGGCTGTTTTATACCAATTTCAGCTCGCAAAATTACAAGACAAATTAGAACAGTTAGGTAAGAAGTTACATGAACACAGTGTATTCAAAATTAAATTAAAAATTGATTATTTTTCGTAGAATCGAATCAAAATCGGAACGAGGTTATCCTACATACAGAGAAAAATATTATAGACGATAAAGACTTGGTTATATTATACAATCGAGTACCAAAGACTGGTTCTACAAGTTTTGTAGGTGTAGCTTACGATTTATGTAAAAAAAATAAATTTCATGTCTTGCACGTTAACATTAGTGCTAACAGCCATACCGTAACTTTAGAAAATCAAATTAAATTTATACACAATGTCACCAACTGGAGGAGCATGAAACCTGCACTATATCATGGACATTTTGCGTTTTTCGATTTTTCAAAGTAAGCATTAACGTATTGATATATTAGTATTATAAAACGAATGTTTTTAGATATGGTGCATCCAAACCTTTGTTTATAAATCTCATTCGTAAACCATTAGATAGGTTCATTTCTTATTATTATTTTGTAAGATATGGCGACAATTATAGACCTTATTTGATAAGGAAGAAACACGGGAATACTATGGTGAGGATTTATTTTTATTTTTTCTAGTGTATTAATATCGATGCAACTTTTAGACTTTTGAGGAATGTGTAAATAAGCAACTACCAGAATGTGATCCTAACAATATGTGGTTGCAAATTCCATTTTTCTGTGGACATGCAGCAATTTGTTGGTGAGCATATGAATGATATCATTTACGAAAAGTGTCTAAACTTTTACTTTTTCAGGAAACCTGGCAATAAATGGGCTTTGAACGAGGCCAAAAAGAATCTAATCAACAATTATTTCCTAGTCGGATTAACAGAACAACTTAAAGAATTTGTACAACTACTTGAATTATCTCTTCCAAGATTTTTTAAAGGCGCTACTGACCACTTCCAAAATAGCAATAGATCCCATTTAAGGCAAACTGTTCAAAAAGATCTACCTTCAAAAGAAACTTTGGAAAAAATCAAAACTAGCACTGTATGGCAAATGGAGAATGAATTTTACGATTTTGCTCTAGACCAGTTCAATTTCGTTAAGAAATTTATAATGAAAAATAAGGGGCAGCTTGTGATGTATGAAAAAATCAGACCCAAGGTGTAGAATCTCAAATTTATGCCAAAAATTGTGTGATCTACATATATTTTATATACTTATTTGGAGACTGGATTAGCTATATATGTAATATAAACTAACTTTAACTAATTTTTGGTGCAATTTCATTTCAAAATCAAAATAAAATGTGTTAATACTAATCTTTGTTTAATTGTATTCCTATATATATCTAATTAAATTGTATTTGATGCATTTTTTGTCTTTGTAAAAACAATTCAAACGATTTCCAGAACTTATAGGGTGAGCAATATTAAATAAAAAATACACCACAATTTGATAAAGACGATATTTTGCAAATGAAAAATTGCGCTACCTAGTGGAAAACTACGGACTTAAAACTAAAAAATCTTGCTCGCCATTAATAATGAATCACCCTATATACTAAATTTCGAAGTAAGTTACTACAAAGTATCATTTTTTGAAATATATTGTAAATAACTGCGAGAGAGCTTGTCCATTAATTAAGTAAACTAAAATCACTTCGCAATATTAGCAATTAAAAACACTCTTGTCAATTGTTAAGGTTATAAATAATCTTTAAAAATTGAAATATTCTATATTGGAAATTAACACTACATCTGTTGATTATTTTATATGCATAGTTGAAAAAGTGTCTAGCTATACGCTTTAATAATAGTTCAAAAACCGGCGAGAATGGCGCTCATGTACACACAGGGTATGGGTGTGAACCCTAGAGAATGGACTGTAATAGTTGATCAGCGTATACAGATCTAAAAGAAAGGGAGAGACAAAGCTAATGAGCAGCCAGTAGTTGCATATTTCTAGTATTCTGATTGATGCATGTCGCTGGCCTTTGTTGCAGAAAAGAGACGGGAATTGGCAGCACAGCCGTTTTGTCTCTTTCTAGACTAGAGATTAGTCACTTTTGTGTATGGGGGGTAGAGGAAAGAACTATCTCATATGAGGGAAAAGTTTAAAAAATGTCCAAATAAACAGTAAAAAATAGTTCAAAACTCCTCCAAAGTAGCCCTAGCGTAGACAATCGGCGTGACGTAGTCACGTACTTCATCCCATAATTATTAGTCTGTCCAAGCGAGAGACTGGTTATTACCGGCGGTAATGTCAGCAAATGTCAAAATACGTCACGGTTATACTGGTCGATTTGATATAGTGGTATGTCTTTATCTACTTTGTGTAGGGTCTGGAGGATTTATTTAGATACATTTTCGCTGTTTTGATTTGTTTTTCAGTGTTTATTATCCTTTGCCCATTTGGAAACTTAAGAACTTCAGTTTTAAAGAATATGCCATAAACAAATCTCAAATATCACATCTGTCAACCTCTATAGCTCTGCTCCTGACAGGGTTACTGGTGGTTTTAACCCTGACGTACTTTGACATCAAACAATGACGTAACGGTTAATACCAATCCTCGCTAGGACGATACGGTATTTACTTTTAGTTAGTAGAGACATAAAGCAATTTTTAAAATACATCACTTATCCGTATACGTAACGTAACGGAGATACGTGACTAATCAAAAAAGGTATAAAGGTAAAAACCCATTTCTTGAGTTATAACTTTTAATCTAAAAAATATTCCATCTGCTTGGATCTTCGTAGGAATTGTGCCCCGATATTTCCCTCAGCCAAATAATGTCACTGCCACTGTAAAAAGTCTTTTTCGTTATAAATCCATTATTCTATATCAAATAAGTAGTTTGTTATGTTCATTAAAAATAAGGTTATGATTTTTGAACATACAACATCACTTTTGTCGATTGGACATTGAAAAACGAGAACATATGAATGCAATACGGTACGTTAGGTACGTGTGACGGATTGATACGTTTCACGTAACGTAACGAAACCCACGTATCGCTTCTGCACATGCGCATTGCGATACAGATACGTATAAGTGGTGATTTTTAAAACTGCTTTTTGTCCCTATCCCTAGTATTAACCAACCCTCGCTTGGACAGGCTATATATCTCTATCATTATCTAATAAAACTTTCAGAGATCTTTTTAATATTTACCCGGTGGCTACTGTGGCGTCTCCGTTATATACTACATTTTAACAGCCACTTTTTCATTCACAGAGACGGTTCTCCTTTCCTCTACCCTCCATACTTTTATGACAATAACGATCAGTCCATTCTCTAAGTTTACTTAACCCTCCTCAAGCCTTTGATTCCACTTGAGTTTCTGATTTTAACTTTCGTAAGTAACTAGAACGGTAAGAACCCCGGTCGTGAACGTCAAGTGGAACGCATCCGTAGTTGACGTATATTGTCAACAGTCATTCACGTTGACGTTTATATTCTTTGCTGCTAACTTCATTCACATAATAAAAATAAACAAGCGGGAAGTGTTGCTCGAGTTAAAGACTATTATTTATCGAAATGGACAAAAATCAATTATCTGCCGTCCTCCAAGTACTGAAAAAATATAACTTGAAGGTAATACTAATAATTATAATCATTTTGTTTACTATAATAAGTTTTATTTAGGGAACTGAGGAACTTCTTCGAAAAGAAGCCAATCTTGCTGAATATAATGAAGAGTTAAAAGAAGATTCGGACGTTAATAACGTATTAACAGGTTACAAAAGTGATGGAGACCCTGAAGCTTATGAGACTGCTTATTCAGATCTTAAAAGATTCGTTGAGAATTCCTTAGATATATACAAACACGAATTAGGATCTATATTGTTTCCAGTTTTGGTCCACATGTATTTAGGTAAAGTTGTCTATAATAATATAATCTCAATTAATTGAAGAATATGTATTTATAGAATTGGTGTATAATAACCATCCATCAAAAGCTATAGAGTTGATGAAGAAATTTGGTCCTGAACAAGACTATTACTACCAAGAAGATCTCCGAAAATTAGCTATGATTATGAAGAAGGAGCATATGAACGGCAGCGAAATAGTTGAAACCTTCAAATCAAACCAGTTCGTTATTAGAATATCCAGAGATACGTTATCATTACTAAAAAGACATTTAAACGAAAAGAAATCATCTATATTGTTAAATATCATCCAAGATCACCTCTACTTTGATATGTATGAAGGCGTAGCAAGGAACAAGACTCAAATTGATGCTACCGCTGGATCAATGGGTGGTGAAATATCCAAACGTAAGTTTATTACCAAATAAAAACTCGATTTTCTAATCGTTATTTTTCCCATTTAGATAATAAAACGAAGGTATATTACGGAATCCCGAAAGGACCTGATCCAATAACGATAGCTGCTCCTCTCGAGGAAGAGGAAGAAGGAGCCGATCAGGATAATCCTGATAAACCGAAAAAGAAAAAGGCTAAAAAAGATCCAATGTTTTCTAAAAAGACTAAATCGGATCCTAATGCTCCTCCGCCTGACAGAATACCTGCTCCAGAATGGTAAGTATTTAGTTCTGAATGAAGAAAATTTGTGTCAATTAATTTCAGGTTTTTTATAGGAAAGATAACGATCGAGCAGAAAAGTTCAAGGCAAATAGAGAGATTTCGAAAAGAGTTACATTAGGAGCAGACTCTTTACCATCTTGTTGTTGTTATACTTTACTTAATGCTAATTACTCGTAAGTACATATTTATACATCTTAACATTAAACCTGTACATTTTTAATATTTAACATTATACTTTTTGTGACCTACGTTTTTCTGGCCTTCGATGTTTCCTTGAAGGCTTTTTGTACCTCATTCTTCATATTACATGACTGCTTTTTTGTTTCTTGATCATATCAAAAAGCGATCACTCTATTCCAGCTCTTATCAGCAGAATATCTTTCTTAATTTTGTCCATACATCTGGGACATTCTCCGCAATGACAACGTCCAAAAAGTTTTTTTAACTGAGGATGTTTCCAGAGTTCACATTTTTAAGATGTATAATAGTATAGTCTACACAGACACATAGCCCATATTTTTTATAAATTTTGTAGACTAATTTTATTTTTTATTGTGGGTTCTATGAATGTATCAACTTCCCAAGTATATTCAAGTTTTATTAGTGTTTTTTGTAGTCCAATTTTATCATAGCATAATTTACTTTATTAATATTACTCCAGTAAATGAGGAGAAAAATTGGATATGATACAGATTTCTCGGTTGGTGAACTGATTTTTATGAAAATTTGAAATTGAGTGTTGGTTTTATTTTATTTTTAGGGGGTAAAAACCACCCTCTACTCTAATATATAAGAAAATTACTCAAATGTACATTTTTTATACTAAAATCATACCGAAATAAGATTATATCTATATAAAAAAATATATATAAAGTATAAATATTGTGAATTAATATTTTCATAATGTTTATTATAAATCAACCTCTAAAAACCCCCCTTAATAATATAATTACAAAATTTTTTTTTCTTGAACATTTTTTATCATGCATATATGATAAGTGGAAATATTTTCAATAATTTATGATAGTTATAAATAATTCATTGTAATGCTTCAACCCTTATAAACAACCCCTTATGACAATATATTAAAAAAGGAGTTATTATCAGTTTTAAATTGTTTGATACTAGAAATGTAATAAATCATAATCTTTTAACTGATTACAGTATAATTTGTTATGCAATACATCATTTTAACCTCCTTAATCACAAAATATATCCTGGAGCCTAGAGATATTGTACAAAGGAAGACGAGATGCCTTTATGCCTTTCGTTTTTAAAAAAGATAACTTCCTTAATTTTATAACCATGACATGGATTCAAAAACCATTTTATAGAAAATTTGAACTCCTTTAAAATTAAATATTTTACATTTCGTTTTTTAAAATTTGTCAGATTAAATGGCTTGAGAGGTTCTCGCAAACTACAAACTTTTAGCTGTTAATTTTTATTCTACAGAAATAAAAAAAAATGTTGAGTGGAAAAAAGATCTAACTTTTTTTACTCGAGAGTATCTCCTTTCTTTTTTGTAAATTTTTCTTAGAAATTTGAAAGAAATTTTATAAAATTAATATTTTCTAAAATAAGTATTATAAATTGCTTAAATTTATTGAACATAAAGTAAGTACCTAAATAAAGCATATTGTAGCAAGATTTCAAAATTCATGGCGAATTAATTACCGTTTGTATAATTTCTTTTATTTCAAAAAATTGATATCAATTTTATTCTTATTATAACTCTCTTAATTATTATGCTAATGTCTTCAAATCAATTTCACTTGAAAGGTTTTTTAACGTTCTTTAAAAAAGTTAAATATAATTTTTTTGAAAATTGGTAAAGAATTTTGTTGTTTAATTTTGAAAATTTTTAATTCTATACCTAACAAGCAAAACATTATCAACAATCAACCATATCTCAGTAACTATTGCACTTGGATTAATAAAGCTTCAATTTTGTTCATTTTTTTTTATAAACTGTAGACTTTCCTAATTATATTTGAAAAACCACTCAAAACGTGTTTTTTTTTATTTAATACTAACTCTGAAAGTATTGATTTTTCGAAAATTGTTCATAACAAACTTTTTGCTTAGAATTTCGTTCTTTACCGATTTCTGATATTATTTTTCACCCCTGGTGAGGTGGGGCTTCCACCCCCTGAACCATATCGACACAATATCACTTTTGATTCTTGAGCTAATCTTTACCAAATTAACCAAATCATTGTCAGTCGGTTCAACGACTCAGAAATTACCATTTACTGGACTATATGAATTCCATGAATTTATCAATTACCCATTTACTGGACTATTTCAATCCCATAAATTTATCAACATCCCCAATTGTTTGAAGTTTTATTTGTTGTTTTTTATAAATTTTCTTGTCTAATTTTATTTTTTATTGTTGTTCCATGAATTTATCAAAATCCCCAGGTATTTGAAGTTTGTTTAGTTTTTTTGTATAAATTTTACATCCTAATTTTATTTATCTATTGTGGGTCCCATGAATTTATCAACATCCCCAGATATTTGAAATTTTATTTTTTGTTTTCTATAAATTTTGTAGTCGTAATTTTTTTAGTGGTTCCCATAAATTTATCAACATCCCCAGGCGTTTTTTGAGTGTTTTTTTATATATTTTCTTGTATAATTTTATTTTTTATTGTGGTTTCCAGGACTTTATCAACATCCACAAGTATTTCAAGTTTTATTTTTCAATTTTTATAAATTTTGTAGCCTAATTTTATTTATATATTGTGGGTCCCATACATTTATCAACATCCCCAGATATTTAAAGTTTTGTTTGTTGTTTTTTATTAATTTAGTAGGCCAGTTTTATTTTTTATTGTAGTTCCCATAAATTTATCAACATCCCCAGGTATTTTGAAGTTTTTTGAGTGTTTTTTATAAAAAAATTTCTCTAATTTTATTTTTTATTGTGGGTACCATGAATTTATCAACATCCCCAGGTATTTGAAATTTTATTTTTTGTTTTCTATAAATTTTGTAGTCGTAATTTTTTTTTGTGGTTCCCATAAATTTATCAACATCCCCAGGTGTTTTGAAGTTTTTTGAGTGTTTTTTATATATTTTCTTGTCTAATTTTATTTTTTATTGTGATTTCCAGGACTTTATCAACATCCACAAGTATTTCAAGTTTTATTTTTTATAAATTTTGTAGCCTAATTTGATTTATATATTGTGGGTCCCTAATCAACATCCCCAGATATTTAAAGTTTTGTTTGTTGTTTTTTATTAATTTAGTAGGCCAGTTTTATTTTTTATTGTAGTTCCCATAAATTTATCAACATCCCCAGGTATTTTGAAGTTTTTTGAGTGTTTTTTATAAAAAAATTTCTCTAATTTTATTTTTTATTGTGGGTACCATGAATTTATCAACATCCCCAGGTATTTGAAATTTTATTTTTTGTTTTCTATAAATTTTGTAGTCGTAATTTTTTTTTGTGGTTCCCATAAATTTATTAACATCCCCAGGTGTTTTGAAGTTTTTTGAGTGTTTTTTATATATTTTCTTGTCTAATTTTATTTTTTATTGTGATTTCCAGGACTTTATCAACATCCACAAGTATTTCAAGTTTTATTTTTTATAAATTTTGTAGCCTAATTTTATTTATATATTGTGGGTCCCTAATCAACATCCCCAGATATTTAAAGTTTTATTTGTTGTTTTTTATTAAGTTTATTAATAGGCCAGTTTTACTTTTTATTGTAGTTCCCATAAATTTATCAACATCCCCAGGTATTTTGAAGTTTTTTGAGTGTTTTTTATAAAATAAATTCTCTAATTTTATTGTGGGTTCTATGAATTTATCAATATCCCCAGGTATTTGAAATTTTATATGTTGTTTTTTATAAATTTTGTACTCGTAATTTTATTTTTTATTGTGGATCCCATAAATGTATCATCATCTACAGGTATTTTGAAGTTTTTTATAAATTTTCTTGACTAATTTTATGTTTTATTGTGACACCCATGAATTTATCAACATTCCCAGGTGTTTCAAGTTTTATTTATTGTTTTTTAAAAGTTTTGTAGTATGATTTTATTTTTTATTGCGGTTTCCAGGAATTTATCAACATCCACAAGTATTTCAAGTTTAATTTTTCGTTTTTTTATTAATTTTTTACCCTAATTTTATTTATCTATTGTGGGTCCCATACATTTATCAACATCTCCAGGTATTTAAAGTTTTATTTGTTGTTTTTTATAAATTTAGTAGGCTAATTTTATTTTTTATTGTGTTTCCCACAAATGTATCAACATCCCCAGGTATTTTTAAGTTTTTTGAGTGTCTTTTTATAAATTTTCTTGTCTAATTTTATGTTTTATTGTGGGTCCCATGAATTTATCAACATTCCCAGGCATTTCAAATTTTATTTGTTGTTTTTTAAAAGTTTTGTAGTATAATTTTATTTTTTATTGCGGTTTCCAGGAATTTATCAACATTCACAAGTATTTCAAGTTTTATTTTTCATTTTTTATAAATTTTGTAGCCTAATTTTATTTACATCTTACATTCATCAACATCCCCAGGTATTTGAAGTTTTATTTGTTGTTTTTTATAAATTTAGTAGGCTAATTTTATTTTTTATTGTGATTCCCATGCATTTATCAGCATCCCCAGGTATTTTGAAGTTTTTTTAGGGTTGTTTATAAATTTTCTTGTTAGATTTTATTTTTTATTGTGAATCCCATGAATTTATCAACATCCCCAGGCATTTAAAGATTTATTTTTCGTTTTGTTATAAATTTTGTAGCCTAATTTTATTTGTCTATTGTGGGTCCATAAATGTATCAACATTCCCAGGTATTTGAAGTTTTATTTGTTGTTTTTTATAAATTTTGTAGCCTAATTTTATTTTTTATTGTGATACCTATAAAATTATCAACATCCCCAGATATTTTGATGTTTTTTGAGTGTTTATTATAAATTTTCTTGTCTAATTTTAAATTTTATTATGGGTCCCAAGAATTTATCAACATCCCCAGGTATTTCAAATTTTATTTATTGTTTTTTATAAATTTTGCAGTCTAATTTTATTTTTCTATTGTGGTTCCCATGAATTTATCAACTTCCCCAGGTATTTTGAGTGTTTTTTGTAAAGTTTCTGGACTAATTTTATTTTTTACTGTGGGACCCTTGAATTTATCAAATTCCCCAGGTACTTTGAAGTTTTATTGGTGTTTTTGTTTATAAATGTCATTGTTTTATTCTATTTCTTGTAAAGGATCACATGAATTTATCAACATCCCAGAAGTTTTATTAGTGTTTTTTATATATTTCTTAGTGTTTGCTGTGCGGAAATTACAGAGGATTCTAGTATGGTTGCTGTAGGTTTCAATGATTCCATAGTGAAAGTGTGGACGCTTGTACCGCAAAAGTTAAAGGCGATGAAAAGTACTGAGCAGTTAGAAGAAGTGAATATTGAAGCGGAAGATGTTTTGGTAAGTTTTCACTTTGATCTTTTTGAATATTATTTTGACTGAAAGGCAAATTTGTTTTGATTTTAACGGACAATATTTTTTTTACAAATTGAACGGAAATTCTGGTTATCACTTAATTGAATAAACATTGAGTATTAATAACAGCCAACTTCTAAGTTTAGATAATTCATTGTAATATTTTCCGGGAGTTTGGAAAATGGATAATTATATATTTCTGAATTTCAACTTAGCCACTTCGTGTTTTTGATGCCGTGCCGTCATATTAGAAAAATGGCGACTAAGCACATTTTTGATAATATCTCCTCCCCGACTTATTTTACGATAAAATCTTTCATATAAAAAATTAAATTTCAGAAAAGTCGGTTTTATTATCTTTTTATTCATGATAATAAAACAGACTTTAGAATAAGCATTTCCTTCTGATAAAAATGAACAACCTAAAAGCTTAACATACTTTAGACATGAATATTTGCTTTAAAACTGATGACAATTTATCCAAACTCATAAACATAACAAATCTAAATCTTCAAAATTAAACAAATCAGTAATTTATAAATTAAAATATATTTTGTTATTTTTGAAGACGACTTTTTAACTTCATTATATTTAATAATTAAATTATTCTTATAAAGTTACTGCAATTAAAATAATTTCATAAATAAATATACTTAGATAACAAATTTTTTTATTAAAAAATTAACAATCTGAAAATTCCATTCCCTTTCCTCAGGTACGTATGATGGATGAACGTTCAGGTGAAACGTCCCGCACTCTTTGCGGACACAGCGGACCAGTTTACTCAGTTTCATTTTCTCCGGATCGAACCCTCTTACTCAGTTGTTCGGAAGATTCGACGATAAGATTGTGGAGTCTACAAATATGGAATTGTTTGGTCGTGTACAAAGGACACATGTTTCCCGTATGGGACGTCAAATTTTCCCCTCTCGGTTACTATTTCGCTTCTGCTTCGTACGATAAAACAGCGAGGCTTTGGGCAACAGATCACTATCAACCTCTGAGGGTATTTGCCGGACACTTTTCAGATGTCGATGTAAGCTAACTTACATATTTTATTGATCTGTTTAAATTTCTTGTTATATATTTTTAACAGTGTATCCAGTTTCATCCTAACGCGAATTACGTAGCCACAGGATCCAGTGATCGCAGAGTTTGTCTGTGGGATTGTACCAACGGGAATCACGTTAGGATTATGACAGGTCATAAATCGCCGATTTACTCATTGGCTTTCAGCGTTTGTGGAAGATATTTGTCGTCAGGGGGAGCAGATCATAAAGTGCTTATTTGGGATCTAGCGCATGGGCATTTGGTAGCCGAATTGGCTGGTCATGAGAAGACTATACATTCTTTGGCGTTCAGCAGATGTGGAAATCTTCTAGTATCAGGTATGTATAAAAAATAATTCGATACTGCTTTTATTAAATGTATTGCGTATTTCAAATTCGCGTACCACGATGTTTGTTGAACCGATTTGTAATCCTACTGACTGCGCCAATTAAATTTGTAATTTACTAAAACCACTTTGTTTTTTCCCTACAACTAAGTGAAAGCTACATAAAATCTGAATATGAAAATAAAAAATGTTAAAACAAATATTTTATTTCTAAATGTGTTCCCGTAAATCCTCCACCGTCACACAGAAATTAAAGAAATCTGTAAAATATCAGAGGTCCAAATTGTGGGAACCATTTTTGATTTCTTGGACTTGGGTTCTTCTGCTGAAACGAATCTTACAGTCCAATACAAGATAATTATTATTATAATAAAAAATATATAAACAATCCATATATTAAAACTTGGAGACGAAATGTTGGCGTTTTTCATTTTTGAATGTCCAAGGCACTTTGAACATTTTTAAATTAATCTAAATTGATAGAATGCAATTGAATTGGTACCATTTGATATTTCGCTTGAAAATGTTCGTTCTTCTCCAATAGGATATGGTCCTCTTCCCTGGATTCGATTCTTGAAGCTAATTTGAAACCATAAAAATAACACAAAGTTCTTGATTGAAAACAAACCGTAGGGTGACTGCACCAGTAATTGACACTACACCAGTAATTGCCACTTCCTATTTATAACCCCTGAAATAAGAATATTTTAGTCAAAATCTCACCAAATCTGTAATATGTACAGTGATCTCTCTTCTAACAGCCTGTATCTAAAAATAATACTATAAGATGGCGTCACATGTGGTGGAACATTTTAATTATTCAGTGTCACTCCTGTTTTAGTTAGGTTATGTTTTCTTGTCAGCTGTGTTAAGAGACGCTCAACAGTATTTTCGATATAATAGGAGACAAAATTTACCGATTCTTATAGTTTTCACGTCAAAATAAATAGTAAGGTAAGGGAATATGTATATTTTATAAGAATTTTACTGATTTTACAACTTTTTTGAGTAAAGGGGGGATGGCAATTACTGGACCTATTTTAATTAAATGTTCCAGTAATGGTCATTGATGGCAATTACTGGTGAATTTTAAAATAATACAGGATAACCCTAAAAATAATGAGATTATAAACTCCATAATTCCAAATTTATATGTTTGAAATATGTGCAAGAAATTTTGAAGAAATCCAGTAATTGCGACCACTTTTTTTAGTGGCCATTATTGGGTAATTACAGTGGCAATTATTGGTTTAGGTTTTTAAAATGGAAAAAGGGAAGAAACCTTTCTTTCAATATTCTCAAGAAACCATGGAAGCCGCTGTAGCAGCATGTCGCAATGGTATGCCGTTTTCTACTGCTGCGAAAGTGTATGAAGTTCCGAGAAATACATTAAAAAACAAAGTGTTAGGAAAAACACCAATGGAAAGAAAAATGGGCCCTTCAAGCGTTTTGTCTAAAACTGAAGAAAATGCTCTCGTTAAATGGATCACCACAATTTCAAGCAGGGGATTTTCTCCTCACAAAGATGACGTGCTAATAACAGTACAAAAAATAATGAAAAACACTCAACGTACAAATCCATTTGTTAATGACAAGCCTGGTCGCAAGTGGTTAGAATCTTTTTTTAAAAGAAATCCTGGTGTAGGCCCTTTCTTTTGTTTGCATATTCTCGATTACCGGGACCACTAGTGTCCAATATTCCAGATGACTGGGCAGTTGGAAAAAGTGAAAAAGGTTGGATGACAGGAGAGTCTTTTTTTGAATATGTAGCTAATATATTCTATCCTTGGCTTGTTAAAAATAAAATAACTTTCCCTGTTATCTTATTCACTGACGGACACAAGTCACACTTGACTTTGCACCTCAGCAATTTTTGTGAAGACCACCAAATTATATTGGTTGCTTTATTCCCTAACGCAACACACATAATACAGCCGTGTGACGTTTCTATTTTCAAACCATTAAAGGAAAATTGGAAAAAAAACTGTTCATAAGTGGAGATTGGACAGCAATATTGAGATATTAAACAAAACCAATTTTCCGTTAATGTTTCGGGAAGCAATAGATGGGGTTAAAAAGGAACACATTGTCAATGGGTTGAAAAGATGTGGGCTGTTCCCTTGGTCACCTGATGCCGTAGATTATTCTAAATTCATGAAGGACAGAGCCACCAAATCAGAAGTGACACCTAAAGCTATGCCGGTGCAACAAAAAAAGCTAACACATTTTGAATATATAGAAACTCTGATTGATCCTGATATTATTAATATGTTTAAGGAATGTGTCAAAGATGAAATTTGGAAAGGGGAAGAAAAGTGGTTGGAACTTTTCAATGTTTGGCTTAAGGCAAGGAAACAATATCACTTAAACAATGTCACCATTGACAGAGAAGAATACGTTTCTGGTACTTCCTCGGGTGCTTCCACAAGTCATCAGCTTTTGTCTAAAGTAGATCAAACTGAAACTGTACAAGATGATGTGCCCGAAGTAAGTACTTCAGGGCTTAGCAAAGAAACTACTCCCCTAAAGAACATTACAAATAATTTGATTGAGGATCTCAGAACACCAGATATCCCAGTGCAATCTTGTAGTAACCGAACTCCAATACTCAACGAAAACTCAAATTCAAGTCTTGGAACACCCTTTAAAAGAGCACTAATATGGCCAGAATCGAAAGAAAAAGTAAAGAGAAAGAGAAACTTAGAAAAGACACCATCTGTAGTGACGTCCAAAGAGTGGAAAAAATTTATGACACAAAAAGAAGAGAGAAAAAGAATGAGACAAGAGAAAAAACAAATGAAACTTCAAGAAAAAGAAAATAAACAATTAGCTTTAAATAAAATTCAAAGCATAAATAAACAAAAAAAAAAGATAAGAAAATACAGCACATCAGATTCTAATACATCTGAAGAATGGGCAGCTTCTAGAAGTGATACCTCAGAGGTTTCAGAAGAATCATCTGTTCCAGCTACTCCTTCAAAAGTAAAAGAAAATGATTACATAGTGGTGGCCTTCCCTGGGAAAAAAAGAGAACATAAGTATGTGTGTGTGATTCAAGTCCTTCTACCCAACAAGGAAGCAGAAGTAGTGGGTTTAAAAAAGTGCGAAGATGGGAAATCATTTAAACTGAACGAAAACAATGTGAGTGTTATTAGCATAAACCAAATTGTAGACAGACTACCATTGCCGAAGATAATCATATCAGGAGATCGGTTAAAATATGAATTTCAAAAGGAATTTTTTGTTGATGGTTAAAACTGTTTATGGTTAATGTTTTAATTGTATTTTAAGAATTAAAAGTGTAATTGTACATTCCGTTTTATTTCAGGTTGTTGTTGTTTGTACATGCCAAAATTTGTAGTGGCAATTACTAGCACATACAGTGGCAACCACTGGATTTTTTAAAATATGATCATGGCAATTACTGGTACTCTGGGCTAACTTCAAAAATATTTTATACTAAAGAAAAATACACATTTTTTGTAAGGTTTTAATGTGTAAATATCTCTTATTTAGTCATTACTACATATCTGTATTTTGTGTAGAAACAAAAGTCATGTTTTATGATTTTACAAGATATTCCATGAAATCACCTGCTAATAATGGCAATTACTGGTGCAGTCACCCGAGATACGTGCCACGATTTTTGTTGAACCAATTTGCAATCCTACTGACTGCGTCAATTAGATTTGTAGTTTATTACATTCACTTTGTAAAAATAAATCCTATTTTTCCTACAACTAAGTGAGACTTCACAACTTGAAAGTTATATAAAATCTGAAAGATTAACAGTGACAATTCAATTCAGCAGTCTAACAGTGGTTATATTTCTAAACTTGAATATACGTTTTGTATAGAAAACGCAATAAAAACAGGTATATAAAATAAAAAACAATAAAAGCTACCAAACACTAAAGGACATAGCAACACGTAACAACTAATAATGCAAGTTTTTAAAAATGTATCCCCTTTCTTGAATGCAGCATCTTACCCGATTTTTTAACTAATTGACAGCTCTTTCAAAATGTCTATGTGGA
Organism: Galeruca laticollis; assembly: GCA_963921935.1. Classification (NCBI taxonomy): domain Eukaryota; kingdom Metazoa; phylum Arthropoda; class Insecta; order Coleoptera; family Chrysomelidae; genus Galeruca; species Galeruca laticollis. The sequence goes on from OY998179.1 coordinate 3,758,087, forward strand.
ATGGATCATATTTTCTGTATAATTTTATGATATTTTGATTACTTAATAACTTATAGGTTAATCAAACAAAATAAATAATAAGAATTTAATTTTATGAATACCATTTGCAATGTTCTTGTTGTGTTTTCTATATAAAACGAATTTTTAACTTCTTTTCAGTAGATTTTACGATTATCATCACAATAAAAATATTTAAAAATTTTAAAGAAATTACAGGGCCGAAAATAATTATAACTATATTAAGAGCTTTGGGACACCCAGTATAGCCTATAAACCTCCGAATTTCACTTTTCTATATAAATTACTCACAAAAGTGAATCTTATTTCCTGTTTAACCCATTAGTGCGTCGAGTCCCTCTAAAGGGACGCTATTATTTTACGAAGTCTACAACTTCCTAACCTTACTTTCGAAGTGTGATCGCGCTTGTTACTCGATTTAAGACCACATACAGTCAGTCTTTATAAATTAGCAGAGGTATGAGGTTGTTTGTCTATTTTATGTGATAATGGATCCCGCGCTTTACTCTACTAGGAAGGGCAGGTAAGTTTTTATTTTTTATCTTGGATTATGGTAGAGCTACTTTTTTAAATTTTTAACTGTGCATAATTATAAGGTTTAGTATCATAACTGTATTTTTTTGCAAACAAAATATTTTTTATTTGAGACAGTAAGCCTTGTTTTTTCGTCGTCCCCTATAAGGGACTCTATGCACTCTGGACCTTATTGATAAATATATTTTTTTGCAGTTTGCCCCTTTACGAGCTTATATCTTTACTGGAAGAAGATGCGGATCAACGAAATGCAAACATATATATAGAACCGCCTGTTGACCATGGAGCAGACACAGAGGAAGACAGCGACAAATCGGATGATGAACATATTGGTGACATAAATCATTTATGTCGTGGTATACTAAAACAAAATTGTGAAATATCTCAAGAAGAAAATAATCTAGATGACATACAGGAATCTTTACTAGAACAACTACTATTTGCTCATCCTGAAACTCATGATTTATACAATGCCACCACCAGTCAGGTCCAAAAAAGAAGCTTCATACTTGGACAGGCACTGCTCCTGATTTTTCAGCAAATCGAATTTTTGTACCTAAAGAGTCTTCTTCAGAAGCTAAATCTGCCCAGACACCTGTAGATTTTTTTCTTTTATTTTTTGATGAAAATCTTACATCTAAAATTGTAGAAAAAACAAATCTATTTGCACAACAAAAAAATAGGGATTTGCAGTTCAAAAAGGTTGAGTTTTTCGTTTTATTGGGTGGAATGCTGTTATCTGGATATGGCAAATACCCTCACAAAAGAAAGTACTGGCATTCAACAGAAGATGTGCCAAAAATGTTATCTAACAGTATGCGCTTGAATAGATTTGAAACTTTGTTACGTCATATGCACTTCAATGACAATACTAAAATTGATACAAGTGACAGACTTTACAAAATTCGTCCACTAATAGATGCACTCAATGAAAATTTTAAACGACATGGTGGATTAGAAGAAGCTTTATCAATTGACGAAAGCATGATTCCATATTATGGCAAACATTACGCCAAACAGTATATAAAGGGAAAACCTATACGTTTTGGTTACAAAAATTGGGCAATTTGTAATAGTAATGGGTATATGATTAACTTTGAGATTTACACTGGAAAATCAAACTCAGAAAAGGTTTTTGGACTTGGAGGAGATGTGGTGATGTCACTGCTTCAGAAAGCAGAAGTTCCTGCCGATAATGGACTTAAAAATTTTTTCGATAATTATTTTACGAGCTTACGCTTATTACAGCACTTGTCTGAAAACAATATATGCGCCACTGGAACTGTGAGACAGGACCGAACAGAAAAATGCCCATTTCCCGATGTAAAATTTTGGAAAGACAAACCAAGGGGAACATGTTACTTTATGTCATGCGAAAATGTCACTTTTGTGCAATGGAAGGATAATAAAGTTGTCACTGTAGCAACAAATTTCGAATCTAATGATATTGTAACAACTTCTAGGTGGTGCAAGGACTCCAAAAGTAAAAAGAAGATTGCACAACCGCAAATTATAATAAAAATATGGGTGGAGTCGATATAATGGATGGACTTATTGCAGTATATATAACCAGAATGCGACAAAGAAAATGGTATTGGCCAATAGTGTCGTACTTGTTAGATGCCAGTGTGTCAAATTCATGGATTTTGTTAAAAAAAATGATGCCAAGTAATCTTAACTGTGCCTCACTACTAGTGTTTCGCAGGTATATAGCACTTAGTTTCCTTCAAACATATGGCAAAAAACCAAGCCGAGGAAAAACTACACTACCACATCCCGTTGCTTCTAGATTTGACAACATAGGCCACATGGTTAGCTATAATGAAACGGACAGAAGGTGCCAAGTGTGCAAGAAAAAATCAAATTTTATTTGTGTAAAATGTGATTGTCGACTTGATCCTAAATTTTGCTTTGAAGGTTATCATACTAATTAAAATTATTTATAATTTATGTTTTAATACTTTTCAGTTTGCACTTGTTTTATGTTCAGTTTGCATAGAGTCCCTTTAGAGGGACATTTAAAATTGGGGTAATAAAAAATACTAAATTTATTTTTACATTTTTTTACCTACTTTTATATGTATTTTAAAATATTGCATTGAAAAAATCCAAAAAATCGAATACCTTATAACTTATGCACTAATGGGTTAAACTTTCTTAATAGCTCTCTTATCACATTAAAAACAATTTTGACTATAAAATGACAAACAATATCGACCTAACTGGATTTGTGACAACTTTATAAAAATTATTTAGTGTTTGTGAAGTCAACTGAACACCCATATACTTTCGAAATAAAAAAAACTGTGCAGCAGATTATCATGACGATCTGACAGCACCGTGGTTTGATACATTCTTTTTTCTTGAAGGTCTTTTGGGAGTAGAAATGTATAAAACGTTTTTATATAAAGTGTAAATTTATGCTAACAAGAATTTTTAATTACCATATGGAGGAACCAAAAAAAGTGGAAAATGATTAGATGTATACCCTTCAACTTGTAATGTACGTCTCTTCTCTTGTCCAGCTGCTTTACTTATAGAAAACCCCCCTTTTTTCATTTTTTTAGTGAGGATACCATGTTCCAAAGGTTTTGACTGATACCGGGTGTCCCACTTAACTTTTCGGGGTTTTGATCGCCGCTTATTACTCAATCAGTTTTAGGAATAGAAACATGCGGTTTTCGCCAGTTTTATTGAAATTTATATAAGTTTTTTTCTCAATGATGGGATATTTTATCGTAATGCCGGTTTGACCGGAAATTAACACGGCAATTTTTAGGGATAGGGCAACTTTGTTATTTTAAATAGAACACCCTGTATATTTTTAGTCTAACACAAAGCTCAATCTTTAAGCTTTCTAAACATATATTGTTTGTGCTACTTTTTCTGGAAATTATGGCCTAAAATTTAAGTTAAACAACGTTAAGTATTTTCTGAGGCAATTTATTAAAAATTAATAATTTTGGACGTAAAGACATTTAACAAAAAATATTATTGCAACAAATTTTCTAAATGATGTACTCGGACGTTTACATACATTCGCCATCTTCTAATTAAGTTTCGAAAACTAGCTATCAACATCTCTCTAGGAATAGTTTCAATCACATTTATTATGTTTGTCTTTAATTATTCCAAGGTTGTAGGGGGTGGGTCGTAACATCGATCTTTGATGTAACCCCAAAAGAAAAAATCCGGTACCGTTAAATCAGGTGATCGCGGTGGCCACCTCACTAGACCTCTTCTTCCAATCCATCTTTCATCAAATGTTTCATTTAAAAGTTCTCTAGTGATCATTGTATAGTGTGGACTTGCACCATCCTGATGAAAGTAACATGTTTGTAATAAATTATCTTGCTGAAGTTGCGGAAAAAAGTACAGTTGTAGTATATCTACATAATTTACTGCGGTAACGATAGGTTTACTAAAGAAAAATGTGCCATAAATTTTTGTAGAACTCGTGGCACACCATACAGTTACTTTGGGTGAATCTCTTACATATTCAGTAGTTCTGTGACTGTTCTCTGAACCCCAAATGCGACAGTTGTGTCTATTTACTTGACCATTTAGGTGGTTTAATGTTTCCCTTTATTATTTTAGGAATAAGACTCGTAATTTATTCCAAACTATTTATTACATTTCTTACAATCCCCTCATACATTTTCTAACCTCACATTTTTCGACGAACCTGGCCGTGGTTCTTGTTCCGCTCCCGGATACATAAGAGAATACATTACACTCCTTCCTTCTAGCTATAATATGCAAATATATGTACCATAATTAAAATGCTATATAAAAATAAAATACAAAAATCTTTAGGTTAACATTCAACCCGCTTATTACATAATAGTAAATTCCCGACGTAGTTGCTAGTTTACAAGTCTAATTTTATTGTTGGTTTACGAATGCGACTGGAACGCCTCAATTCTGAATTTTGATCTGTTTCAATGACTGACTTTTCCTTTTCTTGAATTTGTATATTTTGTGAGTTTCCAATAATGTCAGAAGATTGTGCGTCACAGTCACTATGTAGAGAAGCGTCAGCATTGGGACCATGTCTCAATGAGTCACTATTTAGGTTATTATTAATCAACTCATTCGTTCTAGACAGATTCAATTAAATACGTATAATTACTAACTTTATCAATAACATTTTTCGTCTTCCCCCCTTTTAGTTTTGACGTAAATCGTTTCGTCTTTATCAAATGTTTTAATTGATTTGAATTTACCTGTCGACGTTTCCAAATTTTCTTTCAACATAGCCAATCTAGTACGCGGTTTACGACAAAGAAACACTTCTGCTGGAATTTTACCAGTTGTTGTTTGAGGTGTATTACGGTAAGCGAACAAAATATTATCAAGTTGGTGCTGAATTGGTTCTTTGTTGTTTTCGAATTCTAACTTAAGCAACGCTTGTTTTAATATTTGAACTGCTCTTTCCGCCGCGCCATTTGATTTTGCATGGTATGGAGGGGTTTTTATATGGTTAATACCGTTCTTGGAGCGAAAATGTTCAAATTCCTCAGAAATAAACTGTGGTCCACCAATTTTTCAGGTATGCCAAAATTGGCAAAAATCATACTCAATTCATTAATTGTTGCCTTTGAGTTAGTGGAGGGCATATATTTGATGTCAGCATCAATTAATATTAGAAAATTATGTCCATATTTCATAGCAAAATCAATATGAATGCGTTCAAAAATTCTTGTGGATTTTGGCCAACTAACATTTGACTCTGACTTATAATTAGCAGATTTTTGACACACCTCACATGCTCTTACAGTTGATTCTAAATTGTCATCAATTTTAGGCCACCATACGAGACTCCTTGCCAACATTTTACTTCTTACAATACCGGGATGTTGTCCATGTAATAATTTTAAAACTTCAGAGCGCAGTGAGTCTAGAATTATTACCCTTCTCCTCCATAGAATGCAGTCATTGTCTATAGTTAGTTCATTTCGCCTAATCCAGTAAGGAGTCAGATCATTATTTTTATTAAAATCCGGCCAACCAGACAAAACATATTCTTTAATTTGTGACAAAACTGAGTCCCTGCTCGAATGGGCTGCAATATCTAATGCGCTAAGAGGCTTTTCTTTCAAAACAGAAAAATAATTTACTTCTGCCTCAGTTGCATCATCAGTATCTACTATAGGTAATCGCAACAATGCATCTGCATGTGCAATCTGTATGCCCTGTTTATATCATAATTATATGACGATAAAAGTAAGGCCCACCGCTGTATTCGAGCAGCCGCTAATGTTGGAATTCCCTTTTTTGAACCTAAAATAGTCTCTAACGGCCGATGATCAGAATAAATCAAAAATTTCCGACCATATAGATACAAGTGAAAATGTTTTATACCAAAAATTATACTTAACGCTTCCTTTTCTAATTGAGAGTAACCCTTCTCAGCTTTGTTCAATGTGGGCGATGCAAAGCAAATCGGTCTCTCAACGCCCTCAATTTCATGTGATAACACTGCACCTACTCCATATTGAGAAGCATCACAAGTAAGAATTAATGGTTTAGTAATGTCATAATAAGTTAAAATATTAGGACCTTCTATTAAGGATTTGCATTTATTAAAACAATCATCACACTCTTTACTCCAATTCCAAAGTTTATCTTTCTCTAATAGTTCATGCAAGGGCCTTAATAAAGCAGATAAATTTGGAATAAACCTTCCATAAAAATGAACTAACCCTAAAAAAGCTCGTAAAGATGTCAAATCATGTGGTTTAGGAGCATTTCTTATCGCCAAAACCCCCTTTTTAGTAGGCTTAATTCCCTCACCACTAATGGTAAACCCAAGATAATCAACACTGGGTTTCAAAAATGAACACTTTTCAAAACTTACTTTTAAACCCGCATTACTTAACCTATATAAAACTGTCTCAACTTTTTGCCTACAATTATTTAAATCGTCATCCCAAACAAGAATATCATCAATATAACAACAAACGTTGTCCAACCCGAACAATATCTTATCCATAGTGGCTTGAAAGATAGCTGGGGCACTTGTAATGCCAAAAGGTATCATTTTATATCTATATAATCCTTGTAAAGTATTAATAGTAAGCAACTCCTGAGCCCTTTCTGACAATTCCAGCTGCTGATAAGCATTTTTGAAATCAATTACAGTAAAAACTTTACCTTTTCTTAACATAGCCAAAATATCATTCGGGTTCGGCAGTGGATAATGTTCAGTTCTTGAGACTGGATTTATTGAAACTTTGTAATCACCGCAAATTCTTACCTTTTTTTGACTACTAATACCTCTTTCTACTATGACAATTGGCGAAGCCCATTTGCTGTGACTAACCCTTTCCAGAATACCCAACTCTTCTAGTTTGTTCAATTCATTACATACAACTGCTCTAAGAGAATATGGTACCGATCGAGCTTTACAAAAGATGGGTATTGGATTACCTTCTAAAACAATATCAACTTGACCACCATTATATTTTCCATTACCTGGAGAAAACACTGAATACTTATTTTTATATTCACTTATGATTTTGTTAATACAAACAGAATTGTCCTTGAGTTCAGAGGTTGTCAAATTATTTACAATTTGAAATTATATATCTAACTCTTTTAACCAGTTTCGACCCAGTAACATTGGACAAGATCTTATGGAGTCCACTTTGACAACCAATAACCCAAGTTCTTTTTTATGCTCTTTAAAACAAACAGGTACATCAATTTTACCCAAAACTCCGATGTCATTTCCAGAAAATGTAAATAACTTAGTACTACATTCATGCAATTCATATTTAGAGAAATATTTATCATAATCATGTTTACTTATTAAAGATACTGAAGCACCTGTGTCTACTTCAAAGTCAAAAGTTTTACAATCTACCTGAACATTTAAAATAAATGGATTTGTCACCTTGAAGACCTTGTTGGATATGTAAAACAGTTTGTCACCATTAACACTATCCTCTTGCTCATTATCACTGGATTCTTCATCGCTATTTTCCTGATTTTCTTGTTCTTCAACATACCTCACATTTTCTTTCTTCATTTTGCATACTTGGAGTAAACGTCCTTTTTTTCCACAGCGTTTGCATGAATAGTCCCGGTATTTACATTTACCAATATGTTCTTTCCCACAACACTTACAGCAATCTCGAGAGCTTCCTTTAGTATTTGACTCGCTACACTTTCCCCATTTTCCATATTCTTTATTCCTCTTATACTGTGATTCTCTCCTGGCGAAATTAACTTCTTTGGCTTGCATTTCTTTGGACTCTTTTTCTACAAGCTCCAAACTTATTGCCAATTTTAATGCCTCTGAGAAATTCCGATTTTTAATTAAAATTTCTTTTTGAATTTTCTCACTTCGTATTCCTGCTACAAATCTGTCTCTTAAAGCTTCTTGAAGAAAATTCCCAAAATTGCAAGATATAGCCATTCTTTTTAGTTCAATAGCATACTCATTAATAGATTCATGATCTCGTTTTGAAAACTGAAATCTCTCAACTATTTCTAACTTTGCAGGCTCAAAGTAGCCAGACAACAGTTTTTCGATTTCGTCGAAGGTAATGTTTTCAGGATCATTAGGCATGGCAAGATTAGTCAGAATATCATAAACCTTTAAGCCGATTAAAAGCAAAAAAATGCTTTTCTTTTTATCTTCTGCAGTATTATTTACTGTAAAATACAACTTCATCCGTTTAACGTAAGTCCCAAACGACTCCTTATTGGGATCAAACTCCTTCAGTCTGCCTATTTCCGTCATTTTTAGGAAATCTTTTTTTAGTTTTTATAATAATAAGGTGTAAGAAATACCTATATTTTCTTGCGCCTTTTCTTCAATTTCCACTGAATTTTATGTAGGACTTATCCGAACATCCTCGTCGCCAGTTTAATGTTTCCCTTTATTATTTTAGGAATAAGACTCGTAATTTATTCCAAACTATTTATTACATTTCTTACAATCCCCTCATACATTTTCTAACCTCACATTTTTCGACGAACCTGGCCGTGGTTCTTGTTCCGCTCCCGGATACATAAGAGAATACATTACAGGTGGAAAGTAGCCTCGTCAGACATAATAAGAAGATTTCTGTAATTAATTCTTGTAAATAATCTTAAACCTTGGCGGAAAAAATTAACGCGCACGGCATGGTCAATTTCTTTTAATTCTTGCACCAAGTGAAATTTGTAAGCCTCTAATTTTAATTGTTTTTTTTTTAAATCCTATGAAGTGTGCTCCTAGAAACGCCCGTAGTGCTAACCATTTTTCTAACTGATGTTGTGGAATTTACTTCTACAGCTTCTTGAACTTGAATAACTTTATTTAGTAAATTGTCTTGGTTACTCTCTCTTTTTTGATGAACAAGTATGCCTGTGTCCCATAACTGACGGTACCAACTTCTTATTGCATTATCACTGGGTGGTTGTTTATTAAACATTCTTCGAAATCTTCTTTGTGTCACCACAATTGACTTCGTTTCTGCAAACATTATTACACACTTTCCTTTTTCAGATAAAGTGAACATTTTTCAAAGAGAAATAAGAAAACTAATTGTGGTAAACTGACAGTTCGCATGAAATAATAATTTGCTGTCACTAAGCAAAGCCTACTTAAAAAATATATAAATCTATTTCCAAATGCCCCGCTAGTTTTCCAAATTAAAAGATGGCGAATGTGTGTAAACGTCCGAGGACATATTTTGAAAATTTGTTGCAATATTTTTTGTTAAATGTCTTTACGTTCAAAATTGTAAATTTTATCGACATTTATAATAAATTGTCTCAGAAAATGCTTAACGTTGTTTAACTTAAATTTTAGGCCATAATTTCCGGAAAACGCAAAAAAAACTATATATGTTTAGAAAGCTTAAAGATTGAGCTTTGTGTTAGACTAAAAATTTACAGGGTGTTCTGTTTAAAATAATAAAGTTGCCCTATCCCTAAAAATCGCCTTGTTAATTTCCGGTCAAACCATCATTACTATAAAATATCCCATTATTGAGAAAAAACTTTTATAAATTTCAATAGAACTGGCGAAAACCGCATGTTTATATTCCTTAAAACTATTTGAGCAATAAGCGATCAAAACGCCGAAAAATTAAGAGGGACACCCGGTATTATCTATCCAATCTTCTGGATTTGGCCTTTCCATTGAATTTATATTCTTCCTCTTGTTTTAGGACTCGGTCCTGTTTATTCTGTTATCCCAACTCATGTGATATAGACGTCCAGATGTCATACCATCTCTTCAAGAGTCTTCTCAGTGATCTTTTTGTATTATATTCCGAGGTAGTTGAAATGCTTTACTTGGTCTGCGGTGTGTTTGTTAACCATTAATTTACATCTGATGGGTTTCTTGTATGTGACCATAGATTGAGTTTTATTATGGGATATCACCATGTTTAGCTTGTGTGCTGTTATGTTAAATCTATAAAGCAAGCATTGGAGGTCATCTTCATTTTTTGCATTGAGAACTGTGTCATCCACGTAGCAGGGAATCCTTAAATATTGGTTTCCCATTTTGTATACAATTTTATTTCATTTAAACTTTCTATTATCTTATCCCTGATCATATTGAAAATATTGGGACTGAAGCTGTTTCTTTGTCAGTCAATGTTCCGTTTTTACACTTGTTTTATTAAATGCCCAAAAAATGTCTATGCACTTCTCATTAACATTCTTCTGCTTCATGAGTTGTATTACATCTTTCAGTCGAACTTTATCAAATGCTTTTGTAAGATCCATGAAACACAGGAAAAAGGGCTGCCTGACTCTATGGACATCTCTATTAGTTGTCGCAATATAAAGATTGCGTCACTAGTAGAACCTTTGTTACTTTTCTAATATGCCCACAGTGTTGATTAGTTTCTGTGATAAAAATTTTGTTATCAACTTTGATGAAGACTGGAGCAATGTTTTTGGAATTAATAACGTTTTTAATCATGTGATTCGTTTCATCAAACGATATTTTATTCTGCAGGTGGTTTGGACTGTACATTGAAAATTTGGGATTTTACCAAGTTGATAGAAGAAACAAGTTCGGAAGAAGTGAATGTTTCCCATAATCCAGACGTGAAAAGTGGGGATAATTATCTGCTACGAACTTTCTCTACAAAACATTCACCGCTCATAGCTTTGCATTTTACACGAAGGAATTTGTTGATTTCTGTTGCAATTTTTGATAGTGTACATACATAGTAACATAGTTTTTTTATTGTAAATAAATATTTTTTTATATGTTTAGTTTTGTTTCTTTTCACCGGAGCTTAACACATTTCTTGCAGGAATGTTTTCTTAGTGTAACTAAAAGAGTAAAGAAACACATAAAAACCAACAAATTTTATTTACACTTAACCATAAAATAATATGATCTAGTCTAAAATATAATTTTTAACAATTATAAAAATATAAATAAATTGCCTCGCATTCATTAGCAAGGGATTGAAATACCGACGTCATCTTTTGTGGTGTGATTTTTCTACATATTGAAGTTGATGCTGCTAGATAAAATGCGATCTTTATTTGTGGAATATTATATTGTGTTGAGATTTCTTCGTGTCTGAAAATTGACAAAAAAAAATATTAAAAAAGCTACTAAACAATAAAAATGTGATACAAATATTAACATTTGACTAAAACATGTTGAAAATGCCATAAAATTGTTCGATCAAATTAAACGGCCGAGAGAAATCTAAAGTGTTCTGTCAGGTACTTTGGCTGATGGCAACCCTGTAGCGGATGACGGACCTAAGTTAAGTGAGCTGGGAATCGGGGGAATGACAGATAACGTAACGAGAGATAAATAGAGTATCTGAATAATAGACAATCCCAAAAGTGTATTATTATCGAACCCGCAAACATAACATAAAGGAGGACGAAGACCATAAATTAAGTGATATTCGTACTCGTTAATTATTTTGGAATGTATTGTACTGAGCCAACTCCTACACATGGACAACCTTGGCCTTGTCAACTGTCAGGTGTCAAAAGTGTAAAATAACCAATGTAATTGAACTTCTAATCTCATTGAAAATAACCAAATATGTAACTAACATAGTGCTAGCTCGTAAAATATAAGAGTACATGTCTCATAACCTGTATACTTCGAGTTATTAATAATTATTACAAATAAAGACTAATATAGGAGGGGAGCGTTTCTATACACACACATACAAATGGAAGCAGCAGAAACTAGTACTCCTCTCAAAAGCATGCTGGATGAAGCTGGCAAGACTCTAGAACGCATAATTAACAGGCGAATCGTAGCAGCAGTCGAACCGTTACTTTATGACAACCAATATGGCTTCCGAAAAGGTCGCTCCATTCTCGATGCGATTGACCTCGTCGTCGACACAGCCAGGGACGCGATCGCAAGCACCAGATGGTATAGAGGCACAAAGAAGTACTGCCTGGTAGCAACATTGGGTATTTAAAACGCTTTCAATTCTGTTAGGTGGGATTGTATTATGAAATGATTGAAATAAACGTACCACGATATCGTAGAAAGTTACTTCACTAATAGGATTCTAAAATACGATATGAAGAACGGCCAAAAGGAATGCAGAGTCACTGGACTACGCCCACTGTTGTGAAATATTTTGTACAGCGGGCAATGCTAGCTAGCATTGCCAAGAGAAGCTAAACTCGTGCCATACACTGACGATGTTGCCATAGTGATAGTCGCAGAGCGTCTGGAAGAGATAAATTTTATCTTTGACACAGCTTTCGAGTAAATCAGACAGTTTGCAGAACACAAGAGCGAGGCAGTGCTCATCACTAGTAGAAAACAGGTGAAAACTATCAGGCTGAGTGTTGAAGAGCACTATATTATATCGTAACCGTTCATTCGGTATCTGGAGATAATAATTGATGCTAGGTTGAATTTTAAAAAGCAGGCAGAACACGTGATTGCCAAAGCGTCAGTAGTCAGAGGGAGCATGTCACGGCTGATGCCCAACATAGGAGGCAGAAGAGGAGAGCATTAGTGTCGCGAGTAGTTACATTTGTGATCACGTATGTATTTCCTATCTGGACGGGTACACTTTGTATACAAGAATCCCGGAGGAAAATCGCGCCAGTCTACCGGCTGAGTGCCTTGAGAACAGTCAGCGCATTCCGCACAGTGTCTGAGGACGCGGTATACATTATTGCTGAGATACTTCCAATCTAAGTACTCGCAAAAGACAGAAGTGCTCTTTACCGGCAAAAAGAATTAATTACGCTGATCGCTGATGCATAAAGAATAATAGAACGGCGGAATAGCATACGGCGATGGCAGATACTTCAAAAAAAGAAAGGTGGACGTACCGTCTTATACCACAATTGAATATTTGGTTAAACCGAGATCATGGCGAGGTCAATTACTACCGGACACAAATGATCTCGGGACATGAATACTTTAGAGCATATTTGCACCGATTTAGACATGAGTACACTCCAGAATGTTTGTCCTGTACTGGAACTAGGGAAGACGCGGAGCACGTGTTCTGCGTCTGTCCCCGTTTCAACACAATACGCAGCGCTTGGGAAGCTACCGTTCAATCGAAAATTCGACCGGAGTCCCTAGTGAAAGCTATGCTATCATCAGCGGAGGCCTAGAGGGTAACAAGTCGATTTGCGACAGAGGTACTCCAAGAACTTCGTCGTTTAGAAAGAGAACGAGCAAAAATCGAAACCCCTGAAGAAAGAAGATGTGACATCGACAACTTTGTAGATCAAAACCACTATGAATTCGACGTATGGAAGGAAGAGCAATAGCTAGATCCACCCTCCGCGAAGTAATGCCTAACGGCGGTACCGCGGGGGAGACACAGGAGGTTTTTAGTCGGCATTGAAAAGGCTTCCGAGTCCGACATACCAAGTAGAACAGTAGAATATCAGTCCCTGATGATACGTACATGTATTTTCCTACCTCTATATAAAAAACACACACACACACACTACTACAAGAGGGGTTTAGTCACCGAAATGGCTTTTTAGATCCTGTTTTTTTTGGGGGGATCCGGCTCCACAACTAAATTAAGTTTCTTATGTTTCTTTTCCCTCTTGTTGCTTCTTGTTCGTTATCGTTATTGTTGGTCTAATTATCATTTTATAAATGTTCAACTTGGTGTTTTTGCCAAGAAATTTAGTGGGTTTTGAAATCTCCTTAGGGGGAAAGTTTTCAAACAGTTGGCGACACACTTGGACATTCGGTTTTTAAATCTATGTTCAAATAAAATTGAACGTTTCATCGGATTTAAATGTGGTTTTATATTCACAATATCGCTTTCAACATTTAGAGAAATAAGTTCAGGTGGATTAAAAACTCGTAGAAATATTAGTTTTTGTTGGTGTTCAAAATTAACTAGACCTACTGACTCAGTTTGATCGATAAGAGTGTAAAATTAGTGACTTTACTTGAAAAACACGTTAGAAATTATTCGTATTCCAAAATAACTGGTTTTTGAAAACGTGCCAATGAAACACCGCCGTAGGTAGGTAGTAATAAAACTTTTTTTAAATATTTTTCTTGAAAAATAAAATGCCAGAATACAAAAACAAGAAGGAATTCGTTTTTTATACAGTATGATCCATTTAAAATGGAACCATTCCTATAAAATACGCATTTTTTAATCATTCCCAAAAAAATATTAAGGATCCAAAACTGTATCTTAACACAATTTTCCATAATTTTTTTCTTTGTCGAAAACGGCTAAAGTTTATTAGGCAATTTTTGGTTTCAAGTTTGACTGTACCACTGAATTTGTAGTCGTTGGAGATTCTAAAATAACGAATTTAATCCAATTCTATTATTTTCCAACATCCCACAACAGAACAAAACGACGGCAATTTAGATTATTCAAATTTTAAAAATCGATCTTTTCTATTGTTTATACTGACGCGAATGTTTTGTATGCCCTACCGGCAATATGGCGGACCTGTCGTGACGTCCCCTCAATATAATGTATATCTTATTCCTTTCAACAGTTAAAACTCACTTAGGCGAAATTCGCGTTTTTTTGATATACTGTGTCAAATCCAGCCTGTTGTCGCACATCGTCTAATTTTGCGATTATTCAACCTTTCGTCACAGAATTTATATGCGCCAACATTACTTTCGAATTTGGAATTGTCTGACAGATGTCAAATATTAATGGTGACATATGATATATTCATAAAACAAATTCAAGCAGCTAGAATTAGACAAAAATCTACTATAAGAGTTGTCCCATTGTTTATTGGCCGCTAGTAAACTATAATATCTTCGTAAATAACTGTTGTAATGAAAAGCATCCATGACTGTTTTCTTTTTATAAAAATTGCTCAAACAGACAAATAATAATAAAAACTCTAGGTTATGTTATTTCTCTTGATTTATGACAAACGATACTTGTAAAAATCGCAGAATAGTTAAAATTTCCCGCCGCGAATATTTTTAAATTGGATTTGACACATTATGTCAAAAATCCGCGATTTTCGCTTAAGTAAGTATTAAGCTTAACTCCTGAAAGTATGGTAATATGAACGATTTGTGGGGAAAAGGATTTTTGAATAGAAATCTGACTACGCCATTGGATTTGTAAATTATATTCCCTTAAAATAATTTAATTATAAGTGGATTCTGAAATAACTCAAAATTGAAAGTTAATTTTCAAGTGATGCCGTAGTTACATTCCTCAATGGCCAATAATAGTAAAATGAACAGAAACAAGTTTTGAAGTACTTATCAAAACTTAATTAACTTTCAATTTTAAGTTATTTTAGATTCCACTTATAACCTATATTCAATTAAATTATTTTAAAGGCGGGTTTATACAACATTTACATAGTCATAATCATAATCACAGTCAGAATCATAAACATAATCACAATCACAATTCTAAAAGGCGTTTATACAACTTTAATAGTCACAGTCATAACCATAACATTCATATAAATGAAGTTAGCCTACAGCCATAGATAAGTGAAACAAACGTCAAACCAGTGGTCAAACGTCATTTCATAAAGGTTATCTATGGTTATTTCTGTTTTTGATAGCTTTTGTATATTTTCCTCGTTAGTGTCAACGAACAATAACAATCGCGTATGACCAAAAATCAATTCAATTTAATCTTTCAAAACCAGTTCTACACAAAAATCAACAGAGTATGATACAACTATAATACACGTGTATGGTATAAACAATGAATCACAACAACACCTGAAAAAACGGCCAACAAAATGGATTCTGTAATGGAAACGCCCCCTTGTCAATGTCGCCTACATAGAAAAAGTATATATAGCGAGTTTCATATATATATACTTTTTCTATGGTCGTCTGTCGGGTTCGACGCATGACAATTGTATAAACGGACCTATAAGAAATATTTAGTTTAACTCTTATGATTGTGACTGTGATTATGACTATGTAAATGTTGTATAAACCCGCCTTAAGGGGGAATATAATTGTCAGATTTTTATTACAAAATCCCTTTCCCCACAAATCGTTCACATTACCATAATTTCAGGAGTTATAACTGTAGAATGGAATAAGCTATTGACTTGGAATAAGGATTTTCACTGTATAATTTCAATGGTATTCTACTGTGTATCAACAGTGTTGCTGGATTTGAAATAAGTCTATACTCTAAATAAAAATTATAACCAAATATCTTGTTTCCAAAATTAAAGTTATGGTAACTTCGTTGCTAACTAATATTTCTCAATGAAATTTTGACGGTTTTTATTTAAAACGACTAAAAATTCGGTGGTGTAATCAAACTTGAAAAAAAATTGTCTAATAAACTTGCCGCTTTTCACAAAGAAAAGAAGCATAGACTGCCTTGATGGAAATTAAACCAAAATTATAGAAATTTGTGATAAGATACAGTTGGATCCTAAATATTACAAGAAAATATATGTTGTGTATGTTGTATTGTACTGAAAGTATTACTTGTATTTCTATATTTATTATTTCACTTACTTAACAAAATCGTTTGACAGCATACATATATGTGTCAATTCCCCCGCATGACAATTTCAGTTGACAGACAACTGCCAATTATTGAAACGTATATTGATTCACAAACACTATACAAGTGACTGAATATAGAACAATATATTTGGAGATTGATTGAAAAATGCGTATTTTACGTTTCGTTTTAAATGGCACACTGTATATAAATGTAATCAAACAATGACTTAATTTGTTCAGACAATCTTTCACACATTAAATTTAGATGGTGGCACCGGAAAAACCATAATAAAAACTACTCAAAAGACGGGAGTAAAATACAAAGTTGTTGATACGGGTAATAGACAAAATTAACGCATTTCCAATAACTCTCTAATGAGATTGGAAGGGGAAAGGGGATATCTACAGAACTAAAACATAGTGTTTTTAGTTCTGTGGAGATATCATGAACTGATACAATCTTCGTTTTCCCCATAGTGGTCTTGTATCTTATATGAACAAGTTATCAATAAAGTTATAAAAAATTTCGTTCCATAACGTGCATCGACACAGTGCTAACTTTTAATATAGAATCGAACTATTTTTTAGTTTTGTTTAATGGATTTTATTTGTATTAAAGCATTATTACTGATTTTAACTTAAATATTGCGATGATATAACTCTAATATAAGTTTGTAAATTGCTCTAATGATAGTGAATTTAAGGGATTTTGTAATTATAATGGAGGGCAGTTTGTCGAGGAACCATTAAATATTTAAAACTGACGATATATTTTTAGTTTATCTATTATATTACGTTTACAATGAGAAATAGTTTTACAGTTATATCAATCGCGTTTCTATGTTTGTTTTTTTCTTTTCGCAATACGCACTGACCTATAATCACATCCATTACTCGCAAAGTATTCACGACTCATTAAAAATAGTTAGTTATTTTTAGTGCACATCAAGCAGGTCACGGAAAATTGGGAACGCTCTTTTACTCATCAAATCATCCGTGATGGGAGCTGTCAACTTTGTAATTTTTATCTAATTTATTTCCATTATAAACAGCAAACCTTTTAATATTATCTATCCATTATATGTACCCGAAATGAATAATTTATATTTATAGAGAATTTTTTAAATATATAAAAATAATAATGATGGTTTTCGAGAGTTAATTGATAGATCAAAAGGATTCTTTTATTTTGTAAAATAGAAATAGTTGAATAATTATTGATATTTTTTTACTTACGTTTAACATTTTCTTTATAATAGACCGGAATACAGGACCCACAATGCTATCAGAAGGAGTATCAGAATCATATAGGTCGTTAGCAAACTAGTTCCTTCGGTGGGCTGAGGCATTGTGCTGATTCCTCTGAAATGAAGATATACTTTTCTTAATTTTACTATAAACTTTTATTATTTCATTTATAATCTGATAAAGTTTTCCAATGCTAAAAATCCCACATTTTATCTGAACTAAGATTAAATTATTCATTATTAAATGAAATACAATTTTTGTACCAAGGAGGTAGGATAAATATTTGGGTGGAGAATATTGAGGCAATGATGAACTGCCTAATTTGTATGTGTCCTACATTGCAAATTGTAATAATTGTTGCCTACCTAAAACATGTTATACGGCTTTGATTTATATGAGGTTAAGGATAAAATAAAATAAAAAATAAACGGTTTTAAAGATTAAAACTAAATTTTCCGCATCTGTAGACCTGAGCAATATTCTATCATAAAATTGTTACTTATATACACTTCGGGGGATGTATCGTGCTAACAAACCGAAATTTCTCCAAAAATTTAGTATATCTGGATTTATAGGACCCGCTGTACTCGCTCTAGTCAACTGAAACTCAATAGGGTATATCTGTGAGACACCTTGAACAAAATTCAATCATAAAATTGATCAATCGTATACTCTCTGGCGGCTGTATCGTGCTAATAAACTGAAAATTCTACAAAAATAACAAAAATTTGGTACTGCAAGTACCATAGCCGCCGTTGTACTGGCTTTAGTGAGATGAATATCAATAGGGTTCATCTTTGAGACGCTCTGAATAATATCCAATCATAAAATTGGTCACTTGTTATATACTCCGGAGGCTGTATCGTGCTAACAAACTGAAACTTCTCCAAAAATCACAAAAATATTGTACTTAAAGTACTGTAGCACCTGTTGTATAGGCTCTGGTGAGCTGAAAATTAATAGGGTTCATCAGTGAGATGTCCTGAATAATATTCAATCATAAAATTGGTGACTTGTTGAACTCCGGAGGCTGTATCGTGCTAACAAACTGAATTTTCTCAAAAAATGACAAAATGTCATACTTCAAGTACCATAGCACCCGTTGTATAGGCTCTGGTGAGCTGAATATCAATAGGGTTCATCTCTGTCATATCCTTAACAATATTCAATCATAAAATTGGTGACTTATTGCACTCCGGAGGCTGTATCGTGCTAACAAGACATGTAAGGAAAAGTGGCCGACGACAACGACATACACACAGGGTTTTTCTTCTAAAAACCATTTTTTCGTGTTGTTGATGGAAAACGTAAAAATAACTCAATTTTTTTTTCAAAATTCCAACTTTTTTGGGGTAAACCAATACTTCTCGCATATAGATAGGTTGGGCGGAAAAGTAATAAAAAAAGGTGGTCCATTGGTAGTTACAAATTACAATTTTAGATCATATATATTACCATGGATATGCAGATTGTATGCTATATTACCTCATCAACTCTGCTCCCTTGGTTGGTTGGGACGCTCCTCGACAATCACACAATATCGTGGAGGGCCAGTTTACGCTGACCAAGGGAACGGTCCCAAGCCCGGAGAAAAGAGGAGGGAACACATACACACAAGCACACACAACACACATCTACACTGTACATAATTAACACTCTCCTAAATCAAGAGGTAGAAGGCAACATGCTCACAGCTGAATGGTCACAGGGCACAGGGATATATGTGATCTTGAACGTTCCCCGGGGGCGCCAGGCAGCACCCCCCTGTATCTCATGCCTTACCCAGCCATGCGAGGCTCTGGATGAGTGGACTACTTACTTCCCTAGCTTCTCATAAGACTAAGATGAACAATGAGAAATAATCAAAATCCAAACAAAAAGGGCGAGGGCAAACCTAAGGCCGGTCCCAGCTACAGGGCAAACTTCTTGGAAGAGATTGACAACCTGACAGAGGAAGAGATCCAAAAGGCTATTCTGGCGGGGGCATCCAGGTCTCGGATGCACAAACTGATCAAGGAGGGCAAAAGCTACATTGAAGCTAAGCGCTCTGTGATCAGACAAAACTTTATTAACCATACAGAGAGCAGGGGTAAAATACAGGACTCAACTAAGAGCGGAGAAGCCAGTAAACCAAAAAAAAAATAAACGGTTTTAAGGATTAAAACTAACTTTTCCGCATCTGTGGCCCTGAACAATATTCTATCATAAAATTGTTACTTGTATACATTACGGGGGATATATCGTGCTAACAAACCGAAATTTCTCCAAAAATAACCAAAAATTCAGTATATCTGGATTTATAGGACCCGCTGTACTAGCTCTAGTCAACTGAAAATCAATAGGGTACATCTGTGAGACACCTTGAACAATACTTATTCATAAAGTTGATCAATCGTATACTCTCTGGAGGCTGTATCGTGCTAACAAACTGAAAATTCTCCAAAAATATCAAAAATTTGGTACTTCAAGTACCACAGCACCCGTTGTACTGGCTTTAGTGAGCTCAATATCAACAGGGTTCATCTTTAAGACGCTCTGAATAATATCCAATCATAAAATTCATCACTTGTATATACTCCGGAGGCTGTATCGTACTAACAAACTGAAACTTATCCAAAAATGACAAAAATATCGTACTTAAAGTACTGTAGCACCTGTTGTATTGGCTCCGGTGAGCTGAAAATCAATAGGGATCATCAGTGGGATGCCCTGAATAATATTCAATCATAAAATTGGTGACTTGTTGAACTCCGGAGGCTGTATCGTGCTAACAAACTGAAATTTTTCAAAAAATTACAAAATATCGTACTTCAAGTACCATAGCACCCGTTGTACTGGCTCTGGTGAACTTAAAATCAATAGGGATCATCTGTGACATGTCCTTGACAATATTCAATCATAAAACTGGTGACTTATTGCACTCCGGAGGCTGTATCGTGCTAACAAGACATGTAAGGAAAAGTGTCCGACGACACAGGGTTTTTGTCTAAAAACCGTTTTTTCGTGTTGTTGTTGATGGAAAACGTAAAAATAACTCAAAAAAAAATTCAAAATTCCAACTTTTTTTGAGGTAAACCAATACTTTTCTCGCATATAGAAAGGTTGGGCGGAAAAGCAATACATCGAAACGCTGTTCGAAGATGACAGAAATAGCCCCTTACCCCCAGAAAATAATATTGAAACCGGACCAGAAATAACAACAGATGAAATAGAATATGCGCTGAAGAACATGAAGAACGGGAAAGCACCTGGTCCAGACGAACTACCCATTGAAATGATAAAACTGCTTAAGGATCATAGCTTCGATGCACTTGCTGAGCTCTTCAATGCGATCTACAGATCAGGAACGATACCAAATGACTGGTTGGTGTCGACCTTCATTGTGATTCCCAATAAAGCCAACGCAAAATTATGTAAAGATCATAGGACCATAAGCCTAATGAGCCATTCACTCAAATTATTTCTAAAAATAAACGGTTTTAAAGATTAAAACTAACTTTTCCGCATCTGTGGCCTTGAACAATATTCTATCATAAAATTGTTACTTGTATACACTTCGGGGGATGTATCGTGCTAACAAACCGAAATTTCTCCAAAAATAACCAAAAATTTAGTATATCTAGTTTTATAGGACCCGCTGTACTCGCTCTAGTCAACTGCAAATCAATAGAGTACATCTGTGAGACACCTTGAACAATACTTATTCATAAAGTTGATCAATCGTATACTCTCTGGAGGCTGTATCGTGCTAACAAACTGAAAATTCTCCAAAAATATCAAAAATTTGGTACTTCAAGTACCACAGCACCCGTTGTACTGGCTTTAGTGAGCTCAATATCAATATGGTTCATCTTTAAGACGCTCTGAATAATATCCAATCATAAAATTCATCACTTGTATATACTCCGGAGGCTGTATCGTGCTAACAAACTGAAACTTCTCCAAAAATGACAAAAATATCGTACTTAAAGTACTGTAGCACCGGTTGTATTGGCTCTGGTGAGCTGAAAATCAATAGGGTTCATCAGTGAGATACCCTGAATAATATTCAATCATAAAATTGGTGACTTGTTGAACTCCGGAGGCTGTATCGTGCTAACAAACTGAAATTTCTCGAAAAACGACAAAATGTCGTACTTCAAGTACCATAGCACCCGTTGTACTGGCTCTGGTGAGCTGAAAATCAATAAGGTTCATCTGTGAAATGTCCTTAACAATATTCCATCATAAAATTGGTGACTTATTGCACTCTGGAGGCTGTATCGTGCTAACAAGTCTTGCAAGGAAAAGGGGCCGACGACAACGACATACACACAGGATTTTTTTTCTAAAAACCGTTTTTTCGTGTTGTTGTTGATGGATAACGTAAAAATAACTCAAAAAAAATTTCAATTTCCAACTTTTTTGTGGGTAAACCAATACTTTTCTCGCATATTAGATAGGTTGGCGGAAAAGTAACAAGGTCAGAGGACAGAACACCTCAGAAAAGGCAAGCTAAAAAGCCAAGGGATATGTAACGCCAAAAACCGATTACCACGACCAGTATATCGTACAATTACTCGGCGAACAGCGAGAGATGCGGTCGTCAGTGAAGGCTACCCTGAGGCCCATTGATGGCTCACGAGAACATCTATTGTCTGTTAATCTAGCTATATGACCCGCCCAGTTCCATTTTATGGATGCGATTCTCTCTATGGCATCAACTAGTCTCGTTCTTCTTCGAATTTCTGCGTTCGGTATTCTGTCTCTTAGAGATAAACCCAGCATTTGTCTTTCCATGGCACGTTGAGCTACTCTTATTTTAGTTGCTTGTTTTTTGATTAGAGTTAGGGTCTCTGCACCGTATGTTAACACAGGTAAAACACACTGGTCGAAAACTTTTCTTTTTAGACATATGGGCAGTGAGGATTTTAGGATATGTCTTAGCTTTCCGAAAGCAGATCATGCTAATTTTATTCTTCTTCCCAGTTCTCTTACAGGTAAGAGAACTGGGGTCTATCGGTTAATCCCCAGAAAAAACTGATATTGTTCCTTTCACAAGAAAAAGGGCACTGAAAGGGTTCAGACGCCCCAAATCAACAACGTGAATATCCCCTTCTCAAAAGAGGTTAAGTACTTGGGAGTCACTTTTGACCGGGGGTCCACACCTTGATAAGGTGAACCAAAAGAAACTTGCCTTTGGGAGATGCCAAAGAGGCTTTGTGCTGGGGACTCAACCCAAAAATGAACCTATGGCTATATAAAATTGTAATAAGACCTATGATAATATGTGGTTCGATTGACTGGGGTGCAAAGGTCACGCAGAATGTAGCAATCAGACAACTTCAAAGCGTGCAAAGGCTGGCTTACGTATGCATAACGGGGGCCACGAAAACAACCCTAACTGCATACAGCAATTCTTCTTTCATGCCAATTGACTAATAAAACGATTGCAAAGTTTGAATAAGTGGCTACCGGTATAGGCAGTCAGTTTTTTAATCTGTACTCAGTCATTTGCGACGTGATACAATGCGTATAGTTTTTGCACTTTCAAATTTACTTGTTCTATACAATATCCTCTTTTGTCATATGTCGGTACGTTTCAGTACCATTTCGTCGAGAATTTCAGTACGCTGCAAAGATTCAGAACTGCAACACTGATTACATATAAAAATGACGAATGACAAAGAGAATGATGTTAGGAAAAAGACAGTAGAAATATTATATAGGTAATCAAAAGGACTACCCACAACCATGAAACTAATCTAGATCTTTCTCTCTAAACTTGGTTATGTAGGAATAATCCTGAGTAGCTGTTTCAAGGTTACTAATCTTATTAGATATCGCGTATGTTGACCTCGTGATTCAGGTTATGTTTTGACATAACCTACCTTGGTCCTTTTCAGACCATTTTTAGACTATGGTATAAGATAAACGTGTCCTTACATTTCATACAAAGAATCATTCAACACAAACTTGCGAATAATAATGTATAGGAGCGTTCAAAAATGAATTGGTTAAATAATCTCTATTTAGATTGTTAAAGAATAAGTAATAAAAGAATTTTCAAGTATATATAAACACCTTTTTATTAGAATTTTATAAATAAATTGCCGGTGTATTAGTAGTTTAAAAAATATTTGGGAATGCATGCCCGATTTATTTTGGATGATATCCAGTTATTAATTTTTATGATATTCTACCGAAAATATGGTTTATGTAACGCGTAAAGTTGTCAGAAAAGTCCAGAATTGTTTGCATAGTAATTTATGTACCGAAAATACGAAATTTTCTATTTGCCAGATCATCAATTTTAACGATACATATAGGGTAGGGTGACCTAAAGTCGACCATCTCCAGAAGTCGACCATGTAAATCATTTTGAGCTTAAAAATATATGTACATAGCGTATTTTCCAAATTAAGTCGATACCCCAGTAGTCGGACAGACTAACGTCTAGCGAGCTGCAAGTCACAGATGATCCTGACCAATTAAAAAATACCGAGGTTAGGATCGGTTGGCGCGAAAGTTTAAAAATAATGACAAGATGACAAGATAATTAATTATTTCAATTAAAACGCATGGTAATTGATTGTTCCTAGGCAATTAACTGATATTCGGCCGCATTTACTAAATCATAACGACATTGCTACACTGAGATAAAAGAAATGGCGAGGGAACTGTTTTCCAGTTATTTCAACTTACGAAAATCTGTTAAATTTGAATAAAAAAAAACTGTTTTTCTACTCTCACACTAGTAAATCCCATATTACCTACTATTTTGTTACTAAGTAAATATATCATTACGAATACTGACACGTAATGACTAGCACGTAATAAAAAAAATTACGCTTCAGTTCCAGAAAAACAACAATTTATCACCCAAGCTTAGTCAGTCAATGGTTTCGAGTAACCATGGAAACGAGTTAGTAGAGGTTGCTTTGACGTTTAATAATTAATAAGACACGCTGTCACTAGCTGTTAGTGTGAATGTACATTTGTTTTAAAGACAAATAATTAAAATGAGCTCATCAAATAGTGAAAACGAACTAAGTAGCACACCACCCAATATTATACAGTTAGCCGCGGACACTACTGACAACATATTGCCAGAAAAATCAAGAGGAATATATGAAAATGTATACCGGCAGTTTATAGACTGGCGAGCAACTAACAATGTAAGTTCATTTTCTGAAAACGTACTCTTGACATATTTTGGAGAAATCACTAAGAAATTCAAACCATCTTCATTATAGGCAGGGATATGTCGATGATACAATAAATAATAAGACATTAACAGCCAATAGAATTATAAATTCGATTGAAAATAATCTACAAACATTTACGTACACTGAAAATAGTAATGTCCAAAAAGAATACACCATACAGTCTACGTCATCCCAAAATTTAGTAATAAATAATTGCCAAAATTTTACAATTAATTACTATAAATAAATGTTTACTTTAAATTATTTTTTCTGGCTACTGTTTAATAAATAAATGCTACTTGTTATTCATGCGTTTTATTTTTATTAATGAAGTTGTTCGTAGAAAAAGTATAGTACACAACTAGAGTTGTAAGCTTATTACATGCTTATAGAATTACCACACTCGCTGCTACGCGGCTCGTGCGCAACTTTTCTATTCGCATGTAATAAGCAACTTACAACTCTTGTTATGTAATATACTATTAACGGTTAAACGAACTTTTTTGGAATGTAATTTACTCATTTATGTTTAAGTTATCAAAAAACTTAAACTAATATAGGTATTTCATTTTTCAAATTAAAATATAAATCGTTTGTAGGAGTGCCAAAATAATTTAACTTTTCTATTTTCTCATTGTATCGATCAATTTGCTATTATAGCAATAATAACAATAATTGATGATTTAGTAACAACAAAAATCGTTTAACAGCAATGTCGTTATGACTCAGTGAATTGTGCAGATCAACTGAGATTTAAAAAAATGGAATGGTTAAGAAAATTCTAGTTCTTACTTTCATTAAAGTTGAAACGAGAAAAATACTGTTTTATTTTGGCCTATATCTGTTGTAATAAGGAAATACCAAGGTTATTGGATTGTCTTATAAATTATAATTTATTTATACATTCTTAGATACCAAATTTAAAGCTATTTTTTCTTCTTTGTCGTACAGAACAACCTCCTCTTAGTGTAGTCAAATTAGCAGATTTTAGGCAGTAAGGTGGAACAAATTGAAGACAAATGTTTAATGGTAGAAATTTAAAGTTAAGGGTGTCTTAAATAATATACTAAATGTCCCATCTAATCTGACAATGGCAACTATTGAAAAATTGCCGACATTTTGAATTTTTCAAGTTATTGGATATATTACCCAAACATCCGGGTTTTTTGAAAATTTTAAGTATTTTTTTGGTTATAAATAAATTTATGTAGTTAATATTGTGTCAAAACTGTTTTTATTTCTCACGATTAATAGATTTTTAACTAAAAATAATAGCGCCAAAAATCAAAAGCTTTTTATCGCTTTAATTTTCTTAGAAAACACCTAAATTGTGTCTTGGTAAAAACTTAATAACATTTTAGTTTCAATAACATTTTGACAATATCATAATGCACCAATTTAACAGAAATATGTTGTCTAAAAAATCCATGCCATATGCTTATGTCATTTATGGAAAGCATTGGGAATATAATGTCCGGTTGTGGTATTGAAGAATTATGGCAAAAGGTATATGTATTCTTTCTTCATAAGGTTGTTTGGCAAAGACCTGCTACTTTGCACCAAATATGTAACCAGTATACAAATTACGCTAAACATGCTTATGGTGAAAATTCCGTATTTGTTTTTGATGGATATAATTCAAACAAATTTTCAACCAAAAAAGCCTTGCAAATAATAAGATCACAAAACGCCGTAGAAATTTCAGTGAAATTGGAAAATATAGTCGTTACAACACAGGAAGATTTCTTAAGAAATAATAAGAATAAGCAAAAACTTTTAAAATCCTCTTTAGTAGCCACAGGTATTAGAGTTGTGTAGGCTGAAGGCGACGCGGTCTATTTATTAGTAAGTACAGCAGTTGAACTTTCCAGCAAAAATAAGACGGTGATAGTGGTATCTGAGTACTCCGACGTTGCTGTTTTTCTTATTCACCACTCACAACATGAGAAAATGTATTTGCTTTGACCAGGAAAAGCTGCCAAAGCAGATAGGGTAACAAACATAGCTGATCTTCAAGCAAAATTAGGAGACATCAAAGAGTGCATTCTGTTTTTACATGCTATTTCAGGTTGTGACACAACTTCTTTTATTTTCAAGAAAAGTAAAAAATATATATTGCACATGTTAATGAAAGATGAAGCTTTAAGTAACAGTCTTAACGTTTTTTTTGCAAGAAACAATAGATAAAAACGAACTCATAGATGAAGGCATAACATTTATTACCAAATTATATCGACCCAAATGCAATAAAGAGGAAATTGAAAAGTTAAGATATACCATGTACCAGAGAATCACGACACGTCAATGACTATCAGGAACTTTTAACTTGACACCGTTACCTCCAACAAGAGATGCTGCGACACATCATATTATGAGGACATACTCTCAGGTAAACAATCACAATAGTAAAATAAAAAAAATTAAAAGAATTTTTGTTTTAGATACAAGAATGGCTGTGGAAAAATAATAACCCATTACATTACGGGTGGCAAAAAGATAGGGAATATCATCTTACTCCCATAACATTAACCATTAACGGAACAGATTACTCCCAGTGATATTTTAAAAATGGTTTTCTGCAACTGTAAAGAAGGGTCATGCGGCAAGGCGTGTTCTTGCAGAAAGTTTTCATATCTGAAAATGATGAAGAAGAAGAGAAAGATCTAATTTTATGTTAAAATAATTGTTTGTTTTGTTTTATGGCATTATTGTAACTTCTTACCTAAACTGCTCGTAACAACGATTGCATTTATTGGTTAATTTTTTTTAAAGTAAACATTTGTTTTTTTTTGCTATCTTTACTGTAACTCTTAAAAATTTATGTTCTAGGGGTCAACATTTATGTAATTTTTTATTTCCTATGAAAAAAGTATCTTGACAATTTCTCAAAAAATTGATACTTTGTAAGATATGTACCAAAATATCGAGAAAATCATAAAAAACAAAATGGCGGCCAACTTGCCATTGCAATATTTTATGGGACTTTTAGTATGTTATTAAGGACTATATAACCAATACATTTTCGTTGAAAAATGCTTGTCTTTCATTTGTTCTACTCCAACTGCCAATTTGATCACACTATCTGTGAGTATTTATTTTTTTATTGTGTGTAATATTAATATTTTGCGAAGAAGCAGAATTAACAAGGTGGTGTTTAGACACTAGTGCTGCAATTGTTGGTGGTATGGGGGCAATATCTTTATCTACAATCTCAAGTTCCTCCAATGAAGTTGTAGCCACAAGAATTTGCAAAAACTTTATTTTAATTTCATTTTTTTTCTCTTCAAATTCAAATAATTGAACTATTCTTTTTACATAATCCTTTGAGAATGCAGTCCTCTTCAAAGAAATTTTCTTGGACTACGTGCATATGAAGTATATTTTCGTCATCTAAAAAAATAACAGGAAAAGTCATACAAACTAAAAAAAAAGGAAAAATTCGTAGATTAAATTGCACTCTGCATAAAAGTTTTTTTCTGGGGTGTAATCGACAATCTTCATTCTAATTTGACCAATAATAGCGATGGATTATTAAGAGAGGGGATTCTTTAACGGCTCTGTAAAAATGGCGCGACCTGACGGCACTGCTCTAAGTTTCTTGTGCAATACGTAACGTGGGTGCCTCAAAATTTTACCGTTTGGACGAGCATTTCCTATAATCTAATGGGTAAGTACAATTTTGTGACATTATAAACTGTTTGTTTTGCATGTTTTTGCATTAATACAAGTGATTTTTCCACACGAATTCCAAAAAATAGTGTAGTCGACTTTTGGCTGTATAAAAAGTTTTGAATTCCAGTAGTCGACCGGAGCCGGTCGACTACTGGGAAATAGGCTAGATAGGATTTAAGGAACATTTTTGTGCCTAAAATGCACAGTAGAGCGCCCTTAAACACTGCAATAGCATATTAGAGGATATTTATAAGGTTTTGCCAGTAGTCGACCTGTAGTGATCCCTAAAGGACAGCAATGGCAAAAGGACATTAACTTAGAAATAATATTTAAATTTAGGTTAATATTAATTATAGTATTTAGGGGGCATTGATCGGCCACGGTCAATGTCAGTTATCAGTGGAAGCACGTTCGTGTTTATATACAAACATGTACAACTTATAGACGGAGGTCAGACATGTAGAAAATCATATCTATATTTCCTATAAATTAAGAGTTAACGAACCAGGATAGGAGAGTTGTTATTAATACTTTGAATAAGACGATTGGTTTTATATTTGTGTATTTTTAATGTATTAAACGTCATCCCAGTGATATTTACAGAAGTGATGTTGTTTATTTTATTCCCGCATACAGGTTGCTAGGTAAGTGGTTTCCTCCAAGATATAATGCCTTTATGGTAAGCGTCGAGTATACGAGGGACCCTTACTAAGTAACCAGCGCTTTCAAAATATCTGTTGCATAGGGTGTTGACTACTAAGTTGTACTAATCCTGAAGTCGACCACTATTATTCATTTACCCCATTAGATAACTGATACATTGTTTGGTCTTAACAGCGAAATGGAGAAGATAAAGAACCGCGTTGACACTTCAGGAAAGAGGAAGAAAAAGGAATCGAAAAAAAGTCGGCGTCCTATACACCAGTATACGGAAGATGCTTTACGGGATGCGCTGTTTGAGATACGAGAACATAAAATGAGTGTCCGGAAAGCTAGCTAGCATAACTTGCGGCGTTCCAAAAACAACAATTCATGATAGGTTAAGCGGGAGAATTGTGGAAAAGCCACGGAAAATGGGTCCATTCCCAGTTTTAAGCGTTGCCGAAGAAAAAGCTTTAGTTCAGTGGTGTACAGACTTGGCAAAATGCGGCTTCCCGCGAAAAATGGATGACATCCTAAATACAGTTCAAAAGTTAATCCTTTCAAAACATAATGTGTTAAACATTGTGTTTGTAAGTTGGCAACCCTGACAAAATTATATAGTGGTATTTAGTTTTTTAAGTTAGTTTCATGCACGTTGTCATTTTGTAAAATGTCAGGTGATACGTGAAGATGCTGCGCTATTCTCGAGATCGTTCGCAAAGTCACGTATGAGCATCGATGCGAACGGCCTAAGTGCGAACGGATGCTAGGATCGGTATTCTTGACTCACGGTTCTTAGACTATACGGTTGCCTACTCCGACTAACCAATAAGAGTCAAGCCCGCGATTACGTCACGAGAGTACATAGTTTGAATCGTTGGCCATTCAACACGTAGAGCAAATTATTTTGTAGGGTTCATATATTATCTCTCTAATACTTAGTTTCTTTTTACTTCGCTGTATTAAGTGAAAAATAACCGCTTCTTTATTTATTCATATCCTAATATACCGAAGAAAAAGAGAAAATTAGCAAATTGTTGATAATTATTATGAAGTAAAAATGTGATTTCTGTATTGAAATCAGTAATTAAATAAACAGATATAACTGAGACTAAATTTATTTGAAGACAAAATGATTGTAAAACAGTTCGTAAAATAACGTGTTAAATATATACAATTATCCATTTTGTCTAATAGAGGTAAGTTGTCATAACTATAAATTAAACTCAAAATGTTCCCAATATAAATGGATAATAATTTTTTTTATGAAATGGTGACTACAGTTTCGGTCTACAAAGACCATCATCAGACCTATTATAAAGATATAAATTATGATGTATTAATATTAATACACACATTAAAAAGTAATGTAAGTTATAAATATTATGATATAAAATTTTATTATATATAAGATTGTTCTAAGATTTATTTTACATTTGTTTTATGAAATAAATTCTTTTTATGCTATATATTTTGTTAAGATTATGAAAGGTTTATTGATTATATTAACTAAAACTCTTTTTTCATCTTTTTAGCAATTTCTCGAGATTCATCAACTATAACCCGTTTTTTTTTATAGATGTCAGATAGTTGGTTTTTCAAACTATTGTTTAGATATTTAATTCTCCTAGACTCTAGACTTTTTTGTATAATTAGGTATTACCACAAATGGCCACACGGCAGCCTCTACCCCGCATTCTAAAATTGAATAAAAATGGCGTTTGAGGCAATACCATAGACCCATGTGTACCTTATTTAAAATATTTTGTTACATTACAAATTCACAATAACCTCCAATACATTACAAAATATAAAAGACATTGTCTTCATAAACTTGTAACTTGCTCGTTGTACTCTTGTGACGTAGTTTCGACACTTCATTTCTCCCCTCCACCTTGGGAAGAGGCAACCGTATTACTCTAAGAACCGTGTTCTTGACTACTCTTCGTAGTGACATGCGAATGTTTGGATTTTCTGCTAAAATAACATATGGCAACGTAGTAATTTTTGAGAAGTGTCAAATAAAAGACGATTTTTTAGGGTTATTTTATGTTATGCTTAGGCTATGAAAGAGAGGGGACGCGTAACGTGTATTTCAAGCCGATAATTCGATATTTTCAATATATAGCAAATCATCATTCATTGCAATAATACTTTATTAAACTGCGACACTTAAATACTCTTATTCGTAATCCACCACTACGACTATAAGATATGGCCACTCGCTGTTTTTGTGAGTATACGAAGCTCATGCGACTGGTCGAGAATACCAAATTCACACAACCGTTCGCAACTGTTAAGCATGCGAACAACCTTGAAACTTGCGAACGGTCAAGAATAGCACTGATGGTTGTTCGGTGGTGAGCATGGGGTGCTCACTCTCGATGTTTGACAGTTTTTTATTTGTAGTTATTCCTCATGTCGCGAGTGTCGTGAGCGTCGTTCTCATGGACAAAGAGTAACTCTGACAGAGACCAGAGATCACGGAAAATAAGATTTAATTAATTCTTAATTCAGAAGAAGAAACATATACCCACAAATCACCTACTTGTATAGATGTTTCACGCAGATGGATCAAGGTCAAGCTATTTTATTAGTATGTGTTTCAGACAAGCAGATGGAAGCACCATTGAATTTTAGTAGTATTGTAAAATTTCCTGTTTTATCCACTCACCGCTGCCAAATGTCAATAATTTTGATTTATAACCACAAGTCAAGGTGATTTGTGTTTATAACTGTGTTATAACGCTTCATAGTTTTATTTTACCAGTTTTCGTTTTCAAATGATATAAAGTCAGTTTTGAGTGATAAATTTCAATTTTTAAATAATAGTTTGTGTCAGGTTTTATGATGCCACGTTATAAGAAATGCTGTGTGCCTAATTGCACACCAACATCTAATTTTAGACATAATTATATTTCCAAAACCAAATAAAGACTCCCAAAAATTCAAGGCAATGCAATAAACTGTTATCAATTGAAGACAATGGAGCCGTTAGTTGTATATCAAGCAAAGAGAGTATGCCATAAACATTTTGAAGTGAAATACACTACAGCTTGGCCCAATAGATTGTATTCAACTACTAGTCCATCCTTATTTTTACCTGGTAAGAGAAAAATGCAGTGAACAAATATTAATAAACGTGTGATTTCTTTTAAAAACGTCAGACCTACATTATGTGTCACTGGTAAATTATTTTTTTTTAAACTGCAGTTATGTAACTTGAAAATACACACACTCATGAGCCTTTGTTATTGCCTTGTAGTGGTATGTATTTCTATTATATAATTAAAACAAAAATCAGTAAGTTTATATTATAAACTTTATAACATGGCTACACAATCATAAATTTATTTTATGTTTTATATCTACAGTTTACAATATTCTTGTTTCATTTTATGTCTCTGATTTATTTTAATGAAATTGTAGCTTGTTGCAGTAACAATAGTAGCCAAACTTTCATCATTTTACTGTTGAAAATATTTTGTTGTATCTACATGTACTTTGTACATTGTCCCTATTTTGTGAATATACTTTTTTCAATAAATGGTTTAATAACATACGTTTCTTATTTTGGTCCTTCTGTAAACAGTCAATTGCCAAAAAACTGTTAATTTCTTTAAGTATTGCTCAGTAAATGACTTGATTTTTTAAAAAGTCTAATATATTTATCTACAATGATAAATTGTTTGGCAATTATATCGAATTTACAAGATATTAGCTCCGTTAATGATTGGCAAACAATTTAGTGTGCACAATATAGTAGACTTTTTAGTAAAACCTGTCATTTACTTACAATAAACAAGGATCTTCAAACAGTAGAGATATTCGCAATTTAAATTTAGCGCCGATTCTTCTTTCCCTAGTAGCGACTTAAGGAACGATTTACCCATTAGTTAATTGTGTTTCAGTTCTATAGGTGGCGCTAGTTTTTGTCATTTCAAAAAAGCATTGACGTGAACTATCTATAGAGTAGGTGATTTGTGCATATACCTACTGTTATATTTTTTCCAAACTGTGGACAGTTAATATATTGTTTAATTTACATTTGAGATTTTACAGTTACTGCTGTGGAATAATTCTTTATTATAATTATTATCAAAATGGTTTTTATGTGTTCCATTCCTGATTGCAGTAATACCAAAAGATCCAGAGGTAAGCTATTCTGAATTAATTAAGTAATTACGAATTTATACATATTTTGATTTATAGATTAGACGACAATGGTGCCTGGCTATAGGAAGAAACGATATTGTTGACGTAAATACTAAACAAAGGCACGCATTTAGGATTTGTGATCTACATTTCTTTGAAGATATGAAATTTATTATCAATAACAATCGAACCAATTTAAAATTTAATGCTGTACCATCATTAAAAATTCCAAGTATGTATATATACTAATAACTAAAATATCAAAACTTTAACTTAAATATTATTTTTGTTACTTAAAATACTCATTTTTAGCAAATATGGTGGCCATAACTCCTATTCACCTAGATTGTCTTGGTTCAAACACAAAATGTCAATTAACAATGACAGATATACCTACTTTTATTGATTAATTTTTCATCCTCATATTAGATTTAATGCAGGTATCGATAAAATATTGTAAATATATCTATTTTGTTTATTTACATACTAAATATTGTTGTGTATAATAAATTTTGTTTACTTATTAAATTTTATTCGGAATCCTATTAATCATGGCCCCAATGAAACATGCAAAATATTTGTTTCAATATCAGAGATAATATGCGAAGATTTGGATCTTCAAATATTATTATTAGCATTATATTCATATGAAGTAATTTTTTCAAGCATCTAATTTCTATTTATAACTGCTTGCTCAAATTAACTTTATGGCGCCATATATTATTTGAGGCAATAAGTGTAAAATTGTGTAACTCGTTTTTTGTATAATGGTTTTAATTTACCAAAGCGTCGAAGTATAACAAACATTATATGTTGGCGCTTTGGACGATTAAAACTGAGAGTTACACTATTTTGCGCTCATGGCATCATTTAACAGTGAACTTATACTAATTTCAAAATTGGCGCCTTTCACCCTAGTTCATCCTCATGTCGCGAGTGTCACTAGTAAAACGTGTTTTGGAGGGAAGGCGAGAGTCGGCTATCTAAGGGAGTATATATAATCTGTGGTGGTGAGTCAATTTTTTTGGCCATGTGCATGCCTTTTTGTTGTTAACAATTTATATTGTTTTTAAGATTTATTCTTAAATAAATCTGTTGCCAAGTATTGCCGTTTTAATTACCTTTTACACTGCTAACATAATGAAGACAAAATCATACCTTTTGTAAACGGACGCCCTGGCAAAAAATGGTATGCTGCGTTTTTCAAAAGAAACCCGGAACTGGTTCACAGAAACCCAGAAAATGTATCTAAGGGGCGAGCAGTGGTTACGGAGGAGAGCATCAGAAAGTGGTTCGCAGATCTGCACGAGTATTTGAAAAAGGAAAAATGCTGACGATTTGCTAGAAGACCCTACCAAGATTCTGAATGGGGATGAAACCAGCTTTACTTTATGCCCCAGAACTGGAAAGATAGTAGTGCCACGGGGATATAAGAATGTCTATCAGATAGTAAAAGGTAAAGAGAAGGAAGCTTTAACCGTGCTGATTGTTATTTCGGCGAGTGGAGACATAGCTCACCCATGTGTGGTATTTCCCTACATGAGACCTCCAAGGGATGTTAGAGACAGCATGGACCCTTCATGGTGTTTAGGGCTGAGCGAGTCTGGTTGAATGAGTTCTGACATATTTTATGAACATGTCGCCAACTCTCTAAAGCCTTGGTTGGAGGATAAAGGCATTAAAAAACCCGTTCTCTTCATAGATGGCCATAAAAGCCATTTAACAATGAGCCTAAGCGAGTTCTGCTCTGAAAATGGCATAATTTTGTATTCTTTGCTGCCAAACGCCACACATATTTTGCAGCCATGCGATGTCAGTGTTTTTAAGCCACTTAAATCAGAATGGCAGGCCACAGTGAGAGAATGGTAAATGTGTGAAGAGAATGTTAACCAGGTTTTGACAAAAGCCAGGTTCTGCCCACTTCTAAAAAAAGTGTTAGCAAAAGAAAACACAAATTATAAAAAACGGTTTTCGTAAGTGTGGAATATTTCCTTTTAATCCAGATTCTGTAGATTTCTCAAAGTGCGTGCAGAATATGCTAGAAAAGTTAGAGCATTCATCTGAGACCTCGACAGCTCCACACTCAGCTTCCCCATCTATCGGAGATTACGAAGTCACAGGAAAAGTAATTAAATCCCTCAAAGCAAATTTACAAGAACGAGTAAATGTGGATGTAATTCTTGACGAATTAAGAAATACCCAAAGTGCCATTTCTAGCAATAATCAAATCGACAGTATTTCTGATCTAAACGAGGAAGATAATTTTCCACCGATTTCGCTGCTTGCCGATAAGGCATTGTACGATACTAATGAGAATGGGTTCCTTCTTTCTACAGGCGATGAAATTGATATAAACATTCCCTCTGACACTAATGCTAACAGTTCCTCCGGAGAGAAAGAGACTGACAGCTTCCTCATAAGTACAAGAAATTGGAGATAACGCTGCTGTAAACAGAAAAGTGGAAATCCTGAGCTATAGTTATTAGATTCGTCGAAAATTGCATAATTTATCTAAATAAATCTTGCATAACACAATGTTTACTGTATTTTTATCTGTCGCACAATTTACATTAAGTTATGTGTGTTTTTTGTATACAATTTAATAAAAATCGGTGTATTACGGGCCAAAAATCTGTTCAATATTCACATTTTACGATTTAATATTTTAAATTTATTAGGGTTTTATATTTAGATCGCGTCTTTAGCATTCAGGAAACTTAAAATCTATTTTTGTATAATTCACAGTAAAAATTTCGATTCTGAAAATTATGAGAAAATAAAAATACCAGTTGTGATACCTATTCTACTTAGCGATGGAAATATTGACTTCCACTTTCGGAATAATTGAAAATGAAAGTCAAAATATAGAAAAGTTTAATCTGACGGAATGCAAAACTCCAAAAAGAGAAGAAGAAGAAGAGAATCAGCCAGTAGTTTTTACACAGAAGTGTAAGTTACACTTCTGCAGTTTTTATAATAAATAATAAAACGATTATGTGTAATGCCCTATTGTTCCGTCAAATTTGTCTATGAAAGTATTCGTTATTTTGAATTTTACACCAAAGGTAAAAAATGGTGTATGAAACTTTTATATTTATTACATTTGAAGATAAAAGGTGAAATATTTTTGGTCAACAGAATATTTCTAAACTATTCTAATATTAAAATACTTGGTACGATGACCTTTCTTTCCTGGCATCACCACCGCATAACAATTGAATTACTTTTAAAATGGGACCGTTATTTTTAGTGATGCAATTAATTTTATTTGAAATTGAAACACATAGGTATAGTAGGTAGTATACTTTCCTTTCACAATACAGTTTCATTCAGCGAGTTTATGAATGGGATAACTTTGGATTTATGAATATAAATAGAATTTAAAGCAAACAATATTTATTAGAAAAGAAAAATATCACATTCTTTGGCAAAAGCTGCACCTAAAAATATACATTTGAAAATAAATGCGTTGGAAGAAAAATGTTGTTGGTAGGTCAACAATAACTGCATAAATGTTGTGCATTGGCCAGCAAAAAGCACTGATTTGAAGCCTCTTGAAAATTATGTAAAAAGCATAAACGTACGCTGAAAGTGTTTCACAATCTTTTTTGTTCTATCCGGCGCTTTTTAACATAAAATAGACAATTTTGACCAACATTTAATTAAACAGCAATTTTAATTTCTAATTTGGTTGCAATTCTTGCAATAAGATTTTTTTACAATTTAATATGCCAATATAATATTTTAAAGTTGTAATAATGAATCAATTTTTGGAATTTTATATTTTTTTTACTATACATTTAATGTATACGAGACAATCATCTATCGAAAGACATTTATTGTCCTTCAGAAATGCCTAGGAAGGAAATTTGCGAGAACTCGTTACCTGTCACAACGTGGAAGTGTATTGCACCAGTTTTCGTTTAATTGTAGAATATTAATTACCTATAGTATGTACAAAAAGTACGAGGAGTAATAAACCCTAATTAAGTATGCAAAACCTTTACAGGGAGCACCATGAAATTTTTGATAAATCTCTCACTTTAAATTACATTTCTTCCGTAAATCTAAAAACCAGGTAGATCGACCCCGTATTTGTTTCAGTTGTAGCAAAGTTTAGGGTTTATTCATTGTTAAAGGATTAGCAGATAAGCAATAACGCAATGCAGTGGTGTGTATTTTGGGAAAAAAATACGTTTTAAATTATAATATAATAAAAAATGAAAAGAAATAATTATTGGAATACATTTATTACTTACATTTTATTCTATATCCGACTCGGAAGAGGAAGAATCGTTGTTGACATTAATAATAATAGGGTCGATTAAATCATCACAAATATTGTCAATTTTCCACATATTTGCCTCTACTTTGATAACATGCTCGATACAGTTTGTCCAATTTTCCTTACTCACATGACTTACAGCACTCTCAAACAATTTCACAACATCGTTTATTTTAAAAGTAGTATTTTTTTTCCAACTTCCCCCTTTACCTGAGCCCATATTAATTCTATGGGATTAAGTTCACAATGATAAGGGGGAAGTCGAAGAACTGATATACCACGAGAAGAAGCCATTTCTTCTACAATGTAGGTTTTGTATTTATTCTTGTTCATTTTTGCAATTCTGTAAAGTTCTTTCCTTAGTGGATCTTTTGGAAACTTAATATTTTTCGAAAAAAGCCACTCCAAAAGCTCTGCTTTACGCCAACGACTTATGGGCAATGCTTCTCGTAACCGTGAATGGTAACTTGCGTTGTCCATAACAATAACAGCCCCTTTTGGAATCAAATCCAACATTTGAACAAACCATTCCTCGAAGACATCCCCATTCATATCTTCGTGATAATCCCCCGTGCGTTTTGAAATAAAAGTTAATAATCCACCATCAACAAATCCTTCAGAACTTCCAACATGGACAATGATAAGTCTTTTTCCTTTTCCAGATGGTGGCTGCAAACCTAACGACAAATCTTCCACGAATGCCTGCCTTCCGCTTTTAATGTTTTCATCTTGCCAAGATTTGGAAACTGTATATCCAGCATTTATCCATGTTTCGTCTAAGTAGAAGATTTTCAAATTTTGTTCTCTGGCATGTCGAATGCTTCTTAAATAGTCTCATCTCCAAAAAACTATTTCCGGTTTACCTATCAAGGGAGATTTTCTATTATGTTTTGTATATCTGAAACCCACATCAAAAGTTTGCATA
This sequence comes from Galeruca laticollis, assembly GCA_963921935.1. Classification (NCBI taxonomy): domain Eukaryota; kingdom Metazoa; phylum Arthropoda; class Insecta; order Coleoptera; family Chrysomelidae; genus Galeruca; species Galeruca laticollis. Next base: position 3,796,675 of record OY998179.1, read on the forward strand.
ATGTCATTCTGGAGAATTTTGGATAGTCCGTATCTTCTTGCACTGATGTCATAATTTTGTCAAGTGTTGGAATTTCCTTTCGTAAGTAAAATCCATGGACTTTACGCCTTAATCTTTGTTTTAATGACTCATCGATCTCAATTGGTTTTCGGCCTGAAGGAGTTTTAGGGGGTTGAAGAGTTCCATTCTTGCTTTCTTTTAGTAATCTATAAATTGTTGATTTAGCAACACACAACATAGCAGCCGTTAATTCCACAATATCATCAACACTTGCACTTGGATCCTTGTTTTTCAATGATATATAACAATTCAATATCAGAGTTTTTTCATTTAAAGATAATGGACCTGTTTTTGGTCGTTTAGATGGTCCTTGGCTTATCGACATTGTTTGGTACTTGCACAATTAACATTCAACAAATGTTTTAAATATATTCCAACTGTTTACAATATTATGACAACCATACAACTTTACTCAAAGAACTAATACTAAGTCCTGATTTAATGTACCTACTTTCTTTTAAAATAATATTCCCTAAAATGTTTCTAAGAAAACTGGGTTGTTTGGAAAATCCCTCTCAATAATCGAATAATCTGTAAATAGGTGTAATCGTATTAAGCCGATTACAGTAGGCCACTTGCCATTTAAAATTTCTGAGAAAAATTCCCCAAACACTACATATAGGAGTAATACAAATAAAAAATATTATGAATAAACGGGCATATCCGAACTCTGCCACAAAATAAAATTTTACCTGACTTGTATCAATTTGAGGATTACTGAAATGTTCGAACTGTGCCGCAACCATTTAGTTTAATCCTATTAGAGTCATTAGGGTTTATAATAGATAAAATCGGAGGCCCATAGAATTATGTATATTTCTGAAAGGTTTCAAAGATTTCTTGAATTAAATATTTTGAAGAAATCTTGATTGTTTTGATCGATATTTAGGGGATTAGGGGAAGGATGTTGATGCACTTACACTATTGCCTAAAAATCAGGAAGAAGTATTTAATAGTGTTCGTGAATTACAATTACGAACGAACCGAGAAGAGGAATTTCTATTAACAGCAGACCAGGTATTTAAAATTATTGTGTTCTCCTGTTTTTCCAACCTTAATTTTTTATGTAATTCGGATTGTATTTTGATGGATGGGACTTTTAAATACTGTTCAACTTTTTTTTACCAAATGTTTACCATTCATGGTTTTAAAAACGGCTATTACGTACCTCTTGTTTTTTGTTTGCTGCCGGACAAATCAAGTCAAACATATTCAAATTTGTTTTTAATTTTAAGACAAAAATGTAAAGAAGTAGGCTTACATTTTCAACCTAAAGAAGTCGTAGTAGATTTTGAACTAAGCATTCATAACGCTATATATGAATGTTTTGGCAGAGATCAAATTCTTTTTGGTTGTAAATTTCATCTCTGTCAAGCTTGGTTTCGTAAGATTCAGGAGTTTCATTTGGTACAAGAGTACAGACAGAAAGGTTCTGTAATTGGCGAATACTTAAAATTACATTTCGGTATTATGTATCTTAGTCCTGAGGAAGTTGTAGAATTTTTTTTATTAAAATTAGTACATCCCGTTACCTCTGACCTAAATCGTATATTCTTTAGCATAGCTGTAACTCATTCGTTCAATACAAAATGTACCTTACGGTATACCCTCTTAAAATATATTTTGGTACGTCTACGAAATCTACTTAAATGAATGATTTATTACTCCTTGTCCTTTCTATATAGACTATAAAATCCACCAATCACGTGCAGTAATAATAATATTAATGAGTTTATTCTGGAAAAAATATACATAAATAATAACAATATACATATAAGATAAAACAATATCATCTGAATAAACCAAATAACCACGGAAGTATAGGTGCATACTTGTTTGTGGTATAAAAAAAACTACATCTACTAAAAAATATTTAAGAATTGAATTACGTATTAGAATATATGAATATAAAGCAAAGACAATAAACAGTATGTATAACAAGAAAATCATTACGACAAAACTGGTAAAGCAGATACAATAATACAAATCACAACAGGTATTGAACAAACATATTATACTACAACTCGCTTAAGACCTGTATAGGTTGCGCGCGAGCGTTCTCTTCTTTAATTCACGTTTCAAATACATTTTATCCCTATTTCAATTTGCTGCTAGATGCATTACACTCTTTTGTCTAATCGAGTATTCCTTTATTGCTTCCAACGTTTATATCTCATTTTTTTTGGTTACATCTTAAATCTACACATTTAAAATATCTCTCTCAATCAGGGAGTGAACAGTAGACCTCTCAACATGTAAGATAAATGATTTCATATATGATTTGAAAAGCCCTATCGAGTTAATTTCTAATAAATAAATTTTGTATGCGGTTGGTAAAAAGTTATAAATTATGGTACTTTGAAATTTCAATGATTTTTGTCCAATGGTTTTGTTTTTTATAGCAATTTCTATATTTTCTTTAAGTTTGTATCGGGTGTTGTAATTGTGATCGATTGTTTGGAGTAGTGTTGATCTATTCTTATAAATGTATATAACGACATTGTAGAAATATGTCTGTCTAATATCCAATAACGATGTTTCTGAGAATAGAGAGTTAGTTGGGTAAGTATTTGTTTTTTTGTAAATTATTTTCAAAAACCTTCTTTTTATGACTTCTAATTTTTTCAGGTGTGTTTTTGATGCAGAACCCCAGCACAATATAGCGTAGTTAATTCTGGATTCAACAAGTGAGTAGTACACTACTCTCAGATAAGCAGGTTTCAAGATAGTTCTCATATATTTGATTTTGTATAATAGTGGTCTTAAATTGTTTGCAATATTATTTATATGTAAATCCCATCTAAGGTGGTAGTCTATAATTACTCCTAGATATTTAATACTATTCATCATTTTTATTATTTTTTTTCCTGACTTGTCTATTCTTAACTCGGTAAATTGGGGTAACCTATTTTTATAGCTACAGAATGGGACAAAAAACGTCTTTTGAAAATTAATCGTCAGCTGCCTACAGTCAAACCATTCAGAAATATTGTTAAAATCTGTCTCAATTGCTTACTTCAGCTCTTGCCACGTATTACCCTGGTAAAATATCGCCGTATCGTCAGCAAAACCGATGATGTTTCCTTTAGTTTTCAAATGAAACAAGTTATTAATATATATTAAGAATAGGGTTGGTCCTAGAACTGTGCCCTGAGGTACTCCAAATTTGATTCTCCTATTGTGGCTAATACAAGCTTCTATTTCAACAGCTTGTTCTCTATCGCTCAAGTAACTTTTAAATAAGTTCAATGGAACTCCGCGAATTCCTATACCCTCCAAGGCCACCAGGAGCTGACTATGAGATACGGTGTCGAATGCCTTGGCAAGATCCAGGAACACGCATATTGATGGCTTAGTTGTATCCAGTGAGGCATAATTTGGTTTATCAAGGCAACTATAGCATCACTTGTTGAAAGTCCTTCCCGGAAACCAAATTGAGATTGTGATATTTATTGTGTATCTATTTAAATATGCAGTTAACCTAGATTTTAGGGATTTCTCGAAAATGTTTGCAACTGTTGATATTAGTGAGATAGGTCTGTAGTTTGATAAACATTTTTTATCCCCTTTTTTAAGTGTTGGAGTGATTATGGCCTTTTTAAATTCTGCTGGGCACTTCCCTGTTTCGAAAATGGAACTGATCAAATCTACTAAATATGGAGCGATCACTTCTGCATTTTCTTTGATAGCTTCAGATGTAATGTTGTGTATACCTGGTGCCTTTTTGTTTTTTAATGTTTTAATAATGTTTAATACTTCTGACTCTGTTACAGGTGTTAAAAAGAAGGATGTATTCATCTGAATTCGATCGTTTTTGCAGACAGGATTAGTTGGAATATTTATTTCTCTTGCTAATTTTTCTCCAACGTCAGCGAAAAAGTCGTTAAATTTTTGTGCTATATGTATAGGTTCCTTAGCCGTGGCTCCATCCTCTGTAACTATTTCCTCTATTTTATCTTTATTTCGATTATTATTACTATTTTTACAACTTTTTATCAGAGTCCACAATTGCTTCGAACTATTTTCACTTCCTGTTATTCGCTCTGAGTAATAATTTAACTTTGCTGCCTTAATACTTTTATCGACAATTCTCCTGTAATTGTACTCTCTCTTTTTTTCGACATTTCCAGGGTCTTTAGAAAGTTTCCTGTAGAGTTTATTTCTTCTCTGAATAGAAGTTATTATACCCTTTGTAATCCATTTTTTCCTTTTCATGAACCCACGATTCACTTTCGTCGCAATCGTGTTAGATGAAATGTATGAGCTTTTAGAGTTTTTATTAAGTAAGTTGCCTTTTGATCTACGTCAATATGGTTTTTATATTCGGTCCAATCATGTTTGCGCAAGTGTTGTTTCAGTTTGTTATAGTTTACGTGTTTTATAGTATGCTCCTTTTGGGATTTTAATGTTGGAGATGATGGGATAAATGCAAAAATCCCCCTATGGTCACTTATAAATGTGTCATACACAGACGATATGCAATTATCTACGTTGTTCTTCCTGCTACTATAAAAAATGTGATCGATGCAACTTTCAGACAAACCATAAACTCTAGTGGGCTTATTTATTAGAGATCAAAAGCCGTACTCTTCCGTAATATTCAAATAATTGGAAACATTGTCGCTAGTCAATTTCAAATTTATATTGATATCGCCAATTAAAATGTGCTCGGTAATTTTTAATTTACTTGCTATTTCTAGGTATGTCTCGAGATCACAGAGAAATGCATCATCATTAACTGGTGGAGGCTTATATATGGAGGTTATAGCCATTTGATTACTATTTTTCGTTTTTAATATTACTTGTATGGCACGACACATTCCTATAGATATCACATTATGTTTATATTCAAATTTATTTTTAATAAACACTATAACTCCATCATTTTTGTTTATATTACCCTCACTATATAGTAAGTCGTAGTTTTCAAGCTGAAACAAGCTGTAGTCATGCACAGTAAAGGTTTCACTCAAAACTATGCAATCATAGGAAAATGAAAGTTGATGTAAAAATATTTTCAATTTATCCAGGTTTTTGTTTACGCTACATATATTTTGATGGAAAATAGTGAATTTCTGACCATTCATATTGTTGTAAATATTATTAATTTCATTTGTTGACTCCAACTCTAAAGTATTGAAAGGTTCACAATTCACATCCCTAATGTAAGGAGCCATTGTGCGACCTGGTACAGTTTTGTGAAACTAGGGACAAACTGAGGATACGAGATCGCTTGAAATAATTTTAAAAAATAACAAAAGTATAACTTTGGATCTAACTGTTAAGAGAGCATGATCTTAACCATAGCCCTCTCAAGAGAAATATCAAATAAGAAAACAGAACACACAACAGTGAAGAGAAGAGATGAAGTTATACTCTCTTCACATTTGAGGATGAATTGTTCCTGGTTCTGTAATGGAGATTTGGATCTGGTTTTCCGTTTGAGGCTCCTTTTGAAAAGTTCTTCTTGTCTTTGGGTACGTGTGGTTTTCCAGTTTTTGATTTACTGCTTCTTTGTCTGGTTGATTTCGGTCTCGACGTTCTTTTTCGTCTATTTCAGTGGAAATTAATACTAAATAATGAAGTAGATTAACGCCGCCACTGGCTGAGGTCAGCGAGGAGTGACTTTCTAGAAATCGATAGTCAGGGAGGAGTGAATTTCTAGAAATCGATCATCAGTGAAGTGAGAATTGCTAGTAATCGACAGTCAGCGAGGAATGAATTTCTAGAAATCAACGGTCATCGAGGATTGACTTCCTACAAATCGACGGTCAGCAAGGAGTGAATTTCTAGAAATCGACGGTAAGCGAGTAGCGATTTTCTAGAAATCGATGGTCAGAGAAGGGTGAATTTCTAGAAATCTATGGTCAGCGAGAAGTGAATTTCTAGAAATCAACGGCCAAGGAGGAGCGAATTTCGAGAAATCGACGGTACGAGAAGAGTGGATTTCTAGAAGAAATCGACGGTACGAGAAGAGTGGATCTCTAGAAATCGACGGTCATTGAGGAGTGAATTTCTACAAATCAACGGTCATCGAGTAGTGAATTTCTAGAAATCTACGGTCAGTGAGGAGTGAATTTCTAGAAATCAACGGCCAAGGAGGAGCGAATTTCGAGAAATCGACGGTACGAGAAGAGTGGATTTCTAGAAGAAATCGACGGTACGAGAAGAGTGGATTTCTAGAAATCGACGGTCATTGAGTAGTGAATTTCTACAAATCAACGGTCATCGAGTAGTGAATTTCTAGAAATCAACGGCCAAGGAGGAGCGAATTTCGAGAAATCGACGGTACGAGAAGAGTGGATTTCTAGAAGAAATCGACGGTACGAGAAGAGTGGATTTCTAGAAATCGACGGTCATTGAGGAGTGAATTTCTACAAATCAACGGTCATCGAGTAGTGAATTTCTAGAAATCTACGGTCAGTGAGGAGTGAATTTCTAGAAATCAACGGCCAAGGAGGAGCGAATTTCGAGAAATCGACGGTACGAGAAGAGTGGATTTCTAGAAGAAATCGACAGTACGAGAAGAGTGGATTTCTAGAAATCGACGGTCATTGAGGAGTGAATTTCTACAAATCAACGGTCATCGAGTAGTGCATTTCTAGAAATCTACGGTCAGTGAGGAGTGAATTTCTAGAAATCAACGGCCAAGGAGGAGCGAATTTCGAGAAATCGACGGTACGAGAAGAGTGGATTTCTAGAAGAAATCGACGGTACGAGAAGAGTGGATTTCTAGAAATCGACGGTCATTGAGGAGTGAATTTCTACAAATCAACGGTCATCGAGTAGTGCATTTCTAGAAATCTACGGTCAGTGAGGAGTGAATTTCTAGAAATCAACGGCCAAGGAGGAGCGAATTTCGAGAAATCGACGGTACGAGAAGAGTGGATTTCTAGAAGAAATCGACGGTACGAGAAGAGTGGATTTCTAGAAATCGACGGTCATTGAGGAGTGAATTTCTACAAATCAACGGTCATCGAGTAGTGAATTTCTAGAAATGGACGGTACGAGAAGAGTGGATTTCTAGAAGAAATCGACGGCACGAGAAGAGTGGATTTCTACAAATCAACGGTCATCGAGTAGTGAATTTCTAGAAATGGACGGTACGAGAAGAGTGGATTTCTAGAAGAAATCGACAGTACGAGAAGAGTGGATTTCTAAAAATCAACGGTCATCGAGTAGTGAATTTCTAGAAATGGACGGTACGAGAAGAGTGGATTTCTTCAAATCAACGGTCATCGAGTAGTGAATTTCTAGAAATGGACGGTACGAGAAGAGTGGATTTCTAGAAGAAATCGACGGCACGAGAAGAGTGGATTTCTACAAATCAACGGTCATCGAGTAGTGAATTTCTAGAAATGGACGGTACGAGAAGAGTGGATTTCTAGAAGAAATCGACAGTACGAGAAGAGTGGATTTCTAGAAGAAATCGACGGCACGAGAAGAGTGGATTTCTAGAAATCGACGGTCATTGAGGAGTGAATTTCTACAAATCAACGGTCATCGAGTAGTGCATTTCTAGAAATCTACGGTCAGTGAGGAGTGAATTTCTAGAAATCAACGGCCAAGGAGGAGCGGATTTCGAGAAATCGACGGTACGAGAAGAGTGGATTTCTAGAAGAAATCGACGGTACGAGAAGAGTGGATTTCTAGAAATCGACGGTCATTGAGGAGTGAATTCCTACAAATCAACGGTCATCGAGTAGTGAATTTCTAGAAATCTACGGCCAAGGAGGAGCGAATTTCGAGAAATCGACGGTAAGAGAAGAGTGGATTTCTAGAAGAAATCGACAGCACGAGAAGAGTGGATTTCTAGAAATCGACGGTCATTGAGGAGTGAATTTTTACAAATCAACGGTCATCGAGTAGTGAATTTCTAGAAATCAACGGCCAAGGAGGAGCGAATTTTGAGAAATCGACGGTACGAGAAGAGTGGATTTATAGAAATCGACGGTCATTGAGGAGTGAATTTCTACAAATCAACGGTCATCGAGTAGTGAATTTCTAGAAATCTACGGCCAAGGAGGAGCGAATTTCGAGAAATCGACGGTACGAGAAGAGTGGATTTCTAGAAGAAATCGACGGCACGAGAAGAGTGGATTTCTAGAAATCGACGGTCATTGAGGAGTGAATTTTTACAAATCAACGGTTCGCCTTGTATTTTTTTTATAAAACGTTCTTGTTCGGATTCTACAAATCCTACCTGAGACCATGCCCTAATAGGTAGGCAGCCCATTAATCGTTCGATCTCGAAACTCCAAATGAAGTTACACACCACTGAAGAAATATGAAGAAATTTTGAGGTTAAATTGAAAAAATTAATATAAATAATCTGGCAACGCTGCTCTCATCTCTTGACAAACAATAAACAACGCTCTCGATTTTCAACTCACATATCTACTTATCATAAAACACAATTAAAATAGAAAACTTACGGCTCCGTGCCCTGTTAATAAAAAAATTTAAAAAAAAGCTCTCAATTCAAGTGATTCAAAACCGAATTGTACCAGTTATTAAACCGCGCCTGATTAAATTATACATTCGTTTACTTGACCTCATCATCATATCATACTGCAAGATTGTACAACTCAAAGTTAGGATGAACCAGCATAATTTACAGTACAACCAACTTACTCAACTAACCTAAAAACTTACAGTTTTTATTAGTTACAATTTTTCTGCCATAGTAAACTACAATTTCAAGAAAATTGCTTATGTTTCTGAAAAGTGATTTTTATTCTTCTCCCTTCTCTTCAATACGCCGCTGGTGGTTAATGAGAGGACAATACTCTTCGTTTTCGAAATTCTCAGAGAAAGCATTCTTTGGTACACCCTATATGCATATCCATATATCAATAAAGTTACACTACTTACTCTACACCTACTTAGCCTATTAATTTTTCAAAATTCGCCCACATTCATTAAAAAATTACATGTTTATAATATATTTATATAAGTGAAATTGTTTTTCTTGGAAGAAACCCGGGCAAATACATTATCCGAGAATAAAACGAATCTGTAAACACTAGAAGACTCTGGAATGCGTAAAGTTCGCGGACAATATGTAGACATTAATAAAACGCCCAACAATTATTGGAAATGTTTCCAGCAGTTACGAAAATATCTCTAACGTGATATATGTTTTAAAAATGAAGTAAATTTATAGTTAGAAATGGTTTTAGATTGCAGTCAATGTCAAATAATCTTATGTTTACGATCTTCGTAAAGAGAATGGAAAACTTTTGTAAATTTTATACCTAAACAAAATTTTTAGAATCGTTAGAGGATAGTTGCTAACATAAAATATAAATCAATTAACTGCGAATCATATTAATATCTCGGATAGATAATACATATTATAACAATTCCTAGAAATCAGTGATACAATTTTTGATAAAATATAATTCAGTGGCGTAGTAAATTAAAATCTTAAAGTTTTGTCATATAGGCAATTCGATATCATCACAATGTCTTGATAATTTATTTTAAAACATTTTTAACCTCAAAACTAATCAAAAGGTAGACTAAAGTGTATATGGGCTTAGGGTATTTTGGAGTACAAATAAAAAAGTGATAGTAGGGGAGGGCGGTGTACATTGACAATTTCAAATTTAGCGCTAAAAATACTAGTTCTTCAATTGTCATGAGAATATATATTTGTTTAACTGATTTTAAATCCTCAGCTGAAAACTGGCGTTCGAGAAAGCACGTTGTTAGATGTTTTTAGGGTAGCTATATGGTGCGAAATTATAAGAAGAAGACAAACCGATGTAATATTGATAAAATAGAGATCAAAAAAACATTAAATGATATTGCGTGTGGCAAGTGTACAGTTATAGAGAAGCGGCTAGTGTTTATAACATAAATAGAACGACATTAATATATCAAATGAAAAAAAAAGCGAAGAAGATTAAGGGGGCGAGGAAAAAGCTACTTATTCGTGTAAATACACAAGTGTTTACCAATCAAGAAGAACTATTGCTGTGAAGTGTTGGCATTTAAATTATGGGCTAAATTATATTCAAATGAGAACTTTGCATACCAGTTAGCTAAGTAAACAATAAATTAATGCCAACATCTTGGAAAACAAATAAAATAGCAGGAAAGAACTGGATGGTATGATTTATGAAAATGCATAAAGGTCAAATTTCTTTGCGAAATGCCGAGAATACCTGCCTTGCGCGTATAAGAGGTTTTAATTAGAACAGCGTAGATGAATTTTATTCTAACCTTAATAAAGTGATGCTTAAATATAACTTTGAGCCATCAAGCATAGTAAACCCCCTCGACGAGACTGGTATCCAGTGTTGCCAACCTTGAAGTAAGCTTTTTCCCCCACTTACCTTAAAAATTCCCACGTTTTTGAAAAAAATCCCTCCCGTTAACAAAATAGGTTGTATACCAGAAATACAAACATGTGCATATTTTCAAAAAAATATTTTTCATAAGAAAAACGAATGTAGTTACATAACAAAGTATAAAAAGTCTAAAAAACATAAATCTTTTAACAAAACGTTAAAAATACGTCAAAGAATTAACAATTCTATTTCATGCATATTTTTATTATGTAACTTTAAGTGCTTTAAGTACAGTTTAAAATTTAACCTAAAGAAATGGTCATAAACAGTAAACCATTCATTAGTTTTCATTCATTCGAATTCTTTTCTAATAATCTTTTGAAATTTTTTTACAATTTGGACTAGAGTAAAAAATTCCCGTTTTCAGTTAACTTTTTCCCTTTTGTGTTGAAAATTCCCGCAAAATGGGAAATTTCCCTCCGGCTGGCAACACGTTGGTATCACAACTAGAGTTATAGCGCCTGTAAGACAAAAGCAAGTTGGACAAGCGGTGTCAGCTGAGAAGGGCTCCCTCATAACAGTGGTGGGTATAATTACAGCCCAAGGAAACTACCTACCTCCGGTATATTTTTCCTGAGAGTTCGATTTAAGGACACGTTTATAAGAGGAACTCCAGCTGGTAGCATATGCTTATGCAATAAAATTGCTTGGAGTACAGCAGACTTGTTCATATACATTTTAAAACATATTGAAAAACACTTGCAGCCGAAGGCAGAAGAAGGCAAATACCTTCTGCTTCTAATCGACAACAGTGACACCCACCTCTCAGTAAATGCTCTCCAGTTTTGCCGTGAAAACGGTATAATTTTGCTAATCATCACAAACTGCAACCTCTTGATGTTGGAGTTTTTGCACCATTTAAAGCATACCTAAAAAAATCCCTAAACAAATTTATGATTAACCACCTTGGTCAAAAAGCATCTTTTTATGACAGTATAACTTACAGCATCACCTTTTTTGAACGCTTTCGCCAAAAATATAACTGCGGGATTTAGTGCCACAGGTATTTTCCCATACAATTCTAATATATTTAAAGAATCAGACTTTATAGACAATTAACTTGAAACTAAACTGCCAGATCCGCAACTCAATACCCCATTATTAGAGGCAGATACATCTTTAGCTGGTACAAGTGCTCCTAGTAATCGCGACGAAGGTGTTACGATTGAACCTACTATAGAAATAATGGGACTCTGAGGTCACTTCACATTTAGAAATGACACAAAAAATAAAAAATAACAAACCAGTAAATAAAATAACTGGTAAAACACTGAAATAGCTATTTGTGTATTAAGAGCGGAAAGTGATAATTTGCCGCTTGCCGAAAGCGGCAACGCACTTTCTGCTCGAATTGCACACAAGATTTTTTCTACGATCACCTTATTTTTAAACAAATAATTAAAAAAAAACACGAAAAATCCTTTTACTGCGTCCCAAAGCTCTTCGTGTTCTAAATAAATCTGTACCGCGCATTTCCACGTACCATAGTTCTCGTGCCCTTTTAGATGCTCGATCAGCGGAAGCTGGCTCATGATATCACTTATTAACACAAAAATTCAACAAATTACAAACTCCAGAAGCTTCAATGGTGTCTCACGCGTGTCCTGTGTCCATAACCTCTTGCAATTTGATGTTTTGAGTCAAGGTTTCGAGAAGAAAATTAACCTAATCTATCAAAAATGGCGTAAAAGCAACTAATGACAATTTAAAACTTACAAAAGTCGTAAACGACATTAATATGACGTACACAAGGTTAAACAAATTGAGGTTCGAAAAATATTGGAAGCAATTAGTTATACACTTTGAATATTTTTAAATATTAACTACAACTATAAACATAGGTGTTTTGGATGGTTTATAAGATAGAAAATAATAATTTGAAGTGACGTCTGAATCGGTCTAATCTGTAAGGTCTTATAACACTGCGCCGTCGCGCTCGAAAAATCGCGCGTGTTTGAAAGACCAGTTATCCACGAATATTTTACGCTATTTTTTTATTGGCGCACTTTGACTTTTACTACAAAAAAATGGAAATCCGTCCTCGATGCCCAGCCAAGTTTCATTTCATAAAAGTGCATCCTCGATGCCCAGCCATCCTAAGTAGTATTCATTTTTATTAAAAATGTATATGGATTGATTCCCTCGGGGATTAAATGGGTCACTTTAGTCGCTTAGTGTATAATATACTATTAATATACCTATTATTTACTAACTTTCTTTAGTTTATTGTAAATGAAAACATGCGAGCGGAAAAGTACGCTCTAGAGCGGAAATAATGTCAAATTATGACATATCACGGAAAACATCAACTTTGCGGTTAGATTTGAGTGTGTAAAAGCCTACTTTAGGTAGTGATCGTAGGAAAACATTATTTTCACCTCTCCCAACTTTTATTTAGAAAACTGATAATTATAGAAAAACAAGAGAAAAATGTAAAACTAAACAAGAAAGAGCAGCAATATGAGAAAACAAAAAGAAGTCATAAAGGCAAAAAAGTGTGTTTCAAGAGCGTAACGAAAATGTAGTTTGTGACAATAATGACAAACAAATTAAATGAAACGCCAAAGAAGAAAATTAGTAGAAAAACGTTAGAAGAATCTTATGAGGAAAATGAAGCATAAAAAAAATAAAGTTCGAAATATAAGTGTACACCAGATATATTTATTATATTTTTACAAATGTTATTTCATACGAAAGTACTCGAGGTATAACTTCAAAAAATATTTGAAATGTCAACTAAAAAAAGTGATACTACCATAAGTTTTACTTTTCCGCCAAACCTTTCTATATGCGAGAAAAGTATTGGTTTACCCCAATAAAAGTTGGAACTTTGAACATTTTTTTTGAGTTATTTTCACGTTTTCCATCAACAACAACACGAAAAAATGGTTTTTAGAAAAAAAAAAGTTGAGAGGTGTCAAGGGACACCCGGATGGAACGAAGTTCCTTTCGATTAATTAGTGAAGGAATTGTAATAAAATTTTATTTTTTTTATGAAATAATCGTCGCGACACCACACTGTTCAATGCGGAATAGAAATGAAAATATCTGGCTTGCTTCCTATAAGAGAGAGAGAGACAGACAGACAGACAGACAGAGAAACATGCGCACGCCGCACAGCTTACAATAGCAAAAAGTGTCGTGACAACTTTTCGTAAGAATTTTTTCCGTCTAGCCCCCTTTCACTTCACTTCACTTCGTTCCAAAAAGCAAAAAAAAGAATTTTTCAGAAAATATAAATTCCTCCCCGGCGGGGAATCGAACCCCGGTCTCCCGCGTGACAGGCGGGGATACTGACCACTATACTACTAATAAATAGGGATAGTGATAACAAAAATCACGCAAAAAACTTATACTACCACGTTAAAACTGTGAAACGTCAACAAGATGTCAACATGGAAAGAAAGTGAAATAAATGTAATTCAGAAATACCTAAACAACAAGGAAGGTCCCATTACCTCAGAAGATCACTTGGTCATAAGGCAGACAATCCCTAACCGATCAATAGCAGCAATCAAAAAGAAATGTCTTGAACTAAAACATAACCGAAACATACCACCAAAGCAGCCAAACAAATGGACGAAAGATGAGGAACGTAAATTAATACGTGAATATATAAACAGAGAAGAACAACAGGTAACAAAACGTGTTAAGGCAATCCTCAATTCCATTCCTGGTAGAACAGAAAAAGCAATAGCCACGAAATTAAGAGAAAAATACCCAAATATTTATTATATGAAGAAAACCTCACTAGAATCGAACAGTAGTAGTAGTGAAGATGAAATAAACGAACAAAATAAAACAAACAATATAATTGCAGTTGAGGAAAATAATACAATCATCACTATTGACAATGATGAAACAGGTAACTTTCAAGAAAATATAGAACAAACACTAACAGAACAACCCATTGAAGAATTTGATGTAATCGAACTAAATAATATAAAAACAAAATTCAAAAATATATACAGATCTACCCCAAAAATAAAGAAAAAGATCAAAAAATTCTATATAAGACGATGCCACCAAAGATATGTCAACCATGTAAACGAGATATTGAGAAGCAACATTACCACCATAGAAAATAGTACATTATCATATATAAACAAAAGAAGAGACATCAAAAAATCAATATATGTAGCCGGTGTTCTTTTAAGAAATTACATTGCTGGAAAAAGTAAACAACCAAATCCAAGCTACATAGAAACAGAAAAGAAAATGAAAACACTAGAAAAAAGAGTGAAAAATGCAGAAACAATAATAAATTGGAATGGAGGTACATTCAGTAAACAACTGAAAGAAGAAGCTGAAGAAATGAAAAGACTGAAAATGAAACCCAAACAGTACATTACATCTACAAATGATAGAATTAAAATTTTAAAAGAAAAAGCAGAACATCAACGAAAACAAGCAGAAACTCAGCGGCTGAGATATATTTTCAATAACAGACCATCAATGAGGACACTAGAACAACCGATTAAAAGAAGTCCAGTCCCGTCGAAAGTATTAGAATTTTATCAGAAATTGTATTCTCAATTTGATGACACACATGATACCCCCATATTGAACACCTGGCTAGGAAAACTTCAAAAATACTCAACGGGGAAAAACTACAATCAACAATTAGATGAAACAACTATAAAATCAACTATTGAAGTAGTAATAAAGAAAACATCACCTTGGAAGAGCCCCGGCAGCGATTACATACCAAATTACCTTTATAAAATATTACCTAGTGCCAAAGAATACTTAACAAGATTCATCATTAAAATACTACAAGGCAAAGAAAACCTGACAGAAACAGATGTAAGAGCAAATGTAATACTAATTTATAAAAAAGGCGATGAAAAAGACCCTGTCAATTATCGCCCCATCGCTCTACTAAACACAGAATATAAAATATTAACAGGAACAATAACTGTAATTCTTAATAATGATCTCCCAGACTGGGCGATTCCGAAAGAACAATTGGCAAGAAAACAAACATGGGGTACAATACATGGAATGCTTCAAGACAAGGCAGTAACACAATTAGCTAGAATGAGAAAAAAAAACACTACTCAGCTTGGTTTGACTTTAGAAAAGCGTATGATTCCATTTCACATAGACAACTTAAAAGATTAATTGGAAAACTTCCCTTAAATATGAACATCAAAAACGTTTTAAGAGGATCCATGAATTTGTGGTCGATCCAAGTAAGAACAGACAAAAAGAATACAAAACCCATTTACATTAAAAGAGGAGTTTATCAAGGCGATTCTATAAGTCCTTTACTATTCATTCTAATTACTGCGGGAATCATAGAACACATAAAAACCAATCCCAATATCAACAGATGTACTAAAGGCCAACATACCATTTTAGCTTTTATGGATGATATCAAGTGTCACACAAATACGAAACAGAGCATGAAACTAATAACAAACGAACTAAAAAAAGCTTCCGCTGAAGTTGGATTAAAACTCAATGAAGGTAAATGTGGAGTTTACACTAGGAATGGCATGAAGTTTCAAGAAGAGGAAGATGACACTCCATTTCTTCCAGAAGTGAGAGAAGGCTATACGTACCTTGGTTTAGACCAACTAGAGAGAGATACTGCCAAAAATTTAGAAAACATAAAAACAAAAATAACAACAAAAACCACAAAAATATTTGAATCAGAACTTACTTCAAAACAAAAAATCGAACTATTTAATAGCACGATTATCCCAGCAGTAATTTATATTATGGGTAATATGTTTCCAAATGAGAAAAGAGCAACTACATTGAAACACTGCAGAGACTTAGATACCATGTATAGAAATCTATTAGTAGAGTATAACTTGAAAGGAAGAACAACATCAAATGCTCGAATTTATCTAACTTCACAAGAAGGAGGATTAGGTATGAAATCCATAGAATTAGAAACGGAAATTCATTATATCAGAAAAGGAGTTTACTTACAATCCCATGCAGACATGACAAAAACATACGAATCTTACAAAAGTCTGCAAACTGCAGGGTGGAGAAACCCCATAAGTGACCATGACTTCATTATCGAAAAATATGGATGCGAAACCACAGTTTACCCATTAGGCGAATACAAGAAGATATGCGAAAACATCATCAAACATATTAGAGCGCAATATAAAAATCAACTGTTACAACAATGGACAGCAAACATGCATTATGGTAAAGTTGTAACGTCTGAAAAGAAAAAGATTACCTTTCCCGCCTATTCATCCCCTTATATAGACGGTTGGAGACTGTCACTACTCCACTCTGCGGCAGAAGAACAACTCCATGGACTTGGCTCAATTCCAGGCCGCAGGAAAAATTGTAGGAGAGGATGTAAAAATGCCGAAACAGCTTATCATGTTTCATCTTCCTGCCCAACAAACATGTACATATCAAGACATGACAACGTTGTACATTGGCTACTCAAAACCATCCTTACAGTTACAGATGCCCCTGAAGATATTAAAAGAGGCCTTCAATTTGGAAAAGCAACCCTAACTGTTGACTACCAACAAAGACAAAGAAATATAACCATAAGAGCTGGCACAAAAATATTAACTGAGAAGAAATTATATCATAACAAACCTGATATTATGATAAAATTTTCAAATCCAGATTGCATCATTCTCATCGAAGTGTCTGTTGCGCATATTCAAAATTACAGACTACAAGAAAAAATCAAACGAACACGTTATGCAATCAACTCCACCACCCAGATTGACAACACAAATGTTGATACGATTCTTCGTGATCTAAATATTGTGAATGAACTTGAAAGAATCCATCGATGCCCCGTTTACTTAGGAATATTCATTGTAGGTTGCTATGGTGAGATGATTGAGACTGATGAACACAAAAATTTCACAAATATCCTACACAAAGACCTAAAAATGGAAGAAAAAGAAATTGAACACTTAATCAACAAATGCTGCTATAGTGTGGCCATATCTACTTCTCAAATTTTGATGAAACACTTAAATATAAGCAATTAATTGTTTGTAAGTTATGACGTCTAACATGTTTGGATATTATGTTTGTATAATATATGCTTAAGATTTTTATATAATTTAGATTAGTTTTATAAAGAGTGTTATTTAACATAAGTATAAAACAATGTAATCAATAAAAAAACTATACTACAAAAGTATTATTCGTTATACAGCAAGCAACTGAAGTATATTACTTCAATTTTTGTTGTAGAGAATCTCAACAATTAATTAACATAATAAAGACAAAAAACTATACTAAGTAATATTAAAATATGATTTGTTTTTGAATTTATTAAAATTATGACGCGTACACTTGCTAAACACACAAAATGTGGAGATTATAAATCGTATGACTTGGTTGGAGAAACATGCGCACGCCGCACAGCTTACAATAGCTTCAAAAAGTGTCGTGACAACTTTTCGTAAGAATTTTTTCCGTCTAGCCTCCTTTCACAACGCGCGATAAGGAACTTCGTTCCAAAAATCCTGTGTGTATGTCGTCGTTGTCGTCGGCCACTTTTTCTTACATGTCTTGTTAGCACGATACAGCCTCCGGAGTGTAATAAGTCACCAATTCTATAATTGAATATTGTTAATGACATGTAACAGATGAACCCTATTGATTTTCAACTCACCAGAGCCAGTACAACGGGTGCGATGGTACTTGAAGTACGAAATTTTGTCATTTTTTGAGAAATTTCAGTTTGTTAGCACGATACAGCCTCCGGAGTTCAACAAATCACCAATTTTATGATTGAATATTATTCAGGACATCTCACAGATGAACCCTATTGAATTTCAGCTCACCCGAGCCAATACAACAGGTGCTACAGTACTTTAAATACGATATTTTTGTCATTTTTGGAGAAGTTTCAGTTTGTTAGCACGATACAGCCTCCGGAGTATATACAAGTGACCAATTTTATGATTGGATATTATTCAGAGCGTCTCAAAGATGAACCCTATTGATATTCAGCTCACTAAAGCCAGTACAACGGGTGCTATGGTACTTGAAGTACCAATTTTTTGTCATTTTGGAGAATTTTCAGTTTGTTAGCACGATACAGCCTCCCGATTGATCAATTTTATGATTGAATATTGTTCACGGTGTCTCACAGATGTACCCTATTGATTTTCAGTTGACTACAGCGAGTACAGCGGGTCCTATAAATCCAGATATATTACATTTTTGATTATTTTTGGAGAAATTTCGGTTTGTTAGCACGATACATTCCCCGAAGTGTATACAAGTAACAATTTTATTGAAAGAATATTATTCAGGGCCACAGATGCGGAAAAGTTAGTTTTAATCTTTAAAACCGTTTATTTATTTTTTATTTATATCAAATAAATAAAATGGGTTAAACCAAAGGAGACTACTAATAAATACTATCATAGATGTACTTTTGAACTTTTAGAAAATTTATTAATGCACCATAAACATCGCTCTTTTGCACTGTAATTATGATCTTTCACATAGAATATCACAATCTGGCCCTTATGCAAGGACGTTATAGTATATTACGTAACGTGTGTTGTAAGAAGCATTTTACGCACGAACGGAAAAGTTGCGCACGAAGCCGCGTAGCGGCGAGTGCGTAATTCCGTGAGTGCGTAAAATGCGTTACAACACGAGTTACGTACTATACTTTACCTACGACCCACTTGTAGTTGTGTTTATAATCTTATTAAGGTATTTAAATTACAAGTAAAAACGTACATCCTCGATGCCCAGCCAAGTTTTATAAAAGTCGCTCCTCGATGCCCAGCCAAGCATCTTAGAAGTTCACCCTCGATACCCAGCCAAGTTTAGTAAAAGTCCGTCCTAAGTAGTATAACATTCTCGGAAAATGATTTTACGCCGTTTTTTAACCTCCATTCTATGAATTTTTGGTATATATGTTTGTAACGATTCTCAGATTTCGCCGGTAATAAGTCGTTTTTGGCTAATTCAGCGATTTCAGTTATATTGGGTGGAGTTAAATCCATTTCACTGTCACTCGACATTTTTTAATTGAACGAAAACTACACCAACAGAACCTAGCTATAAGGTTATGAAAATGTAAATTTATAGACCGAAAAAGTGTGACGTCAGAACATGTCCGCTGAGGGAAAACAAATCAATGATTTAACTTATGTCTTGTCCTGACCGTTGTAATATTTTAAAAGTTTATTCGTTTTTTCATTTGTAAAGTGATACTGCAGTGACTATCAAGTAATTATGCCTTATTGCTTCGCTCATAAACTTCCATCATATACTCTATATCAACGACATATCCACTGTTTAAACTGTCTCCACATTTCTTTAACACTTTAATTTCATTACAAAACTGCTTCGCAATGATCGACAAATTAACAATAGCGATGTTTAAGCATATTACAAACGTAAAATGAACGTAAATAAATATTTGTTTTCCCTCAGTAACTGTCAGCGGCTATGTTTATGACGTCATAGCTTTTTCGGTCTATTGACAGTTCTTGATTTTTGTTCTCAAATCCCTATCGCAGTCTATTTAGTTTTGATGGTTTGACAGCTTATAATATTATATATGTTTGTTTACAAATATTATGATACATTTAGTCAACTAAAAGATGCGAAGTGAATGGAATGGAAGCAATTATCATATAATTGCAAATAACTCTTAGTATTAAATGCAATCTCATATCTAATAAATGTTATCTACCATTTATATATAGAATAAAATTCATCGTCTAATACGTAAATAATAAATTTTGAAGAAAATCTCGACGTCAATTGACAGTTGCTAAGTGGTTGTTAGGGAAGCCGTGCGTTTTACTTTACAGCCGTGCGTTTTGGTTTACCGTGCGTAATAGACGTCTTACATTGATTGCTGACTGTGTGTATTTCACTAGTTACAGGGGTGGTCGTAGGTAATAGTATATTACGTAACAAGAGTTGTAAGTAACCCATTACGCACGAAATGAAAAAGTTTATGCACGAAGCCGCGCAGCGGCGAGTGCATAAATTTCATGAGTGCGTAATGGGCTTACAACTCGTGTAACGTACTATACTTTTTCTACGCCCATTCATTTTCTTCCATTAAATAAAAAAAAAACATCGCAATCATTTAAACTTTATTATAATAGTTGTTAACAATTGAACAATTATTGTAAATCGATTGTGCCTTATTATTTAATGGTGATGAACGGTTATTTATAATTGTATTATATTTTGTTCAAGAAATTGACAATATAAATGACATGACATTTTTTTCATAGCATGCTACTTAAGAAAACGTGTCCTATTTTTAATGAAATTGCATAATGTGATGCCTACATTTAGGGGCATCACTCTTTCAATCCTAAATATATCTCGCTAATGCTAAAAGTTTTCATGTTTTTTAACTGACTAAATTTGTGTAAATAGGCCAAATAAAGTCTTACGTAAATAAAAATTTGATTGTAATTTAATTAAGCCAAGAAGTTTAAGTTTTCTTCTCGAAACGCACGTGTATGTTATGAGATCTCATTACGTGCATGTTATTGTTAAATGTCATTTACAAGGAATGTTGACAGTGCGATTTTTGACGTTTACAGACTTGGGCGCAGAAAAAATATATAACTTCCTTGGCTGCACTCAAAAAAGATATGCACCAAAATACATTTATCCTCACAGTGTACGGGATAGCAAACGTGTCAGACTCGTATTCTGATTAGGGTTGTTAAGTAAACTCTAGGAGTAGATTCTTTTTAAATTGTTATTTTGACCTCAGACTTTTTATTATAATTTGAAGTATCATAATTCCGTGATTGGTTTGACGGGAAAGAAATTATGATAAACTATAAATAAGTAAATATCTTTACGTAGAATCTGCAATTTTAATTTGAAACCATCATTTACAGAAGGGAAATTTATAATGAATAAATTGTTTATAAAAAATAAGCTTCTTTCCAAAATTTATTATTTTTGACCTTATTTTATTTCGGAATTTGACTATAAAGTGACGTGTATTATAATTTTATTTTAGAAACAATTACTCACCAAATTTTTCTTGTTTCTTTCACAACACAGGTCGGACTGATGAGCAAAAGCTGCGCGTCTTGCTTTAGATCGATTCACCGATCAACTTTTCCACGCCCCGGGAGCGCGGGTGGCGAAATTGCACGAATTTCCAAAAAAAAAAGAACTCCCACGCCATGAAAGCGAACAGAACTATTTTTGATATATTATATCTACGAGGCTGGTTGCGAATATCTCTTGCTCTCTCTATGATTTATTGTATGTTGTATATATACGAGGTGTGTGAGTTGAGTAATGAGACTGACAACGTAGCGTTCGATCTAGTAGCACTTGGAACCAGGGAGACTTAGGAAAGTGGTAGGCGAAAATGTAAAAAAATTAACTGTCTCGACCCTTACTTCGTGGAATCTACTCATATTAGTGTTTTAAATTAAATGTTTCTAGCTAATTCCACAATATAATGAAAAGTGTTGAATTTTCAACAGTTTTTCTTTTCTTTCTTTAGCCAAAGAACCATACGGTACCAGAACTATTTTATTATGATAACGAGTTTTTTTATTAATAATATTGGCATTGTTTTAGAGAACTTTTATGTTTTATGCAGTTTTATAGAATAACCGCGTTAAGAAATTCGGCGTGCACGCTTAATCTAGATAAAATGATTTTCCGATCACTTATATTGACGTAACTTCCACAAGGCCTATGTGTTTTTTTTTGTTTTCGAGTAATTCAGTAATGTAATATTATCCTACATTTTCTTTTTTGAATAAACGGAAAATAATTTCATTAATAAACTAATTCTTTAGTTCGCAAATTCCACGACGTTTATCTTTTGTGTATTTATATAATTTTGATTTGTATATTTGTTGTTCCTTGGAGATCATTTATTCCTCGAACAGTTACCGTATGACTCGCCGTGTAGTGTGGTTAGTGATAATTTGTTTTATTATTTTTATGTATATTTTAATTTTTGAACGTATGTAAGATTTTGTATCTTATTGTTGCTGTCTGTTGTTGGTACCCGGTTGTGCAGGTAGCCATATTGTAGATTTTTTTATGGTTCTGACGCTAGTCAAATGTGTTAATAAACTGATTAATATAATAAACGCGTTTTAGTGAGTACTTCCCTAACCTTCACAGACTTTCTTTCTTTCTCTTATCCTTATGCCTTCTCAAGCGTCGGATTGGCGTTCTTCATGTACCCATTTTTTCCATTCTTTTCTGACCCTGGCAAATGCCTTCATCTCTCCTAATATTTTCCCTTATTTTTACCAATTTCTTCAAATCTGATCTATCCATTTCCTCCTGGGTCTGCATCTTTGTCTTTTTCTTGATATTTTTGTTCCCACATCGTATTTCCTATTATTAAATCGTTACTTTGTCAAAAACCTATCATCTTAAGACCATTTCTGTTCGTTGTTTCCTCACCATAAACTCCCATACAACCCATTCCTCGATTGTAATATTTAACAACTCTTGCGTTCC
Source organism: Galeruca laticollis (assembly GCA_963921935.1). NCBI lineage: Eukaryota > Metazoa > Arthropoda > Insecta > Coleoptera > Chrysomelidae > Galeruca > Galeruca laticollis. The sequence goes on from OY998179.1 coordinate 3,819,546, forward strand.
TATCCTCCATAATGATTATGTTTTCGTTTTGCTCTCTTATATCATCCACTACTTCCTGTAATTGTATGTAAAATTCTGAAACCTCTTCCTCTTCCGTTCCTTCAACCGGTGCATATATTTGTATTATATTCAATCTTTCTTTTAGTCGTATACTTAGAACTAGTATTCTTGAATTTATATCCTTCATATTTATTACCTTTTTGTTTATTTCCTCTGTTAAAATTATTCTTACTCCCGCTCGTTGTTCTACTTTCACCCCTGAGTAATATAATTTGTGATTATTTGTCCTGATCCTTTTTTCTTTCTTTCACTTATTCCTAGAATATGTACTTTGGTTGTTTTCCATTTCCTCCGTTATTTCGATTTCCTTTCCTGCTAATGTATTAATATTCCATATACCTATATTTATATGTTCTTGGTCTGCACTATTCATATATTGTCTACGATCATTTTTTCTATCTTGTCCCCTACCATAATTATTTTTGTGTTTAAATTTCCTATTCGTTTCTTCTTTATCCCTATTGCTAAACTACTTCTATTCTTACTACTACACTTATTATTATTCTTAATACTATTATTTTTATTTAATTTATATTCGTGTATGTCTTCTAGTTTTTTGGGAACCCTGTTTGTATCATTTTCCGAGTTGGTGCTATATCTTCATCATCTTCCATGCTGGGTGACCACTGGCTAGCCGTTCTTCCCTTCTTCTTGTTTGCATTTGTTTTTGTTTCTTCTTCTCGATTGTATTCCAGCTGATCTAAGGTATATATTGTGTCCTCCACTCTTAATCTATCATATATTATATTTGCTCTACATCCTTTTTCTCTAGCCGATTTTAGATAGTGGATGAGTGCTTTCCATTTATCTTGGATTGCTTTTGGTAGATCCTTTGATATCCATATTTTTGTACCTTTCAAGTTTTTGGCTTCTCTTATTATTTCCATTTATTCATCTTCTCTTGATAGCTCTAGCCATAGTGGTCTATTTCTGTTATTCTCTGTCTCTTTCTTACCGATTCTTCTTATTTGTATTATATATGCTTCCATGTTTATTTTAACATTTATTTTAACTAAAATTTGTTGTTTCTTATTTTGCTCGTTTCGTTCTCAGTTTCTTCTATTCCATAAAAGGTTCTTTATCTTGCTTTCTTTTTCTAATTGTTGCATTCTCTTATCCTGAATTCCGATTTTTTGTTCCATTTGGGTGACTTTGTTCTTTAATTCCGTATTTTCGTTAGTTATTTTCTTTATTTTTTCTTGATAATTGTCAATCTTTTTATCCATTTTGTTTAGTTTCTCGATTATTTCCTTCATGATATCCTCCATCGTATCTGACATTGTGTCTCCCTGCAGGTTAAATACCAGAACCCTACGATATTCAGATCCCAGCCCTACCTAAAAAGCTGACAATTATCAGTCTGGAGTAATTAATTCTTTTTATATTTATAATTTCTATTCGCTAATTTATAACGTTCAATCTAGTCAGTTCATCTCTGTTCTTTTTAATAACAAATTTAATGAAGACAGGTTCTTATTGTTTTGCTGATAACTCTAATAGCTATTTTTCCTGATAATGTTTTATATGTTTATTAGGTTAGAAGTATTCATTTATTATGTCTAAGAAAACTGATCTTACCTCTATTTGCAGTGTTTATTTTCAATTATTTGCAATTTGTGCACTTTTTAAATCACTTATATGTAAACTAACTGAATTATTTTAAAGTATTTCCGCTACATTTATAAGTATTTATGACACTAACTCTTAACGCACTTTTCAATAACCCAGCCAGGACCGAACTCCTCACCACCACATACACATTACCGAAAATACCTCATTTTTTATAATTTCTCTCTCTTATCGCAGTTTTTGAAATTAAAATTTCTGGCGCCTTTTAATTACCTTTCCCGTTGATTACCTTTCATAAAATAAACCAACTACTATTAGCTCTCCAACCAAAACAATTGTTTATCGCTCACTATCGTTCCAAATAATACTTCACTAGGTCATCTTTGTTCCATCCAAGGAAACTTTGGAAAACTTTGTACCGAATAGTTAAGATGGTTACAGGTACATATATTAAAAATATTGCATTAACTTACCTTATCAATTGAAAATACAGTCCTGGGTTGGCCTCGAACTACTCAACAATCAACCCAAATTGCATTCTGTCATTCGACTTGGAGCCAGGGCCGGCGAAAGGCTAGCTTAACGCCCGTGCGAAAGGCAAATTGCCGCCCCCTCCCCCCTCGATTTGATGAAACACATATTTTTAAAGTTTTGCAATAACTGTTATGTGGAATCAATTTACAAAGTTAAAATAAAAATACTCAAAGAAAAACTAATACGTTACTATATTCACTTTCATAATCGTGAATCGTGTGTAAATTAAAATACAAAAGAACAGATGAAAATTATTTATTAAATATTAAAAAAACTAATGATAATAAACATCTAAAACATTATATTATAAAAATAAACATAATAAAAATATTTTCTCAAAAAAGCATAAAAATTATATTATTCTACTAAATACAAACTAAATTTAATTAAAATGAACTTTTCTGGCTTTAGTTTGCGAAATATCCTTAAGAATATTGTCAATATAAATATTCATCATTTGATCAAATTCTATGCTCAACATGGTCAGATTAACACTGCTGTAACACACAGTAGGTAGCAACTAATTATTTCTTTTTGAATTTAAAAACACTACCCTGATATACCGGCTAGACAAAACAAAAAATATTTATTACCTGCAGGTGGTGCGGTGGCGACTGGCGGCGCCTTTCATTCCCCAATAAAATAACAGCGCTTGGGCTTGCTTATCTTCTGACCGACCGGCGCGGCGACGACGCCTTTCTGTGTCAATAAAATAATACCGCCCGTCTGTTCACGCTCGGTAAGGCACAATACATCATAAGCAAATAAACTGATTTACTGGATAATAAATAATTTTACACATTTTCTTGGGCACTGGTTTATTATTTATATATTTTTATATTAGACACTTTTAGTTCTTGCCAGTTTTTTATTAACTATCTCTTGATTTGGCGCTCCTAGATGTTGGCGCCCCGCGCGGGCGCACAGTTCGCACGGGCCTTCCGCCGGCCCTGCTTGGGGCACCAACATGCGACTAGCATTGTTTAGAGATCATCCGTGACATTATGTGCCTTCCTCTTATTTGTTCACGCTTGCTAATTACTTATACTCAGATTATATACTTGCCATTATATTAAATCACTCTACAAAAAGTAGATCCATAAATATTTATGTCGCCTGGACAGCATCTGCAGTCAAGTGGTTACACCACCCTTATTGTATCTTTTTATACCTGTTTTGACTGCACATTTTTCGACATTATGTTATAAGACTCTGAGATGATAACTAGTTTCATCTATGTACAAGATTAGTTTTTATTTAGTTTTAATTCATTTCACGAACACTTTTCTTCTCCTGAGATATACTATAGCATACAATATACTGTAACGACACTGGCGTCAAACCAGTACTCCAACACCACGGCGAGTAGCTCCTACAACAGTTACCTACGTCGTAAGACCAGACCAGAGCGATACTATAACAAATTTGGACTTCCCACTCCGAGATGGCGGCACTTTCGTAAAACGATAGAAATTAATCACGGGCATACATTCGAGGGAATAGGTGATAGGTAGCTTCATATTGAAGGTTAAGCCTTTACCTGTAAAAGCGAAGACGAAACCTGTTAGGCAGGCGTATTGATCCGGAGGGTAGAACACAAACCAACCCTATTCGTCGCTGAACTCCCGGTGAGAATTGATCCTGGGACAGAAGCATTCCTCGCAGGTACGAAATCTTCGTCGAGTATCGACCCGGAGATAGTACTGAATTCCCACCCTACCGAACCCCGCCGAGTATTGATCGTGGGAGCAGGCACCTAGGCCCTAGACATTGTAGATAATCCATAGAAGGCGTGGTTAGATCACAGAAGTCGGAGATATCGGAAAAGCGACCTTTATTAAACCCAGAATACACCGCATCAGAGTACTTTAGAGGCGAAGTACGTAAGATTTATAGAAACCGACCACCCCAACCGGCGACCCAGATCGAAACAGCGTGGACCAGAAGCGAAACACTGTACATAGTTGTATATAGAATTTTATTGTACACAATTTTATTATTTCTACTAAAGAGTTTATTTAATTTTATTTCCAACATAACTGTAACGAAATCTGAATAAAAACAATTCTAATCAAACAGCCCTTTATGTCCTACCCCCTGACTACCCAAGGCAATCACTATACTATTTTTGGCATTCAGGAAAGGTTCATACGTTGGATATGTCCAAACTATTCCATTCTACAGGATTAAATGCACCCGATGACAATATCTTGATTCAGTAGGGTGTCTCTTATTTCCATGTCTCAATAAACCATCAAAGCAAAAAGCCTCCTGCATTTTTGAAAATTTATTTAACAATTGTCAATGTCAATAATATTGTAACTGAAAATTGTGTGTATCTGGCATCACTGTTGTATCGCTCTACCGGTCTCAGTCTTCCAGCGGCTTTGTATGTGATACCAACAAGAGGCTAAATCGAACGCGGCATCCGCCAATGAGAGAACAGAAATCAACTTGTATGGTTGCTTGCATAGTTTTGCGGGTGTGTAATATGAAAATACACCAACTTCGAAATTTCAGAGGAATTAATGCAGTTTAATTTCGTAAATTCCTTTTTATAAGGTTTTTAATATAAGTTATAAAGTTAAGCTGGCAAATTATTATGTTAACAAATTTGTATGTGTATACCCGAAACTATCCAGTAATAATTACATGACACCTAAACTCGATACTCACAATGTGTTACATTATTAATGGTATAAGATCCTAATTTAAATTAATGCGTAAAAATATATTTTCTTTAAATAAATAAGAAATAAAAATGGTAACAGTGTTTTAAATGAAACTCAATGTTTCTAGCTAATTCCACATTATATTGTGGAATTACCTAGAAACATTGAGTTTCATTTAAAACACTAATATGAGTATATTCCACGAAGTAAGGGTCGAGACAGTTAATTGCATTAAAAAAGGTAACAGTGATAATTATATATGCCTTTATTAAGTTTGATAAACATGAAAATAAAGTTTACAAAATTTATGTATAATTATGTTCATTTGAAACTTCTTTTCCTATTTCTAACTCTTGTGCAAGAGTTGACTCAACGTATAGGGGTTTCTTCTTGTTGCTTGCTTTTATCTTTTTTAAAAATTTTCTTTGTGGTTCAATTTTTTTATTAGTACCTTGCGATCCAGACCTTGCAGAAATCTTATTATTCTTACTTCTTCGGAGTGCTCTTAGTGTTGGCATTATAGGTTTTACGAAATTTTCAACGGCACTTATGTCCTCTGGGCTTTGACAGAACTCTAAAGCCTCCAATACACTTTTCGTTATCTTCTCTTTTCCTAGTTTCATCGTTTTTTCATCATAGTTGCTTTTTAAGCTATCTTTAGAAAACAAATTTTCATTATTTCTCTCCGAGTTTTGTTCTAGTAGATTTGGATTGGATGATGTGGAAGCTTCCTCAGGGATTACAATTTCATTTAAGGTTTTATCAATATTTTTCAAAAATAAATTATCCTTAAACTTAATGGCTACATAGTGTATATGCATACACATAATACCTCTAATTGAAAAATCAATACAAGTGCAAGAAACTTCATTTAAACAAAATTTGCAATATGTACATTGTAAAAGACAATTGCAATTTTTATCAGGAATTATATGTATATAATAAGATCCTTTGCCAGTTTCAACGTAAAACCGATTAATTGTTTTGTCGTGAACAACTTCAAATTTACATTGAAGAGATATTTTATGTCGGTCTCTTATTTCTTGAAGTTTTTTAGGAATAAATGCCTTTTCACAGTGTATCAATCTGTCACACTGCATATTTAAAATCATTTTCATTACAATGGACACAGAGAGATCCATTCTTTTTATTTTATTTCCTGACATATACACATGCTTGAGATTTCTAAAACAAAATATTTGTATAAGTATTTTACAGATTTATATATTTTATTATCTACCTATGTAAGTTTTCCAAATGCATATTTGTATTTATTCCTAAATTAATACGGTAGCAAAAGGCCCACTGCTGTACTCTGGATACATAATTTCTTTCAAAATATTCTATGAAATCTTTAGTATTTGGCAGAGTTTTACATTTATTCAAAAAAAAACAACAACAATTCCTTGAAATCATCTTCATCAAGCTCTCTTTGCAAAGTTAATAAATCTGCTTTTATTTGTGACCTTGATGATAACGGTATTTGATTCAAATGCTTTTCCCAAGCTCTCAATATATGCCATGTGCAAAGAAGTTGATTTTCACAAAAACCAAAAACTTGCTGCCAAGCATTATAATATCCACTAAAATCATCAGACATTATTGTCTGTGGTTGAATATATCCACATTTTTCTTTCAATGCCTTAAAAAATGTAAAGCAAACTTCTGAATTTACTTTACTTGAATACAGAAAAGCTACGGGAAATCCAACTCTAAAAAAAATATATGGTTTATATTGGGCATTATATTATAGTAGATTATTTTATTACTTACGTATTTTCATCAATTACCATTATAGTTGTTAATTGAAAGTCATAATCATTTGTTCCATGTGTAAAATCTATTGCAATTATATTGAAACCATACTTCTTAAACATATTTTGTTGATAACGTGTAGATAAAATTATCACAGTCATCATTAGGTTCTTTATACAAAATAACTGGATTCTCACTACATGTTTTCATCTCTTCAATCCATGATTCTACACTAACCAAGTCATTCGAATGACGAAATATATCAGTATCAATTTTATAACTTTGTGCAATATTTCTTAAATCTTTTTTTGTTGTTAAATGAATTCGTTCTGTATTTTCTTCTTTCCATGAGACTCTAATTTTTTGCAAAACATTGGTTTTATTTAATTCCATGGCTAAATCAGATGCTATATCTTCTCTATCTGTTTTAATTTGATTGAGATATTCAAGTTCTGGAATTTTATGACCCACATGAGTTTTTACAAACAAAACTTTTAACTGAGATTCATCTTCAGTAATTGTAATTGTAGCAGTACATCTTGCATCAATTTTTCTTGACCCTTGTATCCGTGTATGACGAAATTTGTTCGTATTTTCAGTATAATATCCTGAACGATTACAATAAAAGTATTTTTTTAACTGGTCACAGTATTTTTTTGATGACTTGCAAACGTAATATGATTTGGATTTTTTTTCTATTTCGTTTTTCCATAATAAGAATTCTGTAAATTAAGAGTTAATTTACAAATTGAGATTCCGAATACGGACTTAATATTACCTGAATTATTATTAAATATTAATTGTTCTTTCTCTAAACTAGTTTCATGAGTCTTTAACAAATGATCTTCATAAGAAGCACTAGTGACTGTACATTTACAAAGTGCACAGTTAAATCCTCTACATTCACGATTATGAAACTTTCTTTCATGTTGCTTAAGACTTCTAGAATTAGCAAAATTCTTCTCACAAATAGTGCATACAAAATTACTATTGTCCATTTTGTAACAAAATATTATGCACTTAAATAAATGTCTAGCTGCAGCCAAAACTGCGATTTTTATATTAAATTTCTACACAACCCCTAAACAAAATAAGCATAAACTACAACAAAACCATTAAATGAACCACGAATAAACAAAACAAATATCTCGACTCTTTATAAATGTGAATAATATAACATGAATTATCAATTATTACTACAAATTATTTAACAACTGTAACTCTAACTCGACTATGCAACCAGCCATACACATGGCCTCTCATTGCTCATTGGCGGATGCCGCGTTCGATTTAGCCTCTTGTGTGATACCACGCATTTTATTAAGAAATAAAATAAGTACGGTCCACTATTTTTATTATACAAGATAAAAATGCCTACATAAACCAGCTACAATTAAACAACGATCATTTTCCAGATCTGTCAAAGTTAAAATTTCTACTAAATGATGCAGATTTAAAATATAAATTTAATCAAACAACTTTATTAAAAATTACAAAATATATAATAGCAAAATTTATAAAAATATATGACAGACATTTGATAATATAGATTTAAATCCACTGGCTCCACAATACATCATAAAACAACCACTTCATTGTCCAAATTTAAACTCACTGGCTCCATCCACAATACTTCATAGAGCAGGCACTTAATAATCCAGATTTAAACCCATGGGTTGCATCCACAATGTATCATAAAATAACCAGTTAAATATCCAGATTTAAATCCACGGGTTCCAACCATAATATATCATGGAGCAAGCACTTGATGATCCAGATTTAAATCCATGGGATCTATCATGCAGCAGTTACTTAATGGTCTATATTTAAACCCACAGTTTCCATCCATAATATACCATGAAGCAGCCACTTGATGATCCAGATTTAAACCCTCAGGCTCCATCCAGAATATATCATGATACAACAACTGATTTAAATCTACAGATTCCATTCATATTGCGTTATAAAACATCCAGTTAACAATTCAGATTTCAACCCAAGGGTTTCATCCACAATATATCATGGATCAGCTACTTAATGATCCATATTTAAATCCAATGGTACCATCCACAATACAATATAAAGTAACTAGTTAATGGTCCAAATTTAAACCCACGGGCTCCATCCACCATACATCCTCCCCAACAAATTATAATCAGTAGCATGGTCGATTAAACAATCTACCTGATCTTCCGGATTTAAATCTTCTCGACCACTTAATCTTGCTCTCAAATGATCACTCGGGTCGCCCCTAACGTGTTTCATATAGGCGTTGGTATAAGTTTCCGATCTCATACCGGCTTTCAATTCTTCCAACATGATATCTGCCGAGTTTGCTCCTTTGAGTTTACGCGCAGCTTGATTTACTTTCACCAACGGGTACCAGCTGTCATTTTTTTTAGATTCGGTTTCGTCCGCGTGTTCCAACCAATCTATGGATGGTTCTTGTATGAATACGCTCATAGTAGCGGATATAGGAGAGCTACTAGCTCTCAAACATCTCAAACAATGTATCATGTATTGTCTGAAGGAGCCTCTTTCTCTTAGGGGTTCCATGAGGCCGATCAATTGTGGCGTGAGTCTGAACGGTACTAATTCGGGTACTGGTAATATTTGAGTAGCAGTACCGAAAGCATGACCGAAGTCTATGCCTAAAACCTTGCCGTTTCTTAAGCAGATTAAACTGTTCTTGAGATGACGATCTCCTATGCCGAGTATCCAATGCGATGCGCACATTACCGCGTAGGTTTTTATGAAATTGTCGCGTAATGCGATGTAGTTTTCGGTGCTGGTACTTAGAGACCAGAATGAATTTCTAAGGAAAAAAATAATAATTATTGCATGTTTTATTTATGGTAAAAATTAAGGTACTGTTAAAGATGAGAGATGTAATAATTTTAAAGATAAATAATATCAGTGGGAATAATAATAATCAGTGTTCGTGGTGTTAAAAAAATTGACATTTTTTACTATTAAAATTGTGCAGACCAAAATAATGATAAAATTGAGCTCATTTTCTAGAATAGTATTCTTAAAGAATGAATCTATGAGGGAAAACATTCAGAAGTTCACCGAATATGTAATTTCTGAGATATAGAGCTTCTAAGTGGAAATATAGCAAATTAAAGTAAAGAAAATAAGGATAATTTTGAGGTTATGTATTTTTCAAAATAGCCAAATTTAAAATGTGAAATTTTGTTTGTTTATAAAGAAATTCTTTCTGAATCGACCTATGTTACGTATAAGGTAATAGCATTAATGATTCGGGAAATGTGAGTCGAATTATCGAAACATGTCGAAAAATGTATACCTACATTTAAAAAATTGCATACACAAAATTAATGGAACTATTTAATTTATATTCGAAACAAGTATTCCCAATGGGTCATTGTGTTAGGAAAAAAATCAAGAAGATCCTACAAAAAGGCATATCGGAGATACGAAGCGTCAAAGTTAAAGAATCGAAAATGGAAGGTTGAAAATGAAGGGTAACTTTGAGGTTATGTATCTTTGAAAATTATGGCAATTAAAATTTGAAATTTTGTTCTCTAATAAAGAAATTCTTTCTGAACCGTTAGACAATACGTATAATGCTATAGGATTAATGATTCGGGAAATATGAGCTGAATTATCAAAGCAAGTCGAAAAAAAACATATCTTCATGTATAAAATGGTACATTCCTAAATAATGGAAATATTTTGTTCATATTCGAAGAAGTGTTCACAAAAGATCAATGTATCTGGAAAAAGTAAGAACTTTCTACAAAGCGGCGTTTCGGAGACACGGAGCGTCAAAATTAAAGTATCGAAAATGGAAGGTCAAAAATGAAAATTTTGCGTGTTTATAAATAAATTTTTACGGAAGCGATAAAGACTACAGTAGTAGGTAATACACGTATGTTCTGTGACACTTTATCGGATGAACAGGCGGATGGCCTATGGGTGGTTACCGATAGGAAGAAGTTTCCAGAGGGTTTACAAGAAGTAAAAGAAGTCTCTAGATGGTTAGCAAGTAATGACGGTAGCGTCTACGGGGGTTATGCAAAAAGTGTGTATGTTGTTACGTGTATAAGGTAGAGGGTGGTTTAGAAGAAGCGAAGGGGTTTTTAAGGGTAGCGTCTACGGGGATTACGCAAGTAAGGGTGTACGGGGGTTATGCAAAAAGTAAATAAGTGTGTATGTTGTTACGTGTATAAGGTAGAGGGTGGTTTAGAAGAAGCGAAGGGGTTTTTAAGGGTAGCGTCTACGGGGGTTATGCAAAAAGTTTTTTGGGGGTTTGGCCTGGGCCAATTGCCAAAATTTTGGGGATAATGACGGTAGCGGCTACGGGGGTTATGCAGAAAGTAAATAAGTGTGTATGTTGTTACGTGTATAAGGTAGAGGGTGGTTTAGAAGAAGCGAAGGGGTTTTTAAGGGTAGCGTCTACGGGGATTACGCAAGGGTGTACGGGGGTTATGCAAAAAGTGTGTTTGTTTTTACGTGTATAAGGTAGAGGGTGATTTAGAAGAAGCGAAGAGGGTTTTAAGGGTAGCGTCTACGGGGGAGGGGAGCGTCTACGGGGATTACGTAAATAAGGGTGTAAGAACGGGGGTTATGCAAAAAGTAAATAAGTGTGTATGTTTTTACGTGTATAAGGTAGAGGGTGATTTAGAAGAAGCGAAGAGGCTTTTAAGGGTAGCGTCTACGGGGGGGTTGCGTAAAAAGTAAATAAGGATGTATACAAGAAGTAATTAGAAGAAAGAAAATATATGGAGGATTGTGTGTGTGTGTAAGAGATGAGAGGTAGTGCTTACGAGGGGGAGGGGCTATGCAGTTGAGGGTTCTATATTTTGAAATTCTCAAAGGAATGTTATTAGATTGATAACCAACATTTTTTTTTAAAACGGATATGTGTGTGAATTCATATCATTTTATAGGTTTTTTATATTGTAATAAATGAAATCTCGCATTATTATGAATACATCTAAGACAAACAAACAGATTACAGCAACCACATTAGACGTTGCAACTTAGCAATAAGTGATGGGGATCTAACCATTGGTACAATATTTTGAAATTCTCAAAGGAATGTTATTAGATCGATAACCAACTTTTTTTAAAACGGATATGTGTGTGAATTCATATCATTTTATAGAAGGTTTTTTTATATTGTAATAAATGAAATCTCGCATTATATTAAATTCGCTTAGTGGGTAATATTTGCAAACACGTGCAAACCAAATCATTTATTCAGACAATAGCGAACTTGTTTCAAAATATGATAAGATTGGAATGTCATGATAAGGGAATATTACTTCATATTACGGAATATTACTTTAGTATCTTTTAAAAAATATATGATAACAACTTGATATTGTATTAGTCATTTACGATAAAATCTAAACTGAGTTTATTCATGAAACAGCAGAATCTAGTTTTCTATTGAATTAATAAAAATAGATTTTATGTTGCAGTTTTTTTAAAATCATATTTAACTGATGTCTTTTTTTTATACGGGGTATTTTGAAAGTCTTGAAAGCATGTGCATGATTTCTTTTATAATAAATGAATGAGAGAATTGAGTGTTTGTATCACAATGTCATCGGAAGAGTATAGACGCAAATTGGAGGAATTTTCTAAAAGCGTTCGAGAATTGAGTAAAGATATTTCAATTTATGAAAATAAGATTAAACTGATAAAGCAATTGGAGCGAATGTGCTTGGAGGATAACGTCTTCAAAAATCGCCGCCTACAAAAAAATATCCACAGAATTGAACCGGCTACAATATGATGAATAATACAATTCGGGAACAACAAGATGCCATCAAGGATGAAATTAATAATGTTTTTGCAATGACATGTATAATTTTAACATCAGTATTTATTTTAATATTGAAAATTATATTGAATATTGTAAAACGAAAGTTTAAGTCTTCATGTAATATAGACATAAATGAGTATACAATGTGTTTCAATAAAACAACTCATCAATTTTTTCTTAAGAAATTCAACAAGAACTTTTACGTTTTGGATACAGAAGGTTCGGGAACAACAGGATGCCATCAAGGATGAAATTAATAATGTTTTTGCAATGACATGTATAATTTTAACATCAGTATTTATTTTAATATTGAAAATTATATTGAATATTGTAAAACGAAAGTTTAAGTCTTCATGTAGTATAGACATAAATGAGTATACAATGTGATTCAATAAAACAACTCATCAATTTTTTCTATTTATTTGAGTAAAATTACAATGGTATTACATTTAAAAACCAACATCGTAATCGTTCTACATTAATTTGTGTACAATTGAAAGCCCCATCGGCATGACAAGCATTCGAATGTTTTTTCAAACTTTCCATGGCTGAGGACGTTCCATCAAACTTGCAGACATCAACAACAGTTGTCGTAGAAATTCCATATTCTTCACATTTCTTTTGTAAAAATTCATATTTCTGATTACCGCGAACGTAAATACAATCGACATTAGACATTGTACTTTTCAAAATCTCGTCCAATTTTGAATAATCAACATCGCCAGAAGAATACTTGATTCCATGGATATGGTGTTCCAAAAAGTTGTTTGTTATTTTATCTTGATTGCTTAGCAAATGAAAGGGTTGTGGCGGCTTAAATATGTAGTGTCTATGTTTATATCCGATTTCGATGGACAATTCCTTAGGATGGAATGTACCCTCGATAATGAAGCCTTGAATGTCAATGAATGCTATTCTCATCGTGGTTTATTTGTAACTGTCTCGCTGTGTATTTCAACACTGGTATTATATGATCGTTTTGATAATTTCCGTTAGGGGGTAATACTCTAATAAACAGTCATGTATAATTATACAATATGCTCTAGTATTTGCAGGAAATCCTACACCTACTTCAATTTCCACTTTTATATCAACTGTCGATGCCCTCATACCCTCCTCCTGTTTGGAACAGTCTATAACAAAGAGAGCATGATCTTTGAATGCTTCATAGTCCAATGTTGGATGTACTATGCTGGAATTGGTATAGCTTCTATAGAATGAAGCGTAATTATGATAGGCAAGAGTATAGTCGTTTTTTCCGAAATCCATCTTTAATCGTTCGGTGGGCCAAAAATCTCCGTTCAAAGCCAATCTTACATTGTTGGTGTTCAAGTGATCGAATTGCGAAGGATCGTTTGTCTTCTTGTTGCGTCTATCTATTTGAAAGCATACGATAACATATCGAGGTCTCTCGACAGACGAGCTCGTTTTAACTGACCAAATCTCATTTTTAGCGTCTTTCGTTAACGTAGGCAATACACAAAGTTCCCATTCCCTGAACGGAATGAATATTGGTCGATCACTTTTTATTTGCTCCATCATACGTAATTTTATTTCATCGTTAGGATAGACGTGTTTAACTTTCAATGCCATGCTATCTATAACAAACTTTATTGTAGTGTTAGATGTCGTAGTACCTGTTGTTACTTCATTTACTATTACAGCATCGTTATCATGACGAGCACGTATGAATCGAAAAGTTTGTTTTCCATATGTGATTTTAGTATAGTCATTGAATACATTGAAAATGTGTTTTAGAGGAATCAACAAACTAAACGATTTATCAACATCATTCAATAGCGGTTTATTGGGATAATTCCAGCCAGCTAAAGCCATTACTTTCGATTGTGGATTATAACACAACAAACTTCTTGCGGTAGTTACTATACCGGGATCTCGTACTATTTCTATTTCCTTTCCACTTTGAATGTAGGAACAAGAATCGAAGAGGAATGCACCGCAATTTGGCGTTAGATTAACATGTCCTCCTCCGCCACTAACTTCTAATTTTCCCTTAATTTCAAGTTGAGTTTCGTACATGAGAAAAAATGCGTCAGTTTGTTGTATGTCAAATTCCACAGAATCGCTGTTATTGAATGATTTCACATAAGGAACATAGGTGTGAAAATCTTCTTTTCTTATCGACTCTTCATATTGTGGATCTCGGTAAAGGTCAAATATCGAAGATATTTTCGTTGATGGTGGTGTCCTATCAGAACGCACGTACTTTCTTTTTAGTGTCATTCTTCTTCAACTTTAATCCGATTGCTTTGAGAAACGCCCGATTTGCAGGAGTTAGATGAAGCTTCGTTCTTTTGAACGATCTGCAAGAGACTAATTTTGTTGTAGATGATGAGGGACTTTTATAATAGTCGTTGTTGATAAGTAGACCCATTAACGTTCCAATAGATGTAAAAGTAACGTGCTTTTTTCTCCTCGAAAATTTACTGGTTCGAGATCTTGATTCAACACTCTTACGGTAATGTTGGTGATTTCGTTTGTGCTGCTCACAGCTAAGTAAATCGGATTGTTTGGTCGTTCGTTGATTGCATAACCAGGGTCCACTGTAATTGGGAAGCTGAATATTGTATGAGCAGGCTTATCTCCGTCAAACGATCCTTCAGCAATATTGCAATCGAATAGTAAAGTTGATATTTTACAAATGTTAACAGGTAGATCGGAACGGTGGACTTTACCAGGATCTAGTATCTTTGGAGAAAATCCTAGTATTTTACTCAAACTATCAGAGTATTGAAAATCGATGGCGTGCTGTCGACTGTAAATTTCACACTGAAGAGTGTTGTTGTTGGGTTTCAAAGATATATCGGCCACAGTTGTATCCGTCTTCAATTTGAATTGATCGATGAGATAAGCTTCAATATCTGTGATTTCGTAACATCCTGACGGGAAGTTAATGGTGATGAGTCCTTTCTTACGATCATTTTTATTGTAGAAATAAAATTTCTCACCATCGATATTCGGTATAGAATGATACGAATGAAACCCCAACACACCAATAAAGTATTCTTTTTCAGGTTTCAATATTATCGGTGTGGGAGGAGTGAAGGAGAATTCATTCGATGTGGACGTTAAGTTCAACAGTTGAGACATGACTGTGATGTTTATGGGAGTGGTGTATTTAAATAATATTACTAGATTAGAAAAAACAATTTTATTTTTCAAATAATAATTACATGCATGACAGTTGCGTTGTGAGCTAACCGGACCATCGACATGAGTACGTTGATCCGGTCGATTGTAATGCACAAAACAAGGCAAGCAAATTTGCAAGTTGAAATTCGATTGATATTCTTTTGGTAATTTATGCCAATTGTCTAATAAATCCCAAGGTTTAACTCGCTCTACCAAATACTTTAGAGGAATAGTTCTCAATTCGGCACTTGTAAAAGACGACAACAATTGTGTTTCGCCAACCAACCATGCTTCAAACATTATAGAGGAATTGCAAACACAAATGTCCACAGTTGATCTGATTGTAATTTTGGTATTGCTCGTAATTGTAAAATATTTTACTGCCAGCAAGATAAGTGACAAGTTCTCTCGGAGGCTTCAGATTACCAAATGAATCGAAATATTCGACGCAGTCATTCATCTTCCTATATGCTACCCAATGCGTGCCTGAGTTTTTAGACACATCCAAATTTAGTATTGCTGATTCACATCGTCGAGGTCCGTTTTTCGGTAGAGAATCGCGCATGTACACATCTCGAAAATATTTTATTTTCAATAATTTGGCAAACTTGATTAATTCATAGTCGAATAATGCTCTATTGGGTAGCTTCAATGGTAGTTTTTTTTCAAGAATAATCCATATCCACCTTTAGCGTTCTTTCGCAAATACAATCCTTTACCTATAGGTTCCATAGCTTTATTATAACGATGATCTTCTTCCAATTTCTTTTGAGCATTTTTTGCATCGATCACAGTTTTCGCAATTCCCGCAGCACCGCCTGATAATGCTCCCAAAGCTGAAAGTCCAGCGAAAAGAGGTATTAGAGGTAAAAATCCTCCAGATTTAGCTACAGGTATTATTCTAGGTATTGGAACATGTTTTCGGCCTCCGAATTTTTGAATAAGAGATTTTGCTGCTCGCAATGCAAACATCGCTGTATCTGACAGCGAAGATCCCTTTTTCATGGATTTCTTCACCTTCATAACAACATCACGATGAAAAGATCTACGACGCTTCGGCTTCATACCCATTCCCAACTTGCGTTTGACCTTCATTCCAGTGGTAACGAGCCAGGCGGCTGCCTTTTCACCTAATTTAGCGTCTTTTGACTTTACTCGCTCCCAAGCGGCGTTTTCTAGTACCAAATCAGCTTTATGACGATCTGTGAGTGACTTGTTAGATGCGTATGCGATATCGTGATTTTTGCAAGCTGCGTCGAGAGCGTTGACACCTGTATCTCCTCGTAGTAGCCGTTTTTTCAGACGCGTTCCAGCTATATAAATAGAGGATTTAATATTGTGAAAAAATAAAAATAGTAAAACTTACGTCCACAGTATTGGTAGCCAGGAAAATGAAGCTCAAAAGGCAAATTGTTTATGAGTGAATTTAGCACACCTTCACCTTCGTGAATCAACATGAAGACTGACTATTTGTTCACGATGGAACCTATAATTATAGCTGCACTGTTTGAAAAGTATCATAAGATGGAGATTGTTAAACAAGAGCAGTCATTACCGATTGAAAATTTCGATAGCGTTTTGGAAGATAGACGTAGCCGAAAACATGGACTTTTATTACCTGATTCGTTTCGTGCTATTATTTGTGGCCCCAGCGGATGTGGGAAAACAAATATTGTGCTATCATTGCTGTTCAATCCAAATGGTGTAAAATTTAAAAATGTCTACGTTTATTCTAAATCTCTATATCAACCAAAATACCAACTGCTCGAAGAAGTATTGACTGGTGTAAAAGGTGTGGGATATTATCCGTTTAAAGAAAACGATGAAATTGTAAGTCCTACACAATCCAAACCGAATTCGATTTTCATTTTTGACGATGTGTCATGCGACAAACAACAAACAATTCAACAATATTTTTCCATGTGTAGGCACAGAAGTATTGATGTCTTCTACCTATGTCAGACTTATTCGAAAATACCAAAGCAGCTAATACGTGATAACTGCAATATGATTGTAATGTTTAAACAGGATGAAATTAACCTTAAACATGCCTTCAACGAACACGTTTCCCCCGACATGTCATTTGAACAATTCAAGAAAATGTGCTCTGAATGCTGGAATGATAAATATGGCGCTTTGGTTATTGTTAAAGACTTTGATTTACAAGATGGTAGATATCGTAAAGGATTCGATATGTATATAAAAATATAATAATTATTTAACAATTCATTTTTCATTATGATGTCATCTGATGCAGACGCTGTGCGAAAACGAAAAATTGCAGATCTGAAACGAATGATTAGAAAAAAGTATTTATCTTTTAAACTGAACAAAACTGAGCATGATGAGACACTAAATAGAATTTTCAAACCTATATCTAATCCACTCAAAGATATCGTAAATATTATGAATACATCTAAGACAAACAAGCAGATTACAGCAACCCTACCTCCACCACCACCACAGCCCACATCATCTAAAGAGAAAAAAGAACATGTCCCCAATTTTATCAGTGATGAAGAATTATACAGTTATGATCCGAAAAATGAATCAGTATTTACGGATGATGATGATGATGATGGTGAACCTCAAGTGAATACTAGTGAACATTTCTCACCACGAACAGTCAACGAGTACATCGAACAATATCCTACAATGGGTCGACAATGTGTCATCGATTTCTTTAACGAAGACTCACAAATCGATGATTTGTACGGTCCAAAGTATAATGCTGAAAACGATCAGTGGACTCTGGGGAATAAACGCATAAACTTTGACGCAAAAAACGGAGATATATTCGTAGAAGGAGATAAAGGATGGGATAGAATACCTGCTACTCCAGGTCTTTACCAATTACTTTTCTACCAACATCCCAAATATATCGAAGATGATTTACCTACATACAAAATATTATTGGAACGAACGGGGGTTCATTTGAAAAAAGATAGAACACTAAAAGGTTCTCAGCGGTGGAAATATATTAATATTATTAAAAAGCAATTTATTATAAGACGAAACACTACCACTAACATCGTAGGTAAAGGATTACCTGATCACATCATGACCTATAATGATAAAGATATAGAGTACGTTTACTGGGACGATGTAAACGAGATTGTTGAAAGACTTAGAGAGTTAATAGCTTCCAAGGATGCAGGTAACACTTCCAATGATAATGAGATTGTTGCCATTATACATGAACTTCGTGAAGCCGATTATATACATTAACCATCGATTGATTTATGTTCATTTTCAAAATGAGTCTCGACAAGTTTGGTCGACATTCTGACGCATATAAAAAGAAATATGATACAAATCTCGAAGCACGATTTAAAAAAATCGAAATAGCTCAATTGTCGTTGAACACAAGTATTCAGCAAATAAATGATAAAATAAAATCCTTGATAAATAATGGATCAACTCAAAAGTATGTGGATAATGCAATAGAATCAAATAGAAAATTTATAGTAAACATACTTGACAAAAAAATGAAAGAAACATTGGATGAAATA
Organism: Galeruca laticollis; assembly: GCA_963921935.1. Lineage (NCBI taxonomy): Eukaryota > Metazoa > Arthropoda > Insecta > Coleoptera > Chrysomelidae > Galeruca > Galeruca laticollis. Next base: position 3,838,601 of record OY998179.1, read on the forward strand.
CATAGAAACTATGATTCAAGGATTGCTACTCTCAATACAAACATTCCGATAAAAAAATATGTCGATAATCTCGTTTCATCGACAAATATCAGCAGACAGATACACCAATTCGCAGAAAAGTATCACACAAAGTGTCTAATCAGCTTTAGGGGCACGAAGAAATTCAACAAGAACTTTTACGTTTTGGATACGGAAGGTACGGCTTTTGTATTCCCTTTTGATTGTAAAATTGAAAATTGTAAACATTATGCTTCTGATGGCAGCGTTTTATTAAAGAATAATATGGAATATCAGTATCAACAGTTAAACGGCCTTAGCATAAAGAAGAACGATAAAATAGAATTCAAATTGGGTAGTAGAGATTATTTTTGTATGGATCTTTTCGTACAGTGTAATTTAGAAGAAGAACAATAATTGACCTTTAGAAAATATATATATATATATATATATATATATATATATATATATATATATATATAACAAAATAACCTTCTTTGTTCACTATACATCATGTCTGCAGACAGGATTCAACTTGTTAAAGAATTGCATAAACCGATTCGACGAAATTATCCACGTCGACGAACAATAATCAAAGGTCTTGATGACTCATGGCAAATGGATCTAGCCGAAATGAGACCTTATGCAAAGCATAATAAAGGATTTAAAATGATTTTGGTGGTTATCGATTGTTTCTCGAAATTCATGTGGACTCGTCCACTCAAGACGAAAACAGCCGAAGAAATAACACGAGCATTTTCGAGTATTATCAGGAGTCGAACACCAAAAAATCTACAATCAGATCAGGGAACGGAATTTTACAATAGTAAATTCAAATCGCTAATGAAAAAACATAATATCAATCATTATAGTACATTTAGTACGAAGAAAGCTGCAATTGCAGAAAGAGTTATTAGAACGCTCAAAACGAAACTCTATAAACATTTCAGCTTAATTGGGAAATACCAATGGATCGATATTTTACCTCAAATCACAAAGGAATACAACGACACAAAACATAGTAAAACTGGATACAAACCATCAGAGGTGAATCGAAGTAATGAAAAATTGATTTTAAATAAGAAATTCAGTTATTTGAAAATCGCCGGACCCAGAAAATTAAATGTGGGAGATATTGTGCGAATAAGTAAAGCGAAACATGCTTTTGAAAAAGGTTACACTCCCAATTTTACAACTGAACTATTCAAAATTACGAAAGTCAAAATAACGAATCCTGTAACGTATTTGATAGAAGATATGACTGGATCGCCTATTAGAGGTTGTTTCTATGAAGAAGAATTACAAAAAACCAAAAATCCCCACATTTATCTCGTTGAAAAGGTGTTGAAGAGGAAACGTAACAAAATGTACGTTAAATGGTTAGGATTAGATGAAAAACATAACAGTTGGATTAACACTGATGACGTAGTAGTATAGATCACCAGCAACCAATCAACTTTAATTGAGTGGAGGACAGAGATAAACATATAAATTGATCGACATTAGTTTAGAAGTCATCATAATGAGTAGTCACGATTCTGGGTATTATAGTGTTACAATGTCATGTAGTGATAATAGTAGTTATGATGAAGAACCAAATTATGATCGTGATTTAGATCAAATTGTACTTAATTATGAAATTGCAATAAGAAAAGAAAGACATTATTTATTGCATACAGTTTTCAATGTTGGTCGTCGATTTGAAGTTGGATGTTGCCTGAGTCCTGTCAGAACTTTTGCACCTGCCATCATTTTATCATCGTTTATCGTGGAACCTTCAAAAATGTCATTCAATACTTTAGAATGGGATGAGATCATAGAAGTGCTGCATAAAAGTAACGAGTTATTCTTCAATTCTCCAGATGATGATGTTGTAGATTCTAATCCCATCATGTTGTACCAAGATTTTTGTCAAATAACTAAAGTTATTTATGATAATCAAAAATTTTTGAAAATTCAGAAAGATGATGTAACAGTTTTCCTCGATGAAGAAGAAGTTGTAGAAATTCAACGTGTTCATGAGAATTTGCTTCAACATCACATTTCAATTTTAAATAAAGTGAACTTTTGCGATTTTTATTATAATATCATTAATTTATTAAAAACATTTATATCGAATCCAATATGTGGCTTTTCCAATTGTTTAGATTTAATGTATGCTGTTTGTGATATTTATTCTTATGACAACAACAGTTTAATAGGAAGAGCACTTAGAGAATATCTGTACTATTACAAAGTCCATGTAATCAATGATTTAACATTATAAAATTATGAAAATATTCTTTGTTTCATTTCACCTCTAACACAAGTAATGCTGATGATGAAAACTTTTATGTTGATTTGGAATCAGTATTGAACATCGGAAGTGAAGGATGTTTCTTTTACTATTAATAATAATTCTACCTTTAGTGGCATCTGAGAAAATTGATGTAAATTATCGAAAGATTTGGATATGTTAACAAGTCGGAACATGATATCACAAATATGTCATCGATTTTAAAAGCTTTCCAAGAGAAATTAAATTTTCCTGTAGATGGCACTCTAAATCCTGCAACTATTCAACTATTAGAGCGACCTCGATGTAGTGTAAATGAAAACGATCATGATGGTGAACATTCGTATCGCGTTAGAACAAAATGGGAAAAAGACTAACCTAAATCGGTATTTTCCTCAAGCATCACCGTCATATGTTGCTGAAAAGGCATATTTGGCAACAAAATTCCAAATTTACAATTTAAACACCAGTCTAAAGAAACAGCACTTCTTACTCATGTACTACTTATGAAACTTCAAATCGACGTAATAACGTGAAAAATTCTTGAAAACCTGTGGGAAGGAGCTAGGATAAAAAATCAAGTTTCAAGGTTATATGAATATTGTTTTATTAATTGTATTTATATACATATTACATCAAATAAAAAAACAGTACATATTACATTAAAGGCAAAATGAAAATTATACATTTGACAGTACATATTAAATATAGTTATACAGATAAAAGCAAAAACTGAGGAATTTGAGCTTGTACAAGAAAACTTGAAATTCTAGTAATACGATTACAAATTATCTTAGTACATAGATCTACCAAACTCTTCATCTGAAAATAAATTCCAATCAATTTATTATAACTCCATAATACTATAATGTCCCCACGGAAGAGTGTCATGTGAACCAGGTATCAAATATCTTTTATCATCTGATGGGTTTAAAGCAATTTTTGTCTGTTCAATGGTGTATACATCATGTAACTTTGATAGTATACAACGTTGAGTTGCATGCATGAAACACTCTTCTTGAGGATTTTCTATAAATTTCTGCAAACAGAGAATATAATCATCAAAAGTTATTTTTTTCTTTACCACATTAGACTTAATACCTTTAGCTTTTTTTACATCGTTTTCCTCACCTAACACTCTGAAGGCATACTGTTTAGAACGTAAACCTACAAAATGTGTCATAATTTTTGAGTTATTTTCATCCTTCATAATTCCGGGTACTTTCTTATTAGCTAGAGGAATATCCCACACATTATTTACAGGATAGTCACTAGTATCAAAACGGTGAATATCCGCCTTTATTACTTCTTCATATATGTTATTACATTGAATTTCGTATACTAAACTATCAGTATCGGTATAAAGTAATTTACATTGTTCAGGTGAAAACTTGGTCAGCATATAATCATAATGAAATTCATAAACACATATTTTTGAAATATCTAAAATTGCTAATCCTATATAAAGAGGTTTGTCAAATACAATTTTAGTTTTCTTAAGCTCTATAGCCAATAAAGGATTCTCAACATCATCGTTAAATATAACACGACTATGAAATGTGGGACTTGCAATTAAATTTCTAGCTCCTCGTTTGCCATACCACGTTCGAACTAATTTCACTAACCGATGTTTACGCAAATTTTGCATCGTTTTCCCGAATACTGCATTATTCATAAGTTTATACAAATTTTTTTCAAAATTATTTTTTGCGTGGGATCTCATCAAAGTATTCAATTCTATATAAGGCTTCAACCAACAACTTTGCTGAAATTTTAATACCCTATGAACTTTCTTAAGCAATAATCCATGAGCTATAGCTTGCTTTAAATTTTTGTAATGTATAATATAATTTTTTTTATTATACAGAGTAGTCATTAATTTCTTTTGTTTAGAATTTGGTGGTGAAATATGTTCTGCACAGAATGGCAGATCTTTGTGTAGATCGTGTTTATTTTTTGGATACTCTAAATCAACCTCGAGCAGGTACCCTTCAGGGGAATCATCTGGAATTTGAGTTATATCAATATCATGATCTACCCATTTAAATCCTCCGTAGGGAAGCTCCTGACTCATAGCCCAACCATAAAGATTATTAATATCTGTATATAAAAGATACTTCACAGGTTTGTTTTCATTATACGTAGGCATATACTTGTTGTTGGCTTCGCCGTATCGATTACAACACTGAGATATTCCACCCCTTATACCTCTTTCAAAAAATAGCAGCATATCAATATCTTGCACTGTCTCTAATTTACAATGAGTATACTTGAGCATACAATCCCAAGTGTAACCAGGAACTGTATAATAATGACCAGGATCCAAACCATATGTTTTCCAGCAAGTATCACGAAATGTTTCAAAAACAGACGCTAGAAGTAAAATATCTGTTTTCATATACAAGTCACTGTAATCAGCAAGGGTTTTCATATTAAATGCTGACCAAACTAATTTTGCATGCCTATAGTCAATATCTTTTATATGTTCATCGTTAAGTTTGTTGTAAAAATATTCTTTACTAGGTAATTCAGTTTCATCTAATCGCTTTATATCATCTAAATAATCATAAAAGAAAACACCTTTTCTAGTTAATAAACTAAATTGTTCAGTATTTAGATTAGAAAATTCTTTTCTAAGTGGAATGAAATTTTCTGGTTCTAATGTTGATACCAATGAATCTAATGAACATCCCATAAATCTAAAAGAGTCTATAAATCTAAACCTAATATTTGTATTATTATCCCAGATTGTAAAACTTATGTATTTTTCTTTATTAACAGGTAAAAGTTGAACATAATTTCGGTTAGCTAAATCTCTAATTATGAAATGTGAATCATAACCACTTAGGTTGTGAAAAACTACTGGAATGACAAATGATTTTTTATAATTAAGATTACAGTGGTTGTGAGCAAAACCTCGAAAATTACCTGTTAGGTGACAATGTTCCCTAACAATCTTATCACCTTCCTTAAATATCTCCTCACAAATATGACATTTATCTGAAGCATCTTTTAAATTCACTTCAACATTCATTGGTTTAACATTTTTTAATTTTGACATTACAAATTTTGCAATATTTTCAATTTTATCTACAAACCATAACATACAATCAGAACTTCGATTACTATCATAAAATGACCAGTTATCGTTAAAATTACATTTAAAATATATTCCAGCACTATAAGCTTTATGTTTTTGATACCTAGCACTTCTCGTTACCGACTGCGAACCATATCCCTTTTGAGATTTTATTCTAGCATCTACATCAATATAAGGAATAAGTAGTGATTCAAAATCTGCATAAATAATAAAAGGTACTTTTTCTTTGTATACAAAATTTTTAAACTTGACATATGGATCTTTAGAAAACTCAATTTTACAATTATTATCAATTTTTTCACAATATTTGAAATGGTCATCCAATTTTTCTTGAGAAACAAAATAATTCAAACATCTATCACATATATATTTTTTCCTAGTATTTTTAGAGAGTTGCTTGGATAAAAGTCTTGACAAATCTTTTATCCAAATATAGTGATACTGTATATCATCATTAAAATCATAATCATCATTATCTGACTCTGGTTCGCAATCATTCTTTTTAGGAAAATATTTATTTTGAATAATCAGTAAATTGACATGCTTTTCTCTTTTTTGTTTTGTTAAACGTACTGGCACAACACTAAAATTTGATGGTCTGAAAATTTCCAATTCAAAAACATTAACCGAAATATTAACATTATTTCTTTCGAAAGTTGTAATCTGATTTGGGTGTACAGGAAATGTAAGACCGTTTATGTTCAAAACTTTGCTATAATGAGGATATGAACAAGTACGTGTAGGATTTTTATTAATAACGCAAGGGAACAAAGCTGAAACAATTGCCCAAGCAAAGCATGCATTATCGTCATTCTGAACGTTGATACACGCCTTTCTTTTAGCTATTATGTCTGGTAATTTAATATATGATGATATTCCACTAGCCACCTCGTATTTATTTATATTGATTTCCAGAGATATAATTTTACTTAAGGCCCACCCCGATCCTTCCTCAGAATATTCTGAAAGTTTTCTTAAAATGACATCTCTTACATTAACTGCAAACCATTTTTTAAAGTCAGTTGTCTTATCAATTATTTCATTTTTTGTAGAAAAATATTTATTTTCTGTAATTTCAGTATCACCTGATTTTCTAATAAATTCTGCACAAAAACAAGTATTTACTTTCAACATATTGCATTTTTTTAATGCGTTTTTCATTCTAGTGCTGAAAAGAAACAACGAATCATCAAAAAACTGTAAGATATCTTTATGAGATTTATTTATAATAATCCCGGTTCGAACTCTACTTTCAAAAATTGAATTAATATCTTCCCATTTTACTCTATTACTTCTTTTTTTATTATTAATAGTAAGCCCCTTTCCAGATTTACTTAGATTCTGAATTATTGTTCTAAACCGCTTTAAGTGACCCAAGTTGGTTTGTAGTTTACGTAATGTACCAATGGTTAGATCCCCATCACGTATTGCTAAGTAGCAAAGTCTAATGTGGCATTTAGCTTGTTTTGACCATTTTTCTATATCATAAATAGTACAATTTTTTTTTTGAAATAAAATATTTTCAATTGCTTGAAACTTTTTAACAATATTATCAGTCAGGAGAGCTATTTCCTCAGAATTCATTTTCAAAAAATTATAAAAACTTACGATTTTGAAAACTGAAGCTGTTCACCTGTGTCCAGATTATTTTTCAAGGTGTTGAAATTCAATATGTACTGTTTTGTTATGTTTTTTATACATTCTCCTCTATTTTGAAGAGGGTCCTAGGGGAAACCCTTTGGAAAGTTTGAAGTCCTAGGAATGTAATGCTGAACTTCCCCGGCGTAAATTGATTTACATGCGACGCAAATGCATCCGTCACTCTTTTGGGGAGAAATACTATATTTTCGTCCAGCTCCAGAAGTATTTGGACTCCAAATTGCCCCTGGTGCACCTTTGCGCTGTTTATTCTATGTGGTGTATCCCTTGGTAAATCGTTCAGTTTTATAACGGGTTTTATTTCTGCAAAAGCAGTGCTTATTGTATTAATCTCATTTAAAAAATTCATCTGTAATAAAGAAAGAATTATTTGAAAAGATAACAGAATAATAATAATAATAATTTAACAATTAAGTTTTTTGAAATAGTTAAAGATGAATGAAAAAAAAATAGTAAACTTACTATGAATTGTGGAACCTTAAACGACAACTTTTCACTGGAACCCTAAGTACAGTCTATTGTCTAGTAGTTACTGTGAGCACTATTTAAAAGAATATTTTATTATAGAGGGGATGCACAAGTCCAATGAGTTATTTTTGATATCATCATCCTATTTCCAGAAAACTATATTTTTCTACGATTTCGTACAATCTAATCTGTTACTAACAATTATAAACTAGAAATCATGACATTCCAATCTTATCATATTTTGAAACAAGTTCGCTATTGTCTGAATAAATGATTTGGTTTGCACGTGTTTGCAAATATTACCCACTAAGCGAATTTAATATAATGCGAGATTTCATTTATTACAATATAAAAAACCTTCTATAAAATGATATGAATTCACACACATATCCGTTTTAAAAAAAGTTGGTTATCGATCTAATAACATTCCTTTGAGAATTTCAAAATATTGTACCAATGGTTAGATCCCCATCACTTATTGCTAAGTTGCAACGTCTAATGTGGTTGCTGTAATCTGTTTGTTTGTCTTAGATGTATTCATAATAATGCGAGATTTCATTTATTACAATATAAAAAACCTATAAAATGATATGAATTCACACACATATCCGTTTTAAAAAAAAATGTTGGTTATCAATCTAATAACATTCCTTTGAGAATTTCAAAATATAGAACCCTCAACTGCATAGCCCCTCCCCCTCGTAAGCACTACCTCTCATCTCTTACACACACACACAATCCTCCATATATTTTCTTTCTTCTAATTACTTCTTGTATACATCCTTATTTACTTTTTACGCAACCCCCCCGTAGACGCTACCCTTAAAAGCCTCTTCGCTTCTTCTAAATCACCCTCTACCTTATACACGTAAAAACATACACACTTACTTTTTGCATAACCCCCGTTCTTACACCCTTATTTACGTAATCCCCGTAGACGCTCCCCTCCCCCGTAGACGCTACCCTTAAAACCCTCTTCGCTTCTTCTAAATCACCCTCTACCTTATACACGTAAAAACAAACACACTTTTTGCATAACCCCCGTACACCCTTGCGTAATCCCCGTAGACGCTACCCTTAAAAACCCCTTCGCTTCTTCTAAACCACCCTCTACCTTATACACGTAACAACATACACACTTATTTACTTTCTGCATAACCCCCGTAGCCGCTACCGTCATTATCCCCAAAATTTTGGCAATTGGCCCAGGCCAAACCCCCAAAAAACTTTTTGCATAACCCCCGTAGACGCTACCCTTAAAAACCCCTTCGCTTCTTCTAAACCACCCTCTACCTTATACACGTAACAACATACACACTTATTTACTTTTTGCATAACCCCCGTACACCCTTACTTGCGTAATCCCCGTAGACGCTACCCTTAAAAACCCCTTCGCTTCTTCTAAACCACCCTCTACCTTATACACGTAACAACATACACACTTTTTGCATAACCCCCGTAGACGCTACCGTCATTACTTGCTAACCATCTAGAGACTTCTTTTACTTCTTGTAAACCCTCTGGAAACTTCTTCCTATCGGTAACCACCCATAGGCCATCCGCCTGTTCATCCGATAAAGTGTCACAGAACATACGTGTATTACCTACTGACTACGGATAAGGTGTTGGGATTAATGATTCGGGAAATATGAGATGAATTATCGAAAAAAACATACATTCATTTAAAAAATGGTACCCATTAAAAAATGGAACGATTTGATTCATATTCGAAACAGGTATTCCCAATGAATCAATGTATGAAGAAAAAAATTAAGAACATCCCACCAAGTGGAATTTCGGAGACACGAAGTTAAAGAATCGAAAATGGATGAAATGTAGAAAGTGAAGGATAACTTTGAGGTTATGTATGTTTGAAAATTATGACAATTAAAATTTGAAATTTTGCTAATTAATAAAGAAATTCTTTCTGAACCGTTAGACAATACGTATAAGGTTTAGGATTAATGATTCGGGATATATGAGCCGAATTATAGAAGCATGTCGAAAAAAAACATACCATCATTTAAAAAATGGTACATACCAAAATGATGGAAATATTTGGTTCATATTCGATAGAAGTACTCCCAAAGGATCAATGTATGGGAAAAAATATCAGGAACTTCCGATAAAGCGGCATTTCGGAGATACGGGGCGTCAAAATGAAAGTATCGAAAAAGAAAGGTAGAAAGTGAAGGATAACTTTGAGGTTATGTATCTTTGGAAATTATGGTATTCAAAATTTTATATTTTGCATATTTATGAAGAATTTTTTTCTGAATCGAAGGAGAATACGTATAAGATTCTGAAATTACGGATTCGGGAAATATGATCTGAATTATCGAAGCATGTCAAAAAAAATAGTGGCATCTTAAATTTGAAATTTTAGTCATAAAGAAATTATTTCTGAAATTATATACAATACGTATAAGGTTATAGGATTAACGATACGGGAAATATGTACCGAATTATCGAAGCATATCGAAAAAAACATACCTTCATTAAAAAAATGGTACATTCCAAAATAATGGAAATATATTGTTCATATTTGAAACAAGTATTCCCAAAGGATCAATGTATGTGGAAAAAAACAAGAACTTCCCACAAAGCGGCGTTTCGGAGATACGGAGCGTCAAAGTTAAAGTATCCAAATTGAAAGGTAGAAAGTGAAGGATAATTTTGAGATTATGTATCTTTAAATATAATCGCATTTAAAAAGTGAAATCCTACTTATTTATGAAGAAATTCTTTCTGAATCGATAGAAAATACATACACCAACGTTTTAAGAGATATTGTATGTATTCGGGATCTCAAAACGGAACTAGATCTCAAAATGATTAAAATTGAATTAATTCCAATTACCTAAGAGTGTCCCACGGTATTTTCTTTGATAAATCCATATATTTCATAACAATTTTTTCCTTTTTGATATTTTCCGCCGCGTATCCATGAATCCTGAAGAAATCTGGGACTATGATTTTTTTCACGTTCAAAAAGGAAAAGTACTCTTCTGCGATCGAATCACGAAAATCTTTTTGGTCCTTTTTCGTTTTCAACGATTTATCTATGAATGCTTGCAACGGTACAGTATCATTTATCCACTGTATTATACCTAAATTCGACGTCAGTGGTATAACCTAAAACATCATTTGAAAAAAATTTTTTTCTAAAATTTTAAATTAATAGTTGATGAAAAAATACGGAATTTACTCGTTGAATAATCAGTAATTTAGTTTTGAAGCCATATTTCAATAGAACTTGATAAGTGGAGTCCAGTGGCGGCGCCAGCTTTTTCTTTTCGGTTGGGCGATACCTGGCACAAAAATTTGGAGGGTGGGAAGTAAAAATGTGGATATTTCGGTTTATACAGATATCCACGTACCTAATTTAAATATTTCTGATTTGTAAAATTTCAACTAGTATTAATAAATGGGATAAAAAAACACTCTGGCACTATTTTAAAGTTTATTTTACACAGGAACACATTATTTGCAAAACGTTAGACGGTTAGACATTAAATTTCTATTGTTATGTTTAGTGGCAAACAAATCTACAACTACATCCAAATCCAATATTTTAATAATATTTTTTTCGACATACAAAGTTCCTAAATCGGTGAGCCTCCCTTGTTACATTGTAGTCCTTAAATAATCTTTAATTCTTTTTAAGCCACTAATCGATCTCTCACAACTGGCTAACTTGAAGAGGGTACGGTTATTGTAATTCTACACAATTTATTGAGTACGTGAAAAACTAATTTAAATTCCTGCAGAAGAACTGCAAGATTAGAGACGGTCTTTATTTTAACATTATGATTAATTTCATACCTTTCAATGGTTTTTGGTAGTAACTTTAATTCCGTTTCGACGGATGCCAAGTCACATCCGTAATATATAGCTAATGGAGTTAATTGCTCTAAATTTAAAAATATATTACTTGATGGGTTTAAAACACTAAATCCTTTTAGAACACTATTATTTCCTTCAAATCTCCGACAAAGTTCTGAAGTGATTCGATCAATAACAGGATAATACAATTTAGTTTGAAATTCACTTTTTTTAGTAACACATCTGTCCTCTTCAAGTGAGGTAATTTTTTGAATAATTATAGTATTATTAAATTTAGAAGGCTATTTTCTTGATCTTTTAATATTTACATCATCCAAGTTAATATTATTAGCCGAGGCGTTTTGTACTGTCGCAGTCCATAACTTTTCAAATTCACAATCTTGCCTATATGATACAAAGAACTGTTTTAGTGATTCCACTAATGTTAAACTTTTTAGAATGTCACTGTCTTTGCTTTGTAGATAATCAGAAACATTCTTTATTTTTGTTAAGAATTCACAGAAAACCTCTAAATTGAATAAAAAAGTAAAATTAATATTGTTTAAAAGTCCATTTGCATCTGGAGAGCGAACATTATTTTCTGTTATGTACTGGTTTAATAGAATGAATATTGCCGGCAATGTTTTTTTTACAGCCAAACAGCTAGATATATGTGAAGTCCACCTCGTATCACTAAGTCTTTTTAGTTCAACAGGCTTATCTTCTGGATGTACGTCTTTTTGGATTTTTAAAAATGTATTATGTATGGAAGAGCCACTAACAAAAACATAAAGGTTTTCAAGAACAGAAAAAAAATATTGCAGTCTTTTAAGTTTTTACATATATCTACTACTACTTAAGGCATGATTAAAGCAGTTTACGTAAATAGCCTGTGGGACTTCTTTTTTTAACAATGCTTGTACCGCCTTAACCTTACCACTCATAACGTTTGCTCCATCATAAGTTTGTGCCACGCAACAACTTAAGTCGATTTCACATTCACTTAATCGTTTTTTAATAAACTGGAACAATGACGTTGCATCTAATTTGTCTGCAGCTTCATAGCCCAAAAACCGCTCGTACAACACACCGTTTAAATAATATCTTATTATAATTGATAACTGCTTTGGTTTCATCAGTCATAAGGGCAAAATAACGGGCTTCTTTAATTTCGCTACTAATATGTTTTATAGATAGTTCGGCTAAACAATGTATAAGGTCATTTTGAATTGAGTGATGCGTATACCGAGCATTTTTTGGGCCCTCAAGTAGTCTTTTTGAAATAGTGGTATTATCACGTGACATCAAATCTAATAATTCCAAAAAGTTACCTCTATTTTGACTAGTATTGGACTCGTCGTGTCCTCTAAGAGCAAGACCCTGGGTAGATAAATAAATTATACACCGTAAAATAGATTTAATGTACTCCCGGTTTTGTAGAATGAATTCAGTATGCGCAGTACTTATTTGAGCTGCTGTTGACTTTTAGTATTTTTATACGAATTCCAAGCTACCATAGCACTTTTGTGCTGAAAGCTATTATTATGATATTTAAATCCAGCTTTTGTTTCTGAAGCTCTTTTCAAGTTTTTATAACCCTCAGAAATGAATGTTTTGGATGAAAATGTTCCTTTTGTATGCAATGAAAAAAATCTACATGGATAACGAAACACAGCATCTTTTAAAACACTGTATTCAATCCACGGATAGGTTTTATAAAAGTCTGATTTAAAAGATCGGATATCCGGACCAAATCTTGTTTTTGGGAAATTGAGCAAATCCGGTTGTCTTGGAGGTTCATCTAGAGACTGGGCTAAATCACTCATAGTTGTAGGATTTTTGTCAGCGTCGCTGACGTGCATCCTATATCAAAGAATAATTTTTATAAGTACCTAATGACTTAAGTAGTATAATCTCTCTAACATAACAAACTTACGTGTCGGACTTAGAACTATCATTTTCATAACCGCTTAATAAAGGGGAATCATCATCTTGAACTGTGTCATCTTCCTGTACTTTCCTTCTTTTAGGATAAATGTTGCTGTCTTCTGCAATATTGTCACTTTCGCATTCATTTGCTCCAGCATCAACCGTTTCACTTATTTCTAATACATTTGCACTATGAACACTTGGTTTCGATTTAAAAAAGTCACTTATAATGCGTTTAGCATTCATTTTAAACGACAATTAAATTTTCAAAAATTAAATTTATATGTATTCCAAGGAAGTAAAAGAGAAAACAAGTAACATCTTTCAAAAGAAAAGATTAAATGAAATTGTAAAGAAATACATAACATCTATTTTATTAGACACCCTTCCACTTGCAACAATATTGCGACCGCACGTGTCAAAAAAAGTTCTATGTAGTACAGACTACCCTGACTACCGACCGGACCGACAAAGCGGGTGTTTATTTTATGATACATTAAAAGGCTTCCGACTGATAAGCGGGCGTCTTCAGACAAAGCATGCAGTAAATGCAATAAATCAAATAGACAGCAACAAGTAAAATAAAATAATATAGATTTTTTACTTATTCAGTTTTTGTATAGCTCAAAATAATATTTCTTATAGTACGGTCCAATATTGAAAGCGATGGTTTAAGTTTTCTTTTATTCTATTCATGAGGCTTGCTATTATTTTTCTCCATTTAGCAGGTTGGGCGCTCGCCCAACCGCGCCCACCCCTGGCGCCGCCACTGGTGGAGTCGAATGGTACCACTCTCGAAGCTCGGAAAAAAGATGTTTTGCTTTTATGTTGTGGTTTTAGCACCGAATGGGGTCTTATTCCTATTTATAGGTCGTTCTAAGTGGGTGGTAACAAGGAGAATCATGTGAGGCTGTAGCCAATGGGGGATAAGGATTTAAAATATAGCCGTCATACAACTGTTGAAAATATCAGCCGAGGCACGAATTTTTGTGAATAAAAGAAATTGTTGTTTGTTGAGATACTGTCTTTTCTAAACAGTTTTTACGACGCGATAAGAAATTGAACGCTTTGAAGTACGCAGTGAGTGGAGATATAACATGGTTATCTGTGTTTTTTCTGTGGAAGGGGCTTTGAAATGAATGTTTGTGTAGTTAAAGAAATATTATATGAATGAAGGGGATTATATTTTTATTTAAGATGTATGTGGAATATATGAATTTTGATATACAGGGTGAATACAAAGTAAGAATTTACAGTAGGAATTTGAGTTTTAATTCAAATTCGTACAAGTGGCTTTCCTGTTACTTTGATAAATGGGCATTATCAGCTCGGGAGACACCATATTTCACGGACTTTATCATCAAAGATTTCACTGGAGCTTCTGGTTGATTTAAAGTTATTGGATTTCTTTTATTCAGTTTTTATTTTTGAATAAATTTACATCATGTAAATTATAATTTTACACCCTTCCAATAGGGTTATTTTAATGTTTTTAATTCAATGACTTAATCATAACAATGATTCAACTTTGAACATTGTTCTTAATCAACTTGATGGTTTCGACACCTATTTTTTAAATGACGACAGCTTTGAGAATTGCTTAATAGCCGAAAGCACTTAGCTGGAAATTAATAAACAAATACACACTGAGTATTCGTCGTTTTCATTCACTCAATATTCAAATATGTCCTTATGTCGGTTTTGTCCATTCCAATGGACGTGAAAATTTTTGAAAATGTGAATATATATATATATATATATATATATATATATATATATATATATATATATATATATATATATATATATATTATAATTGATTATATTTTATTATTTATTTAATACAGTATTATTTAATATAGTATTTGTTTTACCTCGGCTAGCTCAAGATGTTAATTTTTTTTATTAACTGTTATATTTATATTTATTTATCTCAGTCGAAAGTATGAGACTCCTCCCTTTGAGTTCAGGATGCATTAATACCAGTAATTGACAAATTTAATTCAAACCTTACCTTTTTCCTTGTAAATTTTTTTTTATGAAAATTAATTTCTGAAGTTTCTCCTATATAAAATTATTGAAATATGTTGACAGTAGAAAATTTTCTGATGGATGTGATGAGAATAAAATACCAACACTCAAATGTAAACAATTTAATAAATTATTATGAAAATTTGCAATAAGATTTAAACATTGAAAATTGTGTTTTTGTTCCACCCTATATCAGATACATTTCTCAGTATAAGAATGTTCCTATCAGTGCGTCGGCGCATAAATCTGAACGCATGCGCTGTTATAATTGAAACGATAGGAGGATACTCTCCCCTCTATAAGAAATAGCTTTACTGTTAAACACACTACCAGCCCGTCTATAATGGTGAAACAATTTTAATGATATAAAATTTAAATAATCAATTACATATAAGTATACTTAATTAAAATTATGTGAGTGAGTTGAAAGTGAAGACAGTAATAGGCAAATAGTTATTCATGCTGAAGATAAAAGAAAGAATGAGAGGTTATGTGGAAATTCATGATGCTCGTGAACATATACAGTGAATTATATTATATCAAGTACAAATATTATTATTAACTAAAACTGTTTAATTCTCAATTGAGATAAAATTATGATGCATCATATGATAAATGTTCTTGGCCATTTAATGAATTTATTCAATTTGAACGTTCTGATAAATTTTTAATGTTCACTTTCTTTATAAAGAATTATATGGAATTCCAATGAATGTAATTGTAAAGACACAGACCTTAATATTGAATTCTCTGCCGGACTGCAACTCGCATCTCTCCAAATTCTTGTAGATATCTCTCAGGAGATATTCACTTTCTACACTTCTTCATCCTTACACAGGATTATAAACAATAGTTAAATGCTTTTATTTACCTTTGATTGTGTTTTTTAACATTTATACCAATTTCTGATAAATTTTTAAACAAAGAGTCTCTCTATCGACGCTTCCTCTCCATCACCCCAAAACTCTCTTCTCTTGTTTTTAAAATCAACAACCTCCTCGCTTGATTAATCCAAAGCTCACTTATCTGTTATTTTGAATAAAAAATTATCATTTCGAAGTGTTTTAGTTCTAAATCTGAATTATTTAATTTTAATTGTTCTGGAGGATATTCACACTAGTTCACTATTATTTCTATTGTATTAAGGAATATATATCATGTCCTTTTTCCATAATACAATAGCTAATTTACATATAAACATGTTGTTTAGATATTTTTATAAATAATTATTTTTACAAAAACTACAACCTAAATTATTAATTTACCTATATGTAATTGATCCTTTTTTTTAATTTTCAATCTTATTTTATATTTATATCATATAAACTATTATTTTTGTTTTTGATATTATTTTTCAGTATGCAATAAATAATCAATAAAATTAAGTTGGCAATTATAAATTTACTAAGATTCATTACTTCCTGTTTATTAATTTCCCTTTTTTAAGTTTGAGCTACGTTCCATCTATCTTTTCATATACAGTTTTCAACTCTTTATGAAATTATAAACTTTTACTATTGGAACATGTGTAATTATGCTAATCAAACACTAGACTAAATATTCTTTTTTTTGAATTCTTTTAGGTTTCAAGTTATAATATGGCAATTAATATCTACAGATATTCCTACAGCAGTGTTCAGCACATTGTGGAACTCATTGACTTTGACATATATTCGGAATTACTTGTGCAGGTAACTTTTTGTATTTAATTAAATAATATTGTGTTTGGTATTTGTTCTCATAATCCTTTTTAAAATAATCACATTCATATTTAATAAGATTGATACATATTTCACTAATTTTTATATAACTTTATACTTAAATTGTCATTTTCTTGCTAATGGTTGTGTCTACTGACACACCTCCAGTGATAATCTATACTTTTTATGATAATTATTTGTGTAAATTTGTTTCCAGAACTAGGTAACTAGTTCAATATATATATAATTTTAAATTAATTATTTGCCAACTTAATAATCAGGATTATTTTTTTGGGTTTGTGGCAATGATACCAAGTGTACTCTTTCAAATATTTATTTTACGAGCTTTCGAATACAATCATATTCATTTTCAAGTACTAAAAATTATAAAATATGGTCAAAAATTGAAATAAAGGGTATATGAAAATACTTACATTATTTAACGAGATTGCAGGTAAAGTTGTAAAATATATGTATAATAAATCATTTCAAATAGTATCCAAAAATTATTATAAAACTTCAAAAAACAATATATGTATTAAATAATGTTACCAAGTCAATATGAATTTTTTCGATTTGTATTACTTTGATGTTAAATATATCTATATATATATATATATATATATATATATATATATATATATATGTATATATAAAAATGAATATAATTTCATAAAATACGAGGTGCTATATGAAATATAAATTTCGATTTTCTACTACACCTGTTTTAGTCAAAAATTTTTTTTACGGCACTCTTGAAGAGGCCCAAGAAGGTCGAAACGCGTAAGTGTACTATGCTCTTCCGTTATCAGTTGCGAATCACCAACAGATGTCCGTATCGGCAAAATGGCCGATCGACGTCACGGTTTTCGAAGGGGATGTAATTCAATATTCTGCGTGGTATTAGCCAGGAATGTAGTTGTTTTGCCCTTCGAAGAACGGTCAGGCCAATAAGTCGAAATTATTAAAAATTTTGACTAAAACAGGTGTAGTAGAAAATCGAAATTTATATATATATATATATATATATATATATATATGTATATCGGTACTAAAAATCATAAAAAAATATGATAAATCAATTCTGAAGCAAATTTTTTTTTAAAATCACTTCTGCGCAGTTGGCCCCGAAAGGGTTAAACTTTCTACAAATCTAACAATTCATATATTTTCAATATCAGCTGTTACAAACGAACCCGAAACGAATAGGAAAAAACGCTGGTTTTTTGCTAGCCCTAGCCGGCTGATGCTCATTTCAAATTTCATTTTTCACAACACAATTAACACTTATGGAACATAAGCGACTCTAAGCAAAACAAATTTGGGCGAGACCAAGTTTCACCGTATATACCTGCAAAATTTATAAGTAGTCATTGGGACAATCCCTAGTAGGACCCTATTGTAATGTTTCTTGGAAATGTTATTATCAACATTTCGAAAATCAGAAAGTAATTATCTGGAGAATGAATTGATAAATGGTTATGTCTCCCAAGAATTGAACTGCTTCAAATTCTCAAGATAATTAATTAAATATTCAGTCAGAATAGTTGCGTTACAAGATTATTTCAGAAATAATTTATTGTTTTAACTGTATGTACTCTACAAATGTATGAAGGTCAGTTAGTTGTTTTAACTAACCGAATTTACATTTATATTACCTTTATATATCAGATCGGGTATAAAATTAATTAGTAAATAAATTCCTTAGATGAACTGTGACGCTTATGGTTTACTACCTGACTAGCATCTGTGACCTTTTCGCGTGCTGTCAGATAATAAGAAACAGACTATAAGTGAAGCGATTTTAACATCCAGTCACTTCTGGTTTTTGTATACATTTTCCTGTATCCTAGTCAATTGACTAATAAATCGTAATATAAGGTATATTGATATTATGTCTCGCTTTCATTAGTTCCCAATTACTCCCGTTTGACTTTTAAACCGTCTCTAACAGTCAATTTAGAGTACAAAATACATCTAGCTATCGCATCGCCCAAGGATATGTAGGAACGGAAAAAGATGATGTTGGATTCCTTCTCATACCATCGAACCAGCGCAGAATAAATCGAAGTTTTTTATTCCCTTCCTCTACAATTTTCATTAATAAATAAATATTTTTTTAAATTTGTAATTAATTAAATTTTTACGCGCTTCGGGAGTGGTACTATTCGACTCCTTTCGTAAAGTGCTGTTGCATTACGCAAAACAAATTGATCAAAAATTATATGAGCCAGTGTTATGTGTGTCAACAGGGTAACTAAACGATCGACCCACTCATACTTTCGAAAATGCCCAGACACCACTTGTAATGTTTTGAGCATGAGAATATTATTCCTTCACAAGCATGTGATTGTTAAAGGGCCTTGTCTCATAACATACGTTGATATATTGGGTCTTGTCAAA
The DNA here is from genome assembly GCA_963921935.1 of Galeruca laticollis. Lineage (NCBI taxonomy): Eukaryota > Metazoa > Arthropoda > Insecta > Coleoptera > Chrysomelidae > Galeruca > Galeruca laticollis. The sequence goes on from OY998179.1 coordinate 3,857,988, forward strand.
TAATTATGACTCTGCATCATAGATTATGTGGGGGAAGAATGTACAGATATTCAGTTTTTAGAAAAAATTGTGAGACAGAGAGTTGGAAAGATATAGTCCTATGGAACAAACCAACCCTCTGGTACCTGGCGTGTAACATAACATCGGGTTTATAAAATTTAAGATTTACCTTTATTTAGTGAAGTAAGTGTTTTTGTAATATGTTGAAGTTATGCAATAAAGACATAAAAAGCATGATTTCTGGTCCTTCGTTTTTTTATGGAATCCCACCAAAACAAGTTCTATTGAAATATGGTCTCAAGTGTTAAAATTCTAAGGGTGGTAAGTATTATAGTTTTACCAATAAATATATACCTGGTAGGTTAGAATATCTAAGCCGCTGTTGGAACAAGAAGGATCATTGCGCAAAATATCATTCATGAGACAAAACATCTGTTCAATTCTTTGATCTTGTCTAATATCTTCGCCGAATTTAAGTAGGAACGGATATTCTTTGGTATTTATACCGAGCATTGTGATTTTTATTGGTTTTCTTAAAGAATCCATAATATTTACCTAAAAGACGACAAAAACAAATATTCAGCTATTTCATTTCGTCCTATAACACTGTTTATTTTTATTATTTAAGTTTTTACTTACTTCCGGACGAAATCCTGCTATTTTTACGTGATGTTGCGGCAAAGGCATTTGTTGTCCGTCATATTGCCCGGGTATTTCCAATTCCATGTTTAATTTGTTAGCGGAAAAATTCGCCAACCAGGGGCAGAAATCTTTGAGGAGTTTGGTATTTACGTCGTTCAACAAAGATTTTAATTTTTTACCGAAATTTGTACTAAACGTTTTGAGAGCAGACGGTTCCATACCTACAATAATCCATGTTTTATGTTATACTTTCATACAGTGTGAAAAATAAAAAAAAATTGTTCTAAAAATAGTTTAGTCTAGAACTCATAGCCAAGATACAAAAAAATATGTAACTTTAATTTTTTTCTGGGATTGCTATTGTCTATGTAGTTTGCGATGTTACCAAACGTAGTTTTTCCCAAACATTGGGAAATGAAGGAATCTCCATACAGACATGGAGATTTACGGTATTGCCAAACGTAGATTTTCCAAAAAACTAGGGAAATCAAGAAATTTCCTTATAGAAATATTCACTCGGAGATTACGATGTTAACAAATATAATTTTTTCCATAATTGCGGAATTGCCATACAAGAGTATATGTAAATGGATAAGTGAAGATTACGATGTTGCCAAACGTAGTTTTCCCTAAATCTGGGGAAATGAAGGAACATTTTATCATAGGCATATGGTGTTATCCATCCTAGTTTTTCGCCTGATCTAGGGAAATGGGGAAATAACCATCCAGAAATATAGGTATTTTGAAGCATAGTTTTTTCGATAATTGGGTAAATTGAGGAATTGTTATACAAAAACCTGTATTATATAATAGTATCATCCTGTATATAATTATTTATTAGCTATTAGTAATTGCTGCATTTGTTGAATTTTATTGTTATTGGAATGGGAACAAAACTGACTGAAAATAGACAAAATAAATTTATCTTTGAAACATAACGATTATCATTCATTTTTCCTAATGTAAAATAACCTAATGTCAAAGTAAGAACGTCACACATATAGAGATTGCGGTGTTGCATATTTTCCCCACACCTGGGTAAACTGAAGAATGTAGTTTTTTTTTTAAAAAATAGATATGATTCCAAACATAGACGGCGCTGAACTCATTTCGATAGTAATGTAACCTAAAAATCAAGTTTTTTGTCGTTTAAAAACTTACTCGACATTTTCTCGAAGTCCTTCTGAAACTTCTTAATGTCCTTGAAAATATTTCCCTGCATATTTTTCACGTTGTCGCTACCGTAACTCTGTTTAAAAATTTCGTCTAGTACGACCGTTACATGTTTTCTAATGCTATCCCCGTCTATCGAATTTTCAATTTTACGTAAATAGTATCTGAGGATATTAGCAGGTACACTGACATATGATAAAGCTTTGAGGAATTTGTTGATGTTTTCGTCTTTCAATAACAATTCGTCCAATCTGAAAATTACAAGAAAGAACATCGTACATATATACAACAACAAAATTATTCCGAGTCTGCGGATTAATTTATGGTACTCGAAACGTAGATTTATTCCACACCTCCTTTATACATAAATTTCTTTGAAAGACGTAGTTTTTTCCGATGTATGGGGAAATTAGGAAATTTCCATAGGGGAATATGAAGGCGGTGGAAGCAAGGTGTTGCCAAACATAATTTTTCCCAAATCTGCAGAAATTGGGAAATTCCTATGAAGATCGCAATGTTGCCAAAGGAATTGTTTCCCTATATTTGGGGAAATGGCAGAATTGTCATACAAGAGCATATGGAGATTACCACGTTGTCAAACGTAGATTTTTCTCAATCATGGGGAGATTAAAGAATATGAATATTACGGTGTTGCGATACATAGTTTTCCCCAAATCTATACAAATTGAGAGATTTCTATACAGAAGCATATAAAGATTGCGATGTTGCCAAAGGAACTATTTCTCTATATTTGGAGAAATATAAGAATTGTCATACAAGATCATATAGAGATTGCAAAGATGTCAAACGTAGTTTTCCCCAAATCGGGGAAATTAAAGAATATGAATATTACTGTGTTGCGATACGTAGTTTTCCCCAAATCTATACAAATTGAGAGATTTCTATACAAAAGCATATGAAGATTGCGATGTTGCCAAAGAAATTGTTTCCCTATATTTGGGGAAATGGAAGAATTGTCATACAAAGCATATGGAGATTACGACGTTATCAAACGTAGTTTTTTCCCAATCATGGGGAAATTAAAGAATATGAAAACTACATTGATGCCATACGTAGTTTTCCCAAATCAGTACAATTTGAAAAATTTCTATACAGAAACATATTGCGATGTCGCCAAAGGAAGTGTTTCTCTATATTTGGAGAAATGTAAGAATTGTCATATAAGATCATATGGAGATTGCAATGATGTCAAACATAGTTTTCCTTAGATCGGGGAAATGAAAGAATATAAAGGTTGCGATATTGCCAAACGTAGTTTTTCCCGTATCTGCAGAAATTCAGGGATTTCTATAGAAAATCATATGAAGATTGCGATGTTACCAAAGGAAATATTTGGGGAAATGGAAGATTGTCATACAGGAGCATATGGAAATTGCGACGTTGTCAAATGTAGTTTTTCTTCACGTATGGGGAAATTAAGAAATTTCCATAGAGGAATATGAATATTACGGTGTTGCCAGACGCAACCTTCCCCAAATCTGCAGAAATTAGGGGGTTTATATACTGAAGCATAATTATGAAGATTGCGAAGTTACGAAAGGAAGCGTTTCTCTATATGTTTTCAAACGTAGTTTTCCACAGATCGGGGAAATGCAAGAATAAGAAACTTACGGTGTTGCCAAACGTAATTTTCCCCATGTCTTCAGAAATGGAGGGATTTTTTCTATACAGACACATATGAAGATTGCGATGTTGCTGAGGGAACTGTTTCCCTATATTTGGGGAAATTGATGAATTGTCATACTGGAGCCTATAGAAATTGCGACGTTGCTAAATTTAGTTTTCCCCACATACGAGAAAAGTAAAGAATATGAAGATTACGGTATTGTCAAACGTAGTTTTACCCATATCTGCCGAAATGGATGGATTTCTATAAAGAAGCATATGAAGATTACGACGTTACCAAAGGAATTGTCATACAGGAGCACACGGAGATTGCGACGTTGCCGAACGTAATATTTCCCTAAATATGGGGAAATTAAAGAATATGGAGATGGCGACGTAGCTAATAATAGTTTTCCCAAAATCTGAAGAAGATAACGAATTTGTACACAGTAACATATCGAAATTATGGTGGTATCAAATACGGTTTACCCATAAATGGAAAACTGGACGGATTGACATACAGAATCATATGGAAATTGAAAGTATTACGAAACGTAATTTTCCTCCATATATGAGCATATGAAGATTACAATGTTGCTAAAGCAAATTTTTCGTATATTTGGGAAAATGAAACAATTGTCATACAGAAGCGACGTTGCCAAACGTAGTTTTCCCCAGATACGGGAAATGAAAGAATATGAAGATTACGGTGTTGATAAATGTCGTTTTCTCTAAATCTGGAGATACTGACATACAGAAGCATATGAAAATTGGTTAGGAAACGTAATTTTCCAAATGCATGGGGAAATGGATGCCATACATAACCATATAAAGATTGCGACAGTGCCAAAGTTTTTCCCCATATTTGAGGAAATGGAGGAATTATCATACAAGAGCATATGGAGATTGCGACGTTGTCAAACGTACGTTTTCACCAAAATTGGGGAAATGCAAAAATAAGAAGATTACGGTGATGCCAAGCGTAATTTTCCCCAAATCTGCAGAAATTGAGAAATTCCTATGAAGATCGCAATGTTGCCAAAGGAATTGTTTCCCTATATTTGGGGAAATGGCAGAATTGTCATACAAGAGCATATGGAGATTACCACGTTGTCAAACGTAGATTTTTCTCAATCATGGGGAGATTAAAGAATATGAATATTACGGTGTTGCGATACATAGTTTTCCCCAAATCTATACAAATTGAGAGATTTCTATACAGAAGCATATGAAGATTGCGATGTTGCCAAAGGAACTATTTCTCTATATTTGGAGAAATATAAGAATTGTCATACAAGATCATATAGAGATTGCAAATATGTCAAACGTAGTTTTCCCCAAAACAGGGAAATTAAAGAATATGAATATTACGTATTTTTCCCCAAATCTATACAAATTGAGAGATTTCTATACAAAAGCATATGAAGATTGCGATGTTGCCAAAGAAATTGTTTCCCTATATTTGGGGAAATGGAAGAATTGTCATACAAAGCATATGGAGATTACGACGTTGTCAAACGTAGTTTTTTCCCAATCATGGGAAATTAAAGAATATGAAGACTACATTGATGCCATACGTAGTTTTCTCAAATCAGTACAATTTGAAAAATTTCTATACAGAAACATATTGCGATGTCGCCAAAGGAAGTGTTTCTCTATATTTGGAGAAATGTAAGAATTGTCATATAAGATCATATGGAGATTGCAATGATGTCAAACATAGTTTTCCTTAGATCGGGGAAATGAAAGAATATAAAGGTTGCGATATTGCCAAACGTAGTTTTTCCCGTATCTGCAGAAATTCAGGGATTTCTATAGAAAATCATATGAAGATTGCGATGTTACCAAAGGAAATATTTGGGGAAATGGAAGATTGTCATACAGGAGCATATGGAAATTGTGACGTTGTCAAATGTAGTTTTTCTTCACGTATGGGGAAATTAAGAAATTTCCATAGAGGAATAAGAATATTACGGTGTTGCCAGACGCAACCTTCCCCAAATCTGCAGAAATTAGGGGGTTAATATACTGAAGCATAATTATGAAGATTGCGAAGTTACGAAAGGAAGCGTTTTTCTATATGTTTTCAAACGTAGTTTTCCACAGATCGGGGAAATGGAAGAATAAGAAACTTACGGTGTTGCCAAACGTAATTTTCCCCATGTCTTCAGAAATGGAGGGATTTTTTCTATACAGACACATATGAAGATTGCGATGTTGCTGAAGGAACTGTTTCCCTATATTTGGGGAAATTGATGAATTGTCATACTGGAGCCTATAGAAATTGCGACGTTGCCAAATTTAGTTTTCCCCACATACGAGAAAAGTAAAGAATATGAAGATTACGGTATTGTCAAACGTAGTTTTACCCATATCTGCCGAAATGGATGGATTTCTATAAAGAAGCATATGAAGATTACGACGTTACCAAAGGAATTGTCATACAGGAGCACACGGAGATTGCGACGTTGCCGAACGTAATATTTCCCTAAATATGGGGAAATGAAAGAATATGGAGATGGCGACGTAGCTAATAATAGTTTTCCCAAAATCTGAAGAAAATAACGAATTTGTACACAGTAACATATCGAAATTATGGTGGTATCAAATACGGTTTTCCCATAATTGGAAAACTGGACGGATTGACATACAGAATCATATGGAAATTGAAAGTATTACGAAACGTAATTTTCCTCCATATATGAGCATATGAAGATTACAATGTTGCTAAAGGAAATTTTTCGTATATTAGGGAAAATGAAACAATTGTCATACAGAAGCGACGTTGCCAAACGTAGTTTTCCCCAGATACGGGAAATGAAAGAATATGAAGATTACGATGTTGATAAATGTCGTTTTCTCTAAATCTGGAGATACTGACATACAGAAGCATATGAAAATTGGTTAGGAAACGTAATTTTCCAAATGCATGGGGAAATGGATGCCATACATAACCATATAAAGATTGCGACAGTGCCAAAGATTTTCCCCATATTTGAGGAAATGGAGGAATTATCATACAAGAGCATATGGAGATTGCGACGTTGTCAAACGTACGTTTTCACCAAAATTGGGGAAATGCAAAAATAAGAAGATTACGGTGATGCCAAGCGTAATTTTCCCCAAATCTGCAGAAACTGATGGATTTGTGTACAAAGAATATAGATTATTATTGCCAAACATAGTTATTCCCTAAGCATGGGGAAAGGAAAGAATATGAGGATTATGGCATTGTCACACGTAGTTTTCGCCATTTCTGAAAAAACTGACATTCAGAAGCGTATGTAGTGTTAAGACCCGCTATTTTCCCCCATGTATGGGAAAATAGAGAAATACATAAGCATATGAAGATTGCGATGTTGCCAAAGGAAGTGTTTCCTTATATTTGGGGAAATGGAAGAATTGTCATACAAGAGCATATGGAAATTGCGACGTTGCCAAATGTAGTTTTCCCCAAACATGGGTAAATTAATGAATATGAAGATTACGATATAACCAAACGTAGTTTTTCCCAAATACGAAGAAATTGACGTACAGAAACATATGGAGATTGTAGTTTGAGAAAACGCAATTTTTCCCCATGTTTACAGAAATGGAAAAATTGCCATACGTAAGCATATGAAGATTACGACGTTGCCAAAGTGTTTCTCTATATTTGAGGATATGGAAGAATTGTCATACAGGAGATTGAAGAATTGTTATAACCTCAAAATAAAGGTTGTTTGAAGAATATGGTACAATAGAAATGTATGAACCAATAATTACACGCCACTGGCTTATTAGAATTTTACAAAATTAATGCTGCTCATGTGTTTTAAGCTGAAAATATTTAAAATTTGTATTTCCATCCTCCAAGAAGATTTATAATGAAATGTATATTTCTTGTAAACCGCACAAACTCAGAAGGTTAAAGAAAAATTGTATTTAGATATTATTTTATGGTTTTTACTAACCTCTCTATCAGTGACGAAGCTTCAGCTCTTACTGCATTATCAGTAAATTTATAATTGTCCTTACTTAACCTGTAAGGATACATAATTGCTTGCGGATACGTTTCGGCTATTTTTCTTATTATTTTCGAAATTGCGAATAATTTAACGGAATCTACGTTGGCTAATAATTGTGGTATCCAACCTAAGAACATCCAAATAGGCACTTTTTCAGCCTACAAAAAGATATTATAAATATTCAGTCTCCAATCTCATGTAAATATAACCTCTTCCGTGAAAATTTTCTTATATCTGCTTCCTAAATCGTCCAGCATCAATAGACAAGGGAATATCTGCCTAGCTTCGGTCGAATTCATCTTCATGGCACGTAGTACGAACAAAATTAAATCCGCGTTCCTTTCGGTATAATTTTTATCGATTATATACTGCGCCAATTTAGTATACGCCTTAGAAATTGTAGCGTATGTATCATCGCTGGATTCGTCACAATCCATTCCTTCGTTCGTACAGTTTTCTACGGTTTTTTTGAAAACATTCCAACCATACTTTTCTATATCAGACGCTAAATTCATTGGATCATTTAAAGTCGCAGATAATTGTTGTTGGAAGTTGTTAAAAAGTTCGTTGTTGCTGCTGAACATGTCGGAAATGGTGGTGAGGGCGTCGAAAATTTTGCCGCTCGAAGACAACTTTACAGTTTCGTCGGAAGTACTTTGTAAAAGATTTTCTGAAATAAAAGAAACAGAGAGGAAGTAGAAAGCCTGAAAATAATTCAGGGGTGAAATGTAAGTAAATTGGACGATGGAAGGATACATCGGTGATAAAATAATGGAAATCGAGAGGAGAAAGGGAAAGACAAATGTGAAACAAAGTAAGCAGGGATTATATCATAAATAGAGAAGATGAAGATCTCCTGGGAAGAATTCAGAGCTGAATTGCAACAAAACGAGTAGATTGGATGATGGAAGCAGACAAGGATATCTATAAGGAATGAAATAGTGGAAATGAAGAGGTGAAAAGGAAGAAAAAAATAAATGTAAAATAGTAGTAGACATTGTGTCATAAACAGGGAGGATGAAAAAAGCCTTAAAAGAATTCAGAACTGAATTGCAAAGAAACTAGTAGTTTGGACGATAGAAGGAGACAAGTCCATCTCTAAGGAGATGAAATAGTGGAAATGAGGAGGTGAAAAGAGAATAAACAAATGTAAAACCAAGTAAGTAGGGACTGTATCATAAACAGGGAAAAAGAAGAAAGCCTGAGAAGAATTCAGCTCGATTGCAAGGAAACGAGTGGATTGGACTATGGAAGGAAGCAAGGATATCTATAAGGAGATGGAATAGTGGAAATGAAGACATTAAAGAGAAGAAAGAAATGTAAAACCAAGTAAGTACCATAAACCATAAACTTAGAAAATGAAGGAAACCTGATAATTCAAAACTAAATTGCAAGAAAACGAGTGGATTGAACTATGGAGGAAGCAAGGATATAAGGAGATGGAGTAGTGGAAATGAGGACATGAAAGAGAATAAACAAGCGTAAAACCAAGCAAAGCACAAATAAGAGGTACTGTATAATAAATAGAGAGGATGAAGAAAGCCTGAGAAGAATTCAGAGCTGAATTGTATGAAAGCAAGTAGATTGGATGATGCAAGTAGACGTGGAAACCTATAAGGAGATAAAATAAAGGAAATGAGGGAAGAAAGGGAAGAAGATTATATACATTGAAAAATGAGGTAACAGTAATCAACAATACTACAAGATTACATAACCAACAGAAAGATCAGCTCATGAGGTTATTATTAGAATATCTAGGGAAGCTACAGAAGTCCATGAAGTTGGCCCCAAAATTTTCACGATTTAACTAAATTTAAAGTGATCCGTTAGTGTCTCTTAGTACTGCTATAAATTTCGTTAGTGCTTCCGTGGTTTGGTAGATATTAATATAATTTTTTTCAAACTTAGCCCCCAAAGTGTTTAGGATTAATTCCAAATTAGTGCCATTCGTTAGTACTTCAATTATTTTCGTTAGTGCTTTATTGGTTTTCGAGATATTTGACTTTATATTGTCAATGTCAGCCCCCAAAGTGTTTACGATTTATTCCAAATTGGTGTCATTCGTTAGTGCTTTGTTGGTGCACATTAGTGCTTCAATAATTTTCGCTAGTGCTATATTGGTTTTCGAGATATTTCATGTTCTTTTTAATATTTAAATTCGGTTGAATTTAGTATCATTCATTAGTAGTTCTTAGTGCTTCAATAATTTTCGTTAGTGCTATCTTGATTTTCGAGACATTTAATATTAATTTATTGGCACATCCGTGTAGTTAGCCCCGATTTAGTTAAAGTTAGTGCTTCCATAAAATTCGTTAGTGCTTTCTCGGTTTTCAAAATCATCCTGAAAGTCAGAAACCGAGAGGGCTATGAAAATTTAGTTAGCGGCAATGTTTCATAAAAAATAAAACAGTAAGCCGCGAACTCTATCATTTATAATAAGGAAGTTGGTACATGAAAACACACCAAAACTGTAAACACACGATCCTGGCATAATCAGGGACTAAAAAAACAAGTATTTTTAAGCCATCAAAGCACTACTACTACTACACAAAGGAATATAATTATTAAAGTGCTAAATAGCACTAACGAATATATGACACTAATTTGGAATCAACCGTAAACAATTTTAGAAGCTGATATTAAAGTAAATAATAGCAAATAACTAGAAAACCAAGAAAGCACTAACGAAATTTATGTAAGCACTAACGCATCACACTAACTTTAACTAAATCGTGAACACTTTTGGAAGTGCCAATAAATTAATATCAAATATCTCATCTCGAAAATCAAGATTGCACTAATGAAAATTATTAAAGCAATAAAGAACACTAACGAATGACACCGATTCAATCGAATCGGTGATACTTTGGGAGTTGACCTTTGGGTGCTAACTTCGCGGTACAGGCAATTATTATTGTATAACAAAATAATTAATTTTGACGTAAGCGTTATGTCAACAAGAAATAGGTTAACACTCTTCTTTTATTTATGGTGGCTTCGGGCATGAGTCCCATCAATTAGAAAGGTTGCCACAAATCCAAATAAATATTTTTTATTCCGATGAAATTTTGGATAGTGGGGTTTGTTAATAGGAAGATTTTATCAGTTGTTCGGGTCGAAAATTGAGAAAATTTTATGAAAATGAGATTTTCCGGAAACCCATACATCATATTTTGCTCATTTACGAACTTAGCCTCAGTTTTTACGTTCTGAACCTACATTAAAAATTTCATTGAAAAATTCAGTCGCGTTTTTGAATTATCATGTTGACAGGACGACAGACCGACATTTTCAAAAATTAGGTATAAAATGTACCAAAAGAAGAAATTGAAGAAAATGTGGTAAAGCAACTAGGAAACGTGGCACTGCGGCTTGGGAAATGAAAGAAATTATAGAAAAGTAATAAAATAATCTAGTAGTAGTACAACAAAATATTTTCCAAAACTTACCGAAAGTGTTGACTCCCTTGAGTAAAAACGTGATTTTACTTTTCACGTCGTTCACCATATTCCCTTTCAGAACGTAAATACTCCCTTTCGCTTCGTTCAACTTCGGATGATCTCGATTTAAATACGGACCCATATATTTTTTCGCCATCGAAAAGTTCCCCGCGTCCGCTGCGAAGTTAATCAAATCAATGTCCATTAAAATTTTGGTTTTGTTCAACGTACGAACGTATTCTCCGACATCCAGACCATCCATTTTTTCTAATTTATCATTGAGAATGTTTATGAATTGTTTTCTATATAAAAGTTTAGTTTCGGCTAGTAGTACTGAGGGTTGTCGTACGTTCGATCTGTTCGACCATTTTTCAATGAGACGTTTTAATTTTACGTCGATATCGTCGGTGAACGTGTTGAAGACATTTATAAAATCCGCTATTTCTACAACGTTCTGTAATCTTAGTAATTTTTGGTAGCGTTGGGATTGGAACATCGGATTTACAATTTGCCAGTTTTCTAAAAAGTTTTTCGCACACATCTTCGAGTATTGATTGGCGGTTTGTATGTCTCCTTCGCTCAACCACAATCCGCACAATTCTTCGGAGAAATGACTATTCAAATATTCCACGTGTTTTGAATCCTTCAAACAACTATTTAATTCATCTAAAAATTCCACGCTGGAATTTTGAGCGAACAACTCGTTTTTAACTTGAGAGGTTATGTACCATGGTAAAAGTTTTTGTTTAGCCCATTCGTCATTCCATAATCCTTCCCAAGTATTCTCATTATCCACGACCGAATTTATAGCGTTTGGAATTTCCCTCCATTCGCCTAGATTAGCGAAACATTTGAAGTATGAATCGTAGTAAAAATCTTTTTTATTTTGCGATTGTTCTGTTTGTATCAATTCTTTATATAAATTTGAAGCTTCTTTGTATAGAGATTTAGATTCGAACGTTAATGCTTTTTGAAACGATTCCTTACAATCCATTTTTTCTAAAAAGATCGCTTTTACCACGTCCCATTCTTCTAATTCTTTATATAACCTATAAATAACAAATATTTATAATGAAATTACTTATGGATGGAGAACAGTCAATTCTTCTTTTTTATAACCCAAATTTTTGGTTTCTAGAAATTTCCACACATTTCAAACGTCAAGTGTCAATAAAACAAACAATTAATTCTACAGCTATTTCGAGGTTATAATAGTATATCATTCACCTAGGTTGAGAAGTGAGCTTATTTTCTTTAATATTTCTTTTTTTATATAACTTTTGGTATATCATTTCAATATATATATATATATATATATATATATATATATATATATATATATATATTAAACTAGATTTAGTTATATTATTCAATTAGATATATATTTATTTATTTATTGAATTTGTGTGGCTAGCTCAGTTGTTTATTATTATATGATATATTGTTATTTTATATATGATATTGGTTCGGGAGCATGAGACTTTCTCTACTCTTTGAGTCCTGGCTTTGTTTGGATATATTCCGCTCATTCAGAATAAAAAGAAACACAAAACACAATATTTTCAATCATTTAATTTTATAATGAAATTTTTTATTTAAATATATTTTTTTAATCAATATGGTTACGCCTATGGAATTTACCAACACAGAATCATAAAGACTATATACTATCTTATGCGCATGCCCAACTAACAACGAACATATTCGAGACGGAACGAACGTTTCTTAACGACGCTCTGCACCTGCGTGAATATTAGATACATAGCATCATTTCATTTATAACAATGCTGATGGATTCGCATAAAAGAATTTACGTTGAAAATTATATACATACACTAAATAAATTGTTCAGAAGAAATATGTTACAAATTTTATATATACAAATGGAAAATTATGTAAATGAAATAAGATGCATTTTTCTTATATGATTTGAAAATACGTAAGTACAAGCATTATTATATCATAGAATAGGCCTTTTTTTAATAATATTTAGAATTTGTCTAGTGAATAAAATATATAGTCTTTTTTCTTTTTTATAGATCGATCATAAAGACACAAGAATTCTTATATATACATGAAAATAGTCACTGAATTAATTATTTTTATTATTGGCCAATAATATCTAAAGAAGCACTGACCTGATACTGGATATATCCCGTCTGGATACAGGACTACACCTTCCGAAGTTCTAGCTGCTTGATTTGTTGAGAAATTTGGATTTTCTCACGGGAAAAACTGGTTACAAATACATGTAAGTGTTCTAGGTTTTATATTTGTTAAGAATCTGTAGCTTTTATCATGAAAATTTGTAATTTTACTTAAAATTTCGGGAAAAGTTCCTCATCACATCCTCACTATTTCGACGCCAAGAACCAACTCCCAACGTTTCTATTTGATCGTCAATTTTTTAATCAACAACCAATATATTGTTTCCAAGCTCACTAATTATCAATAAGTTTTTTGTTAAATTTTAGTTGATCGAAATTTATCATGTCACTTTCCACCAATCACATTGTTTCTAGAGCTGCCGAACTATTTTCACAATTGCTACACTTTCGGAAGTTTTTTGGAAACATATCTAAATGCAAATTCCACTCGAAAAGTATCTGTTTTCTTTTACTGTTCAACCAATTTCAATAGAACAAATCTTTTACTGATAGTGAAATTCCTTTTATATGTCAACATGGCAATGTCTAATTTTGTTTTGACATATATATATATATATGATAATTTGAAAATAATATTTATATTTATGAACATAAATTCTTTTATAATATCTTTTGCTCTGATTATTTAAACTATTTAAATTCTCTAGTAGCAAATATTCCTTTGAATCCATCATCATTTAATATTCATTAATTTCATAAAATTTTATATACATTATGACATATAAATTATCTTTATGTCTTGATATTTTTCTATTATAAATTTATCTATTTCTTCATACTAAATAGGAAATTGTTTATATTATTATTGTTTCAACCAATACTTATTAAATTATATAACTAAACTTGTTTAATATCAGATGAAACAGCTGATTTCTTCATGACAACTAAACATCCATATTTGGGCAGATTTCATGTTCTCCATTATACTTGTTAAGCATTTTCTAACGTTAGACAATTATTAAGGTGATTTCTTTATTTTTATTGTTGTTCTTTTAATTATTATCAACAAATGATTTAATATATTCTGATTTTATATGCATTTTTACTTATGATTGTGTTTTTCTTAATATGTTTTTAACTACATGGTTTCAATTTATTTCAAATAATAAGCAAAATATTTTCAAACAGCTTTCGTATATAAGATATATGGTTCAATATATATATCTATATATTGAAATGATATACCAAAAGTTATATCAAAAAGGAATATTAAAGAGTATTTTCAGAACGATTTGTTAAACATTTCAAAATTTCAAGTTGAGCGGAGCGTGTTTTATAATCAGTGGAGCTTTATAGTTACATGGATTTATAAGTATTAGCTTATTATCTATTATTGCTGTTTTGACAGTGTTTTATGTGGTTTTTGTTTTTAGAATTTGTTTTTGAGCGATTTTGAAGTGTAAAAGTTAATAAACAAAAATGCTAAAATGTTAATAAAACAAAATTTAATGAAGTAAGTGAACAATTTTCGATATTTTTGTGACGTTTATGACATTGTTTCATGTGGTTAAGGAGTTTAGTAACATGGCCACTGACTCTAGGGGAATAGCCGAGGAGGTCGAGCAAATCTCTCGGGGACGCTTATCTCAAGATTGTTGTGCGCTATGAGGAATAGCGCCCTGTCCGAAGTGACCCTGCATAGCAATGAGCTCTAAAGCTTTGCTGCGAGGCTGAACACAACGTATCTAAACAAGGCATAGAAATCCCCCTAATGCAAGAGTAAGTACTAGATACCATAACTTGAAGGAGGGAGCATGTTCTCCGGTGCGCGGGAGGGGGGGCGGCTGGATGATCTAACGTCCGGAGCATCCTCGGTGAGACGAATCTTTCTATGGAAATATGCTTGGTACACACCACGTTTGACAAGACGTAAGGGCTAGCCTTAAACAGCCGGCCAAGTAGAAGAGAAGTACAATAAAAGTCATAAAAGTTACTCCGAGATAAAGGTGGAACAGCATAAGCCCCTATGACTGCATGGCTAGTGGGTGGACTAGTCGTTATTATGCGAACTCTGTCATAGGTGACCGCTTTTTCTCTAACTTTTCGTGGAAAACCAAAGAGAAAAGCCCAAGACGAGGTAGGCTTCCTAAAAACTTCAGAAGACGAAATCATCATGGAAACGGGCAGCATCACACAGGACGCTCAACGTCCTGATCTTGAAGCTGACCTCCTTAAATCTGAAAGGGAAATGAAGAATCAGACTCTTCGGAACTGCTAGAAAAATATCCAAATACCTCATCAAACAAGGCCTCCTAATAGAAGAGGCAAGACGAAAGGCCGCTGAACCGTTAGTGAAGACAAAGGAGGAGGAAAAAGAGGAAAAGCTCCCGACGATCAAAAGCAGCAGACAGAGGCAACGCCCACAAAAACAACCTTCAATCAGGTTACTGAAAAAGTAAAAGTGGGAATCTGCCGACTAAATATACAGAGTTTTTTTTGAATGTACAACAAATATAAGCCGCTAAGGAAACCATACTGGACAGAATAATTGAGTTGGGGAAAAAAGGCTACAACAAAGCCTTACTTCTACAGCTCACATAACAGACATGGATGGATACCCCGAATGTATGCCGATAACGCCATTGGGCAGTGTCAGTCATTGGGGATTGGGAAGTCGCCGAACTGGCAGTCGTTGAAGAGGCAGCAATGTTTCACACCGAGATTTTGGTGGCGAACTTGCCAGGCAGCCGTAATTATACCACGGAAAAATCCTAAGTCTGATTGAGGCTCAGAACAACGGAAGCTCAATGCAACCAACTGGAGGATACTAAGGAGAAGATCCGAAGGTACTGTAGAACTACTAACTCTTTTGGTTGATATTCAATCGGCCGAATGAATAGGAAAAACTAAAAGTTTGGACACAACATCAACAGATCCAGCAAAAGCCTAGCTGGCAAAATCTTCACAACACAAAGAGCCGAATGGGCTATCAGCAGCTTTAAATGATTTAAGTCTCCTGAAAAGGAACGGAATAGTTCCCGCTGTACTGCAACATGGACTTGAAATAAATCTTGGAAAGGCTATACCAGAGGCTTAGAGAGAGGCTGTAGTGGCGGTCATACTTAAGACTGGTATACCTTCGGTGGACGAAAAGACAGTTTTACCGTCCAATTAGTCTGACCTGTTTCATGAAAGCAATAGAGAAACTAAGACTGAAATGTCAGAAGCGAATTCGTTTAGTTAAGACCGCTTCATAAGAAACAGTTTTCTCATCAAGTAGGTAAATCCACGATTAAAGCTCTACAGTGCATAGTTGAAAGCAATGAACAGACATGCGCGTCAAAAACCTCCATCACCAGATCACTAGAGGAAAGAAACCTTAACAACTCACTAATCAGATAAATACAATCTATTGCTTATTATAGCAACAATTTTCGTTATATTTGTGATGTTTATAACATTGTTTCATGTAAAATAATCAATGATTACAACATATACTTACTCAGCTAACTTAATCCAGTAGAGAGTATCTTTATTATCTTCTCTAAAAGTTCTTTTACTTGTACTGGGTCCGTCGATGTCATCGACGGCGTGTATGATGTATTCTTCGATTAATAGAGCTCCGGTTGACGCCAAACCGCTTTCCAGAGCGACGTAAGACAACACTTTTGGATTTACCAACATTTTTTCTTTGTTTTTCAATAAAATATCCAACAGAGCGGTAAAAAGGTGTCTATTGAATTGGACGGAGGCATTGAAAATATTTTTTATGCCATCCAAAACGGTTGTTAGGAAATTTTGGTTGTTCTCAATGTTCGTAGCGACCCCTTTGAATATTTCTAGGAAAAGAATTTTGGAGATTTCGTTGTCATGCTGAAAAAAATTTAGAATTACATGGATTAAGAAAGAAAATGCGCAAATAACGCTTACTAATGCTAGCATCTGTAAAGGTTTCAACAAAGCAAACAAAGGTATCTGAATATCCGGGAAATCTCCTTTCCTGTAACTCCTATAAATTGTAACTTTCTTTTCTCTCTCTAAATCAAACTCCTTTCTGTCTTCCTCTTGCTTGATCTGTTTGTTGGTTTCATAGTGAGCCATCATCCTTGAAACTTTGCTCTTGTCCTTAAAAAATCTCCTCTTTTGTATCTTATATTTTTGGGATAACCGAAAAGTATTGGGGTCTTTGAATTGCGGTTCGACATCAACACCCAAACTACTTTCCAAAGTTGTATATTTCGAAATCTGTTGTTCTTGGAATGATTGAGTAGGGGCGAATTCGAAATTGGTTTGAGTACGACGTAAAGCGAAAACGTCTCCATCCTCAGAGGTAGATGATGTACTAAAAATAATCAAAAACTTTTATATTATACAAGATTTTATGTATCAGGTCGTAAAATCTGTAACCACAGTATCGGTGATGAGTTGCTCTACAGGCTAACAGAGCTTGGCTTCAAATGTATGAGCTATGCTGATGCATAGTTCTAATAGTCAGTGGCAAGTTCGAGAGCACCTTGTGTGATTTATTACAAAAGGGTCTCAGAATTATTGAGCAATGGTGCTTGTCAGTGGGGCTAAACATTAACCCAAGCAAGACCATAGTAATTCCATTTACCCGGAAAAGAACACTTCCAGCCATGAAACCCATATTCTTAAATGGGGAAATCATAGAATGGAAATCAGAGGTTAAAATCCCTATTGTAAAATATTTATTTTTAAAAGTTAATTAAAGAAATTTATAGTTGACTTGACTATATCCGTCCACCCACAGTGTAGTCAGTCTATTTTATACACAATAATGCAACCCGTATTTATTGGTCTGAAAGTACCTCACGAAGCTATAAAATAAGAAAAAGAGTTTACCCACCTTTCATAACTGCTGTTATCTATAGTTTCTGCAAACATAGGTACAACCGAAGGATGTTGCAACTTCCAATTGGTCTGTAACTTATATTCTTCGAAATCGCAATCTTCTAGAGGATGTTCAAAAATTTCCGTATCATATTTTTCACTGCCATCCAAAAGTCCGATAAGAAAATACGTACAGAGACCTAATAGTTTATCTTCGATCTTAGATTTGTACATTTCTGATAACAAGAAAGAAAACCTCTCGATGACAGTTGGTGGTAGAATGGAACGATCCATCCAGAAGCTAGTTATTTTCTGTTGATTATCCAAACTAGGATCGACTAAACCCATAATAAGGATTTCTTTGCAAGCACCGGTAGTATCTTTTTTCAAATTATAAATTCCTATAGCGACATCGTACATGGACGCCCTAAAAGGACGATAAGTTAGTACTACATGATCTACAATAAGTAATGAGTAGTAAATACCTAAAAATCACGTTGGGATGATGCACGTTCCTAGACAAAACCTCTGCGACTTTTTCAAAGTCTGGATAAGTAACGAACACCTTCAAACATTTTTTAATGATTTCCAATGTCAAAATTTGTATGTCCAAATTGGAATCCTCGATATGTTCGTGCCAACTGACTATTTTAAATTCGCTTATTAGATCTAGGATGTCCAAGGAAGTATCTAAGCGTCTGTGGAGTATTTTCAAGTGCAGGATCTTTTGGGTCGTTGGTACTTGATTGTATGAACTTATCAAACGAGCCGCGTGAAACATGTCCACTATTTGTGGGTATTTTATGGCTATACCTAAAAGAATAGACAATTTTCATCGCGGAGAACGAGGAAGGGTAACGTTTAGTGGGATAAACGAGAAAAATATTATATATAATAGATAAATAACATAATGGTCCAAATCTTTAGGATTATTGAATTTAACTTAGACTTTATTGGGTTTCAGCGTTAGTCAAAACAGAAGAACGGTAGAATGACATTACTGAAACGCCTTTGGTGGTACTAGTAGATGAAGAGTCGTTTGGCATAGAAGAAGAATGGCAAAAACCTTTGAAAAAACATTAGAAGTATTACACCCAGAAGGAATAATGTCTTGACCTTGATTTTTTGGCAACATCATGACCCTATTTATAGCAAGCTATGATATTAATATCAACGTTTTATCTTTGACAATGTTAACAAAAATAAAGTTTTTCTTTTATTTTTATTCAGAAGAAACCTGTTTACGAAAGCGTAATAAAATACCCCTCAAGCTCGAAGACGGCAAAAAAATTATCACCCAGTTAGCTTTTTTTACAGTGGTAGAATTGTAGCCCATCGGGATGTTGATGTAATGGTTTGGGAGCTATGGTAGTCGATTACTATTCATTTTTATTGGAGGCAGTATGACAGCTGGGCGTTGTGTTGATGATATCCTACTCTGTCTTATCTAAATGGTCATTTTTCATCAAGACAACGCACATCGAACTATGGAGTTTCTCCAAGAAGCTGGCGTTAATATTTTGCCGTAGCCACCCCGTTCACCAGATTTCAATCCCGTGGAACATGTGTGGGATATGATGGGGAGGAAACTGTCCAATGTGTACCATCCTCCACTGACTATCTGGCGCAGTTAATTCGCGATCTTCAAGTTGCTTGGAATGAGATACCACAAGCTGACATCGATCACCTCCTTTTGTCGATACCTAGACATGGACAAAAATATATCCAACTACGTGATCGCCAAACGCGTTATTAATTTTTTTTTCTGAGCACATGTTAATCAAATTTCTTGCAAATGTTATCATGTCATTCTTGATGTAAGGCTATCACATTACCAAAAAATGGAGGTCAATAAATTATTCCTTCTGTTTGTAACACTTCTAATGTCACTGAGTATATTTTACGAGAGTAGACAAGCAAAGCCACACATATGACACAAGATGGTCGACACACATGACAAAATATGGACGGCAACACGTGGTAGTTGACGCATGACATCACAGCGCGCGCGCTGCTTTTTTTACGTCATCAACATAGTCGACTTCCGCTTCAGAAGTGGCTTTGATGATCTACATACGAGTCTTGCTTATCAACAAAAATAATTTGTTCCTTATCAAAATTAATTTCTAAATCACCTGCCAACCATATATAAATCATCCCACTTCAGCTATCTATGATCAACTACCATCACAATTAGCAAAAGAAGCTGGTTTATACAGTGCCCATCTAAAGTCTCCCCCTATCTATTTCATGAACCATAGAACTTAAATCAATAGTTGTTTGGGTGCCTGAAATAGGGTATAAATGCAACGTTTTCTACAGTTTTTCGTGACGTCATTATTCAAAATGGCGGATGTCCGCCATTTTGTAAGATAATTTTAAATGGGATTATATGGCAAGTAATACCTCATTTGAACGCTCGTGCCAAATTGTGAAAATTGTTACATGGTATTATTTTAAATAGGTTCTTTACGAAGAACAGTCATTACAATAATAGCTTTAAGCATCAATTGAAGTACAGACTGAAATACCATAGTAACGCAAAAGTTAACATAAGCTGTCGTTAAGATACAGAAATTAATAATAATCATCCAAAATAATTAATAATTAAAACAAACAAGTTTAAATAACATGTCCAACGTTGACTTCTTGGCAATAAAACTCCCCGAACACGTTGTAGCATGATAAAAATACAATGCTTTTGTATTGTATTATAACACACGGAGATGGGATAATTATGTTAGCCCATCCACTGAGTATGCAACTTTATACACACTTTTGTATAGTTGGTTGCATAAGGGAATTAACAACAGGTTTTAAAATTATTTAAGCATATCCAGGAATAATGGGATTTAAATAATTAAATGGGTGTCTAGAGCAGTGCTCCGCAACCGGTGTGCCGCGGCACACTGGTGTGCCGTAAGCCGACTTGAGGTGTGCCGCTCTTTCAGACAATACGAATCAGATTCGTATTGTAGCGAGACCCGCGAAAAATAAAGCAATCTGACAACAGCGCCGATGGTAAACGTCTATCCGTCTATCGGCGCGGCGCGGCGGCTTGATTCTCGAAGGTGACTAAACTAGAAAGATCCGTGCCGTTCGAGGCGCGACTCGATGTTTTCCTGAACATCGCCGCTGCCTATATAAGCGCGCCTGTCGTCGCTCAGAGACTCAGAGAGAGTCGAATAGTCAAGTGAATCAGATAAATACGCGGGCAAACAAATAAATAGTGAATTGCTATATAAATAAATTCTTGTGCCTTATAAATAAGTGAATATAAATTAGTTATAATTAGTTAAGTGTTATTTTTAGAGTTCCTGTTTTCTTTTTTACGTTGTTGGCCATATTGTGTCTAAATAAATTAAATTAAACTGGACTAAGTTTTGTTGCAGTATCTACTTTTATAAATAACTATAGTGCTTCAAATATGGATAAATTTTTGCTGAAATCACGAGCAGATGACGAAGAACCTAGCCCAAGCTCCAGCATAAGTGCTGCAAAAAGAGCAAAAAAGGTGCTGAAAAGGAAGTACAATCAAGACTACCTTCGATATGGTTTCACTTGGTGTGGCGACGAAGCGGCTCCAAAGCCTGAATGCGTCATTTGCGGTGAACAGTTGTCAAATGAAGCAATGGTACCCAGCAAACTAAACCGTCATTTGATCACAAATCATCCCAGTTGCGTCAAAAAAGACATTCAATTTTTCCAACGGCGCTTGGATCAAAATAAGAAACAAAAGCAGTTTATGAAATCGGCGGTTACGGTTTCTGAAAAGGCATTAGAAGCAAGCTACCTTGTTGCAAAATTAATTGCACAACAACAAAAAACCGCACACTATCGGTGAAACGCTTATTAAACCAGCATGCATGGAAATTGTTAGACTTATGCTTGGGCCAAACGAAGTTAAGGACGTGAGTAAAGTTTCTTTGTCGGCCGATACTGTTAAAAGACGTATCCAAGATATGTCAAGTGATATTTTGGGAACACTAATTAAAAAAATCATTTCGGCTGGAATTTTTGCGCTTCAAATCGACGAATCAACCGATATTAAAAATAAAGCACAACTGATGGCTATTGTACGTTTCGTTGACGAGGACTCTATTAAAGAACATTATTTATTTTGTAAGGAGGTTCCAGAGAGAACTACCGGTGAACAAATTTTCCAAGTAACTGATAATTTTTTTAAAATACATAATATTCAGTGGACCAATTGCGTTGCTATTTGTACAGATGGTGCTGCTGCAATGATGGGCAGTAAGAAAGGTTTTGTATCTTGTGTAAAACAAAAAAATCCGTCAATACAAATTACACATTGCTGCATACATCGAGAAGCATTGATGGTCAAAAATTTGCCCGAACAGCTTTCGATCACAATGAATGAATGTATTAAGATCATAAACATAATTAAATCGAGAGCCTTAAATTCGAGAATCTTTGGAATACTCTGTGAAGAAATGGGAAGCGAACATGAATCCTTACTGTTTTATACATAAGTTCGTTGGTTATCCCGGGGAAAAGTTTTAGTTCGACTGTTTGAACTTCGCTACGAAGTGCGTGAGTTTCTTTCAAGTCAAGATATGTACGATCTATGCCAGCACCTTCATGATGAATACTGGATAGCCAAACTTGCATACATGGCTGATATATTCGAACATCTGAATGAACTTAATAAAAAAATGCAAGGACGGAATGAAAATATATTGACGTGCTCCGATAAATTACAAGGGTTCAAAAAGAAACTTGAACTTTGGCAGGAACAGTTACAAAAAGGATGTCTAGAAATGTATCACAGGACCAACCACAGTACGATCGAAAACAAGCAGTTGATTGTGGATTTGGCCCAACATTTAAGTATGCTTCAACAAAAATTTGGATACTATTTCCATTCTATCAACACGGAACAATACAATTGGATTCGAAATCCTTTCGCAACCAATGCAATAAGTTCCACGGAAGCACTGCCATTGCAAACTCGAGAGGAGTTCACAGAATTAAGTAATGATATGACCCTAAAACTTAAATTCGACGAAGTTCCGTTAGATGTTTTCTGGATTTCCATCAAGACAGAATATCCACGCATCTCCTACAAGGCCATCTTCACACTACTTCCGTTTTCCACAACATATTTATGTGAGCAAAGTTTTTCAACGCTTGTATTAATTAAAAATGATAAACGGTCATGCTTAAAAGATCTTGACCAAGAAATAAGAGTTGCGCTGTCTAAAATTGAGCCGAATATAAAACTTCTGTGTTCAACGAAGCAAGCGCAGGTATCACATTAATCAGTCATCATCATGTCAAAATATTTATTACAATTGACGTGTCAACAGAAGTAAATTTAGTATACCTACCTGTCCTACCTAGTATTCAGTATAGTTCTCATGTATGTACCTATTTGTATTTTTCATTCTATCTGAATAATAAAAAAAATAAAAAAAAATATGTATTATGTCCTGAGTGAAAATTTTGATGCCCCAAATCTGAAAGGGGCTTCTTCACATTTTAAAACAATAAAAAAAACTAAGGTAGTTTGGACATCCATAAATAATTAGTATACATGGAGTGAACTGACCCCCGACCTAGCTACGCCACTGCTATAAATATATTTTAGATTTTGGTGTGCCACGAAATTCTAGGGATCAGTTTGGTGTGCCTCAGATGAGGAAAGGTTGCGGATCACTGGTCTAGAGTAATATTTTTCATGTGATTTAACCAATCCACGAGTATTTTATAATTTTATGTGGGGATTTTATTTGACTATCAGTGGTAACACTGATCGCAGATGTCAAAAGTAACGGGAAGATAAATTGGAATCACTTGTCTGATACTTTTCGAGTTGTTAGGTCGAGTGTCGAGTATGACAATTCGGAAGTATAGAAAATGGTCGGTGGCATATGGTTTATTCCATCTATTTTCGGGACTATCGTGGTGAAAAGTCCTTGGTAACAAGGTAAGCTTTCGTCTAGCACATATATTTTCACAAATAGCCCCAATTTCTTTTTAGAGTTTTTCTGTACAGCATAGTTTTTTACATACTTTTTGCCAAATGGATATGGTTTAAACAGTTTTTTATGGGTAATGGTAATCGATTATAGATAGGATGATCATGTCAAGATTTCAAGAAGCCTCAAGTTTCGGATATTTCCTGTATTGGATATATTTTCGAAGTGATAGCTGATTGACTATAGTACTCCATTCATGGTAGTAGAGACACGTCGTATCTCGGATGGCGCTAGCTTTACGGAGCGACAAGAGCTCGTGATGACGTTTCCACTTCATGGGACGATGCTGGACTCATTTTTGTTGGTGACAATTGCGGGATAACCTCACTTCTTGTATTAACAACAGCAAGGTAAGGTTACAACGTTCAAGGGTCTCTGAAGAAATCGATCTGCATTCTTCACGAATCATTGTTTTCGATCTTCAGCGGTGCCGACTGGCGTGTACTATAAACTTTTGTTTTCAGATAACCCCACAAAAAGAAATTGAGTGATGTCAGTTCAGGAGATCGAGCAGGCCAC
Organism: Galeruca laticollis; assembly: GCA_963921935.1. Lineage (NCBI taxonomy): Eukaryota > Metazoa > Arthropoda > Insecta > Coleoptera > Chrysomelidae > Galeruca > Galeruca laticollis. Next base: position 3,882,356 of record OY998179.1, read on the forward strand.
TCTATTGAACCCCTACCAGGATATGCCTTTTTAAATATCGCTTTACTGGTACATAATAGTGGGGAGGAACTCCATCCTGCTGAAAAATTATCTCCAAATTACAGATGATCCTCAAGTATTTCAAGGATCAGGGGTTCAATAGCGTTCTCTTACATTTCCAGATATATTTCTCCGGTCAAATTCGTGTTCAGAAATACAGGTCCAACAATGTAGTTTCCTACAATCCCTGCCCACACATTTACTTTTTGAGCGAACTGGGTGTGTCCATCACGCAAAATTTGAGGATTTGTGTCACTCCAATATCGCACGTTCTGAGTTTTCACATTACCATTAAGAAAGAAGATAGACTCGTTGAGATAATCGGGTTCTTGAGATATTTTCTCATCTATTTTCTTGCGATCTGGATCATCTTCTGTCAGCTGGTGGAGAATTTTCATTTTGTGAAATTTAAGTTTCTTTCAAATTCTTTGGACACAAGTACCTGCAAATTTTGAGGTGGATTGTGCTGGGTTTACTACCATTTCCGCAACTATTTCAATTTGTTTATCTTCTGTGATACTTGGTCGTCCACTTCGCTTGTCGTCATTAACGTTTCCCGTCCTCTGAAATTTTTCTAATAGCTCCCGTAGATATTTCCCTGGATTATCCCATTTGGATGCCCGTTATTAAACATTAGTTCGGCTGTGTGCAGATTTCTAGTTTCATCAAGAATTGATAGACTACGTCTCATTTTGAAAAAGTTGTAGTAACAAACAAAACTAAAATAACACCGAATACGTAGAAATAGTTTGATCGTGATGGTGTTGTTGAACAGGACTTGGAACGAGCATTCAAATGAGGTATTATTTGCTATATGATCCCATTTAAAATTATTTTACAAAATGGCGACCGTCCACCATTTTGAGTGATGACGTCACGAAATACTATCAAAACGTTGCATTTGTACCCTACTTCAAGCACTGAAACAATTATTGAGCTCTATGGTTCAAGAAATAGATAGGGGGGGTTTCAGCTGGGCACTGTATATATTTTTTTATTAATCTGACCTAACCAGAGCTAATAAAAAAGTCATAATAAATGGTAATACCTCAATCAAAATTCAACATTTCCAGGGAATGTTTAGATAAAAGTCAGTTGTTACAAATTTACGGCCAACAGATTTTCTTACGAGTTATGAGGCAGCATTGCTCTGTCTGATGTCTCCATTTATTCATTTGTATAATATAAATATTTATCGTTGTTTAAGCTTGTGTTCGAGTCCTTAATGTCAGACTTTATCGAATGCCTGGGCTACATCCAAGAACACTGCTGAACGTATAAAATTATTTTGGTATAAATACTTTTAATTTCCATAAATTTTTTGGTCGAATATGAAGCCCAAGTATCTAACTAACTTAAGTGTGTAGTTTCGCCTCCTGGTGAATGGAACCAGCACTGTTTAACTAGGATTGACATTAAATCCTTCCTTTGTACATCAGCTTTAGATTATGTCTAGGGCTACTTGCATACAATCGGAGATTACTCCGTCATGTCTACCCCTGACGGTTACAACCAGGTCATTGACATAACATTTAGTCGTAAAACCCGATTCGTGCAGCTTCACTATTAGGCCGTCGACAACCAGTGACTACAGCAGAGGCGATAAAACTCCCCATTGGGAACAACCTCTTCCTGCTTTCATGCTGACCGTCTCTCCGCCAAGTTTTGCTACAATAATTCTGCTTTTCAGCATAGACTGTATCCATCTGATCAGTAATGTTTCTTTCCTCTAGTGATTTGGTGATGGAAGCATGTGAGGTGTTATCGAAAGTACCTTCTAACTTGGTACATTTTCCGATACATTTTTCAATAATAGCGGCTGTAAAGTAACGCAGATTGATGCCTTGAGGTTGGACTAAAGAAAATTCAAAATCCACTAAATTGAAACCAAAACTCCCCACCTGTTGTATTGATCGCTTTCAATATAAGAAAACAAGTTAAAATATTTATTTTTGTATAAACTTTGGTTGAATATAAGTACTGACAGTAGTAGAATTTAAAAACCAAGGCAATTAAATGTTTATCCCTAAAAATACCCCCAAAAAACTCTCTATATAGTTTTTTCTTCTAAATTTAGGAAGAACCCCCTAAGTTGGCACCACTGCAATAGCGTAGTGTGCATTGAATAAAAAGTAAAGGAAGGAGCAATAAACACAAGTTTGGTTGATCAGGATGGTTGTTGCATATGGCGGACGGCAATATCCGTTTTACCATAGGCGCGCTATATATATTAACAAAATTCGTCCACAATTTGCTTTTCTGACAATCTTTAGGAAAACTAAAAACATATTTTTATGCATCAAACTTTTATAATCAATATTTACACATTATAAATAAATCCAATTTGAAAAAATGCAAATAAATATTTCTTAAATGTATAGTGTTACAACAGTTAACTTAGTATTTTTATTTTTATGTTACGCCTATGTCTTAACCTTGTCATTCATCAAAATATGAAATGTTTATTTTGCAGCTTTTATATTATTTAAAATTAATATGAATTAAAGTATAAAAGAAAACAACTTACCTATGAAAAGTGATGCCTAAATATTTATTTTTAGGGGTATTGGAGCAACCGCAGGCTGCACAATAACCATTTTGTTTGTAGTCTAATTACTAATGTTTCAACACTTAAAACACTATTCTAATTAATCCTAATAAACACTTATTTAAATACAAAACAAAAATACAAGAAAAACTAATGAAAAACACTATAAAATTATTATAAAACTTCCAAAAGCAAAAACGTACTATCCAACCAATGCAACAACAAAATAAAATGAGTCATACTTGGTTGTTCAAGATGGCTACTTCCGTCTTGCTTTCTCTCTATGAGTGTAGATAGTAGCTATCCTTCCTTTACTTTTTATTCAATGGTAGTGTGTAGTGCGCTTACTGCGTGTACTCCCCCCTTCTAGCGTCTATAGTGTGCGATCGGAGGTAGAAAAAAAAGTGGCCCTCGTAGATTTGTCAGTAAACTTACCTTCAAGACAAACGACGTACTTCTCCAAATTCTCCATTTCACTCAAAACGCTATTGACTTTTTCTACGTATTCCGGTGCTTCTAAAACGCTCAAAAGAGAACCCAAAGTTTCGGCGCAAGCTCTGTAAGTGCGTCTAGTGTTGCTGTCAAGTTTCCTCAATATTAAATCTGTAAAAAAAGAAGAGTGCGTAACACTGTTTAACCAAATTCCTATTGTAATTTACCTAAAAATTCATGTTCGCATCCCCTTGACCAAGGTTGTAAACCGTTCACCAACAGAATCGAAGAAACATAAACAGCAATCTCTGAACGTTGTTCTGTGGTAAACATGTCGCGTATTGTATCGGTTGGTAGCGTGAGGTACTGTTTCCAAGATTCTACTATCAGTTTAAGTAGTTCCAGGTTGTATTTGAAAACGTCCTGGCGATCTTTTTCTAAATTTTTAATGAAAAAATCCAAGAGATTCGAAGCTAATCGAGCTTCGGTATCGGAGAGATTCGGTATTGCTGACGCCCATTGTGATATAATGACGAGCTGGAAATATGTATTTAGACTCCGTTTTTAAAAGGCATGGAGTAATAAAAGCTCATTAGGTATGCAAAACCGATACAGGGTGTATAATAAAATATCTACGAGGTTTATCTAATTTTGTACTAAAATTTCTCATTTGTTACGAATTTCAGGTAGACACCCCGTAACTCTGTATTCGGTTGGGTGGCCTATTGTATTGAAAGGGTCGCTCTATTGTATTTGAATGAACAAATAAACAATTTAATCCTCAGAGGCGTGCAATCAGGACAAAACAAACTTGGTATATGAATATGAATGAAATTATAATTACGAAAACTATTCAAAAGAGTTCACAATATCGATTCAATAAAAACACATTTTTTTGTGTTCCTATGAATAAACATAAAATATTATATAAAAAATAGCAAATTTTTTTGCAGTAGGTAGCAACTTTACTACTAATATACCGTTTACAATAGGAGAGGAAAAATTAAAAATGCAGGAATAAAGTACGAATTAATGTAATATTTATAAAAAAAAAGTCTAACAAATAATAGTAATAACTAACACAAAAACTAGTCTATATATCAGAATCAGACGATTCTGTTGAGCTTCCATTACTAACATTGATTATAAATGGTTCAATCATGTGTTCACTTATATGATCCATTTCCCACATATTTAGTTCTTCTTGTATCACGTGTTCAACACATTTCTTCCAGTTTTCTTTGGTTACGTTACCTAACGCGTCTTCGAATAAGACTTTTACGTCACTCATTTTGAATGTCGTATTCTTTCTTGAAACTTCCCCTTTCACTTGGACCCATATTAATTCTATGGGATTGAGTTGACAGTGATAAGGAGGAAGCCTCAGCACCGTTATACCACGCGCTGATGCCATTTGATCTACAACGTATCTACTATATTTGTGTTTATGTGAATTGGCCAGTTGCAAGAGCTCATTTTTCAGCGGGTTATCTGGGCATTCAATATTTTTCGAGGTTAGCCAATCGTGGATATCTTGTTTATACCATGCAGTTGAAGGTAATTTCTCCACTAACCTGGCGTGATAACTTGCGTTATCCATAACAATGACTGAGCCCGTTGGAATTAGATCTAACATTTGTGAGAAATATTCTTCGAAAACGTCTGCATCCACATCTTCATGATAATCTCCGGTTTGCTTCGACTCAAAGCACAACAATCCACGTTTAACAAAACCTTCGGCACTTCCGATATGAGTAATGATGAGTCGACGTCCTTTTCCTGCTGTTGAATTGACCACCCTTCAAGAGCTGCCTGCCTCCGACTTTTGACATTCGTGTCGTGCCAAAACATTGAAACAGTATGACCTTCATTTAACCAAGTCTCATCCAAATAATAAATTCGTTTTTGATCTAGTCTTGCTTTCCGAATATTGCGCAAATAACGCCTCCTCCAAATGACAATGTCGTCTCTATCAATCAACATTGCGTTCCGATAATTTTTTTTATATTCAAATCCAAGTTCCTTCAAAATTTTCCATAATGTACTTCGAGACATTTTCGGAAAATCTGAATCTTCTTGAACCGAAGCCATAATTTTGGAGAGAGTTGGGATCTCTTTTCTAAAGAAAAAAGCATGCAACTTACGCCTTATTCCATTCTTCAAGTCGTCATCCATTTCAAGTTTGGGTCGGCCTGGGGACTTTGCTGGGGCTGTGATGTTTCCATTTTTTTTCTCCCTCATTAAATTATAAATTGTTGTTTTTGAAACACCCATCATTGTTGCAGTAATCTTCACAGTTTCATCAACACTTCCTGTCAAATTCATGATTTTTCTTCTAATTTCTTCGTTCTTCAACGAGGAATAGCAATTTAATATCAGATTTTTTTCGTTCAGCGACAATGGGCCAACTTTAGGTCGCTTAGATGGTGATAAATCCTCCATATCTGGTCGAATTTGGTTGGAACACTATATAGTTGGAAGGTGTAGTTAGGTGTTTGTCTCGTGTGATGAGAAGAGAACTTGTATAGATGAACAAAAATAAACACCAGTTAACAATAACGGTAAAAAATAATAACAAATAACAGTAATAATGGGGAAATCAATCAACACAGCAGTTTCTCCAGAACAGATGAACTGTAAATTGAAAATATTCAACCTTTCCGCTACTTTTATTGTTGAAAAGTTCTAGTAAGTACATTGTATTATGGGGGCATTTTCTTAGAACTGAAAAGACTATATTTCACAATAATAAAACCATTTTTGAGCTACCTGTTTGTCAAATTTCTTCAATTACCTGCTAATTGGGTGAAATAATCGGCAAATGGGGTTGGTTTGGATATATATATATATATATATATATATATATATATATATATATATATATTATAACACAATAACACATAGTGTATAACATGTAACACAGAAGAAATATCAAAGTAAGTTTCATAGCAAACTGATCTGTTAAGGGTCATTAAAAGTGGCACGATAAGACATGCTCCCTGAGTGTAGGCAAACATAAATGAAAAGACCAATTGTCACAATAAAAAAAAACTGTACATGATACTATTTAATAATAATTCAATAGATTATGTTATATGTAATTTCAAAACAATTCGTAGAAATTAAAATGAAATTTGAAAGAAACGCGTTAAATTTTCATATAGTTAGTAATTAGGTTATTTTATGCAAGGGATTTCAGGAATTTTAATAAATAGTAAATAAGTTATGTTAATATTTATATGTATAAAAATCTTTATCTCTATATGCTAATTTCTAATACAAAAATGTCATTTTCATGTTTCATATACGGCTTAAAAATTCATGATAATATAAACAGTGAATCGTCGTTAATGACACTATATCTATACATTTAATACGATATAGGGAAGTTTCGATAGCAACCCGCAACGGGATAGATTATGATGAAAATGAGAAAAGTCAGTGGGTTTTTTTGAAATGTCAAAGTAAAAAGTGGTATTATAATTGATCTCGTCAAGAAGAACGGAAGAATACAGTATATATCATCTGACAGAAACAGTAATAGTTTATGTAATTGGGTAATACCTTCACCAGAAAATACAATAAATACATTAACAATATCAAAATTGAACTTTTCAAGAAATTTCACGTGTTTGTTAATTAGAAACTTCGACAATATTCAATTGAACGTGTGCAGTAACGACATACTACCCAAACCTGTTGTACTATCGTCAAGAAACAAACTCTCCAACAGCAGAATTCGTTTTGTACAGACCATTCTGATTTAACAAGATAGATGTTTCTACCCGTATAAAGACAGATGTGACGAAATCATTAAGTGTCCAAAAGGCGAAGGCAAAATAAATTGTTCAGAACTTTGTCCTCATCTTATCAAATGTCCAATTGAAGATTAGTTTGAAGTGGATACAAACCTAGTAAATAAAAGGTACCATTTTAAAATATTACATTAGAGATCTCTAAATTAAAAAAGGCCTTTATTTAAAAAAACATTTTAATTGTTCAATAGTAATAGTAGTTTTATTTTTTTTGTTGTATATCTGTACACATTTTCTGTTTGTAAATTTCTATGTTTCAAAAAATTACTGAAATCATAATTTTGTTCATTTTAATTTCACAAACCAATAATTAGAGTTAATTTGAATGGCGCACTTGAACACTATCCTTTGATAGAGTTGATATACATGTTTAATGATTTTTCAGTGTCAAATAATAAATAATAAATAATTATTATAACCGTTACAATATATATATATTTTTCATTTATATTATATGAAAAAAATATAAACTTTAAGGTCCAAGAAAAAAACTCGAATTTTCTAATATATATATATATATATATATATATATATATATATATATATATATATGTATTTGTATAAAATTGTTATTAACATTTATTTTATTATTTATTGTATGTAGGATTATAACTACCTGGAGCTTAGTGGAGGGACTCGTCTACGCCCTTTTATACATAATAATACATTTTCTGGAAAATTGATGTCAGTGATATAATCCACAGTTTATTATATTATTGATAATTTGAAATTTCATTTTAAATAATATTGCAAAACGGTTATTTTCGGAAATGAGATAATTTTAGAAGCCTTAACTTTTTTTAAATGACTAAATGTGGTACGCCTATGGTTCCGGCCAAAATGAGTGATTTATTACTCCATGCCTTTTAAAAACGGAGTATAGATATAATTTAAATTGATATTATCGACACTTACCACGTCAGAAACGAAATAGTTTATGGTACGGCCTGCAGAATTCTCAACCACGAATTGTATAAGAGGTTCCAAGAACCATCTCGCGTAAAAGGAAAATGTTTCTATCGAATTATCTATGATTTTCACCAAAAAAATTTTCACGTTCTTATGTGTGGAATTATTTAAAAGCAACGATCTGATACCTGAATAATAAAAAGATAAAAAAATAGCGTTTAAAATAATAAAGTTAATAAAGTTACCTTCCATCCAAGACGGCAGCTTTACATAGTCATCGCCCTCTGTTGGTAATTGAAAGATACCTTTCGCGCGCATGTGTTGAATTAAACCACAAATAGTACTCATACATTCGTGTCTGTTGATTTCAGTAGTATCCAAATATATTTCGCTTTGTAATGCCCCACTTTCCCCTATTTTTCCTTCACTACGTATAAAACTATTGGTGAAGTCGAATTTTGTGACGTCTTCGCTTAAAGAGCTGTTGAAAAGTCTTTGGGACTCGATATAATGTAAACTTTTTGTCGTTGTACCTATTTAAATAGAGATAATACATAGTATACAAATTTACAGTATAAAAATCATCTACTATGGGAATTACCAACGATAAACTCTTTACCAATGCTCTGAAGTTAGTTACATGATAAAATTTTATCAAGAAATACAGAGATTGAATAGATGAGGCTTTTACTTGATGAAGATCCATACTGAACGATGAAATAAAACAATATAGTTTGTTTATTGAACCTCTTTACCTAGAAGATAGCTTAGGAATGTTTGTAGTGAATGAATTTCCAGGTAATTTCTTTCAATACCATTGTTAACCTTAGTAAATAGATTTAGCACTGTATATATTAAGACATTTTTATATTTTACCTTCATTCGTTTTGACAAAGCTACTGTGTTAGTGAAACGCGTCAACAAGTTTAAATTGAACATTAGTTCAAATATATGAAGATTTAAACAAACTATATTGTTTTATTTCATCGTTAAATACAGAGATTATAGATATCATTAATATACGAACTTAGATAATGAACAAACTCTATTAACAGAGGAAAATTTAGTTTTTGCTAGTTGGCAAACCTGTCAATTGTCAAACAAAAAAGTTATAACAGCTATTTGGAGGTTATAAAATTAATTACTATTTTGTTTTTGTTATTTTGTGTTTGGGGCGCATCTAGTGTCCGTTCTAAGAACTAATTAAATGAATCTCTACTCGATGGAATACGTTCTCAGTGATCATAAGAGCCGTTGCTAGGGTTTGTTTTAGTTAGAGGCTGGCAGAGAGAAATACGAGAGTGGCCTATAAAAATTTGTTAAAAAGAAACTGTTCGTTAAATTTAGGGAAATATTTAAGAATCCGTATATATCACAAATTTAAATTTTTTTATAGTATAAAACATTAATTAAAAAACGTAAAAACCGAAAAAAAGCCAGCGGAAACACTTATAAACAGTAAAAACGTAATTTAAAAATTGTGAAAATGTTCATATTTACTTCCAAGTTTGTAACATCGTTACCAAAGTTAACAGTAGAAAAAATTAATTAATCTAGGTGTATTCTAAACACGGATCTAATAGCTCCATACCCTTATGGATTAAACATTATATATGTTTTAAGCGTTGCTCCCCCACTCCTAACATAGATCAACGAATAATATCTGTTTCTATCAGCTTAAACAGTATATATAAATGTTGCTAACATTGCTACCCGACCTCTGGCACAGATCAATTAGTAATATACAGTGCTAGGAATATTCTATGGTAATATAGAGTTTTAATACAGAGCCCATAAGCGACAAAGTGTTAGAAAGAAACAAGTAGATTCAGTGTATCACCTATTTTCTTTAACAGTGTATCATAACATGCCAAAGAAGTATCGTTGCAACTGTTACATTATTTTTCAAATATCACTTCAATCATTATAAAGATACAGTGTAAGCCGCCAGTAATTCCTACGCTCCTTATAAAACGATTTCGTCTAGAACCGCAATTCTTCTATTTTTATCTATTCCCTCTCTTCATTTTCAATGTAAACGTTGAAAGTATAAGTTTCCGTAGAATATTCCTTTTTAAGTATAACAGAAATTATTCCTCATTTAATTCTAGCGTGAAACAATAATCGCCTCATAATCAACGTGAATATTTAAGAGGAACATGGTATTACCAGTGTGTTCGAGACAGGCATGGTGAGATAGGCAATTAAAAGCCCGCGTAGATTATTACAGTTCAAATAAGGATACTAGAATATAATAATCGTTCGTGCGCTTCTCGAGGGCGGTACTTACCGGCTATAGTTCAGACGTTGAACTGTACGTCACTACCTGTTTGTTTTGGATTGATGAACGATCTTTGTAAATATTATAATATACATGTACACCAAAAAGTGCAAATTGTAAAATGGTATTACCAGGGTAAATCATATCGAGAAATAGCAAAAAAGTTGTTTATTGTAGCAGTGTTTTAAATGAAACACACGGTTTCTAGTTAATTCCACAATATAATAAAAATTGTTGAAAATTCTAAAAAAATTACAATTGCTTCGATAAATCAATATCATCGTCAGAATGACAGAAGTTACATTTCATTTGGTGCCTACCTGACGTTTAGTAGTTATTTTTGGCTAGACCAAGAAGTGATCTAACTTGTGATTGACTTAATATTTGTTTATAGAAAAAAGAAGAAGATGTGATATTACAAATATTGAAGCTTAGATATTATTAGCCCTATGGTGATATCCTGGATATCATTTTTCCAATTAAGATCAGTATAACTGTGCAATGATATAGAAAACCATGAAAACTATATCTGCTGATCTTTACAATTATCACTAAAGAAGACAGTTATTAGTGGAGAACTCCCTAAATTTAACTGTTCATTGACAACTTCATATTGTGGGTTTCTTAAATGTCTTCTAATTTCTAATTCTTCAAGGAAATCCAGTTCTTGTTTCTTTTCACAAATATGCAGCACTTCTAGTTTTGTGTTAGGTGTCAATGAATGATTGGTGTCAAGTAGATGTTTTGCGTAGTGGGAGTTATCTGGTTGTTTTAATCTGTATGCTCGTAAGTGTTCACTGTATCGGATTTCAAAATTCCTAAGGGTCTGACCCAAATAGACAGCATTACATTCTGGACATTTCAGTTTATATATACCTGACTTCTTTAATGGTGGTATTTTTGTACTAACGTTACTTTCTGTTTTAAAAGAAATTGTTGTATTCGTTGCTGAAGATATTATCTTTGAAATATTATTAGAAATATTTCCTGCATATGTGATGGTTTTATAAGTTTTTATTTCATCAGTTTGTTTAGGAAATATTAGTTGTAATGCCACTTTTTCCTCTTTTTTATAAATTAGCTTATTTATCATATCTAATGGATAACCGTTGGATGTTACTATTTGTCTAGTTGTATTCATCTCTCTATCAAAAATTACATTTGTTCATAGGAACTGAAAAAGCTCTATGTATCATTGAATTATACGCCGCTAGTTTATGGACATGGTGTGATTGGAATTAAATGGAATTGTCACATCAGTCTGTGTTGGTTTTCGGTAAATTGAATAATCAAGTACATTATTAACTCTTTGAATTTTTAAATGAAGAAAATTGATTGAGCTATTTTCTTCAATTTCTAATGTAAATTTACTTTTTGGGTGTAAATTATTGATGTGGTTGAAAAATACATCTAATTGTCGTTCACTACCCACAAAACAAGCTAATATGTCATCTACATATCTATACCAAAATAAAACATTTTTCGAAATATTACTTTCAAAGATCTTTCTATCTAAATTGTCCATAAAAATGTTTGCTAAAATAGGTGATATAGGGCTTCCCATTGGTAAACCTTCATTTTGAATATATATCTTATTATCAAAAGTGAAATAATTCTGATTAATGCATACATCAAATAAATTAAGTATATCTGATATTATTCCTGGATTAATATTTTTAACTTCTAGTAATTTTCTTAAAAGTATTAGACATTCTTTAGGAGGAATTTTAGTGAACATATTAGTAACATCGAACGAAATGAGTTTATAGTTATCTTGCAAGTTGATTGCTTTCAACTTTTTGATTAGTTCTATTGAATTTCTAATTGAGTACTGAGATTCATATCCGTAACTATTAACTATATTATTGAGCCTCTTTGCCAATATATTATTAGGAGCATTAGCATAAGAAACTACAGGTCTAAGTGGTTTCGTTATTTTTTGTAATTTAACGGTTCCATATAATTGTGGACAATGAGGATTCTTATGTATGATAGACCTTTTTTCGTAATCACTTAAAAGATAATTTGAATTATTGCACAGTTATACTGATCTCAATTGGAAAAATTATATCCAGGATATCACCATAGGGCTAATAATATCTAAGCTTCAATATTTGTAATATCACATCTTCTTTTTTGTATTAACATATATTAAGTCAATCACAAGTTAGGTCACTTCTTGGTCTAGCCAAAAATAACTACTAAACATCATCAGGTAGGCATCAAATTCTGACGATGATATTGATTTATCGAAACAATAGTCAATTTTTTAGAATTTTCAACGATATGGTAACGAAAAATTACAAAATACGTTTCAAAGAAAAAAAATTGCCACGTACATAGAACATATGGAAAAGGGGATTCATGTGGGAACATATACAGGGAAAAATTCAAAAGTAGATTAATTTTTTTTTAGAATTTCGAGTTATAAATGTGACAAAGCAACTTGTCAGGTCAAACAGTCTTCGATAATGTATGGAGGCACCCCTCCCCTCTTTTTGGGTGGTCCAGCAGTCGCTAAACATTAATGCTGGAACCGTAATTTTTGGGGAATCTTCCGAATTTGAGATGCCTATAGGTGAAGTAGCTTCGAAATATGTTTAGTACCATCCACCAGTTGCCCCGAACGTGGAGGTGCGCGTTGGTGTTTTTAGGCATACCCGCCGATGATCGGAAAAAAAATTAACCTCAAAATTTAGCGTACCTTAAGGCGTCCTCTTTTTCGATAAAACGGTAAAGGCTATCTATGTTGGAGATTATAAAATTAATTATAGTGTACTTATATTTTATTATTAATATTCATGTTTCTGAGTAATTTTATAATGTAAAATTTAGTAAACCACGAAATTAAGTGAGTTCCGTGAATAATTTTTGTGGGGAAATAACATAAATAGTAGAAAAAATAACAAAAGCAACCAAGACCAACGATAAACTGTAAAAAGAACAAAAAATTAAAACGTGAAGTGACCCATCATAAAAAGATTAATTTTTTTTTGATATTTTTCTTCTAATACGAAAATATTCTGTAAAAGAGACAGTTTAGTTATTACTTTGTCTGATACTAACCTGTTGCACTTCTGTTGCGTCTAAGTTCATCTCTAATGTTGACTAAAATCTTTTTTTTGATCGGTATCGAATCGAAATCTTTCGGAAAATTATATTCTATTTCAGTATTGACAATGCCTTGCCATAATATATCCACATTATCAGATTTCGATCGTCTAACAAAGAGTTTTTCATAAAAAGCATCTTCGTTCACCGAATTGCATATGATTGATGTTAGAGCGTTATAAGCGTGACATTTATACTTTCTGGTAATTTCATCTTGATTGGGGATCTGAAAAATGGAATTTAAATAAACAAAACAACAGATTGCCGACTGTTGATAGTGAAATTTGGTAATAAAATTTAGCTTTACCAACGATTCCAATTCTTTATCAGTTGAGGACGTTTTTGATAACTATTAAAGAAATAGCATGATACTTAACAATCTAGGTGATAGTCTGGTAGACAGATCCATGTTTCTACTTCATTTGTACGAGTGAGTATTGGAAATTTTCCTTAGTACTTTGTTTTAAAAGGGTTAAATTATGACTGAACATAATACACTTCCCTGTTCGGATACTAAAATCCTTCTTGAGAACATACCAAATAGGTATGCAATCCTTTAACCATATACCCACTATCTGGCAATCGAGCAATTCAAAATAAACCTTTCGGACATTTCTTTTCGAGAGTCGACGATTTCTGTTTCTCACGTACTCGTGGGTAGTTAGTTACAGCCAGCTACGATGCCTTCTCGTTTCTTTTAGGGACATCCGACATAGATTTTGTTTCAGATACCGAATTCTTACACTGGGGACAAGGACGTTCACCCGTACCACATCGGTTACAGATTTTGTTTACAGGTTCAGAACTTTATTAGCATAAATACTACAATCGGTGCCTAGGTGATCTCTAGGGTAGCAGATATTACAGTGCCTTCTGAAATTACTGGGCCCGTATTACATTACTATATGTCACAAAGTATTGTAAATAATCTCTTCTAATGTCTAAATTTCTACTAAACGAAGGATAAATAAATAATTAGTTGTATGATTTGATGTACTAACCTGGAACGCTTTGAGGGCAAATCCGAGTAGAACAGGAAGCAGTTTTGGTTTCTTGGAAGCTACAGATATGGGACATTCTGTTCTTTCCGGAGTTCCTATTGGTATTCTCAAGAATAAAATTTCCACAAGAATGAAATTAATCGTACAATCTATAAGGTCGTTTTCACCGAAAGTTTTCAATATATTTTCGATGTTCTCCACAAAAAATTGTTCAAAAACTTGAAGTTCGCAGTGTTCGAACATAGGAGGTAATATTTCTTTAGCTATTTCGTATCTATGTTCGGTAGAACAGGAAATTTTTTTATAAATTTGTTCCAAAAACAAACTTTGTAATCTGCTATCCAAATGTTTTATAAATTTTTCTAGCAAATTGTATATTTCGACGTTTGTAGCTTTGGTGATGTATATTTCCGTTAGGTATTCGAAAATTACGCCAGATTTTACTACAGGAAGGAACGTTACTAGTTTGTTGAAATTATTATCAATTATTTGACGATCATTGGATTGTGTAGATATTTTTTCGTTAAGGATCATCAGAGCTGTTTTTAATGCATTGCTGAAAATAAATTACGATATAAATTAGGATAAATAGAAGTTTTTGGAAATATATAGGGTGATTCATTAACCCTAGGCCTTATATTACTTTGGTCAACCTTAGTTGACGATCTTCTCATAGAATTATCTACCGCGGATTTTTATTGACTAGTATATACAGACGACATAGTTATTGTTATAAGAGGAAAGTTTGCAGGGATGGTATCTGGGAGAATAGAGGCAGACATGAATATTATTGATAACTTGTGTAAACAAGAGGGCTCAGAAAACACATGTCGTCAACAAACAGCACTGCCAGGTCTAAAACCACTAGTGCTAGGCGTAACAGAACTTGATTTGCCAAAGAATTAAAATACCTTGGGGTATATTTCCATCATTGGCTTACAGGGAATACTCACATATTGAAACTCTCGCAGCCCTCACCTATGGTGTAGTGGACGAAGACGAGACAAAGGGAAAATATAAGGCAATTAAATAGCACACAAAGGCTAGCTTGCCTATGTGTCACGAGTGCCATAAGAACTACTCCCGCAGCTGCTATGGAAGTCCTGCTGAATATACCGCCTCTACACATTTTCGTACAAGGCGAGGCCAGGTCTGTAATGCACATATTGATACATAATCAACAGTACATAAGCCAGAAGCATAGCGCGGATTATCGGAAGCGGGCAACCCATTGATGCAACAGGCACAAGATATAGCTTTAATAATAAATTCAAAATAACTATACTAGGTAGAGAAGGAAGGTGTACCCATACCGGTACATGGTACACGAACGGCTCAAAAATGTCGGAAAGCATAGAAGCAGGGGTAATTGGACTAAAGCAACGCCTAGGAAGACTAACCCAGTTATTCTGCGCCATTTTTTTGTGCCACGAAAGTCTTAAAGTGTGTCGCCAAATGTTGAAATCGTTCAAATGTTTCTCCACAAAAAAAAGGTTAACAATCACTGGACCAACCGTTTCGCTGCTAGACCGCTCCAAACAAATATTTTCGGTACTATACATTACATGAATATAGGGAAAGTAATTAAAAAATGGATACAAACAAACGAAATGCGTTTATTTAGTAGTGATGTAGAGTGTGTCATAATACATAGTCAGCAGAAAAATTACGCATATCATTATAATAATAAATGTTGGAAATGATGAATCGCTGCCGTCATAAAGACTGCCTTAATCATCTGAAACAGGAGATGCTATGTTATGGATTTATTGATAAACAAGGTGAGTAATCTGCTCATGATTACTGTTGAAGATACTGTTGTACAGGTTGGCAAATTAATTTTGGCAGTCGGAAGTTTGGCAACGTCCGACGCGCCGTAGCAAAGACGTATGCGGATTGCAAGAGCTCATTTCGCTGGCAGAATTCGTAAGCTTCGTTTCGACAGTACAGTTCAAAGAAAAGTGTCATTACCGGGGTTGTGCAATACTAACTTGTTATGGCGACTCCAGAAAGTAACGTTGTTCATAAAAAGTTGAGTGAGCAGTGTCTTGAAATAATTATGAACGTTTTAAACTTCATGACCGAAGATGCAAACAATGGCAAGTCAACAATTCTATTACCAAAGGTAAGTTATAATTATTGCAATACAATTTTTAAACCAAAGTAATTATTTAACAAATTTACACTCGATAGTAAATTTTTTAAATCGATTTTGGTACATAAAATATTTGTTTGTTAAACGATTTAAAAAAGTGACACGAGGGTGAGACAAAGTATTTTATGCACTTATGTGTCAATTATATGTACCGTTATGTCATCATGACAAACAAATCTACGCCATTTTTAGTCCATTTAGAGGAACCTAAATGAAACAACTTTTCCATTCGTGAAAAAAAGCACCACTTTATGCACTTGTTGCACAAATAACTATCCTGTTTCTGTCTACAGGAGTATATAAAAGGACACATGTTTATTTTTTGTAAGATACCTATTTAAATGTAATAGGTTTTTTAGCTTATAATTATAATTATTATACTCATTTCATACCTATCTCTATTACGTTTCGGTTTTATTATTTGTTTTGAACCATCTTCCGACTTCAGTTACAATTGCGGTTTTTGGTCATATTAAAATATGTTTGAACTAAAATCTAAAGATCGTTTAAAACTACCAATGAACTGAAACGTAATATAGTATTTTTGAATTTAATAGTTCTTTTAAATGGCCGAAAACCACGATAAAATTTTTTATTTCAAAGAACGGTCACTGAAAACTAATTTAACTATTTCCTCATTTTATTTGTATAAAAATACACATGAGTAAAACTTTTAATACAACTTTTATATCGACTTATTTTATTGTCAGGTAATTGCTGCTATGAAAGTTTTCAAAGAATGCTTTCCCGTATTAAAAAAGAAGCTATGGCAGGAAGTAATGCTGACACTGATGTACCTACTAGAAAACAAACAACGTCCAGTATCCGTATGGATCAATTCGATAAAACAGTGCTTAGAAGGTGCATAATAAATTATCACATATCCAAGAAAAAAGTACCCACGTTAAGAAATGTACAGCAAACCTTTGCAAATAGTTATGGCTTCGCAGGAAGTCGCGAATATCTGCGGAAACAAATACATTCTTTGGGTTTTCCTTGGATCAATATGAAAAATAACAGAAGTTAGTTAATGGAACGTCACGAAATCAGACATTTACGCCTACTATATTTAAGAAACATAAAAAAGTGCATAGAACAGAACAAACCTATCATTTATATGGATGAAACATGCATTTATTCATGTCACACACACCTTAAAGGATTGAGCGACAAGAGTAACGAAGGATTAAGAAAACCCGTTTCAAAAGGTAATAGGCTCATCATTGTGCATGCAGGAAGTGAAAATGGTTTTGTACCTAATGTTGGTAATATGTGGAACTCCCAGTCAAAAACAGGAGATTATCATAATGAAATGGCGTACAAAAATTATGAGAAGTGGGTACAAGAAAAACTTATTACAAACCTACCAAAAAACGCTATTTTGGTAATTGAGAACGCCCCATATCACAATGTTCTAAATGAAAAATTACCTACGACTGCTTGGACTAAACAACAATTAAAAAACTCTCACTCCTCAGTATCTGGGAATGTATCGCCCAACAGTAGACAACGTTGAACATTACGTAGTAGGAAGTAGAAGAATCACCTCAGCATGCACAGGAAGTTTGATTTGAAAGGTTCTACAGTGGATAGAGAAACGCCAGAGAAGATTGTCGGTTGGGAAGTTTTGAAAGAAAGAACAGAGAACATTGAAATAGAAATTAAAAGGAATTAAACAAAAAGAGTTGAGAAATATAATATAAAATAATGCACAGTACCTATTTGACGAAAAAAAACATCTGAAATTTCTACAAGTACTCATCATAAATTGTTGTCATAGTAGGAAATTTGGTCAATATATTGAACAAAATTTGTGAGTGTTGATGTTGCGCTGGTATAAAGACAAAAATATATCAAGAAAAGAAGATAGTAGTGGACCTATTTAAAGTATATCTCTGGAGATATATAGCCAGCTAAATTTATAGAGAATGAATTTTTTGACGGAGTGACAAGAATCTTCAAGTTCATATCCGAATTTGATGGAGATACGACGTATACAAAATTCAAAAGGTACCAATATAAATTTTATTAGAGATTTCCAAAATCTATTTGGCATATATAACACAAATTTATGAATGCATTCATGACATTTATACATAACCTAAAACTTTAATTTACTGTCATTACAAAGAAAAACTGTCAAGATTATTTGATAGGTATATATTTTATAGAAAGATTTTTGTAAAAGTTTTGATAATAACTTGAATAAAGTGTTAGGAATAATTAATTATATAGAATAGTGTTTGAAACACTACCCTGAATGATAGGAGTCTATGTAAATTAATATAAATTAAAAAATATAATCTTAAAAAATTTCAATAATAAAATAAATCAAATCAAATAATTTAATAAAAAAATAAAAACCATTACAATATATATATATATATATATATATATATATATATATATATATATATATATATATATATATATATATACCTTACCAGGTGGCGCTACAGCATATCAAATTCTACACACTTCAACCGATCACTCTGAAAATTGGCAAATATATGTATTTTTCTATAGAGAAATTGTATTTGCTAACATTTTTGTTATAATTTCCCACCAGTTGGCGCTGCAGCATATCAACTTCTATACCGTTTAAGCGATCACTATGGAACTTGAAGTTTGCAAGGCGTGTGTCGCAAATCAAGCGAGCGGGAAAAGTGCTTTGCGTACGAGTTACATGAAATATTTTTTCTACAACCACATTTATTAATGAAAGAAAAAAAGTAACTTGTATAGGAATTTTATTTAAACTGTGAACAGAATTTAAAAAATGAAAATTGAATATAAAAAGATCAGTTAAACGTATGTGTAGTTAATAGTGATATTTGAACAATTTTGATAATAAGTATTACCACTCTAAATTATTACGTTTCCAACTGATATCAAAGAAATTGAGAAAAGGCTTAATTTGTGTAACAAAATTTGGGTGTAATAGTAGTTTGTACAAGTGCGCAAAGTGTCACTTTTCCCACGGGCGCATATACATTGTATAGTGTAATAAATTTGAATTTGAATTGAAAGCGTTTAGCCATTTGTATAAAGAAAATTGCCACAAGAAACTAGTGTAGCGATCAAAACTGTCTTTTCTATATTGTAAATTTCACAGATATGGAGATATGGAAGTTTCGAGCGCGCTCTAGCGGCAAAACGGTTAGTCTTACAAAAAAAAGTTAGGCATAAGAAATATAGGAAATTTTGTCTACTTTAATTTTGTGTAGAATGGGTTTTTTCAAAAAACGCATCCTTTTGGAGATATAGGCCGAAAACTGAAAAAGTGGCAAAATTTGGTCAAGTGCGCAAAAAACAAAGTTCCGGGCAAACTATTTGCCCGCAAACTTAAAATTCGAGTTCAGCGATCCAAAAAACATAAAAAGTTTGAAAATCAAAAGTATAACAAAACTTTCTTGAGAGCCCCAATTTATTTGCTATGCATTTTTCAATAAATTTATTATTGTTGAAACTCCCAGCAATTTGTAATAAATTGAGTGATCATGTTCGTGGATAATTTATTTAACGTTAATTTTTTACAAAGTGTTTCCTGCTTTCCCCCATATTTTGTTTTATAGATTTCGTTCCGTTAAAAACCTGGTGGCAATCAATTTAATATTAATTGTTCACCCCATCTTAGGTTAGCAACAATGATACTTTAATTGAGACCTAATACCACCATCTTAGGAGGAGTTTCCAGGCAAGGACTGTTAGTTTGCATTTTTTAGAGTGGTCCAGAAGAAAATTACTTGAAAATATATATTTTATTGAATCACCTTATATTTTTTTTCAAAACTAACTAATTTTACTTACCTCTGATTCTCAGTTAGGTCATATTCTATTATTTTCGCTACCAAACCGAACATTTCCAAATGGTCGCTTCCTTGGCCTTTTATTACACAGTCTACCAACCAATCTTGAATATCGGGAGACGCAGTATCGGAAATTTTAATGAAAAGTTTCAAAAATTCCACACCAATTGTCATATTCTCATCATTTTCGCTGAAATAATTAACGAAACTGCCCCAAAACATCAACAGATTATTAGATATATCTTTATACGACTTTCTATACGCATTTTCTTTAATAACATAATTTAGAATATACATTATAAGTTCGATAGTGATATTTACGTTGTTCTGGTTGTTGGAAAGTGTTAAAAACTGTTCGAAATTATCAACAACAGCTGGTATCAAACTTTCTCCAAATTTAGTGAAGAAGTAGATCCCGAAACTAACCTTAGAGCTCATGTCGATACTTTGAACCTTCAATATCGAATGTGCAACTTCTATTATCTTCTTGAACACATTTTCATCGTTTATAACAAATTTTAATAGAGTCGATGTATAATTGTACGTAGTATCTTGTAAATTATTGATAAAAATAGTTCCATCTTGTTCTTGTTTTAATATATCTTGCAAAAATATAAAAAGGAGTTTAATGACATGCTTTTTAAGCGCCATTGTTTTCCCGCTGGATGTTTCGTTGATTAAAATCACACCTTTGAGTAAATTCCTCTGTTTTAAAGGCATATTTTTATCTAATCTTATAGGAGAGAATTCATAGCTTTTTATAATTCCCTCAATACATTTTTTCAACCCTAATTCATTGGGAAATTTATTAGGAACCATATTAAATATTATTGTAAGTATATCCGTCGTTGTCCTGTCATTTAATCCTAAATCTTGTGGACGAAGTGTGATATTAGCAAGGAAATTCCAAACTTGATCTGTCCAAAGCTTATCAGATTTCCTGCATAAAATTTCGTTGTGTAAAATCGCGTTAAACAACTTCAATAAAGATGAAACGCAAACAACTTTCATTGAAATAAACGTATTTTTATCTATATTAGAAAAATTCCACGTTTTCGTTTCTATTAGATTCAAAGTTGTAAGTAAATCAGCGGATAGTAGAGTCTCTAAGAAAAATTGTATTTCTCTAAAAACAGTTTCTTCGAATTCCACCGTTTCCAAATTGTTAGCAATGATGAATTTGTACCCGTCCAAAGCGCATGTAAAGTTACGTAAATATTTGAATAAACTGGCGCTGTCGATATAGGATTCCCCTTTAAGGGAAGTAAAATCGATAAATTGTGTATCATACAAACTTGATACAGTATAATCGATATTATCTTCAATGAACTTCCCTAAAGTTGACTTAGTTTTGGTAGATAAAGGAGCTAGGTTTATAAAAAGCTCCATGCTGATGTGTCTGCAATGTAAGCTACTACTCGCAGCCTGTTTCAACAACCAGTTGGCGAGATCTATCAGTAATCCTTGTTCTAAATCATTGGGGACTCTACGTTTCTTATCAACCTTTCTAAAAACTGCAGGTTTTTCTATAATAACTCTTTGAAGATGTAGTAGAGCTCTTTTCGTTTGGATAACAACTGAAGTTTCTTCGAAAGTTAATACTGAATCTAAACTCAGGATGAATATGTGAAGTATTTCCAACCAGAATATACTAACAAATTTTTCTACTTCCCTCAATTCCCTGTATATATTATTAAATATTAACGCAGCTCCCAATTTCTTAGCCGGATCTGGATGGTTACTAAAAAATCTCATATGTTTAACTAAAACTTTGATATTCGCTTGAGGGTCGAGGTTTTCGTGTTTCAAAGACCATTTTACGAATTCGTTGACGCATCTACCAGCGAAATCCTTCAAATTTGAATTTGTAGGATGAGTTATGGTTTCCTGGAAAATTTAAAGTGTCAAATTGGGTGAAAAATATCTATTGGTCTCTTACCATCATAGCTTCAATAACGATGCTGGTGTGTAGAGATCGATTTTGGATAGGAGACGTGTACCAATGGATTAATTGGAGAAATAGAGGTTCGAAAATTTGTCTAACGACTTGATCTATATCACAACTTAATAGAAGTAATGGTTTTACTAGAGTTTTTAGCATGATACTCAAATCTTCTAAGCCTGTTGTGCTCATTGGTTTGGCTAAAAAAAAATAAGTATCAGCAAGGAAGATGTTCAAAATTTTGTAGTATTGTAGCATTTTTTTTAAATAAGAGTTTAAGTAATAGTCCAGTAACTGAAGGGTCAAACCTGTAAATAAATCTGGCATGAGTTCCCACATAGCGCAATTTGTAGGCCATCGCAGGATTTTTAAAATGAGAAAAACCTTTACGCGTTGTAGGTAACGGAAGAGGCTGAAAATGAGCCCCAAAACCTGGAAAAACAGGTTTCCCGCTAATATCTGGCTAAATATGACAATTACAGAATTTTCGTTCAGAGAAAAAATGAAGATCAGCTCATTCTCTACAAAAATGGCCCTTATGATTTTCTTCGAAAACTCAATAGTTTTTGAGATAATGGCACTCAAAAGTCCCCTCATTTCAGCTGCTGCTCTACCTGCAGGAATTCCGCTTTCTATGAATCAACGTGTAACCGGGTGGACGAATAGTTCCATATCTCGGGAAAAAAATTATATTTTTCGATGATTCAAAGTTCATCGGAATGGGAAAACCCGTAGCTACAATTCCATGTGACTTGAAGTCTGTTCGTATTTGCCAAAAATATTTAAAAAAGCGGTCAAAGTTTTTTTCAACACTATTTAGAGGCTGTTTAATTAATTTATTCATATTTTCTTGAAAAATAGTCATTTATTCTAATTTTGCCTTGATAATGGGTCTTGAATGATCTCAGAAATTTTTTTCCATGTTTTAGCCGATTCTAAATATTGTTGAAAAAAACTTTAACCGCTTTTTTAAATATTTTTGGCAAACACGAACAGACTTCAAGTAACATGAAATTGTAGCTACGGGTTTTCCCATTCCGATGAACTTTGATCATCGAAAAATATAAATTTTTTCCCGAGATATGGAACAATTCGTCCACCCGGTTACACGTTGATTCTTAGGAAGCGGAATTCCTGCAGGTAGAGCAGCAGCTGAAATAAGGGGACTTTTGAGTGCCATTATCTCGAAAACTATTGAATTTTCGAAGAAAATGGTAAGGGCCAATTTTGTAGAGAATGAGCTGATCTTCATTTTTTGTCTGAACGAAAATTCTGTAATTGGCATATTTAGCCAGATATTAGCGGGAAACCCGTTTTTCCAGGTTTTGGGGCTCATTTTCAGTCCCTTCCGTTACCTACAACGCGTAAAGGATTTTCTCATTTTAAAACACCTGCAATGACCTACAAATTGCGCTATGTGGGAACTCATGTCAGATTTATTTACAGGTTTCGATCTTTTCAGTCCTTCATTTACTGGACTATAAATCAAGAAGCTACAAGGAAATATATACAAACAGGAATTATTACAGCAAGGAAATGGGAAGCTGTGCATAAAATAGACAACAAAGGGTGTTTTTCTACAACTGCTATGAAAAGTGGCATATTTTTCATAGGTTACTTAATTTCAAAATTATATATTGTTCATAATGTGAGAAATATAATTTCCCACGACACTTTGTCCACACCGCATACAGTATGGCGATCCTCGATAACCAGACTTTTATAGTAGATGGATCCTCGATGTCCACACTTTTCAGTTACCAAATCTTAGTAGGTCGCGTATTATCTCGGAAGCTCATGATCCTCCCATATCCGGACATACGGGTATTTATACAACTTTCCATTGGGTAGATGAACGTTTTTATTGGCCCAAATTGAGGGCAGATGTAGCTAGATTCGTTAATCGGTGTGAGGTGGGTGCTGCGCATAATGTGTCACAACGTTAACCAGTCGACTTGCTAACACAGCGAGTCAAAGAGTTGGATGTTGACGTGGCTATGCTGTGCGAGCAGTATGGCGACCTAGACACCCAACCACAAAAAGGCAGCAATATGGGCATGCGGTAGACTGCCTTTCGGTTTGTCAGGGCCAAGATAGGAGGGATGCTCCTGTATAATTGCTATGCTCCACCGAGTGCTCCGATTGACGTCTTCGAGAACTTCATGGACACTCTCGCAGAGGACGCGAGAAGTCATGAACCGGTCGTAATCTCCGAAGACTTCAATGCTTGGTCTATTGAATGGGGCAACTGTGAAACGGACAGAAGAGGTGAAGCCCTACAAGAGGCTTTCTCGACAGTAAATCTCATTCTCATGAATGAGGAAACCGCGAGCACTTATCGCAAAAGCGCGGCGAACTCCATTATCGACCTGACGTTCATTAGCAGTGTTCTAACTAAAAGGGGCTGCGAATGGAACGTCGATGAGAAGTTCACATATAGCGACCATCAAGCTATAATCTGGGAAATCAACACCAGTCCCAGAAGCGGGTGGCGCCAGAGACCCACAAGAAGATAGCCAGTGGACTTGAACAGCCCACGCTTTGCTGCGGAGACCTTCAGATTGATGATGAGCGGATCACCAGCGCCCCGGACAACAACTGCCGATGGCATCACAGAAAATGAGAACATGTCAAACCTCAGAAAACAGGTCCGTCGATTCTTTAATAGAGCCAAACGTGACGGTAATTGGCAGAGGTACACTGAGAAGCTTACTCAGTACAATAAAGAGATTAGGAAGGCCAAAATGCTTAATTTTCAAGCCTTTTGCGAAAAGATCACTTCCACTCACACAGCGGCCAGACTACAAAAGGTCATGGCAAATGGGGGAACTAACCCCACAAAGTCGCTGAAAAAAACAGACGGATCATACACGGAAGGTGAAGAGGAACGATCGATTCTTCTTCTTAGAACCCACTTCCCAGGTAGTGAACCAGCAACAAGCCCCGAAATAGCTATGAACTACTCCAAAAAATCCCGCAAGGAAGATTGGGACATTGCTAAAAAAATATTTACCAGACAACGGTTGGAATGGGCAATAAGTACCTTTCAACCATATAAATCACCAGGAGTGGATGGAATATTTCCAGCACTCCTACAGCAAGGGATAGAGGAAATTCTTTCTCACCTGCTGAAGATTACAAAAAGCAATCTAGCAGTGGGTCTAATACCTAGAAAATGGAGAAGGGCAAGGGTAACCTTCATACCAAAAATAGGGAAAAAAGATGGGACTGATCCCCTACCTTTTAGACCCATCTGACTAACATCGTTTCTACTCAAATCGATGGAGAAAGTAGTGGATAACTACATAAGAACAGAGAATCCGAAGAATATACCACTTCATAAATGTCAGCATGCCTACAGAGCGGGTCGATCAACTGAGACGACTATGTATCAGCTGACCGAAGTCATCCAGAGAACTCTGAACAACAAAGAAATCGCAATGTGCGCATTCCTGGTTATATCAGGGGCATTTGACAACACAACTCATGTGTCTGTCAAAGAAGCACTAAAAAGGCGAGGAGTGAATGAAACCATTGTAAAATGGATGTATGAGTTATTGACAACTAGGATAGCTGAGACACAGGTGGGGAATCAAACCACCTCAGTTAAAGCCACTCGGGGACACCTCAAAGGGGAGTGATATCTCCCCTTCTATGGAGCCTCGTAGTAGATGAGTTTTTCTACAGGCTAACGGAGCTTGGCTTCGAATGTATGGGCTACGCCGATGACATTGTTTTAATAGTCAGAGGCAAGTTCGAGAGCACCTTGTGTGATTTATTACAAAAGGGCCTCAGAATCATTGAGCAATGGTGTTTGTCAGTGGGGCTAAACATTAACCCAAGCAAGACCATAGTAATTCCATTTACCCGGAAAAGAACACTTCCAGCGATGAAACCCATATCCTTAAATGGGGAAATCATACAATGGAATATCTAGGGATAACCCTAGACAGTAAGCTTCTGTGGAATAAGCATGTTGAAATTACTGCTAGTAAAGTAATAAGAGCATTGATGGCGTGCAGGAATCTAGCTGGTAAGAGGTGGGGCTGTAACCCAAAAATACTGCGATGGATGTACGCCATGATTGTGAGACCAGCAATTACGTATGGGGTAATAGTTTGGCACACAAAAGCAAGTCAGTACAGCACGAGGAAGACCCTCGACAAAATTCAAAGGCTTGCCTGTGTGTGCATCACTGGAGCTATAAGAACGTGTCCAACTAGGGCACTTGAGATTATTACAGATCTCACACCTCTACATCTGGTGATAGAAAGATCTGCCCAAGAGTCAATTCTTAGAATATCTAAGGAAGGTTCAGGCAATGAGAGTATTAAAAATCAGGGAACTTGGTCCTCTCTGACAAGATACATCTCATTAGCGAATCTTCCCAGTGACGAAATGATCAGGAAAGTAAGCATCGAAAAGAATTTCACCACGATGCTAAATACGAGTAGAGACTGGGAAAGGGAATACACCACCCAAACTCTCAAAGAAAACACCATTAGATGGTATATGGATGGTTCAAAAACCACCATTGGAGCAGGCGCTGGAGTATTTGGGCCTGGCACCAGATACTCATTATCGTTAGGCTCCTTCCCGAGAGTCTTTCAGGCAGAAATACTTGCGATTGAAAGATTCGTGGAAATGAACCTAGAAAGAAACTATCAGAAATGTGACATATCGATCCATTCTGATAGTCAAGCAGCTATCAAAGCATTGAGCTCCCATGTCATTGACTCAAAGTTGGCATGGGAGTGCCGAAGAAAACTTGATGAATTGTGCAAGAATAACAGGGTCTCTTTAGTCTGGGTTCCTGGCCACTCGGGAATCACGGAAAATGAAGAGGCCAATACACTTGCCAGGAAAAGAGCACAAATGCCCTTTATTTGCCCGGAGCCTTTCTGTGGTGTAGCAAAATGCTCCTACAAGAAAGAGTTTCGGAAGAAAGAGAAGCACTCTGGCGGTGCCTTCCCGGATTGGAACATTCCAAAAAGTTCCTGTGGAACTTTGACACTGCTAGATCCAAAAAATATTTGGACCTCAGTAAAAATAAGCTACATCTCCTCAAGGGCTTACTTACAGGACACTGCCGCCTTAGGAAGCACTTAATGAGAATAGGTCTAGCAGGGGAGGAGGATGAAACTCCGGATCACCTAGTTCTGGAATGCCTCGCCATTGCAAGCCAACGCAAGAAATTCTTCGGACAAGAAACTTGTAAGAGTGAGGACCTAACCTCGTTGAAGCCGTCCCAAATACTAGAGTTCATTAGAACCTTGGAACTGGAAGGCAAGCTGTAGTAGTAGCGAGAACAGCTCTGATAGGGGGGGGGGGGGCACAATAAACCATTGGTTTCAGTGCACTGTAACCCCGTTAAAATATAATCTAATCTAAGATAGCACCTAGGTATTTACGTCCCTTTTCAATAGTCAAAAGGTTATCTCCGTGGACTAACGAGTTGCAGGATAAAGATGGAGTCTCGTCAGGTGTTTGGCGCTGTAAGGATTTTAAGCCCTAATCTACGGAAACGCCTTCCGGGTTAATTTTCTTTGACGAACGGGGAGAAATGTAACGTTAAAAATTGTTCCACGCGAGAAATTGCCAAGTTAATAGGTATTTCATTGGTTAGTCGGAGGTACGCCTGTTTTCGACAGTGATGCCAGACCTAGGGAATTATCCCTAGTTCTAGGGAGTTTTTTAAATAATTTTTTTGTCTAGGGAAATAGGGATATTTGATGATTTTTGTAACACAATGCAATAAATTTAAAATACCGCCTCTAATAATAAGGAATTTTCTAAAAAAGAAGTATTTTTATTTCACTTGTATCAAAAATGAGTCTTCTCGTTTCTCGGGACTTCCCGACGGAAACAGAAAAGTTATCAGCAATTCTTAAAAATAGACATTTCAGCATCTTAGTGGATGAAAGTACGGACATATCTGTAAACAAATTACTTTGTATTGGTGTAAAATATGTGAATGACAGTGGCGTAATATGTGACCAGTTGTTAGAGTTAATAACAATAAATGCCGAAAATTGCGACGCTGAACATTTGTATGAGGCTTTTAAAAGTTGCCTTGAATTAAAAGGCATTCCCTTAAAAAATATTATTGGTTTTGCTTCAGACAATGTAAATGTGATGGTGGGTAAAAATAATTCATTTTTTACAAGGTTGCAAGCAGACACAGAGGCATTAATTATGTTGCCATGCATTTGCCACTCTGGTGCTTTGGTAGCAAGTAATGCTTGTTCCAAATTACCTCGTATCCCAGAGGAATTTGTAAGAAGCATTGCAAGCTATTTCTCGTGCTCTGCAAAAAGAACTGCAGAACTCTCAGAAATGCAAGAGTTCTTTCAGTTGCAACAGAAAAAAATGTTGAAACTATCTGCTACGAGATGGCTAAGTATGCAACATGCTGTTAACAGGGATATGTTGTTTAACTTTTTCCAACTTGCAAAACTCGAAGACAACAGCAAATCTGTTGATTTTATTTTTACCGAGTTTAATAATAAATGCACAAAAGCAATATTATTGTTTCTAAAATACTTTTTAAATCTTTTTAATACTTTTAATGGGTTATTTCAGGGTAAATAACTATTAATTCACGAATTTTCTAAACACTCAAAAAAATTATTTAAAAAAACCATCGCACATTTTATAATTCCGGAGCATTTAAACGATTATAAGATAAACTGTAAAAATCCCAGAAATTTTCTGCCTTTGGAAAACATTGATCTCGGATTAGAATGTAAGAATTTTCTACTTGAATTACCGGATGATGTTCAAACTTCCATCAGAAAATCATGCTTAGAATTTATGATAACTGCAGCAACGGATATGCAGATTCGATTCCCCCTGACCGATCCATTTTTTGATGCGTTGGAATTCTTAAACCCCCATATTGCATTGACCCTTACAAAACCTAAAGTTCTAACATCTAAGATTGTTTGGAGCAAATTTATTTCCATTAATGACATCGATGGGAATGCCATCGACTCTGAGTGGAAAAATATTTCCACCTTACTTTTCGGATGACATACAAAAAGAAAGTCTATTACAATTAAGTGTCGAAGAATTTTGGGAAAAATTAAGAAAATTTAAAGATTTTAATGATGAACCCGAATATAGTAATATAGTTAAATTAGCTAGATTATGCATGGCTTTGCCTCATAGCAATGCCGAAACTGAAAGGGTTTTTTCTGTAGTGACAGATGTTAAAACAAAAAAAAGAAATAAGTTGGGAAGCGAGGCTTTAAATGCCGTAAGATTTTCGACCAATAATTGTTGCCAAGACTTTGAAGTTACAAACGATCATTTAAAGTTATTGTGCTCAAAAAACGTGTATGGAACTGAATGATTTTTTTTTCATTTTGCGCCACTGTTTATTAACCTATTTTTTTTTCTAAAAACTTTGATTTTTTTATTTTAATATAGAACAAAATATATTTTTTAGACTGTTCTTTGCATTATTAGTGTTTCTTACATTTATTTTTTATTACATTTTTAAATCACACTATGTTATTTTAATTTATCTTTGAAATTACCACAATTTTTTTTTAAAGGATCGGGGAATTCTAGGGATATTTCGTTATTATCAGTCTAGGGAATTCTGGGGACAAATTCGGTTTAGGTCTGGGGATTCTCAATTTTCCCATCTGGCAACACTGGTTTTCGATAAGAACGTCTAGATAGTGAAGTCTGCAGGACGTTAGTTCTCTTACATTTAGATGAGCGATATCGTGATTTTTCAATCACACTGATATTTGTTATTGTGATTTTTTAATATCAATGATTTTTAAACGTGATGTGAAATTTATTTTCGTTCCACCATTCCAATGGATTTCATTGTCGTGGTGCAAAGTCGGTCTCTAAATATCGCTGCATTTCTATTATAGCTGTAGACAATGCTGTACTTTTAAGCCTAATTTGTGCTATATCCTTGTCAAAGTCTTCCCAAATTGATAAACTATCATCATTATCCATGACCATGGTTTACAAAATGTATTTCGGTAGAAGTACACTGGGATACGCTACATTAAATATGAAAATGCTACCCGGCTTTCGTAGTGATTCGTGATAACGAATGCTAAGTTGTGATCTATGAACATGTATAACTGGGATAAAAAAGAACAGATATCAATTCACGCGTTGTGAAAGAAAGAAGTAACGATCGTTATATGTGATTTTAAAATATCAGTTAAAAAATAACAGTTCGTGAAATATGGCTCACCTCTACTTACATTGTTTGACAAGTCGACTGCAAGCTATTAAGTGATCATACCCGGAAGTAGCCATTTTAATAATATGAAGAAATGAACTAGGTTCACGGGTTGAACCGCGTTGGACATTTGTAATTTCTCCACTATCTCCATTATCAAGATGGGGGTAGGTTATTCGTTCATTAATCTATGAAGTGATCCGATTCCGTAGTCTCAATCTGCCTACTCTACACAACGAATCACCCCCTTCGGCTAATTCCAAGGCCTCCTCAATCTGCCTACTCCTTGGAATTTCACCGAAAAAGGACTTAACAATAAAAATAAAATTAAAATAATAACCCGTGATCAATTATTCTACTTTATACTGTTGGTCTGTCAAATTATAATGATCGCAGACCAACATTTCTTCAGCAGGCCGCAGCTGGCCCGCGGGCAGAACTTAGCCGAACACTGGTCTAGATCTGGGGTGCTCAAACTGTGGGTCGCGACCCCCCGGGGGGTCGCGTGATGTGTCCAGGGGGGTCGCGGGATAAGGAGGAAAAAAACAAATCAGTCATAGCTGTAGTTTTTATTAATAACAAAATTTATAGGCTACACAAATTTGTAATACACATACAAGTTGAAAAAGGCCTAATACTATTTAATGGGAAACATGAGCTTGTTTGGAATTAACCAATTTTTTTATGTCCGGATTGAGTTTTGTTATACACAAAAAAATGTCATTTTCCAGGGTCAAACGATTTCTTGATTTTGTTTTGATATTTACCATTATGGAGAAACCTTGTTCACAGTTATAAGACGTAGAAAATGGCATCAAAGTCTGTAATGCTTTTGTGGACAGTTTTGGGTATTCATTTTTAATACCTATCCAAAATTTGTCGATACAAGCACTGTTAAAAGTGAGTTTTGCTGACTGATCACTTGAAATTTCGATCAGTTGATCATGTTGACGAGCAGTTAGCTCAGCTTTTGTTACGACTTGATCACTGAACGGATTGACTATCCACAAAACCCCACTCGTATCCTTATTTGGAATGTAATCTGTCAGCTGTTCAATCAAACCTTCGAGATGAGAAGATACTAGTAAGGAGAGAGATGAAGTGTCAGGGGATGTAGCGTTAATACTTGACAGATACTCTATAAACTCTTGAGTTAGTGTAAAATTTTCAAAATCTTCTTTCTTAACTCTTGCGTTCGAAACACTGAGTTTTTTTACAAATGCATTTACTCTGTCTTGAGCATATAGCATATTTTTGTCTGGTCCTTGTAGGGATAAGTTTAAAATATTAAGGTGAGAGAAGATGTCAGCCAAATAAGCAAGCTTAACCAACCACTTTTCATCACTGAAAAAAGTGGAAAGTTCGGGTTTACTATCAACCAAAAATAACAACATTTCTGACTTTAATCCAAACAGCCTGCTTAATACATTACCACGGGATAGCCACCGTACTTCAGTGTGAAATAAAATATGTTTATGCAAGGCTCCTACCTCTTCACACAAGTTATTAAACAACCTACTTTGCAGCGGGCGACTTTTGATGTAGTTCACTATCTTGACAGCTTCATTTAACACTTGCCGTAATTCATCTGGCATTTTCTTAGCTGCCAAAGCTTGCCTATGTAAAAAACAGTGGACCCAGCTTGCATTCGGTATAAATGATTTCAACCTGGCAATCAAGCCACTCTTCTTTCCCGTAAGGGCCATTGCTCCATCACTACAAATTGACACACATTTCTTCCAATCCAATTCAAAAGGTTCAGTTGCTTCGACAAACACCTTATAAAGACTTTCACCTGTTGTATTATTCGGCAGGGGCTTACAAAACAAAATATTTTCATGAATAGCATCACCGTAATCGTACCGGATGATACTGAAAAACTGAGCACAGTTGGCAACATCTGTTGACTGATCCAACTGAATTGCAAAAAAGTACTGTCTTTTATTTGCTTCTTTAGCTGGTTCTGAACATCTTCAGCCATGTCACATATTCTTCTTGAAATAGTATCATTTGATAACGGGATTTTTTTCAATTTTTCAGCATCTTGAGGACTGATTATATTTGAAACCATATCAATTGCAGCAGGAAGAATTAATTCCTCAGCAATTGTATGGGGTTTCCTTTTTTTAGCAATCTTGAGTGCTACCTCGTATGAAGCTTTAAGAGCATTTTTATTAACATTAGCAAGATCTGTAATGTTTACCTGTTGACTTCGAAGGGATAACAGTTTTCTTTGGAAAAATTCCACTGGTTTGTCTTTCAAAGCAAAATGTTTAATTTCAAGATGGCGTTTCATTTTCGAAGGCTTCATGCTTTCAGCTGACAACACTTCACTACAGACCACACATTGAGGTTTGTTTGCCAGTTCAGTGAAACCGAATTGTATGTACGACTGGTCATATTTGCGGAATTTTGTCTTTCCGCACTCACTAGCACTAGCATCACTACTTGACGACGGTCTTTTCAAAAACGTATCCATTGCTACTTTTTCCAACTGTATTTGCTCGCAATACTACTCACAAAGTACACACAGTGAGTGATCGACTCAAGAAGCCAGACTGTCGTGTCGTCTGCCGGGCAGCTGTGACTGCAGTCTATTCTAGGCCCCATGAGTCATCATTGCTTTGTCCTTGTTCGTGCCACGAAGTTAGTTATCCCACTTTCTCTTATGCCCAAAATTGGTGTGCGGAAAGTTACTGCAATCCTGTGTTGAGCAATTTGACATTATTTGAAGTTTGTGTTTTCTCCATATGGTCATATAGTTTTGTTAATCGTTTATGTGAATTGTTGTAAATTGTTAGAGTTGGACATTCAAAAATACAATTTTTGTCAGTGTATAAATAATAAATAATTACAGAATAAATAAAGATTATAAATAATTACAGAATAAATAAAGATTATAAATAAATAATGAACAGAGTTTATTTTTATTTTAACTAGCATTCAATTAAGTTGAATTGCAACAAGACTACATTTGTATTGAAAATGTTAGTCATAGCAGAATTAAAAGCATCTGACAGTTTCCTCGGTAAACAATTGCAGAAAACCACTGATCATTAATTTTACCTTAAACTGCTCGACAGAGGGTTGCAGTAATTTTCTGCACATTAATTTTCAGCATTATTATAAAACAATTCAAGTGACAACAATTTGTATTTATTTTTACTAGTTAATAGTAGTTTTATGGGTAAAACTTAGCCAATAGTGTTTTTTTTTCAATAACGTCAAAACATAAAAGTGCTAAAAAGTGCTCCTCAAATTTTAACGTTTTAAAGTGGTTATAATACGTCTAAAATTGTCGCTTTTTGACTAGTGGAAAATCCTGGAAGTTTTCTTCAAATTTGTTATAAATTTGCGATTCCACAACATTTGTAACTAATGAAACTGATTAATCAATTCTCTTCATTGATCCAACCACTATAAGAAAAACTATCAACAAAAACCTGTTCCTGATAACAACAATCGACTTTTAATTTATTTACTAATAGTCTGGTAGCTTACAGACAAATTTTATCAATCTGATTAAGCTTGTTCATTCGATATGGCTAGTAAATGTGAAACCTGCGGTGATGTTCTTGGTGACAAGTTTATTGCTTGCGACAGTTGCCATGTCTTGACGCACCCCTCAGAAGGTTGCACTGGCCTGGGGGCATCCGAACTGCGTGCTGTAGTTATACAAAAAAGGACTCTGGTTTATTTTTGTGAGGAGTGTCGCCAGGCTTTTAAAAGTGTACCCAAACTATTGAGACAAATTGATAACCTTAGATCGGAAGTAAATTCACTGAAAGATGAAGTCTTGAAGCTCAAGGATATGAAGAAAGATACCCCGATGAATAGTGAAGACATTATTAGTGAACTCCATGAACGCCAAAAGAGAGCCAACAACCTGCTAATCTTCAACCTGCCTGAACCAAGCAATGTCTCTGATGATCTTAACCAAGTTAAAACTTTGGTAACAAAAGCTGCTGGTGCCAGTATCACTGACATTAATGATATTAAAGTTTTCCGCTTTGGAAAGAAGAATAAAAATGGACATAGACCGCTTAAAGTTGTGCTGAAATCCAATCGTGACGTACACGCTGTTATCAAAAACAAACACAATATCAGCCGCGAGAAAAAGGTCTTTATACATCTGGACCAAACTCCCAACCAGAGGAAAACTCTGGAGACTGTCAGAAGCGAGTTATCGAGACGTCAGCAAGCTGGTGAGCAAAATTTAACAATAAAATATGTTAACAATATTCCCGTAATTATAACAAAAAACTAGATTCGGGCAAGCTATCTGTCTACTACCAGAACGTTAGAGGACTTCGAACAAAACTAACTCAACTATGTCTTAATGTTACAAATTGCTCTTACGATGTAATTATTCTTGTTGAAACTTGGCTCACAGCTGATATCAACGATGCTGAACTTGGTCAAGCGGTTACAACATTTACAGACAGGATCGAACACCCCAGTCCAGCATCTTTAGCAGAGGTGGAGGTGTTTTGATAGCTGTTAAGAAAACAATCTCCTCTAGTACTATCAATTCCAACCCGTTAATTGAGCAACTTTTTGTTCACTTGGACCACAAAAATTGCAAACATATTTTAGGAGCGATATATCTTCCCCCTAAATCTCACCCTAATCTATACCAACTTCACTATGATCAACTTTTAATATTAAATGAGCAACATCCAGACAGACAATTTTACATATTTGGCGATTATAATCTACCTACAGCTACATGGGATATTGAAGATTTCTGCTCTTCAGCTTCTGCACAACCTAGCTCGTCAGCATATGATGAAGATGCTATCGAAATAGTTTCGAATATTTGCGCGTTTTACAATCTGTTCCAGTCCAACAAAGTGTTCAACCAAAGGGGAGTCATCCTTGACCTTGTTTTGTCCCCAGTTGAACTTAAAGTGTTGACAGCCGCAGACATTTTGATCCCACCTGATGTTCATCATCCTCCTCTTGAAACTTCAATACAATATAAGTCGAACTCAAGTGCGACTCCTGTTGAAGATTTTTATTATGATTTTCGACACGCCAATTTTGAAGCTATATGCCAATGTTTGGAAGCTATGGACTGGGATGGGCTTCTTCAGGGGAAGGAACTTTCAGATATGATTTTTACTTTTTATGACGCTTTGTACTCGGTAATTGAGTTATTTGTTCCCTTGAAGAGATTTGTTATTGGCAGATTCCCGCATTGGTATTCCTTTCAACTTAAAAGCCTGGTCAATGATAAAAAGGTTGCACATGGGATTTATAAACAAAACAGAACTCCCCAAAATTATGAAATATTCAGTCAGTTAAGAGAACAATGTAAGATAATATCTAGAGAATGCTATTTAAATTACATACATTCTGTTGAAACCTCCGTTAAAAGTAATGTTAAAACTTTTTGGAATTTTGTACGTACTAAAAGATCAAATAACTGCATACCTGAAAATATGAACCTTGATAACTCTTTTGCTTCTTGTGGTAATGAAGTTTCAAATCTGTTTGCCAAGCATTTTTCATCAGTTTATACTACTCAAAATCTGAATCTTAATTTAAATGATATTGAAATTGAACAGAAACTTAACGTCTCCACTTACCACATTCCAATTTCGACCATTTATGAGAAATTATCAAACCTTGACACAAAGAAAGGTCCTGGTCCTCACATTATTCCTCCAATCCTACTTAGAACTTGCAGCTTCATTTTGTCTCGCCCTCTCTTCTATATTTTCAATAAATCTTTGGAGACAGGTGAGTTTCCTGATTACTGGAAACTAACTTTTGTTGCCCCAATATACAAATCGGGAAGCAAGACTGACATCAAAAATTATCGACCCATATCTATTCTCAGTACTATACCTAAGGTGTTTGAGAACATTATAACAGACAACCTTACATATGACTGCTCTGGCATCATAACTGAACAACAATATGGCTTTTGTGCTGGGAAATCGACTGAATTAAATCTAGTTACCTATGTCGATTTCCTGTCTGAAGCTTTGGAGAGGGGTTGCCAGATTGATTCTGTGTACACTGACCTCTCTAAGGCTTTTGACAGGGTCAACCATACTCTCTTACTTCAAAAGCTTGATAAATATGGTGTAGGTGGGGTGTTACTACAATGGATTAGTAGCTATCTTACGAACAGGACTCAAATGGTTAGAGTAAACCACCACTATTCTAACTTATTTCAAGTAACCTCTGGTGTTCCTCAGGGGTCACACCTTGGTCCCTTATTATTCAACTTATTTATCAATGACATTATTCATTGTTTTAGGTATGGCAAAGCACTACTATTTGCAGATGATTTAAAACTTTTCCTAACTATTCAAACATATTTTGATGCTCTCATGCTGCAGTCTGATCTTGATAATCTATCAAACTGGTGCTCCTTAAATGGCATGGACTTGAATGCTATTAAGTGCCATGTCATGCGCTTTTATCGATCCCATGTACCTTCTACTACTTTCGATTATACCTTAAATGGTCATGTCTTGGAGTCTGTTAATCGAATCAAGGACCTTGGAGTTATTCTAGATCCCACCTTAAGCTTCAATCAACACATACCTACAGCTATCCATAAATCCATGAAAATGTTAGGTTTTATCAAAAGGCTAACCCACGATTTTACTGACACATCTGCAATTAAAGTCCTTTATTGTTCACTTGTCCGACCCCATCTTGATTATTGTTCTTCTGTCTGGTCTCCTCATTACATAACACTCAGCAG
Source organism: Galeruca laticollis (assembly GCA_963921935.1). Lineage (NCBI taxonomy): Eukaryota > Metazoa > Arthropoda > Insecta > Coleoptera > Chrysomelidae > Galeruca > Galeruca laticollis. Next base: position 3,919,337 of record OY998179.1, read on the forward strand.
GAACATTGAAAATGTCCAACACAATTTTCTTAGATACATGGCCTATAAATTGGGTATCTTTTGCGATTATGAATTGTTAGAGCATTTTCTGAACATCCCCTCTTTGGAAACTAGGAGGAAACAGAGAGACCTGACATTACTTTTCAACATTATCAATGGCAGATGCAGTTGTGCTGAACTTCTAGCAAAAATTAATCTTCATGTTCAAACCCGATCAACCCGACAGCAACAAACATTTTATGTACCTTTTTATCGTTTAAACAATACTTTCAATTGCTGTATTCCAAGAATGTTAAGATTAGCCAATACTCATAATGATCTTGAGATGTTTAGCACCCCCTTTCATCACTTTAAAACTCAGTTACTGAGTGCCGAGCTTTAATGTTCTGATGTTAATGCTTTATTGAAGTTTATTGTTTGTTGTCTTTTTAAATTTTTAACCTTTTTACTTATTCTTTATTGTATGACATGTAAATATTCCATATCTTTTCATTTTATTTTAATTATAATTTTATAATTGTAATTTATACCTAAAATGGGCTTGCCCGTAAATAAATAAATAAATAAATAAATTTTTGTTTATATTTAAAAATAGGGGGGTCGCCGAAATACTAGGTCTAAAAAGGGGGTCGCAGTGTCAAAAAGTTTGAGAACCCCTGGTCTAGATGTTATGATGGATTAGTGGATTTGTGCTTAGGTAGTTTTTATAAAAGAAAAAGAATGAGTAAGAAAACAAAAAATTATGGTTTTTTGAAAAAATTGTTTAAAAGAGTAAATAATTAAAATAAAAAATATTGACTGCATAAAAGCAAAATAAAACATAAAAACTATCACACAATAAGATCTGTAATAAATATACATAAATTTAATGAAAAACTTACCTCTACCCAAAAATACCATCACGCAAGCTTGTAACAGCTCACAAGAAGTGATCCTGGTTTTCCTGTCGCTGCTGTAGAGAGCCAGCTCCACGATTCTAGGTAAAAAAGTGTCCAAATACATGTCCAGTAGCAAATCTTCATAAGGCAGAGTAACTTTCAAATGTGCACTCTGTCCGCTGATCTGATTCTGAACAAACGTTGAATCGGAGAAGATGAAATCCCGACAGTTTCTCAAACTTTGCCTGCCGATGAAACCGAGTATTTTTCTTTGTAATCTAATTAATTCAGGTTCGGTTTCTTCCACTATCTTCCTTTTTTTCAAAACTTGAACGGTCTTGCGTCTCTTTCGAACCGGTTGGTTACTGTAACCTTTGAGGAACTTGCTTCTCAGGAAACTGTCCAAACTCGGAATTATCTTAGCTAAAATAGGTTCTAGGACGTCTTCCTGTATATTATCCTGCCAATATTCCAAAGTATCTATTCCCATTTCGGCCAAAGGTAAGTAACTTCTTCCAACTTCGAAGATATTAATAAAAGGAACGATACAAGCGGGTAGATTATTTTTAATTATAGGCACAGGGGTTTCTAGGATAATTTGTAAACAAGATATCAACAAATCGTCCTTAAATTCAGTCATTTTATCGAAAATAATTAATAAAAAGGAAGTGACAGATTCTCTGCATTGTTTTATATCGTTATCATCGTTATCGAATAAGGATATTTGTTTAGTGACTCTTAAAAAATAAGACAGTAGTTTATAAAATCCACTAGTTAAAGGAAATTGTAAAGATTTTGTTATTACATGATCGATCATCTTACAAATGCATCGTTTCAATAATTTGGGATCCACGTTATCGAATATAATCTTATAAAAATCGACCATGTTTAAAAAGATAGCATAATCGTTGTTTTTTTCAGTTTTAAAAGCTTTTTCTGCATCCGTTAATGCATCATCTTCTTCTTTCAATGATACATTCAACTTGTTTATCAAAATCATTAGAGTTTTTATTAATTCGTTGATTATTCTTTCCACAATGTATTTTCTAGAATCTAAATAGAATCCGTACTTATCATATTGCGTGTGTGAAGGTAACTTTAACATCCCCCGCCAAAGAGTATAGTAATTCTTTACTGTTACTATCGTTTGTGGCGAATCTTCTAAAAATGCTTCAGCTGATACGTGTTGGTGTGAACAGGAATAAACTACACCTATAAAAATAAATTCTTAACTTTAGTACACCTCTGGTTGAGTTCCAGGGTCATATTTTTCGACAGATGGATCTTATTATAAGAAAGTTGTGGATATAAATACTTTTTGAGAAATACATTATCAAAATTTGTAAAATTCACGGTTCAGTGGATACAATAAATTTGGTTAATTCGCTTTTCTTGTTCAAATAATATGAATTATGATTTTTAACTCGCCCGACGAAATACGAAAAAAACTGTATATTTATATATTTTCATTAAATACTTATTTTAAATTTACTTTTCCTACAACCACATGTCTGTAAAAAAATATGAACCCAAAACTCAACAGGAATCATAGTAAAAGTAATATAGTTGAGGGAATAAAACAAAAACTTACCTTGGTACACTACATTTTCAACAAAACTATCAAAATATGGTGTATTCTTCAGATAAAACAGCGTAAGAAGCAACGAATCTATGACCAAATAATGATGCAGCACCGGCACCAAGTGGAATGATTTCATCATAGTAATAACACCTTTTTGCAAACAAAATAATTCTGTAGCATTTAAATGTTTGAATCTTACAAAATTCGCTACTGTCTGTAAATAATCAGGTAAATACTCCTTTTCCTGACTATCTTCTTTGTAATCTTCGATAAATGTTTTTTCGAAAGTTTGCATGACGAGGAGAAATATATCAGTTAATTCTTGTTGTTCTAAGTGTTTATAAGCTGCTGGAGAGAGTTCTCGCAAACACAGTATTGAGTGCCGTTTTACTAAATTTGTAACATTTTCAGTAAGCAAAGAACTTCGACTATAGCTTACAAAATACTGAAATAAACGAATTTATTTAAAAATAATTCAAATTAAAAGTTTGATTATTTATACCTGAATTATTTTTTTGCAATCGGATTTGTCGCTTTCTTCTAAACCTTTTGATAAAGTTTGGCAAAAGGATCTTAAAGCAGATGCTCCAATTTTTTGTAAATCTGAATTGAATGTGAACCAAGCTAAAAGCTTTTCATGCCAATACAAATAATCTTTTAACAAATAATCCTTGAACATCCAAGAATAAGTTGCAAAAAATTTTATGGCAGCTAAAAATCAAACCAATTATAATAATCTAAGATCCGGACATAAAGCTACACCCTTCATCCGTTTTTATTTTAATAAAATATATTGATAAACAAAACTTTGCCAAGATATGGGGTACCAATCACACCAGGTTTTGTTTATATATTTTATTGAAGAATTTTTTCATTTAATCACGAAAAAAGATATGGGATATAGTTTTATGTCCGGGCATCCTACTATAGCGTAAAGAGTATTATTATTACCTTTATTTCCTAGCTTAATTTTTTCCTTTTCGTTCAATACAACCAGATGCTTCAAATTTTTATAAAAACTGTCTATTTTCCTTTTATCATCCCCCAAATTTGAATTCATGGGAAAACTTTCTATGTAGTATCCATAACCATTGTAAAAACCTTCGAGTACTTTTTGAGAAAGTTTTCTTTGAATCGACGCACAGTACATATCAAAACAGTACCAAAAACGAGCTTTAATATCTTGAGGATTGTCTAATATGAAAGGGAATTTTTTGCATATGTAACCCAATAATTCCATTTCTTTTGCTTTGACTATAAAACAAAATCTCGCTCAATATTTAATCTTCATGTACAGTCAGAATGAGAATTAAAATTGTAATTTGAAAATGCAATATCTGTGGAAAATTTTATTGCAATTCTACAATAATCGGGCTTGAACGGCCAATTTTTATGTCATCCTACTAATGAAATGACACGGAATTATAAAGGCAAGATTTATGTGTACAATTTAGGGTGTCATGAGTTAAAAAGTGGCTTAGGGTTTATGTACTGCTGGGATGAAACAGTTGCATCGAGGGGCTCATAAGTAATTATTTCTTGTTTAACAAAACATATTGAAGCTGAGCATATTATCTCCTACAGTGACACATGTACCGGTCAGAATGAAACTGAAATTTTGCCCTCCTCATGCTAAAAGACGTTATAAGGAAAAAAACAAAAAAAAATACAAACAAAGAAATTTAAAAAAAATGGAAAAAGTAATAATAATACTGTTAAAAAAACTATTGTACAATTAAATATATGTAAAATTAGTAAACCATCTTACTCTTCAGATATTTACTAATATTCCAAAGTAAATTATAAATAGATTAGGCTAATGGACACTATCCCCAGTCAAAAAAAAATGCTAAAACTATTGTTGAGACCCTGTTTTTCAGCTGCTTTTCAGGGAAAACCCAGCCGAAATACCGTAGGAGCTAGAAATATATACCAGGGGCAAAGTTATTATATGAATCAAAATATATGGATAATGCGTTGCACGCAAGGAGCCATATACACTCCAAGGACGTAAAACTCAAGAATTTCAAGAATCACCAGACCATCGGCTTTCACTTTTTATTCTTGAATGAATTGTAATTTTGCGGAATGACAATCTATTGTAAATAAAGAGATTTTAAAATGAATCACAAGTTTATGATTAGTGATCATTTTTATTTACCTAATAATTCTAATTTTGGTTGAATAGCCAACCAATCTATGTTCCGAATGACTAGAACACAAATCAAGAAGACAAAATGCATTTCAGATGGCAAATATAGTGAGAACAGATTTCTTGAATACTGAAAACTTCACTAATGCTATTACTAAAAGGAAAAAAATGTTGAGGGTCAAAAATTTTCATAGTTAAAATCCAGTGGATCCAATGCAAATCAGAAGAACCGATTACTTTATATTACAAAGAAACTTAGAATGGGAACATCCCTTTCTCAGCTATAGAAATTATGCCCACTGCTATGAAAGAAAGACCGAAATTATTAAAAAATATTAAACAAAGGTACCTGTACGATGGACCAAGACCTATAATTGCAGTAAAGAAACAGGATATGGTAGACCTACTGCCAACCATACCACCAATACATCATGATTACTTTAATAATATTCTCATAATTCCTGACAGAACCGTTGAAGATATTGGACCATTATCAAACTATGAGGAAGACCAGGAGTTGGAATACCTTACGTTGTTTTGTATTATTTTTTTTTAAATATAACATAAGAAAACTAACTAATGTACTTTCATCTTATTAAACCTATTAACTCATATATAGACAACTTTTCCCTACAGAACATCTACTTCATGTTATAACCCCTGGGAAGGAAAAGTGGTGTATCTAGTTTAGACCCTTGGAAACCCACATAAAAATATTATTTTAATCACTGCAATTCAATACAAGTTACAATATCTTATTATAAAGCTGTTGTAATTAAATAAATTGCTAATATTAATTTTTTTAATAAATGGTCATTTTGTTAACAAACACCTGTACTGTTCTTGACTGATCACGGCAAAGTATAGTACTGTAATTTATTTATTTAGTATTATTATTAAAATAAAATATTTGTTGTTTCCTGAGTAAAAAAAATGTCAATATTTGCATGTAGATAAAGTGGATTTGGAGCTATCAAATCATTTAAAAAAATGCATTTTTAGAAACTAAAATTTTAAAATTTATTTATAATATTCCACACCCCCTGGCAATCCTTCCCTTGCATAGTGCTGGCGCTCTCTGGCCATAGCTGTCCAATGCCCTAAAAATGGGACCAGCCCGGGCCAGTTTTAGAACACATAGAAATATTGCGTGAAGAGTGTAATAAGCATATATTTTTTAATTTTTTCAATGTAACATTTTTGTAATGACTGTTTTGTACCTTATATATGTTTAGGCATTAACAATATTTAATTAGAAAAAAGATTTTTTTTGTTCTTTATAATTAAAAATATAAAAGTTTTTCTTGCTGCAAATGTCTTTTTCGTTTATTTAATAAAAAATACACAATGAGACTTTTGTATGAAGGTCATAAAACCAATGCGGTCTGAAAGACCGACGCCAACGTTCGTGTTCAATTTTTTTCCGGCCAGTAAGGAAAGGTTAATAAAACATTGAAAAAAATTGTAGTACCTGAATCTGCAGATTGCTGTCTAATACACAACATAATTTTGTTAACGATGTTTTTATAAACAAAAGTGGCACTTGTACTAACACATCCATCATTAAGTTCAAGACTTTTCTGAACGATTTCGAAAAATTTGCATTTGATATTCGCATCAGTAATTGAATAAAATACTTCGGCAGCTACGCTATAAACTGAAAGTATGTCCCTTTCAGGAATTCTACTGTAACAGTTGTTTAAAATCGTATAAATAATCTCCAAAGCTTTTTCACAAGATTTTTTTAAGCATTTATTTTTTCTTGCATTATTTACGAATTTTAATAAAGAATTTTCAGTATGACATAGATAAGGGAGATATGAATCTAAAACATAAAAGATATTTTGTAAATAATATCTAATAATATTATGAACGTATTTACCAATAAATGCTGGATCACTTTGTTCTTCATTTAAAATCCTATTAAAAGAGTCTAGGAGTCTAAAGGAATTGTGATGTGTGGTATCATGTATGCTATTGCTTATTTTACTAAAAAATATTTGAGGATCAAGCTCCATTTTCACTTATATTTTAGAAAACAAGAAAAGGAACTCAGTAATAACAAGTTTGTATTTATAACCTTAAATTTAATTTATACTAGCGACATCTATCAACAAAGGGGATTATTATGAATTCGTTCCATTTTTAAGCACCACAGATCTTAGTTAGAAGAGATGATCATGTTCGACATTTGTAACGATCAAAAATCCAAATCACGGGTACCTGTTTTTCCCATTCCACTTGCTTTCTAGCATTACGCTTGTTTTATACAAACGCGAATCGCGATTTACGAGTTTGCAGAAAAAATAATTCTGGCTATTTTATACAGTTGCGTTAGTTTTGGAGATATTTACTTTTATTTTTATGTTATTTTATTTGTATTATTTACAAACAATGAATAATACACTCACTGCTTTCCATGTTAAGCCAACAAAAAGTGCTTAAAACGTCAAAAATAATCAAAACGTGTGAAAGATGCTTCAAATGACATTAATGAAAGGAATTAGACAGAACAACAATAGAACAAGAATGTACAAATAGGCGCATGTACCAACTTCGGTCCTAGCCACAGATAACTCTAGGGAATTGATAACACTTCAACTGACGCAGTCTTTCGTCCATAGAGATAAATATTGCAAGTGTGCGTTACTTTTGCCCTAGTCGTCATTCGATTCAGCTCGTCATTTGCTGTCGATTGATAGCACTTTTACCTCCTAGGGAGCGTTTCCTTAAAGTGAAGTCTAGCCCGAAATTCCAATAACTCCAATACGGATACGTGTAAAAACTTATGACAAGCTAAAAATGTCTAATTTTTAAATGTTCAATAAATTAAATACATAGATCGGAATTTATAAATATGGAACTAAACAGCGAATTATCATGAACTCTGTCAGAATTTTGCAATATTGCTGATAATGATTTACCTGAAAAATCTAAACAAAAATATGAACGGTTTTTAAAGTGGTATGTAGAGAACATTGTGAAAATTACACAGAAAATGGCGGCTATAAACGTCAGACTGCCATAAGTTAAACAGTGCATCCGCATCCAACTGTATAAAAAGTTACCAAAAAAGATGCTGAAATGGTTATTTTGTGAAACTGTTTTCGATATCACAACGTAAATTTTGTAGACGTGAATTATAAAAAAACAATTTATTGTATCACGTCTACGGTAGTTTCAGCTTGACAGTTAGCTAACGCTGCAATCTGAATATCGAATCCCAATACAGTGAATAGTGTAAAATGTACAGTATAAGCATCTGTAGAATCAAATTCAATATGAATAACTAATTTCAAACGAGAAAATTTCAAAATTTTTTATCACACCCTTAGAAATTATATATATTTCTATGGTCACAACTACCAACACTATTATATAAAAAAGAACAATTTTGGAATATATTCCTATATTTAAGTGAAGATTTACAGCGACACCTATTTCCGTGTGTGGAAATTTAATCATAAATCATTTCTCATTTCCGATTTAAAATTGGGTAGAGATATCATTTCGTGAGGTGGTGAAAATTGAACTATTCTATTATCTGATCATTTGTGCATTTTGCACAATGGATTTTTAATGTTTGTTTAATATTTGTGCTTATAAATAATCTATTTGAGATATTCTGTAAGATATACAATCATACTGCCTCTGGGCGATCAAAATGGACGTCAGTGTATGTATCAATTAGTTGCCGGTAAATAATACATCAGAGGTAAGTAAGATTCTTTTTATAAAAAAAGGTTTTATTACTAGATATTATTTGCTGTATATATAAAAAAAATATGCTAGTCATCTAGGGTGGAGAATATTATTATCTTTAGGACGCCATTTGTATTACCTTCATTATAATTGAGTTTTATCGATATCAATTTTTCGTGTTTAACTAGTTTGTTATGTTTGTATTGTCGTCATTGTTATTGTTTTAAATGAAACTATCTTTTTAAATAATTCCACTATTTAATAAGAAAACCATATAAATAATGCAAAAATTGACAATTGTTTGGATATAATGAAATATCGTTAGAATGACAAAAGTTACGTTAAATTTGATGTAATGCCTACCCTGATGTTTAACCTTGGTATACTATTGGTACTAACTAGGCGCATAATAGTATGGACACGTAAAATTTACATAATTACAAGCTTCGACTGCAAATTAAAAACTTCTACGAAAAATTCTTTATTTGGGCATTTAAAATATAAAGAAAAAATGCCTTAAAAGTTACTAGCAACATTCTTTACATATTTTAACCTGATGTTCCTCACAAATATTTTTTTTTGCATTTGGAACAGTGGGTAATTGTCCACCTTTCTTGGCTGAAGGACAAATTGAACAATATTTTAGTTTTCCTCTTTGATTCTCTGTAATATGCTCTACAGGTTCTTGTTGCAGTATATCTGCAATAGTTATCTTTAAATTGCGACTTGTGTGTTTTGTAAGTGAATCAGTTTACACAGTTATTTATGAAGTTCCAACATATATTCTTGTCTAGACAAGGGTTTTCCAGCTTTTGAAATCACATTGTGAGAATATATGATTTAAGAGTTATGCCATGTTCATCATGTTAAAAAAAATACATAATGGTCATGGCCACCTTCTGGTTCTATGGTTGGTACATTTGGTCAAAGGTATCAACTGCTCCTTTAATTGAGTTATATGTTTCTATTATGTAGGACTTTTTCGTATTACGTTTAATTGTTCCATCTATAATGTGCATACTGGATATTAGGTTTACTATTTTATTATTTTTTGGTTTGTAAGAAAGTAAAGTACTTCTGTTCCTATAAACAAAAAGTAAAATACCAACATTGCGAACTTTTTTACTTCCTATAATTTGTGGAGGGAGATTGGGTTTATTTTTTTAAATGGTACCAATGATGTAATAACCATAGATGAAACAATTCATACATAAACAGTAACAAATACTGTAGCTATGATTGCTTATAGTCAAGACGGGGGGAGGAGCTGAGTGGGGATTACGTTGCATTTACTATAAGAGCAATGCTTCTTTTATTACATCATTGCGTGGAATCGTTTATTGTTCCATAGGTTTCTCTGTACATAACAATATTTGTAATAGCATAAGTTTGACAATTAATATGGAGGGGTGGACTTTGCAGTGAATAAACCGTTTGATGTTAACCACAAGTTTATTTCTGTATGTTATATCTATGGGATTAGATCATTGAATGGTACAAACTATTGAAAGATTATATGTACTTGGTGTACACATGGATGGTCTACCCCCAGGTCTTCGAGGTGTGAGATACTTCACAAGATACATCTTTAAAATTTCACTTTTTAATTGTAATTGGGTTAACTTGTTTCCTGATTTCTTATGCAAAATCCAAGCATTTTGTTAAGTGGCATCTACTAACCATGAAAACAAAGACCACCAACATTTTTTTTAGTTCTAACCAATCCTACATCTGGAAATCTCTTCTTGTTGCTTCCATAACAAGTTGGTTACCAAAGTCTCCATCAGTATTCCAAAAATACTTTTTACCTGGCATGATAATGTTATATCCTGACAGTATAAGGATTATCAAACAGTATCGTATGTCTTCTTTACTTTGGATTTGGAGGATTTTTAAATTGAGCATATCGTATGGTCTTGGTTAGAAAATATGATATCATATCATCATCAATGAAAATTTCAAACATTTCAACAGGTGTACGATTTTTAAAATTCTCAAAATCTTCAGGAAATTTGAAATTTTTTCAGCGTTGCGATAAGATCGCCCTGAACCCAGTCAATTCATTCATATAAAATTTTACTAGCTTGAGGATTTTCATCTTCAATATTGTCCTCATCTTGTGGGGCTACCTCTGTAAGGGTTCTATTTGCAATAAATTCGACTTGGGCTCTTGCATTCAGTTGATCCCTAGATAAATTGTACACAAGACCCCCGACATCCTCCTCACCTGAATCTTCATCATTAAGCTCGTTAGGATCTGGTGGCTCTATATAAATATTTCTTTCATCATGGCCTGAATAAACCATTTGCAATGCTTCTTCAACAGTCAGTCGGTGGACCTTTGTAACAAATAATGTATTGTATAAAAGACACAACCACTGGATCCTAGCACCTCATTTTCTATGTCAATCGGGTTGCCATTCCTTCATGTGTTAATACCAGTATAACAGTGATAAAAGAAACCAAGAAACACTATTATTTGCTGATCTTTACAATTGTTACTCAAAAAGACAGTTTAATAGTGGAGAACTTCCTAGATTTTTCTGTGAATTGACGACTTCATATTGTGGGTCTCTTAAGTATATTTTAATTTTTATTTTCTCAAGGAAATCTAGTTCTTTGTTAATTACAATTTTTTATTATAATGTAATCAGCAATCAGAATACATTCAGCTGTTAGACATGGAGCAATACAATCTGCAAGAAATTGCATGCAATTGCAAGATCAAAATATTGAATATGTTGAATCTTGCATGTTGTTTGACATTATGCAAGGCAACAAAAATCACGAATCAACAAGGTTAGTTTTACAAAAATGTGCTCCAGTGAATCAACTAATCATGCTGACATCTGGTTGGTTGTTAAACCAAAAGTAACTAGATTTATCTCTAGAATTGCAACTTGCATGCAACAGAAATGGCTCCAAACAGATAAAGTTGCAATTGTGAGATCTATCGGTTGAGCTTGTGATCAAGAAATATTGCGTCTTAGTTAATTGGCCAGTTTCTTTTGAGTCTTCTGTTATTTTCTTTTATCAGTAGGGGTTCTAGGGTTGGATTTTCTTGGTTTTCAACTTTTGCATGGTAGGTGTTGCTTATTTGTTGTAAGACATTTTTTAGATCGTAATGAATTGTTTCATTGGAAACGAACCATGGGGCATCTAATATTGTTCTTAGAAGTTTAGGTTGGCATCTTTGGATTATATTTGTTAGCACAGCCCCATATATATCAATGTGATAAGTCCAAATAGGTATTATTGCTTTGTAGATCAATATTTTCTTCTTCTCCTTTGATTAGTAGTTAAGTCGATTTGTTTTCATTCCTTTAATTATATGTTTTCCTATGTTAATTTACTGTCCAAGGTCATTCCTAGGTATTTTACTTTGCTTTTTTGAGAATTAGAATGTTGTTGATATTCATTTCAGATGTTGGGGTTTTACATAGTGTGAAAGTGATGTGGCTGGATTTGCTTCCATTTATCATGATTCTCCATTTTTCAAACCAATTTTGTGGAATGGTTTAGGTATTCTTGCAAGTTTAGCATTGTTCAATCAGGATTATTATTCACCAATAATATAGCTGTATAATCAGCAAATGTTCCAAGTGTAGTGTGACTGGAGGTTGGCAATTCAGATGTGAATAAAACATACAGCAACAGCACAAGGACACTCCCTCGCAGGACTCCTGTTTTTATTGGATGTAGTTTTGATCTTTCATTTCCAATTTTTATTTCAAATAGATAATCACTAAGCTAGGATTTAAATAGGATAAAGTAAGAAAGAATCACAAATATGTAGTACTTCTAGTTCTGTGTTAGGTGTCAAGTAGATGTTTTGCTTAATGGTTCTCTGGTTGTTTTTATCTGTACACTCCTAAGTGTTCATTGTATCTGATATCAAAATTTCGAATTGTCCGACCTATATAGACAGCATTACATTCTGGACATTCAACCCGAACTATAGACATGCTAATTGAGTAACACTCCAACAGACGTGTGATCATATTGGCCACTGTATTGAAAAAAAAAGTATAAAAACTGCAAAAATAAAGGAAAGAAGTAATATTAATTTATTATAATCAGATAATTTTTTTATAACATTTCTGTTGTACATTACTGTTTTATTGCAAGAAAACCTAGTTTTTAAATAACATATTTATATTGAGTATTTTTTTAACCTATTTTTGACATTATTGTTGAAAATGTATAAAATCTGTTTATTTAATTTTAAACTGTATTATATTTAGTTATCTTTTTCTCCATTGTAAAAACAAAAAATGTGCACAATTTAGGTATTGATAAGCAAAAAGGGCTGGGAAAGAATTCTCAGAAGTGTAAGAAGATATAAAATTTACAGTGTATGGCATCTGTTTGTCATCACTTAATTATTGTAGGTATAGCTTTATTGGGTAAAAAATGAAACTGGACTTCAGTGTGTATTGAAGGATGAAGGATTTAACAAAATAACAGTATTTTACAATGCTCTAAAAAATTTTATGATAACATTGTTATCTTCTCAATCTCAGGGTCTAGAGGTACAAATAAGAAAACTGTTACCTGATACTCTTACCAAGGCATTGTATTTTCCAAAATGTGGCCAATAAACTTTATTATATTTTCCACTGCATAAATCAACATTGGGTGATATGAATTCATTGATTTTAAATGCCTACCCTAAGAAAAGAAATAAAAGAATTATTAAGTCTCCAACATTTTGATCTCCCAACTTTATGACAATACCTTAGTGATAGCTGAAATTCGAAAGTAACTTAATGAAAATTTACTACCTTCTTAACTAGGAGTACACTGTATACCACTTCCTGCAATTGCAGAGAAGTGTACACATTCATAAAAAATGTACATGAATATTGGTTGCTAAAAACATATGTACTAAGAAAATGTTATATTACATTTTGGAGGTTAATTTTAAACTAAAAAATATACATAATTTATTAGAACATCCCCGACCCTGATAAGGATTAAGGTTTACAAGCCATCTTTACCCCCATTCACTGAAGGTTATGAAGGACAAAGAAATTGTAGCCAAAGGCTTTCCCTACTTCACTGGAGCATTTCTTCCATCCATGACAACTAGGGAAAGTAACTGCCTTCAACCAGGAGTGAACAGAATCAGATTTAATCCCCAATTCACTCAACTAACAACCAAGTAACTTGTGGTTTATGAAACCAACTTCCATTAAACAAAATATGTCCTACTGCAATAGTAGGACCTGAAAGATGGTCGTAAAAAATGCCTAAAAATTCATTATTATCTACTAGTAATTTTATACAAAAATTATATAACAAAATGATTTCTTACCAACACTAACATAAAATCCCCAAACATGACCTTGTCTCTTAAAAATATTCTAATTTTACTACTTACTGCCAGAATTAATTAAAATATTTTCTCTGTGAGATGAACTCATTGGTGTAAAATATTTTATGCAAATTTATTCAGCCACTAACATGTGTGTTAACATAACTAACGCCCTAAAATGAAATGAATAGAAAAAGGAAGAGATCAAAATGAAATGAATAGAAAAAGGAAGAGATCGCAGATCACTTCAATCTCAAAACAACTGAGGGAATTTCTCACATCAGTGTTTATCTATATGACATCTTATGGGTTCATCTTATAACCAGGGACCTCCAAAGTAATGTGCATTCCTACAGCCTTGTAATGAAAATATCAACAAATCTTTATTTAAATTTACAAAATCCCCAATAACCTGCAAGGTTCATTACAGCTTTAACCTTGTCAGGGTTGAAGATTAAATAAGGTTATATTAATTATTTCAAAAGTCTCCCAATATTAATTAAAATAAACAATTTAATTTATATTTAATAAACAAACAAAAACAGTTTGTATCAATATACATATCCTTATATTATTGTAAACAGCTTAGATAAACAAACATGTTATGCTATTTTAGGTAGGTCAGTATCTACTATTTAATTGATGACACCAACACACTGGGGCATGGTACTCTCAGTTTTAATGTTTAGCATAATGCTAACCATTTACAAATAATATTGAGTAATAACAGCCAGTAAATTAAAAGATTCCATAGTATCCATCAAATAACTGTTACATATTAGTAGGATTATTTTAAAGGGGTTATACATTGGTTAAAACATCTATTTATTTTGTTTTTTTCTGGCTGTCAAAAAATATCAAAAAAAGGTTGGACAGCAAAAGGCTGGATGTTGCAATTTTTGATGCTCTTGACAATGTCATTGATATAAACAATAAACAGTTTAGTGCCCTTGGGAAATGCCAAATATATTTTCTTTTTCTTCTGATGTATTATTCGAAAATCTTGTTTCCTGAGTACTATTTGGTATATAGCTCTTAAATAATTTGAGTACAACCCCCTCAATACCATTTTTTTAATTTTTCCAGGAGCATACACTTGTCTATCCCAATAACCTCTTTTGCACTTAAAGTAGTTTCCCAGTTCATTAACACTGTTTGTAATGCAGTTTCACAGGAATTTTTTGTTCAAAAGCCTGCCTGACAGTCACTAAGTAATTTGTTTGTTTCAAAGTGTTCTATTAATTGTTTATTAATTATAACTTCTAGTCATTTTTCTTAGACAGGAAGTTAATAGGTCGAAATTTTTCACATTTATTTGTGTTTGTTTTCTTTTCTATGGGGATGATTGTAGACTTTCTCCAATGTTTTGGAAACGTTCCATATTCTAAACTAACCGAAAGTATACTTAGTACAGGTTGTATGAAATGTTGTAATAAGTTATATATCATAGTGAAGTCAGTTATCTAGTGTGATGTATGTTCCCGAAATCCACATGGTTCGTCGGTGCCAAGTTTGTCAGAAAACCAGCCGAAATTACCAAGGCCATGTATCTACAATACCATCCCCATTTTTTGTAATTCATTCATTATTTCACTACTGGTGTTTAGAATTGTTGGCTGCAAAAATAAACGTGTTTATGAATGAATAGCCCTCTATGTCTATTATTACTCTAGGTAGTTCCATATAATTGTGAGATTCATTTAAAACAATAACATGTATCCTTGAATTTTTTTCAACTACTACAAATATAATGGATCAATAGATATGATTGAAATGTAGTACTTGTTTTAGTAAAATGGAAACTGTGAATACGCAGTTGGTCTCGAAAGCAATCAATTTCCACGGACAACAACTGCAAAAATTATGGGAAGGTGAATTTGGAGAAAATGATTTGGCTCGAAGAAATATTAAGGACTTGAATTACAATGTTTACTCGCAGAGACAGAAGAACCTTTCATTTCAGGATAGAGGCAAAAGACTGAAACTCCAACAGTTTCTGGTAAAGAAGGGAAACTTTATATTCAGTTTAGAAGCGACCCAGTTGAAACCCACTAAAACTGTAACAGAAGATATGTATGCTATTATGCCACCATTCGAAACTTACACTAGTGTCGATAAACAAAAAAGGCTACAATTCTTCATGCAGGTACGTCTAATTTACAAAACTTCCAATGCAAAACAACTTTCATTATTTTAAATTACAGAATGTGAAGGTGGGTGATTTGATTTTGGGTACCATTGTGAGCAAGCAACAATCAGGAATGATGTTGAAAGTTTTATGTACTGCTGGAACCTCCACCATCTTGTACGCTGCAGATATTAACATTAAGGTATGTTGTACTGTTTGCTACAAGACGTGAATTTCATGGTTATTTTTTACAGGCTTTTTGTCCCGTTGCTAATGTCATTCCAGCGGTAGATAAAAAAGGGGTAGCGCGCAGCTATATGATGAATGACTATGTCTGTTGTGAAGTGCTAGAAATTATAGCTGACACTGATAAAGTTGTGTGTGGTATGAAGGGAGTTACAAGGAAACCTACAGATCCGGAACATCAACCTGCTTTAGGGCTTATTAGTACCGACGATTTCCCTATTGTATACAAGTAAGTAGACGTCTTAATGTGTTTTTATTTGCTTTTCGTTTGTCTTCTTTGTAACAAAATGCACTGGATTATTTTATTTCAGGATAACTGTTTATATATCATTTCTGCGTGTTGATTATAGGTATTGTAATGTTATAATTATTATGTTCATAAGGCCAGATTTTTAGGGTTCAAAATTGTTATATTTTAGTTGTTTTTCAAATTGGAAGTTTAAATCTTATTATTATTCCATGATAAAGTCCTGTTTTGTTCATAATAAGTTATTCAATAAAATTGCTTATGGAGAGGCTAAAGAAAACTAATACTAAGACAAAGACTAAACTAGGGATTGAAAATATAGGAGTCTATTTGGTTTTTGAAACTATTAACGTTATCTAAAATAATTATTTGTTGTGGAAGAGGATTCCAAATATCAAAGATTTTGTTATTCAGAAAGTTTTGCCTGTTGCTTGTTCTAATAGGCTTTAAAGAGTGCCCAAGGAGACAGTCATCTAAGCGGAGTGGGAAAGCTGCTTTGAAAGTCATTCTTAAAATGTAAGATTTGTCATGACTAATCTCTCTGTACATAGGGCTAACACACAAAATACAATTTGGTTGCACATATTTGCACTTTTTCCAGCACTTCGTGCTCACGAACTAAATATAGATACCATGAAGGCCCGATGTATTCAATTATAGGTCGGACATAGCACATGTAAAGTTTGCAATATGTTTCGAAAGAACCTTTTGTGAGTTTACTATTAAACCAAGATCAGTGTTAAATATTCATTCATTTGTTTCGGGCAACACCTTTAATTTTAGAATTGTTCTCTTTATATTTAATAGTAATAAATTTCCAATTTATATTCTTCAAATCGTGGATGGTATTTTGCAACCAAACAGATGTGTGGTATAATTCTAGATACTTAATTAAAAAATAAATACTATTAATTCACGGCGAAGAACTGAATGGTCGTAAACTTTTCGAAGTAAAGTTGATAATTTTATGTGCTACTCCCCTGAAGAAGAGCGTTTAAGACTTCCAGGTAAAAATACCATCTTTGACGATTTGCTTTTATAATATTGTAATTTGTAACCTTTTATTACAACCCAACGAAACAGTCAGTATATGATGAGACCTTGCTTAATGTCTGCACACTGATGAAATACGGAGTTTGCGATGTGTAACACGGCACCCTTATCAATGTTTTGAGGTATCAACCAATTGGAAACACCATTCTTGTAGTTTATCGAGATCATTCTAGCAAACTTTGATAACTGATGTTATGATTTCTTTAAAGTTTTATGTTGTCAGCTTAAGCCGAAATTGAGCTTCACAGACAGTATTGAAGCTCACTGGAATATGCTCTATTAATAGGGGTCCAAGAATGAAATCTTGTGGAATACCGTTAGTAACTGGTTTTTCCTCGGACAATTATTGTCAAATCTGACTTTGAAGAACTTTATTAGAAAGGCTGAAAACCATTTGTTAAGAGTACCTCTTATGCCAAGATGATCGAGTTTACAGTTTGGCACACTGTCAAAGTCAAGGTGAATTGGACTAATCGTTGGTACAGTGTAGCAAATTGGTCAGAGTTGATTGGCCCTTCATAAAATTGTGTGAAGTTTGGGAATATATTTTAACGCAACAATTTGGTCGGCAACAATGGATTACATTACTTTTGAGACAATGGGAAGGTGATTGTTAGATTTCAATGTATTGTATTTTTTAAAAATTGGGGTAACTGATTTCCAGATGGGCGGAATACAGCCTTCTTAAAAAGAATTCATCATTTTGGACAATGGATATGATAATGTGTTAGCACATTTTTTTGAGAAATAAATAAAACATCAATGAAATTGTTATTTAAAATATTGTTTTGATAAAAAAATCAAAAAATCTATCTTTTTCAGGTGTTTTTTTTTTATTTTAGACTACAGAAATATGTTGATACTGTGTTATGTCCTTTATGACTTATTCTAATTTCATATTTACTAAAATAATTTGATAACTGGTGAAATAACCCTTCTACATTTACATATGATAAATATAGATGTTTTATATTTTGGATATATTGTAGGTTTTAATTGATTATCGTTTTTTTTTAATATAATTCATAATTTCTTCAGGACAATTATTTTTTCTTAGTGTAGTTTTTGTTTTAGTTGGAACTAAGAGTAACTGATTTTTTCCATTATTATTCATTAAAATTGACCAAAAATTAATATATAATATTTTTAATTTATCTAGTGTGCAACCTCTACTCTTTTTCTTTTTTTTTTCTGAGAGAAAATTGGTTCAATTTTCGAGTAACTATAACCGATTTTAATGTTATGTAAATATACTGAGTTAACTGAGTTGTTGCAAATGGAGAAAAATCTCTTATGTGAAATTTTATCAAACTACATACTCATTTTACTTTCCACCATTAATGATTAATACAATATCAATTATTTTGCATTCATAACTATTTATAAATATAATAAATTATAAAATTAAACTTGTTGAATAATCGAGTTTCTTCAACCCTCCATTACTAAGGTGCTTTGACAATACTACTAAAGTCGTCGGTTTCTGAGACTGATTTATTTTAACAGTTGTTTTCTTTAAGTTTTATTTATCTGTTTCTTTTGTAGACATGTTATTGTCTCTCAAACTGAGTATGTTTGGGTGTTTTACAGTAATCAATAAAAAAAATGTTTCTGATATATTTTTCACAATAACATAATTTAAGTAGGAAGTAGGGTAAGGTGGTTGACAATGGACCACCTATTTTTTAAAATGATGTGTTGCATTGGAATTTTGCCTAATATTAGGGTATCTATCATTGCATCGATATGTGATAATCTGCGGTAGACATTATCAAAAAATAAAATTCCAGCTCAGTTTCAGAATGATTCACTGTTAACCATGTTGGTACACAGTGGATTGACCTGTAGTTAACAGTGGATAATGAATACAATTATTTCAAAAACAAAGAAACATAAAAAGCTAAATCAAGACATATTCAATTGTGAAAGATTTTGTGGAAACTTTACGATTGTCGCCTAGCTGAAACACTGATAGGTCTGGACGGATAAACTTATATCACGTTTTTTGACAGGCACACAAAATTGTTGTTGCCATTTTATTTTTTGTCCGAGAAAACTAAAATTATATTCCATGTCATTGTTTACAGTTGCTAAAACCTTTGCAATGTAATAAAGACTTTGTTTTTTAGTAACAAATAAAACAGGCCTATTCTGCAAACTCTCTTCAGTCAACATGATTTCTTCGTTTTCTACTTTGTCTTCTACCAGTTATCATTGTCATCAGTGTCTTGACACAAGACTTCATCGGAATCACTTTGTAAAACTCAACATTTCACCTGTTTTTGGATTCCCTCCTTCTCTTAGCTGCGTTTCTAATGTTTGGTATTTTATTTTTCTCCAAAGTGATAATAATTTATTGGTCTTTATATTACAAGATTACATACACGGTAAACAATAAACATAATTTGTTCAGACGCGTCAAAAAAAAAAAGAAAGAAAAACGTTAACAAATCACTAGTAACCCAAATATCTTCAGCACATATTTATAAAAAAACACATAAAAATTGAACAATTACATTGCTTGGTGCACTTTGCAATTAATCAAATTGGCCAGACAGTATCAAAAACCTCATTTATTGACTAAAAGGCTTGGCTCAAAAGAATCCGTTTCACCACAAATTTCAATTTTTTAATTGGATAATTTTTCAATTCTTTTGGAAATGTATTATATTTTGACATATAAAACTTCAGTTTGTTTCTCAGTACTTACTAATTTCATTTTTACTGTTCTAACGACCTCTTTGCTTTTGGTATTGTAATCATATGTCATTGCCCCAGTACTGTATTTATTTTCATTTTTGTGTATGTATAAAATAGCCTTGAGTGTATATAAACATGGTACCATAATAATCTCTAAATCAATAAAGAATAGTTTTGCATGGTCTCTTAAAGTTAGCTCAAACCATTTAGCTGATTTTTTTTTATATAAAAATATCATTTGCTGCTGATAGTGAACCCTGTAGTACAATCCCATATTGCAAATGACAATCTATTAGCCCGAAATATGCAATTCTAAGAACATCTTTCCTTACCACATTTCTCAACTCCTCAGGGCAAACCTACCTTTGGACAGTTTCTTAATAATTTCTGTAATTTGTGTTTTCCAGCTGAGATTGCTGTCTCTATGAAAACATAGTAAACACACGTTATTTTCGTTGTCATTATTTGTTCTTTTGTTAAAATCTGTAATTTTAATTTTATCCTTATTCAAACAAAATACTTTGCATTGAAGTGTTCATTTTTTTCTAGTTTCTCTTTATAACTCTTCCAAGTCTACCCATATTACTTTAATCATAAATGTGGCATCATCTGCATAAAAAAGGTAACCACCATGTCAACATATGATTGCAGATCATTTATGTATAAAATAAACAAAAGAGGACCCAACACCAAACCTTGTGGTACTCCATGTATCAGATGTAATGTTGTAAACAATATATTACCTTCTACCAGTTAAGAATGATTTTAACAAGTTTATTGCTGAACCTCTTATCCCATCGTTTTCTAACTTGTCCTGAAGGTATGCCATGACACTCTATCGAAAGCTTTTGACAGGTCGCCAAACATAGCTCTAGTTAATATACCAGTGTCTTTATTTTTTGCTACTGTATGAATAATGTTTTGTTACAGCTTGAGTGGTTGAATGTAACTGCCATACTGCCTTCCACTAATATATCCTCTTACTTCTAGATACTTTAGAAGCCTCTCTTTTAAAATTATTTCAATGATTTTAGACAATACAGGTGTGATAGCAATAAACCTGTAATTATTGCAGTCATCTATTTATCTGTCCCAACTGACATAAACTGTATAATGTAGGATACTAATCCAGTTGATCTGGTGATTAGTGAATTTGATGTCAACGACTTATTATATTCACTAATCAGCAGGTCAACTGGATTTGTATCGTACGTATAGTTTTTGTGTCAGTTGGAACAGACCATATATCACCATGTTAGTGGATGGGGATCTTTAAAAAATTTGGAAATTCTCTAAGAAACATGCATTTATTAAATGAACTGTGGGTTCAGTTATCACATCCCCAGCATGTCTGACTAATAGTATAAGGGTCCATGCTTTTTGAGTTTTTAAGTGGTCTTAACAAAACTGAATCTTTAATAGATATACTCAAAAGATCTGATCCATTTTTATACAATGAGGGAATGTTTGCAATTAATTTATCAATTATATCAACAGAAAAGTTGTTCAATTCATTTGCCGTTAATTTACTACTCTTTTAAACTTGATCGTCAACAATCAATTAATATCTCATCTGTTCCTACTTCCTCGAAAAGTTGTAGGAGTCTTGTTCAATTTCATATCCTCCTTGATCCACTTTAATATTCCCGAAACAAAAAATGACCAATAAAATACAATGTTACTGTGCTTATTCCAAATCGTAACAATCTTACAGACCGTCCGTAACAAAGTAACCTTACTCAGATAAATGAAACCACTCACGCATATATGAAAGGGAGACCGGACGTTAGTAACGGAGAGGGTTAAGGAAATTATTTTGTTTAATAGTTGATTTGACTTCCAATTTGAAAAAGAAATTACATGAGTTTAAAACTTATTTCAAACAAGAATCCGAAAACTTTGATGTGCCCTTTAAATATTCTAAAAAGTAAGAATACGTCGATATTGCTAATTATTATTATTTATCGGTAAGAATAAATAGGTGAGAAGAAACATTTAAGTATGGTAAAGGCAGTGCTCTGCTTTGTTCAAGTGTTGCTAATTTTGGAAGACGTTGCACTAAACTATTTTTCTCTTTTTAGAAGACCTTTTGTCTTGCCATACAAAAATTACAGATACAGCTAAAGAACAAAAATAAAATGTAAAAATTGTTGTAAAAATTCTGTTTAGCACTGTGGCGTTACGCATCTAGAAAAATTTGCACCTTTTGAAAGATTACGAACAAGGTGAGGCTAAAGATTTTTATCACTTGGATGTGTATATATATCTAATACTGTATAGTTTAATTTTATTATTATTTTGTTTTTATTTATTTTGTCTTTTGTATGTACAATCCAGTTCATGTCATGTATTTTTCGCAGTACAAGCTGAAAAATGCTCCTCCCCCAGACACAAAAATTAAATAATATATATAGAGGAATTTATCACGCAGACGATTATAAAAAAATACCTTTTGTTTATGTACCTTTGAGGAGAAATTTGTATGTTTGACAAAAACGATATTCTTTAAAATATGTTTAAACAGGAGCTGTACCAAATTGGATACACACATTATCTTCGGATCATGGTATGTATGCTATTTTCAGGGTTATTTGTTCTAGCAAAAGAGATTCCCATCCAACTATTTGTAAATATATATTGGGTGTTTATAATAAAAGTGACAGTAGAAAGATACGATACATATGGAAAAGAAGGAATGGATATATATGATAATAATTGGAACATATTTCCTGTAAAATGGTGATGGAAGATTGGCCGATATCATCGTGGATTTTAATAAATATCACTGATTGATTTGATTCTTGCTCTTCCCATCGTTAATCTCTTTAATTGTCTTTTGGTTTTGATTTACATCAACCTATTTATTTTAAATTGGAAATACAGGGTGTTGCTAAATTCATGTGAAAAAATTCATTCAGGAGGTGATGGATTTTTCCGATAACAAAAGTTTCTCAGCCCACTCCCTATTAATTGATTATTAATGGGGTGATATTGCACTGCAACCTTAAGGTTTATTGTGTCCCGCTTTTGTTACCTTCCGCCTCGCTGCAACAATCTTTAAAAAATAATAATAAATAAATAGATAATCCTATTTTTTTTTTCGGTTGTATGATATGCAACTTTAGGTTCCAGCTAGCTTGCAGTAAAAATGGGTGTGGATTATTATACTTACTTTCAGCTTGATATTTCCTGATTTCCATTTGATTTTGCCAAAGCCTAATCTTCAGTTCACGTTTCCCCGAAAAATCAGAAAATTGAGAAAAAAGAGATAGACCCACCTTAAAAATACTCTTTTTTACTTTTTTGTAGAAATATTTTTAATTACAATTAAATATATAGTCTGTATCTCAAATTACTAAGAGAAAAAATAACTAATAATAAATGAGTAAAAAAAGAAAAATCTATTTACAAAAAAATGTTTCTAATAAGAACTAACAAAAAAAATGGTACTGGCTCACTATTATCTGCTTAAAAAAATAAAGCTGGAGCAAAAAAATTATATATAGGCTTATGTTGTCTTTGTCTTTTTACCTAATGTTCTTACAATGGACCTATTAATCACAATATATTAAAAGAACAGAATTAAGTAAAGTCACCTCAAATATTTAATACATATGGACTTACTAATTTTTTGCGACCTGGTGAAAACGTTTATTGCTATTTTAGAGTCAACTTCATCACAAGAGTATTTAGTAATAGAATTGGATGTTTTCGAGATTCCTATTGGCAGTTTCACTTACAGCACACTAATCATTGTTGGTGTTGTTGGAGAAGATCTTCAGGCTATTTTTTATTTGAGTGAATGTAAATGACGAGTACTCAGTGTGTATATATTTATTAAATACCAGCTAAGCGCTTTCGGCCATCAAAGCTGTCCTATAAAATTACAATGTTTGTAAAATTTTGAAAAAAACAATTAAAAAATTGGACTTGCGTCATAAAAAGATCCTAAAACAGGTGTCAAAAAACATCCAGCTAACAAAACTGAAGCAATGTATGATGTTAAGTCAATGTTAAAATTATTATCATTAAAAAAAAAACAAATTCACTCGGTTTCTTCTCTTCTATACATGCCTAGTATGGATCTAGGTTTGCCATACCTATCAAAAACTTCTTAATCACATTGTTCCCGTGTAACCTAGCGATGTATGGGTCATAGTTGGATTCATCAACAAGTGTTCTTTATCTTGCAGCTCTTATCAAATTCTGTCCTACCCTTTCACTCTTAACATACTCCTATGAATTCTCTTCTTGTACATGCCTAGTGTGGGTCTAGGTGTGTAACAATTAACCTAAATTGAATAATCACGTTGTGTTCTTGACGCCGGGCTATGTATGGGTCATAGTTTCGGTCATCAGGTCACAATCACTTTACCATTTACATCTAATTCATATGGGAGGCCATCAGCTGTTGGGTTCACCTTGCCAGTGTACTTTTCCACCTTCGTCACTAGATTATGTAAACCCCTCTAGAATTTTACACGTTTAGGTTTACTACGCTTGTTCCTGATTGGCTGGGGAATGGATCCAACCCCTAAGTCAATTTTCAGTATACAATCAAGGGTGGAAGAGGGATTTTCCTATTCACCTACATTACATGAATGTTGGGAATTTGAAGGGAGATTTTTCGATTTTTTTTGGTTTTATCACATTTTTAACTTCATTTTTTAAATCTATATATATAAAAGAAAGTCGTGTTAGTTACTCCACTTATAACTCAAGAACGGCTGAACCGATTTAGCTGAAAATTGACAGGGAGGTAGTTTAGAGCCAGGAGAAGGACATAGGATACTTTTTATCCCGTTCGACAGCATTCCCATAGGATACTTTTTATCCCGTTCGACAGCATTCCCGTGTGACTTGACATGAAACGTCAGTTACTATAAAACGTGGTATAACAAAAAGAATCAGACTTGGAATAACAAAACGCAAATGACAGCTATGTAATTGACGTATAATGACAGCTATGTAATGACGTATGGATGACAATTTGATATTTGTAAGAAATCAATAATAAAACTATTTCTATTAAATAAATCATTAACAATTATAATGTAATGATAGTGTCATTGCCCATTCGTATAAACAGTGAAGTGAACTATAAAACTCGGTATGGTTGAAAATTTGAGTTTTTAGGTGAAGTGAAGTTTAATTAATAATGCCGCGACCAAGACGATCGAATCTTTCCCGACAAAGCCGTGATGCAAGAAGAATACGAAATACTGCAAATGAAAGGAGTGAAGAAGAACGAGAAATTGCACGTGAACAGCGCCGCGATAGTGCTTCTCAATCACGAGAGCAAATTGAAGCAGCCCGTGAAACAGCTCGGTTGGCAATGCAGAATCGTCGAGCGAACAACAGAGGTCAACAAATAGATAATTTGCGACGCAGAACAAGATATTTATCAAGTGTTGATTTGAATCGAGCAGCGTTTCAATACGATTGCAGCAATGATTACAGCTTGCTTCCTAGCGTTTGCATTGGGCAAATGGACGTAGTTTGCGAGTATTGTGGTGCATTAAAGTTTTCCGGAGAAACGCCTGGATTATGCTGCCTTAATGGTAAAGTGAAATTGCCATTGTTGACTCCGCCACCTGAGCCATTGTATTCATTGCTTTGTGGCGAAACACAAGAATCACGCCACTTTCTTGCATTTACTCAAAAATACAATGGTTGTTTCCAGATGACGTCATTTGGGGCAGATATTATCGAAGAACGAGGATTTAATCCGACATTTAAGGTATTTATTTTTGTACTTATATAGAATGTATTTAAAGAATAACATTGCTTAATGATACATCTGCTGAAGATTTCTCGGAGCAATTTCTGACTATCGTTAATGGTCAAGTACCTGTCGATTAATCGAGCGGATTAATATCATTTCCAAATAATTTCTGTAATTTTGTCTCATCAAAAGATGAACTTATCAACAATGTATTTCCAGAAATTATTTCTAACTACAAAAATAATGAATGGTTGAGTGAGCGAGCAATTTTAGCGGCTAAGAATAAAGATGTAGATGACCTAAACTACATAATTCAAAATAAGATCATTGGAACAATGCATTCATTCAAATCTATTGACTGCGTCACAAATGAAGATGAGGCCACCAACTATCCAATTGAATTTTTAAACTCTGGACGTGCCTGGCTTACCACCGCACAATTTACGCCTAAAGGTTGGCTCCGTAGTAATCATGCTTCGAAACATAAACCAACGAAAACTGTGCAACGGTACGCGTTTGGTGGTTAGAAAATTGATGAACAATGTAATTTACGCTACGATAATGATAGGAAAATTCAAAGGTGAGGAAGTTCTCATTCCGAGGATACCGATGATCCCAACCGATATGCCGTTTGAATTTAAAAGACTTCAATTTCCGATACGTCTTGCATTTGCCATGACCATCAACAAATCACAAGGCCAATCCTTAAAAGTTTGTGGTTTAAATCTAAGAACATTAATGTTTTTCCCATGGTCAATTATACGTGGCATGTTCACGGGTCGGAAGACCATCTGCGTTTGTTTTTGCGCCTGATAATAAAACAAAAAATGTCGTGTATCACAAGGTACTTAAATGAAGAGCAACCTATGTACTAAAATATAGAAATAATTATGAATGATTAATGTAGGTATTTAATTTTTTTTGTATTTTTTCCAATTAAAAAAAAGTCTGCTTATTTGTTG
This sequence comes from Galeruca laticollis, assembly GCA_963921935.1. NCBI lineage: Eukaryota > Metazoa > Arthropoda > Insecta > Coleoptera > Chrysomelidae > Galeruca > Galeruca laticollis. The sequence continues at coordinate 3,946,029 of OY998179.1, forward strand.
CCATTAAGGCGGAACAAAGTTCGCCGGGTCAGCTAGTTTAAAATAAATGTAATACATAGGGTTACCTTAATTTTCAGTTCGCTATATGCATTTTTCCATCCTTTCAAACATACATTTGATTCAATGTTCATAACACAAATATGTTGTATTGTTATACACTTGTTGTTTTACGGCACGCTGGCTTATTAGCCACCCTATTTTAACGTCAAACTTGTCATCGGATATAATTTAGTTTGAACTTCTGAATGGGAATTTCTTAAAGGGGGATTTTAATGTTTTTTTTTAATGATATCATTTTAACAATGACAACATCATACATTGCTTCAGTTTTGTTAGCTGGATGTTTTTTGACACCTGTTTTAGGATCTTTTTATGACGTAAGTCCAATTTTTTAAATGGTTTTTTTCAAAATTTAACAAACATTGTAATTTTATAGGACAGCTTTGATAATGGCCTAATGGCCGAAAGCGCTTAGCTGGAATTTAATAAATATATACAAACTGAGTACTCGTCATTTACATTCACTCAATTTATATCTAGTGTGTACACCATACCCACAGACAGTTCTATTTTTTATTTAATCTTCAGTCCCTGTACAAATTTCCTATTATGTCGTTTTAACACTGAGAAAACTTTAGTTTTATCTTACAAAGGAGCTTTGCAACCTCTCGAACTTAACAATGACTTAATTTGATCTTCAAATTCGATTAAGTTTCTTGGTTTCCATATTGACGGTCCTTAAATGGTCTGTACATGTAGACACTTTAGCGAAAAAATTATCTTCTGCTTGTTTTGTCATTGAATCTGTGCCTGAACAGTTTGATTCTTGTACTGCTTTAATAACTTACTACTCTTTATTCAAATCACACATTCGCTATGGTTTGCCTTTCTGGCGGTCTTGTAATTTGCACCTCTTCACATCTATGTTTAAACTAAAAAAAGAGCTATTCGTTACATTTATGGTTTGAGTAGTAGGGTGCATTGCGAATTCTATTTTTAAAAATACAAAATTTTAACTCTTCCTGCTCTATTCATTTTGGAATCCGTGTGTTTGATTCGCAAACACTTTCACAATTTAACTGAGACCAATTCATAGATAACCTACTACAAGAAAACATTTCGATATTTATTATTATATATTATAATACCCACCTCTGATCTGGTAAAAAATTCCATTACCTTCAATGCCGAAAAACTATTCAATCAACTACTTTTAGAACTGAAAGTAGCAAATACATTTAACAGGTTCTGGAGATAGACAAAGGCGTTTCTGCTTCAGAGACCTTATTATTCAGTGGCAGGATTCTGCAATCTACCCTAGACTTCTGAGTAACATTGGCGTAGTTCAATATTTGGGATGATGTACGATGTTAATATTGTATTATAATTATTAATTTAAATTTGTATTTTTTATAGTTTTATCTATTTTTAAACTATGTCGCTTTGTCCATAAAATTGTAAAAATGTTTCATGACAATAAAGCTTATGTCTCTCTCTCGCTCTCCCTTAAAAACAAAATACGCAGTTAGGTGCTAAATGATGATCATGACGTCGATATAACTTGTCCCCTAACATTTCCTTTCTTTTTTTACCGAATCAATGGGTCGTGGAAAAAATATTTTAAAATAAACTGGAATTTTAAGTAAAATATTGTTATTTTACAAAACTAAATCTCGAGAAAATATTTCATATTAAATAAGATTAGCGATGCTAATTTATCCCCCTTAAAATGTAACTGCAATGCTGGAAAAATTATTAGTCCTTTGCTAGTGCTAGTTTCTATCTTTACTGAAATTTGAGAAAAAAATATACACATCGCCTTTCAGGGCTGAGGAAATTTTGTTATAGGAAATATTTATCATAATTTCATATGAATAATCACTTGAATTTTTTTGCATGGATTTAGGAAGACCCTCTATATTTTACGTAGAAGAAAAAAAGCTTCACGGATGGTAATAATTGGTCTTTTTTGAAGGATGCAAGTATATTTTATATAAAAAAATTGAACCTCCGAATGGTAAACAAGCAGAACGTACTCGAAACTTGCAGTTAAATTTTGTAAACGGACACTCAGTGGTTTCTAATCGAAACATCATTTTTTTGGCTTACAGAAAAGCATTGGATTACAAGAATGAGTCTTACGACAGTGTATTAGAGAAGAGCATCGGGTTCAATAACCCAAATAACATTCAATATCTATCCGAGATCATGGGTACAGACAAACACTTGAGCTTTCTATCTGGATTAAAGTAAGTCACATTCAATCGCCTTTCGTAGTTATGATAATTGTCATTATAAATATTATTTTACAGATACAAATTCCCCGATAACGAATACGCTGGCGAATTGAGACAAGTACAAGCGAGCAAATGGGCGTATCGTAATGTAGCTGACGGCATAGATCATTTTAAAGCGGGTAATCACGTAGAAGCATTCCAGTGTCTCAATAAAGCCCTCAATATCGATCCGAAGAATGTCGAGGGTCTCGTCGCCAGAGGCGCCCTCTACGCTAACAGCGGAAATTTCCAAAAAGCTATAGAAGATTTCGAAACTGCGCTAAAATTGAATCAAAATCACGCGAACGCTAGAAAATACATGGGAGAGACTTTAGTGGCTTTAGGAAGAAGTTACGAGGAAGAAAATAAGATAGAAGAAGCTAGAAAAGCTTATCAGAGTTGTTTGGGTATCATACCTTATCACGAGGAAGCTCAAAATTCGTTGGAGTTTTTAAAAACTAAAACCCAACCGAAAAATCTTATAGAACCGACCGAACTTTTGTTACCGGCCTTGAACGTTTCGGCGAAACCTGCAGATGTTAATGACGCCCTCAAACAGCTCCTTAAAAACGACGAAGAGGATAAGAAAGATAAAAAGAAGAAAAAGAAAAGCAAGAAACGTAAGAATAGAAAAAGATCGAGTTCTAGTTCCAGTTCTAGTTCGTCGGGTAGCGGAGAATCATCTTCGAGTTCGTCGAGTAGCAGTAGCGATTCTAGTTCCAGTTCGGGCGATTCGGACTTTAAGAAAAAGAAGAAGCATCGCTCGCGGTCGCACAGACGTAAAGAACGGGAGAATTCTTTGAGTCCGTTGAGTAAAAGGATGGCTTTGATGGATCAGAGTCACGAAACTCAGAATGCCGGTTATAATTTCAATAAACCCGCCGCTAGTACTAATTTCGAATTCAGTTTCGAAAAACCCGAACTGGCCAAACCAGCCGCCGACAACGATTACGAATCTAAAGGTAAAAGAAATTTCATGTTTTAATAAATTTAATATATTTATAGCGAATTTATTTTCTAGTGCGCACCTTTTTGGCCGAAACGAAGGGCGATTCCGATTACGAAGATAAAGTAAGGAAATTCTTGGAGGAGAGCGCCAAATGGAAGAAAGGCAAACCCGACGATAAAAAGAAGAAGAAAAAGAAAGAAAAGAAAACGAAAAAGGAGAGCAAGAAAAAAATGAAAAAGGATAAGAAGAAGAGGAAGCAGAGTTTCGATCTTAGCGAATTGGACGAGGCGAAAAAATGGAGGGACGCCCTTAAGAAGGAATTGAGTAAGGAAAAGAAGAGTAAAAGGCATAGTATACCGTCCGATGAAGAGGAATACTTTTTACAGAAGTCCGGTTACAGCAAGAAGTAAGTTTTTTTTTATTTATCATTTTAAAGGGGTAGAAAGTGGCGCAACGACTTTGACAATAATATTTGCTAAATTTATAACTTGTTTTTTATTTATTAACTTTCACTTTTTAACGCATCCTAAAACAGTACTAGTTGTCAAAAATTGTGTATTGAAGATCGACAGATAGATCAGGGTCGATAATTTTTGAGATCAAAAAAAATAGTAGATTTTCGAAATCTTCAAGACCATCACCTTTTTCGTCTCTAACATTATCTCCAGTCTACATTGGTTCTTCATCCACAATTTCATGTGAATCATCAATTTCCTCGTATGTTTTTTTCTTCCACGTTGGAGCATTTACAGAACCATGACAATTTTTCCATTTTAAACCGTGTTTTCGGCAGCCACATTTTAAACTGTTACATCCAGTTTCACAGCTGCAGCAAATAGTTTTGAGCAATATTTCCGGAATTAATTCCTTTTCTGTAAATTGGGCATAATGCCGCGTCAGTTCGTTACCCAGCCAAGTTTGAAGGTGATAATATGCCCTGTAACATTGTCTTTCAAGATTCTATTTCTACATTTAAGAATTCTGGTAAGCTGGGTTTTCTCCCGTATAATAACTCATTATAGCAATATGCAAACATTTTTACAAACTCGCACCAGTTATCCCTAGAATCTTTGATAAAGTTTGTTATATACTCATTAAATGTTCTATGTAATCTTTCACAACTGCCTATTGCCTCAAGATGATTCAATTCTTACCAATTGATATTTTCGAAATCTTAATTGATTCAGTGTTATATCATCATTTTTACATTTATAAATAGAATTGATTAATTGTATTCCATTTTTTCGATATCTTCTTTTTTTGCATCTTTTTTATAAAAAATATTGGCCAAATTTGACAAATTTTTATTGTCAAATAATGAATTTACGATACTTTTCTTATCCGGTTGATCCAGGGTATCGCAACCAGAAAAACAATGCAGAAATGCAACAATATTTTTGAAGGATTGATATTTGAAACTATTAGACATGAAAAATAGATCTTTTACATTTCCAGAACCTGGCTTGAGAAAATAAATATCATGATTATTTGAATTTAATTGATTCAAAAGCACCAAAAGATCAATATCTTGACCCACAACAATGACAGTTTTTTTTTAGTAGTTGGGTGACTTTGGCAGATACCAATTAACCAGATTTAATTTGTAATCCATTTTTACGGACGAGTTATTAAACAAAGTTTTCTTGTAAACAATTATGTTGGTATGTTTAAACAAGGTTTTCTTGCAAACATTGAACATTTGCAGATATACGTTCTCTGTGTTAGTATGTTACGTATGTTGTTAGTACTTGTGCTTCTATTTTTTTCTTTTTGTCTTTCCCTTTTTTTGTTTTTTTTTTCATCGACGCACTTACAAGATATTTAATCGCAAAATTGCTTACAGCGTATTTATGTTAGTATGAGGTTTTACAATTTCATTTTGCACCTTTTCAGATGATTATAAAGACAATATAAAATATTAATGTTGTTGCTGAATACAATTTGGTTTAGACATATAGGTAGTTTTACTTTAAGATCTATTAAATCCTCGTAGAAAGTATTTAGATTTGCTTGGAATTGGGAGCATTCTAGTTTACATGGGTTGAATAACCAAGTTTGCCACATGTGCAAACTGGATTTTCAATTATACCTATTCTCTGTTTATATAGCGGTGTCCTAGCATGTACTGATCTTAATCTATTTATAGTAACAATGTGAAATCTTGACTTGTAGTTCTGTCCATGAATGTTACTTTCATAAACTCTTTGCCATTCGAGTAGCAGACTGTTCCTATATTCACACTTAATGTCGGAATGTGGTACGGATTTTATTGTTAATTGTTCTGAAGAAATGCCCGATTTTGCTAACCTGTCAGCAATTTCATTTCCTTTTATACCCGAGTGACCCTTTATCCAGACCACTATGGTATTTTTATTTTGTTGTCTTATATTATGATCTTTTAGAATTTCTAATTCCACATGGGATACATTTCAGGAGTCATGTATATTTTGTAACCTGTCTACGAGGCTTTTACTGTCTGTAAAAATGACTGTATTTCTTATATCGGTTGATGAAACATATCTCAGCGCGAACAGCACAGCGTAATTTTCAAGTGTATAAATTGATGTTTCCTTAGGAAATCGCTTCAAAGATGTATGGGAAGTGCTAGCATCGTAAAAGGCGCATCCTTTGCTTGTCTTGAAACCATCTGTATATTGGTATTCTGACTAGAAATGGTTGATTTGCTCTAAGTATGAAGTTTCCGTTTGGGTTTACGTAACTTGTTTCCATTTTTGAAGAGAATAAAATGTGGTGTTGCTCTGCATAATATGGAAGTGTATTTGAGAATACAATTTCCTGGTACTTGAGGATACGTGTGTAGCTGTCCACAGTTAGCGGAGTTTTTTTGTGTTGCCAGTATGGGTGGGTAAGGACTAATATCGAAAGGTTGTGTATGGGGGAATGGTTTGAGCATGTTTAGCAAATAATTTAGTTATGAAAATATCACTGATTAGTTTTCTTCAAAGGGATAGTGGAGGCTCTATTGCCTCTGCTTCCATGACATCTACTGACGTTGATTTTAAATAGCCAAGCCATCGATTTTTTTGAGTTTCTATTTTTTGTAGATGAGATTCCACTGCTGTTCTGTAAAGGTTACTACTGTAGTCGAAAATTGATCTTGTCATTATCCTCTGTTAAATAGGAGTGCGATGTTAGGGTCTGCTCCCCATTTAGTACGACAGAATGCTTGGATGATATTTATTGAATTTTTGAGCTTTTTTATAATGTTGTGGATGCAATTTTTCCAAAGTAATTTGCGGTCCAGGTAAACACCCAAATATTTAACCGTGGTTTTGATTGGAAAGCGATAGGGTCCTAATTGAATTTCCCCTGGTGGGATGTTTCTCTTTTTGTCAAAAATACATACTTCTGACTTTTGTTGAGATAATATGAAGTTGTTTGTGGACATCCATTGTTTAATATTATAAAAATCAGTGCTAAGTTTGTCCAAAGTAATATTTAGATTTTTGTTTGTAGAGTAGAGCAGTAAATCATCTGCGAATTGGATAGTATTTGTATTTATTGCTATAGAATCAATACCTAGGGTATATAACACGTAAAGAAGTGGGCTTAATATACTCCCTTGTGGAAGTCCTATCTGCGATTGCGTTTCACGTGGCGAATTCAAGTCTTGGTTTATTTTGTTGTATGTAGTTCTTTCTGAATATAGAGATCAAGAAAGTTGCTAGGTCTGTAGGAACACCAATATCAGTCAGTTTGTGGGTTCGTATGTCAAGAATAACATTGTCAAAAGCTGCGGAGATATCCAGGAAATCTGCTACTGTTTTATCTTTATATGTGAAACCTGTCTGAACGTCAGTGGCAAACATTGTCAAAACTTCTAAAGTGGACCTAGATTTCCTAAATCCATATTGACTTTTTGGGAGAATATTTTTCTAGCCACTGTTCCAACCTATTCTTGATGAGTCTTTCAAAGGTCTTAAAGATACATGAAGCTAAAGAAATTGGTCTGTATGAGTTTGATTGGTGTAAGGGTTTTCCTGGTTTTAATATTGGCAATACTACATATTCCTTCCAACTAGTTGGAATACTATGTTGTTTTGTCCAAATAAGGTTATAAATTTTCAGGAGGGATTTTTTGTGTTCCGGTGGTAAATTGTATAACATCGAATAGGTAATATTGTCTTTGCCGGGAGAGTTATTTGTTGGTTTTAAAGCTCTTTCGAGTTCCCACATGTTTATGTCGTTTAGTAAGTGTTGACAATTTTTGCGGCAAGTAGTTACCATTGGGCTTGTTTTGATATCATTAACCCATGTGGGTGAAATTCATGGAATTTATTTTGCTGTTTTCTGTTTTTATAGGATTTAACTTTTTGCCACACTTCCTTTATTGGTGTTAAGGAATTTAGACTTTCACAGTATTTAGCCCACTGTTGTTTTTTGGTGTGTTTGAATGTTTTTTTAGCTACTGCTTCCAGTCTATTATACTCCATTAGGATTTGGACATTTGGGTTATTTTTGTATTTTATATACGCCTCTTTTCTGTTTTTTGCTGCCTCTTCACAGGTTGAGTTCCACTATATCTTCGGATTGTGGTGCCTTCGGGGATTTGAGTTTGTCTTTTTCTTTGGTATGGACTTCTCAGCTGCCATATTAATGTTATCCACAAATTTGTTGTAGCACGTTGCAGGTGTAATATTTTCTAGTGTTTCGATGTAATTTGTCCAGCTAGCATTTTTAGGTATTCAGATGTTATGTTTTATATTTTGGAAATGTGAGTGTTGTTGTGGTGATTCGAATTAATATATTAATGGTAACTATTAGGCGTGAAAAATAGATCTTTTACATTTCCAATATCTGGCTTGAGAAAATAAATATCATGATTATTTGAATTTAATTGATTCAAAAGCACCAAAAGATCAATATCTTGACCCACAACAATGACAGTTTTATTAGTATCTCTGGCAAATTCTATCGAGGTCTTAATTATGTTGGCATCAGCCATCTTCTTCTGCTTGTTTACATGAAAATCCTTGTGACTGTAATCTTTTACTTTTCCGCCCAACCTTTATATATGCGAGAAAAGTATTGGTTTACCCGAAAAAAAGTTGGAATTTTGAAATTTTTTTTGAGTTATTTTTACGTTTTTCATCAACAACAACACGAAAAACGGTTTTTAGAAAAAAAATCCTGTGTGTATGTCGTCGTCGTTGTCGTCGGCCACTTTTCCTTACATGTCTTGTTAGCATATGATACAGTCTCCAGAGTGCAATAAGTCAGCAATTTTATGATTGAATATTGTTAGGGACATGTCACAGATGATCCTTATTGATTTTCAGCTCACCAGAGCCAGTACAACGGGTGCTATTATGGTACTTGAAGTACGATATTTTGTCATTTTTTGAGAAATATCAGTTTGTTAGCACGATACAGCCTCCGGTGTTCAACAAGTCACCAATTTTATGATTGAATATTATTCAGGGCATCTCACTGATGAACCCTATTGATTTTCAGCTGACCAGAGCCAATACAACAGGTGTTACAGTACTTTAAGTACGATATTTTTGTCTTTTTTGGAGATGTTTCAGTTTGTTAGCACGATACAGCCTCCGGAGTATATACAAGTGACCAATTTTATGATTGGATATTATTAAGGGCGTCTTAAAGGTGAACTCTATTGATATTCATCTCACTAAAGCCAGTACAACGGGTACTCTATGGTACTTGAAGTACCAAATTTTTGTCATTTTTGGAGAATCTTCAGTTTGTTAGCACGATACAGCCTCCAGAGAGTATACGATTGATCAATTTTATGATTGAATATTGTTCAAGGTGTCTTACAGATGTACCCTATTGATTTTCAGTTGACTGGAGCGAGTACAGCGGGTTCTATAAATCCAGATATACTGAATTTTTGGTTATTTTTGGAGAAATTTCGGTTTGTTAGCACATTACATCCCCCGAAGTGTATACAAGTAACAATGTTCAGGGCCACAGATGTGGAAAAGTTAGTTTTAATCCTTAAAACCGTTTATTTATTAACGTTTTTATTATTTTGTCCTTGTTTTTTTTGTTAGATAAAAATAATTGTTTTTTTTGTATGATTTTGATAATCGAACTCTGGAATATTGTCTGAGGTTTTTCTACGACTACGTTCTCCTCTTTTAGTTGAATTAGCTGCTGATACTGTTGTCAGAGCAACTGATTTTTCAATTTCGCGGTAGTACCCATCAAAAACGATATAGCTGCTTGCTGTGTGATTTTTTTCTACATAGATCAAATATTTATTTATGATCTTCCGCCGTTTCATTTTTCTGCCAAATTACTTTGTACAGTAGAAATCCATTATTGACGACATGCACGATGCCATCAGAATCCGTTGGTCCATTCATACTCGAGTTTTTTTTCGTTTATTTGCATTTTCTGAGAACATTTACCATAGTAATATATATTTTTTTATACCATCAGAAAGTACAGATTTAAACGAACAAAAAGCCCACCGACTTTTTTAGAAAAAAGCAGATACTTTGAGGTGAGAATTTTCGACTGAAAATTAGGGTGCTTTTTCGATATTAAGTCAAAATAAGGTGAAAAAAATAAATATTTTAAATTGCTCCGTGTTTGGGACATAAATAGGTAAGTATTCACCAAATTTCGTGAAAAATTTTTTTTGTAAAAGATAAAAATAAACAAAAACTGAATTTTCCACATACATTTTAAGGTTACGTGAAAAAGTTGTAAATACAAAAGTTGTAGATCTTTTTATTACCTACAACCTTGTCATTTAGCTTTTTGCATAGGACTTTTAGTTTTGCCGGAAATCAAGATATACGGTTTTTTATCCTTAAAACTCGCCTCCTTCCACATCCCGACCTCTGATCGCCCGTAAATTATTTTTCCTTTCGTTTTTCTTATATTCTCTTCTGTTTCCTACTACCACTTTTTACCATTTTCAAAATTATCGACCCTGATTTAAGAGAGCTCACGTTTCTTGAAGACGAAAATGATGTCTTCCACTTAAGGGTGGATTATTACATTAAGCGAGTCTACTAGCTACTAGCCGGGAAGCTTACCATCTGATAGTAAACTTGTCCAGTTAAGGTTGTGTTACACTAGGCTACTAGGTAGCTAGTAGCAACCTACCACCCAATCTGACAGTGTTGAATTAGCTTTCTAGCAGCTAGGTCCACCACATGTTTGTGTTAACATTTTCTTTTGTAACTGATTTTTGTTGTTGTACATGATAAATTGAGTGGTCTGGTGAAGACGTAATTATATTTTTAAAATCTACAGAAAATAACGGTGTCTTTGGGACATAACATCTCATTTTTGGATTTCATCACATTTTTTTGGATCTCCTGACGGATTGTAAGTGAAATATTACACCTAACGGATTATAGATTTAAAAAATGGATTCGTATTTATATTTTATCAGGAAATAAAACTATTTTACTGTAAACGAATCTTTGTATTGTTGAAGAAAGTCGTTGTGGCACTTTTTTTCTTGGTTACTTAAATGAACAATTTTGGGATTTTTGTTGTGTGGCTTACTATATACATCTTAATAAACCCTTAAAAACAATAATCCATCTAAAATTAAAATAGGTTAATATAATATACACAAAATAATAAAGCGATATTGTGTTTAGATTCTGTTATCATGTGTTTTTTCCTTAAGGATGTTGATAAACTTGGTTAGAACAGCAATCTTTGATTCCCTGAGAGTTTACCTAACTTATATTTCTTGCTGAACTGGGATTTTTTTAGTTTAAGCATACAAAAATTTAAACAAGAAAAGACTTTGAAACAAACATGGAAAAACGTTTAAAGCGCAGAACAGAACAAAAGAAACTGTAAGGTCGGAATTAATAATTAATGATTGTTATTGATTTCAATTTTTTTTTTAATTTAGGGCTCTTTCACATTACAATTTTAGAATCTCATTCTGGAATCCAATTCAAGAATCATAATGTGAATGAACGAAAAAGTTGAATGAGTATTATTCGTAAAACGAGCCATGTTCAAGACGTCTCATTCTTTCGAATCGCAAGTATGAAGAGTTTCTATTTAAATATATGTAGAATAACATAATGCTACTGGAATGAAATTCTAGAATCTTAATTTAAAAAAGTCTTCATTTTCTTCTTTTGGTGCTATATAAGAACCCCCTAACATTGGCGAACTTTTCTCGGTTTTCGGCTAATCTTAAAGGATGTTTGCCAGACTCTCTTTAACAAGAGAAGTTGCAGTCGTATGCACGAGCTTATTGTCAAAACCAATGGGCATAATTCTTTGTTCTATGCTATCGGTCGTTATTAGGCGACAAGATATAATGTGGTTTCTGCGATTGTCAATGTTCCAACTTCTGGTGGCTCCTCTCGTGAAACGGAGAGTCTAAACGCGAATATTATTCAGCTATGACATCTGTTTCCTTCCAATTACTCTGCGGCCTCGATTTTACCTTTGATAATAAGCTGCAGAATTATGTATCGGTCTCGTCTAAGAGCACATCCTAGGTAGGAAATGATTTTTTATGTCATACGCCCGGTATACTAATCAATAAAAGATGATTAACCCTTTCAGTACTGAATTAACTTCCGGTGAAAATTAACGTATGAAATTTTACACACTCGATCTATGATTTATTTGCAATTTTTTGGTACTATTTTGGAACATGTAGAGTTGCCCAATTTTGGGCAACTAGGTGATACACTATTGTGTATATTGTGACTGAGTGTCATAAAAATGAATTATATGAGACGACATGAAAAGATTTATTGAGTATGATGCAAAACAAAGCAGTTTCTGTTTTTTACAATGCATAGGTGCACTTCATAATTATCAAAGAAGAGTTGGTGGTTCAGGGAACTAATTCTGTTGGCCAATTTCATGACAACGGAGCCTCCTAGACCAAAAACTTCGAGTTCTTCTGGGTTCAATTCGGTAGTGGACCCCTGGTACAACACAAAATCATACAATAAACCACTTTCTCCACAGAGTGCAAATATTTTTATGCCCCATGGAGTTGGCTTATTCTTTATATGGGGGGTTCAGAAGTAAAGTGGATCAAGTCCTAAAAGCTAATTATGGAGAAAATGAGGGTTTAACTTTTTTAGAGTTTATTAATTAAAAAACAACACATTTGGGAAAAAAATAAATAAAATGCTTTATTACACTTTATTTTGTACATCTGTACACTAAAACAACTTAAGAAACCACTACGGTAATTTTTAAAACAGATTGTTTGTAATTTTTTGGACTTGAACCATTTGATAACTGAAATTATTTTAAATCTTAAACATAAACAATTTCATCGGTAGATTCTACTTGGTCATCAAGGGATTGGTTGCCTGCGTTTTGTCTCGTGCCTTCAACTGGTAAATTTTTGTAAAAATTGTGATGCATTGGCGGAATAAAACGTAGAAGATCTTTCATGTGTTGCTTTTTAGATTCGGTTACGTTACGTCTTGATGGATACAAAGGCTCCTGTTGGATGGTAGTCAATGATGATATTTTTCTTCCTGGTCTAGTTTTATTCAAATCAACTGTTTCAAACGCAGTGTCTTCACTGAGAGTTTCTTTAAACTTCAAGGATATTGGCGATACCCTTTCAAAACGCAACCACCTGATTTTTAACCATGAAAAATTATGGCCCGTAAGAGTTTTCTTTCTATTTTGTATTGCTGCTTCCAAAGATTTGGTTGATTTAAATTCTTCCCTTTTCATTTCAATAACTCTAAATCTTGGTTGTGCTTTCTTTGCTTCTTGTGCTATTTTCATCCAGTCTTGCGCGGAAAAAATATAGGGGCATTTGCGACTACTCTTTTCAATAACTCCGAAGTCGGCATCATTCGGCAAAAACGAATGACCCGACACTAAAAACTTGAGGTCGATAATGTCCACAGCCATATTTGGATCTTGTACTAATTTAAGCAGGGAGAGAGACATCTTTATATTTCTATTCTGCCCTGTGCATGAGTCTGAATATAGTATAATGTGTTTATGAGTTGCTGCAAATTCTTTTAAATGTTTTACTACACATGTTGCGACATCTTGAGATCCGCGGCCTCCTACTGTCTCATCATACATGTACATAAATCCAGTACCTATATTAAATGAATGTACGCCAACGTTGTAAACATATAATTTTTTTTTGTAATATGCTACAGAAGTGGATAGTTTAGGAAATGGTAGGGCTTTCTGAAGGTCGAAAGTTAATACATAGTTGATGTCTGAGGCCTGATTTTGGTCATTTTTCAAAGCATTACGAGCTTGTTCAGCTCTGGCAAGATGTATTTCTTTATCCAGTTTAAGTTTATTTTTTGTTTCTGCATTATCTTCAAAGTCAATTTTTATTTTAAGGTCGTCGCATAGGGAACAAGTATCTTTAGAAGGTGGTTTAAAGCTCAAATTAAACTTTGTATTAAACACATGGTAATAAAACTTTTTTTTGCAAGGAAGACAATTCTCTGAGATACATTTTTCTTTGTATAACTCATACATTTTGCTGATAGTTAATTCTTCGTTCAAATATTTCCTGCCAGGATTATCTTTTCTAGTATAATGACTTTGGTAGGCGGGAAAAGAATTGATATGTTCAATAATTCTAGAATCATCTACTTTCTTTCTTGGATTCATTCCCCGTGAATCTAATACTGCACATACTTCATGTTTTGAAATACAGCGGTACAATCTACCAACACTAATTTGTAATGTATCTATAAAATATTTCTTACATACCGACACGGTCTGATTTTCCACCCGAAAGCTGTATTTAAAAGACGTTTGCTTTGCTGCACCGACACCATTTCTTATTCGTTTTCTTGCAACTTTTTGCGTTGCTACCAAGCCTCGTATAAAAATATTTTGACGGGAATAGTCGCCTAGTTTCCAAAAAGTTTCAAAAATAATCTTGCGCTGATCTTCTTGAATTTTACCGAAGCAATTCTTTTTGCACCTGCATTCTATGTTCTGGAATGTTTTTGGAGGTATGGTTTTTCCCGATGAAGAAATATATTCTTTACCACAATTTCGTTTGCTTTTCTTCACATTAGCCTTCCAAAGACTTTTATTTACACTTCGCTTTCTGGATTTAGAAATTCCAGACGTAGTTATGGTGTCTGAAATAGCTGCCAAAGGTCTAGCAACATTGCTCTGTGTGGATACACCTTCACCACCTATAAAAAAATACAAGTAGATACTTACAAGTTCTGATCAAACCCCGTATACGCCGTTCAGAACAACGCATCACTATACTTAAACATTTGCAACGAAAACATAACCTAACTTTAGAAAGTAATGCTTAAAATAATAATAAAATATTAATAATTAAACCATACCTTCTGACTCGCTATAATTAGACCTTTCTGAAGGCTGGTAATCTGATTCACTTGGTGAAAATGGTTCAGACTCTGTTTCACTATCATCCATTTTAACAATATCAACAAAACACGTATTTTTAACTCTTAACTACTGATGCAGTGAGAATAATTACTACGAGGCTTATTCACAAAATCGCGCAATGGTAAATTTTATGGACTTGATCCATTTCACTTCTGAAACAAATGAACAAATTTTTGAGAAACCAAACGATAAGCGAGTCTAGCTGCTTAATACGGGAAGTGTGACTTGATTCACTTCTACACCGAAATAAACAATATTTTTTGTGCCTTTAAAGACTATAATATGAAAATGGTAGAAAATTGGACTTGATCCATTTCAATTCTGAACACTCCATATATTGTTTTACAGACAGTTGGCCCTTGAAAGGCACCATTTGCTCATCAATGGATAACTTGGACTCTAGTGGCAACGCTAAGCATCTGGCTCGTAAAGTGTTATAGAGAGGTCGAATCTCCCAAAATCTATCACTGGCAACTGGTTCGTCATTATTTACAAAGTGCACATTTTGTCTTAGTTTGAAAAACCGGTTTACTGGCATTGCCGAAGATATCAGAGGTATGTTCAACTTGTGGTCCCAATATAACCTCACCCTAGGGAACTTTAAAATACCCATCATTATATGGATTCCAACAAAGGTTTTCATTTCATCAGATGTAGTTGGTGGAAAAACTATATCGTTCTGAATAGCATACAAATTTGTTTTCTCTGTCATTGTTTGGTAAAGTTGGTCCGTAAAATATCTGGAAAAGAAAATAATAGGGCTCTCAAGTATATCTGCCAGCTCTTCAATATTTTCCACCCACACAATATCTGAAGTTTTATATGTTCCTTCTTTTTTCCATAATATATCCTCCTTTTTGGTCAAATTGTGAGATTTTAAATATGTTTCTACTCTGTTAATTTTTCCAGCCTTACTGGTTTTGACTATTGCATGCACTGTACTTGCTGAACTTGTACATACTTGTACCCTTCCTCTTCAACCGATACTGCCATTTCTTCTTGTCCTTCAGTATTTTTTTTTCTTTATAGTCATATTGCATAGATTCACCCTCGTATTCTGAGGCTTCTACTATTTGATCACATGAAGGAATTTCGTCGAAATTTTCTGGAAATATTAGTAAGGGTTTACTTTATTATGTTAAACCTTTATTTATGCTGAATACTACCTGTAACGTCCGACCATTCATCAAGTTCATCATCGAGTTCTTCGTCCACATATTCCAAGTCAGATAGTCCCTGTTCGAGATGTTCTAGAAGCTGCACCTCTGTCAAAGGTTTTTTGTTGTCATATCATTAGGCATTTTGAACCAAAAATCTAAAAATTAACAGACACAACAAAATTAAAAAAAATAATTGAGGTTATGGTTAACTATATATCTCATACCTCTTAGTCACAATCTGCACTGTAGTGTATGTCACTATTTGTCTACAAATCAGAAAAACTAACACAGATATTTACACGTTGTTAACTGTATATACACTAGTACACTTCCTGGATAATCGTAAAAATAGTTTTGAAACAATTGCTGCTTTACACTTCATCTAGCGTGCATCATAGATAAACTACTACACTTGACGTTTAGAGATATCTCTACCTAAAACAGAAACTACCCCGTGGGTTAACCTATTGTCACCTAGATGGCGTTCTGGGTCAACAGAGTATAGTAAATATGTTTAGGTTTCTATAAGTGACATTACATTTTAACAAAATAGTTTTCTGTAATTTGCAGAAAAGAAACAAGACTAATACACTATAGTGTATGCCAATACTGAAAGGGTTAAGAAGTAAATTATGTGTGAAAAACAATTAAGTTATTTCATATCTACATAAATAAATATTAACGATTGACAATGGTTTCTTAAAATGTTGTTTTTCAAATTTTCTAGACGCTGTGTTAGCTTAAAAATATTGATATACATAATTGATTGTACCAACCTTAAGGAAAAAAAACTTCGCTTACTTGACTAACATTTTGGCTAGGTTTAACTATGTCTTTGAAACAAATTAGGCGGATCGTTATTAGTATTTACGTCGATAATAATTTCAAAATTGCCTCGTCGCCGTAAAAGAAAAATGTATTTTTTTTGTGTAATTTTTGTTTCAGATTTATAGATAGTTTACCAGATTTAGAAGAATTAGAATCAAAATTAAATGCTTATTATGCCCTAGAAAAGGACAATAAACGGTACGTTTTCTGTATAAATTGAGGCAGTAGTGAAGTTTTGGTTTTGATTATCTTTGGTTTTTCGCATGTTTTCTCTCTTATAAAATAACACTAACATTTAAAAAAATGTATAGTTTGGCTTAAAAATTGTGTAGTGTAACGTTAAAATTAACTCGAGTAAAATAACATACAATTTGAAAGTAACAGTAATTAATATTTTAAATTTATTCCCCAACAAGAATTTTATACATTTTAATCAGCCCTCGTATATAGCAATTTCTTTCTAGTTTAAAAATGTGCATCCTTCGGAATTTTTTGATTATTAATATAGAACAGGAATTAAACTGGTATTTTTAATTGACCACCAGATAAATCTAGATAATGATAAGAATATAGATAAAAAAACAAGATGGCGGGCGTTTGTGATTACATGTTTTGAATTCTAGATTACAATCGTTGCTTCCTTACAATTTGTGTGTAATGTGTAGGTACTAAATTTAAAATAATTTTAATATTTGTTGTTAGCTTTGGTTTTTTGGTTGTTGTGATGTGTTTTTAGCAGATTTTGTTGTGGTCGCAACATAAAAAAAGGCATCACTATTAATGAGAATTTGAGCGAGTCACTGATTATCATTAATTAACCAATTAATGCTCGTTAAAATTTATTTGACCTCGTAAATTGAAATTATTACTTTTTTTTAATGTTTTGTAACGTATTTTTTTACTTCTTCCTATTACTAGCATAAATTGTAACAATTTCTATAAAATATTATGATCAAACAAACTAAAATTGGGAATGCACATAATTTATTTTTTGAACAATACTTATTTTTATGTTTTGTTCAATATTTGACAATATGTCTATATTATGTTGCATTATCGGATTCAATAATTTATTATTTGACGTTGATTGAAGTGTCCCTATCATATCAATTCATTCAGCATTGTGTAAATAAAACTGTTCAAGCATCATTAGTAGATAAATTATCACAGCAATACTCCAAATTCTTAGATTGCCTGTTGAAGTAGTATTACATTTGTATATGTTACAATTGAATCATCTCATGATAAACTAAAAACAAGGTTTAGTTGTATTTTCAGTTATAATATAAATAGTGGTGATTATTATCGATGATATTATGAGTGAAATTGAAGGTGAAGATTCCAAGGTTATATTCAATGAAACAATATAATGAATAATTAAAATAGTTTCTGTCTTAATTTATTTACTACCATTTTCGCAATACATATTTTGAACATTAAATATGCAGTTTTGCCTGCTTATTCGATGAGATATGACTAACGACAGAATGTTAAAATGGTACACAATTTGACTATTCCACAGAACTGGAAGGAGCTACATGCTCCATTGATACACTTTACATAGAGTTGATTAATTCTTGATAGTGATTTTGTTGCATATTCAAATACGATTTAAGCGATGTCTTATTACTATGCACAGTAATTTTCATACGGGTACGTTGGCATTTGCAAGACGGGTGACTTCAGTGGAACGCTTACTGTGGTTAGTAAATTGCTTGTGCTTCATATCAAGTCTAATTTTTTCGGCTATCTGTCTAGTCCATGACGATGAATTGTTAATTCCAATTGGACTATTATTGAATCATACTACACCTTTATCTATTTGCCGGTGTGGGTTTGGTGTTAGTAGAAAGCGATCAATGGTTAAAGGCCACTTGACATGAAGCAATTCAACCTGCAATGGAATGCAAGATGCAGTCGTTCTTGATCACAAGGATGCGCAGATAAAGCTCAGCTGTTAGATCTAACAATTGGTGCCATTTCTATTGGATGCAAGTTGAAATTCTAGGAAGAAATCTAGTTACTTTTGGTTTAACAACCAACCAAATGTCAGTTAGATCAATTGATTGACTGGAGCACATATTTTTGTAAAACTAACCCTCTTGTTGCTTCGTGATTTTTGTTGCAGCCATTTTTTTAAGTTTTCTATTTGCCTTGCATACTATCAAACAACACGCAAGAGTCATAATACGTAATATTTTAACCTTGCAAGAGATTGCATGCAATTTCTTGCTCCATGTCAAGTGGTTTTAAATGTTTTGGACGTTCCTACATAATTTTATGATACAACCTGACCGGACTGATCGAATCGTCTTTGTATTGGCAATTAGCCATTTATTGTCGGCAACAACTTTTACTTCCTCCTTGAGCAGCCTTAGCATTCCTGTGGTATTTCCAGAATTTGAAGTCTCAATTTTGAAGAAATTTATTTTGCTATATGCTCTTCCATTACCATCCCATGCCAGTATCTTTGCAGTTATGATATAACTTTTTTAACAAACCTTCTGGAATATTTTCATCCCAAATTTTTTGCATTTTTGTTATTTTCATCCAGAGTAAATGCAGCGGCACTCGTTTTTCTTGTCTCTACGATTTCCTGAAGGGTTTTTCTTTTTGTATCTCTTGCTTTACTATCCTCTTGAAATTCAAGGTCTTCAAAAGGATTGAATTTTATTTTGAACTTCTCAAAATACATTTCCTGCAAGGATTTGACTGTGCTCTTCTACTGTGCATTTTTTGTACTCTTTGTATTCAAATCCATCTGTTTTCTTCATGTTGAAAGCATAATCTTTCATAATATGTGCCAACTCTCGGATATTTGCACCTTCATTGTTTGTGATGGATTTTGAGTCACAAAATTTAGTAAATGGGTGCCATTGAGATTCCTTATTAATGGCGGTGCTTTTTGGAATAGTTTTCCGAATGAATCCACTAATATTATTGTTTGTTGCTTCACCCCATGGATTAGTACTCATTTTAAATGAAAATAATGCTTTTTCGCAGAATATTAGACAACTTACTTGTCCAGCTGACAAGTTTATTAAAATCAAAAATTGTAACAAATAAAGTAAACAATATAATAATTATACTTGTTTTTTTCTATCACCGATGTGATAGCTTGTAACTAAGGATCTTATTCGTTTTCATTGTGTCATTTGAATATTTCTTTGGAATATCTGCTAGGTTATCAGATCTGACTAGGTTAGATTCAATCTCATAAATCTGTTGCGTGGTGCTAAAAGAGCCAATTTTTAAATTATATAGGATAATGGTTTGAAGTTTTGCAGATTCAATTAATTGCAATTTTCTTTTGCTGTCCTTTGGAGCAGGTTTTTTTTCAAATTGACATTGGCATTTTTTCCTATGTTTTAACTACAAAAGTGGAAATTATATCTCCTCTAGGACTGATGGAGTTATTAACAACACATAATTATAATAATATTGGAAAACTGCATCATAGTTGCTGTTCATATAAAACAAAAGTCCTACTCTACTTATTCAACCTCTGCAGATTTCTCATCAGTCCAATATCAGAACTGGCTGAAAGAGCATCCAAAAAGGTTTTGAAAAGAGCCAGCTACTTGGTTGGATAAAGGGCTGTAAGTTTTGTATAACTTTTAACTTCTCGTGTGAAAGTCGTAGAGAACTAGTTGCAAGAATTTGTAGAGTACAACTCTGATTTCTGCTTGCGAGCAATATTAAACTCCTTAAAAGTTTCAGCATTATAAAAGGAATGCTTGTACTTGTAGTGTATAGTACCTGATATGTTAAAATCATATTTTAACCATTTTATTAAATCCCAACATATAGGCTCATCATCTGCGAGGTCGGTTTACATAATCTCTTTAAAAGCATCTGGAAATTAAGAAAGTCACTTAGGGTCATTTCAATTAACGTCGTAGGAGGGGTAAAATCGACCATTTTATGAATTTTATCCAATCTTTGGGAAGCTCAATTGATGCTGTCGTTTTCTTTCTGGCCTATTCGATTGTAGAGTCAATTATATCTGCATGTTCTGTAAACTTATGGTGTATTATTACAGTGCGACCTTTTTCTTTCAATTGTTGCACTATTGTAAAAAACATCTCACACACACACATATATATATATATATATATATATATATATATATATATATATATATATATTGCGCGTTTGACCAGGGCAGCAATCGCTATAAAAATGTACTTCTTTTGCTTCAGTTCCAATCTCTGTTGAATGTTTCATCCTGTATGAAACAAATTGGTCGAGATACATTAGATCATCTCTTTTTAATTTCACAGAATGTAAGGTTGTGTGTTCACAGTTGTCTTTTATAAAATGCCAAACCCTTTAACAAACAAAGGGGTTGGAAACGCTTTTGTTGATCAATCGAGATAGTTATAACTTGAAGATGACTGTTTGTTTTATTTTTATCTAGTTTTTTTGTCTGTACGCCGACTCTGCTATTTCTAAATGTTGCTTTTTAAAAAGTTCTGCATGTTAGCGCTCTTCATTATTTACACCTATCTGCTATTTCTAAAGCCAATTGAATGAATGTCTTCCCCCTTCTACATTGTAACTTTTTAGTGTTAAATATTTTATTTAGAAAATACAGCACAAAATGTTATGCTTACCAGAAATGACAATCTAAACACGTGTAGCGTGGGCCAAAGTTAAATAAGTTGCCTAATAACAAGGGGCCAATATAGACAGCCATTTTGGCATAGATGAAGAAATTTGAATTGATGGAAGTTTACATTGGCATTTATTTATTTTAAACACAAGTTAGCGAGTTCT
Organism: Galeruca laticollis; assembly: GCA_963921935.1. NCBI lineage: Eukaryota > Metazoa > Arthropoda > Insecta > Coleoptera > Chrysomelidae > Galeruca > Galeruca laticollis. The sequence continues at coordinate 3,967,385 of OY998179.1, forward strand.
ACGAGATTGCCCCTAAAAATTTGTGTATTTCCTTTAATCTCTGGTTCAGATGTTGGTTCTTTTTACCAAACAAAATATGTTGTATATTAATTCATCAATCAATTTTGGACATTGGCCCTTCTAGCACCAAGCTACAGAGATATATTTAACTGATATCAAAAAGCTGTGAGCAGAATGATCGTTGACATTGATCGTTCCTAATTTCCGAATTTCTGATGTAACATTCCAACTAGAATTGATTAAGACGTGTATGTGTTCACTTACTTTACTTACGCCCTTTAATCCCGAGGGGGGGGGGCGTAGGGCAAGCCAGGCGGCCACTGCAAGTGAAACGAAACTAACGGTTACTATACAAACCTAAGTTTGAGTGGCCACTGGAAACGATTTTCGATTAGTTGTAGGAGGATGTAATAAATATATTTAAAACAAGTTCTGTCGGATGTAAAACTTCGTCCGAATCTGACACGAGCTAAATTGAACGAAACGAAACTAGGTTTTAATCTTCATATACAAACCTTCCCTTAGTTTAGCTGAAATGACCGGGGGTATATTTAAAAGTATGGTAGCCAATTTACTGAAATATTATCTTCGCTTGGTTTCTATTCGCTCGCAGTGGCCGCCTGCTATTAAGCTTCGCTTTCCTTGGGGGTTCTACTCAAGAGCTTTCTTTGAGATACTGTTTTGTCGCCTTAATCTGTGTCCGATTCAGCCATATTTGTGTTGCTTGATAGTGTAACCCTCTAGACTTTAATGACACCACATTTTTACTCGACGAATCCTTAAAAAGAATACATGTAGTATAGGAATTAATTAGCGACGACGATAAATGGTCAAAATTGTCATCTGAACAACAGCAAAATAGAATGAGACAGCTGAATTCGGACGAAAGACAATGTAGAACATAGAGAAACAGACATGTTTCATTATTAACAGTGGATATTACAGAACCGTTCTTAAAACTGGAATTACTTGATAGATTAGCATTGATGTTAAATTTTCATCAGCAGATTTGTGGTAAATCATGTAAGGATTTGAAAGTGAGCAATCCTGATAAATACGGTTGGGAACCACGAAGGTTACTTAGTCAATTAATTGATATTTACTTACACTTAGATTGTGGTAAATTTGCAGCAGCTCTCGCATGTGATATGAGATCACTTAGGGAAGAACTATTCGAAGACACAGCTGCTAGGTTAGAACGCATTTCCATTAAAACTCCAGTACAATTTCCACTGGAGTTTTGTGACATATCCTCCATAGGTTTTCATTGGGAATTGTGTTGGACTGCTAGATGTTTCTTTGTCAATGGTTGATAAAGAATTGTAGTTGTCCAGTGATTTTGTTTGAGAGTTTCCAAGTTTGACATTCATACAGAAGCACGCTTTTGACATTGCTCTCAAATATTTAGCTTAGTAGCTGTGATCTCCAAATAGGTCTTAGTTGGGCAAACACTGCTATTCGTTAAGCAACATCTTCATCAGCTGTTTACTGAGACAATGATTCCAACGTATTGGAACTGTCGGACACGTTTTTTATTCTGGTTGGTAATAGCAATATTCTCGTCATTTGTATTGTTTATCCTCATCTTCTTTGTTTATCCTTCATTGATCCTCAGCTCCACTTTTCTTCTTTCTTTGATCAGGTGACTGATTTTCTCTTTTAGGTCACATATGTTGTGTAATATCAGACAGAGGTCATCAACGTAGACAATATCTTTCAATCATGTTCCATCTTATATTCCTGTGTCTTTATTCATTGACTTTTCACGTAACTTTGACAAGAAAATGGTCAGTTAGTTTGTTCTGGTGAATAACCTGGCACTCGTATTCATCGTAGGCCTCCTTTATTATGTTGATTAATTTTGTGGGCTCTCCATATTCCGTCAGAATTTTCCAAATTGCATTTCTTTCAATAGAATCGACCGTTTTCTCGAAGTCAATGGTGTTCCATGCCCTGCTCGAGTATAATCTGTAAGCTGAAGACTTTTTGCTTAATTTCCACATATGTAGCAGAAGTTATCTTGACAATTAATACAAAAAATAGGCATGTGTAATCGACAGTAGCCTCAATATATAGCTTTGCTTCTTATTTAAAAAAATTTAGAATCTTTTCTCGTTATTATATGAACAATATTAAATTTTGCTTACGATTTCAGTAGTAAGGATCGTAGCGAGAGTCCCGAGAAGCGCATCATAGATTCCCCGTCTCCTACTAGGGAGCAAAAGGCGCGTCAGGCTGTAGCCGAAGCGGCGGCTTCTGCTGGAGCGCAAAAGTGGAAAATGCAAATAGGACCAGGCACGTCCGGTAATTCCAGACTTAAAAAGAAACCCGAAAGACAACCGCCGCCGCCGGCTCCAGCCGAATGGCAACCCGAAAGGGAACGGGAAAGAGAGCGAGAAAGAGAACGAGAAAGAGAACGAGAAAAACGAGTCAAAAGTAGTAAGTACCAAAACCCGTGTTTATTCATGATTTATAAAATTTTCACTTTTAGGCTCAGCCTCTGAGGATTCTCCTCCTCCACCGAAAAAAATATCGTTACCGCCCCTACCTCCAGCCGAAAAAGCTGTAAGCGTTCGTAAAGCGATGGCGCTCAAAGAACCGCCTCCCAAAAAACCGGAATCGCCGAAAAAATTGAAACTTACATCGGCACCGCCTATGAATAAAATACCGCAAGGGCAAGTGGTACTTGATAAATTTGGAAACTTTAGGCTTATGTCGCCTCCAAAAGGAGAACCGTCAATGGGTAAGTCACTTTTTTCTCTAAAAAATTTGATAGATAACATTTTTTACGATTGCCTCTGTAGTCAATGAGATTGTTTAAAAGAAAGAGAAACGTTCAGTTTTGGAGTTGATCGTATTTATGATGAAGACGTTTCAAAAAGGTATTTATTATTAATTTAGGTTGATTTTTGAAGGATTTGTTGAAACTTAGTGAATAATGATATCCTTATGTTTTGTGCAAAAAGAGATCGTCAAACTGTTTTTAATTACACTTTTTCCCTCGTATAATCTGTAATATTTTGTTCTGTTTAAAAACAAAATTTATTTCTAAAGTGGGTTGTCTGAAAATTTTCCTACCTACTAAATGAACAAGGCAATTCAATTCCATTTTTCAACATAGTCTCCTTTTATGTCCATCCTTTTACATTTTTAACCCTTCCAAACAATTAATAATGCATAATTTCAAAATTATAATGTCATCTGTAATGAACAAATTTTTTGTTCGACTTTTCTTTTTTTAAGAATATCTGAAATAAGAAACGTTGTTTTATCAGAAATTTATTGATATAAAAAAATTACAAAATTACAAAAAATTTTCAAAGCTAAATTTTTTTCTAATAACTGATTTTACTCCCTCTGGCGTTTATTATTGCGTGACAATGATCTTTCATACTAAGAATTACCTCCATTGAAAGTGTAGTCGCACTTGTGTCTGTATAGGAGCAAGTAATCCCAATAACCGAAATTAAAAAATATCATTCACTGCCAGCTACCTTGAGCGATCCAATTCAGCTGACTATAAGCACCTGTCAACCAATCCCCCTAGAATGGGATTTGTTATTTATAATCGCCTGAATCTTCAGCCTCTACTGTACTGTATTTCATTATTGCATTGATCCATGTAAGTGACATGTTGTTTTTTGATATCGATATTGATTGATTAGGGCTATACGGGAAAGACATGAAAGACGAGAGGTATAATACTCATGTTCAGAAAAAATTGTGTACAGGTGTTCCAAAAGAAATAGGTGCTGATAATAATCAACGAATTTCTGCAAATTATTCGATAACTTGTCATGTAGATGGTGGTATCCCCCAGTGAATTCCTCCTGCTAAGTAATTTGTTCACCCAATTGAATGGTATGAAACAAGCGGGGCGGCTGATGCCTGATGACAAGTAGGCCCCTTCTGGTCCTGTTTAACATTCCCCAGTTTCTCTCCCCTTTGCTTCACTCGTTCAATCTCACTTCAAAATGTCTCGACTTATATATAAAAGCTGTGACATATTTAGGAAAAGGGAATGTTGATTTTCTTCTGTAATTCTTTCAACAGCAAGGATTTAATATCTAACCTGTGTGTATACCTCACTGGTGTTCTCTGTAGCATGGTAAATTTATTCACTAACTAAATGGGCCGATGACAGGAAATAATACAGCCGCAGCTGTACCCTCTTCCATTTGTTTGATCGTCGTTTTTATTATTCTTTGAACACCTCACAGTGCTTAAAATCATCTAATTCCCGCAAACTCGTCTCCTTAAACAATCAAGTCCACCGCCACCTATAAAATCATATTCCATACACTTTTTCTAAAATGTGTCCTAGTCCCCTTTTCAATAAAAATTCCAAAAAATCTAACAAAAAACAAATTTTCTTAAATTCCTTCTCAAGACGCTGGAGACACCCCAATTTCCCAAAAAGCAATGTTTAACACCCAACTTCCTAAATTTCTGACACCTAGTCAATCTCTGCAACACAGCGTGGTTCGTCGTGTCTCACGAGACGGTAAAATCTCTAGACACTATTTTTATCGCCTCTTTACATTTTTAAAACCACGCTTCTCCCAATCTCGACCCTCGTTGCTGACCGAGTTAGTTTTTCCTTTCGGCCATTTTGTAGTGTAAAGTACGCTCTATCGCTGTCAATTCTATACACCTTTCTAACAAAATGCAATTCTATACACTTCTCTTCCTTTCCTTTCTAGACATTTTTTTAACACGTGGTAGTTTTCTGCCAAACCCTCACAACACCAAACTTATCCACGAACGTCACATAATCGATACCCAAACAAGCACACACAATCCCAGCCCTGCAGAGGAATTGAATGCTATATCAGGATAATCTCCATAAAATTAAAAATTTCAATAAAAAACTCCCAATCAAACTAAAATCTTACTTCGAACTTCTCTTTATCTCCCCGCCACTCCCTGTGTCTCGTTCTCTCTCCCGCTCTCTACTTCCTCCTTTCCATCTCCCCCTGTACCTCCTCCTTTCCATCTCCCACTGTACCTCGTCTACCCCCCTCTCTCCCCTCTACGCTCTCTCTCTCTCTCTCTCTCTCTCTCTCTCTCTCTCTCTCTACACTCCTCCCCGCAATCTGGATCTGACATAATCTTTAACAGATGTAAGTGTCTTCTAAATCAGTGAATACACCAATTATTAGTCATAGATGTCTTCTCAGTTTATCCAGCAGCCCACAAGTCCTTTGTTGTATCCGGGCAGGTGACTACTTCACCTGCATGAGGCCGTTGCACTCCCTCCAATATTTCTCAAGAGTTCCCTGAGCTCATTATTTGAGCAATGTTGGGATTTGAGTTTTACTTAATCCTATTATTGGTTCGGGTCCACAGCAGGATATGTTGGCACCTCGCCTGGCAAGTATATCTGCCCGCTTATTGCCTTCTATTCCCCTATGTCCCAGTACCCACAGTAGGGCAACTTTTCAGATGCCAGGTTATCCAGAGCGTCTGCGCATTCCAGAACTAGTGCCATACTAGTTCTGGGGCTGTAGATTGCTCGGCTATCTGAGCAAATACTAACAGGACTTCTGGATTTGTCCTGTTCTGCCATTTACTCTGCGGCTTTAAGGATGTCAAATATTTCTGATTGGAAGACCGTGGATTATCTACCCAGAGCATAGCTCCTTTCCACTCCTATGTCCTCCATCAGGACTAACCTTATTTCCATGCGTGAGCCGTCTTTAAAACACACAATACCTCCGGGCGGAAATTGAACTTGTCCATTGTTCCACTACTCTTTTGGTGACTTTCAACTTTTTGTTTGTCCTCACTTTGTCTTCATTTGGGACAGGTTTAAGAGCTAGAAGTGGAAGCTCCTTTCCAGTGTCTTGCAATCTTGAAAGGCCGCTATCGCGCTCATAATAATCCATATAATAAGGTTCCATAGAAGTGGTGAGAGGCAACTACCCTGGTGGTAGGCTCTGCGCGAATCTCTTCATTTGAGATCAGATGTTACTCAGGGGACCAGGGTGGGCGAGGTCTCCCTAGATAGCAGTGCTATCTTAATGAGATTTGCTCTCACCTTGTTAAAGGTTATTTTGATGTTGAAGAAGACCTCCTTAAGTTGTGTCTTCTTCACTCTATATACCTAGCAGATAAGTGGGCTGATGTGGGTGGAATGGACACTGTTTTAAACTTCCTTCGTTCACCCAACATTAACGTCTTTTTTACGCTTAAGATTCATGTCTTGCAATTCTATTTTACATGATTTTCACAATCCACACACACGTTGATCAAACCACAGTAGCGAACTGATATTGTGTAGGGACGCAAGCAGTGGATTATATCAGTCGCTCGGTCTCGCAATCACTTGTATACGGACGTAAACGCGATACCCCATAGTGGCGCGATTACGCTTGGTCATCCAATACCATTTGATTAACTTCTCTGTTATTGCAGTTTGTCTCATTTTCAGCAATTGAGCTGGTAGAACCATATTTAAATTCAGCTAACCAAAATTTCACTGTCATGAATGATGGTCAATACAGCGACTAATTTATTTTTGATTTCCGTTTGTGTGTTGCCTCTCAAAATAATTAATGACTGCTGGGTACTTAGTTTTTTCCGTCTTCGTTAAAACTCTTACAGCAATTCACTCAAGTGATTGTCAATTAACAGTTGACCATACAAACTGGCTGAAATTTCAACACATTCCTCAGAGCGTTAGTTGAAAAGTTCTGCTATCTTCATGTTCAGCTCGAAAACTTTTCATACGACCCTCGTATATGAACAAACAGTATAGAATTTTGCAAGCAAATCCAATGTCGCAATAATTATTAAGAATATATGTCCTTGAATTTGTTTTGCATTATTTTTTTGCTTTTTGGACTTTTCCGTTACGTCTACCATTACTAGATTTATAAACCATAAAAATTCGTTTTATAATATTGAAATTGTTCATTAGAAACTAGCATTTAGAAATTAAAATCTCACTGACTACTTAATTTCTTGTAGCACCTTTTCAGAGACCAAAATTAGTGATAAAGTTACCTTTGTATGTTCTTAACAATTTGGTAAACCCAGGTACTATATTTTGAGAAAAACAAAAGTATATTAAAAAGAAGAAATTGCAAATTTTGACGTTGAATTCGAAGGAAATGTGGACGTAAAAACCGAAAAGAATGAAAATATTTTAAAAGAAGGATATTAGATGTTGAATGTAGAAGATAGAACTTCCAAAGAAGGATAAAGTAAGGTTATTACCTTGAAAATTTGAATCGAAATTACAAAATGTATTTATATTTTCTTCTCTATTTGTAAATACTGTCTCTTAACAAATATTTTAAACTAGCTTGGCTTTCGTATAAAAAAAATCGACAGAAGGAAACGCACTCACCAAGGAAATGGATATAAGTGGTCATTAAATAAAATAAAAAAGGATGAAGAAACGAAATGTTTTAAATATATATAAACCATCATAAAAATAGTGGATTAAATAGGAACTCAGATTATCACTAAGTATGGTTGTTAAGGATACGTGAAAATTGTTAAAATTACATAAATATTTAGAAATATGCATCTTATACTTTGTTCACTTTTTCTTTTATTGTAAGAGTTTTTCGGAAACCGAATTAACAATAAATATCCAAATCGACATTTTTTCTCGTAACAAACATAATCAATATAAATCTCCGAACCATTGTCGAGTCACAAGAAAATTAATCAATTTTCCATTCCATCCAGTATAATTTTTATAAATAAAACAGTTAAAGTGACAAAGTTTTTGATGTCTAATCTTTCGCCAAGTAATTCGATTCTATTTTCTCTCTTAGGTCGCAGGCCGCCAGAACCTCCGGGTAGACCGCGTAGCGATAGCCGTTCACCGAAACGACGCAGCAGAAGCCGCAGCAAATACAGTCGATCGTCGAGCGGTTCGAGATCACGTTCCCGCAGCTATCGCTCGCGATCGAGAAGTTATTACAGCAGATCGCGATCGCGTAGCGGCTCGTATTATTCGCGTAGCCGTAGCAGATCGCGAAGCTATTCGGGCGATAGAAGAAGGTACAACAGACGTGGAGGTTTCAGAGGTAGACATCTTAACGATAGAGGAACGTATTACAAACCGAGATTCCAAACACCAAGGCATAACGGTCAGAGAGGTAGAGGTGGCAATTATTATAATAATAGGGATTCCAGGTACCCGGATCGAGATTACCGAGGCAGAGGACGACCGTATTCTTACCAGAATAGAGGTAATAGACGACAGCAGAGAGGTAGATACGGACAGAGGGGAGGATATAGAGACTATAGGGATAGGGATAGAAGGTTGGTTCAATATTTTCCTATTTATTATTATAAATGTCTTAATTTTTTATTAATATTTAAAGGTACTCGAGGAGTAGGTCGCGTGACCGTGATCGCAGCAGGTCGTACAGCGGTAGCGGTTCTGATACTTCCCCACCTCCGGCGAAACGGGATAAATCCTCTCCGCCGCCAGATAGAGAGAAGATCAACAAATATTCCGACGGAGATGCGCCGGTTCGGCACGAAGGACCATTATCTGAAGGCGAAGACAGGGACGATTATATCAGCACAGATACTAGTAAATTGATTGATAGAGAAATGGGAGGTAAATGGGCGGATAAAGATACGGAGAATACGGTTCAAAATGAAGTTAAAGAAGGAGCTTTAAATGAATCCGGAGAACTGAAAGAAGATTAAATTTAAAGGTTTGTCAAGTTTATTCAGTACTTGTTTTTTTTTTGTAACCAATTTGTATGATTATTATTTTTTCAAATGTTTGTCTTTTTAGTTGTAGATTTTTGGCACCATACTGCATTTTTGGTGTGGATCTGTGGCAAACAAATTTGTTCTTATAAATGTTTTATTGTAAATGCCATTTCAAATTATTTCGTAAGTTGGATTAGCATAGAATGTATAAATTTGTATTGCTCCAAGTACATTAATATTAATTAAGTTAATTGGATACGTAATTTTTTTTCTCCTTTATTCTTTTTACAGCTATGATTGAGATACAAAGGTGAATATTTAAATGGGGATGTGGGTGAAGAGTCGAGTCTAGTGTAACATGCCAAGTGGCCTGTGACGTTTTTCGTTTAATATATTTCGTATTTCGTTCATTTATTGTGGCTCAGTGGCTACTTCCATCGTATGCATAGACACTGCATAAATAATTTGCCGATTCCTCTTCCATTTGAGTCGTTTCTTGGTAGCTAAAATTCATTGACTTGAACAAGGGGCAACGTTTCTTATTAATTTGTAAAAACTCACTGTGGTGATATTTCTTTATATTCTCTGGTAACTCAAGTTTTTTTTAATGTATCTTTACTTTTACAAAAAAAAATTTATAATGGTTACCAGTAAGCACAAAAACCTCTGTGATGATTTCAAAAAGACATTATTAGATTTTAGTAGACATTAATTTCAATTATTGCTAACGGCCAGTGAACTGGAAGGCCATTGGCAACGTGCAGCGAAATAGATAACAAACGTCCGTTTTATAAATATTGTGTTGACAAGGTCGAGAAACAGATCATTGACTGTGTTATTTTAATAATTTCCTATATATAGATAGTTCATTTCTTTTGAAGATGATTCAGTATTATTATTGTTGTTAATAGTACAAACGTATGTATTCTGTGGCCAGTAATTTTTATATGTAGTTTATAAATATACGTTATCCCAGTGAGTTTTAAAACAATGTTATTTTTTAACCCTAAAGAAAGGTTCACCAGGTAAGTGTTTCCCGAAGATGAATGGTTCAAGAAGTATATACGAACGGCACTTACTAAGTAACCACTACACCTGGACAAAATGTAGACAGCAAAATAATTGGTTGTCTTAAGCGAGAACAATGGTTTCGTTTAAAATTGCCACGCTGATCACACAGACATGACGTATATCGCTTGCCCATAGTAAGAGAAAAACAACGTGAAACATTGCATTAAACCAAGAATAATTGTAGTTTAGTGTCTACTATATTGGAACTGAACTATAGTTATCTAGACAGCCCAGAGTGTCACCAGTCGCCCAAAAAAGTAATGACATAATTAATAAACTGTTTAAAAATTGTCTTTTATGGCCGCTTTATTTACTTACATTACATCTGGTGGATTAAATTCAAAAACTGACATGGGAAGAGCATCTTTGTTTAGAAACTTACGGCCACTACTCTTATATATAAAATCAGATTGTTTAAAATGCGCCGAACAAATTTCAGGTCGTTATGGTAGATCATGAGTCTCGCTTAGACCCAGTAAAGCAAACCAAATTCTTCTTGTTTCCAAATTGGTGGGAAAACTAGAATAAAACAACGCCAAATAGAAATTTGCTTTTTATAATTAAAAAACTTTTAAGCATTTTAAATATTATTGAAATGAATAATAAAAGTCGCCGCCACTGGAAAGCCGTTCAAATATTTACATACCTGTGGAATGAGAGTTGACAGTTCGGAGTAATTTCGGCCGCTTTTCCGGCAGAATTGGCACTGATGAACCATGATAATAAAAAACACTAAATTAATTAACTTAAAACCAAAGTTTGTCACTAAAAGTCTTGAAAAACACACATAACATCGAAAGAACTCAATTTTTACGTGCTAGTCCTAATGGCGCTCGTAATAAACCAACTTTGACAGTATTTACTATAATACTACAATCCAATACAAATGTTAGTCGAGAACGCTCTGACGATATTTGCATCTCTCTTTATATCGTAACTGAACAAAAAAGACAAAACTACTAAATAGTTTATACTATACAAACAAAGCAGGTACTGAAATTTTTAACAATGTTGCCACTTTTAGTTACAACAAATACTTGTTTAAAATTTATATAAGAATATGCCTTTATTATATAAAATTCAAGTATTATTAATTAATTTTAAAAGCAGCGACTCAAATGCATAAATTATTATGACTTTTTTTCATTGCATAACTTTTTAAGAAATTTTCAATAAAATTTCTAATTTCATTTTTCCTGCATCTAAAGAGGATTTGTAAATATGGCAAAGCAGTGGAAGTGTCCCGCAAGTGAGCTTAGAATGTGACTCAATGTTTGAGACAGGAAGAAGTCAAAACAAACATATCTATTTTATTTATTAATCTGAGGGTATAACGGGTTATGAGCAATATTAAATAAAAGTATATTCGGAAACTTGAAATAATTATTAACGAAAAAAAACCTCGTTAGTATTTATTTCAGTATACAGTCCATTATTTGTTTTCCGTGTCGTTTCATTAGTACAAAAATCTGCCCTTCGAGCTGGATCATTTCAAAGTTCGAAAAACCATTGTAAACTTGCAATCAAATTCTCTACGAATATCTCATTTTCGTATTATAATTCTCATTCCGGCCGACGGGCGAAGATCCAAAGTTCAGTTCAGTGTATATTTCATTATACGGTCCATTATTTTCTTTCCGTATCATTTCATAGTGCGGTGACATAAAAATTGGCGGATCATTTCAAAATTCGAAAAACAATTCCAATATTCTTCACGACGGATATCGCATTTTCATATTACAATTTTAATTGTCATTTCGATCGACCAGCGAAGGTGTAACGTTCAGTTCAGTGTATTTCAGTATACTGTCCATTATTTGCTTTCCGTGTAGTTTCATTAGTGCGGTGACAAAATAATTGGCCCTTCGAGCCGGATAATTTCAAAAAAAATTCGATCAACAATTTTAAAATTGCAATAAAATTCTCCACGATATCGCATTTTCATATTCCAATTTTAATTCTCATTCTGATTAACTTGCGAAGGTACAAAGTTCAGTACAGTGCATTTATTTCAGTATACAGTCCATTATTTGCATTCCGTGTCGTTTCATTAGTGCGGTGATAAAAATTGGCCCTTCGGGCCGTATCATTTCAGAATTCGAAAAACAAGTGTAAAATTACAATAAAATTCTCCGCGGATATCGCATGCTCATATTACAATTTTAATTCTCATTCCGATCGACCAGCAAAGGTACAAAGTTCAGTTTATATATAAACAGTATGATCATAAGCTTTTGTGAGAAAGGCCTAATCGTTGTTTTTTAATAACAATTTGTATTATATAAACAGTATGATCATAAGCTTTTGTGAGAAAGACTCTAAAAAATTAATCAGAACGAAGAAGAAATATTAGATTTGATTGTATTATCTTTCTCATTAAGTGTTCCTGATTGATAGAGTATTTATTTCAGTATACAGTTCATTCTTTCCGTGTCGTTTCATTAGTGCGGTGATGACATAACACACTGTACCCCCTGTAATTTATTATTTTAATATAAACTAAGCTTCAGAATATTAAAAAAACTTTATTGTCCAACAAATAAATAACAAAAATAGACATACACTAATATTTTCTTACTCTGGCATATTCGGCGTTGTCCAAACGTATCTAGCGCGTGGTGTAGAGGCCAGTTTAAAGTTATCTATAGTTTCTAAGGCATACACCATAGCAGCGATGTATCCAAGGATCTAAAACAACGTTTAGCTTACAAAATGAATGAATTTTTGAATATGCGGTGGAAAAATAACTACACGTCTTAAATATACACTGTGCTATTTGTAATATTAATAGGAAATTAAGTGTTGAAATCTAAATGGCAAGCTAATTTTATTATCAAAATGAAGTAAACTATTAACATGAAAAGATCGTTGAAAAGGAACCGAAAAATAAAAAAAAATGTTGGGGTTCCAACAGAAAACGTGTCATTTATCGTGCCGACCCTGCGCTCCCACAAGCACTTCGTTAGTTACGATTGATATTAACCAATAAGAACTATAGCCGGTGTCGTCATGGTAACCTAAAAAAATCGCGCGAAAAACTAACGCACAATTATACGATTTCGCAATTTTCCTTAGTCATATGTGCCAGATATTAACATAAATGGAGACATAGTGGAGAGAGTGCAAATATCTGGGCTGCTAGGTGAATGAAAAATGGGACTTAACTCAAGAAATCAGATGCAGAGTAGAGTATGCACGAATATATTTCAAGAACATGCAAAAGTTGAATAGATGAGGCTTTTACTTGATGAAGATCCATACTGAACGATGAAATAAAACAATATAGTTTGTTTAAATCTTCATTTATTTGAACTAATGTTCAATTTAAACTTGTTGACGCGTTTCACTAACACAGTGGCTTTGTCAAAACGAATGAAGGTAAAATATAAAAATGTCTTAATATATACAGTGCTAAATCTATTTACTAAGGTTAACAATGGTATTGAAAGAAATTACCTGGAAATTCATTCACTACAAACATTCCTAAGCTATCTTCTAGGTAAAGAGGTTCAATAAAGGAGACTGATTGATATCTATTTGGTCGTTAAGGAGATTACCTGAATATTTATTTTTCTTAATCTCTAGGACCTCTAATAAATTTAAACCGACTACATGGAGAATTTCAAAATTTGGGTCGAAAATGTGTTGGTTTTCTAATAAATGATTTGAATAGTTAGAATCTAATTTTTTGTTGTCATAGCTACGTTTGTGTTCCGAAATTCAAGTTTTAAAATTTCTAAAAGTTCTACCGATATAAATTTTATCATAGTTGAAATTACCACATTTTAATTTATAAACTCCTGATTTGTTTAATTTTGAAGATTTATTATTTTTAATGCGTTTGTAAAATTGTAATCAGTTTCAAAGGAAATATTCCTGTCTAAAGTTTCTAGAAATGATTTAATTTTTAAGGATGGTGTTCCAAAGTATGTTAAGCTTTTAAATTGTTTATTATTTTTATCTGAAGGGAATACTTGTTCTAAAGTCTGTTTTTTTATCTTTTTATTTATGATATTGTCAATTAAATTTGGATCGTAATTATTATTAACTGCTATTTGTTTTATGATATTTAATTCTTTGGTATAATTATTAATATTTAATGGGACTGTTAAGAGTCTGTGTATCATACTATTGAAAGCTGCTAGTTTATGACTGATTGGGTGGACCGAACTATTATGAATTGTAATATCTGTATGTGATGGTTTATGAAATATAGAAAAATCATGTTTATTATTTATATTTGAAATTGTAAGGTCTAGAAAGAAGGGGGCTGAGAGGGTTGCCCATAATCAAACCATCTTTACTCTCCATTGAAATGAAAATAATTTTGATTCAAACACACTTTTAATAAAGTAATGATATCAGAGTGAATTATATGATTAACATTATTGTATGTGAGCAAGTTATCAACAAGAGTTATAGTTTCTTTAGGAGGTATACTAGGGAATAGATTTGTTACATCGAACGATATGAATTTAGAATTATGGGGTAGTATTATATCTTGAATATTATTAATTAATTCCGTTGAGTTTTTAACTGAAAATCGAGGTATGAATGAACAATGTTTAGAAATGGCATCTATGAGAATCTTTGAAATTTTGAATGAAGGTGCTGTGAAATAAGAAACAACTGGCCTGATAGGGTACCCCTCTTTATGGAGTTTAATTAATGAATAAAGTTCAGGGTGTTGCGGATTGGGTAAAAATAATTTATATTTTTCTTTATCGTTAATTATTGATTTAACATTATCTACTGCTAATTTTATTTCTCTCTGAAATTGATTAGTTGGGTCTTTTTTAAGGGTCTCAAAATTGCTAGCCTGAATAAAATTGTTGGTTTTTAATATATAATCTTCTTTAGGTAATGCTATTACCGTATTTCCTTTATCTGCTTTTGTGAAAATAAGATTATTTGACTTTGATTTTTGTTGAATTGATTTGGCGACTGATAATTCAAAATTGGGTTTGTTAAACTCGACGAATTCTTTTTTAATAATTTCTGAAGCTTTATGTTTTATATTAGAATTATTTGGAAAATTATACAAATTAATTTCTGTTTCTATACCTAGTTTGTTGAAGTTATCCAATGAACATGTGGGTTGAATATTATGTTTAAAACCTTTTTGTAATAATTGAATTTCTTTATTTGAAAAAATTGTATTTGAAAGATTGACGAATCTATTAAAAAATTTATGTTCTGCGAATTTGGTTTGTGGGTTTCTTGATACTGGTTTGTTGGTTAATAATGACTTTAATTTACGTTTTTGTCCTTGGTACTTTTTGTGAATAATTACTTTAATTTTATCTCTTATGTCCCTATCTAAAATGTCAAACTCTATGGGATGTAGTATACGTGATAGTTGTAAATGAATTACCTTAACAAAAATACTATAAATATATCTCTTACTATACTGAATGTTCTTTTCTTCTTTTAACCATTTTTCTTTGCCATAGATACTGGTTTTGTTGGCTGGACTGCTCTTGCTGTCTGTTTTCAATTTCAAAGCTACTGTGTTAGTAAAACGCGTCAACAAGTTTAAATTGAACATTAGTTCAAATAAATGAAGATTTAAACAAACTATATTGTTTTATTTCATCGTTCTACATGCAAAAGTGTTTACCAACAGAGCTTTAAGAATTCCCTTAGGGATGCGCCTATTACGTTGCTCTGTTTTTAGCATATTGTTCTATGGGAGGGATATCGTGGAGCTACAGGGTGACGAATGAAGCGGTTTCACAGCGCAAGAATAAACAGAGGGAGGTACTTGAAAGCATAAAAAAGAAGGTAGCTGGAGTATTTTGTCCACGTAATGAGAAATCCGAAATATGTATTGCTCCTTTTTATTATTCAAGGCAAAATTGAGGGAAAGCGTTGTCCTGGTCGCCGAAGAATATCTTTACTCAAGAATATTCGCCAATGGTATGGAGTAAACACCACGACTCTTGTTCAGGTAGGCTGTGGACAAAGTGAAGATAGTGCGACTGATCAATGTTCCAGGAGGATACGGTACTTAAAGAAGATCTGTTGCAGGACTTTGAGCACATTAGGATGATACTACTACTAATAGATTCAGGCGAACCTCGGCCTAGCAAGCTCAAGTCAAGGTTATGGCACTGAGGCTACTCGCGGGCCCATTGTGCCATTCATGATCCTCATACATCCATGAAGCCAAGTCTTTCGATGAAGGACTCAATCCTCTTTGGTGGATATTGCATGTGTCCCGAGGAGCCATAACAGGGATTCCGAAGATTCGTCTGCGTAATACAGCCCAATGTGGACACACTAGAGGACATGGACCTACGTTTCATCAGCCAAGTCCTGTTTACCTTTCTACACCTACTCCTTAGTAGTTCTACAGCTGCCCTAGCATGTCTCATCAGTCCAATCCCTCAGTAAGAGCTTGGACTTCCTTATGCCCTGTAGAGCGTGTTAGTAAGAGGACTGTAGTTATTAAAACGAAAATTGTTACAGAAATAATCGAATTGTACACAGGATAAAATAGTTGCATGTTTACTTTAGAAACTATAAAATGAATCTGCCGTCTCAACGCAAGTTATTAGCTTGGCTTGTTGCTAAGCTCGACCGCGGGGAGCAGGGGCTGCATTCTGCCTCTCAACTCTTACAATGTTGCCAGAACTGATTGATTTAAGATGTTACTAAAAGTTAGGGAAATACTCCGAACCAATTCCTCGCTTATTTTGTAAGGCCCAAGGTCGGGCCCGGGCCGCTCAAGGGAGTTGCCGCCCCCCTCCATAGCCAGTGCGTCTGCCATTTCATTACCTTCAAAACAGAGTGGGCCGGAATCCATTCTAGTTACACTACGTTCCGCCTTGCTAAGTCATCAAGCCGTTCTCGACATTCAGCAGCACACTCAGGGCCATGATAGCCGCTTGACTGTATATATGGTTATGTGTCGATCCACATAACCTCTGTCTAGGTTTATCTGCGCACATTATAAGATAGCGTATACCTCAGCCTGATATGCAGATATCCCCTTTCCCAAAGGATCACAAACATCAGCCGCCCAGGCCAAAACTGGGACATCTCCCAGGAGTCTGAGCTTCTTGACGTGCCTGTACCCTTCCTCACTTCGCACATATCCCAAGCTTTTTAAGCGCTGGATTGCCCTCCTGGCAGTCTCGATTACATGGTGAAGAGGGGTCGAAGTACAAGAATCACCTCTAACGCAGCAGTTGTAGTATGCATGCAGCGAGTTGCCCGCCCCCAAACTGACCACCATTTGGAGGCGTGCCAGTGGCGATCTAGCCGTAGCCAAGGTTACTCTCGGGCACCAGACCAGAGGCACGCATAAGCAGCATAATCACTTTGTAGAACCATAACATAGTCTTAGGGGCTAGTCCCAATTTCGGACCAATGGCTCTCTTACAGGCCCAGTACGTGTTGTCACCTTGTTTAGGCGACTATCAAGTTGAGCCTTCCATGTCAGTGTCTTATCCAGGATATTTCACTTGTTCAACCATTGTAATTGACACTTCGCCAAGGTGCAGACCCTCAGGTTTTATACCTCTCTTCTCGATAAAAGCAACTACCTTAGCCTTGGCAGGATTCACTACAAGTCCATGATCGTTGCACCACCCCTGTATCTTATTCAAGGCCATTTGCATTAGGTCCCTGAAGATGCAAATATGCCTTCCAACAACAAGGACAACGATATCATCGGTATGTCCAATTGTTAGAAAGCCCTCACCGTTTGGTAGTGATATTATTTCGACGATAACTAGGTTCCACAAAGTGGGTGAAAGGACGCCCCCCTGTGGGCAACCATTTTTGTCACATGGTCGCCCCCCTGTGGGCAACCATTTTTGTCACATGGTCCTTCCATGAGGCCTCTACTTAGCGGTTGCGTAGCATGGCTCCAAGCCAGTGAGTTATCATTGGTTATATTCGATGATTTATTGCAGCTCTACACATTGATTCTATGGGAGTGTTGTCGAAAGCTCCCTGTATGTCCAGGAAAGCGCCCTGAGCGATCATGCAATTTTCCAGCACCTTTTACACCTGGGTGTAGGCACTTTCTCTTGACTTGCCACACCGGAACGCATACTGATTGTTCTGCAAAGGATGCCTAAATCCAAACCTTTCCCTCATATACCGATCGTCCAACCTCTCCAGTGTTTTCAGCAAGAAAGATGTTAGGCCGCTAGGTCTAAAAGACTTAGCCACGGTGTATGTAATACGACCGGGTTTGGGTATAAAGACAACTTTTACTTGTCTCCATTGCTCAGGAACATATCTGCTTGCCAAGCAGGTCCGAAAGATTGGACCAATAGCCTCCCAGTCTTGCTGAAGCAGATCCGGAAAGATTTGGTCCTTGCCCGGAAATATAAAGGGTTTAAACGTACGAATTGCCCAAGTACTTCGTTCATAGGTAACTATTTCCTTTGCTAGGAGATAGTCCTACATGGTCGTTGTGTTCTGATACATTAGGATGATAGTACCTCTGGGCACATTAGAATGATATGGCTACTATGACCATGATACAGCACATTTTTTAAACCCCCTAGGGGTTGAAACATGTTTGTTTTATTTGTAGACATTTCAAAGTAAATTATGTCAAAAATTCAAATCCTCTGCTCAAAATTTTGATTTAATTGACCTTGTTCTTGGACTATTAAAATAACCTCTAAATTAACATTTATTCAGTGGTTCCCATCCTTCTCTGGACCAGCGTCCCCTATAGAAGAGAACAAAAATTTCACCGAACACCCCCCCTCCCCCCAGTCGTTGGTTAGTCCAAAGTAGTTAATTTTATTTGAATATCATCAGTACCGTCCCAATTGATCCGTATTCAGCTTTAATTTCAGTTAATGTCTAAATTTTATTTTAGAGGAATGATGAAGTAGAAATTTATTAAACGACTACCAAATGTACAATAAAATTGTTTATTAAACTTTTAAATATAAACACAGAATCAATAAGAAATACAATCACAATAGAAATAAGAAATGCAATACAATAAGAAACACAAAATTAATAATAAAGAAAAAATCAATGAGGCTGGTGGAGTGGTAACACTATCGAGTTCCAATTTCGTTAACATCAATCGCAGATCGCCACGTTCAGTGATGTGTAGTCTGTTCCTCTTCTTTGACAGCAAACCAGTTACTGCACTGAAGCACGCTCAGCCATATAGGATATAGAACTGGTATTGGTTTTTGAAGCCAGAACTCTTGATATCCACGTTTGAATTTTACTTTCAGTTCTTCGTTAGTTGTGAGTTCTAATAGCTCCTCTTCCAAATTTGATGAGCATTCAGTATCTGTGTTTGCGAAAGGATCTATAACCCAACTTGGTATTTCCATGTTTAAAATATCTTGGAAACGCTCTGTAAAATCAACATGAAGAACTTCCAAGTGGTGGCAGTAAGTAAGTAAATCTTCCGGTTTTGCAGACACTGTTGATAATGTGGGAAAATGGTTGTACTCACCTCTACCAAGATTTCTTTTTAATACAAGAAGTTTTCCTGCAAAAGCAGCTATGACGTTTTTAGTTTTCTTCAAGAAATTCCAACACTGAGTCAAATAGATTGAAAAAACGATTCAGACAAACACCTTTAGAGAGCCAACGTACTTCTGTGTGCAGCAGCTAGCGATTGTAGTCTTCATCATTTTCATTGCAAAGCTTATCAAACAAACGGTCATTCAATGAATTGCTTCTAATGATATTGATTGCTTTAATAACGTTATTGAGGGACGCATGCAGACGTTCATTTAATTTTTTTGCAACCAAATGCTGACGGTGAATAATACAATGTACAGCGAGTACATTTGGCACTGCTTTTCTCAAATGTGCTATAAAACCCTTATGACGCCCGGTCATTGCTGGAGCACCATCAGTAGCAGTAGACAAAATATTGCTAATAGGAATTTCTTTATCTTGAAAAAATTCTTGCATGATATTTAATATAGAATGTCCCTTTGTATCAGATTCCAAATTCTTAGCAAATAATAATTCTTGATGATTTTTTTCTTCTTTTATAAATCGTACGTATGATAAGAGTAGAGCTTCGTTACTTGGTATAGTTGATTCATCGAGTTGAATGCAAGTCTTTAGGTAATCGCATAATGATATTTGAACTTCATTTGCCATTTCATCTATTCTTTGCACTGAATTATTACTGAGAGGAATTTTTTTAATATCAAATGGTGTCTTATGATGGAGAACAGTTTTTAATATCTCTTCGACTGCCGGCAAAATTAATTCCTCGCCAATGGTGTGTGGTTTTCCTGACTTTGCTATTAACAATGAAACGTTATATGAGGCTCGTACCCCATCATCGTCTCGTTTAGAAGACGATGCAAAAAGGTTTGATATAGTTGGCTGTTTTAAATATTGTTTTTCGAGTTCTTGAAAATAGAATATATCTTTGTTCTTCTGATCAGGATGCATTTTATGTAAATGCTCTTGTAGCCTAGAAGGTTTCATAGCTTCATTTGAAAAAGCTTTTCGGCAAATTAAACACATAGGTAATGATTAGCTTGTAGAAGATTCCGCAAATCCATATTTTAAATATTCAATACTGTATTGCCGGCATTTATTTTTTAATTTAGAAGTAGATTCAGCCATTTTCACACAAAAATTAAATTCTCAATAGATTTATAGATAGTAATGTTTATAAAATGACACACCACTCACGATTATTTACTACGGCAGAGCTTATGATTCACGACTATATATCGCGGCCAAGCACATACAACTAACTAACAAAAAATTCGTAGAGCTGTTGCTTTTATACGTTTCATTTCGTGCATGATTCAACTTGTCTGTGTGCGAACATGTCGAAACATGTTATTTTGTATGAACATCGCGCGTTCGCTTATCAACGTGCGAGGATAAGTCATATACTTCTATTCTGAACTAAAAGAAATTATAATTATTAGTATTATTATTAATGCTAATTTAAAACTGCTTATTAACCCTTATTAAATCATTTTTATTTCACCATTGCTCTCGACTGCTTATTATTTGCTTCTGAATCCGCTACCGCCCCCCTAAAAGGCTGCAGCGCCCACAGGGGGGCGGTATCGCCCCCGTTGGGAACCAATGATTTATATTATACTGTCCGAGACCTAATAAAAATATAGTACTCACTGCGGTAACTATGAATTCCTTGGTCAACTCCGAAAGGGCTATAGATGATCCTAATGCGTACATAAGCGCGATAGCCATACAATTTGCACATTCGATCCAATCCCAAGGAAAAGTAGTGTTTTTGAACACCGATCTATATCTTACTATTATGAAGAATGTCGTTGTGCATATGGCGTATAATAAATTTATGTAAAGCAGTATAATTGAAGTTTGGAAGCCACATACGGAAGCTGCGATCAGTACTGCTATATTTAATACCTGAATAATAACAAATGGTGTAAATATTTAAAAAAATACACAAACAATACAATTTACTGTTTCGACCCTTACTGTGTGGAATCTACACATAATACTTTTTTAAATGTAACTGTTTCTGAATAATTCCACAGTATAATGAAAAAATGATAAAAATTCTAAAATAAACGGTTTTAAAGATTAAAACTAACTTTTCCGCATATGTAACATGCCCTGAACAATATCCTAGTATAAAATTAGTCACTTCGGAGGTTTTATCGTGCTAAAGAACCGAAATTTCTCCAAAAATTACGAAAATAATCAACTACCATAACACCCGTTGTACTGGCTCTAATGAACTGAAAATTAATAGGGTTCATCTGCGGGATGTCCTGAACAATATTCAATCATGAACTTGGGGTATTTTTGCGGTAATTATATCCATCCATCCTAAGCGTCTTGGCTTGAGAGCAAGGTAATCAATTAAAGTTGAAAAGGTCCTTTCTGTTGTAGCCGTCAGTGTACAAAAAATTTTAGATAATGTAACCGAAATCAATATTCATCGAAAGTATCGAGATTCAAGATATCAACAACAAAAAATTTTTTTATAAACTTTTTTTTAATTTTCAATTGTTAATAAAAAAGCGAAAAAACAAAATTTTGAAATTTTTTTACGGTGATCTATTTGTTAGTCTAATACCAATAACTCCACGAAGTGAAAAAAATCGTAAGGCTTTTGTTCAATAGTTATCGTGGTTTTTATCTTAACATTAAATTTGGAAAAATTATTTAATTAACAAATCCATAATTTATGAAAAAATTGGGATAAAAATTTTTGAACCACGGATTATTGTTTATTTATGTATCCCAATGCTACATTAATTTTTTTATTCCTTAATATTCATATTTAATATGTTTAAATAATTTTTTTTTGTTGCTACGTCAGATGCTACGTCAGAATGACGCAACGCGCGCGGAAGCCCGATCATCCGTTTTTCGCTCATTTTTTAAGGCTTTGTAAAAATTATAAATATTGGAGGTACAGTTCCGGGAGTCGGGACTTTTTTTAGCAAATTTGCTGATCTTTTCAGATCTTTTTCCAAATTTAAAAAATTTTCATTATTTTTCGAGATATTCGAAAAAAACCAAACCCCTACTTTTTTTTCACTTAATTGTTTATAAATTTTGCAATTTTTTCGGCCCCTTTTGGAACTTTTCCTTTAACTTTCTAGATAATTTTCCAAATCGAATGAGACCATGGTCGTAATTTTTGGAGACTATACAAAAATTTTAGGAAAAATGGTACATGTTGACTAGACTATTCTTCCTGCAAATTATAAATTAATCACATTCTTCTTCACCCCTGTATAATAATTATTTCGCATTTCATATACATATTACAAATAATTCCTGAATATAAATCGTTCATCACATCTATTTACCATTTCAGAATGTACACAAATATCAATTTTAACCTTCATAGGACTGGCCGGGGTCCGTTTGTACCCCATGACGTATGTTTTTGCTGTATTTTTGCAAACGCAAATTTTTAAACATTGATCTTTCATCTAGCTGCAGTTTATGAATTATTTTGATAAAATATGATGTATTTAGTAGTTTTTATTGGCTGGTATAAACAAAAAATAGTTTTATATTCCAGGGGTCTCTTCAGACCCCGGTCAGCGGTTTACGTCCTATAAAATAATCCCGGTAACTGTTAGTAAAATCGGGGAATCCCATACATTTAACGTTTGTTTACTCACAGGGAATTTACCCATATAATTGTAAAATGTAAATTACCAGTTCAAATGGGGGATTCCCCGCACTGCGATATAATTTTTAGACTTGAATATTCGGGTTAGTCTCTTGTGATATTGCGAGTAGGGTACATCGTTTTGAAAATGAGTCAGTTTTTATTTACAAACAATCGCAAGGGGCTTACTGACGATGAGATGTTACGTATACTTGAAAGTGATGATCCAGAGTTTGATAGTGTTATCAATGAGGAAACATCGAGTGACTTAGAAGATGAAGACATTGTCACAGAAGTAGAGGAAGAAAATGATGTAATAGTTGTTGATCAAAGTATAGAGAAAACAAACCCAGAGGAACCAACAGTTAGTAACAGCTAGGGCATTCCAGTATATAAATCTAAAGATGGAACTGAGTGGTCAAAAATTCCAGGAAACACAAAAGTTAGACGTTCAAAAGCTAATATTCGGAGACATGCTCTAGGCCTTACAAATTACAGTTCTGATATCTCAAGTATAAAAGACGCTTTTCTTCTTTTTCTATCCGGATATTCTGAACATAATAGTAACCGAAACAAACAGAAAGGCACAAACATATTATGATAAATGGAATATAGAAAATCCGAATAAAATTAAAGTTTTTGTACCTGTTGATTCTACAGAGATTGAAGCTTATATTGGACTGTTGCTTATTCTTGGCGCACTTCACGGATCGAAAGAGGCTATCGATATGCTCTGGTGTCAAGATATTTCTTACTGTCGTCCTATAATTCCTGCTGCAATGTCAATAGACAGATTCAAACAAATTACTTCATTTTTACGCTTTGATAATTTTCAAACAAGACAAGAACGAAAATTAGTAGATAAGCTAGCTCCGATAAGAGATATATTCGATATTTTCACTTCTAATTGTAAAAAATCACTTAATCCTGGCGACCATCTATGTGTAGATGAGCAGCTTGTACCATTTAGGGGTAAGGCACCATTCCGAGTCTATATGAAGAGTAAACCTGATAAGTATGGAATCAAAATATGGGCTCTTGTGGACTGCACCACTTCTTATAATGCAAACATGCAAGTTTATTTGGGTAAGTTATTTGAAAAGCAATATAGGCAAACTTTATATTCCTATGTATCTATTAATTTTTAGGAAAACAAGGTAACAAAGCGGAAAAGGGTCAAGGTCAAAGGGTTGTCCTATGTTTGACAGACCATTTGGAAGGAGGATTTGGAATAACGACCGATAAATTTTTTACAAGTTTAGAATTTGCTGACAAGTTGTGGAATAAAAATATTACTTTATGTGGAACCCTCCGGAGAAATAAACCATTTATTTCCAGGGAACTTCTACCGGCATCGTACAAGAAAGAGTTTTCAAGTATGTTTGCTTTTAGAAATCAAAGAACGCTAATATCCTATGTTCCAAAACAAAAACATGCTGGCATCTTACTTTCAAGTGAGCATACTGATAGTAAAGTAACTGGAGAAGAACAGCACTATAAACCAGAAATTATTCTTCATTACAACAAAACAATAGGTGCTGTCGACACTTCAGATAAGTTGGCCAAAGAATATACAGTGCAGTGAAAGTGAAACCTCTGGCCAATGGCAATATTTTCGCATCTTATAGATATCGCAGGAATAAATGCTTATACATTGTGGTTACTGCAAAACCTGGATTGGCGAAAAAACAGTTTGGATAAACGTAAAATGTATATTTTGGGACTAGGAAAAGAACTCATAAAGAAAAACGTTTTCAGGCGAATAGAAAACGGCATATGACAGACGTTTTTCCCGAACTACTGGATGCAACAGAACATAGAGTTGAACAACAAAACCAGGGGGCGCTGCCATATGTGTCAAAGAGGAAAAGACAGAAAATCCAGAAAAATATGTATTAGGTGTAATAACTTTGTGTGCCTAGAACATTCAAAATCGGAGATAGTTTGTAAAAAATGTTAAAATGATATGTACCTAACTAGTAGTATTAGTGATTAGGGTATTTTGTATTTTTTCGTGATGATTTTTGACTAATAAATGGTTAATAGTAAAACTTTAATAAAACTTCTTTTCTATATATTTAATTTAAAGAAAAATACAGCATTTCTGAAATTTTACGCATGGGGTCATCTCGGACCCCAGTTAGTCCTTTTCGTAAAATTTTGATGTCCGTCCCATGAAGGTTAACCTTTCATAAAAATTATCTCAACTTCCCAATCGAGAATAAATAAAAAACCTTATCGCTTATTCTTTCTTTAAAATAACCGTTATACGCAACAAATCGTGTGATTCTGCACGTTCACATTTTCTCAAAACCACCACTCTTACGTCATCTTCCTACCGAAAATCCCGAATGTTCTACCCGCCTATAAATAATTTCCCAACCTACAAATCCTCCTCTACATCATCAGACAGTGAAGCGAGCACGTCATATTAAAATCACTTCTTTACTGGCAAATACCCGACATTTCAATAATTCATTAAAATAATAAGTACTCATTAAAATTAAATAAAAGCAAAAGCATAACAATAGTGACAAAGTAATAACTTCTTAATTGTGACGCAAAATAAAACTTTATGATGAAATCCGTTTAATAAAATCAAGTGAACAAGTGGGTAACAGTTTAATTTAACCATACCCAACAAACTATAATGAAATAAAATAAATCTCGTTACATAAAACAGTGACTGGTTCTTCGAGAACAAAAATATATAAAATTACCCGCATACCGTCTGTCCCATATCGTCGCTTAAGTTTTGTGTAATAATGTCACAACTAGAAAAAAGGAAAGTGGTGGAATATTTGTATAGAAAAGGTGTTAAAAACGTTAAAGAATTAGTGGAATTGACGGATCTCGGAAAAAGTGCAGTATATGAGACAATAAAGAGGATACAAAATGGAGATACGTGCCATGGAACAGTTTCGGGAAGATCGCGTACGATTAGCGGAAACAATTTAAACGCTTTAGTGGCATTAGGACAACAAAATCCGCGCCCACGGTTTCGAAAATTGGCTTACAGATTTAAACATCAACGAAAAATAAACGTGTGTTCAGAAACTGTCTGCTAGTCACTGAAAAGGCAAGGCTACATATAAAGGCAACCAAAGAAAGTCCCTGCAATGACACCTTTACAGAGGAAACGAAGAATAGATTTTTGTCAAAGTTTTTCGTTAAAATAACTTTGATAATGTTTTTATATCCGACGAAAGTTGTTTCCAGCTTGGTGCAAATCACCTAAAAATCCTATCAAGAGAACAAGTTATTGTCCAAATTTCCCACTAAAATAATGGTTTGGGGAGCAATATCTGTGCGCGGTATTACACCTCTTTGTATAGTTGATGGTACAGTTAATAGTGAAAAATATCGTAAGATTATAAATGGTTTTCTTCTTGTAACGGCTCATGCTTTATATCCAGAGGGCTGGCGGTTACAGCAGGATAATGTAAGAAGCCATATTTCTGCATATACTGCAGCTTGGATGCAAGAACAAAACTTGACAACAATTCCATGACCAGCAGCTTCACTAGATATGGGGACTAATGAAGATCGAAGTGGAACGAGAAGCGCTACGAAATAGAAAAGATTTGATTTGGTCAGTTTTACGTTTATGGACTCGTCATCACCGAACATTAATAGCGTTGACCTAGTTTCGTGTTTGCCTGAACGTTTAAGTGTTTAGAGTTAAATGGAGGTTGTATAAGTAAATTAAATACATTATTTGTTATACTTGTATTAATTTAAGTAATAAAAATATATACCGAAAAATAATAATTCTGCTCTCTGTTTTCCGAATACTATCTAGACGGACTATAAGTTGATAAAGCCGTTTAAAATATTTTTATGATTTGTAAATCTTTCTTCAAACTGATTAATGAAAACATCCAGAAATGGTAAATAAATAGTAGTTCGAAAATAATTGACAATTGCCGTTTCTGAATCTGGATTCATAATTGGATTTGCTCGATTTTTTAATTTATAAGTTTAGCCGAGTCCATGAGGGGGATATATCCCCCCGTAAGTACGCCACTGACTAACACCAAAAATGAAATTAACTGTCTCGACCCTTACTTCGTGGAATCTGCTCATAATAGTGTTTTAAATGAAACTCACGGTTTCTAGTTAATTCCACAATATAATAAAAGTTATTGAAAATTCTAAAAAATTGACAATTGTTTCGATAAATCAATATCATCGTCAGAATGATAGAAGTTACATTTCATTTGATGCCTACCTGATGTTAGTAGTTATTTTTGGCTAGACCAAGAAGTGACCTAGCTTGTGAATGACTTAATATATGTTTATAGAAAAAAGCAGAAGATGTGATATTACAAATATTGAAGCTTAGAAATTATTAGCCCTATGATGATATCCTGGATATCATTTTTCCAATTAAGATCAGTATAACTGTGCAATGATATAGAAAACCAGATCTGCTGATCTTTACAACTATCACTTAAGAAGACAGTTTATTAGTGGAGAACTCCCTAGTTTTAACTGTTCATTGACAACTTCATTTAGTGAACGACAATAAGATGTATTTTTCAAGCACATCAATAATTTACACTCAAAAATTAAATTTACATTAGAAATTGAAGAAAATAGCTGAATCAATTTTCTTGATTTAAAAATTCAAAGAGTTAATAATGTACTTGATTATTCAATTTACCGAAAACCAACACAGACTGATGTGACAATTCCATTCAATTCCAATCACCCTATGTCACACAGACTAGCGGCATATAATTCAATGATACATAGAGCTTTTTCAGTTCCTATGAACAAATGTAATTTTGATAGAGAGATTAATACAATTAGACAAATAGTAACATCCAACGGTTATCCATTAGATATGATAAATAAGCTAATTAGTAAAAAAGAGGAAAAAGTTGCATTACAACTAATATTTCCAAAACAAGCTGATGAAATAAAAACTTATAAAACCATCACATATGCAGGAAATATTTCTAATGATATTTCAAAGATAATATCTTCAGCAACAAATACAACGGTTTCTTTTAAAACAGAAAGTAACGTTAGTAAAAAATTGTTAAATGTAAAAACAAAAATACCACTATTAAAGAAGTCAGGTATATATAAACTCAAATGTCCAGAATGTAATGCTGTCTATTTGGGTCAGACCCTTAGGAATTTTGAAATCCGATACAGTGAACACTTACGAGCATGCAGGTTAAAACAACCAGATAAATCCCACTACGCAAAACATCTACTTGATACCAATCATTCATTGACACCTAACACAGAACTAGAAGTGCTGCATATTTGTGAAAAGAAACAAGAACTGGATTTCCTTGAAGAACTGGTAATTAGAAGACATTTAAGAAACCCACAATATGAAGTTGTCAATGAACAGTTAAATCTAGGGAGTTCTCCACTAATAAACTGTCTTCTTAAGTGATAATTGTAAAGATCAGCAGATATAGTTTTCCTGGTTTTCTATATCATTGCACAGTTATACTGATCTTAATTGAAAAAATGATATCCAGGATATCACCATAGGGCTAATAAAATCTAAGCTTCAATATTTGTAATATCACATCTTCTTCTTTTTTCTATAAACATATATTAAGTCAATCACAAGTTAGGTCACTTCTTGGTCTAGCCAAAAATAACTACTGGTAGGCATCAAATGAAATGTAACTTCTGTCATTCTGACGATGATATTGATTTATCGAAACAATTGTCTATTTTTTAGTATTTTCAATAACTTTTATTATATTGTGGAATTAACTAGAAACCGTGAGTTTCATTTAAAACACTATTAACAACAAAAATGTTGAAACTACCAAATATTTGAAGAAAAACGTGTTTAGTTTGAATCTAGGAATCTAATATAACTTGATAAATGTGATATGATAATCTCATGATTTTGTATAAACAATCGTAAAATTTAATTGTTTTGTTTACAAACTTTTGAACGGCAGTGATACGATTTTGATGTTGTTAATACGTTCGCTTTTGACCTTTCTACATAAAATTCTCAATTCACAAAAATTTATCAGTGTATTAGAGCTTTATAGTCATTTCCAGGCCAATGATTTATTTTAATCATTACTTATTTCTAAAAAAAAAATGTTTACCTGTTCAGTAATTTTCAATATACCGGGATAAATTTTTAAAAACTCTACTCCGTATTTCTGTACCTACAACAAACATTTATGATTTAATAAAGAAAAATATTGTGTATTCTATACACTTACACTCATTTTAGTCTCAGCATTGATGGTTTGAATACTTCAGGTAAGATTGAAATGTAGGTGTGCTAACAAACGTGAACATACTGCGAGTTTTATCTTTAACAGATAAGGATTAATTTTACTAAACAATATATTGATAACGCATAGTTATTGCTTGATTTATGAATTGTTTACCTTTCAGTGTACTACCGGAATGTTCTCATATTGCATAATTTTAATAAGACATGTTTGAATAATCGAAAAAATGTTTTTATATATTATATGCGTTGTACGACTTTGCATTAGTAACAAAAATTCACATAAAATATTATCACATATAATACAACAATTATATAGATTATTTCCGGTAATTAACTTTTTCGAATGCATTTCTAAATTAATTAGTCCGAGCGAACGCGAATGGTATTCGGGTGGAGAATCGCATGTCACAGTATTCATCTGTAGAAATAACATTACATCATCGATAGCCCTTTATACGGAGACATTACACATAATTAATAACTGTGTGTTTCATATTACGTATTGTAAATTGAAGGTTTTTTAAAATTAATTAATTTCCCGTTCAAATGTATATTTTAATTGTAAAAAAATACCGCTTATTAATAGACCAGGTAAATTACACCAAAATCATGCAGAATATCTGCATCGTGTTCGGGAATGCACCTGGAAAAGAGTCTACATCTTCTAAAAATTGACCAGAAGTTGTAAACTTCCATTTACGGGGTTTTTGGGGTCGGAGTTTCCGAATCTGACACTGTAAAATATAGGGGAGAGGTAGTAACAGTGAGACACAAAATGCTTACACCAGAATTTGTACTGACAAAATTAAAATGTAAAACTCTATAAACAAGTTAACTACTCTCTTATATAGTAGAACATATATTCATTTAGAAAATATGAAAATCTAGAAACACATTCTGGTTTTTTAAATGGCTAGTATCTCACTGTTCCGACAAAAAACTGAACAGTGAGACATTTAACGAATATCTAAGGAATCGAAGGTTATTTCAAATTTTAAGAGGTTTTGTTGACACTTAGTCTTCCCTTGAAGCTTTGGAGGTGGCAATATTATTTTTCTGAACAAGTGATATGTCTTCAACATTAGGTTTCATGAAAGTTCCATAACATTTTGTACTTTTTCGGAGGAATTTTATTTCAGCATCACCTGCTGTAGACTAAACTTCTCTTACATAGTAAACAGACTTTCCTTTACTTTCAAACTCCACTAAAACATATTGTTCTGGAACTGGCATTCGTTCTAATCCCATGTTCACATTTATTTCTTCATCTTCGCTTACATAATCCTCACCACCACTTGAGTCTGGCAATTCTATATCAAAACTATCATCTTCTGATTCACTTTCTTCTTCATTTCTTCTCTGGCGTTTTTGCAAGGTTCATTTCATTACCACCACTTTTTATTTCATTTTTAAATATATTTTTCTTTACTTTTTCTTTTTCTGGTTTTATTTTATTCTGTTTGTTTCTTAGTAATTCCTCGCGTTCAGGAGTGTCAGTTGCTATCATGGTTTTTCCTTTGCGCCGTTTTGTTGTTTGAGTGGTTGTTCTTGGTTTAGCTTTCGGGAAACCTCTAAACATTTTCGGGCCCAGAAATATGTTGCTTCAGAAGTGTCATTTGTCATAGTCTCAGAACTATTTCCGTAGATCTTAGTCGATGTTGAAGGACCTGGAGAGGCCAGTGTCGATAATGAAGGAGATTGGGTATATTCTCTATCAGTTACTGAACTTGGCATACAGTCTTCCACTGTTATGGAGATACATAGCAAACGCACCGTTAGTGAAAACGCCCCTTGTCAGCTGTGGAAATATATAGTTGTCAATGAGATTACTTAATGTTCATGTATATTATAAATTTTTTCAAGAATAAAATATAACTGGAATTATTATTGTTATTCAATACACAACAGATTGGCGACGAGGATGGGATTCGATCCCACGCGGGCATAGCCCATTTATTTGTTGATTCCGACATTGAAAAGATGGTAAAGGAGTGTAAAGCATGTTGCATGCTTCAAAGAAATCTTATCAAAGTACCCGTGCACAGTTGGGAATATCCAAAAGAACCATGGACTAGAATACATATCGACTATGCGGGGCCTTTCATGAATAATTATTTCTTGATAGTTGTAGATGCCTATACAAAGTGGCTGGAAGTGATACCTACATCGTCAACAACTATTAATATTCTAAAGAAGATGTTCACTACATTTGGATTACCCTTAATAATAGTATCGGACAACGGCAAACAGTTTCGATCAGAAGAAATGCAGAGATTTTTAAAACAAAATGGAATTCGATCAAAATTCACAGCACCTTTCCATCCATCGACCAATGGACAAGCAGAAAGATATGTACAAACTTTTAAAAATAAATTAAAGGTCATGATACATGAAGAAGGTACTCTCCAGGACAAACTATCACAAATGTTAATGATGCACAGGAAAATGCCAAATAATTCCACTGGATTGAGTCCTAGTGAAATGATGTTTAAAAGATTATATAGAACAAGGATTGATTTGGTTCAATGGGAATTCATAACAGTAATGAACAACAAAAGAGAAGAAATAAAAATAAATAAACAATTCAATGTGGGAGAAACAGTAGAGATACGATCGTATGATAACAATAAATGGAAATTTGGATTCATCGTGGAAAAATAGGAAAATTACACTATGCAGATGGAAAAATTAATAAAAGACGTGAATCAAATATTAAAATCACATGTTAAGGACCACACTATCCACAGGGATGAGTCTGTTAGGCAGCATCATCTGCCTGATTCGCAAGAGGAATCACAGGCGGACAAGGGTGTTGACTCTGAGAAGGAACCAGTTAAGGAGAAAAATATTGAGAAAGAGGACCAGACACTAGAGAGATCGGAGCAGTAACCGGCTAATGGAGAGGTAGTATATTCGGCCGAGACTGTTCCTCAGATCAACGAACCGAAACAAGAAGATGTGGTAATTCGCCGCAGTACTAGAAACAGAAGGCCGCCCAAACGTTTAGCTACATAGCAAACGCACCGTTAGTGAAAACGCCCCTTGTCAGCTGTCAGTGGAAATATATAGTTGTCAATGAGATTACTTAATGTTCATGTATGTTATAATAAATTTGTTCAAGAATAAAATATAACATAAAATATAACTGGAATCTATTATTGTTGTTATTCAATACTGTAATAAACACGAGATATGACATAGAAAATTTTAAGAACGCCCTCTATATAGACTATTTTTTTTTAATTCAAAATATCCAATAAATGTTGACCTCAACGAAAGAAATTACTACAGACAAAAATGTGTTATTGCAAGGTTAACAAAACATTTTAGATTACGATTATGTCATGCTTGTTTACTATGTACGTTACGAGTAAAAAAACCATGATATTGGAAACTAACCTTCACACAAGGTAAAATTTAGAATAAATAACGAAAAAATTGGAATCAAAGGAGAGAAGGTATCTCTCCCCCGGTGAGGCAAGTCTAAGTATTGACGGGCCCTTCACCCCTCAACAGTAATAGTGTGCAGTTTGTGACTAGTGATATTCCAAAGTTTTTAACGTACAATTATTTTATTATATTGTGTGTTGATCGGTGATATTATATTTTCTTTGACTTAACCGAGTGTCCTGAAATAGGTAAGGGACCCCACAGTATTTTCGGTCATATCTAGTGTTTCATATATATCAGCGCCCCTCATCTACTGGTAGAGCCTAAACAGTTATAGGTATTTATCTTATGTTCAGGGACCATTTTCCTATATATCATCTTTTGATTATAGCGCACAGATATTTATATTGTACCAGGGATCATATTTAGTCCTACCTTAAAGTATCAACTGATAACTTTTTCAGTCATATTCCCGGACATCCAGATACCGGACACATCATAATTAATTTTCTGAATTTTATTGATATAGATTGTATTCTGTATTTTTTTTCCTCTATCTTCGAGAAATGTATTTAGAGTTAGAAATAGGGGATAAAGATTTTCTTTTTTTTTTGTATTTTACCAGTTGATTAAATCACAAGATCCGTAATTATTTCTTTCCAAAAATTTTGGCAATATATATATATATATATATATAGGGTTTACAGGATATCATATTTGATCTGATTCATAAAGTTTCGTTTGATTTCTATTTATTGCCTTAATTTTTGCGGAGGATATCTAACATAATTATTAGGTGTATAGGGTACCATACTCTTACAGGTTAAGTACCAAAAGACATTCCGTTTGTTATTCTATTATTTATGTAGGGTATATCACGTAGGCTATCCAAAAGTCAGGAGAAAGCCGCGTATATTATAATTATTAGATTGCAAAGCGTCGTATATGGTTTTAATAATTTTTTTTGTAATATATGCTTGTACATACTTTAACCTTTCAGTTTATTTGCTTAACGGACCATCTACTTTTCAACGCGTTATGGATGAAGTTTTAAAAGACCTCCAAAATAAAGTCTGTATGGTCTATATGGACGATATCATTATATTTAGCACAGGACTTCAAGAACATCTTCAAAATTTAAAACTTGTTTTCACAAAATTACGCGAGGCAAGATTAAAAATTCAATTAGATTAATCAGAATTCTTACGAAAGGAAGTAGAGTTTCTAGGACACATAGTAACATCAGAGGGAATAAAACCCAATCCGAAGAAAATTTCAGCGATTAAAAAGTTTCCCATACCAAAAACACAAAAAGATATAAAATCAGTTCTTGGATTGTTAGGGTACTATCGTAAATTCATTAAAAATTTAGCGAAAATTACAAAACCTATGACTAAACGTTTAAAGAAAACTAAAAAAGTAGTTCACACAAAAGATGTCATAGATTGTTTTGAAACATGTAAAAATGTATTAACATCTGAACCAGTTTTAATTTACCCAGACAGCAAGCTGAAAAAACCCAAAAAACATCCAAAAGAGTTAAACTAACAAGGACCCTTTAGATTGTTACATAAGCAAGTTAAAATACCTGTGTACAAATAGTTAAAATCAACTAACATTAAAGAAATAATACTTATTAAAAAGAAATTAAGAGAAAATTGAAATAATAAGTGTCTTAATTAAAAAATAAATTTTTTAAGTTGACTGTACGAAAAAGAGGAATAAAACAGTGTTGTTATGGAGTTTGTAAGACTGATACATGTTATAAATTATTTAAAACCAATACATAATATATTAAAGTGAAATATATCTACTAGGTTATGTTGAATCATTAACATCACTCAGAAATGTGAATCTAAGTAATAATAGTAGTAGTGAATATTCGATAAAAGGAAATAATTCATAAAAAAAACATAGCTTAAATATGACAAGAAATATTTACAAATAAAATACAGTTGATAAAATGATATAAAAGATCACTATTTAATTTTGTAACTATTTTTCTTTAAAGTATATTTCAAGATATTGAAAATACAACAATAACAAGTAAATTACGTCAAACATAAATTTTGTACATAACTATGATCATCACTGTATATGGTATCACATGAATTTTGAAATAAAATTCAATTATTAGGATTTAATATTTTGTAGACACTTTCAGAAACCCTGTATATTGCGTAAACTATTCAATTATTTGTATAAAACTTCAAGGTCAAAATATCAAGGCAAACCAACGTTCTGTTAATAGTTCAAATAGAGTGTTTCGGAGTGACAGTGGAAGTGCATAAGAACAAAGTGAATTTGTCTACTATAACGCAGAAACAGGTATTTTGATTTAATAACAACGATGTTTATTTATCAACAAATGAACGATGGAAAACAAAAGTAAAAAACATTTGAATGTTGTTGATTTTGAGCTTGAGAGACGTGGTGTGAATTTAATAAATGGAGGACGTATTAAATTTCTTTCCTCCAAATTTTTATAAAAACTGAAATAATTTAATATATCTCAAGTAAAAAGTTAACTAAAGTTTTTAGTAAAGTTGTTGTTTTTGATTATATTTTTAATTGAACTTCGTCAACTGGCGTGGACATTCAACTAAATAAATAATCTTAATTTGACAAAGTTAATGTCGAAATTAATAATTTATTATGTACAAATTTACAAAATGTTACAAAGTTGAGTTGTGAACGCTGAATTTCTGTGGTTTCAGACCGGAAGACACTTTATGTTACGATTAGATGAATTTTAAACAAATTTTGTTATTGAGCGCTGAGCTCGATTCGATGAGTGTGTAAAACTCGCGTCTAGAGTGTAGAACTGACGAGTAAAAAACTAACTTGGTTGTTGAGCCTTGCGCTCGTTACGATGAGTTAAAAACTTTGCTTTTGAGCGTTGCGCTCGACTCGATGAGTGTGTAACTGTTGTTGAACGTTGCGCTCGATTCGATGAGTTTGTAGAACTCTTGTTGAGCGTTGCGCTCGTTTCGATTAATTAAAAACTAACTTTGCTGTTGAGCACTGCGCTCTTTCGATGAGTGTGTAAAAACTGTTGTTGAGCGTTGCGCTCGATTCGATGAATTTGTAGAACTGATTTTTTCACGTTGTGAGACGTGTTAAGTAGAAATCTGCGAGGGGCGTGTTTACACGTGGATTGGGTTGACCAAACGAAAATAAATATTTCCTATTGGCCAGCATTACCGGACTTGTCGGTTTTTTCCAGACAAGATTCAACTATGGGTGCCGCCAATAGTAAGTTACGTTCTTATGGAATACAACAATAGCAATTGTAACCTATTTACTCAGAAAGGTAATTCAAAAATGTTTTTCCATGTCTTCCGAACCTCGACCATAAAATACATGCAGAATTGACACTAAAATTAAGGTTTTTACAATCCAGTATACAAATAGGGTGAAACGTGCTTTTTTCTCACTTCTTAACTATAGGACAATGTCGACTTTCAAAAAGGTGTCATTCATCTGCCCATACAAAAGAATTTACAATCATTGTTGGAAAACGTGATATTTACAAAGCATTCTGAAAATAAAATTAAAATATCCTTTGAATTTACTACAATAGAAAGATCTTATCAATTCTGCAACATATTTCTACAAAGCTATAAACTAAAATGAATTTACGCCTTACACAATAAAAAAAGGAAGGCATACAAGTGTCTCACATATTTTAAATGTATCTTAACAATAAATTTCAAGATTTTACAATCTTGAACAGTTGTGTACAATAAACTAACAAAAATGTATCACTCGTATATAAATAAATAAGTGTAAAATGGTGATAGCGTCTAGATATGGTAAGATGAACAATTACCTTTATTAATATAATCTTCGAAGACTATTCACATATCTTTTTGTGGATAAGATATTTCTACTGGTGAAATAATTCACATCACATCATTTTCCACATCTGAATTTCGCTTATTCGATCATAGGCGATCGTTTTTCTCCGATGTACCACATTCAGGGTCAAGAAGAACCAACCATAAACTCTATTCCTCATGTATATATTGTATTTCTGATATATTTATATGTTAGGTTATATTGTTTGGTATCTATCTATTAGTAAAAATATTAGTCTTAGATATTCAATCTCCACTAAATATCGGACACAGAACACTAAACACATATTAAAAATCAATACTCACCAAATTCTTACAATTAATTATGATA
Source organism: Galeruca laticollis (assembly GCA_963921935.1). NCBI lineage: Eukaryota > Metazoa > Arthropoda > Insecta > Coleoptera > Chrysomelidae > Galeruca > Galeruca laticollis. The sequence continues at coordinate 4,004,059 of OY998179.1, forward strand.
ATACATCCCAAACACTTTGCTTTTTCCTTCATTTTGAAAACTAAATAATAATCATCACAGAGTACCACACCACACACAACGACAAGGTTAACAATAGCGAGGGTAGAGGTTGAATCGTTGTGAATGCATTCAGAACTTTTAGAATAATAAGTAATCAAGCGAAACTTACTTGATACGTTTGAATTCAATAATATTAATAATTTATGAAAAGCGTTTTTGTGCGAAGATTTTCGTCAATAATATTCTATTGAGTTTAATATGACTTATAAACTTTTTAACTCATAATAATTTCGTTATTTGCATAATTATGTTCAATTAAAACCATTTGTCTATGTTCGTCTTGCGTTTCTTTGGTATCTTACCTACAGTTTCCTGTTGCTGACAATCGTCAAGTGCCGAATCTCATCCCTGAGATACAGTGTTAAAAGTTAAACAAATTTATAATATTTTCTAACTTGTGTAGTATTTTTGAATTGGGAATTCGTGGAAAGCGAACCAATTCTGGCGCCCATACAATCCATATAATAAATTAAAATTAACAAATAATTGATAATACAATTAAATAATTTACTATATCTCAAATATTAAAATACATAGTAAAATAGCACTCAAAAGTAGGCCGTAAATTTAAAATATATAATAAAATGGCACCCGAAACGTGGGGCTCTTATTAAATTAACAAATATATAATAAAATGGCGCCCAACGTGGGGCACTATAAAAAATTATATATTAATATATTATTTTCTAAATGTTCCTAAACCGTGTTTGCAATATATAGATGTAGTTAATATATACGTGTAATCCTATGATTAAAAAAGTGTGTTTATATCAGAATTTTTTAAATATTTTAATAACATTATCAACCTAGAAGTTAATTTTACAGTTTCTACATGTGCTAACAATAAATTATGGTTAATTAGGATAACATTATTTACCTAATTTTATTTAGATAATGGATGGTATCGACAGCTAACCTCTTAACTAGCAGACTTATTTTGCCTTTTTGAGAACGCCCATAACACTTTAACCACATTTTAATCGTTCGCAATTAAACGGTTCAACTGAGTTGCGAGTCACGGGTGCCAACTGTTTTCAGGTTCCTAAAACGTGAGGCCCCCATTAATATGTTGTAACATAACCGATAAATGTCAAATTATTTTGTTTTGTTCTTCACTATTAATAGAAAGAGATGCCGCTTAATAATTATATCAGTTATGTTCTCAGATATTAATGACGCACGGGTAAAGATCTAATAATTCAATTGTAATCAACTTTTGATAACATTGGATTAGACAGGGCCGGCTTCAAGGATTACACCACTGTGCGATTTCGTAACAATACTCATTTAAAATTTCACAAATTAGTTTGGAAAGGATAAAATAAAACAACGTTTTGTATTTATAGATATTTTAATTTACACAGTAATATACAAATAAAAATATAAAAACAATAGTAACAGCAAAATATAATTCATTATAACTAATAAATCTGAAAATCTATTAACTAAATTATATTATATAAAACACAACGTCAAAAGTTTTATTTAAAAAATATATCACTATTCTAATCGTTGGGTAAAATCGTACCGCCCAATACATACAGAATGTCTCAAAAGAAATTCTCTTCTATTACACAAATTAAAACCAGTTTTGTGAATATTTATAATCTATTTTCAATATTGAAACGGTAATAAACTTACATTATAATGTGAAAAATAAAATCAAACATTATACTGGGTGTAAATAAATCATGGGCCACCTTTACTATAACTTTTGAATGGTTTGTTCCATGTTATTGTCAACTGTTTATGCTTTAGACAAGATCGCATCCACTTACGATGAAAAAAATAAAACTAAAACTGCATCAAGATTGAAATTTGACAGATAAAATGTATTTGAAACCTCAGAATCCATATACGTAAGAATATACAGATTGTTCCATTATATTCGGCCACATTAATTTCTTTTATCAAAATTAGGTCTAATATAACTCATTTAAATGTTATAGGGATAGCCTTTACACCCGGTGTACAGTTTTTATTAACATAAACACTATTCGGTGTAAGGAATGGACGGATTAAATTTGAGTTTAATCTGAAAAAGCTACCGAAGAACAATTTTATTATGTATTTAAGATATTTGCGTGACATCCTGTACGTATAATATAAAAATATAAGATTATGTTATAATCAACATTAATACTTTTCCTGCACGTCAAATTAATATTAAAATACAAAAAGGAACAATAATTTTTTGAGCCAAAAGTAGGTATCCTAATGAAATTAAGTCTACTTAAATATTAATATTTGAAGAGTGCAGGGAAGAAAGGGGGAAGGTCAATTTTTTGGCAAAACGAGTTTATGGTGGAGATGCGTAGCTAAATACCTATAGAATTAGTATGTATGTCTAAACAGGGAAGAATCGAGGTCTGTCAATATTAAAACGTGTTTATTAATATACCTTACAGTGAAGAAAAGGGGAATGTCCGTGCAGACAGCGAAGAAATGGGAAATGCCAATCTTTTCGAGTCGAGACCTGACTGGAATTTGCTTGATTTGCCGACATATTTACACTGTTTTAGTTTACTCGAGCAATCACACGAGTGTGACGTGCTTACTGCTGGTATCGCTGCGTAAATTGTGTTTGACAAGATCGTGTTCCTAGCTGAAGTTTCAAGTTAAAAATGGCTGGCGATACTGTAGCTATGATAGTGAGTAATAATGAAGACATCGTTCCTTGTGCGAAAATCAGGAAGAGAAAAGTTACGGGTCGAGTCAGTAATGTGATGAAAAAACTTCGAGAACAAAGCCACGAGGTAGGTGAAGATTGCAACTGCAAAAGACTAAAGTGTTTCAGTGTTGTTAACGAACAAAACCGGTCATTTATAATTAACCATTTTAATTCTTTAAATCGTAATGATCAAAACATGTACTTGGGCGGTACTACCGGTGACACAAAGAAGACCTAAAAATGAACTTTGTGCTTACTTACATTATGCGTTTAGGGTGAGAATACGAAATGATGAAAGAACTGTAGAAGTGCCAGTATGCTTTAAAGCATTTTTAAGCTTGCACGGTATTGGAAATAAACGAATTGAAACTATTTATAAATCTTTAAAAAATGTTGGCAAGGTATCTAAGAACAAGCGATGCTATAATATTAAAAAGCATAAGTTACCAGAACACGTATTAAGCACGATTAAATCACATATTTCCAGTTTTAGGGGACGCAACAGTCATTATAGCAGATCTAAGACAAGAAAGCTGTACCTACCTGAAGACCTAAACATTAAAAAAATACACAATTTGTATCTGGAAGCAAAGAATCCTCCTGTGTCATACGAAACCTATCGACATATATTTAATACCAATTTTAATATAAGCTTTGGTTACCCACGAAGCGATACCTGCAGCTCGTGTGACCAGTTTTTAGCCGAACTTAAGGTTCTTCAAAGCAAGCTACGTGGTACAGATGTTAAAAAAAGTACTGAAGCAGAGATAAGAAAAAAAACAGTGGAGAATAACCTGCATAAAAGTAAGGCTGACGTATTTTACAAGCCATGAAGCAAGTTGATTTTGAATGTATTGCGATGAACTTTCAAAAAATCTACCTATGCCAAATCTATCTACCAATGATATCTATTATAAAAGGCAACTTACTTTACATTCTTTCAACGTTTACGTGCTATCAACAAACAGTGCTACCTTTTATTGTTATCCAGAAATGATTGACGGAAAAGGATCCAACGAAGTCGCGTCTTTACTCCACTTTTTTATTTTTGTTCAACTGAGTAGTAAGGTTAGACATTTGCGCATCTTCTGTGACTCGTGCGGGGGTCAAAATAAGAACTTTACAGTTTTTCGGTATTTGCATTACGTCGTCCATGTTGCTAAAAGATTACATACTATAGAAGTGATTTTTCCGGTCCGGGGGCACTCTTACATGGAGTGCGACAGGGACATGGGGTTAATTAATCGAAAAAATCCTGCTGAACTTCCAGAAGATTGGTTTAATCATGCAGAATAAAACCAGAACCTTTTGCTGTAATTGAAGTTGACCTCTTCTTCGAAATTGGACAGAATTATTGAACTCAATTTATATGACCAAACCTTCATTCAAATCTCGGGAGATTAGAGAAGTGAAAATTTCACAAGATCATCCTAGATTAATTGAGTTCAGGAATACATACAATGGATGCTGGAACACCTCAGTAATCAACAACCGCATTGTTGCATCGAAAAATATAATCACACCCAAGCTTCCAGATGGTCAGTTTGTCCAACTTTATTTTGGTAAGAAAAACATCATAAAGAGAACCTTGTTTTTTTAACTACATCTTATTTAATTCTTTTTCAGATTTGAAGCCAATATCTGCGAAGAAATATCGCGATTTAATACATACTATGCAGCACTGAGAAGGCAATTAACTTTTATAAGAACTTGCCGCACACCGTCATCCCAATTAAGAAAAAGGCCTTAACCAAGAAGAAACAAAATACTTCGAAAACCTAAATTCTAATTTTACATACTTACTGTGTAAAAAAATAAATGTTTTTCACACCCTGTATAAGTAATTTTCATGTTATTCTTTACGAAAATGTTACCAGGTACTTATTTGAATTATAAAAGTAACGAATAAATCTGTATTCTATTTAAAATAGGTTTTCAAAATATAAGTGTACTTATTGTAAAAAATAATTTTTTTTCGCACCCTGTATAAGCAATTTTTTATTTTATTCTTTACGAAAATGTTACCAGGTACTTATTTAAATCATTTAAATTATAAAAGTATCAAATAAGTCATTATTCTATTTAAAATAGGGTTTCAAAATTTAAAATTGAAATTTCTCAAAAACATTCAAAAATGATCTTCACTCTTTCTTCCCTGCACTCTTCAGTTTTTTATTATTAGCGGGAAAAGAATACGAGTTTATGGCTAGAAATTAAGTTTCAGGAAACATGAAGCAACCTCGCTAAACAGAGTGACAGCTTTTAACAAAATAGAAGTGGACAGATTTTTTGAAAATTTAGAAAAAGTTATGACTGCTCATAAATTTAACCCAACAAATTTTTTTAACTTGGATGAGACGGGTATTACATGCCATAAACAAGCGCGAATTGTCGGACCTAAAGAACAAAAACAAGTTGGGGCAATTACAAGTCTGGAAAGGGGAAAAACCACTACGGTACGTTGTGCAATGTGTGTGGGGCGTTCGTGTCTCCAATGTTTATTTTCGCTCGACTAAGAATAGATAATCTCCAAGAATGATGTAGAGGTGAAGGCTCACCCAGGGTAACTGTGGTGCCTTTCGATAAGATAAGGTAACACAATATATGACGCACAGGAAATAAATGTTTTTATAAGACATTTTTTTATTGAAATATTATTAATACTGTTTCTACAGTAATTTAAAGTACAAAACGTAATCAACATTATTATTCGACCAAATATATGTACATTTTATGTTAAAATATGAGTGTAATTCTGAATCAGCATATTTATAATTTATTAGAGAAAAGATTCGAAAACAGATATAGGATGAACAAATAAGGAATGTATATCTAACTAGTACTTTTTTTAATCACACTGTACAGTAATGTAAGTATGGTTTATTAAGCTTATATACAGTATGTACAGTGCTATTCAAAAGTCTCCTCCCCCCCTCGTATCTTTTGAACGGCTACGCTTACATTAATAAAATTTGGAAGGTGAAAATAAAGTGTTGTAAACTTCTTATAGCAAGTGTTCGAAATATGCTCCGTCTACTTCCTGACAGTAATACATCCTATTAGTAAACTCTTGTTGTACTCGTTCGAATGTGTCAGCTGAAATAGCATTGCATTCTTCAGTAATTCTTTCTTTCAAAACGCCAGAGCACATTTCGCACACTTGCTATAAGAATCCATTGTTGATATTTGATTAATTAAATTTAAAAAAATAATTTCAATAATTTTGGTATTTATTTAATTTATCCGTCAAAATTAATTAAAACCCAAACAAAATTAATATGGCTATGTAGCCAATGTCAATGCCTTTCAAACGAGATATCACTAGCCATAAGGTCCTATTTAAAATTATTGGTCAGAGTGGCACTGTGACGTCATCTATTACTATTACGTCACCTGTTACCATTCGTGGAGAAGTTTACAACACTTTATTTGTACCCACCAAATTTTATTAATGTAAGTGTAGCTGTTCAAAAGATACGAGGGGGGAGGGGACTTTTCAGTAGCACTGTATATACAGGGTGTCCCGGGACTAATGGGAAAAAGTCAGGATCGTATAATTTGAGCCAAAATAATGTTAGTACTTCATATAAACTTTTTCTATGTAGGCCCTCGTTTTCGAGTTATAGGCCTCCAAAGTTTTAATTTTGAATTTGGTTTTTATTTTTATTTTTTTTTACTAGTTATTTGATCTTTGTAAAATTTACGGCAAAGCTATAATGTACGTGTATGTTTATTTTGGAAAGGTAAACAGATTTACAGTAGTGCCTTGAAGCCAGGGACGGACTACTCGCAATGGTTAGTGATCCAAAAAATTTGCAGGGATGGCACACCCTGTATGAAATTATCGAAATTGACTTCCCCACACATTAAGCTAACGAAAAGGTACTCTTGCTGGAATTCGATAAAATGAGCCGTTTGGCTAATATTTACAGTTTTATTAATGCACTACGTACAAATTTACCTAACTAACTTATTAATACGATGTACTACAAAAAAATAATTTGATGATAGCAGATGATAAAAACATTAAGAACTTATTTAATTGTAATTAAAAAGGTACGCAGACAACGTAATTAGTTGCTTTTAATCAAAATTACGAACACAACATTATTAAACCATTAAGAAAAACTCATAAAACACAAGTTATAAAACAATCAACTGAAACTAATTCCTAAACAACAAAAACTAACGTTCTTCTAATAAATGTTCAATATGAGCTCCTTCCACTTCCACGCACATTCTAAGCCTACGACGGTTGTTTCTTTGCACTTCTAATAACATTGCAGTGTAACAGATTTCTGTCTATTAAATCTTGCCTTGTTTGCACAGGTGTTGCATATACCTTACTTTTGAGATAACCCTAGAGGAAGAAATCCATAGGATTAACATCTCCTGATCGCGGTGGTCATTGAAAAGGGCCTCCACGACCAATCCATCTATTAGGAAACCTTGTGTGTAAATGCTATCGTACATCTAAACTGAAATGAGGAGGGGCCCCATCATGCATGAACCATAAATTCCTACGAGTTTGTAGTAGCACATCATCAAACAGGTTCCATAACTCATTTTGCAAAAACTCCAAATATCTCTGACCGGTCAAAGTATCGTCAATAAAGTATGGCCCTATCAAATGATTTCCAACTATTCCTGCTCAAACATTAACCATGAATCTATGCTGGCTCCTAGTTTGACTAATGCCATGTGGATTCGCATCATCCCATAAATGCATATTATGAGAATTTATGACTACATCTCTGGTGAAACCGGATTCGTTCGTAAAGAGAACGTTACTAATAAATGTATTGTCTGCTTGTTGTTGTCGCAGAAACCACTGGCTATACTCAAGTCGTGAAGGATAATCAGCCACTGTCATACTGTGTACTTTTTTCATGTGAAAAGGATATAACAGCTGTTCTTTTAGAACGCGATGCACAACTGATTTCGAGACGTTATGTTCTCTTGATAATTTTCGTAAACTCGTTGATGGTTCATTATCAACTGCATTTAACAAGTCTTGTTCAACTGCCACAGTACGTACGCTTCGTACTGGACCTTCTCCACCTTTTTTTTGGCAGAAAACGTCCTAAAATTTATAACTTTGTTTTGTATACATGGAAAATTACATTTACTTATTCATACCTGTTTCTCGTAACCTGAGATCAATACGCTCAAACATTCGTCTGTCTGGAAATGCTCTGTTTGCAAAATGTTCTGCATAAAGCCTTCTGGCCTCTAAACAGTTTCGAGAAACCAGTCCATACATTAAATTCATATCTGCGTACTCAATAAAAGTGAATTCTGCCATTGTAACTGTTAAATTAAGGACTTATGAATTATTGACAAGTACTGACTACGAACTATTCTACACAATGTTTGACAACTAATCCTATGGTTACTTGATAAACGGTAAAAACACTTTTAAAAAGTTTTTACCAACTTTCCAATTAATAAGTCGTTAATGTTTTTTATCTTCTGCTATCGTTAAATTATTTTTTTGTAGTACTGAAGGTAAATCTTGGACATCGTATTAATAAGTTAGTTTTACCTCGTTGTGTACTTATAAAAATGGTGAATGTACGTAGTGCAATAAAACTGTCAATATTAGCCGAACGGCTTATTTTATCGAATTCTAACAAGAGTACCTTTTCGTTAGCTTAATGTGTGGGGAAGTGAATTTCGATAATTTCATACAGGGTGTGCCATCCCTGCAAATTTTTTGGATCACTAACTATTGCGAGTAGTCCGTCCCTGGCTTCAAGACACTACTGTAAATCTGTTTACCTTACCAAAATAAACATACACGTACATTATAGCTTTGCCGTGAATTTTATAAAGATCAAATAACTAGTACAAAAAATAAAAACCAAATTCAAAATTAAAACTTTGGAGGCCTATAACTCGAAAACGAGGACCTGAATAGAAAAAGTTTATATGAAGTACTAACATTATTTTAACTCAGATTATACGCTCCTGACTTTTTTCCCATTAGTCCCGGGACACCCTGTATACATTAAGTTAAATTTAATACTGAGTGATTTTAAAGTAGCCCAAACCTATGCTGTGGAATTAATATATTATAACAAAACATGGTGTAAAAGTTTCAAAATTCTTGAATCACCCTGTATTAATCTTACTATTATCATTGTATTTAAAAAGGTACTTATTTTAGAACAACTTCAGACCCAATTATAAGTTTATTTATTTCTATGTTTTTTTTAATATCATGTACTTTCTTTAGCCGAGTCCAAATCTACAGATACCCCAATTTACCCGATACCGAGATAAGAAAAAAAAGTTACTGAAAATAAGGTATTACCTACAACGAGGTCACTTAATATATATATTATGATATTTACAATTCTTTTAATACATATAAAAATGGGGGCAAGAGATATTAGAATCTAATTGAAACTTTGATCGATTTTCTTTTTCTAATATGACACAATGTAAAAAATCGCATACCAAATATATAACAGTTTTTTTAAATACCTTGTATTTTTTGGTACGCGTTTTTCAAACAATGAACGAATTTTGTAAAATTTGATACTAGTTTCTAACAGCCGGTTCTTTCTGTCTTGCTAAATGGTCATCATAACCATCTCCATCGTCTGAAATAAAAAGATACGACAATACAGACATTTTAAAACAAATACTGTTACAACTTGGCATCGCCTGTAAATTAAGGCGATCTGAAGTGTCTACTATGGAGACAAGAAAAAATAAAATATTCAACGTAGGGTGATTTCGACAGTAGTCACTCTTTTTTGACAAACTTCGACTTTTATACACATATAACTTTATTTGCTTTCAGGTTACAGTAAAAATAACTGCAGCTTAAATATTCTTCTATTACATCAGATAGTTAAATTAAATTAAAATACCAGCAGCGTAATTCGTTTTATTTTAAAAAATAGCACGTTTGCTAGAAGTCGCCTCTGTATACTAGTAGTCGGCCGTCACCATTTCCATCAGGACCGTATGCATTCATTCAGTCCTCATTACATGAAGTTGTGTTTTGACAAAAATCAACCAGTTAAGTATAAGGCCATTGTTAAAAAAAGTGAAAATCTTGTATAATATATTAAATTCTTTATTCAAATAACGTTTCTTATAACATCATTAAATTATTATCAAAAAGAAACATTTAAAAAATATCTAATCACTGAAAGAATCACAGTTAATAAAGAAATATTGTTTAATATTAATATTAATAATTAATATTATATTTAATATATTGTTTAATACTATACTATGCTTCATCGAGTGTAGACGTATCTTTCACGTGCTCTGTTGAAAAGCAAGTTGGTGTGAAAAAAGTTAACGAAAAAAATCTGATTTAGTGTGGTGGTAGGTTGATTGATTTAAGTGGAATAATAGAGGTTGTAGTCTTCTGCGGTAAATATGGGGACACGATCCAAGAAAGGTGAAGATGAATTGCACGAGTCAATAAAATTAATCGTGACTAAATTATGTACTTCTCAAGAGTTCATATCTCAGCTTAGTGATGCTGTAAGTACAATTATTACTAAAAACCTTGAAAATAAACTAGTGCCACTAAAGGAAAAGATAGAACAGTTGGAACAAATGGTGGATAAACAGGAAAAGGCTATAAATTTTCTCGAAAATAAAAATGAAAGTTATGATAAACAAGTCCGCCAAAGAAATTTAGTTTTACTGGTACCAAAGGAAAATGTAAAGGGTTATACCACACCCGACGTTATAAAGATTTTTAATGGAAAAATGAAATTATCGATCCGGGAATCTGATATTGAAGGATGTTTCAAACTAAGAAATAATGGCCGCAGTGACGCTGTCCTAATTAAATTTTGTAATACATATTGTCGTAATTTAGTATTTTCCACTAAGAAAATACTCAAAAATACCAAAATAATTATAAGAGAAGATTTGACAGTTATGCAGCAAAAAATATTAAAAGCAGCTATCACGAAAATTGGGAGAGAAGGTCAAGTATGGAGTAATTATGGTCAAATTTACTCAAAATTGAATAAAGAAGACAATATTCGAAAAATTACTTCTTTAGAGGAACTGGAAGAAATATCACTATAATTTTTTTTATTTGTATCCTTAATATACATATCCTTTTAATAGTTAGGTTTTGTTTGTTCCGTCTTATAACTTTGTTGTAATTAATGCTAATTGGTTGATGTTATTTTAACTTTTCAAGAATATGCTTCAAGTATTTATATTATTTTCGACAGGCGTGTGCAATTGATGCGTCTCTAACTGACTTCTTTTTGTTTATATTTTGTTTTTAGATTGAATAGATAACATTAGCATTGTCACTTTTTGATTTTGTTTTGGATACCTTTTTAAATTGTTTCGAATGAAATATTTAAAAATTGCTTGTTTAAATGCGAGGTCGTTAATTCCCTCACTACATAAAGTTAAATTAATTGTGGCTGATGAAGGTATCAATATTCTTTTGATATGTGAATCATGGTTAAAATACGCTGTTACTGATAATGAGTTGCATATTGACGGTTTTAATTTATACAGGGTGGATCGTAATGTTAATGGAAAGGGCCTTTGTATGTATATTAGAAATACAATTAAATGGGAAATCATTGATATTTATAATTTAATTTGGGAACAATGTTGGATAAAAGTTACCATAAACAAGAAAACTTTACCTGTTGGAGTGATATATAAACCACATGAACAAAATACAAGTATTTTTTAGATGAATTTGAAGATAGTCTAGCATCAATTTTTCCTACAGTTGATGAAATTGTGTGTATGGGGGATTTTAATTTAGACTTATTTGATCTTGATAATAATAATGTAAAAAGGTTCTACTCTTTAATTGAATCGTTAAATTTATCTCAATTAATAGATGTTCCAACTCGAGTTACAGCTAATTCATCCACTCTTTTAGACTATTTAATAATTCGGGAGGAGGCTGTAGTTGATAGGGGCGTTATACAGCATGATATTTCAGATCATGCTATCGTTTACTGTAAGGTACAGGTACAAGATGATAGGAAAAATCCAAAAATGCATACATATAGAAACTTCAATAATTTCGATGATGAACTATTTCAAGCCGATTTATTTAATAAATCATTTTTCAGAATCTATGATCAGGAAACTATCGATGAAAAGGTTTCATATTTTACTAACTGTATACACCAACTATTCGATAGACATGCTCCTATAGTTACAGCCAGAATGACCAAACCCAAAGCTCCATGGTTAACATATTCCGTAAAACAAATGATGCGGGAGAGGGATAGTGCTCTGGAGAAATTGAGAAGAACTAAATCAAATATCCATCTTACGTCATACAGAGAATTACGTAATTACGTTAATAAGGCAGTTATTCGTGAAAAAAAGGTGTACTTTGCACATTATATTAATAAATGTAATAAAAAAGAAATGTGGAAAACATTAAGAACACACAAGGTTTTAACGGATAATAAAGCAGAACTACCGGATAATTTAAAGAATGCTAATAATATAAATCGATATTTTATTGATTCTGTTCCTAGATCTAATGCAAGTAGTGAGATACTGAATTTTTATAGAAATAGTAGATTAGTTGCCTCGGATTTTCGCTTTACAGAAGTTAATGACTTTTTTGTATACCAAACAATTTGCGGAATTGGAACGAATGCGGTAGGTTCGGACCAACTAACTATCAATATGATAAAACTTTGTTGTCCACATATAGTACCCTACATCACACATATTGTAAACTTCTGTCTTATTGAAAGTGTTTTTCCTTCAGTTTGGAAGAGGGCCGTTGTGCGGGTGCTACCTAAAGTTAACAATCCTAAAGAATTTAAAGATCTTCGACCAATAAGTATATTACCGACTCTGTCTAAAGTAATCGAGAGAGCTATGGAAACACAAATTAAAGAACATTGGGAAAAAATTCTTTGTTACCGACGATTCAATCCGGCTTCAGAAAGGGACACAGCTGTACAGCTCTTCTTCACATTGTTGATGATATTGTCGAAGCTATTGATGATGGTAAATGTACTGTGCTTGTCCTTCTGGATTTTAGCAGATCATTTGATACTATTGATTATAGTTTGCTTGATAATATTTTACACTATATAGGTTTTTCAGGAAGTGCTCGTTTATTAGTGAATAATTACTTAAGAGATAGAGAACAGAGTGTCTCTCTTGACGTGTCAATTTCACAGTTGCTGCCACTTCTGTCAGGAGTACCACAGGGGTCAATATTGGGTCCCACTCTATTCACAATTGCAGTAAGCATTTATATGCTGACGATACGCAACTCTATTATACTTTTTCGCCTGATTCAGTAGTAGATGCTTGTACTGTAATTAATCATGACCTAGACGCCTTTGTGGCTGCGGCTAAAGACCATTCACTCAATAGTAACTCTAATAAGTCAAAAATCCTTTTATTTGGGTCTAAATCTTATCGTCAGAAAGTTCGCGATAATATTAATGTGAAAATAAATAATGAGAATTTAATAATGATCAAGGAAGCTAAAAACTTGAGAGTAATAATTGACGACGATCTAAAATTTGATAAGCACATTAATAGTAACTTCCAGAAAGCATACATAGCATTAAAAACAATTTATGGTGTCCGACATTTTTTACCGTTTCAAGTAAAAAAGACATTGTGTGACTCATTAGTTTTATCATTGTTTAATTATGCTGACATTCTATATGGTCCACACTTAGGTGTGCAATATAAAAAGAAAATTCAAAAAATGCAAAACTGCTGCATTCGGTTAATATTTGGCATACGTAAACGACGTACTATTTCTAACAAGTTAAAAGTAATACAGTGGTTGAATATGGATAATAGACGAATGTTACATTCTGCGTGTCTTTATAATAAACTAATTATGACAAAGAAACCATCATACTTATATAGGAAAATCTCCTTCAGGACGGACGTTCATAACATTAATATTTGAAATAAAGGGGTAATTACTATACCTCCGTTTAAATTGGAAATTTCTCGACGGTCTTTAGATATCAAATTTGCTTTGTTTATAACGGACTGCCAATGGAAATCAAATATCAGCATTTTAAAAAATTCAAAGAGTCTATTCGGAAATACTTGCTTGATCATCAGAATTAATTGGGTTCAGAATTGAAGCTATTAGTGCATGAAGGGGTTAACTCACTTTTTAACAATTTTGAGATATTAAGGGTTGAAGTAATGTTCTTGGAGCTTTTTGTGTTCAAACTAAAATCAAAATTAAATGGAGCTAGAACTTAGTCAATAGAAGTAATTTTAATATTATAGGTAAGATTTTATCATTTTTTGTGGTTTATGAGATGTTTTTAATTTTTTTTACAAAAAAAACTGAGTTAGCACCTTCATGCACAACCATTTACTGTTTTAATCGAAATAATAACGAGTAAAGAAAGGATCAACTAATATTTATTAATTGAAAAAAATACAAAAATAAGTAATACTAATCACTTTCTGATCGATTTAAGCCTAAATAAAATCCCCTTAAATTTTCTGGAATATATGGGAGTTGTTCCATAATGTCGAATTTCTTGGCTGCTATAGGTCGCGACAGATTTAACGGAACAAAAAAATTGTCGTGTTCTGTTGTTCGGGTTGATTTGTGTTTAATAATATCTACTTCTTTCCACTCTTCTGTCTCATCTAGTGAATATCTATACTTCGTTGTACCAAATTTATCAACTCTTATCCACCTTGCATTGCGAAAAATTATTTTTTCGCCCTTATTACTTTTTTTTCTGTCCAACAAGTTGAGCTTTCTAGGCAGTTCTTTCAGATCAATGAATTTATCTTCCATTCTAGTTAATACAAACGGATTCCTTTTTCTAGCTTCCGTCATTAACGTCATGTACTGATCAACTGTGTAAATGTTTTGAACTTTTCGAATAACTTTTTCGACAGCACCAAAGTCTCTATCAATATCCATAAAACTGTGGCCAACCTCCGGAAACTTATGATCAACAGTTTTAAAAATTCCCTGGTGTACTAGGTAATGCCACAAACAAATAATGAAAAAATTCTTATTTTGTCCACCCGCAGAATCACTCCAGGCTACTAAGTGGTCATTTTCATTATTGATGCTTTGTAGGAATGACAAAATACTGCTTCCAACTTCTTGTGGGCCTCTACCACCTTTGTCTTCAGTCCAAAGGTGGAAAAATCCTTTACCGAAGGCGTCACCTTTACTTACACAATGAATCCCCAAATTGTATAGCCACATTTGTCTTAGATAAAAAGCCACACTGGTAGACAGCTTTGGTAGAGGTAATGTTTTTTGCATATCAAAATTAATGTATAGAATATCACCATCATGTGCCAATTTTCTGTCTTTTTTTTGTTCTTCAAACGCTGTCTTATACCGTCTTACATGTTCATCATTTGTTTCTTTCGCATCACAAACTTTGCAGGTATCCGATTTTGGAGACCCAAAGCCAAGATTAAATTTGGAAACAAAAATCTTTCTGTATCTGCTGTTTTTCATAAACTGTATGTTTTGTTCATTACACTGATTCTTGTATAGTTCATACATTTTGTTGATTGATAGCATAGGGGATAAGTATAAGCGATGTTCATTTTTATTCCTGGAATAATGTGACATTTCTGCAGGAAAAGATTTGATATGTTGACATACTATGTCAAGCTGCTCGGTGGGTGTTCGGTTTTTGCGGTTATTATGGCAACCACGCTGATCTTTATGAGGGATACCTTGTCCCTGTGAAATTTGATTACGAATTAGTTCCAATTTCTTTCTTCCGACATCAAGTAGTTTTAAAAAAGCACTTTTGCATACTTGTTTTGATTTCCCATCCAAAGTTATAAAATATCTGAAAGATTTTTGACGATGAGCAATATTACCGGTCCGTTGCTTAACATCAAATGGTTTAAAACAACCGAATAGATACACATTTTTTTCATTGATAGTAGGTAATGAATAGTATTGATTAAATAAGGTAATGCGATCAGCTTCCGTAAAGTTGTTGTTGCATTTTAATCTACACTTTTCGGTGCAAAGCATTTTCCCAGCTGCGGATGTTTTTTCTGGAACGCGTCTATTTTTATAGTCGGTGTATTCTTTTCCTTTTTCTCTATTTGCCATATTAATATTTCTTTTCCAGGTTTTTGGTTGAGCTTCAAGCTTCCTTGATTTTTTTTCTCTTATTCTTTTATTAACTTCAATGGCAACAGCAGGAATATTTATATATCTTTCCATTCCATTAATCTGTTGTTCTTTAACTTCGTCGGATTCATTTCTTGTCTCATTGCCAATAATTTGTGGATCTCCAACTTCTCTGTCAATATTTTCCTCCGGCTCTTTCTGTATAATTTGAACAGGTTCTTTAGGGTCATTAATATTTTGTGTTCGATTTTTGTCTTGTTGCTCAGTTCTTATTAGGACTTGTTCTTGGTTTTCGAAAAAAGAAGCTGTATTTTGCTTTAATTTCTTCTTGGCTATTTCTTTCTTAACTTTTTTTCTCTTAGGAGAAAAATTTTCATCAGTTTCCTCGTCAGTAGAATCAGATGCTGGTTGGTAATCTGAGCCAGAATCTAAAAATGGATCCTCATTAGTTTCTATTTGGGCTTCTGTTATTTCAGCAGCATCCAAAGCTAACTTAAGAATTCTACCACTTCTTCCACTAGTTCCAGCCATTATGAAGTATTTTCAAAACTAAAATTTAAAATATTTGGTTACCTTATATATTTTTCATTTTAAGGTTATGTTTTAAAAAGCATTTTAATTATTTATAAATACGATTTTCTGTTTAAATTAACTATAATATTCATTGGCTAATGCATATAAAGGACTTACTTTTGTTGCCGGATAATAATAAACACAAGAAATATCACTTTGTACAACTTTGTACAACACTGTGTAATGTAAACAATCAAATTCGTACTAAGTTATATTGGAAGAAGGTGCTAACTTAGCAGTTAACCCCTTCTTGCATAATTAGCAAGAGTTGACACCTTCTTGCTCTAAATATGTTTGACAAAGCTTGAGTTGACGTGTTTTGAACTTCAGTTTTTAAGATTCCTGGCGACATCTATAAACCAGAGTCTGTACTAACGCAAAGAGATTGAGTTAACACCTTCATACATGCCATTTTCGGCATTTTAATAAAACAGTGAGTTAACACCTTCATGCACTAATAGCTTCAATTGTGAGAGGAATTAATGGCCTTACGCATCAAAGTACTGTACTGTAATATTATACAACTTGTGTTGCGGTATATAATATATTATGTATGTATAGTGGGTATACAAGGTTAAGTGGAAGAGCAAGTTTTACAGCGTTTTTTACGCAGTAAAGGTTGAACTTCGCCTTGCATCTAATATATTATAATTTATAATTTTGTTTATGGATATTAATAAAGACGATTATTATTATTATAATGTAATGAAAATAAATACTAATTAACGTCTTCACAGCAAAAATCACAATAAAAATCATGTTCAGCAACATCTTCATATGCTTGTCTTGCCAGCTTGATGCAGTCTAGATGGAACCACCAAGGAAACATGTCACAACCAACGTTTTTATCTCTCTTCCTCTGCAACACTTTGTAGTTCATCCCCACACATACCACATTTTTGCTTTTTTGGTCCAATGTCTACTTTTTGTTCTTGAAACAGCTTTTTGATCTGTTCTCATCTTTGCTCTTACTCTTAATGATCACGTTATTATCAGGTTTTTCTACTACTTCTGTTGAAGTATTTTTAATTTGATATATTTTATCATTTTAAGAGAGGTTTCCAATAAGTTTAATTCATTGCAGGTTATCTGTCGGATTTATACTTAAAACAACATCTGATGACTTATGCTGTTTCTTCATCACATTCATCTACACAATTTTTATGCCTTTCTGTGATACAGTCTGCAGTATCAATAATTTATTTTTCCACTTTATACGCTCGGTTATTCTTTGGTAGATGGACTATATCAGTCTTCTATGGCAGTATCTTTCTCTTCTATAAAAAGTAATATTTTGATCAAGTTTTATTTCTGGAATTCTATTACTGGTCGTATTTTCTGTTATGTCATAGCCAAATATATATTTTTTTGATTCCTCGATCTATACCATCGACTCGGTGGGAATAATTTGATTTTAAGCTATTCAAAACTTTTTTGGTAATTTCAAAATTAATGATAATTCTTTTGTCTACAAATTATATTCATTATCTTGAATGTTTTCTAGGCTACTGTTGACAAATGGAAACAGTCCACATTTCTGATCACATTTTCTGATATGTTCAGCATTATATAAGGCTTCCTTGAACACTGAAGCATAATCGACTTTTGTAAGGGGTTTCTCCATATTCTGATTTAACCAAATTCCCACAGCCAGTATTCTTTGAGATGTTTAAATACTGCCACATCTGCAGGTTACACGAGATGAGTAGCATTAGTTGGAAGTGCAGGATCCAACTATGTAGTCAATATGATCCCATCTCAAATTATGATCTGTCATAATACCATAACACTTTATTTTGCTAACAGGTGAAATTGTAAGATTTTCAATAGTTAAATCATAATTTTGCAGATCACTAACATAGGAACTTACCTGGCTATTGTTTATTTGAATATTATTTTACATTACCGAACTGAATCTCAGAACCAGAAATAAATTTTTGTCTACACTGACAGATTGTTACTGTTTTTCAATACCCGCGAACCTATTTTCACCCGGATCAGGTGGATCACCCTCCTGTTGCCCACGCATGACACGCTTATTTAGTTTTCTTTTATAAAAACTACACAAATTTTGATTTTATTCCACTCATCTATTTAAACAAAAAGTTCTAGAAAGAATACTAGATACTAACTAAAAAATACTTGATGGAATTAGTAACAGTGGTAATATGATGAGAATCTTGGAAAATAATTAATGAATCGAGGAGGAACATAAAAAATAATGTAAAGAACATAAAAATTGAGGTAGAAAATAACTGAACAGCCAAGGAAAAAGCAAATTATATCATCGTTAATTATCTTGAACATTTTAATACGCTACCTCAATCTCAAAATGGCTTTAGAAAGAAAATATCAACATCCAGTGCCATTGCAGCTTGTTTAGGATTCATCTATAATGCACTTAATGAATAGCTACATGTTTTGGGGTTTTTTTATGATCTTAGCCATGCATTTGACACAGTTGATCATAAACTTTTACTGCTAAAACTTCAAGGAACTATGGAATACACAGAAAACCCCATGACTAGGTGAAATCTTATTCCAATAGAACTCAAGTAGTTACAGTTAACAACACAACATTTGATCTTATTCCCTCTGAAATATTGTGCCTGATGTTGAGCCTTTTTTATATGTAACTGGAAAATCCATTCAGAGTGTCGATTAATTCAAATTCTTGGGAATAATAGTAGATCCTAAGCTCAGTTGGGAGTTTCATGTGAGTGCAGTGATTGCAAAAATAAGTTCATGTTCTATTATCATTAGAAATCTAAGAGAAACTATCTCTCTGAATGTATTCTTCTTCTTCTAGTGCCTATCCGGTCCGGATGTTGGCGATCATTCTGGCTATTATGATTTTATTTGCTGCTGCACGGAATAGTCCTGTAGTAGTTGTTGAAAACCATGTCCTGAGATTTTTGAGCCATGAATTTCTCCGTCGTCCTGGGCCACGTTTACTAGGGATCTTCCCTTGCAAGATATTTTGTAATAGAGTGAACCTTTTCTCATTTCGCATTATATGACCGAAATATTCTAGCTTGCGGATCTTTATCGTTTTTATTAATTCGGTGTCTTTCTGCATTTTTCTGCAGACCTCTACGTTGGACACATGGTCTGTCCATGAGATTCTTAATATTCTACGATAGAGCCACATTTCAAAGCTTTCGAGTTTTTTTGTTGTTGCGTCGGTCAAGGTCCATGATTCGACCCCGTACAGTAAGACGGAGAAAACGTAGCAGCGAAGGAGTCTTATTTTGGTAGTTAACGTCAGAGATCGACTTTTAAAAACTGATGCCATTTTGAGAAATACGGCCCTTGCTTTCTCTATTCTACAGCGGATTTCTTGTGAGTGGTCCCATTGGTCATTGAGTGTAGTTCCTAAATATGTGTATTTACCGACCCTCTCAATTTGTAGCTGATTTAGGGTGAGGTGCTCCTGTGGAATCTGACTTTTGCTGATTACCATGTACTTCGTTTTGTTGACATTTATATCGAGACCGTATTCTAGACTAACTGAATACACTCTGTTCATTAGTTGTTGTAATCCATTGAGGTCTCCAGCCATAATCACTGTATCGTCAGCGTATCTGATGTTGTTTAATCTTTTACCATTTAGTAATATTCCTTCATCTACGTCCTCGAGAGCCTCTCTAAATATGTATTCTGAATAAACATTAAATAATAGAGGGGACAATACGCATCCTTGCCTTACACCTCGTGCGATCTTTATGGCATCTGATTTTTCTCCTTCTACGGACACATATGCTGACTGATCCCAATATAGTCTCGATATTATTTCCAAGTCTCTTCCATCGATCCCAACAGTATTTAATATTTCCACTAGTTTGTGATGTTGTACTCGATCAAAAGCTTTACTGTAGTCTACAAAACAAGCATATACGTCGCAGTTGACGTCTCTACATCTCTGGAATAATACCTGTACACTGAATAGTGCCTCTCTAGTACCTACCGCATCTCGGAAACCGAATTGAGTTTCCGACATATAATCTTCACACTTTTTGTATATTCTTCTGTGAATAATTTTCAGGAATAGTTTCAATAGATGACTCATGAGACTGATAGTTCTATGATCTTTGCATCTCTTTGCTCCTGGTTTCTTTGGTATTATAACAAATTCCGACAGTAGCCAATCTTTCGGTAGTTCGCCTTTTTCATAGATGAGATTGAACATCTCTGTTAGTTGTGTGATTCCAGATTCGTCGAAAAGTTTGAGAATTTCAGATCTAAAGTTGTCTGGTCCAGGAGCTCTTCCATCTTTCATTTGTTGCACCGCTGATTGCACTTCATCGACGGTGATGGCAGGACCTGATTTATCTATTATCTGTGGCCGCTGCGGTCTTGCATCTTTAAATAGTTCTGAGATGTAGTTGCTCCATACCTTTATCTTGTCTTGTTTGTCTATTACTAGATTTCCTTGTTTGTCGGTCAGTTTACATATTGTTCTGGGCTTGATCAACCCAGCCGTTTCTTTAACCTTTTTATACATGTTAAAACTATCATACTTTTCCTGTAGGGCTTCTATTTCCTGGCAATCTTCTTGTAATTTCTTTTCTTTGGCATCCTTGATTTTTCTTTGTATTTGCTTGTGAATTGCTGAATATGCGGGTGTATCTTTCATAAGTCGTCTTTGTTCCATCATATGTAGAATTTCGTCTGTCATCCATGTTTTTCTTTTGATGTTTTGATCTGATTTTAAATATTTTTCACTGACCTTGTAGCAATGTTTTTTATTCTGTCTAATTCAAATTTCACATCATTATTGATATTTGTTTCTTGCAGTTGTTCTGCTAAGTGATGTCTTACTTTTTCCTTCGTGTCCGGGTTTTTTAATTTTCGCATGTCATAACGGTCTTTCTTTGTTGTCTTCTTCACAGCTTTTAATTTTAGCTTTAAGGTGCCAACTAATGGGTTATGGTCTGACATTATATCTGCCCCAGGATATGTTTTAACAGATGTGAATGCGTTCTGGAATCTCTTATTTACTAACATATAATCAATTTGATTTCTGACTATATGTTCTTTAGAGTCTAGTGGTGATCTCCATGTGTATAACCTTCTTGGTGGTAGTTTAAAAAACGTATTAAGTATTGCCGCTTTTTTGTCTGCTGCGAATATTGCCAATCGATCGCCACGCTCGTTCCTTTCACCTAATCCATGAGGTCCAACATATTCTCCCTCACCTCCGTTGCCTATCTTCGCATTGAAATCGCCCATTATCACCGTTAGGTGGTGTTTGGGAAGTCTACTGTATACATTTGTTATTTCGCTGTAGAATTCTTCAACTTCCTCTATGGTTTTATCAGCTGTGGGAGCATATACCTGTATGATGTTTATCGGAACAGGACTTGCGTTGATTTGTAATAACAAGGTTCTTTCACTTATTATGAATGTATTAAAACTCATTTATTACGGACTAATTTAAACGACTCTTCAATATGGCTTAATGTTTTGGGGTGCATCATCTTTTCTTGAAAGGGCTTTTGTAGTTCAAAAGAAGGCTATAAGAGCTATGTACAGTGTTTCTCAAAGAGAGACGTGCAAATCATTTTTTAGAAAGATTGAAATTTTAACTCTACCAAACTTATATTCCAACTAATTTTATTTATTAGAAATAATCAAAGTTCCTTTTTCGCATCTGTAAGACGCCCTGACCAATATCCTATCATAAAATTGTCACTTGTATACACTTTGGAGGCTGTATCGTGTTAAAAAACCGAAATTTCTCCAAAAATATCCAAAAATGTAGTATATCTGGATTTATAGGACTCACTCTAGTCAGCTGAAAATCAATAGGGTCCTGAACAATGTTCATTCATAAAATTGGTGACTTGTTGCACTCCTGAGACTGCATTGTGCTAATAAACTTAAAATTTCTCCAAAAATATCATACTTCAAGTACCATAGCACCCGTAGTAATAGATCTGGTGAGCTGAAAATCAATAGAGCTTGTCTGTTACACAACAACAACAATATCCAATCATAAAATTGCTCACTTGTATACACTCTGGAGGCAGTATCGTGCTAACAAGACCATGTTACAAAAAGTGACCGAAGACAACGACGACGACATACACACAGGACTTTTTCCTAAAACCCGTTTTTTTCGGGTTGTTCTTGGTGAAAAACGTAAAAATCACTCAAAAAAACCAAAATTACAACTTTTTTGGGTTAAATCAATACTTTTCTCACATATTGGATAGGTTGGGCGGAAAAGTAAAAATGAAGATATACATGAATATGACACTATTATAGACAGAAAAGTGACATTCACCAACCATTTTCAAATTTATAAATAGGGCAACATTCTCCAAGACATATTGGAATAATATGCCACAATAAGTTTAGTAATATATTGAATACAGAAAGAAACAAGGGAACATCAAAGAAATTTAGAAATATACTTCACTCTTTTTTATTACAGCATACATTCTATAATGTTGAGGAGTTTCTCATATTTATTTTAAAACTATAGTTGATTTTATTCATGTGAATGTTTTTATTGTATTTACCTATATTTTGTTTGCTCAGTTGACTAGTCTGATGGAGATTTGTGCATTATGGGAAGTTTTGTATAATGTATAATTTTCTTGATGAAAAATATATTCTATTCTAAACACGTCTGTCGATTGTCAGAGCCGAACTGCTCGGATATATGAGTAAATAATAAAATTACTTACCATCGTCGTTTTCCTCTAATTGAACATCATTTTGTAAATCCTTGTATTCGGCCTGATCTTGATCGTAGTTCTTTTTATCTCTTCCCAAAGTATCGATATGTTTTTTATCAAAATTAGGTTTTTCGGCTTGTTTGAATTGGTCATTGTTATCGAACTGTAAACCATCGTGAAACAGTGGGGCATCAAATACTTCATGTGCCACATTTTCCTTTTCCAATTCTTCTTTTGCTAGAGAAAATTTAATAAATAATACTAAAACAACGTAAAATACAATTAAAATTCCTTACCTATTTTTTGCCCTTGCGGTGGTACGTCGTTAGCACTATCCTTAGCATTTTGATATCTAGCATTGATAATTTCCTCTTCTTTCTTTTCCGGAACAGCTACCACTCCTTCGGGTAGCTTATGCTCCTTAGCTGTCTCAGGAGTGACGGTAGGCAAAAATATCGGTCTAACTAAATTCAAACTAGCTTGAGAAGGTTTCAAAATTTTATTATTCGAAGACGTACTCGACGATACTATTTTGCCGTTATCGTTTATAGGTTCCGGAAGTACAGGCAGCTCTTGTTTCGCATTTTGGGGAGGATTAGAGTCGTTTGGTGGTGGATGTAATACGTTAGTGTCTGACAGTTTATTTTCGGCTTCCTCGGCTAGTTTGTTTTCTTTGTACGATTGCGGTTTCGGACCTGTTTCAGGTAATTTGGGTTCCGGAATGGTTTCTTGAATATTACATTTTTCCTGAAAGTATATTTGTTATTTTTGACGATTTAAATCAATTAATTCGTGATGCTGTTATCGTGTGATGTACTTTCTATATAAATGCTGTATTTTTAATTTGATTTTTGGATTGTAATGTTTATTTGTCCTATATTTTATTAGTGATTATAATCAGTATATGGTTACAGAGAAATAATTAGTCTATATTAGTACAGTGTGTCTGAAAAAGTTGGCAACAGAAAAAATAATTAGGAGATTGTTGCATATCAAAATAAAGTTATTGATTCCAAACAACTTTTCATAAGTAATGTTTTTGATATTGTTGCAAATAAAAATTATTTATGCTTGTACCAAACTGATACTTTTTGACATACCTCGTATATGATTAAAAATATTTGATATCTGAAATTTACGTTTTACGTTATGGACCAAGCAGGAGTTTTTCTATAAAATAAAAATTTTTCCTTAGCATTAATAATAAAAAAGTTTCCCATATATGTTGCTAATTTTTTTAGTCATACTGTGTAATAATTAAAATTTATACTATATTAATAAAAAATTGCAAAAACTCACTTTCAACTGTTTAATCTCTTCCTTCAGGATCACATTTTCATTTTTCAATTCCTCGTCGGTACGTTTATTTTGGTTGTCTTGAACTTGTTTCTCAAGTTTTTCTTTTTCGTTAACAAGTTGATCAAACTGCAACTATACATACAATAAAAATTACAATTACGAATTGATGTTTTTGTACACTTACTTTAAGATTTTCTCTAGAAGATCTGAGTTTTTTTTGTTCTTCCAACAATTCACTTATCCTTGCTTCCAAATTGCCAATCTCTTCTTGTTGCTGCTTCTGGCTTTTGTCCATTTCCTCTTTGTAGTCATCATATTGCGTCTATTTGTAAAACAAATGACAAAACGGTATCAGATCCAAACTAAAATTTTATATTTTCTCCCAGTGGCACACACAAACATTTTGTACAGAAGTTACGAAATTTTCAGTTGTACTAAATTTATAAACTTCGAGTTATTTGAAACTGAGGCCATTTATTACTACGCAAGGTTTTCAAATAATAAAATTTCAGCTAAGGTGAATATAAATATATACTCGTAAATATAATAGATATTTTAATCAAAAACTGAACTATACTTATAATAAAAATATCCAAAGGACTTGGCTTTATAGCCAGCTGGTTTAATACCTCTTTTTCTTTATTGGATGTACAAACATCAATGTTAAACCAGTTAATCTTTCTTCGCAAGTAAAATTTGTTAAATAAGTCTTTAGTAGCTTTAGTGCCAATGTATTTAAATAAGAATTCTGTTCTGTGATTCCCCGAACGTTTCAATCCAATGTACAACACAACACCAATTTGCTGTTGGAGATAAATATTTATTTTCGGTACATAATATAAAAAATTGATTTAAAATGTTAATTTAATATGTGTACCATAATTTTTTCCACCAGACCCTGGGGGAGGGGGTTTAATTCCGGTCCCCAAAACCTCAGTGTGCCACTGTTACAATACAAGGCCAGAAAGTTAGATTTCACGCACGCCAGGGCATCTAACTTTCGGGACGTGCGTGATATACTATTTTTTTCATCCTCTAGTCAAAAGTACTGTCTTCCTGGCAGCATTTTGCTCTGGGAACAGTGTTTTTTGCAAACTGAGGCTTTGCAAATGTCAGCAATGTACAGGTCGCAAAAACCACTGTTCCAGGAACAAAATAAAGCTGGGAACACTATACTTTCAGCCATTCAGCTAGAGAATGAAAAAATTATAATTTATTAATTATTTAGACATCAAAAAATAAACAGAAAACAAGATTCAATTTAGTTAAGCTAAGTTGCCTTACAAATATCCAAAAATACTATAGGAATCTTGTTGCTGCATTGACTAAGTTTTGGACAATATTGTGAAATTTATTTGCCTATGAATTGGAATAGATAGAGTAGAGAAGATTTACCTGTAATAAATTTAAATGTTGTTGGACAGATCCCAACTTTAGTTTCATATCATTAGCTTCGTTTTCATATTTGCTCCTTTCTTCTTTGAGCTGATTTTCAAGATTCAATTTAATTTGATGATGATCTGATTGTGCAGATTTCAGACTTTTTTCCAGTCTTTGTTTGTAATCTGATATAACTAAAAATACATAATTTAAAATAAAGCTTTGGTAATACGATAAATGTAAAGAGCTCTCAAGGTTTACTTACTTTAAACTATTATTAAAAATAGTAAGTATTTAATTATTTCAACTGTACCTAATTTTTTTGGGTAAATTGATATTTCAAAATTGTTTGTTTCATGTATCGAAACTGAATATAAATACCTTGTAGCTGAGTGGATAGGTTTTCTTCTTGTTGGTGGCAAATATCATTTGCTTTTTTAACATCGTCTAGTTGGGAAAGAGTGTTATTATAACAGGCTACTATACCAACTATAATTAAAATAGCACATATATACAAAAATACTTTGGCTCTAGTGCCGCGTATAACCCTAGAAGTGGTCATCACATTTATTTACTAAATCTTTATAAACTTTCACTTATTTTTGCCCTAAAATTTACTGGCTATGTTGGCAGAAAATGTTTTGGTGTCAGATTTGTGTGTGTCAAGTTTCTTCTTTTTTATTCTACTACTTTCCAAAGGTCAAAAAGCCACGGGATAAAAATATCACTACAATTTATCTAAAACATAATTGATAACTTTCCGTCTCCAGAATCGTGTGCAATAGCTATTTGTATAACAAGGGACGAAAGTGCTACTTTTCCTCCCGAGGATGAAGTTTACTGCCCGACGCGTAGCGGAGGGTAGTAATCATTCAAGGGAGGAAAAGGCACTTTACCCTCATGTTATACATATGATTTTTCCGCCTCCCTCAATTAACAAGACAGTTTCAATATTTCATTCATAAAACTAACAAACAAAATTAATAAACACTACTTAGGATGGACTTTTACGAAACTTGGTTGGACATCGAGGATGGACTTCTAAAATGCTTGGCTGGGCATCGAGGAGGGACTTTTATGAAACTTGGCTGGGCATCGAGGACGGTCTTCTAAAATACTTGGCTAGGCATCGGGGATGTACGTTTTTATTTGTACTTTAAATCCCTTGGGATTTTAACTGTCCCTTTATACCCCTTGGGTCTAACATAGATTCTAACATGTGAGACTAAAGTGACCACTTTAGTCTCGGAATTGCAAAAATTATTTCATTGATAACGTACTATGACGTCACTTTTACTTTTCCTCCCTAGGAAGGAAAAGTACTCTTCGTCTCTAGGGATGAGGAAAAGTACGACTTTGCTCCCTACAATTAGGCCAGGAAATGTATACTTTGAATAGAGGTAGGCGGAAATACTATATTGTTTTACGAGTGACGAAAAGTAACATTTTTTGAAGTGAGATAACAACTTACTAGTTGAGGCTGGTAATGTTCACTAGCTTCAAAAAATGTTTTCGACGAGTAAAACACTATAGTTTTTCTACAATCCTGTTTATATCATATGTAGGTATAGTTTTTGTAGGTATTTCAGTACAAACTGGCAAGTTTAAACAATTAACGAGGAATATCAAATCAAAATAATGAAACCAAAAAGCAACTAAATATAAATATAAATTGTTTTTAATTCTCACGTCATTTTTACAATTCTATTTTACTTTTTAATTAAACAAACGTAAAAAATGCATTCTATTTATAGAAATGATTTTGTCTGTGTTTATTTTAATAATTTAAAGTCGTCAAAACATTATATACGAGAGCGAATATGATTGAAAAAATAAATTTAACTTTCGTCACTAGAGGCGAAACTTAACGTTATGAGAATTTCTCTTACTTGCGACAAAAATCATGTTTTCGCTGAAGGTATTCCATTACAAGGTGACGTATCTTTGTAAAAGGTTGTTCCAGTTATTATTTGTATAATCAAACTAAACGATATTTTTTATATTTTTTAATGAAACTATATATACATTTTGCGATTTATTCAGTTTTAAATGTAATTAACATTATTTCACAATTGATGAGACTTAAGAAAATGTCCCGATAAAGGAGTTTCATCTGAATAACCTGCCATTTCTTGTGGTATAACTGCACTTTCTTCGACTCCAGTACACGGTCTGCACATACAGTCCAAGGGAGCTTTTGTGGTTACCTATAAAAATAAACGTAAACATTTTTTCATACAAAGAAAATAATAATAAATGGCTTTAAACATTTCTTTTCAAATTATGTTTTTTACATAAATTTGTACGCTACATCTTCCGTTCAATACCTCAACTGATTATACTAAAGCAAATTTCGAAACTCAAATAATTGTAGTTAGCTGTAATCAGCTGTCACATCTTGTTAAAATTTTGACATTTGATAGGTGTTACTATTGTTAACTGTTACTGAATTTTAGATCAAAGTGCCGATTTAATTAAGGTTGATTTTTCAATCATTCCGTGTTTTATTACTGACCATTACATTTTGACAGACAAAAGTTTAGTAATTTATCGTATGTTGCTAGTTGTATCTGGTGTTTATATTCAATGTTTGTCTATTACAAAGACTGCAACAAGAAATATCTATTAATCGAGGATTTCAAGGTGAGTTCTTTTAACTTTAATATCTCCAACAAACCTTTATAAATTTTCGTTCTCCTGGCTTTGCTTTCGGACAAAACAATGAAACTGAAGCTTCTCTTTCCCCCGATTCTTGACAGCACATGCATGATCTTTCCATTTGCCAAATTTTGCTACCGGACACCTAAAAATACATTAAAAATAATCTATATTACTTGTAAAATATATTGTATCTGAAAATTTAATAGCTCAATAAAATGCTATATTGACAACTTTATACATATGTAGATCTAGTTGTTGTAAGTACATATTTTAAAATTCAAAATAATTAACGATAAACCAAATTTTTCGTAATATCATCAATAATATTGTTTATAAAGAATTAGCAATACTTAACCTCCAAGTAAGTAACATTAAACATTCCTCCTTTAATCTGTGATTAAACATATCGCACTGATATTTCAATGGTGCATAACTCAAAAAGATACTATTTTGAGTATATTCACGAAAAATTGTTTACCCACTTCAGATTGAAGTTTTTTTTTAAAAATTCAGTACCTTAATATAGGTTTATTACTGAAACCAAACGTATTTTATGCCTATGAAGCATAAAATATATAAATTATTTTTATTTAAGTACTTTATTGTAGGAAAATTTAGAGTTACAACTGAGGTTATACTTTTGTAGATAATGTAAAATCAATAATTTTATTAATTATAGTTGGGATACTGATAAATAAAATCACATAATTAGACAATGAAAATATTTATTTATTAAAAAAATAACATTGAATCTTCCTTAATTGGAAGTAAATAATAACTAAACTTTAGTTTTATTAAAATTAATAAGGTCAAGTTCAAATGTTATAATATCTCTTTAGAATAAAATTTTTGTCCATAAGTTCTTGCAGATCCATATTTAAAGCAAATTGAATATTTACCTTATATGATTTATACATATTTGAATGTTTAATGTACCTTTTTAAAAATCAAGAAATATTTGAGGCATGCTTTGTAACACATAGCTATAACATCAGGAAAAACGATTTTATTTATCCACATCACCGATTAACCATCGCTGAAAAATCTCCATTATTATGACAACCGAATTTTACAATAAATTATCGCTACGAATAAAAACCTTAATAGCCAGCAATAAATTTTAAAAAGTAACTTCTTGTGGACATTGAGCCAGTTATTTGAGATGCCAGTAATTTTTTAAACTACTTTTGCGTAAGTAATTAAATTCTCTATTCTCTAAATACTATATCTCGAATTGGAGATTTTTGAGTTACTACAGTATTGTACTAGCAGTGCGATATGCATCCAATATTAGATAATTTATTTATCTAGTAAGAAAAGGTGCTTTTGTATTTGTCCCATACCATGTTATCACTACTTACCTGCAAGTAAGATGCACATCTTCCTATACAAGCGAAACTAGGTATAGGTTTTGGTACGCATCCGGGATACTGCAAGACATGTATGACAGGTGTTACTTGACATTCGTCAGTCGTACTTGCAGCTTCCACTAGTGTTTTCGCCGTTTTTAATCTGGGATCTATACACATATTTTCCAGAATGATTAGCAACAAAAAAAGGTTCCATATCCTATTTAACACTAAAATAAATTAAATTAATAACAACTTTTCATTATAAATTCACTAATTTTGCATACATATCGACAATATCTTCACAAACATCCCACGCTAAATCACAACCCTTTGAATGTATGTAATCGCACTACTGCTTTTTTATAAGCTGTTTGCCTTTTTATGAAATATCCTTTTATCTGAGCTATTACTTATTCTTGTTTTCTAATCCTCCAGTGGTGTAGATGTCAGAGATTTCAGTTATTAAGTAAGAGATAGATAGATAGATTTATTATTAAATAGAAATGTAGGAAACAATTCTTAAGTATACTATAAAAAAGAAAAACAATATAAAATTACATAAACAGCTCAAATAGGCACATTTATGGATGTTCATAAGAATAAAACTACCTTTCTTATGTAATATACATTTTGTTATATAAATACATTTTAAATAATTGCACCGCCCTACAAAATTTAAAAAAAATTTTGTTGCCAAGAAAGAAAGAAAGTAATTTATTTCACATAAATAAAATATTGTACAAAAAAATTATACAACAGTTATAGTGAAACATGTCACAAAGTATAATAAAATGACTTAACTAAAGAACACAAAACACACACACACACATACATATTCATATATATACACATAGACATATATAATTGTTTACATCAAAGACCACAGACAACCCTTAAAAATAATGAAAACAGTTCCACAAAAACAAAACAATTTTTGGCAGATTCATAGCAGGTAACAACAGAAAGACAATTTATCAATTAAAAAACTCCTCTATGGTGTAGTAGTTTTTTCCTAGTAAAAACTGCTGTAGTTTATTTTTAAAATTGTAGGAATTACTGTTTTTTATATCCTCTGGGAGGATATTATAAAATTTACATCCTAGATACTCTAGATTCTTTTCAAAAAGTGCAGTATGGTGTCTAGGCACCAATAATTGACTTTTATTTCTTGTTTTATAGTGATGAGAAGCACGCTCGGCCACATAAATCGATCTATTCCTATGAATGAAAGTACATGCTTCCAATATATATACATCAGCCAGGGTCAATATTTTGTATTTTATAAAAAACTCCCTACAAGAATCTCTTATTCTGAGTTTTGCAAGTATTTTTGAACGAATTTAGGGTAATTCAGGTCTGCTGAATTCAAAAATAAAAGCAGTTTTTCCAAATTGGCACTAGTTTTTGAGGTAATGGATACATAATTTTCTAAGGAATTTAGCTATAACATATGCTTTTTATTTTTTAAGAATAATTTACGAACAAGAAATTTACGCAGAAACGAGAGTTCGACCCTGTTTAGTGAGCATACCACATACCGCCTGCTGATCACGTGATCAGTGCGTGCACTTGTTTGTCTTGTGTCTCTTGATTTTAACTGTCAGTTCAGCGTAAGCAGTTGTTCTACTAAGACTTAGTGTCGCGGTTATTGTGCTTTTCTTACGTATTTTGTGTATTTATTTCTTATTGCCTACCTAGTGAAGTTATTTAAATTTAATAGACGTCAAGTGGAAGGTAGGAGTACATGTGACGAATATTTGTACCTATATTTTTAACTAAAGTTACTCTTTTTTCAGAGGAATGAGTTCTTCACGCAGAAGCTGCATGAACAGCCCTAATGTCTTCTGCTACATTTGTGGCGAATATACTGTAGCGAAACAAAGAAAAAATATCACAGATTTTGTTAGATAAGCTTATTTCGGCGTACAGCTTGGAGACCAAGACAAGTCCTGGGCTCCCCATATAGTG
Organism: Galeruca laticollis; assembly: GCA_963921935.1. NCBI lineage: Eukaryota > Metazoa > Arthropoda > Insecta > Coleoptera > Chrysomelidae > Galeruca > Galeruca laticollis. The sequence goes on from OY998179.1 coordinate 4,035,811, forward strand.
TGCAAAACGTGTGTCGAATGTTTACGACAGTGATCAAACGAAAAAAGAAAAAGTTTGAAATTTGGTGTGCCCATGGTGTGGAGAGAACCTAAAAACCACCATGATGATTGTTATTTTTGTTTAGTTAATGTAAAATGTTTTAACAAATACAAGAAAGGCAAATGGGATTATCCTGATTTAGAATCAGCATGAAGACCTGTGCCACATAGCGAAGAGATTCTCGTACCAGTATATACAACACTGCCAGATGTTCTGATGGCGAAAGAAGAAGAAGAAATTAAGGACCAGTACAGTAGCAGTGGAAGTGAATATGAGCAGGAAATACAATTAACACCACAGCAGTTCTCTCAAGAAGAACTGAATGACCTGATACGGGATCTCGGTCTATCAAAGCAAGCGTCTGAACTTATGGCATCCAGATTAAAAGAAAAAAAACTGTCTACAACCAGATATAAAAATAACCATTTATAGAACACGAGAGGTGAAACTTGTTCCTTACTTTAGCCAAGATGAAGATCTTATTTATTGCAACAACATTCCCGGACTTTTTCGTCAAATGGGAATACAATTTGTTCCAGGTGATTGGCGACTATTCATAGATTCCAGTAGAAGCTTAAAGTGTGTTTTGCTACACAATGGCAACCAATATGCGTCAATTCCTATCACCCACTCAACAAAACTTAAGGAAGAATATCAAAACATCAAGTTGGTATTACAGAAACTATCCTATGAAGAACATCAGTTTTCCATTTGTGTTGAGATCTAAAAATGGTCAACTTCTTGCTTGGGTAGCAAGGTGGGTACACAAAATACCCTTGTTTTATCTGCTTGTGGGATAGTAGGGTGAAGCAAGATCAGTGGAATATGGTTAACTGGCCAATAAGACTAAATATGACTGTAGGAACAGTGTCATAAACGAACCATTGGTTGACCGTGAAAAAATCATTCTTCCACCGCTCCACATCAAGTTAGGACTAATGATACAATTTGTTAAGGCTTTGAGTAAAGATGGCGAGTGCTTCAAATACATTTGTAGATAGTTTCCTAGGCTAAGTATGGAAAAGCTAAAAGCGGGTATTTTTGATGGCCCTCAAATTCGCAAACTTATTAAGGACTCTAATTTTACAAATCACATGACGACACTTGAAGCTGCTGCTTGGTGTAGCTTTGTTATGGTAGTTAAAAATTTCTTGGGTAATCACAAAGCGGACAATTACGAGGAATTAGTGCAACAGATGTTATTAAACTTTAAAAACTTGGGTACTAATATGAGTATTATAATACACTTTCTTCACAGCCACTTGGATAAATTTTCCGACAATCTTGGCAATTTCAGTGAGGAACAAGGGGAACGGTTCCACCAGGATATGAAGGAGATGGAGGTAAGGTATCAGGGCAGATGGGATCATCATATGATGGCAGACTATTGTTGGAGTCTCCAACGTTATGTACCTGATGGTCCTCATAAAAGAATATCCTACAAAAAGAGCTTCTTTCCTACGAATTGGATGTAATTTTTTAAATTAAATTATTTCTTTGCTGTTACACCTAATCAATAAATGAATTTTATTATTTTTTCGTTTCTAAAAGTTGCTTATAAGGACCATTGGTCTATTAAATTGATATTTTTCTCTATGTTATCATATTTTGATAATATATCTCTAAAATTAGAGCTAATTCACCTAAATGGACTTCAAATTCGTGATCAGCACCATGAAATTACCTAGAAATCGCCCAAATATTGTTGACAATAAAATTAGTGTTGATCAATGTTATCAAACAATTAGTTTGTAATAAAAATTCAGCAGTTCAGACTAAAATATAATAGTAAAAATAAAAATAAAGTAGTAAAAATAGTTTTAAAGGTATCATTCGTTCAAGCAAGTTTTTAATTCTTTTTTAAATTGTTTTAAAGTCCATGAATTATATCATCTGGCAGCTTGTTATAATCAATATTAGTGTTTTTAGATTAAGCGTTTTTGTTTGGGTATTAATATGTAAGTGGTTTTTAACTATAGTATCGTATTTATGTATTTGGTTATTGAAAATAATGTATTTGTTATAATATATTGGCAATAGATTATGTAACATCTTATAAATATACATACAGGTTTACACTTCAGGTTTCAGGGTGGCTGTTTATGTTTCATTTACAAATATGGCCGATTCCTTTTTGTTTCAAACCTTTACACTTGCTTCAGTCCACGTAATACTCCTCTTCCCTAGAATTTGTGCAACTGCATTGTTCCATGTTTGCTTTGGTTGTTTGGGAGTGTGATATATCATTTTCCATTCTGGTGACATGTCTGCACCAATTCAACTGTTGCCCCTGTATCTCCTTTATTATCGGTTCTACTTTCAAATCTTCCCTTATGACTTAATTTCTTATTTTATCTCTTCTAGTTAGTCCTTTCACTTTACGTAAGTACTTCATTTCTGCTCTCTGTAGTTTGCTCTTGAGTGATTTTGTAAGAACCCAGCTTTCACAACAGTATGTAAGAATCGGACAGAATATCTTTCATAAACCTTTAGCTTCGTTTGGTTGGACATCTTTTTTCTATCCAGTAACTATAGTATACGTATTTATATATTTAGTGTATAGCATTAAACATCATGCAACAGGGCCAATCTATAAAAAAATTAAAATTAGAATTAAAAATTAAAATTAAGGTATATACAAAAACATGAGTGTAAATGATAAAGAGGGAACAAATCAAATAAAATCAAAAACGAACATTAACATTACATATATAGTCTTTGCGGCGTCGGTTGCCATCAGAAAATCTGAGAAGTTTCCAGCATAAGCCCTTGTTTCGAATTCGGACACTATGTGGTGAACGGTTTGACGTTCTGCAACGCAGTCACAGCCGGGATTCGGTATTTTACCCCATTTATGGAGGGAATCTGCACAAGTTCCATGGTTGGTGCGAATACGATTTAGGGATGACCATATATGCCGAGGCAGTTCATACCCAGGTGGTTTCTCCATGATGCAGGGGAGGGTTTGACTACCTGCCATTGTTCTCTCCAAGATTCTATTATGTTAAACCCTTTTCGTTGCTGTTACTATTGCTGGATGTCTGGACCGAAGTCTGCTGCTCTCCAGGTCAGGTATGTCGCGATGTATGGGTAACTGTGGGTTGTCAATCAGTTTCTTGTATTCCCGAAGAAGAGCATTCCTTCGCCGGAGATCCGCGGGTGGTATGTGGTTCAAAACAGGCAGCCAGTGTGTTGGAGTTGAGCGAATGGTTCCGTTTATAATTCGCATAGTGTTGTTGAGCTGCACATTGATATTCTTTGTGTGAATACTATTCAACCATACCGGGGCGCAGTATTCCGCTGTCGAGTAGACCAGTCCTAGTGCTGTAGTGCGTAACGTGTCAGCCGAAGAACCCCATGTGGTACCGCACAACTTATGGAGAATATTATTCCTCGTGTTTAATTTAGCTGCAGCGTTTTCCAAATGCTGTTTGTAGGTGAGCGTTCTGTCTAAAGTAACCCGCAAATATTTCGGACGCGGATTGTTTCGAAGATGGATTCCCTAAAAATAGACGTTTAGCCTTCTGTTTGCGGATTTGTTGCAGATATGGAAACAGGTGGTTTCTGTTTTTGTGTGGTTCAGTTGTAACCTCCATTTGCGAAAATATGTGCTCAGGGACGTTAAATCAGATGACAAAGTTGTTTCCATTGTTTCGAACATCTTATGTTGTGTTGCCAGTACCCAGTCATCCGCATATCCAAACCTTTTGGAAGTTGTATCTGGCATGTCGGCGATATATAAGCTGAATAATAGCGGAGCCAACACAGAGCCTTGTGGTAAGCCATTATTTAAGACTCTTTGGGCACTTGACTGTTCCCCTGCTATCACCTGGAATGTTCTATCGGCCAGCATCATGTCAACAATTCGGGTAATCCTCTGGCAACGAATCACTCGTATGAACTTGTAAAGCAGGCCATGTCTCCAGACAGTATCGTATGCAGCAGACAGATCTATAAATACAGCTGATGTCTTTAATTTATTTTCAATGTATATTGTTGTGACATAACCTGATCTGTACAGTTGCGCCCGGGGCGGAATTCAGCCTGTTCTGCCATTATTTTGGTAGCAATGCGGTTGTAAAGAAGTCTCTCCAGGAGTTTATAGACTGAGCTCAACAGTGCCACTGGCCGATAGCTCATTGGTTTGTTAGTTGGTTTTCCTGGTTTCAAAAGCGCAATGATTTTGGAGTGCTTCATTTGCTATGGTATTTTACCATATATCATCATATCTGTGAAGAAGTCGGCCAACCATCCTCTTGCGTATCCTCCACAGTTTAAGAGGAATTACAGGCGGATTCCGTCAAATCCAGGCGCTTTCCCTGACTTTACATCCTTTAACGCCGTTATTTCTTCTGGCGAGAATGGATAGGAAAACTGCGTATGTTCTTCACTTGTTAAGTTAAGTGCTTTAAGCTCGCGTTTGATTTGCGTTGTGTGAGATTTGTCTGGCCGAGCTTTGGAAGTTTGTACAATATGTGCAGCGATTTTGCGTGCGCTCCTCTTCCCATCATTTAGCTTTCTTAAGAGCGACCAAGCTTTTCTGCTAGACCTTTTAAAATCCAGTGCTTGTACAGTTTCCACCCATCACTCGTCGAGCAGCAGCAGCTCATCCGCGATTTCATGGTCGCTACTGTCGAGAAATGCCTTATATTGGTTTTCAAGGTCATCGTTCCATCCCGGGATATATTGTTTTCGGTATCCTCTAGGTATAGTCTTTTTTACTGAACTTACAATTGCTCCTACAAACCTCTTATAGTTCTCTGATTTAGGGGGAAACCATCCCAGACACTTATCTAGGTTATTAGAGAAATTTTCCCATTTTGCCTTTTGGAAGTTCCACCTTGGGCGAGGAAGAGAGGTTACCAAGAGTATACTATTACTGAGGTACTTATCCTTTCGTTTATTTACGTACGTTTCTTGTTATCAGTTACTTTGTAAATATCTGAAACTGTTACTTCTATTTTTAGATTTCATCTTCTTTTCCTATCAGCATTACTTTTTTCTATATTTATATGCATATTCCGAATTTTTAGCCACTCTCTCCATGCCAATAAATTATGTTGTGGATCTCTAATGTTCTTTGCGAAGGTAACGAAATCATTTGCAAAGACCCACTCAGATATGTTGAATACTATGTGTACTTTCTTTACTATTTCTTGTAAGTTCCTCACCATCACCATGATAAATATTACAGGTTTCAATACTCCCCCTTGTCTTAGACTCTCCTTTGTTACAAATTCTGCAGATTGCACATTGTCTTTCCTCGCATTATTTCTAGTTGTTTTATAGATATTTTTCTTTTCACCTCTTTATCACAAGCTTTGCCAAACTAAATTTATTGGGATGCTGTCAAACTCCGTATATAAACCCTAAGTATACTTTTTCATCTCTATACTTTATAGAATAGTAAATATGTGGTCATAGGTACTTCTTCCTCTTCTAAATCCGCTTTATGATTGTTTTGATTGACGGTCTATTGTCCCCCGTAGTCGCTTCTATAAAATCCTTTTATAAACATTCAATATCAAAGTTATTAATTAATGTTATTCTGTGATAATTGTTACAGTCACTGCCTTCTAGTTCCCAATCTTCTTTCTATATTCTATTAAACATATTTGTTATCAGTTGAAATCCTTCTATAGCATTTCAGTGGTGATATTATCATGTCTTACAGCCTTCCCTCTCTTTAGTGTTTGTATAGCATCTTTGACTTCCTCCCTTATTATTGATTCGTTGTTCATATTATCGTCATCTTGGTTAATGATTTCTTCTTCATTATTAATTAATTCTACGTTCAAGAATTCCTCTAAATACTTTTTCCATCTATTCATAATTTCTGTTTCTTCCCTTTGTATAACAGAATTTTCTAAATATTTCCTCAATTCAATTCATTTTAACTACTTTATATATGATTTAAATCGATTGTTATATAAATATAACTGAATAGTTTTATAATTATTGTTATTTGCTTTATTTAAAAACTAGAAGTATGTTAATAACCAAGTTTGTTACGAATTATAAGGTTTTGGGTAGAATTTCATGCGATTAGGTACAATGTATCTTAATTTTGTGGCTCTGTTCCCATAATTTATTATTTTATTTCTATAATTGTAATAATATTTGTTGATACACCACTGGTGTCCTAGCAATAACCTGCTCTGTTTTATTTCTTCCATTTTCTAGTAGATTATGTGAAATATGTGTTTTCTGTTGTTACCCCCTGTGTCACACCATAGGGGTAGTTTAATGGCACTGCTGATGTTCGATCAGACAGGGGGTGGTATGTTGTAAGCATTTTAGTTTTCCTACGGTTTTCTTTTTTTAATTAGTAGACTTTTTTGAATCAATAACCACTCTTTTTGTTATTTATACATTATGTATACATATTTTAAAATTTCATTAAATATTTTTGTTAGTTTCAATAATATATTTGTTATAGAACTTCCCTCATGTTTTGAATCATTAAATGGACAGTACTAAACGGCTTTCGAGACCGTCGAAAAAGTTAAAATTATTGAAAAAGGTCGATTCCAAAGAGACTTCGTCTAATTTAGAATTGAAATCTAGATACGAGAAACTTTTGAAAGAAAACGCTCAGTTGGACAAAGCTATTAAAGAATTGGAAGAGAATGGTGTTACAACTGATCTTCATCCGCAAATGGACGCCCTCCACGAATACAATGAAATGAAGGATCTTGCGCAAATGATTCTCGGTTATTTGGCGGATGCTGAACATGTTACTGTAACCGAATTGCACAAGAGGTTCAACTTACCTATGGATTAATAATTTTTTTTATCAGGTAAGTAAAAAAATTACATAGGTGTAAAGAATTAAAATAATAGAATGCTTACATAAAATAAACTATAATAGTTTTGATTATACTAGCGACTGTTTTGTTGGACGTTTGGCTCAAAATAAAAAACTTAATATTGAAAATGTCAGACGCCTGTATCAATAATAACATAACCTTTTATAGCCAGATCTAGAAGGGATGGGCAAACAACCTATAGGGTGGAGACAAAAAGACTGTGATATTATTTTTAATATTTTTAGAGCATAAGATTATATTGTGCTTGGATTGCCTGTCATGATATAAGTAGGACGTGTAGATATTTTAGAGAAATTTGAATTTTGAAGGACGAGGGCTTGACAATTATTATTGAATAGTCGTAAATAGATGCCTTAGTGAATATAGTTTCTTCGATTAATGATGAATGTATACAACAAAGATATGTAGTTTAGATTCTTTGTAAGGGAATGAGACATGAATGCAGTTATGCAGGTTGTTTACATTTGGGGGGTTTTCCTTACCAATTCTCAATGTTTTCTTGGATTGTATAAGGCTGCCTCCTCTGTTCTTTTTGTTTAATATATTACCTTTTTGATGAATTATAGACCATTCATAATAAGGACTAACAAGGTTTTCATTTTTGGTCTCCACGCACATTAAGTTATCAATACTTTGATTTTGTATAGTCCTTTCTGTGGCATAGTTGGTTTGTCCAAATCGAATATAAAAATAAATAGACAATTTCCACTAAATATTGGGGTGGTATCAATATTATTTTTAGAGTTGTTTAATTTAGTAGTATATGTTTCTATAATATGATCATGATATTGATTATAAAAAATTAAAAATAAACTTAAGAGAATTAAATTGGAATACTTTGTACGAAATGAATGACCCCGTACTTGCTAATTCATTTTTCTCAACAAAAATCTCTGAAATTATAAAAGACAGCACTGTGACATTCAAGAAGAGCAAATTAAACAAAAAAAAAGATTGGATTACAAAAGGAATTATGAATTCAATTATCAGTAGAGACCGCTTATTCAAAGAATATCAAAGGAACAAAAACAATTTGCAACTGAAACAGAGATTTATTACTCATAGGAATAAACTCAATACATTAATAAAAATAACCAAACAAAATTATCACAGTGCCGAAATAGAAAAAAGTAAAAATAATCCCAACCAGCTTTGGAAAGTTATCAATTGTATAACAGGACACAAAAATAAAAATACTGTTATAAATAGTGTGTTGAAAGAGGATAATAGCCTCACCGAAACAGATTTCGAATTGGCTGAAACATTCGCAAATTTTTTTACCAAAGTTGGACCAGATCTCGCAAAAAACATAAAAACCCCATTATCACCACCTCCATCCATAAAAATTAATCCCAACTCCATGTCATTGACACCTACCATGGAAGAAGAAATATTTGACATAAACTCTTTAAAAAATCACAAGGCGCCTGGAGTCGACTGCATTACATCCGAAACCCTAAAAGAAATAGCGTGGGACATTTCATCCCCATTGTCATTTATCATCAACCTCTGTTTTGAAAAAGGCGTTTGTCCTCCCGAACATAAAATATCTGTTATCAAACCACTCCATAAATCGGGTAATAAACAAATTATATCAAACTACAGACCACTATCTTTGATTAATAGTTTTGCTAAAGTTTTCGAAAAAGCGATAAAATCACGCCTGGAGTCATTTATGAAGAAATTTGGATTGTTGAACGAAAATCAATTTGGATTTCAAAAGAACCGATCAACGGAGGATGCAATTTTAGCCTTGACGTCTAGAATGTATGAAGCCGTCGATAACACCAAACCAGCATTATGTATTTTTCTTGACCTTGCTAAGGCATTTGATACCGTAGACCATGCACAATTATTGGGGGCCTTGCAAAATATGGGTTGTAGAGGGCGTGTTCATGAGCTTTTTAGAAGTTATATCTCAAACCGCCAACAAATTGTCAAATCAATAACAATATCAGTAATGTTAAGGAAGTGGAATGCGGAGTACCACAAGGTACCGTTTTAGGTCCACTATTATTTATAATCTACATAAATAGCTTGCTTAATATCAATACCAGCGGAGAAATCTTCAGTTTTGCTGACGATACTGCAGTGCTTTATACCGCTGACACATGGAATGATCTGAAACGGAATGCTGTGAATGATTTCACTAAATTCATAGACTGGTTCAATCACAAGTTGTTGACGATCAATTTCAAAAAGACCATGGCACTTCCACTTTCAAGCTACGTGAATGGATTACCTGACTTCGATACACTAGATATTACATATGACAACCAAATTATTGAAATTGAACTGACAGATAAAATGAAATATTTAGGTGTCACAATAGATCGCCAATTGAGGTGGAATATTCACATTGAACAAGTCAGTAATACGCTTCGGACAATGATATATAAATTCAAATATCTTACTAAAGTAATGAAAGTACCTCAATTGAAAATGGTATATTTTGCTCTTGTTGACTCTAGGATAAGTTATGGTATATTAGGGTGGGGAGGACGCGCTTCATCAAATCTGGAGAGGATCAATGTACTGCAAAAATTTTTTCTGAAAATTATTTTGAAAAAGGACCGTAACTTTTCAAGTGATGCTCTATATGAAGAAAGCAGAATGCTTGACCCACGTCAGATTTATTTTTATATAATAGCAGTGTTGTCAAAAAAACAAGAATAAGTTCTTGCTTGTTTCCCATTTTCATGAGACTAGAAATAAAACCAATAAAAGATTTGTCCTATCAACTTCAAATAAAACTGTTGGTCAAAAATGTTACACCTTTCTTGCCCCTAGAGTCTTCAACTACCTTCCCCAGCAATTGAAAAGTATACTTAATTATAATTTATTTAAATCGAAGCTTAAGCAGTTTATTTTGATAGAAGATAGAAGAAAAATACACCATATAATAGAAAATAAACTGAATGTATAGAGTAGCACTTAAAATTTCACATTTGACTTTCTGCTTATGTTTAGTAGTCCCATCTTTATTGGTATTTAATTGAAAATTGGAACTTGATGTTCATATTACTCGTAACAATTCTTTTAGCGGACAGCCTCTAGGCTTTGTTAATTTGTCAGTAATAAACATACACTTACTGTTAATTGAGAAAACATAATGTACTACACCGAAATTGTTGCCAACTCTTTAATGATGTTCCGCATGGTTCGCAAGAGTCCAACGCAGACAGCCCTTTGGCTTTGCGGTTTTGCGGATTTATGCTGAACATTCTTGATATGTTTTGAGATAGTATTATGATGATTATCTAAACACATTTTTATTGTATACACTATCCGCAGACAGCCAATTAGGCTTTGCGTTCTTTTTGTTTATTTGTCCGATTATTTATGTAATTATATTTTTTTTGTATTGTATAAATAAACATTATTATTATTATTATTATTATAATATGATCATAATATGGAATTATGGAAGATTTTTTATTCATTGACTTTGAGATTCCTTCAATGGGTTTAGTTGGTCTGTTAGGACATTTTGGGTGACCACGTTTGATAATCTTGAACTTTGCATGAAGAGCATATATCTGGAAGAGGAGATGTGCCGATTTGTGTTGAATATTTTCCTTGTCATTTCATGCAGTTTAGTAAGGTGGTGCAGTTCTTTGTAGTGTGGGTATACAATAAACCTTTGGAACATGAAATAAGCGAGGGTTGAGGTAAGGTTGGCTAGGGTAAACAGGGTAATGATAATTTTGAAAGAACTCCCCTTCACTTAGTTAGTTTTTGAAAAGATGAAAGAGAATTGTTTACTATATCAAGTAAAGTAAAAAAATACAGGGCGTTGCCTTTAAATTAAGAAAGTTATTTAGGTTGAAAGGTGTCAATGATATTTCCCACTTTTTTAATACCCTGTACATTTATTTTTAATTAGCAATGTTACAAAAAGTTGCTCTAAGGCCTTCTTATTAACTTGTGCGTGCATTATCTTTTTCTTTTATGTTAAACCATTTTTTCGTTATTAATTTTTTATCAACACCCCGCATGGAGTGCAACAAGTCATCAATTTTATCATGGAATATTGTTCAGGACATCTCACAGATGAACCCTACTGATTTTCAGCTCACCAGAACCCGTACAGCGGTGCTATAGTACTTGAAGTACGACATTTTTGTCATTTTGGGAGAAATTTCAGTTTGTTAACACGATACAGTCTCCGGAGTGTACACAAGCGACCTATTTTATGATTGGATATTGTTCAGGATGTCTTAAAGATGAACTATATTGATTTTCAGCTCACCACAGCCAGTACAACGGGTGGTATGGTACTTGAAGTACCAAATTTTAGTCATTTTTGGACTATTTTTAGTTTATTAGCACGATACAGCCTCCTGAGTGCCACAAGTTATCAATTTTATGTTTGAATATTGTTCAGGACATCTCACAGATGATCCCTATTGATTTTCAGCTCACCAGAACCCGTACTGCGGGTGCTATGGTACTTTAGAGACCTTGAGTTTCATTTAAAAACGACATTTTTGTTATTTTGGGAGAAATTTCAGTTTGTTAACACAATGCATTCTCCGGAGTGTACCCAAGCGACCTATTTTATGGCTGGATATTGTTCCGGATGTCTCAAAGATGAACTGTATTGATTTTCAGCTCACTGGACCTAGTACAACGGGTGGTATGGTACTTAAAGTACCAAATTTTAGTCATTTTTGGGTAATTTTTAGTTTGTTAGCACGATACAGCCTCCTGAGTCCCACAAGTTATCAATTTTATGTTTGAATATTGTTCAGGACATTTCACAGATGAACCCTATTGATTTTCATATCACCAGAACCCGTACAGCGGGTGCTATGGGACTTGAAGTACGAGATTTTTGTCATTTTGGGAGAAATTTCAGTGTGTTAGCATGATATAGCCTCCAGAGTGTCTATAAGCGATCTATTTTATGATTGGATATTGTTCAGGACGTCTGAAAGATGAACTCTATTGATTTTCAGCTCACTAGAGCCATTGCAACGGGTGCTATAGTACTTGAAGTACCAAATTTTTGAAATTTTTGGATAATTTTCAGTTTGTTAACAACGATACAGCCACCCTAGTGTCTACAACTGACCAATTTTATGATTGGATATTGTTCAGGGCGTCTTATAGATGAACATTATTGATTTACAGCTCACTGAAGCTGGTACAATGGATGCTATGACATTAGTAGTGCCACATTTTTGGTCATTTTTGCAAAAAATGTTGGGTTGTTAGCAACGATACAGCCTCCGGAGTGTATTCAAGTGACCAATATTATAATTGGATATTTTTCAGTGTGAGTCACAGATGAACCTTATTGATTTTCAGCTCACTAGAGAGACTATAAATCCAGATATACAACATTTTTGGTTATTTTTGGAGAAATTTCGGTTTGTTACCATGTTACAGTTTCCGAGTGTATACAAGTGACAATTTTATGATAGGATATTATTCGGGGTGTCTCAAAGATGGGAAAAGTTGATTTATTTTTATTTTTAATAGCCAACTACCTGTTTATATTCCATTATTGCCTATCAGAAAGCAATAAAATCACGTTATGCTTTGAACATACTTTTCTTCTTTGATAATACAGATATCGAAATGATTTTTTTACGAAAATGTTGAGAAAAGATAATGCTATCTCCGAATATGATTAAGATGTCTAATAAATTCCACAAGGTGTTGCAAAATAAGATGAAAACACAAAACTTTATTTTTACACCCCGTATATGGGTAAAACGGTGACAATTCGCAGAGAAGATTGGTACAGTAATTTCTTGGAAATAGACCTATAATGTGAACAAAAATAATCGAATTCCGATCAACGGTTTAGAAGAAAAATAACTTCAAACTTAAGGTACATTTAAGGTGGTGCGTTATTTTGGACAGCAGTGTATTATCGTTAACTAGTTAATAGAGAACGGTCCTCTCTATACGAATTTCAAACGAATACTGATTCATTAGAAATTAATTGTAATTTATTGGTTTTTAAAATTGTTCAAGTGTTTTATAATTATAATTTTTATGTTTAAACGAAATCAAATTCGATTTTATTCTTAATTAATTTTATATTATAATGTTATTTATCACCGGTTTCTATTAAAAAAAAAGTGCCTGCAACTTGGATTGAAATCGCAATATTTGGAATTACAAACAGCGCACTTTCTCAATACGCCATTAATCTGTAATTAAAAATCTATCTAAAGCTCTCTAGTACACACAAACATACTCTGATTGTTGAAACACTACATTTTTGGCAAATTTGACAGTTGCGGCCAAGTGTAAATTGATCAACATGCTAACCGTGTTCCTAGTACGATGGATGAATGAGTGTATTTGTTTTGTTCTGAATTTAATATTATAACAGTAACTTGTTAACTCACCGCTTCCTTTTAAGCCTTAAGCAATTCGTTAAATGGTGGTAAAGGAACAGAAGTTCATTATTTTCTAAAAATAATCCAACAAATTCAGTACAAACATTGTTCACTTATTCTATTTAGCTACACTTATCATTTTCCAATGATTTTGATGTTTTAAAAACAAGAAAACTAAGTATATAATTCACTTAATAACAAGTCACTGTCCTGTTACTGTATCTGTTAAATTTACCAAAACCGTGGGGTTTTATTAACTCATTACTTAATGTATCCTCTGATTTAAATCAGAATTATTTCTAATAATTTTTAAGCAATTCCAACTATAGAAATCTATATAAAGAAAAAACAACAAAAAACTTTTAATTTTTATTTTTGAAAATACTGTTTATTTTCATACAAGCTTGCGTTACTAAAAAAGATCATATCCAATACATGTTTTTATTAAAAAAATATGCACAAAACTTATTTTAATTATTTGTTATGCCAATAGGATAATCACTTTTTACTTTGGATTGAACTACAAATTTTGCCTGCTCAAACGGTGTCTAAAATGTATCTTTATATGATTAAAGTGATCACCTTTTGCCATTTCTTAAAAAAAATCTATTTATCGGCTGAAATCGCCGCATTTGAAACACTTGCATTCAGACGGTTCTCTAAGTTTGACGTCTAGAGCGTTGTTACCTTCAGATGTCAACCTTACCCCATCGGGATCATAACAGTGTGTTAATGTAACTATTCTTTCTCTAAGGTAACTTTCTCTACAGCAATAACATTCCTGAAACAGCAAGAAGAAATACGTTGATGATTCTATAGAGGAATAAATTCGGTTTACCTTTAAAAATCCTGTTGGTGTTATAACTGACGGTTGTACTTGACTTTTACAAGATCCTTCGCATTTGTTGACGGCTATTTCGCCGTTACAAGTCCTTTGGAGTCTCCCTAATTCATCGTATTCCTCTAAAACAAACAATTCAGTCACTTTTTTTAAATAATATATTCATTGTATGAGAAATTTGAAACTTTGAAGACCTGTAACTCGCAAATTACCGACATTCTTTCCATACTTAGTTAATTACTGCAAGGGAAGTAACATTTCAAAGCAAAATTGGAAACTTGATTAATTTTTTCTTTCTAAAAATTAAAAATTGCCAAGAAAAGCTTTGAAATACCTTTTGTTAAATGAATTTCCGAAGGTAAAGTTTCACAAGTTTCTTCCGACATATCGTTTACACCCATTACGTAAGAAAAAGTTAAAATTCCAAAAATTACAAAATAAAACAACATCTCTTCGCGTTCTCCAAGAGTTAACTGAACCGGGATTTCTCTATTCCACCCTTTTATACCCTCAGTTTTCTTCCGACGAATTTTCTAAAGGAAAATTCATCATTTTCATGATAAATAAATTAATTCTATCCTAATCCAGTAAATATTTTGTTTTTCAATATACGCTTTTATTCAATAATTTGGAAAATTGTAATTAATTTCAGTAGTATTGTTAATGAATAGGAGTTGCTACTGCTCCGACGACACGTCATTTTAGTTTTGTACATTTTTAAAATGCTTTAAGAGGGGCCTCTTTAGGAACCTGAAAACAGTTGGCACCCGTGATTTGCAACAAAATTTAGGTCATTTTGTACACAACAAATATAAATAAAGGAGGGAAATTAAGTGTTGAAATTTTAAAACAATATAACTTGGACCTTTGTCTTGGAGATCAGGTATTTTGGTTGAGTTTTATATTGTTATAAAAAAGATATAAGCCATTAAGTAATGGTGTGATTTTGACAGTTTTGACAATTTGTGGTCACCAATCTGGACACCAAAACCTGATCCCCAAAAGGAAGCCTAGAGAATTCGATTCTGATAATATGAAATCTCAAATAATTGTATTTTTTGAGATTTGTTGTGCGCAAATTTTTGCAAACGAATATCTTTTTACTTTAGTTCAACCGCTCCACCGTCTTGATGCATGGCGCTGTGTAGAACAATGACAGAAGACGACGGTCAATTCATAGACAAATAATATTATAACTTTCTCTATGGGTCAAACATGCTGTTGTCATATGTTTTGTGTTCATAAAAATATCCCAAATTTATAGTTTAGTGTGTATTGTATTTGTAAGTAATTATAATTAAGTAATTTTCATGCTAAATATGTAAATTTGTGCTTCGTAAATGCTATTTATATTTACTCCACAAGATTGTGTTTAGTGCTTCATGCTTCGTTGCAACAAAAATGCAGTTTTTGCACCTATTACACAAATAACTACTTTTTAATGTTATTCTTATTTATTGTTGGTAAATACATCAAAGTGATTAAATATATTATGTGAGAATGATTTGAGTTTTTGTTCTTTGGAATAAATATATCATGTTTATACCTGATAATAGTAATTGTGATTCCGCTTAAGTTGAATTTTATTGTTGTGTTTTTCTAGACAAATTTTGTTCTTCATGAGGTCAATTATTTCGCTTATTGTATTTGTTTGTAAATTCAGTTTTGATGCAGAGTGGAGGCATTTTATTTCAAGTAGTGCATCATCACCTACAAGCCCTAAAATATTTTATCAATAAATGTATGTCATTTAATATGCAAAAAGAATTTATAACACATGGTAATTATTTGTTATGTTAAATATATTTACCATCAGGAGAAGCACCTAGAAAACCGTGTTGAACATCTACCCACAATCCTCAATCAACCACCACAACATTTTGTACTTGTTCAAAAATTAGGATGGTTATCCACGTTTTAGCTTGCCTTAGCCTATGCACCATAGGTAATAGTAATTGTTGAATAAAACTAATGAATGAAGTAAGTAATATTATATTTTAAAAATCTTTGAACCATAAATATTTTAAAACTTTGTCTAGCCAATAGTCGAAATTTCCATGCAAATTGTTTGATTATATAAGCATTTCAAAAAATCAAAGAAAATAAGAAACCAAATTATTATTAAAGGATGACTTAGTAATAGTCTTAGTTGTTGATATTAAAAAAAAATTTTAAAACAAAGGACAACTAAAAAGTTAATTTTGTCTACTTGTTGCACTTCGGGGACTGTATCGAGTTATACAGATAGGTTTTCTAAAAACCATTTTTTTGTGTTGTTCTTGCTGAAAAACGTAAAAACAACTCAAAAAAATCCAAAATTCCAACTTTTTTTTGGGTAAACCTATACTTTTCTCGCATATTAGATGGGTTGGATGGAAAAGTAATAATACTAATAATGTATTATACAAAAACAAAAAAAAATATTTACCATTCTGGTGATCACACATATGTGTATCTGTCATGGAAAAAAGAGAATGAACCAACTATTTTTTTGTATAATGAAGGAAAAATGTTTCAGTTCCAATCTCCACAACACATTATGACCAATCTTTGCAAACAAGGTAGAAGCAAACTTGTACATGTTGATTATATGTTTGATTTTGTACTGTATATATCGATCTCCACACAATATATACATTATTATTTGTCATTACAGATCTTTCGCTTCAAATTTTTTATTAGTTGTTATAGTTGCTTTGTAAGTTTTTTAAACATTTGCTATTTTAAATTGAAATTCCTCACTGTACCTTACTTTCCTCTTTCTATTAAATGTAAAGCATTGTATTACAAGTAAATATTTCTTTGTATAATAAATTTGGAAACTCTTTGTTTATATTATTTGTTTCTAGATAAAATTGAATAGATTTACACATGTAGTTGAAAAAAGGGCCTACATGTCAAATAAAATTTGAAAGCAACCAACAGAAATTCTGAAACTGATACAAATATGATTAGATTGAGGCAAAGTTGTGACACGACGTTCTGTGTTTTCAGACTAAATGACCTATTTTAAATCATGTAAATTTGCAACTTTTCCGCAGTTTAATTTTATTAACATGAAACAAACAAAAATTTATAATCATGAAAACATTTTATTATGTTAATATAAATGGTACAAATTTTGAAAAGGTAGAATGTTTTTAAAGTATGTATATTTTTCTTCCATTCTTAATTTCTAGCAATTCCCACAATGCTGTCACTTGGTATCCATATTATTAAATATAGCACATGTCCTTTCATGCAATATGTAATGCACCTTGTATCAGGTGATAATAGTTATATTTTTCAATTATCAGTAGTAATACTATAAGTACTTCAAAATAATCAGGTTATACATCGATAACTTGTTGCATAATTATAAAGAGTGTCAGTTTGACAGTTTAAATAATCCGACCGCGAAGCGGGAGGATTATTCTGTCAAACTGACACGATTTGTAATTATGCAAGAAGTTTGAGATGTATAACCGTATTTATTTTGAAGTACGTATTGTATTTGATACGATTATTTTTTGAGTAAATTAAGTAAATATATAAACAATTTATTAATTTAAATACAAATTGGTGCAATGAAAGTTACAATTATTATATACTACGTTTTTTTTAACTGAGTTATTTTCAGCGCAGGAAACGTGGCCACTGCTCATTGAAGTGCTGGAAATATTGGAGGTGTTATTACTTGAACCTGCAGCATTTTTAAAATTGGATCTCATCTTATTTATTATGTTGTGGTGATGTTGTTCATCTATCTGTAGGTAGGGTTTGATAGAATTGCTATTACCATGTCCTGTTATTTTAATAAGTTCTTGTTCCGATACACCTGCTTTTGCCAATTGTGAAACAGCAGTGGCTCGGTGAGAATGATTTGAAAATATTTTGTTTGTCATATTCAAATTTGCCAATTATGCAGACTTTTTGGTCCATTTACTAATTTCATGCACTCCAATTGGCATATTTTTGTACCAGCCAAGGGTTTTTTCTTTTCTCCAGTTGAGATTTACTGTCAGAAATAACGTATCAGTTTTAATATTGATGTTTTCGCTTCTTTTCATCATTAGCTTATCTAGCAGTCTCACTGAACAACGACTTACTTCATTATGGTTAGGTACAAGCCATTTATTATTAGCACATGGTTTTGCTCCTCCCTGTGTGGTTTTGGTAAAAATAGGATTATATTGTATTCTACCAGTTGGAGTATCATCATTTCCAGTTTCTTTTTGAAAATAATGAGTAAAGCATGACGCTCCTTCATTTCCTTTCCACGCAAGTTCTACAGAAGCAATTAAGATAAATTTTATTTGTAATCCTTCCGGTGTATTTTCATCCCACGCTTCTATCATTGCTATGTACTCGTTATCTTCAAATGCTGATGCACTAACCTTTCTCTTGTCCGGTAACATTTCAAGTTCCCTTCTTTTTGAATTTATTGCGTTTCGTGCGGCTAAAAATATGGGACTAGAGAATGGATCAATTACTCTATTAAACTCCTTCATATATTTTTCTTGTACTTGTTTTGCCGTAATGTTCCACATCGTTTTAACCACATTTTCTTTATAATTTTCTCCATTACATTTTCGCATATTGAAAGCCCAATCTTTCAAAATGGACGCTATCATTTCAGTGGAAATTGATTCATTTAGCACATAGTTTCTTTCACTGCAAAACTTAAGAAATTGTTTCCATACATACTTTTTTGTTTTCACTGTATTATGAGGCTCAGTATTTTGTATACTTTCGTCTATTGCATTTGATGATAAATCTCCGAATCGACTCATTTTTGAACAATTTTTGATAAACGTCACAATTTGACAGTTCTGTTTGTTGTATATTGATGTCGATGTGGTTACTATAAAAATTTTAAAATTTTCGATTGGTGGAGCTACTCTATGTATAATCAGGTATTATCGAAATTATACGAGGTAACTTAACTAAATTGGACATTCTGATTGGTTGAAAATCATACGAAAAAAATAATCACTATTATATATTCATCAAAATGAATTATGCAATTCTTGTCTTTTGAGAGCGGTTTTAATTTTTCTTCATTCAGATACTTCAAAGGTCACTTCAATTAAGCATTTTTCGCTTTTCGCTAACAAACCCATATTATCATTAAAACAGGGTTTCAAGAGAATGTTGAAAGATGGTTTGATGATACTAGAACAAATCATGTATTATTTATCTCACATTTTCACATTAATCAAATAATCCAGTAAACATAACCTCAAACATAGCTTTTTAAAATTAAAAAATACGGATTGCAGGATAATTTACATTATCATAACTATAATTTTTGATATCGGGTCGATACGATTACGTACTTTTTAACAATTTATTCCTTTCAAAAACATTTATGAAACTCTTAAATAATCAAAAATCTACTCAAATGGAAATTATGTCAACAAATCACCGAATGAATAAGTATTCGGTGCAACAAATTTTGTTTCTATCCGTGTATATAATATTCTCTTATCTATGCACAGGTGTGCTGTGATTTGGATGCAGCATAAAAAACAGAGATAAGGTTTCTGTGCTCACAAGAAGTTGAAATATTTGATATCAAAACATTCGAACAGAGATGCGTTTCTTTGAACCGTCAAGAGCGGAAAGACAGAGAGAAAATATGTTGAATAAGTAAAAGCCCATTCAGTACTACTATCGACATCTATCGTAAATATTTTAAACCAAATAATTACTAAATTACTAACTAGTATCGTGTAGGTTTTTAGGTTTATATACCTGTGAGGAGGCCCCTCTTAGAGAAACAACTTGAAGTTATCATATGCTTCTTAAAAACGTTGATTAAAAAATATGTAACACTGTATAGGGCGAGATTTTACGGAATGTGAGGATGGAAGTTACGTCTGAACGCTTCCAGTAGAAATGTCATATGTCATGTCAGCCATCAGTTCTAATTAGTTGGGGACAAGATGTTACTATAAAGAAAACTAAAGTTATATAAATGTATTATTAATTAATCTTTATTGAATAAATCATAAACGTAACATGGCGCAGTCAGTAGGGTTTTTAATTTATTTTTCTGATTTGTATGGTATAGTGTACATAAAAAAACTCATTAAATAATCTTTATTGAATAAATCGTGTTGGAAAACGCCCTATTTGACAGATGTCAATTTGTTATACATTAAGATATCCGTGTATTGTAAGAGTAGTGGCTTCCTAAATCTAACAAGATGGTATAAAAAAATACGTTTGTTTACCCCGAAACCGGGAACCCCATAAAGGGACTCTACAGTGAACCGTCTTAGAGAACAGTCGAGCATTTCGTTTTTAAATCCTTAAAATTCATGCTGTATAAATGGTGTAAATAGCGAAACTTGTAGTTAGTGGAAAGTATCTTAACAAACAACACTCGTATTCATTTCCATTAAAGGATGTAGATGAGCAAGGCGGATTCTGGAACGGAAGTTGACCATATTAACGTAACCAAAGCTGCGCGAGCACCGTAAATTACGTCATGTGTCATCCGTTTTCTGTGAAATCTGCTATGTGTTCCGTGTCATCCAACTTGTGTTCTGCGACGTATATCATCCATTTTGTGTTAACTGTCATATGTATTCTGTGTGTGTCGTCCATCTTGTGTTCTGTGACGTGTGTCATCCATCATGTATTTTGTGTCATCTATCATGTGTGTGTGTGACGTAAGCGCTTACGTACGACTTATTAAATTGAAACATTTTATGGTTAACGGTGCGGGGATTCGAACCCAGGACCTCTGGATCAACACGCGGATACCCATACCATTCCTCTATCAATTTACGATACACTTGTGATGAGGATATTGGGTTAAAAACGACTTTGTTATTATTAGTCTGATTTACTAAACGCCATAAGGGCGTTACGACGTTATACGGGGTATATAATCGTAACATTCATTATACAGGGTATAGTCGAGAAGAGGATTGTAGAAAAATATGATTTAATTAGAAAAGCACATTGTATATTGAATGGGGAGGGGATGCTTACGTTGAGTACACAGGGTATAGTCGTGACGTAAATGTTCATTCATTATACGAGGTATAGTCGTAAATACAAAAATTATAAAGAGTATAATCCTGAAGGATAAACAGCACTAGTATAGCTGCGAATAAATCATTTGCGATGTCATTGTAGAATTTATGATGAAAATAGATCGATTTAATAAGAACGTTATTTTTTATGAAGATAAAAGAAGGGTTGTGAAGCAAATTGAAAACCTTTGTCTTGTTGCTGAAGAATTACAAAACGGGAGATAACAACAGGAGATTTGAAGTGCCGTAAATTATATCTTTAAACGTCAGACACCACAAACAACAACATAACCGGTAAATCGAATCCAACCTACAAGACTTCAATATGATCAACACAACCACCAGCGACATGCAAGATGACAGATATTTTCAATGACATGTATAATATTAGTATCTATATTCGTTTTATTAATTAAAAGAAATGTTAAATGTATATTCTAAATCGTCATGTAATATAGGAGTTGATGAGTAAATGTGTGTAATAACAAATGCAGTTTTGTAAATAACGAAGCTGCTTTTAAATCAATCACAAAATGTATCGTTAATTGATGGCGAAATGGTATGAGTATCAGCGTGTTCATCGAGAGGTCGTGGGCTCGAATCCCCACAGTGTTAACCTTAAATATTTTTAAATTTAAGTCGTACGTCACACTTACAGAATAGATGACACAAAATACTTGACGGATGACACACGTTACATAACTCAAGATGGACGACAGACACATGCAGAACACATAGACAGTTGACATAAGATAGATGACACACATGACATTAAAAGGGAGCGAAATCATCAATTTAAAATCCCGCGTAGCGGGAAAAACTGATATGAGCGTGTATTGAATTTAATTTGGGGAAAAGCACTTAAATAAACGAACCTTCTCCCTCCACCCTCCTCGCCTTCACTACAGCTATCTCAAATACGGTTTCAGATATCGAATTCTAATTTTTCAAAGATTTCCCTATGGACGAACGCTGTCACAAAAAAATGTCGCCCTTTCCCCCCTCAAAAGATACAGGGCGCAACTGAGATTCACTTTTTTATTATTCGAGATAGCTCAAAAAAGTGAAAATTCCGACTTGTTAGGTGGGCATAGGGCCAATAATCCGTTTTTTTTAGTTGAAGAATTATACAGGGAGCAACTAAAAACAATTTTTGTAATTTTTTTTTCGAATTTTCAGAAACTAATATGCCAGCGTAAGAGATCACATCAAACACTCTTTAAAAACATATAATAAAACTCCTGTCCCCCTTTTTGAGGGGTCTAGAGATGATCAAAAACCGACTCTTTTGTACTTTGGTACTTGGGGCTTTTTTTCCTATAAACGGTAGCGGAAAACTACTAAATACGTTTTAAAGAGAATCACTCGACACGTACATAGGGTACATGAAAAAGGGGGGCTATTGAGGGAATTTACAGAAAAAAATTCACAAGTGAATTCAAAATTTTTTTTTGGGAATTTCGGGTTATAGGTATGATGGGGCAACTTGTCAGGTCAAACCCTTTACGATGATATATGGGAGCACCTCCTCCCCAGACTTGGGGGGTCCAGCATTCGCTAAATATTGATGCTGGAATCGTGATTTCCGGGGGATCTGCCAGATTTGGAGTACCTATTGGCGTCATGGGTTTCAAATAGTTTTAGGGCCCTCCTAATGAGCCCCTCCAGCAGTGAAACAGAATTGAACGTGGAAATTTGAGATGATGTTTTTAGGTATATGGATGACACATGTCAGATAACACAAGACAGATGACACACGTCACAGAACACGAAAAACACATGACAGATGGCGCATGACGTCATTTCCGGTGCGCGTGCAGCTTTGGTTACGTCAATCAAGATGGCAGACTTCCGTACATACCTAAAGATTTTTTTGTTGATCGTGGATTGATTTTAAACTATGAGTGCATTATAAAATAGACATTTCAATCGATTTGTGCTTGTTACAATTATTTTTGCATTTTAATTGAAAATAAAACATAACACAATAGTTTTTCATTCTTCAAAAATGTTTGAACATAATCGTAGATACAATACCGTATTTAACTCCCACGTAATGGCTATTATTACACTCGATTGATTACAACACTTGTCGGTGGCTCTTGTTGTAAACTTAATTCTCGTATAATAATAACCTACTTATGTGCTCGTTAAGTAATATAATGTAATTAAATTGCTGTTAAGCACAGAATATATATAACATCCTGGACAACTTAATTTAGTTTAAAAATAACATAAAATTTTGTTGTGAATGGGATAGGGTCAGATTGGTGTAGCGTGTATCATTCTCAACCCTGGGTAAATAAGCAATGTGTCTGTAAGACACGTGCTGCTTTGTTGTGTACGGCAATACTGCGAATATCAACGCCTCTTAAAATCAGTAAATTTTTTACTTTGCAAATGACTACCCGAAAAGCTTTTACGAACTTAGTGGAAGCGTGACTATGTATTTAGTAATGGTGGTTGGGATTCTATTCCGAAAGTATCACCAAGAAGAATCCCATGAAGTGTTACAAGTATTTCTTACTTTTTTATATAGAAGACAAATTACTAAATTTGTTATTTACATTCGAAAACGCCTTTATTTGACAGCTGTCAGCGTGTTATACGTATAGGTTGAAATGTCGAACACAATTTGTCCGTGTATTGTAACAATAACCACTGTCTATATCTAACAGGATGGGTTAAAAAAAGTTTATTGTCCGCGAAAACGGAAACACTACTTGTAGTATTTCTCACATTTTTATTTACAATACAAACTACTAATTGTGTTATTTACATTATTTTTTCAAAGTCCATGACGTGAAAAATATTTCTTTTAAGGAAAAAAAATGGATGCGAAATTGAAATTGTCGAATACGTTTCTATTTGACAACTGTTAATGTGTTATACGTTGAAATGTCGGAACAAAAATTATCCGCGTATTGTACCAGTAGTCACTTCCCAGATTTAACAGAAGGGGTTAAAAAAAAGATACGTTTGTTGACCCCGAAACCGAAAATCTCCTGCCGTTTTACAAGCGAAGTGTTTTATCCTAAGAGGTTGATAGACTGTTTTTTTGTATGTTGGACGTTTAAAAAAATTAACATAACGTTTTAAGTGCTGTTTTATATATATATATTTTCAAAGCTACAGGTATTAATGATTTTAAACAAAATATTAACAGTTTATAAAATTTGCGACCAAATTGAAGGGTAAATATAAAAAAATTGTTATATTTTTTTCATTTTTTTTGGATTTGAGTGATTCTCGAGCTGTGAAAACATATGCACTCGACAATCCTATCATCTCTGATTAAAATCTTAACAATAACATCGATATAATTCAATTTTAGTTTACTATTTATGTTTGAAGAATAATATCCTAATGAATTTAAATTTTTATTTTGATTATGGGCGCCAGAACTTGGTTTATTTACTTATTTCAAGTAATACAATTTTTTCTAATATAAGTTCGTTAAAATTCAAAAGATTATTTGTGGATTCTACTCATATTACTGTTTTAAATGAAACTAACTGTTTCTAGATAATTCCACAATATATTGAAAAAATGTTGAAAATTCTAAGTGACAATTGTTTCGATATTAAATATCTATTTAAAATGTTTATATAAGTTATGGATTTTGATTCTGTAAGTATTTTAGATATTCAATCAAATATTAAGAAAAGACTTTTCTCAGAAATGGCTCATCTCAAGAAACTAATATCATTAATAAGAAAAGTGATCATAATAATTTAAGTAATTTATTATTACTTATTATCTATTCATAAAAATTATAAATGTCTTTCAATTTCAAATTCTTTTTCTATTTAAAAAAACAATTTTTAGCTTAATAAAATGTCATTTTTATAATTAAAAAAGAAAGAAGATCAACATTATTTAGATCTATGGTTAAGTCAAACAAAACCTTAATTTCTTTAGTTACTTCTATGTTCCAATAAAAAAAAAGAATAACTATTTAAAACGATTTTATTTACTTTCAATTTGATAATTATCTTTTGATGTTATATATAATTTACTATTTACATCTATTATATTATACATTCTCATATATTTTATTCTTGAAAATGGAATAAATAAATTTTGAAAGCTTGGACATAAAAAAAGTATGAAGAGTACTCGTTTTAATTTGCCGCTTCCCCAATAATCCTATGTTTATTAATAATTATTCGGCAAAGATCAAATATACAATTAACTTTATTTTTTTAGGTTAATACATTAATTGTCATTAGGATCGTAAATTCGAAATAGGAACCATGTCGGAAACTTCCGAAGAGACTTTACAGACCGGTAAATCTAACGAAAAAGATAATATCTGTCGAGATTTTTCCCGTGGAATTTGTAACAGAACTAACTGTAAATATAAACACGAAAACGATATCAAGCCCCTGAATTTCTGTCACGATTTCCAGAACAACATTTGCCCCAGACCGTTTTGCAAGTAAGAATAAAAATACTTCATGTTTCGGTATAATTTTAATACAATTTATATTTTTTTTAGGTTCATTCATTGTTCTCCTAACGAAGCTGATCATTATAAACGTACCGGACAAATGACGCCGCAAGTTCTCTCCGAAGTTACCTTAAAGAATTTACTACCGGATCCGCTGCCCGTTTGTGATCAATTCAAACGCGGCCAATGTCGCAGATCGAACTGTAAATACCGTCACATCACTAAAGAACAAGAAGAAGCCGAAATCGTAAATGGCGAACACCAAAAACAGCGTCCTATGATGTACGACAATGATAATGGTATTATCTCCGAACCACAGTTAGTGCCATTGGAATCTGTTAGAGGTACGTTGTACGAGTGTCAAATGAACACAACATTTTTTGGTTTCATTTTTAAGATATCCTGAGGAGAAACGGCGTGAGTTATGACGAGTACAAAGACGATGGGCTTCCTTTGATAAAAAGACGTTACGCCACCATATCCGAACAAGAAATGATATCTTGTGATTTTCTCGAATCTCGAATCGATCCTTATTTCAAAGGATATTTTGCTGGCGTTCCCTCTCAAGGTTATTTCGCCGGTAATCCTCCGCCTCATATGTTGGCTCGAGCGAATGCCAGGTAAGCTACAACTTCATAAATTGATCTTTAAGTAACACTACATACTGGGACGCTTCAGTTGTAGCTGAACGTTATTCATTCCCTCGCTACAATTAGTACATTTGAAAAAAACCAAACAGAAAACTATATTTATTTTTTGCTAACGGAATGTTTCTGCGCTGATGTTGTAACTCGTAAACTGAGGATTTTGCAAAAAAAAACAATCATACATAATTTGTAGAAAATTTTCAGCTCTACAAGTTTTATCATAACTATTTTCGCTGTTAGGTGAACCTTTATTGAGATATTTACCAAAAACAACAAAACTTTGGATCGCTGTAACTAAAAAAATCCAAGCTTTATCGAAAAAAAACTTCAACACAAAAGAGGGGGAATTCCATTCTCCATAAAAAAGCTCCTAATTATTTTTATCGTTGGATGTACTGTTTAAGAGATATTCAAGAACGAATATCTAACCTAACCTCGCGTTGTAATGAGCGTTTTTAAAGCCTCTCATTTTTAACATATCTGTTTCTTAAGTATTACATTAAGCGCCATTTGTGGCTTTCGAATCCAACGTTGTGCGCCATTTCGGTCTCTAAGTTCTACTTTAATCGTTATCTATGTTCTTCGTGTTTTAGACGACACATTGGGTGCTGTTTTTGTTTTTAAATCTCATTTTGATAGCTATTTGTTTTTTTTTCGAACCTGACGTTTAGCGTTCGGTTTTTAAAGCCGGCCATTCAGCATCTCTTCTGTTTGTCAAGTATTACATTAGGTGCCATTTGTGTCTTTCGGACCCCACGTTGAGCGCCATTTATGTTTCTAAAGTTTTACATTATTTGTCTTCTAAAAGCTCATATTGGGCGCCATTTGTTTTGCATACCAAATTAAACGCTATTTGTATTTCAGATGTCACATGGGCCGCTATTTGTTTTTTGCACCCCACGTTGAGCGCCATTTCTGTTAATAAATTCATACGTTAATCGTCTTTGTGTTATTAAAGATGACATTAGGCTCCATTCGTGTTTTAGCTACCAAATTAAATGCTATTTGTGTTTTAGATGCAACATTGTGTGTCATTCGGACCTCTCGTTGAGCGCCATTTATCTTTCTTAAATCCTATGTCAATCGCCTCTGTGTATTTAAAGCCTACATTGGGCGCCATTTGTGATTTAGAAGCCATATTGTCTGCTATTTGAGTTTTAGATGCAACATTGGGTGCCATTTGTGTCTTTGGGACCCCACGTTGAGCGCCATTTCTGTTTCTCAAGTCCTATGTTAATCGTTATTTGTATTTTTGAAGTTCACATGGGTGGGGATCATCAGTGTTTTTCGAAAACCACGTATATTTCGAACCACGCATTGAGCGCCATTAGTGTTTGTAATACTCTGCGCCTAGCACCATTCGTATTTGTCAGAGTATTTACATTATATAATATTTGTGTCTTTCTAACTAACGTTGAGCGCCATTTTTATTCTCCAAACCTTACGTTGGGCGCCATTTGCATAATTTGTATTTGTCAAGACTTACTTTAGGGACTATCTTAGTTTTTACCCACTTTGAGCGCTATTTGCGCTTTTGGAACCTAGGCTGGGCGCCATACGCGTTGTTCAAACCTCGCACTGGGCGCCATTTTTATTAAAAAGCTCTACATTTAACACAGTTCGTGCTTATTAAGACTTACTTTAAGTATTTGATTGAATGAACCTACGTTGGGCGCCATTTGTGTTTCTCAAGTCTTACGTCGTGCGTTATTTGTCCTACAATAGTCTCCTGCGTCTCAAATTACATATTTGACTCCAAAGAGTCTTGAAAATACAATCAAATAGTGAAATGAACGTGCCCATCTAACTTTTCTCAAATTTTGTTTTCAGAACTCTAATGTTAGAAGAAGAAAATGCTATGTTACTCAAAGAAAATGCCCGGCTTAAAAAACAAGTAAGTTCAATTTATATGTGGTATCTTGAATGATTTATTTATTTTCTTTGTAGGTGACAAATCTGACGGCGACCAATGAATTTCTGTTAGATCAAAACGCGGCGTTGCGCGTAAACGACAAACGAAACGGAACGGTGCCCGCCGTTAACATCACTAATTCTCAGACCCCTCAGCAAGTAAATAGAACAGTGATAGCTAGCGTGGCCACTGTACCGGTATCACTGGCGACGGTCTCCACTTGCAATCCTGTATCTATAACCGGTTGTCCGGCCGTCAGTATGGCCCCCGCGCAGATATTAGCTAACAGCCAACAGATATTAGGTAAACAGATTGACATTCTTTATCGTTTAGAAGGTTTTTCATATTCTTCGTTTTCTAGTGACAACTAATCCTACCACCCACATGGCGATTGCCAACAGTTCTCAGGCCCAATTGGCGATAGCGCAACAGAATCTCGCTACGAACCTCGCCGCCGCTCAACAGGCCGCTCAACCTCAATTGACGTCGCAAGCCCAGCAACTCGCTTTAGCTACAACGACGCAACAATTGACGTCACAAGCTCAACACATGGCGAATCAACAGATGGCTTTGGCGAGCGCTGCCGGACCCCAATTGGCGACACAAACGCAACAGATTGCGCAAGCTCAACAGGTACTTTCACATTACCATCTTTTTGATAATATTGAGTACTAATATTATTTTTTTCAGTTGGCGTTGGCGAGTACCAATCAACAGCTGACGTCTCAAGCACAGCAATTGGCTTTGGCGAGTACCAATCAACAGCTGACTTCTCAAGCACAGCAATTGGCTTTGGCGAGTACCAATCAACAGCTGACTTCTCAAGCTCAGCAATTA
Organism: Galeruca laticollis; assembly: GCA_963921935.1. Classification (NCBI taxonomy): domain Eukaryota; kingdom Metazoa; phylum Arthropoda; class Insecta; order Coleoptera; family Chrysomelidae; genus Galeruca; species Galeruca laticollis. The sequence goes on from OY998179.1 coordinate 4,064,757, forward strand.
GCTTTGGCGAGTACTAACCAACAGTTGAGTAATCAACCTCAACAGTTGACCGTAACTAACGTACCTCAGCAACTGGCTTTGGCTAGTACTAATCAGCAGTTAATAGCTCAGCAAAATTTGGCTTCGGAAATTCACCGAAGTACGTCGCAAGCAATTGCCATGTCCGCCGCCTCTCAGCCGATGGTGTCGTACCCGATAATGACGCAGAGTATTAATCACGCTATGACGCATTAGTTGACGGGGTTTTGTGGATTCGGCCACAGGTATCGTACTCATTGTTGATATTTCTGATTAAAACTGAAAAAGGCGGTAAATTATGTATGAATCGTGGTTGTTTTTGGTACAACACGGGACGTGCAGTAAAAATTTATCCAAAGTTGGAATAAAAAGACAGTAGTTAAAGGCTGACTTTGAGACTCTACTAATTCTTTAAATTTGACAAAAGTATCTACTGAATGTATAATTTAGAAATCGATTTCAAAGGATGCTAATTTGAGCAGAATTTAATTTTTATCAATGTTGAATTACCCAAAAATGTTTCGTCCTCTTATTTTGATTTTATCTTTTAAACTGTTAGTCCTAGAATGTTATATAAATTATGTGCTGATTGAAGAAGAATTGCTCTATACACTGTGAAAATTTCACATTTCTAATAACAGCATTTCTCAAAATATAGAGCCTCAAACAAATTATTCATTCGATTACCGGTATCTAAAATTAAATGCCTCGTATCTTACAAACGCCGTTCTTTATGCCTTTCTCGATTTTTTTGCACATATATTGACAGTATTTTTCCCAATTCGACTCCAACGAATCCCAATTTGAGCACAAAGATTGAGCAGAATAAATTTTGAAATACCCAAAAATATTTCGTTCTCTAAATTTGCTCATATCTTTTAGATTATTAGTCCTGGAACGTTATACAAACTAACTGCTGATTTAAGAAGAGTTGCTCTATGAACTGTGAAAATTTCACATTTTTAATTACAGTATTTCTCAAAATATAGAGCCTCTAAAAATGTTTCCTTTGTTTTTCAATATCTAAAATTTAAAGCACCGTATTTCACAAACGCCGTTCTTCATAATTTTTTCACGCATATATTGAGAGTATTGCTCCCAAATAGGCTGCAAATAATGCCGACTTGAACATTGAAATAGAGCAGAATAAATTTTTATCAATTTTGAAGTACCCAAAAATACTTCATAACCATATTTTGCTTATATCTTTGAAACCCATGGTCTTGGAAAATTATATAAATTATTTTCTGATTCAAGAAGAATTGCTCTATGAACGTTGAAAATGTCGCATATTTAAATACAGTATTTTTCAAAATATAGAGCCTCTAACTCTAATACATTTTTCCTTTGATTTTCAGTATCTAAAATTTAAGGTATCTCACAAACGCCTTTCCTCATGACTTTCCCAATTTTTTTACACATATATTTAGAGTATTTATCCCAAATCGACTCCAAAGAATGTCAATTTGAGCATTAAAATAGAGCAGAATAAATTTTTACAAATTTTGAAGTATCCAAAAATACTTTATATCCATATTTTACTCATATCTTTGAACCCTTGGTCTAGTAAAATTATATAAATTAATTTCTGATTCAAGAAGAATTGCTCTATGAACGTTGAAAGTGTCACATTTTTAATTACAGCAGTTCTCAAAATATAGAACCTCAAATAAATATTTCCTTCGATTTTTAATATCTAAACAAAATAATAAAGTTGACATATGTTTTCCCATAATTACATTGATATTGTGTTGATCCGTACATTTTGCAGCATTCTTCAAAATATCTTCAGACATTGGCGCCCAAAAATGCCAATTTTTCACAATATGCTGATTATCAAATGTTCTGATGAGTTCATTAACGTTTTTTTTTCTTCAAAATGTCTATATTCTGTCATTTTGAGTGTTTTTTAAAAATATTTGTATTGACAATCTTTTTTACATTATTTAAAGGAGGTTCAAAGGTGCTCTTATCATTCCATTTATTTATCCTGGCCAATAAAATGTGTAAAAAATAGAATATTTTCCGAAATTCGAAGATATTTTTACCTTTTATAGTTTCCTAATTATATCGACATACTCCTAAGCAGTGGCGACGCCCAAAAATCACATTTCAGTCAGTGGCGCCCAATCTACTTGTATTATCAGGCTTCTTGAATACTGTTAGTTCAAGTTATAGTAGCGAAATAATGTTTTAGTGCTTCTTATTAATTTTTGGAGGCTGAATCATTTATCCTGGGTTAGGAACTGTGATTCCATTTATTTATCTTGGCATAAACAATATGTAAAAAATAGAATCTTCCGAAATTCGAAGATATTTTTATCTTTTATAGTTTCTCAATTATATCGACATAATCTTAAAAAGTGGCTGCGCCCAAAAATCACATTTGAGTCAGTGGCGCCCAATCTACTTGTATAAACAGGCTTCTTGAACACTGTTAGTCCAAATTCTAGTACCGAAATAATTTTTTAGTGCTTCTAATTAATTTTTGGAGGTTGAATCATTTATCCTGGATTTGGAACTGTGATTCCATTTATTTATCTTGGCATAAACAATATGTAAAAAATAGAATATTATCCGAAATTCGAAGATATTTTTATCTTTTGTAGTTTCCTAATTATATCAACATATTCTTGAACAATGGCGGCGTCCAAAAATCGCTTTTCAGTCAGTGGCGCCCAATCTACTTGTGTAAACAAGCTTTTCGAACACTGTTAGTCCAAATTATAGTAACGAAATGATTTTATTGCGCTTCTAATTAATTTTTGGAGGTTGAATATATTTATCCTGGATTTGGAACTGTGATTTTGACTATATAAGAAGATTTGGTGGAGTTTGAATATATTTTTTTAGTTCATTTAGAATTGTAAAAGCAGGTGTTATAAAAGACTTTGTTCGCCTGTGAAAAGTTGTAAAAAGTATTCAAAAATGTAAATATTTTTTGTGTTTTTTGCTTTCAGTGGATAAGTTTGTATATTGGTTTTTATAGGAAAGAAAATATTTTTCAAATTTAAACTGACTTTCATTTATCTCAGTGTAGTTCAATTTAATTTTTTCTTCGGGTAAAAATGTCCGGCGTAGTTATTTATTTAATTAGATAAAAAATAAAGCTAATTAGATTTTTACTAGTAGTTTCCTGGGTTAGAATAGGTTAAAAAAACTGAATAGTATTTTCGATTGTAGCAAGACAAAGAACTTCCATAAATTGTAAATATAGACAATAAATATATTTATTAACTGAAATTTTTGTTTAATTTAAAATTTTAACACTTAAGTGCAAGCTAATGGCTTAAAAAGCATATCCTTTGACTATCCAACAACTTTTTTAACATTGAGTAAAAACAACAGTTTTTTAATAAAATACCGATGTACACAAATTCACTGACCGGTTGAATTATTGTTTACTGATGATATCACCAGTGTCAGTTTTAGTTGGGCTACGGCTACCAATTCGTGTCGACCGCAAAATAATTGTGCACATTGGTGTTCCCAGTACTGGTTAAGAATAATCAAAACCCTATCAAAGGTTAGTGGTACCAAGTTTAAGGCAATAATTGCAGTTCATTTTTTTCTTGCACTTTATATTTGAGCTATTTGTAACAGTTCTGCTTTTTTTTATTTCTAATATATACAAGTTATACAATGTGAGATGAGAAATCTTTCAAGTAAAGAATGTGCTGGTGCACTAGGTGGTACACAAGTTCAAGTGGCATGCCGCTATAGACCCAATCTATGATCTCCAGGGCACTGGCATGATATCGAGAAACTGGTACTATCCAAAGATAACTTGCATAAGGACCTCTCAGAGTGACAAATAATAATCAATATTGATTTTTGAGATGCAGGTGCTAGGAAACCAATTCACACAAGTACTGTACTACAGCAAGAATTTGTTCATCGATATAATTACCGCATATGACAAGATACAGTGCGTCGAAGGCTGGCAGAAAGCAGTGTTTATTACTGCATATAGAGCCACAACTGATTCTCTTCTAACCGTAAACCATCGCAGGCAACGTCTTCAATTTGCCCGAGAACATCAAAATTGGGGCAATCGTAAATGGAGTAACGTATTGTGTACGGACGACTCACGATTCTGTCTGTGATGATCGTCGTAGGGAGCGTATAGTCGTCCTGGCGAGCGATATGTTCAATGTGGCATTAGTTTGGAGGCTCGTACGGGCCTAATTGTGATTCGGGGTGGTAGTTTGACAGCCGACCGGTACATAAAAGACATTTTAGAACCTCATGTAACGCAATATGCCCTATTTATAGGGAACAAAATCCTATTAATGCAGGCCCACATGTAGCTAGGACGGTGCAAAATTACCTCCAAGAAGTAGAAATCCATACTTTGGATTGGCCCGATTTTAACTCGATTGAACACTTGTGGGACATTTTGAATCAGCAGGTGAGACATTTACAACATCCACCCAGAGGTCTAGATGAACTGTCATTCATACTAACCGAAATATGGTGTCAAATGAATCAAGTTGGAATCAGAAACTTAATTTCAAGTATGTAAAGCAATAATCCAAGCAAGGGGAGATACGGAAACTACTTTCGTGTGTTAAAAGTCAGTTATGTTAAAACAATGTCCACTAGATGTCGCCAATTATGCCGTTAATCGAGACCAAGATACCCAAGTGTCTAGGTAATGGGAGAGTGGGGTATAGCTGATTCACTATTTCAAATAACGCACTTTCTTATTTCTTCGAAAATGGAAACTATTTTCGTGTGTTAAAAGTCTCCCCAGGCAAAGAGGTGCAAAAATAGAGAGATAGAAATAAATATAGTGATAGAGACAGACAGAATCAGAGAGGGGTGACGAGGGAGAAGAGAGGTGCAAAAATAGGGAGATCGAATGAAGATAGAGATATACAAATCAGATATAGAGAAATGGGGAGGGAGAATAGAAATGCAAAAATAGTCAGATAGAAATAGAGATATACACAATCTGTATCTGTAAAGATTTGAAGGGTGGGTGGCCCCACAGCACTTAGGCCACAATTGGCCCTTGTGCATCCTTCTGAGGTTCAAAACTTCTTTCTAGCTCGTCATCCAGCCTACTTCCTTGAAGTAGGCGATAACGTCGCCTGAATTAAGTTCCCTCATATTGGCGTATGTTAGCCTGTACTCGCCGAATACTTGAAACCTAAATTGAGAGAGTGTCTGACATTCGCAAAGAATGTGTTCGACAGTCTCATCTTCATGTTCACATCCTCTACAAAGTGGGGTGTTAGATAAACCCAGTCTGTGAAGGTGTTTTCGTAGGTGGCAGTGACCAGTCAGAATTCCCGTGATTGTTCGTAGGTTCCGCCTGTTCATAGTCACGTATTTTTTGGCTACTTTGCTGTCCGGGTACTGTAGCAGTTCCTTGGCAAGCCTGCAGCCTTCTGCGTCGTCCCATCTACCCTTAAACTCATTAAGGGAGTGTTCCTTTAATAGGTCGGCCGTTGCTGACGCCGATAGACCAATGAAAGTGCCAGGTCCCAAGAGTTTTTGGGAGGCTGCCTTCTTGGCTAGCGAGTCTGCAATACGGTTTCCTTTCGATTTCTCATGGCCCTTGATCCAGCCTAAAGTGACCGTGTTGTTGTTGCAGGCTTCGATTAAGGCCATGTGACATTCTAGTACTAGGCCTGATGTAATACGTGGTCTGTTCAGGGCTAGTAGTGTTTGTCTACTGTCCGTAAGGATGTATATATTATTACCTGTGGTTTTCCTTTTGGTAATCTCTTTAGCAGCGACGCAGATAGCAGTGAGCTCTGTTTGAGCAACACCTGCATTGCAGCCCATTGCCCATTTTATGTTTAGATTCAGGGATCTGGAAAAAATACCACATCCTGAGCCTACATTGGATTTAGACCCATCTGTGAAGATGCGGATTGCGCCTTCTTCCAATAACACTGATGATGATTTATAGTGGAAAGCGCTCTGCATATAATTTATTAACCCTTGCACATTATATACAATTTTTTTTCTTCTTGTTGGTTCTTCTAACCTCAAAATTGTGCACACGGCTTATCAAAATTAATTGTTATGTAAATCGTATAGTCCAGAACTTTCCCTTGGTGATTACTTGCAGATCTGAAATGTAAAGAGAACAGGCCCAAATGAAGAAATGATTGTCTATTTTGCAATTTACCGAGAGTATGAGTAGTTTTAAGTTGATAATGTGACATTGAAATAAAAATATACAGTGAATAGTTGAAAATTAGTATAAATGAAAATAGTGTTTAAATTAAATTCGAATTAATTTTTAAAATGAATTAGTTACATATCTATATCCCTAAAAAAATAAAACAATTGCCACGTTTTCAGCGTTTATTTTCCAGCTTTTTTACATTTTTATAAAATATGTTTAAAAATAATATACAATAGCAATAATATATTTCAAATAAGATACTTCTTCAATGTATAATTACAGCTGTTAGTTTTACACTACAGCAAATATTTGTCTTTAGAAGCGTCCTTGCCAGTCCGACCCTGCTGTTTGTTTACATTGTCGAGCGAACTTGACAAGTGACATTTTTTAGAAATTTCAAGCATCGACATTGCATCTTGAAATTTCTATCAAATGTCACTTGTCAATGTAAACAAACAGCAGAACCGGAGTGGCTCGGCACTTCTCACTACGATATTTTTTTATAGTTTAGCTTGATTTAATAAAAATAAAAATGATCTACCATTATAGGAAAATATATAAATCTGAATTAATTTTACCTAATACTTTAATCTACTGCCTTTCATACAATGGGAATAAAAATGCTTTGTGACCTGCCAAAAAGTGCGAAAAGCCCCTATCACATATTCAGTGTTATCCTTGCTAATATTTTTTCTTGAGCTCGTTGAATCTTTTTGTCAAGTCGTCGAAATCGATATCGTCGTCTCTTGGTGGAGGTTCGTCTTCATTGACGTTCGGTACTGGAGGCAGTTCAGGTAAATCATAAACTTTATCATTAATTTTCAATCTCGGAGCTGGTTTTGGCACACTATCATTATTCTGAAAACAACAAGATAGTATGAGAAAAATGCTTTAGAAAAACTATACTGATATATTTGATGATGCATTATGATTTTGTAAAATGTTAAAATGTCAAAGATTTTGGCAGTACTGAAGTTGCTTTTAAAGTACAGAATGGCTTGTAAAAAATTTCTAGTGTGTCTGTATTTTCAGAATTGAGATTCTAGAGTATAATTTAATAAGTTTCAACAATTTTCAAGATTACCAACAGAATTAATTTAAAATTCACACTTTGAGCTATAAATGGAACTAAAAAACAACTGTACATTCATAAATACAGGGTTTTTCTTTAATAATTGGAAATATTTTAACTGCACAAAATATTAAGTACTGGGTACAGAAAATGGTTTTCTTCTTCTATTATTATAGGCGTTTCGCATGTTAAATTCCGGTGCCTCTGCAGCAGTTCTTGAGACGTTGATTGCCATCATTTGGGAGGCCGACTGGTCTTCTTCCGTGGAGGATATTGTTGTGGAATATGATGGCCATTCTATCAGATATCATTCTGTTTACATGCTGGTTCCATTCTCATCTCCTTTTCCTAATCCACCTCACCACGTCGTCGGTATTGCACTTCTCTCTTATATCTATGTTTCTTTTTTGAAATATTTTCAATTATTAATTAAACACACTATATATCATTGGGTGAATATAAACCGATTGAAAAGATTAAATGCGTGCTGAATAGTTGTATGCGTACTAATCTCGTTTAAAAATAAAAAATTATGTTCGTTTGCACCATTTGCAAGCTTTTAAATTTGAGCTGAAAAGTTATACCAAAAATACTTACATAAAACAGCTCGTGTAGAAAAATTTCAATTTCTAAATTATTTTGGTAGTGCACATGAATATTAACCTTAGTTTAATTTTTAATCGAGATTAAACGCACAGTAGTATATACAACTAATAATATTTTAAGCTGTTATCATATGACAGGAATAATGATGTTAATTACAAACACTTTTATGACATATCCTACCTCTATATTGACATCTAGGCTTGGGTCTTTAGGTTTTTCCTAAAATGTATAGTGTTGGATAAATAACAGTATAAACAGGCATTGAAAGTGATTCATTCTATTACAGTCCACCAAATTGACCTTTACCCGACCAATACATACGTACAATCAGTGTTTGCCAACCCTTTAAAAACTTTCCCCCTAAAGAGATTTCAAAATCTATTAAATTTTATTTATCATTTTAAATAAATAATAAATATAAGTACGGATGGTAGTGCAATTTAAAAAAAGAACGCAATTGAAATTTCATCCCTAAAAATACACCCAATAAATGTTTACCCCTAAGTGAGAAAACCCCAAAATTGGTATCATTGTATTACTGTCAATACTTTGTCATCACATTAAAACCAACTGGTTGAAATTTTCCTCCCAAACCTGTTTTAAAATCCCCTGAATTCGAACTAAAATAGAAAATAACCTAAGTCACGCATATGGATAAGATAAAAACTATCTTATTAGAGAAGAACTAGAGGTGGAACCAATACTTAATAAGATTGTGAATAACCGTCTAAAATGGTTTGGGCACATAAACTGGATGAACTCGAAGAGACAAGTTAGACAAATATGGGAAACGAGGGTAGAAAATAAAAAAAGAAGACTGAGGAAAACATAGAATCAAGAGATAGCACTAATCCTTTCGAAACGAAATAAGACTTGGACAGTGAAAATAACAAAAAAGAATGGACAAAATTTGTGTATCAAAATAAAATATGAAATGTAAAATAAACACATTACACCTACGGGTAGAAATGTTAACGATTCTGATTCAAAAAATAAAAACTTTTATGTTTAGAAAAAAAAACTTTAAATGAAAAAATCTCCTTTTCCTAATAAATTTCCTTAAATCTAGGGGAAATACTCAAAAGTTGGCATCACTGCTTACAATATGTACATTTAACTTTTTTAAAAGAAATTGTTTCTAAATAATTTCACAATATAATGAAAAAAATTATAGAAATTCTAAAAATTGATAATTGTTTTGATATCATCATCAGAATGATATTCCAATCTTCTGGAAACGTTCGGATCACTGTTATCAACAAAAAACAATCTGGGAAGTGTGAAAATTTAGGGGTTCACTCCATTTGAGATTAACGTATGTGTGTAAAGAATCCTACTTTGGATAGTATTTAAAAAATATTAAAACGAGATTCATTGTCACAGAGCGTACTGGTGCTATAAATGAATCCCAGAGGCATCTCTTGCGACTAAGAAGCTCAATGCTTAATTCATCAGGGAAGAGGTCAGTATGATGAAGTGTATATGATTAAAGTCAGTTACTGGCATTTAATTAAACAAAGGTAATTCAACAAATGGACACGAATTACTTTCAGTTTAGTTACAGTATCTTTTTTGTCAAAAAGGCAAATATTGTCTTTATCGTGCCTATCAACAAAGTTAACAACTCTATTAATCTCACAATAAATCCCGTAAATATATCAACAGAGCTTTGAATTTTACTTTATTAAATCTGTTCTACACTTATCCAAATAAATGATGTTATGTTTCGACTGATTTACATCTTTCCAAAGGCTTCTACATTGACAAGGTCTTTGTGAATATTAAGAGGGAAACTATAACAATTTAACTATCAATATGAAGGGTAAATGTTGTATACATGCTAACTTAATTTGGGTAAAACTATTTACCTCATTTTTTTCTGCATCGTTTGATGTTGAAGCATCATTGTCTCTGCTCTAAAAAATTTATAAAAGTCAAACAAACTAATTTTCTAACATGCTGTAGAAATGTATTACTGTTAATCAAAAAAAATTTCTAAATAGAATTTTAAACATTCCTACTAATTTGGAATTTCTGGATATCCATAGTGAACACATTATTTACTACCACTCACAATTACACTGTCGGACGTTTTTGATAAGTTATCTTCAGTTTCAGAAACTAAGATGATAACTTGGTTATCAAAACACACATCAGACAGTGTATTGTGAGTGGTAATGTGTTCAGTAAGATTCCTACTGTCTCTGTCAAATCAGTAATTCAGATTGCAAGAAATTACCATCATTGGGCTTGTATTATTTTTCTCCACGACCATTAGCGAATGAAATAATTCCGAAATTTCAACAATAGAATGTAAACATTCAATCTTTAGAGTCGGGACTAGAATGAGAATATTTATTCGGACACACAAGTTTCTTATGTGTTTTGCATGTATTTTCATTATGTAACAAGTGTTTTAATGAATAAACAACATGGATGTCAAAACTGTTATTGTTAATTATTCAGACAAATTTAAACAAAATAATGGAAAAATTAAGTGAATCTGATAAGGAAACGGAAAATATTCCACCTGCAATTATGCAAATACCATAAACCAAATGCTACTGAACAAAAATCTAGAATATGAAAAGTATTATGCATTGTTAAGGAATTGGAAACAAGAAAAGAAAGCCGACTCCTTTTTCGAAACAGTTATAATTGCATTTTTCGGTGATTTAATAAAAAAAATATGGAAATCCTCGACTTTATTGAAAATATACTCAAACCTAAAAGCAACAATTAATTTGAAACACAATATCGATATTTCAAGACAAAAAAAAAATAAAACATTGTTAAAACGCTCTTCTGAAAAGTAATTAACTAAGAAATCGAAGATTTTCATTGAAGAAAATGTTAAGCTCTGCATGAGATACATTTAGCCACAAAAGTAGTAAAAATCATAATTTGAATAGCAATTTTAAATAAATAAAAGGTAATTTTTCATTTTTAGATGACCCTTGTCATTGGTGTTTTGGGGGCACGTCGCAATAATGAGCTTTGCAACATTAAAATTTGTGACATATAAGATTTGGTATCGGCAATACTAATTACAATTCCTAACACAAAAACTAATAAACCAAGATAGTTTACAATAACAGGAAATTTTTATTTATTACAACATTGTAGCAACCATTTGGTCCCTTGAATTCAAAGCATACTTTAGGCATCCTGTAGTTGATGCTCACAAAACTAATTCTAACCTTGCTTTGCTAACCATGGGTGTTCCACAGGGATCGACCTTGGCTCCACTGCTATTTATATTGATTGTCAGCGATTCTGTATACTTCAACCTCGACATATGATTACTTCTGCAGATGACACAAGTCAAATAGTTGCTAAACAAAACCTACTGCAATCAGCTGACCTTAGTAATATTACTGTATGTTAATTCTCACCCTGATGTTCAGAAAATGGACTACTAATAAATCAAAGTAATACAATATTTACAGTTTTCCAAACAAAAAAATCACACCCCTGTCCTTTAATAAAACTAAATCACAGTTCAATTGAGCAAGTCAAATATTTTAAATACCTATTGATCAAAAACTCACATGGAGAATAACTAGTCTCAAAATTAAGTTCCTTATGCTTTGTATTTAGTCAACTACACAAAACGGCAAACATGCAGGTACTCAAAATAGTATTGTACAATCAAAATTATCATATATGTTACAGTTCTAAGGTATTTCTGTCCATGTAAAAATCATTTATAACCCAAAAAAATCACAAGATGCCTGATTGATATACACTAATTGAGTGAGCTGTAAAGACGTATTTAGAAACTTGTCAATATTAACCCCGCCCTGTTTATATACCAATGTTACGACACACACTTCGGTATATGGGTTATTTTAAGAGATATCAAAAAATGTTATCAACAAAAACAGTAAATGTCTTTAAGGTCCATATGTTGAAATTATCTCAAACTATACAGAGTGTTGCATAACTCCATTACAAACCAAACATGTGATTTTTTTAAATGAGAACCCCTGTATACTATACCGCATTCGGATTGCTCACATTTTTTTGAAGTTTTTGATATAAGGTTTTGACCGTTCCTTCAAAAGGTATGGACACGTTTATGTGAAAGTCGTAGGTAAATCAATGCTCTGTAGCTTGCTGGGTTGGGTAAGTTAAGATATTTTGTTCACGAAATATCTTTTTAAAAAGTTTAATTTGAATTTTAAAATACAACTTTATTGTTACAGAGTTACAAACAGAATGTCAACCATATCATTGAAACTTGCTATAATTATAACATGATCATTCAAAGTAAAATTTTTACTTAAATTCAGAACATCATCAATAACGCTATTATATAAGGCATTTGGCTTGATAATAGTTTGAACCTCAGTCCCAATCATTCGAAAATTCAGCTTACTTCCCAGATCACTGCCATTTGCATGAAATCAATGAAAAAATTAAAAGGTGTACGCATACAAATATTATTCTCGCATCAGTGCCTTACATTGTAAATCAAAATGAAGTCAATCAATTTATATATGAATTCAACAAAGAATTATATGAGTACACTATTAAAATTAATCAATTTGCAGAGGGTGAAATATCTTTTTTAGATCTTAACAGCCATAAAGGGATTAACTTGAAAAAATATGAAATAACTCAAAATATTGTCAACTTAACAAAACCTAAAGTTAAACAATTCCAGAAAAACCTAATTTTTATACAAACTGCAGAAAATACAGTTACTAATTTTTTAGAAACACCTCAAGTAATCACAATGATAGACTGATAAAAAAAGCTATATGTCCCATTAACAATTTAACTTTTGTGCATCAGAATATACAATGTATTAGTAATAAGATTTTGACGCTGAATGATAGATTTGATGATGGATTTTGTTGTGATGTTTTAATGATTTCTGAACATTGGCAAATAAAGAATGCCATTGAAACATACAAACTAACCCATTTTACGTTAGTCGCTGACATGTGTCGGACTGTAACAACACATGGTGGAGTAGCCATATATAAAAACGACAATTTTTCTGGAAGAGTGAATGAATATTGTATCAAAAAGTTTTCTAAGGAAAACATTTTAGAATGTTGTGGTATACAACTACCTCAATATAAAACTATTTGTTTAGTTATCTACAGACCCTCTGGAGGAAATTTTAATGATTTTATGTTAGTTTTAAACGAAATTTTAACCCATGTATGCGAAGAAAACAACAGGAATATAATTATTGGAGGAGATTTCAATGTAAATTTTATGAAACCTACTACTCAACTTTCTTTGTTGGAAGACTTATTGTATAGTTTTAATTTTGAAATATGCGTGAGAACTCCAACTAGAGTTACAAAAGACTCTGCAACTTGCATTGATAATGTATTTATTAGAACAGCAAATCAGTATAGTGTAAAAGTAGTTGACCTTTGTTTATCTGATCACTATGCTCAATTTATTGATTTCCACACTGGTAATTCAGCTCAAAAAAGCTGTAAATTACCTGTTAAATTTTTCAGACGGTCATATTCTGAAGACAACATGGAACAGTTTCATGATTTGCTGGGAGCTGAAGATTGGATTACTGTTGTTGGTCAGATCTGTCCCAATTTAGCTTATGATCAATTTGCGGAGATTGTTTTATCTTGTTTTGAAACTTCCTTTCCAAAAAAGCTAGTTACACGAAGACCGAATACTAAATACAAGAAGTCTAATGGCTTTACGTTGAGTGCTGATTTGTTGGAATTAAGAAATAATGTGGCATTATATACTACTCTTGCTAAGCACGATAGACGATATATTGAAATTAGTAAAGTGTTAAATAATACATATAGGCTTAGGTTGGAACAGGCCTCTGAACAATTCTATGATAATCGAATTTTAAACTCGGAAAATAAGACTAAAGAAACCTGGGAAATAATTAGGGAATTGCAAAAAACTAACAAATCAAGTAAGCAACTCAAATTATATGATCAGGGTAACCAAATAAGTGATTCTGTTTTAGCAAATAAATTCAATATAAATTTTACTAAACCCCCTATTGATAGTTTAGTTTGTGATGCAGAATTTTTCAATGAAAATATCTCTTCTAATATTAAAACCTTCTATATGGCTCCTGTTTCAGAGGAGGAGGTTTTAGAATTAATACTATCTTTAAAAAATACTAGTGCAGTTGGTACTGATGGATTAAATAATAAATTAATTAAAAAGTGTGCCGTTCTATTGACAAAGCCATTGAGTTTCTTATTGAATTTGTCAACTGAGAGGGGAATCTTCCCTGAATCTTTAATACTGGCTAGAGTAGTTCCCATTTACAAAAAAGGAGATCCTAATGATATTAATAACTATAGACCAATTAGTATCTTGTCTACTAACTCCAAAGTGTATGAATTGAATATTAAAAATCAGTTATGCAATTTTTTAGCTAAATTTAAGCTATTATCGCCCTAATATTATAATTATTGAAGACAATGAGGATGCTCTAAAAATATCAACAGAGAGAACATATGATCAAGTTGTGATGTGGTCAGAGAGGAATAACATAAAATTAAACAAAACTAAAACAAATACGGTGCTGTTTAATAATCATGGACAATTTAGACAGAGCCAATTGTTTGAAAACACTGGATTTCCTATTACATCTAAGGAAAATATTAAATTATTGGGTGTCACTATCGGCTATGGCATAACCTGGCATTCGCATATTGACAACTTGTGTAACAAATTAAGGAAAAGCTGCTATAGCCTTAGATTTCTTACCAGTCATTGTAGTAAAAATATACTCTTGACAGTGTATCATGCTAATTTTCACTCCCATCTAAAATATGGCATACAAATTTGGGGGACCTGTTATACCAGGCAAAGGGTATTTGTTCTTCAAAAGTATGCTATAAGAATTATTGCAAAACTCAGAATAAGAGATTCTTGTAGGGTGTTTTTTAAAAAACAAAATATTGACCCTGGCTGGTGTATATATATTGGAAGCATGTACTTTCATTCATAGGAATAGATCGATTTATGTGGCCGAGCGTGCTTCTCATCACTATAAAACAAGAAACAAAAGTCAATTATTGGTGCCTAGACACCATACTGAACTTTTTGAAAAAAATCTAGAGTATCTGGGATGTAAATTTTATAATATCCTCCCAGAATATATAGAAAACAATAATTTCTACAATTTTAAAAATAAACTAAAGCAGTTTTTACTAGGAAAAAACTACTACACCATAGAGGAGTTTTTTAATTGATAAATTGTCTTTCTGTTGTTACCTGCTATGAATCTGCCAAAAATTGTTTTGCTTTTGTGGAACTGTTTTCATTATTTTTAAGGGTTGTCTGTGGTCTATGATGTAAACAATTATATATGTGTATGTGTATATATATGAATATATGTGTGTGTGTGTGTGTGTGTGTGTGTGTTTTGTGTTCTTTAGTTAAGTCATTTTTATACTTTGTGACATGTTTCACTATAACTGTTGTATAATTTTCTTTTTACAATATTTTTTTTATGTGAAATAAATTACTAGTGAGAACAGTACCAAGTTAGTTTATAATTAAATGCTGACAACTAATGAATGAATATGATACATGATATGATATTATTATATAATATGCAAATTGGCTTCACATAACTGGTATCTACCTCCATTTTTGTTTTCGACATGTAGAAACCCTTTTCGACGTTTTCGAGAGTAGAAAACGTAAAAAATACTATAAATGTCAAGAAATGCGAGGTTATGTGTTTTGTTTTTGTTGGTATGATTTAGATTTTTTAACTTTTCAACGTTTAAATACGAGTTTAATTATAATTAATAATGATGGGAGAAATGTAAAAATAAAAATTTTCGATAAAAATATTGTTGAAATTTGTTAAAGGTTAAATAAAAATAACAAAAATATGACAAAAAATAAGGTAATTTACGTCGGTAGAAAAACCTAGGTTTTGGACGCGCGTCGAAAACAAGTTTTCTTCTTGTTTTCTACTAAGGTAAATTACCGAAGGTTTTCTACTGACCCAACCATGATACCTTGTTGTGCGCTGAAAAAAAAATTTATTTTCCCTAACAGAGTTTCGTAATATCGTATTCTATTAAATTTTAATAATTTTACCTTTTGTATACAGAGTGAACGGAAACTCGAACCTTTCATTTTCTCTCTTCTTTCAAATAGAACACCCTGTATTTTTTAGCGCTAATAGAATCTTCGATCATGTAACTTTAGTTTTTGTTGAGTATTCCCTATACATAAAGCTTAGAAAAACAGTTATTTTGTAATATCTATTCTAAACTGAAATTATTAACATATTATGTGAAAGCAATAAACGTTGAATGTAACATCTCTGAAAATTTTTTGCTCTAGTAAAAATCCAATGAAATCAGTTTATTTGTGGTTATTTCATTGAACACAACCAATCAGAACAACATTATACTGAAAACAGATCCTATGGGCTGTTTTCACTCTATCACATTGCTATGGATACAATTTGATTATTTATTTCGATTTTGACGTTTCAAATATTTAATATTTCAAAATGTCACGATTTGGTCATAATACTGACGAGAGTATTAATTAAATTATAGAAGCTCTGTACCAACAAATTTTCTATCCGAATAACCCTCGAACATTGATAATGCTCAAAAATTTTATAACAACTTTCTGAAGCTTGTTGCTTATAGGCAACAGACCTTCGCCTGCGGCGTCGGTCTGTTTTCAAGCAACAAGCTTTCGAAATCTGTTATAAATTTTTTTCGAATAATTATCAATGTTAGTGTTTTAAATGAAACTCATGGTTTCTAGTTAATTCCACAATATAATAAAAGTTATTGAAAATTCTAAAAAATTGACAATTGTTTCGATAAATCAATATCATCGTCAGAATGACAGAAGTTACATTTTATTTGATGCCTACCTGATGATTAGTAGTTATTTTTGGCTAGACCAAGAAGTGACCTACCATGTGATTGACTTAATATATGTTAATAGAAAAAAGACGAAGATATGATATTACACATATTGAAGCTTAGATATTATTAGCCCTATGGTGATATCCTGGATATCATTTTTCCAATTAAGATTAGTATAACTGTGCAATGATATAGAAAACCAGGAAAACTATATCTGCTGATCTTTACAATTATCACTTAAGAAGACAGTTTATTACTGGAGAACTCCCTAGATTTAACTGTTCATTGACAACTTCATATTGTGGGTTTCTTAAATGTCTTTTAATTTCCAATTCTTCAAGGAAATCCAGTTCTTGTTTCTTTTCACAAATATGCAGCACTTCTAGTTTTGTGTTAGGTGTCAATGAATGATTGGTGTCAAGTAGATGTTTTGCGTAGTGGGATTTATCTGGTTGTTTTAACCTGTATGCTCGTAAGTGTTCACTGTATCGGATTTCAAAATTCCTAAGGGTCTGACCCAAATAGACAGCATTACATTCTGGACATTTGAGTTTATATATACCTGACTTCTTTAATAGTGGTATTTTTGTTTTTACATTTAACAATTTTGTACTAACGTTACTTTCTGTTTTAAAAGAAATTGTTGTATTCGTTGCTGAAGATATTATCTTTGAAATATTATTAGAAATACTTCCTGCATATGTGATGGTTTTATAAGTTTTTATTTCATCAGCTGGTTTAGGAAATATTAGTTGTAATGCCACTTTTTCCTCTTTCTTACTAATTAGCTTATTTATCATATTTAATGGATAACCGCTGGATCTTTCTATTTGTCTAATTGTATTAATCTCTCTATCAGAATTACATTTGTTCATAGGAACTGAAAAAGCTCTATGTATCATTGAACTATATGCCGCCAACCTGTGTGACATAGGGTGATTGGAATTTAATGGAATTGTCACATCAGTCTGTGTTGATTTTCGGTAAATTGAATAATCAAGTACATTATTAACTTTTTGAATTTTTAAATCAAGAAAATTGATTGAGCTATTTTCTTCAATTTCTAATGTAAATTTAATTTTCGGGTGTAAATTATTGATATGGTTGAAAAATACATCTAATTGTCGTTCACTACCCATAAAACAAGCTAATATGTCATCTACATATCTATACCAAAATAAATTATTCTTCGAAATATTACTTTCAAAGATCTTTCTTTCTAAATTGTCCATAAAAATGTTTGCTAAAATAGGTGAAATAGGGCTTCCCATTGGTAAACCTTCATTTTGAATATATATCTTATTGTCAAAAGTGAAATAATTCTGATTAATGCATACATCAAATAAATTAAGTATATCTGATATTATTCCTGGATTAATATTTTTATCTTCTAGTAATTTTCTTACAAGTATTACATTCTTTAGGAGGAATTTTAGTAAACATATTAGTTACATCGAACGCGAGAGTTTATAGTTATCTTGCAAGTGGAATGCTTTCAACTTTTTGATTAGTTCTATTGAATTTCTAATTGAGTACTGAGATTCATATCCGTAAGTATTGAGTATATTGTTGAGCTTCTTTGCCAATATATTATTAGGAGCATTAACATAAGAGACTACAGGTCTAATTGGTTTTGTTATTTTATGTAATTTAGCTGTTCCATTTAATTGTGGACAATGAGGATTCTTATGTATGATAGACCTCTTTTCCTAATCATTTAAAAGATAATTTGAATTATTAACAGTATCCCTTACATTATTAGAAAACTTTTTTGTTGGGTCTGCTTTAAGAACTTTTACATCGCTGGATTCTATAAAGTTATATACTTTGGAATTGTAATTTTCAGTCGTCAAAATGACAGTTGTGTTCCCCTTATCAGATTTTGTAACTGTTAGGTTATTATCGTCTATCTTCTTTTTTATTGCATTTAAAACTGTAATGTCATTTTTTGTTTGACGTTTAACTTTTGAAGGTTCAATATTTTTGATTAATTTGGCAATTTTTAATTTCTCATAAAGAAAATTATTTGAATTAGATTTTAAAGCTATTTCTGACTCTGTAGCTATAATTTGTTTAATATTATTCGTAAATTTTGGTGGTATGCTGTACTTTAAACCTTTATTTAAAAATTCTATTTCACTATCTGTAAAATTAGTGTCTCAAAGGTTTTCAAATCGTGGTGCAAAGTGTGTTGGTATGTAGGTACTTACAGTTTCATGATGTTTTGAGTATTGAATTTTATGTTGTGCGTGTTCAAGATTCTGTAGCTTCTTTTCTTGTTTCTTAAATTTCATATGCTTCATCGTGCTGACAGTTTCTCTAATTTTGTCATCCAAACAGTCCAATTCTACTGGATGTAATTGAAATGTGAGTTCTGAATGTACAACTTTTATGTAGTTGTCTAAGGAGTCTCTAACTTTGAACCTAACAGTTACAAAATCTGATAAGGGGAACACAACTTTCATTTTGACGACTGAAAATTACAATTCCAAAGTATATAACTTTATAGAATCCGGCGATTTAAAAGTTCTTAAAGCAGACCCAACAAAAAAGTTCTCTAATAATGTAAGGGATACTGTTAATAATTCAAATTATCTTTTAAATGATTAGGAAAAGAGGTCTATCATACATAAGAATCCTCATTGTCCACAATTATATGGAACAGCTAAATTACATAAAATAACGAAACCAATTAGACCTGTAGTCTCTTATGTTAATGCTCCTAATAATATATTGGCAAAGAAGCTCAACAATATACTCAATACTTCGGATATGAATCTCAGTACTCAATTAGAAATTCAATAGAACTAATCAAAAAGTTGAAAGCAATTCACTTGCAAGATAACTCTAAACTCATTTAGTTCGATGTAACTAATATGTTTACTAAAATTCCTCCTAAAGAATGTCTAATACTTGTAAGAAAATTACTAGAAGATAAAAATATTAATCCAGGAATAATATCAGATATACTTAATTTATTTGATGAATGCATTAATCAGAATTTCTAATTGAGTACTGAGATTCATATCCGTAAGTATTGAGTATATTGTTGAGCTTCTTTGCCAATATATTATTAGGAGCATTAACATAAGACACTACAGGTCTAATTGGTTTCGTTATTTTATGTAATTTAACGGTTCCATATAATTGTGGACAATGAGCATTCTTATGTATGATAGACCTCTTTTTGTAATCACTTAAAAGATAATTTGAATTATGAACAATATCCCTTACATTATTAGAAATCTTTTTTTGTTGAGTCTGCTTTAAGAACTTTTACATCACTAGATTCTATAAAGTTATATATTTTGGAATTGTAATTTTCAGTCGTCAAAATGACAGTTCTGTTCCCCTTATCAGATTTTGTTAGGTTATTATCCTCTATCTTCTTTTTTATTGCATTTAAAACTGTAATGTCATTTTTTGTTAGACGTTTAACTTTTGAAGGTTCAATATTTTTGATTAAATTGGCAATTTTTAATTTCTCATAAAGAAAATTATTTGAATTAGATTTTAAAGCTATTTCTGACTCTGTAGCTATAATTCCTTGAAGAATTGGAAATTAGAAGACATTTAAGAAACCCACAATATGAAGTTGTCAATGAACAGTTAAATCTAGGGAGTTCTCCACTAATAAACTGTCTTCTTAAGTGATAATTGTAAAAATCAGCAGATATAGTTTTCCTGGTTTTCTATATCATTGCACAGTTATACTGATCTTAATTGGAAAAATGATATCCAGGATATCACCATAGGGCTAATAATATCTAAGCTTCAATATTTGTAATATCACATCTTCTTCTTTTTTCTATAAACATATATTAAGTCAATCACAAGTTAGGTCACTTCTTGGTCTAGCCAAAAATAACTACTAAACATCAGTTAGGCATCAAATAAAATGTAATTTCTGTCATTCTGACGATGATATTGATTTATCGAAACAATTGTCAATTTTTTAGAATTTTCAATAACTTTTATTATATTGTGGAATTAACTAGAAACCGTGAGTTTCATTTAAAACACTAATATGAGCAGATTCCACGAAGTAAGGGTCGAGACAGTTAATTTCATTAATTTAATTATCAATGTCCTTGGGTTATTACTACTGAAAATAACCCATATACCGAAATTTGTCGTAAGATTGGTACATGTATATATTCAACACTATTAAATTTTCTTATTTGTAAGAGATCGTACTTGTATTGTCTCTTTATTGCAGAATGCTGCTTTATACCAATTATTTGTAAATGTTTATAGATTTTTTTCTGCAAAAAATAAACTTATTGAATTGAATTTTGATTCATATTTTCTGGCCGTGGAAAAAATATAGTCGTAGAAAGATTAGAATAAAAAAATATTGATACTTGTGGTTCTTTACACTTGTGTTCAAAATGTTCCACTCATATCTAACCTTTACAGAATATACTACTATCATCAATGATTCTAAATAAAACTCAATTTACAACAGATATTCAAAGAAATTATGTGTAGTATTATTATATAAGCCTATTACGGTTCATCTAACTCACAATAAGCAAAAAACTACATAGAAAATACATATAGCGTTCAAAATAATCATTAATTAGATAATATAAAAAACTATTACCTTGGGGGTTGCAAAATTGGGATAAAGATGTCTATAAGATGGCAATTGTTCCTAAAAATAGTAAAAAACAAACCTTGTATAACACCAAAACTAACTAAAGCAACCTTCCACCCATACAATTAGTTGTAACTATACAACGCAACTAAAAACATCATCACTACAATTTAAAAAAAAATTAATATGAAAAATATACTTACGCCAATATCCGTATTAAATTCTTTATCTCCATTAGGTGGAATGTTGTAAGAAAACGGTGGAGTTGGCGGGGCTGTTGGATCTATGTTTAATTCCTTTTCTCTTGGAGGCTGTAATATAAACAATTATATAAAACATGTTCACAAATGAGTAAAACAGTGGATACTTACTGGATATGAAAATGGTGGAGGCATAGGATCAGACATATGAGGTAACGGTGGTGGTTGAGGGTATCCATAGAACCCAGGGGGCTGTGGCATACCTCCGCTACCACCTCCGCCCAAATTATTAGAAGAGAGGTCTATCAGTAGAGCATCATGAGCTAAAATCAATCAATTAAATTACATATTAAATGACAAAATATAATATTACCTTTTTCCATTGCCATTATTTGTGGATCCGGTTCGTAATGAACATTATAACTATTAGCAATTTCAATCATGTATTTCTCAACAAGTAATTTCGGAGGGGCTTGAATTGACAATTTATGTTTTAATTTAGCGCTTATAGTTTCTACAGATTCTATTCTACAAGCTTCTGCGTAAGGTGGTCCGTATTTACTTGCCAAAAGATCTGATATAACCTTCAGTTCCTAAAACAAATATAATATGATCTACTGTAGTTGTTTCTGTCGATTTGTGTGTTTTTGTACTATACTATGCAGTTCTGTGCTTCGTCAATTCTTTAACATGTCAGGAGGAAAATGTAAACATATAACTAAATGAAAATTTAACAGTGTTACAAAAGAAAATCGCTCTAAAAAATTGCAAACAAAGTTAATGTAAGCCTTACGACATTTAAGGATTGAAAAAAAAATCAGAAAGACATACAATTACAATTGATGGAGAAAATACTCTTAAGAAGTACAAAACATTAAAAATTGAACTGCTTGATAATACATTGTGGATGTGGTTCTGTCAAGAAAAAAGGGAAGGAACCCCGTTAAGTGGGCCAATTTTAAAAGGAAGTTGGAAGAGAGTTTGCAGCTAGTGAGGGCAGGATTGGTCTCTGGAAAACCCGTTATAGCATCAGGTTTGTTTCAATTTCTGGTGAAAAACTGTCTGCTGATGCCAAGGCTGCTAAGGTGTTTCATGTGAAGTTTTAGAAAATGAAATCTTGGGTTATCGAAGAGTTTGTCCCATGAGCAAAACAAGGACACACAGGAAATCATTAAAGATCTAAAAACTGCCAATGAAGTTCAAAAGTGGATTACAGAATGTGACAAACCGTACCCATGAAGAGTTCAATGACGAGAAGATTATTAACACTGTTATGGAAAATGATGGCATCGACAATGTGAACGGGGACTCAGATGGAGAAGAAGACGAACCCCTTACCCAGATTTCACTGACTGATGCCCAGAACGCTTTTGGCATCGCCCTTCACTACATAGAGCAGAACAAAACCTCAACTGCAATGGACATTATTATGCTAAGCAAAAATCTATAACTGACTTCTTTTCTAATCAATATATTTGTTGCTTTTACTGTAAAAACAATGCGTATATACTTTTTTTAAGTTCATATATCGCTTGCGCAATATACATGTTAATAAAATATAATATACAATATCAATGTAATAAATATTGTCTTTTTCAAATAATCTGACCTTTTTTGCGTTCCGATCATACCCCCAGTACCAAAGGTGACGGATTAGAAGGGTTCTACTGTAGATTAACTAATTTTATCTAGTATTATTACCTGTATATCTGACATAAGCCTTGGAGCAACCCAAATTAGACTCGAAATAGCTTCCGCAATACCTTCATCTAGTTCTTTCATATTCGAAATAAGCCCGAATCTTGCCAATAATAAATCACAGTACATTTCCACAATTTCTAATGCTTCTACAAGATAATCTTCCCTGAAATAATAAAATAATTAATTAGGTGTGGTCATCCAGATGATAAACAAAATTTAATAGTTTATAGAATATTACAACAGTTCTGTTATATAGAAATTATTGTATCTTACCTAATTATATATTCTACTCTTATTTTTGCTCTCTCGACTTTCCCTGCTGCGATATAATCCGCGATTTCTTTCCTAGATTTTTCTGTTAGTTCAGTTTTCTTTTTTTGGAGAAGTTTTAATCTGGATATCGCTAATCGCAGGTTTGTTTTTAATTTCGGGTAATTGGGACCACTCGAAAACATTTTGAAACGATTATATATTCACTAATTTCAATTTTTATTGTTTTATTATTAGAAATGAATCATTTGAAGTTTATTTGGCAATTGCGACCTTGATATGTCATATCTATGTCATATGCCAAATAGTAGTTGTGGTGTTGAGTTATATTTTTGCGATCTAGCCTCTTTAAGCGGATTAACAGTGTCGCTTAAGCGTGACGACATAACGGTGACGGCACGCTTAACCTCGCAAAAATGGAAATATCTAGTGATATTTTCTGGCATATGAAAATGACATTTCTCTCATGACTCATAGATACTTTACGTTTATTTTTTGTTTCTGAAACTGTGAATCTGTAGTCTGTAGTAAAGGCGGGTTTATACAACATTTACATAGTCATAATCACAGTCACAATCATAAGAGTTAAACTAACTATTTCTTATAGGTCCGTTTATACAATTGTCATAATCATAATCATAAGCATAATTTTACTGACCTTGAAGTTCCCGACTTTTAACTTTTATGATTATGATTATGACGAGAATTGAAGTGCGTCGAACCCGACAGATGACTATAGAAAAAGTATATATAATGGAAACTCCCGATATATACTTTTTCTATGCAAGCGAAATTGACAAGGGGGCGTTTCCATTACAGAATCCATTTTGTTGGCCGTTTTTTCAGGTTTTGTTGTGATTCATTGTTTATACCATACACATGTATTATATTTGTATCATACTCTGTTGATTTTTGTGTAGAACTGGTTTTGAAAGATAAAATTGAATTGATTTTTGGTCATACGCGATTGTTATTGTTCGTTGACACTACCGAGGAAAATATACAAAAGCTATCAAAAACAGAAATGACCATAGATAACCGTTATGAAATGACGTTTGACCACTGGTTTGACGGTTGTTGTTTGTTTCACTTATCTATGGCTGTAGGCTAACTTCATTTATATGAATCTTATGCTTATGACTGAGACTATTAAAGTTGTATACACCCGCCTTAAGTGAAACAATATTAATATACCTTAATAAAATGATGTTACTTTTGTTAAAATGTGTGATCTTAGAATTTATAATGAAAAGGAGGAGGTACTTAATGGTGCTGTTCAGTGAGGATACAGCTTTTTCGGTGTTTTTTTAATGAGTAATCAGCTCTAAAAATTTTGCAAATATTTTTTTCAATTCTAAAAGACCATCACATCAGGTTGATATATGAGGAAGAATGGATAAGCCGTTATCTAAATTATGACTTTTATATTTAATTTCGAATGTCTAAAGACACAGTACCTCGCAACGACCTCGCAGAGATATAAATGTTGTCTGGGAAAAATAATGTTCAAACACATTTTTTATCTATGATTTGGTTGATAAATTCAAATTGTTGCCTACTAATAACAAAGAAAAAACAGCCACACCATTTGTCCACTCTCTACCAATTTATAATTTATTCTGTCAATGCTATCAACAACAGCTTCAAAGTTTTCTGGCGCACTCTCGATCACGCCAGTTTCCGCTTCAAGCGTTTTTAAGCGTGACGTCATTACTTATTCGCGAAAAATGAATCGCTTTAATCCGCTTAAAGACGCTAGATCGCAAAAATTTTGATATATCACAATGGTCGCGTTCATCCACACCAGTTAAAGATCGCTCCGAAAGTACCGCTCATCTCGCACGAATGAACCGACAATTTAAAGTGACATCAATGTATGTTTTTGTCATTCGTTTGTCTATGTTTTGATTTTGTTCTACTGTTTACATTATTTTTCAGAAATATTATTTTAATTGTGGATCTAAGTCATAAGTAGGTATTAATCCATTTCCATGAATCCCGCTTCATCAACACAAAACTGATGCACCCCTCAACTAATTTTATACTCATTATGACTCAAAATTAGACTATTTACCTACTATAAATATAATCTAACAAAGCCACTATTAAATTACACTACTCTACTAATAGTAATTTTAATATGTGTTCTCTACTATACTACACAAGATGATAGGTACTCAACTAGATTTATTAATACAAAATATTTCAAAAACTACAGGAAAACAATACAATAAATTAAAATAAAACACAAGGCAGTAATTTTAATATAACTATTTCTACACTAATTACTAAACTAAGATTATAATATACAATATACTAGATATATTTAATATTAAATTCTACTTCAAACTACACAATAACATTAAATAAATCAACTATACTCAAAACTTGCAAACATAACAAACACGTGGGGTGAGCGCTATGATCAGGAGCGGGCCGTAAAATAAAAGTGATCTTTTAAATGGCGTCCGATCAGTGAGCGATCATAGTAAAATGAACCGTTCATGCACGCATCTCAGTATCGCTACCTGATCGATCAGGTATCGTGTATACGGATGAACGCGTCCAATATTAGTAAGTAATAGTAGCAGTTACATAAATAGATGTACCCATAAATAGTGATATTAAATCAGAACAATTTGAATTTTCAACGAAAAGTGATCTAATAGTTATCAGTTTATCATGAATTCACTGTGAACAATGCCGATGCAACTATGTAAATATACAAACAATCAAAAACAGAACTTTATTCTGTATTAAAAAAAGCGAGTACATGACTATTGAAAAATACCTTATGAGTTATGATTAAATATCACTTAGATATTCTATGATCACTAGCATCAGTGTCACCAACTTTATCAACTGTAATGACATTTAATTTACTTTTTGTGTCTATTAGAAAATTATAAACTATTTAACCAAAGCATGTATTCTTTCAAAGAATAAAATAGTATCATTTTATTATTGTTATATTTTAACTCTAAAAACATTCAAAATCTTTAAATACTTCCAGTAAAAGAGTCTCGTTCTCATCAGATAAACAGTCATCTTCATTTGATTCCATTTCTAGAATAATACTTTCTTAACTCTGCTCTGTCTGCATGGTTTCTAATATTCTACACGTCAGTCGTTTCTTCTAAGTTCTTTTTTTCTGTAGTTTCTGTTTTCTTATGATTATGAAGTAAATTCCAAATTGAGGTTATGGTTTGATGATTCAAGTCACGGAACAGCCAAGAGCAGATTATTGCAACATAATTAAAAATTCCCAAAAAATGGGCAGTAATGTTTGGGAATATTTCATTTTGTGGGATGAGATCAAAATGAAATGTAACAATTTTAAAATGTATTAAAATGTATTTCAGTAGCTCAAATAGTTTATTTTAGTTTATAAGGGCATCTAAAAAAAGTCCTCTGGTTACTTTAAAGTTATAAGCTATTTTATTTTCATTCTCTAATAGGGAACGTTGAAGTTGAATAGTATTAATTGTTTGAGTACCTCCGTATTCTTCGGGAAGGGAATCTTTATCGATATGTTGATGTAATGATTTGTAATTGTGGAAATGGAATTTTACCTAAAAACAGTTAGCATGTTTAAATTAGAATAAATTTTCTTAATTTTAGTATTTTTGACTTTACCTGTTTTCGCATATATTGAGGTAAAAACGGCCATACCAATTTTATTATTATATTCAACCAAATCGAGCGATTAACAACGTGAAATCGAAAATCTTTTATTGGTAAAGAATAGATTCTTTCAACGGCAGTTTTAATATTATGCGGCGTTGCCCACTGTACAATATTAAGAGGAAAGTTGGCAACATCTATAATTACACAAAGTCCTTTAAGCGATATCTCCATATTATTAACAAATATTCCTTCGCAATAGAAATCTTGCAAAATTACTATGTCCTTGATAAAGTCCATGGTAGAAGGGTCGATTTTATCTATAAATACAATGAGAGAAAATAAAATGGAAACTTATCATCTGCATCTATAATTTTATAACATATATTCCCTTTAACATACGACCAATATGACGTATTTTTACAATGAATCATTTTTTTTAAAGTTTCACAAAACCATTTCAGCATCGTTTTTGGGAACTTTTGATACAGATGGATGCATTGTTTAACTTATAGCTAACCGACTGACAGTTATAGCTGACTTGAACATTTCCTGTGTAATTTTCCACATAGCTTGTCATACTTTTGTTTAGATTCTTTAGGTAGTAAATCATTAACTGCATTGTCAGCAATTCCAGTGGAGTGCATGATAATTCGCTG
Source organism: Galeruca laticollis (assembly GCA_963921935.1). Lineage (NCBI taxonomy): Eukaryota > Metazoa > Arthropoda > Insecta > Coleoptera > Chrysomelidae > Galeruca > Galeruca laticollis. Next base: position 4,092,522 of record OY998179.1, read on the forward strand.
TTTACTCCCATATTTATAAATTCGGAATTATGTATTCGTAACTTAATGAACATTCAAATTTAAAAATTCTGTCAACTGTCACTTGTATACGTGAGGGTTGCCAACATAAATAAAGAAGCACAAAAATATCTAATTCCAATTTTATTTCTATTAAAACTATTTTTGCACGTTCATTATATAAATAGTATGTTAAACTCGTCTCCATTTGAGTTATTTTTGTCAAAAAAATTCAAATTTTTTGAGTTCGCCCACTATAACTAATAGAATATTATTATTGTTATTACCTAATTTCACCAAGTAAATCGGTCTCCCTTCTTTATCATGTTTGTTTAATATGACGCTTATGTCTTTTTGTATGAACCGTCTTTCATCTTTTAAACTTCCCATTGCAAACCATGTAGGATTTTCTGTTAATACTTTATAAAACTGTTGTATCTATAAAAAATTATAATTCTTACTTGTTAAAATAAGCTGATATATACAGGATGAATCAAACATATATTCTAATAAATGGGACGTTGCTATACGTCAAAGATGAAACCAAACAAAATGTGTCGGTAATATATTATCTAAATTGTAAAGAAAATATTGAAATAAGTAAAAATGTGCATATTTGAATATAATACTAGTGATACACACTGTATTATCAATAATTTTAAAGTTTCAATATACAAATAAATTTTGACATTTCAATTTCGGATGACATTAATGCAGAATTTACTTTATAACGATTTGAAAACAAGAATACATATGTCTCTGTTAGCAATATAGCAATTTTACTAAAAGAATGAAAATCTCTCTTTGTTATAGGAAAACAGAAATTTATATTTTTTTTAAAAAAAGAATTTTTTGTTAACCAAAGGAGAGGAGAATTATTTATATAGAAAGTTGAAGGAGTTGTTTTTGATATTCCCACGAGGCAACATCGAAATAAGAGTTGCCTCAAATTTATTTAATAATATCATAGTAATTTATATGAATATTATCAGATCATCAAATCCTGCATTGTAAAGCCAGTGCGTGTATAATTCGCAACGAATTGCATCGATAAAGTGCGGGTGATTTTCCGATTTTTAAATTATTAATTTAGAAAGTTGTTCCTGAATTCTGAACACGTTTTGGAATACGAACGAGTTAACCAGTACCTAGTTGGTGAGTCCTCTCCAGTTTATTTATATTATTTCTCGAGAATTAATAGGCCTTTATTAAAAATATTTCAAATTAGATGCATCTTATGGTAATAAATTCGATTGAAATTACAGTAACGTTACTCAAATAAAATTCAACGTCAAGCGAAGATAATTTTGGAATAGACAATTTAAACGGAAATTTGCGTATTTTGACATTGATATACATCAAGTATTTAATCAAACATTTTGAACTATGATAAATTATTTAGCGAGTAGATTTATAATTATAGGTTGTCTTAATTTTAAGGTTGATAGAAAATTCTATCTTTGTTTCTGCGTTTATAATATTTTTGAAAAGTTCTAGTTTCTTGTAATTTGTCACTTGATAATATATTATATAAATTTGAATTCCAATCACTCTTTGGTACTCATTTCATATTCATTTCTCATTGTATTTGATAATTTTCAGGCTATAGAAATTTTGATATAATAAGTGATATTTGGTTAATTTCCTGACAGTAAAATCATATATGTCATAAGATAATTTAATTGTCTCGTAGTATATTGAACAAACAGTTACTCTAGATTTGGAATAGCGTAATACGTAATTTGGAAAATTCTTTAAAATTTTATAAATTTGAATTATTATTTGAAATCTTTGATCCCTCCCTGAGATAAGAGTGAGTAAGTCGATTGTGTATTGATTTATCTTTCACAATATAAAATTTAATATTCATCTGAGCCGGGCATATTAATTTGACAACTGCTGTCAAAAATTTCAATTTCAATAGACAAGAGTGTAGTTACAATCATAAATTGTGACATCTACAAATTAAAAATCCATATAGATAAAATCATAATATAATTAATAAAATATCGAAATATAATAATTTGTCACCCAAACGTGGGGCAAATATTATTATAAAACATAGAATATATTATAATATACACAGGGTGGGGTACCATATACGGCACGGAATCTGGTGCCCATACCATATTAATTTAAAAGAATATTTTGATATGCATATACAGTTGAAATATTGGATCTTTACCCGTGCGTCATAACTAATGTTCATATGAAATAAATCGAAAAATATTAGTCAAAACAAAGTCTTAAATTATTAAATTTAAAAAGTATAAAAATTTCGTTAAGTTGATGTGGAGGAGTCAGTGGAGAAGCATATGTTCTCTTCTATGAACAATATGATACAAAATCCCACCTTTAAGTTGAATATATTTTTTTATTAGTTTTTATATTGTATATTTTAATCGTGAACCAATGTCTTATTAGTTTTTTTTTCTGCAAAATTTATTTATATATTCATATATACATTGTATCCTTTTAAATATAAATAAAATGTGCTTGTTTATTAGTAATATATATATATATATATATATATATATATATATATATATATATATATATATATATTATTTGGTTATGCCGTGCTGAAGAGGCAAAATGAGCCAAAAACATGCATGTCCACGGTTACCACTCTATTTCAGTAACCCTTTATTTTGCGTGAACTACCCATGAATCTCTTTGTTGTTGTTGTTAACATATCACGCGATATTCCTGCATCTTCTTTGTTATTTACTATGGGTCGGAAGGTTCATGGCAGGGGAGCTATATGCGCCTCCGTGTCGATGTTGGTTGTTGTCCTGAAAACTCGGGATCTTCCAATTGAAGACACAAATGAGCGTTTGGTTTCCCTGCTGAAATCCGTTATTTTGTGTTTTCCCATGTTTCGATTTACATCTTTGCTCCCAAATTTCACATCCTTATTTGGTTATGCCGTGCTGAAGAGGCAAAATGAGCCAGAAACATGCATGTCCACGGTTACCACTCTATTTCAGTAACCCTTTATTTTGCCTGAATTACCCATGAATCTCTTTGTTGTTATATATATATATATATATATATATATATATATATATATATATATATATATATATATATTTATACTATTTGATAGTAAAGTTAAAAAAACTATAATTAGATAGATTTTTTTATTTAATATAGTTATAATAAAGATATTCGCAGCTACAGGAAGCTAAAAGAATAAAATAAAGAATAATTTTCATTCATTGTGATATCGTGTCAGAAATAATGTGACAGATATAGAAGAAAAACAGAATGCATGAAAACAAGCCTTTAGAATTAAGTTAGGAAGTTAGGAAACGGGGTTTGTTGAAAAGAGAGTCTAGTGACTTGACACATTTTTGAAGGATAGGAAGAAATTGATTTTTCCAAAAAAGAAAAAGGGATTTAAACCCATTAAAGATTTTTGAAACGTTGAAACATTGATAGAATTGAATATATTCAGAGAATATTAGGATGGAAAAATTATTATAAAACTTATATATAAATGGAAATGAAATAATAATGGAATAATGGAATTTTTTTATATAATAACATGAATGAAAATTGAAATCTATTATACGAATACAAACCATATTAAGAAGATCTCAAAAGAAGAAGAAAATAATTTGAAAAGGTCTAGTTAATTTTGAAATTTTGAATTTATCTATAACATTGAAAACTCCTCATATTTCAAGACATTGAATCTTATGCAAATTGTGTTATTATTATATTTTTTTTATAAGGTGAATTTAGGATAAAAGTTATACTTCAAACAAAGATCTTTGTTGATGAATATAAAGAAAAGCAGTCCCTGTATAAGATAAAAAAAATAGAAAAGAAAAACGGTAAGAAATTTTGATTTATTTGTAAATTTATGAATGATTTGATAAGAAATATAAAAACTAAATAATTTTGATTACTTGATAAAAAATTGGCATACAGGATGTGTTTTCTTTACTACGATTTTGAACTAGAATTTAAAAATTCTTTTGTAAATATGAAAACTATTTGTTAAAAAACCAATCTATTAATATTTCAATATATATAGTAAAATAGAGATACATCGACTTTAATTTTAGCTAGATAAAATACAAATATAAATATAAAGGAACTCAATACCCTGAGATAGAGTTAAATAAATAATATATATATAAAGATATATTACATAAATGATTTTTTATATGGCTGGCGCTCAACAACATATGTAATTATGAATTAAATAGTTATGATTAAATAATAAAATCACAACAATTTATATAAATAAAAATAAAATCATAACAATATATATATATATATATATATATATATATATATATATATATATATATATATATATAAGGTTAATACATATTAAATACTCTTCTTTTATTATTTTTTAGTATTTAGTATTATAATTTTAAACATCTATGAACAGATTATTAACATGACATGTAGTATAATAATTTGACGTTAAGTTGGATATAATAAAGGAAGAATATTTTAATCTATTTACCTTTTATTAATAAAATAAAATTAATCAACTACTCTAATTTCCAACGTCCTACTTTTATTCAATTTACCCCATAAATCAAATAAAATTGATCATTTATTCTAATTTCCCATGACCCACTTTTATTAAATTTATACCATAATCAAATAAAATTGATCAACTATTTTAACTTCCAATAACCTTCTATTATCCAATTTGTATCATAACATAACCAATGTGCTTCATTTGTTTCCTACAATTTTAGCATAAATAAAAAAGAAAATGTTGATAATGAAATATTTATCGAAATAACATATGATTAAAAAATGTTTTAAGTTCAAATATCAGTATATTTACCAATTTATTAAAACAATTATATCAATCTCAATTTACTAATCCTTGAAAATGGAAATAAAACTTTCCGAAAGCTTGGAAGATAAAAATAATAAGAAAAGTTTTCTTTAATAACCTTGCTGTTACCCCAATATTTCTGGTTTTATACCTAATGTTTCTATCTCAGCATGATTTTTAAAAAAATCCATTTCAAATATACGTACCAGCTCGAAAGCATTTTTGATATTGTAATCGACTGCAGCTAAATATCGGTACAAGTAAGCATCGTCACATTTCAGATGTTTCAATAAATTGTCTCCTGGAAAATAAATTTCTTAAAATAGGTAGGATAAAGAGGCAGATGCCAACATGCTCCCAAATGTTTACTTTATTAAAAAAAACTGGTACTTCTAATAATACTAACAAAATACGTAATTACGTACATGATCGATTCTAGTGCCACATAATCCATAATAATTATTGGCGTTAAAAGCTCTTGATTCCAACAAATGTCTATAGTTCAGTTTCAAAATATAGTAGGCATAAAATTCTCAGAAATGATACTACAATTGTTGTCGGTTTAATGCAATATTTCTGAGAATTTAGTGCCTACTATTTTGGAACTGAACTATATGATGCCTTATATTTCAAAATATGTTTTGCAACCTGACGCCGAAAAGCGTAAAGCCGTCCCTGATCAACGATTGTGTAGTCGTTGACCTTTGATGACGTACTCTGTACTGTCGTTATTGGAAAGTTTAAAGAAAATTAGAAGAATATATGGAAACTGAGTTGGACCTAAAATCGATCCTTGTGGAATACCAGTTGTTATTTAGAAATATGATCCAACATGTTATTGATATTATTTTATATAGCTTAAAGTATGACAAAAAAAGAGAAATAATTAAAGATTTTTACCTTGTAATAATTTCCTGAATTCATAAATATATTTCCAATTGTCTTCATTCCCATCATTAATACGATAAATATCTACCGATTTATTTTCCGTAGCCGTCGACATATTTAAAAGAAAATATTTTCACTTAAAATATCGAATCAGCTGAATTTTACGAACTCAAATCCAATTCATTGGCACTACTAACATCCAGTCTACCTATATAATTAATTAAAATATATTTATCGAATTACAACATCTAGATACGAGATATGATTAAAAATATAATTAATAATAAAAGTATTTATTCTTGTTGTGTATTTATTATGCTGATTAATTGGTCTAATTATATGAATATTCGACTGCGAAAACACGTGTCGTCCGTATATACTGTTTTAACATTATTTTATTATAGCTAGTTACATTTACAGGGGGAAATTGATTTGGTATTCATCTTTAAATCGACTATAAAGCAATTTCAATTAGTGCTTAGAAATATTAAACTCGGAACATCATTGAAATCTTGCAATCGCAATGAGAAAATTATTATAATAATTAGCTGATTTTTGGTTGCGTCCTCTTTGTATTATGGGCTAGAACAAGTGTCAGTTTTAACAAAGAATACACCAACAACAAGAAGCGAAAGCCGGCATAAATCGTTTGATGTTCTGGGGGCAAAATTTCGTGACCTTGTAAAACTGAAGTTGACAGAAAGCTAATAATTTACACTGAGAAAAAGGTTACAAAATTGTGAAGGTTTATATTTTACAGGCAGAAAAAAATGTAAATCAAATATTCCAAAAAATAATTGTTTACTAATGTATTGTCAAAACATTATTCCGAGAAAGTATTAATTGTCAATGAAAAATGTAAGCATAAAAAACCTGTAACATGGTCTTGTTAGCCCGATACAGCCTTTGGAGTTCCACAAGTTACCAATTTTGTAATTGAATATTGTTCAGGACATCTCACAGAAGAACCCTATTGATTTTCAGCTCGCCAGAGCCAGTACAACGGGTGACATGATAATTGAAGTACGACATTTTTGGAGAAATTTCAGTGTGTTAGCATAATACAGCCTCCGGAGTGTATATAAGTGACCAATTTTATGATGGGATATTGCTCAGGGCGTCTCACAGATGAACTCTATTAATTTTCAGCTTATATTGTGAAAAATATGCTTTAGCATTTCTTTATACATAGTTTAAATTTCTGTTTTTTAAGAACAGTTTATTACTATATAAAAATAACATGCTATTGTTTAATTAAATGATTTTTATATATCGATATTGGAATTCATTATGTATAAATATGTATTTAAGTAGCAGTATGTGTAGGATAGGGTAGATATTAAAACTAATACAGTAATATAGATTATATATTTAGAATACCAGATTACAGAAGGAAAAAGTTCAATATACATGATGGTATAAAATTACAATAATGTTGGTGCTTAAATGTACAATTTGTATAATTTCCATGATATGATATAACAGTTACACTCTTCCAGATTCATAATTCAAAATTTTACACATAGAGAAAATATTTTAATGTCTGCAACATAATGTGTAGAAATGATCAATATATATTAAATAATAATAATAATACCGGACATTTACAATTGTATAGGACAGTTAGATAAGTAAAATAGTCATCTATTACTTTATTTATAATTGTACAATATTTCTTGCGGCACTAGATTAATTTTTTGTGATGGCTTCTAAAGGAGGACTTGTTTGCTTATGTTGTGGTTGTAGATGTCCCTCTAAAACTGGACAAGGATGATGTATAGGTAAACCAAACCAAACTGTATACTGGTCAAACCCATATTAAATGTACTGTTACTTTTTGGAGCTAAAATGTGGTTAAAAGCAGCTAATAGAGAGGATTTTGTTCAGAGACGTTTGCTTTCGTAGTGTGCCAAAAGTCATGCTTTGTGTTGAAGTCGAAGGAGATTGTAAAGGTACAGGTCGTAACTCAGTACTTCCCCCTAACGTCTATTTTAAAAGGTTGATTATCTGAAAAGAAAAATACAGGAAGACTATATTAATGGACACAGAAGTGTATGAGTAGGTTTTATTATAGACAATGTGTTGTTTTATTCATCTGACACTTTAGTTTTCTAGTATCCATTTTACCAGAAGAATTCTCTTACACATTAATAGCATATCAGAGACTGATAGTTAATACTGCCACAAAGTGAGCATGGTAAATAAAAAAACATTTCTCTATCATAACAAAATCATAAAAAATACTCTTTTATAACAAAACCAAGATTCTTTTAAGTGAGACAAAGGTAGGCTGAACATTGTAGGTGAAACTTTCGTCTAGTTAAATTCACAGTTGCAAACACTTAATTTTTTACTAACTTATCTAGGTATGAGAAAGCCATCCAAGCAGTGGAGAAGCATCACGGTAACTCGTATGTATTGCAGAGGCCTAAGAGATGAATGTCGCTATTGCTGTAATGGTGTGGTAGCTGCAATTATAAAAGTAATTGTAGTAATCATTCCCTTACACAAATTACATGAAGGTATTAATTCATCCTGTGGTAAAGTATCAATTAATCCTGTGGCCAGGTGACAAAAAATAAATATTAATAACAGTTGATTGTAATGTCTACTTAAATTTAATATTTACCAGACTGAATAACTATTTTTGTTGGTGGATGATTCAATAAAATATGTCCCTTGCATTTTAACCATGGAAATATGGCAGGGGCAGCTAGCTGAAACAAACGCTTGGAATATCCTTCTTTGGAAACAATTTTTTTCTCAAAGTGAAGTTCACACAACCTATAAATTCTTTTGTTAAGCATCTGTAGTCTTTCCAAACAAATATCTACAGTTACAAGCTTCCAACCATAACTGTACCCTAAAAAGTAAATAAAGGTAGGTATATTTTTATATTCACATGTCTATAAAAGAAATCCACTATTAATTTATATTGAATATTATGTATTTTCATTCAACATGTTTTTTGCAGAACAGGGCTCGTCAGCAGAAAGCTTATTGTAGTACATAATATTATCATTACATGTTATTAAAGGTAGAGGGACAGATCAACGTTAACAAACAAAAACATAGATTTACACAACTTACAATTCATAGGAACATGTAAAATATTGAAAAATGAATATATACCTATAATAATACATTACATATAGAAACAATTTCTCTTACCTCAAAGGGTCTTTGGGAAAACCAAACATAGTTATCTTTTCTCCTGTTGTTGAGTGACATCCACGAACTTCACAGCTTATTCTCTTCCCATCATAAATACAATAATTTCTCACTAAGAGTGCAACTAGTTACTTTTACTAAACGGTATTGTTCAAAATCAAAGTAAATAAACAAATAAAAAGCATATTTTTGTTTAACAACAAAGAATGACATTGACGTAAAACACATATAAAAAAATGGCGTCTATCACACATGCGCATTCAGAAAATGAATAGTCAAAAAGCCGAAGCTTCGCTTCTTGTTGTTGGTGTATTCTTTGGTTTTAACGCTTTACACAATAATTTGTCAATATAGAAGTGTTAAAGCCATCAAATCAGAGAAAGAAGAAGCAGAAAAAATTAATAATAAATATAACTTCTAACCTCACTAAATGAGATAACTTGTGCGCATGCTCATAATTATAATTAGTATATAAATTAACAGAAAACCTTGTACCTTGCAAAATTCTACGTAAATTTGTGTTAAAAGTATCATTACTAATATATTCAATTTTGAATGCTGAATTGCAATGACAGCTTACAAGGTTCTACGTCTTAATCTAAATACTAATTGCAGTTGTTGATTTGTTCATTGTGAATTTATCTTAAATATAGTAAGTCAAACTTGCGTCACCACGACGCACCGTAAACGCTCAGAGAGGAGAACAGGGTTGCACTGTAGAATGGCCATTTCAACATCTCACTGATTTCAACAGAAAGCATGCTCTGGTTCATGGAGGTTAGAAATAAGGAGAACAATCGCTGTATGAAAAAGTGTCCCAGAAATATGATCAAAATAAGTGAGGCGCTGCGTTCGCTAAGTTGTCTCGAGCTCAGCCAATCAAAATGCCTGTTGGATTCCATGATAATTATGGCAATCCGATTGGTTAAAATAAAATGACGCTGTTGCGCCGTATATAAAGGTTTATGATATACTGTTGTGTTTTGATTTGAGGTTAGAAATACACTAGCGGATGCGGAGAGCATGTGAAAACTATTCCCAACTACGAACGATTTGCGAATTCAAGCGAAGTTCGCCACAAGTATGAGCGGAAAAGAAATGGTTTTGTTTTCAATTTGTAGATTACTTCATTGATGGTACTTAATTGTCACATCATCTGTATATTCTCAAAGGTTAGGTATGTTGTTGTGGCGTATTGTATGTAATATTTTATTGTGTGTTAATGATATTTAAAAAATTGATATCGTCACATGTTAATTTAAGGAAGCATGCCAAAACTAGGCATTTTAAGGGTCGAAAGATTAAAAAATTTTAAAATAAAAATAACTGCCTATTGACTTTCGTTATAATAATCCCTTTGTTTGTCGTCTGGACGCCGTGGAACAGCTGAAGATGATATTAGTGTAGAGTACCCTATCGCTTTACTAGAGTAGAATATTTGTTTGAAACCAAAACATCGAAACAGCTGAATCGGTGAGAAGTTCGTTTGAATCGTCAAGAGTGGAAAGACAGAGAGAGAAAATAAGTTGCATAAATAAAAGGCGATTCAGTACTACTAGCGACATATATCGTAAATATTTTGAATCTAATAATTACTAAATAGTAATAGTAACAAGCACTGAAATGAATAACCTAAACTGGAACAACTACGACACATTCTAAAAATGAAGCCATGTGGTATTGTGGTTAGACCAGAACAACTGCTAGGGGAGGGAAGGCTATCTTTGTACACTCGTGCAGTTAAATAGCAGAAATGTGATAATTATTTATAAATTTAAAAGAAAAAAATTTAATGATGCTAAATACATTAAAATCCCTTTTTATTAGGTAGGTATATGTACGAAAATGTAAGACAAGGTAACTAACAATTTTTTAAAACGTTCAATATGCTTTGCTATTTAATTAAAACAAATTAAAAACGAGTAGGGGAGGGCGGGGCAAGATGGGCCCTCTCTAATTTTAATCGCTTCTAAATATGTTGTTTGTTGCATTAGCGACTTTAAATTTGATTAATTGGACAGGTTGATGTGTTATTTACTACTTACATACAGTTTAATATTTTTTTAATTTAGCGATAACATAGTAAAAAACATTTTTTACGAAAGTGTATATTTCCCATCTTGCTCCGCAGGTGGGGTAAAATGGGAAACTAGGTGGGGCAAATTGGGATATAGATGATTTCGTAAAATAATATAATTTTTTATTGAATTTTAATTATTCTGTTGTACAAAGTGCACAAATATGTTGTACTTCGTCATCATCTTCCTCCTCTCCAGCACTTGAACAGTGTGCCCAATGCACTTAATGCATAGCACCCATCCTTCCGTTGACTGGGAATATAAATGGTTGCAATAAAGACATGCTGCATCATCTTTCACGTTTCCTTCGTCTTCCCCAGATGAGTCACTCTCTACAGTTTTGTTTTCCTTCTGTTGATTATTATTAAGGTGAATCTGACGCTTAACAATTTGGCGAGGAGTTTCAGATTTCCGTTTCTTTACCAAATGTTTTCCTTTTTCGGAACTTTTTCTTTTAACTACCCTCTTTTCTTTGTTCAAATTATTTTTTTTCATTTTTCTTATATCTTGTTTTTGTTGCTCCTCTTCTTTATGATTCAATTCTTCATCTAATTCCTTCCTGTACGGTGACTCTGTTATAACTACATTTTCCTTTCTTCCTAACTCTTCGTTTTGTCGCCTGTTTTTCGTTTTCAATGTGTGGAATGGGAACAAGATCCTTTGACGGGGATATCTGAAATTCAGTGGATGATAATGCACCAAAATTTAATGAGTTTTCCAAAACTGACGGTGTTAATGGTAGCCGCTTTTCTGTTGATGCTTCTGTTGTGTGGATAACATTGGGAATTAAAGGTGGCGTTTTCACGGATTGATATGCCAAATTATCACTCTTGTGCTTCAGGATCCAAATTTTCATCAATATTTTTTGTTGCTGCAATATAACTACCCCATTATTTCTTGCATAGTCAATTACTTTAATATTTTTTATATGAGTAAAATGTCCATCTAATAAGAGTAGCACAGGGCGATCCTTTGTGCACCAGAAAATTCTGTGAAGCGTGTAAACCATTGGTTCCCAACGGGGGAGATACCGCCCCCCTGTGGGCGCTGCAGCCTTCTAGGGGGGCGGTAGCGGATTCAGAAGCAAATAATAAGCAGTCAAGAGGAATGGTGAAATAAAAATGATTTAATAAGGGCTAATAAGCAGTTTTAAATTAGCATTAATAATAATACTAATAATTATAATAATTTCTTTTAGTTCAGAATAGAAGTATATGACTTGTCCTCGCACGTTGATAAGCGAACGCGCGATGTTCATACAAAATAACATGTTCGTACACAGACAAGTTGAATCATGCACGAAATGAAACGTATAAAAGCAACAGCTCTACGAATTTTGTGTTAGTTAGTTGTATGTGCATGGCCGTTATATATAGTGAATCATAAGCTCTGTCGTAGTAAATAATCGTGAGTGGTGTGTCATTTTATGAACATTACTATCTATAAATCTATAGAGAATTTAATTTTTGTATGAAAATGGCTGAATCTACTTCTAAATTAAAAAAGAAATGCCGGCAATACAGTATTAAATATTTAAAATATGGATTTGCGGAATCTTCTACAAACAAATCATTACCTATGTGTTTAATTTGCCGAAAAGTTTTTTCAAATGAAGCTATGAAAATTGAAACCTAGGCTACAAGAGCATTTACATAAAATGCAACCTGATAAGAAGAACAAAGATATATTCTATTTTCAAGAACTCGAAAAACAATATTTAAAACAGCCAACTATATCAAACATTTTTGCATCGTCTTCTAAACGAGACGATGATGGGCTACGAGCCTCATATAACGTTTTATTGTTACTCGCAAAGTAAGGAAAACCACACACCATTGGCGAGGAATTAATTTTGCCGGCAGTCGAAGAGATATTAAAAACTGTTCTCCATCATAAGACACCATTTGATATCATTAAAAAATTCCTCAGTGCAAAGAAGAATAGATGAAATGGCAAATGACGTTGAAATATCATTATGCGATTACCTAAAGACTTGCAAATTTTCCATTCAACTCGATGAATCAACTCTACCAAGTAACGAAGCTCTACTCTTATCATACGTACGATTTATAAAAGAAGAAAAAAATCATCAAGAGTTATTATTTGCTAAGAAGTTGGAATCTGATACAAAGGGATATTCTATATTTAATATCATGCAAGAATTTTTTCAAGAGAAAGAAATTCCTATTAGCAATATTTTGTCTGCTGCTACTGATGGTGCTCCAGCAATGACCGGGCGTAATAAGGGTTTTATAGCACATTTGAGAAAAGCAGTGCCAAATGTACTCGCTGTACATTGTATTATTCACCGTCAGCATTTGGTTGCAAAAAAATTAAAATGATCGTCTGCATGCGTCCCTCAATAACGTTATTAAAGCAATCAATATCATTAGAAGCAATTCATTGAATGACCGTTTGTTTCATAAGCTTTGCAATGAAAATCATGAAGACTACAATCGCTTGCTGCTACACACAGAAGTACGTTGGCTCTCTAAAGGTGTTTGTCTGAATCGTTTTTTCAATCTATTTGACTCAGTGTTGGAATTTCTTGAAGAAAACGAACAATTGCGCGAAAACCTGATTACGTCAAAAAATTACATCGCTTATTTGACGGTTTAAAGTATTTAATAAAGTTAATCTACAATTGCAAGGTGATGATTTAAATTTAATTAAAACTAAAAACGTCATAGTTGCTTTTGCAGGAAAACTTTTTATATTCAAAAGAAATCTTGGTAGAAGTGAGTACAACCATTTTCCCACATTATCAACAGTGTCTGCAAAACCGGAAGATTTACTTACTTACTGCCACCACTTGAAGGTTCTTCATGTTGATTTTACAGAGCGTTTCCAAGATATTTTAAACATGGAAATACCAAGTTGGGTTATAGATCCTTTCGCAAACACAGATACTGAAGGCTCATCAAATTTGGAAGAGGACCTATTAGAAGTCACAACTAACGAAGAACTGAAAGTAAAATTCAAACGTGGATATCAAGAGTTCTGGCTTCAAAAACCAATACCAGTTCTCTATCCTGGATTGTGGACAATAGTACAGAAGTTGTTAATTGCATTTCCTTCGTCCTATATGGCTGAGCGTGCATTCAGTGCAGTTACTGATTTGCTGTCAAAGAACAGGAACAGACTACACATCACTGAACATGGCGATCTGCGATTGATGTTAACGAAATTGGAACCCGATATTAACAAACTGGTAACACTCCATCAGCCTCAACCGTCTCATTGATTTTTTCTTTATTATTAATTTTGTATTTCTTATTGTATTGCATTTCTTATTGCTATTGTGATTATATTTCTTATTGATTGTGTGTTTATATTTAAAAGTTTAATAAACAATTTTATTGTACATTTGGTAGTCGTTTAATACATTTCTACTTCATCATTCCTCTAAAATAAAATTTAGACATTAACTGAAATTAAAGCTAAATACAGATCAATTGGGACGGTACAGATGATATTCAAATAAAATTAAATACTTTGGACTAACCAGCGACCAGAAAAGGTTGGCACCACTGGTGTAAACCAATCGAAAAAAAATTCAATTTGCATCCAGCCACTTTATTGAAACATATCGCTCTTGAAGCGGAAGTAGCTTCAGGTTTCCTAATTGACAAGTCTGGATGTCATCTTAAAAAAGCTGTCATCTAATCTTTACCAGCTTCATTTTTACTTTTATTAAAATTGTGTTGTTTTTTATTTTTTTCCGCAAGCTAGAAAGCTAACCGCGTCTTAGCTCAACACAGGTTAATCCGAATAATCTCGATTCCATTAATTTTATGTAGTCAACAAGCTCTCGCTCTTCTTGATGTGTGAAAACGCATTTATCTGGGCCTAGTTTCGGCTTTACAATTTGAGTAGTATTTAATCTCGCTTGTTTTGTTTTACGTTCTAATGTTGATTTTGGTAGATGCGGTCCTGTATCCCATTTGACCAGATATTACAGCATCTACTGCTGATACACGTTTATAAGTACGCACCATTTTCTAAAATAAAAACAATACATCTGCTTTGATATTACTATTACTTTTTTGCGGGGCAAGATGGGACCCTTTCCCTTCTTGTCCCTCCCAAAATACATCATCTTGCCCCACAGGAGTTCAAAAGGTTAAACAAGATTCCCATAATTAAATTATTATTAAAATTTAAATGTATGATGTCCTCAACAATAGTAATTAAACTATATAAACTCTCAGCAGATGCATAAACGTAACACATTTATTTAACACACATGCGAATTTTGTTAAAATCTAACTTCCAACTAAAATCTGTGAACTTCGTTTACTGTTAACAGAAATTTTCGTTACAGAGAGGTACATTGTGAATCATTAGGTACTAGTTTCAGCTATTTGCGTACATACGTCACTACCCGATTCGTCAGATTCGGTGGGTTCCCATATTACCCCGCGTCTTCATCTTGCTCCACCGGTGTAAAGACCCCTCTTAAAACATGTATAGTAAGTATTATTCTAACGTTGTTTGTGTTGATCACCACCTCCGTGGTGTTGAAATTGACCGTGTCAGAGGACTGTGTTTTTGGTTTTGCGATGGATCCTAAGCATACAACGGAAAACACGAAGGCTTTATTTGTACAATTTACCTATATTAAAATACTTGATTACTTGAATGATGATGGTTCTAGTTTCTGAAGCATCTGGAATCTTCAGATGTTGAAAGCTCAGACTCACGAGGAAGCAAAAATCGATTAGTGTTTCATGATGATGCCTCATCAAAACTGACGATTATGACATGTCGCCTTGGTTGCCGTTGCTTTTAATACAAATAGACAATCTGAAAGGAAGTGAGTACCTTTACTCACCTCAGTTTCAATGTAGGAACGCGCCTTATGTATTATTTTATCTACGATTTTAGCCATAGAGCGTTGCTTGGTCTGTTGTGTTTTTAATACCCGTCTTTAGTTTTTGTTTATACGTGGTGACGTCATAATCTTAGGTTATGTTAATTTTGTATCCAAACAAACATAATTCGCCATTTAGATACCATTGGTGTGATTTTGGACCAGAGATTATTCCCTTATATTTTGAATATAACTGCTGATTTATGCATTTAGATATACACTAAGACTTTTACAAAGAGATACATTCGATTCCAGTCAAAATATGTATGTATAACAATATATTTTTAATAAAAGAGTTATCTAACCTAAGCATGCTATTATAAACTTATTAAATACAATTGTTTTAATTCTTTTTCTATCTGTATTATCTAATTTTAGGTTTCTTCACATAAAGAATGATGGTACTGTGCTGGCCACCAGGCTGTAATCATTATGATGTGAGAGAGAACTGTAAGTTTTATAGATTTCTAATGAATCCAAAAGTAAGAAGCAAATGGATGAAGCTGACAAGGTACCTACATAATGATAAATATAACATTTTATTTTGTGTGTTTATACAATATTTGTAGAACAATAGAACCAGATCCCGGAGCTTTTTGTGTAGCTGTCATTTTATGGATGGAGAAAAGAAAATTAGCCAACTATTTTTTTGTACATGATCAATATTTGCAAACAACGTAGAAGCAAACTGATTTTGTACTGTATATATCGATCTCCCTATAACATATACATTATTATTTGTCATTACACATCTTTCGCTTTACATTATTTATAAGTTGCTTTGTATGATTTTTTAAACGTTTGCTATTTTAAATTGAAATTCCACATTGTACCTTACTTTCCTCTTTATATTAACTGTAAACCATTGTATTACAAGTAAATATTTCTCTGTGTAATAAAGAAATTTGGAAACGTGTTGTTTATATTATTTGTTTTTATATAAAATTGAATATGTTTACACATGTAGTTGAAAAAAGAGCCTACAGATCAAATAAAATTTTAAAGCAACCAACAGAAACTCTGAACCTCGTACAAATATGATTAGATTGAGGCAAAGTTGTGACATGATGCTCTGAGTTTTCAGACTAAATGGCATATTTTCAATCATGTATTTCTTACCACAAATCAAAATTTATAATTATGAAAACATTTTATTATGTTAATATAAATGGTACAAATTTGTAAGGTAGAATGTTTTATATTTTTCAATTATCACTAATATATCTTCATCAAAATGCATTATATAATTCATGTCTCTTGAAAGTGGTTTTAATTTTTCGTCATTCGGATACTTGAAAGGAGACTTTACTTCAATTAAGCATTTTTCACTAACAAGCTCATAATATCATTAAAAATGGTTTCAGGAGAATGTTGAAACATGTTTTGATGACACTAGAGAAACAATCACTATTATTTATCTCATATTTTCACATTAATCAAATAATCCAGTAAATATAACCTCAAATATAGCTTTTAAAATCAAAAATACGGAGTGCGGGATAACTTACATTAGCAAAACTATTATTTTTTATATTGAGTAGACACGATTACTTACTTTTCAACAGTGTTTTTAAATGAAACTCAAGGTATCTAGTTAATTCCACAATATAATACAAGTTATTGAAAATTCTAAAAAATTGACAATTGTTTCGATAAATCAATATCATCTACGAAACAATTGACAATTTTTTAGAATTTTCAATAACTTGTATTATATTGTGGAATTAACTAGAGACCTTGAGTTTCATTTAAAAACACTAATATGAGCATATTCCACGAAGTAAGGGTCGAGACAGTCAATTTACTTTTCAACAATTTATTCCTTTCAAAAACACGTATGAAATGCGTAAATAATCAAAAATCTACACTCAAATGCAAATTCCTATGGTAACAAGTTTTGTTTGGATACAGTTTCAAATTGTGACGTCACACTAATCTCGCGTATATTTTTATTATTGCTTGCTGTTGTGTCTATTTTATTATTCAATTACTTTTTATTTAGTGTATACTGTCTAGTATTTTTGTATATTCTAAAGCAGCTTAAGGATACTAACTAAACTGAGTTTTCGACTCGTATCTTTAATAATATGGAAATAAAAAGGTGAGTTAATAAATGTTAATAAATTAGTTACCGTTACCGTAAACTTAGGCACATCTACCAAAGCTCCAAGTTACAGTTTCCTTTTAAAATTACAGTTAGCTTCCATTAGTTCCCATATAAACTGATAGGTGGACAACGGTCGCTGCAACCAGAACATGTCTTCCGTTAAAATGGTCTATTGGCGCCAATTTCTGATTAGTATAATCCGTTTCGACAAAACGAGTATTTCATATTGTAAACGAAATGTTGATACAGTCCTCATAATCACAAATAAAACGATAAAAACCTTGTTATAAAACAAATTTATTTCAAAATTGTACAAAATTTTCATTCAATAAAAATTTAACACAAATCCAGTCTCTTCTTAGGAACAAATTAGACGAATTCGTATCCAGCTAACTTCAGACCTGTAAAATAATAAATGAGTGAAGTCAGCTGAGTGTACCAGAGAAAAACAATTATCGAAAAGAAACCAAATTTTGTATTTTGGTACAAGAATTTATTATAAACAGAGCGCTTTCGGTTCAATGATAAACCATCATCAGTGCCCCATGGTCAGGGTGTACTCCAAATCCTCACAAATTAGAAGATAGATAAAATGAATTAAAATATAGTGCTTGAAACACAGTCACTATTTAATTAAAATAATAATAAAAAGCACACACAACCCATTGTACAATGAATGAATCCCTAAAATAGGGGATAAAATATAACTCAATACATTATTTGTTGTAAAATAAGTTTTTTTTAAATATTTCCGGCTCGATTAACACAACACGAATATGTGTCGCTGATCCGGGCAAGGACGAGTTGTCTCCCGTCTTGAGCAGGTAGTTTTTTTATAGGTCGAATTGTCTCCCAAGGTAATATACATTAAAAGGTATTAATTTTCACAAAGTACACCGTTGTTGCCAAATCAAAATTTTTATTTTTAAAAGTACGTTGAACTATTGATACCTTTTTCTTTTTGTAAAATGTCTCTCAGGATATGAGAATCATTTAACTACCTTGAAATAGAAAAGTAAGAAAATAATCCTTACATTTATTTATTTGTAACGATAACCTGCAGTTTAAATTGTCATTAACAAATAACTAATTAAATTTCCTTAGATTATTTTAGTGATAATCTGCATTAAAATCTACTTTAATTTACATTAAAAGAATGTTAAGTTAATCCATCAACATTTTACAAATCCAAAAACAGGTAGGTACCATTAATTTCACATTATCGTTTGAAAGTACTTTCCCTCCTTCGCCTTATAAAGGGTGGTATTAAAAATAGTAAACCATATTTCACATATTCTTCACAAGTTTCAGAGGTTGTAAAGTTTGTTTACGAAGTTGTTGAATAGTTAAAAGTGGTACAGTGAAACTATACGTATAATGGAGGCTACAATAATTAAAAGTGAAAAAGGCAAAGATTTGTTAGTGATCGATGGGTTTAAATTTTCATTCCACAAGTTATTAGCAAGAGACACTCTAAAAAGATGGCTTTGTGCGTCCAGGAAAACGCAGTGCAAAGCTTTTGTTAAAACAAAATTGGACCGTCCAGAAGTGATCGAATCTTCTTGAAACCACAACCATGAGAAATTATCAGAAGAACTTCTAAATAGGCAGACTCTAAGCTATGCTGTAAAAATTAAAGCAATAGAAGATGTTTCGGCAAAACCAATGGGCCTAATTAGAAAGGAGGTAAGAGAATCCCATTGTGAAACTATTACTACTCATGACGTTGAAAGGATGAGAAAAAATATGTATACTGCTAGGTCCAGAATTGCATCAAAACTTCCAACTAATATAGTTGAATTTCATAGTTTATTAAATTCTGTTACTTTAAAAACTAATAGGGACGAATATTTTATTCTTAAAAATGATGAAATAAATAATATAGTCATGTTTTCATGTAAAACAAATATTATTGCTCTAAAAGAAATAAGTGAATTATATGTTGATGGCACTTTCGATTATTGCCCTAAATTTTTTTTACAATTGTTTACCATTCATGGCTTTAAAAATAATCATTATATTCCTTTGGTTTTCTTTCTTCTAAAAAATAAAAATACAGTATCGTATAAATTAGCTTTACAATATTTAAAAGAAATATATCTATCTACAACAGGTCACGACTTTCTTCCAAAAACTATAACTTCAGATTTTGAATTAGCAATACACAAAGCAATTCGCGAAATTTTTCCAAAAATAGAAATTAAGGGATGTCTATTTCACCTAGGTCAAAGTTGGTATAGAAAAATTCAAAGTTTAGGACTTTCTACCGAGTATCAGTTAAAAGACAATTTAGAAACAGATATAACTAAATACCTTACTTATATTTTTGGTTTACCATTCCTTAAAGCAGAAGACGTTGGCGATTGCTTTGTTCTTGATCTCATTGCAATTCAACCAGATGATGAGAGGGTGATTAAATTTAATGACTATTTAGTTGAAACTTACATAGATGAAATTTCTACCTTTCCTCCTAACATTTGGGCTGAAAACTCTTCTTCTTTAAAAAGGACAACAAACGCATGCGAATCTTTTCATTCACGTTAAAATGCTTCATTTTATAATACACACCCAAATTTTAACCAGTTTATAAAAGTTCTTCTAGATTTTCAAATAGATACCTATATTAAGCTTCAAAGTATTGATACCGTGGTCAAAGTATATGATCGAAAAGTATTAATGAAAAAAAAGTTTTTGGAAGATAATTTAGAAAAATTACAAGACGGCAGGATTACCAATTTTCAATTTTTAAAAAATATTTCTTTTAAATGCAGAATCTAATTTGTATTATAAGTGTGTAGAGTGAAAAAGTTTTTATATCATTTTTGTAAATATTATTGTCTTGAAATATATAAGTATATATATATATATATATATATATATATATATATATATATATATATATATATATATATATATATATATATATATAAGTAAACCATTGTATATTTTCCTTTGTTTTATTATAATAAAATAATTATAATTTCCTACGTACTGTTTTATTTTAACAAAATTAGGAAATACCATTCCAAATATTTCGTCAAGATATAAGTAAGATCGATTTGGCAACAACGTTTAGATTTTAAGGTATTATAAGTACTTATGCTAATTACGGATTAAAATCATCCGGGAGACAATTCGACCGTCACCTTTTTGAGAGCAGGTAATATTTTTATTCTGGGAGACAATTCGACTCCGCCGGCTGATCCTTTAGAACAAGTGTAAAAAAGTATGTACAATAACTATAAATAACAATTTTATATACCTTTTTGCGTCTGTTTGTTGTAAAAAATATTCAACCACCTGGTGATGGATTTGAAAGAATTCACAGTACCACCCAACTCTATAGGTAAATTATGTTTTCCGACAGTCCCATTTAACAGTTGATAATTGTAACCGCATATTTTGATGGTTTTTCTAATATTTTCATCCAAAAACGGTTTAAATAAAGAATATACCAGATAGAATATTTTCGGTTGTCTTACAACATAAATTTGCAACATAACCATTGGCAGACATTCCTAAAATTAAAGACAAAATAATAACGTTCAAATTAATGCCGAAAACATCTTACTGCCATGAAAAATACCATCCTTTTCGCAAACTTCGGGGATAATCCATACAAGTGTTTCAGAGAAAAATTATGTAAATCGACAATAATATCGATGCCACTAACTTCATCTGTTTCCGCGTAAAGGAGTTCGCAGAGGAGGCCTGAAAACTGTAAAAAAAATGTTGAATAACGTATACAGTGTTGGGAACATTACGAGTGAACATAGGTTTTACCTTCAATGTGTTAGAAAGAGACAAAATACATATAAATTCAGTGCATCATTCTTTTTCGCTAACAGGATATCATAAAGTGGAAAACGTCCAATACAAGAAGTTAAAAATACAGATGTGTAATGTGAACAGTTTAGTTTATTATTTGAGAAATAATAAGATTGTATGTACTATACTGATAGCTTAATGCAATGGACAATAAAAAAATCAACATTACTTTCGTTTATCCCTTCATGATTAATTTACAAAGAAATAATTCAGTGGTAATAAAATTCACTATATTAGTTCGGTTAGTATTGGAATAAATAACCTAAATAACCGTAACATGCGAAATAAAATTTGTATTAATAATGATATGTGTTTCCAAATATCTCAAATCTCATTTTTCGCGAACAGGATCTCATAAGTGGAAAACCCACAACGCCGGCCTCTTACTATTTGTAGCTTCTGACAGTATTACCAATTTTCATTGTATATTTATATTAATTGTAAAATGCATTGTTCTAACACGAGAACAAGTTATAAGAAGATGTTAATTATGATAATTCAAGAGGTTGTAACAGATCAAGATATAATTAATTCCATCTATTCGATAAATATTTTATTGTAATGCTGGAAATTGTTCTAGTTTTCAGTTTGAAAGCGGTTAAAACCTTCACTTCTTTTCAGATTTGGCAACGTGAAATTGGTTTCCAAACATCTGCTGTGTTTCGAATGTTAGTAAAAAAAAATTGGCATCTTTATCGTTTGTATGCAAATGAGAACGAACTCTCTGTGTAAACACACACACAGTGCAAATTAAAAAAAAAACGAAAATAAAACTAAAATCGAATTCTAATGCCTACAATTTTTAAATAAAAGTAATATTATGATATGTAATAAATTAAAAAATAAAACTTAATTCTTCAATGAGCTTAAATCAAATGTTCGAATAAATCCCCGTTTTGCGCTAAGCAGTAGCCGAGACGGTTATAAAATTCTTGACGAACACGTATGAGCATTTCAGGTGTTATTTGCATACAAATTTGTAAAATTTGTTCCCTTAGTTCATTTAGAGAAGAGGCTCTGTTTTCTTGAAACCCATAAATTCTCGATTTTATATAACCCCAGAAAAAAAAATCGTTGGGAGTCAGATCTGGAGATCTCGCAGGCCATCTTATGTTACCATTCGTGAAGATTATCCGATTGGGAAATTGTGTATTTAGAAAGTTTATTGCTAGTCGATAATTATGTGATGCACAACCGTCATGTTGGTACCAGATATCATTGAAGTTGACACCTAATTGTATAAGGGCAGGAGTAATTTGATTTTCCAGCATGTCCAAATATTTCTGTCCGGTTAAATTGCCGTCAATAAAAAATGGTCCAATTAAATGGTCACCTAATATTCCAGCCCAAACATTTAACTTTTGGGGATATTGAGTCCTATTATTATAATGTTTGTGTAAATTTGTCCTTGACCAATATCGAATAACGGATGAATTATGTGCACCGTGTATGGGAAAAGTCGATTCATCTGGGAACAAAATATTTTTCGAAAAGTTTGCGTCCAATTGTATTCTTTCCATAATTATTTCACAAAATTCCATTCTACGAAATTGATCGTCTGGAAAAATTTCATGGCTCTTTTTCAGTTTGAAACTACGATTACCATTTTTTTTTAATACAGTCCGAATCGTTTTCGGATCAACATCAAAATCCTTTGCTATATGAGTGGACGATTGTAGGGGATTATTTTCCACACTGGCACAAATTAAAATATCTCTTTCTTCTTTTTCGGGTTTTGTTTGACGTTTTTGTGTACGCGGTCCATGTTTAGTAGGATTGACACATCCATGCTCTTCAAAATTTTTTATAACCGTTCTCACTTGTTTTTTGCTAATTGGTTGGGCATTTTCGAATGCCACAATAAACAAATTTTCTGCTATTTGTCGATATGAATGACCCTGGTAGTACCATTTTACAATGTGCACTTTATGGTGTACTTGCATACTCATTTTAATAAGATTTGCAAAAGATCGTTACTCATTCGCAAACAAACGTTTAGTGAAGTACCCAGATTGTACAGTTGAACATCTTCAAGAGGCGCACGCGCGATTCGTATTCGTCTGGTGTAATAATCTACGCTGGCTTTTAATTCTCTGTCTCATGATTGTCCTTCTACAACACACTGGTAACTCCATGTGACCATGATAATTTATTTTTGGACGTGAGAGGATATCGTTTTACGTTGAAATTGAATGTGACTGATTTCTCTCACAAATAAAAAGGAATTTTTGAAAGGCACTCTACAATCTAACGCGTGTATTGAAAATGAAGAGAGGGGACAGATAAAAGTAGAATTTGAGCTGTAAGCGAAATCGTTTTATCAGGAGCGTAGGAAACAGAGGCGGTTTACATTGAGATCTTTAAAACTATTCCTTATGATGTTAATGAAAATTATTATGCTTACATTCATTAATTGTACCCTCAATATCGACGAATGTAATTTTTTTAGCTATTTTCCAGTGATTTTTTAGTGGTACTTATTTCAAATACTTATTAGGTAGATTTTAATTTATTGTTCAAATCATATTAGCGTGTACTACCCGAACTGATATAGTGAATTAGTTTCTTACTACTGAATTATTTCTTTTCAAATTCATCATGAAGGTTTTTAAATGAAACTCACGGTCTCTAGTTAATTCCACAATATAATAAAAGTTATTGAAAATTCTAAAAAATTGACAATTGTTTCGATAAATCAATTGTATGCCTAGTGAGTTGTAGGGTCACGGATGATCCTAACCAATGGAAATTAACACGAATAACTTTGTCGACGATTGAAGCAGCATTGCCAAATCGAAATCATTATCTGATGGAAGATTATTTTAAGGTGACAGAAAATAATTTTTACAATAATAAAAAAGTTATTGGCAATTTTAAAACTTTTCTAACTATACTCGATTCTCTAATTTATTCATTTTATACTTTTTCGAAAACTAGAACAAGTTCCAGCATTACAATAAAATATTTAACGAATAGATGGAATTAATTATATCTTGATCTGTTACAACCTCTTGATTTATCATAATTAAAATCTTCTTATAACTTGTTCTCGTGTTAGAACAATGCATTTTACAATTAATATAAATATACAATGAAAATTGGCAATACTGTCAGAAGCTACGAATAGTAAGAGGCCGGCGTTGTGGGTTTTCCACTTATGAGATCCTGTTAGCGAAAAATGAGAATTGAGATATGTGGAAACACATATCATTATTAATATAAATTTTATTTCGCATGTTACGGTTATTTAGGTTATTTATTCCAATACTAACCGAACTAATATAGTGAATTTTATTACTACTGAATTATTTCTTTGTAATCTAATCATGAAGGGATAAACGAAAGTAGTGTTGATTTTTTTATTGTTCATTGCATTAAGCTATCAGTATAGTACATACAATCTTATTATTTCTCAAATAATAAACTAAACTGTTCACATTACACATCTGTATTTTTAACTTCTTGTATTGGACGTTTTCCACTTTATGATATCCTGTTAGCGAAAAAGAATGATGCACTGAATTTATATGTGTTTTGTCTCTTTCTAACACATTGAAGGTAAAACCTATGTTCCCTCGTAATGTTCCCAACACAATAGATGATAAATAAACTATTATACAAAAATAAAACGATTAAATACTTTTGTTTATAAACTAACACATCTGCTATTATTTTATATAAATACAATATTATAAGGTAATGGGTTAGTTGATAGGGCAATGGGCTTCGAACCTAGAGACTCAGGTTGGACTCCCCCAGCTAATGAAAATATTCTCCATAGTCATTAATTTAAATTAGAAATTAAATTACAGAAAGTGGAAGGGACTTTCGCAATGCAAACAGATGAGGAAAAATTAAAATAAAAGATAAATACAATAATAGAAGAGAGAGAAGAGAGACTAATAGAAATTAGCAAAAGAGAATATGCATAGTTTAAATGACAGCCAAAAAAGTAAAAAACACATAAATATAAGAAGAGGCGGCATAAAGATGAACAAGCATTCAAAAAAATAGGAACTTTCAGCAAATTTAGTGCTGCCTCATATCCACTGTTTTTCTTTTCAAGTTCTTCAAACATGTTTTCAGGTGGTGGTTCCTGTTTCTAAGAGGAAATTTTTCTGCCCGGTTTACCAAGTTTTTCTCGGCCGAACGGATAACAGATAAATCGGACTGTCCGGTCGAAAACCGGACATCTGGCAACCCTTACAAATAATGGGTATTAAAGGACGCGAGAATGTAAATACGACCATAGAAATAAAGAAAAAAATACCCCTTATAAGGTAAATACGATTTAAGAGGAACATTAGGGGGGAGAGGAGGGTCTAAAGGGAGAGAGGGTCTAAGTAAGTATGCAGCACATACAAAAAAAAGTATAAAAGGACACTTGTAAAGGGACGAGAATATATAAATTCAAAAGTCCAGAGAAATAAAGAAAATACTTTTGAAAGGTTATACGATTTGAGATCGAAATTTGGGGTCTTATGTAGTTTGTTACCTCTAAAATTTCGTCAGCTTCAACTGTTCCAGGATCCCAATTTTCTAATCTAATCCAAACTATGTATTGTCCTTGTACACCTGGACTAAGCAAAATTTCAACAATTTGATATTTCATCAACAATTCTATTCTAGTTTTTTCCATCTTTAACCAACTTTCTTTACGCCTTTTTATAAAACTTTCAAAATTTTGAAGCTAAAAAAATGAATAACTATTTAATGAAATAATGAATGTTGTCAAATTCTAAATTACGAAATTATCAATAAAACTTACTGCTTTTAAAGCTGCCGTTGTGTCATACTGTCGTCCTACGAAAAATCTTATCAAATAACTTTTGTCCAATCTATTGGTATTTTTCTCTAAAAAATATACACACACTAAACAATCAATTTTTTTAATAAATCTTTATAAATAACATTGGTAGATCGTAGGTTGGCCGCTTTCCTTAAATGAGAGTCAGGTACTATTTTTAACAGCATTACTAGCTTCAGAAAATTTCGAAGCGGCATAAAAATGAAAAATTATTCAAAACAACGTATTGTTATTGTGGAACTTTTCTGTTTATATAAATTTACTACTTACTCACTTACCCATAGCTAGTTTTTCAAACTGTTCAAAGTTATCGCGTTTCTGCTCTTTATTGTCGTGTTCCATAATTGCTTAGTTTGACGCTAACCGAAACACGGGATGACAAGAAGTATATGAAACAATGATTCATGACCTAGTCTTTAATATTACAAGTCTGCAAAAATTATTGTTTACATATTTCGACATGGCAGTTATGAGTGAACTTGCAATTGTAATGTCAACAAAACACAGGACCTAAATGGATTTTTTCTAACAACTAGACAACTGTTAAAATATGGATTATAGTTATTGGATGGTAGTAAATACATTTGGAAATATATCATATCATTAATAGCTTTACCAAGTTTTGAAAAAATTTACAGTAATAAAAAACCTACTGTTTCGACCCTTACTACTCATATATTACTTTTTTAAATGAAACTTTTCATTTAAAAAAGTAATAAAAAAGCTAAATGAAAATCGGAAAATGTGTTGTTGGTATGTTGTTTTATATATAGGTATATAAAAATTGATACTTTTTGGCTTCTTTTCGTACCTCGTATAGTTTTTTTGACACTTTCGAATAGGAAACATGGAAATCTATCATTTTATCAACAATTTTCCGGAAATTTATCAATATAAGCCAATATATAGTGTTACAGGGGGCGAAAAAAAAATTTCTCAATAAGTTACCTAACTTTCATTTTTTTCTTGATCTCTTGTTTAACTGTTCTGAATTTTGGGTATGAAATATGAGAATCTACCATCAACAAGTTTTCAAAATTTCATTAATATGACTAATACTTATACAGCGTTACAGGGGCTGAAAGGAAATTAAATTAGAAAAATTTTAAAAATAGCTTTTCAGTTTTTTTGGTCACTCTTATAACTGTTCCTAATTAATGTGTATGATTTATGAGCATATGTATATCATTTTATCAAAAAGTCTCCAAAATTTCATTGATATAGACCAATATATATGTTATCGACGTTTAATTAAAACAACGAAGTTCGTAAAAACACCACTTTTATTAATTAACTTGTGTTAAAAATCAACCTTCAATACATGAATACAATTCTAAGACTATACTCCGTTTTTAAAAGGCATGGAGTAATAAATCACTCATTTTGGCCAGAACCATAGGCGTACCACATTTAGTCATTTAAAAAAAGTTAACGCTTCTAAAATTATCTCATTTCCGAAAATAACCGCTTTGTAATATTATTTAAAATGAAATTTCAAATTATCAATAATATAATAAACTGTGGATTATATCACTGACATCAATTTTCCAGAAAATTTATTATTATGTATAAAAGGGCGTAGACGAGTCCCTCCACTAAGCTCCAGGTAGTTATAATCCTACATACAATGAATAATAAAATAAATGGTAATAACAATTTTATACAAATACATATATATCCAAACCAACCCCATTTGCCGATTATTTCACCCAATTAGCAGGTAATTGAAGAAACTTGACAAACAGTTTTTCGTTTTGGTGTTCCTAGATGCCAAAATCACCCTCCGTTCCAAAGGTTATATATATATATGTATATATATATATATATATATATATATATATATATATATATATATATATACATCTTACTATCATTTCTGCATCCTTTCAAAACTCATACATTTTAGCGTCCACGAGAAAGAAGCCAAATAGAGAACTGGAAGTACGAATATATTGTTGCTCACGTCACCCCGATCCCGGCAATGGTCTCAATTTTCAATTATCTTTTAAATAACTATATACGTTATTTTTACATTTTACTATCATTTTTACGACCTTTTAAATGTGAGTTAATGTTGCGTCCCTTGTATAGTTTACTTTCAAACTGCTGTTAATTTTTCTATCAATGTGACGTCCTGCAGTGTTGCCATATTTACTGTATAACTGACAAGGACAGAATAACGGTGAACCTTGTCGAAAAAGTGAGATGTAAATAACATCATACTTTCTACAGATAATGATTCTTTTTTTGGATACCTACTTTTACTGCGGAATAATTCTAAAATACTTTTACTGCGGAATAATTCTAAAATGCTTTTAGATATTTTTTAAGTTACTTTCTCAGGTATCTCGTTCCAAAAATTTCTATTACTTCATTAATATATTTAAGTTTTATTCACTGGCTATTTTAATATGTTATGCATTTTTTGTTTTACTTTTTTATTGACTTAAAAAGTTAGCTATTACAAGAAATTTCACTTGAAAACGCGAAGTATGTCTATATGTATGATATTATGTTCTTTTCAGGAAATGATGTAGCTTTCGAATCGCTCATGAAAACAGTGAGTGCTTTTATTAATCGTTACTCATAGCATAATGTCGTGTCTAATGATAATTTTTTCTGAGGTATCTTTTTCTTTATGGGGAGGCGTTTATAATAGTAAATAAATCCCATCTTCAACGTCGATTTATTAGTTATTATTAAACATCTTTTTGGTTGTGCTGAAAATCCATATAGCGTTCTTACAAGGAAGATGCAGAACGTGTTATAAAAGTCGAATACGATATGTGTAACGGTTTCGTCGAAATCATTCAGCCGGAAGAACAAGATCATTTCCGAAGTATATGTAATTAGATTTTTCGTAGGCTTATTATTAAAAGGATACTTAAACACGGGATACCTTTAAAATAGTTTAATAACTATTTTATGACGGCTTATTGCCTGGCAACAATCTTGTGTTATAGCTTGTAGAAAAACATTTAAGAGTCTGACACAATTCGTACCCAAAATATAATATTTTTAAATTTTACATTTTTTGGTGTACACCTTTTGCACTTACATCTTTAATTTTAACCATGTTTTATTTCGAAAAATATCTGGATACCTTTGCAACAAATCTTCACATTCTACTCTTTTAGGGGGGCATGCACTTTCTAATGTAAGGAGCAAAAAATTTTTTGAAGAGACCTTTTTGTTCTGCAGTCCAAGGAATTTTTTGTCTCTTCTTTTTCGCGGAGAAAATATTGGGAGACATTTTTGTTTCATAGAATGAATTATCTATAGCTGGGGCAGATGCAAAAATGGCAGGAGCAACGAGGTTGTATGAATAATTTATATTGTCATCTGAATCAATGGGTTCAGAGTCTACTCTTTCAGAATTAAAATCTTCAAGTAAATCCTCTTCCAAATTAATTTCAATATCATCCAGAACTTGTCTCTTAAAATTACCAGCTTGTCAGCTTTGTATTAAAAGAAGCAGCTTAGAAATTTTAGCCGTTTGAAACACATCATCGGACAACCTGTACGAATTTTTATGGACATTTACAGTATGCCCCATAAACGATACCAACTGTTCAATATCCCCGTCATTCATACTCAAAATTTGACTTGAAGTTGCCAGATGTTTTCTAATGCGGGTTGAAGTAAGAGCATCAGGATTTTTTGCCCCACACGCTTTGGCATATTGATGCATTACTTTGTAACCGCAAATTGCCGATTTTTTTTCTTTATGTGGAAGAGCAAATAAGAAAGGGTTGTCTTTAGGAACAACATTTACGATTTATGGTTAGTTAGCTGATGTGTTATATAAAAGGCGGGAAGCGTTTGTACGAAATTTTTAAATTCATTAAATTGCTTATTTTTTATGCTTTTCAAAAATAGTTTAATATACTTCTTTTCAAAAACAAGTGAATAATAGGAATTTTGTATCATTACAGTATAAACAATTAAACCACGGCGGGTAACATGTGACAAGTAGGCTTTAAGAATAAAATTTAAAGTATGCTTTAACAACATGGTTATATAATATATATAAAAGATTTATTATTCTGTTTAAATATTTCAGAAATGTTTATTTAAGGATGGAAGCACTTATGGTGAGAAATTATTAGGTATAATAATATAAGTTTTACTGTATTTTTCTACAAATTATCATTATTAATAAAGTTTGCTGTCTTGTGCACAATTATTAAAACAAAAGCTAGTAGTAAACATAATAGTAGAACTATCTAGCATAACGTGTTTGCAGAAAATTTTATTATTGATAGGATTACATATAATAGTAGATTATGCAATGAGGGAGAAAGATGTATTTTCTAACCAGGGGGGCATTGAGGGTAAACAGCATTCTCCCTGAGTTGCATATATACTACTCTTTTCACGACTCATACAAGATATAGTGAAAGAAACGTTTCCAAAAATCCAATTTTATTGACATTTACTAATTTTAAAAATACCTACTGGTAGTCTTTGGCAATAAATTAGGAAACAAATTTTGATCATCGTGAAAATGCATAAATGAACGAGCTTGATTGAGTTGTTATGTGTTAAAATATGGATGTTGAAGAATTACAAATTGCTTGATTATTAAAGTATAAAATGCTGCGGTGGTCGATTTACTACAAGAAAATTAGAAAAAGTTGTAAGAAACAGCTTGATGCATAATAAACATTTTTGGAATAATATTTACCTAGACATTAATTTGCCACTTCTGTCACGATTTTGATATCAGAGAAGTTGATTTCTACTCTAGGTCTTAAAAAAAGTTCATTATTTTACAAATGCCAAGATTTGAAAGTTTTATGAAGTGGGATATGATGTACGCATTCATCGACTGAAGCCGACAAAATTTAGAAGCTGCATCTGAATTATATTTGCAAAGGTACTCCCATAGTTTTCAACCTAATCCAACTATTTTCACAAGATTCGGAAACATTTAAACACGTTTGAATATTTATTGCAAAATAAAGTTATATTGAGTGTTATGTGTTTTAACAAAATGGTAAATTCATATATTTGATACTGTAGCCGCCAGCCCCCTGTGTATATATTCAAAATAAAATAAAATATTTTTTCTACTTCCGCTACTAAAACCGCACTTTGAACACGGGTTTGACATGCACAAAACGACTCTTTAAACACTAGTGTTTAAAATGCGTAAAGTCACATCTCGTTTATCTTTTGTTTTTTTAAACGTCAAATCAAGTTTATCTTTTGTATGTTAAATTTCATATTCTGTGATAATTTTGTTATTCTGCGTCATTTGATTTGTCAGTCAGCTGTCAGCCATCGTCCGTCATGTAATGAATATAATTCAAATATAATATAATTTTTTACTTCCCACGGGCGAAGAAAAAGTATAGTAAGCACCTCGTGTTAAAAACGTCTTTAGTCACTCGTTTTACAAAGAACTCGTTCCGCTTCGCTCCACTCGTGCCTAGTAA
Organism: Galeruca laticollis; assembly: GCA_963921935.1. NCBI lineage: Eukaryota > Metazoa > Arthropoda > Insecta > Coleoptera > Chrysomelidae > Galeruca > Galeruca laticollis. Next base: position 4,124,528 of record OY998179.1, read on the forward strand.
AACTCGTGACTAAAGTAACCTTTTTGACACTTGGTACCTAATATACTATAAAACTCAGTACCAATTTCCACTGCACGGCCGAGAAACTATTGTGAATGGTGGAGTGAAGGTCGTGCCGGCAAAAAAGTATAGCTGGAGATGTCAGCTTTTTACGAGAGATCATATGTGTTCGTCCGATGTCCGATTATCGCAGTCCATACGAACTGAATCATTTTCAGATACTATTAAACTATTTCAAAGCCCACTGATCAAATGTTTTCCGCCTTTGTTTATTTATTTATTCCATATAATTATACAAAATGCCTTTTATTCATTTGTTTTCGAAAAGAAATAACTATATATTCTTGAAAAGCTTAAGCAACTTAATAGAATTAAAGCCAACTGTATATAAGTTAAGTTTATTGCGTATCCATCGTTGAATTTGTCTCAAAAAAAATTGGGCTGAGATTATAGTATCCATCGAAAATGGGCCAACCTGTACAAATAATAGGACGCGACCCAAAACTTACTTACAAAGTTTTCCTTTTTTTTTCATACTGCACGGTTAAGACGTTCATTAATGTTTATTTGACACTAAACTAACCATGCTATTATAGAAGTATTGGTAATTTGCGGTTTAGTTTTTCGTGCATACGCTTCCCGCCTTTTATATAACACATCAGCTAACTAACCATAAACGTGAATAAAGTTCATACATATACTTAGCAGTCTTACGGGTTCAGGCTGATATTCAAACTTTTTACAAATCACCACTACTAATACGGACGTAACGTTCGCCTAAGTTGTAACTATACTATACTCCCGCAAACTAACGAAATGCATTTAGTTTAAAATGTATTGTTATCAATACCAGACACTACGTTGCCAAATCTACTGGACGTCAGAATGTTACGAAATTGTAATTTTATGTATATTAAGGTATATTCTGGTGCGCCACCAGCAGAAATTCGTTGAACTAAAACTATACCTTTTTCATACATTTCCTATCAACTTTGCGTCCATTTGACCTTGGTTAATACTTAAATATAGAAGTATCTGCAAAAGATGGCAGTTGGACACCCGTGGTTAACCATAGTATTTTAGGTGGTCTATCTTTTCCATATGTTCTATGGGACAAATATTCATCAGAAATTGCCAAAAACGAAAGATGTAGTCTTGCGTCCGATATACGGACGTAAGTTTACAGAGGATGCAGGATTAAATGCAAAAGTCATTCTATCGGATGCAGAAATGATAGTAAGATGTATATATATATATATATATATATATATATATATACAGGGTGTCCCGGGACTAATGGGAAAAAAGTCAGGAGAGTATAATATGAGCCAAAATAATGTTAGTACTTCATATAAACTTTTACTATGCAAGCCCTCGTTTTCGAGTTATAGGCCTCCAAAGTTTTAATTTTGAATTTGGTTTTTATTTTTATTTTTTGTACTAGTTATTTGATCTTCATAAAATTTACGGCAAAGCTATAATGTAAGTGTATGTTTATTTTGGTAAGGTAAACAGATTTACAGTAGTGCATTGAAGCCAGGGACGGACTACTCGCAATGGTTAGTGATCCAAAAAATTTGCAGGTATGGCACATCCTGTATGAAATTATCGAAATTCACTTCCCCACACATTAAGCTAACGAAAAGGTACTCTTGTTGGAATTCGATAAAATAAGCCGTTTGGCTAATATTTACAGTTTTATTAATGCACTACGTACAAATCTACCTAACTAACTTATTAATACGATGTCCAGAATTTACTTGCTTTTAATCAAAATTACGAACATAACATTATTAAACCATTAAGAGAACCTCAAAAAACACAAGTTATAAAACATTAGACTAAAACTAATTCCTAAACAACAACAAAAACTAACGTTATTCTAATAAATGTTCAATATGAGCTCCTCCCACTTCCACGCTCATTCTAAGTCTACGAAGGTTGTTTCTTTGCACTTGAAAGAGCAATTTCACACTATTTCTAATAACATTGCAGTGTAACACAATTCTATCTATTAAATCTTGCCTTGTTTGCACAGGTGTTGCGTATACCTTACTTTTGAGATAACCCTAGAGAAAGAAATCCATAGGATTAACGTCTCCTGATCGCGGTGGCCATTGAAAAGGGCCTCCACGACCAATCCATCTATTAGGAAGCCTTGTGTGTAAACGCTGTCGTACATCTAAACTGAAATGAGGAGGGGCCCCATCATGCATGAACCATAAATTCCTACGAGTTTGTAGTAGCACATCATCAAACAGGTTCCATAACTCATTTTGCAAAAAACTCCAAATATCTCTGACCGGTCAAAGTACTGTCAATAAAGTATGGCTGTATCAAATTATTGCCAACTATTCCTGCCAAACATTAACCATGAATCTATGCTGGATCCTAGTTTGGATAATGCCATGTGGATTCACATCATCCCATAAATGCATATTATGAGAATTTATGATTCCATCTCTGGTGAAACCCGGTTCGTTCGTAAAGAGAACGTTACTAATAAATGTGTTGTCTGCTTGTTGTTGTCGCAGAAACCACTGGCTATACTCAAGTCGAGCAGGATAATCAGCCACTGTCATACGGTGTACTTTTTTCATGTGAAAAGGATATAACAGCTGTTCTTTTAGGACGCGATGAACAACTGATTTCGAGACGTTATGTTCTCTTGATAATTTTCTAAAACTCGATGGTTCATTATCAACTGCATTTAACAAGTCTTGTTCAACTGCCACAGTACGTATGCTTCGTACTGGACGTTCTCCAGCTTTTTCTGGCGAAAATCTTCCTAAAATTTAAAATTTTGTTTTGTATACATGGAAAATTACATTTACTTATTCATACCTGTTTCTCGTAACCTGAGATCAATACGCCCAAACATTCGTCTGTCTGGCAATGCTCTGTTTGCAAAATGTTCTTCATAAAGCCTTTTGGCCTCTAAACAGTTTCGAGAAGCCAGTCCATACATTAGATGTTTATCTGCGTACTCAATAAAAGCGAATTCTGCTATTGTAACTGTTAAATTAAGGACTTATGAATTATTGACAAGTACTGACTACGAACTATTCTACACAACGTTTGACAACTAATCCTATGGTAACTTGATAAACGGTAAAAACACTTATAAAAAGTTTTTACCAACTTTCCAATTAATAAGTCGTTAATGTTTTTCATCTTCTGCTATCGTTAAATTATTTTTTTGTAGTACTCTAGGTAAATTTTGGACATCTATTAAAAGTTAGTTTTACCTCGTTGTGTACTTATAAAAATGGTGAATGCGTGAACTGGTACGTAGTGCATTAATAAAACTGTAAATATTAGCCAAACGGCTTATTTTATCGAATTCCAACAAGAGTACCTTTTCGTTAGCTTAATGTGTGGGGAAGTGAATTTCGATAATTTCATACAGGGTGTGCCATACCTGCAAAATTTTTGGATCACTAACCATAGCGAGTAGTCCGTCCCTGGCTTCAATGCACTACTGTAAATCTGTTTACCTTACCAAAATAAACATACACATACATTATAGCTTTGCCGTAAATTTTATAAAGATCAAATAACTAGTACAAAAAATACAAATAAAAACCAAATTCAAAATTAAAACTTTGGAGGCCTATAACTCGAAAACGAGGGCCTGCATAGTAAAAGTTTATATGAAGTACTAACATTATTTTAGCTCAGATTATACGCTCCTGACTTTTTTCCCATTAGTCCCAGGACACCCTGTATATATATATATATATATATATATATATATATATATATATATATATCCAAACCAACCCCATTTGCCGATTATTTAACCCAATTAGCAGGTAATTGAAGAAACTTGACAAACAGGTAGCTCAAAAATGGTATTATTATTGTGAAATATGGTTCTAAGAAAATGCCCCCATAATACAATGTACTTACTAGAACTTTTCAACTATAAAAGTAGCGGAAAGGTTGAATATTTTCAATTTACAGTTCATCTGTTCTGGAGAAACTGCTGTGTTGATTGATTTCCCCATTATTACTGTTATTTGTTATTATTTTTTACCGTTATTGTTAACTGGTGTTTATTTTTGTTCATCTATACAAGTTCTCTTCTCATCATACGAGACAAACACCTAACTTCACCTTCCAACTATATAGTGTTTCAATCAAATTCGACCAGATATGGAGGATTTATCACCATCTAAGCGACCTACAGTTGGCCCATTGTCGCTGAACGAAAAAAATCTTATATTAAATTGCTATTCCTCGTTGAAGAACGAAGAAATTAGAAGAAAAATCATGAATTTGACAGGAAGTGTTGATGAAATTGTGGAGATTACTGCAACAATGATGGGTGTTTCGAAAACAACAATTTATAATTTAATGAAGGAAAAAAAAATGGAAACATCACAGCCCCAGCAAAGTCCCCAGGCCGACCCAAACTTGAAATGGATAACGACTTGAAGAATGGAATAAAGCGTAAGGTGCATGCTGTTTTCTTTAGAAAAGAGATCCCAACTCTCTCCAAAATTATGGCTTCGGTTCAAGAAGATTCAGATTTTCCGAAAATGTCTCGAAGTACATTATGGAAAATTTTGAAGGAACTTGGATTTGAATATAAAAAAAATTATCGGAACGCAATGTTGATTGATAGAGACGACATTGTCATTTGGAGGAGGAGTTATTTGCGCAATATTCGGAAAGCAAGACTAGATCAAAAACGAATTTATTATTTGGATGAGACTTGGTTTTAAATGAAGGTCATACTGTTTCAATGTTTTGGCAAGACACGAATGTCAAAAGTCGGAGGCAGGCAGCTCTTAAAGGGTGGTCAACAGGCCTCAATCCACCAGCAGGAAAAGGACGTCGACTCATCATTACTCATATCGGAAGTGCCGAAGGTTTTGTTAAAGGTGAATTGTTGTGCTTTGAGTCGAAGCAAACCGGAGATTATCATGAAGATATGGATGGAGACGTTTTCGAAGAATATTTCTCACAAATGTTAGATCTAATTCCAACGGGCTCAGTCATTGTTATGGATAACGCAAGTTATCACTCCAGGTTAGTGGAGAAATTACCTTCAACTGCATGGCGTAAACAAGATATCCACGATTGGCTAACCTCGCAAAATATTGAATGCCCAGATAACCCGCTGAAAAATGAGATCTTGCAACTGGCCATTTCACATAAACATAAATATAGTAGATACGTTGTAGATCAAATGGCATCAGCGCGTGTTATAACGGGGCTGAGGCTTCCTTCTTATCACTGTCAACTCAATCCCATAGAATTAATATGGGCCCAAGTGAAAGGGGAAGTTTATTCGAAGACGCGTTAGGTAACGTAACCAAAGAAAACTGGAAGAAATGTGTTGAACACGTGATACAAGAAGAACTAAATATGTGGGAAATGGATCATATAAGTGAACACATGATTGAACCATTTATAATCAATGTTAATAATGGAAGCTCACAGAATCGTCTGATTCTGATATATAGACTAGTTTTTGTGTTAGTTATTACTATTATTTGTTAGACTTTTTTTTATAAATATTACATTAATTCGTACTTTATTCCTGCATTTTTCTTTTTTCCTCTCCTATTGTAAACGGTATATTAGTAGTTGATATTGATACCTACTGCAAAAAAATTTGCTATTTTTTATATAATATTTTATGTTTATTGTTTATTCATAGGAACACAAAAAAATGTGTTTTTATTGAATCGATATTGTGAAATCTTTTGAATAGTTTTCGTAATTATAATTTCATAGTGCCTTCATATTCATATACCAAGTTTGTTTTGTCCTGATTGCACGCCTCTGAGGATTAAATTGTTTATTTGTTCATTCAAATACAATAGAGCGACCCTTTCAATACAATAGGCGACCCAACCGAATACAGAGTTACGGGGTGTCTACACCCTGTATCGGTTTTGCATACCTAATGACCTTTTATTACTCCATGCCTTTTAAAAACGGACTATAATAATATGTTCTTTCCATATTGAAGTATAAAAATTGGTATCAGATACCCTGAACCTTTTCAGAGAAATGATCTTGATATCGACATGTCAGTGTGGCGAGACTTCTAATTTATTGCCCATTGGCACACGTGTCTAAATATAACGTCTTTACAATTCCGCCTATAAGTCACTTTTGTGATAAAATTGGGGATTTTCTGTATTATTTTTTTAGCTGGGATATATATCAGGACTATAGCTAGGTTCTTTATTATAGTTCAGAATGTCACCCATTTACAACCTAGACACATTTTATTGCTTTCCGTAAGCTTTAAACTGTGACCTAGGCATGGACAACAACTATTTTTTATACTAGTGTTTTAAATGAAACTCACTGTTTCTAGCTAATTACACAATATAATGAAAATTCTAAAAAATTGACAATTGTTTCGATAACTGAATATCATCGTCAGAATGACAGAAGTTACATTTCATTTGATGTTTATTAGTTATTTTTGGCTAGACCAAGAAGTGACCTAACTTGTTATTGACTTAATATATGTTAATAGAAAAAAGAAGAAGATGTGATATTACAAATATTGAAGCTTAGATATCATTAGCCCTATGGTGATATCCTCCTTTAAAATGGTCACTGGCTCGTGTCACAGAAGTTCACCGCAGCGCGGATAAAGTCATTCGGGTTATCACATTGCGCACCGCTAAAGGTGAATTTAAGCGACCTGTTTCAAAGGTGTGTCCTTTGCTACACAATTAATTTCTTCTTTTTTTTAATTTTTTTCTCATTATATGTAAGTTTTCGTTAGCCGTTTCACTCAGTGAATTCAATTTAAATGTAAATTTTCTTTTTCCCTCTTCTCATGTTATATCATTGAACGTCAATTAATCTAATTATTATTATTAACCTCTATTTTGTGCTAAAATGTTCCTTTTGGTGGGCGGCATGTTCAATCCCCACGGCAATTATTTAATTAATTTTTGGAAGCATTGCTCCCCAAGTTAAAACATAGTTCGGCGCGTGTCAACGAGATTTTAGGCGAAAACCTGAGAGTAGCGTTTGAACGGGGTGCACAGTACATGTTGTCGATCGTGGTAAACATTATTTTTACCTTTAAATTAAGTGTGTAACTCCAGATTTTAGAATTCACGTGGTGGTGCTATCTTCATACTCAGTCGGTACCGACAAGGAGACCTACTGTCATAACAAGGGTAAGTGTTATCTACTTCCTATTTTTTTATATAATTTTTGGATTGTTCGCATCACTTTTATTGCCGGTATCAATCTATGCATTGAACCAAATATAAAGAAAAATAATACAGTCCATTTATTTCCCGCCCATACAACTACTAAACATCAGGTAGGCATCAAATGAAATGTAACTTCTGTCATTCTGACGATGATATTCAGTTATCGGAGTAATTGTCAATTTTTGAGAATTTTCAACAATTTTCATTATATTGTGGAATTAGCTAGAAACAGTGAGTTTCATTTAAAACACTAATATGAGTAGATTCCACGAAGTAAGGGTCGAGACAGTTAATTTTTTATACTGTTGCCATCATATAATAGTCAACACATAAATGAATAATGCTGGTTGCCTACTAAGTAGTAGTCTTTTATAACACATTTTCAATGTTTGTTTAATACTTTTCTAATATATCCCATTCAACAGATTCATATTTTTCACGAAATTAAAAAAAAAGGATTTCTGGACCTCTCTTACTATACATAAAATAGGAAAAACAGAAATTTTCAATGCTTAACAAATTTAATTAATTTTCTAACATATACCATTAAATAGTCTTATTTGACATATATCTCATATCTAAATCGATGAATAGTGCCAGACTCAAAATTCTTAGAATAAAATGACAATTTTTTAAACCAACTGTATCGGAATTTAGAATCATACTAACAATTAATTTTTAATTTATTTATTTCGTATTACATCAATTTTCTTCAGAATCCAAAAACTCCTGTACTTCATATCCTAAATTTTCTAGTTCAGTCTTAATTTTTCCTCTATCCGTTGCCATTAGATCATCATACCACATATTTAACGAAAAATCTTTTTGAGCACCTCCTAGGAGAAAACAGAAAATTATAATTCGTTCCTCATTCTCTAGTTATATCAAATAGCATCAAATGAGGCGAACAAGTAGATTTACAGTTAAATTTCAATCCTTACCAAGTGACTTTGGAAGTAGTTTAGGATCAATATGAGTGTACAAAGTATCTAAATCGTTATGGAAATGCATCCTCTCTTTAACATTATTCGGTATCAATACTTTAACCATACTAAATGCGGTATCAAATATCCACGAACTATAAAGTATGTGCATCGCTTCTATACGAGTGGGTATGGAAGTCTGAAATAAATTAATCGCATTATACGTATTGTTTATTCTTCATTAAAACTGCAAACACAGCTGATCGGATTCTATTAATCCTTCCTGAGAGTATACCTAATAAATATGCAACCCATTACTAGTATCCCTAAAGAGGTAAGGAGCACCGTCTCTGCACAGGCTGTGGTCTCTGTGTATCAGGAACTGTCCGTCCAAAGCAATTAAATTAAGGGGCGCCACTGTAGCAAGAGCGTAAATCTCACAGTAACTTTGTTAGGTTATATTTACCTAATAACATTCGACTACGTGAATAGTAACTATCGTTTACTAGCAGACACTATAGCTCAATCCCCACATAAGATGATTTATCCTAACCTCAATTGTCCTTAACCAATTATAAAACTATTGTAAGTTAATGCTAAAAGTGCCGCGACATCTGACGGAAACTATGCGCATTAATATCACGTGATCAACAAGTGTGGTCAGTTGAGCACTTATTTGTTATTGTTTATAAAATCTATCACACTTGGCGTCAAAATCACGTCAAAGCCATATGCTAATTGAACGAATTACAACACGGAAAAATGAGGGTTAAAATGTTCGGTTCGGCATTTGCATCGCAGGAACGACGTATTTTTGGTCACGTGATCACAGATTAATCTGAGCAAATCGCTAGCAAATAGATACAAACGAGCTTCATCTAACCTCATTTTTATCTGTGCTTTTCATTTACCTTAGAAAATATAATCATTCTAATCTACGAGACTTCAACATAACCTTACAACATCACAGATACACAGATTAATATTTCTCGTCGGTCAAAATATCCCGAGTAGATTTACATCGGACGGGTTTGAGCGGAATTACACCGAACAGTTCAGATTTACTTCCCCTTACTTCTAGATATAATAACCAAACGTATCAGACTAATAATATTGATTAACATGTAGTACCTATGGATGGCTTCCTCCAGAAGTAGTAGTACCACTACAGTGACAAATTAATCGAACAATATTTTTATAGTTTATCTATGTTCGTGAACTTAAGATGGATTTTACCCCCAACTATTTAAAACAAATTAATATGAATATATATTTCAGACTAGTGACATATTAATAATATAAATACTTACAACTGAAATATTGACTAAATGTTTCGCTAGAGTAGGTGTCATATACCATACCATGTCCAAGGATAATCCGCTAAGATCAAATATAACTACGACCCCTTTTATTTGAGTTTGTGGTTCCAAGATACCGATTTGAATTATAAATATTACGAACTGTACGAGTTGTTCTGGAGAAAATTCGGAAGGCACCCATTCGCCTGAAAAAGTGACAAGACTGATAACAGTGAATTTTTCATTTTAATTTACCAAATTATTAATGGGACACTCAGTATATAATTTTTTTGAAATTGTGGTAAAGTATTCATTATACTTTCTCTAACTACTAACACATATTCATTTATTTCCATTTCTAGTAATATTTTCTTTATTATCTCGCAAACTAACGTAGAAAATATAACATTATCACACCTTATCTATCTTTAAATCATGAAATTTCTACATATGCAATTATAGTTTGTTATAAAATAACCTATCGAATGCTTATATCAAAATGAGTTATTGTCTTCATTTATTAATTATAGTAGAGAGCCAATTTCCTAAAACACAACAAGGGATTGGTCTGAGATTACAATATTGAAGTTTTAAAAAAATTTCTTTCGAGTTGTAAAATACATTCTATGACCGTTATAAATTTGATTCATAAAATCATCAATAGATGGCGTTTCAATTGTAAGTGATATTTGAATATTTAGTTAAAAATTACAATGATAAAAGTATTTATCAACAAGAATTAAATGTCACTGAAAAATATATAAGCAGTATATCCAAGAAATAATTACCTACCTATTTTAAATATGATCATTCTTCTTCCATGTTGATCTCTATTTAAAGGACAATTGAATATATTTGTCTTCTTTATTTTCGACAATGTGTGTAAATCGACATTAGTAAAATATTCTGGCACATCTTCGACAAAATTGTGGTAATTTGCATACTGAAAATAAATATAAAACAGTTTGTAAATTTATATATAAACATAAACAGCTCCATCTAGTAGTCTCTTAACGTTCTTGTTATTACTGCAATGTGGGTTGCCTAAGATTGTGGTGTCGACTTACCAATCTATGTGCTTTGTTTACAATAAAATGTCGAGCCCTGAGGAATCTCAAAAGAAATTCGTCATCGGTTCTTGAAGGTGTACACTCCCCTTTTTCTGGAAATATGATATTCAAATAAATATATCGAACTTTGTTAATTTCATTTACCGTAAATCATATCTTTCAATTCGCTTATGAGGAGATCTTTTGTGTCTGGGTCTTCGTTTATGTTTTCTTTAGCCCATTCCAGTAGTTCGTTTGATGCTTCTGATAAATCTAGCACAGCTTTATTTATTTCTTCATTCATTTCGTTGATATTTGGTGGATTCATACTGTAAGAAGACATCCAGATGAGATAATATAGGATGGAAACTTTTCTTAATATATGGCGTTATAAATTTATTTATGTAGGTACCTATTAATATTAAAAAATGAAACACGAAGGCATTAGAGCTACAATGTATTTTTTTAATTCTTCAAGCGATGATCAGATTTTTAAGTTTGGAATGCCTTTTGAAATATTGTACCTAATTGAATAAAAAAGAAGAAATAAGGTAAATACTCAGCAGATTTTTATATATTAATTTATAAACTATCAAAGGGGAAAATGGCTGAGTTATTGTGTTGAAATAACGTGAATTTTGATGAATGTAGAAATACAACAGCTTAATAATAAAATCAATGTCATTTATTATTGAGTAAGATATTGATGCGCGAAGGTTGTTTCTTTTATAGATGTAAAATAGCTTAAAAATTATGTTTTGTGTGTAAAAATAGTAAAAACGATGTTATAAATAGTTTTATCATGCATAATTTGATATTTATTTCGAGGATCATGCTTAAATTTTTAATGTAGGCTTTTTTAACAAATATAGGCCAGGGCCGATGCCTTTGAAAATGGTAAAAAGTGAAAAAAAATTAGAATAGGAAATACCCATTAAAAACGTAAGAAAATATAAAAAAAATGAAAGGAAAAATAATTTACGAGCGATTTGAGGTCGGAAAGTGGTAGTTCTTCCTGATCTTGTTTTGATTTCTGTATCTCTATATTCTTCTGCATTATTTCCTGATATATCCTAATTTGTAGTTTTTTCTTCTACTATTGTTTCATCATTATCTTTCCCTTCGACTGGACTGCTTTCTGTTTGATTTTGCTCTGTTACTTCTTCATTAGAAGAATGATTTCTCATTGCGAATATATCCGTTCCACGAACATGAAAATCATTATGAAATATATCTCCTTTGGAAGGTTCATCTTCATGATTCAGCAAAGGGAATACGTCTTCCTCGAATTGGACATCGCGGCTGATGACAATTTTATCATTCATAGGATTCCACAATCAATACCCCTTAGAATTGCTGTCATAGCCCACGAAGATACTCGAAATACCTTTTGGAGCCAATTTACTTCGTCTAAATTTTTTGATTGTCCATACTCTACAACTAAATACTTTTAAATGGGATAAATCAATTCTCATATTTGGTTTCCATTTTTCTATTGGACTGCATCCGTCATTCGCTATAGTGTGACTTCTGTTTCTAATATAACAAGCTGCTGCTACTGCTTCTGACCAAAATTGAAGCGTTTATTACAAAAACAGCCCTTGTCAAAATAAGTAAAGTTTTTAATTTTTTATCGGCAGGTGGCGCGGAGTTAATGTGCATTTGCCTAGAGTAAAATATTCCACAGAAACCACCTATATGCGATGTAATGCTAAGAGTTATATTCTATGGTTCTACAAAAATAGCCCATGTCATCGGCGTTTCCAGCAAAAACAACCTACATCAATGACATAGGTTGTTATTGCCAGAAATAGTCGTAGGTAGTTGCGATTATACGTTTGGCGTTGTTAGGTTAGTTTGTCAAGAAACATCATTGTGACTAGTTAAGTTTCATTTACTGACATAACAGTGGTTTCATTTCATTGTGGCCATGAGTGATGTTGAAGATCCGGTTGTACCGGTAAATAAACAAAAAAAAAATCAAAAAAGAAACAGCTATAAGGGATAAGAAAGTGAAAGGAGAAGCACATGTTAACCATAAGGGTAGATTTATCGAAGAGAAAAAAGTGGGACCAGACTGCAAGTAAGCGAATTCTTGAAATGTATTAAACTGAAATGCTGTAAATATGTATTAATTTTTTTAGATGTAAAAGATTCAAGTGCTTTAGTGTAATGACAAAAGTTAAAAGGGAACAGATATTGAAAGAGTTTTATAAACTTCCAACAAAAAATCTCCAAGACAGTCACTTAGCCGGTTTAATAAAAACTTCACCTGTGAAGCAAAGAAGGCCTAGAAAATCTAAAATTCACAGCCATAGTGAATCTAGTGATGATGAATCACATTCGAGATTTTACCATTCTGTGTCCTTCTCATACACAGTACGCACCAAACCGAACTTGCTTCCAAATATGTTGATGTAACCATATGCAGAGATGCTTTCCTTAGTTTTCATGGGATTACCAGGGCTAGGCTGCGAATGATTCAAAGCTGTCTTTCTGAAACAAGTGGATCTCCCTTAGACAAAAGGGGCCATCATAAAAACAGACCAAACAAAACTCCTCCTGAAATAGATGTTCTTATTCAGCAGCACATTAAATCATTCCCTGCTAGGCAATCTCATTATTCGTTACGAAAGAATCCGCATAGGTTTTATTTGCCGGAAACTCTAAGTGTAAAAGACATGTATCGTCTTTTCCTAGAAAAACATAGAATCAATGTTTCTTACAAGGTTTATTGGTCAATATTTACCACAAAATTTAACATTAAATTTGGTCTACCAAGAACCGATACATGTACGATGTGTGACATGTTCCGCCAAAAAATTGAAGCCAGCAAAGATAAGCAAAAGGAAAAGAAGCAAGTGGCTCTAAAGGAACTCCATCTGCGGAAAGCTGAGGCTTTTTATACTTTGAAGCGAAAATGGAAACAGGAGACTCGCACAAATCAGGCTACTGTTATAAGCTTCGATTTTATGCAAAATTTGCCATTACCTCACATTAGAACGAATACCGTTTTTTATGCTCGCCAGTTGTGGTACTTTGTGTTTGGGGTCCATGACTTTGCTGATGACTCTGCGTCAATGTACGTATATGATGAAAGCGTGGGAAAAAAGGTCAAAACGATGTAACCTCACACTTATTTCACTTTTTAAGACATAAGGAGATTACTGCGACAGAAACGTTGGTCATTTTTAGTGATGAGTGCGCTGGCCAGAATAAGAACTATACGATGGTACGTTTCCTATACTTCGTCGTCCACGTACTAAACCTTTTTAAAAGTGTCGTCCATATCTTCCCAATAAGAGGTCACTCTTTTATGCCCAATGATCAAGACTTTTCCATTATTAGCAAAAAGAAAGAAAAAGTGACGGTTGAGACACCCCAGGAGTGGGATAACATTATCGCAAACTGCCGGTCAAAGCCTTCGCCTTTTAAAGTCATCAATGTTAATCAATCAAACCTCTTTGATGTAAAGAAAGCTATCGAGCCATATTTTTTAAAAACACCAAAACCACCACTGAAAATGAAAACTCTCAGAATGTACAAAATTTCGCAAGAAAATCCTGATATTGTTTTAGTACGCGAATCATACTCTGGGCCATGGAGCAGATCATTAATTAGAAGCAAAACCAAGCTTACAAAAGAGCTTACCTTGACACCTTTATACACAGGACCTATCGCTATAAACCCTTTAAAGGTGAAGAGTTTGCTGGATTTATGTCCTACTCTAAGCAAAAGTAAAAATAAAGCATTTTATGAATCCTTCGATCTAAATAGGAGTCAGCAATTAAATCAGAATATTGAAGAGGTTGATTCTGAAGATAACAGCAGTGGATGTGAAAGTTAACTCGTTTGTAATACTGTGCAGTTTTATAGTTTCTAATAAATTTTTTGAAATGTTGCAATCTTTTTCTTGCAAAAAAACCTATGTCAGTGAAACTTTTTTTTCTCGGTAATAGTGCAAACAAGTCTTCATTTTCATAATCCGCCCTACTTAATGTCTAATTTTTTCCGATTTTTCCATATAATCAGATTTGAAATGTTCAGCTTCATTAGTAACATATTTGGTTTTTATTAATTTCCCACAATTCTGAAATTTTGACAAAGGCTGTTTTTGTAATAAACGCTTCAATTTATGTGGAATACCAGATTCTATCAATAAACATCTAGCTGCATCAAATAATGTTTGATTGAATCTTTCGGCAACGCCATTTTGTTGAGGTGTGCCTTGTATTGTATTCAACTTTAGTTTTGTATTTCTTGAAATTTTCGAGCACTTCATCTTTCATGAAGGCAATTTCGCAATATCTTGAATAATCGTCTATGAACGTTACTATATATTTATTACCTTCATTCGAAATAGGATTGATAGGACCTACGACGTCTGTATGTATGAGGTTCAAAGGAGATGTCTCTCGATTTGAACAACCTTTTGGAAAAGGACTCCTTTTCAACTTCCCCTGGTAGCATATTTCACAGTTTAGTTTTTCGGCGTCAATGTCATTTGAAATTGTCACATCTATTTTTCCAAACATCTTCTTTACGCTAGATATATTTAAATGTGCCAATCGTCTATGCCATAGTTGACATTCTTTCGAAATCGCTGTATTCGTCATTTTGTCGCCACATGGTTTGATCGTGTCCAAGTGATGTTTCTCTTTGATAAAATGTAAGGCTCCAATTTTGGTTGAGATCGCAATGGCAAAAGGACATTAACTTAGAAATAATATTTAAATTTAGGTTAATATTAATTATAGTATTTAGGGAGCATTGATCGGCCACGGTCAATGTCAGTTATCAGTGGAAGCACGTTCGTGTATATATATATATATATATATATATATATATATATATATATATATATATATATATATACAAACATGTACAACTTATAGACGGAGGTCAGGAATGTAGAAAATCATATCTATATTTCCTATAAATTAAGAGTTAATGAACCAGGATAGGAGAGTTGTTATTAATACTTTGAATAAGACGATTGGTTTTATATTTGTGTATTTTTAATGTATTAAACGTCATCCCAGTGATATTTACAGAAGCGATGTTGTTTATTTTATTCCCGCATACAGGTTGCTAGGTAAGTTGTTTCCTCCAAGGTATAATGCCTTTATGGTAAGCGTCGAGTATACGAGGGACCCTTACTAAGTAACCACCACATACCATTTTTTTAATTTTGCGAAGTAAAGTTTTACCGAACGAGTTCAACGGCGAAGCAAGCAAATTACAGTCATTTTTAGACTCATTAGATTTATTACAAATAAACGCGACTGGTAATGAGGAAAATGCTATTCTACTAATAAAAACGAGACTGACAGGAAAAGCTAGAAGCTTAATCACAACGGAAAACTCCATTGCAGACATCAAGAGTAAACTTAAAACGAGTATACGAGGGACCCTTACTAAGTAACCACCACATGTGAGACGTCTCCATTCGGTGTCATAATTTTCGAAGAATTGTTTTCGAAAACTATCCTAAGACCTCGTTCGGCTGCTAAACTCAAAGATACCAAATTCGTCTTCAGCTCAGATACATATAGAACGTTTAATAAAGTAAGTTGAGTCGATCCATTTTCGTCTGATAATTTCAAGTTCACATCTCCAAAACCGGTAGAAACGAGCATTCCTACACCTGCTACCTCAATTTTAGTTTCATGATGAATAAAATTTTGAAATTTTTCCATTGAACTCGTCATATGATCTGTCGATCCGCTATCCAATATCCATATATTTCTTTCAGTCCATTTATTTGCCATATAAGATAAACGATGATGATCAGCTAAATCAGGAGTAGATTTGATGGCACTAAACGCAAAATTGGAATTTGAGGGACCTGCTTCTTCTTTCGTCAACAACGGTTTTTCTTTTCCGACGGATAGAGGACAATTTTTTCCAATATGTCCAATTTCCAAACATCGGAAACACCTCAGAAATTCGTTCGAACGAGAGGGCTTCGTCTGATTTGAATTTTGTGCATGGACCTACCTATCTTCTTCCTTAAAATTATTAGTATTGGTTTGTCTATTGTGTTTATAGTTTCTTCCGTACTTTCTTCTTACTGTCAGTGCTTTTGCTTCGTCTTCACCTTCTGTTCCACATGTGTTTTCTATCCTCCTTTCTTCCTCCAACAATTTTGATTTCAGAGAGACCATATTCAAATCATCATTGTCTGCTCTGGTAGCTTGGGAAACCGAGTACCGTGAAACCAGCTTGAATTTTTTCATTGAAATCATACTCTGCACATTTGACTTTATGATAGAAGCTATTATGTCTCGCTAAATACTCATGGATTAGTAGTAGTAGTATTTACGAAATCCTTCAAGAGTAGTAACCCATGCCAAGTATCATATTTTGTGTGTATGCTTTCCAACGTCTCCCATACTTCTTTTGCCGTCTTGCACTCCATAACATCGTCGAGACTACCATTTCCAATCAACAGATATAATATCGACTTCGCACTGTGATCAGTCTTTTTATTTTTGGGTTCTTGAATTTGGGTATCATTGAAACCAGGATCTATAGCATTCCACAAATTCTTCACCTCCAGAATCCCCTGTGCGCGCATCGACCAATATCGATAATTCTCTGGATTAAGCTTTTCGATTTTTAGATCTTCCATCTTCGAATCAGATTCTTCGTCGTCTTTTTAGTAGGAAAAGTTCGTCGTCTGCTTTTACCTCGATTAAAAGTACGAATTGCGTCGTCTGCTGAAAACGTTCAAAACTTTATAATCCAAATCGTCCTGGGCCCATAACCTGTTATATTTGTAGCGTAGTTCCAACTATTTGTCCAATTTATAGGAAAATATAATGGTTTTTAAATAAAGAAGTTCTGACTTTTATTTTGACTTTTAATCAATAATTCCCAAAACATTCATGTAAACTATGGCAACAAGATACAGGATCAGTAGGAAATTATTAAGTCAAATCACTTCTAACAATTTTAAGGGTGTAAAACGGTTTATAACGATCTTCGGTAAAACTACGAGAACTATCGAAAAAGTTAAATAGCAAAGTTGTAGGCAATAAAAATATTCACAATTTTTGTATTTACACTTTTTTCAAATAACCTCAAAATGTATGCGGCAAATTCAAAAAACCGACCCACAAAAAAATATCTCTTTTCACGAAATTTGGTGAAAGCTGACTCTTTTATGTGCCAAACACACTGTAATTTTTTGAATTCGGAATATATATTTTTTCCACTTATTTTGATTTAATATCGAAAAAGCACCGAGCATTTTCAGTTGAAAATGCTGACGTCAAAAAATCTGAATTTTGAAAAAAACGGTTTGCTTTTTGTTCTTTGACATCTCTACTTTCTGACGGTAAAATTATGAACGTTAGCGTAGAAATTTGCTTTGGATTGAAAACAAAAAAAATTATTTTGATACGAGGAATTTAAAAAATGTGTCAGTTGTTAGGAAAAAAAATTATTTCAGCTAGAAAATTGAGGAAAATTCATTAAGATAGCCTTTTCCGGAAAACTATACATCAAAATCAAATACAGGTATATTTTTTGAATTTTGCGACACAAAATAGATACATTATTTTATATACCCAATGATGGCAACACAAATTTTACAATTAAATTTAAAATTACAATTTTTTACAATAATTTTTTTATTAAATTTATCTATTAAACCGTTTTAAATAATCCCCCCAAACACATAAATCTCTATGATGCCGTTTCACTTTCAACTTTTAAAAATAATAATTAAATAAGGGTTTTTTGATACTTAATTAATCAAAAATTAACTCTATTATACTTCTATTTGACTTTGAAAAAAACAGAATATGTTCACTTGACAATCAAAACTTACCTTAATATCAGCAACTTTTTTTATCAACGTCTTAAAATGATAAAAGTTATTAAAAAAAATATCTTCAACGAAAATGTGGTGCATTCTTATTACGAACAGGGTAGTACTAACTTACCCCACAACATTCACCCGCGCATTTTTTATTACAAATTCTTCCCAAATGAACTGAACTGTTAATAGAGAACCTTTCGTTTGAATCTCCTTAAAATAATATCGTTTCAAGTTACCTTCGACTGTTTGAAACAGAAAGTATTTGGATTGATCACCGTGAGCTCGAAATATACTAATAATTCTATATTTCCAATAAGAATATGCATAAAGCAGCTTGGAGGTCATTTTGGACATTTTTTTATAGGTCAGGTTATTAAAATTCTGCGTTTCTTGAAGTATTAATTCATATCTCATAATATACATTTGCTAATCTAAATGTAAAATCGCATTTCTTCCAGACACATACACATATATTGCATCCTTATACAGGGTGTATTTGCAAAATGTTGAATGAATATGTCATGAGTACTGTCCTGTAATCACATTTTTTAACGATCTGCACTCGAAAACATACAAACTCAATTGAATTTCTTGGAATGTAAATATCTTTTTAAGCTATAAAATAAAAGCTCTCGGTTACGGAGAGAGAAAATAATCAGAATTGTAAGTTTTGTTAAGTTATGGTTTTCCTTTCCTTTTGACTATATAATACTAAGTCTTAAATAAAAAGCAATCAATAAAAGACAGATTATTATAAAAAATATAATCCGAGAGCTAATGGCCTTTTTGCAAAGGTGTGCAGTTGTGAAACATATAGATTTAGTGATTGAAAATATGTAATTAATAAGTTAATTCTTTAGCCAAATATTAAGATAATTTTATAAGTACCTAGTTTTTTCCCGCGACTTCGTCCGCGTGGTGACCAACAACTGAAATCTTAGAGGGTACAATCAAATAATTCCTAGAATATACCTTTACAATATCTATATATATTCTGTTAAATTGACTACAATCGAAACAGTAAAATACTTGAGTTAAAATCTACACTTACATAAGCTTTGATAAAAGAAATAAACGAAAACTAAGTTTAAGTTAAAGCACTATATTAAACACACTAAATTTCAGCAAACATTCAGTAAAATAAATGAAAACGAAATTTTAAGTTAAAATACTACACTGAACACAATGAGTTTCAACAACGAAATTAACAAAAGAAGGAAACGCTACAGCTTTTGCTCACAACTCTGTCAGCGTGGTGACCACATCAGGCACGTAAAGGGTACATTCTACACAATACTCATATTAGCAAGGGTGGGTTTGTGTGTGTGTAACCTTCAAGAACTTAAGCCTTTTAGGGTGGTGTAAAAATGTATCGTGTTTATTATAGTATTTCTTTATAAACAACATTCTTAACCATTTTAGTGGATGGAGATAAAATAATCAGAGTGCGAGGTGAACTCACTCGAGAGATGCAACATCAAACTGCCCATGTGAAAAACAATACTTCCGCAAGTCGATTCCCGCAAATTTCAGAGTGTGGCCTTGATAAAAGTTCACTAGAAGTGGGGCGACAGCATTGAAGAGAAATTTTGGTAAATTTTTTACTTTTTAAAAATCGTTTAAATTTGTTGGCATGAAAAAAATTGTGGATTACACGTTCAGAAAATGTTTTGCGCGTGTTCGTGTCGCTTCGCCTCGGCTACGCAATACAACACACGCTTACCAAATATCATTCATTTCGTCCTCAATTATTTATCGAAGCAACCTTTATTTATACCTAATTGTTCTTGATTATATTTTAATTGAACTTCGTCAACTGGCGTGGACATTCAACTAAATAAATAATCTTAATCTGACAAAGTTAATGTCGAAATTAATAATTTATTATGTACAAATTTACAAAATGTTACAAAGTTGAGTTGTGAACGCTGAATTTCTATGGTTTCAGACCGGAAGACACTTTATGTTACGATTAGATGAATTTTAAACTAACTTTGTTATTGAGCGCTGAGCTCGATTCGATGAGTGTGTAAAACTCGCGTCGATGAATGTAAAACTCGCGTCTAGAAGTGTAGAACTGACGAGTGAAAAACTAACTTGGTTGTTGAGCCTTGCGCTCGTTACGATGAGTTAAAAACTTTGCTTTTGAGCGTTGCGCTCAACTCGATGAGTGTAGAACTGATTTCTTCACGTTGTGAGACGTGTTAAGTAGAAATCTGTGAGGGGCGTGTTTACACGTGGATTGGGTTGACCAAACGAAAATAAATATTTCCTATTGGCCAGCATCACCTGACTTGTCGGTTTTTTCCAGACAAGATTCAACTATGGGTGCCGCCAATATTAAGTTAAGTTTCTATGGAATACAACAATAGCAATTGTAACCTATTTACTCAGAAAGGTAATTCAAAAACGTTTTTCATGTCTTCCGAACCTCGACCATAAAATACTTGCATAATTGACACTAAAATTAAGGTTTTTACAATCCAGTATACAAATAGGGTGAAACGTGCTTTTTTCTCACTTCTTAACTATAGGACAATGTCGACTTTCAAAAAGGTGTCATTCATCTGCCCATACAAAAGAATTTACAATCATTGTTGGAAAACGTGATATTTACAAAGCATTCTGAAATTAAAATTAAAATATCCTTTGAATTTACTACAATAGAAAGATCTTATCAATTCTGCAACATATTTCTACAAAGCTATAAACTAAAATGAATTTACGCCTTAAATATATACAATAAAAAAAGGTAAGGCATACAAATGTCTCACATATTTTAAATGTATCTTAACAAATAAATTTCAAAATTTTACAATTTTGAACACTAATCATGCATGCTTTTGTTTCTGACAGTTTATGACGCATGAATACCAAAAATAATTTCATTTTTATTGTCATGCTTTTAATTTAGTTCCGTTAACTCATATTAGTCACTAAATACAAATACATGTTTTGTATTTTGTTATTGTTTCTGAATAACATGTAATGTACTATTGTACAAACATTATCTTAACCACCAAGGACGAATCCAGGTAAACGTTGTTGATTATCTTTTTAACATGAGTTAGTGAAATGTAATTATTTTTGTACTAACCGTGAAACCATTATAATTAATCTAATACCTTTTGATTACACCGCATATTTGATTGATAGATTCTCATATAATAGAGGAATAATACTGGGCTTTTGAAAAGTGTTGAAAGAAATCACGAAGACCAAAATATGACAGATACACGGCTCATATATGAAATAAGTACTGTGATAAAATCCTATGTTTTGTTATTTAATCACTTGTAATATATAATATTTCTTCTAGCTTATATTTAAAATTCCACCCTGTATAAATATTTCTTTAGAAGGGAGAGTGTGCACCTCCTTCGTAAGCTTCTAAAAACCACGAGGGTCGATTCAGGTACCTGCTATTTATAGATTAATTACTTTGTTTGTATTTTAAAAGAAAGGGAAACTTAAAAACATTTTTGTCAAAAGATATTGCTTCGAACAGAATAAAACGCACTTTCGAGTACAACGAATCGTTTTATTTTCCTGCCGTTACAGTACCTTCAAGAGATATATCTATCAGGGAAAAATCTAGAATATGCCATGGAGTCTATTATTAGAGATATTGAGGACTAAATCGACAAAAGGGGACTATGTCATTGTTAGTTGTTTAGAGCAACATGGGTTTACATCATGGGCGTAGCCAGCGAAGGGCAAGGAGAGGCAACTGCCCCCCCTGGAAGCAAAAATAAATTAAATCATTTTTAAATTTTAATAAACGAAAAATTCAATCTAAAATATACATACTTTTCTGTTATCTGTTTTATATATTTTGTTTGTTGTTGTGGTCTGGTTGCTTTTATGAACATTTTAAAATTAATTAATAAGCTCTAATAAATAAAATTATTCGCGTGTCCTTTGTCACTAAAATATATTTCATCAGCAAAAAACAAAGCTGTTTGAAAAATTGACATAGTGCTAAATATATATTAATAGCATTTTCGATCTATGCATTGGTGCGCACCAGAATTGTCCCACACCAGAATTGGATAAAAAGGAGTGTTTGATTTACTCTCAGTATATGTCAATTTTTAGTGTTCGATTCAACCACTTAACAGTCGGACATTTTTGAGAAAAATAGTAAAAATATTGTTACTTTCTTTTTGTTTTCATTTAACTACATTTTTTAATCCTATTAATGAATTAAAATAAATTTACTCAATAAGTAGTTTTAGTGTGAAATATTTTGTGTAACATTCAATACATAATCCTACCAACCAACCGGCGATGCGAATGTGCTGGCAATGGGAACTTGCACAAAAATTAAATTTGAAAAATATTTGTCACAACCGTAAGATAACATATTATTAAAAAGACCACAGTTTACAACAAAACTCATTTTTTATGTTTATATAAGAAATATAAGCAATTAAAATGTGTGAAATTCAAATCATTCTTGTACCGCTCCGCCATTGGCTGGGAGCAGCTGTGACATCAAACAGCTCGTTTGCCTTGCCGATGTCAATGCCCAAACGCTCTGACATCGTCCATAAATTCCAATTGGAATTTATGGACGATGGCTCTGATTCGTAGTCGCAGATACGGATTTGAGTCTTGCTACTGTGGATCCCGATCCCGATTTTGAAAATAATTCCAAATTTTCTTATATATCGGTAGAATACGATGAAGAATATACAGAGATGTTAATGGATGCCGAAGAAAATTTTTGGCGACACAATATATTTCCACATTTATATAACTCTGCTGAAAATATGACATAAATAAATTTTATATATATATATATATATATATATATATATATATACTCGTATATATAGGGTTGTCCAAAAAAACCGGAATTTCCTTTTTTATTGATATTTTTTTTATTTATAGGTCGATTTTATTGATGTCGGTTTTGTTTAAAAGATAATTGATCAAGACACACTACTAATCTAATATTTCGCGTTTTGTTTAAAAAACAAAATGGCGGACACATCCAAACTTTACCAAACTTTAAAACTGACTGGAAATTTTTTGTTTCGCACTGTATATGTTTGCGAATTATTTTACGAAAGTTCAGACATTTGTGAATGTAACGAGGGGTCAAACATAGAAATCGGTAAAAAATTGTCTGATGTATGGCTCGAAAAAAACAAGTATGTTATTACATAGTGAATTTTAATTTCTTTCGATATTATCTACTAAAAGTTAATTGAAACAAAACGTATTTTTTATGAAGAACACAAAACAATAACTAAAGTTAAAGAGATAATTAAACATTAATATGGCCACCATTAGCTTCAACTACTAGTTGAACACGACTTGGCCAGCTGTCGATTACTTTTCTAATATGTTCTCGTCTGATTTGGCCCCAACATTGAAGAATTATTTGTTGAAGTTCTTCGACATTTTCAAATGTTGTACCATTTTCATGAATTCTAGCCTCTAAATCGCCCCACAAAAAGTAATCGCACGGATTTAAATCTGGACTATTTGGAGCCCATTCGTGAGGCTCTAAAAAGTCAGCTACGTTTTCTCTTAAATAATTGAGGATATGTGGACTGGTGTGACACCTTTCGCCGTCCTAAAAACATATTCGCAACCATTCAAAGAGCAAAAAAAATAAAACATAAGCATACCTGCATAAAAATATAGTCCGGGGCTCGATCCTCTATTTCGGGAAGCATTTGTGTTAAAACGGTATCGCAGTAAGTTTGATAATTTAACCTGACGCCTTGATTAATAAAAATTAAGTTAATTTTTTGATTCCTCGAGATCACTGCAGACACCATTACGTAATTGCCAAACTTGTTTCTTTCCCTAAACAGGCGATTTAAGGGCACTTCCCTTTTGCGTTGGTGGTGAGGTATACATATTCTGTCATTTTGCGCGTTTTTCAGAGAATTTATTGTAAAAATCTTCTCATCAGCAAACCAGATTTTTTCAATTTCTCTTCTAGTCCTAAATTTATTTAAAAGATTTCTGCACCTCAGCAATCTTCTGGCTTTTACTTCATTAGTAAGTTCAAAAGAATATTCTCGTTTAATAAATTTAAGTCCTAGATCGATATTTATTATCCGGTTTACGGAACTACGGGAAATATTACACCTCCTCGCAATTTGCGGAGCACTTAAACTAGTACCAGGTGCTCTTTCAGGCCAAATTCGAAACTCGGAGAATGTTTTCCTAAATTAATTTAATGTAGTTATAAAACATAAAAAGATAAATTTGACAAGTGTCAACAATTCTGATTAACTACAAGCAACAATATTTGACATTCGCCCACTTGATTTTGGAAAATGTCGAAAGAAATTAAAATTCACTATGTAATAACATACTTGTTTTTTTTCGAGCCATACATCAGACAATTTTTGACCGATTTCTATGTTTGACCTCTCGTTACATTCACAAATGTCTGAACTTTCGTAAAATAATTCGCAAACATATACAGTGCGAAACAAAAAATTTCCAGTCAGTTTTAAAGTTTGGATGTGTCGCCATTTTGTTTTTTAAACGCTAAATCCCACTACGCAAAACATCTACTAGACACCAATCATTCATTGACACCTAACACAAAACTAGAAGTGCTGCATACTTGTGAAAAGAAACAAGAACTGGATTTCCTCGAAAAATTGGAAATTAGAAGACATTTAAGAAACCCACAATATGAAGTTCTCAACGAACAGTTAAATCTAGGGAGTTCTCCACTAATAAACTGTCTTCTTAAGTGATAATTGTAAAGATCATCAGATATAGTTTTCCTGGTTTTCTATATCATTGCACAGTTATACTGATCTTAATTGGAAAAATGATATCCAGGATATCACCATAGGGCTAATAATATCTAAGCTTCAATATTTGTAATATCACATCTTCTTCTTTTTTCTATAAACATATATTAAGTCAATCACAAGTTAGGTCACTTCTTGGTCTAGCCAAAAATAACTACTAAATATCAGGTAGGCATCAAATAAAATGTAACTTCTGTCATTCTGACGATGATATTGATTTATCGAAACAATTGTCAATTTTTTAGAATTTCCAATAACTTGTATTATATTGTGGAATTAGCTAGAAACCGTGAGTTTCATTTAAAACAGTAATATGAACAGATTCCACGAAGTAAGGGTCGAGACAGTTAATTTCGATATTTTTGTAATTTATGGGGAAATATCAGTTTGTTAGCAAGATACAACCTACGAAGTATATACAATCGACCAATTTTATGAATGGATATTATTCATAGCGTCTCAAAGATGAACCCTATTGATATTCAGCTCACTAACGCCAATACAACGAGTGCTGTGGTACTTGAAGTACCAAATTTTTGTCATTTTTGGAGAATTTTCAGTTTGTTAGCTCGATAGATTGTATATAAGTGACCAATTTTATGATTGAATATTGTTCAAGATGCCTCACATATGTACCCTACTGATTTTCAGGTGACTAGAACGAGTACAGCGGGTCCTATAAATCCAGATATACTACATTTTTGGTTATTTTTAGAGAAATTTTGGTTTGTTAGCACGATACATACTCCAAAGTGTATACAAGGGACAATTTTATGATAGAATAGTGTTCAGGGCCACAGATGCGGAAAACTTAGTTTTAATCTTTAAAACCGTTTATTCTTTAGTTTCTTTAGAGAATCCACCCAACTCCTTTTCGGGCATAGCCCAGTTGCGCCAATTTTAAAAAGGTACAAGAAATCGTATAACCGACCAGCCCCTAAAATCGCCATGACCCACTTGCGCTGGTTTTACTTTTCAAATAAAATACTTCAAATAATCATTGACAAAGTATACAAGACATTTATTCAAAGTGTACTAAACATTTATTTATATACAAATTTTATTATAATGATAAGACGCAATTTTACAAAATCGAACCTTTCAATTTGTCCTTGTTTAAATAAATTTAATTTTTCGGCTAAGATTTCAATTCTGTCTTTATAAGATTTATTTGTAATTTTAATTTGTAAATGAATACGATTAATTTTAATGTAAGTTTTAGTTTGAAATTCCTTCAATATTTGAGCAAATTTAAAAATATCCGGATGAGGTGCATAAAAAGTTTTAGTTAAATCGGAATTTGTTGTTGTGTAACTACTAGCTTCAGCACAAGCCCAAATTTTAGGAGGAAATTTAGAATCCTCGTCTATATAATTATCAACAAGATAATCAAAATATTTTCTCAATGTTGCGTCATTCGTCAACATTTGATCAAAATCAAAGGCAAAATAGTCTCCCAATGTTTCTGGCTCTAAAACTGTCAAGCCAAGTGTCCAATGTAAAATACTTCCAATAAGTGAATCATTGTTTTTGTATTCGGACATCGGACATCAACACTAAACTTTGGATTTTTCTAATCCAAGCTTAACTTAGATGAAATCTGCATCCTGTAATTTTTGTTTCTGGCCACATTAATCTTATGGATAAATGAATAGAGTTTTCAAAATCCGATATAACTTCCCCAGATAGCACCAGATATCCATGGGATGTTCTGACAGTCTTCGATTTGGAAGATATATATCCAAATATTATAGGGTTATTCTGGGGATATCTAGAATATCTGTGGGTATACCTAAATCGAATATTCATTGTAAGTCCAGTTGGAATATCCTCAGATTATTAATTTTAGAATATTAGAATCAAATAGTTCTAAGAATATTCTATGATTATTGATTTTTGTTCAAACGCTCTTTCTGTTCCATGCGCATGCGTCAGTAGTTGACAGTTGACGGTAACGACCATCTTATATAGGTTATTGTTATTGTTAAAATAGAGTCGTGGTATGATTAATTATTTTTGATCATTAATTAATTAGTCAATTTTTTGTCAGTGTGAAGTTGGTTAAATATGTTTCTACGGTGTATTCTATGCTACGGGTGGAACTAATACATACGACCTCACGCATCAAAACAGGTACGTTTTATTATATTTTTTAATGTCTGTTGATTTATCAATGCATTTTTTAGAAAATTATCGATTTGCTGCTAAAACTTCCAATTAATGATGAGGCGAATTTTTAAGAAGTTGAGTCAGCTTTGCTGAACAAAGAATCCTATGGATTTTTTGTAAGTTGAACATTCAATATTATATCCAAATCAAAATGAAACTGCCTTGAAATATTGGAGTATCTATGTGTTACTTTTTATATTTTAGTGCATGAAAATGTTAAAATAATTGTTGATTTCCTAAATTTTTGCAACTACATTAATGTATAAATGTTTTTCTCACCAGCATAACTCCCAATAGCAAAAGTATGCTTGTATCTGAGGAGAAATTTACCTCGTTGCTAAAGGTACAACAAAATTTTATTTTCTCAGGTAGTTTCATGTAATTATGCTACCGAGATTCAGCAGGTACAAATTGATATCCTAGTTTTACGCATTCTTGGCTTAGGATTTCAAAACATTTTAAATATGACTTGTGCGACTTATTTGGCAGTAAACGAAAAACAAGAGGAACATAGTGGCCGTTTTGCATACCGTGTATAGTAAACAATTGTAAAAAGAATTTTGGGGCATATTTAAAAGTGCCATCTACATAATATATTGTTTTACACTGAACTAGAAACTTTAAATTAGTAACACAAGAAAAAGTTACAATATTTGATTCAAAATCATTCGCTAGTAGAAAATGTTCTCCCTCTTTAAATGTTTGAATCGACATGTCGTTCAGAACAGTTTGTAGCTCACCAATATTTATTTTTATTAGTGGTAGAAACATTTTTCATCAGTAGTTGAAAAAAACAGATTAGGCTTATTTTTAGGTCCGTCAAGCTGCCCCCACGGGTTAGATTTTTTCTACCAAAATGCTAGCACAGATAAAGGACACCTAGCACAACCTAGCACACCATTTTTTATAGCTAGCACACCAACAGCTTACAATAAAAATGCTCTTGAATTCGGGTGGGGCCAGGTTAACGCTAGCCCCCCCCCCCCGGTTGGAATTTTGTCGCCAAAATGCTAGCACAGATAAAGGACACCTAGCACAACCTAGCACACCATTTTTTATAGCTAGCACACCAACAGCTTACAATAAAAATGCTTTGGAATTCGGGTAGGGCCAGGTTAACGCTAGCTACCTCCGGTCGGAATTATTTCGCCAAAATGCTACCACAAACGAAGAACACCTATCACAATCTAGCACACCATTTTTAATAGCTAGCACAGCAACTACACTTTTAATTCTGGGGAGTGGGACGGAGGCCAGTGAAATAACGCTATACTTACTCGATGAATAAATAAATGGATACATGAATAGGTTGAATATATATGTAAAACGGCTGGTTTAATTGTTTCTTACTGTAGTTACGAAAAATTTTCGGAATATTCCACTCATATGGTAAAAATTCCAAATGAAGCAAGATCTTTTCGGAGATAACTCTCCGGCAGTGCCGATAATTTCCCTTTTAAGTCCGTATCTAAGTAACGTCTAAGTAACAATTGTTGTTATTATCATAATTTTAATTTAAAATATCATTAAAATATCACGGTTTGAAAACGATTCTTCAAGTTTAATCCAAAAATAAGTTATTGAAAATGGGTAATTAAATACCATGTAATGTTGTTTAAATAATATAAATTTCGCATTAATACAGTTTTATGTCGTCTAATCAAGAAATATTCTATCGAATTACACTCATGAAAATAGTTAGATCATTAGTTTTACTTATATAGTCCATGTTACTTAGAAAGAATACATATTATTACAACCATCAGCCCTTCGGGGAAACCCTTTCTTAACCCAAACATCTGATTCGGCCAGTTTGGATGTACCTACAAGGATTTTATTTACTCTTAAGACCCATAAAAACGGCATTGTAAAAATGATTCAAATTTTTATGATAGACTTGGTTTAACGACCCTTTTAAAAAGTCCGATGAGAATTTCAGATGGATTATACCTAGTTTTTAGAAAAATAAGAATACCTATGTCATCAATTTTGCTGCCTTCCATTTAATACCCATATTGTAAGAAAGCAAAAAAATTAGTCCACTTTCTTTAGTCCGCCAACTTTGGTGATCCGCCATGTTGAATTTAGAATGACGTCACATACCTAATTATGGATTGGCATGCAAACTAGACGTATATACAGAATTTCAAATCAATCGGTTGAAGATATCTGCTTCAAAACTGAGTTGCAAGATTGCAACCGAACAAACATACATTGCCAGTTACATACTAAAAACTTTGAAAAATACATAGTAGTGTTGGTGTCTTATGATATGCCACAGAAATATTCGAAGCTCTGATTAACCGGCTCTAAGAATTAAAAGCTGCACGTTCTAAGTTAACTTGGGAATTTAAAAAAAATCTGATAGTGAAATGTAAAATTTATTTTATCATGACAATGGTTAATTAACCATCAACTTCGGCAATAAATATTCTGGCAAATTTAAATATAAAGTTTGAGTGTTTCTTTTAAATAAGGACTACAGTGAACCACGATCAGTCTAAAACATGTATTCTCAATATATTGGAACATTTTTAGGGATCTCAGATTGCACAACTTTGTCCAAAGTATATATCCAACACGGCTTCGCTTTTTTGGACATTTATTTATCCAGCATGTCTGTACACAAACATTTGTCGTTGCCTTTTTTAGTGTGACGTAATTTGCAACTTATTCGTGCACGAATTGTTTCTGATTCCGTGACTAAATGGTTGAATTTAATTATTTTGTTTTATTAAAATTACTATTATTTTAACAAAATTATTTTTAAAAGTGATGGTTTTTTGTATTCTTTCGTTTTTTAGCATTAATTGAAAATAAATAGATTATTATTAATTAAATAATAGTTAATTATTAATCAAATATCCTGCTAGATGGGAAAATATAGATATCATGCACAATCTGGCAACATCTGTTTAGGGGCCATTTTTTATAGGAAAAGGATGTTTAGGGACAAATACATCCAACATTATCATTCATTCGTGTAACCATAGCATTATTTTCCGGACGCCCCCCACCCGCTGAATTCAAAAGCATTGTTGATGTACTAGCTATTAAAAATTTTGTGCTGGGTTGTGCTAGGTGTCTTTTCTTTGTGCTAGCATTTTGGCGAAAAAATTCCAACCGGAGTGGGCTAGCGTTAACCTGGCCCTACCCGAATTCCAAAGCATTTTTATTGTAAGCTGTTGGTGTGCTAGCTATAAAAAATGGTGTGCTAGGTTGTGCTAGGTATCCTTTATCTGTGCTAGCATTTTGGTGAAAAAATTCCAACCGGAGTGGGCTAGCGTTAACCTGGCCCCACCCGAATTCATAGGCATTTTTATTGTAAGCTGTTGGTGTGCTAGGTTGTGCTAGGTGTCCTTTACCTGTGCTAGCATTTTGGCGAAAAAATTTCAACCGAGGGGGGGGGGCTAGCGTTAACCTGGCCCCACCCGAATTCAAAAGCATTTTTATTGTAAGCTGTTGGTGTGCTAGGTGTCCTTTACCTGTGCTAGCATTTTGGCGAAAAAATTTCAACCGGGGGGGGGGCTAGCGTTAACCTTGCCCCACCCGAATTCAAAAGCATTTTTATTGTGAGCTGTTGGTGTGCTAGCTATAAAAATTGTTGTGCAAGGTTGTGCTAGGTGCCCTTTATGTGTTCTAGCATTTTGGTAACAAAAATCGAACCGGGGGGGGGGGCGCTTGACGGAGCTCTTATTTTTACCATCGGCGCAACTGGGTTATCATAAATTGCCGACCCTTTTGAGACCCGGATTAGACCAGGTAGAATAGGAGCAATGGGGTTATACCCTCCTTTTCTGAAATGTATCAGATAATAATTTCTCAGAACGTAAGAGATGTTTATCCAAATACGGAAATTGCGAATTTTTTTGACGACACCAATTGCAAATTGTTCTGCTTAACGGTCGTTTTCAATTCTAAAACGAATTAAAAACTATTTACGTACTTCAATGTCTCAAGATCACTTGTTTGGCAAATTCTAAATGTAAATTCTGCAACAGTGTATGACTTAGACCAGGGGTTCCCAAACTTTATTGTACCACGCCCCCCTCTGGTTATTTGGAGACCCCCCACGCCCCCCTACACATATCAGCTTTCCATTTTGCAATACCCTATTTCCACGGTGCCGTACATACCAACTCCTACTTGTACAAGTATGTGCCTACTTGATACGGTGAGTAGGTAGATTTTTCGATCACTGTTAAATGCGGTAACGCAGAATGGAAAGATTCAATAATTGTGCGTATGGTGAAAATTAAAACAAGTATTACATGAAAAACGAATATAATTACTGATACAAAATTTAACATTGTAACACAGATACATTTTCAATTTAAGGGACGTGAAACAATAGGCCTACCTACTTACAAAAACAAAACATAAAATGTAATTTAGTGAGATGGGTGCGCTTACATGTTCTAGATAAGTTGACAGATCCTGGGCTGAGTTTCAGACGAAGCACAGCGTAGGTCACTTTCGACATCAGGTTTGTTGCGGTACTTGGTTTTGATCGCCACAAGAGTTGAAAACGCTTTTTCGCACATGTATGTTGTTGAAAAAGGCAAGTACATCCGAACAACTTTCTCTGAAACACTGGGGTAAACTTTTAAGTACTTTAACCAAAATGAGGGCTTGTCCATTTTGTCAAAATCGTATCTTGCAGCAGAGTCATTTTTTATTTCTATTCCCTCCTCTTGCAACTCTTCTGGCAGCAACTGTATGTCCATGTTGAACGGATCGGTTGATAGTTTGTAAAACTCCTCTGACAAGTTAGGAAAGTACCTGCTGAACTCCTCCTTGAGGTTCTTCAAATGGTCAATTATCAAGTTTTTCAAAAGCGGTCCTTCAAAAACGTCCTCAAAACATACTTCTTCTGAGACTGACACTACTTTGCTGAAACTTGAATAGTTGCTGGGGTTCATTGACACTTTACGTATCCAAAGTTGTAGTTTCTCAACGTACATCTTGATGGCATCCCGATGTGTTACTATATTTGAGTCTGCACCTTGCAGTCTCAAGTTTAGGTTATTTAACGTGTCAAAAAAGTCTGATAACTAGGCCAAAATCACTTGGTTACAGGGTTTTTTGAACTCTGCACTAAGCTCGTTTCGTTTCTGCTGTGCCAAAAACGTTATCACTTCATCACGGAGTTCAAATAGTCTTCCCAACATATTGCCTTTTGATAGCCATCGTACTTCTGTATGAAATAGCAGCGTTTTGTGATCACTTCCTAAATCTTCACGCAGAATTTTAAACAGTCGAGTATTTAATGCACTGTTCTTAACGTAGTTGACTACTTTAATACAAAGCTTTAAAACAGCATTGAGTTCGTTAGGAAGAGTTTTTGCTGCCAAGGCTTGGCGGTGAATAAAACAATGAATCCCAACCACATTAGCATTCTTCTCTTTGACCAACTGCACAAAGCCTGAACGAGAACCCAGCATTGAAGGAGCACCATCTGTGCATACACCAATAAGTTTTTGCCAAGAAAGTTCGTGTTTCTTAAAAAAGTCTGATACTGCTTCCATTACATCTACAGCTTTAGTAGTGGTCAACAGCTCAGTATAAAACATCAGTTCATCCTTCATTCTTTCATTTTCAATGTAACGAACATATACAATCAAATGAGAGCATTGTGCTATGTCTGTACTCTCGTCAAGCTGGATAGCAAAAAACGAGGATTTTTTTATTGCATCAACCACCTGGTTTTTAATGTCCTCGGCCATATCATCAATGCGGCGTTTTACGGTGTTGTCTGAAAGTGGTATTTGTGATAGCTTTTGCCTACTATCAGTTCCAAGGACAACATCGGCTGCTTTTAAAAGGCACGGTTTAGCAAGCGTTTCACCAATAGTGTGACTTTTCTTTTCCTTAGAAATAATAAGAGATAATTCATAGGAAGCTTCAAGCACTTTTAGAGATGACTGAGCAGCATATCCAGTGCTATCTAACTTCATGCGCTTTAAATTCTTAGATTTTGCAGCGAAAAACTCTTTAGGTTTGTCCTTTAAAGAGGCATGTTTGGTTGACAAATGTCTCAGAAGACGATTAGGCCTCATCGCGTCATTGCTTAATACCTCATAGCAAATAACGCACTGAGGGTGATCAAAATTATCTTTAAGCAAGGAAACAAACCCATATTGAATATAATCGTCAATATACTTGCGTTTCTTTGCCGTGTTCATCTTCTCTGATTCAGCTTCACACAGAACTCACACAACACAAAAAAAATTACTCCAATTCAAACGTCGCAGCAATTACAGAACACCCACAATACAGCAAACACGCTGACTGATAATTCACGGAAAGCACTGTTGGCACAACGGACTGTCGAACGGACTAGTTACAACGCAAGCACTGAACAAACTGCAAGGATATTGACATTGGATTGAAGATGCGGTCGGGGTGGGCGTGGTAGGGGTGGTGGGACACTCGCACTCACGCCAAGGCCAAACGGAGGTATCGGTACACACACCCGTTGCGTCTGACAGTAACTGCTATGGAGGGGGACGGTTTTGAGAATATTGAACTCTTGTGTGTTTTGTAGTTTTAAAAACTGTAGCCTTCTTTGATAAAGTTTACAACTTTGCAACGGGGAAATTTACGCCTTTTGTAATGGGGGAATTTACGTTCTTTGAAATGGCCGGTTTGAGTTCGGCAACACTGTTCTCTTATTTGCAAATTAATTGTTTTTTAAACAAAGGATTTTTGATCTCTTTTATTTTAAACAATGGCTTTAATTTTTTACAAACACTTGACCATTATGTCAAGTGAATATTCTTTATGTGGAAACGTGGACATTGGTAAAAAAAACGTGGAAATTGAAACATTACAAAAACAATTTTGAAAACTTAGAAAGACTTTATTTAAAAAATCTGAGGAAATTATTTTTGTAATTTTTTTAATTTATTTCATTTGGGTGTCACGCCCCCCCCCCCCTGGACTTTCTCCACGCCCCCCCCCTGGACTTTCTCCACCCCCCCCCCCTAACCCCCCTAAACTGGGGGGCGCGCCCCCCAGTTTAGGAACTACTGATCTAACTAGATTTTCTTACAACTATCAACATATCCGAGGTCTTTTTATTTCATTTCATATCTTTTTTAACTGTATTAGGATATTTAATGTTCTTTTTATTTCCAAAAAAATTTAATCTACTGAATTAAAACTCAGCTTCTCTAAAAACTATCCCTATTAATTAAAAAGTCTTAGACTATGAGGACCTTATAGATAGTGTTATATTTTATTTTGCGAACCGTGTTTTTTGTAGAATATACTTACGAACACGTGTGTGTTCTTTACGTTATTCGATATTATATGATCGTTCTCATGAAATGGTTACGACCGCGGGTGAAGGGTAAAGAGAGCTGTTTTGGGATTGGTATGTGTAAAAATGTTTAGTCTAGATATAACCACAAGACCGAAGGGAATAAAGTTAGACAGTTACAGTAACACAGAGTTTCATTATAATATTCTACCCTTTTTCTAATCTTACAATAGATTCTCGGAAATTATAGTATGTACAAAAAGTACGAGGAGTAATAAACCCTAATTAAGTATGCAAAACCTTTACAGGGAGCACCATGAAATTTTTGATAAATCTCTTACTTTAAATTACATTTCTTCCGTAAATCTAAAAACCAGGTAGATCGACCCCGTATTTGTTTCAGTTGTAGCAAAGTTTAGGGTTTATTCATTGTTAAAGGATTAGCAGATAAGCAATAACGCAATGCAGTGGTGTGTATTTTGGGAAAAAAATACGTTTTAAATTATAATATAATAAAAAATGGAAAGAAATAATTATTGGAATACATTTATTACTTACATTTTATTCTATATCCGACTCGGAAGAGGAAGAATCGTTGTTGACATTAATAATAATAGGGTCGATTGAATCATCACAAATATTGTCAATTTTCCACATATTTGCCTCTACTTTGATAACATGCTCGATACAGTTTGTCCAATTTTCCTTACTCACATGACTTACACTCTCAAACAATTTCACAACATCGTTTATTTTAAAAGTAGTATTTTTTTTTCCAACTTCCCCCTTTACCTGAGCCAATATTAATTTTATGGGATTAAGCTCACAATGATAAGGGGGAAGTCGAAGAACTGATATACCACGAGAAGAAGCCATTTCTTCTACAATGTAGGTTTTGTATTTATTCTTGGTAATTTTTGCAATTCTGTAAAGTTCTTTCCTTAGTGGATCTTTTGGAAACTTAATATTTTTCGAAATAAGCCACTCCAAAAGCTCTGCTTCACGCCAACGACTTGTGGGCAATGCTTCTCGTAACCGTGAACGGTAACTTGCGTTGTCCATAACAATAACAGCCCCTTTTGGAATCAGATCCAACATTTGAACAAACCATTCCTCGAAGACATCCCCATTCATATCTTCGTGATAGTCCCCCGTGCGTTTTGAAATAAAAGTTAATAATCAACCATCAACAAAACCTTCAGAACTTCCAACATCGACAATGATAAGTCTTTTTCCTTTTCCAGATGGTGGCTGCAAACCTAACGACAAACCTTCCACGAATGCCTGCCTTCCGCTTTTAATGTTTTCATCTTGCCAAGATTTGGAAACTGTATATCCAGCATTTATCCATGTTTCGTCTAAGTAGAAGATTTTCAAATTTTGTTCTCTGGCATGTCGAATGCTTCTTAAATAGTCTCTTCTCCAAAAAACTATTTCCGGTTTATCTATCAAGAGAGATTTTCTATTATGTTTTGTATATCTGAAACCCACATCTTTCAAAAGTTTGCATAATGTCATTCTGGAGAATTTTGGATAGTCCGTATCTTCTTGCACTGATGTCATAATTTTGTCAAGTGTTGGAATTTCCTTTCGTAAGTAAAATCCATGGACTTTAAGCCTTAGTCTTTATTTTAATGACTCATCGATCTCAATTGGTTTTCGGCCTGAAGGAGTTTTAGGGGGTTGAAGAGTTCCATTCTTGCTTTCTTTTAGTAATCTATAAATTGTTGATTTAGCAACACACAACATAGCAGCCGTTAATTCCACAATATCATCAACACTTGCACTTGGATCCTTGTTTTTCAATGATATATAACAATTCAATATCAGAGTTTTTTCATTTAAAGATAATGGACCTGTTTTTGGTCGTTTAGATGGTCCTTGGCTTATCGACATTGTTTGGTACTTGCACAATTAACATTCAACAAATGTTTTAAATATATTCCAACTGTTTACAATATTATGACAACCATACAACTTCATACAACTTTACTCAAAGAAGTAATACTAAGTACTTAATGTACCTACTTTCTTTTAAAATAATATTCCCGATAATGTTTCCAAGAAAACTGGGTTGTTTGGAAAATCCCTCTCAATAATCGAATAATCTGTAAATAGGTGTAATCGTATTAAGCCGATTACAGTAGGCCACTTGCCATTTAAAATTTCTGAGAAAAATTCCCCAAACACTACATATAGGAGTAATACAAATAAAAAATATTATGAATAAACGGGCATATCCGAACTCTGCCACAAAATAAAATTTTACCTGACTTGTATCAATTTGAGGATTACTGAAATGTTCGAACTGTGCCGCAACCATTTAGTTTAATTCTATTAGAGTCATTAGGGTTTATAATAGATAAAATTTCATCTCTGTCAAGCTTGGTTTCGTAAGATTCAGGAGTTTCATTTGGTACAAGAGTACAGACAGAAAGGTTCTGTAATTGGCGAATACTTAAATGTACATTTCGGTATTATGTATCTTAGTCCTGAGGAAGTTGTAGAATTTTTTTATAATGAACTACATTTTTTGCTTCCGAATGACGAAAGAGTTATAGAATTTCGAAATTATGTCAATAAAACATATATAACGCAAAATTCGATATTTCCACCACTTATTTGGGCAAATAATGCATCCTTTTTTAAGAGAACAACGAATTCTTGTGAGAGTTTTCATTCGCATTTCGGTGCTTCTTTTTACAAAGCACATCCAAACATTGTTCAATTTACTAGTGTGTTATTGGATTTACAAACGGAGGTATACGCGAAAATTCATTCGGCAAACCAAAGCCAGAAAAAAACCAAAAAAACTATTAATGTTAAAATTAATTTCATTAATGATCATTTGGATCAATATAGGAAAAATGTTCTTTCTCGCTTTATGTTTGTGAGGACGGTTGCATGTAAAAATATTCCACACGTTTAAGTTTTTGTTTTTTTTATATGTTTATGTATATTGAATATATTTTATTGTAATGTAGATGTAATGTAGATGTAATTTTTTAGAAGTGGCAAATATACGTTGAAAATATATGTATGTTATTAATATTTTCTTATATTAAATTTGAGTACCTAAAGTTCAAGGTAAATTGTTAAATCGGATTAGGCTATTAGACCCCTACTGGTTTGGTAGTTAATCTCCAAAATTTTAAACACTGGCAGAGTTCGAACAACCCGTAATGACTACCTGCATTTTGTGGCAGAGTTCGGATACTCCGGAATAAACTGTGTTGCCTTTCTTTATCAAACTTACTAAAATTTATGTACCTCTATCACTTTTTTTTATTAAAATTAGTACATCCCGTTACCTCTGACCTAAATCGTATATTCTTTAGCATAGCTGCAACTCATTCGTTCAATACAAAATGTACCTTACGGTATACCCTCTTAAAATATATTTTGGTACGTCTATGAAATCTACTTAAATGAATGATTTATTACTCCTTGTCCTTTCTATATAGACTATAAAGTGAGGAAGAAACAATTGTAAAGTAGACATCAATAACTAATTTTATAAATATCATTTTGATATTAGTTGAGCAAGTTACACCTTTAGTTAATAATCAGTAACAGTAAATCAGTAAATAAAGTAGGTTAATTAAGCCGGTACTTAATAAGCTATTGTTTGTGAGATAATAGATAATAAACAAAAATTAATGGAAATGTTTAGTGTATCAGAATAAACTATTTATTTAAATAAATTCAGTTTTCATCTTCTTTTTCCTATTGAATAAAAATTTGCTTATTTAATTTTCACTTAACCTCTTGGTATTGTAAGGTATTTTTACCGGCAAAACACTAATGAGCGGGGAAAAGGGCCGGTAGCTGTTAGACTGCCTAGGGGCGGCAAAAACCTAGATACGGCCCTGATACTGTCGCAGAACAGAATGTACTGTTATGAAACAGCACACTGGTATAGTCCCTGAATCCGACTCTGCCTAAGCTATGAATGAAAGTTAAAATTATGGCGGATGCGCAAGGATTTCTTAGAACTGTTTACGATTGTTTTTGTGACCAGTCTTCTTATCTAGAAAATGCCAGAAAGCCAATTGTTTTTGTGTAGGCCGCAACCTAGAATTATCTAGTAAAAAAGGCACTAATATATAAAGAACCGACCAGGGAGAGTTAGTTTAGGTTAAGGAGTGATCTCGACAAATAAACAAGAATACACCGAAATAGCGAACAGTGAAGTGTTGATATAAATTAATAATTAAGTTTGTGTGTAAATAAATTAAATTTGAGTGAATAGTTAAGTATATATAAATTAAGTGTATTTAAAAAAATTAGTAAGTAGCCATACCGTGTGTTTAAAGTTTATTCCACCAGTTTACTGTTTAAATAAATAAAAAAAACATTAGAGTATATATCCGGTGAAAACCCAAGAATGTCCGACAGCGTCTATTAATTGAGATGTGAGGGTACAAAGTAAAGGCATTAAAAATTGAGGTTATAAAACCTGGGTTAACTTTGTATTTCGAAAAATAATGAAAATAGACGAACTACCACGTCAAAAAATTCACCAATCGTTTGGAAACGACATCTATGATGGGTTCCACGTCTATGTGTACAAAAAGGGCCTAAATGACGAAATATGTGAGGATTGCTGGAAATGGGATTAAAAATAATATTTTCGAGAAGATAGATGAAAATAAGACCAAATAAGCTTTTCACTGATGTATGTATGTATGCTTGATGCTATTATGCCCTTTTTCTCGACTCAGTTTCCGAGGATTGTCTCTGAAACCAGTAGTTCTTTTATTGCTAATCCTTTGATGAATCATAGGATTTCACCGAAAGAAATCAATTGGCGTTGTTCATTTTATGATACAGTATTTTTTTAAGTAATAGATGACATAAGTTGAAAAAGATTTATTTAAAAAATCGCAAAGACCAAAATATAGCTTGATATTTTAATTAAGATTTTCAAAAGATTCATCTATGAGAAAAAAATCAAGAGTGGGTTATGGGAACACATAATCGAGATTTGGGGAAGAAAATTGAGTTCATAAAACGATGTTTAAATTTGAGTCTCTGTATCTCAAAAAATAATATGAATCTAAATGTGAAATTTTCAGAACTTATAGAATGATTTTTTTGCTGTCGATTGAGTACGCATATAAAGAAGAGCTGAGGTTAGTAATTCGGAAATGAGCTAAAACAAAAAAATTGTATGGTTGATTTGATGATCCTTAAGACGATTTAGAGAATAAAGGATGAATTTTTGTATGTATTTAATTTGTAGAAAAATTATTATACCTACTATGAAAAAGGAGAGGTTTCTCATGCTGAAAATTGTAGAATGTTTCACTTTACTTTCCAATTTTCATTATCTATTATTTAAATTTTTCATTGTTCCCAATTATTTCACACAAACAGTTGAAATATCGATTTTTGCTTTGTTGCATTAATTTTGAATAAGAGTTTTTGTTTAAATGAAAAAAATCAAAATATTATAAAAAATAAATTCTTAACAGACGTGAATTTATTATTTCTTTTTGATAATATATTCTTTATTATAACAATCCTTACCTTTTGATGAATAAATTGAAAACCCGAACTCTCTATTAACACTCAAGTCAATGAAAAAACCTTTTCAACAATACCAAGGCAAACGTACTAATGTTTTTACATGAAAAATATAAACGCAAAAACTAAACACTCCATTAAACACATTTTAATCTAATCTTAGAAGCACTTTAACCCAAAACAGTTGAAACAACACAACTAATTCATAAGCATAAGTATATTTATAGAACTTCTGTATGCATCGAATGCTTTCAATAAATTGTACTAACAAATTAATATTAAAGATATTGAAGCGATTCTTTGAAATAATATAAGATGAGAATTTCAATTAGCTTGCAATAATGAAAAAGTATTGACGATTTGTCATCTTTTTTGTTGTTCCATGCAATTCTTAAATATCCTTGAAATAATGCTTTGGTTACATTATTAATTATAACAAAGGAATATACTGAGGGACATTGTTTAATCATATTGCTACAGAGTGTTTCAAAAATAGTGAATTTCATTTCGTGTAAGATAAAATTAATTTTAGAATAAGATCATAGTGTTTAGTGGGTCTACAAAAAGGCATTTTATAGCACTAGAAAGATAATATTCTCAATAATCACTGTCAATAACCACACTCTGTTTCCTAATGTGTGTGAGAGAAATTTACATAAAATATAAATATACAGGGACAGATGGAAACAAGACGGACAACTTCAAGGTTGAATTGTAAAATTTACAGTACCAAATGGAAATAAAAGATGCTCAACTCCAATGTTGAATTGTAAAATTTACAAGATGGAAGCATTATGCAAACTTCAAGGGTGAATTGTAAAACTTACAGTGACAGATGAGAACAAGACGGACAACTTCAAGGTTGAATTGTAGAACTTACAAGATGGAAACTTCAAGGTTGAATTGTAAAATTTACAGTACCAAATGGAAATAAAAGATGCTCAACTCCAATGTTGAATTGTAAAACTTAGAAGATGGAAGCATTATGCAAACTTCAAGATTGAATTGTAAAACTTACAGTGACAGATGGAAACAAGATGGACAATTTCAAGGTTGAATTGTAAAACTTACAGTAATATAGATGGAAACAAAAGATGCTCAACTCCAAGGTTGAATTGAAAAACTTACAAAATGGAAGCAATATAGAAACTTGAAGGTTGAATTGTAAAACTTACAGTGATAGATTGAAACAAGATGGACAACTTGAAGATTGTATAGTAAACTTACAGTGACTGTTTTTAAAATTGTTTACTTATTGATACCTATATACCCGGAATCAGTCCTAAATTAGGGACAGAATGTCACTAATGTTAAAGGAATCAGCATTTCAACAACAACAACAAAATTTAGAAAAGGATTTGCAATTTTCCCTACATTTCGTTCACTAATTCCACATATGCGTATCCCCTATAGATAACAAAAAATCAATTTATAAGCTGAGGAAATTTCATATTTATATTTCAATCATTGTCCAAAATATAGAGCGTCAAATTTATGACCCCATATTTCGGTAAACGCTTTTTTGCTTTCCTATATCTCGATCAATTGCCCCCGTAGGTATCGTTCAATTTTTTTCCACGTGGATAAACCCCTTAGGAGTATCCACTTCTAATATGAGTCTGCTATCCACCATATTTTAAAGTGTGTCAACACTGTCCTATTAAAAAAAGTTGAATAATAATTATGGAAGAACGGTCAGTCAAAAACATTCCATTCTGTACACACATGGTGAACAGAATTTTTTTACAGCGTTTGTTATTTCTTCGTACACGAATTCTGGTAAATTCTTATCGACGAATCTTGTAACTTATGAGATGAGCCACTTTAAAATGACGTCATGGCTTTAAATTAACTTCCTTTATTAGTTTTTTTTTTCATTTTAAACCTGCCGGAGGCTTGATATTTATTGTTCGAAATAATAGTGGTTTGACCACTCTGGGAGTCTTGTGCAATATTTCTTTATTCATATTCTTTGTTATGTAGAGCTTAACAGGTTGCATATAGTGTAGTTGTAAAATAAAATATATCTACTGTAACAAATTACAATTTTAATACTAATAATAGGAGAGAGAAGTTTTATTTTTTAAGTGGATAAATTTTAATAGAATGTAAGAAATATTAGAAGGTTTATTAAATTTTGTAGGGTAACCACGAATTTCGTAAAAAGAAGAGTCGCGCTATGTAGAGTATAACTGGTTGCATAGAATGTAGGTTTAAAATAAAATATATCAACTCAAACAATTATAATAATAATTTGAAAGGAAATTCATAACATGGAGGAAAGAAGACTCGGTTTTTGAGTAGATGGCTTTCAATTAAAAGAAAGAAATATTAAAATGTTCACTGAAATAAGTACGATAACCACGGATTGATATGTAGTGTGTAACTGGTTGTATATGGTTTGTGTTTAAAATAAAATATACAGAAACATTTTTAGTTTTATACTTTGAAAATAAATTCGTAACGTGGAGAGAGAAGTCTTATTTTTTAAATGGATAAATTTTAATCAAATGTGAGAAATCTTAGAACGTTTACTAAATTTTAAGGTAACCACGAATTCAGTTAAATAAAAAAATAATCGTGCCATGTAGGGTGAATGCATATAGGTGTGTCCACACTATGTCGATCGACACCGATCGACAAAGTCGATCGACAATGTCGAACAAGTCTGGACGTGTCGCTAGACATTGTTGAGCGGTGTCGAGTCGAGTCGAACGCAACCCGAATCAGGTCGGTCCGGATCAAAGACAGTCGAGTCGAAGGCACCAGTATGGACGTGTCGATCTTGTCACTGCCGTTTTAAAAAATAGAATAGTGCTATACTGTTGTACAAGTGCTTACATTTTTATTGAAAATGAATTGGAGTGATACCCAAACGTCGAATTTTATTGAAATGTACCGTGATCGTTCTTACTTATGGGATTCAAGTGATGTTAACTATAAAAACAGAAACAAACGGCATGATGGTTTGGTGGAAATTGCGGTGTCATTTGGCATTGAAAAAGTGGAGGTGGAAAAGAAAATTAGAAATTTGCAAAGCCAATTTGCAAGGGAGAAAAAGAAAGAGAGCGAGTCGAGGAAGACCGGGACTGGCGCTGATGACGCCTATACAAGCAAGTGGTTTGCCTACAAAGCTTTGATGTTCTTGGCAGATAGGAACAAACCCAGGAACACTCAGGATACAGAGGTAAGCTAATTTGAGATCTATATTTTCATTTATCACTAATTTATTAATCAAAATTACAAAAATATGTCGAACTACTTATCATACTGGAAGTGTAGTTCCCCTTGCGGAGAAACAAAGTAGTCTGCAAACTTATCCCTAATTTTCTGAGCTTCAATAGAACTTCTCCATGGGATGGCAGGCAGCCTGCTTATCTGGCAAGTGGCTGGATCACGCCTCCACAGGCCTGGAAATACTTCTCCACTCTCAGATGATTCCCTATCCAACATCCCAACTGAGCTGTAAACGTTTCTCGATTCGCTTTTCCTCAAGTAGTTATGCAAATAAACTGCAGCCAATGTCACTTTTGTTGCTTTCTCTGGTTTCAATATTAATGGTTTTCTGAATACTCGAAAACTGGAAGACATTATGCCAAATGCATTTTCGGAAACTCTTCGAGACCTACTTAGTCGGTAGTTGAATATTCTTTGTTTTGTTCTTTTATCATGCAATCCCGAGAATGGCTTCATAACATTACATGTAAGTTTAAAAGCTTCATCTCCTACAAAGACGTATGGCATCGTAAAGCTTGATTGGGGTAAAGGCCGTGGAAGGGGAAGGTGCATCACGTTGTCCTCTAAACATTTTTTAAAAAACGTAGCATTGAAAACGCCACTATCTGAAATTCTTCCCTGGCAACCAACGTTTGCGTATATGAAATTATAATTTGCATCAACTACAGCAAGCAATATAATGCTAAAAAACCCTTTGTAATTGAAAAATTCTGTGCCAGAATGGACTGGCGCTTGAATGCTTATGTGTTTCCCATCAATGGCTCCCACACAGTTTGGGAAGTTCCACTTCTCATTAAAACATTTTGCAACACCTTCCCATTCCTCTGCATTTTGCGGCATCTGTAAAGAAACAAAAACTGTCTGAGTAGATTCAATAATTATTCGTTTTTTTTTATCAACTCAAATTAATATTGTCAAAAAATATTGAATTGTGTTTTCTAGGGATCACAAGAGCCAGAATTTGAGGAACAACAGAAAGAAAATGATAATGAAGAAAATAATGAAGAAAGCATCGAACAGTCACAGACATCAAATTCGAAAGACAACAATGAAAGTGCAAGTACACCACTGCCTGAAGACG
The DNA here is from genome assembly GCA_963921935.1 of Galeruca laticollis. Classification (NCBI taxonomy): domain Eukaryota; kingdom Metazoa; phylum Arthropoda; class Insecta; order Coleoptera; family Chrysomelidae; genus Galeruca; species Galeruca laticollis. The sequence goes on from OY998179.1 coordinate 4,168,902, forward strand.
CATTTACCTCCCCAAAAACACCAATTAAAAAGCGCAAAGTAAGATCAACTTCTGCTGGCAGTGCACCGATCATGAATGAAGCGGTTAACTTATTGAGATCTATTCAGTCAAAGAAGAAAGAAAAAGATGAGTATGATTCATTTGGAGAACAGGTAGCCATTAAACTGAGGAAAATTACTTCACCTCAAGCAAGGTTTCAAGCCCAACAAATAATTAATAAAACATTATTCGAGGCAGAGATGGGCATGGCAGGTTACTCGTACAATGCCAACACACATCAACAAACATATCCCAATATCTTCCCATCTACAAATCAAAATTATCCCCAACAAACATATGAACCTCAGTTATCGCCCTACCCATTAACACAATCTCCTACGTTAAATTCACAATATTCATCTTCATCCTTTTCTGCCTCTCAGTCCCCATCATCTGTTAGGTCTGACAATATTTCGAATAACTTGGGAGGACAACCTGAACTTTACGAAAACGAGATCCGAGAATTGTATTAAACGTATTTAATTTTACATGCACTTAACAATTTACACATTTATATTTTCAAATGTTACATACTTTTTCCAATTTTATACTATGAGCAAATTTTGTAAGCTGTAATTTAAATTGAATAAACAAAATATGAAAATAAAGTATTGCATTTACTAGAATGTGTAGTTAACTTTCTTACCTTGACATAATCCTTAAGTGCTTCTACCAGGGCATCACAAACTTCTGGGACAATGATGGAGATTGCTTGTTTTGATATCTTCAACAGGTAGCTCAATGAAGTGTATGAATCGCCAGTTGCCAAAAAGCGCAGCGTTACTGCAAGGCGATGGTTCACTGGAATTGCTTTTCTGAATGGTGTGTCTTTTTTAATTATGTTAGGCGCAATCATTTTCAAAAGATTTTCAAAATTGGAACTTTTCATTCTAAAGAAGTTTTTAAAGCCCGCGTCACATCTATATTCTAGATTTAATTCGTCAACCTCATCCATCAATAAATCTCGCATAAATTCCTCCGTACTATACCTTTTTCTGCCTCGAACGAGGCTAGGCCGTACCCAAAATCTCCGCGATCGACGATTACGATCTTTTTGGCTTCCCAAGATGGCAATAAGAATTGCAGCAGAAGCCGCTGCTCCAGCATCTTCATCATCACTCATATTATATATGAAAATCACTCACTATATAAAAATTTATGATGGTTGTCGGAGTTGACACAGTCGAAGGTATCGAGCGATTTTATCGATCGACCGGGTCGACAGAGTTGATCTACATAATGTGGACACACCTTATGGTGTGTGGAAGTAAAATATTTTAATAGGAACAATTCTAGAGTTTAGTTTCAGATACTTTAAAATTAAATTCATAGCACTGAGCATTTATTTTTTCAGTAGATAACTGTAGAAAATATTAAAATGTTTACTAAATTATTTAAATTAACCACGAAATTAGTTAAATAAATAGAAAAATCACGATATGTGTAGTACCTATAACTGGTTGCACATGGTGTATATTTAAAATCAAATATTTTAAGACAAACAATTGTAGAGTTTTGAAGCTTCTAAAAAAATTCATAGCACAGAGAGAACACTCATTTTTTCAGTAGATAATGTAGGAAACATTGAAATGTTTACTAAATTATTAAAGTTTACCACGAATTTACTTAAATAAAAAGAAGAAACATCTGGAGTGTCATACTTATATATTCGGGACAGAGTTATTTAACCAACCATAACAAATGGGTAATGTTGTTTCAACAAGGAACCATGTATCTCGTGAGGGCAACACATAGAGGAAACTGAAAGGCCAGGACATCGGCCATCTATGTAATTATATAAACATAAACTATTGTAAATGAAGTCATTTTTAAATTAAATTAAGAAGAATCGTGCTAGGTAGGGTATAACTGGTTGCATATGGTGTAGGCTTAAAATATTTTAGAGCAATGGACCATTTCAACTGAAGACATGTTCTGGTTGCAGCGACCGCTCTCACGTATCGATTTATATAGGAAATAATAGAAGCTAACTGTAATTTTAAAATGAAACTGTAACTTACAGCTTTGATAGCTGTGTCTAAGTTTAACCATTGATTAAGAATCAATGGTTTAACGCATGAAGGATAGAGGGGAGGAGACTAAACGACAATATGCGCTGCAGTGTTGTTAGATCGCGTTGGTACATTATCTCCTTGCGGCGTTGCCAAATTCCTTCTCTTCCCGCAAAAATCCTTCTCAATAAGTGAAAAAAAATCTTGTTATTTCATTATATAGAGGTGAAATAAAAACAGAAATTTGCAAATCATTTATTTAATTTTTCTTATAAATTTCATTATTAAAATAATTAATATGTTTATCTGTTATAAGAAAATTCGTACAGTTGGTATTGTCATCAGAAAATTTTGATCGTATCATACAAACTGCATTTAATGAATCTTGTCCTATTTTGTTACTTTTTTTAGTTTTTACATCATTTATTATAGTAAATATTCTTTCTGCCTCGGCGTTTGGATGGGGCAATGTTAAAATAATTAGAGCCAAATTGCTTATCTTTTTACAAACAAATTCATCGCAGAAATTTTTTGTGCCTATTATTGTCAACCAAAAGTCGACAACAGACAGAGTTTTTAATTTTTCTTTTTCTTCCTCTACAAAACAAAATGGAAGATTACGGTGTATTCCGTCATAACTAAATTAATGTCAATAATATTTTTAAAATTTGCAAGTATGTTTTTTAGATTTTTAATTTTTCGTTTTTAGTAGTACTAAAAGCTACTTTTGGGTCGATAAAAGAAAATTCTTCATAAAGATCTTGTTTTAAAGGTAGCCTATTGAGCATTTCTTCGCAAATGGTGACATAAAATTCTAAAATTTTAAGCTTAAAATTATGCTGCTCATCATGACACACAGAAGGAAGTAATTGTCGGCATTCAGGGCCTAAATAGAACTCTTCTAGAGGCAAAAAATTACTTGGATGCAAAATTGTTTTATTAATTTTATTATAATTTAAAACCTCAGGTTTCAAAAAATTTTGACCTATTCTGAGGAACATATCACAACTTTCTTTTTGTAATTTGTGCACTAAATTATATTTTGATTGGAAAAGTGCATTGAATTGGTTCATAAAATTTGATGCATATTTTAGAAAAAAGAAGTAACATTTAATAATTTTGTTGTTTAAATTTTCTAATATAAACTTGGCTGCATTTAAATTATCTTCAAAAACAGCAAGATTAAAAAAAGAAGCAAAGTACATCCCAATTTAAAAGAATTCTTTCTACACATTGATGCACCTTGTGCCAGATAATTTTAAAATTTTGTAATGCTTCATGTCAAAGTATGATTGTATTTCCTTTAATTGATCACAACGTTTAGAACTTCCACCGACATATGTATATACATTCTTTATAACATCTTCTAAAACTGGTGGAAGTTTTGCGCAGGTTTTACTCGCCACAAGTGCTGCGGAGTGGCAAATACATTTCAATAAAATGACATGGGGTACATCACTTTTTAATTTTGAAAAAAAGGAATTATGTATTCCTGTCATAACTGAGGCACCATCACAAGCCATTCTCATTATGTTTTGGATTGGTATATTTTTGGCTTCCAGAAATTCTTTCAATGTTAAATATAGTTTTTCTACTGTTCCGTCGGTAGCATCAATTTTTAACAATTCTAATAATTGTACTGATACTTTATTGTTCATTTTATCAATGTATTGAACCAATACACATAGATCTTTATTTGTACCTATATCAGTACTTTCATCTATTAGAATTGAAAAGTATTCCTAAAAATTTGCATAAAGTTTATACATAAATTTTAATATTCTATCAAAAAAAATTTACTAACCTTTTGAAGGATGCTAATCAATTCTTCACTTTCTACTCGTCCAATAATGTTTTTTATTATTGATGTACATTTATTTCTTTTTAAATTAACATCTTTTAATATTTTCGAGTCAGGAAGCACATTCTTTAACACTGGTATTAGATGATCCACGACTGAGAATGCAGTATTGTGTTCAGCAATAAATGCCGAAATTGCTATTTCTGCTTTTTTTACAGATTTTGCATGCTCAATTTCTCGTTTTAGGGCTATCGTGCTCGTGCTTTTTGAGAAAACATATCAATTTTTCCAGTGTTCTGTATGATTTTTATATTCTTTATGTGGGTGTCAGTTTTTGCGTGTTTCTGCAACTCACTTTTGCCACATACTAAAGTTTTTCTGCACGCTTTGCATCGTAATAAATTTTTGCTGGCTTTCACGGGTTCTAACCAACCTTTAAATTGTTCATTTTCTAGCCGATTAAAACAAAACACTTTTTTCTTGCTTTTATATGTCTTGGATTTCTTAGCAACTACTTTCACTACTCGACATTTTTATGATTAAAAAAACACAATCAAAATCTTAAAAACTGTAAAACACTAGTTTATACTACTATTGAGGTTAAACTGGTTAAAGCGAATTGGGATTCCCGAACTTCAGATGCCTGCAGAAAAAGAATTGCGCCATCTCTGTTGCAGCAGCTGAAAGTTAAAGTGTAGTTACCTACATCCAGTGAACTGTAGTACAGTTTACTGCCTACATCATATATTATATTATGTGTACCACGTACCGCCATAATCTCACCAGAGATAACGCTCCAAGAGCTTGAAAGCTACAGTGACTATATACAAGACAGTGGCGACAATTATGGTCGTCCTAGTGATTGGTTACCTATGTCACGTGGTATCGGCCGCCATTAGTTTGCTAAATGTTTGATGTTTGTTTATTTACCATTTGGTTCTATTGTGTTCTTACCACAGTTTTTGGTTTTTGAAAGTTTTTGTGCAAAATTTGGTATTTAAGTGGTATTTAAATATGAATATTTGCCTTTTATAACCAAATTTCCTTGGTTCTTACCATAGATAATAGAATATTGTTCTTACAGTGGATTTTGAGCATCGTTTTAGACATTGAATTCATCGATTACATTAAAACATAAATGTATTCTCGAGTTTTACCAGTTGTTTCTTGTTATTTCTCTTAGATCTATAAAACGTTGCAAAAGAATTAAAGTCTTTTAAAAAGTATTTTGTTTTTATTTGTAATAGGACAATGCCTGGCTGTGCTGATGTAAATTGCAGTAATTCTGCAAGAAAGGGGTTTATTATGAAACACTTTCCAAAATGTCCTGAAAGAAGGAGGCAGTGGCTCATTAAAACCAGAAGGGACAATTGGCAAGATTTTTATGTCAAAAAAATGTGTGAAGAAAATTTAGTTCTAAATATACTCGATTGTCATAAATTGAAAAATAAAATTATTAAAAGATACATTGTATTCAGATTAAAAATAAGTCAAAAAAGAATAAGAGTGCTTCTAAAAAATTTGCTAGTAAATCCCTTGCTGGTCATTTGTTATGAATATTCAATAAACAATTGCAATAGAACATTTTTTATTTTATTATTTATTTGCTTGATCACTTTTTAATTAAACTTAAAGTCTCTGAGACAAATTCAAAAATATTGGGGCATTATGACATGTTCAATGGCCAACAATAATAGATATTAGCTTCATATTATCTTCTATATTAATAGTGTAAAGCATTTATTACATAAATATTAAATAGGTATGTGTTTCATTTTTTCTGGTGGAGTTTCAATGTGAGAATTGCAGATACAGTCTGTAACATATACAAAAATTCATTGAATAATTTCAGATTAGATGAAAAAATAAACATAGGGTAATTATGTACTGAAATTGGATATAATTCTGACTAAAACCGTAATAGTCCAAATTTGTATCCCAACAAGTCAATTTAAAATATTTGATTACTTATTTTACTTTTTCTATTCACACAAAAATAGGGACTAACATCCCTCTGTGGCATATATCTATCTAATTAACTACCTGCTTTTGTTAAGAGGCCTGGTGCATTATTTCCGCTCAGAGTATATTTGCTGTAATCATAGATTAAAGAAAGTCTCCCTAGTACATATACCTAGACTACACATCACGATTTATTGTAGTATCTATTTAGCATGACATTTAACATTATAATCCAGAATTTAAGAGCTTACCTTATATCTTTATCAGATGATAAATAAAGATACATCCATAATTTTGTATGCAACATCATTACATCCTTGATGATTTTGATTAACATCTGTCCACTTTTTCCAAAAATATTTCATGATACGCCTTATAAAAGAGCTGTTATTTAAAATTACACATTCAAAACTAGTTTAAAAGTGGCAAAACTCTTTTAAAAAAGGTTATTTAATTGCATGTACTCAAATGTAAACAAACCAAAATTAGCAAACTAATGGCGGATGGGCGGAGCTTATACCCAATTGTCGCCACTGTCTTGTATATACTCACTGTATTGAAAGCCTTTCTTAATTAATTCATTGATTAAATATCCCTCTTTTTATTCAAATATCATATTTTCCCACAGAAGCTTTAAAATCCCTCCCATATGACAACACTGATGCGCGATCAAGTTAAAATGACACATATTTATATTCCATAATAGATAATTCGGAATTACTCACCAGAGGCGCAAGAGTTCCGCTCTGGTTTAATGTTAGCCATTTACTCTATTTAAATGCATGTAACTCTAAGGAGAATGTTTAGGGATTGCTCAGATTTTTGGAAAAATATTGAGATTTTTATCATTTATATTTAATATCATAAGACTATTTTTGTGTACACTCTGCTTTTCCCCATTATATTTGTATTTTGATCTGGTTCCTAAAAAATATACCGTTGCCGTAAACTTAGGCACTGTCAGGGCTCTAACTTACAGTTTGCTATTAAAATTACTGGTAGTTTCTATTAGTTCCTATATAAACCAATATGTGGACAACGGTCGGCGCAACTAGAACATATTTTCCGTTGAAATGGTATATTTTAGTGTTTGGATACTTTTGAAAGGAAATTCATACCACTGAGGAGAGAACATTTATTTTTACAGTGGATAATCGCAGGAAAGAAGGAAATGTTTACACTAAATCATTTGAATTAACCACGAAATTGGTTAAATAAAAAGAAAAATCGCGTTATGTAAAGTATAACTGGTTGCATATGGTGTAGGTTAAAAATTTAATATTTTATGACAAACAATTTTAGATTTTGGATACTTTTAAAAAGAAATTTATAGCACGGAGGAGAGAACACTTATTTCTTCAGTACATAATGTAGGAAATATTGAAATGTTTACTAAATTATTAAACTTTACCACGAATTTAGTTAAATAAAATGAAAAATCGTACTATGTAGAGTATAACTGGTTGCACTTGGTGTAGGCTTAAAATAATAGTACCAAGTGTCAAAAAGGTTACTTTAGTCACGAGTTCCTTGTGAAACGAGTGACTAAAGACGTTTTTAACACGAGGTGCTTACTATACTTTTTCTTCGCCCGCTGAAATGAAATAACTATATTATATTTTGATTATATTCATTACATGACGGACGACGGCTGACTGACAAATCAAATGACGCAGAATAACAAAATTATCACGGAACATGAAATTTAACATACAAAAGATACACTTGATTTGACGTTTAAAAAACAAAAGATAAGCGAGATGTGACTTTTCGCATTTTAAACACTAGTCACTAGTCTCTCTTTAAACACTAGTGACTAGTGTTTAAAGAGTCGTTTTGTGCATGTCAAACCTGTGTTCAAAGTGCGGTTTTAGTAACGGAAGTAGAAAAAATATATTAACAGCTTAACAGAATCCATTGAGTAACTATTATGCTTTTATTGATTAAAATTTATGTTTTGATTGAGATTCCCTGCAAGTAGATTTGATGTTGTTTAAAACACTCCCATGGAAATTAAATATATTCTCGTTTTTTGATGTCTTTTCTTCCAATGCAACCATTTTAATTCTGTATAATTACAGAATTGTAGAGGGTGTTATAGTGGGTATAGGAACTAGGGACAAGTGTGATAAAAACATGTTCAATAAAAGCTTGTATATTACTGCATTTTATAAAAAGCCCATTTACAAAATAAAACAATGGTATAAAATGTAAAACTAAATACTTCATAATTTGAATTCGAAATATTGTAAATTTCAACTTGATAAAGTTATTTCGGTAATTATCTTAGAGATTTCGGACACAACGGTTCATCTTCAGATACACACATTTGGTGGTGAAATATTTGTTCGAATAATTTGTAAAAACAATTCAATTGATTTCATTTTTTAAGTTGTTGTCTACTTCTAAATCGGATTTTTCTTCTTCCATATTATCTTTGTATCCCAAAGTTTCCAACTCCCATCTGATCTTTTCACTTTTTTGAAAATTTTCTATCCAATCGTTGTAATTGTAATCAGGGTGGATACCGCCGTACCTAAAGAAATTAAATGTGAATTATGTTAAGTTAGTATAGTTAAAAAACAATCAAAAAACATAGAAGAAAAATGAAGAAGCGCTACATCACGCCCAAAATGAAGATCAACAATGAAAAAAAGACAAAAAGAAGAAGAGAATATTGGAAAAACATATACACAGAAAAGTATATTTTTGTTACTACTTTTTGGAAATTATTCAAAAAAAATTAGAGTGTGTCACAAAACTGTAGGTCATACATTAAAACACATATTCTGAGGCCAAAAATAACTCGAGGCGCGACGCGATAGTCGACAGTGTGAAGGTAGGCACCATGTAGCGTATAATTGGTGAACATCGTTTGAAAATGAAATAATTTTTATTGAATATTGGTATAATATTAAACGATGGAAATTCTTCAATAATGGACGAGAAAATAATGTTACCTCTCGGGCAAATGTTTCGGATCAATATGTTGATGAAGACTTTCCATATCGTCTCCGTGAAAGAATATTCTTGATTTCATACGATCATCTAAAAACGGCTTGAAAATATTGTAAATTATGTCGAATATCCAGGATTGGTGGACGATGTGTATGGCGTGGAGCTTCATAGGAAAGGAAGTCTGAAAATAATATAACGATTTTATGTAAAAGAAAATCCGGCTTCTATTTATTTAAACCACTTACTAGTAATATACCTATTTCTATCTCTTATTTACAATACTTATTAAGACGATGCGACGACTTTGTACTGTATTGCCCTGTTGATCGAGCTGTCGCAATTATATCATATCATTTTATCGTTTTTTTCTGGAGCCACTTTCATGGAAAGAAAGAACTTATTTTCTTAGTTGACTTCTCTCTTGCTCAAGATTTCTAGGAATTCAAGCAATGACGATGTTGATTTAATATCGGACAGATTTATAATATAATTTTTATTTGTTTATATATATTATAGTGGATAAGTTTTATATTTTAATATTTATACTTATATGATTTAACTTTATTTACCCGTTTTTACCTTCGGCTAGCCCTATATAATTATATGAAAATTTTTAATTGTTTAAATTTTATACTGTAGTCGGAAGCATGAGACTTCTCTCTTTGAGTCCTGGACACCTATTAGAAAAAATTTTTACATATATGAACATTTACTTATTATGATTTCGTGATAGGATAATCGAATGAATGATTTAAACCATGTTCGTGAAAAGTATTATGGACATTGACTGGAATAAAAAAAAAATACCAACACTTAAATAAAAATATTTTAATAAATTGTTGATGAAATCTTCAAAATTTTACACACACAAATATTCCTGAACCTCCTCTGTATTCTTTGATCGTCATGCGCACTGAACGCTTATAGTAGCTGCTTCGGCGCAACGGAGCAACTCTTCCGGTACAACGTTTCTCGTCGTCACAAAATTATAGTATGCAGTTAACATGGAGGATACAAACGTTTCACAGTTCAATGTGCATCAATTTAGTGCATTTAGAATCATATGGTTGAAAACTTATATTAAACAGTTACATATATAATTCAAGTTGTGAATTAAGTGTATGTTTGATAGTTATAAGAATAGGTTAGCATGCAAAGCGGAAATTAAGATTGGAAAAGCATTTATGAGTAGTGTGAACTTTGATTATTTTACAAACGAAAAACTTTTTACAAGTAAGTACATATTTAATATCTAAAATTATTGTTGCAGAAAATTAGAGTTCTTTAATTATCCATGGATAAAATTTGGTATTGATTATTTTAAAGTTTCTTTGGCCAATTTTAGATTATTCAATTTTAAATGTTCAAATTAATTTCAAAAGTTCACTTTTCTTTGTTTGTTTGGAATTCCAAATTAAAAAAACTCAAATAACACAGACCTTATATTCCATTCTCGGCGTGGTGGACCTGCAACATCTCGTCTCTTTTCTTAGGTATTCCTTACCCAAGAAATACTCGTTCGGCACGTTTCACTTTTTCACAGGGGTTAATCGACATTAATATCATGAATTGTTTATTGATTTAGATTTAAAATTATAACTTTTACTTTAAAGTTTTTACAAAAACCTTCTGAGAAAATTACATCCCAGTTCCTCATTCCCCAACTAACTCTCGACTCTCTTTTTTTTTAAAAATCAACAACATTTTTACAATCTCTAAAACACAGCCTCCTAATCTGTTATTTTATTCAACAATTGTCAATGATAATGTTTTTTTATAGAAATACTGAATTCTTCAATTAAAATAGTCTTGGAGAGTGAAATCACTTGTATAAATGGTTTAACAATATCTTATAGAATATATAAATAGTCTTTCCCATGTATTACAATGGTTTCAATCCTTGTAATTCTTTTTTTTTAGTAAATTTGTTTACAATTACTATACAATTTCTACAATCTAAATTTATGATTTATATATATGGAACTGTTTATTTTTTAATTCTTTAATTAGCACTAATTTCGCTTTATATAAACTCTAACTTAATTTCAAATTTACATTCTCTGTTTTATATTAACTTCCAACTCATTGAATTTAGGTTGGCAATATTATAACTAGATTCAATCACTTCCTTCATTGATTTCGATTTGATTACTAGATTTCTATGACATACAATATGGCTCTTATTCCGAATGTCATATTTCATACAGTTTTATTTTTATAAATTACTTTTTTCAAATTGCAACTTTTTATTGTATTTGCATATCGTTAATAAATTAGTGATTTGATTATTAATTCTTATTATTTTAGGTTTTGAACAAATTAACATCCTTTTCCTGATTCAAGTGTGGACATAGCAGCGTTCAGATTGATTTTAATGAAAATTGTTGACATTGACTTGACCTTAGGATTTATTTGTGAAGGTAACATTTTCTTAAGAATTAATTTCTATATTATCATTACCATTCTATTCCTTATCCTTAATACATTTCTTAAATTGATGTACTCAATATTTTATAATACATTTGCTTAAGTCATTCATTCGTTTTATGTTAAATTTTGTTCTTAATTAGGTAGTGTCTAATGATACACCATACGTATATACAAAAAAAATTCCTTTTTAATTCAATCTAATATATGAATATTTATCTATACTAGAGGACTGGCTTAACTCCCCTCAAATTTAAATTTTAAAAGGTGTCTATTTAGATAACTTCTTAAAATTTCAATTTTCAATCTGTAATCCATGCTAATCGATCTATAGATTTCAGCTCAGTACTTACATTTCTGATAACATTTTTATTTTTATTCTTATTATTAAAATTTTTATGATATTCTTATAATTTAACCATATCAAACTCATTCCAAAATAATTTCTCATTAGGGACATAACAATAATGATTCTTACATTTTATTCTCATAATTCTTATTCTTATTAAATTATTCATATCTTATATTCCTTACTCTTTTCCACCGTTTCTTATTTAAAATCTCAATACTTATACTTCCTCCTTTACCTATCTACTCTTCTATTTTTTCTATTTCATCTTTTATACTAATAACATAATTTTTAATTATTTCAATGATTTCCTATAATTTCATATCAATTTTCAACCTATATTCATGTCAATTTATCTATTCTTATAGTCGAACCTTTAACTCTTTACTTTCTATCCATATTTATATTTATTTTCATATTTCTTAATCATAATTCATCAACTTTATTTCATAACTATATTCATTATATCATAATTTTTTCATCATATCTCCCTATCTCATAATAATTAATCATATCATATACTTTATAAATATTTCTTTACCATTATTTCACTATACTTTTCTTCCTAATTCCTATAAAATTTTTCTTGACATGAATATTTCCTACTTATATCTTGATTTGAAAACTTTCTTTCCTTCTCATCTCTTTTACTGTTTATTTAATTATTTCCTATCTTATCCTTCCTATTTCCTACCTGTCCTTATCAATGAGTGTTTATTTAATTTTATTATGTCCTTTATCTAAGAAATTCTCATAAAAATTTACTATTATACTGAAGCTTAACTTGCCATGTTTCTTTGATATTATTCATTTATCATTAATACATTATATTTCCTTATGTTTCAATTTTTTTAGATTACATTAACCACGGATACTGTATGCTGCCTACTAGTACACTACCTATGAAAATTGAAAATCTTATGTTTAACTTGGTCATTATCTTCACGTTGTATATGAGAATACGTCTTATGAAGTAAAATCGAAAAAAAAACCTTACATCTACCTATACTACTATCTATTTACATGTAAGTAACATAATATTATCTATTCCTCTTATGGTGAATTATACTTATAAATTGATTCTATATTAAAAATACCCCTGATCATGTTTGTTCCTGGGTATGCCAATTTATAACTATTTTGTGCATTATCATTTATTATTTCATAAGGTCCCTCGAATGGCAATTGCAATTTAATACATTGGTCTTCTGCTTTATTAGATGTCTTTAATGCTCTGATTATAACCAATTCTCCTTTATTAAAGGTTGTTTTCTTCTTAATTTTCTTGTTCTGATCCCGTATATATTTTTCTGCATTCCTCCTTATTCTGATATTCACCTTTTCTAGTGTCTCTTCTAGAGTAGTATCTCTATTCAGAATCCAGTTTCTTTTAGGTTGGATACCTTTCATTAAATAAATTGGACTTTCACCTGTTACCCCATGTGGTAAATTATTTATAAATTCTTCAATTTTGTCCAAATTTTCATCCCATCTAATATGTGTCTTTTGACAAAGAATTCTTAAATATTTTAAGATTTCCTTTATATATCTCTCTGCTGGATTGGAGCTAGGTCTTCTAATACTAATAAATTGTAGTTTTATTTGTTCTTTATCACAATACTGCTTTAATTTTTTACTTTCAAAGTATGTAGCATGGTCAAGTATAATTCTCTCAGGTCTTCCTACTTCTTCTATATATTTTTCCAAACATTCTATTACCACCTTAGCCGTTGATCTCTTACATGGAAAAGTTTTAACAAATTTGGTATAAACATCAACTATTACTAGTAAATCCTTATTACCCGATTCACTCCTAATTAAGTTTCCTATAAAATCCATTGCCACAATCTGTAATGGTTTATTTGTAATTATCGATTTTGCTGTCATGCTATTGTGGTAATTTTTTTCTTTGGCCAGTTGACATATTTGACAATATTTACATATTTCTTTCACTATACTCAAATCCTTCTTTGCCACATAATTTTCTCGAAACAAAGTCCATAGTTTTCTTGTTCCTATGTGTCCATTCTCTTTATGTAGATGACGAATAATTTCCTGTGCAAACTCCTTACTTATTACAAATACTTCTCTGTCCTCCAATTTCTTATACCACACTTCATCAATTTTATAGGCACCTTTAACTTTCTCGTTATCAAAATGTCTCTGATCTTCTTTAACCTTTTCCAATGTAAATATCCCCTCTGTTTGGTACAATTGGTTTATTCCAATTTGAAATTTGGTTTGATTGTTCCCTACTTCATCTACTCTACTCAATGCATCTGCTACCACGTTTACTTTCCCTGGAATATATTTGATTTCGAATTCATATTCTTGTAACAACAAGATCCATCGGTGTACACGATTATTGGCATAGCGGTTTTTCAACATAGCTGTAAGTGCTGAGTGGTCAGTTTCTAAAATAAACTTAGCTCCTAATAGATAGAATCTTAGTTTGCTAATGCAAAATACAACACTTGCCATTTCTAATTCTGTTATTGAATATTTCTTTTCTGCTGGCTTAGTCACTCTGGATATAAAACTAATAGGTACTTCTTCTCCATCTTGTATTTGAATTAATACCCCTGCCAATCTTTCTATTGAAGCATCTGTTCTCAAGATAAAAGGTTTGTCATATTGTGGATGAAATACTTTTAGGCTGTTTAGAAAAATTTCCTTTAACTCCTGAAATGCCTTTTCTCTTCTCTCGTCCCATTTCCATCTAATATCCTTCTTTAATAACTCTATAAGAGGAATTTCTCTCTTACTTAGATCAGGAACTAACTTCTTGAAATAATTGATGATACCTAGAAACCCTCGTAAAGTTCTTAAGTTATGTGGTGTTTTATACTCTAGGATTGCTTTAATTCTCTCAGGATTCATTGTTATACCAGTGTCACTTAAAACATATCCTAAATAATCCACTTCTCTTTTATAAAACTGACATTTCTCTAAGTTTAATTTAAGTCCAGCATTTTCTAATTCCTTTAATATTATTTCCAGATGTTTATGATGCTTCGTTTCTGTTTCAGAAAAAATCAAAATGTCATCTATGTAGTGGAGAGTGAAATCTTCATACGGATTCAAGATTGTATGCAACGTTCGTACTAAGGCTGCACAAGAACTTTGGAGTCCAAATGGCACTACACAAAATTGATACACCACTCCATCTACCATAAATGCAGTGTATTGTCTACAACGATGATCCAATGGAATTAACCAAAAGCTATGCTTTAGATCTAATTTTGAAAATATATTAGCCTTTGTAATTCTTCCAAATATACCTTCAATATTTAATGGACTTTCGTATTGTTTTTTTGTAAATGTATTTATATTCCTAGCATCCAAACATATTCTAATATCCCCCGATTTCTTCTTTACACATGTTATTGCACTTATGTATTGTGAATTAGATCTTTCAATAATACCGTCTTGTAACATTTTATTAATTTCCTGATATACCTCTTGTTTTAATTTATAAGGTATAGGATAAGTTTTGATCTTAAAATTTTTTATTTCTGGTATGACTTCAATTTTGTGAACATATCTAGTCGCAACGCATACTTCCTAATTGAACAGCTTTTCGTGAGAATCAAGTAATTCATAGACTCTCTGTTTGTATTCCTCCGGACATAATTCCTCCCTCATGTTTTGTTCTTCTTCAGCAATGTGATTTATTTGTCCAATTGCACATTCGTTTTTTCCTATATCTGTTTGATAATTTGTTATAAACGGTATTGTATGATTATTATATATTATGTTTTGCATTTTATAATTTATTATAATTCTATGTTTACTTAATTCATCTGTACCCATGATTATGTCATATTTTAAATTTTTCACAATCAACAATTGTACTGATAAAACCTCACCATTTAATTCTAGGTTTGTCATAATGGTTTTAGTAGTTTCATATAATTTTCTTTCATTTGCCCCTATTAATGATATTTTATTTGTATTTATCACCATAATATTGTCCTGTTTTAAATTGTCTACTATATTTTGATTTATAATGGAAACTTCGGAACCCGTATCTAATAAAACTCTACATTTAATGTTATCTAAATTTCCCTCTATAAATACTAATCTATTTAATTCTGGGTTTGTTGGTTCTTCTTCTAATATAAATTCTCTAGGATGTTGATATTTAGAAGAATAGACAATATTATGCACATAAGAGCAACTTACTCGAAATTTGGATCAGAACTCGGGCCCTGATCACTATCCCTTCTTATCTCTTCCTGGTTTTGTATCATGTTCACCTGTCTTCTATCTTCACCTCCTCGACTATCTCTTTGATCATAATTCCTGTCTCTGTTTTCATTTCTTCTGTCCTCTTCATTATTTCTCCCCTCTCTTCTGTATTGTTGCCAGTTCCGATTACGATTGTCGTTATCATTCCGTCTTCCATAATTTTGGTAATTTCCTCCATTATATCCATTATTCCGATTCCCATTATTACCATTCTGATACCCATTACGATAGTTTCCATTTCCGTTTCTGTAATTCTCATATCTCGGATTTCTATCATCCCGTCCTGGTCCTCTTCTCTCGTAATTTCGATTTTCATAATTTCTCTGATCATTTCTCCTTTCATTTTCTCTTCTATTCTGTCCATTCCCATTTTCATTTAATCGATTGTCTCTTGTATCGTTATGATTTGTATAGCTCCGTTCCACTCTTTGTAGATATCTTGATAAACTATCCATGGCTTTAATATTATGAAGCGCTATTGTTTCAGCTACTTCTGAATTGAAATGTCTGCCAATGTATAGCACTAATTCCTCCTCCTTCATTCCCGGATCTAAGTACTGGGCTATATTATATAATTGCATCGCATAATTATTCAGGTTTTTGCTTTTCTTATAATCAAATTTCCCGAAGTATAACCTTTCCCTGAATGTCGCTTGTTGCAATTCTCCCCAGAAATAGGCTAAGAATTGTTGCTCAAAATCTCCTAAGCTTTGTATCTGTTCTTCCTTGTTACAGAACCATAACAAAGCATGGCCCTGTAATATGCTCCTTATAATAAGCTTTATCTCAACAATATCTCTGATTCCTTTAATTTTGTTTCGAATTATTTTGAGGAATACTTTGGGATGTATATTGTTAATATTCCCATCAAATTTCACTCCGATTTCTAAATTGCTATGGAAATTTCCTGGACATACATTGACTCCTCCACTTCTTCTCAAATTCTCTTCCATTTCCTCTACCGTATTCTTTAATTTCCTATTCATTTCTTCTATTTCTTGATTTACTTGTCGATTTATATCTTCAGTTATTGCTAAACTCATCCCCGTTCTTTCTTCTATCAGGCCATCAAAATCCTTGAATTTTCTGTTTACGTTTTCTTTTATCTGTTCCACTTCCTTTGTTATATGCTTAGCTTGTTTTGATACCTCTACTTTAATATTTTCTGGTAAATTCTCTTCTATATCTCTTCTTAATTCTAGTACTTCTTCTACTATCATCTTTTCTATATTCTCTCTAATTTTCACACCATTTTCTTGTATTTCTTGTCTCAAATTTTTATTTTTATTCTCCATTTCTTCTTTTACCTCAATAATGTTCTTCTTAAATTCTTCCTGGTTCTCCTTGAGTTCCTTAATCTCCTTACAATTTTCCAATTTGACTTCATCTATTTTCTTTTCCAATCGGTGCATGTTTGTATGAATGTTGTGAATGTCTCCCCTAATTTCTTCCTTCATACTATTCATGTCTCCCCTCATCGTGTCCATATTTATCCTATTTTCTTCAAATTTCTGGTTCATATTTCCATTTATGGTGTCAATCTTCCCATTTAAATCTCCTTTCAACTCTTTCTTCATGCTGTTTATATTTTCATTCAGTTTGTTCATGTCTGTTCTTCTATTTTCCTCCATTCTGTTAAACAATTGTTGCATCATCTCCATCTGATTATCATTCCTTGTTCTTGTTTGCGTTTCCTGTTGACTATGTGCTATACTACCCTTGTTTCCTGCTTCTACTTGTTCTACCTCTATTCCATCTTCTTCATCTCGTGTTGTATTTTCTTCAGGTGCATCCACTTCTGATTGCTGACCCTGGATCATATATTGAACCTGGAAATCTCCCATTCCATGGCTCCTTCCTTCTCTCTCTTCCTCTGATCCACTATCATTTCCGACCTGCTTTCCATCCCTCAACATCATTTTCCTATTTTCCATTGTTCTTTGTTTTTAATTTAATTTTTTTTTAATATATTATTTTTATAATCGCCCCACGTTTTTGGGTGCCAATTTATAGTGGATAAGTTTTATATTTTAATATTTATACTTATATGATTTAACTTTATTTACCCGTTTTTACCTTCGGCTAGCCCTATATAATTATATGAAAATTTTTAATTGTTTAAATTTTATACTGTAGTCGGAAGCATGAGACTTCTCTCTTTGAGTCCTGGACACCTATTAGAAAAAATTTTTACATATATGAACATTTACTTATTATGATTTCGTGATAGGATAATCGAATGAATGATTTAAACCATGTTCGTGAAAAGTATTATGGACATTGACTGGAATAAAAAAAAAATACCAACACTTAAATAAAAATATTTTAATAAATTGTTGATGAAATCTTCAAAATTTTACACACACAAATATTCCTGAACCTCCTCTGTATTCTTTGATCGTCATGCGCACTGAACGCTTATAGTAGCTGCTTCGGCGCAACGGAGCAACTCTTCCGGTACAACGTTTCTCGTCGTCACAAAATTATAGTATGCAGTTAACATGGAGGATACAAACGTTTCACAGTTCAATGTGCATCAATTTAGTGCATTTAGAATCATATGGTTGAAAACTTATATTAAACAGTTACATATATAATTCAAGTTGTGAATTAAGTGTATGTTTGATAGTTATAAGAATAGGTTAGCATGCAAAGCGGAAATTAAGATTGGAAAAGCATTTATGAGTAGTGTGAACTTTGATTATTTTACAAACGAAAAACTTTTTACAAGTAAGTACATATTTAATATCTAAAATTATTGTTGCAGAAAATTAGAGTTCTTTAATTATCCATGGATAAAATTTGGTATTGATTATTTTAAAGTTTCTTTGGCCAATTTTAGATTATTCAATTTTAAATGTTCAAATTAATTTCAAAAGTTCACTTTTCTTTGTTTGTTTGGAATTCCAAATTAAAAAAACTCAAATAACACAGACCTTATATTCCATTCTCGGCGTGGTGGACCTGCAACATCTCGTCTCTTTTCTTAGGTATTCCTTACCCAAGAAATACTCGTTCGGCACGTTTCACTTTTTCACAGGGGTTAATCGACATTAATATCATGAATTGTTTATTGATTTAGATTTAAAATTATAACTTTTACTTTAAAGTTTTTACAAAAACCTTCTGAGAAAATTACATCCCAGTTCCTCATTCCCCAACTAACTCTCGACTCTCTTTTTTTTTAAAAATCAACAACATTTTTACAATCTCTAAAACACAGCCTCCTAATCTGTTATTTTATTCAACAATTGTCAATGATAATGTTTTTTTATAGAAATACTGAATTCTTCAATTAAAATAGTCTTGGAGAGTGAAATCACTTGTATAAATGGTTTAACAATATCTTATAGAATATATAAATAGTCTTTCCCATGTATTACAATGGTTTCAATCCTTGTAATTCCTTTTTTTTTAGTAAATTTGTTTACAATTACTATACAATTTCTACAATCTAAATTTATGATTTATATATATGGAACTGTTTATTTTTTAATTCTTTAATTAGCACTAATTTCGCTTTATATAAACTCTAACTTAATTTCAAATTTACATTCTCTGTTTTATATTAACTTCCAACTCATTGAATTTAGGTTGGCAATATTATAACTAGATTCAATCACTTCCTTCATTGATTTCGATTTGATTACTAGATTTCTATGACATACAATATGGCTCTTATTCCGAATGTCATATTTCATACAGTTTTATTTTTATAAATTACTTTTTTCAAATTGCAACTTTTTATTGTATTTGCATATCGTTAATAAATTAGTGATTTGATTATTAATTCTTATTATTTTAGGTTTTGAACAAATTAACATCCTTTTCCTGATTCAAGTGTGGACATAGCAGCGTTCAGATTGATTTTAATGAAAATTGTTGACATTGACTTGACCTTAGGATTTATTTGTGAAGGTAACATTTTCTTAAGAATTAATTTCTATATTATCATTACCATTCTATTCCTTATCCTTAATACATTTCTTAAATTGATGTACTCAATATTTTATAATACATTTGCTTAAGTCATTCATTCGTTTTATGTTAAATTTTGTTCTTAATTAGGTAGTGTCTAATGATACACCATACGTATATACAAAAAAAATTCCTTTTTAATTCAATCTAATATATGAATATTTATCTATACTAGAGGACTGGCTTAATATATATATATATATATATATATATATATATATATATATATATATATATATATATATATATAGGCCGAAAGGCTGAGAGAGAACTCTCACCAATATGAAGCACTACTAGAAGAAAGACTACAAAAAGTGGAATATAACAACCCTGAACTGATGGACACAATTCGAAACTGCGCCGTAGAAGTGGGAGGTCTGCAACAACGAGGTGAACACAAAAAACTAACTCCGGAAACAAAAGCACTATTACAAAAACGAAGAGAAATGAAAAAGACAACAAACATTCAAAGAATTGAATACACCGAACTGTGCAAGACGATACGAAAGAAAATCGCAGAAGATATCAGGAATTACAACGAGAAACTGGTACAAACAACAATATAAAACCGTAAAAGCTACAAAAATGCAAAAAGGGCACTAATAATAGGGAAAAGACAGATAGTTGCATTAACTGATGGAAACACAAGAACCACAGACAGGAATGAAATAATAGACCTAGTAGCCAAATTCTATGGAGACCTATACAAGGCCCCTGAAAATTTGGAAGAAATAATAGAACACTCAGAAGATGCCATACCAGAAGTATTGGTGGAGGAAGTAGAAATGGCACTGAAAAGCATGAAAAATGGCAAAGCAGCGGGAAATGACGGCATCACGACCGAAATACTCAAATATGCAGGAGCTAAAACATGGAAGTACCTTGCCAAACTATACACGAACTGTCTGATGTCCAGGAGCATACCTAAAGAGTGGAACAGCGCCCTTATAGTGTTGATCCACAAGAAAGGCAGCAAAGAAGACATTAAGAACTACAGACCAATAAGTCTACTAACAGTGACGTACAAGGTATTCACAAAGATCATTCACAACAGAATACAAAATACACTAGACTCGGCCCAACCACGAGAACAGGCTGGATTCCGCAAAGGCTTCAGTACAATAGATCACATCCATACCCTCAAAGAGGTTATCAGTCGAACCAAAGAATACAACCAACCACTAGCACTAGCCTTCATCGACTTTGAGAAAGCATTCGACTCTATATATCCCAGAGCAGTAATAAATGCCCTAACAGAACAAGGGGTCGACAAGCCATATATTGAGACCCTAGCAAATATATATAGGGAAGCCAAAGCGAGAGTTAGGATATATGAGGGCACACCAGAATTCCCCATCAGCAGAGGAGTTAGACAAGGAGACGCAATATCACCAAAGTTATTTACAGCAACACTAGAAAGCATCTTCAGAAAACTGGGCTGGAACAACACAGGTCTGAATATAGATGGAGAATACTTGAACCATCTAAGATTCGCTGATGACATCATCCTGATAGCGAGTAACCCTGGCGAAATTCAACAACAAATAAATGAATTGAATGCAGCAAGCAACGAAGTAGGCCTTAAAATAAATCTGAGTAAGACCAAGATAATGTATAACGAACTGATAAACGCACAAGAAATAACAATTAATGACACAGCCCTGGAAATAGTAGAGGAATACATATACCTGGGTCAACTAATACACATATCAGGCTCTCTACTTCCAGAAATAAACAGAAGAATCAAATTAGCATGGAGAACATTTGGACAGAACTCTATCATCTTCAAGTCTAGAATGTCACTCCGTTTGAAAAAGAAAGCGTTTGATCAGTGCGTACTACCAGTATTAACATACGGCTGTGAAACCTGGACCCTGAAAACTGATATCATTAGAAAACTCCAGGTAACGCAGCGGTCTATGGAACGATGCATGCTTGGAATAACAAGGAAAGATAGAAAAAGGCTTGATTGGATCAGACAAAAGACCCAAGTGATAGATGTTATAAATAGAATCAGATCCCTAAAGTGGCAATGGGCGGGGCATCTCGCTAGAAGGACAGACGATAGATGGACCACAAAGATAACGCAATGGTATCCCCGAGGCGTGAAAAGACCAAGAAGACGCCCCAACTTAAGATGGGACTACGACATAAAGAAACTCGCAGGATCAACTTGGGGCCGCATAGCTAGCAATAGACAACAATGGGCCCACATGGAAGTGGAATATATAAATATGTAAAGGGAGGCTACACCATAACAAAATGGTTGAATAAGCTGCATATGATGAAGATGATGATGATGATGATGATATATATATATATATATATATATATATATATATATATATATATATATATATATATATGTATATATATATATATATATATATATATATATATATCCATTTAGCGATTTCTTGGGATTCGGTCCTTATTTTCAAAATTCATTAAACTATATATCTCATAACATTTTATTTACTTGACGTTTCGGCCGATTTTCGAGCCTTTTTCAAAAATACTACAATATAAAATCCTAGTGACAATCACAGTTCATAATAAGTCTCAAACACATAGTTAAAATTTAAATAAAATTCTACTTACAGATATTTGGAACAAGAATCTTTTTACCCACATAGTGGGAACGTCACATTTTAAAATTTATCAACAACTTGACCTGAATAAAACAACTCAATTAGTTGGAGGTACACAAACA
This sequence comes from Galeruca laticollis, assembly GCA_963921935.1. Taxonomy (NCBI): domain Eukaryota; kingdom Metazoa; phylum Arthropoda; class Insecta; order Coleoptera; family Chrysomelidae; genus Galeruca; species Galeruca laticollis. The sequence continues at coordinate 4,191,392 of OY998179.1, forward strand.
ACAACTTCAAGATTGATAATTGATGTATTTTATTATCTATTATCCTTTTTGTTTTGCGATTTAATGCATTAACATGAACGGACAATGAATTAATTTGTAAAGGGTATAGAAATTATGACTACGTATAATAAAAAGTAATTCAATTGTAGGCTGTGGATTGGATTTGTACTTTTTTTTTGGTTAATTAATCAAATTGTGATAGATTTTGCTCAAATTGTTTGTGTCTATTTTGGAATTAACAGCATTTTTGTTATTTTGAATACATATCATTTCGTAAATTTCTCGTTTTTTTGTATTTTTTTCCGTTTTTAGGATTTTTGTTTCCTCATAATTAAATGTATGATTATTGTTAGTTGTGTGACTCGTTAGTGCAGTTTTATTCTTTCGTTCATGTTAATGCATTAAATCGCAAAACAAAAAGGATAATAGATAATAAAATACATCAATTATCAATCTTGAAGTTGTTGTTTGTGTACCTCCAACTAATTGAGTTGTTTTATTTAGGTCAAGTTGTTGATAAATTTTAAAATGTGACGTTCCCACTATGTGGGTAAAAAGATTCTTGTTCCAAATATCTGTAAGTAGAATTTTATTTAAATTTTAACTATGTGTTTGAGACTTATTATGAACTGTGATTGTCACTAGGATTTTATATTGTAGTATTTTTGAAAAAGGCTCGAAAATCGGCCGAAACGTCAAGTAAATAAAATGTTATGAGATATATAGTTTAATGAATTTTGAAAATAAGGACCGAATCCCAAGAAATCGCTAAATGGAAATATATATATAAATTGGTCCAAGAAAAATCCAAATACCTTAAATATATATATATATATATATATATATATATATATATATATATTTGTAGCAATTCTTAAACCATTGTATATATTTATTACTAGCTAAAAAACCCGGCTTCGCCCGGGAGTTGATATGAGATGACGTGGTAGAGTCGAAATAAAAAAATAAACTATGACGTAAAAAGTAAAAAAAAAGTTTATTGAAAACGTTTATTTGTTTTATATTGTAATGGTATCCGTCCTCTCCGTGCAGAAATATTAACGGATATTGAAGAGCATCATATGAACGGTGTGTCTCTGCAATGCGTTGTAGTCCTTTTCTTCTTCGATGTACAATTATGTCACGGCTTGTATTTTCATTGTCCACAACTACAATGGCGACTTCATCTACCTGAGGTGCATTAAATCTGCGTTCGTGTTCTCCACGTGGTCTTTTATCGGCTCGAATTACAATTTTATAGTCATCAAAAATCATGCGGTCTAATGTTGTTTTGAATATATAAATCAGTTGATTATACTTGTGTAAGATCCTCTGTACATCTTGGATTATTTCGCGTCTCAGTCCATTAAAATTTGTGCATCGTTGATCAATTTCTTGTTCTTCATTTCCGATGAAATATACTTGTAGAAATTTATGGTCTTCGTTAGGCATTGGCAGTAACGATCCTATTTTGTGATAAATTTGCCCTTGAATTGAAAATACATATTCAAATTCATTTCTATTAGTGTTAGTCGAAGTAGCACCGAAAGAAGTCATTTGAAAGCAGGAGTTATATGATCTTATATTTTGAAGAAAGTGTTTCCCCGAGCATGTAATGCAGAAATTCCTGCGGAGGTGCTTCAATTGGTAGTAATCGAATTTTTCCATTCATGCAACAGAGACCTGGTGTTTCTTTACTGAATTTTTTTGCGTGGCAAAACTGGCAAACGTTATTAATTTTTCCAATAACAACGTATTTATGATTGTAATATTTTTTCGTCGGTTCGTAGTGGAATGCTTCCTTTGTTAGATTATCTTTTAAAATTCTCGACTCTTCAGTACTTTTATTTGCTGTTCTTTCTTCGCTTCTTCTGCTTCTCAGGTTACTCATTCTGGTCCGTTGATTCTGTAAACGTGCTTCGTGCTCTTCTTCCGTTTCATTTCTTCGAGATTCTTTTTGTTTCCGCCGTTTCGCTGCAGAACTGGCCAAATCTCCTCCTCTCTTACGTCTGGGCATTGTATTCTATAAAATATAAATTAAATAAACATTTTATAGATAATTATTTTGTAACGGAAACGTGGGGTACGTTGAGACAAAAAAAAATATATTTAACCTTCAAGCGGTCGAGCGATATTTTGTTTACGGCCAAAAGTATATAGAAGGCATCAATTCGACGCCACACGACTTTTTGAAGGTTAAGAAAATTACAATTTAAAGAAAAAAAACCATTAGAATTAATTAAACACTATTAAAAATACTCACATTTGAAATTTCACGATAAAAACCCACAAATAACTTTTTTCTATTTCGTTTCAAAATCGAGAGTTAATTAAACACACTATTAAAAATACTCACACGTGATACTTCTAAATAAAGGCTCACAGATAACTTCTCTTCTTTTCGTTTTGAAATCGCTCGTTTCGCTGTTCAAATTAAACTAACTCTGGTGAGCGACACCGGGCTCTTATATATTCAGAGAGCTAGGCTCTAGAATATTCGAGAAAATTTGAAAATATTTTCTCTTTCACACCTTCTAGAGTATTCTGGTCATTATCGTCCGCCATAATAAAAGGTTCTATAGCGGTAGCATTTGTAGTAAAAGCGCGAAATTTAAAAACCTAAATTTTTTAATGTTTTGAGAACTAATTTGGATAACTAAAATTATGTCGCTTTAACTCCAAAATATAAGTTAGCTAATGACGTATAAATACACAAAATTTAATAACTTTATTATAGCAACAAATTAAATTTAAGACTTTATTGAAATTAGAATTTTAAATTTCGTGTCACTACTACACATGCTACAATTGCTCGCAACGCTTTTGGAAATGCAACCCAAACAATCGTTGTCCTGAATGAAGTTCAAATATTCGATAACAGATGGCGCCACTATTGGAGTGTATAGTCTCCATAGTTGTCTTGAACGAAGTTCAAATATTCGATAACAGATGGCGCCACTGCACTTAATTTCCAAGTTGAAGGGTCGGAAAGTCCCTTATATCTTTAAAAACATGCCCTTTAGATTAAAACGGGAACTTTCTTGTTCGAGGGGGGATAAAGGGCTATCACACCACATAAGTCCCTTTATCGTGTCGGGACTCCTTTTTAAGTTTTATCGGCACGCACATTTTATCGACTTAGTTTTATTATATATATAGATTTTGGATTTTTCTTTTGGGTATAGGTTTCGTTGAAAAAATACGACGTTCTTATTACGTTTCGCCTATCATAGTAGGCTTTTTCAAAATATTTTTTTATTATGTTCGAAATACCTACGAGTAAAAGAAATCAAAACATATTAGCTCACAACAAGGACATTAAACAATTAAAACATTAAAAATTAGAACAGTTTCACATGTACGAATAAAATCTCTAAATTAAGTTCTATAGTGGTACGTACCTCGATGTTTACAAGTTTACGTTGAAATACTGAATAGAAAAGCAGAAGGCTCTATTATTGTTTTTGTTTTTTCTACTTAAAATATGTGTTCAGGTTTTTGTTTGTTGGTTTTCAATTTTGTAAGAGTAAGGTGTATATCAATTAACAAAACAGAACAATACAAGGTGGTCACAAATAGAAATAATAGTTATTGGCTGTTTATACTATTAAATTATGATAAATATGACTTAGATGATTCGTGTCTTGTTTATCATTAACTGTGAGATGTTCTTTTTTTATGTATATCATTTCCTTCATAAGCAATTTTTGGTAATTGCTCTCTTGCGTTAGAATTTCAGTGTCTGAGAAGTCAAATTCATGTTTTTCGCTGGATTCGTGCTTGTGTAAGGCTGTTGAGGCATTTTTAGTGTATTTATGACCGTTTAGCCTACTGTTGAGGTATTTTGTTGTCATGCCAATGTACTTTTTGGGGCAATTTAAGCACGGTATTGAATAAACGACATTCGATTTAATTTTCGTTGGAACTTCACTTTTCAATGATGTGAACAAGGACGATAATAAATGTTGTGCTTTGTGACATACAATGATATCATGCTTACCTAAAATATATTTTATTTTTGCCGATAATTTTGCTGTGTAGGGCATAGCAATATATTTTTTTATGCTTTTTTTATTTATTTGTACTCCATCTGGCATGCCACTATTATATAATTTGTGTGTACGTTGCCCTACAAAGTTAATAAATAGAAGCGTAGCAGAAGTAATAACACAAAGAGGGAAAACACAGAAGTTTACATATAATAAAGGAGTTAAACAAGGAGACTCTCTGTTGGCAACAGTATTCAATTTGGCACTAGAATATACGATGAAAAAAATATGTAAAGGAAATTTAAGGACCAGAGGAGGACCAATAATAGCATATGCCGACGACGTAGCACTAGTGAATAAGAAGGGAATGGTAATGGAAGAAATGTTGGAGGAGATAATAAGGGAGGGAAAGAAAATTGGACTGTTGATAAATACACATAAAACCAAATTATTAAGACTCAAAAAGAATTGTGAGTACAAAAATGTGAAAATTGGAAGATATGAATTTGAAGAGGTGGATAGAGTTAAATATCTGGGAATAACAATAAGTAGTTATGAAGACAGAGAAACTGAGATAAGGGAAAGGATCGTAGCCACAAACAAAGCATTTCAGGCTAACAAAAAATTATTAAAAAATAAAATAATTAGCAAGCGCACGAAAATAAGAATATATAACACAATAATTAGACCAGTGATGATGTATGGGGCAGAAACATTAACTATGACTAAAAAACAACAAGAGGATAAGAGAATACAGGAACGAAAAATACTAAGAACAATATTGGGGCCAAAAAAAATAGGCGAAGAATATAGAAGAAGAACAAATATGGAACTATATCAGGAGATACAAAAAGACATAGTGAGAAAAATTAAGAAACAAAGATTAAAATGGTTGGGACACATATGGAGAGCAGGTAAGAGAGCAATAATATAGTCCATGATAGAGTGGAAGCCCTTAAGTAAGAGAAGAAGGGGAAGACCAAGGATAACTTGGTTGCAGGAGGTAGTAGGTGATCTCAAGACTATGGGAATTAGATACTGGGAAGAAATGGCAACAAATAGTAGTGAATGTGGTCTGATCCACCCTTAGAAAAGGATCTAGAAAGCTCGTAAGAGCGGCGCTACTCCCACGGGAGTGTTAAGCCACTATATCTATATATATATATATATATATATATATATATATATATATATATATATATATATATCTATATATATATATATATATATATATATATATATATATATAGCTGAAAAGCGAAGCCGTGATCGTTGCTGATCAATTAGAACACAAATTGAAAAATATCTTTTTGGGGATTGCAGCAAAAGAAGAAAAATACACTCTATTCAATTCTCCAAGCTTTCGTAAATCTTTATTTACATCATCAGGGAACTACAATAAGGAAAGAAAAACATAAATTATAAAAAGTGTTCTTACAAACATTTCTACAACTTACATTGATCGAGATTGCATCATAGATCTTGAATACAGGAAAAGTGTACAACAGCAAGTCATTTAAGAAATAGGTCCAGTCGGCAATACATTTGCCTACTACTGGTTCAAATTTAAAACATTATTAAAAAGTAAAAAGGTAAAACATTAAAAATCGAAAATCCACACACCCACGCGGACTTGTGAGCATAATGGCGGAAACTGAAAATGTCAGGTTAAGTACAGCATTCATCATTACTAAATGAATGAAAAGAATCGATCTTTGCAATGACGCGAGACACTGAAACAATCGAATAGAAAGTTTCAAGAGAATACCGGGGAGGTACCAAAATTATGGAACTGTTGTGAAATATCATTCCAATGAAATTCACTTTAACGAGAATTAATATGTGATTATTGATGTTATTTATTATTATTATTAATATTATTATGGCTCTTTTAATAAAGGGGGAACACCTACCATGATGACACAAGTAGGAAACTAATGAAAACTATTAATATTATTATTATTGTTATTAATATGAAGACAATTGTGCTTATCAAGCGTTAGGAGAAGGGAGTAGAGATTCAGACATTCAGAATTTAAGTAATCTCTACTCCCTGCTCCTAACGCTTGATAAGCACAATTGTCTTCATATTAATAACAATAATAATAATATTAATAGTTTTCATTAGTTTCCTACTTGTGTCATCATGGTAGGGGTTCCCCCTTTATTAAAAGATCCATAATAATATTAATAATAATAATAAATAACATCAATAATCACATATTAATTCTCGTTAATGTGAATTTCATTGGAATGATATTTCACAACAGTTCCATAATTTTGGTACCACCCCGGTATTCTCTTGAAACTTTCAATTCGATTGTTTCAGTGTCTCGCGTCATTGCAAAGATCGATTCTTTTCATTCATTTAGTAATGATGAATGCTGTACTTAACCTGACATTTTCAGTTTCCGCCATTATGCTCACAAGTCCGCGTGGGTGTGTGGATTTTCGATTTTTAATGTTTTACCTTTTTACTTTTTAATAATGTTTTAAATTTGAACCAGTAGTAGGCAAATGTATTGCCGACTGGACCTATTTCTTAAATGACTTGCTGTTGTACACTTTTCCTGTATTCAAGATCTATGATGCAATCTCGATCAATGTAAGTTGTAGAAATGTTTGTAAGAACACTTTTTATAATTTATGTTTTTCTTTCCTTATTGTAGTTCCCTGATGATGTAAATAAAGATTTACGAAGGCTTGGAGAATTGAATAGAGTGTATTTTTCTTCTTTTGCTGCAATTCCCAAAAAGATATTTTTCAATTTGTATATATATATATATATATATATATATACATATATATATATATATAGATATAGTTGATACTCATCAGAAATAAAGTGGAGCTAAGAACAGAGCCTTGTGGTACTACACTTTCTGGTGCGTGCGAAGTAGACTTTTGCCCATTTATAACGACTTTGAAAGATCTGTTGGTTAAGAAATTTTGTAGAAAGGGGAGAATATTTCCAGTTAGATTAAAGTCTGTGAATTTCTTAAAAATGGAAGTTATACGGTTGTGTCGAAGGCGCTGTCAATATCTAGACTCACGGCGATTATATCTTTTTTACTATCAATGGCTTGTGAGATATCTGTGTGTAGAGTAAGACGTAGATAAAATCACGTAAGTATATTTATTTATAACTTGTAGAAAACATAAGATTGTTCATAAATAATTAAATTAAATGCGTGTATCTCTTTTTAGTAGCAGTAGAAAAATCATAGTTTCATGCCCATAAGAATCGGCATACCACGTATATACAAGAAAAATCTCGAAATTTCGTTTAAAAATATTTATTTTCAAAGAAACAATTGAGTTACATCCAGTTTACACTTTTCTTAGTGTAGTATCCATCATGTATCGCTAAAAGCTAAGTGTTCTAATGGACTACTTTTACTCGACTTCCTAGCGATAATGTTTATGAATAACGGAACCTTTGATTGATTATATCGAATATGACCTACAATGTTGCCATTTTTCATTAAGAATACCGAAAGTAACGTCCAAATTTTCGGAATAATTACAATATTTTATAACATTTATCATTGTTTTTTTCTATTAATTAATGGTAATTAACAATTGAAAGAATAACGCGGAAGAATATTTAAATCGACAATACCGCTCCCAATTACTCATGAATCCGTAGACATTCATTAATTCTGAGTAGGTAACACTATCAATGGTACTGGTTTCTCGTCTGTACATTACTTCCTGTAAAAATGCATTCGACTTGTTTACTTTACATAATGTGTTCATTCGAGAAAGTTCTTTCATCTTATGTAATACGTTTTTTTTGTTTATTTCTACATTAAACATATTGACGATAATTGGGAATTCGAAAAAAAATTCTTTATAAATTGTTACACCTTTATATTCAACATCCTGTATAAAGGAAGATACGTAAACAAACTTTGTACTTGTACTTACCACCATGATTTGTACAATTTTATGAGCCATTGAAGGCGTCATACACCAAGCTTGTTGCATTGTCAATCCTCCTAAATCAAAAAAAGCTATTCCGCCTAATATTTGCGCTCTTGCTTCCAATATAGCCAATTCCAGGACTATCATTGTCGCTTGAAATAAATCTACCAAACTTATTTTATCCGGATTCCAATTACCTACAAATAATAACCTCTAACAGACATAGAGAGATATAGAGATTAAATAGATAGTTAGATAGATAGATAGACAGATAGAGAGACATATAGAGATAGAGAGAGAAAACATCGTAGCCTCACCTACTCTGTAAAGTAAAATTCTTCTTCCAGTTTGTTCCCTATAGGGTGGTACGATAATGATGGATTCTTCTCCTATTCTTAATAAATGTCTTAAATTTACACCTTCATAAAATTCTGGGTTATTTTCTTTAAATTCGTAATAGTTTACTAACTAAAACAAAACATAATGTTACGAAACAGCACACTGGTATAGACCCTAAATCCGACTCTGTCTAAGCCAGGTATGAAAATTAAAATTATGGCGGATACGCAGCTTTTTTTTATAACTGTTTGCGACTATCTTATCTAAACATTGTTTTTGTGACCAGACTTATCTAGAAAATGCCAGAACCAATTGTTTTTGTGTGTGTTAGCCGCAGTCCGGAATTTTCTAGTAAAAAAGGCTTTAATATATCAAGGACCGATCAGGAAGAGTTAGTTAGTTGATAAACAAAAATACACCGAACAGTAAAGTGCTAATATAAATTAATAATCAAGTTTATGTGCATATAAATTAAATTTAAGTGATTAGTTAAGTATATATAAATTAAGTGTTAGTGAGTTAGTGTTTAACTAAATTAGTAAGTAGCCATACCCTGTGTTTAAAATTTATCCCACCCGTTTACGTTTTAAATAAATTATAAAAACATTACATTGGTGTCAGAAGTGGGATAATATAAATTAATATCTACGTAAAAATGGCCAAGAGATTAAGGGATCTGAAAGTGGCGGAATTAAGAGCAGAACTGGAAGATCGTGAATTGGAAACATCCGGTAAGAAAAGTGAATTAGTAGAAAGACTTAAAGTGGCACTGGAAAATGACGGCTTTGATCCAGAAACAGTTTTATTTAATGACGAGGCTTCCACCGTAATCTCGTCAATTTCTGCCATGGAAGAAAATATTTCAACTAATGTGAAAAACGATACTTCTGCTAAAGGGAACGATTTTTCTGCCATGGACGAGAAGATTTCTGCTATGAAGAACGATATTTCTGCAGATATCTTATCATTGAAAAATGACATTGCTGCTGAAGTTGAGAATAAAATTTCATCTCTAAAATCGGATGTTGAGAATAAGATGACAACGATGAACGAGAAAATAGAATCAGACATGGATAATAAGATGACAACGATGGAAAATCAGATGGACGAGGAGTTAGAGACAAACATTGCCGATTTAAGAACACAAGACACTTCAGCAGAAGAAAAGAAGATCGAGATCTGCAAGCCAGAAACACAACCCAAGACAGATGATATTGGCAGTTTTACCCGAGTCAAGGCCCCAACGTTCGGTGGAAAGATGTCGTGGACCAATTACGTAAAACAGTTTGAAGCAGCCGCTAGAGTAAATAATGGGTCCGATAGAGAGAAGGCAGTGAACTTAACTATCGCGCTTCGGGGGTATGCCTTAGATGTACTACAGACGATACCACTTGAAGAAATGGATGATTTCGAGCTGCCGAAGAAGAGGTTGAACATGCGATACGGTCACGAACATCTAGAACATTTGTACCAGTCCCAACTGAAGAACCGAAGGCAGAAACGCGATGAAGCCCTTCAAGAGTATGAAGTGGATATTGCCCGACTCGTTCGATTTGCTTATCCTTCAGCACCAGAGAACATGATGGAATGTCTGGGCATCCAGGCCTTTATTGATGGCTTACGTGACCCCGATATGCAGAGGACGCTTCGTTTAGGCCATCCCAAAACATTAGTTGACGCATTGACAGCTGCTCTTGAATATGAAGCAGCAACGAAGGCTTCAGGATATAACAAAATTAGAACCATCCAAGAAGAAGGTGACGAAGACAGATTTGACCAGTTCATCATTTAATAAAAAGTATGATGGACAAGAAGCCGAGAAAGATCAGATGCTGGAATTGTGGCGAGCTAAGGCATGTACGTAGTTCGTGTAAGCGCCCCAGGACTCCTGCAAACCAAGAACCCCAGGTACAGGAAAACTAGAACGGGTCGGCTACGAGGGGGCAGCACCGACCCATGATCGTTCCAAAGAACCTCTCATACTGACAGCTTCTCTCAGATGTCGCAACGACAGTGTATATGTGGATGGCGAAGTAAATGGCAAGAAATATGCTCTGCTGGTTGACACTGGAGCAACTAGAACCATTAAACGACCAGAGATAATAAACCCCAAGAAGAAGCTTCTAGCAACGAGACTGCGACCACGGACCGCCACAGGTGAGAGTGCCAACGTTCACGGTGATCGTAGCTGACATTGAAGAAGACGTGAGTCTGGGAATGGACGTAATGAATGTACGTGGTTTCCAATTAGACTTTAGAAACAGAACCATTAAAGTGGGTTTAGAGGAGGTATTCCTTCATCCATATGAAGGCAGCGCGGTGTTGGCAGCTGTACAGGAAGATACCGTTATACCTGGACGAAGCGAAACCATGATAGTAACACGCTATCATGGAGGAAGGTACACCGGTGATGATGAAGCTAAGAAACCACGACGCAGAAGTTAGCAAAGGAGTACTAATTGGAAAAGGATTAGTTACTGTTAAAGTAAAATTGTACTTTATATGTTAATTGTTCTAAAAGACAGTCGGTAGTCGTTACCTTGACTACAAATAAATGATTTGATTTTAATTTGAATTTTTCTAACTTGTCAGTCAAAAGCGAACAGTTATGTTAATTTACTGAATAAAAAGTTCACATCAAGATTAAACTGCATTCCTTGTATTTATTTTAATTGGTTATGGGCCCAGTACGCTTAATTGTGTACTAGAATCGTTTTTATTCAAGAAAGAATAAATTCGTATAAGAAACGGTTGGACTGTGAAGTATCGTTGAATAGCCACAGATGGATTTGGCGAAGCACATCAAACCCTTGGCCGGTGAGGCAGACTGGCCGATCTGGAAGCGGAAGATTCGTGATCTGCTCGATTATCATGAAGGTGCATTAGACGTTATCGATAACAAGATTAAAAAACCAGAACCTCTAGCTGACGGCGCTAGTGCGGCTAAACAAAAAGAATTCAAAGAGAAGTATGATTTCTTTCGAAAGGCAAATAGCTACGCAAAGTCTATGATTGCTAGCTCAGTTACAGATGCGGTGTATGAGAAAATCATCGATAAAGAAACCGCGCGTGATGCTTTCGAGGCCCTTAAAGAGCAGTTTGAAGCGACATCCAAGGATCAAGTTTTTCAAATTTGTGATTCATTTTTCGCTTTTAGTTGGATGTTAGGTGAGGACGTGTCTACACATTTAGCTAAGTTGAGAAGTCTTTGGAGTGATCTCAACAACGGTCTCACTGCTCGAAATGAAAACAAGTTACCAGACTTAATGCTTGTGTGTAAAACGCTCAATATTTTACCTGCTGCATTTGAGACATTTAGGTCCAGTTGGATGCTACTCACCAAAGACACAGAGAAAACCTTTGACGAGCTGACTACACAGTTGTGTATGTTCGAAAGAAATTTCAAGAAAAGCACCAACAACGACAAATTTTCTCAAGAAGCTCTAGTGGCAAAAGGCGAGACGCAAAAACAAGACGCGAAAAAGAAGTCGAGAGCAGGTACAACCTGTAATTATTGTGGTAAGAAAAACCATTGGGTCAGTGAATGCAGAAAATGGATCGCAGATGGACGACCATCCAAAAATAAGTCCGTTAATGACTCTCAAAACCAAGCTAACCACAAAAATAACCAAAACAAATTTCAGAGCAATGCTGTTGAGGTTAAGGAAGGTCTTGTGTTGTCATTTTCAGAGATTTTCAATACTGAGATCAACACTACAGACTGGTGGATCGACAACGGTGCTACAAGGCACGCAACGAATAATTTCGATTTCTTTGTAGATTTTGAAAAATTCAAGAATCCGTGTGGCATAAAGGCTGCAGGAAAAGAGCTTTTGCAAGCAGTAGGGAAAGGCATCGTAAAAGTTGTATCAACAGTGAACGACGAGCGATACATCCTAACCTTGCACGATGTTTGGTACGTTCCCGACATATCGAAGAATTTGTTTTCTGTTCTAGCAGCTCAAGACAGAAACCTAAACAGTATGTTTGAATCAACAGCTACGTGGTGCTCGCTCAAAGTGAATAACAAGATACTGCTAAGTGGAGTCCGAAATGTTCACGGAACACTATTCAAAGCAGCTATCAAACCGATTTTTCCCGCTGGTAATGTAAGTTTCAATGTTGCTGTTACTGATAGTTCTCAATTACAGCTGTATCACGAGAGGTGGGGACATCAGGACAAGCAGCACGTGAAAAACTTGTTACAAAAAGAATTGGGTATTAACGTCAAGTTAGACAGAGAAATTTGTGAACCGTGCGTTTACGGTAAGGCCCATCGTTTAGCTTTCGGTACTAGAAGAAAAGCAAGCCAACCTGGAGAACTGATTGCTACAGATTTATGTGGTCCTTTTGATGTATCATTTAGCAAGAAGAGGTATATGGCCATATTCAAAGATATGTTCACTAAATTTCGATATTGCTACATAATTGCAGAGAAGTCTGACGTCACAGCAGCTTTACAGTCAATGATTGCTCACGCAAAACAGCAAGGTCATTCGATTAAGGCGCTGCTGAGTGACAACGGCGGCGAGTTCGACAATGTGGAGGTCAAGGCTATTCTAGAGAAAAATGGAGTTACGCACAGATTGACAGCTCCGTATACACCACAGCAAAATGGTTGCGTTGAACGAGAAAATCGCACAATCGTTGAAATGGCTAGAACATTCAAGTACTCCAATCCCGACGTGAAATTTCCTGAAGCCATTTGGGCAGAATTAGTCACTACAGCTACGTACGTATTGAACAGAACAGGCAAATCATCAGTAGACGGTGTGAGTCCTTACGAGCTGTGGATTGGAAGTAAGCCGAGAATTAAGCACTTACGCATCATTGCATCAACTTGCTACGTTCATATACCTAAAGAAAAGAGAAGAAAAATGGACGAGAAAGCAATCAAGGGTTATTTGATAGGTTACGATAACGATGAAAGATACAGAATTTATGTCAAGGAAGAGCACAAAGTTATTGTCTCAAGAGACGTTCAATTTCGCGAATTAACGAGAGATTGCGATCATGAGGTTCAGTTACCACTCAAAGATTCTCATTTACAGAAAGATAACACCGAGGAAAATCCTGAGGTTCCAGTCGAACTAGAAGAGCCTTTGGAGTACCCCGAGATACCAGTTCAACAAGATGAACCACTTGAGTACGAGTCGGAAAGCACGGAACCTGAATCGGCAACCGATGACGAGGAAGAGCCAGCGACGCCCTCGCCAGTACCTGCAAGAACTTTGAGAGATCGCTCGAAGTTGAGAAAGCCAAGTTACCTACAAGAATATGCACACATTGCTGAAAACACTGATTTTATTGACACGTATGTAACTCCTCAATCATTCCAAGAAGCTGTTTCAGGTAGGGAAAGTTTACAGTGGAAACGAGCCATGGATGATGAGATGAAATCGCTCAATGAAAATCACACATGGAAGCTATCAACTTTGCCACAAGGAGCAAAAGCGATCCCATGTAAATGGACCTACAGAGTTAAAACCAATCCAGATGGTTCGGTCAATCGATACAAGGCAAGACTAGTTATAAAAGGTTTCAGTCAACGCTACGGCATTGACTATAGCCAGACCTTCAGCCCAGTAGCAAGAATGGCAACTATTCGGTCGATTTTAAGCATAGCTGCAAGTGAGCAGATGCATCTAGCACAGTTTGACGTATCTACAGCATTTTTATACGGCGAACTTGAAGAGGTTATTTACATGCAGCAACCAGAAGGCTACAAAAACGGTACTGATCAGGTATGTCAACTTCAAAAAAGTTTGTATGGTTTGAAACAGGCTCCAAGATGCTGGTTCAAACGTTTTGGCAAGTATCTTATCAGTCTCGGCTTCAAAGTTAGTGATGCAGATCCATGTTTGTTCATGCGAAAAGAAAATGACAAAAGTATTATCATGGCTCTGTACGTAGATGATGGATTAGTTGCCGCAACAGATCCTCAAGATTTGAAGATTTTCTTACAAGATTTAAGCAAAGAATTCAAGATCACTTCACAGAAAGCTTCATACTTTTTAGGGCTAGAAATTGAACAAACAGAAGATTACATTACAATTAATCAACAAGCTTTTGCTAAAAAGATTCTAGAACGTTTCAATTTTTCAGATTGCAAACCAGTCTCTACGCCAATGTTGAAAGCTTCTGAGATTTCTCAATCAGGGAAAGAAAATTCCAAAGCACATAATTTCCCTTACAGACAGGCGGTCGGAGCTCTCATGTATTTGATGCTAGGAACTCGACCTGACTTAGCATACAGCGTTGGATTTTTATCAAGATCACTGGAAAATCCATCTTTGGAAGATGCAGCTCGCGTTAAAAGAGTTTTCCGCTATGTAGCAGGCACATTGACGAAAGGAATAACCTATACTCGTAAGGTAAAAAGGGGTATTCTTGAGACTTTCAGTGACGCTGATTTTGGAGGATGCACGAAAACTGGTCGCTCTACTTCTGGTGTCGTAGTTAAGTATGCAGGAGGGGCTATTTCATGGATGAGTCAAAGACAACCTACGGTAGCCACTTCCACTACCGAAGCTGAAATTATTGCAGCAAGTGAAGCAGCTAAAGAAATTATTTGGCTCTCAAGATTGTTTAAAAATATTGTAACTTTAAAGCAAGTTCCAATAATTGAGGTCGACAATACAGCAGCAGTGCGTTTAAGCGACAATCCAGAGTTTCATCGACGAACAAAACATATAGCCATCAAGCACTTCTTTATTCGAGAGAGGGTAACCGAAGGCGAATTAGCAGTTCAACAAATATCTTCTGAGAATCAACTGGCAGATATTATGACGAAGCCTTTGGGTGCAATACGATTACAAATATTACGCGATAAATTGGGCTTAAAGTAACATAGTGGGTACTAAGATGTTTTGTTTGTTTATTTCATTATTATTACAACAATTAACAAGGGAAAGTGTTAAAGTAAAATTGTACTTTATATGTTAATTGTTCTAAAAGACAGTCGGTAGTCGTTACCTTGACTACAAATAAATGATTTGATTTTAATTTGAATTTTTCTAACTTGTCAGTCAAAAGCGAACAGTTATGTTAATTTACTGAATAAAAAGTTCACATCAAGATTAAACTGCATTCCTTGTATTTATTTTAATTGTTACGTCGGCTAAAGAGATCCCAGTACGTGTGATAAACGTGAATGATTACCCAGTTACCATCAAGAAGGAAACCAGGATTGGATCCTGCATACCAGTGACATCTATAGTTCGCCAAACAACGACCACTGACAATTCTAATGCCAGATTCGAACAGATGTTATCAGTAGCTGGTCAATCTTTGGATCGAGCTGAAAAAAAGAGAATGAGAGAATTTCTCTTGCAGTATCAAGACTTATTCGTACCAAAAGGAGGAAAGACTGGTAAAACATCAGCTGTCAAACACAAAATTGATACTGGTAATGCCAATCCAATTAGGCAATCAGCTCGACGACTACCACGAGCGAAGAGAGAGGAAGCTGAAAGAATAGTTCGAGAGATGGCTGAAGAAAAAGTAATAGAACCATCTACTAGTCCATGGGTGTCTCCAGTAGTGCTCGTCAAGAAAAAGGATGGAACTACGAGATTCTGCGTGGATTATCGCCAGCTTAACAACGTGACGAAGAAAGACAGCTATCCTCTGCCTCGAATTGACGATACGCTAGATACTTTGGCCAGCAGCAAACTATTTTCCACCTTGGACCTGAAGTCTGGCTATTGGCAAGAGGAGATGGACCCAAAAGACAAAGAGAAGACTGCTTTTACCACCGGATCTGGATTATGGCAATTCAACGTCATGCCATTCGGGCTCTGTAATGCGCCTGCGACATTTGAAAGACTCATGGAAAATGTCTTGAGAGGGTTGTCTTGGAAGACATGCCTCGTCTATTTGGACGACACCGTAGTACTGGGGAACACAGTTGACGAACACCTGAAGAATTTGGAAGACGTATTCAAACGACTCCAAGCTGCCCAGCTCATGTTAAACCCGAAGAAATGTCAGCTGTTCCAAAACCGAGTCAACTATCTAGGTCATATAGTGAGCAATGAAGGAGTGGCGGTGGATCCAGAGATAATTGCTTCCATTCAGCAAAGGCCGCAACCAACCGACAAACATCAAATTAGGAGTTTCCTTGGACTTTGCAAGTATTATAAAAGATTTATCAGGAAGTTTGGAGATATTGCCAAGCCTCTAACGCGAAGCAAGAGCATTCCAGCGGGACGAAGACTGGCAAACGGCTTTTGAAACCTTGAAGAGGCATTTAACCTCGGCGCCGATATTAGGACATCCATTACCAGAGGGAGACTTTATTCTTGACACTGACGCAAGCAACGTAGGGATTGGTGGAGTGCTCTCACAGATCGAAGCAGGCAAGAAATAGTGCTGGGATATTTCAGTAAAGTCCTCTCCAAACCAGAACGAAACTAGTGCGTCACAAGAAGAGAACTTTTGGCAGTAGTGAAGTCCGGGGAACACTTTTACCAGTATCTCTATGGTAGGAAGTTTTTAATCCGGATTGAGCATGCAGCACTCAAGTGCTTGATGCAGTTCAAGAATCCCGAGGGCCAGATCGCTAGATGGATTGAACGACTTGAAGAGTATGATTTCAACATCGAACATCGAACTGGTGTGAGTCACTGAAATGCCGACTCCCTGTCCAGACGGCCGTGCCCAATAGACTGCTATCACTGCAACAAGGCGGAATCTAGGGAAGATGCAGTTTCAAGAACTACTGTAGTCAACGAGGAATGGTCACCCACCAGGATCAGAGAAGATCAGGAGAATGATCATCACCTGAAGATTATCCGGCAATGGAAAAAAGAAAATCGGCGACCTACCTGGCAAGAAGTGTCAACATTTTCACCGAAACTCAGTAGGACTCCCTTGTCCTGGAAGATGGGCTGTTGAAAAGAGTCCTTGAAACTACACGAGGGTGGATGTGCCTACATTCGATAAGTTGTTAGAAAATATTGAGCGTTGAATAAAGAAAACTGATATTCGACCAACACAAATTATGTTGTCAAAATCTAAAATCACTAAAAATACGTAAAATTGCAGGTAAATAACCTTGAAAATTAGAAACATTTCTATATTTTTCAAGCCTGAAAGTTGCAGTGAAAATGGGCCGAAACGCATGCGCAATTATTATTCAACAAAGGCCAGCAATTAAATTGCTAGCAATTTCTTTAAAAAGGCTGTAATGTAAGATTAGTTTTAGATACGAGGTCCTGCTTCACATACTTTAGAGTAGATACGAGCTACTGCTGCATAGAAAAATGTCTAGTCGAACGAGAAAAATCATGGAAATGGCCAGAATAGCGCAATGTACTAACACCAATGAGGACAATCAACGTTTTTCTCTTCAATAAATCACTGAAATGGATTTATCAAACAATATTCTTCTAAATGAAGCCTTATCACCCCAAGATATTTCTGATATTATCAGAGAAGCCGAGGTAGTCTTCGTTCCTAACGAAACTCGCAATACAACTGGTGTATTGTCGGAAATGACAAACCTAATTTGTTTCCAAAATGAAAAAGACGCCCATAATGAAAGCTACATTCCAAGAGGTAATGATAATAAAGCAATAGAAGAACTAATGGAACAGGTAAATGAAGATAAGACACGGCCACATGAAGACGGCGCTATGTTATCTGAAAAATCCAGTGAGGAAGCTATATTTGAAAACGAAAACGTTTTGGATGATTTAGCAAGTATGGCGCATTTTATGCCAGAAGAGAATAATAACGTTCACGACAAAGACTACATTTCCGAAGCCGAAAGTGAATCAGAAAGCGAAGAAAGCGTGGACGAGGTGGGTGCAGATGCAACACAGTTACAGGAACTTGAACAGGTAGATGAAATTGTAAAATGAGAATCAAGATACCAAAAGAAAGACACTTAAGAAAAAGCAAAATAAGAGGTTAATCAATAAGAATTTACGAATGAGGGGAGAACAATTTTTAGGGTTTAGAAAGCCACGGGATCAACGCAATACATTTCATGATGTACCGAGAATGAATAGAAAAATGGGTGCAAGGTGCAGCTGTAAACAAAAAATCAAAGAATCAAAAATAAAATGTTACAAAGTAACAGAAGAAATGCGTAAAAACATTTTTGAACAATTATGGACTAACATGACATGGGATCAACGGAAAGTGTACGTTAGTAACACTGCTAAAGTCACTGAAAAAGCCCAGTGGCGGCGACAGCTTTTTCTTTTCGGTTGGGCGATACCCGGCAAAAAAATTTGGAGGGTGGGCAGTAAAAATTTGGATTATTTCGGTTTATACAGATATCTGCGTACCTAATTTAAATATTTCAGATTTGTAAAATTTCAACTAGTATTAATAAATGGGATAAAAAAACACTCTGGCACTATTTTAAAGTTTATTTTACACAGGAACACATTATTTGCAAAACGTTAGACGGTTAGACATTAAAAAAGAGCTATCTTTCTATTGTTATGTTTAGTGGCAAACAAATCTACAACTACATCCAAATCCAATGTTTTAATAATATTTTTTTCGACATACAAAATTCCTAAATCGGTGAGCCTCCCTTGTGACATTGTGGTCCTTAAATAATCTTTAATTCTTTTTAAGCCACTAAACGATCTCTCACAACTGGCTAACTTGAAGAGGGTACGGTTATTGTAATTCTACACAATTTATTGAGTTCGTGAAAAACTAATTTAAATTCCTACAGAAGAACTGCAAGATTAGAGACGGTCTTTATTTTAACATTATGATTAATTTCATACCTTTCAATGGTTTTTGGTAGTAACTTTAATTCCGTTTCGACGGATGCCAAGTCACATCCGTAATGTATAGCTAATGGAGTTAATTGCTCTAAATTTAAAAATATATTACTTGATGGGTTTAAAACACTAAATCCTTTTAGAACACTATTATTTTCTTCAAATCTCCGACAAAGTTCCGAAGTGATTCGATCAATAACAGGATAATACAATTTAGTTTGAAATTCACTTTTTTTAGTTAGTAACACATCTGTCCTCTTCAAGTGAGGTAATTTTTTGAATAATTATAGTATTATTACATTTAGGAGGCAATTTTCTTGATCTTTTAATATTTACATCATCCAAGTTAATATTATTAGCCGAGGCGTTTTCTACTGTCGCAGTCCATAACTTTTCAAATTCACAATCTTGCCTATATGATACAAACAACTGTTTTAGTGATTCCACTAATGTTAAACTTTTTAGAATGTCACTGTCTTTGCTTTGTAGATAATCAGAAACATTCTTTATTTTTGTTAAGAATTCACAGAAAACCTCTAAATTGAATAAAAAAGTAAAATTAATATTGTTTAAAAGTCCATTTGCATCTGGAGAGCGAACATTATTTTCTGTTATGTACTGGTTTAATAAAATTAATATTGCTGGCAATGTTTTTTTTACAGCCAAACAGCTAGATATATGTGAAGTCCACCTCGTATCACTAAGTCTTTTTAGTTCAAGAGGCTTATCTTCTGGATGTACGTCTTTTTGGATTTTTAAAAATGTATTATGTATGGAAGAGCCACTAACAAAAACATAAAGGTTTTCAAGAACAGAAAAAAAATATTGCAGTCTTTTAAGTTTTTACATATATCTACTACTACTAAATTTAAGGCATGATTAAAGCAGTGTACGTAAATAGCCTGTGGGACTTCTTTTTTTAACAATGCTTGTACCCCCTTAACCTTACCACTCATAACGTTTGCTCCATCATAAGTTTGTACCACGCAACAACTTAAGTCGATTTCACATTCACTTAATCGTTTTTTAATAAACTGCAACAATGACGTTGCATCTAATTTGTCTGCAGCTTCATAGCCCAAAAACCGCTCGTACAACACACCGTTTAAATAATATCTTACTATAATTGATAACTGCTCAATTTTACTTAAGTCTTTGGTTTCATCAGCCATAAGGGCAAAATAACGGACTTCTTTAATTTCGCTACTAATATGTTTTATAGATAGTTCGGCTAAACAATGTATAAGGTCATTTTGAATTGAGTGATGCGTATACCGAGCATTTTTTGGGCCCTCAAGTAGTCTTTTTGAAATAGTGGTATTATCACGTCACATCAAATCTAATAATTCCAAAAAATTAACTCTATTTTGACTAATATTGGACTCGTCGTGTCCTCTAAGAGCAAGGCCCTGGGTAGATAAATAAATTATACACCGTAAAATAGATTTAATGTACTCCCGGTTTTGTAGAATCAATTCAGTATGCGCAGTACTTATTTGAGCTGCTGTTGACTTTTAGTACTTTTATACGAATTCCAAGCTACCATAGCACTTTTGTGCTGAAAGCTATTATTATGATATTTAAATCCAGCTTTTGTTTCTGAAGCTCTTTTCCAGTTTTTATAACCCTCAGAAATGAATGTTTTGGATGAAAATGTTCCTTTTGTATGCAATGAAAAAAATCTACATGGATAACAAAACACAGCATCTTTTAAAACACTGTATTCAATCCACGGATAGGTTTTATAAAAGTCTGATTTAAAAGATCGAAGATCCGGACCAAATCTTGTTTTTGGGAAATTGGGCAAATCCGATTGTCTTGGAGATTCATCTAGAAACTGGGCTAAATCACTCATAGTTGTAGGATTTTTGTCAGCGTCGCTGACGTGCATCCTATATCAAAGAATAATTTTTATAAGTACCTTATGACTTAAGTAGTATAATCTCTCTAACATAACAAACTTACGTGTCGGACTTAGAACTATCATTTTCATAACCGCTTAATAAAGGGGAATCATCATCTTGAACTGTGTCATCTTCCTGTACTTTCCTTTTTTTAGGATAAATGTTGGTGTCTTCTGCAATATTGTCACTTTCGCATTCATTTGCTCCAGCATCAACCGTTTCACTTATTTCTAATAAATTTGCACTATGAACACTTGGTTTCGATTTAAAAAAGTCACTGATAATGCGTTTTAAACGAGAATTAAATTTTCAAAAATTAAATTTATATGTATTCCAAGGAAGTAAAAGAGAAAACAAGTAACCTCTTTTAAAAGAAAAGATTACATGAAATTGTAAAGAAATACATAACATCTATTTTATTAGACACCCTTCCACTTGCAAGAGATTTGTAACAACAATATTGCGACCGCACGTGTCAAAAAAAGTTCTATGTAGTACAGACGACCCTGACTACCGACCGGACCGACAAAGCGGGTGTTTATTTTATGATACATTAAAAGGCTTCCGACTGATAAGCGGGCGTCTTCAGACAAAGCATGCCGTAAATGCAATAAATCAAATAGACAGCAACAAGTAAAATAAAATAATATAGATATTTTACTTATTCAGTTTTTGTATAGCTCAAAATAATATTTCTTATAGTATGGTCCAATATTGAAAGCGATGGTTTAAGTTTTCTTTTATTCTATTCATTAGGCTTGCTATTATTTTTCTCCATTTAACAGGTTGGACAGACGGTTGGGCGAGAACAATTTAGGTTGGGCGCTCGCCCAACCGCGCCCACCCCTGGCGCCGCCACTGAAAAAGCCAGACCAAAGGTAACTGAAAATTCCCGACGAAATATAACCCTGAAATATTTTTTGATTTGTGGAAATGATGAAATACCTGTGTGCAAAACCATGTATTCGCAAACGCTTTCTTTGCGAGAATGGCCCATAAGATCATGGTCAACTGGAAGCCAACATAGGATGAATAAAAGTACCGAAAAAGAATTAAGTCAACGAAATCAAAGAATTGATTTATTTAAGGAAGATCGAAGCTTTCTAAGACAGTTTTTAAATAATCTAAACAAACTCCCCTCGCATTACTGCAGGTGAGACACTGATAAGCTATTTTTCGAGCAACAGTTTCAATCATTCGCTCAACTTCACAGGGTATACAAAACAGAATGCCAAGAAAACAACAAGACACCTTCTTTGTCTGTTGTGACGTTGACAAAAATGGCTGAATAAATGAAATTATCTTTATTTCGTCCTAGAAAACATCAGTGTAATACGTGTTTCAGATATAAAAACAACAATTTAACTGAACCGGAATACAGCGAACGCATAAACAGAAAAAATCGGGCACGGAAGGAAAAAGAAGAAGATAAGGAAAAGGCCATAGGCGTTCAGTGCCACGTTATTGTGATGGATGTACAATCTGTGAAGTTAGCACCGCAGCTACAAGCTTTATATTACAGGACAAAGTTGTGTTGTCATAACATTACCATCTATAATTTAAGAAATAAACAAGGTACTTGTTACTGGTTCGACGAGACAAACGCGGACGGTCAAACTTCTACCTATGCTTCGCTTCTTGTAGACTACTTGGAAGAAAAATTTTTGGATTTGTCTAACCCAATTATTCCTATTATTATCTACTCAGATGGGTGCACTGCCCAGAATCGTAATTGTGTAATGGCCAACGCTTTGCTTCACGTTTAAGAAAAGTACAAAGTTTGTATTACACAAAAATATTTAGAAAAAGGTCACACTCGAATGGAGTGTGACTCTGTTCATAGTGCCATAGAGTCTTCCCTCAAAAATAAGGAGATCTACTTGCCCAGTGATTATCATCGTATAACTAAAGAATCTCGCAATAAAAATCCTTACTTGGTCAAAAGCATGGATTTCAGCTTCTACAAAAATTATGCCCATAAAGACTACCTTAAATACAGTTCAATACGGCCTAGCAGAATGGGTAGTGGTAATAATGCTGTTGACATATATGAAGGTAAAATTAGGTACAAACTAAACTTTGAAGATGATTTTAAGGATCTACCAATCAGACCTAAAAATATAGCATTAGGGAATGTCATATTTCCCCAACTATTTAAGGAGAAACTGCCTATTTCTAGCGTGAAATACTCACACCTTCAAGCGATTAAACAAGTTAATCCGAAAGACTGCTGGAGTTTTTACGACTCCCTTCCACACAAGTAGATTTTTCTAGAGATTTATTTTCGTTTTATTCCTTGCCAAAGAAAATGCCATTATTTTTTAAAAGTAGGTACCTATAATAATGATTATTTTTTTCGTATGATTTTCAACCAATCAGAGAATGTCCAATTTAGTTAAGTTACCTCGTATAATTTCGATAATACCTGATTATACATAGAGTAGCTCTATCAATCGAAAATTTTAAAATAATTTCATTTTCATAGTAACCACATCGACATCAATATACAACAAACAGAACTGTCAAATTGTGACGTTTATCAAAAATGGTTCAAAAATGAGTCGATTCGGAGATTTATCATCAAATGCAATAGACGAAAGTATACAAAATACTGAGCCTCATAATACAGTGAAAACAAAAAAGTACGTATGGAAACAATTTCTTACGTTTTGCAGTGAAAGAAACTATGTGCTAAATGAATCAATTTCCACTGAAATGATAGCGTCCATTTTGAAAGATTGGGCTTTCAATATGCGAAAATGTAATGGAGAAAATTATAAAGAAAATGTGGTTAAAACGATGTGGAACATTACGGCAAAACAAGTACAAGAAAAATATATGAAGGAGTTTAATAGAGTAATTGATCCATTCTCTAGTCCCATATTTTTAGCCGCACGAAACGTAAGAAATACAAAAAGAAGGGAACTTCAATTGTTACCGGACAAGAGAAAGGTTAGTGCATCAGCATTTAAAGATAACGAGTACATAGCAATGATAGAAGCGTGGGATGAAAATACACCGGAAGGATTACAAATAAAAATTTTCTTAATTGCTTCTGTTGAACTTGCGTGGAGAGGAAATGAAGGAGCGTCATGCTTAACTCATTATTTTCAAAAAGAAACTGGAAATGATGATACTCCAACTGGTAGAATACAATATAATATAATCCGAAAATAACTCAGTTAAAAAAACGCAGTATATAATAATTGTAACTTTCATTGCACCAATTTGTATTTAAATTAATAAATTGTTTATATATTTACTTAATTTACTCAAAAAATAATCGTACCAAATACAATACGTACTTCAAAATAAATACGGTTATACATCTCAAACTTCCTGCATAATTACAAATCGTGTCAGTTTGACAGAATAATCCTCCCGCTTCGCGGTCGGATTATTTAAACTGTCAAACTGACACTCTTTATAATTATGCAACAAGTTATCGATGTATAACCTGATTATTTTGAAGTACTTATAGTATTACTACTGATTATTTTATGTTATGTTATAATATTTTGTGTATTAAATGTGTTGTGTGTATTAAATGATGTTTAAAAGTATAATTTAATTTGCTTATGTATTAATAAGTTTCCTTATTCGTTTTTTATTTTATTACACAAATTACTAATGAAAAACAATCATGGTTTCCTGCTTTCCAGTTCATGAAAGAATTCTTTATTAGTGTTTTTAAATGAAACTCAAGGTCTCTAGTTAATTCCACAATATAATACAAGTTATTGAAAATTCTAAAAAATTGACAATTGTTTCGATAAACCAATATCATCGTCAGAATGACAGAAGTTACATTTCATTTTATGCCTACCTGATGTTTAGTAGTTATTTTTGGCTAGACCAAGAAGTAACCTAACTTATGATTGGCTTAATATATGTTTATAGAAAAAAGAAGAAGATGTGATATTACAAATATTGAAGCTTAGATATTATTAGCCCTATGGTGATATCCTGGATATCATTTTTCCAATTAAGATCAGTATAACTGTGCCATGATATAGAAAACCAGGAAAACTATATCTGCTGATCTTTACAATTATCACTTAAGAAGAAAGTTTATTAGTGGAGAACTCCCTAGATTTAACTGTTCATTGACAACTTCATATTGTGGGTTTCTTAAATGTCTTCTAATTTCCAGTTCTTCAAGGAAATCCAGTTCTTGTTTCTTTTCACAAATATGCAGTACTTCTAGTTTTGTGTTAGGTGTCAATGAATAATTGGTGTCAAGTAGATGTTTTGCGTAGTGGAATTTATCTGGTTGTTTTAATCTGTATCCTCGTAAGTGCTCACTGTATCGTATTTCAAAATTCCTAAGGGTCTGACCCAAATAGACAGCATTACATTCTGGACATTTGAGTTTATATATACCTGACTTCTTTAATAGTGGTATTTTTGTTTTTACATTTAACAATTTTGTACTAACGTTACTTTCTGTTGTAATGCCACTTTTTCCTCTTTTTTACTAATTAGCTAATTTATCATATCTAATGGATAACCGTTAGATGTTGCTATTTGTCTAATTGTATTAATCTCTCTATCAAAATTACATTTGTTCATAGGAACTGAAAAAGCTCTATGTATCATTGAATTATATGCTGCTAGTCTGTGTGATACAGGGTGGTTAGAATTGAATGGAATTGTTACATCAGTTAGTACAAAATTGTTAAATGTAAAAACAAAAATACCACTATTAAAGAAGTCAGCAGATATAGTTTTCCTGGTTTTCTATATCATTGCACAGTTATACTGATCTTAATTGGAAAAATGATATCCAGGATATCACCATAGGGCTAATAATATCTAAGCTTCAATATTTGTAATATCACATCTTCTTCTCTTTTCTATAAACATATATTAAGCCAATCACAAGTTAGGTTACTTCTTGGTCTAGCCAAAAATAACTACTAAACATCAGGTAGGCATAAAATGAAATGTAACTTCTGTCATTCTGACGATGATATTGATTTATCGAAACAATTGTCAATTTTTTAGAATTTTCAATAACTTGTATTATATTGTGGAATTAACTAGAGTTTCATTTAAAAACACTAATATGAGCATATTCCACGAAGTAAGGGTCGAGACAGTCGAATTCTTTATTATTAACCTACAATGTGGCATTACCATGTAACTGACATACCCTGATAAGACATTACGACGTAAGTGACCGTATGTTGAAAAAAAATGATATTAATATTATAGCAAATATTTTATTGTAATTTTTAAGCGAATAAATACTGCAAGTCCGAAAACTAGCGGCTATTTATACCTCAAAATAGTTTTTCTCGTTTCCTGAACATTTTACGTTTTGCGTGTTACGAGGTCCTGCATTTTAGCCCTCGATATACAAAATAACGCCATAGTGGGAGCTCTCGATACAATCAAGAACCATCAATTCAGGTAAGAGACTAAATTCAGGAGACTACTGCAAGCGCCAATGACCACAGCCAAGCGCTCATCGAAATCTAACTAGAATTTTATGCACCGGTGTATCTCATACCCAACCCGTACACTCCAGGGTTAATGAGCACGTAATTACAAACGTAATTACGTCGTAAATGTTCATTTATATTTAAAAGATTCACGTCGTTTTTGAAACAGTTCGCTGCGTAGAATCCTAATCCAGCTCAGGATTGTTCTATTCTTACACGCCATGTGATATTTTTTGACGTTATGTACACAATAATGGCATTTTTAAGTTAGTTACCAAGGGAGGAAGTCCTAAAAAACGTACTTACCAGTCTGTGTGCTCTCTCGATAACAAAGTACCTTGCCCTCAAAAAACGTAGTAAAAAAGCATCGTCTGTCCTATGTGGAATACATTCTCCTTTCTCTGTAAACGAGCAAACACATTATTATTAACTATCAAGTTTAAATTTATGATCAAGAGTTTTGTTCCACTCAACAACCTGCTTACTGCTTCATAAAACGCATTGTTTATTATCTAAAAGAATATAAATTGGTAAAAATATAGGCAGCACAAACATAAAACTGTAAAATTGAAATAAACTACAGTTTAATAACAGCACAATATTTATTTTGTTGATTTCTCTTCGTTAAGTGATTGATTTAATCAAAATTTCTTTTTATTTCCACGTAGATAATGAAATTAAGATATTTCATACAGAATCAATTGAAATATTCTTTAAAAATAAAAACTTTGAAAAGAGATTCAAGCAGATACGCGGAGTGTTGAAATAAACAGAAGGAAATATTATTTTCAACAAGAATGATGCTACTATGGAGGGTAGACGTAAAGACTGCTTGACATGAAAAGCAATACAATCTGCAAGTAATTGCATGCAATTTATTGCACGGTCAAAATATTGCATGTGATGAATCTTGCACGTTGTTTGACGTTATACAAGGCAAATAAAAAACTTGAAAAAAAACGGCATTACCAAAAATCACGAAACAACAAGAAGGTAAGTTATACAAAAAAAAGCTACAGTAAATCAAGTGCACAGAAAACCCGTCGTCAGTATTTTGTGATTAAGTGATTTGACTGACATTTGATTGGTTGTTAAAGTAAAAGTAACTAGATTTTTCCCTAGAATTGAAACTTGCATGCAATGAAAATGGCACCAAACCGATAAAGTTGCAATTCCGAGATCTATCAGCTCAGCTTCATCTGCGCATGCTTGTGATCAAGAAATATTGCGTCTTGCATTGCATTGCAGGTAGTATTGCCCCCAGGGATGCCAAACCTCACGATTAATCGTGAGATCTCACGATTTGAGTGAAGATCTCACGATCTAACGATTTCACTACATATTCTCACGATTTTTTAATACATTACATACTCAAGCACAACGAAAAATAAGTATGACTGCGAAATAAAAAAATGGTAACATTGTAAAATATTGTCGACCTGTCTTACCTCGAAATTATTCTCGCCTAGTCTATGCCGTATCGGTGAATCCGGGAAATGGGAATCCAAAATTCAAAAGTGTATATAGTTTAGTCTTTAATTTATTATCTTTGCCATACTCCAGTGCCAACGCAGAGCGTAGCTTTTAATTGGCCAATTTAAATAAAACACCTTTAAGAAATCGTCTTAAGACGGATACATTAAGGTGTATTACACACAAAAAGTTTGGTTTCCAACCTTGGCCAATGCCACAATTTTAAAATTGACTGTGATATTTAAAAAAAAATAAGTAATCCCGGCTATTACTGAAATATAAAATCTGATTCGAATTAAGATTCAGATAATTTTTTTTTATATATTTACTAAATTAGGTATATTGTTTCAGTTTTTTTATTTGTTGACTATCATTACATTTTTATTTGTTTTATATTATTTCATTTTAATAATATTTTGTTACATTTTTAATTTGTATTATATTTCATTACACAGAGTATTTTTTAATTTGTATGTTTTGTTGTGCCTACCTCGTTTAATTTATACAACAACCATTATCAAACAAATAAAGAAGGTTTGACAACACCCCATTTCCGATTATTCCGAAATCTCACGATTTTTTCCGAAATATCACGATTTTTTTTTTCAAATCTCACGAATTTTACTTATATTCATTTGGCATCCCTGATTGCTCCATACTAGCGTCATTGGACGGATGGATACCGGTGTGGCTCGGCCTTTACTAACTCATAACGGCATTGCTACACTGAGAAAAAAAAGAGTGTTTTCCAGTTATTTTAACTTAACAAATCGAAATAAAAATATTGTTTAACGAACATTTTGGAATATTAATGTACTCATTTAAGTTTGAGTTCTCAAAAACTTGAACTAACATTGGTATTTCCTTTTTCAAATTAAAATATAAATCGTTAAGTAGGAACAATAGTTATTTATTATACAAGGGAAAAAAGTATTAGATTTTAGCTCGAGGTTATGTTGTCTCCCGACGCAAAGCGGAGTGAGACAACAAACCGAGTGCTAAAATCTAATATTTTTCCCGTGTATAAGTTGAAAATATAAGGTACGAAGCGTCTTACCAAAAATTAAATCTCTGAAATTTTGTAATATTAGATCTTTAGTGTCGGGATCTTCGTTTATATTTTCTTTAGCCCAATCCAGGAGTTCTTGAGGAGGTTCTCCCAAGTCCAAGTCAGGAAGGACGTCCATATCCGACATTTTTTATCTAAAAAACAGTAGCAGCTTATATTTGACGATGATTCACCTATGTACTTTTAACACAACTGACTAATGATGTTTTAGTAATTGTTGCTATAAAATTAATAAAAAATATTACAGGAAAACCCATTAACACATGAAAGTAATTACCATTTAAGAACGATTAAAAACAAGAAATTGT
Source organism: Galeruca laticollis (assembly GCA_963921935.1). Taxonomy (NCBI): domain Eukaryota; kingdom Metazoa; phylum Arthropoda; class Insecta; order Coleoptera; family Chrysomelidae; genus Galeruca; species Galeruca laticollis. The sequence continues at coordinate 4,220,599 of OY998179.1, forward strand.
CATAAATCATATTAATTAAGATGGAACGTAAAGTGCAAAGGTTTGTAAAAATTATGCGTTTGGAATTTCATGGACTTGAACCATAGTTATTTTATTATTTTATAATTCATGTTAAATTGACAACTAAGAAAATGCTAATATAGGTTATTTATGAGTCACGTGTGGTGTTTTTATGACGTTCTCATAACCAGAATCTAATATATTTATTAATTATTAATTTTTTTTTATAATATTTTTAAAAAAGAGTCCGTGTGACTCCACATCACGTTTAACGTGACTGAAATTGTACCTTACCGGTTATGGGTTAAGTGTGTCTTTGTTTGCCTCTGAAATATTCATACACATTTTTTTTGTAAATTTTCTAATATGTATAATTATTGAAGAATCGTAATTTTTTACAATTAATTATGTTATTGAGGTTGTGAAATACTAAATTACTGTGTAGCGTTCTATAAAAATAATGTTATGAAAGGTGTACACCATTATCAGTACACGTGATAATTATTTTTTATAAAATTTGTAATTATCGTCACGCACAACTGTCCTAACCGGTTAAAAATGAATCAGAACATCACAATGATAAACATACGCAGCCAAAATTGTTTTTGTTTAAGGCACGATTCTCACAATACGTAACGTCACCGTCATGCTGCCGCACCGGCACCGTCAGGGTAAATATTCTTAGGTAGACGTGACGGGGTAGTTTAATTACAAAAATTATCCTTGACGGTGCCGGTGCAGTGACGTTACGAATAGTGAGAATCACGCCTACTTTGTTTTAAAGATGCAAATATTTTTGTCTAATACATTCACAAAATTTTTAAGTATTTTAAGAATAACAATTAGTACCATAATATTTCATTAGATGCTTCATAAAAAACGGAACTTTTACATTAATTAGTTATTATTTATAACTGTTTTTGTTCCTAAGAAATTACTGTGTGTAAAATATAATACTTTCTGGCCGATTTACAAAATGGCTATGTAATATTGGTTGAATTAGGTTAGGTTAAGTTACTGGTGTTTAGAGTTTAAATATGTTGCTATTATCATCATAGTTACAGATTTGGATATAGATAATGCCTTCTATACACCTAAATAGATTGGATGTCATGAGAAAAAAAGATAGAAGAGAATGTCATACATTATAAGAAAATATCTCCAGGAGGAAGGACTCGAAAATCTAAATAGCAGCAGTAGCGGCGTTAGTTAATTTAAAATAGGAAATTTTATTTTTATTACTTGTAAAAACTGTTTATTTTAAAAAATCAGGGTTATTTTTAATACTTATCCTTGCCATGGAAATTGAAAAAATATTCTTCTTAAAGAAAAAGTTGAAAATATGAAATCAAAGAGTTAAAATTATACAATAACTTACATTCACTTAAAAAATGGTGGAAACCAAATTATTGAGAATATTGATTTCAACTTCTAGATAAGAAATCTTGAAGGATGTATTTATAAGGAAAAAATCAAGAATGTCGTAAACAGGAGCGTTTCTGAGATAGAATGTGTAAAAAAGATGTATCAAAATCAGTGAGAGAAAATGGGTCTAAGACCTCATTTATAGGAAATTAGTAACATTAGTAAGTTTAAAACATGGAGGAATGTATTTTTGGATGCGAAAAATCAAACGGTACCATCAGTTTTTTAATAATTTTTTTTCGGCATCAAACAGAGTTAAAATTATAAAAGAACATGTATTCGCTTAATAAACCGTAAAAACCAGAATATAAAACTTAAATTCTAGATACGTAATCCCAAAAGATGTATTTATAAGGCAAAAAATCGAGAACATTTCTGAGATACATTGTGTCAAAAAGAGGTCTCAAAATCGGTGACAGAAAATGAGCCTATTGAGGCCTAATTCGTAGAAAATTAGTACCATTTTTAAGTTGAAACTATGAAAAATTGAATATTTGGGTGCAAAAAAACGAATGATATAAACAGTTTTTTAACAAAATTATTTTTTCGTCCTCAAACGGTTACAATTAAAAAAGTACATATTTTCACTTCAAAAATCGTGAAAACCAAATTAATTAGAATTTTGAGCTAAAATTCTAGAGCAGTAATCTTGAAAGATGTATTTATAAGGCAAAAAAATCAAGAATGTGATAAATAGGTGCGTTTTTGAGGTACAATGCGTCAAAAAGAGGTCTCAAAATCTGTGACAGAAAATAGGTTTAAGACCTCATTTATAGGAAAATGGTAACATGGGTAGGTTTAAAATACAAAAAATTGTATTTTCGGATGCCTGAAATTAAATGGTGCAAACCGTTTTTCAATCAAATTAATTTTTCACCATCAAGCAAGGAGTTAAAATTATAAAAAAATGTGTTCACTTAAAAAATTGTGGAAACCAAATTATTGAAAATATTAATCTCAAATTCTAGATTCGTAGTCTCAAAAGATGTATTAATAAGGTAATAAATCAATAATGTCGTAAGCAGGAGAGTTTCTGAGATACAATGTGCCAAAAAGAGGTCTCGAAATCGCTAAGAGTCAATGGGTTTAAGGCTTCATTTGTAGGAAATTAGTACTATTGGTAAGCTTAAAATATGGAAAACTGGGTTTTTGGATGGAAGAAATCAAATGATACCCAATGTTTTCAATAAAATTATATTTTCGCCAACAAACAAAGAATTAAAACTACAAATGAACACGTCTTTACTTCAAAATCGTGGAAACCAAATTATTGAGAATATTATTCTCTAATTCTATATACGTAATTTCAAAAGACGTATTTATAAGGTGAAAAATCAGGAATGTCGTAAACAGGAGCGTTTCTGAGATATAGTGTATCAAAAAGAGGTCTCAAAATCGGTGAGTGAAAATGGGTCTAAGGCTTCTTTTGTAGGAAATAAGTACCATTGGTAAGTTGAAAATATAAAAAACTGTATAATTTGATGCGATAAATCAAGAAGTACAAACCGTTTTTCAATAAAATTATTTTTTCGCCATAAAACAAAGGGTTAAAATTATAAAATAACATACGTTCATTTAAAAAATAGTGGAAACCAAATTATTCGGTAAATTAACCTCAAATTCTGGATAAGTTATCTGAGAAGATGTATTCATAAGGAACGAAATCAAGAGTATCGTATACAGAAGCGCTTCTGAGATACAATGCGTCAAATAGAGATCTTAAAATCTGCAGAGAAAATGGTTCTAATGCCTTATTTGTATGTTGAAACTATGAAAAACTGTATTTTTGGATGCGAAAAATCGCTTTTTCAATAAAATTATTTTTCGCCCTCAAACAAAGGGTTAAAATTAAAAAAAAGGACATACCTTCACTTCAGAAATCGTGAAAACAAAATTAATGAGAATTTTGAGAATTGTAAAGAAGTAATTTTGAAAGACGTATTTATAAGGCAAAAAATCAAGAATATCGTAAACAGTTGCGTTTCTGAGATGCAATGCGACAAAAAGAGGTCTCAAAATTGGTGAGAGAAAATGAAACTCAACTTTAGGACCTCGTCAGTAGGAAATTGGTGCGATTGGTATGTTGAAAATTTTACAGAATATAGAAAAATCTTCCTTAATCGATAAAGAATGGGTATAAATATGTGGGTTCATGGGTACACAAGATGTGAGCGAAATTATAGGCCCATAACATTTTATCTTTGTTTAAACGGGCTAATAAAGATGCTGTTCGATGCATCTTTTCAATTCCTGTTTAATTTTGGTATCAATTATGTTAATTGGATAAATTATATTGGTAACCATAATGTCTCAAGAGGGAGTGATAAAAGCTTTAAAAATTATGTTACTATTAATATAATTTACCAACTGATATGCAGACCTATGCTAGAATATGCAAATATCATTCTCCTGAACACGCGGTTTTATACCAAACATATGCTGTAGGGCAGGGGTTCTCAAACTTTTTGACACTGCGACCCCCTTTTTAGACCTAGTATTTCGGCGACCCCCCTATTTTTAAATATAAACAAAAATTAAAAAAACACTATTGGCTAAGTTTTATCCATAAAAATACTATTAACTAGTAAAAATATATACAAATTGTGGTCACTTGAATTGTTTTATAATAATACTGAAAATTAATGTTCAGAAAATTACTGCAACCCTCTGTCGAGCAGTTTAATGTAAAATTAATGAGCAGTGGTTTCCTGCAATTGTTTACCGAGGAAACTGTCAGATGCTTTTAATTCTGCTATGACTAACATTTTCAATACAAATGTAGTCTTGTTGCAATTCAACTTAATTGAATGCTAGTTAAAATTAAAATAAACTCTGTTCATTATTTATTTATAATCTTTATTTATTCTGTAATTATTTATTATTTATACACTGACAAAAATTGTATTTTTGAATGTCCAACTCCAACAATTTACAACAATTCACATAAACGATTAACAAAACTATATGACCATATGGAGAAAACACAAACTTCAAATAATGTCAAATTGCTCGACACAGGATTACAGTAACTTTCCGCACACCAATTTTGGGCATAGGAGAAAGTGGGATAACTCACTTCGTGGCACGAACAAGGACAAAGCAATTATGACTCATGGGGCCTAGAATAGACTGCAGTCACAGCTGCCTGCGCGCGCGCACTCTGCCAGCCGGTGCCCGGCAGACGATACGATAGTCTGGCTTCTTGAGTCGATCACTCAACACTGTGTGTAGTATTGCGAGCAAATACAGTTGGAAAAAGTAGCAATGGACATCTTCTCTCACCTTAATATTTTGAACTTATCCCTACAAGGACCATACAAAAATGTGCTATATGCTCAAGACAGAGTAAACGCATTTGTAAAAAACTCAGTGTTTGGAACGCAAGAGTTAAGAAAGAAGATTTTGAAAATTTTACACTAACTCAAGAGTTTATAGAGTATCTGTCAAGTATTAACGCTACATCCCATGACACTTCATCTCTCTCCTTACTAGTATCTTCTCATCTCGAAGGTTTGATTGAACAACTGACATATTACATTCCAAATAAGGATACGAGTGGGGTTTTGTGGGTAGTCAATCCGTTCAGTGATCAAGTCGTAACAAAAGCTGAGCTAACTGCTCGTCAACATGATCAACTGATCGATATTTTAAGTGATCAGTCAGCAAAACTCACTTTTAACAGTGCTTGTACCGACAAATTTTGGATATGTATTAAAAATGAATACCCATAACTGTCCACGAAAGCATTACAGACTTTGATGCCATTTTCTACGTCTTATAACTGTGAACAAGGTTTCTCCATAATGGTGAATATCAAAACAAAATCAAGAAATCGTTTGACCCTGCAAAATGACATTCTTTTGTGTATAACAAAATTCAATCCGGACATAAAAAAATTGGTTAATTCCAAACAAGCTCATGTTTCCCTTTAAATAGTATTAGGCCTTTTTCAACTTGTATGTGTATTACAAATCTGTGTAGCCTATAAATTTTGTTATTAATAAAAACTACAGCTATGACTGATTTGTTTTTTTCCTCCTTATCCCGCGACCCCCCTGGGGGTCGCGACTCACAGTTTGAGAACCCCAGCTGTAGGGGGTCAACTTTCGTTTAGCTGAAACCAGTTATGTAAGAAATATTCGTTTATTTACCATTAGGAATATTTTTCAAACAGAAAAACTCGATTTTTTTTTGTGGAAATGTATGATTTTCATTTTCCGACTTTAGAATAGCTGAAACCAGTTACAAGAAAATACGTTTCTGTTTCAAATTTTAGACAATGTTCTAAACATAAACACGCAAAAAACTTCTTGCAGAAATATACCATTTTCATTTATTGATAAAATATTGCAGATTTAGATTGATTTGAACTTTAATCGGCGACTCTGTAAAAAGGCATGTACAAAAACGTTCAATAGGTTTTTAAATGTCGTTAAGATATGAGCTTTATTATTGTTAGTATAATTTGTGGTATAGGAGTAGAAATACAGATACCTAGTGGTTAAATGATGTCTTATTTTGTTATAACTGAGTAAAGTCTACCTAAAACTAGGCAGGAAGCTTATGAATTAGCGAAAAATGAACCTCAACCACTTTACTGTAGGACAAAATGTAAAGGACATACGAGTAAGATGGATATATTTTCGCATTATTATTTTTCAGAAACAGATTTGGGAATGAAATTGACAATTTCTTTTAAAACAGAAAGTAACGTTAGTACAAAATTGTTAAATGTAAAAACAAAAATACCACTATTAAAGAAGTCAGGTATATATAAACTCAAATGTCCAGAATGTAATGCTGTCTATTTGGGTCAGACCCTTAGGAATTTTGAAATACGATACAGTGAGCACTTACGAGCATACAGATTAAAACAACCAGATATATCCCACTACGCAAAACATCTACTTGACACCAATCATTCATTGACACCTAACACAGAACTAGAAGTACTGCATATTTGTGAAAAGAAACAAGAACTGGATTTCCTTGAAGAACTGGAAATTAGAAGACATTTAAGAAACCCACAATATGAAGTTGTCAATGAACAGTTAAATCTAGGGAATTCTCCACTAATAAACTGTCTTCTTAAGTGATAATTGTAAAGATCAGCAGATATAGTTTTCCTGGTTTTTTATATCATTGCACAGTTATACTGATCTTAATTGGAAAAATGATATCCAGGATATCACCATTCAATATTTGTAATATCACATCTTCTTCTTTTTTCTATAAACATATATTAAGCCAATCCCAAGTTAGGTTACTTCTTGGTCTAGCCAAAAATAACTACTAAACATCAAATGAAATGTAACTTCTGTCATTCTGACGATGATATTGATCTATCGAAACAATTGTCATTTTTTTAGAATTTTCAATAACTTTTATTATATTGTGGAATTAACTAGAGACCGTGAGTTTCATTTAAAAACACTAAGATTTGGGAATATATAGGTGTTCTAAACGACAACAATGCAAACCTTCGTTTTCTGTTGCAAAGGAAACCTGGTTTGAAAATAGTCATCTTTCACCAGAAAAAGAGTTTAGGTAGGTGAGACTTTTTAAACTTTTTTTTTCTTAAATATTTATATGGAGGATTCTTTTTGGATTCGCTCACGGAGAATCATATGAACGGATTTGTGTTGGTGTAAGTGGTTCAGAAGAGAGTTTATCAATGGCAACAATAGCTGCTCGGATGAAGTATTGTCGGGAGATGGTTACCAGTGCTTTTACTTCAATGCAGGCAATTGGAGGGCCAGGAATCATAGTGCAGGTTTTTGTGTCTTGACATTTTAAGCGATATTAAGCTAATAGGAATCTGTGTTAAAGGTCGGGAAGAGGATTAAACCCAACTTAATATTTTAAGGTTTATATTTTAATAACACATCAACCAATCGAATAAAAGAAATTTTAGTGTTTTAAATGAAACTCACTGTTTCTAGCTAATTCCACAATATAATAAAAATTGTTGCAAATTCTAAAAAATGTTTATTTTTAGATTGTCGAATCGAAATTTGGGAAAAGGAAGTACAATCGTGGGCGAGTTATGGAGGGTCATTGGTTTTTGGGAATGTTCGCTCAAAACTCAGAAGATCTGAGGCTAGTTGTTTGTCCGCTAAATAAAAGAGATGTAGCTACCCTTATAGAAATTATTAAAAATCGTGTGACAGTGGAATCTATTATTCACACGAATGATTGAAAAGCTTACAGTGAAATTTCCAATTATGGTTATATTCATCACACAGTAAATCATAGCGTGGAATTTGTGGCGGATGATGGGACACATACTCAGAGGATAGAATCTCAATGAAATGCAGCGAAAAGGTATTTGAGAGGTCAGCATATTCCTGAAGATGAGTTTCCTGATAAACTTTGTAAATACCTTTGGAGGCGGTATTGTAAGAAACATATCCAGTGGTTGAACTATTAAATTCAATTAGAATGGAGTGCGGTGACTTTAGAGTTCGAATTTAGTTTTAAAAATGTCATTTGACATTAAAGATGTTATTTAATAAATATTTTTTTCTACAACTACTATGCAAAACACGCTTTTCTACACAAGTTTTTATGCGCAAAGCAAGCCTTTTCTTAATTAGTTGGATATCCGTTGGAAAAGTAATAATGTAGAGTGTGGAAAAGTACACGTTATGGTACTTTTCCGCACGGAAATGTCACTTTGCCCACGGAAATGTCAATTTCAAATTTTTTTGACAATACTTTATAGTGGATTTCTGGGTGTTCAAATTTTAAATTTAAACTAAAAATTCTGTAAGTACACTATTTTTTAGATTATGTATTTCAGTTTATTGATTATAGATTATAAACAAATTCATTTATTACCCATTATTTTAGGAACTATGAACCGTTCTGTTTAAGTTAAATAAAATACATATATAAGTTACTTTTTTCTTTAATTAATAAACGTAGTTGTAGAAAAAATATTGTGTACAACTCGTACGCAAAGCACTTTTCCCACTCGCTGGATTTGCGGCACTCGCCTTACGGCTCGTGCCACAAACTTCTGCGCTCGTGGGAAAAGTAATGCTTTGCGCACTTGTTGTACAAACTACTACTTCTGAGTATGTTGTCTCATTTCGCATATTTTATATGTACTTAACAAAAATAAGTTTTCATTTATCTGCAAGGCACAACCACTGTACAAATAACACCTGGTAGGAAAATCACATATTTCCGGAGGAGTTCTTTTGCATACTTATGTTTAAGAAAGTGTTTGAAATATAAAGCATAAAAAGTTTTCATGTAACTGGTTTCAGTTATTCTAAAGTCGGGAAAATGATGCATTTCCGCAGAAATTTTTTTGTTATTTTGTGTTTGGGGAGGCATCTATATACTGAAAAAATAAATTTTTATTGAAACTGGTTTCAGCAAAAAAAATTCCACCCAAAGTGTTCATATAACTCGTTTCAGTTATTCTAAACTCGGAAAATGATGCATTTCCGCAGGAAAAATTTTGTGATTTTGTGTTTGGGCAGGCATCTATATACTGAAAAAACAAAAAAAATCCCTTAAACTGGTTTCGGCTAAAAGAAAGTTCACCCGCTGTAGGTAGCATAAACATCCTCAATTAGAAAAATCAGGAAAATCTGAGATTCAAGATGTTTTGGACTATGATTAAATATCGTGGATATGAACTTCATACGATGAATATGAAATTAATACACTACAAAATTTCCCGTTTTTGGTTAAGCGGGCATATTCTTTATACCCTGCTTACAGCGTTGCCAGGCATTCATACGACCTGAAGCACCATTCATAAAAATTAAAAATTACGTTCTGTACACAAGGATTACACTACATATTCTTCAAAATTAGCGGTTATAAGAACTAACGAAAATCACACCCCTAAATGAACGCATACAAAAACACGCAGACAAATTTGTAAAAAACGAATACAGTACACTCCTTATGACCAAAAACTGTACCACCAGAGAATATCAAGATGCAAATTAACAGAGACGAGACAATGTGAAAAAAAAATCTATAGTGACTATATTCCCATCATATTTATTACTTAAGTTGACAATATTAACATGTCCCATTGTATCACAAAATATGTTAGTTTCATGAAACCCTGTTTTTCAGCCGTTTTTCAGGGACGACTCAGTCGAAAATTCTGGGGATTCGGGACAAGGTTGGTAAACACAGTCACAACAAGTGAGTAGTGCCATCGGCAAGGAATCACATACTTCTCCAGAAGTACACCAAGGTGGTGGGAAATGCCAGAACATCGGCCACACTATAGTTATTTTTTCACCTCCTTTGTAACTGGATATTTTAAGCTATTGTAATAAAGATATTTTTAAATTAAATTATGTTAGTTTCAAGGGCAGTTCGACCACGGTCGATAGCCGTTTGTAAGAAATTACCAACATTAATAATAATATTATAATTATTATATTAATACACATCCTCTATTTGAAATTTAAAGAATAAGGAAATTTATTTAATTTTAGTTGTCATACTCTAGATACACACGGTACTCTACGTAAATTCCTAAATTTTGAAAGATTCAGTAGAAATATCAAACATGACATTTCATAATTTCGATGACATTTGAGTAGAATATATCTAATGATAGATAGAACATAATAGGATTTGGAGAAAATATTTGAAATTGTAAAATATAGAGGTCTCTGCTAGCAAGATTACAAATGTAATAAAAGAATTTCAAAATGTCACTTGGTTATTGAAAATTATAGATTAGTAATTTTTTTCAAAAACAAGAAAAATCGGTAACCAACAGAAAGGAGAATTATTTATTTTGTAAAAATTTAGTCAGTAGCTTTTTATCCTTTGAAGAGACAACATCAGAATAAGAGTTGTCTCGAATTTTTTTGGTAGATTGCATAAATTGCACATCATACAATCAGATAAATAACCCATATAATAAATTCAGTGCGTACATAATTCGGAAAAGAATTGTATCGTAAAAGTGTATGTGGTTCCAGTTTTTCTAAATACGTTAGAATAAGTACGAGATTTCCTGATCCATTGGGTGAGTCCTCTCCAGTTTTAAATTTATTTCTCGAGAAATATCAGGCCTTAAATTCAATACAGTTTAAAGATGCATATATATATATAAGAAAATTTGAAATATACCAAATTTATTGATACCTATCATTTACAACATCGAGTGAATAGACCATTTTGAGCAGAAGTTTCGGTATTTGACATTGATACACGTCAAGTGTAAATAATTATTTGAACGTTTGATAATAATTCATTAGGTTAAATTTTAGCATAGTTGTATTCTAATTTTAAGTTTTTTTTGTAGAGGTTACGACTGTTGTTCTTTTATCATAATTTCTGGGAGTAACAATTTTGTTAATTTTGCGTATCTGATAGTATAATATATAATTTTAATTCTAACTACCTGTAGTATTCATTCAGTGTCCAATCTCATTGAACTTATTATTTTACATTCATAAAATTTTCAATTTAATCAGTGACATTTGGTTGAAATTTTTAGTGACAGTAAATTAGTAAATGTCATAAAATAATTAAAGGGCCTTTTATTATATTGAATTAACAGCTATTTGAGAGTTTGATAATAGTGAAACATTTAATTTGGAAATATCTTAAAAAAACAAATAAATTTGAAGAATTAGTTTTGAACAATTTTTATCTCACCCTGAGATAGGAGTAATAAGTTGATTGTAGATAAATTCATCTTTATATTGGTATTTATTGGCGCCGGGCATATTTAATTTGACAATTACTGTCAAATTTGAAATTCAATACGTACTTAAGTGGTATGCACAATAATTGTCGCTGCGACAAGATAGTATAATTTCTTTCCATATCGTAGGGCAATTATATCTAAAGAATTGAAATATTACAAATGGTCTCCAAACGTGGGATATTATATTAAAAGGTTTGAAAATATAACAATATTTTACTGTTATATTAAGTAGTATTTATTTAGATAAAGACGAAAAGTTCTTATTGTTTCTTAAGTTTGAGACTATTTAATAAAAATCTTTTCAATGTGAAATAAATCAACCAAAATGTACTTATTTTATATTGGAAATACCTAAAATCATTGTTTCTTGTTTCCTTACAATGAAAACCTCAAACTGTTTGTCAAGTAACGCAAATCCAGGTCAACAACTTTAAGAAATAATTTCAATCAAAATATCTTACCTAATTCTTATCTCAAACAAACAATTAAATTAAACATAAAAATCTAATATGATAAAATTATTCTTACCTCTCGAACTATATATATATATATATATATACAAAATGGTACTTGTTAGAAAGAGTCAAATTTATTCACAAATACTGAACGTAGGTAGGTACCTTAGCACGACGATGAATGTTAACAACAACGAATACACGTTTCATGGCTTACCAGTTTTACCTTCTAAAAATGCTCTCCCATCATCAACAGTAACAACGATTTACCATACAATTAAAATAAATGTAGCTAATAATGTTTATAAATATAGGTAAAAAATAATAAACAAACAATGTATTTATGGATTGTAACATGATTCATTTTGAATGAGAGAAGCGTCGTAAAAAACAAAAATATATTTTTTCTTCAAGCATATAATAATATCTATATTCTTTTCGGCAACACAGATGGTAGAAATAACCTATTCTTTTACTAGTAACATAATGAACGCTCTCATTATTGTACTAGTAACAAAATAATGAGAAACGATAGCAACGACTTATTATGGGCGTTGTAACCAAGTAGACAGGAACTGTCATTTAATTTTTATTTAATTTGATGTTTGTCAGTTTTGAAAAGTGTATTGTAAAAATGTCTCAAGAAGAAGAATTTCAATGTACACCTCCGGAATTAGTCGAAATAGCTAATTCCACTATTGAAACACTAATTCCGACGAAGTCACGAAAAGTATATGATTTTGCTTATGAAAAATTTATAAAATGGTGCAAAGAAAATAGTGTACGAAGATACACAGAAAATGTTATGCTTGCGTATTTTACGTATTTGTCAAGAAAATTTAAAAGTTCGACACTATGGGCACAATATTCAATGATTAAAGCTCAATTAAACATCAAACATAATGTAAAAATGGAAAATTATACCAAATTAGCTGCAATTTTAAAGCGACAAGGAGAAAATTATACCCCGAAAAAATCAAAAGTATTATCAAAAGACCAATTTGATAAATTTCTTCAGGATGCACCGAATAATGTTTATTTAGCAACAAAAGTACGTACTTTCTTATTTTTTTAATATTATTTCACTTATTAAATCGTTGGCAATAATATCCTTTAGAAGATTAATATTCAAATTGACCACAATTAACGTATTTCGAACTTAAAATCTATATACCTCGATAGCTCAGCGGTAGAGGTTTTGTCTTGCATCTCGGAGGTCTGCCGTTCGAATCTCACCGGTGGCGAATTTTGTTTACTTATTTCAATGTTTGTTTTTAGGTTGTATTAATATTTGGAGTCACAGGAGCCTGTAGATGCGTTCATTTGAAAGTACAGCGAAATCCAAGATATAGGAAATTTAATTTTAGTAAATATCACAAACACAAAAAACAAAAAACAACGATCATTTACTATACTTGGCGATTTTTATTTGAGCTTGGTCAGACAGTATACGGCACTTCGTCCGGATGATATGGATCTGCAGCGATTTTTTATTAAATATCAAAACGGTAAATGTCACCGTGTGGTAATGGGTATAAATAAAATTTCAAACGTTCCAAAAGACGTTGCTATGTTTTTGAAATTAACAAATCCTCATGAATATACGGGACATTGCCTTCGTAGGACTTGAGCAACTATTTTAGTTGACAACGGAGGGGACTAACCGCTTTAAAACGACATGGTGGATGGAAATCCACGAGTGTTGCTGAAGGGTACTTAGAAGATTCTGTTTCCAGCAAGAAACAAACTGCACAAAAAATACTTCATTGGGAAGAACAACCAAGTACGAGTTCTGGAATCAAGAGAGATTCACATTCAGGAAACCTTTCAAATGACAATATTTCTAACATAATAAGTATAGACAAACATCTTACTAATCATAACATGTACACCAATGACAAGATTGTGAATGTCGAAACCGAAAGCGGTGGCAGTGGCCTAAATTTAAATAACTGCAGTATACAAAACTGCACCTTCAATATTACACTTAATAAATAGGTAATGATCATGCAAGCCATAACTGTTTTTTTCATATTTGTATTAATAAATAGTTGAGATATAAACAATGTATTCAATTTTTTTCTACTTATGAATTGCATTATCTTTACACTTGAAGAAAAAATAGTATATGTCACTCGGAGCAGAAGACCCATTATATGTTTCGCCCAGTTTGCACAGCCTCGGCTAACGCCTCGGCAGTGCAAGAATCTGGGCTCAACAATAATGGTAGCCTTCTACTCCTAGTAACATAATGTACTATTTTATCACCTCATGAAGCATAAAATAGAATTTTGTACACACAATACATCGTGAGATATCCTGTAAATTGATTAACCTTCATGGGACGGACATCAAAATTTTACGAAAAGGACTAACAGGGGTCCGAGAAGACCCCATGCGTAAAATTGCAGAAATGCTGTATTTTTCTTTAAATTAAATATATAGAAAAGAAGTTTTATTAAAGTTTTACTATTAACCATTTATTAGTCAAAAATCATCACGAAAAAATACAAAATACCCTAATCACTAATACTACTAACTACATATCATTTTAACATTTTCTACAAACTATCTCCGATTTTGAATGTTCTAGGCACACAAACTTTTTACACCTAATACATATTTTTCTGGATTTTCTGTCTTTTCCTCTTTGACACATATGGCAGCGCCCCCTGGTAATGTTTTGTTGTTCAACTCTATGTTCTGTTGCATCCAGTAGTTCGGGAAAAACGTCTGTCATATGCCGTTTTCTATTCGTCTGAATGTATTTATTATTATATCGCCGGAAAACGTTATTCTTTATGAGTTCTTTTCCTAGTCCCAAAATATACATTTTACGTTTATCCAAACTGTTTTTTCGCCAATCCGGTTTTTGCAGTAACCACAGTTTATAAGCATTTATTCCTGCGATATCTATAAGATGCGAAAATATTGCCATTGGCCAGTGGTTTGACTTTCTCTGCACTGTATATTCTTTGGCTAACTTATCTGAAGTGTCGACAGTACCTTTTGTTTTGTTGTAATGAAGAATAATTTCTGGTTTATAGTGCTGTTCTTCTCCAGCTACTTTACTATCAGTATGCTCACTTGAAAGTAAGATGACAGCATGTTTTTGTTTTGGAACATAGGATACTAGCGTTCTTTGATTTCTAAAAGCAAACATACTTGAAAACTCTTTCTTGTACGATGCCGGTAGAAGTTCCCTGGGAATAAATGTTTTATTTTTCCGGAGGGTTCCACATAAAGTAATATTTTTTTTACACAACTTGTCAGCAAGTTCTAAACTTGTAAAAAAGTTATCGGTCGTTATTCCAAATCCGCCTTCCAAATGGTCTGTCAAATCTAGGACAACCCTTTGACCTTGACCCTTTTCCGCTTTGTTACCTTGTTTTCCTAAAAATTAATAGATACATAGGAATATAAAGTTTGCCTATATTGCTTTTCAAATAACTTACCCAAATAAACTTGCATGTTTGCAATATAAGAAGTGGTGCAGTCCACAAGAGCCCATATTTTGATTCCATACGTACCAGGTTTACTCTTCATATAGACTCGGAATGGTGCCTTACCCCTAAATGGTACATGTACACATAGATGGTCGCCAGTATTAAGTGATTTTTTACAATTAGAAGTGAGCATATCGAATCTATCTCTTATCGGAGCTAGCTTATCTACTAATTTTCGTTCTTGTCTTGTTTGAAAATTATCAAAGCGTAAAAATGAAGTAATTTGTTTGAATCTGTCTCTTGATATTGCAGCAGGAATTATATGACGACGTAAGAAATATCTTGACACCAGAGCATATCGATAGCCTCTTTCGATCCGTCAAGTGCGCCAAGAATAAGCAACAGTCCAATATAAGCTTCAATCTCTGTAGAATCAACAGGTACAAAAACTTTAATTTTATTCGGATTTTCTATATTCCATTTATCATAATATGTTTGTGCCTTTCTGTTTGTCAAGTCAAGTCTAAAAATTATATCGCAGTGCGGGGAATCCCCCATTTGAACTGGTAATTTACATTTTACAATTATATGGGTAAATTCCCTGTGAGTAAACAAACGTTAAATGTATGGGATTCCCCGATTTTACTAACAGTTACCGGAATTATTTTATCGGACGTAAAAGACTGACCGGGGTCTGAAGAGACCCCTGGAATATAAAACTATTTTTTGTTTATACCAGCCAATATAAACTACTAAATACATCATATTTTATCAAAATAATTCATAAACTGCAGCTAGATGAAAGCTCAATGTTTAAAAATTTGCGTTTGCAAAGATACAGCTAAAACATACGTCATGGGGTACAAACGGACCCCGGTCAGTCCTATGAAGGTTAATACAATTAGATTCACAATACGTGTGCTTCGGTCTTTTGGAGTAATCAGGTACCCAGGGAAACTTGAAATTGATTCAGTTTCAATCAGGGACTAATTTTAAAAACAGTAATTAACATAAATATAGGGCCCCCGTAAGGACTATTGGCGCCTGTGCGCAAAAAAAGATTTTGGCACCCCTTAAGGCATTTTGGATCATGTTTTTTTTATTTATTTTTAAAAAACTAAACTTTAGAAGTCATATTTATTAATAGACTAGAATATCAAAATGAAACAAACAGAATAAAATCATAACAAAATAAATTAAAATAAATACTTGCCCGCATGAATATTGGGGTAACGGCAAGTTAATTAAAGAAAACTCTTCTTACTGTTTTTCTTCCAAGCTTTCGTGAAACTTTTATTTCCATTATCAAGGATAAGTAAATTGAGATTGTTATAATTGTTGTTATAAATTGGTAAATATATCGATATTTGATCTTTTTAAAGCATTTTTCAATCATAGGTCATTTTGACAGATTCATTAATATAAACATTTTCTTTATATGCTAAAATTCTTTTGAAAACAAAAGAAGAAAACAGGTTATGTTTGTAATATAGGTTAATAGATATTGGAATATTCTTCTTTTATTATATAAAACTCAATTTCCAATTATTATAAATGTCATCTCGATAATTTCTTCATATATATTTGAAATTATAATAAAAGATTATAACAAATTCATTTTATATAAAATTATTGAAAATATTAAAATCATTTACCTAGAATAAAATTATTTCTAAAAATCATTAAACTTTCATTTAGTTAAGTTTTAATTACGTATAAGAATTTGAAATTCAGTTATTTTGATTATCAATTGTTAATAGATAATAATAAATATCACTCAGATTATTATGGTCACTTTTTTTGTTAATATTATTAGGTTCTTGAAATATATGAGCCATTTCTAAGAAAAGTCTTTTTCTGGTATTTGGTTGTATGTCCAGTTCCGGTTTCCTCCTCTTCTAAGCAACTCTTGCGAGGTTGACTGCCAACTATCTCGCCAACGTTTAGGTGGACGTCCAGTTGGTCTTCTGCCATGGGATACATTGTTGCGGATTATTATGGCCATTCTGTCGGGGCCCATTCTATTGACATGCTGGTTCCATTTTCTTCTTCTCTGCCGTATCCATCTGACAACGTCGTTTGTTTGGCACTTTTCTCTTATGTCTACATTTCTCTGTCTGTCCCTCAATGTGTATCCAGTTATCATTCTTAAGGTCTTCATTTCAGTAGTTCGTAGGACTCTCTTTGTTACCGATGTTTCAGCTCTGGTTTCCGCACCATATGTCATCACTGGTCGTATGCAGGTTTTGTATATTCTCGACTTACATTCAATGCTCAAATGTTTGTTTTGAATCAATATAAGTTGTCTTGATATTGCGGCAGCTTTATTGACTTGTTTCCTTACTTCTTCTTACAGGAATCCTGAGCTTGTAATTTTGCATCTCCGCCTGGGGCAGCTGTGAGTGGATTGAGTAACTCACAGTTGTCACTGCCGGTCCCAAGCCCGGACAAAGGAGGAGGGTTCTTAGGTAAGGCTAGCAACCTGCCTAAGGTAAGACACTCACATGCTCAAAGCACCGGTAATACTAACAGATTCAAAATACATAAAGGGATCATTATCCATTACATGTTCAGCCAAGGCACATCTTTCAGGATGTAACTTACAATCGCTCTTATGGAGACTTATACTATACTATATATTATAGTGCTTTAAAGATCCAACTATGTTTTCCCTTTCTTGTAATCTCAGTGCGAAACTTCGCACTTGAAGGTCTCTTTCTTTTATCCTGAAAAAACAAAGAAATAATCAGTACTCATGTGAATTAGGAATTAACTTCTAAAGTAAGCACAATAATAATAATAATAACGTTTATTCATAAATTTAACAAATACAGTGATAAAATACAAATAAAATTGAATAAACATCTAGACATCCACAGAAGTATTGTACATACTTGTATGTGGTGAATATAGGCAAATGTGTCAAAATTTAAATGAATTCAAAAAAAACAAAAAATGCAGTTAAAAACAATATAAATCCATTTTTACATGATTGTACTTCAGACATACATTTCGTATATGAGTTTACTCTTCTCTGTTTTTCGATTCAGCATTCTATCATTTTGTGTATTTTTGTTTTGTCTGTTTCTCTAACAAATGTTACTAGTTGGGTTTTAAAGCGTTTAAAAGAAGTTTCATCGATAATTCTCTGTGGTAGTTGCCCGAATAATTCAGGTGCCAAGTAGGAGTAACCTTTTTGACCTATTGTTTTAAGAGCTGTTGGTATACAGTATTGATTATTCGATCTTGTCGCGTATCTATGATTTTGAGTGGTAAGTTTGTATTTATTTTTATATTGATGGCATCCCATCTGAATAATGTATAATTGTCTAACATCTAATATTTGTGTTTCAGTATAGAGTAGTGAGCTTGAATATCTTTTAGGTTTGTTGAGAATCATTCGGAGGAATCGCCTTTGAGACACTTCGAGGGCATTTAGATAGTTCCTTGAAACTCCTCCTCAGCCAATAATGCCATAATTGAGGTGTGACTCAACCAAACTGTGGTACATTTAAAGCTCAAAAATTGGCTTACTTGCTTAAATCGAAATAGGATACTCCGAAGCTTTTTAGTTAAATATTCCATATGATGGTTCCATCGTAAGTGATTGTCAATGTAAATACCCAAGTATTTAATTCTTTTTGCAGGTTAAATTGAAAAATCTTGTTGGATATTAAGATTATATTTTGGCAGAGACGTTTTATGACTACTGAAGGGTAAGTATACAGTTTTGTCAAAATTTATTGAGAGTAATCTGCTGTCGAACCAGTCTTTGAGTTTTCCAAGATCATTTTCAATATTTATTTTGAGATTATACCAGTCAACATGTTTGTAATAAATCACAGTATCGTCCGCGAAGCTGATTATTTTTCCGATTGTTTTCTGTTCAAATAGATTATTTAAGTAAATTACGAATAGTACCGGCCCCAATACTGTTCCTTGAGGTACACCACATCTAATGTTGATCTCTTCACTCACATGATTTTTGAATTTAGTTTTTTGTGTTCTGCTTGTTAGATAACTTTTGAATAAATTATGAACTAAACCCCTTACACCTATATCTTCTAGTATATCTAAAAGTATGGAGTGGTCGACAGTATCGAAGGCCTTTTTTAGATCCAAAAAAACCCCAATAGATGGAGTGCTTGAATCCAAGGATTCGTAGATGGTTTTTGTCAAGGAATGGATTGCATCATTGGTAGATTTTTTTTCTCTAAAGCCATACTGGGATGTCGACAGCAGATTATAATTTGATAGGTATGTCGTTTTTATAATTTTTTCAAAGACTTTGCTTATTGAAGATAGAAGTGAAATAGGCCTATAGATTGAAATATTTTCTGTATTCCCATTTTTGAAAATTGGAGTTATAAGAGATTTCTTTAGAATCGAAGGAAATATGCCTGATTCGAATGATTTATTTATGATGTCCGTCAAAGGTTCACATATGAATTTTGCAATAATCTTTAGAGTTTTAGCTTTCATTCCATCAAGCCCGGGTGCCTTTTTATTTTTTAAGCTAATTATTGTATTTTCAACCTCAGTAGTATTCGTTGGTGTAAGAAAAAGTGAATTTTTATTTATATATTTTTTACTTTTGTAATTGGGATTTTGTCGTATGTTCTTTGCCAAAGTTTCCCCCACATTCGCGAAGAAGTTGTTAAATATATCAGCAGCATCTTTTGGATCTGTGACGATCTCATTTTTTTCATTCCTAATATTATTTATTATTCCTGTCTTGATATTTAAAATTTCATTAACAGTGTTCCAAAGTTTTTTACTTGCATTTTGTTCTTTTTCAACTAATTTTTTATAATAATTTTCTTTGGCAGTCTTTATTTTCTGTCCCGTTTCTTTTTTTTTCGTTAAATAATCATTTTTCAAGTTTAGATTATTTGGATTTTCTTTCCATAGTAAAAATGAATTATTCTTTTGGTTGATGTGTTTTATCAATGATTTTGTTATCCAATTTTTCCTTTTGCGTTGACTATTTTTTAATCTGAAGTATTGAGTTGATTTTTGTACACATGTGTTTATGATGTTGATGAATTTTTCTGTTGTCGATTCAATATCATGCATTGGGTACAATTCATTTTTCCAACTTAAACTATTAATTGCTTTTTGGAATAATTGTTCGTCTACTTTTTGAAAATATTTTTTGTTTATTGAATTGTTTTTAGTTTCATACAGTACAATTTGTAACAACGTTATGTAGTGGTCCGTAATTGATGTTGATATTGTGAGAGGTAATATGTTATTGAAGTTTTGTTTTAATGAATATATGATCAAGACATGATTCAGATCCATTTCTCGCCCTTGTTGTAGTATTAATAGTTGATTGAAAGCCATGCTCACTCATCATATCGAGATAATTTCTTGAATCTTCAGTTATTTTCATCAAGTCGATATTTATGTCACCTACAAATAAGCTATAATAATGTTAATTACTTTCTTTATTTACAATATCCCCAAGCTGGTCAAGAAAGTCGTCAATTCGACTTGCTGGAGATCTATAGAATGCTAAAATGCAAAAACTCAGCTTATCCATAACCATTACAATTTTCAATAATATACCTCCGTTTATCTGAATATGTTCATGCGAATGGTATGAGTTTGTTTTTGCAAAGACGATAACACCATCATTTTGGTTATAGCTACCTCCATTGTATAGGGTTGTGTAGTTGGCCATGCTGAGGAAGGACGTATCCGGGACCCGCCAAGTTTCTGTTAAAACTATGCACTCGAAACATGTCTCAAGTTCCTCAAGATATATATTTAATTCATCTATATTTTTTGAAACACTACAAATATTAGTATTAAGAATCTTGAAGTTATTCAATTCGTTATTTACAGACAAAACTTCTTTTGCTTCATTTGTATCATTTAGGGGATATGTTGTTATTTTTTCTAGCATAAAATTTCTTATATATTCATCCATGTGAATGCACCAATCAGTAAACAGTTTTAAATTATTTGACAGTCTTTACAATAATTATTTGGTTTTTATATAATAACATGTATCATGACATTAATAAAGATTTTTGAAGAAGTTATTTAAGACAGAAAGTAAAAATAGTAAATTAACATACATAAATTATTTGATGCTTTGCGTAGAACCTGTGCGTGCTCTAGTATTTATTTTTTATCCTCCCACAAATGATTGTTCTTCTTTTTTTCCGGAACCGGTTGCTAATTCTTTGGCAATAATTGATGTTTGCCCAGCTGTTATTTTGGGAATGTTTGCCACTGCTCTATCTCGCTTCGGGGTCGCAGGTTCGCTATTTGATTTCGGTCTGTTTATTTCAGTAGTTTCTATTACTTTTAATTCTTCAGGAGAATATATTTTTCCGTCCACGAATAGTTTGTTTCTTCGTATGTAGCAGTTTATATGATTATTTGCTTTCGCCAGAATTAGGTGTTTTCTTAAAATCTTGTGCTCCTCTCGCTGGATGAGTGTTAGGTCATTGGCTACGCTTATGTTGGTACATTTGAGATTATTTGCGTTTTTAAGTACTTCTGATTTTTTCAAGTATGAAACAAATTCCACTTTGACAGGAACTCGTTCTTTCCTACCCAAAGAGTAAATATTATTCAGGTCGTTCTCATTTATTGTGACGTTAACTAGTCGCCCTAGCTCGTTACAAATATATTCAGGCGTTATAATAAACACCAAGTTTGTATATTTGAGTCAAAAGCAATTTGATCGAGCCCTTTCAGCTTAAACCCGTTGAAAAATAAAGGCAGAAAGAATATTAAACTAATTTGCCCTTAAAAACCCTACAAAATGGTTTTTAAAAAAGATCGATAGCATAAAAACTAAGCGAGTTATGGATAACAATCCAATTACTTTTATAAACTCGTACATGACATTTCAATTAATAAAAATATATTTGGATAAAAAATTATAACCAGTATCCTATAAAGAGTTAATGTTGATGGTATAAAGTAGGTAACACTTACCATTTTATAAAGAATCAAACCTATGAAATTGCAGTCAGCAGGTATTCAGCACTTAGTTTTTTTGAAAAAAAAGTTGTAAAGAAAATATTATATAGCACAACACTTGACAAAACAAAAATAACTTTAAATGTAAAAATTAATAGGATTACTTGTTCTTATGCATTTGTTGCGCGGTCCAGTGAACTAAACGGTTTAAAAACGCCTCTGACGATGCATCGCTTTTATAGCGCTCCAGGCATTATTCATGTATGAATAGGCTAAAAGAACCAGACCAGAGGATTAGAACTCATACAAGTCTCGCCTCAAGGAGTATAAAAAAGGCTTTAGACAAAAACAAAGAGAAGCATGGAGAATCTATTGCGAGGAAATCGAGGATTTCCCCCAAGCAGCTAGACTCCAAAAAGCCCTCTCAAAATATCCCCACTGTCATATTGGTATATTAACCAGAGAGGATGGCACAAAAACTGCCAACCTAAAGGAAAGCCTTCAATTATTGATGTCAACTCACTTCCCTGACTCCAGAGCCACAAATACGGTGGCCTGGGAGGATGAGGAGAATCACTACCCGACGGACGACGACTGGCATATATCACGACAGATCGTCGACGCGGACAGACTGAGGTGGGCCATCTCAGGCTTCTCTCCCTTTAAATCCCCGGGAATGAACAGCATACAACCAGCCCTACTTCAGTGGGGCCTACATGACTTAATGCCGCACATGGTAGGAATTCTCAGATCCTCACTGGCCCTGAGGTATATTCCAAAAGGTTGGAAAGTCAAAGTCGTGTTCATACCAAAACCAGGAAGAATGGACCATTCCATCCCAAAAGCATATCGACCCATTAGCCTCACATCGTTTTCAATGAAGACTTTAGAGAGGCTGTGCGAACGATACATAAGAGATGTGGTGATAACACGAAATCCACTGCATCCAAATCAACATGCATACACTTCAGGGAAATCCACCGATTCGGCTCTTCATCTCGTAGCGGGCCGCATCGAGAGATCGTTGGAAAATAAGGAGTCCACCCTGGGTGTATTCATAGACATTGAAGGCGCATTTGATAGAACCACTTTTCCTAAAATAACGAATGCACTTTCCAACAAGAATATCCCCCAAACTATAAATGGCTGGATATATAACATGCTCTCAAAAAGAGCAATAAAAATCAGTGTGGATGATGTAACCGTCAGAGGCTAGGTTTTAAAAGGTTGTCCACTACTGTGGAACATGGTCTTAGACTCCTTGGTCGGCCACCTCAATGATAGCAACTTCTACACAATAGCATATGCAGATGACCTAGTGATTCTGCTAACAGGAAGATTCGAGGATACACTCTGCGCTTTAATGCAGGAGGCCCTCAATACCATAGAACAATGGTGCAGAGACCTTTCGCTGTCAATAAATCCAAAAAAGATGGAGATGGTTCTTTTCACGAAAAAAAGGAAGCTTGCAAAACATCAAGCCCCAAAGCTCCTAGATACCAAACTTAATATCTCTTCTGAGGTGAAATATTTAGGGGTCACCTTGGACAGTAAGTTAACGTGGAACTCTCACTTAGAAAATTGCATATATTTCTTTTGAGTAGTGTCGTAGAACCATCGGCCGCACCTGGGGAATGTCACCTAGAGTTGCTGACTGGATCTACACTGCCATCATCAGACCTATGCTAACATACGGCGCGATTGCCTGGGGAGCTAAAGCAAACCAGCTGACAGTCATCCGTAAATTGGACCAAATCCAAAGAACAGCATGCCTCAACACAACAGGAGGCATGAGAACCACACCAACAAGAGCTATGGAGGTAATCCTCGGTCTCACTCCCCTCGACATATACACGAAGGATGTTTTTTTGATGACCATGACACGTCTACGCTCTACTGGTATACAATCTGATGTAAGATCCGGTAAACTGAGACGTAACTTGTGGCATGAGGCCCTCAGGGAGGTTCCACTGCTGCAGGCCAATACGTACTCGATTCACCGCGATATGCCTTCAACAGGCCCTATAAGGTAATTTTTAAAAACAACGCACAAGACCTAGTGGAAGAAGGCGCAATCCGCATCTTCACAGATGGGTCTAAATCCAATGTGGCTCAGAATGTGGACTTTTTTCCAGATCCCTGAATCTAAACATAAAATGAGCAATGGGCTGCAATGCAAGTGTTGCTCAAACAGAGCTCACTGCTATCTGCATAGGTGCAAAAGAGATTACCAAAAGGAAAGCCCCATATACATCCTTACGGACAGTAGACAAATACTACTAGCCCTGAACAGACCACGTATTACATCAGGCCTAGTACTAGAATGTCACATGGCCTTAATCGAAGCCTGTAACAACAACACGGTCACTTTAGGCTGGATCAAGGGCCATGAGAAATCGAAAAGAAACCGTATTGCAGACTCGCTAGCCAGGAAGGCAGCCTCCCAAAAACTCTTGAGACCTGGCCCTTTCATTGGTCTATCGGCGTCAGCGACGGCCGACCTATTGAAGGAACACTCCCTTAATAAGTTTAAGGGTAGATGGGACGACGCAGAAGGCTGCAGGCTTGCCAAGGAACTGCTACAGTATCCGGATAGCAAAGTAACCAAAAAATACGTGACTATGAACAGGCGGAACCTACGAACAGCCACGGGTATTCTGACTGGTCACTGCGAAAACACCTCCATAGACTGGGTCTCTCTGATACCCCACTTTGTAGAGGATGTCAACAAGAAGATGAGACTGTCGAACACATTCTTTGCGAATGTCAGACACTCTCTCATTTTAGGTTTCAAGTATTCGGCGAGCACAGGCTAACATATGCCAATATGAGGGAACTTAATTCAGGCAACGTTATCGCCTACTTCAGGGAAATAGGCTGGATGACGAGCTAGAAGGAAGTTTTGAACCTCAGAAGGATGCACAATGGGCCAATTGTGGCCTAAGTGCTGTGGGGCCACCCACCATTCAAACCTTCACAGATACAGATGTCTGAACAGGAAAAATCAAGAAACTACCGCCTGAAATGTTCTCGCAACATTGGAATCGGCAGTAACTGAATGATATACTAATAAAATTTCTTGTGTATTTATACCTAATCCTATTTAATATCTCAACTTTTATTTTAAAAATAATTTTTTTTTGCAAATTCTTTTGCAATTTTTTTTGAACCTTGGGTTTTGGCACCCGTGTGCATTGCACACTTTGCACATATGGTAGCCCTGCATATGTTTCTACGTGACAAAGCATAAAGTAAAAACTTTGGGCATGTGGTGGTTACTTAGTAAGGGTCCCTCGTATACTCGACGTTTACCATAAAGGCATATTAATATGGAGGGCACCACTTACCTAGCAACCTGTATTCGGGAACAGAATAAACAATAACACATTTATAAAAGCACTGGGTTCAAGTTTAATACATTTAAAAATACACGATTATAAATAACAAAACGACTTATTCAAAGTATTAATAACAATAATATCATCCTGGTTCGCTCACACCCATTATATAGGAAACATAGTTGTGTTTTACTACACATCCGACCTCCGTCTATAAACTGTACATGTCTGTTTATAAAATAACAAAAACAAGCTTTCCTTGATCAATGATATTGACCATAGCCGACCAATCCTCCCTAAATACTATAATTAATATTAACCTGAATTTAAATATTATTTCTAAGTTAGTGTCCTTTTCTCTTTAATGTCTTTTAAGGGATCACTACAGGCACTCAATTTAGCAAACGAAATAGAGTTGTTGCCGTTTTCATGGAATAATAAGAAAAATGATAACTCTTCAACTTTGAAAATCCAGACAAACTTTCGGCCACAGTTTTCCCGTAATTTTCTTTTAGATTTACCTGTGCTGCCAATAAAATTATTCAAAACCTCTCAGTTCAGTTCACGGTGGTCGAAATGACCGTTGCTCAGACGTCACGCAGTTGAAAAAAAATAGTGAGGAACAAATCTTTCAACGGTAAGATTCTGTTTAATTTTGTTAGATCTACTATGAACTTTTGATGTAGGAGGTATCTGAACATGTTAAACTACAGTTTTGATGCAAGTACATTGCTTTTTGCTGAACAGACTCGAGTTATTTTTACAGTGTAGTTATTTCAAACATTACTTTCATAACTATTACTTTCCCGCCAATCCTATCTACGATGCGAGAAAGGTATTGGTTTACCCAAAAAAAATTGGAATTTTAAAAACAAATTTTGAGTTATTTTCACGTTTTTCATCAAGAACAACACAAAAAAATGGTTTTTAGAAAAAAAATCCTGTGTGTATGTCGTCGTCGTTGGCCACTTTTCGTTACATGTCTTGTAGTCTTGTTAGCACGATACAGCCTCCGGAGTGCAACAAGTCACCAATTTTATGATTGAATATTATTCAGGATAATTCACAGATGAACACTATCGATTTCCAGCTCTCCGGAGCCCGTACAACAGGTGCTAGAGTACTTTAAGTACGACATTTTTGTTATTTTTCGAGAAATTTCAGTTCGTTAGCACGATACAGCCTCCAGAAGTGACCAATTTGATGATTGGGTATTATTCAGGGCGTCTCAAAGGTAAACCGGCTCACTAAAGCCAGTACAACGAGTGTATGGTACTTGAAGTACCAAATTTTTGTAATTTTTGGAGAATTTTCAGTTTGTTAGCACGATACAGCTTCCAGAGTATATACATACAAGTGACCACTTTTATAATTGAATATTGTTCAGTGCATCTTATAGATTTTTAGCTCACAGGAGTACAGGAGTACCTGAAGTGTCACAATTTTGATCCTTTTTGGTGAAATTTCGGGTTGTTAGCACTATACAGCCTCCAGAGTGTATACAAGTGACCAATTTTATAATTGAATATTTTTTAAGGTGTCTCACAAATGTTCTCTATTGATTTTCAGCTGACTAGAGCAGGGGTTCCCAAACTTTTTTGTACCACACCCCCCTCTGGTTATTTGGAGACCCCCCACGCCCCCCTACACATATCAGCTTTCCATTTTGCAATACCCTATTTCCACGGTGCCGTACATACCAACTCCTACTTGTACAAGTATGTGCCTACTTGATACGGTGAGTAGGTAGATTTTTCGATCACTATTGAATGCGGTAACGCAGAATGGAAAGATTCAATAAGTGTACGTATGGTGAAAATTAAAACAAGTATTACATAAAAAACGAATATAATTACTGATACAAAATTTAACATTGTAACACAGATACATTTTCAATTTAAGGGACGTGAAACAATAGGCCTACCTACTTACAAAAACAAAACATAAAATGTAATTAGTGAGATGGGTGCGCTTGCATGTTCTGGATAAGTTGACAGATCCTGGGCTGAGTTTCAGACAAAGCACAGCGTAGGTCACTTTCGACATCAGGTTTGTTGCGGTACATGGTTTTGATCGCCACAAGAGTTGAAAACGCTTTTTCGCACATGTATGTTGTTGAAAAAGGCAAGTACATCCGAACAGCTTTCTCTGAAACACTGGGGTAAACTTTTAAGTACTTTAACCAAAATGAGGGCTTGTCCATTTTGTCAAAATCGTATCTTGCAGCAGAGTCATTTTTTATTTCTATTCCCTCCTCTTGCAACTCTTCTGGCAGCAACTGTATGTCCATGTTGAACGGATCGGTTGATAGTTTGTAAAACTCCTCTGACAAGTTAGGAAAGTACCTTCTGAACTCCTCCTTGAGGTTCTTCAAATGGTTAATTATCAAGTTTTTCAAAAGCGGTCCTTCAAAAACGTCCTCAAAATATACTTCTTCTGAGACTGACACTACTTTGCTGAAACTTGAATAGTTGCTGGGGTTCATTGACACTTTACGTATCCAAAGTTGTAGTTTCTCAACGTACATCTTGATGGCATCCCGATGTGTTACTATATTTGAGTCTGCACCTTGCAGTCTCAAGTTTAGATTATTTAACGTGTCAAAAAAGTCTGATAAATGGGCCAAAATCACTTGGTTACAGGGTTTTTTGAACTCTGCACTAAGCTCGTTTTGTTTCTGCTGTGCCAAAAACGTTATCACTTCATCACGGAGTTCAAATAGTCTTCCCAACATATTGCCTTTTGATAGCCATCGTACTTCTGTATGAAATAGCAGCGTTTTGTGATCACTTCCTAAATCTTCACACAGAATTTTAAACAGTCGAGTATTTAATGCACTGTTCTTAACGTAGTTGACTACTTTAATACAAAGCTTTAAAACAGCATTGAGTTCGTTAGGAAGAGTTTTTGCTGCCAAGGCTTGGCGGTGAATAAAACAATGAATCCCAACCACATTAGCATTCTTCTCTTTGCCCAACTGCACAAAGCCTGAACGAGAACCCAGCATTGAAGGAGCACCATCTGTGCATACACCAATACGTTTTTGCCAAGAAAGTTCGTGTTTCTTAAAAAAGTCTGATACTGCTTCCATCACATCTACAGCTTTAGTAGTGGCCAACAGCTCAGTAGAAAACATCAGTTCATCCTTCATTCTTTCATTTTCAATGTAACGAACATATACAATCAAATGAGAGCATTGTGCTATGTCTGTACTCTCGTCAAGCTGGATAGCAAAAAACGGGGATTTTTTTATTGCATCAACCACCTGGTTTTTAATGTCCTCAGCCATATCATCAATGCGGCGTTTTACGGTGTTGTCTGAAAGTGGTATTTGTGATAGCTTTTGCCTACTATCAGTTCCAAGGACAACATCGGCTGCTTTTAAAAGGCACGGTTTAACAAGCGTTTCACCAATAGTGTGACTTTTCTTTTCCTTAGCAATAATAAGAGATAATTCATAGGAAGCTTCAAGCACTTTTAGAGATGACTGAGCAGCAGATCCAGTGCTATCTAACTTCATGCGCTTTAAAGTCTTAGATTTTGCAGCGAAAAACTCTTTAGGTTTGTCCTTTAAAGAGGCATGTTTGGTTGACAAATGTCTCAGAAGACGATTAGGCCTCATCGCGTCATTGCTTAATACCTCATAGCAAATAACGCACTGAGGGTGCTCAATATTATCTTTAAGCAAGGAAACAAACCCATATTGAATATAATCGTCAATATACTTGCGTTTCTTTGCCGTGTTCATCTTCTCTGATTCAGCTTCACACAGAACTCACACAACACAAAAAAAATTATTCCAATTCAAACGTCGCAGCAATTATAGAACACTCACAATACAGCAAACATGCTGACTGATAATTCACGGAAAGCACTGTTGGCACAACGGACTGGCGAACGGACTAGTTACAACGCAAGCACTGAACAAACTGCAAGGTTATTGATATTGGATTGAAGATGCGGTGGGGGTGGGCGTGGTAGGGGTGGTGGGACACTCGCACTCACGCCAAGGCCAAACGGAGGTATCGGTACACACACCCGTTGCGTCTGACAGTAACTGCTATTGAGAATATTGAACTCTTGTGTGTTTTGTAGTTTTAAGAACTGTAGCCTTCTTTGATAAAGTTTACAACTTTGCAACGGGGAAATTTACGCCTTTTGTAATGGGGGAATTTACGTTCTTTGAAATGGGCGGTTTGAGTTCGGCAACACTGTTCTCTAATTTGCAAATTAATTGTTTTTTAAACAAAGGATTTTTTACAAACACTTGACCATTATGTCAAGTGAATATTCTTTATGTGGAAGCGTGGAAATTGGTAAAAAAAAACGTGGAAATTGAAACATTACAAAAACAATTTTGAAAACTTAGAAAGACTTTATTTCAAAAATCTGAGGAAATTATTTTTGTAATTTTTTTTATTTATTTCATTTGGGTGTCACGCCCCCCCTGGACTATCTCCACGCCCCCCCCCCCAGGGGGGCGCGCCCCCCCAGTTTGGGAACCACTGGACTAGATAGAGTACTCGGGTCCTATAAATCCAGATATACTACATTTTTTGTTATTTTGGGAGAAATTTCGGTTTGTTAGCACGATACATCCCCCGAAGTGTATACAAGTGACAATTTTATGGTAGAATATTGTTCAGGGCATCTCACAGATGCGGAAATGTTAGTTTTAATCTTTAACACCGTTTATTTTCAATATGAATCCAACTTTTATTTACAAATATTAGGCATAGCGATGGGATCACCCATAGCAGCTACAATTGCATATCTTGTTTTTATCTACTTTTCTTTCTCTAAATATTTTAGATCAATTGTTTTAAATGAAACTTACTTTTTCTAGGTAATTCCACTATATAATGAAAACATTCTAAAAACTTGACAATTGTTTCTTTGAGTTTTTAAAATTTCTTCATTATATTGTGGAATTACCTAGAAACAGCAAGTCTCATTTAAAACAGTAAAATGAGTAGATTCCACGAAATAAGGGTCGACACAGTTAATTTTATTTTAGATAAAATAATATATTCCCTATATCTACAAAGTCGCATTAGTTTTTGTTACATTTGTATAATAAACATTTGAATTTAATGACTAATTTTTCATATTATCTAATAAAACAGACTATAAAATTAATAAATTCTGTTTTATGGAAATAATAGTATCCAGTAGATAGGCAACACAATATTCGGATTTTCAGTATGTCAATTTATGATCTGTGATATAAAATAGAACAAGTAGATATTTAGTAATGTTCTTCAATCAATGATCCGAATCACCATTCAACAGAAATTCAGTCGCTAATGTCTTGTTCCATCACAAACAAAATATTTTAAACCTTGAAAATAATAGGAGAATAAACAGACATGTAATTTAACCAAATTTTTTTCAAAATATTCTCGCTAACAAAAATCCTTTTTTGTTAAATCTGTATACCTCAAAATATGCATATTCACAATTTTTTACAAGTCTGACGACATATTTGGATGTACCTGCGTTTATTTCCTATAGGCAACTCAACAAACACGTTTGTAAAAGTGTGTGCATAACATGCAGTTATTACAAATTTGTAAAATTAACTGCTGAATTTGCCAGACTATTATTTACCAATAATTTATTGCATCTGTTGCACATACCCTTGTTGCGGAAAGTAGCAAATGCAGATCAATTCTCTGTTCTGATTGTGCTAGTTAATACCTTATTTTTATAATTAAATCTGCAGTACTATTGAAATTGACAAATTTGTACCAACTGGTACCTACAAAAAGGTGTTAGTAAGACGATTAAACGTAACATGCTTGTATAAAATGTGTTTGTTGTACCTACTCTA
Source organism: Galeruca laticollis (assembly GCA_963921935.1). Taxonomy (NCBI): domain Eukaryota; kingdom Metazoa; phylum Arthropoda; class Insecta; order Coleoptera; family Chrysomelidae; genus Galeruca; species Galeruca laticollis. Next base: position 4,251,741 of record OY998179.1, read on the forward strand.
GTTTAAGTATCAAATGATAAATAATTATGATTCATTACCAGAAGGTTTAGGACTATTACCTAAAAACCTGAATTCGTTCACCATAAATCGCGATGACTTTCTCTTTCGTTTCCATAATAATTGATTAAACGCAATTTTTTTACAAAAATTATTGTGAAATACTGGACCCGAACACCATAACCTTTGCAATATACAGCAGCGAAAGTAATATTTCGATCAAACTTTATGTAGACGTAGTACACGTATCGATAAAAAAACGTGAATTTTAAAAATAACAAACTGAAAACCAGTTGTATATAATAAACTAGGCATCAACAAAAAAATAGTGTTATTTTAATTGTTAATATTAAAAGTAAAGATCCAGTAGTTTGATTAATATCAATATCATTGACGTATTCAAATACAAGGTTCCCTTCCTTGGTGAAAAAAATATTAAATATTCTTGAAATTGATGTTGTTCGTTATTAGCGGTTTTGCTTCGAAAACAAAATAGTGATCACATCGCTTGGTAAACATGTCTGCTGAAATTGGTTATAAGAAAATTGTACCGGAACGTAAGTTTTTATTTTTTGTCTTTTTATATTTCATTAGTAAACAATGTAAATGTAGATCGTGTATTTTGGGATTAATCTTTACATAGTTTCAAACGCTTATGGAACACAAAAATGCTTTTAAAATGACAAATGACAAAATTTAAAAATTGAACTAGTGATATAAAAAATAAACTAGTTATGTTAAGGTTAAAGAAGAGGTTAAGTGTTCAATAAATTTATACAATGTGCGTGAAGAGAAATATATTTAGTTATAGCGAAAAATAGGTACTTTCTAGTAAAAATTTTTACTTGTTCCAAAATACTATAAAATGAAATAAAAGTTTTTAGACTGTTTTATGAAAATCTTATACATTTTTGCTCTTCCAAAGTATAGTAAAAATAGCATCATTTCCAAAACTAACTGGTAGTCAACATTTTATACATTTCTGTTAAAAGTAATCTTTATTTCGTTATTTTTCTTTACCTATGTTATTAAAATGTTATCAATGTGTTTTTATTTGAAATTTTGTTAATAAAACAATTTATGCAGCATAATTCCTCATAAAAATTACAGGGGGAGCCAACACTTAATATAATATACCTACATACCTAATTAGTTAATAGTCACATCAATAAAAGCCTTTTTAAACAGTCTCGCAATATCAAGTTTGGGTCTCTTTATAATAATTGCGATTATATGGGCTTATTTTTATTACTACATCACACTACCCTTTAATTTAATAGGGAAATAGGTCTGTAACCATCCACATAACAATGTTGTTTGTTTGCTTTGATGATGGGGATAAGTTTGGTAATCTTGAGCATATCGGGGTAGTTGCCTGTTTTTATAATATAATTGGTTATGTCTCTTAAGGAGGATGTTTGAGATCCCATCTTTTCCCGGCGCTGTTTTCTTTTTTAATTATTGTACTGTGTTGTGAGTTTCAAAGTGGTTAAATGTTTATTGTTGAGTGTGTGAATGTTGTGTAAATGATTTTGAACTGTGTGTGATATATTAGAATGGTGTTGTGTGTTTAACGTGTTGTTTCTGAAATTGTTTTGGAAATACTCTCCAAAGCTTCTGAGATTTTGGAATGTTGCATAAAAGTTTGTACATTTGCAATGTTTTTTCTTATTTCATTACGTTTATTTTTTAGTTTTCTGGTTATTTTCCATACTGTGTTGTCCTCCGTCGTGAATTTTTCTAGGAATATTTTCCATTTGTGGTTTTTATACTCGCGTGTACTAGATTGTTAATTATATTTTCGTAGTGTTTAAGAATTTGTTTGTCATTATCGCTTCTTGGTACTTGTCATCGTCGGCGTATTTTGTTTTTATCTTCAATAATTTTGGCTATGTGACCGGGAAGGGTAGTCGTGTTATTTTTGGCTGTAATGATAATGTTTTCTAGATTTCTAATTATGTTTGTTAAGTGGTTTTCGTTTTCTATGTTGTCTGATATTGTTATAGTCTATATAGAAAGGACAAGGAGTAATAAATCATTCATTTAAGTAGATTTCATAGACGTACCAAAATATATGTTAAGAGGGTTGCAAAGTAGGTTGTTTAATAACTTGTGTGAAGAGGTAGGAGCCTTGCATAAACATCTTTTATTTCACACTGAAGTACGGTGGCTATCCCGTGGTAATGTATTAAGCAGGCTGTTTGGATTAAAGTCAGAAATGTTGTTATTTTTGGTTGATAGTAAACCCGAACTTTCCACTTTTTTCAGTGATGAAAAGTGGTTGGTTAAGCTTGCTTATTTGGCTGACATCTCTCACCTTAATATTTTGAACTTATCCCTACAAGGACCAGACAAAAATATGCTATATGCTCAAGGCAGAGTAAATGCATTTGTAAAAAAACTCAGTGTTTGGAACGCAAGAGTTAAGAAAGAAGATTTTGAAAATTTTACACTAACTCAAGAGTTTATAGAGTATCTATCAAGTATTAACGCTACATCCCCTGACACTTCATCTCTCTCCTTACTACTATCTTCTCATCTCGAAGGTTTGATTGAACAGCTGACAGATTACATTCCAAATAAGGATACGAGTGGGGTTTTATGGGTAGTCAATCCGTTCAGTGATCAAGTCGTAACAAAAGCTGAGCTAACTGCTCGTCAACATGATCAACTGATCGAAATTTCAAGTGATCAGTCAGCAAAACTCACTTTTAACAGTGCTTGTATCGACAAATTTTGGATAGGTATTAAAAATGAATACCCAGAACTGTCCACAAAAGCATTACAGACTTTGATGCCATTTTCTACGTCTTATAAGTGTGAACAAGGTTTCTCCATAATGGTGAATATCAAAACAAAATCAAGAAATCGTTTGACCCTGGAAAATGACATTCTTTTGTGTATAACAAAACTCAATCCGGACATAAAAAAATTGGTTAATTCCAAACAAGCTCATGTTTCCCATTAAATAGTATTAGGCCTTTTTCAACTTGTATGTGTATTACAAATTTGTGTAGCCTATAAATTTTGTTATTAATAAAAACTACAGCTAATGACTCTAATAGGATTAAACTAAATGGTTGCGGCACAGTTCGAACATTTCAGTAATCCTCAAATTGATACAAGTCAGGTAAAATTTTATTTTGTGGCAGAGTTCGGATATGCCCGTTTATTCATAATATTTTTTATTTGTATTACTCCTATATGTAGTGTTTGGGGAATTTTTCTCAGAAATTTTAAATGGCAAGTGGCCTACTGTAATCGGCTTAATACGATTACACCTATTTACAGATTATTCGATTATTGAGAGGGATTTTCCAAACAACCCAGTTTTCTTAGAAACATTATCGGGAATATTATTTTAAAAGAAAGTAGGTACATTAAATCAGTACTTAGTATTAGTTCTTTGAGTAAAGTTGTATGAAGTTGTATGGTTGTCATAATATTGTAAACAGTTGGAATATATTTAAAACATTTGTTGAATGTTAATTGTGCAAGTACCAAACAATGTCGATAAACCAAGGACCATCTAAACGACCAAAAACAGGTCCATTATCTTTAAATGAAAAAACTCTGATATTGAATTGTTCTATATCATTGAAAAACAAGGATCCAAGTGCAAGTGTTGATGATATTGTGGAATTAACGGCTGCTATGTTGTGTGTTGCTAAATCAACAATTTATAGATTACTAAAAGAAAGCAAGAATGGAACTCCTCGTACTTCTTGTACATACTATAGGTGTTGATTTATGTACTTTCTGTATTGTGTCCAGTTTGTAGTGGTGTACTCATGTATTTTTTTGAGGGTGGGTGTATGTTATGAGTTATTTTTAGTTCAAGTAGGACGGGATCGTCGTCAGAATTAAGGTCAGGAATAGTTTTCAATATGGTTATTGTATTCACGTTGCGTTCGATGGCAATGTCAAGCGTGCTAGGGGGTGGTTGAAGTAGGGAAAATGAGTGAGGTCATCTGTACTGTACATTACAATCTGAATTGTCGCAGAATCTTTGGAGATTCGTTTCGTTTGTATTTGAGTGTGTGGCAGTGCAGAATTTTCTTCAATATACAAAATTTTATTCTCCAATAGGAGAAAAGAAAAGGAACATATGAAGAAATTTTTTTAAATTCACATGTTTTGCAGTTATTTTATTAATTTCATATACGTTCTGACATCCATCGGTAAAATGACTTAGTTACGACTCGAGATGGTAACCTACCTCATTCAGAGCTCAGTTTTTTTTGTTTGTATTACCAAAGTTTTACGAAATATAAAATATTCATTACGTAAACGTTGGCCTCACTAACTTACTTCAAAATGACGTTACACACCACTGCAGATATATGAAGAATTTTTGAGGTTAAATTGAAGAAAATTAATATAAAGAATTTTGTGTGGCTTAGGAGTCCCATAGTGGGTGCTTACAGTTAAAGTCACCCATTATGAGTCTAATTCTTTCATAAAATTAACTGTCTCAGTTCATTATTTGGTGAACTACCTCTATAAGCTCCCACAATTTTGATTTTATTATCTAAAAGTAGTGCGATATGCTCAATTGAAGTATTGTTTGGTTACTGGAGTTGGAAATTCATGCCTTTTTTGATAAGTACTGCGATGCCGCCTTTGGCGACATTCCCGGGGCGGTCCTGTCTAAAAAGACTATATTCGGGATTTCTTAAATTCACGGAATTCTTAGGTTTAAGGAACGAAAGAAAATATCGGATTTGAGAATGTCGAGAATATGACTGAGCTTTTTGAACTCCATATGTGCATTATAGAAAATTATTTTGAGAAAATTACGATTTAGAATTACTTTTTTATCACCTACATGTCTAGATGTTATATTTATACATATACTATACATCAAAATCGAAAACTGAAATATTTTTTGGATTCTACAACACGAAATACATACTATATAACTTTTTACATACATTCACGGGAAACTAATTTTTTGTTCCAGAAACCAAAATAATCGAAATCTTTTTTAACATGCCACCATTTATAATTTTATAATTTCGAAAGTAAGCTAGATATCGAATTCTTTTTCACACCATTAGATAAAGGAAAGATGTAATTTAATTACATATTATATTTCGTTTCTTCAATTTAATATTTATAGGAATTATATAGGGTTAAAGTTGAGCTAAAATTTTTTATTAAAATTCACCTTAACAAAATTCGTAGCAGCTACGTTTATTAATTGGAAAGTCCGATTTATTTTATTTAGCGTATTGCATCATGGATTTAGTTATAATTAGTTAAAATTGTACACATTCACATTACGTCATAAAAAACATATAAGTGTATATCTAAAAGTAGAAAAGTAGAAATAAAATATAAACATAAACATAAACATAAATATAGCACGATTTGAAGTTAAATTTTAAAATCTAGACCATTGATCCAGTCCAGCACAGAGTCAGTGGCCTCATAGAAATCACTCATTTCTCCTCCGTATGCAGTAAGGGGGCACTCCATTGTAATATGGTGGACAGTCTGGCGAGGCTTTCCGCAGTCACAGGTTGGTGTTTCGGTGAGTCCCCACTTGTAGAATGAGTCACGGCAAATACCATGAGACGTTCTTATCCTGTTAAGTGTTTTCCACTCGCGGCGAGGCAGCTCCATACCTGGTAAGGACACTGTAGAATCAGTTATATGTACAGCCTGGACTGGTTTCGAGGCTTCCCAGTATTCTCTCCATTTATTGGTCAAATTGAAATTGTCTCTCACAAGTTTTTCTGCTAGCAATATTGGGGGAGATCTAGACTTCAATCTCTGCAGCCCGGCTTCGGGAAGGTCACTATGTATTGGAAGTAGGGGATTTGTTATTATTTTATTATATTCCCTAACTAGGCTCTCTTGTCTGCGGATGGAGGGAGGTGCAATGTAGCTTAGAACAGGGTGCCAGGGCAGAGGTGTGCTTTTTAGACAGCCACTAATTAGTCTCATTGTCTCGTTGAGTTTGGTATCGATGTTCTTTACGTGGCAGCTGTTTATCCAGACTGGGGCGCAGTACTCAGCTACTGAATAGACAAGGCTGAGCGCTGAGGTTCTAAGAGTGGATGCGTTCGCGCCCCAAGTAGCGCCGCAGAGTTTGCGGATTATGTTGTTTCTGGTATTCATTTTAGCTGCGGTGTTCTTTAAATGTGTTATGTATGAAAGTGTTCGATCCATTGTTACCCCTAGATATTTTGGGCAAGGATTATAGCGTAGTTGATTATTATTGAAATACACTTGGGGCTCCACTCGTGCTTGTTCATCGCTTCAGTCTTGTTCATATTTGGAATTAGCCTCCAGTCGGCGAAGTATATTCCCAGCATGTTCAGGTCTTCTGACAGTACGTTACTAGCTTCTTCGATGGTTTTACTTTGGGATGCAAGGACCAGGTCATCGGCATATCCGAACTTTCTTGACGATGTCTGTGGGGTGTCGGAAATATATAGATTAAACAGGACAGGTGCAAGTACAGAGCCCTGGGGCAGCCCATTATTGAGATGTCTCATCTTGCTTCTGCTTCCTCCTGTTATTATTTGGAAGGGTCTATCGCAGAGCATGTTGTTCAGTAGAGATGCTGTTCGGCAGCATGGTATCACGTTGAGAAACTTGTAGAGGAGCCCCCCTCTCCAGACCGTGTCGTATGCTGCTGTCAGGTCGACATACACTACAGTTGTCTTCAGCTGTTTTTGAAACCCTGCTTCGATGTGTATTGTTAAGCTGAGCACCTGGTCGACACAGCTACGGTGGGGCCTAAACCCAGCCTGTTCAACAGGAATATGCTCCATTATCAAAGGACTCAGTCGGTTTAATAACATCCTTTCTAGGAGCTTATAGCATGAGCTTAACAAGGCTATTGGGCGAAAGCTTTCAGGTAGGTTCTTGGGTATGTTTGGTTTTAGAATCGCAATTATTTTTGATTTCTTAAGCTCCATTGGCATATAACTTGTCAGTAAAATGTCAGAGTAGAATTTACTCAGCCACATTCGAGTGTGTTTTCCACAGTTCTTGAGGAATTCGGGGTGAATTCCGTCGAATCCCGGAGCTTTGCCAGATTTGGTGTCTTCAAGTGCCTTATCTACCTCTTCTGCAGAGAATGGTTTGAAGAATTCTGGGTGGGGTGTTGTCGTATGGCGGAGGAGTGTCAGTTGTTTCTTAATATGTGTATTCTGTTGTCTTATACTTGGGACCTTAGAGAGTGTTATGACTCTTGTAGCGATTTGGTCAGCTGATACTTCCGGTGGTTCGCGGGTTGGTGGATTAGAGCTACCCAGCTTCTTCAAAAGGCTCCAAGCTTTCCTGCTAGATCTCTTAAAGTCCATGCTGCCTGTTGTTTCTTTCCATTTATTAAGACGTTCTGTGTCCAGGCGGTTGAGGAGTTCGTCGGCTATTTCAGAGTCTCCATTGTTCTGGAATTCCTGGTAAAGCTGCTCCGTCTCAGCGTTCCAGCCCGGTATATATTCTCTGCGGAATCCTCGAGGTATATACTTTTTCGCAGTTGTTATCACGGCTTTTACGAATCTATTATAGTTGCTGCCCGCTGGAGGGATCCATCTAACGACTTTATCCAGCTGAACAGCAAATTCATTCCATTGGGCCTTTCCAAAATTCCATCTGGGCCTGGGTGTAGAGTGGATTATCGGAATTTTAATTCCAATTTCGAGGACTATAGGACGATGTTGGCTGTGCGGAAAGTCGTCTAGGACTTTTCTTGACATTGGAATCGGGCGTTTTAGAGCATTCTCTGAGGCAAAGCAAATGTCTGGGTTGGTTTCAGTGTTCCACGCAGCTGATCTGAAAGTATTTCGTTCTTTAGCATCAAAGATTAGGTGGAGATCGTGTGAGTCTGCCCAGTTGGCAAGGCGCTCGCCGTTCTCATCTGTGGTACGGTATTTCCATTCAGTGTGGTGACTGTTAAAATCGCCTGCGTATATTGCAGGGTGTGGGTAAGTGTCTAGAACGTTATCAGGCCAGGGTGCGTGTGGTGGTTTGTAGGTGTTTGCGACCGTAATGTCCGCTATTTTTGTTATTACTTGGTGAACGTTTGAATTTATGCTGGAATTTAGTAGTATAGCGTTTTCGATGTCTTTTCGGACATAGGTCGAATCCCAGAATTTTGCCTCTTTGGCGCTGTTGGTCTGCATTCTCGTTTCTTGGATAATGGCCTTGTCAATGTTTTGGTCTAGCAAGAGCTCTTGGCTCTGCTAAGTCGTTCGGCGTTTATTTGGCAAATTCGGATCATTTCTCCGAGGTTTTTTGTCGTTTGGCCCTGAGAAGGGCCATGGTTGAAAGATTTTGAAGTATGTGAATCCATGTATAGTAGCCAGGAGATCCGGAGATATTGTCTGGCTGCCGAAGATCGCTCTAACTCATTTAGCATTACCCAGGGTGCACGTGTAGCTTTCTGCCACGGACGCGAGTTAGTCTACACCCCGGAAAGTCCGAAATTGGTATAAATCGAAAGAGGAGAGTTAATACTATTATAAAAAAAGCAGCAATTTTCCACCGACATTACAAACCGAGTTATTATTCATCAAAATTGATATTTTTATGCCAAAAATATCTATCCTGTGGATTTAAAATCGAAAAAAAATGTTTGTCTCTAATTTTCATGAAATTTTGCATAGGGTTTTTTTTAATATGGGGAATCCAAAGAACTTCGAGTGGAAAAATCAGGAAAATTATTTAAAATGGAATTTTCCGGAAAACTATACATCAAAATCGAAAACAGACGTATTTTTTGGATTCTAAAATACTAATATATACTAATACTTTAAAATTTACATTTATACGTATATATTAAATATGATTACTTATTTTAATAATATTTTGAATAATATGTGTTATTTATTTAAATATGAAATTGTTGTTTGAATACTATAATTTATTTGCTCCACGTTAGGGTGATAAATTGTATATGAAATTTATATATGAGAATTATTATTTTAGTTGTGAATTTAAATTGAATATTAAATGTATTAATGTTTTGTTACTATTGAAATATTACACTCTTGGGCTAGCTAATTTATATATATATATATATATATATATATATATATATATATATATATATATATATATATATTTACCTTTAATTCCTCCTATTCATTATGCTATTTAATAGCATGTGGTTTCATTTAATTCCTAAAATTTTTATTACCTCGGCTGCTCTTATTTGTACACTACTCTATAACTCAGTAGGGTTCTGGGCATATCATAATAAAATCAACATTACTCATCAATGTAATTTATTTTATGTTATTTATGAAAAGATAAAAAAAATTTGAAACACTGAAATATTACTTATATATAAAATATAGTTGGCGCTTTATTTTGTTGTTGGAGTCATATACCTATTATGTATAAAAATAAATGATTATCCTTTTCTTACTTATTAAAAATTCTTTTGCTATAAAATAAAATAATGGATTTTTCTATATACATCCAAATTTCCACATCAAACAAATTTTCTGTATATTATAAAAAAACTATTCATTCTTTTTGAGATGGCTTTTGCACTCATTTGCATAAACTTGGGTAAGCGTTTGTAAACATTATATTTCTTTGAAAAAATATGAACACCTGCGTTTAAAGTTGTTCAACTATTTGTAACTTTTTTCTTCTTGTTCTTATTAATAGGATTATGGAAAATATTTAACCACTGCTTTTAATTTTATTCGGTTCGTGAAATGGAAAGGATATCTGAAATATTTATCTACTTAATTTCGATCTTTTTTTTAAAAATTATTTTAACGTATTATAACAATTGTGCATGTGATAAAAAAACTGAAATTAGTTGTGGTTTGTTTTGTGGAAATTTTTATATATATGGGACTGGAGAAAATTCAAACATGACATTATATTCATTTTAAAAATTTTACTACCAGATGTTTATGATTTTAAAATTCACTTTTTTATTATTTGGTACCAATATTACTAATTAAAACACACCACAGACCTTGTTCTCTTCGCCAAACGACGCCTTCAGTTGGATCCATCCATGACGCTTTCCCGCTTCAGGTGGCAATCTCCCTTCTTATAACTATCGGGTGATAATTATATTACTTGGCTTGACTTTGTTTCAACACAGATTTGTTTTTACACTTATTTCAATTATAATTTACTTTTATGTTTCTTATTTATACATATTCACATTTATTACATGAAAATTTTATAACAAAGAACTGGATCACATTCAATTTACTTCTTGCCTCTTTAGTTACCAACGCCTAACTCACTATCGCGGGACTTTTTATCCGCCAAAACCCTTTCTATTGTTTATAACCGGAAGCTGGCAATGTTCTAGAAAAATCTTTGATTATTGTTCATCTGTCACTTTGTTTATTAATGTTTTATTGTTTTTCTGACTTAAACTTGCTATCAAATATTGTTTTTTATTCACTATAACCTTATCGTCATTGATTTAATTCACTAACATTTTATTATTATTGTTTTTTTATGTTATTGATTATTTGAAATCTTCCGATTGGTCAATGCAAATATATAATTTTTATACTTCCTACAACCTAAATATTTACATAATATACATGGATACAGTTCATTTCTTATTTTGTTTTATATTATTTCATCTATACACATAAATTAGGTCGGTAATCATTTATTTTTATTCTTATATTTCATATTCAAATACATTTTATGTTGGTATACTTGTCGTCAACTGTTATATTTCGTATTGGTTTTTTGACATTTCCTGTAATTACAGTTTTCTACTTATATTATTATGTTTCCTATTAACTTCTATGATTAAATATTAACTAACATATCTTATATATATATATATATATTTTTACTAAATCTAAATGTCATTTATTGATCAATCATCGTAGCACTGTTGATTTTATTATTACCATCCTATTTATTCTTTAAATATAAGCAGATACTTTCGGTGTCTAAAATTCCGTGTAGCGTTACGTTATTTTATTGATCTTCGTTTGCTTGTTAGGTTCTGTCTAAGGTTGTTTTTTTTTTTAAATACAGAATTATTTTAAAACTGTTTTACGAATAATTGTTTATGAATTCTTTTTATATTTATTTATTTTTCTCTATGACTATGCTCATTGATTGTAATTGATTATGTTGTTATATAGATATTTTATTAATTTTGGTACTTTATTTACAAGTTATTTTTATTGATATATAGTATTACTTTATCCTTTATCGGGATTCTATGAATGTTATATGCTCGTTCTATCAACAACAATATATATAGTTTAACCCTTTTACCTATATATACATATATATATTTATGAAAACTTGAGATTTTTTTTCTCTTGGACCTTATAGTTTATATTTTTTCATTTATATTTCTTGGGTATTTTTGGTCCTGGATTAATTAAAACTTTAGATATTTTTTAAAACTATTAATTAAATTTGACGTTTCGGTCGTTTTCTGACCTTCATCAGTAAATAAAACACTGTGAACTATATTCCAGCGAGTGCTATATCATATATTAAAATAAATTGGACTGCAACGACACATTTAAAAACATTTAACAACTAATAGCGGTCATATTTCGAACTTGAAAATTATTTCCAACGATTTTCCTTGGCCGATTTACCTATTGTAATAACTGCTCCTTTTATTTTGGGTGTCCGCTGTCACCAGATGTACAACTCTGGACCGATCTACCGAATTGTTTCTTAAAACCAAACAAAATCCGCTGTCACCAAATGAAATAATCCTAAAGGACGTACTGGTCCTTCTCCTACTATCTGTATAGTTTGCCACCAGAAAAAAATTATACAACCCGGCGTGAAAGAAAAGAAAGTTCGATTTAGGCGGGATATCTTGGTCTTAAAACGGGTTATTCCTTTGCCAGGGCAGGGTTGATTTTCTTGTCCAGCCTCGTATCTAATGAACTGCTCACTCCTAAGGGAAAGTTGAGGTAGGGAACTGAATAAATTTCGGTACCAACCAATGGTAGAAAATACGCTATACACTTATATCCATAACTTTCAATATTTGAATGGACCCTATGATTCCATCTCCTACTCCTACAAAAAAACGTGTCTATTTACAGAAATACTAGTCGACCGGTGCTAATTTCTTTCAATGCCGAATGCCGAATATTAAACGATAACCGGGTTACGGAAACAGAATCGTTCGTTCCCCGTGGCTGCTATAAATTACAACTGGCCTCGCTTCAAATTTTACCCACCACCTGCCTACGGGGTGGGCGGGTGCGATAAAAAAATATCTAAATCCTGTTAAATTACATATACAAAAAAACGTTCCTACTAATCGTATGTAAAATCTTACTATAATATCACCCAAAATAAATACATATCTATAAAATGATCGGTGTACAAAATATGAGCTAGGACCTACAGATTAAACTGAACCTATGAAATCGTTTCCTCCGGTTCGCACTTTCCCAGTCCCTTTTTCCTGGGCGAGTGTTGCGACGTACAATCCTATACACGGACTAAATATCGATTCTAAGTTGTACCTTACAGGATATTTGCCGGTTCACTCAGTGAAGATGGGGAGGTTCGTTAAAGACCTCCTAAATATCAATCGGGTCTTAATAGGGCGCCAGGCAAGTCAATACCTCAAATATCCCAAGAACTACTGATCACGCGACCTACCAACGCAAAAGGGAACGGTACTAAATTGAAACAAATGTTTAAGAAACGATTCTATTCAGTTTTTAACAACAATTAGTACACCAACGTAAGCAGGTGTTGACTGATTAAATTAATTCAGCAGCTTAGTGATAAACCATAAAAAAACAATGATAAATGAAACATATAGCTTAACATTATTATAAAAAAAATAAATACCTAAATAAATAAGGAACGCTATTGTAATTTTATTTACAATTGACAGGGGAGTTGTATCAATACAAAAAAAATATCAAATTATTAGTCTCCCGGGCTTGAGCTCATGCGCAGGTGACCAGGGAACGAAAACGAGTTTTACAAAATATCTTAACTACAGCGCAATTACAATTACTGTGTGGCGAAATCTAATTTCTAACGTTACCGTCAACCACATAAGTATTTGAAAACAGTACAAACTTTTCATAAATATTGAAATAACATTCGGCCAATGTATTCAAAAGTACGAGGAAGGAAGTCCGAACAAATACAAATATTTTTCAAACGTTATGATGCACCCGGTATAAGTACGTGTATTCTACATTACAACCCGTAGAAATATTTGTCGTAAAAATTAATAAATTTAAATAAGTTCACCGATACAGCCTCAACGCATCAATCACCCTGTATGCGAGCTATTGACGAGTGATCCACTTCCATAGACGTGTTCCAGTCGTCTCCCAAATGCATGAAACCAGCCAAAATACCCGGGAACCATAAAGAAACGGGAACCACTAAAACCTAAATGAAAGAAAACCATTACATAGTTTTGGGCAATTAATAAAACTCCAAGTTAATTTTTTTTAAATCAGCAAATTATTTATATCAGTTGTTTAACTCGAATAATTGAATGCCCCAACACGGAAAACTTCCATTAACATTCCATTTCTTTCAAATTTAAAACTAATTAAGCCAAGATAGTACAAACTCACTAGTCTATGAGCTTGTACTGCTAATTATTTAACAAATAATATGACTAAATCCATTTTACCCCAATTTAAAAATTCATAATCTAAGGGAATACACACTAAATAGTTTTAGAACCTTTATTCCCAATTATCTCCTGATAATAAAACTAAATTCATCCCAAATTAACATTAAAGTAGTCCCATTGACTATTAAAAATCTCGATCGTAAAATAAGTGCAGCATTAAATAAATTAATTACTCGTAAGTATTATAATAACTCACCTTATGTTAGTAAGGGGTTACGGCTTGATCCTGACGTCTCAAAAGGCGTAACACCCAATGATTACCCAGATGGACAAGAATATGATAGGGGTTTACGGTGGCTTCTTGCTTAATACTATACTGATTGGAATCTATAGAGAATAAACGTATTGTAAGGTACTGAATACGGCACTCCAGGAAAAGAGAGGAAATATAACTTACCGGTAATGGTAAAATTCCCAACACGTGGAAATGGCGACTGAATGTACATAAAAAAAATCCCAAACGGTCCAGAACCCAGTAGAACACCAAAATATCTATTCAACAACGACTGGATTCCAATAAAATATGATAGTGACTGATCCCACTTAATGGATGACTGGGACTATCAACGAATTACCCACAGGTACCTTTGTTCTATTTCCATCGTATTATCACAGAAACCTAACGATGATACCAGATACGTACTTTGGTACTCGTCTTCTAGGTGACGCTAGACGACAGTACTCATAATACTTCCGAATAAAGTTTTATTCTTATTAACTCAAGAGGGCAAATACAAGGGTTATTTAATAACAAACATAAATAAAAATATACCACACACCACTAACTATAATTGCGACGGTACTAAAAAAAAATGTAACAGTGTATAGAAATTATGCAATAACAAAATCAAAAAAAAATTATATATTCTATATATATATAAATATCTATGTATATATGTATATAAAAATAATCAAATTTCCCAATTGATATTAGACGTATTTAAAAACTTACGGCGTGGGAACTTTCTTTCTCCCGTCTCTTGCTGCTGACTGATTTCGACATAACGTTCTCGAGAAAATTAGCTAGATCGGCGGAGACGCTAGGTTTCTAGCACACGGTTTCGAGGTATGTTGGTTAACGGCTGGGGAGAGAATACTCCGTGTTTCTTTTCCAGGGGGACAGTTTTCACTGTCAAGGAAGGATATCTGAGTATCTCTTCGACGCCCTGAACACAACGGAGAGAGAAATTCTCCCGATAAACCCGCGAACACTCAAAGTTAACTGACACCCGTCACCCTGCTTGGGAAGTACCTTTTCCCTTCGCGTTTTTCGCCCGACTCTCTGCTCTGTCTGCTCTGAACTGACTTTTTATCATTCCCCCAAATTTTACGGGATTTTTTGCTTGTTCGTGATTGAATCCAGATATGCATTATATATTTTAAATTCAACCGCTCAACGTTGACATTTTCACCTCGTCAAAGTTTTGTACCGAGTCCATACTTGAGAAAAATTTCAAGTTTAAGATAAAATTATGAAAATTTAGTAGTATACGTAAAGGATTACGTAGAATTTGATTCCAAATTCAAAAAATTATTTTTACGACTATCTTACAGCCACCCTTAGGGGGTGGGTGGGGGATGACTGATTTAGGTTAAAATGAGAGATAATCATCCATCAACACATTCCCGCGAAAATTTTTTTTCTATCAAATATGGAAGTATGCTAGACCCGAGAGCTCTACACCATTGAATAATCAATTTTTTTATAACATTTTTTTTGCATAACTTTATAAAAAAACAAGTTATCAAAATGAAATTTTAGGTGTATACGTAGAATTGGATTCCAAATTAAAAAAATTATTTTTACGACTATTTTACAAAGTGACCCCCCCCCGCCCTTAGGGGGTGGGTGGGGGATGACTGATTTAGGTTAAAATGAGAGATAATCATCCATCAACACATTTCCGCGAAAAGTTTTTTTCTATCAAATATGGAAGTATGCTAGACCCGAGAGCTCTACACCATTGAACAATCAATTTTTTGATAACATTTTTTTTGCATAACTTTATAAAAAAACAAATTATCAAAATGAAATTTTAGGTGTATACGTAAAAAATTACGTAGAATTTGATTCCAAATTCAAAAATTTATTTTTACGACTATTTTACAAAGTGACCCCCACCCCCGCCGTTAGGGGGGGGTCGGGGACGACTGATTTAGGTTAAAATGAAAGATAATCATCCATAAACACATTCCCGCGAAAAGTTTTTTTCTATCAAATATGGAAGTATGCTAGACCCGAGAGCTCTACACCATTGAATAATCAATTTTTTTATAACATTTTTTTTGCATAACTTTATAAAAAAACAAATTATCAAAATGAAATTTTAGGTGTATACGTAAAAAATTACGTAGAATTAGATTCCAAATTCAAAAATTTATTTTTACAACTATTTTACAAAGTCACCCCCACCCCCGCCCTTAGGGGTGGGTCGGGGACGACTGATTTAGGTTAAAATGAAAGATAATCATACATCAATACATTCCCGTGCACACTATTTTTTTATCAGATATGGAAGTATGCTAGACCCAAGAGCCGTACTCCAACCCTAGAACTATAGGAGACGTCCATAACATGTTGCTTTCTTCAATAATCCTTGACGCCAATAAATCGTCTAGTTTTCCTCGAAGTACAGTTTGGCGGCTGGGATTTAGCCGATATGGAGCAGTTGCAATTGGTGAAGAGCTACCAGTTTCGATGCTGTGCTCAGCGAAAGTTGTTGCTGGACCGTCCTTAATAAATCGGTCTTTATGTCTGAGAAGGAGCTTATAAAAAGAGTGTTTCTGACTTTCAGTCAATTTGGTTGTCCCCTCCGGGTGTAGTCTTATATCTACGCTAAAGAGGTTGAATCTCTTCCTTTTTCTAGGATCGTGTTTCTTCGGACTATACGTGGCTGATAAGGCATCCCGGAAAATGTCATCGATAGTGCTTGGGGAATACGAGCCATATCCTGCATATAGAGCATCAACATAGTAACTTGTTTGTGCTGGGTTGTCGATTTTCTGTAGCATATATGATTCCTGACGATGCGTATAAATCTAAGAATGGCGAGCGTCTTTGCGGTTCTTGCGTTACTTCGGCCGCGCATATCTTATTCCCTTGAATGTCACATGATGGGGGTGAGTATTTGAGTTGAGGCGTACTTCCTGCTGGTTGTGTTATGAATTCGAAAAGCTCATTTGGTTTATCCGCATAAGACCAACAACGTTGTGGGAGTACCAAAATAACTGCAGCATTTTCTAGGAAAACGATGCATAAAAGCGTTCGGCTATCCTCGGGAAGTATGATGAAGTCTATCTCAAATATTCTATTTTCGATATTTATCTTGACAACAGTGCTAAGTATTTGTTGTGCTCGACTGGATCCATCGGCTAAGGTTGCAGTAGCTCGTGTCTTCTTAAATGCAATTCTCGTACAGGGATCTGCCTGCACACTAGTTTTCGCCGATGTATCTAGGTGGGCTATCCCAGGAATACCTTCGACAGTAATTGGGATTGTTGCAACCCGTGTACTTAGATGTGTAAGCGTATTTAACGAGTAAAAGTTAATGGCTTTTGCTTCAGCTTCAGACGAATTTTGAGTGCAAATGGGGAAGTTACTGCGATAATAACCCACCTTTCCACACTCATAGCATATGATCCCGTTTGCTTGAGTTCAGGGGCGTACCTAAGGGGGGGGCGGTCCGCCCCAGGCCCCGCGCCATCATAGGCCCCCAAACGGCCAAAAAAATAATAATTTATCAGGCCTCATGACGGCTAAGGCCTCAATATGCCAGAGTACTAATTCTTTTTAATCGCGATTATTTTTATTTTGCATGGCTATTTACAAACTGAGCTGAGGTTAACATAAGCATTGTTTTGTCTGCACGGGTGCACGGCATGATAGCCCTCAACCACGCCTTAGTGGTTAGTTAGTTATTCACCAAGCACTTGGTCAAGCGTATGTCACGACTTTGTCATCACGTTTATGTTAAGTTTTGTTGTTACTGGACTCCATCGTATTTATCGAATGTTTCATATTTAAATATTGCAAGTTAAGTGTCAGTCTATTTCCATAGTCATAAACAATTTTTGAAGAAGCCGATTGCTATGTATTGTAGCTTATTGGTTGTATTAAGTCTTATCGAAATTTAATTTCATGATCAGGAATATTGTAACATACTAGATTACTTCATGTTTTTTCAAATAACGAAGAGCTAAAAAATAACTAAAATAACTTGATTCTGAAAACAGTTATAAAAAATAATAAAACACAAAATACAAATATAACCTGTTACAAGCCCTATATATCTCTTATTCTTAGGTTTGCTTTTTTGGTATTTTAAAAATATAGGCTAAAATATTATTATTTTAAGAGCCAAGCAAATTGACGATAAAATGAAACCAAGTTATCCCAGTGGATGGGAAAAGAAGAAAAAACAATAAGCTAAAGAACAAGAAATTCAACGTCTGTTAGGTTCAATTTTGAAACTTACTCAAAGGGTCTCATTTCAGACAAACAATGAAGCAGAGCTAGATGTGTCCAAGTCTATAGAAAGTCCAAGTACAAGATATGACCAATGAGTTAAATACAAAGGCAATCAAGAACAAAAAGAGAAAGGAGAAGAACAAAAAGAAGGAGGGATATAAAAACAAATTGAAGAAGAAAATAAGGAAGGAGGGAATGTGGAAGAAAATGAAGAAGACATACTCCCTTTGCTATGTTCTGACCCAGAGTCAGATCCACCTGACGAATCAGAGGATTTCTCATTAAATTTTGATGTTGGAAATTGGCCTATTCCAGTGCCAGATAATAAGACGAGGAAGCGAGATTTACCAACGCTTAGAGTGACCATTTGGAGCTGTGCAGAAGCCTGTAGAAAATTCCAAATGTCATACCCGACAGTTGAACACTTATTGGTTATACAAACAGCTCCCTAGTGGTGAAAAGATATTAAGAAAATTGATGGTTTATTCCCCTGAAAAGAAATAATTGTTTAGCCTCTGTTGCAAGCTTTTTGATAACAACGATATACATGCTACGACATCCAGTTTCATCACAGGATTCAACAGTTGGTGGAAATCAAATCCTAAAGTGTCTGGCCATGAAAGCTCTGAATTCTATGTTAACAACTTCGAAAAATGGAAGACTCTTGAAGTAAGACTTTTTCAAAACAAAACTATCGATGCTGCTCACCAAGACGTTATGGAAAGAGAGAGGAAGAAATGGAAGGACATTTTACATAGGCTCTTGGATATCACTTTTTTAACTAAGCAGAAATTGCCGTTTAGACATTCACTCTGAACTCTTAGAACTGGTGAATCTTCTGTCACAGTATGAGCCTATTTTAAAGGAGCACATCATATACGGCTTCAACAATCATTGTAAGCAGGAATGATTCCAGTATCTTATTTATCGCCTGCAATACAAAATTAGTTTACTTCTCTTTTGGGCAACGCCGTAAAAAAAGAAATAATTTCTGAAATCAAGAAAGCAAAGTACTATGGAGTACTATTTGATAGCACGCCTGACATATCCCACATGAAACAGATGAGTCAAATAATAAGATATGTGAAAATTGACAACAGAAAAGTAGAGGTCAAAGAATCATTTCTAGGTTTCATTCCACTTAGTGGGAAAAAGGCACACGACATTACAGAGGATATACTCCAATCACTTGGATATAAAACTTTGTAGAAGCCAAGGTTACGATAATGCTACAATAATGTCAGATGTTTATACAGGAATACAAACAAGGATTAAAGAAAAAAACCTTGTGCAAACCATTCTCGCAATCTATGTGATGTTCATGCTTTTGGTAGTGTTCTTGCTTGTGTCACATTTTTTGGAACGTTGGAAAGTGTGTACAATACGTTTTTTTGTTCAACACATAGATGGCAGGTACTCAAAGAAACCGTTAAAAGACTTAGTGATACTAGGTGAAGTCCTCATCATGATGCAGTAAAACCAAACTTTAAAAACTTCGAAAAGCTGGTCGATTCTGTGGAGACATTGTGTGGTACTGCTGAAAATTTAGATGCAAGGGGAGCAGCGGAGTTGCTGATGAAAAACATTTGCAACTTCAATTTTCTTTGCTTCTTGCACCTATGGTGCCACATTTCACAAGAAGTCAACTACGTCCAAAAATACCTCCAAATCCAAGGTATTAGTTTAGAAAAGTGTGTACTGAAGCTGAGAACACTGAAAATATTTTTAGAAGAGAGTCGGGGAGAACTGATGAATAAAGCCTTATAATATACGACCACCACCTGTGCTGCAAAACATGTGAATTTTGATGAATTAATCCAACAATTTTCAGAAGTCAAGGCTCGCAAAAAAATATTTTAATGTGCTTCTTGATTGTACTTTTAATGGATAGATGTATGTCTTGATTTCTCTCAATATTGTACAACATACATAGTATTATGTAATTTTAGAAGAAAATATCATTATAAACATATATGTCTGTTGTCTGTTACCTTCATTGTTCTTGATAGCAATTTCTTTTGTTATCGAAACTGTTGGAGTGACAGTGAAAAGACTTATTAGTGTTACTATGTGGAGTGTTCATCACGATGCATTAAAACCAACCTTTAAAAATTTAAAATGTTGAAGGTTAAAGGAAAAGTTTTGCATCATAAAATAACGTTTCGCTCATTCTTTTGACCTTCATCAGTGTTTAAATTGTAATAAACTGAGCACCAATTCTTCGGTTTTAAAGCACCCATGTCTCTAATTCCTTGTTGAAAACCGGTTCCTAATTAAATTCGATTGATCGCATATTTTACGCTATTTTCTCTCACTGCAAGAATCGCCTCCGCATATGTTAGATATGTAACTTCTCATAAACCCGGACGCTACTGTCGATAGGCCGTTGGTCCCCGCTTCGAACATATAAGAATTTCGCAGAAGTTCTGACCGACGTCACCACGCATATAAATTCTAATGATTGCGAAAAACGCCGGCACTCTTGAACATACCGTCTTTGAACTGATAGGTAGTCTCTGTCTCGCTCTACACATTAATTGTGGTTATTTTCATTACTTTTATCATCGTTAATAGCAAAAGAACAGTATTAAAATTTAACGTTTTCTCAACAAGACTACATGGCGTCAAATAAAGTGATTTTAGTAAAAAAAAACATTGATGTGAATTTCGCAATTGGCCAGCTACTATAATATGGTGTAGTTAGTTGTCAATAAATGCATAAAATGGATGTGTTTTTAATGGTATGAATGACAACCTACCCGATGAACTGATTGAAAACCTCAGTCACCCCAAACCGAGATACGTGAAGCATACGTACCTCGTGTTCAATCAGATTATAAAGCTCTGCGAACTGAACCTCAGCGAGTGCTCCATCATGGTAATCTCATTTTGTTTAAAACTGTACTATAACGCTACATTTAACACACACTACGTATATGTGAACGTTCACAAGAGTACTATATATAGAGGGCCCCTTCATATATAGCCGCCCCAGGTCCCCAACTATGTCAGTACGCCACTGCTTGAGTTTCCGTTTTGGACTTATTGATGATGGCTGTAGCGGAGGTTGAAGGCTCTTCTTTCTCTTTTGCCAACCTTACATTCAGTAAATGTATGTCCTCAGTTAAGGCAGAAACTGCAACGGTTCTTTTTAATACTAGTCCGTTGGGGGGCTGCTTCTGGAAAACTTGTTATTTCGGGTGTTTTAGTGATTTTCTTTGATTCCTCCTTGTACTCAATCTCTTTCCCCTTTTGGAGGAGGTCAGTGTAGTTATTGACAGAGTCTCGTGAGATCTTTTGTCGTATGTTGATATGAAGCAGTCCAAAGACCATATCTAACTGTGTATTTTCGTCATGCCCATTGGACGGCAACTGTGCCAATATGGCTCTCTCTTTGCATATGAACTCGTCAATCGGCATATTTTCTTCCAGATGCTCCTTAAAGAGTTCAATTTATACTTAATGTGCTGGTTTAGAAGGTGAGAACGCACTTCGGATCAGTGTAATTGCTTGGTCCCATATTGTTGCCTCTTCCTTTACACCTTGCCACCTAGCTGATGCATTGCCTATCAGTAATAAAGGCAATCCCCTAAGGGCATCGACCTCTGGAATCTACTTACCATTCCCAAGTTTTGCCCTCTCATTCCTGGGACGCCCTGAATTCAAGTCTATTATTGTATAGGCGTATGTATAGTTAAGTGTAAAATAAACTTCAATAATAAATCCAGGGCTCTTCTTCCTCCTCGTACACTACAGAAACGTAACGCCCTCTAGTTTCTAGTTGAAAAGTTAAAAGTGTTGCTGTTATATGTTATTTCATGTGGGCTATTATTTAATAAAACACACTGTATAAAACATTTATTATGGATAACCTCATTTCTCATTTTTGTGATAACAAGAGTATGATAAACGATACATTCAAGTGCACAAATTACATTTTTTAATATATTTTTGTAAGAGATACAAAGATATCTGTAGTAATACGATTTTATTTATTTAACAATTAATTATTTAGTGTTGTAAAGATGGCTCAAATTGGTTCTGCACAGATTGCTCCTGAACGTAAGTTTTTAAGAAAATATTCACAATATTCAAGTTAAATATACTCTGTGTAGATATAAATTGTCGTTTTCAATTATAGATTATGAGAGGAGATTTTATCTTTGTGATCTCACATGGAAACAAATAATAAATAAATAATACATTTTATGACGAAATTTACCAAAATATGTACACTTCTCCAAGAGAATTAGCAAGCAAACCTTTATCGAGTGAACATCTCATTGTTTTATCGACACAAATAGTTTTGAAATTCCGTCAATATTAAACTCAGTACAAAGTAAGTGAATAAAAACACTCAATTAGTTTTCATATTATTAATTAGTAAAATGTTCAACATAAAAACTAAAATTGAACAAGTGGAAATAAAATAGTTATACAGATGCAAACACAATCAGAGCCAAACATGTACGTACGAACATATTCAAATATACCAGGGGTATACCAAAATATTTCACAACCAGTAGACAACAAATAAATCCACATCAATATGGATATCGCAGCCAACAAATATTAAGAATGTCTTCTACCAGCGAGGAAGAACAAGACGAAACAGAGAATCTTAACACAACTCCTTGGCAACAGGTTCCAACAAGTAGTAAACGGAAGAAAACAACACATGCAAAATTAGAAAGCAATCACGTAGTTTTAAATAACAGATACTCTACATCATTGGTTCCCAACGGGGGCGATACCGCCCCCCCCCCCCCCCGTGGGCGCTGCAGCCTTTTAGGGGGGCGGTAGCGGATTCAGAAGCAAATAATAAGCTGTCAAGAGGAATGGTGAAATAAAAATGATTTAATAAGGGTTAATAAGCAGTTTTAAATTAGCATTAATAATAATACTAATAATTATAATAATTTCTTTTAGTTCAGAATAGAAGTATATGACTTGTCCTCGCACGTTGATAAGCGAATGCGCGATATTCATACAAAATAATATGTTTCGACATGTTCGCACACAGACAAGTTGAATCATGCACGAAATGAAACGTATAAAAGCAATAGCTCTACGAATTTTTTGTTAGTTAGTTGTATGTGCTTGGCCCCGATATATAGTCGTGAATCATAAGCTCTGCCGTAGTAAATAATCGTGAGTGCTGTGTCATTTTATAAACATTACTATCTATAAATCGATTGAGAATTTAATTTTTGTATGAAAATGGCTGAATCTACTTCTAAATTAAAAAAGAAATGCCGGCAATACAGTATTGAATATTTAAAATATGGATTTGCGGAATCTTCTACAAACAAAACATTACCAATGTGTATAATTTGCCGAAAAGTTTTTTAAAATGAAGCTATGAAACCTTCTAGACTACAAGAGCATTTACATAAAATGCATCCTGATAAGAAGAACAAAGATATATTCTATTTTCAAGAACTCGAAAAACAATATTTAAAACAGCCAACCATATCAAACCTTTTGCATCGTCTTCTAAACGAGACGATGATGGGCTACGAGCCTCATATAACGTTTCATTGTTAATCGCAAAGTCAGGAAAACCACACACCATTGGCGAGGAATTAATTTTGCCGGCAGTCGAAGAGATATTAAAATCTGTTCTCCATCATGACACCATTTGATATAATTAAAAAAATTCCTCTCAGTAATAATTCAGTGCAAAGAAGAATAGATGAAATGGCAAATGACGTTGAAATATCATTATGCGATACACAAACGATCAAAATAGTCATCACCGTGAAAACAGAAACTACGCAGAGGTAACCAACAATAATACTAATTCAACCAACAATACAACTCGAGATACAAACAACATGTTAACACAGTTCTTAAACGAATTTAAATCAATGTTCAATGAACTTATACAACAGAATGGCACGGTTATAAACATGATAACCACACTAATTAGTAAATTAGCTCAATAATGGGACCGTTCATAAGAATAGCTTTGAACAACATAAAAAAGAAATAAAATTATTCCTCCAAACAAACCAGATTGACGTATTATTGTTGAATGAGACACATTTCACAGAAATAACCTATTTTAATATTCCACGTTACAAAATATACTCAACAAATTATCCCGATGGTACCGCCCATGGAGGTACAGCGTTCTAATTAAAGACACAATTAAACATGAACAATTAGAGAAGTACCAAAAGGTTCACCTACGCACTTCAACGGTTAATGTAAATGTTTTGCCATACAACCTAACATTGTCAGCAGCATATTCGCCGCCTCGCCATAATATAAAACAGAACGACTTCGAAGATTTCCTCCAAACGCTAGGACCTAAATTTATAGTAGGTGGAGACTACAACAGCAAATGTACAACATTCGGATCACGACTAACCTCAACCAAAGGAAGAGGACTATTGAAAGCAATTGACGAACACAAATACTCCTTTGTCTCGACTGGAACACCAACTACGGATCCCAACAAGATCACAGACCTATTGGACTTTTTCATAACAAACGGGATAAACTTCGCATACACAGACATTGTACCTAGCTATGACCTGACATCTGATCACTCTACCATGATCTTAACAATTGGAGCTTAACCATATATTAAATCGTTTGTCTATGTTCGTCTTGTATTTTTTTGATATCTCTACCTATAGCTTCCTGTTGCTGGCGAGCGCCAAGTGCCGAATCCATCCTTGAGATAAGGTAACAACAAGATAAAATAAATTTACAATTTTCCAAAACTTATATTTTAATTTTAATTGGGATTCGTGGTAAGCGAACCAATTCTGGCGCCCATAACTCAAATAATAAATAATATATTGCATATATAAAAAAAAATATATAATAAATTGGCTCACCACAACGTGTGGGCAAATAAATAATATATGACAATCTGGCTTCCAATGCGGGTGCATTGTATTGTATATAGATAATTGATATAATAAAAATATATGTATATATTATTATATACTACTTATATTCTTTAATATATTTGCGTCACGTTCGGGTGACAAATTATTATATATTCTATATTCTTTACAATATTATTTATCCCACTTTCGGTTGACAATTATAATATATCTACTATGTTTTAATTATATTATTATGATTTTATATATGAATATGAATTTATATGATGTGAATTTTATTTGTTGCTATCATCACAATTTGTAAAGTAACTGCACTAATGTGAAAACACCTTTACCGCCTATTAAATTTTATGACAGCAGTTGTCAAATTAATATGCCCGGCTCTATAAATAGTAAATCTTATATTATGAAAGATAAATCAATACAATCAATTAACTCACTCTTAACTCAGGGAGGGAACAAAGATTTCAAATAAGAGTTCAAATTTTATAAATTTCCAAATAATTTTCCAAATTACGTATTGCACTATTCAAAATGTAAAGTAACTGTTTGTCCAATACACTATAAGACAATTAAATTCTTATGACATATATGAAATTTACTGTCATGAAATTAACCAAATGTCACTAATTATACTAAATTTTCTCTAGCATATAAATTATCAAATATAATGAGAATGAATATGAAAAAAGAACCAAATAGATTTAGAATTCAAATTTATATAATCTATTATCAGATAACAATTACAAAATTAAAACTTTTCAAAAAATATAAACGCATAAACCAAACATAGAACTTTCTATCAAACCTTAATATTAAACAACCTATAAATAGAAATTTCCTATCTAAATAATTTAACCAAAAGTTCAAAATGTTTACTTTTATAATTGATATATGTCAATGTAAAATACGCAAATTTCGTTGTAAATTGTCTGTTCCAGAAAAGTCTTCACTTGACGTAAAATTTTATATAAGTAACATTACTATAATTTCAATGTAAGTAATCATAAGATGAATCTATTTTCGAAATATTTTTACTAAAGGCCGATAAATTCTCGAGAAATAATATAGATAATATGGACTGGACTCACCAACTAGGTTCTGGTAGACTCGTTCGTATTCTAAAACGCTTTTTAGAATTTCAGGAACAACTTTTCTAAATCAATAATCAATCAATAGTATTACAACCAAATAAGCACATTTTCTTTATTTCAATGTTTTCTTTAGAATCTAGATAGAGGATATGTATTAAAATATATATATATATATATATATATATATATATATATATATATATATATATATATATATATATATATATATATATATTTATATTTAAATCAGAAAATCAATACAGATGTTTCTGTGGTAATTATCGACCGTACTAAATATCTAAGCAAAAGGTGATGATTATCAGGTATGTGGTCAGTATAAGAATTGAAACTCTATATTCCCATTCTCAATATTTCGACATTGTTTAATAGCTTCATCAGAAGACAAGATTTTAAGAGTCAATAAAATTTGATGTACACCATGTCAAGCCACAACTAGACTAATCTCTAGACTAATTAGGGTGTAAAATACTAGACCACACATTGACAAACAACTTTAAATACATCTACAGTAGTTCCGACTTGACAGTTATGTAGCGCTGCGATCTTAATCTCGGATCCCAATAACCATAAACATTTTCCACCTATTTTTAGAATCATTATAATGATTGGAGTCATATTTGAAAAACAATTGAACAGTTTGTACAACGATATTTCTTTCGCATGTTGTGAAACCCTGTTAAAGAAAATAGGTCATTCACTGAATATACTTGTTTTTTTCTAACACTTTGTCGCTTATGGTTGTGTTAAACCCCATGTTACCAAAGAATATTCTTAGCATAACTATTATATTTTGATTTATTATTCCTGTGAATTGTTTTACATTCTCATATGTATTTTTTGTCGCTCTAGGTATATCCTTTTCTTTAACCAGGTATTTTCAATTTTTAGTCTCCTTCTAGGTTACTATTTACATGAACGTTAACAAAGATTAGTACAATAAAGCAAAATTCAAATTGTGAATGTTGATAATAATATCGTGTCTTCCTTAATTGATCAATACTACTAAAAGTTCGTCTCTTCAATTACATATGATTTCCTTGGTTATAATTATAATAGTTTAATCGTTATTTGGCACTGAATTTAGCTTACAAATCCTTTTTGAACCTCGACTAAAATGATTTGCATACAATGATACTTACTTAAAAGGGTATCAAAACGTATTTGTACACTTTATTCAACAAATAACAACGTCTCATTGTGACAGTGTTTTAAGGTTTAGAGTGAACTAATATTTTTTCGAAATGTTTGGATTTAAAAAAGAAAAAAAGAAAATTGAGAAGCCTCAGATAACGGTTGAATTGGGTACCAAGAAAATACCGGAATCTCGTAAGTCATTATTTATACGGTTCAGTTTTAAAACTCATTCAACAACAAGGAATGACGTGCTGTTTTTTTGTTGGGTTTTTATACCAACTTTGTTTATCTTTTTTTTATTATCTACAGTATTCAACAGGTTATACTTGGCAAATTTTACTTTTTTGTACGTCAGTTTAAAAAAGTACTTTCTTTGTTAAAATAGTCATATGCCAAAATTGTCACTTTTATATAATTAAGTTTCAAAGCTGTGTTTAAATTTCTTATAAATAGTAAAATATTGTGAATGCTAGCAGCTAATTTAAGCTAGTATACAGAGATTTAAAAAATAAGTGACTCTGCTTTAAAAAATAATTTTGTTTATTGTTGCGTCATAAGTAATAGAAAATATATTTACAGATTATTATTGGATTCTAATTTATTCAAAAATCAAATAAAATGTTGTATTATACAACCACAACCGGGGCTAACGGCTATTGGCGCCTATGTGCAAAAAAGGATTTTTTTATTTATTTTTTTGATGGTAGGTAGGTACGTGAAATGAAGCAAAAAACTGAACTTCAGAAGTCATATTTATTTGTAGATTAAAATATCAAAATGAAACAAACAGAATAAAATCATAATAAAATACATTAAAATAAGTTCTTGTTCACACCCATTTTAAAGCATTTACTTAACTGATGGGGTACAGACACGTTCTTTATAGATACTAGAAAATAAGCCAAAACTAAAAATCACATATTTTCTAGGAACAAGTAACAGAAATATTGCCTAATGTTTACATATACGGGTGTTCATTTCAGGACTTCCCACCCTAATTTTCTCGAAATGTGTGTATTTAAAAAAATCCTGGGACACGTCAACAAATATATCGAAGGGGACAACTTTTTATCATAAAGGCAACGCGCCCCCTTTCACCCCCCGCCAGGGGGAGTTGCCAACTTCCAAATCTTAAATTATTATTATACTTTATTTATCATAGATAATGTTAACAATAAACAATAAAAAAACAACGAAGTACATACTTAATAAGCCAGATGATCAAAAAACAGCTAGACAAAAAGAAAAAAACGAAAAATAAATCTGCAAGCTACAAGATACAAGCATAAAAATATCCAGGATGTAAGCACAAAACATAAATAGAAATAGAAATGTACAATTAGTTATATCAATAAAATAGTATAAGCAAATAAACAAACAAACTGTACCAAAATTAAACAGAAACATGTATAAAGCAACCATGAAATGAAGTAATATATAATATGAATAAAATATAAAATAAAACATGCACAAAATAAAATATAAAATTAAGGTTAAAAATATAAAATATTACAAAAAATGTATATTATATACATGCCAATAAATAAATGTGAATATGAACCACTAGATTTCAGTGGGATTACTTTTAATGTATATGATCAATAATTTTTTAAACATTTTTACGCTTTCACTAACTTTTATGTACTGCGGTAGATCATTAAATTGTACAACACCTTTGTGGAATAAATTATTCATCGAACTTCCTTTAATGGTTGTTTTCACATAAAAATTAATTGAATTTGCTGATCTTGTGTTTTTATCATGTATTTGCGAGATTGGAACTAGCTTACCATGTAAATATTGCGGTAAGAGATTATTGATAATTTTGAAGATGAAAATCATTGTTTGTACATACAGAAACTTCTCAACTTTTAACCAATTTAAACAGTTAGTCATCAATTCCACACTAGTATACCTATTGCATCCCAGAATTACTCTCATCGCCTTGTTTTGAATAATTTGCAATCGTTCATAACTAGCTCTAGAACAACCTGTATAAATTAGTGAACAACAGTAATAAAAATGTGGTAGAATTAATGTATTGTAAACCATAAGCTTAGTATGCATTGACAGAAATGGTGAAATTCTTCTCAAAAAACCAATTTTTTTCCCAATCTTTCTACATATGTAATCTATGTGACTATTAAATTTTAGTTCATGATCCATCATAAAACCTAAATATTTTATTTCATGTACACTCTCTAGGTCCTGATCATTTATCTTAACACTCAAATCAAGGTTGAAAAATTTAGCTCGCAAAACAGGACCACCAATGAACATAAATTTAGATTTGGATTCATTTACTTTTAGTTTATTGATCTTGAATATGTCAGAAATTTTTTTCAATTCAGAATTGACTGTTTGCACTACTTCAACAAAATTATCTCCGTAATAGTAAATGAGGGTGTCATCCGCAAAAAGATGGATTTTACATTTCTCTAGTACATTTCCCAAGTCATTTATATATAATATGAAAAGTAGGGGCCCAAGAACACTACCTTGCGGAACACCAATATTGTTTAATTCCGGATCCGATGCTGAATTGTTAAATGTGGTTATTTGATATCTGTTCCTCAAATAATGCTGAATCCAGGAATAAACTACCCCACTGAAGCCATATTTCCTCAATTTCAACAATAATATATCACGATCTATTGTTTCAAAAGCTCTTCTGAGATCAATAAAAACTGAACAAATTCCTACTCCCGGCCTATCTAGAATATTTTTCATGTCAGATATAACCAGTTGGAGTGCCGTCTCACAAGAATGCGAATTACGAAAACCAGACTGATAATTGTGTAATATCTTATTTACAGAAATGAATTTACTCACTTGATCATACACTACTAGTTCTAGTAATTTCTCACAAAAAGGCAGCATATTGATTGGCCTTAACTGATCAGCTTTGTTTGTATTTAATACTTTGGGAATAGGAACTATAGTTGAAGTTTTAAATCTTTGAGGAACTATGCCCTTTTCCAAACTCAAATTTATCATATTAAGCAAAGGATAGCCTATCACGTGAAACAAATTCTTAATAACATCAAGACCTAATTCATCAGTACTGTTTTTCTTTTTTTGGGATTTTATTATTTCAAGTAGCTGTACAATGTTAATTAATTCGAAATATTCCATTTTTGAACCATTTAAAGGGACCGTTTGCAAAACAACATCGGTACCGGAATCAGGAACTATTATGTTACCCACAATATCGCAAATACTATTTATATAATATTGATTTAAAACATTGGCCAAGTTGTCAGTGTGAACGATTCCATTACAGTCTATACTGTCAATCTTAGTCCTACTAGCTTTCGTTCCGACAATTGTTTTTAGGTGCTTCCACATTAGTTTTGAATTGCCTTTATTCATATCTACATTTCTCTCGTAATACCGTATTTTAGAACTTTTCAATACCTTGACACATGAATTTCTCTTTTCTTTATAACAATTCCAATCGTCTACCGCATTAGTCAATGAAAATCTTTTATACGCTATGTTTTTATCTTTAATAGCATTATAACAATCAGTATTAAACCATGCATTACCCTTATTTTCAATATTAACGGTTCTACTAGGAGCTACCGAGTCCATTGCCGATAATATATTATTTGAGAAAATATCAGCCACAACATCAACATCAACCAATGAATAACCCCAATCCTTTTCAATTAACATGTTTACCATTTCATCATACTTGATATCCGAACAAATTCGCTTAGTGTCATTTAAATTAGATGCAGTTGAACAATGCGTTTCAATTTGTATTATAGAATGGTCAGATATTACATAGTCTTTTTCCACATAGGTCGATATTGAGTAGTCATTGCTTATAACCAAGTCTATTGTAGATTTAGAATTCCTGAATACCCTGGTATATTCGGTAATCAACTGCCTCATCCCATTGTTTTCAATATATTCTTGAAGTTTACGTTTATTATAATTATTATTTTCATAATGAATATTAAAATCACCTGTAATTATTACCGAGCAACTACTATGCTTATCGTTATAATCATCAAACCATTTAAAGAAATTTTCAAAGAAAATATTGAGATTACCATTTGGTGATCTATAAACACCTGTTATACCATAAGAAATATTATTTATTTTTATATCTAGAGATAGAAGCCAAAAATTCATATCCTCAACAACTGTTTTAATATTAGAGATTCGATAACCCGTTCTTACAAAGATTAGCACTCCCCCTGTATGCCGACTGCTTGAGTCACATCTTAAGATTTCATACCCGTTAATACATAATTCAGACATTTTAAAATCTTCAGTTATACATGTTTCTGTTAGGCAGAGAATTAGTGGTTCATATTCATTCACATACGCAATTATTTCATCACGATGTTTATAGAAACTTTGAGCGTTGGTACATGACAATAAGAGCTTATTATTTACAACTTTGCTGACATGTTTGGAACTATTCGTGCTTGATATTAATTGCTATTGATAATTGATTTTACCTCTATTAATTTCAATTTGCTTTCTATAACTTGTACATTCTTCATCAAATACATTATGTTCAAAATTAATATCTTTTAACTTTAACACATTCACGGCGTACTTACAGTTAGTGCATTCCTGTTTTACAGCCTTACAATTTTCTTTCTTATGATTTTGACTACACAGAGGACACACTACACTTGACTTACACTGATCAGCACGGTGGCCGTATTTCCAACAATTGAAACACCTAAGGACACTCACAAATTCAAAATATTTATAACTCGACCATCCTATATATATCCTGTCTTTATTCTTAGTTAAGTAATTGAAATGTTCACCAGACATTTCAATTAAAACATTACACCGCCTCTCATTCATCTTCGCAGCATACACACGGAGGCATCGAATTTCATCCCTCATTGTATCTGGGAAATTCTGGTTCACTATCTGAGATATCAGACTCTGATGGTCAGTTGTATCCTCTTTCAAGACATTAACTATTTTTATACGTGGTTTGAATAAGTTACCAATTTTAACGTCATAACCATTACCTAATTCTCGTTCCGCTGTTGATTTCAATTTTTGTAGTGAATCCTTGTTATCACAATGTATCACTAAACCATTAGTTGTTTGTTTTATTTTCGATACAGCTACCGAAATATCTGCAGGGTTAACTTTTTTCAGTAACTCGTTTTTAATATTTCTACTATCTTCTTTTCCATTTTTTGATTTGATAACAAGGGGTTCTACTACTTTTTTTTTGTTTCGAACAACTTCGGACCACACAGGTTTCGTTTCCACATTTTTGTTTTCAAATAATTCGATTAGTTTATCGGCCTTCTCAAGAATTTCGTTTGCTTTGTTTATATCGATTGTGCTGACTTTTTTTAGTTTGTCATTAACAACCGATAAGCAATTATCACAAAACCATTTTAAATTAGGTGTATCTTGTAAAAACTTTGATAACTGGTCTTTCACTCTGATACACTGTAAATGAAAATATTTCTCACATAAATCGCATTGGATATTTTTTGTATTTACTATAAAGTTGTCAGAGCACTGAGCACACACGTGTGTACCCGACGGCATCGTACTTACTGGGAAGGGATATCGAGTTATACCTCATTTCAAAGGTCTTTTTAATCTCTACACGTCGGCTTTTGTTTTTTTTAAATTGATCGATTCGTTGTCGAAATATTTAGGAAAATCTGTTTGCTGCTTCGTACCATTAAAATAAAAAGTGCAATTGTTTGTTTTGTTATTCCTTTCAACTTTTTTCTATAAAAAAATTCAAAAAAATGTTTTTGATAGAGAAAATAAAAGACATGATACCTATTGAATTGTTTACCATACTTGCCAGTTGTGTGAAAAAGCAATTTATTAAAAATGGTTTATACTTTAGCTGAAAAAGTTGAAGTAGTGTTAATTTACGGCGCCGAAAACCAATGTGCTCGACGAACTGCTGCAATATTTAACCAAAGGCACCCAGATAAGAACACCTCTCATAGGTATGTCCTAAATCTAATCGCCAAATTTACTCAAATAGGATCTGTTGCAAATTTAAAACATTATCAACCAAGAGTTTTGAATGAAGCCACTGAAATTGAAGTGATAGGTTATTTTCGTATGAATCCTAATACTTCGTTACGTACCATTTCCGCTGCAACTGGAATTTCCTTAGGCTCTGTCCAGAAAATTACAAAAATTAATAAAATGAAAGTATGTCAAGAGTTAAGTGAAGACGATTTTAACAGAAGAATTGAGTTTTGTGAACAAATGACTACAATTATTAATAACAGGTGAACTACCTTTACATCATAGAAGACAACTACTCAGCATGTCTTATGCTACTAATGTTGCAGCAAACCCACAACATCCGACATATGCCAACACCTTTAAAAATCATTATGGAAATCTGTATCAAAACAAAAAAAGAGCAGCTCCAGCATTTTATGAAAGGGTTGCCAATTATTATAACGATTTAGCTATCACCATACCAGTTATATTCTTAGCTTACAACAAACCCAGCACTCCACCTTGGACTACTGCTAGTCCGAAATGCCACTTTGATCTTTGCAGCTTCAATAAACAAAACACACATCCAGCCCTTATTAAGTCCAAATTCCAAAACATACTTAATATTTACCCCTCCCATGTGCAAATCTACACGGATGCATCGAAAACATCGGAAGGAGTAGGAATAGCAGTGAAAGTCCAAAACGATACTCGAATGTACCAATTACCCAAACTATCATCTGTATTCTCTGCAGAGTTATTTGCAATATATCAAGCCCTTATACTTATTCAAGGGAGGCCAGAACAAGAGTACTTAATCATTTCCGACTCTGTAACCTCGCTGAAAACTCTCAAAAATATATACAGCCATTGCCCCCTCTCAAAGATGATCAAGCAACAATTCCACTCAATTCGGCATGGCGGAAAAGAGGTTGTATTCATATGGGTACCTTCGCACATAGGAATTCTCGGAAACGAAGAAGCGTCAGACTACAAATGTCACATAAAATCATTAATTTATAACAAGTGGCAGGCCGAGTGGGATCAATCTAAAGATAAACTGAGACCAATTAAACCAACCATCAAACCTAAAATTAACAACGTAATGAATAGAAAATGTCAAACTGTGTTAACACGCCTCAGTATTGGTCACACTCGGTTTACTCACCAACATTTAATCACAAAATCTGATCCGCCAGTGTGTGATTTATGTAGAGTTATTGTAACTGTTGAACACTGTCTTGTAGAATGCCCAAAGTACAAACAAAATCGTCAAGCGCACGGACTACCGACCGATTCAAAAAGTGTGTTGAATAACAACTTGTTGAATGTGATTCACTTCTTAAAGGAGATCAATCTTTACAATATAATTTAAATTGCAAACATTACCGTTAAAGCGCTAATAACCCTAGTAGTTGATGCGCTAAAAAAAATAACGAATTTTTAAAAAATATCTGCTTCACTGATAAGTGTACTTTTTATTTGAATGGTTTTGTCAACAAACATAATTGCAGATATGCAGATATGCAATGAAAATGACCATGTATTTGTCGAAGGGCATACCCAGCATCCCCAAAAAATTAATGAATGGGCCATGTCAGTAAAGCTAGCACCCCCACTTTTTAAAATTTAAAAAAAACTTATGTGTAATTTAGAACTAATTTAGGACTAATTTGTACCCAAAAAATTAGAATTTGTACCCACTTAGTTTTTCTGAAAAATCACTGTTTAAAGTGGGGGTGCTAGCATGAGCTCAAGCTAACACCCCCACATTGACAAAATCAAATTTTATTGGCATAAATCTAAACTTTGAATTAAGGACTAATTTGTACCCAAAAGATAATAATTTGTACCCACTCAGTTTTTCTGAAAAACCGTTATTTAAAGTGGGGGTGCTAGTTTAAGCTCAAGCTAGCACCCCCACTTTTACAAAATCAATTTTTAACAGCATACCTTTAAACTTTGAATTTAGGACTAATATGTACCCAAAAGCATTTTTTCATTATTATATCATTTTGTCTATAAAAGATGATAGTAAATTAGACCACGTGTTTTATTAATTTCCAAGTGAATCGTTAAAACATTTGAAATTATCAAAGATAACTAAATATTATTAATTTTCGAATATAGGACTAATTTCTAGCCAAAAAATTAAACTTTGTACCCACACAGTTTTCCCTGTAAAAGGAGTTTTAATGTGAGTGTGCTGGCTTGAACACCTCCACCTTTACAAAATCAAATTTCAACAGCTTACCTTTAAACTTTGAATTAAGGACTAATTTGTACCTAAAATCGTTTTTTCATTATTAAGTATATCATTTTGTTTATAAAAGATGATAGTAAATTAGACCACCTGTTTTATTAATTTCCAAGTGAATCGTTGAAATTATCAAAAGTAACTAAATATTAATTTTCGAATATAGGACTAATTTGTATACTCATATTTTACCCAGTCAAACTACTTTTTAGAGGTTTTCGAACAAACATATCAACTGTGACTAATATGAATTTAAACACCACAGGTACATCTTCTAAATTATTCTAAATAAAACCCAAATTAATTATTGAATTACCTTCGAGGTTAATGAATTATAATTTGAGTGATATATTATATTTCAATTAAGTTATAGGTATTCTCAATACTTATAAGTGTACTAAGTTATTATTGAAATTATTTCAAATTTGTAGTTTATCTAGTGGGATGCTCTTTAATTTTAGACATAGAAGTAGAGTACTAAGAAGTATATTGAACAGGAAAGGTATATTGTATAAAAACATAGTTTTATTTTTTCACTCAATATAATTATGCCATCAAAGACGCATATCATCTAAAAAACAAAAAATATCACCTTTCGGTATTTGCGAGGGTAACAAAAAAATGTTTTAAAATTGTTTAGTCTTTAGAAAGGAAAGTCTGACGTGATATTGCACATCTTTACTAAACCGCCAAGCAGTCAAAAAAATTGACAATAGTATGTATAATAATTCCGCTTTGAACTATTTACGCATTATTACGAACTTGCACTAGGGAACTTTTTTGTCTCGTCAAAGAATCGCCGCAGTTATCACAAAAGATCTCACTGAAAATAAAAATAAGAGTTATGGTATATATAACAAATATGGAATTATATTAATACAGTATTTTATTAGAGACAAAACAATATGTAATATATGAAAACAAACATTTCTGGGAAGAACCTGGTTAGGTAAGTGCCATGTTTCATAAAACACTTCATCTAAGAGTTTGTCTAGTTTTCCGTCCATTTTGAACTTTAATCAGGATGACTGCTGTGAGGTGAAGCACATTAAAATCTTTTTTTAGGGAAAACAGTGGGGATACAAATACAAATTGGTCCTATATTCGATAATATTTAGTTCCTTTTGGTAATTTCACATTCTTTATCGATATACTTGAAAATTAATAAAACACGTGGTCTAATTTACTATCATCTTTAATAAACAAAATGATATGATAATGAAATAACGCTTTTGGTTACAAATTAGTCCCAAATGCAAAGTTTAAAGGTATGCTGTGGAAATTGGATTTTTAAAGGTGGGCGTGCTCAAGCCAGCACTCCCACATTAAAACTCCTTTTACAGGGAAAACTGTGTGGGTACAAATTTTAATTTTTGGGGTTCAAATTAGTCCTATATTCGAAAATTAATAATATTTAGTTATCTTTGATAATTTCAAATCTTTTAACGATTCACTTGGAAATTAATAAAACACGTGGTATAATTTACTATCATCTTTTATAAACAAAATGATATAATAATGAAAAAACGCTTTTGGGTACATATTAGTCCTAAATTCAAAGATTGAAGGTATGCTGTTAAAATTTGATTTTGTAAAAGTGGGGGTGCTAGCTTGAGCTTAAACTAGCACCCCCACTTTAAATAACGGTTTTTCAGAAAAACTGAGTGGGTACAAATTATTATCTTTTGGGTACAAATTAGTCCTTAATTCAAAGTTTAGATTTATGCCAATAAAATTTGATTTTGTCAATGTGGGGGTGTTAGCTTGAGCTCATGCTAGCACCCCCACTTTTAATAGTGATTTTTCAGAAAAACTAAGTGGGTACAAATTCTAATTTTTTGGGTACAAATTAGTCCTAAATTAGTTCTACATTACACATAAGTTTTTTTTAAATTTGAAAAAGTGGGGGTGCTAGCTTTACTGACGTGTATGGGCCGGTATACTAGGAAATCAAGTAATTGGTCCATTGTTTATAAATGGAAATCTAAATGGTGAGATGTACTTGAATATGCTAGAAAATACGATCAATCTGTTAATTACCGAAACAATTGAAAATCAACTGGATAGAGATGGCAACAACTTTCTTGACGAAAATGAGTTATATTTTCAGCAAGATGGAGCTCCCCCCCCATTATGTGCTTCTGGTCCGTCAATGGTTAAACAATGTATTTCCCGGTAAATGGATAGGGCGAAGAGGACCTATAGAGTGGCCAGCTAGGTCCCCAGATCTAGCACCATGTGTTTTTTTTCTATGGGGACATTTAAAATCAGTTGTTTACACACCCCCACCACAAAATATAGAAGACCTTCGACCTTGCAGAATGTCGAGCAATTCGAACAGAAGTGTTTGAAAATGTGCGTCACGAATTTGAACAGCGGTTATACCATTGTTTGGCCGGCAATGGGCAACATTTTGAGCAATTATTAAATTGAAAATCTGTGTACAATATTGTAATTTAGTTTTGATAAAAGGAATGAGAATAAACAGTAGCAGTTTTTATTTTAATGGTATGAAGCAGCAAATAGATTTTCCTGAATATCTCGACAACGAATCGATCAATTTAAAAAAAACAAAAGCCGACGTGTAGAGATTAAAAAGGCCTTTAAAATGAGGTATAACTCGATACACCTTCCTATTTAAGATTTTGAAGTTAGCAACTCCCCCTGGCGGGGGGTGAAAGGGGGCGCGTTGCCTTTATGATAAAAAGTTGTCCCCTTCGATATATTTGTTGACGTGTCCCAGGATTTTTTTTTAAATACACACATTTCGAGAAAATTAGGGTGGGAAGTCCTGAAATGAACACCCCCACTACTTTCTACTAATACTTAGATACTTAAAAACATATGCAGATACTTCTGGTAACAAATACCTAGGTAACTTCGTCATAAAATAAAAGTGATAGGCTGGGTACAATAGAAAAATAAAAGTAGTAGTAGCGATATTTTTCTTGTTCAATTGCTAATATTGAATCAACGTTTCTTGAAGCATTGTCGATCTTAAATAACTTTTAATGATTTTTAACCCTTAACTGGTCACTTTGGGTCTGTGAGACCCATTGTAATGAATGATCAAATCCACCCCCCTCTTAAACTGTGTAGCAAGTTTCGGCCAGCCCAGCCAGATATCTTCCTACTTTTCAGTTGAGAGTGAGACGGCGTAAAGCACGTGTTATTATCTGTAACTATATAAGCCTGGCGAAATTTTGAAACCTCGACAGGGTTTGTGAGCCCCATTGTCACCATATACGTATCATTTGTGCAATGGCTTCTGGGAGTAAAACAGTGCGGTGTATTGATTACTCGTATAAACTACGTCCACCATAAAAGTATTATATCTTTGGGGAAAGCACTTACTTAGTAACCGATCTTCGGGGGTTGAATAAACAACATATTTTAGAAAACTCACTGGGATAAGTATATTTAGAATTAACACAGATTACAAGGGCATATCCGAACTCTGCCACAAAATAAAATTTTACCTGACTTGTATCAATTTGAGGATTACTGAAATGTTCGAACTGTGCCGCAACCATTTAGTTTAATCCTATTAGAGTCATTAGGGTTTATAATAGATAAAATTGGAGGCCTATAGAATTATGTATATTTCTGAAAGGTTTCAAAGATTTCTTGAATTAAATATTTTGAAGAAATCTTGATTGTTTTGATCGATATTTAGGGGATTAGGGGAAGGATGTTGATGCACTTACACTATATAAGAGTTATAGTTGTATTCAGTTACTTCATATCGATCTACAGAAGTTAAGAGTGTAGTACACATAGCAAACAGTGACCAAAATGGAGAACAAAGCATCTACAATGTATAGTGAAAGAGGAAATAGGTTAATAGTGTTGAACAGTTATAAATTTTCGAAAGCTAATACTAGCAAATGTGGAAACATTAGATGGAAGTGCTGTAACGAAAAATGTCCAGTTAGAGTGTACTCCCACGTTTCTGATGAAGAAACAATCACAGAAGTCAAAGGAGAACACAATCATACTATGGAAACGAACCTATCAAGAAAAGCAGTGAGTAACAGCATTAAAAGGAAAGCGACTGAAGATCCCACTGAGAAACCCTCCAAACTAATTCGGCAAGAATTGGTGTCAAATAATTTCGCGGAGGATATCAACACCGAAGATATTGACCGAATAAGGAAAAATATTCACGCGGCGAGAAGAAAAATTTTACCCCTATTGCCTAAAAATCAGGAAGAAGTATTTAATAGTGTTCGTGAATTACAATTACGAACGAACCGAGAAGAGGAATTTCTATTAACAGCAGACCAGGTATTTAAAATTATTGTGTTCTCCTGTTTTTCCAACCTTAATTTTTTACGTAATTCGGATTGTATTTTGATGGATGGAACTTTTAAATACTGTTCAACTTTTTTTTACCAAATGTTTACCATTCATGGTTTTAAAAACGGCTATTACGTACCTCTTGTTTTTTGTTTGCTGCCGGACAAATCAAGTCAAACATATTCAAATTTGTTTTTAATTTTAAGACAAAAATGTAAAGAAGTAGGCTTAAATTTTCAACCTAAAGAAGTCGTAGTAGATTTTGAACTAAGCATTCATAACGCTATATATGAATGTTTTGGCAGAGATCAAATTCTTTTTGGTTATAAATTTCATCTCTGTCAAGCTTGGTTTCGTAAGATTCAGGAGTTTCATTTGGTACAAGAGTACAGACAGAAAGGTTCTGTAATTGGCGAATACTTAAAAGTACATTTCGGTATTATGTATCTTAGTCCTGAGGAAGTTGTAGAATTTTTTTATATTGAACTACATTTTTGCTTCCGAATGACGAAAGAGTTATAGAATTCCGAAATTATGTCAATAAAACATATATAACGCAAAATTCGATATTTCCACCACTTATTTGAGCAAATAATGCATCCTTTTTTAAGAGAACAACGAATTCTTGTGAGAGTTTTCATTCGCATTTCGGTGCTTCTTTTTACAAAGCACATCCAAACATTGTTCAATTTACTAGTGTGTTATTGGATTTACAAACGGAGGTATACGCGAAAATTCGTTCGGCAAACCAAAGCCAGAAAAAAACCAAAAAAACTATTAATGTTAAAATTAATTTCATTAATGATCATTTGGATCAATATAGGAAAAATGTTATTTCTCGCTTTATGTTTGTGAAAACGGTTGCATGTAAAAATCTTCCACACGTTTAATTTTTTGTTTTTTTTTTATATGTTTATGTATATTGAATATATTTTATTGTAATGTAGATGTAATTTTTTAGAAGTGGCAAATATACGTTGAAAATATATGTATGTTATTAATATTTTCTTATATTGAATTTGAGTACCTAAAGTTCAAGGTAAATTGTTAAATCGGATTAGGCTATTAGACCCCTACTGGTTTGGTAGTTAATCTCCAAAATTTTAAACACTGGCAGAGTTCGAACAACCCGTAATGACTACCTGCATTTTGTGGCAGAGTTCGGATACTCCGGATTACAATACCTTATACATACATTTAAACTTATTCAGAATAATAATGAATGAATCATTGGTTGTCGACACTGTGTATTTATAGGAAGCATTCGCTCAGTGACCCGCATGCTCGACCTTCCGCATAGTGTGATATTTACAAATTAATTAGAACGTGCTCTTCGTATATGTAGCCTGGCCTCCATAGATAAATGCCCGCTATTTACATCGAAATTAATATTAACATAATTTAATCTTGTTTCTATGCTAATGTCCTTTTTACACTACTGTCCTTTCGGGATCATCACATCATCCCCTCTTGGAAGAGAAAAATGATCGTTTTAATTTTTCGATACTACCTATAACGTTAGTAGTTAGCGCTGATTGTTTTTTATTTTCGTTTACTAACACTGCTTGTTTGTTTATGAACACACTTCACTTGTTTACAATTGTTTTCTGCTGTTGTATTTATACAAACGATTCTTATGAACGGTCTGTGGTTTACTGTCCTGAGATGTAATCTGAGAATTTACGCCTTTTATTTCCGTTATTTTAAACGGACCTTAATAATGTGGATCGAACTTATAGTCCACGGTCCACCACCCTTTTTTACAAGTAATTAATAACAGGCTGATTCTTCGTGAGTCGCTTCGTTTATTCGAGACGCCCAACTTTTCATCTCTACGAAAAATCTCGTTAGTGGTATCTAACAGGGGTGCGCATGCATGGAACATGTCGTTAGGGTGATTACCTAAATTTCATTAATAACATCTAGTTTTTTAATTAAATCTTTAGATAAATTAATGAAAATGTCGAAAAAATATTTGTCCTACACAGTTGATAGTTTTACCGGAGCGTCCCCCATACCCAACATGTCCGAATAACGAGGTCATAAAAATTATTTATAACAATCTGAATTTTTCACAGTGACTTTGTAAATATTCGATCTTTCAAATACACAAATTGTCCTACAAAAAAAGTGGTATGTCCTCCCAGTCCTACGTTGTGTTAACGAAAATTTATTGGAGTTTAAAGATCTGGCATTCCACTGAACTATTTTCAAGCTAGTATTGACTATGGTTAGTTGAATAAACTATCGACAATATTTTTAATTTTCAAGCATGGTTTTTATTTTAGAACTAAGTTGATAGGCAAATTTATCAAAATCACTTTCAGTATTCTTTTGACTAAACTGGAATACAGGACCTGCACAAAAGCTGGTATTGTATTCTCTACGACTGGGAGGGAAGTCAGATAGAGTATTATTACTTTTTCTCTTTTTACGAGGATTTGAGCTAATTTCCGGAGTAGGTGAGGTTGGACTATTTCCTTTTAGAGGATTGCTAGAGTAACGATTTTGATATCTGGAAGGTTTTAGAGTGGGAAAATCAACTTCTGAATTAGCTAGTGGAGCAAACCCATTTTTTTGGATAATGCTGGTGTAGCTGGGATTATCGACTACTTTTTCAGCCTCTTTAAATGATATATTCAAATTAGCCATAGCTTCCTTTGTTTTATATATACTGGGCATTCCTTGAATGAAGAGGAATGGTTGCTAGTTTGACAGTGAACACAGTATCTACTACAGCTATTCGGACAATTATCAGTTTGTTCATCTGATCCGTAATTTTTACACCTTTTCTTACCTTTGCAATGAGACGATGTATGACCGTACCTAAGACAATGATAACATTGCATGACCGGACTAACATAGGTATCGACAGAGCACCTAACTTTATTAATGTAAATAAATTGTGGGATTAATTTGCCAACAAAAGTTACAATTATCATCTGCCTAGGAACCCGCTGTATAACGCCATCTTTCTCCACTGTTCTATTCAAACGTTGTACCTTTTTAATTGAAACATTCGATTTTATAATATTTCAAAGAGTATTTTCGCTCAGAGATGTGTCAACACCTCTTACACCACGTTTTTCGGTTAAATAATTTGGAATGTATGCAATCAGGTTATTTTTCTCGAAAGATAGTTCTTCTACTAATTTATTAGCATGGTTACTCGAATTTATTTCAATTTTTACGCGATTTTTTCCAACACTAGTTATTTCAGTAATATTATTTTCATAATTTGATAGCGCTAACAACTTTTCACCTAATTTCATCGGATGTAATCGACCAATATTTAGTTCTAAATGCTCTACAAAAATAAAGTATGGACCTAAATCGGTCGGTAGAAATCTATTGTCAGTATTAACTGGCCTACGACCACTGTTTACATTACTTGATATATTCGAACCTATTAGTAAGTTTTTTACTGACTCCGTATCATCATTGTTTTTGTTCACCGTTTCGTTTGAAATATTATTAATTGTTAAATCCATCGTATTTTGGTTATTTTCATGATTCATATCAATATCTTCAGAAAATGTGATTTCTTCCACATGCACATTAGGACAATTTCTTCTCGTTGATCGCAGAGGTGGGTCCTTGCCCCCTTTTTCATATTAGCCGCCGGACATCTGGGCTTCAGAGCCGGGGCAAAACAAATAATTAGTTAAAAGCTACTTACAGTATCATTGCTACACTAATTATATACAACACAGAAATAATAATAATAGGAAACTGCTAGGTAAGTAAATCACTTATCGCAAGAGAACTCAAATCGATACGTCCGCACTGTAGGATAGTTCGACCGAGAATCATAAAGTAGGGGTTGAAACAGTTAATTTCATTTACTTTTGATTTAACAACCAACCAAATGTCAGTCAGATCAGTTGATTGACAGGAGCACATTTTTTGTAAAACTAACCTGCTTATTTTGGAGGATTGGCCACACACAAGAGTAAAGGGTTGGTTTTGGCTAACGGCAATCATAATACAATTGCAAGAGCTTTGTATAATGTCAAACAAGTGCATGATTCATAATAAGATGCAACATTTTGATCTTGTAAGAAATTGTATTGCTCCA
Source organism: Galeruca laticollis (assembly GCA_963921935.1). Classification (NCBI taxonomy): domain Eukaryota; kingdom Metazoa; phylum Arthropoda; class Insecta; order Coleoptera; family Chrysomelidae; genus Galeruca; species Galeruca laticollis. The sequence goes on from OY998179.1 coordinate 4,295,537, forward strand.
TGTCAAGCGGCCTTAATGAGTTCATTTTGTAAGTAATCTTAATAAACATTTCCAAAAAATGAACGCAGCACTTTAAAATTATGAAGTTGCTGTTTTGTTTTCAAAGCCTAAATTCAGTTTGACCATTTATAATAATTATAGTAAGAAAATGTAGAATGGCTGTAAAAAAGTGTATTTTTTTATTTATTTTTTTAAAAACCTATAAATTAAACTGATAAATAAGTGGTTCGTTAATTTTTTGGAGAACTGTATGTTATTTGTAGAACGCCTTGATATCTTAAACAATCGAATGTTATTGAATATATTAAAATTTGCGATACCCTGACCTGTTTCAAATGATGTAATCATCATTTTAATTATCGAATCCATTAAGTGGAAGCAAGTAAATATGAAGAGAAAGTTTACATTTTTAGACTATTTGCCGACATATGTACGAGGTGTGGTTACTAAGTAACGAGTAAAACATTTTTCCGTCTACCTCTATCCAAAATATTACATTTCCTGGCCTCATTGTAGGGAGCAATGTCGTACTTTTCCTCCCTAGGGAGGAAATGAAATGATAATGATAGTCATAATGAAATAATTCCGACACTAAAGTGGTCACTTTAGTCTCATATATTAGAAACTATGTTAGACCCAAGGGATATAAAGGGACATTTAAAATCCCAAGGGATTTGAAGAACAAATAAAAACGTACACCCCCGATGCCTAGCCAAGCATTTTAGAAGTCCATCGTCGATGCCGAGCCAAGTTTCGTAAAATGAGTATTATTTATTAATTTCGTTTGTTAGTTTCATAAATAAATTATTGAAAATGTCTTGTTATTTGAAGGAAGCGGAAAAATCATATGTATAACATGGGTGTAAAGTGCCTTTTTCTCCCTCGAATGATTACTGCCGTCTGCTACGCGTCGGGCAGTAAACTTCATCCTCGGGAGGAAAATTAGCACTTTTCTCACTTGTTGTACAAATAACTATTATTTTGAATTTATACATTTTTAACATTATCACCTTCTATATCCCCTACATGAGACTCTTCCATTGATTGAAACAGTGCAGAAAGTCTTCTTCTGTCGGTTCACTCAGTAACAGTGCCTTAAATCGGACTCAAATCTTATGTCTTTTAATGCTAATCACATGTTATGTATGTAATGAGTTTGTGCTCAATAATTAAATACCAAAACAACGATACGACAATAATTATAAGTAGGTTAAAATTGAATTTAGATCTTTGTTATACGTTGTTAAATATTTTTTTATTGATCTTACAGTTTAAAAACAATACGAACAATATCTTTATTAACTTATCAGTTAACAATCAAGTTAATATTGACAATGAAATCAATTAAGTTATGAAAGTTTTGCATTACCTTCCATCCAAAATACTTAATATATATTGTCGCTTGCATAAAGGTCATTCCTTTAATTACATTATTTTTAATTATTCTTCTTCTTACAGTGCCATATCCGTGCTCGGATGTTGGCGACCTCTCACTTTTAATTATTAACAAATGATTAATTATTTCTGCTATTAAACAACCAATTTGATTATCATTATCACATGTGATTAACATTTTTATGTATAATAAAGAATTTTTTTTCTACGAGCGTCTACCTATGCTACAAAAAATCTTATCAGAACACCTGTCTGACATTTTATGCCTTCAAGAGACACATTTTAAACTAGATCATTATCATTCACTAAAAAGTTATCAGTGCTTCTTTAGGAACAGAAAAAATCGTCAACATGCATCGAACACATTAGAAGCAGAAATTATTCCGATTAATTCCAACCTGGAAGTTGTTGCCGCAAAAATTAAGAGCTCGCACCCAATACACATATGTAATATGTACCTACCGGCAGGTCCATTGGACATGCAAGACATTTGTGATATTATTAATCAAATACCAACACCAAGATTAATTTTAGGTGATTTTAACGGTCACCATATATTTTGGGGCTTCGAATCTAATGATAATCGAGGTCGAACAATTGCGAATGTTATTGACCATTTTAATTTTAATATATTAAATGATGGTACTAAAACTCGCTTCAATTCTGCAACAGGAGAATCATCCGCAATAGATCTATCCTTTTGTGATCCTACGGTCTCGTTATCGGTATCTTGGGAAGTAGATCCTTACTTATATGATAGTGATCATTACCCGATTATTATACGAAATACCAACTTCGAAACTAAAACTACGTCACCATCTTACATTTAGAGATTAAAGAATGCAAACTGGGATACTTTTTCTGAAAATATTCAAAAGAAAACAGAAAACCTTACTACGACCGAGAATATCGATAAGGATTTAAGAAATCTTGAAAATTTTATCATATCTGCCGCAGAATTTAGTATTGGTAGAACAAAGCTTGTTACAGGTAGAATTCCAGTTCCATGGTGGAGTTGAACATGGGAAGACGCCATAAAAACTAGTAAGCATGCCTTCAACGTTTACAGAAGACACAAAACCACAGAAAACCTCATTGAATTCATACGACTAAGAGCAATTTCTAGACACATAATAAAAACTGCAAAAAAGGAATCATGGAGACAATTTGTATCTTCAATTAATAGATCCACTCCAATATCAGATGTATGGAAAAAAATCAAAAATATTTCTGGTAAAAGCTCCATTCAAAAAATAACATCTCTAGATCTCAATGGAATAACGGTTACAGACGAGAAACATATTGCAGATATACTCTCTGATACATATGCTAGTCACTCCAACAGCAATAATTATGATAACGCCTTTATTACCAAGAAAGTCACACAGGAAGCAAATGATATTGAAATTTTTGACACACACGATCCATTAAATCATAATATAACTGAAAATGAATTAAATGAAGCACTAGAAGACTTAAAAGATATATGCGAAGGGCCAGATGACATTCCTGTAGTATTCTTGGAGCACTTACCTCAAAATTCCAAAGATTACTTGTTACACCTATACAATAAAATCTGGACTAAACACCTCTTTCCAGAAAAATGGGGCGAAACTATTGTCATACTAATACTAAAGCCTAGAAAACCTAAAACAATCGCTGCATCTTATAGACAGCAAGTTAAACTGGAAAATACACATCAACAATCTAGCCTTAGAATGCCAAAAGAGATTAAACATTCTAAAATTGGTAGCTAACCAGAAATGGGGTGCTGACGGACCAACTTTATTGTTACTGTATAAATCTCTCATCAGATCAGTATTCGACTATGGTTCTATAGCATATGATACAGCAAAGAAAACTGACACCGACCAACTCGAAATAATCCAAAATTCCGCTTTCCGGATTATACTTGGAGCTTTTAGAACTACGCCGATAAAAAGTCTACAGTGGGAATTAGGAGAACCAGCCTTAAGCCTAAGGCGAAAATTTCTTAGCTGCAATTATGCAGTGACTATTCTTGCCAATATGTCAAATCCAACATATCAGTACACACACTCAACTAAATTAGAAGTATTTTTTACTGGGAAATTGAGGACACCAAAACCGTTTTACGAGAGAATTAGAACATACTTTCAAGAAATTGACTTCTGTTTACCAAAAGTTTTTCCAATTGCCACATTATAAAATAGAACCCTGGATGGTAAATATACCAAATTGCGACAAAATCCACTAGCTAATAACGCACATATGGTTAGAAGAAAGGATACCAGCACGATGGAAGGAAAACATAATAGTTCCCATCCACAAAAAAGGGGACAAAACAAGATGCGCGAATTATAGAGGAATCTCACTCCTAAACACGGCATATAAAACCCTCTCAAACATCATTCTTAGTAGACTAATCCCTTATGCTGAAAATGTCCTAGGCGAATATCAAGCCGGGTTTAGGGCAAACAGATCAACAATAGATCAACTATTCACGCTGAGACAACTTCTAGAAAAGGGATGGGAGTATAACAGACCCATACACAATCTTTTCATAGACTTTAGACAGGCATATGATAGCGTAGAAAGAAGCCAAGTATGGAATGCCATGGCGGAGTTCTCAATACCAAAGAAACTCATTCGGATGACCAAAGTCTGTATGGAGGGTGGAATATCTAAAGTACGTGTAAATAATAAACTGTCTGGCAGCTTTGAAATCAACAGTGGACTTAAACAGGGTGATGCGTAATCTCCACTACTTTTTAACCTTGTATTAGAGAAAGCCATGAGGTCGGCCGAAATAAAAACAGAATTGCTATCGGTTCAAGGTCCCAAGCTGTTACTCGCATATGCAGATGACATTGATCTCGTTGGAGACTCCATCCTATCCACGACAGATATTTTCAACAAGATGGAAAGAGCAACAAGTGAAGTAGGGCTGAAGATTAATGAAGAGAAGACGAAATATATGTGTATAAATAGAACGACACGAAGAGACAGAATAGGACAAAATGTGACGATCAACACCTTTAATTTCGAAAGAGTAAAGCGTTTTAAGTATCTGGGGGCCGTAATCACAGCGGACAACGATGTTACCGAAGAAATAAAAGACATAATCCAATCTGCAAACCGCTGTCTATTTGCACTGAATAAGCTCATAAAATCAAAAAATCTCACAAGTAGTTCAAAGATCAAAATCTATAAATCCATCGTTAGACTTGTAATAACATACGGATGCGAAACGTGGATCATGACCAAAGCAAACGAAGAAAAGCTCAGACGCTTTGAACGAAAAATACTTAGAAAAATTTTCGGACCTCACCATGACATCACCACAAACCAGTATAAGATCAGAACCAATATCGAATTAAAAGCACTCTACAACGACGCCGATATTGTCCAAGAAATTAAATCACAGCGACTAAGATGTGCAGGCCACGTGCACAGACTGCATAACGAAAGACCTGTAAAACTGGTATGGGAGGAGATTCCCACAGGCAAAAGACCGCTCGGACTTCCCAGAATGCGATGGAGAGATAACATCCAAGCAGATCTCCGGTAAATGAACATTCCATTTGACCCTAGGTTGATGGAAGACCGAACAAATTGGAAAAAAGTTGTACAGTCAGCCAAGACCCACCCAGGGTTGTACGCTACGTGATGATGATGATGACGAAAACTTAACTAAATATGATAAACAAAATACAAACCCAACTTTTATAAAAGCCAAGATGTTCGACACTTTGGGAAAGTATCCAAATTACCAAAAGATATATACAGATGCCTCGAAATCGACCATAGGCGTAGGAGCAGCTGTAGTAACTGATTCGCAGAAACTCCTATATAAACTTCCATTCTACACAAATATCCTCTCGGCAGAACTATTCGCTGTATATCAAGCTTTAATAAATATTAACGAAAGCAGCCACCACAACCCTTTCCTTGTCCTTACAGGCTCCCTTAGTTCCTTACACTCTATACAAACGATTTATTCTAAACATTCTTTGGTTCATCTCATTAAGAAAGAACTCTACGTTGCCAGAGAACGAAACAATGATGTCATCTTTATATGGATCCCATCCCATATTGGTATTAGTGGAAATGAAGAAGCGGACAGATGTGCTCGTAATTCCATTACAGATGAAAGTGCGGTATCGATTTTAAAGGTGGTTAGTTCGGATTTAAGGTGCGTATTAAATAGGAAAGTGATCGCTTTGTGGCAATCTCAGTGGACTGAAAGTGACTCAAAACTTCGTGAAATTAAACCTCTATATAAAAAGTGGTTTCCCTTTTCTAACAACAGACAACACCAAGTGATTATTTCACGTCTACGGTTGGGGCATACTAGACTAACTCACACCTAATAAAATGTGATCTCTGTAATGTAGATGTAACAGTGAAACATATCCTCACAGAATGTCCTAAATACTATAATCAAAGAAAAAATTGTGTAAACTACCCAACACATTTGAAGCCTTATTTCATGATAATAATTATGATAAACTAATAATATTTTTAAAATTAATTAATATACACTACTCCAAGAATTTAACGCACCACCAAAAAATAACCAAAAGTTTAAAGTAAATTTTTGTCTAAACTGCTTGTCGGATTTGAATGAATTTTTTTTTGAATGACAGGTTGACACTTCCAGAGAGTTAGTGTACTACTGTATTTGCATACAAACTTATTTTTGTAAAAATACGGGGTGCTGCAATGACAACCTGATTTTTTCATAAAATTTGTAACACCTTGTGGAGTTCAACAGTAACAATATCAACTTAAAATTAAAATCAAACTGTAGCTTCATCTTTTTGTAACATTTTGTTTTTTGATTTACTCTATTATCTTGGCCACAACAAGAGAAAATCAATTTTATAGCATAACATGTTTTTTATTAAAATTTATTATTCAACTTTAACAACGAAAAACAAAGAAACAAAACGTAAACAAAAGTCAGTAGTGAGTATTTCCGCCTCTGGCAGAAATAACTGCTTGGCACCGACGGCCCATACTTAAAATAAGCGACCGTATATCATTTTGGTCAATTTCTTCCCATATTTCAATCAGTCGTCTCCCCACGTCTTCCAAGGTGTTCAAGTTCCGTTCCTCTCGTAACCTCCTCCCAAGAGTTTCCCAAAGATTCTCTATGGGATTTAAATCAGGGCTTCTAGCTGGCCATGCCATGATATCGATGCCAACTTCCTCTAGATAATTCCTCACAACTCCAGCAACATGAGGCCTGGCATTATCGTGCATCAACATAAACATAAATCCTTGCCCTATATATGGCGCATATGGCATTACATGTTGGTCTAAAACCTCCAATATGTACCTTTCAGCTGTAAGGCTTCCATTATTTATGACCACAAGTTCTGTGCGATCAGTCAAAGAAATACCTCCCCAGACCATCACAGATCCTCCTCCAAATAATGTGTTATTTGAGAAATTACACTGAGCATATCGTTCGTTAGGGCGTCGATATACACGTATGCGCCTGTCATTATTGTACAAACAAAATCTTGACTCATCCGTAAATAATACCTGTTGCCATTCCGCTTCTAACCAGTTACGATGTTCCATGGCAAAATTCAGCCTCGCTCTTCGATGATCTCTAGTTAGAGCTGGCCCCCGAGCAGCAATTCTAGGTCTCAAATTGTGTTCTCGTAGTCGCTGACGAGCTGTTTCACCACAAATTTGTACACCAGTAGCATCTCGAAGCTGGGTTTGAAGGGTCCGGGCTGTTACAAAACGTTGTCTTAATGCCGATAATCTTAAAAAACGGTCCTGATTAGGGGTTGTTATTCGATTCCTTCCTTGTCACGGTCTACGACCATGACTTCCAGTGTCTCTATATCTTTGTATAACTCGTGAAACGGTTGTATGGGATACATTAAATCGTCTACCAATTCTTCGGTAATTCCAGCCTTCCTCGAACAATATTATGCTTGAGCACATTCTTCGCCAGTAAGATTTCGTGTTTCACGTTGCATATTAATTAAAATAAAGGTTTTTATAAAAAAACGTAAGGGCTAACACTAAAAATACACTTCTATGAAATACTTTTTGACACCTGTATTTAGCTAATGACAATTTACTGTAACTTATTATTTTTCATAGCCTGCTACTCACTTTTATTATTATAAATTTTAATAAAAAACATGTTATGCTATAAAATTGATTTTCTCTTGTCGTGGCCAAGATAATAGAGTAAATCAAAAAACAAAATGTTACAAAAAGATAAAGCTACAGTTTGATTTTAATTTTAAGTTGATATTGTTACTGTTGAACTCCACAGGGTGTTACAAATTTTATGAAAAAATCAGGTTATCATTGCAACACCCCGTATTTATGCAAAAATAAGTTTGTATGCAAATACAGTAGTACACTAACTCTCTGGAAGTGTCAACCTGTCATTCAAAAAAAAATTCATTCAAATCGGACAAGCAGTTTAGACAAAAATTTACTTTAAATTTTTGGTTATTTTTTGGTGGTGCGTTAAATTCTTGGAGTAGTGTATATAATTCAGTGTAATTATGTTATTATCTATTGTACCGTAGCTAATAACCTACTATGGTTGATGCGACTTTCTGTCGAACTAAAAAAAAAACATTTTTTTTGAATAATCCGTAATAAAGAGTGCATATTTATTGAAGGTAACAAAAAATTTCACCCAGTTTTTGGAACTCAATATCTCAAATTCTAGAAAAAAAAGGCACTTATATCAATGAAGAATAATTTTGAAATAAAATAAATAAAACAAGTCATATGACAACTATGTTTTCAAACAATTATGTCTATTTGTTTATATTTTACACCAATATTTGTATTTTGACTCGCAAAAGTTTATAGTTTTGTTTATTACTTGTTAGCAAGTAATTGTTGAATGTTTAACCCAAACATCGTTTCATTTCGCTACAGACAAATATATTTTACATGAGTTCATACACCTTTCGGGCACTGGACCTGATGAATGGGATGTCCTCCAGATCGTTCAAGATTCCAAACGAGAAATAAACATGCGTAGTACAAGAATTAATTACGTTAATTATATTACCGGCGTTTTTTTCCCAAATTTTATTTTTTTATTTTTACCCAAAACCCAAATTTTATTATTATTTTTATACAGTGTGGAAACGGTTTGTGGAATAAAATTATTATTTGTGTAATTATTTGAAGTTTTGAAATCAATTGTGGTATGTATAAATATAAACTTGAACACACATTAAGTGTGTCTGAAATCTTTATTTTTGATAACAGTGCAATAATAATGGGCAAACCTGCATTTTTTAAATATAAGTTCATTATAGTTTGTTTAAATCTTCATATATTTGAACTAATGTTCAATTTAAACTTGTTGACGCGTTTCACTAACACAGTAGCTTTGTCAAAACGAATGAAGGTAAAATATAAAAATGTCTTAATATATACAGTGCTAAATCTATTTACTAAGGTTAACAATGGTATTAAAAGATATTACCTGGAAATTCATTCACTACAAACATTCCTAAGCTATCTTCTAGGTAAAGAGGTTCAATAAAGGAGACTGATTGATATCTATTTGGTCGTTAAGGAGATTACCTGAATATTTATTTTTGTTAATCTCTAGGGCTTCTAATAAATTTAAACTAAAGGATTTACCGACTACATGGAGAATTTCAAAATTTGGGTCGAAAATGTGTTGGTTTTCTAATAAATGATTTGAATAGTTAGAATCTAATTTTTTGTTGTCATAGCTACGTTTGTGTTCCGAAATTCTAGTTTTAAAATTTCTAAAAGTTCTACCGATATAAATTTTATCACAATTGTCATTACCACATTTTAATTTATAAACTCCTGATTTGTTTAATTTTGAAGATTTAGATTTATTATTTTTAATGAATTTGGATAAATTGTGATCAGTTTTAAAGGAAATATTCATGTCTAAAGTTTCTAAAAATGATTTAATTTTTAAGGATGGTGTTCCAAAGTATGTTAAGCTTTTAAATTGTGTATTATTATTATCTGAAGGGAATACTTGTTCTAAAGTCTGTTTTTTTATCTTTTTATTTATGATATTGTCAATTAAATTTGGATCGTAATTATTATTAACTGCTATTTGTTTTATGATATTTAATTCTTTGGTATAATTATTAATATTTAATGGAACTGTTAAGAGTCTGTGTATCATACTATTAAAAGCTGCTAGTTTATGACTGAATGGGTGGACCGAACTATTATGAATTGTAATATCTGTATGTGATGGTTTATGAAATATAGTAAAATCATGTTTATTATTTATATTTGAAATTGTAAGGTCTAGAAAGTTTATAGACTTATTTTGTTCAAGTTCTACGGTAAATTTGATATTATTGTGAATCGAGTTTATGTATCGGTAGAACTTTTAGAAATTTTAAAACTAGAATTTCGGAACACAAGCGTAGCTATGACAACAAAGAATTAGATTCTAACTATTCAAATCGTTTATTAGAAAACCAACAAATTTTCGACCCAAATTTTGAAATTCTCCATGTAGTCGGTAAATCCTTTAGTTTAAATTTATTAGAAGCCCTAGAGATTAACAAAAATAAATATTCAGGTAATCTCCTTAACGACCAAATAGATATCAATCAGTCTCCTTTATTGAACCTCTTTACCTAGAAGATAGCTTAGGAATGTTTGTAGTGAATGAATTTCCAGGTAATATCTTTTAATACCATTGTTAACCTTAGTAAATAGATTTAGCACTGTATATATTAAGACATTTTTATATTTTACCTTCATTCGTTTTGACAAAGCTACTGTGTTAGTGAAACGCGTCAACAAGTTTAAATTGAACATTAGTTCAAATATATGAAGATTTAAACAAACTATATTGTTTTATTTCATCGTTCAGTATGGATCTTCATCAAGTAAAAGCCTCATCTATTCAATAAGTTCATTATAGTAATTACCTTTTATAACCAATGTGGCTCCCGTTTACCTCAATAAGCTTATTAATTCTTTGGCTAAATGATCATACTTTAAAAAATATGTTGGGCTGATTGACAATAAAATTAGTCGAATGTACACTTTGCTGCCATAGTTCATGGCGAGTGTTGATTTCTTAAGATTTCATATGGCCCCAAAAATAAAAATCTAGGGGATTACCTTCGGGAGTTCTAGGTGGCCACGGAAATTCACTACCTCTGCCAATCCAACGATGAGGAAAATGGTCATCGAGATAATTCCTCACTACTATACGATAATGAGGTGGTGCTTCATCCTGCATGAACCACATGTATTTTCTTCGATTAAGTGGCAATTCCTCGAGATGATCGTAAAAAGTTGTTTGTAAAAATTGTAAATATGAGTTACCATTCGAATTTGCTAGTAATTCATATGGACCCAACAAACTATCTCCAACGCAGTGGCGTATAGGGTGGCAGGGCTGGCAAAATGCCACGGGCCCCCGACCCAAGAGGGAAGGCGCGAGCTCAAAAATATTTTTTTCTCCAAATGACATTAAAAGCGGCCTTTTAATGACACTTGGCAGGCTTAGAAGTTGTACTTTTAATGCCTAGGCAGAAAAAGTCCACTTTTACTGCCCAGGCAGAAAAAGTTCGTTGCTAGGCAACCTTCCAAGTAATAATTTAAATCAAACTGGTTATTAAAATTGACAATGACATTAAGAAAACTCAAAATGATGCTGATGATAATAAACTGGTTTTATTGCATTAAAACTACAAACTACAACACGGAATTTTTATTTATTAGATATATTTATGGTGAATTGTGAACAATTATTTAATACAATTGAACTCTGTCCACTTCCCTCCTTTCCAGTAAAATTAACAACTTTAGTATCCACACTTGATACTCCGGAAACGCCAGAATATATTTTATTGCCGATGTTCGACTTATTGGCTAGCGAGTCCTCAATATAGCCCTCCGCGACAGCGGAAGACTTCCATCCTCCATGTTTCTTCAACATTGTTATGTCCCCACCAGAATGCACCAGCAACGTGGCCAAAGTTCTGCGAAAGCAGTGCCCGGTATACTCTTTCGCATGGGATAGTCCCAGAAAAGTAGCAATTTCTTCTGGCATTTTACCGAATTTGTGAATGCCAATGAATTGATGATGTGCTTTACCGTTCGCATACTTATAGAAGACACGCCGATTATAGAAATTCGAGGGTCTGGAGAGTGCATATTTTCTGTAAACGCTTAAATATTCCGTTACTACAATAGATCTTGATCTTTTGGTCTTAGTATTTGGTAGCATAATTAGCAATTTGTCGCCCATATCATTTATATCATTTGCAAAAGCTCATCACATCTATAAGCCCCAGCGACTGCAACAATAACTACAACCTAAAATATAAATTGAAAATGAGTTCTTTAATCCATAATAGATCATTTTCAATATATTCCTACCTTCGTACACAAATACAGTTCATCTGGGGCATCTGATAAAAATTTCTCGATTTCTTCTCTTTGAAAAACTCGGAATTATTTTGCATGGAAACCGTCTGACTGGCGTTTCAAAAAAGCCCGTAACTTCAGGTATTTTGCCAAATCAATGTTATTTTTTATGTTCAGGGTAGCTTTCAACATCGAGTAGATAGACCATAACGTTGAAGGCTTCATTTTCTTTGAAAGATCGGAAAAATAGACAATTCCTACCTTCGTACACAAATACAGTTCATCTGGGGCATATGATAAAAATTTCTCGATTTCTTCTCTTTGAAAAACTCGGGATTTTTTTGCATGGAAACCGTCTGACTGGCGTTTCAAAAAAGCCCGTAACTTCAGGTATTTTGCCAAATCAATGTTATTTTTTATGTTCAGGGTAGCTTTCAACATCGAATAGATAGACCATAACGTTGAAGGCTTCATTTTCTTTGAAAGATCGGAAAAATAGACAATCAGCGCATTTTCAGAGAAAGATCCTATATTTTTCTTCTGTCTATATTCCATGAATCTGCTGTATGTGAGTTCATATACAGTTCTTGATTTTTCCGGTAAAAGGTTAAATTCCACATCTCACGCCTGGTCTCTTATCTCAGGTGGTGTTAATTGCATCAATTCATCATCACTTTGCAGTAAATCCATTTCTAACATGACAACTTTTCAAAATTGACAATGACAAAGTAAACAGTGAACAAACATATTCAACAAACGCCATCAGCGGTAAATATAGTAACGCAGGGCCCAGTTACCTTTGATAAAATAATTTAGTTATTTGGATATTGATACTGAAATGCAATTTAAATATGAAAAAGTCGATTTTGCGTGGAATTGGAACAAATTTGAAGAAAAAATTATGTTTCACACGGCAGAAAAGCAGATGTAATGCCTGGCTGGTTTCACCAGCCGCGGCATTAAATCTTGTGCTTTTATGCCTAGTAAAACAAATAACTATTTTACATTATACCTGAGTATTTTATTTTATTTGAAAAGTATATTTTTATAAGTTCTGCTTAAAATCCAAAGTGAGACAACTAAAGACCATAACCCGTGACGAGTAATTTTAGGTACTTATTTATTTCATATCTCTATTCATTTTAGAACGTATCCATTGGTTTCTACATATTTTGTCGCGGTACGTTGGCAGCACGGGTGAGCATTGACGATCGGGGATTTCCCCATTTTGTTTTCACTTCTTTCGTGGCGCTGCTGCTGGGGCGAGCTAGCAACACTATGTTAGAGGAATTCCGGATTTGATATTGTTTTATGAGGGCTCTACTGAGTGCGTATTCTTTGTGATTATTTTTGACAAGTCGTTTTGATTTAAAAATAATAAAAAATCATTTTATTTCCTGCAGCTACTCATTAGGTTGTTCCGAAATTATGACTCTTACATTGGTAGAAAGGAGCTCTCTTCAAAAAGACTATGTTTGCATAGATAGGTTAAGTAGAACTGGAACAGGGCATGCACCTAATCAAATATCCGTAGATTGGTTCGTAAATTTCCGTAGATCCAGAATAGAGCATCAACCACTGAACTGAATAAATATTAGCTTTGTTCGCGGGTCTGATTCCGAACCAGTTTAGGGACTGGCCGTATGCGCACATTCAAAATCGTCGTGCGCACATTCAGAACTGAGCGAACCGCGCACGCGAACAAAGCTATAGTTATTCATTTCAGTGGCTTCAACATACAGTATGGGGTTATCTGAACTTATGAACATTTGATCCTTAACGACCTTGAACGATCATGTAGCGTGCCGGTGCGAATTTTGAATTTGTTTATTGGACGATATACAATTTTTCAGCTTTAAAGTTATGGTAATTGTTTTTAATTTTTTTTTGCATGGAGTAGTCGACTCTGGGTAGGTATTGGTAATCAATGAGTTTCTGGTGCTAGTTTTGTTTATATTAATTGAAGAAAAAATTCTTTCTACTGTTGCAGAAACATGAGAAATAATTCCAATGTGATTTGTTAATTTTACTAATAAAGGAAATGTTAGTTCATCATTTGCATTTTTAAAAACTGATACTTTGAGCCACAAGTTTTCAAAACTATCAGAGAAATTTAATTCACATTTTCACTTATTACTATAGGAAAATGGTAGCCGAAGCTGCAATAAATGGATTTCTTTTGTTTTATATTTGTAGGAATTAAATAATGAAGATTTTTAAGTTTTTCGTCTGTTTTTGGTTATGGTTATATTCATTATTCATGTGAGTTAAACTACCACAAATACAGATTGGTGTATGTCAGGTTATCTGCTCTCCGCACTCTTCGTTTTCGTAGTAAGTATTTTGTTAGTGGGTAATATTTTGAGAAATAATTTACTCAGAGAACTCGGAGCAAACAGTATAACAGTACATAATCATTATTATCATTGTTATTGAAAATTTCGTAGATTTTCGAGACTTTTCGGAGATTCCGTAGACATCTTTTGAATTCCGTAGTTCTACGGAAAATTCCGTAGATGTGACAGGCCTGAACTGGAATTACAGGCGATTTTTTATAATAAAGTTCCCGCTTTCCCCCACCTCTTATTTGAAGAGATAGACTAAAACTTGTAAAATCAAATATACGCTGAATTTCTTGAAGAATACGATAATAATAGTTTAAATGCATCTTAATTAGGCAAAATTTGTAAATTATTCATTTTATAATCTTTGGTATTTAATTACGCCCTCTGGCGGTGGACCTACAACTCTGTAAATAATTTCCAGGTTTTTCTCGAGGTAACTTTTGTTATAAATTTTTTTTCCCGAAGCTGTACTATAAACGGTTCCCGAGATATAGCCGAGTGCCATTATTATTGGGACACCCGGTACATACAAATATTACGCAAAAATAATAATTGAGAATTAAAAAATGATCTTTAATTTTAGCTTGTCCTTGAATCGAAATTACAGGTTTTTCAATAACCGATTGGGAGTCATTAACGGCAATGAACCTTGTTCTTTATTCGGAATTATCATTATGATTTCTACAGAAAAAAAACTAATGATCAGCCTCCCAACTCACTTGTATAACATTAATATTTTTATAGTCATTAAAAATAATAAATATATGTGGTTTCCCACAGAAAATCCAGTTGTTCGTTGTCACTTCCACCGAAGTGTCATAAATTACTCATTTTTTAAATTAACAAAATCACTGTAAGTACTATCTGTTGAATTTATACTTTTCTTTGTTCCTGTACAATATAGTTGGGTTTTTAACCCATTTCATTCACTAAATCAAGTTATGTAAAGCCCTCTATTAACTAAATCAGAACATATACTTCATACCATCATTATAAAGATTGATGCACCTCATACATTTTTTTTAAATCTAATTGAAGAAAGGAGATTTATTATATTAAAAAGTATAAGATTATAATTAATTATTATTCTTAATTATATTTAATAATTTATACCTTTTAATATAATAAATCTCCACTCTTGAATTAGATTTACAGATAAAAAAATCATGACGTTCATCAATTTTTATAATGTATGAAGTTTATAGATCAAAAAGCATAAAACTACTTATTTTCATGGGGCATCTTTACTGAATTACTCTGTATATTAATAATAATAATAATAAACTTTATTGCCTAGGTCTAAGGCTAATACTATACTAATGTAAGGCAAATATACATTAAGAAAAAATAACAAACAAAAAATCAAGTATATTATATACAATAGTTATTGCCATAAAAATGTTAATATCATGTCTTTAATGAATTACTCTCTATATTATATACAATAGTTATTGCCATAAAAATGCTAATATCATGTCTTGATACATAAACGATAACCTTGTACATATACATATAATTATTTCCTGTTATTTTTTGTGATACAGGGGTTCAAAACACGATCTTAATCTGCGATTTTTGTCAAATTCTTTCTGCGCAAGATCTTCTGTTGTCGATCATGTCCAGGTGGATATTGGTACAGTGTTGTCAATACTACTAAAATAGTCAGTGGTCCAAGAATTTTAAATACAATGCAATCTGATGCATTCAGTATCAATAACAGATAGTATATTATCCAAATAAAGCTAAATTTGCAATATAATGACATTTTATCCCTATTGGACAAGTTGCACGTTGCATTCTCAATATCACCTGATCTGTTTAATGTTATATATCGATGGCTTAAACTGTAAACCAGCTAACTTCAAAAATGCAAATTTTACAGGAGATAATAAAAACTATTTGGAATGCCCAGAGTAAACTTAAAAGCTTTCACAAATATTAATAATAATAAAGTAGTAATTAGGGACTCTTACTGTGATTAAATACCTACATATTTGTTTATATTTTGTTTTTTATACGCAAATTTAGGAGATAGCTGTTTTGTGTAAAATAAAAACAATATTCACTCGGAGTTAGAAGGTTTTTATTTAAATTCTCCACTACAAACTACAATACAACATTCATATTAATCTCAACAAAACTTTTCTAAAAATATTTAATCATATTTACTAATTATGTAATTCACAAATGGAATATTATTATAGATCTTATGATAGTCGGAAGGGATTACTTTTTTCAATTTTTGTAGATCCTCAAATTTTTTCTTTTTTCTTTTACGCCGGGTTGCATACAAGCTTGGAATTTCATTCATAACTTTATAATATTTTCTTTGTGGTAATGTGACCCAATCATCCCTGAATCTTAATTTAAACAAAATGTTTCCGTCGGGATTGTATTGCAGGGCACGCAAATCAGTAACCTTAAAAGCAAAAAATTCATCTCAGAGTAAAAAATTACTAAGTACAAAAACTACTAACCTTGGAGTCACCTTTCATTTTTCCAGGTCTGATTGACTGAAAAAAATTCACATGGGTAAGATACTGGACAATATAAGGCTCTGGATTTTTCCTAGCTTGTCTGCATACTTGAATGTACTCGGCCGGAACGTTAATTATTTTGTTCTTTAATTTTTTTTTAAATTAATGCGTGCATACTGTCGGCTTCCATTTGCGTATGCCCGACTTCCAAGAACTTTTGTTCGATTATTATATTATTTGACATAGCTGAATTTAATAGTGCGTTACTCAAAGTGACATTCCTATTTTGGTAAGTGCATCCGTCACTGTAGAGAATAATTCTTCTATTTTCATTGGTTATTTCCTCTTTTAATTGTGGTATCACTTTCTCCAATAGAAATGTAGCCACAATCGAGGCAAATTCTTCAGCATTAAGTCCCCCTTCTGATTCATTCCATAAATAGCATGTTCCCTGTAGAGTTGTTAGGTTAAATAAACAAAAGTTATGAATGTTTTTAAATGAAACTCACGGTCTCTAGTTAATTCCACAATATAATAAAAGTTATTGAAAATTCTAAAAAATTGACAATTGTTTCGATAAATCTTATCGAAACAATTGTCAATTTTTTAGAATTTTCAATAACTTTTATTATATTGTGGAATTAACTAGAGACCGTGAGTTTCATTTAAAAACACTAATATGAGCATATTCCACGAAGTAAGGGTCGAGACAGTCAATTTCATTAAAAGTTATGAACACAAAGTTTGGTTCTATAATACAGACTAGACACATTGGATCGTGGTGCTAAAAGGACAGCTTGCAAGTCCATGTGTATTTATTTGTTACTTTATCGAAATCTTTTTCTCTACGCGCTTCTTCTTTTCTTTCAAGATGTAAAGCATGTTCTTCGTCTGGATATTGTCCTAACTTATGTGAAAAACAAATCTGACATTGATCCTTTTTTGGATGATACAAGGACATATTTTTTAAATCCATGGCATTATTAAAACAGCATACAGAGAAAGCTTTTACGTTACGTTCTTTGCACCAATTATTTACATAGAAATCGTAAAGGGCTTTTTTAGATGGCAAGAGACTTTTTTTCAGTCGATTTTCTACAGTAATGTGACTCCATGGTCGGTAAGTTATCAAGAAATTCATTCATAGATTTGTTTTCCAGCTCGAATGGATTTAATTTTTTTTATTTTGATTTTTTGGATTCAGAAGAGGTTGTTTGAATAGAATTCACTTCCTCCTCAGTTTGAATTTCATTAATATTTTGCTTTTGCATTGTCTCCTTCCAGTTTAAAATGGACCACTTGCCAATACATAAAGTGTCTTGCATACTCTTCTCCTTTTCTCACATTATAATTCACAGAGCATTCTCTTCTTGACACCTTTTCATCTTTTCTGTCTCTGTGACGTTGGGTTGGTATAATTTGTACTAAAGCATCTATATAAATTTTCTTTTCCCCCCAAGTCATTTTCCAAAAGTTAGTAAAAATAGTTTGTCTATCTTCTTCTGTTATAAGAAAACATTGAATTTTACACAGTTTATCTCGCGTCTTACATTTACATCTTATCTTGAGAGCCCTAGGAGGTTTTTCAACTCTATTATTCCAACTGTTGTTTTGCTTTTTTCTTCCAAAATATCTTTGACCTGATTCTCTTTTCTTTTTGTTTTCTTCATAGACCCAAGTAGATTTATCCACTAGGCATCTTTTCTTCATATTCATTTTCACAGGCTCCATTGTGTCAGAGTGGTTGTCAGAATCAGAATTCTCAGAATAGTCCACCTTTGTCAGATTCATCACTAAAACTGTATTCTGAAATTTCAGCAGATCCATCATTGTTTGATTCATTGACTGTATTTACAACAAAAACGTTTTCTGAGCCACGTAAGGCACTAGTATTTTGGGCAACTACTATATTTTCTCCAACATATTTGTCAGAGGGTTCGTCGTTATAATCCATTAAAGTGCAAGGTTCCAAATTATGAAGTGAAGTCGATGCAAAGTAGCAAGATGATTTAGGAGAATTAATACTGGCAGACGAAGAAATCTGATAAGAGCAGTAATTTGAATTATTTATACCATAGTCGTCTATTTGTTCAACAACAATATTATGTATTTTCATTTATTTGGAGTTCAGGAATAAGAAAATCATTTTGGTTATGTTGAGAAGACACATTTTGTTGATCCAAAAGTAATATTTATTAATAAAACTTGGATCATTTTCTAACTGGTCCTTTAAATATTCATTTTTGTCTTGTTTATATGATAATGCATTATCTTTATTTTCTGGTTGGCATGCCAAGGCCAACATTTTTTTGGAACGGGCGGACATCGAATCCAAGGGCCTAAAATTTTTATTTAGCTCAATGATAATTGATTATTTTTTTTTAAATATATATTATTTGTATTAAGTAACACTGACTGAATTTAGCCTTAATTAACCTCCCATAACGTTTTAATCAAATTAACATCTTTTCCAACTATCAAAATATCAAGAAAAAAAGGTTTTTTCTTCTATTTGATCGGATAAGTACGGAAATACTTAATTATACTTTTTTTTAACTACCGAGCTTAATAATCATTGCATTTTAATATCGATTTGAATACTACGTGCGATATTATATTAGAGGAAAGGAGGCAAATATGGGCTACCCATTTTATTTTTGTTTGTAAAAAAACAAAAAAAAATTCTATTTCAATTCCAAAGCTACCTAACGATAACTACATTAGTTAGTATCAACCTGTTTAAAGTCCACATTGATTAAAAAAATATGTAAATTCATTAATGAGTAAATAATGAAAATGTGCATTTTTGCGCATTTTGAATATAGACTCTAAATATGGGCTACCCCCAAAAATGTGTGATAAATGTATGAGAAATGAGATAGATGCGTGAGAAATATATTTTAATATTTTAAATTAAACAATACATGAAATAAATCAAAACTAATGTCTACTACTTGCAAAAATCACAAACATATTGTTCATTTTCGGCCCCAGCGCACTCGTTATGGGCCCATAAATTGCACATGAAGCACTTTATCCAGATTTCACCGTGGTTATCCTCTGCAAAAGGTGCTTCGCAAAATATACAAGTCACGTCAGCTGCGTCCTTTGGAGACTGGGCATTTGGAAATTCATTGTAGTCGCTATCCTCATCTGCGGGCACATATTCCTCCTCATCCTCGGTGCTCGAATCAGATTCCTTTTTCTGGTTCTTTGTAACCTGCTTGCGTTTCCCCTTTTTTTTATTCCTTTCTTTAATTTGTTTTTCTTTGCCTTCTCCTGTCCCTTTTTTCTTTTCTTTAACCTTGTCAAGAGACTGGAGCAAGTCATTTTTATAAGGTGAAGAGGTTATCACCGAACACTTACTTGGCTTACGCCCACGATTTGAGGTTTTTTTCTTCAAAGAAGGCACAGGAGAAAGATCATATGGTGTTACCAGAGATGTTCGAGAAGACCCGGACCCAGATGTAGAAGGAGTTGATGGAGTTAACTTCTGAAATAACTTTCTTTTTACGCCATGTTCTGGACAAGGTCCTCTGAAAGGCGTGGCAGACTTTTTATAAAAGCTTGTTGTAGGAATAGCGACTAGCTGTGTATTACCTGCAGAAATAGGAACAAGCTGTGTATTAGTTGTAGGAATATCAACAAGCTGTTTGTTAGGCCCAGAGGGAGAAGTGGGAGAATTAGACGATGAATTGCTCTGGTTTGAGCGACGATCAGGTGTTATCTCAGAGTTGGTAGATTTATCGTATGTTGGAATGTCAGAATTTGTAGGTTCATTCGAATTGACACCAGAGGTTGAAGCCACCATCATCTCATCCTCTTCATCACTAGCGTCATCAGGTGCGACTGACGTAGTCTTTTCTGCTTCAATTTCAGCTGCAATGAAATCAGCATCTGAAAATATGTTTTTATTCAATGGATAAATGCCTGTAGCTCGGAAACCATTAACAGCAATCTCTCCAGTTTGGCATTTCAAATAGGCTCTCCCAAAGAGCTCTGACACATCAAATGGACTTAGTGGGCGATTATTGTGGCGTAACCAGACCCTGATCTCTTCGCTGTAGTAAGACTTAAGAACTCCCATGAATGTTTTGTCCAACGGCTGGAGTTTGTGGGTACAATGGGGAGGTAAGACAATTATAGTCACATGATTATCTCTAGCTAACTCTATGATTTGAATATTGCGTGTATGGCTGTAATGGCCATCCAAAATAAGCAGGACTGGTGATTTCTCTGTGGGTTTCACTGTGTCAATAAAATGTTGAAACCATCTTGTAAAAATATTACTTTGTATCCATCCACTGGGGTGCACCTCCATAATGGCACCTGGAGGAGCTCCTCTCATCAGTTGCTGGTTAATATTTTTTCGTGGGAATATCATCATTGGTGGGATGAATTGTCCAGCAGCGCTCATCGCTGCCACGAGGGTTATTAATGAACCCCTTTCAGCAGAAGTTAATGATGCAATTTGTCGTTTCCCCTTTCGGCCTACAACCTGTGCAATCTTGTTTTGTACAACCGTAAGACCTGTCTCATCAACATTGAAGATACGTTCAGGGGGGTATAAATGTTTGTCATATTCTTTTTCCAGAACATTAAAGAAGGATGCAACATTTTCTTTGCTAAAGCCTCTTGCTCGAGAATACGATGTTCCCGTTGGTCGTCGTACTGATAGCTCTTTATGGCGTTGCAGGAAAAGTCCTAGCCAGGCTCTGCCCGCCATGTTACCTCCAAACGGATGTTTGATGTTGTTCCTGGTAGCTAAAGTGTACGCCATCCTCCTAACGTCTTTTCTGGTTAATCCATGAAATTTAACTTCCATCTCTAAAATATAACGAACTAACTCGTCTTCTAGATCGTTCCCTAATATAGCTTTACGCCCTAGCTTTATTTGGGCTGCTTCAATTGGCTGTAGTTCTAGCTTTTTTGCAGAACGTTGCAACGTAGAACGTGGGACCTTAAACATTTTTGAAGCTTTTAGCGTACCCATTGCATGCTGCCTGACAGCTATTATTGCACGTTCCATATCTCCCACATTCCATTTTTTTCTTTTTTTACCATCTTTCTGCTGTTTGGTTGACATCCTGAAACAATTTTGTAATATATTTTACATAGTTCTAAATATGGGCCACTAGCCCATAATAACAACAAAGGCATAGCGCATATTGCAAACATGCTGGCTTCACACAACAAAAGAGGTTATGTCCAAAAGTAATCAATTTGAAGAAAACTAATTAGCATACATTAAAGGCTAATTATAGGGCTTCAACGTGAAACAGGCGAATTTTTAAAAATATTGTTCATTTTTAAGTAATTGAATTTATAAACTTACCCGAAAAAGTTTTGACACTCACAGTAACTGACAAACACGTATTATAAATTTAAACTATTTTCTACTGTGGCGCCATCTCCACGGTAAACATTTAACTTCCCCAATTACCGTTTGCGATAGTCAGATGTAGAGATCTGCATCGAATAGCTGAGAAACCTACCTAGCCCATATTAAGAGACCAGCCAGCCCATATTTGCATCTTTTCCTCTACTTATGAATAAACCGCTAACTCCAAATTAAACATATAATTTATTTTTGAAAAACTGCTAACTCCATATACGAGTTTTTAAGGTTAATAATACTAGCATGATTAAAATAGGCATGTTCTAATCAATTAATATACTTACTTTAAAAATTGAATAGATGAGGCTTTTACTTGATGAAGATCCATACTGAACGATGAAATAAAACAATATAGTTTGTTTAAATCTTCATATATTTTGTTTTTATATATGAAGATTTAAACAAACTATATTGTTTTATTTCATCGTACTTACTTTAATATCACTACACAACTTTATGTTTATTATTTAATAAACTAATTTTCAATTTTAAAGTAAAATCTGGAGCAAAATGCGGAGAGTCTCTTATCACCTCGACTTACACTATTTAAAATGGCTACTGACACAGGAGTTATAGTTTTGCATTGTTGATATTTGGTGCCACGGAGATAGCTAGTATACGTGCATCATGAATTAAAGAAAACTGTAAATTTAAAATATTTTTTACGTGAACTGACTATAGATTTCAATTTTCTGTGGCAGATGGCATTAAAATCTTAATTTCATTAAAAAGTGGAGATAGCCGGTTTACAGTTTAAGCCAGCCATGTCAAACATGCGGCCCGCGGGCCGTATGCGGCCCACTGAGCATTTTCCTGCGGCCCCGAATCAATTTTGAAAACAGCCATGTAATGCGGCCCGCGAGCCTGTTAAAAACCGAAAATAAAGTACTGTGATGATGAACTAAGATGCGCGCTCAACCTAAAAGCCTGGCTTGTTCCGGAAAGTTCTATCGCGCGAGAACACAGATGACGCTACCTGAACATTCTGGAAAGAACTGTCGAGAAATCACAATCCGTATATAAGCCAATACCGCTCGATTGAGTTCAGTTGTTCAGTCAGTTATGAGTTAGTTGCGATAGAATTGCGAGTTTAGTTGCGTACTTATTGTTACAACACGTAACAGTACTTATTTTGTTATTTATTTCGGATAAAGTTTTTAACATGTCTGTTTCAAAACCAAGTGGAAGTAAGAGGAAACTTGGAGATGAGCATCGTATCTTTCAAGAAAAGTGGGAATTAGAGTTTTTTTGCTGTGGAGTGAAATACAAAATTATTTGCTTGACTTGTAACAGTATAGTCGGTGTCCCAAAATTATATAATATAAAACGTCACTATGATAGTCATAAAACTAAGTTTGACAAGTATACAGGCATGATTAGAAACGAAAAGAGTTAAAATCACGGTTAAAAGATCAACAGCTTATGTTTACACGTCCAAAGCAAGAAAATGAATATGCCGTTCAAGCGAGCTACGTACTGTCGGAGTTGATCGCAAAACACTCAAAACCATTTGTTGAAGGTGAATTTATAAAAGAGTGCCTTGTAAAGACCGCGGAAATTGTATGTCCCGGGAGCGTCAAGGCTTTTTAAAATATATCCTTGTCCCGGAATACTGTCGCTGAAAGAGTTACCGAGTTGGCTACCAATATAAGCGAACAGATAAAAACAAAATCAGACTCTTTCATTGCATTTTCTATTGCCTGTGACGAAAGTACAGATGTGTGTGGTGTGGCGCAACTCGCTGTTTTTCTTCGTGCTGTTGATAGAGATATCAACGTTTATGAAGAATTACTGGAATTAGTACCATTGCATGATACAACAACTGGGGAGGATATTTTCAATGCTGTTTATGGACTTCTGCAAAAGTACAATTTAGATTTGTCAAAACTGTATTCCGTAGCAACAGACGGAGCTCCTTTAATGACTGGAGTAAATAATGGCTTCATTAAAATATTACAAACAAATATCAGAGAAACGGGCAGTGACAAACCAGATTTTCATCATGTTCATTGCATAATCTACCAAGAAGTTTTATGCTCAAAAGTGATCAAGTTGGAAAGCGTTTTAAAGTCAGTGAAAAAAATGATAAACTTCATAAGGTTACATGGCTTGAATAAGCGACAGTTTTCTGCGTTTTTACGTGATTTAGAAAGTGAGTACACTGGTTTACCTTATTATGCAGAAGTGCGATGGCTTTCGTGTTCTATGGTTCTCGATCGGTTTTGGAAACTCAAAGAAGAAATACGCCTTTTCATGGAAGTGAAAGAACAAGATGTCAGCTTATTATCCGACGTACCTTTTTTACAAGATCTTTCATTTATGGTAGACATCACAAAACACTTGTCGGACTTAAATACGAAATTGCAAGGACCACGTCAAGTTATAACAGATATGCATGATCATGTTAAAGCTTTCAAGTGTAAGATGATGCTGTGGAAAAACCAGTTAGCGGTGGATAATCTGTCACACTTTCCGACTTGCAAGGCGTATCAGGAAAGTACATGTGGCCCAATATCATACAAAATGTATACAGAGAAAATGGGAAGCCTTCTGTCTGAATTTGAAAAGCGTTTTCAGGATTTTAAGTCCCAAGAAAACAATTTTTCTTTATTTACTGGTCTTTTCACTATCGATATTGATAAAGTTCCCCCTCACTTGCAGATGGAAGTGATTGAGATTCAGTGTCAAACCCATTTAAAAGAAAAATTTGATAGTGTTGGTACATTCGAATTTTATAAGTACTTGCCTTTTCAATACCAAGAAATGAGAAAACTTGCCTGTAAAATCCTGTCAATGTTTGGAAGTATCTATAAGTGTGAACAATTATTTTCTTTGATGAAAGGAAACAAATCTTCCGCAAGATCGCGATTTACGGACGCACACTTGGACGCAGTTTTAAAAGTTATTTCCGCCGATAAATTCACGCCACAAATAGACAACTTAATTAAAGACAAAAGATGTCAAATATCTGGCAAAAGAAGTTAATGTTTGTAAGTTTTTGTAATGTCCTTTTTATTGGAAATTTAATAAATATACTTCTAACATAATAGTACTTTTTTTCGTTAAGATTTTCAGTAGTTTGTCTTCTTTAAGATTAGGTTTTGCGGCCCCCTAGTCTATGGTCTTCATGCTTTTGGCCAACCAGTGACTTTGAGTTTGACATGGCTGGTTTAAGCCATCGATATAATAAAATCATAACATCAAAATGCGTTGTTTTCATATGGCTTCGTTCCAACATCCCCTTTTAATGATCCAAGGAATTAAATAATGCTAGATAGCTTAAGAACACGTTTTAAAATCATTATTATAATGAAATGTGTAATAAATATGAAAATAATTACAAAAATAAGACAATAACACAAATCCTCAATATATTTAAACCTCTTTAAAAAAGCTTGGAAAACCTGCGATTTTTATGAATAAATCCTTTAAATTACAAACCAAACATTGGTCGGTATGCATTTCCAATGCACTAATATACTCCATGAATGATTTTCTTCACCACATTCCCCGAGAAACTACACCTGTTTGTATATAGGGGAAGAGGGTAGCAAATAAACTAGCAATAGACTGAGTCAGCGAAATAGAAAATTTACAAGATAAGTGACTCCTCACATAGACATTTCTTTATATGAAACGGTAAAAGGTGTCTAGTTCCATAAATGTTTTTAAAGTATAATATGCTCGTTGTATTAATTTAATTATATGATTTTCAAACCTGAAATCTACATCCATCAGATACCAAAATTTCTCGCTTCTCTCACAATTGCCGAATATTCTCCCCGAATGTTTATACTTACAGACTGGTATACATTTTCCCTTTAATGTTTTGGACCAAATATTAAGACTTTAAGTTTATGCATAAACAATGTTCCTCTACAGCAGTAACAAATTTATTTAAGTCTGTGTTAATTAGTGATGAGCAATATATCGCTACCGGTGATTTAATCACCGATATTGAAAAATCGCTGATCGCAGCAGTTGACTAAAATCACAAATAACGGTGATTGGCAGAAACAGCGATTTTTTAGAATATGCGAAATCGCGTCAACTAACGTGCAACACAGCTACTCGCTTTACATCACGTCCAGTGAAATAGAGCGAAATGCAACGTATTTTAGTCCAAGCGTTCTCGACTCTATCTTCACGCCCCTAACCCACGAAATTCGGATCCTCTAAAGTGGTGACAGGAAAATAAATTTCATTTTCCAAATCTATCTGCAGTTGCACAAGAAAAACGATGTGCTCTAGTTTCTTCAGTTCCTTGTGAAAGGTTGTTTTCTAAAGTTGGTCAGGTCCCGAATGAACGTAGAACACAATTAAGTGACAGGAAAACTCAAATGTTATTATTTGTAAATGCAAATTACAAATATAGCAAATAAATGTCTCTTGTAGGTGGTAACTGTTTTTTAAATGCCCAAAATTTCTTTGTTTTTATTAATATATTATATTTTATTTTGTTTTTATAAAATCTATTATTAATACATGTTATTATTTCTTCGTGCCATAAAAATTGACTCCAATTCATATAGTTAACAAAGAGAAGGTGTATTTAAAGTTGTAAGTGTTTTACTATATTTTTTTCAAAAAAAAACTAAGTTTCCTAATCAGCAGCTCCAGTTTCACAGTTTATGATCAGTACAATAGGAGACAGGCAAGTGAAATTAATATGCAGTAGCAAAATGAATCACGCTTTTAAATTGCCGTTATTTTTAAATCGCGATCGCCGATAACGGCGTTATGCAAATATCGCTGTTTAGCTCATCACTAGTGTTAATCAGGTTACAAGCATTTATTGTTAACTGTGCTTGAAAACTGAAATAAAGCTTAATATCGTCAGCGTATAGATGAGTTTACATGACTGAATAGTAGATAATAAATGAGACTTATATATTGAAAATAGCAAAGGCTCTAGTATTGATCCCTGTGGTAGACCAGAATTGAGATTTAAGAAACTTGAACTACAATCATTTATCGATATTTTTTGCTGTATATCTTTTAAATATTTAAATGTTCGGCTAAAATGTAACAAAATCAAAATCGTATATTGTTTATCATCAGATGCAGCAATGATATCGTCGATAATATGCAAAAGCGCGTTATCACTGCTGTAGCCTTTTCGAAATCCTGATTGGACCTCAGGTAATAAAGAATATTGTTGAATATATTCCTTAATTTGTACTTCTAATGCTTTCTCAAAATTTCTTGACATAGTTAGTAATATACATACCCCTAAAGTCCATTTCTGTTGGGTTTTGTTTCTTTGGAAACACCGTCACCATCACACTTTTCCACACTGATGGAAGGCACCACTTGGTTCTCATAAACTAAAGCACAGAATGTAGCAAACTCTTTAAAACCTTATTTAGATTCTGCAAAATTTTTATTGTGCAAACAAAATATTTCGTAGAGCATATTGGTGCATTGGGAGTGCATATTACCTATTAAATATGTTTTTTTTTAAATTGCTAGGGGGGCAATTTAACTGACCTGATAAGTTACCTATAGAAATATGACACCTCTTACTAAGAATTTTAATTTTTTTATTATTTGTTAACTATTTTATTGTATTAGAGTATTAAATGAAACTCACGGTTTCTAGTTAATTCCACAATATAATAAAAATTGTTGAAAATTCTAAAAAATTGACAATTGTTTCCATAAATTAATATCATCGTCAGAATGACAGAAGTTACATTTCATTTGATGCCTACCTGATGTTTAGTAGTTATTTTTGGCTAGACCAAGAAGTGACCTAACTTGTGATTGACTTAATATATGTTAATAGAAAAAAGAAGATGTGATATTACAAATATTGAAGCTTAGATATTATAAACCCTATGGTGATATCCTAGATATCATTTTTCCATTAAGATCAGTATAACTGTGCATTGATATAGAAAACCAGGAAAACTATATCTGCTGATCTTTACAATTATCACTTAAGAAGACAGTTTATTAGTGGAGAACTCCCTAGATTTAACTGTTCATTGACAACTTCATATTGTGGGTTTCTTAAATGTCTTCTTATTTCCAATTCTTCAAGGAAATCCAGTTCTGGTTTCTTTTCACAAATATGCAGCACTTCTAGTTTTGTGTTAGGTGTCAATGAATGGTTGGTGTCAAGTAGATGTTTTGCGTAGTGGGATTTATCTGGTTGTTTTAATCTGTATGCTCGTAAGTGTTCACTGTATCGTATTTCAAAATTCCTAAGGGTCTGACCCAAATAGACAGCATTACATTCTGGACATTTGAGTTTATATATACCTGACTTCTTTAATAGTGGTATTTTTGTTTTTACATTTAACAATGTTGTACTAACGTTACTTTCTGTTTTAAAAGAAATTGTTGTATTCGTTGCTGAAGATATTATCTTTGAAATATTATTAGAAATATTTCCTGCATATGTGATGGTTTTATAAGTTTTTATTTCATCATTTTGTTTAGGAAATATTAGTTGTAATGCCACTGTTTCCTCTTTTTTATTAATTAGCTTATTTATCATATCTAATGGATAACCGTTGGATGTTGCTATTTGTCTAATTGTATTAATCTCTCTATCAAAATTACATTTGTATTGAATTTTATGTTTTGTGTGTGTTCAAGATTCTGTAGCTTTTTTTCTTGTTTCTTAAATTTCTTATGCTTCATCGTGCTGACAGTTTCTCTAATTTTGTCATCCAAACAGTCAAATTCTACTGGATGTAATTGGAATGTGAATTCTGAATGTACAACTTTTATGTAGTTGTCTAAGGAAAAATGATATCCAGGATATCACCATAGGGCTAATAATATCTAAGCTTCAATATTTGTAATATCACATCTTCTTCTTTTTTCTATTAACAGATATTAAGTCAATCACAAGCTAGGTCACTTCTTGGTCTAGCCAAAAATAACTACTAAACATCAGATAGGCACTTCTGTCATTCTGACGATGATATTGATTTATCGAAACAATTGTCATTTTTTTAGAATTTTCAACAATTTTTATTATATTGTGGAATTAACTAGAAACCGTGAGTTTCATTTAAAACACTAATATGAGTAGATTCCGCCAAGTAAGGGTCGAGACAGTTAATTTCATTATTTTACTGTAGTTTTCAGCTGCAGCTTTTCATAGTTTTTTTGTTCTATAAGCATTTTGTTATTGAAAATATATTTGTATTCAAATTTATAAATCTTTATCTGGATGACCGTTTTTATGATAAAAAGTAAATCTGGTAGAGAAAATAAATTGAAAAACAAAAATACCAATGATGAAACATTAAATGACACTTTAAAAAGCCAATGACCGTTCACTAATAAAATGCTTAGATAATAATCACGTTTGGAATAGTTTTTATTACTAACGTTTAGAAAAGGTCAAGGCCATGTAAATCAATTAAAAAAGAATCTTCATTTTTCTATAATATAAAATTTTAAGTTGTGTTTTTCATAGATATGGTTCATTCACGTGTAATCAGATAAAACGTTTTTACTTATTTTCTCAGTTTCGATTTTCCAATTAATTTTACACTATTTATAATGTAAGAAATAAACTCATTATATTCGATAACTATATTTATCATAAAACTTATTTCTTATTTTGTCTTTCCTATTTAATGGTTTGTCGAATACTACCTGACCCTGGCACCCCTTGCATCGTCCTTCCTTTTTATTGGATACCCAGACTAGGTTTGTTTACATTATATCCCTATTTAGTTCTTGATGTCTCTCTCAAGTAAATTGTATACAGGGTGGATCCAGATATATCTTACAATAACCACATCAATATTGTGGAATAAAAATTAAGATTTTATTTTACAGAAGTATATTACGAACTTCTTAACATCAAGCTAAAAAGCAGACTATATCCCATCAGTATTATTCTTCTAGCCAAACTTTAGTACCTCCCGTCATGTACAAAAAAACATCACCGAGCCCTTTCTGCCTAAATCCTTTCTTGTGCGGAGAGATGAATATTCCATGGCGCACACACACACACACACACACACACACCTGTTTAGACCCGCTCCTTCCAGAATGCATCCTTGAAGAACTATTCATTCCGGGGTACCTCAGTCGTCGCTGTTTATGACTCATCCATTCTATTTCTCTGGGTTTTGTGAAAGTCCACTTCTTTTCGTCAGGGTAGTGACAAAAATATTCCTCTAAATAAGTGTCGAAGACAAGGATATGATTGTGCTAACACAATGGAAGGTATTTATGGTGGAGTTCAAAAACTCATAAAACATGTCGAGACAAATGCCGTATATGTTTACTATGCTGCTCATAATTTAAATCTAGTACTCAATGATGCAGTGAGAGAGCTTATTGATATGCAAAATTTTTTTGAAACAGTTCAACAAGTTTATAATTTTTTTGTATCAAGTTTTATATCTAATAAAGAAAGTGAGTATTCAACTTCAATAACATTAAAAACATTTAACCCTACTAGATGGGCAGGACGTTATGATGCCGTTTTTGCTTTAAAAGTTCGGTTTGTTGAAGTCCAAAAAGCGCTAACGACAACAATTCTGTTAAATCGCAAATCAGATGAAAGAAATGAAGCTGTTTCACTCAAAAAGAAGATCGAAAACTACAATTTTATAATGTTATTGGTTTTCCATTGCAAGATCCTACTTACTATCGATGCAGCATCTAAAGCGCTTCAGTGTAAAGCCACCCGATCTTTCAAATGCCTTAAAACGTTTGAAAATTTGTCTAGAAGAATTGGAAAGGTATCGAAATGAATTTGAAAGTTTAAAAATGGAAGCAAATAGTGTAGCAGAAAAATGGTCCATCACCCCTGAATTTTCTAAAACTTGTCAGAGGAAGGTGAAACGCCATTTTGATGAGCTTTGCGAAGATGAGCGTCTCCAAGATCCGGAAAGTTTGTTCAAAGTGAACATATTTTATCGAGTATTGGACATCATTATAAGCCAACTGAAATCGCGATTCCTTCCAATGAATGAAAAGTTTTAAGTTTGTTGAGTTATATAAAAAAGACATATCTGAATCATTTGCCAGAGAAATTCTCAGTTTTCGATCCACTTTCAGAGACGAAATAGAAAAATCTTCGTGTATTAGAGACCTTGCTGATTTATTAATAATAAAAAAATATTTTATATTGATAAAAACCTATTTAAGAAACTCTATGGGATGGGACAAGACAGGTTATGTAACTTGGCTATTCTGTCTATTGAGAATTCTATGACCAGATCTTTAAACTTTGATGATGTTATAGACACTTTTGCGGAACAGAAAGCTCGAAAAAAAGATTTTTCTCAATAAATATTTTTCTTAATATTATTTAATAATATTTTTCTCAATGAATATCTTATTGAAATTAAATTGTTATTTTTATTTCAATGTAAATGTATGCAGGTTTCCTCACGATGTTGTTCCTTCACCAAAAAGCTGGCGAATAGATAATGAATGCATTGAGATATTATGTTCTATGGATGAATGTGATGTCTCCAATACGCATTGGGCTAGCGTGGGGACTACAGACCATTCCCTTTCGCCTAAGAGAGGAGGCGTATGGCCATTAGTGGGACATATACAACGTGTAATTGAGTACGCTGAAAATCTCAAAGTTTATTAAAATTAAACTGAGTACAACGTGACGATTTTTACTGATAGGGCCCCATCAAAAGAATTTGCCCCGGCCCCCCGATGGTATAGTTACGCCACTGGATAAAAAGAGGTCTACTACTTTTTGGACAGCATAGTCTTGAATTTTTTTTCTTTCACCTGCAATCCCTCGTTGGTTAGTCATAGGCATTCTTTCATGATTTTTTTTAGCGCTGTATTAACTCTAAATGGAGTTATTGCCAATGTCTTGATAAACATATATCTACAAACCACTTCATTATCTAGTTTGTAAATTCTAGAAAAGGCATGTTTTTTTTCAAAATACACTATACTGATATGAAAGTTACTTGTAATTTTATTACAATTTAAATAACCTAGGAAATAATAAATTATATTTTATAACACACATAATATAAAACCTAGCAACACATTATTATTTACATTCTGAGTCAAATCAAATGCCAAGACTGTGTTAAAAGCACTCTGCGCATGATACCGACAAGTTACTGGCAAATTATCCCAAAACAGTTCTGACAGCCAACCATCCGAAAAAACTGTTACAACTTACAAACTGTTCGCTGACTATCAGCTACCTCTGTAGGAACGCGTCGCGGGCAACTGCGCAGAATCCGGACTGTCGAAGACTGTTTCTGACTCGTGTAGGAACAAACTTTGTCTTCAATGATATCACCTTCACAATTTTAATGTAGAGGTGTATTTCTCAGTACAACATTTACACGTTAATAATAATAAAAATAGTAATAGATATTATTAATAATTAACATGTGGAATACGAAAAATATCCGCTGCTATAGGTAATAAACAGGTAGATTTCTTGGGAACATATTTTCTGTTGAATGAGTGATTTTATTTTATGCAACGATTCCCGGTAATTTTATTATTATGTCGGTAGTAGTAGTATATATATATGAAACGACAGAACAATTTTCCAACAATAATTGGTACTAATTTATATTTCATAATTATTATTTTTGTCATTTGGAAAAATTTTACGTGTAATCGAATACGATTAAATATCCATTTAACTAAAGGTCAAGGTTACGTTCACCAGTTTGTTGTTGATAAATAAGCTCGATTCCGATACACTAAAAAAATTATTAGTTACAGAAAGAAATATATATCAGTGGAAATATTAAAGCGTTGTTGAGAATGCGTGCCCTAATTAGTTGTACAGGGTGCCCTATTTAGTTATACATGGTGCCCCACATAATACGCCACTTAAAGTATATATTTTCGTAAATCGCATTAAATGCCGCTGTAAAACTGGCGTAAAAATGACATATATCAAAATAACGATAGTCAACTTAATGAAAGGTATAATGGATCTCAGTGAAACACAGATAAAAAGTCTAAATAGTTTTATTTACTTCGAGCCGTAATTTGTAAGTCTTTCTAGGACTACTTCGCAACGACTAACTATATAGAATATTAGTTACAGTCAAATTTAAAGAAAACTAAACACGATACGTTATTTGTAAAACTCCTGACTCGGCTTTTTGAAAGGCGAGTCCATTTAGGATAAACAATCTAAATATCTGAATATAATTTTTGCTTAATAACCAATACAACTATTTTTTTTCATAAGACTATCAATAATATTGCTTCCTTTCATACTATAAAATAATGACTAGTAGAGTAGTTTATTACTCTGAAGGAAAGCCTCTTTTTCTTAATGCAATTACCTAAAAAAATCTTACTGGTGAGCGGTATTTATTCAGGAAGAACTCCTGGATTTGTTAGATACGTTCCATGCGAGATTCGAAACGCTATGATTCTGCAACAAGATGCCATCCCTTCACATCAAACCAGAGTCGTATCAAACTTTCTAAATTACAGGTAATCATGGTGGTTTGGTAATCGCATTAAAGGAATAGCATGGCCTCACCCCGTTGATTTCTTTTTATGGCCATTTATAAAAATATGGGTATACATGACTCCTCTTGTCAACATGAAATATTTGAGGAACAGTACTAGCACTTAAAAAAGTATGTATTCAAGAAATGCTACATTGGGCACGATATGCTTAGAACCAGATGGCGCTCACTTCGAGCATTTAATAAAATAAGCAAAAACAAACGGAAAACCTCATCATAGTTTTAGATGTCAGAGTAGACGTGAGGTCATTAAATAGATATTTTCAACAAAAACATATTTGGTCGTTATGCACTCTTAATGCACGAATATGCTCCATGAATGATTTTCTTGTTTGTTTATGGAGAGTGGGGCAAATAAACGTTTTTATTGATTAGGGAGCTTATAGATCTTTTATCGATACAAACAATATGTAAGTATTAACATTGGACAAAAACAAAACTATCATAATTTCCGAAGATGATAAGAGATAACGTAAGTGCGTTTTTTTATCCCCGACCACCCTATATGTGCAAACTCGTATTCAGTAAAACAAGTTTCAATAAAAGTATATAACCAAGGGGCCGTTCATAAAATACGTCACACTAAAATTAACTTTTTTTGACCCCCTCCCCCCCGGTTGTCACACTGTGTCACACTTTCTGTGACCCCCCCTGGAAATATTTCGTCACAAAAACTAAGACCCCTCCCCCCCTAAACATGATAAATTTTGATTGATAATACACAAATTTTGATATTAGAAAATATTTATTTTTATAATAAAATTTAAATAAATTAATAAATATCTTAAATAAAAAACAAATAAATGATATTTTTATTTATCAGAAGTCCAAGGATTCTGTAAATGCTCCGAAACATCTATAATTGGTATTGCAACATCTTCTTCTACATCTTCGAAACTACCATCCACTTCATCGTCATCTATCCATTCTGCATTTTCCGTACCAGCGTTTTCATCTCCTAATATACATAACAGCTCACGAGCTCGCCGAGCTACAATACGAGTTGGTTGTATACGTCGAACTACTTCATCTTGTCTTTTCTTTTTTGGATGTAAATTCTTCAAATGTTGCAGTAAGGTTTTATTAGACGTATGATATAGGCTACATTCTTTACATGTTCTATTCGCCAATTTATCATGGACTGACGGACAAAACCAATCGTAAGGAATTTGCTGAAAATCTGCAGCTTCAGGCTGAAGTTTCACTGCAAGACGAGCAAATAGATTAATAAATGTGCCATCATCCGAATTTACTTGAGATACTATTAATACGTTTTCAGTTTGTTGTAATTTAATCGGTGGAGGCAAAAATCCGTCTGGAATTAAACTTCTTAAACTACTTCTAGTTTGGCCACAGCAGTCTTCGTTTGAGCATTTCAAAATTTGTAATAAGTATTGTGATTCACGAACATGTTTACAGTACCAATCATCAATTATTATTTGTACATTGTCACTATCATCTTCTTTTGGTGCTATATACTCTGCATCTACATCGTAACCATCGACTTTTAACGACTTCCAAACACTAGCCAAAGTTGTCCCTGCATATTCAAAGTTCTTTTTTTCCAAATCTTTATCAATAGTTTTACCGTAAGAATCTAAATGCGATCCATAATGCTCATGAGGCAAAATCAAGCCAGCTAGCTCATGACTTAGTGGAGCCATTCTTCTTTCTACACGATTGTAAGCACTTCTGCCTGGTGCATTTGTAACAACAAATAAAGCATCCAAATTAAAATCGCGAAAATGCTGGATAGCATAAAATATAACTTTTCTGTAGCGAGGATTTTCATCAGGACCTCCATCAGCAGAAATGATTACTACAGGTTTTGTAGATCCGGTGTTTGTGTAGGCGAGAATTTTAAATTATTTCAGTTCAAATATTTTTTTTAAATCATTGGAATGTGTGTTAGCAGTGGAACTAGAATGTTTGCCACTTCGAATAGCTATAAACGTTGGTCCTGAATAGGTTACTTTTGAAGGATTTCCGAAACCATTCGGCTCAATAACAATACCAGCATATACAGACGGTATTAATTTGTGTCCAGCAGCTACTACCCAGTCATGGTCAGGAAGAGAAACTCTGTATTGCATGTGCATCAATAATGGTGCTTGTTTTGAAGCTGCTGTGAGTCCAATCGGAACTCGGGCTTTATCATCCTGAGAAAGAAAAAATACTTCATTGGGTCCAAGAAAAGAAGCAAGACTTTCTAAATATCTAATTGAAGTTGTCGCAAACTCTGTGTCAATGTGTTTTTTCTTTAAGTCATTTTGAGCACGGATTAATTTTACTGGTACTGTAGAAACATGTCTCTTTCCTTCACGAGAAGATGAATTTCGTGGTAAAAGTCGTAAGTACGTAGCGCTCCTACTCAGTTGAAAACCCAAACTTTTTAATTGCTCGTGTAACTGATCTAAATTTTTACAGCTTCTTATTGTCTCAGTTCTACGTCGTTCATCAGCAGAACTACCAAAAATAGCAATTTTCATGATAGTTTGCAGTATATCTGGTTGATCCTCTTCTATACTCGGCCGACCGGGATTACTTCTTATTTTTAATTTTTCTGCAACGTCCGGATGCTCAAGACAAATGTCATCAAGCTTTCTTTTCTTCATTGCACGAGATTTCGATGATCTTTGTTGTGCTGATTCTTTACGCTTGAGAGATTTTTTTTCAGTTTCGATTTTTTCTTTTAATTTTTTTATTTCTTTATCAAGTCCAGGTGTTGACAATCCAGAATCTCTTTGTAAAAG
The DNA here is from genome assembly GCA_963921935.1 of Galeruca laticollis. NCBI lineage: Eukaryota > Metazoa > Arthropoda > Insecta > Coleoptera > Chrysomelidae > Galeruca > Galeruca laticollis. The sequence continues at coordinate 4,331,747 of OY998179.1, forward strand.
TAATGAATTTAAACTTGATTCCATAACTGAAATTTTCTTTTTACATTCATCTTGGGCAGGTGTAGCCGTTTTTGAACTGTGTATTTGTTCTTCACGAGGTAAATTTTTTTCAGTAGAAACTGTTTTTTGTTTTGGAAGATCTTCTTTACTCGTCGACGCTTGAGGACAATCCTTGACTGTATTGAGTGGCTAAAAATCAAAGGAATTAATTATAAGTATATATATATAAACTGATTGTATAAAATAGCGACTTATACAAGCTCGTTTACACTATAATTTTACACCGAAATTGTTTAATTTACTAATCTTATGATCTTAATTATTAATCCAACAAAATCATGCATTTATAAAAAGTTTTCGAAATAGTAATGATAATATAAACCGTGAGTAGTATTGGTGTGAACCAGATAATAGTAAATATAAACCAGATTCAAAAAGAACTTAACTTACCTTAATACTTGTAAAAAACGTGAAATTCCTTGCTTTATTCTGAGTTATCTTTTGATTTAAAGATTCGATATAATTTTGAATATTTGTTTCGAACTGCTTGCCAACACTTTTGTGCTCGTGCTTGAGATCGTTCCAAATCTTGTTGACATTTTCTTGCACGATGATTGATTTTTTATCCGGATAACACTTTTTATACGTGTTGAATAATTTTTGATAAAGTTCACCTCTTATCGATGACATTTTCTTGCAATATATATCTCAATCCAAGAGTTATAAATTTCGACTAAATACCTCACTTTATAATGAAAAGCATTAAATTGAGAAGAGAGTTAAAAGCGTCTGCATTAGTTCACTGCTAAATGACGAATGAAAGAAAAATACGCGCAGAGTGCTTAGAAACGTTACTCTCTCATGTATTGGGAAAACAAAGAAATCGATTGTGATGGATCGCAACGCCACTAGAGCCAAGTCAAAACGCTACAGCGACACAGAGTGCCACAGAGCTAGCGCTCATGTTGAAAAAAATAAATATATCAAGTTACAATTTATTGTAATAAATATATATACATTTAAATATCTGTATATTAACTAATACGAAATAAATGACTTCTATCATTACAAAATTGAAAAAAAATATCGAGAGAACGAATACTCAGTAAAATTTTTTAATGAACAGCGAACGTCACGCTGCCGTAGACCCCCTGTCCCCCCTTGTCACATCTTGTCACACTCGCCAAACCCCCCCCCCTTGTATGCGAACGTATTTTATGAACGGCCCCCAACATAATATTAAAACATTAAAAAAATAGTTCAATATCGTTATTTTGACATCTGACAGGTGTAACAGGCAACCTGGGACAACCGGTACATAGAAGTTTTTTTAACAAATCTTTTATTGCTATTTTATCTAATCAAAACATTTGATTCATTGGTCGCCTTGTACCACTTTACACTTCCACGACACCTTGTATTTTTATTTCTGTCTGTGTAAATTACGCGTTTAGCATCGGTTTTGTCATTTCTTAGGATGCTGTGCATTATATGGATTAATACTTTTTTATATGTTATTTTTCACTGTCTTAGTCACGAGTTTGTTTTCGTAAGTTTAATTTTGTTGTTAAATCTATTTTGTGGTTTTTTATCGGATGTGGTCATAAATAATAAATTAGAATGCGAAGATTACCTTCTACTTGTGTTTATACAAAATACATTTGCTGAAACTGGTATTGATTAACAAATCTCCTGTTTCTGACGCAAACAACATTATTCTAGGAAGATCAAAAAGGATTTAAAAAACTGGTAGTATGTTTGATAAAAAAATATGCGTTAAATTATAATAAATAAGAATAGCAATAGGCATACCATTTTTAAATCTATTTCAGAGGCTATTAATATTTACGCAAAATTCTTTTTAAAACTTTCAGAAAATATTTTTAAATCTCTTAACCAAAATTTCGTAAAACTGAACAAAAAAATGTATTCATCCTATTAAATACATGGTACTGCATAATTTCTTCCAAACATTCACTGTAAACCCAAATATCCAATTTTTTTTGTTTGAAAATATTTTAACATGCTTTCATAAAAAATTCTATAATTAAGAAGGTATGTTTTATATAGATTCCTATCTTACGTCGTTTTATAAAGGAAAGATGCCTCTCAATTACCGACTATATTTAAATTCCATTTTATATTTGTAGAAAAAGAAAATATACAGAAAACACTGTCGTCACAGTTCAGTGATAATTTTAGAGGCTATTTTTTACTTTGAAATACATTTTTTGTCAGGTTTATTACCATTCAAAGCTTACAGAAAAATATTAAATTATATCCTGTCTCTTTAAAACACAACATTTTTTCAGTTCCTGTCTATAAAAAAACATATTTTTAGTTCCTTTTCACTTCACCTTATGTATATATACCTACTCGAGTGGATCTACACGTTTCTGAGTTCAAAAAACTTTTTTTTTTAAAATGTCTGACTTTCAACACGATAATTGAAAAACGCGACCGAATTTGTTAATGAAATTTTATATGTAGGTTCAGAACGTAAAAACTGAAGCTAAGTTCTTAAATAAGCATAATCTGATGTATAGTTTTCCGGAAAATCCAATTTTCCACTCGACATAATTTTTTTACCAACAGCTGACAAATTTTTTGGAACCCTGTATCAAAAAAACTCTATGTAAAATGTCATCGAAATCGGAATAAAAATTTTTTTGGGGGATTTTCAATCCATAGGTGCCTTTTGGAATCGGATTTTTTTTTAAAAAAGTTGAACTTTGATGTTTTACAACTCGGTTTGTATTATTGATGGGAAGTTGCTGTATTTTTTTACTCTCCTATTGCTTAGACGTAGTTAGTACAAATTTTTTTAAGGTAATTTCTACTCCAGCTTTAATCCCTTATATTGTCTATAAATATAAATTGAAAGAATTCAAATACGAGGTCTGATAGAAAAATAACCGTTATTTTCAATTTTTTTTCAAAAAGTATTTATTTATTTATCAATAACTATCTTGTCCCCTTAAAAGTAATCCCCCTCATTTATAATACACTTATGCCAGCGTTTTTTCCAATACTCGCAACACTTCTGAAACGCGCTTTTTGGTATCGCCAACAGCTCCTGTTTCGATTTTTCATTTATCTCCTCAATCGTAGCAAAACGCTTTCGTTTCATCGGTGTCTTCAGTTTTGGGAAGAGGAAAAAGTCAGCGGGTGCCAAGTCCGGTGAATACGGTGGTTGAGGCATGATAACGGTTTTGTTTTTGGCCAAAAACTCACGCACAAGCATCGATGTGTGAGCTGGTACGTTATCATAGTGCAAAATCGATGATTGCTTTTTCCACAATTCTGTACGTTTCTGAAGAACTGCTTTGCGCAAACGCCGCATAACTTCAAGGTAGTATTCCTTATTGACCGTGGCAAGAATTCATGATGCACCACGCCAGTGCAGTCGAAGAAAACAGTGAGTAAAACCTTCACATTTGACCGAATTTGACGTGCTTTTTTCGGTCTTGACTCTTCTGGACGCTTCCATAATTGAACTTGTGTTCTGCTCTTAGTGGAAACGCCACTGTCAACATCTCAAATGTCCTTGCGCATTTAATTTCATTTTTTACACAAAACTTAATACAGTTTCTTTGATCAATTTTTTCGAATAGTAAAAAATCGAAACACGACTAACCTTTTTATCTGTCAAGAACAAACTGACAATCCAAAATGGCTGATATTGCCAACATATATAACAGACATTTGTACCAACAATGCGAAAATCGAACATACGTACCTCACGAAATTTGAAAATAACGGTTATTTTTTTATCAGACCTCGTATGGTAAGTAATTGAGATGCATATTTCCTCTATCGAATCTCATAAGAAAGGCATCGATATTATAACATACTGTTACAAAACAGCACACTGGTATAGTCCCTGAATCCGACTCTGTATAAGCCAGGTATGAAAGTTAAAATTATGGCGGATGCGCAGGGATTTCTTAGAATTGTTTACGATTGTGACTATCTTATCTAGACATTGTTTTTGTGACCAATCTTATCTAGAAAATGCCAGAAAGCCAATTGTTTTTGTGTAAGCCGCAATATAGAATTATCTAGTAAAAAAGGCACTAATATATATAAAGGACCGACCAGCGGAGAAGTTCAGTTTAGTTGATAAAGTTATCTCGACAAATAAACAAGAATACACCGAAATAGCGAACAGTGAAGTGTTGATATAAATTAACAGGGCCGTTCCAACCTGGTCGAGCGCCGTCGTGCAAATGTGATCACAGCGCCTTTTTTGGTGCATATATATTTTAAATTTTATATTATGTACATAATCGCTAGACGGTAATTAATAAATAATACAACTTTGAAGCAAAAATAAACATTTTATTACCAAACAAAAAATAAACATTTTTTGAACAAGAAACTAAATAAAACTAAATAACCACTAAATAAAAGTAGCTTTAGGCGCTGTCTTTCTGGAAAATTCAGAAATAAGTTCAGTCATATTTATATTGTCCAACAAATCACTTTCAATCGATATGATTGCCAAATTATCGAGCCGTTGTTAGCCCATTGACTCTCCGCTGAAGCAACCGATACAGGCATTGTCAACAAAATTCGCAAAGCTACGCTTGCATTTGGAACAGAATGAGTTAAATTATTTTTTATAATGTAGTTTAACATTTGTGTCGGTGTTTGTAGATTAAGATTTTTTAAAAATTGCAACTCGTGGAACAATTCTGTTCCATTTACGTTACGCTCATTACGATTTTTGTCTGTTAAAACTCCTTCAAGCTGTAAACAACAATTTAGTTGTTCCTTTTCTGGTAAATCTGAAAATTTACAAATATCCCATAAAAATTGAAAATGGTCGGAATGGGACGACAATAAGTCGAACCTTTCACCAATTGATCTTATAACAATATCAAGTGTACTAAAAAAAATGTTTATTTTAAAATCCCGTTCTCCATCTGTAATTGGTTCATCGTCATTCTCGTAATTAAATTGTTTTTTAACACGCATTGGTCTAAACACATTATTAGTTTTGAGGGTTGGCTCTACATCTAGAGATTTTGCAAGTTCAGAAGCATCAACTAATACATCTCCAAATCCTTTATCACTTCGGTAACTATTGAAAAACTTTAGCAAATTATTCATTTGGGTACATGCTTCCGAGATATTAAAATCTTTGGTTTGTAATGTTTTGCTAACAGTATTGACTCTAAACAGAACATTGTACCACAATACTAATGTACATATAAACCGGTAACTTTTTAATTTATTTGCTAAAGATTCAACCATATGCTTTGTATTGTTATCGAAAGAAACTCCACTGAATATACTATATAAAGCATCATAGACTTCCCCAAGCTGATACCTCAATGGAGTAATGGCATCAATTCTGCTCGACCATCTAGTTTCAGAAAGTGGTTTTAAAGTTAAATTGGAAATATGTTCTTTCAAAACGGTCCAACGATTAGTTGAAACCGAAAAAAAAATTGTAAAGTTCTTGAACCGTAGAAAAGAATTGCCAGCTAGAGTTGTTTCCCTTAACTGCATCATTTACAACAAAGTTTAAACTGTGATTACAACAAGGTACAAAAAATGATCTTGGATTCAAATCTAGAATTTATTTTTGTAAACCGGCATGCTTGCCTCGCATGTTGGCACCATTGTCGTAACCCTGGCCTCTCATATCATATAAATTTAAATTATGTTTTTCTAAAGCATTTAGTAGAAATTTTTGTAAGCCCTCAGCTGTTGTGTCTTCTATTGGAGCAAAATGTAAGAAACGTTCATCAACAACAATTTCCCCTGATGCTGTATCTAAATTTACGAACCTGATACAGACAGAAATTTGTTCTTGATGGCTCATGTCTGGAGTACAATCAAGAATAATACTCGTAGAAAAATGTTTTGAATTTTGAATCATATATAAAATATTTTCTCTTAAATTATTGCCTATTATTTCAATTATTTCATTTTGAATGTGGATGCCAAGGTAATGATTCATTCTGTTGCTTTGCATTTGTGCCCTCTTAGTATGTTGAGCCATTATAGTATCGAATTTAGCAATCATTTTCACACATTTTAAGAAATTGCCATTATTATTTTGAAACAATTTCAAATTTTGACCGCGAAAGGACAGATTTTGTTTAGCTAAAAACTGAATAACATAGAATACTTGCTCAATAACTGCATGCCAATATTTAATTTCAGCATTAAACAAATATTTCAAATATTTATGAGTTAGATCAATCGTATTGTTTGTTTTAAATCTAGTTAAACAGTCAGACCATGTCTTAAGATTTTCGAAATGCATTTTACTTTTTTCGTGAATATTTAAATGTTCACTCAAATGTTGCCAATCATTATAGCCATTTTCATCAGCCAATCGGGCTTTTGCGGTGTTAAGGTTGAATATTCTGCAACAAAAACAAACCACTGAATTTTTCGATACCGAGTACAGAAGCCAATCACGCTTGATTTTTTCATTACTTGGCAAAATTCGAGTGAAGTATGATTCAGAAAATTTTCGCCCAGTCTTGTCTTTCGGAAAAACGCAATTCGAATTGTTATAATAGGTTGGACCATATTTTATCAGAAGTTCAATATTCATTGAAGATAATATTTTCGGTCACAAACCTGGATCTTTAGACAGCTGTACAGTCTTACTATCAAAAACTTCATCATCATCAGCTTCGATAAACGTTACAGTGTTTTCAACTTCAACTGAACTTGATGTCGATGGCTCCATATTATCATCATCATTTTTTACGGAAGCCTTCGAAGGAGAATCAATGGGTGCTTTGAAAAATTGAGTTATTTTCTTATTGGTATTTTCCAACACCTCCTCCCGTTTACGTTTGTTAATTAGATTTTGGTAACTAGAAAGTTTCTTTTTACCTTCAAACATCAAAAAAAATAATACCACATAAAATTTTGGGTTTGGGTTCGGGGTTTGTTGAATCTAATTAATTTATAATTACGAATTATAACGATCTGGATATACATTACTCACCTTAACTTTATTTTATACTTATAACTTATACTTTAAAGTTTGAGCTTCCAGAAAAGAACAAAATTTCAAATAAGGAAATAAGAAATAGGTATAACTTTTTAGCTGATGCGAGATGCGATTTACTCTACTGCTTAAGACAAAAGCCAATGCTCAAATGAACATGATTTCACTGCAATACTCGCTTGGCCAGACAAGAATGAACTTGTGAAATAAAACATAGGAACTAAGAAATATAGTGCGGGCGCACGGCGCTCAGTAATAGAACAAAATATGCAATAGGTCGGGACCAAGCAACTTAAAGAAGTCATATTTGAATCTATAGATGATAATAATGATCATAATAATACATTTTATAAATTATTTGTTTAAATATTATTACTTATTTCCTACTTTAATCTTAATTCTAGCATATTCAGACATTGGTAAAAATAAAAAAAATATCCTCGGCGCCTTGGGCGCGTTTTTTGTGACAGCGCCGTCGTGCGCCGCATGACCTGCACATATGATTCGAACGGTCCTGTAAATTAATAATTAAGTTTGTGTGTATATAAATTAAATGTAAGTGAATAGTTAGAATAGTTAAGTGCAGATAAATAAATAAGGAAAACATTACAATACTGTATTGTTTTTCTTATTTATTTAAAACGTTTTTATTACGACGGGTGGGATAAATTTATACACGGTATGTCTACTCACTTAATATATTTATTCACTAAACTATTCACTAATTTATATTATATACATAGTACCGTAAGATGGGGATACTTTGATAATTTTTTTTTCTTTAACGTTAAATATCTTTTTTGCTAATAAAGATAAACGTTTCAAAAAAAATGTGATATCGGTTTTTGATGTGCTATCGATTACCCATAATATGAATTAAAACAATTAAGAGACTTTCGCGTAAAAAAATAAAAAAGTTTTACGGTAAATAGGGATCACCTCCGTTTTCTCAACGAAATAGTAAAGTTTCCTCAGCGTTTTAAAAATATGTTTTTTAAAAACATGTTATTTCTCATTGGGAAAATTTAGAATGTCGGGGGGAACAAAAATCAACCCAAAAATTAAAAAATAAACTTTATTTCTTAAAATATTCAAACACAACTTAAAATAATAGTTTCAAACAAAACATTATTTATAAAAATAGGTAACTGCATATTTTTGTTAACTTAGAAACACTGTAAGAAGCAATTTTATAATTTTACTTAACACTTACAGCTAATCCAAACACATCAATACTTTTGTTAAAAGTGTAAATTATGTTTTCATCTTCATCTACTTCTTGGCACGGCTTCGGCAATATCTCTAGGATCTTGTTTTCGTTAATTTCTGAGATATCATTAAGAACTCGTCTAAATTTTGTTTTATTTTTACCCACTAATTTAAAGCCTACGACTGTGATGTAGGTTTTTTTTCCACGCTTAGTTAAAAATTTTACCGAAATTGGTCCACCTATAAATTTCTGCTATTTTCGACTATTTTATTATCGTTAGTGTGGGTCTCAACAGTCTCGATCAAAGATAGTTCATTTCTCGGTTCATTTTCAATTCCTTATTACCAGAATCTGCAAAATCAGTTCGTTACTTCCTTCTCTCAAGACGGCTAGGGCCGCCTAATCTTTGTTCTTTTAGAAGATTTACTAGAGCAGATTCTATGAGTTCACTTGGATTTTCTGCTTCTGTATCAGGTAGTTTTTGAAAAACTTGGTTTCTGTTAAGTGGGAACAACCCACAAGCGCGAAATCTACTTTTCAGTTCTCAATAGCCTCCTATTGACTATCATTATCGCGTGGTGTTACGCTGTTTAATTTAACCAAACATTTTTTGAGCAAGGCAACACAGTATTTAGGCGCAAGTTTTGAAGCTTCCATTCCGATAAAATAGCACGCCAAGCTGCTTTCATTGGCCACATCTAGTGGCTGACATAAGTGTGTCGAATTGGGAACCAGACATATAAAATTAACCTCGTATTCGTTGTGTAATTGTGGTACCTCGGGGTCCATGTGCGATGATAAATTGTCACCTATCAAGGCTTTTCTGCCCATTAAACGTTTAGGATGTGGAAGAAAAACTGTCTTCAACCAGTCCCTAAACGTTTCACCATCTATTCATCCACTTAAGGTGTGATTGTATCGTGTCCCTCGACTGCAACAAGCCTTTGTACAACATGGATATCCCACAGGGCCACTTTCTTTCCATGTGTCATATAATTGATGACATACGGTGGTATCAAAGTGCCATCTGCAGCACCGCACACCATTACTGTTGTTGATGACTTTTTCAGAGTATTTCAAACCCCTTCTGTATATGCACCTTTTCTTCCCTTGATCATCAGCAAGATTTGCCACTTATCATTCGCGATTAACAGAAAATCTTCCATCTACCTCTTGGAGAAAAGCTGATATTAGAAACTGGTTAATCGTAAAAGATATACCATTTGAAGATGATATGTTGAAAAAAGAACTTTTAAAGGTTGCTTCAGATCACAAGCTACAATTTAAAAAGTTTGTTATTGATGAAATAGCCAAGAATCGTGGGATAACACTGCTTCGTTTGCCGCCATACCATTGTGAATTAAATGCGATAGAGTTAATATGGGCCCAAAAGAAAGGTTATGTAGCTAGACATAATAAAACATTTAAAATGAAAGATGTTCGTGAACTCATGAAATACTCATTGACAACAATAACTGAAGAGAACTGGAGAGATGTTGTGAATCATGTAATTAAAGAGGAAGAGAAAATGTGGGTTTTAGATAACCTCATAGAACAAACTATAGAACCGATAGTGATCTCTCTCGACGAGTCTTCGGATGATTCTTGTATGACCAGCGAAGAAGATGATACTATAGATTGAATTTTATATTTCCTATAAATGGTATGTTTACTTTACTTAATATACATTAATTCATTGTCAATAAATTTGAATGATGAGAATTAAACTATATTTCCTTTAATTAATTTAATAAAAATGTAACTTGTTAATAGGCCTAAACGAATGAATTTTATTTCAACTGTAATGTTGACCGGATCTAATTAAATAAGCAAAATGAACTAATATCGTAATCTCCGCCACTGCCGCACTGTTTATCCTTTTGCTGGCATTGTTCAGTTTTATTACCATATTGTATTTTGAGCTGAAACAGAGATGTACAGATAACCAATACAGACACCTACTTGTTTTGCATTAGAATTTTAGTATTTACTTGTAAAGTTCTTAGGATCACTCTGTAAGAGATAATTTTCTATTTGAATATTTAATGAGGCTACTGTGCTGTCAGACATTAAGAAATAGACTATAGTGACCAATTTTATAATTGGATATTTCTAGGGGTCTCTTACAGATGTACCCTATTAATTTTTATCTGACTAGAGCGAGTACAGCGGGTCCTATAAATCCAATATACGTTTTTGGTTATTTTGGAAGATATTTCTGTTTGTTAGCACGATTCATCCCCCGAAGTGTATACAAGAGACAATTTTATGATAGAATATTGTTCAGGGCATCTCATAGATGCGGAAAAGTTAGTTTTAATCATTAAAACCGTTTATTTAAAATCTTGTTAACAGCCACAAAATCATGTTTTTAGTTTGTTAAGTTTCCGGCAGCTTTTCATGACTTCGACGCAGTCATTCGGTGTATAAAATCTCTTTTGATACTTCAGCGCTGAATCAGTATCTCCAAATTCTGAGTCGTTTGACATAAAGCTATGCCCGGAGACCAAAAATCGCATGGTAATTTTTTCAATGTTTTCCATGATAGACTTAAAAATCATTACTATTTTTATATTTCGATTTTGGCCGCCACAATTATCGTACCATAAAATTAGTTCAGTTACATCTGGACTAAGATTGTCTTCCAAATGCTTTCTTAAAACAGAGCCAACTTCTTGAGCACTTATGCCTGCTACGCCTTCAATCCACACATAACAAAAGCCCTGACCAGTTTTACAAGAATGGACACATAACCACAGTTGACGCTTGTAGTATATATATATATATATATATATATATATATATAATAACAACAAAGATATTCATGGGTAATTCACGCAAAATAAAGGGCTACTGAAATAGAGTGGTAACCGTGGACATGCATGTTTCTGGCTCATTTTGCCCCTTCAGCACGGCATAACCAAATAAGGATGTGAAATTTGGGAGCAAAGATGTTAATTGAAACATTGGAAAACACAAAATAACGGATTTCAGCAGGGAAACCAAACGCTCATTTGTGTCTTCTATTTACTATGGGTCGGAAGGTTCATGGCGGGGGGGCTATATGCGCCTCCGTGTCGATGTTGGTTGTTGTCCTGAAAACTCGGGATATTCCAATAGAAGACACAAATGAGCGTTTGGTTTCCCTGCTGAAATCCGTTATTTTGTGTTTTCCCATGTTTCAATTAACATCTTTGCTCCCAAATTTCACATCCTTATTTGGTTATGCCGTGCTGAAGAGGCAAAATGAGCCAGAAACATGCATGTCCACGGTTACCACTCTATTTCAGTAGCCCTTTATTTTGCGTGAATTACCCATGAATCTCTTTGTTGTTGTTGTTAACATATCACGCGATATTCCTACATATATATATATATATATATATATATATATATATATATATATATATATATATATATTAGTGGGTATTCTGGGCAATAGCAAAGTTTTCTCTAAATTAAAAGTCAATACTTATATTGATTCTGTAGTCTTTGCCCTTTCTAGTTCAGAATTCATAAGATTTCGGGCTTCTTCAGCCTGTTTTTGATGCATATCTCTTTCGTTTTCCATTTTGTTTTGTTCTTCTAATGATTTAGAATCTCGAATCTTTACATCTGAATTATCACATTTATTACAAGTATATTTTTTGGGTTTTTTTCTTTGAAGATTGAAATCATCATAAAATATGCGCTTGTATGTTGAAAAAGAAGCTGGGTTTTGGTCCTGATTTTCATCTTTGTATCGACCAAACATTCTTCAGTAATGAGATTGATATTTTGGAAATTTCTCTATATGCTCTATTACTTTCTGTTTACATTCTTACGACAATTTCTTAGAATTGTTTCCTCTACCTCTGTTATCTGTTATAATATCTTGTGAAGATACTTCCTTTAGGTTTCTGTTGCTGAGGAAACTTTCAATGTTTCTATGAACATATTTGTTCAAACTTCTTTATCTGCCAGTTTATATACGATTGTATACGATCTTTTTGTACAATTTTTGTTTCTTTTTCTTTTCACTGGTACAACGTTCACACAAGACTTCACATAAAGGCATTTCGCTGAAAAATCAGCCAAATTCCAAAACTTTCTGAACTCGTTCTGTCTTTCGAGTAAAGTAACTTTTTCGTGGCACTTGTCTTTACACTGCACGAACAACGAATTAACCGCTTCTCCGATGTGTTGAAGCGGGAGTTTCGCGTAAGACTGATAGGACCTCGTTTTGAAATAACGAAACAAGCGACTGGGTTCTCGCTTGATTCGCTATTACAAAACTAAGAAGTTGACGAGGAATAATGCAAAGAAGAGAAAGCGCCATTCCGGGCGCTTGAGTCTATGTTACAAAAAAAGGATTTAGATGCAAATAAATTTTGTATATCGATACGTTGGATAATTCTTTATTACGTATCTTAAATTTTTCATTTTGCCTTGATGAGTTCTAAACATGTCGCTTAATTCAGGTGCTCTTGAAAATAAAAGAAGAAAATATTTTTTCTGGGAAAAGGTTTTTAAACATAGATTTTAACTTTCTCTAAGAGATGGCGCCATTGACTGGATTTTTGAAATTTTGTCGCTTAATTCGCTATTACATAACATGGTTCAATTAATCATTAATTTTCGCGAGTTAATTGCAAAAACTTTAATGGGTCGATCGAATATCGGTACATAAATTTGAGTTTTAATAAAAGATCATTAACTACAGATCTAACGAAATTGGTATGAAAATAAAAGAAAGTAATTTTAAGGTACCATCAATTAAACAAATAGTATTAATTATCATAGTATTGGAAAATTAAAATGCAATCAACTAACGATATCGTTTCAGCAATAGATAACGTTAAATTATTTTGAACGACCTATGAAAAATTTCAATAATAATGATAGGTTATTATGACATTTCATGCAGGAACATTTTTGTCACAAAAACCTTGAAGTATCTTTTACAACTTATTATGTTAGTTAATAAACGGAAAATTTCCATTTGTTCATTTTTCGGCTAATATTTGTTTATGGAATGCATTTAAAGTTTTTACAGTGCTGCCATATCAAAAAAATTTTATACGTAGGTAATTATATGACGCCCTTAATTTTTTTTCACAGAATGATTTCGGAGAAATTTTGCGCATAGTTTTGGACATTTCCTTATCATCAATCTGACACGAGCCTTTTCAATCTCCTTATCAAACTGCGAGTCAAACAAACAACAACAATTGACATCCCGATTAGATTAATTTCCTCCAGCGTTTCTTTTTTGAGAAATATTTTCCTAATATATTTGCGCCTCTTAAAAATGTATATATGCGTTGTTTAGATGGTTATGTAACGCATTAAAATTACTCGTATTAACGCCAATAACATGTACAAGTTCATTCGAAAAACACAACTTTTTAAAAATTCAACCGCAGACTTTTCAAGAAAGACGTTTTTGGTATTAAAAAATTTGGAATTTCATATTTTTTATAAATAATTTCCCTCACTATATATAATTGTATATGAAGATGTAGCTTTGGTCCGCATAAACAAAAATTAAGTAGAAAAATCGTTCACAATATTAGAGGAAAGAGCTATAGTACAGTAAATGATTTTGATGAAAATTTGGAGATAAGTTATTTTCACCCTCTAGATCAAAGTTGATATGCTCTTGAGGTACGCTTTTTATTTTTAGGGGGTCAAAACCACCCATTAATCTAAAAAAATAGAAAAACCATAAAAACATATATTACATCGATCTAAATCAATTTAAATACGTATAATAAATATATTTGTATGTTGTGAATTAAAATTAAACAATAGTTTCACTCTTTCAACCCTTAAAAACCACCCTTATTGTCGAAAAAAAAATGATTTTTTCAGCTTAAAATTTTTGAATGGCGCATAAATTTTAAATAAAAATGTTTTTAAAGTTTTACAGTATAATGAATGTTTAATTACAATCATTCAACACTTAAAAACTACCCCTAATTAAATGTATAGAAAAAAATAGTCTGAGAATAAAATATTTTATCAAAAAATAATAGACAATTACCTGAATATAGTTTTTAGATTTTTGCTGTATGTATGCTGCACGCCTTTCTCGTTTCTAGCAGGTAAACATTTTGAAAAAGGTCGAAACATACAGAGCTGTGCGCGTCTTGAAGGACACACACAATACGACGTAATTGAAAGTGTTCAATTAAATAAAAAAATGTTACTTTGATCTAAAACTTAACAGAGTAGTTTACATTTGCCATACAATTAAATATTAGTAACGCATTTTTTATTTCAGTAATGTAAAAAAATCAAAGAGTTGTTACTCGTTTTGAGGTTATCGCAATAATAACTGTTAATATTAAATAATTTACTGTATAATTGTGAAATTTTAAAGCTATTATAATGATCGAAGTCTCATTTTAAAGGAAATTTTAAAAGTTATAAGCTCTGTAAATTTAAATATTTTTTAATGGGTAGTTTTCAAGATTTTTGAGGTTAACAGGCTTCAGACACGTGACTATTTCCCTCAATAGAAAACTTCTACTAGCCATAACTCTGTCAATTTTTATCGTACAGAAATGAAAAAAAAAACAAAATATTATGTAAAAAATAAGCTACATTTTCCTTTTTTGAATATTTTTCGTATCTTCAATATTTTGTAAGTTATTTCCAAAAATATTAAATTTTTCTTAATTAATTAATTTTTTTTTTCATTTCAAGATTTCTATTTTCAAAAATATGTACTCTAAATCTTCACAGATGGGTCTAAATCAAATGTGGGCTCAAGATGTGGAATTTTCTCCTGACCCCTGCATCTAAACATAAAATGGGCAATGGGCTGCAATGCAAGTGTTGCTCAAACAGAGCTCACTGCTATCTGCATCGCTGCAAAAGAGATTACCAAAAGGAAAGCCACAGGTAATAACATATACATCCTTACTGACAGTAGACAAACACTACTAGCCCTGAACAGACCACGTAGTACATCAGGCCTAGTACTAGAATGTCACATGGCCTTAATCGAAGCCTGTAACAACAACACGGTCACTTTAGGCTGGATTAAGGGCCATGAGAAATCGAAAGGAAACCGTATTGCAGACTCGCTAGCCAGGAAGGCAGCCTCCCACAAACTTTTGGGACCTGGCACTTTCATTGGTCTATCGGCGTCAACGACGGTCGACCTATTAGAGGAACACTCCCTTAATAAGTTTAAGGGTAGATGGGACGACGCAGAAGGCTGCAGGCTTGCAAAGGAACTGCTACGTTATCCGGACAGCAAAGTAGCCAAAAAATACGTGACTATGAACAGGCGGAACCTACGAACAGCCAGAGGTCACTGCCACCTACGAAAACACCTCCACAGACTGGGAGTCTCTGACACCCCTTCCAACCTTTACAGATACAGAGTACTCTAAATTGCTTAAACTTGCAGAACACATAGTCAACACATAAATAAAGTAATTTCTCCAAAAAGGACAAAATGTGGCACTTCAGGTACCATAGCACCCGTTGTACTAGCTCTGGTGAGCTAAAAATCAATAAGGTTCATCTATAAGACGCCCTCAACAATACTCAATCATAAAATGGGTCACTTGTATACACGCTGGAGGCTGTATCGTGCTAAAAAACTTAAAATTCTCCAAAAATGACAAAAATTTTGTACCTCAAGTACCATAGCACTCGTTGTACTGGCTTTAGTGAACTAAATCTCAATAGGGTTCATCTTTGAGACGCCCTGAATAATATCCAATCATAAAATTGGTCACTTGTATATACTCCGGAGGCTGTATCGTGCTAACAAACTGAAATCTCTCCAAAAATGACAACAAGGTCGTACTATAGCACCTGTTGTACTGGCTGTGGTGAGCTGAAAATCAATAGGGTTCATCTGTGAGATGTTCTGAATTATATTCAATCATAAAATTGGTGACTTTTTGCATTCCGGAGGCTGTATCGTGCTAACAAACTGAAATTTCTCAAAAATGACAAAAATCTCGTACTTCAAGTACTATAACATCCGTTGTACTGGCTATTGTGAGCTGAAAATCAATAGGGTTCATCTGTGAGATGTCCTGAACAATATTCAATCATAAAATTGCTGATTTGTTGCACTCCGGAGGCTGTATCGTGCTAACAAGACATGTATCGAAAAGTGGCCGACGACATATACACAGGATTTTTTTTGCTAAAAACCATTTTTTCGTGTTGTTCTTGATGAAAAACGTAAAATTCAAGATTTCACTTTTTTTGTGGGTAAACCAATACTTTTCTCGCATATTAGATAGGTTGGGCGGAAAAGTAATAGTAAATTATTGTATCACTAACTGTATTTTTGTAGGAATAATGTCATTCAAACGCAGGGTAATACAATATCCACCAAAAACGCAGATTTAACTCCAATCGAGTAGACTGGCATCATTCAATTTCTCCCATTAACCTATAGAAATGTTCTAATACAAAATTTTGTTGCAGTTATCATAAATAATTATATATAGATAATCATAAATAATTATTAACACTTATTGCTATCGTTTCTTTTATTTTCAAAACGTTTTCCATTCCATTAATTGAAATTTTTACGCTTCTAAAGATACTTCTCTCCAAACCGCAGACGCGGCAACGCCGCTTCCGTTAACATCCGTATTTATATGTTATTTTCTGCAGTAAGTTCACACATTTTTTTGTATTCACCTAGTTACGTGAGCGTGAGTAGTGCCAGTTTAATACAAATACAATCTGTTGTTGTTATTGAGTGGTCGGTACCACTAGTATACAATATAGAAAGTAGGACTTGTTCTGAATTCATTCTCCGGTTGACCAGTTCGTTGTAAATTGTGAAGAAATTGTTTGGTAATTATTGAAAATTTGGATTTTTCAAAATGCCCAAAGGTGAGATGTTTTTTCATAACTGAATACTTATTTGCTCCAATATGAATGATTACTTTGACTAGGTATTTGAAATAAAATGAAAAGTAAACTAATTTTTTGGTTGGACTAATCTAAATTAATACAATAATATTAGAATAACTTGTTAACTTTGCGGATATTCTGCGTTTGAAGGACACAATAAGAATTTTCCATTAATATAATGTATACCTATCGAAGTCCACTTGTTTGTTCTTTAGGTTAGATTTCTTGAAAGAAACACTCGACTCTCTCTAAATAATGTTCTTATTTATTTTTGCTTGTGTTTGTGTGAGGTATAGTTTTTATTCGAACTGCATTTGTTGTTTTGGTAGTTAGTTTAAAAAGAATTTAATATTTTCCATATGTTGATTATCGAGTCGTACGTCGTCAGGTAGCGATAATTTTATGTGTTGATATTACATTGCACTTGTGTAATTCTAGTATGAAATTAATTGTACCATTTTTCAACAAAAATCGACCTATAACTTTCAATGGACGATTTCCAACAACAGTTCGCTGAAATGTTTGTTTAAGTGTGGGCAATAATTTGGAATATCAATTAATAGGCAAAACAGCAGTTGCTACCACAGATAGATGAGACACTGATTGCGGCGCCATCTAAAGAGCCTGTCGACTGAACAATTGAGTGATGTTGAAAAGATTTCTGTAATTTTAGGTTTTGGCGGTATATTCAAATTTACTGTATTTTAATTATTTTATTTCAAAATAACCATTTATAGTCCATCATTTGACATTTCATTCAATTTAACTCAACATGTTGAGTTAAATTAAATGAAATATCAAATGATGATCAATAAAACAGTGATCATATAAACAGTTTATTTATTTTGGTATAAAAATACACAACAAATAATTTCTTTGACAAAGTACTTTTCTTAACAAACAGAATGACAATAAATAAACTATAATGTAAAAACAATGCAATAATTGAAAAATAATGTGAGTAACATACATTCTAGATTGGAGTATCATTAGATTTTTAAATAATGTTAAATCAAGATAAAAGTAGAAAATTATTTATGATAAGTTTATATTAATTTATTTATTACTTTTCCGCCAACCTATCTGATATGGGAGAAAAGTATTGGTTTACCCACAAAAAAGTTGGAAATTTGAAATTTTTTTTTGAGTTATTTTTACGTTATCCCTCAACAACAACACGAAAAAACGGTTTTTTTTTAGAAAAAAAATCCTGTGTGTATGTCGTCGTCGTTGTCGTCGGCCACTTTTCCTTGCAAGTCTTGTTAGCACGATACAGCCTCCGGAGTGCAATAAGTCACCAATTTTATGATGGAATATTGTTAAGGACATTTCACAGATGAACCCTATTGATTTTCAGCTCACCAGAGCCAGTACAACGAGTGCTATGGTACTTGAAGTACGACATTTTGTCGTTTTTCGAGAAATTTCAGTTTGTTAGCACGATACAGCCTCCGGAGTTCAACAAGTCACCAATTTTATGATTGAATATTATTCAGGGCATCTCACTGATGAACCCTATTTTCAGCTCACCAGAGCCAATACAACCGGTGCTACAGTACTTTAAGTACGATATTTTTGTCATTTTTGGAGAAGTTTCAGTTTGTTAGCATGATACAGCCTCCGGAGTATATACAAGTGATG
This sequence comes from Galeruca laticollis, assembly GCA_963921935.1. Classification (NCBI taxonomy): domain Eukaryota; kingdom Metazoa; phylum Arthropoda; class Insecta; order Coleoptera; family Chrysomelidae; genus Galeruca; species Galeruca laticollis. Next base: position 4,350,460 of record OY998179.1, read on the forward strand.
AATTTTATGATTGGATATTATTCAGAGCGTCTTAAAGATGAAACTTATTGATATTGAGCTCACTAAAGCCAGTACAACGGGTGCTGTGGTACTTGAAGTACCAAATGTTTGTCATTTTTGGAGAATTTTCAGTTTGTTAGCACGATACAGCCTCCAGAGAGTATAAGATTGATCAACTTTATGAATAAGTATTGTTCAAGGTGTTCACAGATGTACCCTATTGATTTTCAGTTGACTAGAGCGAGTACAGCGGGTCCTATAAAACTAGATATACTAAATTTTTGGTTATTTTTGGAGAAATTTCGGTTTGTTAGCACGATACATCCCCCGAAGTGTATACAAGTAACAATTTTATGATAGAATATTGTTCAGGGCCACAGATGCGGAAAAGTTAGTTTTAATCTTTAAAACCGTTTATTTATAATTACACTCCTTTAAACACAGAGCTGGACAAACTACTGGAGTATAAACTGCTACTTACTTAATCAAAAAAAGTGATAGCAATGAGTAGTTAACTATTATTTCTGTGAAAAAAAACATTTCAGTATAATTACTGTGAATGTTAGAACAAAAGTAATTAAAATATTTTTAAAGGAAAAGTTGTTAAATACTGCTCAGCTCTGTAAATACAAGGTGCCAAGTACCTAATTACATATAAGAGTGCTAAACAGCACTTGTGACTGTACAAAATTTAAAATAATACATCTAACATTTCATTTCCATTTAAAACACATCTTTATTTCTTTACTGGAAGTATTGAATAGGTTTATATCACAAACTTAAACCTAGTATATTGCATATTTGTATACTTTTACATTTAAAAGCATTCCATACTTATGAAACGATCGCATAAGGCAGTTTAAGTTACTCTGCAGCTCCTGACAGTCTATGATTGTTAAAATGTTTCTTAAGGGCTTTTAAAAATCACACCATTTCGTGGAAGTCCTTTCTCGTTTCTGGTTGAGGTTCTACAAGTAAATACACAAAATAACAACAATAAATAAGTAAACACACAAATATTTTTGAAAATGTATATCAACAAAAGAAAACAAAATGCGCTTACTATTGAAATAATAAGTTTACACATGTTTTTGTGCTAAGCCCAAAAAAAATATCAAAAAATGTTTGAATGTTTAAATTTTTTTGGTTTTTTTGAATTCCTTTGTTTGGAGCTTTCAATTTTTTTTGTTTATAACTATTTTTTTTATTTTATGTCTTTATTGGATATTTTGCCGCTAGACCAAATACTTAGACGTAGTGCCTCAACAAAAGTTAATACTCACTTTCATTTCCCATAAATTGTCATACCATGGGCTATATATGAAAATCGGCAAGGGGCCAATACCTTCCATCCCATAGCTGGTGGAGGGAATAGCTATAACCAGTGGTGCACCCAGGGGGGGGGGGGCACGGGGGCACAGGCCCCCCCCGATTTCCTATAGACCAACCAATATTTCTCTCACAGTTTGTAACCGAATTGAAAATAAATGTTCTGTCGTCTGCCGTGAGCCGTGAAATATTTTCTTCTAAGTAAATATTTTTGGGATGTACTGTACTTGTACATTATCTTGTCTTAACTCCGCCCTTGCGCAGTTTACGACTGCGATACCTCGCTAGGGAATGAGGCATTATTACATCATCTGCTACGTTATGGTTATGTCAGTGATGAGTGTTGGTTGAGCACAATGAGCACATCCGATTTTGTTTCTGAATAATTGTTGTTGGGCGTCGCATTGTTTTTAAGATCTCGGTGCTTTGAAGGTATAACCCATAAACAATGTAAGTAGACTATTTAATGGGTCATATTTTCTATGTTCATTTACTGACTTATTTTTTCTAGACGTTAATCAAAAATCAAAATGAATGGAAAACGGAGGTCTCAAACTCTTCCGGATTTTTTTCAAAAGAAAAAGACAAAGACAAACGAGGATGAAGGTGGAAATATTGATGCTGTGATTGATTCTCAGCCATCCACCTCTGGGGTGGTTGTTACTACTGTTGCAGACCAATCTGATATTTCTTCCTTCAGAAACAAAAACAAACAGCTGAATGATGGTGACAAAATAAAAATACTGCAGGGGTTATCGGCACCACAAGAAAAATTTGAGTTTCCAAGTACAACTTTTGGAAATAAATCTAGGAAATTCCAATATGATTGGCTTGAAAATTATAAGTGGCTGATATATTCGAAATCAGAAGACGGTGCTTACTGTAAATATTGTTTCATTTTTTCCCAAAAAGAAGTTGTACATAATTCAGGTCAAATCACTGGACATCTTGTTAGTGATCCTTATCGAAATTGGAAAAAGCTTTGGAGAGTTTTCAGAAACACCAGACAACCCAATACCACCGTGCTGCAAGTATTAAGGCTGACAACTTCTTGGCAGTAATGGCGGGGGAAAGTCAATCAATCGATTCTCAAGTTGATTCCGTAAGAACACGCCAGATCCAAGAAAACCAGGAGAAATTGGCCCCGATTATAAAGACTGTCATATTGTGTGGCAGACAGGGACTCCCTTTACGGGGACACCGGGACCATGGCGAGTTCAACGTCAGTGTAGAACCAGAAGAAAATGAGGGGAATTTTCGTGCCTTGTTGAGAGCTAGGATTGATTCTGGAGATGTGAATTTAAAGAAACATTTCGAAACATGTCCTCGAAATGCTACTTACATCAGCTGGAACATACAGAACCAAATAATTGAGGCATGTGACATCATAATAAAACGAAAAATTGCTAGTGAAGTGAATAGTTCTAAATGTTTCTCTATATTAGCCGATGAAACAACAGACATATCAACCATTGAACAATGTTCAATCTGTGTCCGTTATGTTAAAAATATTGGAACAAGCCACAATCAATTTACTATATGTGAAAATTTCCTTACTTTTGTGCCCATTAAGTCAACTTGTGGAAAAGATCTTGCTGATGCAATCATAAATGGACTGATATGCAATATTGATGTTTCAAATTTGAGAGGACAGGGATATGATGGAGCATCCAATATGAGTGGGCATCTAAAGGGGACCCAAGCTTGTATTGCCATAGATCATCCAACAGCGCTCTATGTACATTGTGCAGCACATAATCTCAATCTGGCCATTTCTAGTGCTTCCGGAATACCGCCTATCAGGAACTGTATGGGGACTATTGAGAAAGTGTATACTTTCTTCAATACCCCTAAAAGGCAACAAGTGCTGCAACATCAAGTGCAATTATTATTTCCAGAATCTCGCAGAGACCGGATGAAACAGATGTGTCCAACCAGATGGATTCAAAGGCATGATTCTGTCATGGTTATGGTGCAATTGTTAAAACCCGTGCATTCAGCACTTCAGGAAATATCTTTATGGAAAGATAAGGAATCCAGTTCAGGTGCGTTCGTTTTGCTGAGTGCTCTGGCGCAGTCACAGTTCGTCATTTCGTTGTTCTCTGTAGAAAAGCTTCTCGGATACAGTCTTCCTTTATCTAAAATTCTCCAACTTGAGAACTCGGATCTTGCGTTTGCGATGGATAATGCCGAAGAAACAATCTCCAGTGTCAAATACGTGCGCGACAATGCTGAAGAGCAGTTCAAAAATATTTTCGATGAAGCAAAACAGATCGCCGATATGTTTGACATTGAAATCAAAATCCCAAGATTGGCCTCGAAGCAAACCAATCGGGCTAACGTACCCGCTGAAAGTGCTATAGATTATTATCGAAAATCAGTTTTCATACCATGGGTTGATTCATTTTTATCTGGCTTAGAAGATCGATTCACCCAACATAAGTCACTTCTTAAAAAATTCATGGTATTATTACCTGCAGAAAGTTTTCCTTCTGGATCAAAAAATTAGGAATTTTTGGACCTTGCTGAGTTTTATAGTCATGATATCCAGGACGTCAGCAGAAATATTCTGGAGGCAGAACTGTGTCTGTGGTACCAGAAATTTAAGAAAACCAGTCATCCACAAAGACCAAAAAATGCACTTGATGCATTGAATTTATGTAATCAAGATATATATCCTAATGTTTTCATACTACTCAAAATATTCGCGACTCTGCCGGTATCGACCAGTTCTCCGGAAAGGTCATTCTCGACATTACGTCGACTGAAATCCTATTTGAGGAATACAACCAGTGAACATAGGCTGAATGGACTGGCACATTTGAATGTTCATAGGGAAATCCACGTTGACCCAAAGGAGGTGATGGCAGTTCTAAAGGAGAATGGACCAAGAAGGCTTGATTTTGTTTTATAAATATATATATATATATATATATATATATATATATATATATATATATATATAAAATTAAAGTTGAATATATATATATATATATTTTTATATTTGACTCATTTTTACTCATCTCTCCTTCATCATTCTTTTCATCTCCATCATCCTTTTCAGTCGTTAAAATGCTTCTTCCATTGTTGAGGGCAACACTCCATTGCGTAACTGAAATGAGATCAAAGGAAGAGGCGTGAGAGGCAGATTAAAGAAATTCTCCACTTATTGAAAAAAACCTTTCTTAAGAAACTTCAAGTTTGGTATGGTTATAGCATTCTATCGTTATTCTGAAATACACATGACCTTGACCAGAAAAAAAAATTCCTCTGCGGCGCAATTTTTGATCCGCATGCAGTCATGTGTGCCCCCCCCCCCCATAACATCACTCTGGGTGCGCCACTGGCTATAACATAAAATAAATCCCAGATTATTATTTCTTCAATGGGTACATTTTAAAATGGAATTGTCTGAGTATGGTGTACACACTAGATATAAATTGAGTGTATGAAAAGATGAGTACTGAGTGTGTCATTTTATTAAAATTCCAGCTAAGCGCTTTCAGCCATTAAGCCATTCTCAAAGCTGTGGACAAGAGAAAAACATACAACAGGTGTCAAAAAACATCAAACCCTGTAACTGCTACATACATTGAAATAAAATAATTGATGTTACATCATTATTTAACTAAAATTTGTTAAAATTACCCTATAAAGAGGGTGTACACGCATATCATTTAGTTGATAATTTCAAATTAAACGTTTCGTTATGTGAATTACGATTGTACACGCTCTTTATAGAGTAATTTTAACAAATTTTACTTAAATAATGATGTAACATCAAATATTTTATTTCATTGTGTGTACATTGTACCTGTTGTATGTTTTTTTCTTGACGAGAGCTTCGAGAACGGCCTAATGGCTGAAAGCGCTTAGCTGGAATTTTAATCAAATTACACACTCAGTACTCGTCTTTTCGTTCACTCAATTTACATTTTAAAATGTCCAAAATTATAACATGCTTTACATATATTGAATACAATAAAATTTACCATCAATTTTCGTTAAATTCCACTCATATGGGAAGGCAAATCAAACTGTCTTAATAACCTCAGTTTAGCTAATGTAAAAAACCAACCATGATCTCTAAAGTCGTCGATTAAATTAGTAAAAATTCTGTGTTTTATAAAAATAAAGATAATGGTTGTTAATTGTGAAAGAAAAATTGCTCAAATTTTTTTGATAAAACTTACCGAGTACACTACTTATTAGACTCCTTCAGAATAGACTTTGACATTGTCTTTTCGATTAGTAACAATAAAGCAACGAAACAACAGATAAATATTACACTATAGCAATTAAAAAATACACCAAAATACTGATACCTTATAATAACCTCAACACTTGAACTAAAGGCGGGTTTATACAACATTTACATAGTCATAATCATAATCACAGTCAGAATCATAAACTTAAACATAATCATAACTCTGAAAGGCGTTTATACAATTTTAATAGTCACAGTCATAAGCATAAAATTCATATAAATGAAATTTGCCAAAAAGTCAAATCAATGAAGTTAATATAAACAATGATTGACGGAGCACAGAAATACCTCCAAAAAACGGCCAATAAAATTAATTCTTCAACCAAGACGCCTTTTTGCCATCATTGCTCATCGCGTGTTGGTTACGACACATGCGCATTTCAATTCTCGTCTTAATCATAAAGTTAAAAGTTAGGAACTTCAAGGTCAGTAAAATTATGCTTATGATTATGATTGTGATTGTGACAATTGTATAAACGGTGCTATAAGAAATCATTAGTTTAACTCTTATGATTGTGACTGTGATTATGATTATGACTATGTAAATGTTGTATAAACCCGCCTTAAGAAATGATAACACTATAACAGATTAACAAATTAACATGTGGGGACGAGCAATATGATATCGCGCATACGCAGTCATAAAAATCAATAAAATTTGATTACTAATAACGTTACAGTTTTCGTTAATTATATGGGATTATCTACCGATTTTAGTTACTCGACAGGCTCTATAGATGGCACGGTCTGCAGTGTCCCTAGCCTGGTAGCTACACTGAAAAAGCCCAATGCAAACTGTCTAGGGCATGTAATACAGTTGAGTTATTGGATCTTTACTCGTGTGTCATTAATATCTGATAACATAACCGACAAATGTCAAATTATTTTGTTCTGTTCTTCACTATGAATGGAAAGAGATGCCACTTAATAATTATGACTGTTATATTATCAGATATTAGTGAAGATCCAATAATTCTACTGTAAATGTCAAACATGTCATAGAAAATGTCAATTTTCAAATGGTCGATAAAATAGGAACGGTTCACCGATAACGATAGAATTTTGTCAGTTGACTCGGGACGCTGAGGCTGCAGTAAAATTTTCAGCCTCCCAGCTGTATTCAAAGCCATGATACAGGTACCCTTTTTTAAATAGTTTGTTGGTATATACAGTTGAATTATTGGATCTTTACCCGTCAAATGTCAAATTATTTTGTTCTGTTCCTCACTATTAATAGAATTATGTCGGTTATGTTATCAGATATTAATGACGCACGGGTAAAGATCCAATAATTCAATTGTATATTTGTGGAAACTTTGCAGGATGATAGAGCTCTAAAAGTTATTACGATCGCATCACACAACGATCCCTGAAAAAATCCTTAAGGGGTCCTATAGGCCATCTAAAATTTCGAAAATGTGTTTTCAAACAATCAGAAACTTTGTATGAACGCGGAGAAATGGATTGCGCAGAATCCTGACTGTTCCTGATGGTTTGTGACTCGTGTGAGAACAAATCTAATGACTCCTGTGAGAACAAACCTGATATCGCATCTTTTGTAAGTGGCAACACTTGTTTTTGCCTCGTCAAGAGGTTTTTTGACTGACAATAAATTACTAGAACTTATTCAATGAAACCGGTATTTTAGCTAGCAATAAAAATAATTGTCAACTACAGGAATCAAACAATAATAATTAAAAATTATTCTTATTTTGCAGTTTAGCTCAGTTCAAGGTAATCGAGATACAATAGTCATATTTTTTTTTGTTATTTTTATCTCTTAATTAATATAATGTTTTTCTTAGATGTTGCTAATTAAAAAACTAATAAATTACCTTGGTTAAAGTCGTAACTTTTTAAATTTTTTTTTAAATTAAACGAACCGAGTGAAGACTAAAAAAAACTTGTAAGCTCAAATCCAATTAAATAAATGAAATAATCATACTACTACCATATCTTTAATACAGGATTTTAAATATAGATTTTCGCAATAACTTTTTATGGTGAGGTAACATTTACCAAAGAGGAATATTTAGTAGTAGGTGCAACATTCCCACGTGTCACTATGGTGATTGCATGGGGGTAGCTATAGGGGTGTAAAAGATACGGCAGTTGAAAATGTAGTTTTCGAAAATGTTACTAATCTTTTATATCAAAAATAAACGGTTTTAAAGATTAAAACTAACTTTTCCGCATCTGTGGCCCTGAACAATATTCTATCATAAAATTGTTACTTGTATACACTTCGGGGGATGTATCGTGCTAACAAACCGAAATTTCTCCAAAAATAACCAAAAATTCAATATATCTGGATTTATAGGACCCGCTGTACTCGCTCCAGTCAACTGAAAATCAATAGGGTACATCTGTGAGACACCTTGAACAATATTCAATCATAAAATTGATCAATCGTATACTCTCTGGAGGCTGTATCGTGCTAACAAACTGAAAATTCTCTAAAAATGACAAAAATTTGGTACTTCAACTACCATAGAGTACCCGTTGTACTGGCTTTAGTGAGCTGAATATCAATAGATTTCACCTTTAAGACGCCCTTAATAATATCCAATCATAAAATTGGTCACTTGTATATACTCCGGAGGCTATATCGTGCTAACAAACTGAAACTTCTCCAAAAAAGACAAAAATATCGTACTTAAAGTACGGTCACACCTGTTGTATTGGCTCTGGTCAGCTGAAAATCAGTAGGTTTCATCAGTGAGATGCCCTGAATAATATTCAATCATAAAATTGGTGACTTGTTGAACACCGGAGGCTGTATCGTGCTAACAAACTGATATTTCTCAAAATATCGTACTTCAAGTACCATAGCACCCGTTGTACTGGCTCTGGTGAGCTGAAAATCAATAGGGATTATCTGTGACATGTCCTTAACAATATTCAATCATAAAATTGCTGACTTATTGCACTCCGGAAACTGTATCGTGCTAACAAGACATGTAAGGAAAAGTGGCCGACGACAACGACGACGACATACACACAGGATTTTTTTTCTACAAACCGTTTTTTCGTGTTGTATATAGAAAGGTTGGGCGGAAAAGTAATAGTCGTCAAGATTATTCTAATGGTTCAATTTTTGTATTAAAAATAATATACTCGTAATACATGCGGTGGGATGGCATACCATCAACAACTCTTGTTAGAAAGCTTACCATGCAGAAACAGAGAAGTTTTTGCGCGGTCTTAATTTTTTGTGAGAACGGTGGGGTAGAATTGATAATTCACTTAATCTTTGACAAAAACATGAGGCTTCGGTATATATTTTTCGTTAATATAGTTATATACAGTACCTGTTTAATCTTATTTATTATCTGTTATACCAAATAAACTTCGCAAGTAGGATATGTTAAAAAAATATTTATTCGTATATTATAATCACAAAGAGCTAAATCAGGAGTATAAAGTACCCATTTCTTTATTGACAGTACTAGAGAATAACATGATTAAAATATTTTCTTCTGTTCTTTCAGTTGCTGCAACCATGCTTTCCGATATGGAAACGCTCCCCACGGTAAAATTGGGGGATTACGTGCTGCAGTTTGAAATAGACGAATTAAAACCGGAAGTACAAGAAATTGCTAGGAAAGAACTTAATGAAAATCCTGATACTAAAAGGGAAGCTGTGAAAGCTCTTAGAGATCTTTTAAAAGGTGAGTAAATTAAAATTTATAATATTATTCTTTTTTGACGTTTTGTTTTTATTTTATTACAGAGGAAAAAGACCTTAAAGTGCCATTAGATAATGATCTTTGGTTAGTTAGATTTTTAAGGCCGTGTAAATTTCATGCTGATAGTGCGCGTGATTTGGTAAGTACGTTTTTCATTATTTAATTCATCTTCAAAAACATACGTGTTTATAAAATATAATTCTGGTAAAAGTATGGTAGGTAGTGGAGTCATATTCGAACTGGGTACTCTCTATGGATGTATGTATATGGAAAAAATTAAGAGTACTGTATGGTGCCCATTAACGAAGATTTATTTAGATATGTTTGGGGTAGTCAAATAAATGTATCTAAAAACATAAATGTACTTAAAAAAACACCATGGTAAAATTATAACGGATAGCGGCTTCATATTCGGAATGGATACTCTCAAAGGATAAATCGTCAGGTTACTGCCAAAACAAGGTAACTCCATAATTTGAAATGTTGAAAAATCTTCGTTTAAAAATTTAAATTGAAATGGAAATCGTCACAGCTTCAAAGTGATTTATTAATTGAAAAAAATCAAAGTAAGTAACAAAACAAAAGAAATATTCCTCATAAAAATTCCTAAACATAAAAACAATTTAATTTTTTCAGTAAAAAATTTTTTATTGCACTTGTCTTTTTTGGCAGAACAAAATTATTCGTCCTCCATATCACTTTGAACATCACTATCCTGAACATCGGGTTCAGGAATACCATCTTCCATATTTTTAGACGTTGGTAACGACTTATAATACTGATCAAATTCATCCGGTATGATCCCTGATTTGCAGAGCTTCAGCAAATCGTGCTTCTTCCGAATACTGATAGGTCGAGGTTTAGAGTATGCATTTTTTAAGTCTATCTCAATGAGATTTATGGGGCGGCCTTTACCAAAAACATTTATCTCTATAATCGGATCTATGATCATACCTGTATAAAATAATACTTGGTTTGGCTTTCAAATATTTCAGGGATTATTTTGAAAAACAAAACGTCAAAATTAAATAATAAAAAAATTACCTTCTTCTAAAGAACTGTCTGATCCTGGCACATAATCTTTGTCTTTTATCGAGCAATCGGAATCGTCTAAAATTGCTGCCAATTAAGTACGTACACGCTCTTGTTATTATGTGAGTTATTTATTATTTACCGGCATTTTGTCTTCTAACAAACGTAATAAATAACAATGTTGAATGTAAACATCTCATTTAATATCAATACACTTACCATCATTAGGTTCAGACACCATTTTCAACATACGAGAAGACATTTTTAAATTAATATAATTACTAAAAAATCTCAAATTTCACACTCCGACAATAAGTGCTCGCCAGAACTCAAATTTTTAGGTTATGTTTATACAAAAACTTGAGACAAATCCGCTGATACAGAATCACGTGTGTATTTCCGAATTTTATACTGCCAAAATAAACTAAGTGCCAATTATTTTACTGAATTTACTGAATTTTGCCGAAAACAGTACAGCGAAAACCATATATGTAGCAGATGTTTTAGTTTCGCATGATAAAAATATACTTATAAAAATTTTTCTTATAGGAAAAACAAGCTAATTGACTTTAGTCTTATTTTGGTAGAACTAGAAGGTTTCAATTGATAAAATACTTTTCTATTTTGAGATCCAACTGTACTTATCTCGTTTTAGCAGACTAAAAGTTGTAAAAATGGAGTTGGGCTTTTTGGACCACTTGTTTTGCCTACCTAACAGTTTGTTTGGAGTTGTCAGGTTTTTTCAGTATGTTTTTCGAACATTTTTTAATCCAATGGAGTAGTTAACTCCGAATTGAGTAAAAGTGGAGTTACCTTGTTTTGGCAGTAACCCGTCGATATGTATATGAAAAAAAATCAAGAGTACTGTAGATGCGTGTAGATAAGTTTGGGGTACTCAAATAAATGTAAGAAATCTCCTCCAAAAAACATGAACATACTTTAAAAATCACCAAAGGAAGAGCATGGTAAATAGAGGGGTCGTATTCAAACTAGGTACTCTCAACGAATGTATGTATATGGGAAAAAATCAAGAGTACTGTATGGTGCTCATTAATGAAGATATATGTAAATAAATTTGGGGTGCTCAAATAATTGTAGGTACGAAATCTACTCCTAGAAATTTGGATGTACTTAAAAAATCACCCTGGTAAAAGTATGATAGTTAGCAGGGTCATATTTGAACTGGATACTCTCAAAGGATGTATGTATATGTAAAAAAATCGAGAGAACTATTCGGTGGGCTTAACGAAGATATATATCGTCGCCTCAAAGTCAAAACCTCGTATGTCAAAATTCACAACTTTTCAGGAAACCCAAAAAACTTAGTATAATTTGCTGTTATGATAATTTTGGTACAGGGTATTGTCATATTGAAGGCCTGGATAAGAGTAAAATCCTGAATAAATTAAATTTTAGTTTTTTCTTGTTTTTTTCTTTGTAACCGCAAAAATAGTGAGATACGAGTTTTTCACTATTAATTTTGGACTTCCGAGATTTTCTCACTGCAAAGTGAACAATAAAAATTGAACAAATTAAGAAAGAAAGAAACATTTTAATCTGGTAATCGGTAATTATAACAAATAATACACAAAATACAATAAACATAATATTTTTTCGACTTAGATTGAGTGCTAAGGTTGGATGAAAAAACGTATAAAAAAATTAATGAAGTAGAGAATCATAAAATCCATGATAATCTTGATGAATGACCTTTTTCAAAGACTGAAGATGATCATATTTATCACCTTTGAGATGCAATGCAGCTTTGTATAGTTTCTTTACAGTTCCCGTATTATTTGACATTCTGTGGAGAAGGAGAGACCACTCATCATCAAACCTCAATTTGAATTGTATCCCACTGTCAGCTGAATATTTAAGGGCTACTAAGTCAGTTACACAAGGATCGCCGGTCTTGACACCTGGACGTATAGTCTTATAATATTTAATTTCGTCATAGCTGTTGAAGAAACTGTGATCAACGTACTTCACTTTGTATGGTCCTTTAGAGTTTCGACGAGCTTGTTCAATGATCTGAACGTAATTTGAGGGCGAATGAACTTCTCTATTTTTTTTTACGCATTTCGATGGTGGAATGCACGCTGTCGCATTCCATCTGAGAATGGCCCTTAGTAAGATATTTTTGAACAATATCGTTGGTTTCATTCATTATGCAGTAATGTTGCAAAGCATTAGCTAAGGTTACGTTCCTATTCTGAGCACAACAGCCATCACTATAAAAGATTTTTAATTTGTCTTTATCATCTCCGGCAATTTCATTGTTGATATAATCTGTTAGACATGGGGCAAAACAATTAGCATCCATTCTCCCCTCCCCTTCATGCCATACATAGCATACGACAGCATCACTACCCAAATTGTAAATGGTAAAGTTATGGCAAGCTAATTTTTGTTTAAAATAAATCATGCCAGTTGGCAAAAATGGCACAAACTGCACCGCCTGTACATCCATAGTGAATGCAAGTACTTTCCCAGCGACGGCATCGTCTTTGTCTTTTTGTTTTTCCTGACGAGCTCGTTCTTTTTGGTTGATGTGGAAGTTATATTCATCTAGTCCAACATTATTTAGTTTGAAGCTAAAACACAAGTCACATTGATATTTTCGTGGATGGTAGATGTCAATATTCAAATGTTTCATTTCTGATGTAAAAACATCTTTGCTCGCGGCAGAATTTTCTCCCACTTGTGCTTTGTATACATTGTACACCTCAGTGTGTGATTTAAAGATAGTTTCCACGTATAGTTTAGTGGTTGTCGATCTACAATAATGTGAAGGTAGTTTCGGCAACTTCTCCAAAAATTCTTTTTTTTGAACTCTTTTTTGTTTATCACAAGGGTTTACTTTTATTTGGGCACTTCCTCGAGGAATCTACTATCCCAGAGTGATTACTATTTTTTACCCAGTTTAAAACTGTCCATTCTCCTAAGGCGAATGTTGAGAGGAACATTTTTTTGCAAACGGGAAGTACTTTGTCGTTCACTTTTAAATGATAAAATAAACTGGTGTTGCGGCGTGATGTCTTCTTAGTCGTTTTTTGTAAAGTTGTAGACCTATTTACCAAAGTCGCCACAAGCACTTTTCTCTGACTCCAGTCCATTTCCTCCCAAAACCTAGTAAATAATTATTTTCTTTCATCGTTCGTTATGGAAACGCATTGTCTTTTTCCTTTAGACTTTAGACACTTGCCTGAGTTGCATCTCTCCTTCATGATCTGTGCACTTCTTTTAACAACTGTTTTCGATCCATCTCTGTGTTTTTTTTTGTGCTTCATATTCCTCTCCCTTTCTTCTGCGTATTTGAGCACTATTTCTCTTCCAAGTAGTGGGATTTCCTTGTCGTTTTTTTGGCACGTTTCTTTTTTAACTGATTATCTACAGTCCCGTTTTGATCTTCTAGTACTTCTTCATCGTGGTATGTTTCTGATTGGGATTCGTCTTCTGAGCCATTACTGGGGTGAAAGCTAGATCCAGAATCTTGGAAAGGGTCTTCATCGGTGTCCTCCTCATTGAAATTATTATTATTATTTGTGACTAAACTTTGATCAACGCATATTGAAATGTTCTGTGATATTTTTTGATCAATCTCTATAGCTGCAGACGGATTAACGTTACAACACAGTTCAACGTGTGAAGAAAAATTCGTGCCAGATCCAAATTTTTGTGAATTTCGTTGTGTCACTACAGCTGATGGAACCGGTTGACTCTCGCAAGAAGAATCCTGAGGGCTTTGTAGTGCCATAGCTAATATTTTACTAGCACGAGACGCCTACAAACAATAAAAAAAAACTTTAAATCGGTTTATTAAAAACTCGTAATTCATCAATGCCGGTTTATTTTTACAGTTGCAAAATCTCGTATCTTGATTTTAAGCCGTTTAAGTTGTTTGCTATACTCATAATAAATTGTAACTATTAACCTCTGGTGCTTAAAAAACTTAGTTTTAGTAGTTGTAATAAATTTGTTCAAATTGTTACAACATTATGTGCCGTTTACTCTCAAAAATTTAGCTTCTAACCTCACTTTTTTCTACTTTAAAAACTAACACATTTCTCATGCATAAAAATTTATAAAACATAGAATTTTACTTACCATATCTTAGAGCTCCTTTCTGACCAACTACCTATTTAAATCAGACACAATATCGACACGGTGATTCAAAGTGTATAACAATTCTGTTTTTCTTAAAATGAGATACGTGTTGTGTGCTTCATTCGAGATACGAGAATTTCAAATAAATTTGCGCAGCCGCATTCTATCTAAATATCGAGATCCAAGTATTTGCCATGTATGCGCTATAGTATTCTATAACCTGCAAGACTCGTAACTCAAAAAGAGCAAAATTCGAGATACGAGGTTTTGACTTCGAGGCGACGATATAGATAAGTTTGGGGTACTCAAATAAATGTACGAAATCTCTAAAAATATGGATATATTTAAAATATCATCTAGGTAAAAGAATTGTAGATAGCAGGTTTAGATTCGAACTAGGTACTCTTAAAGGACGTACATATGTGGAAAAAAATGAAGGGGGACGATATGTTGCCCATTAGTGGAAATGTAATTATTCAAATTTGTGGTACTTTAAAAATGAAGAAAAACCAAATGTCAACTTTGGCGGTCTGTATCTAGGAAAATAGAAGGAATAAAAATATGAAATTTTTACAGTTTATAGACAATTCATCCTGAATCAAAACGTCATAAGTATATGGTGATAGTATTAACAGTTTGGGAGGGATAGGTAATATAATAGGACCATGTCATTTTCGATCTGCAAATATTGGCAAAAAGTTCAAAACAAGGGTTATAGTATTCAAATTAGTGTTTCTTGGGGTTGTTTTAGGGTAGTTAAATGTAGTTTAGAGGTAGAAAAATCAAAAATTGGAGGTTTTTCAAATATTATAAATAATCGAGTTTTTATTGTAAAGTTTTAATTAATCATTTTTCCTCATAGTTTCAAGTGGTGACGATTATAGTAGAATATTTTTATCACAAATGACATTTTTCCCTTTTTCCTCGTTGTATTCGTTGTAACCACTCGACCCTATGCTCACCTCACCATTATTTTTAAATGAAACTGTGGACATTATGGGCATTTTAGTTTCTTCTATAAAAATAGATTTCAAAAATAATTGATATAAAAATTTGCAAATATTAAATATAATGATTAATTTTCAAAAGATTATTAAAGAAATTTATAGTTAACAACATGACTAAATTACCAATCTTGAAACAATAAAATCATAGTGGGTTTTTTTCTTTTTTTGATAAATTTTTTGAAAAAAAATAGTATTACAAAAGCTTTCGTCTGAAATAATGATTTCCAAACATCTCTGAAGTAGAGTTAAACTTGGCAACATAGCATATCGATAAATTTAGCTTTGGAATATTAAGGGCCAGTTTCACCATCTTCTGATAAATGTTTGATATTTTAAACGTAAGTTTTGTCCTTTCTTATTGTATGCCAAGTGACAAAGACAAAAGTAGTGAATAAGCTATCCCACACTTATGACAAGGTGGTGATACTTGCCCTAATTGTGAAACAATTAATTTACATATCTAGCATGAAAGGAGCACTAATTAAAGCATTTGCTGAAGTTATTCAAGAGCTTTGGTCTGAAGACGATTCAGACAGAGTGGTTAATACAGTATCATTGAGAAGTCAGATTCAGCGATTTACTTCAAGGTTCATGGGATACACTCAAAATGATGCACAGGAGTTTCTTCGTTACCTATTAACAGGACTTCACGAAGATGTCAACAAGGTATATGAAAAACCAAAGCCCATATTAACAGAAATTGATAACAAACTTAGTGACATTGAGAAAGCACAAGAATCTTGGTTAAGATATTCGAGAATAGACAACTCCAAGATTGTCGATAACTTTGTCGGTCAATTAAAATCAACAATCAAGTGCACACACTGTGGTCACTGTTCAGTTACCTACTATCCTTTTTGGGATTTATCCCTTCCGATACCACAAAGAACAGGTCAATTACGACTTTCTCAATGTTTAGATTCGTTTACAAGAGAAGAAACACTCGACGGTGATGATAAACCAACATGTTTGAAATGTAAGGAACGAAGACGATGCACTAAATCATTCTAAATTCATAAATTTCCGAAAATATTGGTTATTCACCTGAAGCGCTTTTTGCAAACAGAAAGATTTAGTGGAAAACCTTGATATGAACCATTACGCGGCTGATAATGGGACACCTTGTATGTACAACCTCTACGCTATATCAAATCACAGTGGAACCACTTACAATGGTCACTACACAGCATATTGCCGACATCCCTACACGGGACAGTGGCACGAATATAACGATTCAAGGGTGCTATTAATATCGTGGAAATTTTTAGTCAGTGGAGAAGCATATGTTTGTTCTCTTCTATGAACAATATGACACAAAGTCCCACCTTTAAGTTTAATAATGTTTTTATTTTTTTTATTAGTTTTTAAAATTGTATATTTTCATTGGGAACCAATGTCTTATTTGGTTTTTTTGCAAAATTTATTTATATATACATTGTATTAATCACAATATTTAATATATTTGCGTAAATTAATTTACATTACATACATTATTATGACTGCATAAAAATTTAAACAAAATAAGTTAACCTCCTTAACTCAAAACATCATTAAAATTGAAATTTTTTTAATATTATACTAAAAATATGTATTTCTTTGTTTACAGATTAAAAGATACTACAAATTTAAAGTGACACACGCCAATGTTTACGACGGACTGATGCCCAGTAAAGAAAAAAATATTTTCGAACAAAATATTTTAACAGTACAACCAAATAGGGATCAATTGGGTAGAAGAATTTTAATAATAGAATTAGGAAGTAAGTAAATCTAATTTATTCAAATAATATTATGGTGTGATTAAATATGGCAACAACTTTCTTTTTACACCGTATTATATAACTTTATGTACAGGATGATTCAGATTACAGAGGAATCATTTTTATCAATCTTGAGCTCACACATTAGACATTCTAGTATATCTACTCTTCTAATTTAGTATAATCTTATTTTTCCCTTATCAACCACAGAACTAACTATGTGCTATTGAGTTAGGGAAATATGGTTGGTATAAAAGAAGAATTACACTAAAAATACAAGGGTCGAACGATATATAAATTGGTAGACTTTTTTTATCAAATTTTCGCTGTAATTCGTTTTTTTATTGCTGGAACGGAAACAATCGCCAAACTATAATTTTTTATTGACTTTTAGGTTATATATATACATACATATATAGTGATAACTATTTATTTTTTGTTCAAGCTTAACATACAATATTTAAATTAAAACAATCAATCTACAAGGTGTTAAGATAAGGTGTTTTACATCGCTATTAATTTGTCATGTTTTCACTTTCTGATTAACTATAATCAAATCATTGATGTTAACATTCAATTAAATTAAGGATTAAACAAAATATCAGAAGTTGTTTTTTTTTGATTTAAACAATATTAATGAATTGTAATTAATTTGGTATGAATGTTATTCCTAGTTTCATGAAAAAATACCAAGGGACAGCTAATGAAAATAACTGAAAAAAACCGAATTTATAGAGATGGGACATTTTGGAGGAATAACAGTTTTTCAAAGAAATTCTAATGAACTATAGCAAATACGGGGGTCGAACGATGTTATTATAAAGTAATTGGAAATGTAACGGTAATAAAAAAAAAGAAATTTGTAGAGATGGGAACTGTTTTAACTATTTTACGAGTAATAAAAAGACGTTTATAAAATTCCAACATCTTTTTCTCGAATATTTTTGTTAAATTTTGTAGGGATCAGAATCCCGGTAAATAAATTGTTCAAACTTGTTAACTGTGGTGTTAAGGTAAAAGAGGATAAGTCAATAAACACAACTTTTCACCAGAGGCGAATAAAGAAAAATATTTTCTAATTAAGAATACAAAAGGTATATAGTACAAATTTATAATTATTTTTGTCTGACAATATTGGCTCTTGTTTATCATAGTTTTAAAATTTGTTTTTATTTATTATTAATTAAAATAATTGACATGTCTCGTTTTTCCGTAACATGAAAAAATTATACATAATGTTCATATTATTGACTTGTCTCTTTATGTTATATTCATTTTTGTTTGGTTTTACTTATTAATCATGGTTTTAATTTTTTTAAGAATTTTGAAAAAGGATTCAATTTAAATTAGTATATTAATTGCAATAGTCAATAGGGTTTGCTTACAAATTAAAAAATACTAAAAACCTAAACATCATTTTAGTCTTCAATATCGGGATCTATGTCACTTGCGCTTGTACTTACTTGTTTGTAATTGATTGTAGAAGTCATGGCAACTACTGTCAACTAAGTGAAGAATACTTAACAGGTCTTTCTTTTTTTCCTGACTTATGGGCACTTGCCCCTCATAACATTTCTCATGATTCAAAGATACATTTGCTTTGCCTCTTCGTCAGAAAGAACGGTCTTGAAATTTGTTTGTGGCATCTAATTTTGTTTTAAATTTAATTACACTCGATTCGTATTGGCCACTATATCTGAATCATGCCATACGAATTTCTCACCTTATGAATCTACTTTTCGTAGCTGCAATGGCCCTTTAAACAATTGTGCGAAATTCAAAAACATATCGTTTGTCATTATTATGACGGAAATATTTTTACTTGTGATTCATACTAGATTAAACCAATCTCTCGGTACATGTATAGCCATGTCAGTCCTTTTTTTCTTTGTTTCGATTTGGGCATCATGTTCAGCTTTATTAGAACCCCATACAAGTATATCATCAATATATGTATCTGCTCCTTCTATGTTGAAAATATTCTTGAATCTAGTTTGAAATACCTCCGGGGCTGACTTAATCCCATAAGGTATTCTTTTAAATTTATATCTCCCAAATGGAGTACCAAATGTGTATAAGTTTGAACAAGCCTCGTCTAATGGAATTTGGTAAAATCCTTGTGTAGCATCTAATGTAGAGAAAAGTTTTGCGTTTGATAACTTGCTAGTAATTTGATCTAAAGTGAATTGTTCAATGTTATTTATGCCTTTCCTATTTTTCTTTTTATAACAGACGGAAGCAAAATGATTTACTACATTACAGTAATTACAGGTCTTTCCATATGCAGGACATTTATTTATTTTATGTTCCTTGCCACCACACTCTTGACAGTTTTTAATTAATCTCTCACTTGTATTTGAATGTAGCACACTCTTGGGTTTGTCATTCTTTCCTTCTTGGAATTTCTTACTTAATACATCCACCGTTGTTGAGAAAAAGTACTACTACTTGCACCTGCACCCATAACATCGCTACGGAATTTTGATGTTTCAATTACATAGCAAAGGTCAATAGCTTTTATCCAGGGTCAGTCCATCTTCTTGTAATAGTCTTTCTCTTACATTATTATTTCCTATTTCGCAAATAATCATGGTAATTATTAGACTATCTGTTAAATTATCGAGTTTACACCTAGATGCCTTCTTTTTAAGCTCCATAATGAAATTCTCAGTTGACTGTTCAGCCTCTTGCCTGTAGCTAAAAAATGTGTATCTTTCGTATGAAGTGTTTTCTTTGTCTTGAAAATGTTCGTCGAATTACTTGAACAATACATGTAATTTGTCTTTATCGTCTTCTTGAAATTTAAAAGTGGAATATATTTTGAATGCTTCTTCCCCAATATAATGAAGTAGTTGTGCACATTGAGTTTTCTCGTCCTTTTTATTTACTTCGGATGCAATTAAGTAATTTTGGAATCTTGCTTTTTTCCACATCTTCCAATTTTCTGAAGTTTTGCCGGTCAATGACAAAGACATTATTCCTCTATTGTCACCCATTTTTAATTCAGTAATTTGTTCTCGTAATTTGAAATTAGTAATTATTAAGTAATTTCACTTCGCGTCTACTGATTGCGCCATGTTCTGTTGTTATACTTTCTAAGTAAATTATTTAATAATATCCTTTTTACCTTAATAGATATTTATGTTTAGTATCGTATCATGCTAGTAACTCATTTCTTAATATATATGACTTATCCCCTTTTACCGTAACACCACAGAAATAACAATTTAGCTTTATTTAATTTTTCATAAAAATACAATTCGCACAACACAAAACATAAGATTCTTCCAGAATCACCAATGACATCCCCCCCTAAAGTTCGCTAAAATGTCTTGTCAAGTGATAAAACAGAACACTACGTAAAGCCGGGTTTACACTAGACTGTAAATAAGGCCAAATTTACAATGGACATTAATAATCAATATGACTACAATTTATTATTTTTTCTGTTCAGAAAAATGGAAAACAGACGAAGTATCATTAGACGAAGTGTACAAAGGTTGCGTATTGTTCCTCGAAGCTGCCATGTTAGAACCAGAGACTCAAGTATGCGGTGCCATCGTAATTTTCGACATGCTCGGTTTAACTTTATCACAAACAACCAAATTCACACCGAGTTTCGCCAAAAGAATCGTCGATTGGTTGCAGGTAAGATAAATCGTTTTTAATTATAATATTATGTCAAAATATGGTTATTTGTATGTAGTATAATTGCGTAATTCATTGACACCATAAAAACCAGTATATTATGTAAATGGAATTTTTTACCTTCGATATCGAGGTGATAAATTAACAGGTTATTTTAGAAATGTCGTTAATAAGCAATTAAGTCGTTTAGATTTTTTCTACGTACTTATAATTTTTTACATACAGGGTGTATTAGAAGTGTCGTTAAAAATAAATTGGATGTTTTCTACGTACTAATAATATTTTTATATAGTTAGAAATGTCGTCAAAAAGTAATCATAGTATTTCTAATGTGAATGTGAATCGGAATTTTTATCTTGATCTTGACTTATTTTTCAGTACATAACCTCAACTATTTTCACGTGATTCTGATTCTGCGCTAAATAAAACCACGCTAGTTAATACTATTCGTATTTCAACAATTTCCTATTTAAACTGACGTCTTTTTTTAAATCTCCTTGAATTAAATCTTATTACATTGTTTTCTTTTAATCTAATGCAATTATCAAATTATTACTTCATGTTCTTACAATAATACCCATTAATTATTCTAATCACATATATGTGTACATAATTCCCTTTAACTAATTTTAGTCACATCTCCTGAAATACAGTCATGTTAAGACACACTGAGAATAAAAATGGAATTCTATTACTTTCCATGCAATTATAACGAAATAAGTTTGAAGCAATACAAATTATTTTTAATTTCACATAAGGTAATAATAATATAATAACATTTTTAATGACTTACAGCAAAAAACTATATTATACAAGGTTACCCGCAAATTAGAGAAAATATATAATTTATTTTATTTAGCGTATGGCACTAAGACACTGATTAGTTTATACATACTTGTCTCTCGGGATAGTGGTATATTTGATATTCATTTATACTCGTATACCATCTTATGGCTTCAGTAAGTATTTCCATATCGGTTAGAAACTTCTGTTTAGGATATGGATGCCATTTGAATGTATTGTAAATATGTACCCATAAGACGTTAACTATTTGGTTACATCTGATTTGTGAGATAACTCCGGGTGTTTTGGCTTTGTACATTGACATCTGCGGGGGTACTATGGTACTATTATTGTTTTAAATAATTTCTAATACGTAAGAATCGCTGTAGCGTTATTTGTTGAGAAGTTGGGTTATGTTGGAATTCAATACGTCTTGTCGCTTGTCGTTTCGCACTGGGAGCAGTCGGGATCTCTGTCTATTGCTGTTTGACTTTACGAGTCATAGACAATACATTATGATGACATGACATGACGTAGATGACATGTGAACTTTTATTGTAAATATTTTTGGGTTTACTCGACTTTATGTCTTAAGCGGATTGTGATTCTATAATCTGTGGTTAAGACTAATTCCTGTCAGCTAGATTGCTATTGGTTGGAAAACTTACTCGAGTGTGCGTTGTAGGAAGAAGTTGAGTTGCAGGAGTTATTGGCGCATCCTCGAGTTTTGACTATGTTTCGAATCTGAACTCCAAGATGTCCACATGATTGTCAGTAAGTTCTTAATTTATATGTGGTATTTGAAACCATCACAGTGGGGGAGATAAATAAGGACTGTGTAAATTTATTCGGGAATCTGTATTTTTTGGAGATTTTGTGGATTTTGACCATTTTTTGGAAACCACGCTACCTGAGGATTACCGTTTTTCCTGGAGGAGTACCTTTTTTCCTTGGATACTTACCTTTTTCTTGGAGATATGTCGAAGATAAGGGGATGAGATGGGGTGGATTTAATTATTTATATATATGATAAATTAATCCATCAAGAGAAAGGAAATCAGCATAGGATGAAACAGGTATTATTGCACTAGAATTAATTTAAAACAAACATCCAGTATATTGTTATGTAGTAAAACAGCATTATCATATAAGCTATTTCAATGATCTAAACACATAGGCATCAATAACATAAATTTCAAATAAAGAACTAGAGCAATTATAAAAACAAACTGTAATTGTCATGCAACATACTGTATATAATAATATTTACAATAATTATCTTTTAAAGTGCGCGGAAATTTAAGTAACAAGTGATATTGTGAAGATTTGCCAGAAAAATGTTTAATAAACCAACAATATAAAATCTTTATCTTTGATTGGTTATCCATGACATAAGACATAATAATACTAAAGCAATTTAAGAATTTCATAAGAAAAATCAAGACACCATATGTTATATAAACTTATTAGAGTATAAACAGTTTGATAGCAACGGAGGTTAGCAACGAAATTTATTGAAAACGATTGAAGGAGATCGATATTTGATTAAAATGGAAGAAGACATGTAAAAAAATTTGAGAAACTAAAATAGAAATTAACAGGGAAAAATTAGAAAGTTTCTTGAAAGGACCATATCAAAACCTCCAAAGGAATTAACAATATACAAATAACCCAAAATAATGCATTACAAGACATGCAAATTGGAGATACGATGAATGAAATGGATACCTGTAATACATTATGTGATATATTAACTGAATTGGACACAGATAAGTTATTTCATTTATAATTTCTTTTGCGTTACAATAAACAACTGAACTTACTAATATTTTATGTGTTTGAACGTTTACAAACATGGTAGTTTATTCGTTTAGTTATAAGTATAGTTAATATAAACTTACCTGTTTTTAGTATTAGTCACAGTTTACAAAGATATCTTTGAAGAAAAGCTTGATGATTTAGTCACACAGTATATAGTCAGTAACATTATAATTCTTCATTTCCCTTTCAGAGTAACTAGATAAATTCACTATTTGATATAATAACTATTTGAAACATTAACTATAAACATTTATTATAGGTTATAATTATGTTTACTTATGAATAATATACATACTACCATAGATAAATAGTTTTAATACTACTAAAATCATCAAGTAATATTTTAGATTGAGTCGTTATTTGTTTTCATTTTTCATATCACATATCTACGTTCTTTATTTGATATTATAAGCAAGTAAGAGATGTCGATATTTTTTTTATATCTTAGCATTAAATTCAGAAAACATTCTATGTTGTTTAAATTAGACAACCAATAATACACCATTCAATATACGGGTGGATTATAGTTGAATGAAGCTAGTGCCGGACTCACCCATTATAAATCAAAACTAAAACAAATTTTAAATAGAGTCTCAATAGTCGGGAAAATAACATTTATGTTTAGAAACAAATCATAATCAGTGGCGCAACATAATAAATTTAAAACTAAAGAGCATTCATCATAGTACAAATAATTTATTAAGAGTTAAAAAAAAGACTAGGAAAATAAATAATATAACAATTTTGATGAACCCAAATGCGTGGCAGATGACAATTTCTGTATTTATATATTGATAAATAATAATCTACAACAATATATATATATATATATATATATATATATATATCCTTGTTATGTAACATTTTTTTTAAACTCATGTCGAATCACTGAGTTACAGTAGATCGCCTTAGTACCAAAGCTATCCCCTGAGTGAAGGTTTGTATTATATTTTGCGTTGATGACGTATGTTATATTCTAGCTAAGTGTAAGCACATGTATTGGTGCTCTGTATAGCCCAGTTACTTTTCGCTTAATTTTTTTATTACTTAATAGCTAATTCAATGACTTGACAGATGTTATAGTCCAGTCATTTTTCAATTTTTTATGTATCTTGCTAAATAGTATCAATAATTGTTAGAAGCATTTAATTTGTTAAGGAAATTTCAGTTTGTGTCATTTATTATTTTTGTTAGTCACCTATTACAGGATCATAAAACACGTTGGTAAGTTTAGAAATCTGTTTTCTTTATTGTTTCCTATTTATTTGTTAGGTTTAGGACAGGACGGACATTTTGGCCGAGCAGAAACCTGACTGGCGCCCATTTTATTTGATAACATACCGCATATCTCATAGCACTCACTCTCACTCACCGACTAAGTGAGTTGACAGCCCGAAAGATTGTCACCGGGGACAGCTGGACTTACCTGTAGCCTATAGGGTCGATACTAGTGAAGCTAGTGACCAATTTGGGTGGTTAGTGTTGATTCAATTTCTTCATATGAGAAAGGGTGTACGTATTCAGTGTTCGTATCTTCCTTCCACAGAGTTCTCAGTTCCCGTGTGTGTGTTTTGCTGCTATGTGGGAAGCTACGGTATTTGGGGACACATTTGTTTTTTGTCTTTCGACAGGTGCTCCTTAGTAGGGACCATGCTTGGCGGCTTCAGGTCTGGAAATTTAGTCTTTCTAATGTTTCTGTCCATTTCTTTTGCCTTGCAACATCGAGGCTATGGAGAAGCTCATCTGCCACCTCTTGATCACCAGTTTGAAGGATGTTTTAGTAGAGGTCTTCGCTGTTTTGAGACCACCCGGGAATATATTCTTTGCGATATCCTCTAGGGATGCACTTCTCACCGGTGCTTGTTACTGCTCCAATAAATCTGCCGTAATTTTTGCTGATTGGTGTTATTTATCTAAGTCTTTCCCAGTTAGTTAGGAAGTTTCATCTCGGGCGGGGTATAGAGGTCATGATTGGTATTTGACGACTGTCTCTATGATATTGGACAGTATTGGCTGTGGGAGATGTCGCATAGTACATGTTCTGGTGGTTGGCGGTGACTGGTTATTACCGTTATATTTCTGCTTCAACTCTGCAGATTTGAAGGTATTTTGGTCTTTCACATATAGAGAATTCCCAGTGGCCATCTCCATCCCAGGGATCCCAAAGCACTCCGGCCAATTACATTACTTTCGGAACTGGCCAAAATTCTTGAACGGCTTATCTTGAATAAAATTTTCTCGCTACATTGTGAGCGCACATTCTTCAGTAACATGCAATATGGCTTTCGTAAAGCACGGTCAACCGTGCAAGCAGTGTCTACATTAACTTCACATATCAGGCAAGCACAGAAACACAGTCTAGTTCTATTTGTCGATATAGCGAGAGCCTTCGACAACCTGTGGTGGCCGAGCGTTATTAAACAACTTGACAGGAAGCAAGTACCCGGCTCGATTTTGTATCTCATGAAAAGCTATTTGAGTAACAGGAAGGTTAGATACCAGGCCAATTACACTGTAACAGAAAAGCGGTGCACAAAAGGCTGTCCCCAGGGGCCAGAGCCGAATTGGAAAAAACTGTTGATCATGCATGGGGACTCTGGTGGAATGGGCGCTACAAAACAAATTAACCATATCAAAAGAGAAAACTAAATACTTTGTAATTTCGAACTTATCTCGCAATAGAAATCCAGTGGTTAGGATGCAAGAGAACCCCATACGCAGAGTAACGCACATGAAGTATCTAGAGATAATAGTTGATGAGAAACTGCACTACGGGGAGCACATTATGTACATCAACGAAAAAGTAAGAAACATATTCCAAGTTCTAAGGAGGTATACCTATAGAAACTGGGGCTAAATCGAAAGATTACAGGACACGATGAAAACAATTTATCTGCGCGCAATCATTCCCATCCTTTCGTATGGGATTGAAATATGGGGCCATAGAGTAGCAAGAGTGGTGAACAAAAGAGTATTTCGCACTACACAAGCTATATGTTTAAGAGCAATGCTAGGCGCATACCGTTCAACGCCTAGCGAGTCTATGTGCATTTTGTCACAATTACCTGCACCTTCAGCAAATGGAGGCACTGGCAGCGCTTAAGAAGACTGGGAACGCGTACCTTCTTGGTACAAGAATAAACAGCGAAGAACTCAGATATTGGACGGTGGTGCAACTTGAAGTCCATAGAATAGTTCTCGACAAATGGCAAGAAGAGTGGGACCACTCCGACAAAGGAAGATACTTGCACGAAACAAATGTATTGGGTAATCTTATTATTGAGGAAGAAACCAGAGTAACACTAACAATGTAATGGGCATTCAGCCATAAAAGGTACATTGTACCTACAAATTTGATAGGCAAACCTATATAGGTTTAGATCTGTATAACTAGTTTAGATATCTCTAGGCTTAGCGGGTCGTTGTGGATAATTTTCGTGGTTTGGGATATTAGATTAAATTATGCTACATAATTCTAACCCTTAAGACCCGTACGTAGATACTTTAAATTTAGATACATTCAACGGCCTTCTAGTTCCAGTATTAGTACTCGTATGTAACTAACATTAAGTTTAAATGGCATGATCTGGCAATATTGCGAGCAGGAGACCAAGGGTTAATCATAGGGACCCTGATGAAATAATGCCTAAGACCTAGCTTAGGCTCGCAGTCTCGCCATAATCAGGCACAGAAAGATGTCTTGGTATAAAAATAAAGATAGTGGCCCCTCCTCTTTTCCTCATCCTCTTGAAAGCAACTGGTCATGCTGGGCCAGGGGTGTGTGGCGGGATCTTCCCCTTCCTTTCCATTTTTTTTGGCCATCTCCTGCAGTTTCCACCTATGGAATATACATATACCAAACATTTCGTCAACCATGTCTTTTCCTCCTTTTGTGAAGTGCTTTTCATTATCACCATCATTAATATTTGCAACATCAATATTTTCATCGGAATCTTCTTGAGAACGAATATGATCTCTCTCCACATCATCATCACTGTCTGCGCCGCCCAAAATGTCCTTCTCGTCGTCTTCAACTTCTGCCCAAAGGTCCATGAGACGCTGCTGGTTTCTTTCGTTCAATTTTAATTTAAACTACACTTTATACTTATATTTAAATGGCTTAATAATTTTATAACGGTAGAACCCAGGTGGGGTGTAATAAACCCCATGGCGGGATCTTCCCCTTCCTTTACATTTTTTTGGCCATCTCCTGCAGTTTCCACCTATGGAATATACATATACCAAACATTTCGTCAACCATGTTTTTTCCTCCTTTTGTGTAGTGCTCTTCATTATCACCATCATTAATATTTGCAACATCAATATTTTCATCAGAATCTTCTTGAGAACGAATATGATCTCTCTCCACATCATCATCACTGTCTGCGCCGCCCAAAATGTCCTTCTCGTCGTCTTCAACTTTTGCCCAAAAGTCCATGAGACGCTGCTGGTTTCTTTCGTTCAATTTTAATTTAAGCTACACTTTATACTTATATTTAAATGACTTAATAATTTTATAACGGTATAACCCAGGTGGGGCGTAATAAACCCCATGGCAATTTACAGACGTCTACTACTACGAACTTCAAACCAGCACTAAATCGAAAGATAGTGTTCAAGATCAAACTTATTTAGGAAGCTATAGTTAACCATACATACGTACGTGCATTTTTAGAAAACATTCAGTGATATTTAGTACGAGTGGGGTGTGTTAAATGTGATACCAGGTTAAATGTGGTAAAAGGTTTGTTCCAACTTCATTGAAAATCGTTCAGCAACAGTCACGCTCATGCGCAGTACTAAAACAGTAACACGTTTTACTTTTCCACCCAACCTTTCTATATGCGAGAAAAGTATTGGTTTACCCCAAAAAAGTTGGAATTTTGAAATTTTTTTTTGAGTTATTTTCACGTTTTCCATCAACAACAACACGAAAAAACGGTTTTTAGAAAAAAAATCCTGTGTGTATGTCGTCGTCGTTGTCGCCGGCCACTTTTCCTTACATGTCTTGTTAGCACGATACAGCCTCCGGAGTGCAATAAGTCAGCAATTTTATGATTGAATATTGTTAAGAACATGTCACAGATCAACCCTATTGATTTTCAGTTCACCAGAGCCAGTACAACGGGTGCTATGGTACTTGAAGTACGACATTTTGTCATTTTTTGAGAAACTTAAGTTTGTTAGCACGATACAGCTTCCGGAGTTCAACAAGTCACCAGTTTTGTGATTGAATATTATTCAGGATATCAGACTGATAAACCCTATTGATTTTCAGCTCACCAGAGCCAATACAACCGGTGCTACAGTACTTTAAGTACGATATTTTTGGAGAAGTTTCAGTTTGTTAGCACGATACAGCCTCCGGAGTATATACTCGTACAAGTGACCAATTTTATGATTGGATATTATTCAGAGCGTCTCAAAGATGAACCCTATTGATATTCAGCTCACTAAAGCTAGTACAACGGGTACTATGGTACTTGGAGTACCAAATTTTTGTCATTTTTGGAGAATTTTCAGTTTGTTAGCACGATACAGCCTCCAAAGAGTATACGATTGATCAATTTTATGATTGAATATTGTTCAGGGTATCTCACAGATGTACGCTATTGATTTTCAGTTGACTAGAGCGAGTACAGCGGGTCCTATAAATCCAGGAATACTGAATTTTTGGTTATTTTTGGAGAAATTTCGGTTTCTTAGCACGATACATCCCCCGAAGTGTATACAAGTAACAATTTTATGATAGAACATTGTTCAGGGCCACAGATGCGGAAAAGTTAGTTTTAATCTTTAAAACCGTTTATTTAGTACTGCGCATACTTTCCTAGTACTGCCCATGAGCATGACCGTTGCTGAACGGGTTTTAATGAAGTTGGAACAAACCTATAGTCAGCGTGTTTGCAACATACGATTTTAAAAATATTCGTCTTTATCTTCGGAATATATAAGGTTTATATTTCGATATTTCATCAACTTTTCTATAGTCAGCTACGTAGTTGTGTTCTACGGAATTCAACCAACGAAAATAAGAAATGAGCACAATGTTGTGAACAGGAAACTGAAGCACAAGGGATACATAATACTTCGATAAATAGTCCATTACAAGCAAGGCACACTAAACCAGACAGAAAGGCACGTCACACAACATGTTGTGACGTGTGTGTTCAGAACTACCTTACATCTACAATAAATAATCTCTTATTTTCTTACCCGATTGTCAGCCCTCACAACACACTACATTTCATAATATATGCTCTCCATTACTAAGATTTTGAGGTTATATTTGAATACATTTCACAGTTACTGCCAGAAACGTGTCTGATCACAAGAAATATAAAATGAAGTATTGAACTTATTTTCTAACCAAGTATTAATTATTTTATCGGTTTTGTAACTACGATAGAAACATTTGCGTATTCTAAACAAGGTATTATTTAGAAATATTATTCATTTATGGTTATAGTGTTGAGTTTTTTCATTGTATTGTTTTATATCTTCTGGGAAATGATTTAGTACCGCCACTGTTCGCAGTGTTGAAAACTTTCCCCCTAAAGATATTTCAAAACTCACTAAATTCAAATCAACCAAGTATTTGTCATTTTCAATTATAATAAAACAAATTAAAATTTGTATTTAGTAATATTAACACTAGTTCAAATAACAAATGATGATAACCAAGAATGAAATAACTTTATTATAATTGTGTAAAATAATGGTATAACAGAGAAGTTTATTATTCGGAATCCTATCAGAGAATGTTGTTAATGTTCGCCTCATCGACCCCATCGTCCCCGAAAAACATACCGTCCTTCAGTCTAGGTATAAAAATGTTATCGCACCTTTCAGATAACGAAACCCAGACATTTGGTATTTTTCGTGAACGACCGTACCAGGTGATTACAGTAATAATACAAACATAACACAACCGTATTATAATTAAATCAATATCTGCCTTAAATCCTATAATAGTCCAGGAGGAATCGGCGCATAAGTACCGAAAACTATTCCACCTCTATTTTGTTATGCGATCCTCTTTGAATTGCCCTACTGATGATATAAATGCATGTTGCCTAGTGCCATATTGTTTAAACCGAAATTGTTTAAACAATTGGAAGAAATTGTTATTTTTCAACCGGACAAATTTTTTTTATATTCTTTATTGAAATACAAATAAAAAAGGTCCTATGACTTTTCACGATAATATTTTTAGAGATATGAATTTTAAAAGGTTCGAAAAATCTCAAATTTGAGTACTTTTGACCCATGAAAAATATATTAAAAAAATAAAATAAAATAAATAATATTTTTTTTAAATTCTTTATACAATTGTTAATAATATTCTTAATAGAGATGTAAGAAAATTTCATTGTTTATACCTGTTTTTTAATTGTTAATTTCGCGCGCTCACAAGTATGCGTCGCTACCTTTAAGTATCGCCGTCTCTCTCTGACTCATGCGCTGCATACGGTCTCTCTATGTCCTGAATCATTATTAATTATTTATCTAAAAAACCATTAACTTTATAAAGATTGGTAAAGAGAGCAATGTTATTAATAATGAAATTGTCTACAATTTGTTTTTAACAAAAGTAATTTAAGTATGAATCGGAACATGTAATTAAAATTACTTTTTTGTTATTATCATAGTGATTTATGCATTTTTATCAACAATAATAAGATATAACAGTATTTGAAAAATTTTTGGAATCACAATTATATATAAATAATAAGCTTTTGCTTAAACATACATTTGGAAAAATGCATTGAATCCGGAATATAAAACATTAGATTTTGATGTTGGAAATGGGCTTTTGTTTATAAATTAAGGTATTAGCAAAGTATCATTCTCTAGTTTGTATCCGAAATTCGTAAAATCTAATGTTTTATATTCCGGATTCAATACATTTATCCAAATGTATGTTTTGAGCAAAAGCTTATTATTTATATATAATTGTGATTCCAAAAATTTTTCAAATACCATTATCTTATTATTGTTGATTAAAATGCATAAATTACTATGATAATAACAAAAGAGTAATTTTAATTACATGTTCCGATTCATACTTTTGTTGAAAACAAATTGTAGTCAATTTAATTATTAATAACATTGCTTTCTTTACCAATCTTGATGAAGTTAATGGTTTTTTAGATAAATAATTAATAATGATTCAGGACACAGAGAGACCGTATGCAGCGCATGAGTCAGAGAGAGACGGCGATACTTAAAGGTAGCGACGCATACTTGTGAGCGCGCGAAATTAACAATTAAAAAACAGGTATAAACAATGAAATTTTCTTAAATCTCTATTAAGAATATTCTATTGTATAAAGAATTTAAAAAAATTATTATTTATATTTTATTTTATTTTTTAATATATTTTTCATAGGTCAAAAGTACTCAAATTTGAGATTTTTCGAACCTTTAAAAATTCATATCTCTAAAAATATTAACTTTATCGTGAAAAATCATAGGACCTTTTTTATTTGTATTTCAATAAAGAATATAAAAAAATTGTCCGGTTGAAAAATAACAATTTTTTCCAATTGTTTAAACAATTTCGATTTAAAAAATATGGCACTAGGTTGCCCCATGGCAACATGCATTTATATCATCAGTAGGGCAATTCAAAGAGGATCGCATAAAAAAATTGAGGTGGAATAGTTTTCGGTACTCATGCGCCGATTCCTCCTGGACTATAAAGTATGAAGTTTTATATTTTTCTCCCCAAATTTAGAGAGAAAACCTCGAAGCTGGCATCACCGATCGACCATAGTCGCAGATGACCTTACCTGCTTCGTTCTCCTTTCCATTTCTTACTTGACTTGACATCTTATCGTCCTCGCACAGGTCCGGAGTGGCTCCCCGCGTTTTTCTTCTGTCTGTTTATTAATTGAAATTTTCTTTTGCAGGACAGTATGCCCCTCAGGATAAAAAATATCCACATCGTTAATCAACCGTATATTTTCAAAATAGTCTTCGCATTTTTCAAACCGTTCCTTAGGGAAAAATTGAGGAGCCGTATCATATTCCACGGAACAGATCGTAAATCGCTACAACAACACATAAGTCCAAAATGCTTGCCGGAGTGTTACGGCGGTACTTTGGATTTGCCCAGAATCAACGGTAATCAATGGTACGAACTGTTGATTATGTGCGATAAAGAATATGCTGGTAAGTACATTATTTTAAGTTTTGTAAGAGTAAGTATTAAGAAAAATTTATATTTTCAGCTATTAATTCGTATGGTTACAACAAAAAAGGGGAATTGTAAGTCGAAATAGAAGAAGAAAAGCCATCCATCTTGCAATAACAGCTACAATAATATCGATTTATTGTTTTTCGTAAAGTTAATATTTTTGTAAAAATGTTGCCAGTTTTTTACATATTTTTATTAATAATGAACGTAGCTCAAAAAAAATGTTGCTCTAAATATTTATCTCAAGATCGCAAAATTCAAACCAACGTCACTTGAATTAATTCGATTGAAAAAATCAGTCTTCCACTTTCAAACACAATAATTATACTGAAAAACCCACTTTGGTACTACTACTCCAGCTTCTCTCTTGTCTCGGACATTTAAGGCAGTCCTAGATCCTCTTAGGACTCACCTGACCAAAAAAATGCTCTGAGTAGTTTACCGACACTTGGTAGTACTACAGCTGCTTATTGTATCAATAATATTTTTTATTACAGATGATTTTGCTTGTACTGATTACAAAGGTACTATCTTTAAGCATTTGGACAGTTACAGTTCAGTCTTACACTTCCGAACGTCCTAAAAAACCAATTCCCCAATCACTTTGGTACTACTACTCCAGCTTATTTTGCTTCTAATGATTGCAGAGGTACTGCTTTTGAACAGTTAGAATTTTACAGAAGTCCTATACCTAGTTCTTATACCGTTTTTTGAAAAATATGAATACCTAGCCAAAAAAATTTCCATCCTGATTATTAATCAGCTGATTACTTAGGTACTATTTTAAAGCAATTGTACATTTACAATAGATATTTGACCTGCTTAACTGTGCCCTTCTATTATATTGTTCAAAAACATTATCACCTACTAAAAATTTTTTTTTGACTACTTTCCTGATACTTGGTAGTACTCCAACTGTTTTCTTCGGCATTGGAAAAACTTTTCACCTCTAGTTTTCTCGGAACCAAGTTGATTTTAGTAATGTTGCCCACATATTTTTTATTGCAGCTGACTTTGACACACTCGTACTACTTTTGAGCAGTTATATACTTACAGAAGTCCGATACCCCCTAGCTGGATAACGTTCCTATACCATTTCTTAAAAAATATGAACATTTATTCAAAAAATTGTTCTTCCCAATAGTTAACCAGCTGGTTTCTTAGGTTTATTGAAGAGACTTGCTTTTACTAATTACTTAGGTACTACTTTAGAACAGTTGGGTACTTACAGCAGACAAATGTTACCTTGCTGAACTGTGTTCTATTATATTGTTCAAACACATGATCAACCCCTAAAAAATTATGGACTACTTTTCTGGTACTTGGCGGTGCTTCCGCTGTTTTCTTCGGCATTGGAAAAAACTTATCACATAGTTATTTCGTACTTTTGAGAAGCTAATATTAGTACCGTTATCTACATATTTTTTATTACAGCTGATGTAGCTTTTACTGATTACAAAGGTACTACTTTTGATTCGTTAGACACACAGAAGTTATATATCCATCTGGATAACGTTCTTATACCATTTCTTAAAAAATATGAACATCTAGTAAAAAAAATGTTTTTCCTGAAAGTTAACCAGCAGATTTCTTCGTTATATAGAAGAAACTTGCTTTTACATATTACTTAGGTACTACCTTAGAGCAGTTGGACATTAACAACAGACTTATGCCCTGCTGAACTATGTCCTTCTATTATATTGTTCAAAAACATATTCACCAACCCCAAAAAAATGTTTTGTCTGCTTTCCTGGTACTTGGTAGTACATCAGCTGCTTTCTTCAGCATTGGAAGTTCAAACGTTTTCTTAACGAAACTGATTATTAGTACTATTGTCTACATATTTTTTTCTACAGCTGATTTTGCTTCTACTGATCACAACGGTACTACCTTTGTGTAATTAGACACTTACAGAAGTCCCATACCCAGCTGAATAACGTTCTTATACCATTTTTTTGAAATGAAAATTTCTTTATATTAATTATCCACTGATTTCTTCAGCATATAGAAGATACTTGTTTCTACTGATTAGGCTGGTACTACTTTAATGCAGCTGGACACTTGCAACAGACTTATGAACTGTGTTCTTCTATTATATTGTTCCAAAACATTATCACACACCAAAAACTTTAGAGCTGATTCTTTGACATTTTGGTCTTTCGGTAATACTCCAGCTGCTTCTCAACATCTTGTATCCATTCCTATTTTTGTTTGCTGTAGGTTAATTTATTATTGAATTTGGTTTTTCAGCTTTAAAGCTGGTTATTTGATATTTTGGTGGTATTGCAACCCTTTCCTAGTACCTAATGTGTTCTTATTCTTGTTACAGTTACTTTAATCCTTCTTTAGTTATTTGTGCTACAGTTTGTTAAAACTATACCAGTTACAACAGTTTTATAAAAGTTTCCTAGTTGTACTAGATTATTATGAATCTTTGAGAAAATAATTAGGAGCAGAACATTTTTCATTAATTAGGTGAATGTTTTTAAAAAGTTTTATACGTTTTTTAGATGTAGTTGAAAGTGGTGTTAGCGTCTTAATTTCGTTAGTAAGTTCTATAAAATATTCACATTTTCTATAGATTTATATTAATTTATACTTTTTTAACGTATTACTGCCTAAGAATTTCGTGTGATAGCTTACATCACTTTTATTGTTATTGTTTGTATAGTAATATGAAATTTTATGATAGTATTGTTTATATAAATATATAAAATTGGCATTAAAATTTGATAATTAATTAGTGTTTTATTACCTGGTTAACCATGCCTACAAATCAAACAAATTTGTGGTACAGAAGAAATTACAGTCAGATAATTGTTTTCTATTAAATTTTTTATTTCCTTTGTTTACATGAGTAAAATTGATAATAATGGATTTATTTCTCATAAAATATCGATAAAACTTACAAGAGACGGTAAACGTGTATAGAGGTCATGTACGAAGTCCGAGTACACCCGGGCGTAGTCTTTTCTATGCTGTGGGTGAACCTAACCCGAGAGTATGCATTTCGACACATAATAATGTAAATGCACTTCTGATAAGGGAACTGTGTTTCAAAGATCTAACAGCGGTGACGGTGGATTTCTCGGGCGGGGACAGTTGTGGTGGTTATTTAGCAAGTGCCTCTCATATATACTTCTTAAATCATCGAACCATTAATCTTCGGGAAACACTTACCATTATTCATTGGGGTTGAATAAATACCAATGTTTTCAACTTTAGAGAGATCTCCCTAAAATATGTAGTCTTCAATTTATTTCATTTTGCTGCGCCATATACTGAGCAGTAGTTGTAGCTTCCACTAAATCAAGAATAGATCATATTATTTGTCTATGAGATTTTGAAATTTTCGTTTTTTTAAAATAATTACTTGCTTAATTTCGGCGTTTCACCTGAATTTCAGTATAAATACTGCCGCTGAATCTTATTGCTGAGAAGCGAAATCGTTCATTAGTCAATTGTTCAGCTATAATTTATATTTGATTTCACTGCTAGATAATTTTGGTACGTATTCTATAATTTTTCTTGGCGTATAAAGTTATTTAAAAATAAACGGTTTTTAGGATTAAAACTAACTTTTCCGCATCTGTGGCCCTGAACAATATTCTATCATAAAATTGTTACTTGTATACACTTCGGGGGATGTGTCGTGCTAACAAACCGGAATTTCTCCAAAAATAACCAATAATTCAGTATATCTGGATTTATAGGACCCCCTGTACTCGCTCTAGTCAACTGAAAATCAATAGGGTACATTCGTGAGACACCTTGAACAATATTCAATCATAAAATTGATCAATCGCATACTCTCTGGAGGCTGTATCGTGCTAACAAACTGAAAATTCTCCAAAAATGACGAAAGTTTGGTACTTCAAGTACCATATCACTCGTTGTACTGGCTTTACTGAGTTGAATATTAATAGGGTTCATCTTTGAGACGCTCTGAATAATATCCAATCATAAAATTGGTCACTTGTATATACTCGGGAAGCTGTATCGTGTTAACAAACTGAAACTTCTCCAAAAATGACAAAAATATCGTACTTAAAGTACTGTAGCACTTGTTGTATTGGCTCCGGTGAGCTGAAAATCAATAGTGTTCATCAGTGAGATGCCCTGAATAATATTCAATCATAAAATTGGTGACTTGTTGAACTCCGGAGGCCGTATCGTGTTAATAAACTGCAATTTCTCAAAAAAATACAAAATGTCGTACTTCAAGTACCATAGCACCCGTGGTACTGGCTCTGGTGAATTGAAAATCAATAGGGATCATCTGTGACATGTCCTTAACAATATTCAATCATAAAATTGCTGACTTATTGCACTCCGGAGGCTGTATCGTGCTAACAAGACATATTAGGAAAAGTGGCCGGCGACAAACGACGATGACATACACACAGGATTTTTTTTCTAAAATCCGTTTTTTCGGGTTGTTGTTAATGGAAAAAAAATTTCAAAATTCCAACTTTTTTTGGGGTAAACCAATACTTTTCTCGCATATAGAAAGGTTGGGCGGAAAAGTAATAAATATGATTAATTAGAAGCGAAAGAAATTACAGATGTAAAAATTCTCATTGCAAATATGAAACAAATTTTTATTATATATATTTTTTACAGTTAAATTGATTCAGCAACGATGGAAATCAGCTCGAGATGCCTACCGCAGAGATAGATCAAAACTTAGTACTTCAAAATCAGGTCAATCTGCGAAGACATATAAGAAATAAACGGTTTTAAAGATTAAAACTAACTTTTCCGCATCTGTGGCCCTGAACAATATTCTATCATAAAATTGTTACTTGTATACACTTCGGGGGATGTATCGTGCTAACAAACCGAAATTTCTCCAAAAATTTAGTATATCTAGTTTTATAGGATTCGCTGTACTCGCTCTAGTCAACTGAAAATCAATAGGGTACATCTGTGAGACACCTTGAACAATACTTATTAATAAAGTTGATCAATCATATACTCTCTGGAGGCTGTATCGTGCTAACAAACTGAAAATTCTCCAAAAATGACAAAAATTTGGTACTCCAAGTACCACAGCACCCGTTCTACTGGCTTTAGTGGGCTCAATATCAATAGCATTCATCTTTAAGACGCTCTGAATAATATCCAATCATAAAATTCATCACTTGTATATACTCCGGAGGCTGTATTGTGCTAACAAACTGAAACTTCTCCAAAAATGACAAAAATATCGTACTTAAAGTACTGTAGCACCGGTTGTATTGGCTCTGGTGAGCTGAAAATCAATAGGGTTCATCAGTGAGATGCCCTGAATAATATTCAATCATAAAATTGGTGACTTGTTGAACTCCGGAGGCTGTATCGTGCTAACAAACTGAAATTTCTCGAAAAACGACAAAATGTCGTACTTCAAGTACCATAGCACCCGTTGTACTGGCTCTGGTTAGCTGAAAATCAATAGGGTTCATCTGTGAAATGTTCTTAACAATATTCCATCATAAAATTGGTGACTTATTGCACTCCGGAGGCTGTATCGTGTTAACAAGACTTGCAAGAAAAAGTGGCCGACGACGACGACGACATACACACAGGATTATTGAAGTGAAACTTTTTATGGGACACTAGCGTTTTGTCATGAGAGTTAACTCGTCGAGCTAACAAAACTGTTAAACTCCTTGTGAGAGGGGCGGAAAAAATTAACGAAGATCCGCACAAAGAGGAGACGCCGAGAATAGTCGCAGGGCATTGTTTATTGATGGCGATCATGTTATTCCGTTTATCAATCCCCACTTCGCTGCGCGAACGATAAAGTGAGAACGCATTCGGGGGGAAAAGGATACCAAAAGCGCTTAATAATTTCTGCCGATATTGGTATAATCCAGTGCGAAATTAATATAGAAATTGTTTACCTTTAAAATTAAGGCGATAAAAACTTGGAAATTTCTTTGCATTGTGTATTTATTTGTATTATTGGTTGGCTAAATCAGAAAAAGATAAGATTCCAATTATCTTAGCTGGAGATTTTAATGTAAATTTTAGTGACAAAAGTTCAGAACCACTCATTTCATTTTTATATGATAAGTTACAATTAAAAATAAACAATGACATTCATATTTCAACAACAAGATATGGAACTTGCTTGGATGCTGTTTTTTCAAGACACTTGAATTCATTGAGATCTGAAGTATTTGCATCCTACTTTAGCTATCATCAGCCAATTATTTCTATTTTGCCAAATAAAAATGACAGTGCAGATAAAGATATTTGAATCTGTGATTCATTAACATAAGTCATATTAATTACTTATATAGTTCTTTTCTTAATGTAGAATGTTTATGTATATGTAATATATATATATATATATATATATATATATATATATATATATATATATATATATATGTATATGTCTATTGAATTATTTCATATTAAAAAAGTTTTAATATTTTTTTTATTCTCAGTTATTGTCAATGAAGATACAAAAAATGTATGCGTCAGTCCAAAACTAACAGCGTCAAAAGTGAAACTTTTCATGTAATTCAAAAACTGTCAATGAGTGTACAAAAAAATACATTGCAGCAAAGAAAAATTGACTGGAAATTATAATAAAAATGATTTATAATAAAAATCAAGAAAAATCTACAGACTATCCCGAATTAATTACTACGGAAGTTTCACTTGTACGTATATGTTTATAGTTTTATGTATATGTAAATAATAGTACGTACAAGTGAAACTTTCGTAGTAATTAATTCGGGATAGTCTGTAGATTTTTCTTGATTTTTATTATAAATCTTTTTTATTATAATTTCCAGTCAATTTTTCTTTGCTGCAATGTATTTTTTTGTACACTCATTGACAGTTTTTGAATTACATGAAAAGTTTCACTTTTGACGCTGTTAGTTTTAGACTGACGCATACATTTTTTTTCTAAAAACCGTTTTTTCGTGTTGTTGTTGATGGATAACGTAAAAATAACTCAAAAAAAAATTTCAAATTTCCAACTTTTTTGTGGGTAAACCAATACTTTTCTCGCATATTAGATAGGTTGGCGGAAAAGTAAAATAGCTTAGATTTCAAATGGTATCTGAAGGTTCATCTATTGAAGATGAAGCTTGATCATCTTCTGCGCTTCTTATGAAATCAAAGAAAACGTTCGTGCAACATTTTGGAGAATCGTGGAAGGTGAATAGATCATGGTTGGTGGCAAATAGACTTTTGGCAAAAAACATTTATTCTGCTTACTATGGAAGAAAAATTATACGTCCGAGTAATCCGAAAATTGCTTTTTTTCAGCTGTTAATCAAATATACAATCGAAAAACATGCTTCAATAATACCGTTAGTAAAATGTGTTCATTTATCTAGAATTACAGAAAGCTCTCAAAAATATAGATTTGGTAAAAGTTAGTGATGATTTAGTTGAATTTTGGAATGCTACCCAGAAAATGTAAATAGGTGATGGGGTACAAGCATTGCTTTCAAAATGCATCCAATGTATCTTCATCATTCGAGTGCAAATGTAGAAAGAGTTTTTTCTATTATAAATTTATTAAAAATAAAAGAGGAATAGTGTTTTTGAAATGCATCAGTCTGCTTTAATTTTGAAATTATGCCAAAAATAATCAATAATATGAAAGCAAACATCTTGTTTGATCATAAGATAGTAAACAATCATGATTTTACTGATAAAGATTAATAAATATTACTTGTTCTTTTTTCATATTTTTTAATTATACCTACCTATAATTGCTACAAATATAAAACAGATACAAGACATTGTATTTTTTAACCTAATTTTTTGTGGACGGAAAAAATCTTCCAAAAACGAATATGTCAAGTGCAAGCAGTAGCAAAATAAAAATATTGCAATGTACTACAGCTATTTATAGGGAAACTGGGGAAGTCCTAACTCCCGAATTTTAACAGGTTAGGTATCGGTATGAGCATGAAAACATTGAAAACTGTGAAGATATTTATATTTTATACATTTGCTTAATTGTACATTGTGATTTGTGTCGATTCTTGATTTGAAAGTTTACAGATTTTTTTTGGAATTACAAAAGTTTACGTAATATAAAATATTCATTACATATATTTGGCCGGGTACTCCAAAGTAACGTTACACATCACTGCAGAAATATGAAGAATATTTTAAGTTAAATTGAAGAAAATTAATATAAAGAATCTGGCAACACTGTCATACAAGCAATATCGTAATAATATTCGTTTTGTTTATAACCCTTTTCGTTTATTATTGTTAATAAAAAAAACGTTTATTCAAACTGAGCAATTTATTTGATCCCTCTGCTCACAAGAGACAGTTTGCCTCCATTTAACTCGTCGAAAATTAGCAAAAATGTAATGTTACATTATTTATATTTATATTCCTCTGTAATCGAACATAGAGTTTCATTAATATGATTTGTCGATTTAGGATGAATACTTTTATAAACTGTGAAATTCTGATACTATAAATCATATTAGTTTTCAAGATAAGAATCCCTAAAATTTACCTTCATTTTATTCATTGAAAATTCCGTTATTTTTGCTCTCCTGAGGCGACATACTGAACCACTATATTCACTACCACTAGGTATACTATTAATATACTAAATGACGCTCGTTTCGATAATAAAGTTATAGTATTCAAGGGCCGAAAGTAAACTAAAAATTATTTTGTCCTACCTACAAACTAAATTTTAGGTGCCAATGCAACTTTATAGGGAATTGTTGCTTTGTCTCTATTTAAACTATGTTTTTATTTCAAATGTTTAAGGTCTAATCTATCTAATACAAACAAAGACATATAGAAATGGACTAAGGAAACC
This sequence comes from Galeruca laticollis, assembly GCA_963921935.1. Taxonomy (NCBI): domain Eukaryota; kingdom Metazoa; phylum Arthropoda; class Insecta; order Coleoptera; family Chrysomelidae; genus Galeruca; species Galeruca laticollis. The sequence goes on from OY998179.1 coordinate 4,391,914, forward strand.
AAATTCAGGTGTGCCGTGAAAACATACCTAAAGTTACGAGAGAGACGAAATGAATATGTGGCCAGTAGTTGTGTATTGGCACAGTCGCTTTGTCTCATTTTTTAGAGTCATCACTTTTGTGAAACTATCGCTCAGTCCATTTCTATACGTATGTCTATGAGTAGATAAGTACTACATGGAAATATCTGCGATCTAATTGCTAAGCGACTGGATTAGATTAGATTTTAACGGGGTTACAATGCACTGAAACAAACCTAAGGTTTATTGAGTATTTATCTGTATACGGTGTTTTCATTGAGAGTTTGAGTGGTGTATTCCCTTTCCCAGTCTCTCCTCTTATTTATCATCGTAGTGAAATTATATTCGATACTTACTTTCTTGATCATTTCGTCTCCCGATTTTTAATACTCTCATTGCCTGAACCTTCCTTAGATATTCTAAGAATTGCCTCTTGGGCAGATCTTTCTATCACCAGATGTAGAGTGTGAGATCTGTAATGATCTCAAGGGCCCTAGTTGGACACGTTCTCATAGCTCCAGTGATGCACACACAGGCAACCCTTTGAACTTTCTAGAGGGTCTTCCTCGTGCTGTACTGACTTGCTTTTGTATGCCAAACTACTGCCCCATACGTAATTGCTGGTCTCACAATCATGGCGTACATCCATCGCAGTATTTTTAGGTTACAGCCCCAACTCTTACCAGTTAGATTTCTGCACGCCATCAATGCTCTTATTGCTTTACTAGCAGTTATTTCAACATGCTTATTCCACAGAAGCTTACTGTCTAGGGTTATCCCTAGATATTTAACTTCTGATTTTCATTCTATGATTTCCTCGTTTAAAGATAGGGGTTTCATGGCTGAAAGTGTTCTTTTCTGGGTAAATGGAATTACTATGGCCTTGTTTGGGTTATTGTTTAGCCCCACTAACAACCACACCATTGCTCAATGATTCTGAGGCCCTTTTGTAATAAATCACACAAGGTGCTGTCGAACTGGCATCTGACTATTAGAACTATCTCATCAGCATAGCCCATACATTCGAAGCCAAGCTCCGTTAGTCTGTAGAGCAACTCATCTACTACGAGGCTCCATAGAAGGGGAGATATCACTCCCCCTTGAGGTATCCCGCGAGTGGCTTTAACTGAGGTGGTTTGATTCCCCACCTGTGTATCAGCTATTTTCATCGTCAACAACTCATATATCCATTTTACAATGGTTTCATTCACTCCTCGCCTTTTTAGTGCTTCTTTGACAGACACATGAGTTGTGTTGTCAAAGGCCATAGATACATCCAGGAATGCGCACATTGCGATTTCTTTGTTGTTCAGAATTCTCTGGATGACTTCGGTCAGCTGATACAGAGCCGCCTCAGTTGATCGACACGCTCTGTAGGCATGCTGACATGAAGTGCTATATTCTACATTCTCCAGATTCTCTGTTCTTATGTAATTATCCACTACTTTCTCTATCGTTTTGAGTAGAAACGATGTTAGGCAGATGTGTCTAAAAGATCGGTGATCAGTTCCCTCTTTTTTCCGTATTTTTGGTATGAAGGTTACCCTTGCTCTTCTCCATTTTCTAGGTATTAGACCCACTGCTAGACTGCTTCTTGTAATCTTCAGTTTCCCAGGATGCAGAGGTGCACAACGCAGCGGCATATTTTTTAAAGTACATTTTATAATATAAAGTTCCGTATTTTCATTATAATAAGAGTGCTTCCAGAGAATCATAAAGCACCCCCTTATATGTTTGCCCCCCTCGCCCCACGTTGCTGGCTACGCCACTAGTAGGAATGTTGTCATTAAATTCCATATTTTTATTTGCAATTAACTATTTATTTAATTATAGGCTTAAATCTTCAGGTACAACGGCGGAAATTAAATAGCTTAAAAAAGAACATCTTACCTGTTCGTTTAATAACATTAACAATATTTTTATTGGTTAATTGGCAGTATGAATATTTTCAATTTATCTATAATTAATAGTTAGGTTAGGTTAGGTTAGTTTTATTTTTTCCAATTTAATTAACCATTTATGGTCCATCATTTGATATTTTATTTAATTTAACTAAACATCTAATTATGATTTAGTTAATGGAGTTAAATTGAATGAAATGTCAAATGATGGACTTTGAATGGCTATTTTGAAATAAAATAATTAAAATACAGTATATTTGAATATACCGCCCATCCGCCAAAATTCAGAAATCTTTCCAACATCACTCAGTTGTTTACTCAACGGGCTCTTTAGATGGCGCCACAATCAGTGTCTCATATATCTGTGGGTTATCTGTGCAAAGGATCACAAAAGTAAAGAAAGTTCTCGCGCACGTAGCGGTAATCGTCACTCACAAAGATAGAAGGATGCACTCATAGAATATCGTAACCATGATCGTAACACAATATCGTCAATCGTAATACTTTTTTCCGTGTTCTGATTTTTTTATTTATTTTTTTGGAGTTTACCTTTAAGCCATAAATCTCCATGTTCTGAAGTGCGACAGAATGATTGACATATTATAGTTAGTTGTCAAATATTATGGTTGTGTTCAGAAACTTAATTTGTGACAAAACTTAAGATTTATCAAACTTAAAAAAATAATCTGATACAGTTGCAACTGAAGTTAGCTAAAATTAAGTTTCGCGAAGCCAACCAAATTAATTGGAAATCAGTACTACTAATAGTTTATTACATTTTTTGTCGCGTTCGCGATTCACTTTTGTTTATTTTCGGAACGCGACATTAGATCCTCCAAAGCGCAAGCGAAGACTATTTTCATAGATATGATTGAATTTGAACTTTATGCAGCGGTAATAAATTGCAAATTGACTCTTTGACGTTAGGAACACACCTAAATTGCTTAGACAACAGTGAGTGATTATAATTTAATATGAACTTTATTGAATAGCAATAAAGTTCAAATTGACTCTAGCTGGTATGGAAAATAGAAAAGGGCTGTTTTTAGGGTTTTCCCGGAAATTATTCGATTTTTTCTCGCCTTTTAAACCTTCCCTAGACCTCCACGAACATTTCAAGACTAAGATAAGATAAATCCGTTCAGCCGTTCTAGAGTTTTAGTGAGACTAACGAACAGCAATTCATTTTTATATATATATAGATATAATGCAAGAATGGTGTAAAGCACTAAGCCACGCTCTTAACAACACATAAATAAACAATTTTTATCACATCTACAGTAGTTTCAACTTGACAGTTAGGTAGTACAGCGATATCTTAATCTCGGATTCCTTGCTGACAGTTGGAAGTTAACAGAAAGATGTACAGCATTACCAGATATAATAAGATTTATTTTACGTTTCTGATAAATTGAAAGCTGTATGTATAAAAGAAAGGAGTAAAATGTCAGATTTGTTTGTTTTTATGGAGCGAAAACATATTTGTAGTTACTGAGGTTTCCATTCTAATCAAAATTTAGTTAAAGAACTCAATTTGCACATTTAAGCAATTACAAACTTCCTGTACGTATTGATCACTAGTTGTTTTGTGTTTTGTTACTAATAACTGGTTAGAAATAAAAAAACCATTTATAAACAAGAAATTTTAATTAGAAAAAAATTAATTTTACAAAAAACAGACGTTTATTAATTACAAAATATATGGAAAACTTCAATATGTTTTGACATAACTCCTTACATTAATGACACGTTACACTTAAATCTTCTTTAGTATCTTTAAATTTTGGTATTATTTTTGTATCTTTGTTATATCCATATGTTACGTATTCTGCAAAAAAAATAATCTATTGATAGGGTTCAATATTTTGGTACCGGGAAATTTGTGAAAAAAAAGCAACTCTTAACCGATTTTTTTTCATATTAAGGATCAACATGAATAATTGGTTTTCTTTGTTCAAAGCACGAAGTTCAGAGTGAATGTATCACTTCATTAGTCACATACTCATTGTTTTTAATTGTTGGTCTTACATGATGTCATTGACACGTCTATTTTTAATTTTATGCGTTTGTAATTCACGTTTCTCACCACAGCAATCAAATAAATATTATTACACGTAAAAAAAATGCGTTGTTACTAATTGTTTACAAATATGGACAAACTTTTTCTATTGCTTCTAAAAATAAAAATTGTACCTATTCATTAAAATTATTTTCAACAGTATGAGTATAAATGAAGGACACAGGGAAAAAACCAGGCAAATCAATTTTTTTGTTTAGTTAAATTAGTATTTTTTGGAATCTACTCGGAAAGTAGCTTATACTAAGTACATCAAACACGAAAAAAAGGCTGGTCAAATGTTTTTAAACCATCAAAATTTTAGTATACAGGGAAAGAATCAGATAAGTCAATGCATACAGAGGGAAAGACCCAAGTAAGTCAGTTAAATTGAGTCAGCTGTGTCAAGTTCGCCATGTTGTTTTCTGCCATTTTTGGATCTCCTGTGAAGTCTACCTTTGGTAGATTCCTACTTTTCTGGTAGATTTTCAATTTTTAGTAGGACATAAATCTGTAGTAGATTCTCTCTCCCACACAATATTTCACCCAATGGCGACATTTTTGGATGATTTTTATGCTGAGTTTACACCTCGGTCGGCAATGTTCCTCACTCTGAGAACAGAATACGGAATAAGCGATAAAAGGAGGCGCATGTGAATCAGATGACATGTCAGGTATTATATGATGTGATACCTGATTACACACTACACGTGAGGCAAACAAAAACAGACAGTTACGGATTGAGTTATATAAAAATTTCCAATTTCCAAATAAAAATTACAAATTTTATATTTTATAATGAGCAAGTGATATCACGGACAAGCTTACCCGTGGGGAATAGGAGCATGACCCATTACTCGAATCTTGGCTGTGTAAGGCAGACGTTTGACAGTGGCCTTTGCGAAGTATGCAATTGTAAGATATTACCTAGTATGTCGTCTTTAAACGAACATTTACTTAGGGCCACAAAAACATAAAAGGAATATTAGCTTGGCACTCTCCTTAAAGTAGATTTTCAAGCCAGTGTAGTAGATTTTTCTGTACGATTTTAGTTATGTCTATAGTGAATTTCTATTTAGAAAGGTGGTCACACTGTTGCTTGCTCTGTCTTCACTCATCTCGTGTGTTTGTTTAGATGACATTGAAATCTGATTTATTTTAGAGAATTATAGTAGATTTTACAACGTAAACAAATTAAAATTATTATTTGTATCAATCGTTTCCCATACTAATTAATAGAAATTAAACATATTATTTACATCAATCTTTTTAAAACCTTATAAATATCATTAATATTAAACGAAATTCAGCTCTTCAAAAACAAACGACGTGAAAGAGCGATGTTGCCACGTATCTTAGAAGAAAATCCTTGCGGTTGGAAATCAGCCGGTTTCGATAATTAATCTCAAATATTTTTCGAAAAAATAAAAATACGTTAACGATAGATTGTTTGCGTAAAAAAGTATTCGGTTTATCGTATTTTTCAATTTTCCTAGAAATAAGATTATTTCCCGTAGATATACGAGGTTTATTTGAAAATTTTCCGATCTAACAAATTATTAAGTAATTTTTTCTTAACATTTAGTTTTATTTTCCTTTTGGGCCAAAACATTTTTCCCCAACTTTTACCACCCTTGAAAAACTCTGCTACCTTATTACGTTCAGCTAGGAAACATTTCAAACAACACTCGTAAATGCTATTTTAATCGAAATAATAGTATTTATTCTTCAAGATACTTATAATTTGAATAATAAAACTTCAAATTTCAAATTGGGTTTCACAATTACAAGACCAAAAGCTACATTTCACAAAATTTAATTAGGTTATGTCAAATTTTGTAGCAGCCACCAATAAACCCTGATTTTATTCCATTTGAACACTTATTATGAGAATTAGTATTAAATAGATGAGATTAGATTTAAAAATGCTTACCTTCAAAATCTGCTTCATAATAGAAAAGCATATCTGAAAATAAAGATCCTGGATAATCGGGAATATCAGCAGTTCCACCATACTGTTGAGGTAAACTTTCCGGAGAAATTTGATTTAATAAATTCTCAGTATTATGTCCGTGAAAGAATAACTAAAAAGATCGCAAATAAATTAATAATAATATACAGTATACATCAAAATTAATTTTGCGGAAACAATTCTATCAAATATCACTATTTGTGAAAAGACACCAGAAAAGTAGAAAAAAATCATTACTGTACACAAAATTCCAAGAGTTGATCTTATTGTCCAGAAAATCACGAGAAAAGCAATAGTAATAATAGTGTTTTTAAATGAAACTCACGGTCTCTAGTTAATTCCACAATATAATACAAGTTATTGAAAATTCTAAAAAATTGACAATTGTTTCGATAAATCAATATCATCGTCAGAATGACAGAAGTTACATTTCATTTTATGCCTACCTGATGTTTAGTAGTTATATTTGGCTAGACCAAGAAGTAACCTAACTTGTGATTGGCTTAATATATGTTTATAGAAAAAAGAAGAAGATGCGATATTACAAATATTGAAGCTTAGATATTATTAGCCCTATGGTGATATCCTGGATATCATTTTTCCAATTAAGATCAGTATAACTGTGCAATGATATAGAAAACCAGGAAAACTATATCTGCTGATCTTTACAGTTATCACTTAAGAAGACAGTTTATTAGTGGAGAATTTCCTAGATTTAACTGTTCATTGACAACTTCATATTGTGGGTTTCTTAAATGTCTTCTAATTTCCAGTTCTTCAAGGAAATCCAGTTCTTGTTTCTTTTCACAAATATGCAGCACTTCTAATTCTGTGTTAGGTGTCAATGAATGATTGAATTAGAAGTGCTGCATATTTGTGAAAAGAAACAAGAACTGGATTTCCTTGAAGAACTGGAAATTAGAAGACATTTAAGAAACCCACAATATGAAGTTGTCAATGAACAGTTAAATCTAGGGAATTCTCCACTAATAAACTGTCTTCTTAAGTAATAATAGTAAAGATCAGCAGATATAGTTTTCCTGGCTTTCTATATCATTGCACAGTTATACTGATCTTAATTAGAAAAATGATATCCAGGATATCACCATAGGGCTAATAAAATCTAAGCTTCAATATTTGTAATATCACATCTTCTTTTTTCTATAAACATATATTAAGCCAATCACAAGTTAGGTTACTTCTTGGTCTAGCCAAAAATAACTACTAAACATCAGGTAGGCATAAAATGAAATGTAACTTCTGTCATTCTGACGATGATATTGATTTATCGAAACAATTGTCAATTTTTTAGAATTTTCAATAACTTGTATTATATTGTGGAATTAACTAGAGACCGTGAGTTTCATTTAAAAACACTAATATGAGCATATTCCACGAAGTAAGGGTCGAGACAGTCAATAGTAATAATAATTTTCAAAAGTATTTTTTGAGGTTATGCATACAGAAGAAGCTATTAAACATTACGATGGCTAATTCAAACTTCATTTTGATCATATTTAATGTTTTTTAGAATCTCCTATTAACCAACATAGAAGTAGCAAGTGATATTGAGGATTTTATTCCATATTATCAACTCGGGTTCATACGATGGTGTTAAAAAATAAATAATTATGCTCATATATCCAACAAACCTTTGAAAAAATCAACTAATTCTAGAATTATATCATAAGTAGTTACATTTGATGACATATTTACTTATCATGAAGTAAATTCAAGTGTACCTCAAGGTTTGTTTTTCTATTTAATATTTACAGCTGGTACATCTACTCCTAATAAGTTCATGATAACCTGTTTAAATAGATATAGAGACTAGAAATTAATTGATAAATATAACATGTTAGAGGAATATAAATTACCGCTTTTTTTAATCTCTCTCCTAAGAACGGTTTAAATATTTTGTAGGCCACGTTGAATATCAACGGTTGATTTATAATGTGGATTCCTTTCAGTCTTACAGCACAACATTCCTGAAATGAAACGATATAATTAAATTTTTGCATATTAATAAATAAGTACTTAGTTATATTATATGAAAAGTAATGATTGCGTTTTTAATTAATTTTTAAAAATAAAACGAGTATGTATGAGACTACATCTTAAATAAAAACATATGGCAACAGCGCACTCAGCTCAGTGTGAAAATACCATAGACATACCAGAGAATGGACTGAGCGTTCCGTATACAGTAAAGTACAAGATATACAAAGCGAATTGTGGCCAGTAGTTGTGTAGACCGAAAAAGCTATGACGTCGTAAACATAGCCGCTGACAGTTACTGAGGGAAAACAAATATTTACGTTCATTTTACGTTTGTAATATGCTTAAACATGGCTATTGTTAATTTGTCGAGCATTGTGGAGCAGTTTTGTAATGAAATTAAAGTGTTAATGAAATGTGGAGACAGTTTAAACAGTGGATATGTCGTAGAGATAGAGTATATTAGGAGCGAAGCAATAAGGCATAATTACTTGATAGTCACTGCAGTGTCACTTTACAAATGAAAAAACGAATAAACTTTTACAATATTAGAACGGTCAAAACAAGACATAAGTTAAATAATTGATTTGTTTTCCCTCATCGGCCATGTTCTGACGTCACACTTTTTCGGTCTATTGCTTAGATCATATATACAACCGTGGATCAGGCAACAGCAGTAATAGTACATTGTTTACCGGGTAGGAAAAGCTTAACATTCCTGGATGACTGTGAAGATTGCTAAGTCGAGGCGCAAGCCGAGACTTAGCAACACAGAGTCCACGAATGTGGCTTTTCCTACGAGGTAAACATACTATTTTTCCGCAAATCGTTTAAAATTCGACAGATATTGATTGATTTTAAAAAAAACGCGATTATTTTATTCCCAAATAAATGGTGCTTTGAAATTCCTAATAAAATTACTTGGGTTACTATGGAAACGTATTGAGGTTGAATTGTCAAACTTGACGCTTATAAATTTAATTGCTGGTGTTCTCGAAAGTAAAATGATAAGTGATGATGAAATTTCCATTCCTGGGACTCCTCCAGAGCTGGTTGAGGCAGTGAATACTGCTTCATTAGAATTATTGCCAAAGAAATCAAGAGAAAAGTACAAAAATGCATACAGACGTTTTATGGATTATCGCATGAGTAAAAATACGAGTTCTTTCTCAGAAAATGTTGTAATGGCATACTTCCTAGACCTTTGTTTAAAGATGAAATCTTCAACATTATGGGCCAATTATTCAATGCTGATGTCAACCCTTGCACTTAAACACAATGTAGATATATCTACATACTCAAAACTTCGTTCTTTATTGAAACGGCAAGCTCAAGGTTATAGGGCAAAGAAATCTAAGATTTTAACGAAGGAAGAAATTGAAAAATTTATCCAGGAAGCTCCAGATAAAGAAAATTTAATGATTAAGGTAATTTACAAGGTTTTAATTTCTATTTAGATTATACCTTTATTTATTTTTTGGGTGGCTGTAATATTTGGTATTTCTGGGGCCTGTAGAATGGATGAGTTAGTCCGAATGACTGTACACGATATAGAAGACTTAGAATCTAAGCTTTTAATCAGCATACCTGATTCGAAAACCAACAAACCAAGATCATTTGTAATTAATCAGATCTACTTGAATGTTTATCGAAAGTATGTTTCGTTAAGACCAGAACATATGAACAGTGTCCGATTTTTCTTTAAATATCAAAGCGGAAAGGGTTGTAGACAAGTGGTAGGAATTCATCAATTTAGAAAAATGCCCAAAATAGTTGCTACTTATTTGAACTTGGTAAATCCGACAGAATATACTGGTCACTGCTTTCGTCGGTCTTCTGCAACAATATTGGTTGACTCTGGTGCCGACATAACTAGTTTAAAGAGGCATGGCGGATGGAAGTCATCAAACGTTGCTGAAGGATATATCGAAGAATCGCTTAACAATAAGGTTGAGGTGGCAAATAAAATTTTCACAGTACAAAATATTCAACAAAATGATCCTACCACCCTGCATATTGTCCAAAATGTTTCTCATAGTTCTAAGAGTGTTCCTCCAATGTTCAATAATTGTACTAACTGTCAAATTACTGTAAATATAACAAATTGATCTTAAAAATGTATTCAGCAATGACTTGATGTTTTCAAAATATAAATTAATTCCTTATAAGCAATGTGTTTTCAATCATTTATGTAGAACACTAACAACTGTACGGAAATATCATTTCCTTACAGTAAGGAAGTCCTGACTTTTTCTTCAAGAAATTTTGACAGGAATGTCAAAATTTCCTAGCGATTTGCGGAAAACTCTGTTTCCAACATATTCACGACGTACTTCTACGAGCCATCCTTGTTTGAAAGTCAAAAGTTTCTAACGTTGCATCTTTGTTTTGGAGCCTTTGACCATTTTGACGTACATAGTCAGCGCTAAATTTAAATAATCATGTATCAAATCTAGATTTTGAAGACTTCTAAGAAGGTGGAGGTTATCATCCGGTTGTATTTTTGTGATGCTTCTTTCATTAGAACTTTGTTATTTATAAACCGTTATGGAAAATTATATCTTTCATTTGAAAGGAAATATTTCAAAATATTGGTTGAGTAGTTTTGGTTATTGAATAAAAATAAATACAATAAGCAATATCTAACTAAATAAAATTGCGTATTTTTGCTTTCACGTCTCATTTGATTAATTTTGGTTTATTACTTTAGTACGTTAAACTATTATAAAACTGAACTATAGACCAAAACTTACAAACGTTTTAAAAGGTTATGAATTCGTTTAATTTTTTTAAAGATTTCAAGTATATTTAATATAGGTACCTATTTTAACTTAAATTGTGAAAATTATTGAAAAAAAACTAGAAATTGTTTATAAGCTAAACATCATTTTATGTTTATTCAAACATTTCACATTTAATTCGTTCCTAAATGAAACATCAAACTTATTTCTAACTCTACAATTCCACTATTTTTCAATATACATTCACAATTTATTATTCTTACCTTGTAATAAAAATTAATCTTTGATAACTTTAAAATATCGCAAACACATAAACACTTGATAAACCCCAAAAACTACTGGCCATTGGCCATATTATTATTATGATGCCGATGCGAGAAAAGAACGCTATCAACATTGCCAAATATCTAAGCTAGTTCTTATTTCTACTTATCCCGTACTACAAAAATAATAATCAGGCAACAATTTTGTACAATAATTACTTGGATAAAATGTATATACATTAAAATGACATAATTGAATTTAAACATAATTATCTTAGATAATGAACAAAAAAAATGTTGTATTGAAAGTATTAAAAAAGTGGAGAATAACAATAAATGTGTATGAATCTGGCAACAAGGAACAAGGACACAAGCTCTCAAATTGAACATGGTCATACGTTGAGATTTTTAAAGCGCTGTCATATAATTGATATGAGTCTCCCTTACTATTTAAATTCTCGTATTGTGTATAATATTCGCCCTTACTATTGTTTCTGGATTGTCACATTGTCACATTTATACATACTGTCAAGTTGATACTTATGTGTATGTTTTGTGGATTAAAGCCTAAAAGTCGAAGGTTTTTTTATATTACAAGCGCATGCTTAATTGGCAGACCGAAATAAAGACAAAGCTATGCTGAATTTCATACTGCAGAAGAAGATAGTGTAATTTAGTCATGTTGTACATGTTGGAAACAGGAACGTGTATGTAGTTCTTATGGCATTGATGCATCCACGGTAGTATATATGATGTAAGGTCTATTGGCAGCAAAATCTTCTTCTCTTTTGTGAAAATATCGCACACTCAATATCAATATGTCTATGAAAATACCTAAGCTTTCATGACTTCAAAATATGTCTCCTAATTCAAATCGAACTAAAACTGTCAATTGTATTTAAGGTAGAATAGTATACTATCGAAATCACATGTGTCAAATGTGTGTTTTGTGTAATTTGACTTTCGTAGTATTTACATTTGGCAGCAAATTGACTTTTACCCTGAAGTCATGTGTTATAAGGTTAACTACTACATAGTTACAATTAATAAATATTTGTTAAAAATTAGTAGACTTTTTACTTATTGTATTATATAGATACTTGTGCCTGTAAGTTAATACCTCATATTTCTAAATTCTTGTTTGTACTACCACTTGTGTACTAAACGTAGTTATAGTTCTCTAGTCTAATATGTGATCTATTAGTTTTTGACAGCTTGTCAATTTTGATGTTTTACTTTCACTTCAATGAATAAAAAGCAGTGTTACTAGAACTTATTTGATATTCATTTTATATCCGCTCGGATCGGTACATGTTACACTTATTTTCATAGCTTTTTAATACATTTTTAATTAAATTTCTAAATTTTATTTTTCCTGCAACTAAAGAAAATTTGTAAATATGGCAAAGCGCTGGAAATATCCGCAAGGGAGCTTAGATTGTGACTCGATGTTTGAGCCATCAAAAAGTCAAAACAGACATATCTATTTTATGTGTTAATCTGAGGTATGTCCCATGAGACATGTTTGTAAACATGACATTTGAAGCAAGCGCGTGTGCTGCGTGTCGTGTTCAAATACTATGTGGACGCACCTTTAGTGTGAAATACACGTGTAATGAACCAAAATAATGATGAGGTTATGCCAATATTAGGTGCGTTCTTTTTGACTGAGATCTCAGTTAATCTCAGCTCACATCAGTAATGTGAGCGTTCTTTTTGTTTTACTCACTTTAAGTGAGCTGAGATTTTTCCTCCCCCTTCACCGATGCTGAATGTGTTGTAAGGGTGTATCAGTTGAAATTGAATCCGAAATAAAGTGGAGGGGATGAAGAAATATTTGATTTGCTTGGTTTATATGTAGTTTTAACCATGGTTATCTAAGGTTTTAACCATTGACATATAAATAATAAACACACATAATCTATTTTTCTTTTGTTACAAATTATGGATACATTAATTAACATTATTAGATGCTGATACGAATGTGTCGTATAGTTTAAATCTATCGACAGATCGCGCGCTTCAATTGAGATGTCGTTCTTTTTGGTGCTTACTCACATCACTTTATCTCAGATCACCTTAACTGAAGTGATTTGAGATCTCAGTCAAAAAGAACGCACCAATTGATTTATTTGAATTATAAAATGACATGACAAATGACATTTTTTTGGTCGTTCAACAAACATCAATCCGTTTTCGATTTCGATTATAAACAAAATCGGAATCAAGATCGAAGTGTTGAATAGCACTAATTATATTTCAAAACATATTTTATCTGACATCTGATTATTTGACTTCAATAATCTTCAATCACTACAATATATATCAATCATGATTATTCCACTTTTTGACACATAATATGACAATGACAACCTCTGTAAGGTTTTTGGCGAACAACCACAACATTCAACTATCTATGGTCCCCTACATCATCGTATATTTTTTGAATAGTAAATATACATTACTGTTGGTATAAATTCAATTAAATAGTTTCTTATTACTTTTTTAACAAATTGAAGAATTCAGATAAGACGTAGTAGCTCTAATATTGTCAGATTTGCTTACATTGGCAATATTTAATGTATTTTAAATATATCATAAATATGAGGTTACTCACCGTAAAATAAAAATAACAAACTAATGGCTTTGAAAAAACCGATTTTATAGAATATATCTAAATGCAAATGATAAAACGCTTTGAAAACAGCGCGATGGATAAAAATGACAGCTGTCATCAATGAGCATCATAAAACTGTGGAATATTCTATAACCTAAATTTAATTTTTTGGTTAAAACAATTTTATAGGAAAAGCATGAGATTCTGTCTACTAGCGAGCCCAAATATCAGAGTAAAATATTATTATTATCTTCTTACCTGTACCCATTCCAAAATAGTTTTTGCTAGCATAGGAGAAAGATGATAAATGTGCATTATGGACAGTCCTTTGGTATCCAAAATAACTTCGACGCCGCCACATTGAGTTTTAGGTTCTAACATGGCGATTTCCATAGCCACCATTACAGCTTTGAACAATTCTTCTAATTTCACTTGTTTAGGATCCCATTTTTCTAAAAACGATCCCTAAGTAGTTGTTACGGTGGATTTAAGGGATGTAAGCTTACCTAAGCTAATGATCATAATTCTACAACCTTTAGACGTTCTCGTTGGTAACATCTTGAATATTTCTTGGTCGAAAACTTGTCTTATATTGGCAGGGGTGATGTTGGAAGCAAATTTAGGATACTTTATTTTGAACCAGTAGTATTTTCTCATGATTTTAAAAGCGTTTTCTGGGATAAATCGACACGGCCTTAGAAATTTCGTTAGGAATTTGTCGTCGTTGATTGGTACGTAAAAATCTGGTTCACCTAACAAATAATATTAAAAATATAAAACGAGATTTCTAGGAATCATGTAATTGCATTATTTATATAAATGACACCTTCAGAATATCTAAACACGGTACGTTTTATTCTGAATAGCAAAAGTGTCTACGCCACTGCTTTACCACTGCGCACCATCAACGCGCAGAGTAGGCGGCAACTGCTGATTAATGCATTTTGATATGAAAAGTAAAATATTTCATATTGTCACAAAATGTTAATTCAACTAAATGTTAAACGCAAAATTAATACAATCCACCTAATCATTACTATTGATTTTTATAAAATTCATAGTATTTCTCCTTTCTCTCTTGAAAACTCGACTGAGAAATATAAAAATTTCTATATTAAGTTTTTGTGGTACTTTCATGTCAAATAAAGGTTTATTTAATTTTTTAAGATAATGAATTTTCAATTGATTAAGTTTTAAGATACCCGCTATATATTTATTACCAACCTGTGAATAATAAAATAATAGTGGACTTTTTTCCTTTTTTATCTGTATCTTTTTCGAAAATCTCTAATCAATATAATTTATAACTACAAAAATTAATGTTACAAAATCTTTATTAAAAAAATTTCATCTGAAATATTTATATCTAATTATCTCCGAAGTAAAGTTGAACTTGGCAACATAGCATATCGTTAATCTTTTTAATAGATCAGTAAACTCCATTTGGCCGACAAAAAGATCCAGTTAAAAATCATCCCTGTACAGTAAAAACATCCTTTATCAATGCCTAACACAAAATAATCAATCGCTGAAAAAAGATCACCAAATCCATCAAACATCTCTCTCTCTTCGTTTGTGTTGTCGTTCATGGCGGCAATTATAACCTAAACAGTATATTTTACAATGGGTGAATGCCACTGTTACAAAGGTAACTGAAAAATAAAGTCTCATTCAAATAATAATTGTCAATATTTATTATTATGTTTCACAATATGACTAATCAAGATTACCATTACCTTTTTGAATTTTGTAGTAAAAACCTGTCGTGTTTATAGCCCGGGTCCCAGCGACCTATTTTCGTCAATCATTTCCTCTCGGTTAATAAT
Source organism: Galeruca laticollis (assembly GCA_963921935.1). Taxonomy (NCBI): domain Eukaryota; kingdom Metazoa; phylum Arthropoda; class Insecta; order Coleoptera; family Chrysomelidae; genus Galeruca; species Galeruca laticollis. Next base: position 4,407,306 of record OY998179.1, read on the forward strand.
ACTTAATATATTGTTTATAATTCACGTATATAAAATTTTCTTTTTATAATTCGCATAGGGACCGAGAAATATGACATTTATGCCATCTGCCGTGAAAAAACACAAACAAAGTGATGTAAACACTATTAGTAGTTTTGTATAGTATAATCAGCGTTTTTAAATGTTCATTTTTTAAAACTGATATTTAATGTTTGTGATGTCATCAAAAGTATCTTTCTGTATTCATGGCTGTTCAAATATGCTGTATAAAAATACTACGCAGTTGAAGTTTTATAGTTTCCCCAAAAGTCCATTGAACACGTGGATAAGCTTAACCCTTTAACGGGCAGAATAGAAGGGGTGGTCAGACTGAATTAAGTATTGCACTAATCGTTCTTAGGGGCATTAATTAGTCAATATATATACATTTTACATAATTTTTAGTTTATTTTATTGTATTTTGGGGTGGTACATATGTGTACCACATCTGTCATCTGACCTATTAGGAATCTACAGAATTGCCAACTTAAATTCAAACCACTCCTCCTAGTTTAAAAACAGGGATTGTTTGCAATTCTATTTTATTTAAAAAAATAAATAAATGCGAATTATAAAAAATATTGTGTAAAACTTCCCACTTATGTTGCGCCAGCTGACGGTCTCGAATCATTTTAGCACAACTAAATTAAGTATTTTACCAACTACTTATTAGCCGAGAGGGAATTGGTCGCCAAAACTTGTCGGTGGCCTCCGGACTAATGGTAAAATATTTTACAGCATTGCCAAGTTTTATAATATAAATGTCACAAGTCGAATAGTTACTTAGTCCATAAAATAATAAATATTAAATAAAGTGAAGATCAATAAATTTTCTTTTTGGTTTTCCATACGTGAAACAAGATAATTTTTATAAAAAAATCTTTATTTCTACAAGAGAAAGATATAACTCACAAAAAAAAATAAGAAAAAAGCAACAAAATTTTATGAATTAGCAAATATTTTAATGTTTAAAATCCATACTGATTCAAATTAATAATTCATATAATATTCATAAATAAACAACTAATCTTCCTTAACCTGTTATATTTCTAAATGCAACAAAGATACGAACGAAAAAAATTTTAACTGATAATAAAATTACCTCCTATCAATTCCTTGAGTTTTTCTAATCCGTATTTGACATTTTCCGGCGTTTCTCTGAGTTCTTTTTCCGCCCTTTGTTTCTCTTCCGGCGTTAATTCTTCTAAATCCAGTCGTAATTGATGCGATCCTAATTGGATGTACGGTATGTTGTCTATGCCTTTTTCAATTTTTATCGACATTATCAGCTTTCACAAGGCAAACACCTAGAATAATAAAATAAACAAATACAGTAACTACTATGATGAAGAGAAAAGATATAATAAAATTATACTGTAGTTGTTTTGGGTATCTTTATATGAACTTGTTTCTATTATCAATTTAAAAGTGATAACATTTACTTTGAATCCAAAGATAAAAACTAAACAAATGACAACAATGAGGAAGTATAATTGTAGGTTTTGAAATGTTTTTTAACTGTAAGTTATTTCTGACGGAAAGAGTATTTTTTAGAATAAAATTGAAAAAAACGTAATTTTTTTAAACTGTATTTGTTAGTAACGCGGTTTTTTTGAGAAATATTTGAGATTAATTTACGATAAGTTAGTTGTGAGAGATTTTCTTTCAAAATATGCGGCAATATGGTCCGGCATAGGTAATATCCATCCCCTTATTTGGAAGCAATAAATACCTAAACGTTATTTTGTATGAGATTAATATAAATATTTTTAATGTAATATAGGAAAAACATTGATACAAATAGTTTGTCTACTGTGTAAACTCTGTTTTTATTCGTTTTTTGAAGATAAAAAAGTTTGAACCAACGAGGTAAAAGAAAGAGGAGGGAATGTTAAGAGTGGTAAGGACTAAATCGTATGTGAAATTGAATTCTTCATTAACGTTTTTAGTTACAAAATAGTTATTTTGAGTATTGGCATAAATGTAAGTTAATATTTAGTTGTACAATAGTGTTTTGTGACTGTAATTATCAAATTTATTTTATATAAACTAATTGTGAAGAGTTATTGTGTGAGAACAATAGTTAGTTCTGTAGCTTGTGGAATCTCCTACAAAGCCAAGAAAAATTGAGATATTCTTAATATAGTCTCATCAACAATTTCAAAAACGTGTTAAATAGAAATAAAGCTCCTAAAAATATGTGCCATAGCTCATTCGATTCGGAATGACGTCTAGAAAAATGTTTTTTGAGGGTATATTAGCACATAAAAAATTGCAATTGTTATTAACAAAATAAGATAAAAAAAAGGTATTTAGTTTTTCGTTAATAACTTTTAAAATAATGATATTTAAGGAATTTTGAAAAAAGATTCTGAAAGAGGAGAAAATTTCCAATAAAAAAGTCCTAACTCTCGGAACTCTATCTATATTATTTATAATTTTTTTTAACGCTGAAAATAGGGCTCCGCGAGGACGTTACGGCATAGGCGCGCCGCCTAAAAAGCCGGTATATCACCTAAAATAATTTTTTTTTAATATTAAATAACAATTTAAAAATTTGAATAAATTATAGTGTAATCTAGACACTTGAACGATAAAAACCTCGGTGAAAAAAAATTTTTTTGTCGATTTTACAAAAAGTTACACCATTGTTAATTAACTAATTTTTTTCCAATCTCTGTTTTTATAAATTACGCTATAAAAGTTTAAATAATTGGTCTATAAATGTTTCGCTTCGTGGAGCTCTTTTTGTTTAGGTACTTAATAAAGTTATGCAAAAAAAATTTATTAAAGTTAATTATTTTGTTAATTATAATTTTTTTAAATCAACTAAAAATGAAATTTCTAAAAAATGTTATCAAAAAAAAATTTTTTTGGTAATATATTATTATTGCTGTTTTCGCATCTGATATAGGTATTAATTAACATTGGAAAAAAAATTTTTACATCATTTGTTAAGAAATTGTTTATAAACAAATAGACTATTTTGGGATTTAAAAAATTTTTTTTTTACTATCTTATAGCATAGGTGAAATGATGATTTTTAAAAAAAAAATTTTCTTAAATAAATTTTTTTATTGTTTATAATCGCTTTTTTATATTTCAATTGTTTAAATAATTAGTTAAGAAATTATTTTATTCTTAAAAATCATCATTGACCCTTTTCAATGGAGTAACAGAGAACAAAAAATTTTTTATAAATAATTTAATTGCTTATTAACTTAACAATTTGTTATAAACAAATATTAACCGTTATATTTTTTTTCGAAGACTTCAAAAAATTACAAAAACAATCATATATAACAAAGTTAAGAAAAACATTTTTTTGTATTTTTTACATCACTTAAATATTATACAATAATGAAATTACAGCCGTTACATAATTTGTCAAGTTAAAAATTGTTATAACTTTTAAACTATTAGAGATAGGGTAAAGAACATTTAAGTCATTTTTGTAAAGGATTTATTTATCTGTAAAATGAATTCAAAATCGATTCTGTAACTATTATTTATCACTTGTTATAAGCATTTGTTTATAAAAATTTTGGAATTTCAAAAGATGTAAAAAAATCATTTGTTAAGAAATTGTTTATAAACAAATAGACTATTTTGGGATTTAAAAAAATTTTTTTTTACTATCTTATAGCATAGGTGAAATGATGATTTTTAAAAAAAATGATTCTTAAATAAATTTTTTTATTGTTTATAATCGTTTTTTTTATATTTCAATTGTTTAAATAATTAGTTAAGAAATTATTTTATTCTTAAAAATCATCATTGACCCTTTTCAATGGAGTAACAGAGAAAAAAAATTTTTTTATAAATAATTTAATTGCTTATTAACTTAACAATTTGTTATAAACAAATATTAACCGTTATATTTTTTTTCGAAGACTTCAAAAAATTAAAAAAACAATCATATATAACAAAGTTAAGAAAAACATTTTTTTGTATTTTTTACAACACTTAAATATTATACAATAATGAAATTACAGCCGTTACATAATTTGTCAAGTTAAAAATTGTTATAACTTTTAAACTATTAGAGATAGGGTAAAGAACATTTGAGTCATTTTTGTAAAGGATTTATTTATCTGTAAAATGAATTCTAAATCGATTCTGTAACTATTATTTATCACTTGTTATAAGCATTTGTTTATAAAAATTTTGGAATTTCAAAAGATGTAAAAAAATCATTTGTTAAGAAATTGTTTATAAACAAATAGACTATTTTGGGATTTAAAAAAAATTTTTTTTACTATCTTATAGCATAGGTGAAATGATGATTTTTAAAAAAAATGTTTCTTAAATAAATTTTTTTATTGTTTATAATCGTTTTTTTTATATTTCAATTGTTTAAATAATTAGTTAAGAAATTATTTTATTCTTAAAAATCATCATTGACCCTTTTCAATGGAGTAACGGAGAAAAAAAAATTTTTTATAAATAATTTAATTGCTTATTAACTTAACAATTTGTTATAAACAAATATTGACCGTTATATTTTTTTTCGAAGACTTCAAAAAATTACAAAAACAATCATATATAACAAAGTTAAGAAAAAAATTTTTTTGTATTTTTTACAACACTTTTAAATATTATACAATAATGAAATTACAGCCGTTACATAATTTGTCAAGTTAAAAATTGTTATAACTTTTAAACTATTAGAGATAGGGTAAAAAACATTTAAGTCATTTTTGTAAAGGATTTATTTATCTGTAAAATGAATTCTAAATCGATTCTGTAACTATTATTTATCACTTGTTATAAGCATTTGCTTATAAAAATTTTGGAATTTCAAAAGATGTAAAAAAATCATTCGTTAAGAAATTGTTTATAAACAAATAGACTATTTTGGGATTTAAAAAAAAATTTTTTTACTATCTTATAGCATAGGTGAAATGATGATTTTTAAAAAAAATGTTTCTTAAATAAATTTTTTTATTGTTTATAATCGTTTTTTTTATATTTCAATTGTTTAAATAATTAGTTAAGAAATTATTTTATTCTTAAAAATCATCATTGACCCTTTTCAATGGAGTAACAGAGAACAAAAAATTTTTTATAAATAATTTAATTGCTTATTAACTTACCAATTTGTTATAAACAAATATTAACCGTTATATTTTTTTTCGAAGACTTCAAAAAATTACAAAAACAATCATATATAACAAAGTTAAGAAAAACATTTTTTTGTATTTTTTACAACACTTAAATATTATACAATAATGAAATTACAGCCGTTACATAATTTGTCAAGTTAAAAATTGTTATAACTTTTAAACTATTAGAGATAGGGTAAAGAACATTTGAGTCATTTTTGTAAAGGATTTATTTATCTGTAGAATGAATTCTAAATCGATTCTGTAACTATTATTTATCACTTGTTATAAGCATTTGTTTATAAAAATTTTGGAATTTCAAAAGATGTAAAAAAATCATTTGTTAAGAAATTGTTTATAAACAAATAGACTATTTTGGGATTTAAAAAAAATTTTTTTTACTATCTTATAGCATAGGTGAAATGATGATTTTTAAAAAAAATGTTTCTTAAATAAATTTTTTTATTGTTTATAATCGTTTTTTTTATATTTCAATTGTTTAAATAATTAGTTAAGAAATTATTTTATTCTTAAAAATCATCATTGACCCTTTTCAATGGAGTAACAGAGAAAAAAAATTTTTTTATAAATAATTTAATTGCTTATTAACTTAACAATTTGTTATAAACAAATATTAACCGTTATATTTTTTTTCGAAGACTTCGAAAAATTACAAAAACAATCATATATAACAAAGTTAAGAAAAACATTTTTTTGTATTTTTTACAACACTTAAATATTATACAATAATGAAATTACAGCCGTTACATAATTTGTCAAGTTAAAAATTGTTATAACTTTTAAACTATTAGAGATAGGGTAAAGAACATTTAAGTCATTTTTGTAAAGGATTTATTTATCTGTAAAATGAATTCAAAATCGATTCTGTAACTATTATTTATCACTTGTTATAAGCATTTGTTTATAAAAATTTTGGAATTTCAAAAGATGTAAAAAAATCTAAAATTTTTATAAACAAATGCTTATAACAAGTGATAAATAATAGTTACAGAATCGATTTTGAATTCATTTTACAGATAAATAAATCCTTTACAAAAATGACTTAAATGTTCTTTACCCTATCTCTAATAGTTTAAAAGTTATAACAATTTTTAACTTGACAAATTATGTAACGGCTGTAATTTCATTATTGTATAATATTTAAAAGTGTTGTAAAAAATACAAAAAAATTTTTTTCTTAACTTTGTTATATATGATTGTTTTTGTAATTTTTTGAAGTCTTCGAAAAAAAATATAACGGTTAATATTATTTGTTTATAACAAATTGTTAAGTTAATAAGCAATTAAATTATTTATAAAAATTTTTTTTCTCTCTGTTACTCCATTGAAAAGGGTCAATGATGATTTTTAAGAATAAAATAATTTCTTAACTAATTATTTAAACAATTGAAATATAAAAAAAACGATTATAAGCAATAAAAAAATTTATTTAAGAAACATTTTTTTTAAATTCATCATTTCACCTATGCTATAAGATGGTAAAAAAAAATTTTTTTAAATCCCAAAATAGTCTATTTGTTTATAAACAATTTCTTAACAAATGACGTAAAAATTTTTTTTCCAATGTTAATTAATACCTATATCAGATGCGAAAACAGCAATAATATATTACCAAAAAAATTTTTTTTTGATAACATTTTTTAGAAATTTCATTTTTAGTTGATTTAAAAAAATTATAATTAACAAAATAATTAACTTTAATAAATTTTTTTTGCATAACTTTATTAAGTACCTAAACAAAAAGAGCTCCACGAAGCGAAAAATTTATAGACCAATTATTTAAACTTTTATACCGTAATTTATAAAAACAGAGATTGGAAAAAAATTAGTTAATTAACAATGGTGTAACTTTTTGAAAAATCGACAAAAAAATTTTTTTTCACCAAGGTTTTTTTCGTTCAAGTGTCTAGATTACACTATAATTTATTCAAATTTTTAAATTGTTATTTAATATTAAAAAAAAATTATTTTAGGTGATATACCGGCTTTTTAGGCGGCGCGCCTATTCCGTAACGTCATCGCGGAGCCCTATTTTCAGCGTTAAAAAAAAATTATAAATAATATAGATAGAGTTCCGGGAGTTAGGACTTTTTTATTGGAAATTTTCTCCTCTTTCAGGATCTTTTTTCAAAATTCCTTAAATATCATTATTTTAAAAGTTATTAATGAAAAACTAAATACCTTTTTTTTATCCTATTTTGTTAATAACAATTGCAATTTTTTATGTGCTAATATACCCTTAAAAAATATTTTTCTAGACGTCATTCCGAATCGAATGAGCTATGGCACATATTTTTAGGAGCTTTATTTCTATTTAACACGTTTTTGAACTTGTTGATTAGACTAATAGGTAAGTATAGTATTTATTAGTATCACTTTAGTATATATTGTTTATACTGCATGGGTTAGGTGCTGTTGTACAATTTTATTATGAAACATACAACAGAGGTTAGAGGTTATGAATTAAACAGTGGCGTCTCCAGGAATTAGAAAAATAACTTATTTACTATTAAATTCTAGTTTTAAACTTCTTAAACGTTTATTTTATTATATTATTATATAATTTAAAAAGTATGATAGATATTATGATTTTACACAATATTCAATTACTAAATCTACTTCTTTTTTAATATTATTATTTTGTCTTTACAGATATATAATACCATCTCCTTGTATAATAATACTACTAGATCAGTGCCGTAACTATGGGGCGGGAGGATGAGGGGGATATAACCCCCATCACTCTCCGAACCCGAAAAATGAAAAAAAATCTGAACAGATTCACAGCAAACCTACTTGATTGAAATGTACTAAAATTTAGGAACTGTAGGCTACAATTTTATGCAAAAAACAAAGCTAAATTGCTGTTTTAGGGGTACCCAGACCATCCGGTAGTTTCGATTTGATGAATATTCACTTGGCTCGTATAGAAACTAAGTAACGATGTGTTGGACTTAGTATCTCTGATTGTTTGACTTTGAGTGAAGTTACTTCGATATGTAACGACGACTCGATGAACTCGATTGAGTGTTGAACTGAGTTATGAACTAACGTGAGTATTGAACTGATTTCGTTGTGAAATAACTTGAGTATTGAACTGATTTCGTTATTGAACTCGCTTCGATGAGTAGTGAAAACTGATTTCCTCACGTTGTAAGACGTGTTAAATAGAAATCTGCAAGAGGCGTGTTTACACGTGGATTGGGTTGACCAAAAGGAAATAAACATTTCCTATTGGCCAGTATCATTTGACTCGTAGGGAACATCGACAAGAATCAACAATGGACACCTGCATAGATATTTCAATTTCTATTGAATACTCCAATAGCAAGACCGTCCTATTGTAATCTATTTACTCAGAAAGGTTATTCAAACGTTTCTTACAAGCTTCCGACCATCGACCATAAAAATTCACGCATAAGTTACAATTATAGTCTTGCTTTAGGGTTTCTACAATACAATAGATAACAGTGTGAAACGTGACATTTTCCAAAATTTTTAACTATATGATTTCAAACAAAACTATTTACTATTTCAATGCTCCAACAAAACTATTTACAATTATTATTGCAAAACGTGATATTTTAAAGGTATTTAACAAAAGCTGCGAATAAAGTGTAACTACCCTTTGAATTTACAACAATACAAAAGATCTATCAATTCTTTAACACATTTTTACAGCGCTAGCAACTGAAATTAATTTACGCCTTAAATATATACAATGACGAAAAGAAGTAATATACAAATATCTTACATATTTTTAAAAGCATCGTAAACAATATAATTCAAGATTTTCTTATCTTGAACACAATCCGAACAAGTTTATTTCGAACAATGTTGCCAGAAAAGCAGAATTTTCTTCAATACGTAGAACTTTAGCCTCCAAAAAGACCGAATGAAGAAAAGAAGAACATTTTATGAAAACCACTAAAATATTGTTACGAAACAGCACACTGGTATAGTCCCTAAAACCGACTCTGTCTAAGCCAGGTATAAAAGTTAAAATTATGGCGGATACGCAGTTATAAAAAACTGTTTACGAGTTCACGACTATCTTATGTAAACATTGTTTTTGTGACCAGAGTTATCTAGAAAAGGCCAGAATCAATTGTCCGGAATTTACTAGTAAAAATGGCTTTAATATATAAGGGGACTGATCAGGAAGAGTTAGTTAGTTGATAATTTGACATCGTGAGATAAACAAATAAATAAGTGAATTAGTGAACTGTTTATATAAATTAGTTTAAGTGAATATACTGTATATATAAATTAAGTATTAGTGATTAGTTTAGTGTTTAAATAAATTAGTAAGTAGCCATACCGGGTGTTTGAAATTTATCCCACCCGTTTATTGTTTAAATAAATAACAAAAACATTACAATATGAACAATTTTTCGTGCGTTCCAACATCTGTCGGTGAAATGGTAAATGGTAAAATGGTAAAATTTTACAGTGTGCTAAGTTTCTTTTTTAGCATGGGTACCATAGCTATCCTTTGATTGGTACAGGGTTATTGGTTATAATTTGACCACCCCTTTATTTCTCTTATGCATACAGATACAAAAAAAGTTTCAAATAAAAGTTGTAGGAGTATAAATGAATTTTAATAAAATATACTTTAAACACCAGTAGCGTTTTTGCATTAGGGGGTTTAAAATAAGAATATATATTTTTAAATTGAATACCCTGTATATTGTGACATATTCGGAAAGGGCTTTCTTTCCTCATAACAAAAATATATACTTTTATAGGTCTAGCTTTTATACTTTCCAAAATAATGGACAGTAAATTCCTAAAATATTTAAGTTAGTATCTAGCTAAAAAACGTAGTTGGCTATGCATGTCTTACTGCAATATTGTTGATGTTATCTGTCAAAATTATAAACTAACGTAACAAATACAACTAATTGCTAGCGGCTTATGAAAAAGTAGAAATATCTTCTGTATATGTCAAAAATAACAATAATAAACGTGCTGCAAGACTAGAATATCTACAGTTGTATCCAAATCGACGATGTCCTAGTCTAAACACATTTACCATCACGTCAATGTCTATCATAACTTTTTGAGAGAGTAACGTATTGCTATAGTAAATGAAGAAGAACAGTTGAATATACTGTTACACTTTGAAGGTAAAATAATACTTTTATTCAATTAATATTAAATTTTTGTTATGAGAAAAAAAGGCCCTATCCGATTATGTCATAATATACAGGGCGTTCTATTTAAAAAAATATATTTTTATATTTTACCCTGTAATTCAAAAACGCTATTGGTGTGCAAAGTACATTTTAATAAAATTCATTTATACTCCTACAACTTTTATATAAAACTTTCATTTGTATCTGTACGCTTAAGAGAAATAAAGGGGTGGTCAAATTATAACCAATAACCCTGTACATACATTAGAATTAGTCGTACTTTCGCTGCCACACTCAAATACAGTTACTGAAAGGGTGTTTTCGATAATGAATGATGTGAAAACAAAAAAAACGAAACAAACTTCAAGAAAGTACATTAAATTTCCTTTGCGTATTGCGTAGGTGTAGGGCGTGAAATATCAATTAATTCCTCAGCCGTCTTTATTTACCACTTCAGCTTGCACTGGTATAACTTCTATAAGTTATTCTTATACTTGTATTACAAAACATGTATCATCTGACTCCAATAATTATCAATCACCTACATTCTATATCAATCATGATCATTTCACTTTTTGACATCCAATTATCTATGGTCCTCTCTACAGTAGCCATTTTCAAGAGACGGGTACAAATTCTTTAAAAATCTCTGTCACTGAAAAACGTTTAAATTTGATGAAATTCAAAAATTTATATTCCTAATTAGGTATTATGGACACTTTTTTTTCTGCTTATAAAATAAATAGGTGGTATTTTTTTTAAAACATTTTTAACAACCTGAACAACCATCAAAATTGTCGGAACAAAATATCTGAATGTCATGTCAAATGTCATAATGTCAAAACCAGCTAGTTCTGTGTTTTCGGCTCAAGTTGGGATTACTAGGAGCGTTCAAATGCCAACTGAAAGAAGAAAAAGAATCTAAAGGTGGTTCATATTTCTGTCTGTTACTGTTTCTATAGGAGAAATCTATTGAAAAATCGCCCATATGCGCAACCCAAATTTTACTCGCAAGTTGACTTTTAAAATCGCCCATTTTGCAAAAAATCGCCTGAGTTGACAACCCTAGTTAGGTACACACCACTGCAGAAATATGAAGAATTTTCGAGGTTAAATTGAAGAAAATTAATATAAAGAATGTGCTTATTTTATAAATATATATTAGTTACAAATTTATTCAGACTTTGAAAGACCGGTCCTAAATGAAATATCATTTATGACACTTGAAATCAAATAAAGTTGCTTGTATATATCGAATGGGGTACCCGTTTGTAATCAATTTTATATAAAATCCTACGAATTTTTCTACTAATTGTATTTTTGACTAAAATATATAGAGATTTGAATATCTACTTGCTGTCAGTTTCAAAATAACAGTAGAAAACCTAATCTCTATACGTTTTTTAGTTCCTCGAAGTAAATATTAATTTAGAAAAACAAATGCATTTTTTCATTTTAGGCACAGTATACATACATAACAATACTAGGTACCTATAAAATGGATTACAAATTTTTCACTTTCACTTACCTATCAATAACTGTTAATAGTTTTAATCAATAACATTTACTGTTAAAAATTATGGAAACACTTTCTTTTCTTGCAAACAAAAACTAATAGAAAGAGATAATAGTTACAATATTTTTTGTTGATGCAATTCGTGGTGTACCGAACTAATTATGACGATTTATGATTTGATCTCACAGGTAGACACTGACTAGTGAAAACTATTCACATTACTCTGAAAAAGATTTGCAATTGTAATTGTTATTTATTATTTCAAAAGACAAAAAGATTTTCTTTGTTATTGTTGATTACATGGTCGATACAACTTACAATTTATATCGCTAAACAATGAAACCTGATGTATTTATGCATGTTGAAATGTTGCAAAATGCCTTAAAATGGATATTCAATAAAATACTAAACTGAACGTACCTGAATGGGACAAAGGACGTCAATTTCTAACAGAAACGTAGTATTGAGTGCAAAAAAAAACAGTTTTTCCTTATCTCTTTTAAAAAATTACTTCGCCATATCACTTGCAGACAACGTAAACAATGTAAAACAACCGTTGTGGTGTGTTAAAGTGTGGTGTATTTTATGAACATACCTGAGGAGTTTTATCAAAAAAATAAACAATATAAAAACTGCATTTTATAATAAATAATTATTACTTATTTTATATAAGTTCATAAATCTAACACACTTTTAGATACATTTATTATAACCTAACCTCAAATATACATCACACTGGAAAGGCAGATCGATATTAAAAGAATTCGGCTCTCCCTTTAGACGAAATACCAATTCCATCACAGAATAGTTATGAAAATATTCAAAATATTAACTTTTAGGAAATTAGAATTTAAAAAAATATATATTTAGGGTTTAATATAGAAAAATAATTCATTTAATTGTATTATGTAAGTTCGATAGATGAGGATAAATTTTCATGATCATTGCAACTAATATTGAAAATGACTACTACAGTAGGAACGCTGAGTCTTTTCCATCACGTGACTGATCACTGATACGACATCAACCATAATCAAAACAATACGACAAACGCTTGTATTGAGTTTAGCTCTTTTTCTGTTAGTAGGAGAATACAGTACCAACCATAGATAAAGGATAGGTTAGGTTAGGTTGATTTCAATAGACAGTACCAACATAGTATGTGTTGAATAATATCGTCAACTAAGTCACGTGATGGAAAAACTTTACCGTTTCTACTGTAGTAAAAGTGCTTTAGTAAATTGCCGATGGTTTGTCTTTGTGCGGGCTTGGGCACCGTATGTAAAATGTACGGTGACTTGGGGTTTTCTTCCTCGCGAGTCAATCGGCAGTCAGTTGGGCTGGTTCATACGCATCTATTAGTTTAGTTTGCGAGTGTTATTTTCACGAGTTGTTAAGTACTTGGACTTTCCCGGATAATGTGCCCAATCGCTCAAGAGATGGCGCTTTTTTTTGTAGATTACCCACTTTCGAGAAGTCTATGAGAAACTGTTAAAAAACATGTCATATTTTTTGTAACACCGTATATTGTAATCAGCGTAAACCTAAATAAAACTTATTATTCACAACAAGTGAGTTTATATTCACATCTCACAAATATTAAGAAACATTACATGCTTTTTGGTCCTATCGAGCTGCGGATGTTACAATAAAGGTGAATTAAAAGTTTATCAAGCATTGACGTATAAAATTGGTATATGGTAATTCGTTTCCCATAATCAGAACAGAAGAGCAGGTGATAGCAACGATTCCAACGCGAAAATAAGGTCAGACTTCTCCATGTATTTAAACTATTTCCTTTAAACAATTGGAGATTTATGCATGATTTGCTTCACATGCCAAAGTGTGACGTTTCCCAATTCATTAGCAAATATCGAGCGAAAATAGCACAAAAATCAATAAAAATCATAAGAATCTGTTAACATACTAACATAAAATAAAAATAACTAAAGAACTTTTACATATTTCAGCATACATTCAACAGTTTCAGCATACTTTAAGATAGTACATTTCATACAATTATTTCAAACAAGAAATCAATATTTGCATACTGTAAAAAATTTCATTATTCAAATAAACTTTTAAAAATACACAATGCCAGATACATTAACAGATTCACGACAAGAAGAGCTAAATGATTTAAAGATAAATTTAGTCGCAAAAAGAGGTCTAGTCAGAGGAAAACTAACTAGATTTGAAACGTCAATCCAAGCTTTTAATGACAACAAAATATCATTAGGTCAATTAAAATTACGCGTAGATAATATTGTAATGTTTTTGTTATTTATTTAAGCAATAAACGGGTGGGATAAACTTTAAACACACGGTATGGCTACTTACTAATTTATTTAAACACTAAACTAATCACTAATACTTAATTTATATATACAGTATATTCACTTGAACTAATTTATATAAACAATTCACTAATTCACTTATTTATTTGTTTATCTCACGATGTCAAATTATCAACTAACTCACTCTTCCTGATCAGTCCCCTTATATACTAGTGCCTTTTGTACTAGATTATTCCGGGCTGCGGCTTATACACACAAATAATTTTTCTGGCCTTTTCTAGATAACTCTGGTCACAAAAACCAGTTCTAGATAAGATAGTCTCAATCGTAAACAGTTTTTTATAACTGCGTATCCGCCATAATTTTAACTATTATACCTGGCTTAGACAGGGTCGGTTTTAGGGACTATACCAGTGTGCTGTTTCGTAACATTACCCCCTCCTTAAATGGAAGTTCCTCCTGGAACTTTTGTGTAGCCGAGACTGGATGTTTGAATCGGCAACTGGCCCCATTTCTACACTTTCCGATCTTATGGAAATAGCAGGGCACCGTCTTCATCGGATACTGATAACGGGGGTTGTAGCTGCAAATTAATATCTGGACACCGGTATCTTGAAAGATAATCTCTACCATGTTCCTGATGATTCGCCAATCCAACTGGTTACTCGCTATCTTAGGCATAGCCAGTTTCTTCACGTTGGATTCCAACACATGGTCTCGGAGGTTTCGAAGTGCTTCCCACACATCGCGGTAGGTAGATCGATCTTGTAATTTTTAGTTGCCACGTAGAAGACGTACCGCGAATTATGTTTCAGTTTCAGTGTCTTGCCAGGGGCTGGAATCTGGTTTTCAAGTTTTTCTAATTGCCCGAGCTTCTTTCGAAAGACGGTTGCCAACCCTCGTGCGTTCTTGATACGGGCGGGGATGTTGTATGCCAGTGAATAATC
Organism: Galeruca laticollis; assembly: GCA_963921935.1. Taxonomy (NCBI): domain Eukaryota; kingdom Metazoa; phylum Arthropoda; class Insecta; order Coleoptera; family Chrysomelidae; genus Galeruca; species Galeruca laticollis. Next base: position 4,422,351 of record OY998179.1, read on the forward strand.
TTCCGGGAGAGTGAACAAATCTTGTTGTTGTTCCGAAGTGACTCCATATCTAGCTTTCCCGGTACCTCCATACGCGCCCATAAATTCATCGAAGGTGGGGTCAGGCACATCTCGAATAAGGTTTACTCCTTCCTCTATGTCATGGTTTCCTTCGAATGGCGCTAGTCGGTTTCGGTGAACTACTTTTGGTTTTCCGTTGGGGATCTTGCTTATGCGATATAAAACATCATTGATCCTTTTCTTGATTAAGTATGGACCTTCCCAGGATTTTTGTAATTTTGGAGAAAATCCTTTTCTCCTCGCCGGGTTGTGTAACCATACTTTGTCCCCTTCTTTAAAACCGCCTTCTGTGGCCTGCGTGTCGTACCGACTTTTAATTCTGTCGCTGGCAACTTGAAGATTTGTTCGAGCTAATTCATGAATATCGTCCAGCCTTCTTCTCAATTGGATCACGTAGTCTTCGCCTGCTATATCTTCTGCAGGCCGACAGCCAAATTCCAAGTCACAAGGAAGAATCATTTCACGTCCAAACAGGATTTTCGCAGGTGTTTCACCCGTGGACTCATTGACGGCAGATCGATAAGCCAATGCGAATAGGGAGAGATACTGGTCCCAATCTCTCTGATGGCTGGATAGTACTTTGGACAGGTATTTTACAATAATCCTGTTCATTCTCTCGACCATTCCATCTGACTGTGGATGTAATGCTGTTGTTCTGGTCTTCTTCATTCCCAGCTTGTCGCAAATCTCCTGGAATAGATGGCATTCGAAATTTCTCCCCTGGTCACTGTGGACGTCCAAGGGTACTCCATATCGCCTGATAAATTCCTTCACCAATACATCCGCGACAGTTGTGGCCTCTTGGTTGGGAATAGCGTAAATTTCTACCCATTTTGTGAAATAATCCATTACAACCAGTATGTACTTGCTACCATTTTCTGTCGTCGGAAATGGTCCAGCGATATCTAAAGAAATCCTTTCGAAAGGGCTTCCAACATTGTACTGTTTCATGGGTGCCTTTCTCTTGCGATGTGGTCCATTACTCGTATCACAAGTCGTACATTTCTTACACCAGTCCTTCACATCGTTGGAGCTGTTCATCCAATAAAACCTTTCACGGACTCGCTGAAGGGTTTTCTTCACTCCCAGATGACCTCCCGATGGACTGTCGTGTAACTTTTTCAGTACCTCAGCTACTCTTGTTCTCGGGATAACTAGCTGTCTCCTCATCTCAGAACCATCATCGTTCTCAAGGATTCTTTTCAATATGCCTTCTTCCAGTACAAGGGAGTCCCACTGAGCCCAATACGCCTTGAGTTTCGGTAAAAATCTTGACACTTCTTGCCAGGTATGTCGCCGGTTTTCTTTCTTCCATTGCCGAATCATCTTCAGGTGAGAATCATTCTCCTGATCTTCTCTGATCCTAGTTCTTGAAACTGCAACTTCCTTAGATTTCGACTTGTTGCATTGTGAATAGTCTACAGGGCATGGCCGTCTAGGCGAGGAGTTGGCTTTTTGGTGATTCACATTAGCTGGATGTTCACCCCTCTCTGATTTCCCCTGTGTCTGGAGTTCTTGGGTTACAGGAGTCTTGGGGAGCTTAGACGGACTGCGTATTTGCTCTAACTCGCCACACTTCCAGCATTTGATCTTCTTCGGCCTCTTGTCTGCCATACCTTTCAACACGTTGACGATCTGATCAAGTTTGTCATCGTTATCTTCTTCCTGCATGGTTCTACCTTTGTTGTACCGCGAGCTTTTCTTGGCTGCTTTGCATTTAAGAGGTTCTTGGTTTACAGGAGTCGTAGGACGCTTACACGAACTGCGTGCATGCTCTAGCTCGCCACAATTACAGCACCTGATTTTCTTCGGCTTCTTGTCTACCATACCTTTCAACAAGTTGACGATCTGGTCAAGTCTGTCATCGTCACCTTCTTCCTGTATGGTCCTATCTTTGTTGTATCCCGAAGCCATCGTGGCTGCTTCATATTCAAGAGCAGCAGTCAATGCATCGGCCAATGTTTTAGGATGGGCTAATCGAAGGGCCTTCTCCATATCGTGGTCACACAAGCCGTCAATAAAGGCCTGGATGCCTAAACATTCCATCATGTTCTCTGGTGCTGATGGATAAGCAAATCGAACTAATCAGCCTTCTCTCTATCGGACCAATTATTCACTCTAGCGGCTGCTTCAAATTGTTTCACATAATTGGTCCACGACATTTTTCCATCGAACGTTGGGGCCTTGACTCGGTTAAAACTGCCAATGTTTTCAAACTTAGGTAGTGTTTCTGGCTCGCAAAGTTTCGTTTGCTCGGTCTTCTTTTCTTCCTCTGGCGTGCCTCGCGTTCTTGAATCGGCAATCTTTTCCTCTAACTCCTTGATTTTCTCGTCTATCGTTGTAATCTTATTCTCGATTTTCTCGTCCATCGTTGACATTTTATTCTCGATTTCAGATTTTAGTGACGAAATTTCATTTTCAATATCAGCGGCAATGTCGTTTTTCATCAATAAGACGTCGGCAGATATATCGTTCTTTAAAGTAGAAATCTTCTCGTCCATGTTAGCCGAAATATCATTCTTCATAGTAGAAATTTTCTCAAAAATTGAATCTTCAAAATTAAACAAATCAGGAGTTTATAAATTAAAATGTGGTAATGACAATTGTGATAAAATTTATATCGGTAGAACTTTTAGAAATTTTAACACTAGAATTTCGGAACACAAACGTAGCTATGACAACAAAAAATTAGATTCTAACTATTCAAATCATTTATTAGAAAACCAACACATTTTCGACCCAAATTTTGAAATTCTCCTTGTAGTCGGTAAATCCTTTAGTTTAAATTTATTAGAAGCCCTAGAGATTAACAAAAATAAATATTCAGGTAATCTCCTTAACGACCAAATAGATATCAATCAGTCTCCTTTATTGAACCTCTTTACCTAGAAGATAGCTTAGGAATGTTTGTAGTGAATGAATTACCAGGTAATATCCTTTAATACCATTGTTAACCTTAGTAAATAGATTTAGCACTGTATATATTAAGACATTTTTATATTTTACCTTCATTCGTTTTGACAAAGCTACTGTGTTAGTGAAACGCGTCAACAAGTTTAAATTGAACATTAGTTCAAATATATGAAGATTTAAACAAACTATATTGTTTTATTTCATCGTTCAGAAATTTTCTCGTCCATGTTAGCCGAAATATCATTCTTCATAGTAGAAATCTTCTCGTCCATGTTCTCTTCCATGGCAGAAATCTTGTCGTCCATGTTAGCAGAAATATTAGCAGACAGAAATCTTCTCGTCCATGTTAGCAGAAATTGACGAGATTAAGGTGGAATCCTCGTCATTAAATAAAACTGTTTCTGGATCAAAGCCGTCATTTTCCAGTGTCACTTTAAGTCTTTCTACTAATTCACTTTTCTTACCGGAGGTTTCCAACTCACGATCTTCCAATTCAGCTCTTAATTCCGCCACCTTCAGATCCCTTAATCTCTTGGCCATTTTTACGTAGCAATTTATTTATATTACCCCACACCTGACACCAATGTAAAGTTTTTGTTATTTATTTAAACAATAAACGGGTGGGATAAACTTTAAACACACGGTATGGCTACTTACTAATTTATTTAAACACTAAACTAATCACTAATACTTAATTTATATGTACAGTATATTCACTTAAACTAATTTATATAAACAGTTCACTAATTCACTTATTTATTTGTTTATCTCACGATGTCAAATTATCAACTAACTCACTCTTCCTGATCAGTCCCCTTATATACTAGTGCCTTTTGTACTAGAGAATTCCGGGCTGCGGCTTATACACACAAATAATTTTTCTGCCCTTTTCTAGATAACTCTGGTCACAAAAACCAGTTCTAGATAAGATAGTCTCAATCGTAAACAGTTTTTTATAACTGCGTATCCGCCATAATTTTAACTATTATACCTGGCTTAGACAGGGTCGGTTTTAGGGACTATACCAGTGTGCTTTTTCGTAACAATATCATTTCAGTTTTAAGAGAATTTGAGGAGCTACAAGATCAAATTGAAATACTAGCGTCATGTTATCCAGAAATGTTAAAACTTGAGAAACATCATGATGTGAGAATTCAATTTGAAAACGCATATTTTAGTCATCTCGCCACCGTACAAGGTGAAATAAAAAACGCCGAATCTTCATTCGCAGACATTTTCGAAAATAAACCCAACACTAAACAAAACATTAAATTACCTCAAATAGAATTACCAAGTTTTTACGGAGATTATGATAAATGGGTTTCTTTTCGAAATATGTTCGATGCGCTAATAGACAAAAGTGATTTACCTGACATTGGGAAACACTATTATTTATGCAGATCTGTTAAAGGCGAAACCACTGAGGTAATTGCATCCCTAGAGGTAACAAACGAAAACTACAAAATTGCTTGGGATTTATTAAAGCAATGATTTGAAAATAAAAAGGCAATTATACATAAACATCTTAAATCTATTGTCGATTTTGAAATTATCAATAAGGAATCGTGTAATCGTCTAAAGGGGATTCTCGACACCTTGAACAAATCGACCCAATATTGGGGTCCATTACTTAATTTCATTATTTTGAAAAAACTACCAGAATCTAACTACTCAAAACGAGTGGAAAAAATTCACAAAAAAATTAGATATGCCATCTGTTGAAGATTTAAAAACATTTTTAAATGAACGAATTCAATTCTTGGATGATTACGAAACTATAAATAAGTCATCATACCAATTGAAAAGCCCGTCTAAACATTCATACGAACGGAGTGATACACAAACATACAAAAATAACCATTCATTTCTAAACACAAATAAAAATTCAAAATATACATGCCCCATTTGCAAAAATTTTCATTACATATATCAATGTGAATCACTTCAAGCCATGTCTACAAAAACTAAATTTGAAACTTTACAAAACCTGAATATTTGTACTAACTGTCTAAGGTTTGAGCACAAGAATATTTCATGCTATTCTTCAGGTTGCAGAAAATCCAACAAAAAACATAATACTTGTCTACATGACAGCAATTTCAAAGGTTTCCATAATCAAGGGTCAAATGAAAAGGTTGCCTTGACTGCTAGCGTTGTCACATCTTCGGAATTTCACCAAATATCGAATATTCCAGAGAATACACAAAATAGTTCCTTTTCTGCAGTACTTGAAAATGTAGTCGAAAATATTGATCAAGTACTTTTGTCAACTGCTGTTTTATATATATTGGATAAAGAAGGTAAACCTCACGAAGCTCGCGCGCTCCTTGATTCAGGTTCACAAATGAATTTTATCTCTCAGAAGCTGAGCGATAAGCTGCAGCTACCAATTGAAGTTTCTGAACATTCCATATCTGGCATAAATCAAGTTAAAACCAATACTTTATCTAAAACAAATGCAGTTATTCAGTCCAAACGTACTTCTTATCGGTCAGCCCAATCTTTTTTCATTTTGCACAAAATTGCTGACACTCTTTCGTTGAACTTCATTAACATATCTCATTTAAAACTTCCTAACAATATCCAGCAGGCTGATCAGACATTTTACAAACCAGGCCCTGTTGATTTGTTTCTCGGTGCTTCTAAATCTTTTGGGATCTTTTATGCCCTAATCAAATAAAACTTAACGCTCGATCTCCCATTTTATAAGAAACCCAACTTGGATGGATTTTATCTGGCGTAATTACTCAACGTAAATCAAATTAATCACAATGTTATTTTTCGAACATTGAAATACATAATCAGATGGAAGCTTTCTGGACCATAGAAGAATGCCTACCAAGCACACTTACTCCCGCATATTCTAAAGAAGAAAAAACATGCGAAGAGTATTTCATATCTACTCATACAAGAGAGCCCAGTGGAAGGTTTCAAGTAAAAAATGTACTTGGTAAATCACGAGACTCTGCACTTCACCGATTGACATCAATGGAAAGAAAATTCTTTAAACTACCATACTTTAAAAAGTGAATACTGTAATTTTATGCAGGAATAGATTGACCTGGATCACATGGAGATGGTGTCTGAAGAAGACGATATAAAACTAACGCATTACTTACCTCATCACGCCGTTTTTAAAGAAGAAATTACTACTACAAAAATAAGATGTGTCTTTGACGGTAGCCACAAAACATCTACTAACCAATCTCTAAATGACATATTAACAGGGCCGTTCCAACCTGGTCGAGCGCCGTCGTGCAAATGTGATCACAGCGCCTTTTTTTGGTGCATATATTTTATAAATTTTATATTATGTACGTTCGACATAATCGCTAGACGGTAATTAATAAATAATACAACTTTGAAGCAAAAATAAACATTTTATTACCAAACAAAAAATAAACATTTTTTGAACAAGAAATAGTTACCTAATCTAAATAACCTGAATAAAACTAAATAACCACTAAATAAAAGTAGCTTTACACGCTTTCTTTCTGGAAAATTCAGAAATAAGTTCAGTCATATTTATATTGTCCAACAAATCACTTTCAATCGATATGATTGCCAAATTATCGAGCCGTTGTTGGCCCATTGACGATCTTAAGTAGTTTTTGATTAGCTTTAACTTTGAGAAAGTCATCTCCGCTGAAGCAACCGATACAGGCATTGTCAACAAAATTCGCAAAGCTACGCTTGCATTTGGAACAGAATGAGGTAAATTATTTTTTATAATGTAGTTTAACATTTGTGTCGGTGTTTGTAGATTAAGATTTTAAAAAAATTGCAACTCGTGGAACAATTCTGTTCCATTTATGTCACGCTCATTACGATTTTTGTCTGTTAAAACTCCTTCAAGCTGTAAACAACAATTTAGTTGTTCCTTTTCTGGTAAATCTGAAAATTTACAAATATCCCATAAAAATTGAAAATGGTCGGAATGGGACGACAATAAGTCGAACCTTTCACCAATTGATCTTATAACAATAGCAAGTGTACAAAAAAAATGTTTATTTTAAAATCCCGTTCTCCATCTGTAATTAGTTCATCGTCATTCTCGTAATTAAATTGTTTTTTAACACGCCTTGGTCTAAACACATTATTAGTTTTGAGGGTTCGCTCTACATCTAGAGATTTTGCAAGTTCAGAAGCATCAACTAATACATCTCCAAATCCTTTATCACTTCGGTAACTATTGAAAAACTTTAGCAAATTATTCATTTGGGTACATGCTTCCGAGATATTAAAATCTTTGGTTTGTAATGTTTTGCTAACAGTATTGACTCTAAACAGAACATTGTACCACAATACTAATGTACATTTAAACCGGTAACTTTTTAATTTATTTGCTAAAGATTCAGCCATATGCTTTGTATTGTTATCGAAAGAAACTCCACTGAAAATACTATATAAAGCATCATAGACTTCCCCAAGCTGATACCTCAATGGAGTAATGGCATCAATTCTGCTCGACCATCTAGTTTCAGAAAGTTGTTTTAAAGTTAAATTGGAAATATGTTCTTTCAAAACGGTCCAACGATTAGTTGAAACCGAAAAAAAATTGTAAAGGTCTTAAACCGTAGAAAAGAATTGCCAGCTAGAGTTGATTCCCTTAACTGCATCATTTACAACCAAGTTTAAACTGTGATTACAACAAGGTACAAAAAATGATCTTGGATTCAAATCTAGAATTTTTTTTTGTAAACCGGCATGCTTGCCTCGCATGTTGGCACCAATGTCGTATCCCTGGCCTCTCATATCATATAAATTTAAATTATGTTTTTCTAAAGAATTTAGTAGAAATTTTTGTAAGCCCTCAGCTGTTGTGTCTTCTATTGGAGCAAAATGTAAGAAACGTTCATCAACAACAATTTCCCCTGATGCTGTATCTAAATTTGGGAACCTGATACAGACAGAAATTTGTTCTTGATGGCTCATGTCTGGAGTACAATCAAGAATAATAGAAAAATATTTTGAATTTTTAATCATATATAAAATATGTTCTCTTAAATTATTGCCTATTATTTCATTTTTAATGTGGATGCCAAGGTAATGATTCATTCTGTTGCTTTGCATTTGTACCCTCTTAGTATGTTCAGCCATTCTAGGATCGAATTTGGCAATCATTTCCACACATTTTAAGAAATTGCCATTATTATCTTGAAGCAATTTCAAATTTTGACCGCGAAAGGACAGATTTTGTTTAGCTAAAAACCGAATAACATAGAATACTCGCTCAATACCTGCATGCATATTTAATTTCAGCATCAAACAAATATTTATGAGTTAGATCAATCGTATAGTTTGTTTTAAATCTAGTTAAACAGTCAGACCATGTCTTAAGATTTTCGAAATGCATTTTACTTTTTTCGTGAATATTTAAATGTTCACTCAAATGTTGCCTATCATTATAGCCATTTTCATCAGCCAATCGGGCTTTTGCGGTGTTAAGGTTGAATATTCTGCAACAAAAACAAAACACTGAATTTTTCGATACCGAGTACAGAAGCCAATCACGCTTGATTTTTTCATTATTTGGCAAAATTCGAGTGAAGTATGATTCAGAAAATTTTCGCCCAGTCTTGTCTTTCGGAAAAACGCAATTTGAATTGTTATAATAGGTTGGACCATATTTTATCAGAAGTTCAATATTCATTGAAGATAATATTTTCGGCCACAAACCTGGATCTTGAGACAGCTGTACAGTCTTACTATCAAAAACTTCATCATCATCAACTTCAACTGAACTTGATGTCGATGGCTCCATATTATCATCATCATTTTTTACGGAAGCCTCCGAAGGAGAATCAATGGGTGCTTTGTAAAATTGAGTTATTTTCTTATTGGTATTTTCCAACACCTCCTCCCGTTTACGTTTGTTAATTAGATTTTGGTAACCAGAAAGTTTCTTTTCACCTTCAGACATCTAAAAAAATAATACCACATAAAATTTTGGGTTTGGGTTCGGGTTTTGTTGAATCTGATTAATTTATAATTACGAATTATAACGATCTGGATATACATTACTTACCTTAACTTTATTTTATACTTATAACTTATACTTTAAAGTTTGAGCTTCCAGAAAAGAACAAAATTTCAAATAAGGAAATAAGAAATAGGTATAACTTTTTAGCTGATGCGAGATGCGATTTACTCTACTGCTTAAGACAAAAGCCAATGCTCAAATCTCAAATGAACATGATTTCACTGCAATACTCGCTTGGCCAGACAAGAATGAACTGGTGAAATGAAACATAGGAACCAAGAAATATAGTGCGGGCGCACGGCGCTCAGTAATAGAACAAAATATGCAATATGTCGGGACCAAGCAACTCAAAGAAGTCATATTTGAATCTATAGATGATAATAATGATCATAATAATACATTTTATAAATTATTTGTTTGAATATTATTACTTATTTCCTACTTTAATCATAATTCTAGCATATTCAGACATTGGTAAAAATAAAAAAAAATCTTCGGCGCCTTTTTTGTGACGGCGCCGTCGTGCGCACGACCTGCACATATGATTGGAACGGCCCTGCATATTAATGGTTGGTCCGGTTATTCAAAGAGATCTTTTTGCCATATTAGAGTTTCGACAGCATCAGTATGTTTTGACGGCCGATATTGCAAAAATGTACAGGCAAATTAATATTAACCCTGAAAATCGCGACTTTTAACGAATACTATGGCGTTCCGATGTATCCGAACCTATAAAATAATACAGACTTGAAATCGTCACATATGGTTTAGCTCCATCATCTTTTTTAGCTACACATTGTCTTAAACAACTATCTTTTGAAAATCAGGAAAAGATGCCCGACCAAGAACATAGGAATAAAGCTCTATTTACTAAACTCGATCGTGTACTCAATTGCCAGTGAGCTCTAAAGCCTTGTTCTGACGTCAGTAAAGCTAGCACCCCCACTTTTTCAAATTTTAAAAAAAAACTGATGTGTAATTTAGAACTAATTTATGACTAATTTGTACCCAAAAAATTAGAATTTGTACCCAATTAGTTTTTCTGAAAAATCACTATTTAAAGTGGGGGTGCTAGCTTGAGCTCAAGCTAACACCCCCACATTGACAAAATCAAATTTTATTGGCATAAATCTAAACTTTGAATTAAGGACTAATTTGTACCCAAAAGATAATAATTTGTACCCATTCAGTTTTTCTGAAAAAACATTATTTAAAATGGGGGTGCTAGTTTAAGCTCAAGCTAGCACCCCCACTTTTACAAAATCAAATTTTAACAGCATATCTTTAAACTTTGAATTTAGGACTATATGTTCCCAAAAGCGTTTTTTCATTATTATATCATTTTGTTTATAAAAGATGATAGTAAATTAGACCACGTGTTCTATTAATTTTCAAGTGAATCGTTAAAAGATTTGAAATTATCAAAGATGACTAAATATTATTAATGATCGAATATAGGACTAATTTGTACCCAAATGATTAAAATGTGTACCCACACAGTTTTCCCTGTAAAAGGAGTTTTAATGTGGGGGTGCTGGCTTGAACACGTCCACCTTTAAAAATCCAATTTCAACAGCATACCTTTAAACTTTGCTTTTAGAATTAATTTGTAACCAAACGTTTTTTTTTTCATTATAATATCATTTTTTTTATAAAAGATGATAGTAAATTAGACCACGTGTTTCATTAATTTCTAAGAAATTATCAAAGATAACTAAATATTATTAATTTTCGAATATAGGACTAATTTGTACCCAAATGATTAAAATTTGTACCCACACAGTTTTCCCTGTAAAAGGAGTTTTAATGTGGGGGTGCTGGCTTGAACACGTCCACCTTTAAAAATCCAATTTCAACAGCTTCGCTTTAAACTTTGAATTAAGGACTAATTTGTACCCAAAATCGTTTTTTCACTTATAATTGCACAAGTGGTTTGTATTTTGTCGGGGGTAATACCACAAGAGCTCAGATTTAGCCGGATATTTTTTGTGGTTGTTTTCGAATACTTACTTAAATTGCCAATGAAAGTAAGTATGAGAAAACCACCGGAAAAAATATCCTGCTAAATCTGAGCTCGCGTGGTATTTGGTAAGACAATCCCATGAATAAAAAACTCAATTCAATTAAACTTTATTTAACAAACTAAATGAACAATGAGTAGAAACATAATGTTTAGACATACTTTTTGGAATTGTTATATGTTGTTTAATCCATTCTGTTTTTGACATTTATAATTGTCAAATTGACGTGCATTGCTTGGTAAACAGACAGTACCTAAATGCTAGGGTTGCTACGGTAACGTAATTTATCCGATATTTTTATCCACTTGCAAACTCTCTTCCTTCCTATTTAGCCGACAGCAAACTACGATTTTTGTATTCACAAATGGGAATTATTATACATGAATGGGATTGTCGGGTAAATTTTGATTGTTTAATAAGAAACTGTTTCCTAGCAATTTGACGAGAATAACTGTCAACTATTAAAAACACGACACCGAAGGTGGAGTGTTTTTAGGTTGACAGTTATTCGAGTCAAATTGCTGAGGGAAACAGTTTAGAATTTGAACAACACAAATTTACCCAATATCAATACAAACCTCGAGTGTAATTCGGCAGGACAATTTAATGAATGAGAAATTTGGAAACATATCTTGCAATATTACATTCAATTTCTCGATGGAAGTATCTGGCTAAAATGCGTATCTTTTTGCATCGCAAAACGTAGAAAATTGTCGCCAGATTGATGATTGCATCGCAACTGTATTAGTAGGCACACAGGTATTCACAATTTGACTAATTTCGGCGTTCGTAGGCACACCGAATCGACTCATTGTTAGTTCTTGAAAATTCAATAAGTTCTTGACAAACACGCCAAACTATTTATTCTGGTAACCAACACCGCGATAATTGATGAACAAATGAATAAGTTAAAAAACCACTAGTGTATTTGTCGCTGTAAATGTTAAAGCTAACTTTTGCCGCTGTCAAAGTGACAATTGCACTGTGGCATATGCGATTTTTTATACATGAGTTAAATTGTCAGTATTAAGTATATCATTTTGTTTATAAAAGATGATAGTAAATTAGACCACCTGTTTTATTAATTTCCAAGTGAATCGTTAAAAGATTTGAAATTATCAAAAGTAACTAAATATTAATTTTCAAATATAGGACTAATTTGTATACTCATATTTTACTAACTGTGCTTAAATACTCCTAAAAATGCCTTCTAAAATTGTTTGAACCAATAGAGAATTATTATGAATCAGAAGTAGGACCGGAGCGGTAGATCAAAGACGCATATCATCTAAAAAACAAAAAATATCACCATTCGGTATTTGCGAGGGTAACAAAAAAATGTTTTAAAATTGTTTAGTCCATTAGAAAAGAAAGTTTGACGTGATATTGCACATCTTTACTAAACCGCCAAGCAGTCAAAAAAAGTGACAACACCATGGTATAATCATTATTTTAACCACTTTGACCTATTTACGCATTATTTACGCACGTGCACTAGGGAATTTTTTTGTCTTGTCAAAGAATCGCCGCAGTTATCACAAAAGATCTCCCTGAAAATAAAAATAAGAGTTATGGTATCTATAACAAATATGGAATTATATTAATATTATAGTATTTTATTAGAGACAAAACAATATATAATATATGAAAACAAACATTTCTGGGAAGTACCTGGTTAGGTAAGTGCCATGTTTGTTTAAAAATATCTTTATTCAATCGGTTATGAATACATTTACAAAGAAGGTGAAATAACAGTATATGGCCGATGTTCTGGCATATCTCATCTACTTTGTGTCCCTCTGAAGTTGGTTGTAATTCCCTGCCGATGGCATTACTTACTTGTTATGACTGCGATAATAACCTTGCCCCGAATATACAAATATGACTCCCCAGAATTTTCGTTTCATAAAACACTTCATCTAAGAGTTTGTCTAGTTTTCCGTCCATTTTGAACTTTAATCAGGATGACTGCTGTGAAATGAAGCACATTAAAAGGGGCATATCCGAACTCTGCCACAAAATAAAATTTTACCTGACTTGTATCAATTTGAGGATTACTGAAATGTTCGAACTGTGCCGCAACCATTTAGTTTAATCCTATTAGAGTCATTAGGGTTTATAATAGATAAAATCGGAGGCCCATAGAATTATGTATATTTCTGAAAGGTTTCAAAGATTTCTTGTATTAAATATTTTGAAGAAATCTTGATTGTTTTGATCGATATTTAGGGGATTATGGGAAGGATGTTGATGCACTTACACTATATAAGAGTTATAGTTGTATTCAGTTACTTCATATCGATCTACAGAAGTTAAGAGTGTAGTACACATAGCAAACAGTGACCAAAATGGAGAACAAAGCATCTACAATGTATAGTGAAAGAGGAAATAAATTAATAGTGTTGAACAGTTATAAATTTTCGAAAGCTAATACTAGCAAATGTGGAAACATTAGATGGAAGTGCTGTAACGCAAAATGTCCAGTTAGAGTGTACTCCCACGTTTCTGATGAAGAAACAATCACAGAAGTCAAAGGAGAACACAATCATACTATGGAAACGAACCTATCAAGAAAAGCAGTGAGTAACAGCATTAAAAGGAAAGCGACTGAAGATCCCACTGAGAAACCCTCCAAACTAATTCGGCAAGAATTGGTGTCAAATAATTTCGCGGAGGATATCAACACCGAAGATATTGACCGAATAAGGAAAAATATTCACGCGGCGAGAAGAAAAATTTTACCCCTATTGCCTAAAAATCAGGAAGAAGTATTTAATAGTGTTCGTGAATTACAATTACGAACGAACCGAGAAGAGGAATTTCTATTAACAGCAGACCAGGTATTTAAAATTATTGTGTTCTCCTGTTTTTCCAACCTTAATTTTTTATGTAATTCGGATTGTATTTTGATGGATGGGACTTTTAAATACTGTTCAACTTTTTTTTACCAAATGTTTACCATTCATGGTTTTAAAAACGGCTATTACGTACCTCTTGTTTTTTGTTTGCTGCCGGACAAATGAAGTCAAACATATTCAAATTTGTTTTTAATTTTAAGACAAAAATGTAAAGAAGTAGGCTTAAATTTTCAACCTAAAGAAGTCGTAGTAGATTTTGAACTAAGCATTCATAACGCTATATATGAATGTTTTAGCAGAGATAAAATTCTTTTTGGTTGTAAATTTCATCTCTGTCAAGCTTGGTTTCGTAAGATTCAGGAGTTTCATTTGGTACAAGAGTACAGACAGAAAGGTTCTGTAATTGGCGAATACTTAAAAGTACATTTCGGTATTATGTATCTTAGTCCTGAGGAAGTTGTAGAATTTTTTTATAATGAACTACATTTTTTGCTTCCGAATGACGAAAGAGTTATAGAATTCTGAAATTATGTCAATAAAACATATATAACGCAAAATTCGATATTTCCACCACTTATTTGGGCAAATAATGCATACTTTTTCAAGAGAACAACGAATTCTTGTGAGAGTTTTCATTCGCATTTCGGTGCTTCTTTTTAGAAAGCACATCCAAACATTGTTCAATTTACTAGTGTGTTATTGGATTTACAAACGGAGGTATACGCGAAAATTCGTTCGGCAAACCAAAGCCAGAAAAAAACCAAAAAAACTATTAATGTTAAAATTAATTTCATTAATGATCATTTGGATCAATATAGGAAAAATGTTATTTCTCGCTTTATGTTTGTGAAAACGGTTGCATGTAAAAATCTTCCACACGTTTAATTTTTTGTTTTTTTTTATATGTTTATGTATATTGAATATATTTTATTGTAATGTAGATGTAATTTTTTAGAAGTGGCAAATATACCTTGAAAATATATGTATGTTATTAATATTTTCTTATATTGAATTTGAGTACCTAAAGTTCAAGGTAAATTGTTAAATCGGATTAGGCTATTAGACCCCTACTGGTTTGGTAGTTAATCTCCAAAATTTTAAATACTGGCAGAGTTCGAACAACCCGTAATGACTACCTGCATTTTGTGGCAGAGTTCGGATACTCTGATTAAAAGCCTTTTTTAGGGAAAACGGTGTGGATACAAATTGGTCCTATATTCGATAATATTTAGTTACTTTTGATAATTTCACATTCTTTAACGATATACTTTGAAATTAATAAAACACGTGGTCTAATTTACTATCATCTTTAATAAACAAAATTATATGATGATGAAAAAACGCTTTTGGTTACAAATTAGTCCTAAATGCAAAGTTTAAAGGTATGAGTTGAAATTGGATTTTTAAAGGTGGACGTGTTCAAGCCAGTACTTCCACATTAAAACTCCTTTTACAGGGAAAACTGTGTGGGTACAAATTTTAATTTTTTGGATACAAATTAGTCCTATATTCGAAAATTAATAATATTTAGTTATCTTTGATAATTTCAAATCTTTTAACGATTCACTTGAAAATTAATAAAACACGTGGTCTAATTTACTATCATCTTTTATAAACAAAATGATATAATAATGAATAAACGCTTTTGGGTACATATTAGTCCTAAATGCAAAGTTTAAAGGTATGCTGTTGAAATTGAATTTTTAAAGGTGGACGTGTTCAAGCCAGCACTTCCACATTAAAACTCCTTTTACAGGGAAAACTGTGTGGGTACAAATTTTAATTTCTTGGGTACAAATTAGTCCTATATTCGATAATTAATAATATTCAGTTATCTTTGATAATGTCAAATCTTTTAACGATTCACTTGAAAATTAATAAAACACGTGGTCTAATTTACTATCATCTTTTATAAACAAAATGATATAATAATGAAAAAACGCTTTTGGGTACATATTAGTCCTAAATTCAAAGTTTAAAGGTATGCTGTTAAAATTTGATTTTGTAAAAGTGGGGGTGCTAGCTTGAGCTTAAACTAGCACCCCCATTTTAAATAACAGTTTTTCAGAAAAACTGAGTGGGTACAAATTATTATCTTTTGGGTACAAATTCAAAGTTTAGATTTATGCCAATAAAATTTGATTTTGTCAATGTGGGGGTGTTAACTTGAGCTCAAGCTAGCATCCCCACTTTAAATAGTAATTTTTCAGAAAAACTAAGTGGGTACAAATTAGTCCGAAATTACTTCTAAATTACACATAAGTTTTTTTTAAATTTGAAAAAGTGGGGGTGCTATATTTACTGACGTCTTGTTCTGATTTGGCAAGTTACCTGAATTCAAGTTTATGGAAGGCAAGTAGGTAACTTGAGGTCAATTTGATGTTCTGAAGTCTGCGCAAGTAAATTGAAGGTTACTGAAGGCAAGTATTATTTAAATCACTTTGACAGAGGTGTTCCGTGCCGGATTTCGAGTCGTGAGCGTAGAAATATCAAATGTTTTAATCCAAGAAATATCAAGCCCTGCGAGACTGAAACACCGATTAGTTTGTAAGAGGAAGTGGATTGAAAGAAGAAATCGTTTTGGTGCATCTGCACACTTAGTGAGATAATTGGTTTAGAAGATGCGAATTATTTCAGATCGTCTCCATTTTCATTGCTCTTTCCGTTAACTTTCCGTGTAAGTCCAGTTCATACTATCACAAGTAGCGTTCCAGTTGAATTCCAAAAGTTTATATGGAACTGGTTGTGCGTTCTACATTCCAGGTGATAATGTCGAAAAATTGTTTAAGCTCCCCTCAGACTTCTCAGTTTTCAGCGCTGAAGCTGTGGGCGTCTATGAATCGTTAAGAATTTTTTCTTCGTCCAGAAAAAGTTCTGCTATTATATTAGCTGATTCTCTGTCTGTCTTAACAGCTATACAAAATCCAACTATACCTGCTTTATCAGATAATCTTTATATATTCTATATAAAAAAAAATGTTATTTCAATTAAAAAAAGATAATAAACATGTACAGCTGATATGGATCAAAGCACATATAGGACTTAAACATAATGAACATGTGGATCGTTTAGCTAAAAATGCAGCAGAAAATGGTACCTTATCTATCTATCCACTAACTGTACCAGACGTATTTGCTAATTCTAGGCAAAAACAAAGTTGTTTATGGAAAAAGTCTTGGAACGATTATTGTAAAATATCTAATACCCAATATTCATCAATTCAACAAGAAATTCCGAATTGTTGTTGGTTCAATTCTTACTTCTGTCCACGTAAATACATCACAGCTATTGTTAGACTACGCTTTGGACATGCATGTTATCCGGCACACTTATATAAAATAAAAATTCTTGACACAGACCTGTGTCAACACTGTCATATCAGAAGTGATCTGAATCATATTTTCTTTAACTGCATATATTCCCAAGAAACTCAAAACCTTATTAATGATTTAATAAGAATCGGATTTTTCCCACCCTTCAATATCTGCCATCTTTTAGCCTTAAACAAAATGGAAGTATATAATGTTCTGATGAAATTCATATACGAATCAAAGGTATGCTTGTGAATGTTTGAACTAGATTTGTTTACCTCTGTTTATCCCAATTGTTATTCCTATCTTTCCGTGGCCTAGTTTTGTTTGTGATCAATTATAATGTCTTGATGGGCCCCTAGACAAGAAGCGAGTGACCCTGTATATCCTTATTGTATATATTTTTTTAGGTAGGTAATTTTGTCTTCTCTTAGGTGTGTATAGGTGTGAGTGAGGTGAATATATTTTTTTATATATTAATAGTTTTTTCCTGTTGTGACTGGCCGAATGACGATTGTCAAAGCTTCACTTGAACGACATTTTAAAGAACAGTTCACGTCAAGCGATAAAACTCGTTCACATTAGTCCAGTTGCGTCAAGTTACTTGCTTTCAAGTAACTTGCCAAGTGAGAACGAGGCTTAAAACAAATGTGTTCAAATGGACCAAGTCATTAAAATGCTGGACCACTTGATTAAATTACTGGCTGCGTGCTGGGTGTGAACTTTGCTTTATAACAGAGATTCTCCCGCTTTAAGTGGAAGATCTCCCATTGACATGCGCGTAAAACACGTTGTTCAACCTAAAATTTTCTGAAGTGATAAAGCTAAGTACGATTAAAGTATAAAAGGTCGTATTAACTCAATATTCTTTTAAAAATTCAACGGAAATTATTATTATTATTTTAATGGATAATATGTAGAAGAAAAAATTGAAGTCTTGATTTTTGTAAAATAATTCTAAAGGAAGAATGAGGATACAGGAAAAGAGGGCGACCCTGAAATAAATACTACTCATGATTCATGATATGTGATAAAATGAGAATCAACACCAACGTCGTACATATATTGAGGCACCATTTAACATATATTAAATACCAATATAGGTAGGTACCTACGTCCTTAACGACCAACATCAATAATAGTTTTTTGACTTTCTAAAGTCTCTTTCTTTATAGGATACAAAAAAGAGATATATCCTGAACAAATAAACAAAATATTATTATTATAAAAACGCTATTAAATCTAATATATGTTTTGAGACATTTTACCAAAAAAAAAACGTACCTATTCTTTTTCAAACTAATATGCCGCACTTGAATATATTTTTTCACTATCACTGATCGATGGTTATTGTGTCATTTAACGTAACTTTATAAACGTAATACCTATAAAGTTTATCAATTGCCTCATTTACTCATTAATATATACCTAAACAGAACCGGCTACAGATTATTCACTACATAATATAATGAATAATAATCGTTAGTATTATTGAACGTGCTCTATAAAAGCAGAAGAATACTTAACACTGTTGTCAGTTCAACACTCCCTATTTCTCTGAAAAAAGAGATGCTCGAAGTCAACAACTACTTGATATAATTTGGGTTATCAGGTTTAAATAATCATTTAATTATATCTAGGTACTTGTAACAGTTATTTGTTGTTTACTTATTTACTAAAAACTACATGTATTTACCTATATTTTTATTTTCATTAATATTTTTTAGAATACCTATCTCTGAAATAAGTAGACTTTGTATTAAAAGATAACGTACTTGCTGCAAATGAAAATATATTACAAAAAGATTCTTGTAGAAACTTTGGGAAGTAATTGATAACAAATTCTCATTTGGCAACTTTCTGAATCATGTTGATTAAGAACAATATTAATCAAAGTAGGTACGTAAATATTCACTATTGTAACGACAGGAAAATAAAACGATTCGTAGTACTCGAAAGTGCGTTTTATTCTGTTCGAAGCAATATCTTTTGACAAAAATGTTTTTAAGATTAAAGTGTCCCTTTCTTTTAAAATACAAATATAAGTAATAAATCTATAAATAGCAGGTACCTGAATCGACCCTCCTGGTTTTTAGAAGCTTACAAAGGGGGTGCATACTCTCCCTTCTAAAGAAATATTTATACAGGGTGGCATTTTAAATATAAGCTAGAAGAAATATATATTACAAGTGATTAAATAACAAAACATAGGATTTCATCACACTATTTATTAATATTACTATTTGAACATTTTATAATTAAAATATGAAATGCTTGAATATTATTGAATCATTATTATGAGAAAAATAGCATGAACTGCAATATTTTCACTACCTACTTAGTTTTAAAACTATAATGAATAATTCATTAACACTACCCACTATGCAAATAAATATTACAGTTAATTCAACATCACATTGTGATGATGTTCTTCCTTTTTTTCCTCTTGTTTTCATCACATGCACATCTATACAACCGCTTATGCCCAGCGTGTGGCTGTTAACTTTTGTGAAGTTTCAACTCAACTTCTCAGCAATGTTAAAGCGCTGCCTTTTTACATTACTGAGATGTTACTAGAACTTCCTCAAAAGGAAGTCTTTATAACGAACTAAAAACAACATTTCTGTTACATTCTGAAATGCCTTTTAATATGTTGTCGATGTTAATGCAATGTCTAAAAAATAACATGTTATCAATGATCTAAATGCGACATTTCAAAAACAATACAGTGTATTCTCTTAGATGTTGTATGGACATTACTTAAACCTCTAAATAATATACCTCAAACATTCTAGATGACATCCTATAGATGTTTCTGTGCCTAATCAGCAAATACAGGGTGAACAACTAAGAACGCCGACTGTCTGCCATATTTCAAAAAATAATCATGGTACAACTTTTAAAAAATACCTTCAGGAAAATGACCCTGAAAAATCGCTGGAAAATATTTTTGTGTCTCCAAAATATCTGCTATGGGGTGGAATGAACACTTAAAAACATAATACTGTGATTATCTCCAAAAACGACATACTAAAAGTATCCTAGAAATACAATTTTTGATATCTTGATGAGATTATGAAAAAATGTAGTTAGGGACTTTTTGTCCTTATTCTTCAAGTAAGGAGTGGGGGAAGGTTCAACCTAAAAAACAAATGTCGTAACACTTTTTTGTTTTTTAATCGATATCAATGTTTTTGGCGTCATTTTAGAGTTTTTCCTCTTTAATAAGATATATGCTTAACAAAAATAACAAAATTGAACAATTTTTTTAAAAGTTGTACCATGATTCTTTTCTGAGATGTGGCCTACAGTCGTTCTTAGTTGTTCACTCTGTACATTTAAAATGAAATAGCAAAAAAAGCAATAAAGGATTTAAAACGTTTATTCACTTTTAATGAACAGTACAGTAAATTTGAAAAAACAGGTACAAAATTAGAAAAAAAATATCTTGTCCAGGAATCCAACCTAAAAAAAAATTGTGGAAGCATATTACATAACAAGTGTGGAAAGTGGAAACTATTGAACGTATTCAGTGAAAGCAAGAAATAAAAAAGGGTATAATAATCTGTAGTTGCCATAATGTAACATACATTGAAACTGAATTAATAAAGTTTAACGGATACACATACATTACAGCTAGTTTACAAAAAAATTATTAGAATAGTTTTTTAATGATATTAAAACTAATAAAAAGTTTACACCTTAAATATTTTATGAAAGATTACGTTAAATCAACAGAAATCCAATCTAATTAAAGAAAATTCTATCGTTTACTTTCGATTACTTTTTCTTACGCAAGAGTCGCTGTTTCGAGTGCCTCAACCATTCCATAACGTACACTTCAAAATCCCTATCTGTGAAACATTTAAAGGTGTTCTGAATAGCAGCTAATAAAACAATTACTTTAGATCAAATTGTGCCCATGGAGATCTTTGATCGATCATCATAAACTACATCAAACTTGATTTTCAGCCAATTGACTGGGACCCATTTTCCACAAGATACATGCGGGGCTCTTCAAAGGAATAACAACATATTTTATTTCGAGAAGTGACATTTCATGCCTCACTCCGTTTCTCAGGTAAATTCAGGTGTGCCATGAAAATTTATACTTCTTTTCTGTATACAATAATATACTATTCTCATCTTGTTATTTTCATCCTGGAACGTATTGTATAATAACATCGTGGAATTGTAACTAAATGAAAATTGAGCATTAATAATATACTGTATACAAAAAAAACTACTTATGAAGAAGAGATATGAACACATTATCAAGTTAAATGAGTTTCTAATTAATTGTATCCAATAGCTGTGTTTCTACAATAATAAATAATTGAATTATGTTTGTTGACTGGAGCATTCAGTGCCATAAGTTACATATTCTTCAACTAGATTAATATAGGTACCATTATAAGGAACATCTACAGCTTTTTTTATTGTATTCAGTGTATTTTCAAATGGAAACGAGGTTTTAACAGAAATTTCTGTTTTTAAAGTCTTAATTGTTCACAAGAATTGTTAGTATTAATGTTAAAATTTTCTAAACCTGCAATACTATATTGATGGCTATGACTGCTACTACAAAAACTAGAACTAGAGATACTCGATTCAATATTTTTTGTACTGTTTAATACAATGTCTGTATCAGACTATCTGAAATAGTTATTCCCCTTTCTTTACATAATTACCAACTATTTGTTTTTTATTTTATTTATGTAAGTAGCTTCTGAAACATTTTGAACATTGAAAATATTCTCTTCTAGATTCAAATCTCTGCCAATATATGAGCATGTTTTATTTTTAATAATAATATCTACCCTATTGCAATATTAAGTTTTTTGTAGGATATAATGCATATCTAGGATTTGAAATATTGTGAATCGTTTTTAAAATATACTTACTAACTAAAATATTTCAAAAGTTGGAAAACTCCTTATTTTGTAAACTCTATTATATAATGTTAGTGTACAATTCCGCCTCCTGGAATTTCAATGTACAATAGCCGATTAAAGTCTTGAATGAGTATTATGTTTTAATAATTATGATTTTTGAATAGGTACTTACCCATAACAGCTGTTGTTCGTCCATTATATCAAGAATTATAACTAATCACAGAAACTGAAGTTAAGTAGGAACTAACGAAGACCACTTTATTCAAGTACTTGCAAAAAATGTGCTTCCTGCAAATAAAATATAACACATAACTGAAAACCATCCGCCATTTCATGCTTGTCATTTTTGTTTCCACAGATAACTACTGTATGTTTCGTTCATCAGTTCCTCTTCTGTTTTCTTCTTTTTTATGTTACTGTGATGTTTAATATGAGATATTACTGAGAGTTTTATGAATTAACATCGTAAAGACGTGTTATTTTATTGCGCTACCAGCCTTTTATTTATTGAATAGATGAGGCTTTTACTTGATGAAGATCCATACTAAACGATGAAATAAAACAATATAGTTTGTTTAAATCTTCATATATTTGAACTAATGTTCCATTTAAACTTGTTTACGCGTTTCACTAACACAGTAGCTTTGTCAAAACGAATGAAGGTAAAATATAAAAATGTCTTAATATATACAGTGCTAAATCTATTTACTAAGGTTAACAATGGTATTAAAAGATATTACCTGGAAATTCATTCCCTACAAACATTCCTAAGCTATCTTCTAGGTAAAGAGGTTCAATAAAGGAGACTGATTGTTATCTATTTGGTCGTTAAGGAGATTACCTGAATATTTATTTTCGTTAATCTCTAGGGCTTCTAATAAATTTAAACTAAAGGATTTACCGACTACATGGAGAATTTCAAAATTTGGGTCGAAAATGTGTTGGTTTTCTAATAAATGTCATTGCTTTATTAAAAGTGTGTTTGAATCAAAATTATTTTCATTTCAATGGAGAGGTTTATAGCAGTAAAGATGGTTTGATTATGGGCAACCCTCTCAGCCCCCTACTAGCAAAAATATTCATGGATAATATAGAAAAAATAATTCATGAACACCCCCTTAGTAAAAAATGTATGTACTGGCACCGATATGTGGACGACATTTTAGCTAGCTTCATCGGTACAAATAGACAATTAGAGAGCTTCATTACTTACATAAACTCGATTCACAATAATATCAAATTTACCGTAGAACTTGAACAAAATAAGTCTATAAACTTTCTAGACCTTACAATTTCAAATATAAATAATAAACATGATTTTTCTATATTTCATAAACCATCACATACAGATATTACAATTCATAATAGTTCGGTCCACCCATTCAGTCATAAACTAGCAGCTTTCAATAGTATGATACACAGACTCTTAACAGTCCCATTAAATATTAATAATTATACCAAAGAATTAAATATCATAAAACAAATAGCAGTTAATAATAATTACGATCCAAATTTAATTGACAATATCATAAATAAAAAGATAAAAAAACAGACTTTAGAACAAGTATTCCCTTCAGATAAAAATAATAGACAATTTAAAAGCTTAACATACTTTGGAACACCATCTTTAAAAATTAAATCATTTTTAGAAACTTTAGACATGAATATTTCCTTTAAAACTGATCACAATTTATCCAGATTCATTAAAAATAATAAATCTAAATCTTCAAAATTAAACAAATCAGGAGTTTATAAATTAAAATGTGGTATTGACAATTGTGATAAAATTTATATCGGTAGAACTTTTAGAAATTTTAAAACTAGAATTTCGGAACACAAACGTAGCTATGACAACAAAAAATTAGATTCTAACTATTCAAATCATTTATTAGAAAATCAACACAAATTTTCGACCCAAATTTTGAAATTCTCCATGTAGTCGGTAAATCCTTTAGTTTAAATTTATTAGAAGCCCTAGAGATTAACAAAAATAAATATTCAGGTAATCTCCTTAACGACCAAATAGATATCAATCAGTCTCCTTTATTGAACCTCTTTACCTAGAAGATAGCTTAGGAATGTTTGTAGTGAATGAATTTCCAGGTAATATCTTTTAATACCATTGTTAACCTTAGTAAATAGATTTAGCACTGTATATATTAAGACATTTTTATATTTTACCTTCATTCGTTTTGACAAAGCTACTGTGTTAGTGAAACGCGTCAACAAGTTTAAATTGAACATAGTTCAAATATATGAAGATTTAAACAAACTATATTGTTTTATTTCATCGTTCAGCCTTTTATTTGTTTATTTCTCTGTTATTATTTCAGGAGAGCCTGACACAATGTTTATTGATAAACAACAGTGGTATAATAGATGATACCCTCAACGAGAGCACTACCACCCAAAACTTGACTATCTATAATGCATGGGAGCAGTCTGCACCCACAAAAGAGAATGTTGAAGATGAGTCTCCATCTGATGATAATATTTGGACAGATAATGTCACAAAATTTTTATTAGATAAATATCATGAGTATTTACGTGAAATTGGGCCACTAAAAAAATTTAATGTAAAGAAGCGCATGTGGGAGCACATAAGTGAAGAAATCGAAAGGAAATTTAATGTTTTGAAAACAGCTCAGCAAGTAGAGAATAGGTTTAAAACAGTCCTTAAAAGTAAAAAGGGTGCAACCAAGACAAATTGGAAAACAGGTGAGATTAGACAAGAAGAGGAATACGAGGAGGAGCTTGAAAAAACAGCTTCCCAAGATGATTCAATCGAGCCTGAGTTGTTAAAAGGACAATCCAATGTTATTATAAATAAAAAAGTGAAAACAGGTGTGAAGAGAAATAGTTTATGTTCTTTGCTCAAGGAAATTGGTAATGAAAAAAAGAAACATAAAGATGAACATTTTAAGCAAAAAGAAGAACAAAAAGAAAGGAGATACAAGGAAAAAATGGAGTTACTGAAACAGTTTTTGGAAAAGTAGAAGATAGTTTTTTATATGATTTACCTATTTTTAAAATTTCCTTTTTTTGTTTTGTGTGTTTATGCGGGAAATTTGAGTTTAAGTAAGTTTTGTTAGTAGTTAAACTACCTTTACCGTGAATTAATGTTTTTTTAAAGAATAGCAAGTACTTATGTGAATAAAAGAATGGCGCTTTATTTTAATTAATGTACAATAAATACATGGGTACAAAAATATAATTTAATAATTGTTATCACTGCATTTATCATTTCGCACAACATGTCCCTCTTCTTCTCTCCGAAACGCTTACCATGTTGTTCGGTTTTATCCAAATTGGGATGTAGATTTTCGTCATTTATTACTGGAATGTCTGCCAGGTCCCATTTATCGTCCTCCATGATCCATAGATTGTGTAGTACACAACATGAAATATGTTATTCTATCGATGTTAAAAAATTCCAAATTTAAAATCTGGCGCCATCTCTGTTTCAGTGAGCCAAATGCATTTTCTATTGTTACTGTTGTGGCTGAAAGCTTTATGTTAAATTTTTGTTGTTCTTCAGATAAATGCCCATAACCTCTAAATGGAGTAATTCAATATTTTCTTATGGGATACCTAAGCTGAGTCTCCTAACAGATGCTAGTTTTAACGCAGATTTCAGGCATCTTTTTTGAAATAAATGAAAGACTGTATATCCTACAATCACGAAAAAAACTTTCCCTGTAAAGTGTTTCTTAGAAAATATTTTTGTTCTATTAGTCATTAAAACAAACACAGTGAGTAACATGAATGAATGAAACGTTATTGCATCATAATAAATACAGTCGAAGCTAAGGCCTTTTGAATTTGATATTCTACACATAAGAGATTTTAATTGCAATTTTCTAATCACATGAGAGGTTTTAAAGTGATTTGAAGTAAACCAAAACAATTTTTATCAACTTATTTAATCATTTTTATTGAATACAAAACTTTCGTTTTGTTTGATATGTTCCTGGATTAAAAGAAAGCGAGTCATAAAATGGTTGATAATCCTTGTCAATAACGTTTTTGAGTTCTTGTAGCTGCTTGAATTTGCTCTCTGTAATTGCAACCTGCTGTTGATATAAGGGTTTTGGCAGACAACTTTTACGGGAAGTAGCTCGTCGCTGTGGTAAGATAATCCACTCTTCATTATGTCGCAACTTTTACAACACAGACCCATTTGGCAGATACTTGAGGCCTCTTATGTCTACCACAACAGGATCTCCCTTTTTCTTACCGGGTCTTATTGACTTGAAATTTGAATGAAGTACCTCGTAATTGAGGAAGAAGTCGTAATGAATTGATTGAACACTATAAGGTTTCCTTGGGCGAGCTTGTTGCATTCTGGCTACATAATCACTGGGTGCGTAAATGGGAGGTTTTATGTACTGCTCAATTGTTGAATGCACACTGTCCACCTCCATCATGGTATGTCCCTTTTCTAAATATAGCTGTTCAATAATAATGTTTGTTTTTTTGGGACACATCACTTAATGCACTGGACAACACGCGATTTCTATTTTGATGGCCACATCCGTCAGATATGATAATCACTCTTTCAGTTTCTGTTGCTAGGTTTGTTATGTAATTAATCAAACAGGACGTAAATTAAGTCGCTGTTACACCACCATCAGCTTCATGCCAAAAGTAAATAGTTACTTTTTTTGTTCTGCAGTCATAGACAGTAAAATTATGGCATTGTAATTTAAGTTTATAATATAAGGCGCTGGCTAAATGCTTAGGAGCAAGCAAGACACTCTGCACATCCACCGTAAGCACTACCACCTTATCGTTGGCCGAATTGATAGCGTCGTGTTTTGCTTGGCGAGCTTCATTCTTTTTAATGATGTGGTTGTTATACTCTTGCTCTGAAATATTACCCGCTTTGAAACTACAGCAAGTATCACATTGATCCTTACGTGGATGATGAATTGCTATATTTTCTAGCTGTAAAACTCTTAGAAAAGTTGGTCTACTTGCTGCTTGATAGTTATGCTCTTCACACCATGCAACGAAAACGTCGTGCATATGTTTCTCCGACCTAAAAGTTGACTCCACATACACCTTACTGGAACTCGCACTTTTGGCATTAGATCTAACCAAGTTTTTACTGTTTTTGTGCGATGTGTGTATTTTGGTACGAGACCTACTATCGTATTTTCAGTAACATCGGTGATTGTACAAGCAGGTGAATCATCAGCGTCTTCACTGATTGTCCATGATTCTTTGGTCCAGCGTCTGAAACTGTCTTCACCTAAAGATAATGTATTTAGAAAGAATAATCTACACACTTTCACTTTTGAACATGTCTCATCATTTTTTATTAAAATAAATATCATGACCACTTCCTTTTTTTGTAGGCATCTGATCTTTGTTCCGTCGACGTCTTATTCCTCTACGAACTGCAGCTGCTTTTACAAACGTTTTCTTTCAGCCCACGTCTTGAGATTCCAGAAATACGAGTGAGTCGTTTTACGCTCATTTTCTGTTATTAGTGCACACATAAATGCATTTTTTTATTTTGGATTTGTGGTCTTTATATGCGAACAACGTGGTTTCATAATTCGTGCAGGTCTTTCAACACATGGTTTATATTTGTCATCATTTAATTTCTTAAATCCTAAGTAAGCTCTTCCTGAAACTCTACCTTTATTTCTCTGCGTAGCTCCAAGTTGATGCTCAATTTCATCGTCGGTACACAGTGTAATGTTTTCACGAGAATTTGTATCGCTTGTTCTCGATGCCAACTGTACTTCATCTTCATTATGTGATGAAGGAAGTTGATATACTTTCCTTTTTCTCGAGAGTGGAGTCCAGTGTGGATCGTCCACACTATCGTCGCTATCAATTAAAGGCAGAATCTCATTTGAGTTAGGCGATGACGGCTTAGGCAATGGTACTTGTGATAAAACTACGAAACTTTGGATATCGTCTTCTACACTTCCATTCCAATTTTCTACTTTGCTAGTTACATCATGAACAGGATCTAAGGTTGAATGTACGATCGTTTCAGTAGCTACAAGCGGCACTTCGACATCAAGCGAGAATGAAGAATGTGATCTCGAACGTACAACAGATGTGAATACGGGATCTTCTGGCCTAATTAATACGTCGTTGAAATGTGGTGGAGAGTTATTTGAATCAACGCTAGCACAAACACAATTTTCGTCGTCATTTTGAGTAGATAACTGAGGCTTTAACACTAAATTCAGCATTCTTAGTCTTCGGCTATTACGAATATTCATATTGTTCATTTTTAATGTAACGAGAAACACTCACTATGTACTCAAAACTTAATATAACAACGTGGTTGGTACAGTTTAGGTAGTGTTTACGCAAAACAGGTTGAAATTATACTGGTGAATAACCTCACTGTTGCACTTCACCTAGCAAGCGAATGTTGTGCCCATCTCACTTTCATGCATATATGACGTACTATAGCGCTCTCCGTTTAATCAGTGTCTGACAGATCACATAGGAGATTGCAAGTATTTGTAAGTAAATTCTTATTAAAACCTCTAATGTGTGTGTGTCAGATACATAGGAGATTTTGATGAACAACAAAATGTAGACTGTCACATAATATATTTTAAACATGAGACACAATTCAAAGACACGCGACTTTATTCACATGAGAGTTTTTCTGTCGATAGCAATGTACAAGTAGTTGTCAAATATTTGCATAACTCATTTTTGACCAAAATTGCACATAGGAGGTTTTAAATTTGCAACGACGATTTGATCCTTAATGACCTTGAACGCTCAAGTAGCGCGCCGGCGCGAATTTTGAATGTGTTTATTGGACGATATACATACAGTTTAAAATTTGCGCTTTAGCGATTAGGCTGATTTTTAAAATTATATTAAATTGTACGGGCGTGGAATAAAAATATAAATGTAAACAATTTATAAAAAAAAACAAGATAATAACTGTTTCATAATTACATAATTATTTCGAGTAACAATTTATTACGAAAACATAAAATAAATAAACGGTTTTAAAGATTAAAACTAACTTTTCCGCATCTGTGGCCCTGAACAATATTCTATCATAAAATTGTTACTTGTATACACTTCGGGGGATGTATCGTGCTAACAAACCGAAATTTCTCCAAAAATAACCAAAAATTTAGTATATCTAGTTTTATAGGACCCGCTGTACTCGCTCTAGTCAACTGAAAATCAATAGGGTACATCTGTGAGACACCTTGAACAATACTTATTCATAAAGATGATCAATCGTATACTTTCTGGAGGCTGTATCGTGCTAACAAACTGAAAATTCTCCAAAAATTACAAAAATTTGGTACTTCAAGTACCACAGCACCCGTTGTACTGGCTTTAGTGAGCTCAATATCAATAGGGTTCATCTTTAAGACGCTGTGAATAATATCCAATCATAAAATTCATCATTTGTATATACTCCGGAGGCTGTATCGTGCTAACAAACTGAAACTTCTCCAAAAATGACAAAAATATCGTACTTAAAGTACTGTAGCACCGGTTATATTGGCTCTGGTGAGCTGAAAATCAATAGGGTTCATCAGTGAGATGCCCTGAATAATATTCAATCATAAAATTGGTGACTTGTTGAACTCCGGAGGCTGTATCGTGCTAACAAACTGAAATTTCTCGAAAAACGACAAAATGTCGTACTTCAAGTACCATAGCACCCGTTGTACTGGCTCTGGTGAGCTGAAAATCAATAGGGTTCATCTGTGAAATGTCCTTAACAATATTCCATCATAAAATTGGTGACTTATTGCAGTGGCCGACGACAACGACGACGACGACGACGACATACACACAGGATTTTACTTTTCCGCCCTACCTATCTATATGCGAGAAAAGTATTGGTTTACCCCAAAAAAAGTTGGAATTTTGAAAAATTTTTTTGAGGTATTTTTACGTTTTCCATTAACAACAATACGAAAAAATGGTTTCTAGAAAAAAAATCCTGTGTGTATGTCGTCGTCGTAGTCGTCGTCGTTGTCGTCGTCGTCGTTGTCGTCGGCCACTTTTTCTTACATGTCTTGTTAGCACGATACAGCCTCCGGAGTGCAATAAGTCATCAATTTTATGATCGAATATTGTTAAGGACATGTCACAGATCAACCCTATTGATTTTCAGTTCACCAGAGCCAGTACAACGGATGCTATGGTACTTGAAGTACGACATTTTGTCATTTTTTAAGAAATTTCAGTTTGTTAGCACGATACAACCTCCGGAGTTGAACAAGTCACCAATTTTATGATTGAATATTATTCGGGACATCTCACAGATGAACCCTATTGGTTTTCAGCTCACCAGAGCGAATACAACAGGTACTACAGTATTTTAAGTACGATATTTTTGTCATTTTGGAGAAGTTTCAGTTTGTTAGCACGATACAGCCTCCGTAGTATATATCAGTGACCAATTTTATGATTGGATATTATTCAGAGCGTCTCAAAGATTAATCCTATTGATATTCAGCTCACTAAAGCCAGTATAACGGGTGCTATGGTACTTGAAGTGCCAAATTTTTGTCATTTTAGAGGAATTTTCAGTTTGTTAGCACGATACAGCCTCCAGAGAGTCTACGATTGATCAATTTTATGATTGAATATTGTTCACAGATGTACCCCCTATTGATTTTCAGTTGACTAGAGCGAGTACAGCGGGTCCTATAAATCCAGATATACTACATTTTTGGTTATTTTTGGATAAATTTCGGTTTGTTAGCACGATACATTCCCCGAACTGTATACAAGTAACAATTTTATGATAGAATATTGTTCAGGGCCACAGACGCGGAAAAGTTAGTTTTAATCTTTAAAACCGTTTATTTTTTCTAAAAACCGTTTTTTCGTGTTGTTGTTGATGGATAACGTAAAAATAACTCAAAAAAATTTCAAATTCCCAACTTTTTGTGGGTAAACCAATACTTTTCTCGCATATTAGATAGGTTGGCGGAAAAGTAAAAATATTCCATAAAAAAATAGTTGGAGGAAAATAAACTAAAAGACGTTCCTTCTTTAAAAAAATTATTAAGGTATGGTAGGTATTTAAGAAATATAAGTTTAATTATCGTTATCATCGGATTCTTTTCTTCCCCAGTTTTTAAAGTTTTTTATTAATTGTTTTTCAGCTTTAAAGTTATGGCAACTGTAATTATTTTTAATTTTTTTTGCATGGAGTCGTCCACTCTGGGGAGGTATTGGTAATCAATCAGTTTCTGGTGCTAGTTTTGTTTAAATTAATTGAAGAGAAAATTCCTTCTATTATTGCAGAAATACGAGAAAGAATTCTAATGTGATTTGTTAATTTTACTAATAAAGGAAATGTTAGTTCATCATTTGCATTTTTTAAAACTGATACTTTGAGCCAGAAGTTTTCAAAACTATCCGAGAAATTTAGTTCACATTTTCACTTATTACTATAGGAAAATGGGTAGCGGATAAATGGATTTCTTTTGTTTTATATTTGTGGGAATTAAATAATGAAGATTTTTAAGTACCTTGTCTGTTTTTGGTTATGGTTATATTCATGATCCATGTAAGTTAAACAATCACAAATACAGATTGGTGTATGTCAGGTTATCTATTCTCCACACTCTTCGTTTTCGTAGTATTTTGTTAGTGGGTTATATTTTGAGAAATAATTTACTCAAAGAACTCGGAGCAAACAGTATATTGTAATTATTATCATTTTTATTGAAAATTCCGTAGATTTTCGAGACTTTTCGGAGATTCCGTAGACACCTTCTGAATTTCGTAGATCTACGGAAAATTCCGTAGATGTGACAGGCCTGACCTCATCGTCCCCGAAAAACATCCCGCACCATTCCGATAACGAAATCCAAACATTTCGTGTGAAACGTGGTGTTTTTCTTGAACAACCGTACAGGGTGATTACAAACTATATCTCATATACAGATATTTAGTAACATCGTATGTGTTCTTTGTTTTTTGTCGAATATGACTCTGAAATGATACAATAAAAAATATCTATTTTCAGTTTTTTTTACGCAAATTTTTCAAAAATATTTATTATTTGTTTGTTTCGTTTTTAAAGCCGACTCTGATTTTGAATATTTCACACCTTTGACCTAGGTCTTATTGACAATAGGTGGCACTGACCTAATTTGAATTTGGCATTTTGATTGTAATTTATAGTTAATAATAACTTAAATTAGACATGTACTTTTTCCAAAAACCAACTTATTGTAATTGCCTTATTAGTTAGCATAATTTCTGGAAAATACCTATTCTATATAAAATCCACTTTATTAACGATCAAATTCCTATTGATTAATAACAACTTTTTAGTGACCTTCAAGGGCGATACAATCGTTTCAGCTTCTAGATTTCATTTTAACGGAGTTTTTTCCAATAAAAAACAAAGTTTTATCACCGCACAAAATTTTTCCATTGTTCTTAACTAACTTTTGAAGCAAACGTGAGGCGTTATAAAATTTCTACAGCAATTTTGAAGAGAACTATAATTTCTGTAATTGTGGCGCCAACTGTTTGTCAAGAGGTTTGTCAGCCGGTGTAATGCAATACCATAGGAGTTTCTGTTTAACCGACAATATTGTGGAAATATTGCGTAGAGGGGTTTTTTGATACAAGGATTTTAAAAAATTGGTGTTGTTCGAAAAAAAAATGTTTCGAGTGGGAAAATACGCGAGATTAGTGTTATAAGGGAGTTATGTATGTATGTAAAAATAATTAGACCGAGGATAATAAAAAATAAAATATACTAAAGTAAACAAAATAAAATAATAATTATAAAACATAAAATCATTACGATTATAAATTAACTAACCATTAAATAAACTATTAACACGTAAAACAAAGGTGGGGCGTTTGTCAGGAAAAGCGCTCTCTCGAGATGACACACTGAAAAGGAAACAAAATCCTGAGTAACCAGTTCATAAGAGATTTGGAAAATTAAGCAACAACAATAAAATTAACTGTCACAAAAGTCTAATATGTACAAATAATACATAAGATAGTTCAAACGTCTCTCAGGTCATAGATATTAAGGGCAAACTCGCGAAATACCTCTCTAAGAGCACAACATTTGCTAGTCAGGAGTATTTATCATGATAAACAGTGTTATAGGCCTTCACTAAGATACTAGGGGCAAACTCGCAAAGTATCCACTCCTTTCAACTAGCGAAGTACGAAGGGCAAACTCGCGACGTACCTCAAATTAATGTATTGTTTGTAAACTCAGATATAAAATTCATAAATTGTCAAACAGTTATTGTATATAAATATATGTATAAATATATAGATTTGTCAACATAAAAAGTCAAATATGAATTAGTTTAAGTTATAATAGCTTATCAAAACAATATATCAAAATTATTACAATCTATGGAAAAGGTTACTCTGTGAAAAACTCACCTATTTTACTGAAGCTTGTTTTTATTAAACTTTTACAATCACCACACTTTTCTCTGATTAAACTGAACTCTACTCTGTTAGATTTAATAATGATATGCCTTCTCATCAACAAATCGGGAACCATGAAAAGGGGTGTTATAACCAATTTTGGTCTTTATTTCTTATGTGATATACAGCGTAAGATGCTATAACAACCACGGAAATGTTTAAGAATTTGGGGACGTGACTTTTACAAAATCTCATCGGCCCCAATATTGGTTTGTTTATGTTATCGAGATAAGTACCCTTGTATCAGATTACTTCGACTAATTCTTCGTTATAGAGATTTTAGAATATACGTTAAAATTCAACCTTGAAGAATATGTTATGTTTTTAATTCACTTACCATGACAGTGTGACGTCACAATTTGAAACTGTATCCAAACAAAACTTGTTGCCATAGGAAATTCAATTTGAGTGTAGATTTTTGATTATTTAAGCGTTTCATACGTGTTTTTGAAAGGAATAAATTGTTAAAAAGTAAGTAATCGTGTCTACTCAATATAAAAAATAATAGTTTTGATAATGTAAGTTATCCAGCAAACCGTATATTTGATTTTAAAGCTATTTTTGAGGTTATATTTACTGGATTAATGTGAAAATATAAGATAAATAATAGTGATTGTTTGTTCTAGTGTCATCAAAACATATTTCAACATTCTCTTGAAACCTTTTTTAATGATAATATGGGTTTGTTAGTGAAAAATGCTTAATTGAAGTGAAGTATCCTTTCAAGTATACCAATGAAGAAAAATTAAAACCGCTCACAAAGGACAGGAATTACATAATTCATTTTGATGAAAATAATTTCGTGATAATTGAAAAATATAACTATTATCACCAGATACAAGGTGCATTACATATTGCATGTGAGGACATGCGCTATTTAATATTATGGATACCAAGTGACAATATTGTGGGAATTACTCGACATCGAGAATTGAAGAAAAATTTACATGTTTTAATAACATATTTACAAATTTGTACTGTTTATATTAACATAATAAAATGTTTTCATAATTATAAATTTTTGTTTGCTTCATGCTAAGAAAACTAAATTGAGGAAACGCTGCAAATTTACATAACTGGGAATATGCCATTTAGTCTGAAAACTCAGAACATCATGTCACAACTTTGCCTCAATCAAATCATATTTGTATGAGGAGCAGAGTTTCTGTTGGTTGCTTTCAAATTTTACTTGATCTGTAGGCTCTTTTTTTCAACTACATGTGTAAACATATTCAATTTTATCTAAAAACAAATAATATAAACAAAAATGTTTCCAAATTTCATTATTACACAGAGAAATATTTACTTGTAATACAATTGTTTACATTAGTGTTTTAAATGAAACTCACGGTTTCTAGTTAATTCCACAATATAATAAAAGTTATTGAAAATTCTAAAAAATTGACAATTGTTTCGATAAATCAATATTATCATCAGAATGACAGAAGTTACATTTTATTTAATGCCTACCTGATGTTTAGTAGTTATTTTTGGCTAGACCAAGAAGTGACCTAACTTGTGATTGACTTAATATATGTTAATAGAAAAAAGAAGATGTGATATTACAAATATTGAAGCTTAGATATTATTAGCCCTATGGTGATATCCTGGATATCATTTTTCCAATTAAGATCAGTATAACTGTGCAATGATATAGAAAACCAGGAAAACTATATCTGCTGATCTTTACAATTATCACTTAAGAAGACAGTTTATTAGTGGAGAACTCCCTAGATTTAACTGTTCATTGACAACTTCATATTGTGGGTTTCTTAAATGTCTTCTAATTTCCAATTCTTCAAGGAAATCCAGTTCTTGTTTCCGATCACAAATATGCAGTACTTCTAGTTTTGTGTTAGGTGCTACATATTTGTGAAAAGAAACAAGAACTGGATTTCCTTGAAGAATTGGAAATTAGAAGACATTTAAGAAACTCACAATATGAAGTTGTCAATGAACAATTAAATCTAGGGAGTTCTCCACTAATAAACTGTCTTCTTAAGTGATAATTGTAAAGATCAGCAGATATAGTTTTCTTGGTTTTCTATATCATTGCACAGTTATACTGATCTTAACTGGAAAAATGATATCCAGGATATCACCATAGGGCTAATAATATCTAAGCTTCAATATTTGTAATATCACATCTTCTTCTTTCTTCAATAAACATATATTTAGTCAAGGTCACTTCTTGGTCTAGCCAAAAATAACTACTAAACATCAGGTAGGCATTAAATAAAATGTATCTTCTGTCATTCTGACGATGATATTGATTTATCGAAACAATTGTCAATTTTTTAGAATTTTCCATAACTTTTATTATATTGTGGAATTAACTAGAAACCGTGAGTTTCATTTAAAACACTAATATGAGTAGATTCCACGAAGTAAGGGTCGAGACAGTTCATTTCAATTGTTTACAGTTAATAGAAAGAGGAAAGTAGTAAGGAATTTCAATTTAAAACAGTAAACGTTTAAAAAATCATTTACAGCAACTTGTAAAAAATGTAAAGCACTGTAATGACAAATAATAATGTATATGTTATAGGGAGATCGATATATACTGTACAAAATCAAACATACAATCAACACGTACAAGTTTGCTTCTACTTTGTTTGCAAAGATTAATCATGTACAATAAAAAATTGGGCTAATTTTCTTTTCTCCATCCATAAAATGACAGCTACACAAAAAGTTCCGGGATCTGGTTCTATTGTTCTACAAATATTGTATAAACACTCAAAATAAAATGTTATATTTATCATTATGTAGATACCTTGTCAGTTTCATCCATTTGCTTCTTACTTTTGGATCCTTTGGAAATCTATAAAACTTACAGTTCTTTCTGGCATTATAATGCTTACAGCCTGGTGGCCAGCACAGTACCATTACTCTTTATGTGATGAAACCTAAAATTATACAATACAGATAGAAAAAGAATTAAAACAATTGTATTTCATAAGTTTATAATAACATGTTTAGGTTAGAAAACTCTTTTATTAAAATTATATTGTTATACATACCTATTTTGGCTGGAATCGAATATATCTCTTGGTAAAAGTCTTAGTGTATCTAAATCTAAATGTCTAAATCATATATTATATTCAAAATATAAGGGAATAATCTCTGGTTCAAAATCACACCAATGGTATCTAAATGGCTAGTTTTGTTTGTTTGGATACAAAATTGACATAACCTAAGATTATGACGTAAACAATCAATGAACATTTTTAATTTTCTGATTCAAATTCACAAATTTTTTAACACGCCTTCATAAAAAATTCTATAATTCCGAAACTATGGACAATGTCGACATCATTTTTACACCATTCGATAGAGAAAACATGCATCTCAATTATTGATTATATTTAGTAGAAATTATACAAGGTTAAAGTTGGACACATTTTTTTTGTAAAAAATTACCTTAAAAAATTTGTAGTAGCTATGCATATGTAATGAAAAGACGCAGCTTTTGACGTAATCAAGATGGCCGACTTCCGTCCCCGTAGTAGCGTTACACGTTTAGTGTTAACACAATTTTTCCATCGATGTGCTTGCTTTTCTAATGCGTTTCGAAAGAAAAATTGTAAGTTTTGGAAAAAGCCGGTAATCGCTGGGTGCCAAATCTGGAGAATATGGCGGATGCTCAACTAATTCGAAGCCCGCTTGTACTTTTGCGGCTATTGCAAAGGCGGACATGTGACTGGATGCGTTATCCTGATGCAACCGGGTCCACATCAGTAGATATGTACGTAGTTCGTCGCTCTTCATCGGGATATTTATTGATGTGCAGGGGGTAAAGTACCAACCCGGCGCGTCTCCAGGTGGCGGATAGGAGTAGGGCATCTGAGATGATTTTATATGAGGAGGAGGTCTGCGGGGAAATACCTGGGGCTCGTTGTGTCTAAAAACTCAACTGGCAGCCCTCAAATACCCTGCCGCGGACCAACTTTAGCTGTCCCAGCTGTAGTATCGTGGCTAAGGAACTGCACACAGGGTTACAATGCCGGGTGAAATTTCGAGCTTACCTCGAAATACCAATGTCTCCTGGCTGTCTGTGGTCAAGTCTCGCGGGCCAGTGGAATGGGGGATCTTGGCTTTACTGCCCGAACCAAGAGGAGACAACCTCATTAAAAACCTAAAGTCAAGGTGGGAAACCAGGCCGAAGAATGCGTGGCTATATAGAAGAATAGTCCTTACTGGTTTCGACCTTGGAGTACCAGGGGGAACTCCATTGTATTGAACCCCTTACCTCTGCATGCGGGGCTCTGGAGCGGTGGACGGTAATGACCCTAGCTTCTCGTGGGACCACTTATGGAAGGAGAAAGAAAAAGCAAGACTTTCACCGGAAAAGTAGTGGAGAAAACCTCCACCTCTTCATCCGGGCACCTCACAGAGGGAAAAAAGGCCAAACGGCACAAAGATCTATTGCCGTTCGACCTCCCAAAACCGGGAGAACCAAGCGGCATAGACGACCCACTGAGAAAAGGCGGAAATACCTGCGACTCCTCAATCAGGGAATATCCACTGAATAGGCCAGGAAACAGGTAATTCAGCGCCCAATCCCCCGAAGGAACCACCAACGGGGAAGTCAAAACTTAAAAGAGGCCCGGAGCATATATTACTCCACTGCTGCGGAATCTAATCAAAAAATCAAAAACAGCTGCAACGGTAACCGCTGGTTACGCAGCAGCTGTCAAAACAGAGAAGGCTTTTAGGGTGGGAATAATGCCCAAGGATTATCCTGGGGTGATCCTGAAAGCAGAGTAGCTCTCCACACCGGAAGACACTCTGGTGGAAGAGCTGTGCTAGAGAAAAGAGAAGGGAATACACTTCTCAGGTATCCATTTCCGTTGTGGAATGATCCTGGTGAACTGTGGGTCACAAGAATCGGCAGACTGGCTCATGAGGTCAACGCCGAAATTAAACTCTCAAAGTGAGACGACACCCAAAGCCGGTCACCATAACGGTGTTCTTCCCAAGAAGCCAAGACATGAAACTGGAGAAGATCCTCCAACTTGTCGAGGTTCAGAGTTCCAACCTCAGTACTGCGGCTTGGAAGATCCTAAACTCTAAAAAAGAGGGACAGGTAACTATCCTCACGATTGGGATCGATCACCAATCTGGGGAGGCTCTGAAGGCAGGAGGTTACGCGCTAAACTTCCGTTTTGGACGTATCCCTAAATCGGGGCTGGGAAAAAAGGAGAATCCCGCGGAAGATACAAAGGACATGGAGATACCCTCCACATCCGGAACCTCTGGAAAGGGGGAAAACGGCGAAATCTTGACCTTGGGTCAGCCCGAGATCTCCTCCGGCTCTGCTGGGATGACTGGAAATGCGGAGACTGCCTCTGCATCCCGGGAAACTGGGCAGAGCAGTCTGGGGGTCCAGAGTCTGACTCGAGATCAAGAAACCTGCTCGATTACCGAGGGAGATACTGCCATGGTGGTCAAAGAGGGTCAGGGAGAGAGAAAGGAGGGGGATGATCCATAATAATTCACCTTCACGTTCACGAATGTAGCTCAGATTAACCTGCATCACGCGAAGGGAGCTTCAGCCGTGATTGCAAGGTTGTTCGCTAGACTACAACTGGATATTGTACTGATCCGAGAGCCATGGATCAACAAAGAAGGCCAAATCAAACGTTTGGCTTGTAAGGATTCTAAATTGATTTATGATCAAAGGCAAGTATCTCCGCGTGCCTGTGTAATCATAAGAAATAACATAAAATATATTTGTGTTTCAGAATACGTGTCACGGGACCTTGTTCCAATCATGGTTCACCTCATCATTGGGGATATCGACCGAGACATCGTCATTGCATATGCCTACTTTGCTGGAGACGGGCCGATGACACCGCCAGAAGAGGTACAAGAGCTAGTGAGACACTGCAATAGCAGACGGCTGCCAATTATAATTGGTTGTGATGCCAACGCACACAATACCGTGTGGGGAAGCACTAACAACAACGCAAAAGGTGAGTGTTTAATAGAATATCACTTAGCAAATAACCTTGAGACCTTAAACGTGGGGACAGCCCCCACTTTTGTCACGAGAGCAAGAGAAGAGCTCCTGGACTTAACAATTGTTAATGTTGCTGCTAGGAAAAATGTAAAAGATTGAAGGGTGATGAGCGACCATAGGATCATCGAATTTAGGATAGAGGGAAATTCCACCTCGATTCTTACAATCCGAAATCCTAGGAATACTGATTGGTCTCTTTACAAGACCAATCTGAAGGACAATTTGGAACACGTCGAAGTGAATGGAGTAAATCACCCGCACTACGACCTGGAACAAAGAGTCGAACAGATCAGTGAGGCAATAATGGAAGCTTTTCATTCCAGTTGCCCACTCTCAAAAGCTCGTTCAGAAAAGGATGCTCCTTGGTAGAATGAGAACCTGTCAAACGTCAGAAAAGAGGTCCGTCGGCCCTTTAATAGAGCCAATCGTGACGGTAATTGGCAGGGGTACACTGAGAAGCTTACTCAGTACAAAAAAGAGATTAGGAAGGCCAAAAGGCTTAATTTTCAAGCCTTTTGCGAAAAGATCACTTCCACTCACACAGCAGCCATGGCAAATGGGGGAACTAACCCCACAATGTCGCTGAAAAAGCCAGACGGATAATACACAGAAGGTGAAAAGGAACGATGGATTCTTCTTCTTAGAACCCACTTCCCAGGTAATGAACTAGCAACAAGCACCGAAATAGCAATGAACTACACCAAAAACTCCCGCAAGGAAGATTGGGACATCGCTAAGAAAATATTTACCAAACAACGGCTGGAATGGGCAATAAGTACCTTTCAACCATATAAATCACCAGGAGTGGATGGAATATTTCCAGCACTCCTATAGCAAGGGATAGAGGAGATTCTTCCTCTCCTGATGAAGATTACAAGAAGCAGTCTAGCAGTGGGTCTAATACCTAGAAAATGGAGAAGGGCATGGGTAATCATCATACCAAAAATAGGGAAAAAAGATGGGCCCCGATCTTTTAGACCCATCTATCTAACATCGTTTCTACTCAAATCGATGGAGAAAGTAGTCGATAACTACATAAGAACTGACAATCTGGAGAATATACCACTTCATAAATGTCAGCATGCCTATAGAGCGGGTCGATCAACTGAGACGGCTCTGTATCAGCTGACCGAAGTCATCCAGAGAACTCTGAACAACAAAGAAATCGCAATGTGCGAATTCCTGGATATATCAGGGTCCTTTGACAACACAACTCATGTGTCTGTCAAAGAAGCACTAAAAAGGCGAGGAGTTAATGAAACCATTGTAAAATGGATATATGAGTTGTTGACACAGGTGGGGAATCAAACCGCCTCAGTTAAAGCCACTTGGGGGACATCTCAAGTGGGAGTGATATATCCCCTTCTACGGAGCCTCGTAGTAGATGAGTTGCTCTACAGGCTAACGGAGCTTGGCTTCGAATGTATAGGCTACGCTGTACTTAGGAAAATGTAACGAACAAGGACTTGATGAAAATATTCAGTAAAGCTATCAATGTATCTTCACGTTTTTGAAACTAAATTCAACCTGTCATTCGGGCATCCGAAAAGTGATACCTGCAGTGTATGCGATTCTGAAGAAGGTACTACTGAACATAAAATAAACTCTACAGTTGCCTTTGAATGTCAGAAAGCAGATAGGCAGAAACCACTATTAGACAATAACACCTGCTATGTTACTATGGATCTACAGCAAACAATGCCGTTGCCCAAGCTCTCAACATCAAAAGCATTTATCTACGTCAAATGTGGCTCTACAATTTTGGCGTAAATTGCATAACTTCTATAGGAACGAAGTCTTACTTTTTTACTTGGACCGAGGACGTAGCTAACCGAGGTAGCTTTGAAATTGCAAATTGCCTGTTCCGTTTATGCAAGCTTTTGAAAGAAGAACATCCTCACATCAATCGTTTGATTCGTGCGCCGGACAGAACAAAAATCATTTAATCATTTGCCTGTATTAGTACCTGATTTTGAACGGCTTTTTTGAAATTCCCGAAAGTTGGACACAGCTATTTGGATTCTGATAGGGACTTTGGAAGAATAGAAAAAGTCATTAGAAAACATCAGAATATTTTTATTCCTGATCAGTATCGCGATATTATCAAGTCAGCAAGTTCCAAAAATAGTATTTGTGTGAATATGGAAAATTTCTTTTATGACTTTGAAGAACTCCCATCAAAACTTGGTTTATTTAAAAAAGAGAAAAACAGTTCGAATAACAAGGTATATTTCCGTGACAATGTGAAATGGATTAGAGTTGACGAATTTGGGTGTTATCGGTACAAGACGTGCCTCGATGACTACACACCATTTCAACTGGTCGATTTGAAGAAAAGAAGGACGGAACATGTAGACAGAACACTTTATAGGCCAACCAGACTCACAACAAAAACAGGTGGTTTGACTTTGGAAAAGTTAGAAAATTTAAAAGCTCAAATAACATATGTCGATGCAGATTACAGATGGTTTTATGAGAATGTTCTTCAGGAAAACATTGCGCATCCAAAAAAGAGAAGGAAGACATGCTAATGTTATAATGTCATCAGTATTGATTAATTCTACCTTTTGTATAACTCTTACGTACAAACAAATAAATTCCTTTTCTGTACATGATTCCTTTTTTCACGCAGATTTAGCGTTCTTTATGAATAATGATTGGTGGATAAAGGTCATATGTTCATAAAAGTAAATATTTCTGGTGAACCATAACCATTTGCGAAATTTCAGTTTGGGTACTTGAAAGTATCGATTATAGTCCCACTGAAACAATTTGACTCAGCAAACCCTTCAATTAGGCAGAAAAGTTCTGAGCGAAAACACTAAACCGCATGGTACTCGAAAATGCAATTCTGTGACATATGACCTTTATCCACTTAGGTCTTCAATTGTTAACATTATTTTAAGAGCGGATTTTGCAGTATACAGGGTGTCCCGGGACTAATGGGAAAAAGTCAGGAGCGTATAATCTGAGCTAAAATAATGTTAGTACTTCATATAAACTTTTACTATACAGGCCCTCGTTTTCGAGTTATAGGCCTCCAAAGTTTTAATTTTGAATTTGGTTTTTATTTGTATTTTTTGTACTAGTTATTTGATCTTTATAAAATTTACGGCAAAGCTATAATGTATGTGTATGTTTATTTTGGTAAGGTAAACAGATTTACAGTAGTGCATTGAAGCCAGGGACGGACTACTCGCTATGGTTAGTGATCCAAAAATTTTGCAGGTATGGC
This sequence comes from Galeruca laticollis, assembly GCA_963921935.1. NCBI lineage: Eukaryota > Metazoa > Arthropoda > Insecta > Coleoptera > Chrysomelidae > Galeruca > Galeruca laticollis. Next base: position 4,465,098 of record OY998179.1, read on the forward strand.
ACACCCTGTATGAAATTATCGAAATTCACTTCCCCACACATTAAGCTAACGAAAAGGTACTCTTGTTGGAATTCGATAAAATAAGCCGTTTGGCTAATATTTACAGTTTTATTAATGCACTACGTACCAGTTTACGCATTCACCATTTTTATAAGTACACAACGAGGTAAAACTAACTTTTAATAGATGTCCAAAATTTACCTAGAATACTACAAACAAATAATTTAACGATGAAAAACATTAACGACTTATTAATTGGAAAGTTGGTAAAAACTTTTTATAAGTGTTATTACCGTTTATCAAGTTACCATAGGATTAGTTGTCAAACGTTGTGTAGAATAGTTCGTAGTCAGTACTTGTCAATAATTCATAAGTCCTTAATTTAACAGTTACAATAGCAGAATTCGCTTTTATTGAGTACGCAGATAAACATCTAATGTATGGACTGGCTTCTCGAAACTGTTGAGGCCAAAAGGCTTTATGAAGAACATTTTGCAAACAGAGCATTGCCAGACAGACGAATGTTTGGGCGTATTGATCTCAGGTTACGAGAAACAGGTATGAATAAGTAAATGTAATTTTCCATGTATACAAAACAAAATTTTAAATTTTAGGAAGATTTTCGCCAGAAAAAGCTGGAGAAGGTCCAGTACGAAGCATACGTACTGTGGCAGTTGTTAAATGCAGTTGATAATGAACCATCGAGTTTTAGAAAATTATCAAGAGAACATAACGTCTCGAAATCAGTTGTTCATCGCGTCCTAAAAGTACAGCTGTTATATCCTTTTCACATGAAAAAAGTACACCGTATGACAGTGGCTGATTATCCTGCTCGACTTGAGTATAGCCAGTGGTTTCTACGACAACAACAAGCAGACAACACATTTATTAGTAACGTTCTCTTTACGAACGAACCGGGTTTCACCAGAGATGGAATCATAAATTCTCATAATATGCATTTATGGGATGATGTGAATCCACATGGCATTATCCAAACTAGGATCCAGCATAGATTCATGGTTAATGTTTGGCAGGAATAGTTGGCAATAATTTGATACAGCCATACTTTATTGACGGTACTTTGACCGGTCAGAGATATTTGGAGTTTTTTGCAAAATGAGTTATGGAACCTGTTTGATGATGTGCTACTACAAACTCGTAGGAATTTATGGTTCATGCATGATGGGGCCCCTCCTCATTTCAGTTTAGATGTATGACAACATTTACACACAAGGCTTCCTAATAGATGGATTGGTCGTGGAGGCCCCTTTCAATGGCCACCGCGATCAGGAGACGTTAATCCTATGGATTTCTTTCTCTAGGGTTATCTCAAAAGTAAGGTATACGCAACACCTGTGCAAACAAGGCAATATTTAATAGACAGAATTGTGTTACACTGCAATGTTATTAGAAATAGTGTGAAATTGCTCTTTCAAGTGCAAAGAAACAACCTTCGTAGACTTAGAATGTGCGTGGAAGTGGGAGGAGCTCATATTGAACATTTATTAGAATAACGTTAGTTTTTGTTGTTGTTTAGGAATTAGTTTTAGTCTAATGTTTTATAACTTGTGTTTTTTGAGGTTTTCTTAATAGTTTAATAATGTTATGTTCGTAATTTTGATGAAAAGCAAGTAAATTCTGGACATCGTATTAATAAGTTAGTTAGGTAGATTTGTACGTAGTGCATTAATAAAACTGTGAATATTAGCCAAACGGCTTATTTTATCGAATTCCAACAAGAGTACCTTTTCGTTAACTTAATGTGTGGGGAAGTGAATTTCGATAATTTCATACAGGGTGTGCCATACCTGCAAAATTTTTGGATCGCTAACCATTGCGAGTAGTCCGTCCCTGGCTTCAATGCACTACTGTAAATCTGTTTACCTTACCAAAATAAACATACACTTACATTATAGCTTTGCCGTAAATTTTATGAAGATCAAATAACTAGTACAAAAAATAAAAATAAAAACCAAATTCAAAATTAAAACTTTGGAGGCCTATAACTCGAAAACGAGGGCCTGCATAGTAAAAGTTTATATGAAGTACTAACATTATTTTGGCTCATATTATACTCTCCTGACTTTTTTCCCATTAGTCCCGGGACACCCGTATATATATAAATTATATTAAACTTATTCTTTCATTGACGACTCATTTGCTTTTTGGCTATTCACAATGAGTTCATGATTTGGAAGCTGATATTTTTTCCAAATTGTCCATCAAACAAACAAATTTCTTTTTATTAACACATTTTATTGAAAATCTTTATAAGAGGTTCGGAAAAAATCACATAAATTTTTTTTCTGGTGTAGACAGAAGTACAATATCATTTAACTGATTACAAATTTTATTTCCTGATTAATTATATCAACCTAAATGAGTTGATCATTCAGCAAAGGTGTCACACTACTTGTTCTAACAGGTTATATAAGTCGTCATTAAACCTACACAATGTGACGCGGCCCAAAGGGAGTCGATCTATAATAATTGGAATGTGTAGTATGGAATTTTAAATCAACAATTCAACTTATTTTCTTAGACAACTAATCTTATAACAATAGGTTTGTGTATAAAAATGTATCTGCTAAATCAAAAATCATCTTCATTTGTCGCGTTTCCCAAAAGAATTCATCAATTTGATATGTTCCTCGTGTTTTTGCATCACCGGAAACCAATCTTTTCCAGAATAGTTTATTTCTGGCAACAACCCGTCGAAATTCTTAGGAAGATGAGAAGGTTCCAAATATTTATGTAGAGAAGACATCTTCTTACCGTGGAAGAAAATCTGCAAAATAATTTATGAACCTCAATTATACAGAGTGTCCAGTAACTCAAGACCTGAAAATATCGAAAGCTATAAATAATTCGGAGAATTATTCATACGTGGCTCAATTTGCAGTTCATTCCAGATACTTTCAAACAAAAAAACCTTTAGCATGATAGCGATTAAGAAAGAGGGCCCAAATGGGTCCCTAAACCCTTGAAAAAGGGTTTTCCGCGAATATCTGCCAAAATATAGGAATTGGAGAATTTTTCTTCAGACAAAAGATGGAGATCTTTTCATTATCTACAATAATGGTCCTGACCAATTTTTTCACCAGACCAATATTTTTCGCAAAAATCGACGTCGAAAATTCCATAATTTTCATAGTGAATAGATATAGTAGACCCTGTTGAAAATTAAAAAAAAATTCCCAAAACTAGACCATCTCAGCTTTAAAATGGTGTGCATTAGAAAGCAATATAGTAAATAATGATTTTTTAACTCGCGCTTGTTTCGAAGATTCTAAAGAGCTCCGAGAACGGCTCAAGAAGGGCAATAAACAAATGATTATTTTTTTAAAACGCGAGAGAGATCGTGCACCAAAATTTCTTGGATCATGCACGACCAACCAAGGTCCCGTTATAAAAAAAATTAGCATGAAAGGCTATTTTTTTTAAAATAATATGATTAAATTGATGAAATGTACTCAAAATATCATGAAAAAAGAATTTGACCGCTTTTTTAATAATTAAAAATAAATAAAAACGGACGTTAAGTCACATGCCATGATAGCTATGGATTTTCCCATTAAGATGAACTTTGAATCATGGGAAAATTTTAATTTTTGCCCGAGATATGGAACAATTCGTCCGCCTACCTATACAGGTTAACGCATAGACAGCAGCACTCATAGACGCACAGCCGCGGGGAAATGAACAGACTTTTGGCTCCCATTATCTCGAAAAATATTGGGTTTTCGAAAAAATGATGGGGAACATTTTTGTAGATAATAAAACGATCTTCATTTTTTGTCTGAGCAAAAATTTTGTGACTGGCATATTTTGGAAGATATTAGCGGGAAACCTGTTTTCTAGGGTTCAGGGGGGGCCATTTTCAGCCCCTTCCTGAGTCGCTATCGTGTTAAAGGCTTTTTTGTTTAAAAGTATCCGTGAAGACCTACAAATTGAGCTATGTGTGAATAATTCTCTGAATTATTTACAGCTTTGGACCTTCAGTTACTGGACTAAGAGTGTCCCTTCGCAAATTAGAGAAACGAGGGAACATATCTTACCCTTTTATTTAGTTTAGCCCTTAGCAGAGGTTTGAATAAAGTCCACACCATATTGAACACAAAAGGCTCTCTGACCATATGGACTTCCTTCAATCTCAAAGGCATGGCGTCTTGTATGAAACTGAGTAGAAGTAGAGCGAAAGAGGGACCTAGACCACGACCTTGTTTCATGCCCATTCCGCTATAGTCCATGATAACAACCACTCCTCTTACTTGGGATTGCTGTTCCAGTACTGCCATTTCGTGGATAAGATAAAATAGACGGAAGATTTGATCGGAACTCACTTTTGATGGATCCCAGGTCTCTAAAATATATTACAAGTAAATATAAATATAATGTTTATAAAAAATATTGATTTTCTGAAAATTTTCCGACCTAACTAAGCTACAAGACATTTTGGAACTAGATTTGGTAAATAAAGTTCAACATTCTTCGCATTCTTTCATCACCACTGTCATACAGCAGATACTGTACCGACAGTCGTAGCTTTAGGCACGCTAGATTACGTGTCAACCGTCAAAATGGTAACACCGGGTTCACAGAACTTCGATTGCAGCGTGCAGCATTCCTGTGATTGGTTAATTCGATATTCCCCTTACTCCCACCCCAACAACACGATGCTGCTGCTTGAAGTTGATATAATTTTAACTTCATGCGTTTGCGGCGTCTTAAAACGATAAAAAGTGAGGTTAGTGTTAGTTATTTATATGTGTGTCATATAATTGATATGAGTCTCCCTTACTATTTAAATTCTCGTATTGTGTATAATATTCGCCCTTACTATTGTTTCTGGATTGTCACATTGTCACATTTATACATACTGTCAAGTTGATACTTATGTGTATGTTTTGTGGATTAAAGCCTAAAAGTCGAAGGTTTTTTTTTATATTACAATTTAATCCACAATAACTACTGAAGGATTACAAATGGAAAAGTTTTTACGTCCCGAGAAATTCGACGTGAATGCCAATAACACTAACGCTTCCAAGGAATGGAAACACTGGTATACGACTTTCAAAAATTTTCTGGAGAGTACAAAGCCGGAAAATCATGACAAACTCAAACTTCTTATCAACTACATATCTCCAACAGTTTTCGAACTCATCTGTGAATGTGCGACCTACGAAGATGCTATCAAAACACTAGAAAATGCGTATAGCAAACCTGTGAATGAAATATATGCTAGACATATTCTTGCTACGAGGAAACAAGAAAATGGTTAGTCGATAGATCAGTATTTACAGTCCCTTAAGATACTGAGTAAAGAATGCAATTTTAAAGCAGTAACTGCTGAAGAAAACAGAAATGACTTCATAAGAGACACCTTCATCAGATGTTTAGTAACACCTCATATCCGTCAACGACACTAGACCAGGCAGTTTCTCAATCAAGATCGTTGGAAAGTGCACAAAAATATTCAGAATCTTACAATTTTCCATCATATCAGTCTTGCGTCAATGCAACATCTTCTTCCAATACTGCTGGAGAACATCCGAACCATTCCGAAGTAATGAATCGTGTCGAAAATATTTCTTTTAATGCTGCTACCACACAAAAATGTTATTTCTGTGGCGGAAACAAGCATCCTCGCACCGTATGCCCTGCGCGGGCCAAGATCTGTCAGTACTGTAAGAGGTTGGGACATTTTTCTATGGTTTGTATGAAGTTAAAACTGGCAAAAGAAAATTAATCAACTTCAGCTTCCACCCTAATGGCGTCCACCTCGTCTAACCATTCCCATTGTTCAACTGAAACTACAACTTCGGACCACATTATTGCTTCTACAAACCATCCTCTCAGTTTATCAAAAAGTCTTGTTAATGTTAAAATAAACAACATGCACGCTACTTCCCTGATAGACACGGGCAGCTCTGATAGTTATCTAAACTATACTTTCGCTAAGGAGCGTAAATTCAACATACATCCCAGCACTGCAAAAGTTTCAATGGCTTCAGTTTCTCTGTCTTCATCAATAAATGGTTACTGCTATATAGACTTGGAAATTCTTGGGAATGTTTATACAAATTTCAAAGTATCTCTTCTACCAAAATTGTGCACTGATTTAATAATTGGTCACGATATTATGAAGCAGCACTCCAAACTTGACATCAGTTTTGGTGGAAGCAAACCTCCTCTCTCTATATGCTGCCTCACTGAAGCAAAAGTCGCTCCTCCCCTTCTTTTCGGCAATCTAACCAAAAATTGTAGACCCATAGCTTGTAAACCTCGACGACATTCGGAAGAAGATGAAAAATTTATCACGAACGAAATCAAAAATCTGCTGAAAGAGGGTATAATTGAAGAAAGCATGTCACCTTGGAGAGCACAAGTTTTGGTAACGAAGAATGAACGTCACAGAAAGAGAATGGTCATAGATTATTCGCAGACCATCAATAAGTTCACCTTGTTGGACGCGTATCCTGTTCTGAATATTGAGGATCTGGTTGCTAAAATTGCCAAATATCGAGTGTTCAGTTCTATTGACCTGAAAAGTGCTTACCACCAAATCCCTATTGCAGACAGCGAAAAATTTTACACAGCTTTCGAAGCATGTGGTCGACTGTATCAATTTCGTCGGATTCCGTTCGGCGTTACTAATGGAGTAGCCTGTTTTCAAAGAACCCTTGATAAAATAATATCAGATGAGAATTTAAAAGGGGTATTCACCTATTTGGATGACATAACTGTATGCGGCGAAGATCGGTCAACACATGATGTAAATCTCAGGAAGTTTATGTCCGTCATCGACAAATATCAGCTTACAATTAATGAAAATAAGTCTAAATTTTCACAAAAATCTATATGTCTTCTAGGGTATGTGATAGAAAATAGTACTTTGAAACCTGACCCTAGTAGATTGGAACCACTCTTGAAGTTACCTGTGCCACAAGATATTTCTTCTCTACGACGAATAATTGGAATGTTTGCCCACTACTCCAGGTGGATCCCAAAATATTCTGATAAAATCAGAAGACTTATTGACTGTAAGTAATTTCCCGTACCAGCTGATGCTGCCAAAATGTTCAATGAATTGAAAGACGATATTGCAAAAGCTCTTTTGTGGACAGTCTCTGGTGATGAACCATTGGTCATTGAAACAGATGCGTCAGACATTGCTTTAGCTGCTACACTGAACCAAGGAGGGCGACCTGTAGCATTCCATTCAAGAACTTTTTCAGGATCAGAAAAGGCACATTCTTCTGTAGAGAAAGAAGCTTATGCTATCATAGAGTCCATAAGAAAATGGAAACATTTTTTGATAGGAAGACATTTCAAAATCGTCACAGATCAAGAGGCTGTCTCGTTCATGTTTCACAGAAAGCATTCTAGTAAAATTAAAAATGAAAAGATTCAAAGATGGAAGTTGGAACTATCGTGTTTCAGCTACGATATCATTTACCGTCCTGGACGATCCAATGAAGCAGCTGATGCCTTCTCTCGAATTTGTGGAACCACAAGTAGTAATAAATTATTCGATTTACACCAGTCACTCTGTCATCCAGGCATCACAAGAATGTACCATCTTGTACGTCATCGAAATCTTCCATTTTCTTTCGAAGATGTCAAGAAAATGATTTTGTCTTGTCCTGTTTGTGCCGAACTGAAGCCAAGATTTCTCAAACTCAAGAATTCGCATTTGATTAAAGCAACTTCACCTTTAGAACGTCTAAACATTGATTTCAAAGGACCATTGCCCAGCTGCACTAAAAACAAATATCTCTTGACAGTTGTTGATGAATACTCTAGATTTCCATTTGCATACCCTTGCAAGGATATCACTACTGCATCTGTTATAAATTGTCTCGTGGAATTATTTTCAGTTTTTGGAATGCCTGCTTACATTCATTCGGATCGAGGATCACAGTTTTTATCCAATGACTTAATTTCCTTCATTCTAAAGGAGTTGCAACCAGTCGAACAACACCATATAACCCTGAAGGAAATGGACAAATCGAAAGGTACAATGGAATTATATGGAGAAGCATAAGTTTAGCTCTTAAAAGTAAAGGCTTAGGAACACAAAAATGGGAAGAAGCTCTTCCAGATGCACTCCATTCCATTCGATCTCTGTTGTGCACTGAAACAAATTGTACACCTCATGAACGTATGTTCAATCATCTTCGTAGATCATCCTATGGAACATCGTTACCAACATGGTTGAAGCCGTCCACATCTGTATTTTTGAAGAAGTTCATTCGTCACAGCAAATACGATCCCTTAGTGGAGGCAAATCCAGAATATGCTCTAATTCGTCACCAAGATGGAAAAGAATCAACTGTGTCACTGAAACACTTAGCACCTCGTGGAGATATAACTTTATCATCAGACGCTAACGTTAATATGGATTCAGAGGAACTACAAACGACAGTTAACCCCTCATCTGAAGACAAGATTTCTGCAGACTTTCAGTCACGAGAAGAATCTTCTGAAATTGAGATAACTGAAAATCTTCCAAGTAATACTGAACCAGAAGTACCTACAGTCCGTCGTTCTGCTAGAGAGCGACATCCTCCGGAGTATTTAAGTTGCTATGAACTTTAATAAACCTGGGGAGAATGTCATATAATTGATATGAGTCTCCCTTACTATTTAAATTCTCGTATTGTGTATAATATTCGCCCTTACTATTGTTCCTGGATTGTCACATTCTCACATTTATACATACTGTCAAGTTGATACTTATGTGTATGTTTTGTGGATTAAAGCCTAAAAGTCGAAGGTTTTTTTTTATATTACAATGTGGTAAACTAAAAATAAAGTGACAGAGTTTGTAACTATTGAAACCCCATTTTCATGGTCTACCTACAACATTCGTTTATCTGAATCTGAGTACAACAAACGTATGCAACAAATAATAGTCCAACCATCACTTTGCAGCGCGCCGCAAAATATTTCCTTCTGATTCCAAAATCAGCACTATGGTAGAGATGTGCAGCACGCTGCAGTCGAAGTTCTGTGAACCCGGTGTAACAAGTCGAGAGTTACTGATAATGATGTAATAACTATCGTAAATTAATAATACATTATTGAATATTAATAAAAGCATTCTAGTAATGAAGTAGCTTTTATTTCATAGCACAATTGTTAATTACATAAATACCTACAATTTCATAGTAATTTCAAAATAGACAACAAATGGGAAACGGTAGAGGGATTGCACCAATATTCCTGAAAACTGGAAAATATTGAAATCCAGGTTCGAGAATTATCTGATAGCTAGTGAAATTAAAAAAAAGCAGGAGGATTCTCAATGTGCTCGGCTCGTACACTAGATAGGAGAAAAGGGGTTTAAAATTTACTCGACATTCAAGTTCGAAGAAGACGAGAAAAACAATTTCCAAAAACTAATTGACAAATTTGAAGCTCACTTCCTTCCAAAGGAAAATATTACTTACAAACGCTTGTAAAAAACAATCAAGTCAAAAATCTTCTGGCAGAATTGTTAAAAAAACCTAATAAGCTAAATTTGTAACTTTTCCATACTTTAGAAAGGGGGGATGTGAGTTATACAGATACCGTACCGACAGACGTAACTTTAGGTACGGCCAGATTTCCTGTCAACCGTCAGAATGGTGATACGTCAACAGTTACTGATATTACAATAGGGACCGAGAAAGATGACGTTTATGCCATCTGCCGTGAAAAAACACAAACAATGTGATGTAAACACTATTATTAGTAGTATTAGTAGTTTTATATAATCAGCGTTTTTAAATGTTCATTTTTTAAAACTGATATTAAATGTTTGTGATGTCGTCATCAAAAGTATCTTTCTGTATTCATGGCTGTTCAAATATGCTGTATAAAAATACTAAACAGTTGAAATTTTATAGTTTCTCCGAAAATTCATTGAACACTACGTGGATAACCTTGAAACGTCAAAAATTAATAAATGCAGTAAAAACCTATATGTAATTAAAATGTTCTTATTAAAACATTTTGTGTATAATCAGTATGATACTACAATTGGCAGCTATTACAAAAGTTCTAAACTTTATTTTTACATAAATAAAAGATTATTATCGAGAGAATAAAATGTTGTTTTCTGTACGATTTCATTGATTATATAAAATAAAAAACTAGTTATGTGTTTGCTGACTTTAATATTATATAATAAGTTCAAATAATTAAATACTATTAAGGGGAAGAAAGTAAACATTTGTACATAACGAATCACTTCAAGTTTTTTAATTACCTTTCAGAAAACATCGGGAGGATTGGGAACCAAATAAAAATACTAGAATTTGCAGTGCTCATTTTGTCAATAATCAGATAATCCCCTACACCCATCTTACATACCAACAATTTTTCCTGGCAAAGAAAATAAAAAGATCTATTCATTTTTTGCATTTTGTAAGTTGTTTATTATATACTGTTTACATCACAATGTTTTTCTTATTTAACACCAGGGCGCTCTACTTTCGGCATAAGTGCTGCCTCTATAGTTCCATCTCGATCCCTATTATACATTAGTAGTGTACTTTCGAACTGAAAAAAGTGATCTATGTAACTAAAATCAGATTGATCAGTTTAAGCGATCGTTCTTTCGTTTTCAAGCAGTTCCCCCCTCCACAATTTAAAAGTGATCTGAAGTGATTAATTTAAACGCGGAATTTCTGATATCAGTTAGATCACATTGGTAAAGTAGAAAGTTAACCTCAAAATTTGAAGTTGGAAGTGTTCTACAGATTTATATTTTTACAGAGATAACCCTCTTTGGTGGAAATAATAATTAAAAACATAAATTGCATCTGAAGATGTTTATAAAAACCTGTTCAATTGTACGATTCTGAAACAAACTATTTATACACTGTACAAAGGAATGAAAGTGACGCCAAACGTTGCCAAGAGGGTCTTTTTCAATAATTCATTAGAGAATACGTACAACATTTCATTCATAATTTTCAGATATTACTTTTGCCTATAAAGTACTAGACGACGCAAAAAGTGAAAATGATCGCATTATTTCGAGCATTCAGTTCTGGTTACAAAATCACTTTCCCTTCAATCACTTAAGTTCTATCAGTTGAATCAGTACGAAAGAACATTACTAATGATGCAATAACTTTTGTGAATTGATAATGCATTAATTAATATTTATTAATAAAAGTATTATAGTAATGTAGTAGCTTTTATTTCAACCACTTGACTAATCATTTTCACTATAACACTGACTCAAACATTCAAAACTTTGCCAAACGCACTTGTGCGTTTTTAAATGTCAATATTTTAATGTGTATATTTCAACACATACGCAAACATAATTTTATTTGTTTATGTTGAAGCGGAAAACTTTTAATACAGCCGACATACCTCCAGCGTTGACTAGAAGTACTCTTCTCCCTTTATGATCCAAATTTGTTAATATATTGACAACGTTGTGTTCTGTAATAGCTTCTTTTTCATCTTCAGGCATTAGATTGTTGAGTGTAGCTTTGTGTTTTTCTTTAAAATCTGCTATTCTTTTCATCTGAAACAAAACAAGATAGGGGTAAGCTTCTTAAAAGTGTTGATACACACTTCTGAATTGTTAAAACCATAAGATGTGAAGGCCGACTACCCTATCCCATATATTCACCAGATTTAGTCTCAGTGGCTGATTGCACATTCTGCGTCATTTTTAAAAAGATACTGATAATATCGAATCAAAAGAAGATTAATTTGATAAATAAAAAAGTTTTTATGCTTGTAATAAATATTTGTCAACGACAAATTTGTTATTTACTGGAAATATTTTTGTAAATAATCGTACATTTCGTTCAAATACCTTTATAAAAACCTTGTAAATCACGTTGACGTGCAAATAATAAGAAATTATCCCAGAAATAAACCAAACGTTGTATTTTTAAATTATAAATAATTGTAAAATAAGTAAGAATTAATTCACAAATTTAGTAATCGAGAACCAATTTCGAAAAAAATAGACAATTCTAAGTGATATAATTACGTAATCACATATTTATCTATAACAAGTGTATTTATAATGAATTTAATTCGTTAATATTATGCAACTGGAAAAAAACAAGCCTGATAGGTAATGTTTTAACATTAAACAGTGGGAAATTAAAAAAATAGTGTTGAGACACTCGGTGTATGAAATTTTTATAAGAAAATATCAAGTAAAGACTTTTTTGTTTACATTAAACAGACAGGTTTGTTCAAATAAAGATTCAACTTTACCAAATACCTACATGTTATTGATGTATTTTCTAGCGCCATCAGGCAAGTAATTGTAACCCTATTTTTTTGCGCCGTCAATCAAGTAACTGTAACCCTATTTTAAGCTATTGCATTAGCTTCTATCGCGGGCCTTGAGCGTGGAGACCGAATCCAGAAATTCCGTAACGAAAATAACCTGACACGATACGAGGACTGTCCAATAAATTTTAATACGCATATGCTTATACGAGGACTGTTCAATAAATTTTGATTTTTTTATGATGATACGAGGACTGTCCAATAAATTTTAATTTTTTTTATACTTATACGAGGACTGTCCAATACATTTTGATTGTTTTATACTTATACGAGGACTGTCCAATAAATTTTAATTCTTTTATACTTATACGAGGACTGTCCAATAAATGTTGATATATTTATGACTATACAAGGACTGTCCAATAAGTTTTGATTATTTTATGTTTATACGAGGATTGTCGAATACATTTTGATTGTTTTATACTTATACGAGGACTGTCCAATAAATGTTGATATTTTTATGACTATACGAGGACTGTCCAATAAGTTTTGATTATTTAATACTTTATGGAATAATAATTTTATTTATATTTAAACGGATACAATGTATATATGAATATATAAATACATTTTGCAGAAAAAAAAACAAATAAGACATTGATTCACAATGAAAATATACAATTTAAAAAACTAATAAAAAAATTATTAAACTTAAAGGTGGGATTTTGTGTCATCTTGTTCATAGAAGAGAACATATGCTTCTCCACTGACTAAGATTTCCACGACATTAATAGCACTCTTGAATCGTTATATTCGTGCCACTGTCCCGTGTAGGGATGTCGGCAAAATGCTGTGTAGTGACCATTATAAGTGGTTCCACAGTGATTAGATATAGCGTAGAGGTTGTACATACAAGGTGCCACATTTTAAGCCGCGTAATGGTTCATATCAAGCCCTTCTATTGGAAAATCTATTGAATCATTAAGTCTTCCACTAAAACTTTCTGTTTGCGAAAAGCGCTTCAGGTGAATAACAAGTATTTTCGGAAATTTATGAATTGAGAATGATTTAATGCATCGTCTTCGTTCCTTACATTTCGAACAAGTTGGTTTCTCATCACCGTCGAGTGTTTCTTCTCTTGTAAACAAATCTAAACATTGTGAAAGTCGTAATTGACCTGTTCTTTGTGATATCGAAAGGGATAAATCCCAAAAGGGACCGTAGGTAACTGAACAGTGACCACAATCTGTGCACTTGATTGTTGATTTTAATTGACCGACAAAGTTATCCATAATCTTGGAGTTGTCCATTCTCGCATATTTTAACCAAAATTCTTGTGCTTTCTCGATATCACTAAATTTGTTAATATGGGCTTTGGTTTTTCATATACCTTGTTGACATATTCGTGAAGTCCTGCTAATAGGTAACGAAGAAACTCCTGTGCATCATGTTGAATGTATCCCATGAACCTTGAAGTAAATCGCTGAATCTTACTTTTCAATGATACTGTATTAACCACTCTGTCTGAACCGTCTTCAGACCAAAGCTCTTGAATAACTTCAGCAAATGTTTTAATTAGTGTTTCTTTCATGCTAGATATGTTTATGTTAATATCTCTTATGTATGCGTCTTTCTTTAGATATTCTAATAGCCACCTTGTGTTTGATAGGCATTGGATAATACTATTCATGAAACATGTGTTACCAATATTTTTGAGGCCTTTGAGACCCCAAGAATCTTGGGGAATACCCTTTATGGATCTGAATGTGGAAATATTGTTAAAAGCTCTTTCGCAACTACTATCATGGTACGAATAATCTCGGATTCTATGATTGACTTTCTCACTTGATCGGCGTGATAAGGAATTTGAATTGATGATGTTTGCTACTGAATTGGATGTAGATATTACGAATTTGAAAAGTGTTTTGGTTAGAGATAATCTATTGCGTATAGGAATCGCATCATTCTCTAGCATAGTCATCTTCTTCAGTATTCCTATGAATGGGACATCATCTGGCTGGTGGTTATCTGTATTTTTTAGTACACTGAGGCCCAAAAGCTTGTTGGGGGCATAATTTATTAAATTGTCAACGCATGTATTATCAGAAGGCACACATTCTGAAGAAGAGAATGAAGATGTTAAATAAGAATTTCGGAAAAAGGAAAGATCACATGTTTTAGGGTCTGTAATGTGAGAAAATTTGAAAGTGGTAGAAGAATTACGTTTCTTATGATTAGGTTTCATAAAAAGTTCTTCTAGAGGCTTAGAACGGGGAAACGTACCGAGAAAAGATGAAGCGTTTCCTCTTTGAATTGCAATACTTATTTGTTGTATAAAGAACAAAGTTGCTCTTGAATCATTGGTTTCTACTGATATTTTTTTACCGATTTCTTTAATAAACCGAAAACCGAATGACCGAAAACACCAGAGGTTTCAATTGCTACAGGAATAAAAATGTAAATGTTCTACAAATTTTTGTATTTATTGATTTTAAAAGTTTCGCCTTGTAAAGCTACAGCGCCTGCGGAAGTAGATGTGGATCGGACATGGGACGGAGCCCAAGTGTCAGTGCAAGTGAAATCCCATATAACTGGTCTGCCGCGTTACCATGGAATGAGGGTCATACCATCTGGACGTTTTCCGTCGTCGCGGCAAGTACCTAACGGTTCCAACGAACAGGGAATCTTTGCAGATGCCATGCCTCGTTTGATTAGGTCATTTACTGCAGAATGACGTGAAAAACGGCCGGCACCTAATTTGCAGCTTAGGCCGTGTCTACCATATTCATCAACATCAGCTCCGCAACGACAGCGATGTTTTACACAAATTTGACAACCTAAACGGAGACCAATAGAAATACGGAAACTTTCGTCATCTAAAAGCGTACCGAATGGGGCCGACGGTAAAGCGTTCAACCATGCTCCTGATTCCTTTGAAAATGCTGCATTCAAACGAGTCTTGTCTGTTAAATTGATAGCTTTCTGAAGCAGATTTTCTTTTTCAATGTTCAATTAAGGAATATCCCAGGATTTTTGAAAGGATTTATAATCATCGGGTACAACTTGTTAGACTTTAATAACCAAATATTTTCTGCCTCCATTAATAAAGGGTCTTGTGTGTGGAAAAATATAGGCAGAATGTAATTAATGAAATTTTTTGAACTATTTAATGATGACAAAAAAGAAGGAAGAGCTACAGAAACGATTGAGCGAATTCCTAAACCACCATATGAAACAGGTAGTGAAGCTTGTTTCCAAGAAAGGTCCTCTAATTTAATGTTAATTAATGACTCTAATGAATGACGAATGGCATTGTCAAAATTGATTAAGATATCATTATGTAACCAGGTCGGACTACATCTTAAGATATATGTTAATTTTGGAATTAATAGGCAATTCTTGAGAAGTTAATAAGCAATATGTGTCGGTAACCAGGATAAACGAGATGACATTTTTTTGAAAAAGGTTAGTTTTTCATTCAAAGCTGATAGAAAGGATTCGTTCAATAAAGAAGCACCTAATAGAAATAAATTTTGTCTGTTGGTAATTGTTATGCCTGGTGCTACAGAATTAAATTTATCAATGGTTAGATTATTTGGTGATTCTAAGAAAAATAACTCGCATTTGCTGAAATTGAGTTCAAGACCAATATCCTGGGAATTGTTTATTATATAGACAAGAGACTTGAACACGGAATTAGTATTACCACCTAAAGAACCATCATCAAGGTACCAAGCATTGAATTCTGTGTCAATGCTGCTAATAAGTTTGTGTATCGATATGCAAAAAAGGAGAGGTGCCAAAGGGTCCCCTTGTTGGACGCCTCTTTCCGAATAAATGATGTTTTCGCCAAATAAAAGATATGAAGGGAATCGATAACATTGATTGATGAAAGGAAAAATTTCAGGTTGAATATCTGCTACAAGTTTTAATAAATGATCGCGATGAATTGTATTGAAAGCATTTTTAAAATTAATTTTCAGAAAAACTTTATTATTAACGTCTGGATGATTAGAGACGTAACGTCTTGCTGCATGTGCAACTGCTTCACAACCCCCTTTCGACCCGAAACCAAATTGTAATGGACGAAGTAAATATCCTAATTTGTCTCTGATGTTTGAACAAATTATTTTCGCTACTAAACGACGATAAACTGTACCAATAGCAATTGGTCTGATACCTCCTGCTTTTTTAATTAAAGCTAATAGTGACGCGCCGAATAAAATAGGACGAATATTGATGTTTACATAATTTACACAAAGATTATCAGTCAACTTCAGTTATTTTCTTTCTTCTTTCACGATTATTGTCATTTTCTGATTCTTCTTTTATACTGATAAATACTTATGTGTCACGACTTATTAGAATATTTTTGGCCTTTTATGTTTATTCTTCTTTTTCTTAATTGTCGTGGCTTAATGTAGTTTTTACTTTTACTTTATGATATTGTAACAAGACTCTGTGCTCTTACATTTGCTGTGTTTTAGATAATTTCTTTACATGACAGTTACTATGTCTCATTCATCTCTGTTTTGAACGATTTTTCTTTCTTTTTGTTATTGAGGGCCGTCATTGGTCCTTGTCATTTGTCAGTTCTCCGACCATCTTGTCTATTTGGGATTTACTGAGTCATTGTGCATAGTGCTCTTACACACTACAATACTGGGCTTAGCTTCAGACATATTCTGTCATACGACGATGTCCAGTTTTGTTTTCTTTTATACTTTGACCAAAAATTTTTATGGCTTTTCTTAATGTTGTCCTGTTTTGTTTTGTTTAATTTTATTTTATTGTGCTCGACGTTTACATAGTAATGAAGATTTTTTCATTACTATTTTATTCCCCTACAGTAAATTCCAATATTTTCCACTGACATATGTCGGAGTCTGCTGGATGCCGCGGACATGTGACGGCTTTCTCTTTCAATTCACCTTTCACTAATATATGCTGTAGTACTGATTTTGAGTTTTATTTACTGCTATATGTTACTTCGTTGAATATAGAAATGGACAGAGCGATCCGTATTCAGTTGTGCAATGAAAACAGACAGAAAAGTACGAGATAGACAATGTGTGGCCAGTAGTCTAGTTGTATTGGCCTATTGGCGCACAGTCGTTTGTCTCTTTCTAGAGAGTGGTCACTTTTTTGGAAATATCGCTCAGTCCAGCTTTATATGACTATGAAGATAACCGATCTCTTCTTTTTTATAGGAACAAAATATTTTAAAATGTTTTTGCTTCTTCTCAAAAAACGATTCATAATGAAAAGATATATTTCCTCAAAAACGTCTATTTTTATCCATAGGCGTAACCAAAACGATTTGCATGTGAATTTTATGTGGTTTAAACGATTTTTACAATTTTTTCGAAGATATTCTTTGTAGAATGCTGTAGGTAGATTGTCTACAAATAAAGTTGGAAAAATTCCATAAGTGCATTAGTTATAGATATGTTTCTTATCGAATTGCAATAAAAAAAATGTTGATTATCATGTTTAATAAACACTTGAATACGATAATTATTCAAAAATATATTTTGTGTCACCTACAAAAAGATAAGAGTTTTTGAAGAATCTCGAAATATGTTGAAATACAATTACCTACTTAAAAAAATAAGGAAGGAAAGGTACAAGTTGTTGTTCTTGAAAAGCTGGAAGTTGTTTTATTTTTCTGCTCTATCACGTAATTTTTTTGAATAATCCTAACCTAAAATTACAAACAACACGATTTTTTGCAATATTATCATTTATTAAAATCGCACTTTCATCATTAAAAACCCTTTTTAACAAATTTTAAGAATATTTTTTCATTTAGATACCGTTAATTGATGTTTAATTGCTCTTGCTTTTAGTGCGTGGGTCTTTTATCTTGTCTAATATTGCTGGATATTTCATTGACATTGTCTTGAGCTCGGATAACTGTCAAAATCTGGTAAGAAAAACTGTTATTTTCAATCTAGCAGTGTTACTATTATATTTTAACTATTTATTTATTCGTAAATAATGAGTTTATGGATTTTTAATATATTAATTACATTATAATATGTTCACACGTTGTCAATCTAATCGTTGATGATAGTTTCAGTCTCCCGTCGGGCCACCTAGTGGCCATCTGTCATTGGTATAGCAGACCATACACAAACAATATTGATGCATATGTAACAGTTACAAGTGAAAACCCCCATCTCTATACGTGTTATATGAAGCAAGCCGAGTTTACAATGCATACAAAATATTTGAATCAATTTAACTCACATAGAAAATATTTATCTCACTATTTCCGAACATGAATAATAAAATATGACATTATAAATATTCATATTGAAACAATGGCATGGCTGAAATGAAAACTCACCAGTTCGTAAGCACTTTTGGCGTACCATTTACAGGGTCTTAAAAATATGGTTAAATATTCATCGGTATCTTTGAAATAAATCGAACTGTCATTGGCCAGAAGTTCCCTCAATTCTACCAACGCACTTGCTACATTTTCGGGCGTTTCTCGAAGTTCCTCTAACGCTATTTTCAGCGATTCCTCATCCAAAGGGCTGGTATTCAGGCGGAAGGGATTAGTCATCTAAAAAAATATTATATAATTATTATATGGGAGCTCCAATTAGACACAATTAGAAGTTGAGAATTTGGGAAACGGGGTTTTCAGATATTATGCTCATTTGATTAAAAAATTTTAAAAGTTCCTACCATTTCCGGTTATACCAGAAGTGAACTAAAACTTCCTAATTTTAAATAGATCATCCTATATATTATGACATAATTCGATAGAGCCTTTCTTGGGATTCCCCAATAGGGAGTTTTGCTACCTTACACCAAGTGTTTTATTTTGACACGCTGTATCTTTATAAACGATAAATATTTAAACAATCTGCTTGGCACATTTTTTTTCTTTTTTAATTAAACCTTAATATTTGATGGATAAAATTATTTTTAATGTACAAGTTGTTTTAAAACGCGTATTTAAAACTTTCTCGAGTTCTTGAAATGGATTACCTTCTTTGCATGACGTTATTAGAACCCTAACCTAACAAATATTCAAATTTTAATTGTCAGGTTCCTCTATAACGTCTAGTGAATCCCCTGTATGAATAGATAATATAGAAGGTCGCTTTACACAAAGGATGATATATCGTTGTCCAAGATTAATCTGGAGGACGTTAACAGTACGGTGATGATAAGATATAAAGATATCAACACACATACGTTTCCTTAGTTTTAGTACAAGTTACCAGTTACCATCCAAAAGGCAGGTCTGTATTTTTGGTTGGTTGGTTGGTTCATTTTAGCATATATATTTAAAGGATTTATAGTTAAAAATGTTTAATTTCATTTGTGGGGTAGAAAACAATTACAAAACAACCCCAAGAATCAATTTTTTAAAAATATCTCAAAAATAAAGACAGTTATGAAAAAAAGTATCAAATAAAAATGTAGAAAATTGAATGCCCTATAAAATTGTTTTGAATCACTTTTGTCGTATTTGCAATAGAAACGGAGATCTTTACAATAAACAATTAAAATTTATATCTCAGCCACGTGGAATATTAAAAAATTTATAAAAGTATGTGGATTTTTCAACTTTTTTTTTGTTTTTCGTCATATGTATAAAGTATAACATGTAATCTGAGAGAGATATTTTTTTATTAATTTGCTTAACATTAATATTTTTAAAAAATAACAATTTTTATTGAAATTTTAATAGTTTATTACAAATATCTCGTTTTCGATTGCGAATATTTCTAAAGTGATTAGGAAGAATTTTTTAATAAATTTTTTCTCTACGTTTTTTGTTTGAAACCTTTTTTCATATCTTTTCATATTTTTGAAATTTTATCAAAAAAGATATTTTTGGGGTAGTTTTTAATTATTTTCTACCCCCCAAAAGAAAATCTAAATTTTTCTACTTATAAATCCTTAAAATAAATGCTAAAATCAATCCGCTTACAAAAATGCAGACCTGCCTTTTGGACGTTAAATTGATATTTGGACTACTTTACAAAGAACGAGCCTAAAACATCTTCAATGACAATGAACTCTATTATTCTAATTATAGAATTATTTGTTCTACTGTTATTCATTTCGGAACATATTTCTGTCGATTTTAATAATCATTATCTTTTTATATTATTATTATCAGTAGAAGTATGGCTTAGGTTTGACCCGAGACAAAATATTTCATTTTAAGGTATTAAGATTACAGCTTATTGATAATTGTATCTGTCATTGAAAATTTTAATTCAAATACAAAGCTAATATATAAATAATAAAATATGAAATAAAAATGATATTTTTATTGCTTTATCGCGATTTTTGAGATATCGAAATAAAAATAATTGTCTTTGAAGCAGTTATTTTTTCTCTTAATCGTACCATTGAAGTACCTAATTTGTATGTGTACCCCATTGCACTTAAATTGTAATCATTGTTGCCTAATATAGTTATCATTGATTATAGAGAGTAATTTGAAAATATATGAGTAACAAAATAAAGTCAAGAGCAGAAAGAATGCATTATGCAGTATAAGGACGAAGGAAAAGGCATAAGGAAGTTTGTGATAAATATTGGAAAACGTAGGAAGAAGTAAATACAAAGAAAGAAAATTAAAAATTATATGAAATTAGTAACGGATATGTTGTACTGACATAAATAAAATACAAGTAATGAAAAATTTGTGGTAAAATGGTTTTGCTGAAAATATTAGTTTGATGATAAATTTCCTATGCAGTGATATTTAAAAAGTAATAAAATATCAATCAGTGTTAAAAATAATGGGGATAATCTTAAACTAAAATTTATAAAGTAGCTGTACGATTTTGAAGGTAATGAATATAGGTAGGCACCATATAAACAAAATAGGGCAACTATTAATAGTATATTACATAACGTGTGATGTAAGAAGCATTTTACGCGCGAACGGAAAAGTTACGCACGAAGTCGCACGTGAGTGCGTAAAATGCGTTACAACACGTGTTACGTACTATACTTTACCTACGACCTACTTGTACTTGTATTGATAATCCTATTAAGGGATTTAAAGTACCAATGAAAACTTACATCCTCGATGCCCAGCCAAGTTTCGTAAAGTCCATCCTAAGTAGTATTATTTATTATTATTAAAAACGTATGTAGAATTACCGGAATTGCAAAAAATAGCGTATACACCTCTCGACTAAAGTGACATTAATCCCTTAAGTGGATTACTTCCCTCAGGAATCAAACACCACCCGCGGGAGTAAATGGGTCACTTTAGTCGCTTGGTGTATAATAGGTATACTATTGTTTACTAATATGATACATTCAGACAGCTGAAAGATGCAGATTAAATGAAACGGAACCCATTATCGTACAATTCAAAATAACTCTTAGTATTAAATATAGTCTCATATCTAATAAATGTTATCTACCATTTATATATAGAATAAAATTCAACGTCTAATATGTGAACAATAAATTTTTAATAAAATGGCAACGTCTATTGACAGTTGCTAAGTGGTTGCTAGGGAAGCCACGCGATTTACTTTACAGCCGTGTGTTTTGTTTTACCGTACGTAATATAGACGTCTTATCATTTATTTACGATAAAAAGACGATTATGTCATTTTTAGTTACTTTCCTGCTTATCAGAATAAATATTAATTTACCAACCGTGAATACAATGTATCCTCAACAGCCAGGGCAATTTACAGCTAACGGGTTGGCAAAATTTTAAGACGTTGTCAAATCAACTGGTAAAATTCCCCAGTTTGTTTTGACGTTTATTGACATCGTCTAATATTTACAAGTTTTTTTGGTGCTTTTAAATTCATTGCTTCTTTAAGATTAAAAAAACATTTATTTTCATAACTAATTATTTAGACAAATCTGCAGTGTGTGTAAAATTTCGAAGCAGCTGAACAGAAAACGTCTAGAGATGGTAACATCTTTGTTGAGCTATTTTGAACGAGAATGCCGAAATGGGGGCCCGTTTCTCCCGCTTACTTCTGCAAGAGACGTAAGTGATACTATTCGCTATTTGTATTCATCATTATTCATATTATTGTTACATATTTAAATGTAAATGATTAAATGTTTTTAATGTTAGGTTAGGTTAATTAAACTTGATAATATATTATTCTTTCATAAATTGAAGTAATTATATTGTAGAGAGTTGCAGAAGCTTTACAACTTAGCGTTACCACTGTTAACCGTATTGCCGCCAAGCATAATAGAGGTGAACAGCCTAAAAGCCCACCTAAAAAGAGACAACGCATAAAACCTACTGTTGAAATTGATAACTTTGATCAAAATGTTTTCCGAAATGTTATATACGAAATGTATGGAAACAGTGAGTATATTGATTTTTTTCAGAGGAACGCATAACCTTGAAAACTCCAGGAGCTTGAACTCTTTAATGGTTGTTTAACATTACTCTGGAAGATAGTGAAAAATATTGGATTCAAATACCAAAAAGATTATCCTCGTCGTGGTTTAATGGAGTTGCCACATATTGCATTAAAACGTGTACATTTTCTACATGAACATGTCAAGATAAAAAGGGAAGGTTTATATCGATTTGTGTTTTTGAATGAGACCTGGATATTTGAAGACGGTACTGTTGGACGTTCTTGGCAAGATTCTAATCATAGAAGCGTGAAAAAAACCAAAATTGGTGGTCCAAGGTAATTGTATAATAAAATTTAGCAATTAATTTATGATGTACTAACATTCCTGCCATTTTAAGACCTTTTCAAATATTTACTAGTCACGCTATTTTATTTAAATCTATATAATTATTAATAGTTGTTTTGAGCTATGCAGTCTATCTAGGAAACCTAGTAGTAATTTGTTATTTCCTTATTGTAGGTATATAGTATTGCATGCTGGTTTCTCTTCTGGATTTATTCCTGGAGCAGGGCTGGTTTTTTCTTCCAAAAAACAAGATGGTGATTACCACGGTGAAATGAACCGAGAACATTTTTTGAATTGGTTTTAATACCAGCTTTTAGTGAACTTGGAAGAACCTGCCACAATTGTAATGGATAATGCAAGTTATCACAGTACAGTGATCAATAAAGAACCAACAACAGCTACCAAAAAGGCAGATATACAGAATTGGTTGATTCAAAATGATATTCTTTTTGAAAATACTTTTCTCAAAAGCCAATTATTGAATTTAGTACAACGGTAAGTTGATATAAACATGTTTCAATATATTATGGTAATACTTAGACAACTTATTTTAGTGTTTTTAAATGAAACTCAAGGTCTCTAGTTAATTCCACAATATAATACAAGTTATTGAAAATTCTAAAAAATTGACAATTGTTTCGATAAATCAATATCATCGTCAGAATGACAGAAGTTACATTTCATTTGATGCCTACCTGATGTTTAGTAGTCATTTTTGGCTAGACCAAGAAGTAACCTAACTTGTGATTGGCTTAATATATGTTTATAGAAAAAAGAAGAAGATGTCATATTACAAATATTGAAGCTTAGATATGATTAGCCCTATGGTGATATCCTGGATATCATTTTTCCAATTAAGATCAGTATAACTGTGCAATGATATAGAAAACCAGGAAAACTATATCTGCTGATCTTTACAATTATCACTTAAGAAGACAGTTTATTAGTGGAGAATTCCCTAGATTTAACTGTTCATTGACAACTTCATATTGTGGGTTTCTTAAATGTCTTCTAATTTCCAGTTCTTCAAGGAAATCCAGTTCTTGTTTCTTTTCACAAATATGCAGTACTTCTAGTTCTGTGTTAGGTGTCAATGAATGATTGGTGTCAAGTAGATGTTTTGCGTAGTGGGATTTATCTGGTTGTTTTAATCTGTATGCTCGTAAGTGCTCACTGTATCGTATTTCAAAATTCCTAAGGGTCTGACCCAAATAGACAGCATTACATTCTGGACATTTGAGTTTATATATACCTGACTTCTTTAATAGTGGTATTTTTGTTTTTACATTTAACAATTTTGTACTAACGTTACTTTCTGTTTTAAAAGAAATTGTTGTATTCGTTGCTGAAGATATTATCTTTGAAATATTATTAGAAATATTTCCTGCATATGTGATGGTTTTATAAGTTTTAATTTCATCAGCTTGTTTAGGATATATTAGTTGTAATGCCACTTTTTCCTCTTTTTTACTAATTAGCTTATTTATCATATCTAATGGATAACCGTTAGATGTTGCTATTTGTCTAATTGTATTAATCTCTCTATCAAAATTACATTTGTTCATAGGAACTGAAAAAGCTCTATGTATCATTGAATTATATGCTGCTAGTCTGTGTGACACAGGGTGGTCAGAATTGAATGGAATTGTTACATCAGTTTGTGTTGGTTTTCGGTAAATTGAATAATCAAGTACATTATTAACTCTTTGAATTTTTAAATCAAGAAAATTGATTGAGCTATTTTCTTCAATTTCTAATGTAAATTTAATTTTCGGGTGTAAATTATTGACGTGGTTGAAAAATACATCTAATTGTCGTTCACTACCCATAAAACAAGCTAATATGTCATCTACATATCTTTACCAAAATAAAATATTTTTCGAAATATTACTTTCAAAGATCTTTCTTTCTAAATTGTCCATAAAAATGTTTGCTAAAATAGGTGATATATGGCTTCCCATTGGTAAACCTTCATTTTGAATATATATCTTATTGTCAAAAGTGAAATAATTCTGATTAATGCATACATCAAATAAATTAAGTATATCTGATATTATTCCTGGATTAATATTTTTATCTTCTAGTAATTTTCTTACAAGTATTAGACATTCTTTAGGAGGAATTTTAGTAAACATGTTAGTTACATCGAACGATATGAGTTTATAGTTATCTTGTAAGTGGATTGCTTTCAACTTTTTGATTAGTTCTATTGAATTTCTAATTGAGTACTGAGATTCATATCCGTAAGTATTGAGTATATTGTTGAGCTTCTTTGCCAATATATTATTAGGAGCATTAACATAAGAGACTACAGGTCTAATTGGTTTCATTATTTTATGTAATTTAACTGTTCCATATAATTGTGGACAATGAGGATTCTTATGTATGATAGACCTCTTTTCGTAATCATTTAAAAGATAATTTGAATTATTAACAATATCCCTTACATTATTAGAAAACTTCTTTGTTGGGTCTGATTTAAGAACTTTTACATCGCTGGATTCTATAAAGTTATATATATGTATCAATCATTCATTGACACCTAACACAAAACTAGAAGTACTGCATATTTGTGAAAAGAAACAAGAACTGGATTTCCTTGAAGAACTGGAAATTAGAAGACATTTAAGAAACCCACAATATGAAGTTGTCAATGAACAGTTAAATCTAGGGAATTCTCCACTAATAAACTGTCTTCTTAAGTGATAATTGTAAAGATCAGCAGATATAGTTTTCCTGGTTTTCTATATCATTGCACAGTTATACTGATCTTAATTGGAAAAATGATATCCAGGATATCCCAATAGGGCTAATAATATCTAAACTTCACTATTTGTAATATCACATCTTCTTCGTTTTTCTATAAACATATATTAAGCCAATCACAAGTTAGGTTACTTCTTGGTATAGCCAAATATAACTACTAAACATCAGGTAGGCATAAAATGAAATGTAACTTCTGTCATTCTGACGATGATATTGATTTATCGAAACAATTGTCAATTTTTTAGAATTTTCAATAACTTGTATTATATTGTGGAATTGACTAGAGACCTTGAGTTTCATTTAAAAACACTAATAGATAATTCTACTCATAAGGAAGCTCTGTATGAAGAAAATTCCAGAGAATGGAAAGAGGCGATGAATGAGGAGCTTCAGGTTCTGGTAAAAAGTAAAGCGTGGACTTCGGTTAAAAATCCTGAACGCTATAGAATGCAAATGTGTTTTAAGAACAAAATATGAAGCATATGCCTAGTCGCGACAAACTACACACAGCAGCCAGGAATGAATTTTCATGAACGAGTTCATCAGTGACTCGACAGAGTTCCATAAGAATCCTTTCTCCTTTCTTTATTAGTCGAGTTGAGACTTTTACTCTATACCAAATGGATATTGTTATCCTATATATCAATGGACAGCTTGAGGAGGATATTTTCATGTATCTGTTAAAACTACGCTAAAACATCAAGCTTAGGCCAGCCCTAAGGTTATTAACACTTTTAGTTTTAAAAGAAAAAGAAGAAAGGACGTTAGGTTTTGTATGCTGCAGTTAGATGCAATTTTTGATTTCTGTACTAGAGGTTTTTTTCGTTTATTAATTGTTATTAAATAAAGAAACAGTTTAAAGTGATGAGAGTTTATTATTTTACAAAGAAAACACAAAAGTATCAAGCTGAATCGTTCATAGAATCGGGTGCAGAGGACAACGTTTATCATTTAAATAAATCCCTTAACGGTTTCAAACAATCGGGAAGATAATGGTACAATAAACTAGAGCACTATCTTCAAACTGTCATAGGATTATTGAAACCTTTGGGAAGTGATAAATGCATCTACATTTTGAAACAACATGGCATTATTCTGATAATATTGACGATTTGATTGTTGCCATAAATGACGTCAACAGTTATGTGAAATTAAAAGAAGATCTGGTTGCAAAATTTCAGATAAAGGATCTGGGGTATTTACTTACATTATTGCCTTAGGATTGAATTTGACCAAAGCAAAAGCTTTGAATTATATCGTCATGTTACAGATGAAATATACAACAGATATCTTGAAGAATTTTAACATGATGGAATGTAAAGCACTTTCTACCTCAATGGATGTCAACATTAAACTGATGAAAGATATGAGACCCAAAACTGATAATGAAAGGATGGAAATGGAAAAGGTTCCATATCAACAAGCTCTTCGATCCCTATTATACCTAGCAACTACTACAAGACTTGATATCAGCGGTCTCAGTCAATTCAATAATGATTCAGGTGAACGGAGAGAAGACTTTAAAAGGAACACAAAATTTCAATATCAACATTCCGAAAGTGTGCGGCTACATTTTCATTTCGTCAGATTCTTCAATTAATTGAGAGGCACGAAAGTAAAAGTATGTCTTTCTATCGAGCATGTGTGGCTTTGTCGGAAGCAACCAAAATAAACGGTTTTAAGCATTAAAACTAACTTTTC
Source organism: Galeruca laticollis (assembly GCA_963921935.1). Lineage (NCBI taxonomy): Eukaryota > Metazoa > Arthropoda > Insecta > Coleoptera > Chrysomelidae > Galeruca > Galeruca laticollis. Next base: position 4,492,503 of record OY998179.1, read on the forward strand.
CGCATCTGTGGCCCTGAACAATATTCTATCATAAAATTGTTACTTGTACACTTCGGGGGATGTATCGTGCTCCAAAAATTCAGTATATCTGGATTTATAGGACCCGCTGTACTCTCTCTAGTCAACTGAAAATCAATAGGGTACATCTGTGAGACACCTTGAACAATATTCAATCATAAAATTGATCAATCGTATATTCTCTGGAGGCTGTATCGTGCTAACAAACTGAAAATTCTCCAAAAATGACGAAAATTTGGTACTTCAAATACCATAGCACCCGTTGTACTGGCTTTACTGAGTTGAATATCAATAGGGTTCATCTTTGAGACGCTCTGAATAATATCCAATCATAAAATTGGTCACTTGTATATACTCCGGAGGCTGTATCGTGCTAACAAACTGAAACTTCTCCAAAAATTACAAAAATATCGTACTTAAAGTGTTTTATTAACCCTTTTTTGCACTTGGGATAATAAATGGAACGGAAGGTTGTAGTTTACTTAGCTCGAAGGACCGTCTAGTTATATGTAGTTCACTGTAGTATTCGTAGGATTATGGCGGTTTTTTAAATCAAACTATTATGTCACTTTCACTTGTATATTGACGAAAAGTACATTTTTCTTTTATTTGCTTGAACAATTAAGAATTCACTTGATTTTTACGCGGTGAATGAAGGTAATTTGCACATTTTATGACGATTTATGAGATGATTACGGTTTGAGAACACATGTTTGTTCCCGCTATGAACATGCCGGGTGCTCTTCTAAAATGAGTACCTTTGTGTGCCCCGTTTGATGATGAAAAGAGGGCGGATGTAGGTTATATGTCGTATTTATATCTTTGATGACGTAGGGTCCACTTGGTCGGGTCTAACCAATGGGATACGAGTATTTTAAACGTAACGTTCGAACAACAAGTGAATTTGGCAGTTATGAAGATGTTTTTTTTGGGGGTTTTCAATGGTTTCGTAGATACAGATAACAGAGTTTGGAAGAGAGTTTTTATGAAGAGATAAGATGTCGGGGACTTTGATATGTTCAGTAGAATTTCAGAAAACGATATTTATCTGTTATTCTTAGGTGTTAGTAAATTTAAAATGACTTTTTTAGTGAAGTAAAGAAATATTAACTGTTGAAATTAAGGATATATTTAGTTATCTGTTTTGAGCATAATATTCGAAAGGTAGTATACAGGGGAAGTTGAAATTAAATCACGGGAGAATTTGGTAATTAAAAACCAAATTCGAACATAAAGTACTGCAGCACCTGTTGTATTGGCTTTGGTGAGCTTAAAATCAATAGTGTTCATCAGTGAGATGCCCTGAATAATGTTCAATCATAAAATTGATGACTTATTGAACTAACTCCGGAGGTTGTATCGTGCTAACAAACTTAAATTTCTCAAAAAATTACAAAATATCGTACTTCAAGTACCATATCACCCGTTGTACTGGCTCTGGTGAACTGAAAATCAATAGGGATCATCTGTGACATGTCCTTAACAATATTCAATCATAAAATTGCACTTTCTAAAAACCGTTTTTTCGTGTTGTTGTTGATGGAAAACGTAAAAATAACTCAAAAAAAAATTTCAAAATTCCAACTTTTTTTGGGGTAAACCAATACTTTTCTCGCATATTAGATAGGTTGGCGGAAAAGTAAATGTTGTTTACCTCCGAATTTTTTTCGTGAGCTAGCATTTCCTATAGAATTTGATGAACCAACGGTATCTACTCTTTTGTCAAAATCATAATTTCAAGACAAAGTTGTAAACAAAAAGAAGAAGTGTATATAAACAAATCTCTACCTATCATTATATGCTAAAAAATATTTAAAAAAGAATTTTTTATGATATTTAATTTATTGTTAGTTAAAAGAGAAAATATTAAAAAATTTTAAACGTATATGATTAAGTAAGCATATAAAAAAGGCCTCACGAAGCGAAGCATTTTTTAGCCAATTATTTAAACATTTTTTTTGTCTCAACTTATGCGCGGTTCTAAAATTTTGTTAATAGTAACAATCGCCTAGCTTATTGAAAAATTATATTTTTAAAAAGTTTTAAATTATTTAATATTTAAAAAATTATTTTATGTAAATGTAACGTAGGTACTCGCTTTAATGCCGCATACGCTTCCCAAAATTGACCTATTTTCAGTATTAAATTAAAATTATAAATAATGGAGATAGACATTCGGGATGAAGGACTCATTTATTGTAAATTTCTTCCTCTTTAAGAATCCTTTTTTATTTCTTATTTTTTTATAGTTTTTTAAATATTCGCAAAAAACTAAATACTTTTTTTTCTCTTGAATTGTTTATAACTTCAGCAACTTTTTACCAACTTGTGAACTAGACTTAATAGTATTTAAAAAAAACTAATATTCTAACCCTAATTTTTAAAAAATCGTTAATTTAAAAAAAAATACGCAAAATTCCTTAAAAATAATAATAGTACTTACTTTTATATTTTGATTTATAAATTATATAACACTCCTCACTGTTTAACGTGCAGAAAAAACCTTGTCTGCACGAAGAGGACATACAGAGTATTCTGTTCTGATGCGATATTCAATTTTAAAAGGTTTTATCTGCCTTATCCGAGTTATTTGTAAGAATCAAAGTTCATAATTCAAACGGTTTCATATAGATATAATATTGATATTAACAGTGGCGCACTTTGTTTTTTAATTCAATTATAATACTTTCTCAAAAGTCAAAAGTTATTTCAAAATACGACAACAATGAGACTACAGCTATGTATGTATAAAATAACTGTTCACCAACGTATCAGAATGTCATTTAAACAAAATCAGCACAAAGAAAATTGTTCTGTATATATAAACACCTTATTATATTATATCTCTTATTTACAAAACAAAGTACATTAAATATGATAATCGGTAGGCTTTATCTCGTAGAATGCCTTTTATCGTATCTGGTTACATAAAGAAGGAATGCTTACAAGGAAAATTTAAATATTAGAAACAACTACTTATAAATAAAAGTTTTTTATATTCTTACTAGAGGACCCGTGCTGCTCCACAGTATTAGGATAGACTATGTATGAGAGGGTGTAATTATTACATAAAATCATTTTACAGTATTTCCTTCCAGACAATATTAACTGGACGTCGGCTGCGGTATTTGTAAAAAATTGAAAGTAAAGTTGATTGTGCACATATAACTTTCCTCAAACTCAACGAATTTAAACATAGTTCAGGAGAATTAGACCCCAAACCTTTGAAATATGGCTGTGTCGTGACGTAGATTAGATATTGGTTGGAATTGCTCGGAAATCATCTAAGAAAAGAAAATATGAAGGTCCGCCACCTGAAAAAGTTGTGCTATTTGCAGGAAAAATCATAAACTGCAAAAAAACGTAAAAATCGCTCATTTTTTCCGATATTTCTTAATATAACTCTTTAAATCTGTAAGATAGAGAAAAAAAGTATACAAATGAATTTGTTCTTTATGAAATTCTCTACAAGATAGAATTGGTTTAAAATCGATATATTCAATGTTTTCGTTGAGAAATGGCGATAAATGCAAAAAAAGTAGCTAAAAAACGAGGTTATTTTAAAGCTTTTGTTTCGCAGATAAGAAATCATCCAATCACGCTATGAATTGGGATTTAAGAACCTTATTATAGTATAAAACAATATACCAAAGGCCGATTAAATTGGCCTGATAGTTTTTACATGAATTAATTGTTAATTAATTTCCGCGAAAAAATTAACGTCATTTTTGCGTTCATGTCAGGCTTACATTTTTGAGTTGTAATAGACGCCGATTTTTTTACAACTACTTAGATCTCTAAACTATAATACACAATAGTTATAATGAACAGTTTTTATTATTTTTTTACGCAATTTTGAAAAGTTGAAAAATTTCGTCTTATAAATAAAGGGCGATGTTATTTCTCAAAGCACATACAAAAACTTCTCGGAAAAATCTATCTGCTGGCATTTTTTTTATTGTTACAACATTAATAGTTATACCGCAAACATTCTCGATCTTTGACGTTTATTATCTCAGCACCTATTCGGCCAAATTAAACGCATTTTTTTTAAAAGGAGCGTCTTTCCGAGAACTTTTTTTAGGTACTTTGAGTATTTTTCTTCGGTATCCAAATTCAGTTCAAAAATTAATTATTTATAAGACGAAATTTTTCAACTTTTCAAAATCGCGTAAAAAAATAATAGAAACTTAGAAATTGTTCATTATAACACTATTGTGTATTATAGTTTAGAGGTCTAAGTAGTTGTAAAAAAATCGGCGCCTATTACAACTCAAAAATGCCAAATTATAAGTAGTTACTGTAGATGCTTAAATTGTCATAATTGGTAGACGCCATTCTGAAAAATGAGTTTCTTTCATTTTGCTACATCGATTTAAAAAAAAATCATCAAAATCGGTCCAATAGAAGCAGAGATACAGCAACTTTTTGCGCCACGCTCGATTTGAAGCGTCGATTTCAACTTTTCGAAATCACGTAAAAAATGATAAAAATTAAAAAACTGTTCATTATAACTATTGTGTATTATAGTTTAGAGGTCTAAGTAGTTGTAAAAAAATCGGCGCCTATTACAACTCAAAAATGTAAGCCTGGCATGAACGCAAAAATGACGTTAATTTTTTCGCGGAAATTAATTAACAATTAATTTATGTAAAAACTATTAAGTTTGTGTACATATAAATTAAATTTAAGTGATTAGTTAAGTATATATAAATTAAGTGTTAAAGTAGTTTAGTGTTTAAATAAATTAGTAAGTAGCCATATCGTGTGTTTAAAACTTATCCCACCCATATACCGTTTAAATAAATAAGAAAAACATTACATTGGTGTCAGGTGTGGGGTTATATAAATTGATATCTACTTAAAAATGGCCAAGAGATTAAGGGATCTGAAAGTGGCGGAATTAAGAGCAGAATTGGAAGATCGTGAGTTGGAAACGTCCGGTAAGAAAAGTGAATTAGTAGAAAGACTTAAAGTGGCACTGGAAAATGACGGCAGTGATCCAGAAACAGTTTTATTTAATGACGAGGCTTTCACCTTAATCTCGTCAATTTCTGCTAACATGGACGAGAAGATTTCTGCTGTGAAAAACGATATTTCTGCTATGAAGAACGACATTTCTGCTAATATTGACGACAAGATTTCTACTTTGAAGAACGATATATTTGCCGATATCTTATTAATGAAAAACGACATTGCCGCTGACATTGAAAATTAAATTTCGTCTCTAAAATCGAGAATAAATGTCAACGATGGACGAGAAGATTGAGAATAAGATTACAACGATAAACGAGAAAAGATTGCCGATTCAAGAACGCGAGGCACGACAGATGAAGAAAAGAAGACCGAGCAAACGAAACCTTGCAAGCCAGAAACACTACCTAAGTTTGAAGACATTGGCAGTTTCACCCGAGTCAAGGCCCCAACGTTCGATGGAAAAATGTCGTGGACCAATTATGTGAAACAATTTGAAGCAGCCGCTAGAGTGAATAATTGGTCCGATAGAGACAAGGCAGTGAACTTAACTATCGCGCTTCGGGGAGATGCCTTAGATGTACTTCAGACGATACCTTTGGAAGAAACGGATGACTTCGGGCAGCTGAAGAAGAGGTTGGACATGCGATATGGTCATGACCATCTAGAACAATTGTACCAATCTCAGCTGAAGAACCGAAGGTAGAAACGTGATGAATCCCTTCAAGAATATGAAGTGGACATTGCCCGACTAGTTCGATTTGCTTATCCGTCAGCACCAGAGAACACGATGGAATGTCTGGTCATCCAGGTCTTTATTGGTGGCCTACGTGACCCCGATATGCAGAGGACGCTTCGTTTAGCCCATCCGAAAACATTAGTTGACGCATTGACTGCTGCTCTTGAATATGAAGCAGCCACGATGGCTTCCGGATACAACAAAGGTAGGACCATACAGGAAGAAGGTGATGATGACAGACTTGACCAGATCGTCAAATTGTTGAAAGGTATGGTAGACAAGAAGCCGAAGAAAATCAGGTGCTCTAATTGTGGCGAGGTAGAGCATGCATGCAGTTCGTGTAAGCGTCCTACGACTCCTGCAAACCAAGAACCTGTTAAATGCAATGCAGCCACGAAGGGCTCGCGGTACAACAACGGTAGGACCATGCAGGAAGAAGATGACGATGACAAACTTGACCAGATCGTCAACTTGTTGAAAGGTGTGGCAGAAAAGAAGCCGAAGAAGATCAAATGCCGGAAGTGTGACGAGCTAGAGCACGTGCGCAGTCCGTCTAAGCGCCCCAAGACTCCTGTAACCCAAGAACTCCAGTCAGAGGAGAAATCAGACAGGGGTGAACATCCAGCTGATGTAAATCACCGAAAAGCCAACTCTTTGCCTAGACAGTCAAGCCCTGTAGACTACTCACAATGCAACAAGTCGAAATCTAAGGGAGTTGCAGTTTCAAGAACTACTGTAGTCAACGAGGAATGGTCACCCACCAACATCAGAGAAGATCAAGTGAATGATCATCCCCTGAAGATGATCCGGCAATGGAAGGAAGAAAATCGGCGACCTACATGGCAAGAAGTGTCAAGATTTTCACCGACACTCAAGGCGTATTGGGCTTAGTGGGACTCCCTTGTCCTGGAAGAAGGGCTGTTGAAAAAAGTCCTTGAAAACGATGATGGTTCCGAGATGTAGAGACAGCTAGTTATCCCGAGAACAAGTACTGAAGTACTAAAGAAATTACACGACAGTCCATCGGGAGGTCATATGGGAGTGAAGAAGACCCTCCAGCGAATCCGTGAGAGGTTTTATTGGATGAACAGCTCCGATGATGTGAAGGACTGGTGTAAGAAATGTACGACATGTGCTACGAGTAATGGACCACATCGCAAGAGAAAGGCACCCATGAAACAGTATAATGTTGGAAGCCCTTTCGAAAGGATTGCTTTAGACATCGCTGGACCATTTCCGTCTACAGAAAATGATGGTAAATACATCCTGGTTGTTATGGATTATTCCACAGAGTGGGTGGAAATTTACGCGATCCCGAATCAAGAGGCCACAACTGTCGCGGATGTATTGGTGAAAGAATTTATCAGCCGATATGGAGTGCCATTGGAAGTCCACAGTGACCAGGGAAGAAATTTTGAAAGCCATCCATTCCAGGAGATTTGCGACAAGGTGGGAATGAAGAAGACCAGGACAACAGCATTACATCCACAGTCAGCTGGAATGGTCGAGAGAATGAACAGGACTATTGGAAAATACCTGTCCAAAGTAGTTTCCAGCCATCAGAGAGATTGGGACCAGTATCTTTCCCTATCCGCATTGGCTTATCGATCTGTTGTCAATGAGTCCACGGGTGAAACACTTGCAAAAATCCTGTTTGGACGTGAAATGAGGCTTCCTTGTGACTTGGAATTTGGCTGTTGGCCTGGAGAAGATCTAGCAGGAGAAGACTACGTGATCCAATTGAGAAGAAGGCTGGACGATATTCATGAATTAGTTCGAACAAATCTTCAAGTTGCCAGCGACAGAATGAAAAGTCGGTACGATACGCAGGCCACAGAAGGCGGTTTTAAAGAAGGGGACAAAGTATGGTTACACAACCCGACGAGGAGAAAAGGATTTTCACCAAAATTACAAAAATCCTGGGAAAGTCCATACTTAATCAAGAAAAGGATCGATGATGTTATATATCGCATAAGCAAGATCCCCAACGGAAAACCAAAAGTAGTTCACCGAAACCAACTAGCGCCATTCGAAGGAGACCATGACCTAGAGAAAGGAATAAAACAAATTCGATATGTGTCTGACCCTACCTTCGATGAATTTATGGACGCGTATGGAGGTACCGGGAAAGCTAGATATGGAGTCACTTCAGAACAACGACAAGATTTGTTCACTCTTCCGGAAGATGATTCACTGGCATACAACATCCCTGCCCGTCTCAAGAACGCACGAGGGTTGGCATTCGTCTTTCGAAAGAAGTTCGGGTAATTAGAAAAACTTGAAGTCCGGATTCCAGACACTGAAACTGAAACATAATTCGCGGTACGTCTTCTACGTGGTAACTAAAAATGAATTTCAAGATCGATCTACCTACCGCGATGTGTGGGAAGCACTTCGAAACCTCCGAGTCCATGTGTTAGAATCCAGCTATACCTAAGATAGCGAGTAACCAGTTGGATTGGCGAGTTATCAGGAACATGGTAGAGATTATCTTTCGAGATACCGGTGTCCAGATATTAATTTGCAGCTACAACCCCCGTTATCAGTATCCGATGAAGACGGTGCCCTGCTATTTCCATATGATCGGAAAGTGTAGAAATGGGGCCAGTTGCCGATTCAAACATCCAGTCTCGGCTACACAAAAGTTCCAGGAGGAACTGCCATTTAAGGTGGGGGTAACGTTACGAAACAGCACACTGGTATAGTCCCTGAATCCGACTCTGTCTAAGCCATGTATGAAAGTTAAAATGATGGCGGATGCGCAGGGATTTCTTAGAACAATTTTTCAAAATTAAAATCAAAAACTCCGAAAAATAAAAAGAGTAATATAATTTATCAAATTCCGTGTAACGACTGCAGTGGTGTTTACATTGGACAAACTAGCCAGTATTTGGAAAATTGAATAAAAGGTCATAAATACGACAAAAAAAAATACAACAGCTCAAAATTTCCACGAAAACTCAAAAAACATACATTTAATTTTGAAAACACAAAAATTATAAGGTCGGAACAAAATACAAAAAAAAAGGGAAATTTTGGAATCAATAGCTATCCAAAAAAACCAGCAGGCCATTAACAATAAGAAAGATTTAAACAACCTCAGTAAAATATATCTAGCAGTACTGTAAATAATTTTAATGTGTACAAACGTTGTGGATTCTTTCTTGTGAATGTTGTTTTTACTAAGAGTGAAGAATATTTTATGTTTCGACGAAGTTCTTGACTGAACATTTTAATGTATATTGACAACTATTATTCTACGTTTGGGGTAAGTAAAAAGGATTTTTTGTAGTATTGTATCTCTTAGTGAGAAAATCATTTTATTTTAGATGTAGTATTATTTTGAAAAAGGCTGAATAAGCCGAAACGTAAATAAATGATGGTAATCTCAACAACATAAACCGTCTTTTTATATTTTTAATTTGAAAAATGACCTTAAACCAAGAAATATATATAAATATACTAAAAAGGTCAAAGAAAGTATCCCACACATATATATATATATATATATATATATATATATATATATATATATATATATATATATATTTTAATTTATGTAAATGAATTTTAATTTGCCCCACGTTGGGCGCCATTTGATATGGTCTAATATTAATGTGATATGTGTTTTAATTGTTTAATTTTATTAGAATTGCCGTACGTTGCAGCGACAATTATTGTATACATAGCTTAAGCAGCGTATTTTTATTATATTGCAAACAAAGCTTAAACGGCATATATTGTGTATATCAAAAGTATTGAAAGATAAATTTAATATAAAATACTCGAATCACTCTTACCTTCAGGGTGGGTTCAATGCGCTATTGAAAATAAAAATTTTATATAAATTTCTTTGTTCTGTTTGATCTATCTAATAATATAATGTGACTGTTTGTTCAAAACTATAAAGGCTATCCAATTTCTTTTTTTTGACATTCACAATGTATAAATGACTTGTATGTCACCAATAATACACAATTGTCAATTTTTAAAATAAAATTTCTAAATTTGATAAATATGTTTAATTTTTATCAACGTTCTTGAATGGTTTGAATGTTATAAATGTGAGTAACAAGTATTTACTATTATAAATCAAATAAATTTTAAAATTTAGTTTTCCTTTTTTTACAACAACAAAGAACAAACTCGTATCTTCCCAGATATAAACTAAATGAACAACTTACAAACTATAACGCCTTATCTCTAGTACCAAAAGTTTATAAACAAAATTTTTTAAAGAGTTCAATCGACTTCAAAAATTTCACTTGACTTGTCAAATATCCGAAATGTCTTTATTTTATTGTATCTTCAAATTATTTAATATACTATGCGAATTTGAAAGTTTAGATGCATCTATAATTTAATTTGTTTTTAAGGCCTGAATCTTTCAATTAAATAATAATTCTGGAGTGGACTCTCCACTATTCGATGATAACAGTCAGCTCGTACAATTCTAAAAACTTTAGAATTCCGGATCTTACACCTCTGCTTCAATCTTGACAAAGTTTTTTTTATCACTCACGCACATAATTTAAATGGGTTACCGAATAATGCTTTCTATTATTAATCACTGTTGAAAATATTATAATACAAAATTTTTTAATAGATCTAAAAATATATGTTACTCTTTGGAGAGCTCCTACTTAGAAGTTCTCTCTTCGGAGGATTCAACGTTACTTAATATTTTTTTCAATCAACAACCCAAATTATATTATGGTTACCAAACTTTTTCTTTTTTTAAAAAAAAAACAAAATTTTTATCTCCTTACTATAAATAGATTTGGATTTCTTTTCTTAACTGAATACCTTAAAATGACTATTTATTTCTCTAACCTTGAATATCTTTTTAATTGTCATCGGAATGTCATCAGAAATTAAATAGTGTCAAATTTTATGTATACAGGGTTTTTCAATTATACATATTGAGTACATAGGCAAAACAGGGTTTTCCAAAAGTATTGCATAAGAATATATTAAGTGAATTCTTTAATATTTGAAATAGGAGTACTGTATTAAATTTTATTGTAGTTTATGTTATATGAATTTAATTATATGTTATATCTTTGATTTCAATTTCAAGGTTTTTTTTAATTTGCCCCTGTATATTTAAAAAAATTGTTGAGGTTCAATAATATCACACAGTGCACTTACCTTTATATCTCTTTTAATTATTAAATTTTTTTAAATGAGCACTCAGCTTCTCAGGATGTTGAGTTCGTAAGATTAAATATTCATATGATTTCTTTAACAATAAGCGCCAGATCTTAATATTGAATTTTGATAAAAAAATTTGTGATCTAAAATATTTGTATTCAATAAATTTTTCTCTTAAATAGTTTGAATTCTTATTACATCGGTGTCATGTATATATGTACAAGGTACATTATAAAGTTTAAATGAATTTCTTTAGTTTGATTTAGTTTAAATTTGAATTTGGCTTCAAGCGTCAAATGCGGTCACGGGGCTTGAATTAAAGGAGAGCATCATCTGAAATAGATCTAGCGTCAAACGTAGAAGCGTCTAGCGTCAAAACTCTGTAAGGAAAAAGCAATACAAAGTAATCAGTCGCGGTAATCAATGTGGATTAACGCTAAGATGAAATTGCAAAAATCAGGCGTAAAAGAATTTTATCCACTTCTTTAAATAATGAAATATCATTTCAGACTAAAAAAAAGAAAATATAGAAAAAAACGTCTGTGCCCAGCAAACACAAATGTATATGTTACATAAAAATATATAACAGGCGAGGAACGATTTTTATATAAAACGTTTATATATTTTTTATGTAGTATTTATGTAACAAAATCTTTATAAATTTTGTTATATATTCTCAATATTAATATTATAAAATGTTTTATATATTGGATATATCTAATTTTATATGTATTCAAGATGTAAATTCTGTTACATAAATATGAATTTTTTTTATATATATTGGTTACGTAAAATATGTTACATAAAATATTTTATATATTTCATATGTATTTTTTACGAACCTCGTCTAGTGTCTTTCTAAAGAAAAAGAAGAAAGCTCTTCAATATTATAACCTTTAAATTGTCACGAGTCGATGTACCCACATACTTGTAAGTATAATAACGTTTTAAAAGGTTTTTCGTTAGTTTTGTCTGTGTGTTTGTTTTCAGTTTTGTTTGTAGAGGAATGGAGAACACATATCATGTAAGTGTTATTATTATTATTTTCAACAGGCAATGGGCATCGCCAATGAAGCCGTTCATCAACTGTCATTAACAAAAGCTTATTTAACAAACGTATTAAAAAGGTTAACTATATTAAAATATACAATGAAGTAAACAATTATAAATCACTTTATACCTATCTCACTAAAGTACTTTTCAAGATAATATTTTCGTTTTAACTTACAACTTAGACATGGATTAACAATAATTCCCTGTGTAGGGAGTCGTTATTCCGAAACAAATACCTCCGCCCAGGTATGCACTTGGGGCTCAAGTAGATTTTGTAATAATATCAAATAAAATACACATCTTTAATCCTCTGACCACAGGTAGTAAGTCAAGACAAAATATCTTGAAATGGATTAATTAACACTTATCTGTTGAAAGTTATTTATATTCGAATACTTAGATTGATATAAATTATGAATTTTAGGCAAAATAACTGTTTAAAACGAAAAAAATTGAAAGACTTCTGGGATTTATCAATAAGACAGAAAAACGATACGTAGTACAGTCTTACAATGGTGAAGGTAAACCAGAAATAAATAATATAGAGACATCTCACTCATGGTTAGGACATAGAAATAACTACAAAATAAGGAACTTAAAAGCAATTAAGTTATTTCAAGGTATTGTTACTATGTGATTTATTTATTTAATATAATTAATATATACCTACATTTTTAGAAACGTTGCTGAAACAGTTTAATATGACATACACTGATTTTGATCAAATCACCTTGGTGTGGATAAGGCTAAATAAAGAGACTACAGAAGGAAAAGAAGGGCGAAACTGTAACCCTTCAAAACAATGGATAATATGCCTTAATATTGCCCACACGCTTACAAGTGGACCTCGAACAGAATTATTGTTTTGTTTTTGAGTATTTATTTGTTTTGCATTATCTTTTTATATTTAATTATCATTTAGTTTTTGAATATTTTTAGTTTTGCAATATTTTTTTTTCATTAAGTGTTTTGTTTTTAGTTACTCTTTTTTATGTTAATAAAATAAATGTACTCATATGCATCTTTGTGCTGTTTTTTTAGTAGCTAAGTACCAGCTACTAAATTCCAAAGATAGATAAATACCATTGGCAATATACAAATATTAAATTGTATTAAGTTGCTTTAAGTTTGAAATATTCATAAGGTAGGTATTGAATAATATAGTAACAATAGTTCCTTAATCTTTTGGCCATCAACACTACTAAAAATATTGTATTTCATTTCCTCTATGAAAAATAATGTTTTAACAGATTTTTCTGAATTTATTATAAATTAAGAATTTTGCTGAATTTTTTCATAGATCCAATGAAATAATATATTTTAGATAAGGGGTGGGGCAAAAGAAAAATTAGGCAACTTTTGTTACATCTATATTATGCAATATTTAATACATAAATATTCTCTAGATATTATCTCATTTTTACATATATCTTACATAGTAATTTGGAAATATTTGAGATATAATTTTTTATAATATGTATTTCTTATATCATTATTGTTCTCTAGCTGTGCCGGCCTTTGTCAGTATTCAATACATAAATATTATCTAGTTGTGACTTCAGTTTTATATAACTGTGGCTTTTATATTTCAAAAAATATGTAACATATATGTATTCAATATGTTTTTGTGTTTGCTGGGTGGTTGCATCCTATCTTTAAATTACGATTAGAACATGGTTTGTTTGAAGCAATATTTAGTCGATACTGATCTATTAATAATGTTTAGCTTGGATGCTTGGGCCGCATTTGACGCTTGAATCCAGCGTCAAGAGTCTCCATGAAATGGCACCTATATTCATTTATAAATAAGATGTACTTACTTCATATAACCACTGCAGAGACAACCGACACCACTTAAACACGTAAAACGACAAATATAGTAAATATAAAAAGGTAATTAAAAAATGTATCACTGAAAGGAGGAGATCAATATTTTCCGATCTGATGAATGTTAAATAAAGACAATAATTCAACAAACTGATCACTATAACATTTTACTTTATATTTCCATTGCCGCATGTCGAAAAATACAGAAATTGTCGCACACATACGTAACTAATAAAATTTTAATCAAAACTCAATATCGAACAATACAAAAATGTAAATATATTTAAATGATAGTTTACATCACAAAACTAGCTTGTGTTATTATTATGTTTATTCATATATGTATTATATCTTTCAATTGTTCAAAAATTGTTGTTGTATAAATATTATTATTATTTTTATTATATAGAATATAATTTTTGTTATTGTGAATAACATTGAGTAGTACGATTTATTTTGTGTATAGGAGAATCAAAAATATATGTCATTTTTTATTTTGATGTATAGTGTTCGGGGAAATCCCGTTTTTACAAAATTTCCACAATTTTCCACTCGAAATAATTTTTATCATCAACAATTTTTGGCAATTCTCTTATCAAAAAAAAACCTATACAAAATTTCATAGAAATCGAAATCAAAAATTTGTTGTATACTACAAATTTTTTAAGGTAGTTTTTCATATAAATTTTTACTTTTTTGAGCATTATTTATGTCAACTTCAATTGTCAACAGGTTACCAATGTTGTCATATTCAACAAAAATGTTGAATACTCTCAATGAATCAATTTTTATAAATTGTATTTGAATATATTTTTCTTTTAGTAACGCCACTGAATATTAACCTGTATTAAATCATTTCAAGTATCATAAAGATTTTGTTAAGTATTGATACATTGTACTTTTATCAAATATAATTAATGATATTGTTTTAAAAAAGTATATTGATTAATATGTGTCAAGATTAATTTGAAATTATGAAGTAACATATTTACTTTTTAAATTCAATCCCACTAATCCCTAACTATCATCTCTTATCTTAGACCAGTTGCTATTTTTAATACTAACCCTGTTTGCCCTTTGCTTTAACCTAATTTCTATTTTCCCTTTTATTTAATGATAAAAGATCCACCACTGCTTTAATTATTTTGTTTGTAATCCATTTTTCTCATTTAACATGCAATATTAAACTCATTTTTTAACTTAAAATAATCTTTATTATTCAAATAGTAAATAATAACGCAATTATTTGTTGGGCAACAACGGTATAAATACATTTGATTGACTGGTTTTAATTTATTTCAACATTTTTTTTAATCTTAAAGATCTCAAGTTATTTTTATAAAAGTAATAAAGCATTTACAGTTAGTAGTAAGTAAGAAATAGAAAAAATTATTAAATAAATATAACATTCAATTTTTATCACAAGGCCACAATATAGTGATACCAGACAGTCTAAAACAATGATTCACACACTATGATAAGTATTTAGTTAGTAGAACTTTGAAAAATGTATCTCTGTTTCTTGTTTTATATAACGAAAAATATTTTAAGTGTTACAAGAATTTGAATTAATCATAAGGTATCGAAAAAACTTCTGAATGTTTAGTAGGTACATCTTTTTTCTATTTTGGGTGTGGTATACATATCTCTATTATTGTTAAAAGTTACAAAAATGTATCAATATAACTAAAAGATTAACGAACAATACATTTATTTTAAATATTACATAATATAGTCCTTACACTTGTAAGTTAATATCTTTTTAGTCTCCATCGCCATTATTTTTATTATGATTTCTAAAAACTAAGTACGTTATGTTTTCTTTTCCGTTACCCAAGTTTTCGCTTCTGTTGATTATTGGTTTCGCTGTCGAATAAATGAAAAGTCAAGTTTATAAAAAAGAACGATTAGATCAAACGTTAATATTAAAAAAGAAGATTTAAAAATTCTTTCAAATCCACCTGAAACATAAGTTACAAGTTAAAAATGCCAAAACTATCTAAAATAAAAAGAAAAGGATTATCATGTTTTGTAGTCGACATCTGATACTTTAACAAATTAATAATTAAAAAATATGAGTAGCTATGTGAAAGTTGCCAGTTGCATTTTGGACGGACGGAGTTTTTGAAAATTATTATTTACATGTTTTTTTTAAACGAAATAAAGCGTTCGTTGCGTAAAAACGCGTGCTTTATTTCATTTAAATAAATGTAAATTATAATGTTTCTTATTATTTACCTTCCTTTATACGTATAGGCAATTTGCATTACAACTACATTGTCAGTTGTATTGTTTTAGGAGTTTAGAATTTTGTATAGTGAAATAAAATCACCTAGACGTCTGTTCAGTTTAGTTGAGCAGTTCACCAGTATCAAATATCCCCCAGCTTAGACCTTTCATAGTTTAAGGAGTATAGGAAGAAAGAACAGGAACATGTTCCAAAAAAAGAACGGCACAGTTAGAACGTGTTCTCAAATTTTACCTGTTCCATAACATCTCTAAATTAGATGTAATCACAGGTTAAGTATTCTTTTTAGTTCATGCAATCTTTGTTGTGATTACCACTTATTAACCAGTTCCAACAAATTCCATAAGATGAAGCCTAGTTCATATTTACATAGAGAATGGACTGAGCGTAATCCTCACAAAAGTGACCACACCGACTGTGGTGCCAATGCAACATAGATAAGAGAACATTATACACGCAATGCAACTACTGGGCACACATTCGCATGTCTCTCTCGTACTTTACGGTTTGTTACGGTCTGTATCAATATTTTATAATCTCATTGGTCTATATTTACTGTACAACTGAATGAGAAACGCTCAGTGCATTCTCTATGTCTATTTTAATTCCATATCATAAACCTTAGATAATATTACCATGGATAAGTAGACGAACTACAAGTTATGTTGCCAGCATAGCACATATGTATTTATGAATTCCCTATTCGTCAAATAATTTTTAATGTTTGTACAATTTAGGTTGTCTTTGTTTTTCAGGCAGATGTAATGAAGAAAGAAAGATTGATTGATAGGCGTTTGTTTTAACGCAAAAGGAGGTGGACAATTTAAGTATGGAAACTAAACGTAGAATGTTTTTAATACAATCTCAACAGCTACATAAAGGGAGAAATTGATAGGTGTTTGTAAACGCAGAGGGTGATAGACAAATTAAATACGCCGTGATGTGGTAACAGAACGTACGATCATTTTTAATACAATTTGCTTATATATGATCTAGCTACAGTTGTTGCATGTTGCGATATTTTCATAAAGTATAACAAAAATTACAAGTAGAAGTTGCTATGAATGTTTCCTAGTAGTGTTAATTAAATGCTACCTTTGTTGTGATATCTACCGCTTATTAAACCAGTCAAAGTTCCAACGAATTTCTTTTCATAAGATGAAGCGTTACCGATTTCTTGTAGTTTATCTATGGAAAATCTTAGTTCATTCCATAGAGATATAAAAATTGACTGGGCGATATCCTCACAAAAGTGATCACTCTCTAGAAAGAGACAAAGCGACTGTGATGCTTATTCATATCTCTTTTCTGCAACCCTGTAATAACAAAGGCCAGAGACGTGGACCGATTAGAATACTATAAACTCTTAGGGCCACTCGAACTGTACTAGTGCAAAGCTTCTGTTAACAAAACCAGGTTTAACTTATTCAAACTTGGATTAACTGTTTGGCTTGCACCGTCATTTATTTAAACTAGATTAAAGTTAAGCCACAGTTCTGGTAATTTTTCTATAAGTTGGTACTGTGACTATCTTCACTTGCATAATTCTTAACCTAGATTATACTTGTTTGGCCAACAAATGAATGTTCACAAGATAGAGTCCGTTTTCTGTGTGAGTTTTTTTTTTGTGGGAGTAATTAGTTTGTGCAGTAATCCTAGCATTCTAAAATCTACTGTTGATAATTTATTATAATTGTATGCTGAGCAATGACATAAATCATGACACTGTACATGGGAAACAGGGTTTAGTCAAAAAGACCATTTAAAATTCCGAAATGTGTTAATTAAACACCTAATATATATTTTTTAATTATTAACTCTACAGCGGGCGCTTTTCATGTCTGAAAGACGACGAAATTTTTAATTTATTGATTTTTGTTTACGCGCGTTCTTACCGCCTTCACCCCCCTTCTACCTTCCCAGATCATCAATCCACAGCCACACACCACACATTAGTGTCAGTCTCTGCTAGTGTCAAACGTTTAGCCATACCGGTCGGTCATAGGTGAAATATTGTAAAATTCGGTCTATGAGACGGACGCGCCTGTTGTATACGAGTTTGTTAGTGAATATTTTACAGTATTAAGGTAAGTTAAATTGCACATATTTTTTTATATTATGTTATTGTTGATGTATTTTTATTAAAATATTTAAAAGTAAATAGTAAATTAGAAACAAAACTATATTTTTATCACTTTGAGAGACAGACTTCGCGAAATATCTGGAAACCACGACACTGCACACTAACAAGATGCTCCACCGGATGGACAGACCGGACGATGCGCTATATGCAGCACAAAGAAAAGCCGAAAGATACGTTTTTGTTGTCAAAAATGTTTTAAATTTTTATGTCTAGAACACGTGGGCATTATTTGTAATGATTGTTATGAAAATAATTAAAAAGTTATACGATTTCTATAAATAGCCATTTTTAGTTTAAAGGTTTTCTTCAAACATGTTTTTTTATGTTAAAAATAAAACTAATAATTTTAAAACAAAATGTTATTTTATTTTACAGCCCCGAATAAAGGTAAATATAAAAATTACAATACGTTATAAAATCGGTCTGTGAGACGGACGCGCCTGCTATTTTCCAAATATTTCACGCGCCTGCTCTAGGGTTAATTATTTTTTATTACCACTGTTACTTAACAATTTTTTATTATTTGGTTTGAATAAACTAGAAACAGGTTTAACAAAACAGAAAGTTTGTTATTTTACTTAAATATTTTTTGTGTATTTTTTCTCTGGACAGGTTCTCAAAGGTGACCTAAAATTAAACTCCAGACAGTTTCTTAAATATTTCTTTATTATATAATATAGATAAACATCAGTGCGATTAATTTAGGATTAATAATAAAAATTAAACTCTCGAAATGTTTAAGGATCTCTTTGAACTAAAAATAAAAAGAATCTCACACAAAGAGGGATCCTGAACTTGCATAAAATTTTAGGATGGTTAGGAGCCGATTAATTGGTGATACGGTACATGGTTTCTAAAAAATAAGGAAGTAGTAATCATGTACTTTTATTTTTCCCTTTTTTCCTTATCACTAACCAAAAAATAATGATTCTATGATAAACTTACAAATCATGGGAATATTCTCTACTTGATCTTCTATTATTTCCAGAAGTTATAGCTGTCCCTTTTAATAATTTGAATCTTCTAAAAAAACTCAATTCATCGAAGTCATCAAAATAATTTGACCTTACATAAATACGCCTACGAAAACCGAAATCGTTAATTTCCAAAGTATCTAAAAAATCCTCTAAGAAAATTTGTTCTTCCAATTCCAATTAATACATATATTTTTATACGAAAAAATACCACTCGTAGGCAGCGTAGGCGTAGACACACATAAAATGTAGGGTTAAGATTCAAAGCTTAGTCATAAACGTTGAATAATCCCTCGAATTTGGGAGATTTAATTTAACAGTTAGTTAAGACTCGGTTTAAGTGACGGAGCAAGATAATCATTTACTTAAAACTTGGTTTAGGTCGTAAACCATAGTTAACAACTACGGTGCAAGTGGCCCTTAGATCATATATTATACCATGGAAAGCAGGTTGTATTAAAAATGATCGTACGTTCTGTTACCACATACTTAAATTCTCTATCACCCTTTGCGTTTAGGAACGCCTATCAATTCATTTCTCTCTTCAGACAGTTGTTGAGATTGTATTAGAAACACAGTACGTTCTGTTTCCATTATTAAATTGTCCTTCTCCTTTTGTCTTTAACAAATGCCTATCGTGCTTTCCCTTTTCATTACAACTACCTGAAAAATAGAGACAAAACAATAGGTTTGTTCCAACTGAAGTAAATACCGTTTTATTACCATACAATCTCAGTAACGCAGCAAATTTGATGTAAATTACACAGACTTATTATATTCACTAATCAGTAGGTCAACTGGGTTTGTATCGTAATTGTACGGTTTTTGTGTTAGTTGGAACATACCTATGATATACATATAATACATATATTTATTACGTATATGCAAAACAATTGATACCAATATTTTTCTGACGAAGACGTTTTAGTAAATACATATGTGCTATGCTGGCAACATAACTTGTAGTTTATCTGGTCATCCATGTTATAAATATCCTTGTTTATATAAAACGCTCCGTATATATAAACATGGATAATATGATCTAAGAACCATTTTACAATTACGAGAATTATTGCGATATTTACTCTGAAAATTTTCGCCAGAATAATTTTTGCTGTTTTACACGCCATAGAATTATTGCCAACATTTTCAGAGTAAAAATATAGAACGAGTTCTATATTTTAATGGCAATAATTTAGAAAGTCATAAAGCCATAAATAAAATTAAAATAATAATGGTGTCATGTGTCGTTATAAGCCTCAGGATCTTCAACCTTTACTTCTTTATTTAGAAGAGCTAAGGTACCTCTACCTTCAATTATTTGACGTAAATTTTTTGACCATTGGCATTTTTGTTTATTTGAGTTTAATTAATAAAAATAGTAAAATACAGCTAACTGCTGCACAACCTAACAGCAACCATTTTTGTCTTGCAGGCATGGCTGTAAATACCAATTAAGTTGCCAAATAAATAATATGAAAACTTGAAATTTTGTACTAAATAATCAAACTAATTTAAAATAAAGCGTTCAAAAACAGCTTATTACTTAAAGTATGTGAATCGTGACTTCTTCCGAAAACAATCTCTCTGCGCAGACGCCTTAAATTGTTATGAAGTTTTTAGTTGTATAAATATTATGTGTCAAACAAACGAGCGATGAAATATTTTTAAAATTCATATCAAAATTAAGACTACAGTAAAATACGCCCAGGAGACAGAACATGCAAATTGTATAAGTGACGTATCTTAGCCACGAAACTAACTGTCACATGCCATTCATGTCAATATAACCTAAATTCTAAATTTTCGTTTTAGATTTGATGATTATTTCCATTTTACTTTATTTAAAGTCAATCTAACCCAACCTATCCTTTATCTATGATTTAGCGAATGATTAGTGATGTGTTAAATTTGTATATTATATTTGGTTTAAAATTTAATTATAATCCTCTATTGTTATTTAAAATACACCTAACATTAAAAATAGTGTGAAATTTACATATTTTTCTCCTTCATAAATTAGACTTTGAAACAGTATTTAAATAGATGGTTATTGTCTTAGTTAAGGTAAATCTGGAAGTTTGTTTTTTGAAAGATTGAAGTGATAAATCAAGATATCAATTTTAATATCAAACAAGATTGAAAAATGAATTTTTAAACATTTAAATTGAAATTAGTTATATTTATGCAATTCTCACATTGCATATAGGTAGATCATGTCCAATATTACAAAATTTAGAGAAATTAATACACAATATATGAACAGAAACACTTTTAATAACACAATGGAAAAAGATACACCCATTTGCAATTTAATAATTTCTACAATATTAAACAATTTTTAAATGCATATACATATAAAATTTAATAAAATATTTATAATGGCATATACTGCTTGGTGCTGATCGGCCCATCACTTTGTTTCTGTAATAAAAAGAAAATAATTAAAATGGGTTACTCATTTGCCATGGTTAATAACTATATATTCTGAGTAGACATTGCTTCTGTTCACAGTATTTAGATCATTTAGAAAATTCTCAGCACTGGAGGTATTTGAAGCCCAGACCCATTATCAACTCCACGCTTTAATCTCCGAGCTATGCAGTTCCCATTTTGTATTATTACATTAAAAGTAACTATCAGGGATGGGTACCTTAAAGGATTAGGACTTGGAATGTTGATAACATATCACAAATGTCAGAATTTGTTATAGTTATTTAAAAATAGTTAAGTACGAAGTTTAGACCATTGGATTTGTGGATCCAAACTGATAATTCCACCAGTCGATATTGTTATTGATAAGATTAAAATTAATTTATTTTATTACATTACCACCCTCTTCCTTATTCATTATTGAGTTCTAATTCAATCCTGTTACTAAAATGGTAATGGAAAACAGTAATACACATTCATTAAATAATATATAAAATTAAATAGTAGTGAGGCAAACAGACTGACATGAACATTCACTAAAAGATTAGGAAAAATGTAACAATATTTTGTATTTAGGTACCTTCTGATGTTTGCTTGAAGGAAAATAATCCTGTTTCTCCATTTTGCACTTTGTTGTCTCTATTTTTGTAAGGTCATAATATATGTTTTCTTCATAATTCCTTGAACATTTTTAAAAAAAATTAAATGGTCCACCGTCTAATGTATTAACCCAATTGCAAAAGTTAGTCTTCTAAATTAGAAGTTTATTTTCATCCTGAACCCGTTCTACATCTGTTTTTTCTTCCAAAATCTTTTTGATTTCTATGTCATTTTTCTGTTGGGTCAATGAATTTTCCTCTAAATTTTTCAGTTTCATCTAAAACAGAATTAGTGCCCATTTGCTCCTCATACATTCGTACCAAGTGAACATGCTTACACAAGGTATTTCTCACTGTGTAATCAGGACAATCATATATGTAGAGATGAATACAAATTTTACATACCCTACAATATAATGTCCTACATTCACTCTCACAAACTTTGTTAAACCTTATGTTATAAATTTTCTTGTTCTTGTCTCTTGTAGATTTTACCTGAAATGTTCCTAATACTCCCTAAACTTTTTACTACTTCTACCTCCCTCTTCATTGTTTCTGCTCTTTTATGTGCTTTTATTATAATTCTATCTTTATAATTATTGGTATTAGTTCTCTCCATATCCAAAATCCTCTCCCACATTTTAATATCCACCAAGTCTGTTCCAACTAACAAGAAAACCATACAATGTAGGTTACAAATCCAGTAGACCAGATGATTAGTGAATATAAGAAATCTTTGACATCAAGTTCACTAATCGGCAGGTGGTCAACTGGATTTGTATCATACATTGTATGGTTTTCATGTCAGTTGGAACAGACCTCAAGCATCAAACAACTTCTCAATTGTATTGTAACCCTATCATTCCATTTTAACTGGTTTGTTTTCAGCATGTTGTTTAAAGTTTCTATTGCCATATTTGTGTTTCTTCCAGCATTCCTTCTATAACAATGGGCACACGTTTATTCCTTCTTCATTTTGAAAATAAAAACTAAAACATAAATGTTATTATTATAATATATTCTTACTTGTACATTCTAGTAGATATACTTTAACAAATATGTGACAACATCTGTTTCATTTGCTTCTTGTAGTTTGAGCAAGTAGGCATTTGTTTTAGGGATAAACATTTGTCTTCGTCAGTTTCATTTAATATCTTCTTCATCTCAGTTTTCATGTAACTTTTTAAAAAGGCATCTTTGATTTTCTTTTTTTCCTGAATATTCCAATTCTTCACTACGTGCCTTTCCCACAAATGGTACACAATCCTTGAAGTGTTTATGGTTCTAAATGATCCATTGCCTTCTACCATTAAAAAGAATTAATAAAATACAAAATAGTATCTTAATGTTATCTGCGTAAAATCTAAATAAAGATCCGTAGAATAGGAATATTGCTTTATAATTTTTCAATGAGATTTAAGAGTCAATCGTTTGAAAAAGACCAAGAAATCAAGAAAATGGTAAACAAACAAAAGTTTCCCACAATTTCTAAATGTCAACTGTCAAAATATATCTGTTCCGTGACAAACACATGTCACTTCTGCAATTTGTATGTTTGTCCCCTAGGCGTATTTTGCTGTAATCTTCAAAATTATCAATATTATTTTCAGAGTAAATTTCGCAATAATTCTCGTACGTGTAAAACGGTTCTAAGAAGGTACTGGCCCCACCTTCGCTTTGTCTCTCTCATACTTTTCGGACTTTATTTACTGCACAACTAAATATTATTATGGAACGCTCAGTCCATTCTTCATATCACAGAACAAACTTGTTTTTTGTTCTGTGTTTTTTGTATATTTCTATGAACAGTGCTGGTAAACTGACAAGCGACAATATTGACAAAAAAACTGACATAATTTATCTATGGTGGTTAATTGAGTATCTTATTGATAATTGTATGCAATTGATATGTGCATGTATGTAGTGACAATATTCTAGATTAACAAATATATTTTTATCTTTTTAAATCATGTTCGATAGGGAATTTGTTGAGGTGAACCAAATAAATAGTTTTTTGTCGTTTTTGGGAAATGTAAGTAAATAATTATAAATTTTCAATTGCTAAAAGTATAATATTTAGTTTCTAAAGCGGTTGGTTTAGAACGAACTTGATATTCGTAAACACATGTATTATAATTATTTATTAACTGGAATTTTTAATTATATGCTAATAGTTGGTATTGGTAATGTTCTGAAATTTTCCCACGAAGTTTGTATTTTTGCATGATTATTATGTTGTGTGGTAGTTTGGAATTCTTGTTACTTAAAATGACTGTTGTTTATAATATTCGAGTAAAATATTTACATTTACACAAGATATAAAACATTCCCGTATTTTAAGTTATACTATTTTGCACTTGTTGTTTTTATGGTATTCTCTATTAGTAAAAACAAACTTATAATAATTCAAAAAGTGGAATCAAAACAATTCAAACACCAACAAGAAAAATGGTGATATACGAAAATGTACACGTACTCAAAGATTATTTTATATTAGATTTATAAAAACTAATCCACTATTTTCTAAAGTTGATAAGAAAATTCGTAGCTACCAATCCAACAGCTAAGAGTAGAGTCTATTCGGTCTACTCTACAGAACTATCAGCTCTATGATAAATATTAGCCACTTTGTAGTCTATAGAACTATAATATGTACTTATTGTATTATTTTAAAAACAACGTATATAAACAAAAATGTTAGGTCAGAGATTTAATACTGAAATTGATATTACAATTACTGTATGTTGATAACCCTTATATTGATAATAACTAATTAATACAGTCATTTATAGTAATTTGTATCATTTCTCTATGGAAGTTGTTGACTCAAGAACAGATTATATGGTAAAAAATCTATTCTAGACCTCTTATACTAGATCCGCTCTGTTTTCAGTAGGAATAGGTTTCGAAAGCTTGTTTCCAATAAGCAACAAGATTGACGAAATTTTTGAGAATTTATCAATGTTTGAGGGTTGTTCGGATAGAACATTTTTTGCTAATTATAGAAAGAAATTTAGAGCAAAAATATTTTATTTAAAGATGCAATTAACAAAAGAGCAACTAGAAAAGTTAAATGAAGATGCAGATGTGTTAGTTTTTATAACTGATGAAGATTTATTTATATTAGCCATGTTGGTAATAATTTGATTATAATGATCTTCATCAATATTCAAGTATGGTTTTATTGAGTTGACATTGTTATGATCCATAATTTTTATGAGCTCTTGTACAGCCGTTTTGACCTATCTATTGACTGTAGTCGATCAATTGCAGTGATTAGTAATCATTTCCCTGGTATTCAAGCCACATGATTCCTAATTTTATGAGCTCTTGTACACTCGTTTTGGTCTATCAACTGACCGTAGTCGATCTGTTGGTGTGAATAGTAATTTTTTTCCCTTGGTATTCAAGCCAATCACTTCAGCAAACGATTTTGTCCAATTTTGATTCATATTTCTTCCAAGAGGCATGTTATTGTACCAGTGATCATTTTAGGCTTTCCAGTGATGATTTGTTCTGAGGAATTATCTGTTGGTTTTAATGTTTGGGCCCATTTTGACTTAATTGTTTATATAATCTGACAGGACAAACATTACAGTCATTGTTTTTTTTACTTTCTGTTAATATTCCTGAACCATCTAGGCAGGTTTTGCTGAATAAAGAGTTTTTGTTTCGATATGAAAAAGTCAGTCAAGCAATCATCAGCATCAGAATTTCCGTTGCAGTGTAGCCCTTCATGGGTTTTTCTGTTGATATATGATATGCGGTCAGTTCTATGATCAAGTGCAACATGTTTTTGAATGCACCCTTGATGATATGACTTTACATCATTACGACAACTGTCAATTGTTGTCGATAACGTCAAGCTAGTTAGCTATTTCTGTATTAAAAAGACTTTTGTATTTTTAACCGTTTTTCGCCATTAAAAAACTGTTTTTAAAATCATTTGCGTTTCACTGGTACCCACTAAGGATTTTCATGCCACAAATTTATCATTTTAGTCATTTCTACTAAAAATGCTGCTGAACTTTGTTTCCTTTTACAAGTATCTGATTGCAGTTTTCTTTGTATAGAGTCACACACAGCTCCCAGTTGTTGAAATACAACACTTTTGAATGGGTCAATATTAACTTTCATTTCTTTATAACATTTTTCTTTTAAAAACTTACTTTCCAACACAAAGACGAAATAAAGATTTTTCTCCAACATAATCTTATAGATATATTACTAATACGTGTCGCATATTTCACTGATAAATCTTTCTTCAAAATCCATAACTACAACCTGTATTACACCATCCATGCAGACAATACAGCACAAGTTGGAACATCAATATTAATAAAAACTGACAATAAAACACCATGAAATGCCCAAGTTTGAAACACACAAATCTATCTCATATAATTTCCATATGAACTAACAATTACTTAAATATATTGTCCACTATGCCACAGCCTAAAAAAAGAAGACTTCTTAAGTCTTCTAAACACTAGGACCAAAATTTATAGCAATCGATGCACTATGGTATGACACAAACAAATTGATCCATCAAGACCTGGTATCCCAACAGTACAAGAAAGAAGCCGTAAATACTACCTAAAGCTAGACACCTCTCCTAATCTACTACTACAGCCTCTAACCTAAGAACCAAATAACGATAGACTGAAATGAAGCTGACCTTCTCACTGTAGAAGTTTTATCGGAACATTCTTAAGACCAACCAATTTTTCTAATAGCCAACAAAATAGCTCATAGAAACTCTGTATTTTTGATTGTTGATAATGTACAATCAAAAAGCATACTTTTTAATTTTTCACAGCACATTCCTTAAAAATGGATGCCAATTCTTCCAATTTCTATATAATTGATATTTTCTAACATTGCAACAGTCCATAAATGCTTTCCATACAAATTTTTTACTGCAAACAGTATTCTTCGGTATATTTGATGATGATTTCATTAATATTCTCATCAGTATTAAAACCAAATCGTGACATTTTGTAAAATTAAATTTTTAATATGTCAAAATTAAAATGTATCCATATCAACGTGATGTTGAACACTCTATGGTGCAACACATTCATATAATAGCTCACGGCATAAATCTAGCCCTGGAAGACAAAAAATACTGTACATGTGCCTTCCTAGATGTTAGCCAAGCCTTTGACAAGGTTTAGCATATGGGATTAAACTACAAAATCAAGAAACATCTCCCCATAACTTACTTTAAATTAAAATCCTACCTAGGAGAGAGAGAATTGCAAACAAAAGTATGTCCAACAACTTCCCAATAAAATCAGGCATTCCACAAGGTAGTGTTCTCAAACCTTTGCTGTTTGTGTTGTATACAGCTGAACTACCAACAAATGCAGAAACAATCATGGGAACATTTGCTGATGACACAGGCATACTTGCAAGCCACGAAAATCCAATTACAGCATCAGAGATGCTAGAAAGACATTTGAATGATATCCAAACATGGCTACACAAATGGAGAATAAAAATAAACGAGACAAAATCAGTTCAAGTGACTTTCACACTTAGAAAAGATCGATGTCCTCCAGTCTTTCTAAATAATATTCAAATACGACAATCCACAAGCATAAAATACCTAGGAATACATTTGGACTCAAGACTCACATGGGAAGAATATATAGTCAAAAAATGCAAACAAATCGATTTGCGAATAAAAGATCTACACTGGTTAATGGGCAGAAAATCCAAATTGGCACTGGAGAATAAACTTCTCCTATACAAAACGATCATAAAACCAATCTGGACATATGGCATTGAGCTATGGGGATGTGCGAGCAAATCAAACTTAGCTATAATCCAAAGAAGTCAATCCAAAACGCTCCAAATGATAACAGATGCACCATGGTATGTGTCTAATGCAACAGTACATGAAGACTTAAAAATTCCATACATCCAGGATGAAATAGCAGAGTGAAGCATGAATCATCATGACAGACTAGAAAGCCATGTAAATGGACTAATAGAACCCCAAAATACAAGAAGACTGAAAAGGAACTGGCCAACCGATCTAACAAATGGTTGAAGAGGATTTGTCGTTGGAGAAAACCTCATCATCATAACTCTGCTCTCAAGTCAGCACAATAGCTTATAGAACTATATTTGTTTTGATTGCGAATAAATACTAAAAAAGAATAGCAACGTGATAACAGTGAAAACAGTTCATGGGATCTGTTTTCAGTGTAATGTTGGATTCGTACTTGGGCAAAAAATGTTCTATCCAACAGCATAAAATTAGACATCTCACTGAAGTGTTTTAGATGGTTTTGTAGTGATAAAAATATTGATTTGATGAGGTTGATCTATTATAGATTGAATGGAGGGACCCATGGCTGATAGCACTTTTCACTTTCCACATTTCTATATTCATGATGGCTCTTCTCACACGAAACTATGGAAATTTTCAAGCCTTATTATTTTTCTGTTTGTGTAAGTTTATTTTATTTTATCCTTAAAAGTAGAATAATTTGTGAACTAATAATAATGAAGAAGATTAAACTAGAATATTTTCAGTACGCCCTAAGCGCATTCTCGATTTTTTTTTACTTACATGAGTGCTTTGAGAATATTAAGATTGTAAGACTTTATCTACCATATTTTGGTCTGTTTGTTTATTTAAATGCATCTAACTAATTTTCGAAATTCCATTTTCTATCCTTTCGCTATTTTGGAACTACATTTCCTAAATTTTCGTCCTCATAGTTCAATAAATATTATTTTTGCTACCGAACTTATATAATTCCTTTTTTGGGAAAAAATGGCACTGTAATTTATTATGATAAAATATGTTCCTACTGAATGGATTAGTGGCATTATCGAAGATGAGGACGTTTAGACGGTTTTTGAATATCTAAAATCACCTTAATAACATTTTCTAACTATTGGAATTGATCTTAAACATACCCTATATAATACAGTGTCCCTATTTTACTTATATTTTTCAAAATATTCATAGAAACGACTGCAATGTATCTTCCGTTTATACCCAAAAAAATGGGCGTGAAAACAGCCACCGCACACACATACATAGTGTTCTATAGAAAAAAATAACAAAGCGATAGCGGGCACAGGTCGATTTAAATAATAATTAATTCTATAAAAAAATTGGCACGCATTCAGACTAGATCGATAATACTCATATTCATTAGAATCATCATTGTGAACAGTCAAAAGTCATTGTCGGGTCGTAGGAGGAGGCACAGGTCGATTTAAATATTAATTCAATAGAATCATCATTATAAACTCTCAAACATCAATGTCGGGCCGTTGGATTTGAAAAAAAATTAATTCTATTATAAATGTCGTTATTATTTACTCCTTCATACACCACCTTGCGGTAGAGTAATGGGCGAGTTTTTTTGTGTGGCTAGTCTTGGTCGATATATCGGTAACCACGATGTTTCACCGGTGAATGTAAAATCACTGGCGCTATCGATGATTCACTTCTCGCAGATGCGGTTGTCGGTGATTCAGTTTCAACCGACTACTGCAATATCGGCGTCATCGATCATCGACACTATAGTATGTACAAAAAGTACGAGGAGTAATAAACCCTAATTAAGTATGCAAAACCTTTACAGGGAGCACCATGAAATTTTTGATAAATCTCTTACTTTAAATTACATTTCTTCCGTAAATCTAAAAACCAGGTAGATCGACCCCGTATTTGTTTCAGTTGTAGCAAAGTTTAGGGTTTATTCATTGTTAAAGGATTAGCAGATAAGCAATAACGCAATGCAGTGGTGTGTATTTTGGGAAAAAAATACGTTTTAAATTATAATATAATAAAAAATGAAAAGAAATAATTATTGGAATACATTTATTACTTACATTTTATTCTATATCCGACTCGGAAGAGGAAGAATCGTTGTTGACATTAATAATAATAGGGTCGATTGAATCATCACAAATATTGTCAATTTTCCACATATTTGCCTCTACTTTGATAACATGCTCGATACAGTTTGTCCAATTTTCCTTATTCACATGACTTACAGCACTCTCAAACAATTTCACAACATCGTTTATTTTAAAAGTAGTATTTTTTTTCCAACTTCCCCCTTTACCTGAGCGCATATTAATTCTATGGGATTAAGTTCACAATGATAAGGGGGAAGTCGAAGAACTGATATACCACGAGAAGAAGCCATTTCTTCTACAATGTAGGTTTTGTATTTATTCTTGTTCATTTTTGCAATTCTGTAAAGTTCTTTCCTTAGGAAACTTAATATTTTTCGAAATAAGCCACTCCAAAAGCTCTGCTTTACGCCAACGACTTGTGGGAAATGCTTCTCGTAACCGTGAATGGTAACTTGCGTTGTCCATAACAATAACAGCCCCTTTTGGAATCAGATCCAACATTTGAACAAACCATTCCTCGAAGACATCCCCATTCATATCTTCGTGATAGTCCCCCGTGCGTTTTGAAATAAAAGTTAATAATCCACCATCAACAAAACCTTCAGAACTTCCAACATGGACAATGATAAGTCTTTTTCCTTTTCCAGATGGTGGCTGCAAACCTAACGACAAACCTTCCACGAATGCCTGCCTTCCGCTTTTAATGTTTTCATCTAGCCAAGATTTGGAAACTGTATATCCAGCATTTATCCATGTTTTGTCTAAGTAGAAGATTTTCAAATTTTGTTCTCTGGCATGTCGAATGCTTCTTAAATAGTCTCTTCTCCAAAAAACTATTTCCGGTTTATCTATCAAGAGAGATTTTCTATTATGTTTTGTATATCTGAAACCCACATCTTTCAAAAGTTTGCATAATGTCATTCTGGAGAATTTTGGATAGTCCGTATCTTCTTGCACTGATGTCATAATTTTGTCAAGTGTTGGAATTTCCTTTCGTAAGTAAAATCCATGGACTTTACGCCTTAGTCTTCGTTTTAATGACTCATCGATCTCAATTGGTTTTCGGCCTGAAGGAGTTTTAGGGGGTTGAAGAGTTCCATTCTTGCTTTCTTTTAGTAATCTATAAATTGTTGATTTAGCAACACACAACATAGCAGCCGTTAATTCCACAACATCATCAACACTTGCACTTGGATCCTTGTTTTTCAATGATATATAACAATTCAATATCAGAGTTTTTTCATTTAAAGATAATGGACCTGTTTTTGGTCGTTTAGATGGTCCTTGGCTTATCGACATTGTTTGGTACTTGCACAATTAACATTCAACAAATGTTTTAAATATATTCCAACTGTTTACAATATTATGACAACCATACAACTTCATACAACTTTACTCAAAGAACTAATACTAAGTACTGATTTAATGTACCTACTTTCTTTTAAAATAATATTCCCGATAATGTTTCTAAGAAAACTGGGTTGTTTGGAAAATCCCTCTCAATAATCGAATAATCTGTAAATAGGTGTAATCGTATTAAGCCGATTACAGTAGGCCACTTGCCATTTAAAATTTCTGAGAAAAAATCCCCAAACACTACATATAGGAGTAATACAAATAAAAAATATTATGAATAAACGGGCATATCCGAACTCTGCCACAAAATAAAATTTTACCTGACTTGTATCAATTTGAGGATTACTGAAATGTTCGAACTGTGCCGCAACCATTTAGTTTAATCCTATTAGAGTCATTAGGGTTTATAATAGATAAAATCGGAGGCCCATAGAATTATGTATATTTCTGAAAGGTTTCAAAGATTTCTTGAATTAAATATTTTGAAGAAATCTTGATTGTTTTGATCGATATTTAGGGGATTAGGGGAAGGATGTTGATGCACTTACACTATTGCCTAAAAATCAGGAAGAAGTATTTAATAGTGTTCGTGAATTACAATTACGAACGAACCCAGAAGAGGAATTTCTATTAACAGCAGACCAGGTATTTAAAATTATTGTGTTCTCCTGTTTTTCCAACCTTAATTTTTTATGTAATTCGGATTGTATTTTGATGGATGGGACTTTTAAATACTGTTCAACTTTTTTTTACCAAATGTTTACCATTCATGGTTTTAAAAACGGCTATTACTTACCTCTTGTTTTTTGTTTGCTGCCGGACAAATCAAGTCAAACATATTCAAATTTGTTTTTAATTTTAAGACAAAAATGTAAAGAAGTAGGTTTAAATTTTCAACCTAAAGAAGTCGTAGTAGATTTTGAACTAAGCATTCATAACGCTATATATGAATGTTTTGGCAGAGATCAAATTCTTTTTGGTTGTAAATTTCATCTCTGTCAAGCTTGGTTTCGTAAGATTCAGGAGTTTCATTTGGTACAAGAGTACAGACAGAAAGATTCTGTAATTGGCGAATACTTAAAAGTACATTTCGGTATTATGTATCTTAGTCCTGAGGAAGTTGTAGAATTTTTTTATAATGAACTACATTTTTTGCTTCCGAATGACCTCTACCTCTATCACTTTTTTTTATTAAAATTAGTACATCCCGTTACCTCTGACCTAAATCGTATATTCTTTAGCATAGCTGCAACTCATTCGTTCAATACAAAATGTACCTTACGGTATACCCTCTTAAAATATATTTTGGTACGTCTATGAAATCTACTTAAATGAATGATTTATTACTCCTTGTCCTTTCTATATACAATATAGCATTGGAAATCCGCGCCGATCGAAAATCGATATAAAATATTATTATTTACAAATATTGTGTCAAAAAAATGGTGATTTAAGAGATGCACAAATAATATATTCGTCTTATATTTTGATTTGTCTTTGCTATTTATACTCATTCACTGCGGTTATTCAAATCACGGTGATTTAGAAATCACTATTTCCCAACAGCATGCGTGGCATTCTCATGAGGCATATTCCACCAACCGGTGTAAAATAGCGATTTTCTAGCGGCCTAATTTTATCTGGCTGCCAAATCATCAATGACGTCGGTAAAAATATTGAAATGGTCAATTCCAAGCAGATTTTTAATTTGATCAGTGATGCACGGCTTGTACACACATCATCTGAATAAATAACTGGTGTTAGCATAATTTTCTTCAAGATTATCGATATTTTCGTCTCCCGAATAGCAGTATTCCATTACATGGTAATAAAAAAAGATTCACCATTCAGAAAAGTTTAGCCAAGTTGATTCTTGCAGAGACATTACTATTCAGCTTTCGAATTATATGCCCAAAGGCGATTGATTTGCAGGCCAGGCCGTCTAAGGGGCAAATTCGCTAAATTTTTCTGATGGGTGATTATGGATTTTTCAAAGTTAAGGGTGGTAGGAACTACCCCTTAGACGACCTACAAATCAATGGTATTGGAGCATATAATTCTAGAGTTGAATACTAATGTCTCTGCAGAAAATTAACTTGGCTAAATATAACTGACGGGTGGATATGTGTTGGAATACTGCCGTTCAAGCGACGTAAATATCGATAATCTTGAAGAAAATTATGCACTTCAGTTATTTTAGTCAGTTCACAATGATGATTCTATTGAATATGAATATTATCCATCTAATCTTAGTGCGTTCCATCCAGGGTTGGGCAAAATCTGATTTTTATTAAAAAAATAAAAAACCATTGATTTTTTTTAAAATCACGATTTATTTGATTTGTTTGATTTTTTAAATTTGAATATAAAATTTGAACATTTTGATTCTTAGAAATTATTGTTAATTATTTTAATGTATAATAGCCGGTTGCACCAGCTAAAAAACAGTCCGTTGAATCAGCCGATCGACCGTAAATCGTAGCTTTTGTCTTGCACCATCCAAAAGCTGTCCGTTAATCGATTGATTTTACGGACGGGATTAACCGACCGTTTTCGGGCGATAATTGCAAATACTGACCGTTATTTAGAGTAATAACCTCACTATTTTACCAATGACATTTGTTTGTTGTTGTGAAGTTTACAGTGATTCGGAATTATTTTTAATATTATTTATAAATGATAAGACATTACGATTATATTATATAGATATTATTTTATTTCTGCCTTCTCAAATTCTATTTCCGATTTCTTAGATTCCATTTCCTTTAGTTTTTCTTCATTCTTTAATATTTTTATTTTTAGTGCATTTAGTGATTTTTTAATTTTTTTTCCATTGTATAAATTTCATCTTTGCGTTTATTGTTAACACATGAGAAAGCTTCTTTACTTTGCATTTTTTTTCTTCTCCGATGTAACACTCACCACTTCTTTGTAAACATCAGCTGATGTACGTTTATTAGTGGACTTTACAGGTGTTTCGTGACATTCTGCAAACTTATAATGTAAAAGTGTACATATTTAATAATAAATATATTATATAAACATACCATTAATTACATTATCATTTCCATCAGTGAAAATCATTTCAACTTCATCTAAATTTTGTGTCTGTTCAGTTTCTAAAATATTACAATTATCATTATAACATGTTATATTATCAATTATCATTGTAGGTATACATACCATCATAATATATACTTCTTCATTAACACTTATAGGCTCGATTTTTGGTTAATTTGTAAATTTAATTCTGAATCTTCTAATTTTTTCGAAATCGTTTCGATATCTAATATAAATATGTATATCAGTAACCGGTTCTTGAATTCACCAGATGCGTTTACAATAATTTCTATCAGGTAACGGGGTAATTTGTCCTTTTATAGCAGCCAACATTTTTTCTTGGCTCGGCTGCAAAACCGGGCAGGGGCCCAGGACCTCCACCGGTTTTATATCTTTCCACCTATAAAAATAATTTATTAAATAGAACACTTATTTTTTTTAAATATGTATATACATACATTTTCATTAGAAATTTGTTTCTTATGTTTTCTCTTGGTATTTTCATATAAATGTTTCAATTGCTTACCAGACCGAGGCAAGTAGATATTACAAGAATTATATTCTTTTGAAATATTATCCCATGCCGCAAGTTTTTGTTTGTTTGTTACTCCATCAGTTTTATTGTTTTCTATTATACCTTTATATCGTAAAATAATATCAATGGCACAATCCTTTTCTAATTGAGTGAAATGCTGATTATTAGTTTCCATTTTAATATGATATTGACAATACGTATGAAGTAGGGTTACCTATAGTTTAAACGCTCACTTCACGTTATAATAAACGGTCGGTTCAAATACCAACTGTAATTTTTTCTGGTGCAACTGGTATTTTGAAAAATCG
This sequence comes from Galeruca laticollis, assembly GCA_963921935.1. Taxonomy (NCBI): domain Eukaryota; kingdom Metazoa; phylum Arthropoda; class Insecta; order Coleoptera; family Chrysomelidae; genus Galeruca; species Galeruca laticollis. Next base: position 4,527,817 of record OY998179.1, read on the forward strand.
GAGAATCATCGATTAATCGTTCGATCAACGGTTATTGTATCCGCTGTTTTTACGGTGGGTTGGTGCAACCGGGCATAAGTCTAAAAATTATAATACAATTTGCGGCTCAAAAACTTGTGACAACGTATTTGTCGCGCTTCTTGCAAGAAAATTCTTGTCGCGATTTGTTTTCTTTCTGTCCTATACACTCACTATACAGTGCCGAGTACTGCCGAGTGAGGCACGAACGCGTTTGTTGTGCTTTTTGCAAGAATATTCCTGTCGAGGCTTGTTTTCCTTCTCAACCTATAAATTGACGTTGCCCAACAATTTCACGCATTTCGCTAGTTAAGTGAAGTGAAAACATATAAATAAAGGAAAATAAGTGGAAGAAAATAGGATCCAATATGGCAGTTCTATATTAAGACAACAAATCCAAATAAATTGGGGTGTAGGGCTATTTGTAGAAAGTGCAAGAAAGATATTAAAGGGTTAGTTCAAATACTTAAAGCACTCCACGATGTTTGTAATTATCAAAAGAGTAATACAGGTAATTAAATTATTAATTTAATTTTATTTATATTTAATAAAGATTTTTATTATTAACCCGGGAATGATCGCGTGGTTAGATTTTGCCTAACATTTCTTGTTTTTTGTTGATTCTCCAAGCACTTGATATTTTATTTTTGAGATAATTTAATTAAAGTTTTGAGACATAAATATTAATTATAAGTTAAGTGACTTAGTGTAATTTTTAATTATATATTCTGAGATATTTTGAAATATTTTTTAAATATATACGTATTATATTATAAGTATACATTTTTGATAAATAACAGAATACAACAGGGTAACAAATGTTTCTATGCATTAAAAGACATTTAATTCAAAGATATTGTCTACAAATCCAAAAATTAAAATATATAAGACAGTAATTAGACTAGTCGTACTTTACGCAGCAGAAACTTGGAATTTAACAAAAAAAGAGGAAAACACATTAGAAATCTGGGAAAGGAAAATACTATGGAGAATATACGGCCCGATTAAAGAAAATGGAGTATGGAGAATATTAAAAAACTACGAAGTTAATCAAAAATTCAATAGCCCAATAATAACAAATGAAATAAGAAGTAAACGATTAAGGTGGGCAGGACATGTACAACGTCTAGGTAATGAAAGGTGTGTCAAGAAAATACAGGAACCTAAAAGACAAGGACGAAGAGCAAGGGGACGACCGAAAACTAGATGGTTGGATGGTGTAGAAGAACATTTTAAAGAAATTGGAATAAATGACTGGAAGAACAAAGCAAAAGACCAGAAGAATGGAAAAGAATAGTAGAAGAAGCAAAGGACAGACTTCAGAGCAGAAACTAAATCATCGAATTCACAAAGTCCCTACTGATTTGAAGCAGTGGGGTTGGCCAAGCGGCTGGCCACCGCTGCCGGAAAAATGAGGCTAGGAATCCCAATAGGCAGACTATGGACCTTAAGGTCTGAAAGTCTAATTTTTAATTTTTTTCAACTTAAAAAAATAAATTTGCTTTTACATCTCTATTGAACATTTTCACTTTGTTTTAAAATCAATAATTCAATATTATATCAATATTTAATCAATTTCAATTATGCTTTTTCTCTTTTTAGAGAGTCCAATGTCGCTTGACAGTTTAGCTAGCACATCATCTGCCTCAAGTTGTAGTCCACTCATGTACCAACAAGTCCAACAACTTTTGAGCCAGTCCAAAAAAAGAAAGCAATCGAAACTCAGCCTACCATGCGTGGTTTTGTAATGCGGACTTCAACTGCTGAAAAACATAAAATTGATAAACAAATTGCAAAGGATATTTTTACTACTAATTCGAGCTTCAGATGTATTGAGAAATTAGAGGTGAAAAAAGCCATTCAGTTATTAAGGCCTGGTTATACACCGCCCTCGAGAAAAACGGTAGCAACAAGTCTTTTGGACGAAATCTATGAAGAGGAAAAAGAAAAATGTTTCTCCTCCCTGTCAGGACAGTCCATAAATATGTCAATTGATGGGTGGTCAAACGTGCACTTCGAACTAGTGATATGTGCAACGATAACCACTGAAGATGGACAAGCCTTCCTATACGAAACTATAGACACATCAGGAAATTCATATACTTCAGAATATTTAACTCAAATAGTGTGTGACCTGATTTCTTCATGTGAATTATAATACAAGTGTATCGTAAAATCTTTTGTGACAGACAATGCCGCAAATATGACACTTATGAGAAAAACATTAACATTAGAAGAAAAAGTTATAACTTATGCTCTGCACATATTTTTAATTTACTGTGCAAGGACTTTCAAGTTAAAGACATTAAAGAACATGCGGTCCAAATTGTTACGTATTTTCGAAATAACCATTTGGCTAGAGCTAAATTCAGTCAAGCAGGAGGCAGCGCTTTAGTCCTTCCAAGCGATGTGCAATGGAATAGCCTTGGCGACTGCTTAGAGATGTATGTTACTCAGTGGGACATCATAATAAAAATCTGCAAAGAAAATAAAAAGGAGATTGATTCCACTATTTACCAAAAAGTTTCAAATATTGCGATTAAACATGCAGCGCAAGATTATTTCTTCTTCTTCTTTTCTAAATCCTTTTGCCCTTTCAGGCGTCGGATGTGGATTCCGTGTCCTGTACCCATTTCTTCCATGCCTTTCTGTCTCTTGCTAGATTTTTCATTTCTGCTATGGTCTTTCCTCTTTCTAAACCTATCTCTTGTATTTGGTCTAACCATTTCCTTCTAGGCCTACCCCTTTGTTTTTTGATCGGCTTTCCAATCTCCATTATTTTCCTAGTTAATCTATTTTGTTCCATTCTTACCATATGACCATACCAGCTAAGTTGTCTCTTTTTTATTTTACTAATTATCGCTTCCTGCTTAGTTGTCTCTCTAATAACGTCATTCCTAATCCTATCCCATTTAGTTTTCCCTGAAATTCTTCTTAGATGCTTCATTTCTATGGCATTTATTTTAGTTTCGTCCTTTTTTCGCACAGTCCAATTTTCACTTGCGTATATTATTGTAGGAACTGTTATCATATTATGAATTTTCATTTTTACTTCTAAGTCTATATCTTTATGTCCAAGAATTGTTTTATTTAGAGAGTAGTATATTTTTGTTGATTTATTTGCTCTGTTTGTTATTTCTGCATCTATTTTTCCATCTGCTGTTACTATACTTCCTAAATATTCAAATGTTGTTACTCTTTCTAGAGTCTGGTTTTTGCATTTAATATCTCTATTATTTTGATCACCTGGTTGTTTTTCATTTATTATCATCACTTTTGTTTTATTTATGTTCACCTCCATATTCATGTTCTCTACTTCTTTAGTCCAAATATTCACTAGTCTTTGCATTTTGTTCTTTGTATTCGCCACTAAAACCACATCATCTGCATATAGTAGACTACTCAGTTTTATTGGTTCTAAATTTCTGTGTCCAATTATAGTATTCAGCTGCTCATACTTTTCTTTGATTCGTTTCACAATCTTATCCATGATTATTATAAACAGTAGTGGGCTTAAACTGTCTCCTTGTTTTATTCCCTTACACATTTTGAATTCTTCAGACCTTTGGCCTGCAATCTGTACCTTGGCTCTAACTGTCTCGTATACACTTTTAATTATATTTATTAAGGTGGGTGGTACTTCCATTTCCTCCAGGGTTCTCCATACTTCTCTTCTATCTACTGTATCAAAGGCTGCTTTTAGATCTATAAATGTAAGGTACATTTCTTCTCCCTCTTCTATTTTTCTTTCGATTATATTCCTTAGTATATAGATATTGTCATTTGTTTGTCTTTCAGGTCTAAAAGCTCCCTGTTCTTCTCCTAATTTTGGTTCTACATATTCTCTTAATCTTTTTTCTATTATTTTTGTGTACACTTTATAGCTAGTTTGGGCCAAACATATTGCTCTGTAATTCTCACATTGTGTCTGTTCTCCCTTTTTATAGATGGGTACTATTAAGTTATTTTCCCATTCCCTTGGAATTTTTTGTTGTACCCAGGCTTCTTTGCATACATTCCATATCCATTCTTTTCCTCTTTCTCCTAATGACTTAATCATCTCTGGCGCTATCTCATCTTCTCCGTTAGCCTTGCCTATTTTGATTTTTTGTATTACTTGATCTATTTCTTCTTTATGGATTCCTTGTAGTTGGTCAATTTCCTCTTCCGCGGTTGTTATACTCTCTTCCAGTGTTAATGTATGGAATTGTTCTGTATAGTATTCCTTCCATGTTTTCAATACTTCTTCCATTTCCGTTTGTACTTGTCCTTGTCGATTTTTTATTGCTCTAATATCTTTATATTTATTTCCTCTCAATCTTTTTATTCTTGTCCAAAATTTCTTGTTATCCATCTTATGTAGATCTGTTATTTCTTCTCCGAATTTCTTCCATGACTCACGTTTTGATTTTTTGACGGCTCTTTTTACAATAGTTTTCTTCCTGTCATATTCTTCTTTGTCCACATGTGATTTTGATGTGATATATTTTTTCCATGCCGTTTTCTTTTCTTTAACCGCTATTTTAATTTCGTTATTCCACCAGTTAGTCCTTTTTATATTCTTATTATATTTAATTTTTCCACATATCTTCTCTGTTGCTGTTAATAGCGTTTCTTTAAAGGCGACCCATCGTTCTTCAAGTGTCCAGTCTGTTTTTTCTTTTTCTAGTTTATAGAATTCTTTATTCGTCTCATTTTGGTATTTTTTCTCGATATCTTTATTTTTGAGTTTATGTGTTGCTAGTTTACTGTAGTCTGTAGTAAATTCTTTCCTGAGTAATTTTACTAGACAAGTTGTCACTACTAATCTGTGGTTAGATCCAATTTCTGCTTCTTTCTTTGTTTCAATTTTTTGCATTACTTCTGTTAGGTTTTGTGTATATGTTATGTAGTCTATCAGGCTTTTAGCGTTTCTTCCTTCTGCCACAAACGTATATTTATCATTTAGTTGTTGTTCCCACATCGTATTTCCTATTATTAGATCATTCCTTCTGCAAAAATCTATCATTTTTAGTCCATTTCTGTTGATTATGTCTTCTCCATGTTTTCCCATACAACCCATTCCTCTATTGTAATCATTTCCTACCCTGCTATTCCAATCTCCCATTATTATTGTCTTTTCGTTTTCCTCCCTTACTTCATCTAATACTCTTTGCAATTGAATATAAAATTCTAAAATTTCTTCCTCTGCCGTTCCTTCTACTGGCCCATATATTTGTATAAAATTGATTATTTCTTCTAATTTTATACTAATAACTATTATTCTCGAGTCGACTGCCTTAAATTGTATTACCTTTTGTTTTATTTCTTCTGTAACAATTATTCCTACACCCTCCTTTGCCCTTTGTTCTGGTTTTACTCCTGAATAATATAATGTGCGCTTTGTTGTTAGTTGCGAACATCCTTTGCCTTTTTTCTTCGTTTCACTTAGTCCTAGAATTTGAATATTATTGTTTTCCATTTCTTCAGTTAATTCCAATTCTTTCCCTGTTAATGTGTTTATATTCCATATACCTACGCCCATCTGTAATTTTTCCATGTTTTGAGGTCCGTGTTTTTTATTATTACTCTGTTGATGATAATCTTCCTTTAATTTGTTATGCTTGTTACTTGTTATTCTTCTGCTTTGTATTTTGTTATTTAATTTACCGTTATCATATCCCTTGTTCTCAGCTTGAGTCATTACCTGTGTACTATCTTTAAGTGTATTGTTTATTAGTTTTTTTGGTTCTGCTCTCTAGTCATCAATTGTAATTCCTCTGAATCTTCATTCCATTTCCAAACTATTCCGTTTACTATCAATTTCTTGTATCCCGCAAGATTATTTAAACATTTTAAAACCTATATCAGTTGCTCTTGATACTGTGCAGAGGAAAGATGCTACTATCGCAGATGCTGTAGAGCAGTGGAAACGATGAAATAAAACAATATAGTTTGTTTAAATCTTCATATATTTGAACTAATGTTTAATTTAAACTTGTTGACGCGTTTCACTAACACAGTAGCTTTGTCAAAACGAATGAAGGTAAAATATAAAAATGTCTTAATATATACAGTGCTAAATCTATTTACTAAGGTTAACAATGGTATTGAAAGAAATTACCTGGAAATTCATTCACTACAAACATTCCTAAGCTATCTTCTAGGTAAAGAGGTCCAATAAAGGAGACTGATTGATATCTATTTGGTCGTTAAGGAGATTACCTGAATATTTATTTTTGTTAATCTCTAGGGCCTCTAATAAATTTAAACTAAAGGATTCACCGACTACATGGAGAATTTCAAAATTTGGGTCGAAAATGTGTTGGTTTTCTAATAAATGATTTGAATAGTTAGAATCTAATTTTTTGTTGTCATAGCTACGTTTGTGTTCCGAAATTAAAATTTCGGTAGAACTTTTAGAAATTTTAAAACTCGAATATTTAGGTGTTACGTTTAGTTTAAGAATTTGGAATTATGTACTTCTTTTTTGTTGTTTCTGATAAAAGCAGATACTTGTTTTGATTTTTGAGAAAACTTTTATATTATGTTGTTATCTGGTTCTGAATAAAAAAGAAAAAAATTAATTTTAAATCATGATTTTAATTTTAAAAATCAAGCGATCTAAATCACTTGATTTTAATCAGCCCAACCCTGGTGCCATCGCTTTGTTATTTTTTTATAGAACGGTATGTACGTGTGCCACATCAAAACCACGGCTTTTTTTACAACCGTCTCAAATAATGTATAACTGTTCAACTGAAACCTATTTTATTGTTATTATTTCTTAACACCACTGTATCACAGCTTTTATTTTTCCCACCTACATACACCCTCTGATAACACTCATTTACCTATCTGGCATATTTTAGTCTATGTGATTTTTTTAGTCATTTTTGAACCTTCACTATGGAAACAATTACAAGTATCTTATAAATCCTCTCTAATAGTAACTTGTCTCTGTATATTTTCTTGGTTTAACTTTTTCATTAGTTCAGATGTTTAAATGGTACAAAGTTTATAAAAACATTTAGTATTATCGTTATTATTATGTTTTAGTATTGTTAGTATATTTTTCTGAAAGAATAAACGAATTGGCGTCGACTAATTGGAAGATTTTCTCGAGGCAGCAGTACTTTGACAGTAATGGATTGTTTATATCAGTAGTATTCTCTATACCCATACTTATCAACTGCATATTGATGGTGGTAAGTATTCTATAACTATATTTCTAAATAAAACCATTAAAATCATCATTTTTATTCAACTTTTAATTTTAGATTCATAATGTATTTTTATAATGATGCCAACCAGTTTTGTTATGTAATGCTTTTTAGTAATTGAGTTTTTATTCTTCAAGACATTAATGTGTTTTTGTTTGCATATAAATCGACCTTTTTTTTACTCATTGTGGGATTATGTGAAATAAAAAACCCCGAACTTTATTATTAACAAGTAATAAAATATTTTAAATTCCACATCGAATTAAAAATTTTTGTACATGGCATAATAATTGACATTAGTGTTAAATCAAGAAAAAAATAGATTAACATTCTGCTGTCAACATAATTTATGGTGCCACTCCCTCTGTTGAATATCTCGAAGGTTTTTCTGCTATAACCCCATATGTTGTGTCAGCTGGTGGTGACAAGGTTTTACCAATGGCATTGTTAGGACTTCAGCTGTCACTAGTAGATACTTCAGTGAAAGGTCTCCCCTTTCAACGACTTCTCGGACAAAAGTGTTGCTTGATGTCGATATGCTTGGATTTGGAGTTTACCATATAAAAATTATATTAACCTTCATAGGACTGGCCGGGGTCCGTTTGTACCCCATGACGTATGTTTTTGCTGTATCTTTGCAAACGCAAATTTTTAAACACTGATCTTTCATCTAGCTGCAGTTTATGAATTATTTTGATGAAATATGATGTATTTAGTAGTTTTTATTGGCTGGTATAAACAAAAAAAAAGTTTTATATTCCAGGGGTCTCTTCAGACCCCGGTCAGCCTTTTACGTCCGATAAAATAATCCCGGTAACTGTTGGTAAAATCGGGGAATCCCATACATTTAACGTTTGTTTACTCACAGGGAATTTACCCATATAATTGTAGAATGTAAATTACCAGTTCAAATGGGGGATTCCCCGCACTGCGATATAATTTTTAGACTTGAATATTCGGGTTAGTCTCTTGTGATATTGCGAGTAGGGTACATCATTTTGAAAATGAGTCAGTTTTTATTTACAAACAATCGCAAGGGGCTTACTGACGATGAGATGTTACGTATACTTGAAAGTGATGATCCAGAATTTGATAGTGTTATCAATGAGGAAACATCGAGTGACTTAGAAGATGAAGACATTGTCACAGACGTAGAGGAAGAAAATGATGTAATAGTTGTTGATCAAAGTATAGAGAAAACGAACCCAGAGGAACTAACAGTTAGTAACAACCAGGGCATTCCAGTATATAAATCTAAAGATGGAACTGAGTAGTCAAAAATTCCAGGAAACACAAAAGTTAGACGTTCAAAAACTAATATTCGGAGACATGCTCTAGGCCTTACAAATTACAGTTCTGATATCTCAAGTATAAAAGACGCTTTTCTTCTTTTCCTATCTCAGGATATTCTGAACATGATAGTAACCGAAACAAACAGAAAGGCACAAAAATATTATGATAAATGGAATATAGAAAATCCGAAAAAAAATTAAAGTTTTTGTACCTGTTGATTCTACAGAGATTGAAGCTTATACTGGACTGTTGCTTATTCTTGGCGCACTTCACGGATCGAAAGAGGCTATCGATATGCTCTGGTGTCAAGATATTTCATACTGTCATCCTATAATTCCTGCTGCAATGTCAAGAGACAGATTCAAACAAATTACTTCATTTTTACGCTTTGATAATTTTCAAACAAGACAAGAACGAAAATTTGTAGATAAGCTAGCTCCGATAAGAGATATATTCGATATTTTTGCTTCTAATTGTAAAAAATCACTTAATCCTGGCGACCATCTATGTGTAGATGAGCAGCTTGTACCATTTAGGGGTAAGGCACCATTCCGAGTCTATATGAAGAGTAAACCTGATAAGTATGGAATCAAAATATGGGCTCTTGTGGACTGCACCAGTTCTTATATTGCAAACATGCAAGTTTATTTGGGTAAGTTATTCGAAAAGCAATATAGGCAAACTTTATATTCCTATGTATCTATTAATTTTTAGGAAAACAAGGTAACAAAGTGGAAAAGGGTCAAAGTCAAAGGGTTGTCCTAGATTTGACAGACCATTTGGAAGGCGGATTTGGAATAACGACCGATAACTTTTTTACAAGTTTAGAACTTGCTGACAAGTTGTGGAAAAAAAATATTACTTTATGTGGAACCCTCCGGAAAAATAAAACATTTATTCCCAGGCATCGTACAAGAAAGAGTTTTCAAGTATGTTTGCTTTTAGAAATCAAAGAACGCTAGTATCCTATGTTCCAAAACAAAAACATGCTGTCATCTTACTTTCAAGTGAGCATACTGATAGTAAAGTAGCTGGAGAAGAACAGCACTATATACCAGAAATTATTCTTCATTACAACAAAACAAAAGGTGTCAGATAAGTTGGCCAAAGAATATACAGTGCAGAGAAAGTCAAACCGCTGGCCAGTGGCAATATTTTCGCATCTTATAGATATCGCAGGAATAAATGCTTATAAATTCTGGTTACTGCAAAACCCGGATTGGCGAAAAAACAGTTTGGATAAACGTAAAATGTATACTTTGGGACTAGGAAAAGAACTCATAAAGAAAAACGTTTTCCGGCGATATAATAATAAATACATTCAGACGAATAGAAAACGGCATATGACAGACGTTTTTCCCGAACTACTGGATGCAACAGAACATAGAGTTGAACAACAAAACATTACCAGGGGGCGCTGCCATATGTGTCAAAGAGGAAAAGACAGAAAATCCAGGAAAATATGTATTGGATGTAATAACTTTGTGTGCCTAGAACATTCAAAATCGGAGATAGTTTGTAAAAAATGTTAAAATGATATGTAGCTAGTAGTATTAGTGATTAGGGTATTTTGTATTTTTTCGTGATGATTTTTGACTAATAAATGGTTAATAGTAAAACTTTAATAAAACTTCTTTTCTATATATTTAATTTAAAGAAAAATACAGCATTTCTGCAATTTTACGCATGGGGTCTTCTCGGACCCCAGTTAGTCCTTTTCGTAAAATTTTGATGTCCGTCCCATGAAGGTTAATAATAAAATTTTCAAATGAGATTTTAAATGTTGGCGGTTTTGTTAGTTTTGACTACAACCACGCAGATGTCACTGAAATTCGTACTAAAATTTTAATATTGAGGTGACTATATCTCCGTACATAAAGGATATCTATCTTCAGTTTATTTTTATGGACAATCATATAGACTAAGTGTATTTCTACATTATCTTTAGTTAGTTTAATACATTTTTTTCATTTACCTGTAGAATAAATTTTCATAAAAATCGTTTTTATTTAAAATTGATTATATTGTACATCAATTTATCATGAAATTAACATTCATGAGGAATCAATATACAACAGTAAAAACAGTTTATACTTGCTAGGATATCGATAACTGAGTTTTGGCAGACGATGTAGATTCATGCGAATAAAAGAAAAAGAGGGCGCTGTGTTTACTGGATGGCAGTCAGTAATTTAAGAAAATAATCATCTCATGTTAGCAAACTACAAATCGCGTGTGAGGACTGATGTGGAGGAGGCCACACTAAAATGTTCGTACAAAAATCTGAAAAATACATTCCACCTTTGCTAGAAAACAAGGCTGGCCACATTTTATCTAGTTGGCTTAAACAATATTTGATGAATTGAAGAACATATTTTGTAGATAGTCTTGGCTTAGAAAAAAATATGTTCGATTAAGGAGTAGATTCTTGTCACATGTATAAAAAACGAATCACTAAATGAACAATAGAACGAATTAAAAGATTAAACAACAAAAATAATTGAAATACTACCATAACTGCCATCTACGGATGTCAGTAAAACTTTGCGCCATGTACACGTCTCCAGTTACTCTAGAAAAAATAAAATTTCCATTTAATAAACAATTAAAGTACCTAATCAAATTTAAATCAAATAAATTTTTGAAATCACGTAAATTACCATGTCTTATATTAAATTTATCCACCTTTTTCTATTTTCAATTGATGCAAAGAAACATTCTTCCAAATAATTCTCAATTTATTGACTGAAATTTATTCAGATAAATTTTTTATATATACATAGTTATTTTCCAACTAATTTTAAGCTGATCTAAAAAATCATTTGGCAAGAAAAAAAATGGCCCAATCGGGTGCAAAAATTGGGCAAGTCTCATAAATGTTTTTCTTGCCAAATGATTTTTTAGATCAGCTTAAAATTAGTTGGAAAATAACTATGTATATATAAAAATTTATGTCAATAAATTGAGAATTATTTGGTAGAATGTTTCTTTGTATCAATTGAAAATAGAAATAGGTGGATAAATTTGATTAGGTACATTAATTGTTTATTAAATGGAAATTTTATCCTTTCTAGAGTAACTGAAGACGTGTACATGGCGCAAAGTTTTACTGACATCCGTAGATGGCATATTTGGTAGTATACATTATACTGGTTCATTTATGACTAACCTTAACTTTGAGCTGTTTAATGTTGAAGTAAGAGGACGAGGTCAAGTGAAATATTTATGGTTAAATAACTCGCGATTTATTGGTAACTGTTACAAATTCGGTTTTTAAAACACTTCAATTAAGTATGCTCATTTTAAATGTTAATAAGAGTTTATAGCTTAAATAAACAATTGGCACATTTTTTGATCTCTATGTTCCAATTGTTCCACTGTATAACCAGAAATTATTTCTCGCGTGCCTGGAGGTAGAGCCAACTGATACAATGATGATTTGCATTTGCAAACTTTAAAACAGCCAACGACTGTGCGTAATAAGTGACAAATCTTTTGCGCATCTTGAATTTGTTTCCCAGCAATGGCTGTTAATGAGAGAAAAGATTGGAACGGTAAAATCGGTAGACTGATTTAACTGTTTCTGAAAGCAATAAACAGTGAAGAAGGCATGACATGTTTTTATTTTAGTTGTGTTTTACGTGAGTTTAAGAGGTGAGAGTGTTGTGTATTTTAAGCTGTGAGAGAGCGTTATTTGGAGGGCTCACATTGGTGTGGGAGACCTCAGAATTTTATGCCTGAAGAAAGGGCTTGGTGATAGTGGATTTTGGAGGCGGTAATTATATGGAACATGGAAGTAGGTCTGTGGTTGGACTTGGCGATGATTCGCCAAATTTTTTGGATACGGAAGTTTTAGTTTTGAAGAATATCTTCAAAGCGTCTACATTTCTGCAGACGTAGGAAAATGTGGGTATGACAGTTTTAGAAGGGTGGGGAGGACGTTGTGTGGAGTTGATGGTGATGTTGGGATCGTCGGTAGAATTGTGGGTTTTTTTAGGAGTGTGCTATTGGGGATGAGGTTTTTAGAAGGGCGGTTCAGTTGAAATTTACTTTCAGGTAAAGGATTTGGCCGTTTAGGAATTCGAAGGTGTTTAATAGGGTGACTAGTGATTTCTAGTTGGAATATTGTGGGGGAAGGTTTCTGAGGTTTAGAGTTTGGGTTTGGATAGGATCCTTGATAGGGGTTGCGGTTTGAGTAGGTCGGGGGTTGGTATTCCCGACGAAGGTGAAGTCCTCGTCGGGAATGAGGAGTTGAGGAAGCGTAAGATTTGGGGGGGGGGGGGGGATGAAAAGGAAGTGTGTTTAGATATTTAATGAGGGCAGGTTTAGAGGATGTTGAATGAGTTGAGAGGTTTAATGTGAGGAGGTATGGGGTTTTAATAGTGTAAAAGGTGAAAGGAATTGCCCATTGCTTGATAATAGATTTGTCTATGTTCGGCTGAGGTGTTTATAAGAGGGTTTATAACTGCTGCGAGTTCAGGGTCATTGGGATTGTATTTGTGATTTAAATGTGGCAGGGGGGGGGACTTATTAGATTTCTAGGAGTTTTATATTCACCTGTGGGCAAAATGTCCGTCTAACGTATGGTTGGGGGGAGAATGAGTCGGTCATGTCGGTTTTATAGCAGGTGATACGTGGCGAGGTGATGATGTGGTGTATGTTTCTAAGGCTGCCTACATATTAGGTATGCTATTAATGGACCGTCTTGCTGCCTACCAATTAGATACGCTCTCAGATAGGTTTTGTAGAATCCGAACAGCCACCTTTAGTGACCTCATGATAAAGGACTATATTTTTGAATAATCCTGTTTGTATGTGTTACAAATGTCATTTTTTCAAAATTAATTTAAATAATTTCACAATTACAGTAACGTAAAACGAAACTATTTATTTTAACTGACAATTTAGAAACAATTATTTCTGTATTTAGACTGACTAATAGGTTTTTTTATATTTATTATTGTAATGTACAAAAGGTTCGCATGTTAATACATTAAACTAATTTGTTATCTACCATTTGAAAGTAATGAATAATACAATTTTTTATCAGAGTAAAGTTTCTATTTTAATTGTTTGAAAAAACAAATCGTTGTAATGAACATGATTTAACATTTACATTATTACTGCAAGTATGATAATTACCGGTTCAGGAGATTCCATCAAAAGGTAGAAAATTACTTTTGACACAACAAATAAATACTTCAATAATTGTATTCCAGGCACTAAAGAGACAGAAAAATTGATACATTATCCGCAAAACACATTTGTTTTCAAAACGCAAAACAATAAAATAAATAATCTGAACGTATGAATAACTGGGGTGACAAAACAACAATATTAAAATGAATTTAACAGGTGACAATAAATATCACTGAGTTTATTAGTGTCAGATTTGAGATTGATAGCATCTTTTTGTTTGTTGATGTGATACATTTCAAAAAATAAACGATTCCTGTATTGGTCAACTTTCTGCAGAATCTCTGTCTCGTCATAATTGAACGTATGGCCCGTCTTTATAAAATGATCCACCACTACACAGTTATTCTTGCCTACTCGACAATCACTTCTATGTTGGGTAATACGGTTTTTTAACCATTGAGACGTCTGACCAACGTAGCATCCCGGACACTGCGAGCAATTTATTTTGTAAATCACGTTGGTTTGTAATAATAAAGGTGTTTTTTCTTTAACTTTCGAAAAAAGGAGAGAAATAGTTGTCAACGATGGTCAGGTTGACAATTTCAATCAACAGGCTACTCTGTACAAAAGACTTCCTTACATCAATAATTTAACTCAATTGATTTTACCACTGTTCAAACAGTTCACCAATTTCAGAGTTGCCAAATACAATTTGACAACTATTTCTCTCCTTTTTTCGAAAGTTAAAGATAAAACACCTTTTGTGTGTTTTGTGTTTAAATAAATTAGTAAGTAGCCACAACGTGTGTTTAAAGTTTATCCCACCCGTTTACTGTTTAAATAAATAGGAAAAACATTACAATATTATAGTGTCCCATAAAAAGTTTCACTTCAATAACCGTACCATAACGTGTAATAATATATTTTTTATAATTCGCGTATAAAAGAGACTTCATTATAACATTGTTTACAGTGTCACAATGAAGCTCTTTGAACACTGTTATGGTAATTTTTAGTGTACAGTTGGTTATTGTATTTAGTTATATTTTTATTTGACATTTGACTTTAACCTTGACACAAATTATAAATAAAATGGTCTAGCGTTGTTCTAGCTAGCAAATTATTATATTAAAGGTAAATTAGAATGATTTATATATTAAAAATATTAATGAATAAAGTACTCTAACGTTTATTTATCAATGATTTGTCAATTGTTTATTTTTATATTGTATAGGATCAATATATAGGTATACAAAACGTTCGATTTTTGGAATAAATTACCAGATATCTATGTGAAGATGTATTACAGAAATAATTCTGTTCATGATATAATATAAATAGCTCGCAAGAGCATATACGAAGAAGCTCTTTTTTAAACAAATAATCATCCTCTTTTTGCTTAAATGAAAGTTTGTTTACAATTTACACAATTATTCGGTTATAATATGTCAAAAGTCAGAAGTGCTGAATAAAACCATCTGTGATATGACCAATTAGGAATCTACAGAATTGCCAACTTAAATTCAAACCACTCCTCCTAGTTTAAAAACAGGAATTATATGAAATTCTATTTTATTTAAATAATTAAATAAATGCGAATTATAAAAAATCTTGTGTAAAACTTGTGCCACAATGACTTTCTGTAGTACTCATGATTTGCACAACTCACCGCTTTGCGGTTCGTTGTGCAAACTTCACTCGTACTACAAAACGAGTCATTGTGACACTTGTTTTACAAATAACTATAATAAATGTTCCGAATGTGAGTTAGTTGTTTGCGTGTATTTATTTACGGTCTAAATGTATAGAAAAAACCGGGTAGCCTAGGCCAGCAAATATTTTGCTGAACCGAAAGTAGACATTCTTGACCAATTTCAGAAATACCGAAATTATCAACGGTGGGGTAGGTTAAATAATAAGGTTCGGTGTTGGTCAATTAGGATTGAAAAACGAGTAATTAGTAATAAATTCCATATTTTCGTATATACCGGTAAAATACGAATGAATTATTCTGCAATCTATAAAGAAAAACTTTTTCAGGTTCCATGCACAAAACTATTTAAAAAACTTCTCATTCTTCTTTTTTGTGTCTTTCTATTCGTAATAATAGTATGTATTGGAACACTTGAGCCCTAGAAAATTATAAGGACTGTGGGAAAAAAGTACCTTATCGTTGTTTGCCGCCGCTAACATGTTGACGGTAATATGATACGACATCTGAATTGAAGGTCAAATAACAGGTGTTTGGAGGTCGAATGATGTTATTATACAGGGTTGTCACGTGAACTTCTCCGACCTTGAGGACTCTGTTCAGGTTGAGAATTCGACCTCAGTTACACTATTTTTTATTACCACAACTGGGATAAGGTGAATCAATAATAAAAATTGCGGAAAAAATGGATTAATTTAACACAAAAATAAATTCACATAAACCATATATTCACAATATAATACGAATAAAAATCAGTATTACCATAAAAATGTCCCACTCAAGATTTTATATCTACCGAAAATAAGTTAAGGACTTATCTTCGGGACTCGGGACGTACAGCTCTCAGCGGTATCTACAACTTCTTGAGCCGTCGATGCTCTGGACTCTGGCGAGGCCGACTTCACTTCTGGGTTCAATCGGCCTAGTAGATGTCCACTTACAGTTTTTTATTATTTTGAGATAATATCTCGCAGCTTACATCTATTATTTTTGTTATTTTAAATGGGCCTAAGTAAGGGGAGTTCTTTAATATTACTAAATCTCCTATCGTAAAATTTACGGGTGAAGATTCTTTTTCACTTTTATCTACTCTACACTACATACCTCCTCACGATATTTTCAAAATGTAGAATTGGCAATTTATGCGTCTCTACGCTATTTAAAACTTTTATCACAGAAGATTTTCCTGTTCTTTCATAAGATCCTTTTCTAATCGAGCGTTTTCCTTGCGCGTTTGCGCTCTTGTGATTGCCAAGATGTGTGATTTATTTATGTATAAATCTTTAAATTCTCCTATAGATATTCTTGATGTACTGTCCGCGTACTTTGCTTTTCGTTTAACATACTGTATTTTAAAATTGTATACTTCCAAGTCAAGTCATATCCTAGTGAGTTCCGAAGTTGAGTCTTTCATCGAAAATAAATGAGTTAATGGTTTATGATCCGTTTTAATATGATGTGCCATATAAGTAACATTTAAAATGATTAATTCCACAATATGCGCATACGTAGAAAATGCGAACAAGATATAAGCGAAGTACAAATGGGTTTCCGTGAAGGAATGGGTACCAAGGAGGCCTTATTCACACTCTCTGTCCTGTTATAAAAATGCAGAGATCAACGTAAGGAAGTATATATGTGTTTCATAGATTATACAAGGGCTTTCGACTGCATCAATCACAACACACTATTAGAACTGCTGGAAAGAAAAGGCGTCGATGCCCAAGATCTAGAAATTGTACAGGATCTTTATGAATAGCAAGTGGCATCTATCAAACTGGAAAACACCGTACCTACCCAGGCAGGCAGGTAACGTCACCAAAAAGTCGACGTAAAAATCACGTTAATATGTCACAGCGATATGACGTGATTATGGAACGTAATTTCACGTAAATTAGTCACGTAATTTCACGTTCTATTATGACGTGTTTTATGGAATTTCTTATTCTTACAAAATAATACACAGATAGGTAAAATAAAAATCTTTACTTCACTACTTCTACAGCAACATGTAAACATTTTGAAACCTATATTCTAACTATAATAAGTTCTCCATCATTATTCATAAATAATTATTTTGTAAGAGAGTGCAAAAGGGGAATTGCATCAAACTTATCTTTGTATGGCAAGATAAAAAATTTCCCTTGTATGCTAGACATGGAAAATAATATGTAACAGTTTTGTTAATGTAGAATGTGTGAAGAAGTTGCCCAATATCTTAACTCTGCAGCAAGATTTTCACTATTAACCTCAATGTTTAGTTTGCTTACAGTATTGTCTGTAAAATCGCAATCTGGTTCAATAATATCAGGTTCACTTAAATGGTCTATTGTCTCAGAGTCACCCTCAGCATTCAAGTCTTCACTATTATCTGAAATATTGGTATTATCATCTGCAAATTCCTCACTAATATTTAAAGCTTTATCCAATTTTAGTGAAAATGGTGCATCGCATTCCAAGTAAATATTTGAATCCAGTTTCACGTTAGTGCAAATCTGCATACACTCAGTAGCTACCTTCCTGTAGAAATGACGTTGTGAAACAAAAGTTTTAAATTTATTTCGAGGCGTATTTAACTGTGGTGATAGTGTGGAGCAACTTTCTTACAAAATAAATATTGACTACAAACTTATCTTACAAGCTACAAAAGTTTTATACATATATTTACACTGTGTAGTTCTGTCTTGCTGCTTGTCTTTTTTCAGCAGCAGTCAGGCGTTTTTGGGCATGCTTCAACCATACTTTTATTGCGGTATCAATATCAACGTCTGTAGCTGTAGGACTACTCTTTAAAACTGCACATGAAGAAAAATACATATGAAGATATTTTGTTAAGGTGGGGCTATTTTTACTGCAGATTTAAATGAAACAAAGCAAAGAAACAACTTATTACTCATATTAGGATTTAATATGAAGCAATCAATGAAAGGTACATGCTTTTAAACGTTTCTTTTGCATATTAGTGTTTTTAAATGAAACTCAAGGTCTCTAGTTAATTCCACAATATAATACAAGTTATTGAAAATTCTAAAAAAATTGACAATTGTTTCGATAAATTTATCGAAACAATTGTCAATTTTTTAGAATTTTCAATAACTTGTATTATATTGTGGAATTAACTAGAGACCTTGAGTTTCATTTAAAAACACTAATATGAGCATATTCCACGAAGTAAGGGTCGAGACAGTCAGTTTCTTTTGCAATTTAACAAAGAGTTTACAAGTATACAAAAAGTACGTACGTACCAATAATCAATCTTCTCAGAAGAAAGTTTTCAAAAGCTCTCTTTTCATTGCGGGTGCCTTTAAAACTATAATTCACTGCAAGGCTATTGCATAAAAATAATTTTAACAAATTGTTTGTTTTTGTTACAACATCTCTTCCTCCGTAGGTCGAGTAATAGTTGGTCTAAAATAAAAATCACAAATTAGCAGTAATGAAAACCCGTATTTTTGTGCTAAAAAATTATGTAGGTCTTTTTATTATAACTAAAACTTACCATGGATCTTAAATTTTCATTTTCCGAAAGAAATTCTTCTAATTCTATAATTCCACGGATCTTTGTTAGAGGTAGTTCCACTGGTATTGTAGGTAGTGTGTTACTTTGAGACAAATTCTGATTGTTTAGAATTTGTAGGATTTGCTCATTTTGCTTTCTCACATATATAATGTGATGTAGCAATGTTTTAAAATCTAAAAATAAATATCTTTTTGATCTGAGTTATAAAAAATGAGCATACTACCCTAATAATTATACTGATTACTACTGACCTGAATTTTCTTTTGCCTCTGGAAATTCTGGTCATTTACTCTGGGAACATTTCTCAATATTATCCCATGAAGAGTGTGCTGTTTGAAATGAATGTACTACATGCTGTCTACGTTCTGAATGTACCTCTTCATCACTTATTGTTATCAAAAGTTAAAGATAAAACACCTTTTGTGTGTTTTGTGTTTAAATAAATTAGTAAGTAGCCACAACGTGTGTTTAAAGTTTATCCCACCCGTTTACTGTTTAAATAAATAGGAAAAACATTACAATATTATAGTGTCCCATAAAAAGTTTCACTTCAATAACCGTACCATAACGTGTAATAATATATTTTTTATAATTCGCGTATAAAAGAGACTTCATTATAACATTGTTTACAGTGTCACAATGAAGCTCTTTGAACACTGTTATGGTAATTTTCTTTTGCCTCTGGAAATTCTGGTCATTTACTCTGGGAACATTTCTCAATATTATCCCATGAAGAGTGTGCTGTTTGAAATGAATGTACTACATGCTGTCTACGTTCTGAATGTACCTCTTCATCACTTATTGTTATCAACTTGCTTTGGCTGGCTAGATTTGTTTGACTTACTGTTGTTCTTCTTTAATGCAGCTGTGAATGAAAGAATATCTAACATAGATACTAAGATTCATTTAAAAACACACATATTACATAATTCACAGGCACAATGACAAGGCTTAAATTGTTTTTAAACTTTTAAGCGGCTGTATATTTTGTAATGTTTAGTGCACAGGAATTATAAATTATTATTACTTACTAGGTAAAATTTTAAGTGTACTTAAACATTTTGGTAAGCCTAAAATTTTAGATGGAAGTGAATGAATAGGTTCGTCATCATCATCATCAGAACTTGTGAATAGTCTTTTATTGGGGAGTCGAATTCTTTTTACTGGTAAATGCATCAGAGTCCTCGTTTGACGTTATTTCAGAGGTAATTTCAGCCTTCTTCAATTTTTTCTTAGCTTTGTCACAGTTGTCTATAAAAATTGTTAAATTCAAAATATTTTCTGAAATTAATCACTGATGGGTTTTTGATAAAAAACGATGTGAGGTCTTCTACCAAACATTAATAGTAAACTTAACGGGAAATGGGCTGCTAACATTTTACTAATGTACAGAGTAATCTCGTTTTAAGTCGGACCTCCTTAACCCTCATAGCTCACATCAATTTTCATGAATTTTTTAAAAATGTTTACATATTTTAGGCCCGTAATGCACTTCACATGGATTATAAACTTTATCCTATATCTATAATTATTATAAAACTGTTTTAAAAAAATATAATATAAGGTAATTTTTCTGTAAATACTGACATATTTTTTACCAAATATTCCTTGTAACTCGGATCGGCTCCTGTGCCAATTGATCCGGGTTAATGAGGTTCCACTGTATTAGTAAGATGTTGGTAACTTTAAGATGTCTGTATTAAATAAGGCTGTTAGTATTTAAATTTATTATTAGCCATCAAATGTGATATGCATTGCGTGTTGCATGACTTACTTTCATGAAAATAAGTCTTTGAAATGGAATAAATCGTCCAGTTTTCATTTGGAGACTCTCCATGCCTTAAGCTCTTTTCAAACTTATCTTGATTTTTATACGGCGGCCACCACACGCTCGATTTTCTTGGGGTCAGCCACTTCTCGTGCACTAAAGATAGCCCTCCACCATCAAGTTCTCTGAATTCAACGCCTAGAAACATCTTTTTCACACTAATTAACACTTAAAAAGATTGATAACACTGCCGACTTCCGTCTTGTTTTTTACACTTCCGCTATATTTACTAACTGAATACTGAAAACGAATAAATAAATACCAGACAACCTGTTGAAACAAAACATTTGCATTTGGACATGATCACAGATTATATATACTCCCGACCATGATACAATAATATTTTATTGTATCATGACTCCGGACATGATCATGATATTTTTAGGTTAGGTTTCTTGTTTTTCATGAATCTCTTCTCTTTTTCTTCGTTCGTTAGGGACTTTGATTTTGATACTTTTAGATAAAAAATTTATGCGATTAATCGTTGGTATTTTTTATAAAAGTAAAATTGAATTATAATATTTTTAAAATGGTACAAATACTGCATACGTAACAAAATGGTGAATATAAACACGTCATTTGACGTCGAATTTTGGTTCCCACTTTGAACTGTTTACACTTATTAATGCCTCAATGTTATTTTATTTAGTTAAGCTCCTAAAACCACAATTTAGTTTAATTACAAATTTTAAATACATATATTTAGTTCATCATTTTTAAAAGCTCGTTACATTTTGGGAAACTTTATACCTAATTCGACGTCTAATTTTGGTGATCAAGTGACTTCGACCAAAAATCACCTTAAATCACCCGAAATCGACGTGTTTTCACGTCACCTGCCTGGCTGGGTATAAGGTGTGGAGTCAGACAAGGGTGTGAACTTAGCCTTATGCTCTTTAATATGTATTCAGAAGTGATTTTCCAAAACGCTCTGGACGAGGCAGAAGACGGTCTCCAAGTCAATGGGAAACTAATAAACAACTTAAGATATGCCGATGACGCGGTAATAATCGCAGACAGTCCTGAAGGACTGCAACGCCTAATCGACAGCATATTGACTTCCGGTGACGAAATGGGACTGAGGATGAATATCTCAAAAACAAAGATCATGCAAATAAGTAGCAATCCGAACAACTACTTCAACATAAATGTATACGGTTTACCAATAGAGCAAGTCACAAAATTTAAATACCTAGGAAGTTGGATCAGCGAGGATGTGATTCCTGAGATAGAAATTAGATCCCGCATAGAGCAAGCTACAGCAAATTTTATTAAAATTCGGAACATGTTAACCGACAAAACACTCAATTTAGACATAAGATTTAACTTCTTTAGTTGTTATGTGTGTTCCACGTTACTGTATGGAGTCGAGGCCTGGACGCTAAAAGTCGGCAGTATCAATAAGCTGGAATCATTTGAGATGTAGGTATATCGCAGGATGCTGCGCATTCCATGGACGAACCATATCACCAATCAAGAGGTCTTACATAAAGTGAACAAGACCATAAAAAAACGAAAGACTGCTTACTTTGGCCATGTCATGAGACAGGAAAGTACAGATTCCTACAATTGATCATGGAGGGTAAGATTGAGGAAGGGAGAACGTGGTTCTGGACGTAGACAGTGCTTTTGGCTGAAAAACATGAGGGATTGGACAGGCTTAGATTCAATCTCTCTGCTAAGAAGAGCACAAGGCAGAATCGTTGTCGATCTTCATTGAATGGGGAAGGCACTTCAAGATGAAGAATTCCCCAATGAATCGCTATATAACAATTATGATTGTGGGTTTGTTAAATTCATTTTTCTTAAAACCTCAAGAAGCAAATGCTATGGGTGGGTCTATGCCATGGTAATTTTGATTCAGTATCGCCGAACATGCGCTATTTGAAGCGTCTGTAGTTAAGATAAATTGTTTATTAAAGTCTGGTGGGATGATTAAAGCTTATTTTAGAATTTGATATGAGTTTTCACACTCTTTCGACCAATCAAATTTATTTAGTGGTAGACATATTTCAGCATTTGCAATTGCAGAATGCAACAAATCTTTTGACCTCGCTAGCGTTTTTTGGAACTAGGTATTGTTCTATGACTGAATATTTTGCTTTGTCGGGGGAAATATCTTCACTTGATAAATTATGACCTAAATACGTGACTTCTCATCTGAAGGAATTTGCATTCTTGTGGATTTAATTTCACATTGAATTTACGACATGCGTTTAACACTTTTCTAAGATTGCCTAAATGATGATTTTCCGAGATTCCTATGACTACTATATCATCTATATAAAGAAATTTGTTACCGTAATTTGAATTTATCTTTGCCGAGCCTGGAAAGTGCACACTAAGGAGGTGCTCTAAAGCTTCCTCCTCAGTATTTGTGTACTCTCCGCTCAGCAACTGTATAAATTATTTGTCCTCCATTTTGTCTTGTGGTTTCTTCTATTTCTTCCATAGTTTCTTTTAATCTTTTTAATTCCCAATTAAAGTGTTTCCCCTTATTATTATTATTTCTTTTACCATATGTCACTATTTGTCTTACTATATTATCATTTAAATCTTTTATTTTACAATAAATATTTTCTTCATAAATTTTCATAATTTACTCGCTTCCTAGTTCCTGTAAATTAATATCTACCAATTCCTCATTTGTTTGTCCTTGTATTTTTTAAATTGTATTTCTTCAGTTATACTCTCATTTTGTTTCTTCACTTCCACTTGAATTGCTCCAGATAAATTTGCTTCTAGACATCTACTTAATTCTTGAACTTCTGCTACTACCTGTTTTTCAATTTCATCTCTGATTTTAATTCCATGTTCTTGGATTTATACTCTCAAATTCTTATTTTGTTCTTTCATATCAATTTTAACTTTATCTATCTGCTTTCTAAATTCTTCATTCTCCTCCCTACTTTTCTTAATCTCCTTCAAAATTTCAATTTTTCCTTCTTCTATTTTCTTCTCCAACCTGTTCATGTTTCAATTGATATTATTAATATCTTCCCTAATATCTTCTCTCGTTGTATTCAGAATACCCTCCAGGATATCTTCTTTGATTATTTTATTTTTTCGTTATACCCTTGAGTATATTGTGTATATAATCAAGGGTTATACTATGATCTGTTGCAACCACGCAGCTGTTCCTTCTAACTCCTCAGCAGTTTTAGGTCTGCCTAAGTGTGTGCGGATTTTAGAAAGTAGGGCGCGTATTCTGTATCGTCTCGTAGAAAGTAATTTCTTTCTATGAGTATAGAGAGGAAATTTCTTTCTATTTCGTGAACCTATTCTGTACCACTCTTTCTATATATATTCGGCAATGGTCGGGTATAGAGAACTGATAATTATTGGATGTAAAAACATTGACCTGTTTTTAGGGGAATTTGGGATATCTTTTGATTAAGTCGGCAACAATAGCAACATTTGATCGTTTATTTCTCAGGAGGATATTAGTTACGAGAATTATTTCATATTTCATTGTGGGAGTCAATTATTATTATAATTATTATGTGTGTGGTGTAAATATTATAAACTATAGAATAGCATATTATCTGTTCTTAGTTTTCGTTTCTTTAATATTTATTGCGAGTACATTATAAAGTATGGACCCAATTTATTTGCTACAAGTAGAAGATGAAGAACAACAAAACCAATTAAGTTTGGAGAGAAGAATTTATTAATCCTTAAAATCACCTATGTTAAATATATTGAACTTTTTAAGAATTGGATTAACGACAAAAATTAAGAAGTTTAGTAATTAATTTAACACAACGTTAAACACAGAAATATTTCACATTTACAGGTATCACCGTAAATGGTCATAAATACGTATTATTTAGGTACCCTTTGCAGTTGTTTACATATTAAATTGCAATAATATTAATAATACGTAATTATCCAAAAATTATTTTTCCAGCATATATAAACTTGTATATATAAACCACAAAACACCATAATCATAACATAACGATATGCACATTTCCTTTGAAAAATGTAAACATGCCAACAAAGATAAATCTAAATGATTGTGTGTTAAAAAGAGACAGGTATCATAGAGTTGAATCTGACCTAAAGCTAATAAAGTCGTGGTTTGATAGTAAACTATTAACCATAAATTTTGAAAAAACTTTTTACTTGCCTATTCTTAGCTCCAACTCATCTAATAACCGATTTTATCCACTGAAAATATCACAGTTTGATCAGGATTTATTTATTGAACCAACAAACAAAATAAAATATTTGGGGGTTATATTGGATACAAATTTAAAATGGGATTGTCATATTAAATATATAATAAAAAAATTACAGTTTATTTTGCATAAATTTAGGCACTTGAAAAAGTATATTTCTAGCCAACATCTCCGCAATTTATATTTTGGATTGGTAGAAAGCCATCTTCGATATGGAATTCAGGTTTGGGGAAGTGCGTTGGAAACTCACCTGCAGCCATTAAATATAATCCAAAGGAGATTTCTAAAAATCATAATGTCTAAACCGAACCTTTATTCTTCAGATCTTTTGTATTCTGAAAGCAGAATATTGGATCTGAAACAACTATACTTTTTATGCGTTTCAGTGGAATATCATAGATCAAAGAATACATACAACTTACCAATCCATAATTACAATACTAGGAATAGACATTTCCATACAGTCCCTAGGATGATAAAAACTAGTTGTCAGAAAACATATTCTTTCTATTCCGTTAAGATTTACAACCGTATTCCAGATTATATTAAAAGCATCCAAAATATTCGATTATTTAAAAAGAAACTAAAACACTTCATTTTAGAGCAGAAAAGAGAATTCTGCGATATAAAAATCGTAACGTGAGAAGTATCTACACCTACACATGGTTACATTGGCTGATGGTTGGAGTTTACGGTGTTCAATAACTTAAATAGTTTAATATACTTACTTTTTTTCTGTAGTTGTACAGGTTCATTTTCTTTATTCCTTTGATTTTTCATATTATATTTTTTTAAATTCATATTTTGTTGATATATTCTGATTGTGCTGTGTATTATTTGTGATATTACTACTATCATTATTGTTGCTAAGTTTACTATTGTTGTGAGTGTAACTAATTTTGTCGCTGTACTTAATTTAGATACCACTTACAAGCTGTTTTTTACAGCTTCTGTGGGGCATTGTGTTTATTTACGATTTTTGATCTACATTTGTTATACTTTATAATTTATAGTGAATAAACATATATTATAGAAAGACCTAAAATGGTCTTTCTATTACTTTCTACCGAACGAAGTGTTCGTGACACACGACCAATGCCGAAGTAGCTTACAGAATAAGGTAAAGTGGTATAGAGAATTTATAGAAAGAAATTTCCTTTCTATGAGGATACAGAATACGCGCTCAGGTCCTCTTTGTAATATCCCCAATCGGTACTCTTAGCGTGTAGCTGTAATGTTCATTACCAAAGAAACCGTTATCTGTCAATATTGTATTGGATAAACGGCATAATGGTGGTGGGGAAGTGCCGATGTGTTGCGGAATAAACGTCGGTTGCGGAATTAATGGGATGTGGAATGTTATTGGTCAAATATCTCTTTAATTATATGGGGATGAGGTAATTATAAAGGCGCATCGTAATAGAGATCATATCATATCATTTTTTGGATAAACGATATTATGTCACGTGATGCTTTTTGATAATACAGGGTATAGTCGTGACGAAGATGTACGTGGATGTAGTAGGTATACTTAAGAATGGCAGAAAAACCTTCTTAGCGATTATAAGGCTCAACAGTTTACACAAAAAAGTTCAAGGACATAAACCACTACTTGAATATTAAAATATGCCCACAGTTACGTTCGTTGAAGTTTATAAATCTAAATTGTTTTAATATGTTTAAATCTTGAATTCATTAATAACAATTTTATTCGAACTAGTTCAGCCCTGCATCAAAATAATTTACCATGCCTCACTGAGTAACATACTTGACCATTCACCTTACAGTTGCATTATTAACAAAAATTTTAATTTCGTAAAGGTTTCCGTATATTTTTAAAGAAATCACCTTTGATAGGAATAGTCATTGGTTTTTATTGTTTAAATTTGTTTTTCAGCTCTAGTAACGATCGATGAAAATAAAACAATTTAATTTGTTTAAAACTTCATTTATTCGAACTAATGTTGACGCGTTTCACTAACACAGTAGCTTTCTCAAAACGATTGAAGGTATAAATTAAAAATGTTCTAATATATACAGTGCATAAATACAGAACTCTATTATACTAATATTAAAAAAAAGGTAAGAAATTATCATAGCAAATTAAAAACGTGTTTTTTGTCATCATTAAAATGTGATAATAAAACTTGTAAAAGTGCTGTTTTTTCTGCAAAATTGGTAAATATTCTTGAAATTTACTTATTTGTGTTACAGTCACTGAGTTACAGACGGTCTTCTGAGCTGAGATTTACTTATATATTTCTTTTTATTTCTATTTCTAACTATTATTTGTGATTTTGGTATCCAGGATCACATCAATATGTCAAACCTCCCCTCACAACCACTGCTCTCAAATACCACCACTTCTTCAACCCTCATTAAACAATCTATCTCGATAAACACAAATCCCCCTTCAACACCCATAACTTATGGCGCGGCTACTTCTGCAAGACTACCTCCTCCCCCGGTACCATCTCGAGATCAAGCCATCATTATGCCCTCTATACCCAACACTGTACTATTCGATTATATCAAAGAAATAGGTAACATTGTCTCTCCCAAAAACGTACATTTCGCTTCCAGAATCTCTCATGGCCGCATATGTATCTATTTATCATCTACCACTGAAGTCGACGACCTTCTAAAATCGAATCAAAACATCTTAGTTAATTCCAATGTCAGTCTTTCCATTCTACATTCCGTTATTAAAAAAGCCCTGTATGACCAAGGATTAACACTTACCTCCCCTATTTCATACGTCAAATGTGGCTCGCCTGATGACGAATACGCACATGTCCTGAGTTTCCGCCGTGTAACTTACGTTCTGCCCACCAGTAATGAATTTTCACTGCAAACTTCGATTCTTATTACGCATGAAAGTACATCACACAGAATATTTATTTCTACTGATAAACTTGAATGCTTTCTTTGCAAACCGGCTGGACATACCGCTGGCGAAAAACGACCCCGATCTAAGGATAGCACTCTTGACTCTCCGCAGTCTATATCACCTTCCAATACTCCTCTCGCTAATCCCAATCCAATGCCTCCTCCAGAATTCCCAAATTCTAATTCAAAAAAATCTGCAAAAAGAAAAGAACCAAAAAATCCAAACTGGCGGAAGATGATTGTCCCAATATAAGCCCCGAATCACGTTCTATCATACATAAACTTTTTGTAGAGTCTCCTTAATCCTTCTCCCTAAATAGCATCCAACTTATTGCGTTCCTCGAAAATACTTTCCGCGTCAACGACCCTCTACCTGAAGTCAATAAATTTAACTCCGACACTGCCTCCTTACTGAAAGATCTATCCTTAACCCTTAAACCCCCAAGGGGGGTCGCTTGAGAACTCCAAGTCCAAAAATCCTACTATAAATATTTTATTTGAACATATTGGCAACATTGCCGCTTAGTATGTATTTCTGTTGGCGTTTGTAAGCATAATTCAGTACGCTACCACATTTTACAGCGAGTGCATCGAACTTAGAGGTGATTTAGGTGAGTGGGGTCCCGCCGGTACCCCGTACGGGCATTTAAGAACCCATTCTTATTCTAAGTACGCGGTATATTTTTTCCCTTTTTTTGTTTTTCAGAGTTAAAAAAATGGGTGATTTTCAAGAAAGCGACCCCTTACACAGCGTGAGATAGAAGAAATAGCCGAAAACGTGGATTTGGAGTCTGAAGATGACTATGAGAGTGATACTTCTACAGAAAATGTTTCGGAGACAGAGGATAATTTGGAAATTGGTAGCGAAGAAGATTCTGCTGAAGAATTTACAGAACAAGAAAATACTAATGAACAGGTTAGTGGCGCATTTTACACTGCAAAGTCTGGCATGATTTGGCATAAGCAACCTTTTCTGCGAACTCGCCGAAGGCAAAGAAATCCAAAAATCTAACCTCATTGGGAACTGTTCGTAAAAATAAACCTGATACTCCCGCAACCCTAAATTACACGTATAGGCCAATCCACTCTTCTATTTTTGCTTTTACAAAGGATCTGACGATGGTTTCTTACATTCCAAAAAAGGGAAGAATGGTTCACGTTTTATTCAGCCAACATGATGAAGAGAAGGTGTCTGAAGATAATGAGAAGAAACCAATCATGATATTGGATTGTAACCAAACCAAAGGAGGGGTTGATAATGATGATAAGCTTGTAAGGGAATATTCATGTAGTAGGAGGACAGCTCGATGGCTGTGTAGGCTATTTTTCAATATTATAGACATATGTACATTGAATGCTTATGTCATTTATATGGAGAAAAATCCCATTTGAAAGATAAAGAACTATGCCCGGCGACGTCTGTTCTTACTGCAACTAAGTGATGACGTGGCTCGAACTAATATGGAAAAAAGAGCACAATATAGGAACCATAAGGAGCACACAAAAGCAGTTGTACGAGACTGTGGGATAGCAGAATACAGTGCCACAAAAGCTGCTGGAGAACCAGCGAACCAAAACAGAAAAAGGGAAAGATGTTTCCAGTGTCCCAGAAGATGTAACAAAAAAGTGAACACTGAGCATAATGAATTATTCCTGATTTTTGGTAACTTTTTATTCTTTTGTTTGTTATATTTTGAATATATTTTTTATTTTCTTCTCCAGAATATTCATTGAATGTCTAAAGTATAATTTTGTTTTTCCCTAAAGCTATTTGATTTAAAAATTGAATGAAACTAATTTAAAATCATATTTTTAGCTGGGGTCTCTGAAGGACCCCGCATGGGTGTTTACGTTGATTTTGATAGCATTGGAATTTAAGAGTTAATTTATTCTAATATCAACGAAAGATATTTGAAAAATCGCATTACACGTCTGACCAATAAAATTGAATTTAAACTTCACCCCGACCAATCAATCTTACTGACGATCCTTTTTCTGATGACGGTACCACCACTGACTCCTCTACAGTATCTCAGTAATTAACCTCTTTCCCCTTATAATTAGTACCGTTCTCTTTAATTCAATGGAACTGCGATGGATTTTATCCTCGCTTAGAAAGAATTCAGAAAATCGAATCTTTCCATATCCCTGGCTTTCTCTGCCTCAAGGAAACCAACAATTGACCAACAGTGCAAACTAAAAAACTTGAAGGTTATCATTACATCCGTACCAACTGTATGAGAGCCAGTGGTGGTACTTCAATATTTGTATCTAGCGATGTATACTCATCTAATTTCCCACTAATCTCAAATCAAGAGGCAATTGCTGCTTGTTGCCCTAATAAGCTTACCATTTGCAGTATTTACATTCCACCTGATCACCCCCTCAATGAAGAAGACTTAACCGACCTAGTATTTCAGCTCCCCCACCCATACATCCTTGTTGGTGACTTTAATGCACATCACACAATGTGGGGCTCAACTCGTGGTTGCACTAGAGGCAAAGTTATAGAAAACGTCATAAACTCCTCCGGAACCTGCTTCTTGAATACTGGACTCAACGTTCACTTTAACATTTCCTCCGGCTCCTTTTCTGCCCTTGGCCTCCGCTTATGTGACCCTAAAACTGCACTTTCCCTTTCTTGGCAAGTTTCAGATGACTTTCATGATAGCAACCATTTTCCTATCATTATATCTAATCATTATAATAAGGGAACTATAACTAGAAGCTTCTGGCACTTAAAAAACGCAAATTGGTTTGAGTTTACTTCTCTCTCCCAAACTTATTTATCCTCTTTAGCTATTTCTGCAAACATAAATGACACTCTAAAAATGTTAACTGACAACATACTTGCCGCTGCAGAGACTCACATCGGTAAATCAGTCACTTCCATTGCACTAAAAACTGTGCCTTGGTAGAATTCGGCTTGCGAAAATGCCATCCGAGAGTCCAAACATGCTCTTAACAGGTTTAGACTAAATAGAATACAAGAAAACCTTCTCCTACACAAACAGCTCAAAGCTAAAGCTAAATTCTTAGTCAAGCAAAGCAAAAAATCCTCATGGCAAAGCTATGCCTCCTCGCTGAATCATAATACAAATCTCAGTCAAGTCTGAATAAAAATTTCACAAATTCAAGGCAAGAAAACCAATACTAAAATTCCTTCCTTAACATTGAATGATACTGTTATCTCCGACAACCAAACAATTGCCGATTCACTCGTACAAAATTTTGATGGCAAATTTAATAATCGTAACCCCTATTCTGTTTATCACAATTCTCATATTCAGCCTTCCTCCACTTTTCAGTCAAACCCTCATGACGTTGCTTCCGTCAACGCCCCTTTCAGCCTAAATGAACTGAAATCTGCCTTGTTTACGTGTAGAAATTCTGCCGCCGGCCCTGATGTTTATGACTGAAACTAGCAGCTTTTAATAGTGTGATACACAGACTCTTAACAGTTCCATTAATTACTAATAATTATAACAAAGAATTAGATATTATAAAACAAATAGCAGTTAATAATAATTACGATCCAAATTTAATTGTCAATATCATAAATAAAAAGATAAAAAAAACAGACTTTAGAACAAGTATTCCCTCCTGTACGAGTACGACAGGGATGTGTTCTCTCGCCTCTTTTATTTAACATTTACTCCGAGTACATATTTCAGCAAGCGTTAGAGGACTGTGAAATTGGCATAAAGGTGAACGGTAAAATACTTAACAATATACGCTACGCAGATGACACTGTCATCTTCGCAGACACTCCAGAAGGCTTACAGGAACTAGTAGACAAGATTGTGAAATCATGTGACCAACACGACCTGAAAATAAATACAGCAAAAACCAAAACGATGGTCGTCAGCAGAAATCAAAATCCACAAGCCAATATACGAATATATGGTACTCCAATAGAAGAGG
The DNA here is from genome assembly GCA_963921935.1 of Galeruca laticollis. NCBI lineage: Eukaryota > Metazoa > Arthropoda > Insecta > Coleoptera > Chrysomelidae > Galeruca > Galeruca laticollis. The sequence continues at coordinate 4,559,525 of OY998179.1, forward strand.
TGAGAAAATTCAAGTATCTCGGGTGCTGGGTTACCCAAAATTTGGAATCAAACCGAAATTCGAGCTCGAATTGAAAACACAAGAGCCACGTTCGTGAGAATGAAGACATTTCTAACGAATGCCACCCTGTCACTCGATACCATTTCCTGAAGTCATACATTTATTTTGTCCTCTTATATGGCTCGGAATCCTGGACAATGGGAAGGAGGATAATGCAGCGACTGGAAGCATTTGAAATGTGGATCTTCCGTAGACTTTTGAAGATACCATGGACCCGAAGAATGACAAATGAAAATGTTATAAGAATGATGGGAACAGACAGGGAACTTTTACAACATGTGAAACAGCGCAAAACTGGTTATCTGGGACATGTATACAGAGGAGAAAAATATCAACTTTTGAGACTGCTTATGGAGGGAAAGATAGAGGGCCGAAGAGGTCCCGGAAGACGAAAATGCTCATGGCTTAAGAATATAAGAGAGTGGACAGGATTAGACACATGCACCCTATTGAGAGCAGCAAGAAATAGAGAGGAGTTTGCTGGTATTGTCGCCAACCTTCAGTAGTGAAGAGGGCACTTGAAGAAGAAGAAGAAGATTCCCTCCTGATAAAAATAATAATAAACAATTTAAAAGCTTAACATAGTTTGGAACACCATCCTTAAAAATTAAAACATTTTTAGAAACCTTAGACATGAATATTTGCTTTAAAACCGATTACAATTTATTCAAACTCATTAAAAATAATAAATTTAAATCTTCAAAATTAAACAAATCAGGAGTTTATAAATTGAAATGTGGTAATGACAACTGTGATAAAATTTATATCGGTAGAACTTTTAAAAATTTTACAACTAGAATTTCGGAACACAAACGTAGCTATGACAACAAAAAATTTGATTCTAACTATTCAAATCATTTATTAGAAAACCAACACATTTTCGACCCACATTTTGAAATTTTCATGTAGTCAGTAAATCCTTTATTAGAGGCTCTGGAGATAAACAAAAATAAATATTCAAGTAACCTTCTTAACGACCAAATAGATATCAATCACTCTCCTTTATTAAACCTTTTTACGTAGAAGATAGCTTAGGAATGTTTGTAGTGAATTAATTTCCAGGTAATTTCTTTCAATGCCTTTTTTAACATTAGTATAATAGAATTCTGTATTTATGCACTGTATATTATAGAACATTTTTAATTTATACCTTCATTCGTTTTGAGAAAGCTACTGTGTTAGTGAAACGCGTCAACTTTTAATTGTTTTATTTTCATTGTTCAGTATGGATCTACATCAAGTAAAAGTCTCATCTATTAAATTTTTCTAGTAATCATAATTTTTAATTCATTTTTATTCAGCGTAGAAAAAGAATTTTGATATTTTAGGGAAGTTGGTTGTATCAATCGACTCAACTGATGACGAATCTAAAAGTGGCCCAGCTGAAAGAACAACTTCGAAAAGAACAAGAAAAAGAGAAGCAAAAACACAAGGGCGAATGATTGGAAACCAGTTTACTTGTTTACAAATATATCTTTCCTAATACTTACAGAATCAATATTAGTTAACGAGGCAACTCAACATATTCTAACATTATGGAAATTATTTCGGATTTAGGAAAAAGCTATTTATATACACAGCTCACTAAATTTGATCTAGGAGACGTTTAAGACGTTAAAATTTTTGTAGAATATTTTTTTCAATTCTCTCTGCAATTACTAGATATATTTTTTAATAGATTTTGGCTAAATTTAGTTCCAGAAACTTTATTAATCATTTTAAAAAATATATACACGAAGAATTGTGTATTATTGAAAAGTTTTGAATAATCTTCAAAAATTTTAATTTGGCATTAGATAGAACTCGTAAATATAAAAATGTGACACTTTTTGCTCTATTTTTAATGTTTCCAGAGATTCGGATCATCAAAGTTGTGAAAATGTGATATAATTTGTCTTACAGTTCTTCTAATTGGATTTTTATAATGTTACATACCAATACGACTCTTTTCATTTAGTTATTCCCATCTATTTAAAATTAAGCCCATGAACACTATATGTAAAACTAAACCTCTCTTTTATCATTTTAAATAATTTTAATGTTAAATTGTAGTGTAAATTTTGAGAGAAACACATTTTGCGCAGTTACCACTTGTTACATTACACGCGAAGGAAGCAAGTAACATATTAACTAACTAAATAAAAACCTGTTGTAAATAATTGTTAAGCAACTGTCAATAAAGCATCGAATATATATTTTAGGATGCCTGACGATGCATTTATATATATTTTTTTTAGTATACAGTAAGGATAATAAAGTTAAAGTCAATTCCCGTTTTTACTATCCATGCAATATTTGTATATTTTTGATCTTTTTGTTAAATAACTTGACTAGTCACACTGTGTCCGAAAATATGCCATATTTCATTAAAACCTAATTGTGAATTTAAAAATAAAGACTGAATGTAATTTGGAATTGTAGATTTGTGTATATGTTGATAAATATAAGCTTTTTAAGTACTATTCTGTTTTTTTATTATACAGGGTGTCTCAAAATTGACGCCCATCCTTTCAGAATATGAATCGGGGGGCTAAAACGAATTAAAACGTAAGAATGGTTACAGAGTTATTGAGAAAAAACAAAGATCTAACGTTCAATGTTTACACTTTATTAAAAACGAATATTTGTTACAAAACAAGAAATTAATTTATAAAAGGTGTTCAAACAAATCGCCTCCTACTTCAATGCAAATATTTGCATGATTTATCATTGAATCATGAACCCTCTGTAGCATGTTTTCGTCTATAAACGTCACAGCAGCGTGAATACGAGCTACTACACATCTTCCGCACTCTCTCTCACAGGTTCAAAGTAAATTTTTTCTTTCAAGAATCCCCAGAAGAAAAAATCTAATGGATTTAAATCTAGGAGGCCATAGTACGGGTCCACCTGTTCCAATCCAACAGTCAGGGAACGTTTGATTTAGTAATGTTCTCACTTGTCTACCATAATGTGCAGGAGCACCATCATGTTGGAACCAACAATTCAATCTAGTTGCTAATGGAACTTGATCGAGAAATGGCAGTGGTAAATTGTCGTTTAAAAAATGAAAATACGATGCTGAATTAAGTCGGTTAGGTAACATATTTGGGCCGATTACATTATTATTTAATAATCCAGCCCAAATGTTAACTGACCATCGTCTTTGGTGACATCTTTTACATATTAAATAAGGGTTTTCATCTCTCCACTCGTGCAAATTATGAGTATTTATAATCCCTGTCTGGGTAAATGTACACTCATCAGTAAACATAATATTTTCTATAAAATGTGGATCATTTTTTAGGTTATCCAATAACCATCTACAAAAATTAATCCGAAGCTCCCTATCTCCTTCATGTAAAACTTGAACTTTTTGAGGCCTAAATGGATATAAGCCATTCCTGCTTAATAATCTATGAACGGTATCTTTTTTGAAATGCGTTTGTCTCGATGTAACTCGAAGACTTTGGTTCCGCTTCAACAAAATCAAGAATTTGCTCTTCTTGGACGACGTTGAGCGTAGAATAGCGTCCTCCCTTATTTAATCTGGGATTTAAATTACCTGTTTCCAGTAATCTTTGTTCAACCCGTCGTATAGTTTTTGCATCAGGGTGTCGTCGATTTGGGAATTTTACGGTATATGCTCCAGCTGCAGCACTGGCATTATCGCACCTAATACTTTTAACATATCAACATATTCTCGATTGGAATAATAACGTTCCATTTTTAAAACAAATAACCGTATGAAATTATACTTATACTTATTATGACAAAAGTTGACAGAACTAATAATTAACATTTAACATGACCACAGCAACCTATGCTACTCATTTGTTTTTACCTGACTTCGTTTTTAATAAAGTGTAAACATTGAATGTTAGATCTTTGTTTTTTCTCAATAACTCTGTAACCATTCTTACGTTTTAATTCGTTTTAGTCCCCCGATTCATATTCTGAAAGGACGGGCGTCAATTTTGAGACACCTTGTATATTCTTCATATTAAACCCCGAATAACCACACGCTTAAACGACTACTTGTTTTGAAAAGCATTGGGTGAATGGCAGTGCTGCAAGATGGTTTTTTCCTTGAGCGGTAGATGGCACCAGTAGAAAGCGGTAGATTGTTCATATTTCAAATTTTTGTCAGACTTCGAAAAGAACAGCGCTGGTTCGTCATCCCTAAACCCCTCGAAGGGGTATGGTGACATCATGTATTAAGTATATCAATGACTTTGCTCCAGGAGTATACGAGATCTGGCTATTAATCAACGAGAGGGCGCCCTAGACGGGTGGGCTAAAAAACGAGTAGTGCATTGGGTATCTAGACATCTTGTCCATGCATGTCTCAAACCACGTTTCCGTCACTATTATAGTATTTGTGTACGATTCCCGTAAGAGTGCTTGAACGAGTAACATCGTCTGTATTTTGCTCTTCTCTTTTTGATCCAGTTTCTTATCAAGCTATTTTTTACTGAACAATTTATTTACATTGTTAATTACCTGGTTCAAGTCTTCTCATAAAACAGAGGCGTAGGTGAGCAGATTTTTCGTTATGGATAATATGTTATGCAACGAGTTCACATAAACACACAAACGTTATATACTGCTTTTGAGTACAAGGGCAGGGCATTTTTCCAAAATGTCGCTCAACAATTCAGTTCAAACATCTTACGTATCAGCAATTAAGACCTAAACAAGGCTTTCCAAAAAAAGATCAAGCTATTGTGATGCATGCAGAAGACAATTTAAAGTTATTCGACTACGTGCAAGGAATCGGTAATGTTATTGGTCCAAAAAATATCTCGTTTGCCTGTAGAATTTCAAATAATCGAATTTCTATATATCTTGCTAACTCCGAACTTGTAGATAACCTCCTCAAATCACACCCTACAATAACAATAAATAACACTACCATAAACATTCGTAGATTCGTCGCTCCTACTAAAAGGACCATTCATATCTAATATTTCCAGCTACATTCCTCATGAACAGGTCGAAAATGTAATAAAAATTCTTGGGCTACAACTGGCATCTCCGATCTCTTTTCTAAAGGCTGGAATACCAGGCGACGAATAATAATAATAATGTTTATTTGTACTATACACCTACAGATAGAAAATTTTAAATAAAAAAAGTACAAATGAACTGTTAACCACGAAGTAAACTAAGTTTACTTGTATGTGGCAAAAACACATTAAACAATTAAACTGTATATAATACAATGTAATATGACTTATTAATATCTTAAATCTAACCAGAACTGAACATTATAAACAATATGGAATTTACAAGAACTTTAACATTGTAAAAGATATAAAAATAAAAACACTGAAGATATAGGATGGATGCTATTTACATTATAACTATTTCTCTTTTCTATATATAGCCTTCTCTTCACTTCAATCAATCAAGTTGTTTATAAAATCTCTCGGCTTACTGCTGACAAAATCTCTTAATTTTCTTTTGTATGATGATAGTATGGTGACTTCCCTAACTTCACTCGGAAGTGAATTATATAATTTAGGGCCTAAATAGGTAAAGTTTTTTTGACCAACCGTTTTTTGCGTATGTGGTGTAATAAATGTTGTTTTATTTCGCGTTTCGTATTGGTGGCCTGGAGTTCTCAGTTCCGTCTTATGTGTATGTTGAATAATACATACATTTATAAAAAATATTTGCCTAGGACCAAATATTTCGCTTTCCTTATATAATGTGTCACTTGGACAATCATAACCTCGGTGAAGAATTGTCCTAAGAAAACGTTTTTGAAGGATTTCTAATGGTAGTAGGTACGTCTTAGAAACTCCGCCCCATCCCATCATTCCATAATTAATGTGTGGTTCCACTAGACCTCTATAAACTATTTTTCTTTGTTTTAAGTTAAGTATTTTACATATTTCCTTAAATTTAAATAGAATGCAACGTAGCTTCTTAAGTAGATATTGTATATGCTGATCCCATCTCAAATTATGATCTATAATGATACCAAGATACTTTACTTTGTTAACTGGTGAAATTGTAAGATTTTCAATAGTTAAGTCATAATTTGACAGAGCATCAACGTAGGAACTGAATGGTAAGTATACACTTTTATTAATATTTAATGATAGAAGTCTACTGTCAAACCACATCTTAACTTGTTGTAGATCTTTCTCTAAATTATGTTTGAGGTCACACCAGTTGCCGTCATCGCAAAACAATACTGTGTCGTCTGCAAAACTTACTATTTTGCTATGTGTTTCCAACATAAACAGATTATTCAGATATACATTGAAGAGAATAGGTCCTAACACCGTCCCCTGAGGTACGCCACATGAAATGACTTTTCCACTACTATAAGTATCTTTTATTTTCACTTTTTGTATTCGATTGGTTAAATAAGTTCTGAATAGGTCATGTGGAATACCCCTAATACCCAAGTCTTCTAAAGTGCTTAGCAACATCCCATGGTCGACCGTGTCAAACGCCTTCGATAAATCTAAGAAGACTCCAATTGAAGGCCTGGATTTATCTAGTGCATTAAAGATATTTTCTGTTAGATATCTAATGGCATCTTGTGTGCATTTATTTTGCCTAAACCCGTACTGCGCTGAAGACAGCAACTTGTGTTGTTCCAAAAATTTATTTAACCTTTTTTGTATTATTTTTTCAAATATTTTAGCCAGACTACTAATTAAGGAAATTGGTCTGTAATTGGCTGTTTCTTGTTTTGTTCCATTCTTAAAGATTGGGGTTACGATTGAAAGTTTAAAAGCAGAGGGGAAGTGTCCCGTTTGTAGAGATTTATTTATTAAATATGTAAGTGGTTTAGCAATATCATCTTTCATGATTTTTAATGTTTCTGCCTTTATGTTGTCATAACCAGGTGCTTTTTTATTTTTTAGTTGTGTTATAACGTCTTTAACTTCGACTTCGTCCGATGGATACATAAAAATGGAATGGTTGCAAGTTTTATTTTTTTCAGTGTAATTTATATTTTTGTTAATATTACCAGCCAATTTTTTACCTACTGATATGAAGTAATTGTTAAAGATATCTGCTATTTCTGAAGGTTCAGTAATTGATTTATTTTTATCATTTTTAATCGAATTTATTGTATCGGTTTCTGGGACCGTCAGGAACTCATTAATAGTTTTCCATAGATTTGTTGATTTATTATCGTGTTCAATGCGGTTTCTGTAATATTCACTTTTTACTTGTTTTATTAATTTATTTATTTTTATTTTATTTTCATTATAAGTTCGTCTTAAAATTTCATTATCTTAAGATTTTTTAAGTTTTTGAAACATATTATTTTTTTTATTGATTATGTTGATAAGTTCATGGGTTATCCAAGGTTTCCGTTTTTTTTTCTTGTTAGTAACTCTTTTATATTTTGTAGAAACATCTATACATTTTTGAATTATATCAATAAAATGATTTATTTCAGTTTCGATGTCAACATCGGAGTTAAAAACTAAATCCCAATTAACTTGATGAATTTCATTTTTTAATTTATTTTCGTCTATTATTTTTATAGAATTGTTATTTGTGATATTTTGTTTTTTATTTGTGGAAGGAAGTACAAGTTGAACTAATATTGGATAATGGTCTGTTATATCGGTTTCCAAAGTCAGTGGTAGTATAGTGTCATGGTTTAGGTTTTTATTTTTGATGAAAATGTGATCAATACATGTTGCGGACCGATTTTTTACTCTAGTTGGCGAATTGATTGAAGAAATATATCCATGTTCACTCATAATATCGAGATAGTTTTGTGATTCTTTAGTATTTGATAATAGATCTATGTTAATATCCCCTATAATTATACTGTAGTCACCAGGTTTGTTTTTTTGAATTAGGAAAGAATGTAATTCATCAACAAACTCATCCACTAAAGTAGATGGCGACCTATATAAAGCATTTATGATAAAAACTTTATCGTGTAAATGTATTTTCACTTGTAAAAGAAAACTGTTATTAAAACGAATTGTTTCATGAGAGTCATAAATATTGGATTTTACAAATACAACAACACCGTCATTTTGATTTAGATCTCCGTGGTTATAAATTGTCTTACATCCTGGAATGTTAAAGATGGTGACATCAGGGATACGCCAGGTCTCTGTGAAAACTATAAAATCAAAAGTGATATCTATGTCTTCCAGTAGCAATGTGAATTCGTTAAAATTGCGATTAATGCTACTTATGTTGTTATGAATTATGTTGAAGGTTTTAGATGAATAGTTAACTTCTAGAACACTTTTGGCTTCTTCAGTGTTAAGATGAAAATTTTCAATTGTTTTAATAGAGAAATCTCTAATATATTGATCCATCCTATATATTTGCGATTAAAATAAACAATTTCTATTCTGAATCAAATGTAAAGGGTTTTTCTTATATCCTAATTGACAAAACAGTTAAAAGACAATGTAAAAACACTGGTGATTAAATTATTATTTAAAAAATAACTAAAACTAGATGGACAACTTTTAATAATATTAGTAGTCCAGGCAGTGAGGCTTAAAAAAGTTTAATACTTAATTTTCTTGGTCTACTTCGTAGAGTTTTTCCGGGTTACACGGGTTTCAGCTTGTTGTATATTTTTTTCTGCCAGTAGGGGGGGTGTTTTCAGTGAGTGTTGTAGAAATGTTGATATTTTTTATGCTTTTACCTTGGGTTATAGCTGATCCTTTGAATTTTTTGATTTGAGCGGCTGCAGTTTCAGATAGAACACTTGTTTTTATTTCAGCTTTAGTTTCGTTTCCGTGTTGCTCTTCATCTATTTCGTCAGGTTTGGTTGTTGGTGTAGGTGGGGCTGAATTATATTTTTGTGGAAGGTCGTATTCAAGCTCAGCTATTGGTTCTTCGTTATGTGTACTTTCTAACTCTTCAGCGGTGTAAGGTACTCCATCTCCGTACAGTTTGAAATTTTTTATGTATGCCGTATGTTGTTTACTCCTGGCCTTTTTAAGATGTTCAACCAGTATTCTATTAGATGCTTGATCTTCTGGTCGCAGGTCACTTGAAATAGATATTCCACTACCTTTAAGCTTTTTCAAATTTTGGAGAATTCTCTGTTTGGTCAGATAAGATACAAACTCAAGGATTACAGTACCTTTTTGCCCAATAGTAAATAAGTTATTTATATCTCTTTCTTCCAAGTCGCATCCGAAAATTTGATTCAATTTCTCAATCGTTACTGCAATCAAATTGTTTTTGTTAGCATTTATTCCGAAAATTACAATATTATTTCGTTTATTTGATCTTTCAATATATGTAATTCTATTTTCAATTTTTTGACAGCGCTCTTCAATATCTTCTATTTGTTTATTTATATTATTGTTCAGATGTTGTATATCTTTCCTTATTTCAGCGGAATTGTTCTTTATTAGTTCTTCCAATTTTACTAGCAAATCTTGATTAGTTAGTTGGTTCATATTTATATTTTCCACCTGTTCACTGGACTACGAGTTCGATATATGTACATATGCGAAGAATGTAACTATTTTATTATTATTTTTATCTTCAAAGCTTTATTCATGGAATGTTTTCATAATTTTTCTAGCATGGTTTTTTACTTAGATTATATAAACTTGAAGAATTGGGCTTAAATTTCTGTGCAGACCAATATAAATTTTTATGCTAATACTACGGTATTTACTTCATTTATCGTTTACTTTATCACAGTATCACACACACACCAACCTGTGTTCAGGATCTCCTGAACTGAGAATATGCCCATATTCTCAGTTTCAGACGTCAAGCTTACGTTTTCCCCCCTTTTGAGAACTTTGAACTCCAAACTTCCATAGTCATTTCATTTGATGGTAATGATAACAGAATTTTTCTATCAACCGATAATATGAATTGTTTTATCTGCAAGCAATCCAGACACATCGCCTCAAATTGCCCAAATCCACCACTCGACGTTATATCAAAGTCTACACCTGAAGCTACCAATACATCTACAGGAACAAGTGATTCTCCACTCCCATCAACCAGTCTCCCACCAATGAGCAAAGTTCTCTCGAACAAAGATACAACCCAATCCAACGCTGCTACATTTATTGCAGAAAAACGTTGTCATTCAGAAATCTCAAGTAACAAAGCCAGTTCTCCTGATGCTGACCCCCCTAAACCTCTCCAATATTCAGAAGAAAAAAAATAAGAAAGCAAGGTTGAGCTCCTCTGAAGAAGCTAATTTAACAGAGATAACGAAACAATGTATACAAAAAGCTAGCTGAGACCTATATCCTTCCAATAGAAAATCTTGAAGCATACTTGGAAAACAGCTTTGGTAGTCGCAATCCTTACCAGAAAGCCTTAAAGTATACAAATCACATTAAAGTCTCGTATCTCTAACCTAAATCTACTTTATCCAACTCTTACAGAGAGATCGATTAAAAACAGAATAACCCGAATAACAAGAAAATTAAAAGATCAGCTTTGATTGGATTCCAAGGAACATAAAGTGAATCAAACGAAGAGGATTATGGTTCACATCAATCACAACACTCCGCAGACTCGCAAAATTCCACAGTATCTCAGGTATCCCAAACATCGCAGAAATCCTCTTATTAATCACATAACTCCTAATATTTCATTTTCACCCTAATTCAATGGAATTGTAACGGGTTTTACCCCCGTTTAGAATCTCTACAACAACTCCTTAGTGATGACTCTCCTAACCTTATCTGTTTACAAGAAACGAATTTCCGAAATTCTCATAATCCGTGTCTCAAAAGTTACACTGGTCACCATTTTATCAGACCTAAAACCTCTCACGCGCCAGTGGTGGAACCTCAGTTTTCATTTCTAACGATATATTTCACCAAGAATATCACCTGATCACTGAATTAGAAGCTATTGCTGTAACTGTTTGGTGCCCCTACAGAATTGTCATATGTAGCTTATACATTCCTCCCAATTACGCTTTGAAAGAATCTGAGCTCAGCTATCTAATTAATCAACTTCTTTTTATATTAGTCGGTGACTTCAATGCTCATAACTAGATGTGGGGCTCTGAAAGAACCTTTGGACAAGGTAAATCTGTTGAAAATCTTCTAAACATTACAAATGCTAACATTCTCAATACCGGCAGTAACACATATTTTCATGTCCAATCTGGCTCCTTCTCATCTATCGATTTGAGTATTTGCGACCCCGGGCTAGCTTCTTCGCTAACATGGAACACCATTGACAGTTTATATGAGAGCAACCACTTTCCCATCTTAATTTCCAACAACTGACAAAAAACCACAACCTTAAACTATCAAGGAACAATTGGATGATCTTACCCACCATGATAACATAGATTAAGCTGTCAAGCAGTTCGCTTATGCAATGCTTTCCTCCGCTGAAATATGTATAGGTAAATTCTCAATCAACCCCTCGAAGAAAACAGTTCCTTGGTGGAACGACTCCTGTTACCAAGATGTGAAAAATTGCAACAGATCTCTTAACAGTAACTAGGAACTAACTGGATCGAATTAACTTCAAAACGCCAAAGCTCAAACTAGGAGAATACTTAAGTCAAGTAAAAAAGACTCGTTGTACAAATTTACCAGTACAATAACCACAGACACATCCCCAGCTCAAGATTAACAATAACATTAGTTTCATATACAATATCACCTAAGTCATTTTCAGTTCTCTTATTGTTAAAGTATTAGTATTTACATCAAAAACAATAACTTGATTGGGTTCTACAGTTATTTTCTTGGAAATATCAGTTAATACCTCAGTTGAAGGATCAATAATTATAGCTGAACAATCATCTTCATCACTATTATTGGGATCGATCACTACAAACTGCAATTCTCTTGCTTACTACAACCTGGACCAAGTTGAGCTGTTTTATTACTTTCATTACCTTGTAAAGCTAAATCCATCATTTGCTCGTTCTTGAGGATACTTTATTTGGTATCATGTTGAAATACTCAAATTGTCAAATAATATTTACTTAAAATAAATAAAACGACTATAATGTTCACACAGTCACAACACTTTAAGTCTTTAAGTTTGTTGCAAAACAAAACATAACCTAAAAAGTAAACACGAGTCAGCTGTAAATAAAAGAGTAAATGTCGTATGTACAGCCTTAGTGGTAATATTATTACGCAAAACTGCCGTATATGCTAGAGCTAAACAAAAGTGCAGTATGCGCATTGGAGTTACTGAATTTATGTTTAGTGTCTTGGACTTACGACACTTTTGCTTAGCAATGGAGGGATTTTAATGTACTTACGGCAAACTACTTCTGGATATCTAGAAAACGGTTTGAGATACGGCATTTTTGACTAGTTTATTGGATTCCTCGTGGTCTAAAACATGGATATCAATCTATAACTCAAAATCTATAATTTTGCACTTTTTCTTAGTTGGGCCCCAATTGACCATTTTACAGAGCAACTACGTTCCAGATACATCACAGGTGTTACTTGATCTATCACACAGACATCACGAGGAAAGCGCGTAAACATAACAGGGATATCAAATAATGTCCCTTATCTGTCGCAGTTGTCTCAGAGATGATTCACTTATGTGTCAACTACGTCTCAGAAGTGTTTCAGTTTTGTGTCAACTACCTTTCAGAGATATGTTTCATTTTTGTGTCAACTGCGTCTCTAAAAGGCAAAAGTTATACGGTCACGCTACACTGCCCAGCAAACACAAATGTATATGTTACATAAAAATATATAACAGGGGAGGAATTATTTTTATATAAAACGTTTATATATTTTTTATGTAGTATTTATGTAACACAATCTTTATAAATTTTGTTATATATTCTCAATATTTATATTATAAAATGTTTTATAAATTGCATATATCTAAGTTTATATGTATTCAAGATGTAAATTCTGCTACATAAATATGAAATTTTTTGTATATATATTTATTACGTAGAATTTGTTACATAAAATATTTTATATATTTCATATGTATTTCTTACCAACCTCGTCTAGTGTCTTTCTAAAGAAAAAGAAGAAAGCTCTTCAATATTATAACCTTTAAATTGTCACGAGTCGATCTGCCCACATACCTGCAAGTATAATAACGTTGTAAAAGGTTTTTCTTTAGTTTTGTCTGTGTGTTTTATTTTAGTTTTGTTTGTAGTAGAATGGAGAACACATCATGTAAGTGTTATTATTATTATTTTCAACAGGCAAGGGGCATCGCCGATGAAGCCGTTCAATGTCGTTTACAACAGATTATTTAACAAACGTATTGAAAATGTTAACTATATTAAAATATACAATGAATTAAACAATTACAAATCACATTATACCTCACTAAAGTACATTTCAAGATAATATTTTCGTTTTAACTTACAACTTAGACATGATTTAGCAATAATTCCCAGTCGTTAATCCGAAACAAATACCGCCGCCCAGGTATGCACTTAGGGCTCAAGTAGATTTTGTAATAATATCAAATAAAATACACATCTTTAATCCTCTGACCACAGGTAGTAAGTCAAGACAAAATTGTTGAAATGGATTAATTAACACTTATCTGTTGAAAGTTATCTATATTCCAATGCTTAGATTAATATATATTATGAATTTCAGGCAAAATAACTGTTTAAAACAAAAACATTGAAAGACTTTTGTGATTTATCAATAAGACAAAAACGATACGTAGTACAATCTAACAATGATGGTGAACCAGAAATACATAATTTAGAGACATCTCACTCATGGTTAGGACATAGAAATAACTACAAAATCAGGAATATAAAAACAAATAAGTTATTTCAAGGTATTGTTACTATATGATTTATTTATTTAATATATACACCTACATTTTTAGAAACGTTGCTGAAACAGTTTAATATGACATGCACTGATTTTGATCAAATCACCTTGGTGTGGATAAGGCTAAGTAAAGAGACTCCAGAGGGAAAAGAAGGGTGAAACTATAACCCTTCAAAACAATGGATAATATCCCTTAATATTGCCAACTCGCTTACAAGTGGACCTCGAAAAGTCTTCTAAGAGAATATTTTCCATGGTTAATTATTGTTTTGTTTTCGAATATTCATTTGTTTTGCATTATTTTTATATTTTATTATCATTTAGTATTTGAATATTTTTAGTTTTGCAATCGTTTTTGTCATTAGGTGTTTTGTTTTTAGTTTCTCTTTTTTATGTTATTAAAATAAATGTACTTATATGCATCTATTTGCTGTTTTTTTTAGTAACTAAGTATCAGCTACTAAATTCCAAAGATAGATAAATACCATTTACCTACAATATATAAATATTACATTGTATTAAGTTGCTTTAAGTTTGAAATATTCATTAGGTAGGTATTGAATAATATAGTAACAATAGTTCCTTAATCTTTTGGACATCAACACTTCTAAAAATATTGTATTTCATTTCATCTATGAAAAATGATGTTTCAACAGATTTTTTTGAATTTATTATAAATTAAGAATTTCACTGACTTTTTTCATAGATCCAATGAAATAAAATATTTTAGGTAAGGGGTGAGGCAAAAGAAAAATTAGGTAACTTTTGTTACATCTATATTATGTAATATTTAATACATAAATATTCTCTAGATATTATCTCATTTTTACATATATCTTACATAGTAATTTGGAAATATTTGAGATATAATTTATAATATGTATTTCTTATATCATTATTGTTCTCTAGCTGTGCCGGCCTTTGTCAGTATTTAATACATAAATATGATCTAGTTGTGACTTCAGATTTATATAACTGTGACTTTTATATTTCAAAAAATATGTAACATATACGTATTCAATATGTTTTTGTGTTTGCTGGGTGAAAAACATATTAACAATAAAACTGCTTCTTAAACTTCAAATTACTGTATTTATTAATATATTTTTATATAAAAATATAATAATAAAAAAAATATTTTTCCTTTGTTCGTGGTTTTCCTCCTATTGTTCTCGTTGCTTCCCTTGACGGACCCAATCTGCGGAAATTTTTTCGAATTCCTTCTCTGAATATGTGAGACCATTGTTTAGCGCATCTGAAAGAATATACTCATTAATAATTCAGTATGATTGAGGTTTTTTTACAAAAAACCCTCATAATATTCAAATTTTTCGTATGAATTTAGAAACACCCTCTATGTACAGACATGTCATAGCAGTCTATTGCCTGCAATTGGGAGATAGTGAATGTGATAAGTAAAGTAATTTTATTAATAGTAATTTTCGTCCGAAAGCTACATAAGTACTATATGTACTTAAAAGCTACAAAAGTGATTTTGAAAGTGTAAATTTTTTGACAAAACTAAAAGGTGGCCTCTATTTTTTTCTTTTAGGGTTAGGCTCTTAAAATACAGGACCTAAAATGAAGCAATAAATAATAACTTACAGTAATCAAAATTGTTGAGATAGTGCAGTCAAATTTACACTTTTTACAACAAGCCTATGCATTAATCATAACGACTATTGTAAAGCAGCACTGTATGCTCAATCAACTAAAATTGAGATATTCTGAACTAGTCTTAAATATAAGCATACACATTTTGTAATTAATTAAATCAATATCTAACAAATTCAGTAAAACAATGATAACATTACAGTTTAAATTATTTATATATATTTTTCATGGTAACTCACTACTTTACTTACTTACTATAGGCCTACAAGTCCCTATCTATCCTGCCATGCATCAACCTCGTTTAAAGCATCCATGTTCTAAATGGGAAATTTTGACAGTATGTTTTGGAAATCTTCACGTCGAAGATTTAAATTAGTATTGCCTTTAGTATTGTTAGGATTAGATGATTGCATTTCTAGAAGGATTTCCTCCAAAATTCTATTTGTCTTGACAAATTCTTCTACAAAACAAGAATGTTTTCAATTTTATTATACCTACTGTATTCACGGTGTGACATAAACATATTAATGTGTAAATGAATTATTCTGAATACCTATTTCAGTTCCAAAAATATTTTATTAAAAAAATTGACGATAAAAGAAATTAAAAAAAGTCACTTTCAATAGATGTTGCCATGTTATTGATAATCTAATCAGGAAACGAACAGTATAAATTGTGTGTAAAGTGTAAATTATTTACCGTTTTTCAATTCTGTAAATCTAACAAATGAGGCATTTAGAAATGTGAAGACATAAAGCAGTGGCTGAATGCCAAGAGATCAAAATTTTTGCTAACATAGGTGGGTCAAGTAATTCATAAACAAAAAATTGCCTGTTGCAATAGGAGCAGATAATTCATTGCACACTACGCCGATGTCGTCTTTTAGATATTAACTTGAATGAATACTTATCTGTTATCTGATTTGTTTCTTTTTTATTTTCATACTTACACAAAAAATGAGAACTAATGCACTATTTAGCAGCTATCTTTTTACTTTTATAAACACACAAAAAACAGAAATCTCTTCATTGTTTCAAGCTAGCATTGCGTTGCTGACATAACCTCGAAATTCTTTTCCTTTTTCTACTAAGTAATCAAATTTGGAACTGGTCTCTGTATATGAAACGTAACAACTATAAATCTAAACCACATAATAAGACTCTCTATTCACACTCAATAAGAAATATCGCTATAAGGTTAAAAATCTATTTCGATGTTATGTAGAATTAATACGTAACTTCTGCAAAGTATTTACATAGTATCTATACCAGTGGTTCCCAAACTGGGGGGCGCGCCCCCCTAGGGGCCGTGGAGAAAGTCCAGGGGGGGCGTGACACCCATATGAAATAAATAAAAAAAATTACAAAAAATAATTTCCTCATATTTTTGAAATAAAGTCTTTCTAAGTTTTCAAAATTGTTTTTGTAATGTTTCAATTTCCACGTTTTTTTTACCAATTTCCACGCTTCCACATAAAGAATATTCACTTGACATAATGGTCAAGTGTTTGTAAAAAATTAAAGCCATTGTTTAAAATAAAACAGATCAAAAATCCTTTGTTTAAAAAACAATTAATTTGCAAATTAGAGAACAGTGTTGCCGAACTCAAACCGCCCATTTCAAAGAACGTAAATTCCCCCATTACAAAAGGCGTAAATTTCCCCGTTGCAAAGTTGTAAACTTTCTCAAAGAAGGCTACAGTTTTAAAAACTACAAAACACACAAGAGTTCAATATTCTCAAAACCGTCCCCCTCCATAGCAGTTACTGTCAGGCGCAACGGGTGTGTGTACCGATACCTCCTAACTTGTCAGAGTAGTTTTACAAACTATCAATCGATCCGTTCAACATGGACATACAGTTGCTGCCAGAAGAGTTGCAAGAGGAGGGAATAGAAATAAAAAATGACTCTGCTGCAAGATACGATTTTGACAAAATGGACAAGCCCTCATTTTGGTTAAAGTACTTAAAAGTTTACCCCAGTGTTTCAGAGAAAGCTGTTCGGATGTACTTGCCTTTTTCAACAACATACATGTGCGAAAAAGCGTTTTCAACTCTTGTGGCGATCAAAACCAAGTACCGCAACAAACTTGATGTCGAAAGTGACCTACGCTGTGCTTTGTCTGAAACTCAGCCCAGGATCTGTCAACTTATCCAGAACATGCAAGCGCACCCATCTCACTAAATTACATTTTATGTTTTGTTTTTGTAAGTAGGTAGGCCTATTGTTTCACGTCCCTTAAATTGAAAATGTATCTGTGTTACAATGTTAAATTTTGTATCAGTAATTATATTCGTTTTTCATGTAATACTTGTTTTAATTTTCAACATACATACAATTATTGAATCTTTCCATTCTGCGTTACCGCATTCAACAGTGATCGAAAAATCTACCTACTCACCGTATCAAGTAGGCACATACTTGTACAAGTAGGAGTTGGTATGTACGGCACCGTGGAAATAGGGTATTGCAAAATGGAAAGCTGATATGTGTAGGGGGCGTGGGGGTCTCCAAATAAACAGAGGGGGGCGTGGTACAAAAAAAGTTTGGGAACCCCTGATCTATACGTTTGCAATAAATAAGGAACATGTTTTGTATTAGAAACGTAACGGAGTCATAGAATGCACTATATAGTATTACTCCCTTTTCTATCTTCAAATACTATATCACAGCGACATAGATGGTCACTTGGGGCAGTATAGACACAAGGAGTTCGACCAAATTGTAAAACAATTGAATGAAACAAAATGTCGCTTCTGTTACGAGGAAGTCGAAAAATCTAGGGCGTCATATTTGTATACGCGGGACAAAGTTATTAAAATTAATCACAACAAATGAGTAATGCGTGAAGCAAGGAATCATATACCTCTCCAGACCAACACTAAGGTAGTGGAAAATGCCATAACATCGGCCCTACTATTTATTGTTTCTCACCACCTTTGTACATATATAATAAACAATTGTTAATAAAGATATTTTTAATCGTAATCCCACGGACTTCAAATAAGTCTCGCAGGGTGTGGACTGTACAGTGAACTCTAGCAAGGTATGAGCCGGCAATAGATACATCAGGGTGGCCGTGGAAGGCGTTATTTCTAACCCATTCATCTGTAACCTTAAAGGTGCATTTATAAAAACTCTGTTGTTCGTTATTCCCGCTGCTCGAAAATAAAACATTGATATCACATCCCAGAAAACCAAAACACGTTTTTTAAACGTCGAAAATACGTCAGGTTCGTTACGAAAACACGCCAATAATTGACGTTTTTTCGACGCCAAATTCACGTGAATTTGTCTCATCGAATAAACTTCAACTTCATCACGTACGTCACCTTCATCACGTACTTTGTACGTCATCTTCATCACGTACTTTGTACACAATCTTTATCACGTTCTGTTTACGTCATCTATATCACGTATGTATATGATACGTTTTGTTCATCATATTTCTTTGACGTCATGGTAGTGACCCCTCAATGTAATCTCTAATTACAGTAGTATAAATAAAACTCTTGTGGTACTTTCAAACTTGTAACAATTTTTTTTTATTTAAACAGAATTACCTATATAATACTGTTACACTTACATTTATTACATGATTCTGCCTGATCTCCTAAATATGGTATACCTATATCCACTGTTAGCTGCGATCCACTACTTGGATCTAAAAATTCCCATCTTTTAGATAAACATAAATTACAATAAGACAATATATGCAAAGCAATCATTCGTATGAATACCTTGTTTGGATATCCGTTTATAATTTATTTTTAGCGGACGTTCGTGTTGACCACTTTGACTTGGAGTGTTATCAGAATCATCAGAATGACAAAAACTGTTTGGGCGAATCCTTTTTCTGACGATATTTTCATCCCAGAAGAGTCCAAATTGGATATTTCCGCTGCTTTTCTTTCTTTTTGTTGAGCTTTATGAAGGGTATCTAAAATTAGAACGTGGAAACATTGGACTAATACGATTATAAAATTTCAAAGATATAAAATCCTACAGCCCAGTTTATAGTAAGATATACTATAGTTTCTGGAACTAATTTTGAAGTGTATGGATTATATATTAAACTTACCCGTTTTATACAAACACCTTTTGACGGGATATAATGCCCACGTTGAAGTAACCTCTTAGTTTCTTCCATATCACTGTTTCTACCTAACGGGCGGTTATATTGCAACTTAGATGCATATGGAGGCCAATACAATTGAGACAGCTCGGGAGTAAACCATTTATCTAGCAATGTACTTACACTACCATCGCTAAACTCCACTATTATATATGGTAACATTTGTGATGCCATTTCTGTGGGTGATATATATGATATGATGACATGCCAAAGGTATAGATATATAAATAAATATATAATAAATGTATCATGCAATCAGTCACTGTCACCATCTTTGTTCTCGGAAAGTGATATGGCAGTGCGCATGCATGCTAAATCTTGTAGAAATTCGTACCTGCGCATTGAACCAGTCCTGCGATCGCCATCTAAGCATGTATTGGAAATATTTATCTATGGGTCGAATAGCGCATTGGAACGTAGTCTGCTGGCAATTCAGGTGTCCCTGGATCGGTTCTACGCTCTATCAGAATTTTTTTTTCTAAGCTTTATGTTCTTTTCCAAACTCTCAATCCGACTTTAGTAAAAATAACAATTTGTAAAGGGTTATCATATTTTTTCAATACCGTATACCTTCGCGAAGCTCGCTATCGGCAAGATGGCCGTATAGGTAGACGTTTTGTCACAGAGTAGTTTTATAAAATAAAATAATAAACATTTCCAGCCTGATATCCAGTAGGTATATCTACGTTTGCATAATTTTATTAACTTTGGAATGAGATGTACAAAATTTCCTTAAACTTCTAATCAAAACGATGATTATTAACATTATTCGACGTCTCTTATACGTCACTTTAATCACGTAATTAAAAACTCGTCGAAAAAACGTGATATCCATACCGTCATAAAATTCGACCAAAAAGTTACGTTTATTCGACGTCATCTGGGATACATGTGTTTATAAACTGTTGTTGTTGTGTTGTTCGTCGTTGCTCTCAAATAACCAAATTTTATATCTTGTTATTCGCGATTCGCAGTTCCACCAATGAAAACTGAAATTGGTCCCACGGGACTTGATTTCTACCAATCATTCTAAAGTCAAAAGTGGCACTAATGTTTTTACAGTCAGTAAAGAGTGGCGCTACATTCAAATAAGCTACTGTTTATTGATGCACTTCGGCAGCATGAAATGACGTCACCGTTGTAACCAATCAAATTTCAGGAACGCCAACAACGAAAAACCGATATCAATTAGTCGACTCAGGAACAACTGTGAATAACGAATCGCCAGCAACTTGGAAAAGACTGCAAGCAACGAACAACGGGAACAACAGAGTTTATAAATCCAGCTTTAACCTTAAGTGATGTGCCTCCAAACAATTATAACAATCAAGCAAAAAGAGGGAGGACACAGCTTTTTTTTAAAAAACCTATCCATTTTTATGTTTGGATTAATTTGTAAATTGACAATAAAATGTTTCATCTTTTCTTTAAACGTCTTTGAGATACTTACGTAGTTGCTACCATCTATTTCGAATATAACATAACCTAAAAACAGTGAAATAAAAGACTGGTCCGTAATTTAAAATATTTTATTTCCGAAATAAAATCGCAAATAACTAAAAAAAACAAATTTATTAAACGTACAAATAGTGCAACACGACTTTGAAATACACTAAAAAAAAATTATCTCAACTATAAAAAATATAAACAAGGAGTTTCGACACTTTGTTTAAAGTAATAATGAAGAAGTTACTTACTATGATTTATGAGTGTTTGAAAAAAGAAACACTATTGCCGCTTCATTTTTATTTCAGACAAAGTATTATAAAATAATATTCATATTAGTTTTTTTTTAAATATCCAATAAACTCTATTTAAACTAACCTTTTCGAGTCTTTGCGGACGATTACATCTATAGAACAGCACTTTTTATACAAAAAAAATCTTATGAGCTAATATATACAAGAAAAACGGTTACTTACAAAAAGATCGGGAACAGGCAACCCCACAAATTTAGCAAAGAGATTCAAGAATAACTAAAGAACAATATTGTGTAATGGTAAAACTTTAACCAATTTCATGCAAAATGAACATGAATTAAAGAAACATTATTAGTAATTCAATAGTATTAATAGATATGTAAAAAGTGTGTTAATTTTTTGGCTACCATGCTTTATAAAAAGTACTAAACATTTAGAAATAAACCGTAGCTCTCTTGGTACTGATAAATGTAGTTAGTAATAGCAAACATTCTTTGGTAGAATTCTTTTTAGGGCTTCAAACTCTCCTGTTAAAGAAAGCTCGTTAAATAAGCTAAACAAACGAAATGTCATTATTCCTAGTCATATAAGCCGTTTAACATAACGTAATATTTATGGCGTGTCCATACAATTCGATTTTGTTTCCCGACGATCACCATGGAAGGGATAGGATATAAACGGCTAAAGTAACCCCAAACATACTTTCACAAAACTTGTTGAAGCTTTTACATTATAGTTACTTTGTTGATATACTCTAAGCTCTACTTAGATAGGTGGATTATAAAATAATATAAAAAATGTCAGATTGATATATAATTGATTGATGTCAAAAACGATTTTTTGATAAAAGCATTTTTCTAAAAGTTACTACAGTTTTTCCTTAGTAAAGTTAATAAATTAAAATAAACAGTCAGGTTCACGGTAAATAACTAACAGAAATGCGCATCTGTTAGAAATAATTTATTTGATTTTTTTTTGTTCCTGTTGTAAAGAGCATTCTTGAAGGACAAAAATGGAAACGACGAAAGTTCAAATAGGCTTCCTGAACGATAAAGTAAATTGGAATACATGGAAATATAACTTGTGTGTTCTACTACGAGGAATACCAGGTGCAACTGATGTTATAGAAGGTAAATTGCTCAGACCAGTTCCTGTATCTTCTACAGAATCTACAGAAGAACGAATGGAGTATGATAATAAGGTTGAGTATTTTACTAAAGCAGATACTAGTGCATTACTGGTACCCACAACTAATATGACTGAAGAAACTCTTCAAAAAGTGATGAGATTTACTACAGCAAGAAATTTTGGTTAGAACGTCACAGATTGTTTGATGGGAAAACTGAAGATAAAACTTATGAGTTCTGTACTGAGTTTTTCAGTTATAAACGACAAGCAGGTGATGACATTGCAATACATAGTTCAAAGCTGAAAAACCTTTGGCAAGAACTTCAACAAAAAATCACCAAAGACAAGTTAGTTCTTATGAATAATTGTTCTTGTGATTTACCTGAAGTACTGTTAATATGTAAAATACTTGATACACTGCCAGAAGAATATTTTTCATTCAACTCTAGCTGGATGCTAATGTCGAAATCAGATAGAACAGTAGACAATCTTACCAACCAGCTATGTGCCTATGAAAAAGCATTATCAAATAAAACGGAAAATAGACATGAAGAGACTTTAAATACAGAAAAAAATTCAGACAGACGTAATTTCGAGAAGAAGAAATATAGAGTATGGCACTATTGCAAGAAAGTGGGTCATAAAATTCGTCAATATGTCAAGTGGAAAGCCGATGGAAGACCTCCAAAGCATACAGTTAACAATAATAGTAATAAATTTGAATAGAGAAAGGCAAATGTAACACTATTAGCCCTTAATGAAGACATTTCAAATGTAGACTGTGATCAAAATAGTTGGTTTGTAGATAATGGAATAACTAATCATATCTTCAATAGAAACGATCTTTTCCAGACATTTGAGCACTTCAATAAAACATACACAGTAACAACCGCAAATGGAGTATCCATTGAAGCTATTGGCAAACGTTCTATATAATAGAAGCTTTTGTATATAGTAAAAAGTATTTTATTGAATTAGCTAATGTGTGGTATGTTCCTGGTATAAAGAAAATGTTTTTTCTGTATTAGCTGCACAAGACAAAAATCCACATAGTGAATTTCATTCGAGAGTAGAAGAATGTACTCTAGTAATTGATGGAGAAATCAAGTTAATAGGCCAGAGACATCGATACGGAATTTTGTACAAACTAGCTATTCAAAATGTTATCCCTGAAAAAACTATGTTGGATGTGAATACGGTTTCGAATAGTAGTTTGTTACAGTTATACCATGAAAGGTTTGGACATCAAAATAAAAGACACGTGAAATCTATCATTGAAAAAGTTTTAGATATAAAAGTTCCATTAGATAGTGAAATATGCGAAGGCTGTATTTACGGAAAATCACATAGATTGAAATTTGGAACTAGAGAACGTGCCAAAGCTCCTGGAGAGCTCATTCACTCGGATGTATGAGGATCTTTCAAAACCTCAAGCTCAGGAAATCACTATTTTGTACTTTTCAAATACGATTTTAGTAAATTCAGATATGTTTATTTTATGAAAGAAAAATCTGAAGTTGCAGATAAACTAAAAATCCTGTTGAATGAATCGAAAATTGCGGGACACGTAATGAAAGAGCTATTTTCAGACAATGGGCGTGAATTTACCAGCAGCATTTTTCAACAAATTTTACAAAAGAATGGAATCAAGCATAAATTGATCAACCCATACACACCAGAGCAAAATGGGTGTTCAGAAAGAGATAATCGAACTATTGTTGAAACTGCAAGATCAATCATGTATGCAAGAAATAATTTACCGCAAATTTTATGGACTGAGATGATAAATACTGCTGCATATATTTTGAATAGAACAGGTATATCTGGTGTAAATGAAAAATCTCCCTATGAAGTTTGGACAGGGAAAATACCTAACATCAAGCATTTGAGAGTTATAGGGTGTACGTGTTATGTACATATTCCCGAACATCGAGAGAAAATGGACAGAAAAGCAGTAAAAGGAGTTTTAATACTAATCTTACATTACAGCCTTTTTGCAGCAACTTTATTGCAGGCAATATAAATTGCATGCAAAATTAAAAACTGGTCTTTTACATTTGAGCCTATTTGTTGCAAATTTCCAAGATTTTTTTGACAATTGACATTATTATCACATTAATTTTACGGTTGGAATGTAAAAACAAATTTAAACCTACAAAAAGATAGAAATTGGCTTTGAAAATTAATACAGAAAAGACAAAAAATTTACTTCTGGCAATCACTACAAATACTGTTCTTGCTACTTATGTAAAAAGGCGCATTGAAAACAGGAGAAATAGATCTTGTTGAAACAAACCATGGTTAAATAAAACAATGGTAAACTTAAAATCACAAACGAATTCAAAGATGGTAATGACTTGAAAATCTTTAAAAACTACCTGGAGAATGGATGAGCCTACATTTGATAAAAATTGGGCATCGAATCACTGACCTATAAATAGGTCAGTGCATCGAATAAAGAAAACTGATATTCGGCCATTGCACAGAACGACCAACACAATAATTATGTTATCATAATCTAAAATCACTAAAAATACGTAGAATTGCGCGAAAATTGAAAATTAGAAACATTTCTATATTTTTCAAGCCTGAAAGTTGCAGTGAAAATGGGCCGAAAGCATGCGCAATTATTATTCAAATTGCTAGCAATTTCTTTAAAAAGGCTGTAATGTAAGATTAGTTTTACTGTATGGTGTAAAGAAAAACAACAACTCATAAGATCCAGAGATATTATCTTCGAGGAACAACCTTTAACTAGATGGACTGAATTTTCACCCGTTGTAGATAAGAAAAGTACTGCTACTGAAGATGAAAGGAGTTTAGATAGATCTAAAGACGATATTCTACCAGAAAATCAGGAAATAAACTAAGAAGATTTAGAAGATAGATTTGAAGAAGAGCCAAAATTAGTAGAGAATATATTAAAAAAAACATAGAGAAATACAATTACCTAAGAAGTTTGAAGACTTTGTAATGGAGGTATATACGACACTTGTAGAACTTAAAAAGAACCACAGACTTACCAAGAAGCTATTGATAGTAATTATAAAGACATGTGGCTGGAAGCCATGAATAAAGAAATAGCATCTTTGAAAGAAAATGAAACATGAATTCTACAAGATTTATCACCCAGGAAGAAAGCAATTTCGTATAAGTGGGTTTACAAAATTAAAACTAATCTGGATGGCTCTATAGATAAATTCAAAGCTAGATTGGTAGTCAAGGGATTTTCACAAATATATGGTGAATCTTATGAAGAAACTTTTAGTTCTGTTGCTAAATCTGGAACACTAAGAGCCTTGTTGAGTATAGCTGCTAGTGCGAAAATGAATTTAAGCCAATTTGATGTCTCTACTGGATTTCTTTATGGATATCTGGAGGAAGAAGTATATATGAAACAACCGAAGGGGTATCAAGATGGTACTAGTAAAGTTTGCTGTCTCAAACGTAGCTTGTATGGACTTAAGCAAGCTCCGAGATTCTGGAATAAAAGATTCGTAGATTTTCTTATAAACCAAAATTTTAAGGCAAGTGATGCAGATCCATGCTTGTTTATCAAGAAACAAGAACATGATATGATTCTATTGGCACTTTATGTTGACGATGGACTTTTAGCCACAAGTAACGAAATGCTGGAAAATGAATTTATGAATAATTTGGAACAAGAGTTTAAAATTACTGCAAAACCAGCGACCTATTTTTTGGGCTTGGAAATTGACACCAGTAATGTCGGTTCTGTAACAGTGAGTCAGGCAGCTTATACAAGAAGAATCTTGGAACATTTTGGAATGCAAAATTGTAAGGATATGACTACACCAATTATTAAAAGTGACCAATCAGGGAATGAAACTGGAAAAGTAGAAGAAAGTGTCCCTTATAGGCAAGCTAATGTATCTCATGGTAGGAACAAGACCAGATATTGCGTATGCAGTAGGAGTGGCCTCAAGAACATTAGAAAATCCATCTCATGATGTGAAACGTATTTTTAGATATCTCAAAAATACTATCGATATTGGAATTATCTATGTCTGGTAACAAATTGAAACAACTTCAAGGGTTTAGTAATGCTGACTATGGAGGAGATCCTACAACCAGAAGATCAACTACAGGTGTTATTTGTAAATATGCTGGAGGTACAATCTCCTGGCTTAGTCAAACACAGTCATCAGTAGCACTCTCAACAACAGAAGCAGAAATAGTTGCTGCAAGTGAAGGAGCCAGAGAACTGATATGGTTAAAAAGACTTTATCAGGAAATGGTTTAAAAAATGTTCCTACACAATCAGTTGATAATGAAGCTGCTTTTAAGTTAGCCAAGAACCCAGAATATCACCGAAGAACGAAACATATTGAAATCAGGCGTTTCTTTGTAAGAGAATTGGTAACTGAAGGATGTATTGATATAGAACCAACTCGCAGATATATTGACGAAGTCATTATTCAAGCCAAGAATGGATTATATTTTGAAAAATATTGGACTAGTGAATATCAAAAGTACTTAATTAGGGAAGGTGTTGAAGCTTTTACATTATAGTTACTTTGTTGATATACTCTAAGCTCTACGTAGATAGGTGGATTATAAAATAATATAAAAAATGTCAGATTGATATATAATTGATTGATGTCAAAAACGATTTTTTGATGAAAGCATTTTTCTAAAAG
The DNA here is from genome assembly GCA_963921935.1 of Galeruca laticollis. Taxonomy (NCBI): domain Eukaryota; kingdom Metazoa; phylum Arthropoda; class Insecta; order Coleoptera; family Chrysomelidae; genus Galeruca; species Galeruca laticollis. Next base: position 4,586,547 of record OY998179.1, read on the forward strand.
TTACTACAGTTTTTCCTTAGTAAAGTTAATAAATTAAAATAAACAGTCTGGTTCACGGTTAATCACTTTAACAAAACTAACCACACGGCCCCCAGTTTCTAGCAGCTGGAATTCCACTAACCAAGGTAGCGATCAGAAATGAGTGATAACAGAGGTTGCTAAGAATCAATGAAAGACACCGGACTACAATCGATGAAGACAATGGCAAATTGCTTCAGTAAATGTAAGGAATATTGTATCCCAACAAGATTATTCGAGCTCAAAGAAGAAGTTGAGAAAATAAAACGAGGTATAGTTGGACTGAGTGAAATTAGAAGTACTACTGATAGTTTAGACATGTAGGACAAACAGATATGTCCGAACGCTGGACATTATAAAGAAAACATTATAGAGATCAAAAGTATAAGTACAAAAGTTATCTATCTCATCTTGAGGTTAAATATATATCGTCGCCTGAGAATTAGTTTTAATTTTAACGATATGCACATGAAATTTTTTATAATTATTAGACCCGTCTATATCCACGATTAACTTTAAGATTTCTGCTACTATTTAGATATTTCAAGTCATATTTTATTCCAAATCCGTATTTCCTTCATTTATTAGGAGAATTATTATGTCCTACATACATTCTACGGATATAGAATAACATTATATTATAGTTAAATAAAACTGGTGTGAAAAATTATATTGTTCTATATCCACTGCCTATTAGAAGTCTTAATGCGGACCTGTCTGGCGGTATGAAATTGTTTCGTACTGATAGTCGTCAAAAAGTGCTCGTGAAACCTGGTTGTGTTTACCTTGTCTATCCGGTTGTGATTCTATATCATGAAATAAAAATTATAATACAGGTTGTATCGAAAGAAATTTGTAACCGGCTTATAATTTTTTTTTGTTTCCAGAAGTACGAGTAGCAAATCCTCGCCTCCACCGAAAAAGCCGCCTAAAAAAATGATTTTCTTTCCTCTAATTATGATATTATATTATTTTTCTCTTGTTTCAGTGCTTTGTGGGAAATTGTAAACTCTGATGATGAAATCACGGAAAATTGCGGTGAAGAAAAACGGATCGGCATTGATTGGAAAAGAACAGCAGAATCGAACGGAAATGTTGAGATATTACAAGTAATTGACCTCAAGAATCTAGAAATATTGGCACGGAAAGAAAATGTAACACGTCTTAGAATTTTAGAAAATAACAACGTTTCTACGGAAAACAAAGAAGTCGATATCGAGGGAACTTAAAACGTTTACACTAACAGAGGAGAAGAAAATGGAAATGGCTAGACTATTATTTCCCCCAAAGAAAACATGACCTTTTCTCTATGCTCTCCATCTTTAACAAACAAATCACAACAAAAATGGACATGGATTAGCCCTGATGGGAATACAAAAATCGAAATAGATTTTACTATCTCTAACAAAACAGATATAATTCATGTGACAGCACTAAACAGCTTCTCTATAGGTAGAGACCACAGAATGGTAAGATCAAAAATATCTACTAATAGAAAACGGAGGACGACGATAAGGATGACAAAAAGAAAGAAAGGGTACCCTCCCAACATCCCAGAAACCTTCCAACGTGACATTCAAACACTGAAATTAGCAGGAAACTACAATAATTTGTAAATCACCAGACATTGATGAGTCAAACCACAATTATGTGAATTCTATAAAACAATCAGAGCAAATAAACACTAAAACATGCCATAAAGAGGAAAAACAGCAACATAAACAAAAATATGATGAAAAGAAAATTGCAAGATAAATATATAGTGTAAATCTTCCATAACTGAGACAACTTAACAAAGATATAAGCAAAGCGATTCGCAACAATATCTGAAGATCGAATTATTGCCAAAACAATAGAAAAAAAACAGATCCAACAGTGGACTGATTGATGATTGGAATAAAATCTTGAAATAATCAAAGAACAAAGTGGTCCAGGGAACGGCTTTTGAAGAGATCTGGATGTTTGATTTTATTAAACGAGCTCGTAGCGAACCTGATGATTGGTGCCGTAATCTGCACATTCAACTTGCAACAAACAAGGAAAATTACGAATTTTCCCAAATATTGGAGAGAGCATTGATGAAGATCAAACACAACTACTAATCTAAAATTGAACAATAAGTTGTTTACGTTGATCTACACCATTTTATAGTGTTTAGTATACGTTCCATTCTTTATGTTTTAAAATTTTCATTTGTGACACGGTGGAACAAATACTGACTACTATGTAAACAGTACCTGAAAATGAAGAAATTTATCAAATGGTTACGGAAAAGAGGAATAGATTGGATGTGGATAATTATCAAAGAAGAATGGGAACATTTATCTATAAAAATGAGGAAAAACAGGAATTTTGTAAAAAAGACTGAGATACTGGGTAGAACCAAAACTAGAAAAACAAGCAGCTTTTAAACCAGAAAAACAAGCCAGTGATAATATATACATAATAAGGAATTTAATAGAAAGAGCAATAGAGAAAGGAGAAGAACTGTTCCTGGTATTTATTGATTTCAAATCCGCCTTTGACACAATGTTCGAGAAAAATACGGACAATACTAAAGGAAATGAAAATACCTAGAGGGTATAAATATAATTGACAATTGTTTCGATATTTAATAACGAAAGAATTGTCAATTATCTTAGAATTTTTAAAATATTTTCAATATATTGTGGAATTAACTAGAAACAGTGTTTCATTTAAAACAGTAAAACAGTTTCTTTTAGTGATAAAAGTGGAATATTCCTCAATGTAAATATCAACACGAAAAATGCCAGATATTAGAGTGACAAACAGCTGGATCTATAGGTAGTGCAGTTCAACAAAAATTTCAATAGATTATCTCAAAAAATTGCTCGATCCCATATCGTTTGAATTAGGATATTTTCATTAATTACAGCATTATCTTAGGTAATAATAAATATGACAAGATATAATTGATAATGTAGCAAAAACGAAGACACATAGCATAAAAGGACTAAGAAAATATAGAAACAAAAGTGAAAACGAGAAACTGTAAACTTATTCATAAATGAAATATTATTTGTTAATTTAGGTTATGTTGTTGCCGGATTCCCGATCTGTAATAGTGGCAATCAAACACTTCCTTCGAATATCAGTCTGCCCGGAAGAATTCCTGCCGGGGGGGTTTTCATACGAGGTTTTAAAAACCCCATGTAATTACCTCTCTATATAGCTCAGAAACGAACATCGTTTTAGATGCTCCATTGTTAGAGTGGAGAAGCCGCTGAGGTACGAACATTAATCATGAGATCAAACGAGCTCAGAAATTGTAGATTTTGGGAACTAGCTCAGAAATCGTAAATTTTGCGAACGATCTCAAAAATAATTAATTCTGTTAACGATCTCAAAAATAATGAATTTTACGAACGAGCTCATAAATCATGAACGTTGTGAACGAGCACAGAAATAATGAATTTTACTTTTTAACGGGCCAAGAAATCACAAATTTTGCACTCAAATCATGAATTTTGTGAACGAGTTCAGAATGATAAATTTTGCGAACCAGCTCAGAAATTATAAATTTTGCGAACAAGTTTAGAAATAATGGATTTTACCAACGAACTAAGAAATCGTGAATTTTGCGAACGAGCTCAGAAATCAAGACTTTTGCGACGAGCTCAGAAATAATAAATTTTGTTTTTTAACGAGCCACGAAATTACAAATTTGACGAAGGAGCTCAAAAATCATAAATTTTGCGAACGATCTCAGAAATAATGAATTTTACGGACGAGCTCAGAAATCATGAATTTTACGAACGAGCTCAGAAATAATGAATTTACGAACGAACTAAGAAATCATGAATTTTACAAACGAGCTCATAAATCATGAATTTTACGAACGAGCTCATAAATCATGAATTTTACGAACGAGCACAGAAATAATAAATTTTGCGAACCAACTCAGAAATTATAAATTTTGCGAACGAACTCAGAAATAATTAATTTTGTTAACGATCTTAGACATAATGAATTTTAAGAACCTCAGGAATAATGTATTTTACGAACAAGCTGAGAAATAATAAATTTCGCGAATGAGTTCAGAAATCAAGATTTTTTTAACGAGCTAAGAAATCACATAATTTGAGTGCCAGCTCAGAAATCATAAATTTTGCGAACGAGCTCAGAAATAATGGAATTTGCTAACGAGCTCAGAAATCTTGAAGTTTTTTCATTTAATTTGTGGGAATATGATCGAATCCCTTTGAAAATAGTATTAAAATGTGAATGTGAAAAATATGTTTCCAATAATTTGTTATTTTAAAATGTGAGTAATGGAAAACAAATTTAACGCAGAAACAGCCTATTTTGGTCAGAAATCACTTATACGTGTATTTGCCACACATTTTTCATGAAAACCACCATTAAACAGATATTGTTCAGAAATTACAAATTTTGTGTTGAACTATTCTCAGAAATAACAAACAATTCGCTTACACTAATTCAGTTGTTTTTCAACAAAAATTATCATAAAAGCCATGATTGAATAGATGTTTCTCAGAAATCACAAATTGTGTATCAAACTATACTCAAAAATGAGAAAACGGTTAGTTTACACTAGATTATTCAGTATAATTGAGTGGTTTTTTCGAATACCTTTGAAGATAGTTTTAAAATGTGAATCTTCTGAAAATCCCAATTTTTTCCCAAAAAATAACAAATTTCTGATAATTCGTTCTTATTATTGCATTTCATTTTAAAATATGTAATAGAGAATAAATTTAACTCAGGATCTGTCGAATTCACAATCAGAAATCACTTATACATGTATTTGTCATACATTTCCTCATACAAAACCACCAAATGCAAATCTGAACAAATTGCTCAGAAATCATGAATTTTGTGTTGAACCATACCCAGATATAAGGAAATGGTTCGCTCACACTAAACTATTCAATCGTTTTTCATCAAAAATTGTCATAAAAACCACCAATGAACAGATAATGCTCAGAAAACACAAATTTTGTATCTAACTACTCAGAAATAAACAACTGGTTCGCTCACCCTAAACTATTCAATTGTTTTTCATTCAAAATTCTCATAAAAACCACCATTCATATTTTGCTTAGAAATCACAAATTTTGTATCGAACTATGCGCAGAAATAAGCAAATGGTTCTATAACCCTAGACTATTCAGTGTTTTTCATCAAAAATTGATAGTTCTGAGTACTGACTAATATCCGTCTCAGAACTAGTCATTGTCATAACGGAAAATAAGATTTCTGAGACGTAGTTAGTTTACATTTGCTCAGAAATCATAAATTTTGTAACAAACTATACTGAGAAATAAAGCAAACCGTTAGATTGAACAAATATTGCTCAGAAATCGCCAATTTTGTAACGAGCTATACTCGGAAATAAGCAAACGATACGCTTACAATGAACTATTTATTCAATATGATTATTTGTTTCTCCGAATACCATAGTTTAAAAATGTGAATCTTCAGAAAATCCCAATTTTCGGTAAGAGGTAATAGTAGAGAATAAATTTGACTCATAAATTGCCGAACTTTCGCTCAAAAATCACTTATACGTATATTTGTCTCACATTTCTTTATAGAAAACCACAATATATAAATTTGAAAACTATTCTCGGAAATAAGCAAACGATTCGGTCACTCTAGACTATTCAATTGTTTTTCATCAAACATTGTCATAAAAACCACCATTGAACCGATTTTGCTCAGAAATCACAGTTTGTTTTGGACTATACTCAGAAATAAGCAAATGGTTAGTTTACACTAGACTATTCAGTATGATTCAAGTTGTTTTTCCGAATTCCTTTGAAAATAATTTAAAAATGTGAATCATCAGAAAAATTCCAATTTCTTCCCCAAAAATAACAAATTTCCAGCAATTTGTTCTCAGAAATTATTTAACTTTGGTTTGGTTTATCTCACATTTCTTTAAAGATAACCACCAAATACGAATTTGAACAAATATTGCTCAGAACTCACAAATGCATCAAACTATACTCGGAAATATGCAAACGCTCACACGAGACTATTCAGTTGTCTTTCATCAAAAATTGAGAGTTCTGACTAATATCCGTCTCAGAACTACTCACTGGCATAACAAAAAGCAAGATTTCTGAGACGCCGTTCACTTACACAAGAGTATTTAGTATGACTAAGTTGTTTTTCATCAAAAATTGATTATTCTGAGTACTGACTAATATTCGTTTCAGAACTAGTCACTGGCATAACAGAAAGCAAGTTTCTGAGACTCCGTTCGCTTACTCGAGACAATTCAGTGTTATTAATTTGTTTTTTATCAAAAATTGAAATTTCTCAGTACCAACTATCAGCCTCAAAACTATTAACCGTTTTAACAAAAAGCAAGATTTCTGAGACGCGGTTCACTTACTCTAGACTATTCAGTTATCTTTCATAAAAAATTGAGAGTTCTGAGTACTGACTAATATCCGTCTCAGAACTAGTCACTGGCATAACAAAAAGCAATATTTCTGAGACGTGGTTCAATTAGACTATTAAGTTGGTTTTTATAAAAAACTGTTAGTTCTGAGTACGGACTAACATCTGTCTCAGAATTTGTCACTGACTTAATAAAAATCAAGATTCCTGAAGTGGGTTTCACTTACACTAGACTATTCAAATGGTTTTCATCAAAAATTGATAGTTCTGAGTACTGACTAATATCCATCTCAGAACTAGTCACTAGCATAACGAAAAGCAAGATTTCTGAGACACGGTTCACTCAACAAGACTATTCAGTTGTTTGTATCAAAAATTGATAGTTCTGAGTACTGACTTATACTCATCTCAGAAATAATCACTGGCATAACAAAAAGCAAAAATTCTGAGACGTCCACTTTATCTCACTACCTCTTTTCGCGGCTTTACTCCCAATCTACACTGAAACATCGATTCCTCAAAATATTCCCCCTCATTACCTACTTAGTCTGTATCCATTGGCGTGGGTATATCCCCACTACTTTCCGTTATATCCATCATTTCCATCGTTACGTCATCTAATTGTTGTTTATTGCTGCTTTCCGTATCCATAGCTTCGCTTTCGGCCACGACGTCCGATAAAAGGTTCTGTATGTCATCGGAAGTGATCGTCGGTTCTTCTTTCTCGGACGTTTTTTCCAACACGTGATTTTGAAGATCGGATAACGGTTCTTCAGGTTTATCTAAGGTTTCTTCAAGTTTATCTAACGTTTCTTCAAGTTTATCTAACGATGTATCATGTGGATCTTCAATTTTTGAATCTACAATTTTTTCCAATGAAGTATCGACTAGATCTTTCTCACGTTGATCATCAATTTTTTCTTCATCTTCTCTTTGTACAAGCTCTTCCTTACTTAGTTCTTTTTCTACTGGTCTAATTTGTTGGCTATCTACATCTTCTTCTCCTTGCGAATGTTGACTAGCCTCGCTTTCGTCCTTTTCTTTCAATTCTTGGTTGTCTTCTTCTTGTTGAAGATTTTCGTGTGCATCTGTAATTTCGGGACTTTCTTCGCGCGCCTCTGTAATTTCTGCACTTTCCTCTTCTTCTTCTTTATGTCCAATTTCTTGGTTACCTTCATCCTCTTTATGGCCAATATTTTCTTTATGTACAATTTCTTCGATTTCACTGCCCGTTGCTTCAGTTTCTTTGTTCTCCTCCGCTTCTATCTGTTCAGTTTCTTGTTTCTCTTCTTCCTCCCTATGTTCAGTTTCTTGTTTATCTTCTTTTTCCTCCCTATGTTCAGTTTCTTGTTTATCTTCTTCTTCTTCCTCCCTATGTTCAGTTTCTTCTTCGCTTTCTTCCTTCCTATGTTCACTTTCTTGTGTAGTTTCTTCTTTATCTTCTGATTGGTTCAGTTCTTTATTGTCTTCGCTATATTTGGAATCTCGACTATCTTCGGTATATTGTTTATCTTCATGGATAGATACGTTATCTTCTTTGTTTTTAGTTTGAAGACTATCTGAAGTATCTTCTATGGCAGGTTGGGAATTATCGACTTTATCGTCAAGTTTATCTTTTTCTTCAGCACCTAATTTTTCACTGGTATCTTCAATTTGTTTGTTATCTTCTGTTTTATCTTTATTTTCTTCACTTTGTATATTTTCGTCAACGTTTTCTTCAACATTTTCCACGGAATTGTCGGTTTTATCTTCATCTTTATCTTCGTTATGCGAACTTTCGTCTCTTATCTCCATGGTTTCTTCTGTATCGAGTTTTTTTTCGACTGAATCTGTCACTTCGGCGTTAGATTTTTCGTCCGCTATCGTTTCGCTAGGTTCTTTGGTTGTTGCTTCAATGTCAATTGTTTCTTCAGAATTCTTGACACTTTCCACTAGTTCTTTGTCTTGATTTAGAGACATGTCGACGTCTTTATTTAGAGGCATGTCGACGTCTTTATTTAGTGGCATGTCGACGTCTTGATTTAGAGGCATATCGACGTCTTGATTATCGTCAATTTCTAAGCAATCGATTATTTTAATGGGATTTTCCTTTTCTTCTGTTCCTTCTTGTTTATTGTCACTGCCGTCAAAGGCGATGGCATCGATTTCGTCGCTTTTATTTTTATCTATGTCGTTAACTTCGATTTCTTCCATCATGACAATGTCATTGTCTTTATTTGCATCTGACGTATTAGAAGCGTTGTTGAGTGCGTTCATCTCTTTGTTCATATCATCTTGCATTTGTTTCTTCTTCTTTTCGGTTCTCGGTCTGGGTTTGGAGTATTCCGATTTTGAAGATTCCGGTTTCGGCGATTCTTCTGGTTTTCTTACTAAACCGAGGACGTCCAGCATACTATGTGTAACAATAGCCGAATGTGCATCAGTTCTAGACGGATACGATGATTTCCTTTCGCAAGTTGCGAGATGTTTAGCCAATTTATTACCTAAAATGCAATAATTAATCAATTAAAACACGAAATTATAAGTACTTCAAAAGACTTACCATCCAAACTACTGAAACCGCATATACAAAACATTTCAAACGGAAGCATTTCTTCTGCAATGGGATTGTTCGTTTTGCTACATTTCGCGTTGTGTTCTTGCATCGCATTAGTACAGCAAGTAGAATACTGACAGTTGGGATTTTGACAGCTTTCAAACGATCTAAAACATATTTTTTCATGAATTGTTATAGGAAAATTGAAAATTCATATTGCTAAGTCCTATTTTTTAGAATGGCAAGTCCGACTTTTGTAATTACAAGTCCTATTTTTAAAAACACAAGTCCTATTTAAAAATATTGAGTCCCTATTTCCATAATCCAATTTTTGAATAAGTCCTTTTTTGTGAACGACAATCCCTATTTTTTTAGAATTACAACCAATTTAATAAATCAAATAAGATTTTTTTGAATGACAAATCCTATTTTTTTAGAATCACAAACAAAACTAGATTTTGTGAATGTCAAGACCGATTTTTCAGAATTAAGCCCTATTTCAAAATATTGAGTCCCTATTTCCATAATTCAAAAGTCCAATTTCAAAATAATCTCCCAATTTAATTAAAAACAGATTTTTGGAACGATAAATCCCCTTTTTCAGAACTACAAGTCATATTTCAAAATATTGAGTCTCTATTTCCATAAACCAAAGTCCAAGTTTAAAATAATCTAAAGTCCAATTTTAAAATAGTCTCCCAACGTAATAAATAAAACCAAATTCAAGTCCTATTTTTATAATTACGTCCCTATTTCCATAACTCAAAATCCAATATTAAAATAATCTCCCAATTTAATACATAAAACCAGATTTATGGAATGATAAGTCCTATTTTAAAATAATGAGTCCCTATTTCCCTAACTCAAAGACCAATTTCAAAATAATCTACCAATTTAATAACTCAGATTATTAGATTGACCAGTTCTATTTTTCTTAGGATTACAAGTCCTATTTTAAGATATCGACTCTCGATTTCCATAATACAAAGTCGAATTTTAAAATTCAAATAATATTTTTAGAATGATAAGTCCTATATTCAAATATTCAGTTCTAAATTATTGCAAATAGACTATTTTTTTACGCACGGAAAGTGTTTCGGTGTATCCATAGGCGTGTTGCACTCCTTGCACAAAAGTCCTTTGCCGAGATCTAATGTCAAAGTAGCAAAATTGATAACCTCTGCATCAACTGGATATTTATCCATTTTCGATTTGGGTACCATAACGCCGTTCCGAGGTGCATTCCAAGGTACCAAACCAGTTTTACCCCTTTGGGAAATGTGCATCTTGTTTTGGTGTTCTTTGATGACGTCTTTTTGGACGAACCACAAGTTACATTTGCCACAACGTCGTGCGTATTGTTTGCGTTGATGTTTCTGTAATAAGAAAAAAATGGCTTTATATACGAGATGATCTGCAACGGTTTTTATATACATAAGTTCTAATTTAAAACGGACAGTAATATAGTTGTTTTATAAAAAATATGGTTTACAATAACATAAGTCCCAAACTGATATATTAGAAACAAGCCTTAAACTGACTTTTTAGAAACAAGTCCTAAGCTAATATTTTATAAACATAAGTCCTAAACTGACAATTTGAAAACATAATTCCAAAACTGACAATTTGGAAACATAAGTCGTAAACTGACAATTTGGAAACATAAGTCCTAGACTGACAATTTGGAAACATAAGTCCTAATTTTAAACAATCTTTTAAAGAGCCTTGGCACCTTTTAATCTTAATAAAATTATATATATATATTAAGACTTTTTGAAGACAAGAACTATTAATAAATGTTTTGCATTGGCAAGGAAGATTTTTCAAAAAAAAGTCAGATGTCAATCAAACTACACATTTTGAAGGTATTCAAGTTCTAATTTAAAACAACAGGTATTTCTATTAGAAACATAGGAATTGACATTTTAGAAACGTAAGTCCTAAACTAATATTTTATAAACACAAGTCCTTAAACTGTCATTTTAGAAACATTAGTCTTAAACTGACGTTTTAGAAATATAATCCGCAAACTGATACATTTTAGAAACATAAGTCCTAAACTGACATTTTGGAGACAGAAGTCTTAAACTGGTATTTTATAAACATAAGTCCTAATTTTAAACAACCTCAGCGCCTTTTAATATCAATAAAATTTTAGACTGTACAAGGAACGGAACTAAAAATAATCACTTCCAGTCTTTGTTTAGAGACATCAGTCCTAAACTAAAATTTTAGAACCATAAGTCATAATTTGAAACAATCTAAGAGACTTGGCACCTTTTTAAATTCCTAATTAATGCAAGTCTTTCTTTGAGAATCATCAGTCCCAAAATTACATTTAAGACACTTCAGTTCTAATTTGAAACAACAATTATTTCTTTTATAAAAATCAGTCTTAAAAGGGGGCGTTTATAAACATAAGTCCTAATTTTAAATGACAGTTTAAAGACTGTCTGAACATTTTCAAGTTCTAATTTGAAACAACAAAACTTTCTTTTAGAAACATCAGTCCTTAAATGACATTTTAGAATCGTAAGTTCTGATTTGAAGCAACAAGTATTTATTTTAGTATCAGTTTTAAAATGGTCTTTTTCAAACATAAGTCCTAATTTTAAACAATCTTTCAAAAAGCGTCGGTATCTTTTTAGGTTCTAATTTGAAACAACAACTCTTTCTATTAGAAACAGTTCTAAATGATATTTTAGAAATAAAAGTTCTAATTTGAAACAAGATTTATTTTAGAAATATCAGTCTTAAAATTGCCTCTTAGAAACATAAGTCCTAATTTTAAACAAACTTTTAAATGGTGTAGGCACACATTCTACAGTTCTAATTTGAAACATAAGTCTTTCTTTTAGAAACATCAGTTCTAAATGACATTTTAGAAACATAAGTGCTAATTCGAAACAAGTCTTTGTTTTAGAAACATCAATCTTAAAATGGTCTTTTAGAAACGTCAGTTCTAATTTAAACAATATTTTACATAGCGTCAGCACCTTTTCAAGTACTAATTTGAAACAGGTTTTTCTTTTATAAACATCAGGCCTAAAATGGCATTTTAGAAATATAAGTCCTAATTTTAAACAAGTCTATTAAAAACATCAGTTCTGAAGTGACACTTTAGAAACATCAATCTTAAAATGACATATTAGAAACATAAGTTCTGATATGAAACAAGTCTTTCTTTTAAAATAATCAGTCGTAGAATCACATTTTAGAAACATAAGTTCTAATTTGAAACAAGTCTTTTTTTAGAAACACCAGTCCTAATGCATTTTAGAAACATAAGTCCCAATTTTAAACAATATTTTAAAGAGACTCGGCACCTTTTAATATTAATAAAATTATATAAGACCATTGGCAATAAGATATTTAAAAAAATCAAACGATTTAAAAAACATTTTAGAAACGTAAGTAATAAAACTGACATTTTAGAAACATTAAGATCTAAACTATAATTTTAGAAACATAAGTTCTAAACTACAATTTTAGAAATATAACTTCTAAATCGCCTTTTTTAGGAACTCGTCCTATGCTGACATTTGAAAAACGCAAGACCTACCATCTTTTTAGAAATATAAGTCCTAAACCCGTTAGAAATATTAGTCCTAAACCGACATTTTAGAAATGTTAGACCGAAGCTGGCATTTTAGAATTATTAGTCTAAACAGACATTCAAGAAACATTAGTCATAAATTGACATTTTATAAACGTAAGTTCTTTTAGAATCATAAGTCCTAAACATCTTTTTTATAAACTCAAGTACCAGGTTGAGATTTTAGAAACATTAGTCCTAAACCGACATTTTAGAAACGTTAGTCCTGTGGTATTTTAGAATTATTAGTCTAAACCGACATTCAAGAAACATTAGTCATAAATTGACATTTTATAAGCGTAAGTTCTTTTAGAAACAAGTCCTAAACATCTTTTTTTTTAAATAAAGTCCCAGGTTGACATTTTAGAAACATTAGTCCTAAACTAACATTTTAGAAACGTAAGTTCTAAACCGTTGAGAAACATAAATCATAACCTAACCGTCTTTTTTAGAAACTGAAGTCCTAAATTGACATTTGAGAAATAGCCCTAAACCGACATTTTAGAAACATTAGTTCTAAACCGAGATTTTAGAAACGTGAGTCCTAAACGAACATTTTAGAAACGTAACTTCTAAACCGTTCATAAACATAAGTCCTAAACCGTCTTTTTTTAGAAACTGACATTTAAGAAACAGCCCTAAACCGGAATTTTAGAAACATACTCATAAACAGACATTTTAGAAACGTAAATTCTAAACCGGTTAGAGACATAAGTCCTAAGCTTCTTTTTTAGAATCTCAAGTCCCAAGCTGAAATTATAGAAACATTAGTCCTAAACCAAATTTTTAGTCCCAAAGTGTAATTTTAGAAATATAAGTCTTAAACCGTTTTTTTTAGAAACTCAATCCACAACATGGAATTTTAGAAACATTAGTCCTAAACCAAATTTTTAGAAACGTAAGTCCCAAAGTGTAATTTTAGAAATATAAGTCCTAAACCACCTTTTTTATGAACTTAAGTCCTAAGCTGACAATTACTGACATTTTAAAAACATTAGTTCTAAACGGTTTATAAACATTAGTCCTAAACCATTTAGAAACATTAGTCCTAAACTGAATTTTTATAAACACAAGTCCTAAGACGTAATTTTATAAACATAAGAGTACAAAACTGATAAAACTTACCTGTAAGTGCTGAATGAAGTAATTCATATTCTGTACAATATTTCTGCTCGAAGTGAATACTGTGGTGGATTTTAGACAGAAAGGACATTGGATGGTCGGACCGTTATCGTGAGTCCTGTAAAAATGATCGATGGCCTGTTTGTGATTCGAACATCTATAACCGCAAGTGCCGCATTGATAAGGTAACTCGCTGGGACAGTGTTCTTTCGACATGTGTTTCCCTAATACGAAAGGATTCATATATTGCGTCTCACAAATGAGACAACAGAAACCGTTGTCGAATTTGGTTTCGGCAGGATGTGATGTAGCTGAAAGAAAATTGAACAATAAGGATATATTAGTGTCCAGATCCTGTATAGCTTACCTATGTGCTTTAGTAGATCATTTGCTGTCGCCACACTTGTCAAACAGTATCTGCATAGTTGGGCGTCCATGGAAACGTTGTGGGCATGTTTGAATAGATGACTCATGAGTTGTATGTTGTTATCGAACACTGATTTGCAGAAAGGGCATTTCATATTTAGAGTTATCTTGGGAGTTTTTGAATAAGTATCGATGGTACCGTAATAATAGTTTTCTAACGGTACCATTTGTTCCGGTACGTCTGGTGAAGTACTTTTCGGCGGTCGGTTCACTTCCATAGGTGTTTGTTGAGTCGACTTTAAAGAGGAAAATTATTTCAGCATGAATATTTGTAAGAAAAATTCGTCTTACCTTTGGTGGATCTGGTTTTCTTGCGTTTCTAGACTTCTTGACATTCTCCACTGGCGTTTTCGTGGGATTGGAGAGGTTCATGTTCCAACTCTTGAAGGGATTTTGTGCGACTTTGTTCAAACGTACTATCAACGACGTACCGCTTTCGAATTTGGTTTGTTCCGCTAAATGCGACACTATATTATCGAACGCCTGAAGAGCCGACGTCCCGAACCATTCCCTCCACACCAATTCATCGAGGAACTGCAAGAAAAATTAAACATATTCTTTTTCTATATATTTTTCGAGATCTCACCTGTTGAATAATCTGCCTGGATAACAATGATAATGTATTTTGGAACATCCTGGGTACTATCCTTCGTAAATAATCCATTATCTGTTTGTTATTACCGTATTGGGTAGAAGAATAATGTACGACGTTAGAAAAACCCATGCCGATCAAAGTTTGCTTGTCGACTGTCAGATCGGCCACTAAAATACTCTGCGGATGTACCCATTGAATCAGAGGTTCGAGTATCTTCGAGAACCTCTTCTTATAGTTCCTGTCGCCTTCCACTTGCGGTTCAACGGCTCTGAGTCTGATTAGTTTCGATTCCGATTCCAGAACGCCTAAAACTTCGACTTTGACTTGTCTTTGGTTGCCATCTTGGGAAGTGGTACCCAAAGAGATAACGCCTACTTCTACTTTTACGCCTGGGCCGCCTATTTGTCTTATATGGGTTTGTAAGGCGACGGTGCAGGTAGAACGGAGCCACGTGAACATACCTTTAACGTATAAATTGTCCACTTTCACCTGAATTTTGAAAAAAAAATTATTAGAATACGGATATAGGTTAGAATTAATCGTCATACCCATTGCGTGACGTTCTGGATGTTAGTTTGGCAAGCCCAATGGTATAATAATTTGAGAATGACCATCGGAGGGTGCGGCGAGCCTTCGAAAAGCGATCCGCTGAATACCGATACGAATTTTTGAGGACAACATTCCGATATCCAAACGTAACCACCCGAATATGGGAATTTCGTAACGTCGCTGTACATTCCTAGTTTTAATTGCGTGTTGGTGTGCACCGAACATTTTTGTTCCGATCGAATCAAACCTTGCTGGATCAACCTGAAAACGATTTTATTTAAAATAGAAATTTCGGTTAGACAATCATTTATATATCACCAAATAAATTCGTCTGTGGATAAAGAGGCTGTGCCATTGTGGGAACTATTTTAATGAAGGTCCAGTTGAGTGAAATAAAATCAGAATCAATGAGCAGTACATGGATTATTGAAAAAGTTATCTGTGAGAGAAAACTTGGCGAATTAGACAGAAGATACACTACCAAGCTGCAAGTGATGAGCAGTAATTGACAAAAGATGAGCAGCAATGGGGAAATTGATGAGCAGGAATGGGGAAAAGATATTAGAGATAATGATGAGCAGCAATGGGGAAATTGATGAGCGGGAATGGGGAACAGATACTAAGGATAGTGATAAGCAGTAATGTGGAAACTGATGAGCTGTAATGGGGAAATTGATGAGGAGCAATGGGGAAATTGATGAGCATCAATGGGGAAATTGATGAGCAGTAATGAGGAAATTAATGAACAGTAATGTGGAAAATATATTAGAGAAAGTGATGAGAAGTCATAGGGAAATTGATACAGTAATAGGGAATTTGATGAGCAGGAAATGGGAAAAGATACTAGAGATGAACAGTAATGGGGAAATTGATGAGCGGGAATGGCGAAAAGATACTAGGGATAGTGATGAGCAGTAATGGGGAAACTGTTGAGCTGTAATGGGGAAATGAATGAGCAGTAATGGGGAAAATATATTAGAGAAAGTGATGAGAAGTCATAGGGAAATTGATGAGCAGGAATTGGGAAAAGATACTAGAGATGAATAGTAATGGGGAAATTGATGAGCAGTAATGGGGAAAATATATTAGAGAAAGTGATGAGAAGTCATAGGGAAATTGATACAGTAATAGGGAAATTGATAAGCAGCAATGGGGAATTTGATTAGCAGGAATTGGGAAAAGATACTAGAGATGAACAGTAATGGGGAAATTGATGAGCGGGAATGGGGAAAAGATACTAAGGATAGTGATAAGCAGTAATTGGGAAACTGTTGAGCTGTAATGGGGAAATTGATGAGCAGCAATGGGGAAATTTATGAGCGGGAATGGGGAAAATATATTAGAGAAAGTGACGAGAAGTCATGGGGAAATTGATGAGCGGTAATGGGGGTAATTGATGAGCAGTAATGGGAAAAATATATTAGAGAGAAAGTGATGAGACGTCATAGGGAAATTGATGAGCGGTAATGGAGAAATTGATGAGTAGTAATGGGGAAATTGATGAGCAGTTATGGGGAAATTGATGAGCAGTAATGTGGAAATTGATGAGGAGTTACGGGGAAAATGATGAGCAGTAATGGGGAAATTGACGAGAAGTATAAGTAAAATATATTAAAGAAAGTGATGAGAAGTCATAGGGAAATTGATGGGCAGTAATGAGGAAAATATACCAGGGATAGTGATGAGCAGCAATGGAGAAAATAAATAATGGATAGTGATGAGCTGCAATGGGGCAAAGATATAATCGATAGTGATGAGCAGTAATCGGAAAATTGGTGAGCAGTAATGAGGAAAATATGGCAGGGAAAGTGATGAGCATTAGCGGGGAAAAGATACCAGGAGAGGTGATGAGCATTAGTGGAGAAAGAGTACCGGGAAAAGTGATAAGCAGTGATGGAGAAATTGATGAGTAGTAATGAGGAAAAGATACGAGGGAAAAGATAAGAGTGAAAAGATAAGCAGTAATGGGGAAAATATACTAGGGAACATGCTGTAAGGGATGAGTATTAATGGGAAAAGGTACCAGAGAAAGTGATCAGCATTAGTGGGGAAAGGATACAAGGGAAAGTGATGAGCAGTGATGGGGAAAAGTACCAGGGAAAATTATAAGCAGTAATAGGGAAAAGATACCAGTGAAAATAAATAAGCAGTAATGTGGAAAAGATACCAGGGAACATGCTGTGTGTTGAGCATTGATGAGAAAAAGTACAAGAGAAATTGATGAGCATTAATGGGGAAAGTTATGAACAGTAATGGGGAAATTGATAAACAGTAATGGGGAAATTAATTAGCAGTAATGGGGAAAGATACGATGGAACAGGCTGTAAGTGACGAACAGTAATGGGAAAAGTGATAAGTATTAGCGGGGAAAAGATACCAGGGAAAGTGATGAGCATTAATGGGGAAAATATACCAGAGAAAGTGATGAGCAGTAATGGGGAAGATACCAGGCAGAGTTATGAGCATTAGTGGGGAAATGATGCCAGGGAAAGTGATGAACAGGGATGAGGAAATTGGTGGGAAAAGATATCAAGGAAAATGATAAACAGTAATGGGGAAAAGATACCAAAATTTCATAAAATACGAGGTGTATCTATATTAAAAATAAATTTCGGTTTTCTACTAAACATCTCAGTTCAAGTCAAAATTTTAATAATGTCGACATATCAGTCTGACCGTTCTTAGAAGAGAAAAACAACTACTTTCTTGGCTAATACCACTCAGAATATTGAATTACATCCCCTTTGAAGACACACCTCGTATTTTATAAAATTTTAATTTATTTTATTTCATACGACTTATATGGTCGAACAATTATATGAGGTGGTGGTTCGCAATTGGAAGTGAAGATGGCGCCAGCTGATTATTTCTCATAGGTGTGTAGCCACACGAGCCAAATAGAGGTTGTAGAAAGGCGAAATCTTCAGTTTGGTTTAGAGATTCCAAACTAGAGGGCATTATGGCACTCTTGAAGGGACCAAAGAAGGTCGAAACCGGTCGGTGTACTATGCTCTTCTCCTTATGGTTGCGAATCATGATAGATGTCTGTATCGACAAAAGGGTCGATCGACTTCACGTTCTTCGAAGGGGATGTAATTCAATATTCTGCGTGGTATTCGCCATTGTTTTACTCTTCGAAGAACGGTCAGACTGATATGTCGAAATTATTAAAATTTTGACTTAAACGGAGGTGTTTAGTAAAAAACCGAAATTTATTTTTCATATACACATTTCGTATTTTATGAAATTTTAATTTATTATATATATATATATATATATATATATATATATATATATATATATATATATATATATATATATATATATATTGTAATGAAAAATTTATTATTAAATTATACAAACTTTTCATTAAAATTAGCGTCCTACACCTTCTGGTTCCCAATCTCCAACCCTTCCTATCTGGATGCAGATTTCGTTCTGATACTCTTTATTATTAATTATGTCCATTTAAATGAAATTTTTGGAAGACATTCTTCGCCCATTCTTTCCACATGACCAATTTTTCCGAATTTAAATGAACTATTAAATATAGTTTGAACAAAAAAAAACACAAATATGACTCATTAAAACACATCACCATCGAACTGCACTTTCCTCTAGCCCCTTCAGCCACTCCCCACTGAAAACAAATAAAAAACTATGCTTACCATTCGGTGAATTTAGTAGGAGCGTGCATCAGCACCGATTTCACTTTGGCGTCCAATTTCGGTCTGTCCTGTGATAAATCTTGTACTCTCAAGTGGGGTCTCGCAACTACCACTAAAGATGGATACGTCTTCCCTTGTAGCTTATTGAAAGAAATTTCCCTACTATCCGGCGCCGATTTACCGTCGTCTGAAGTTAAATCGACGACTACTTTCTTGCTACCTTGTCCCGAACCCGTCGTCAGACCGCCTTCGACGTTAGTTTCCGAAGGTCGAACTGGTGTTGTGAACGCATTAGGACTAGGCTGAAATTTAAACAAATTAAAACAATAATTAACTAGACTATATTATTATATTATATTCACCCCTCTTCCTCGAGTGTTAGGAGTATTTGTTTGCACGACGGCGACTTGCTTCTTAGTTCCCGAAGGTACTTTAGCTCTAGTCTGAGGAGGAGTGGCTTGCGACCGTGTTTGAGGCGTCGCTTGGGTCTGCAGCCTAGTAGGCGGTGTAACTTGGACGCCTTGAACTTGTGCTCTAGTTGGTTGTGCTTGAGCTTTAGCTGGCTGCGCTTGAGCTCTAGTTGGTTGGGCTTGAGCTTTAGCTGGCGGCGCTTGAGCTTTAGCTGATGGCGCTTGAGCTTTAGCTGGCGGCGCTTGAGCTTTAGCTGATGGCGCTTGAGCTTTAGCTGGCGGCGCTTGAGCTTTAGCTGGCGGTGCTTGAGCTTTAGCTGGTTGCACTTGAGCTCTAGTTGGTGGTGCTTGAGCTCTAGTTGGTGGCGCTTGAGCTCTAGTTGGTGGTGCTTGAGTTCTAGTTGGTGGCGTTTGAGCTCTAGTCGGAGGTGTAGATTGGGTTCTAGTCAGTGGTGTAGATTGGGTTCTAGTCAGAGGTGTAGATTGTGTTCTAGTCAGAGGTGTAGATTGGGTTCTAGTCGGAGGTGTAGTTTGGGTTCTAGTCGGAGGTGTAGTTTGGGTTCTAGTCGGAGGTGTAGATTGGGTTCTGGTTTGATTTGCTTGTCGAGTTTGCAGAGTAACAGGGGTGTTCTGGTTACTGGCGGTTTTTCTAGTAGGTGTAACAACGGGAGGTGGTGGTGTTATTTTATTAGTGGATCCTCTGCCGCGAGTAGTTCTAGTCGCGACTCTTGGTGTATTTTGAGTTGATGAAGTCGTTGGAGTTTGTTGAAGATTCTGCGCCACCTGAAACGATCATAAATATTATTCTGAAGAGTTTTTTTTTTAATTTGTTGATCTCACTTGTACTTTCCCTTGGTATACTTTTGGCGCAGGTGGTGGTTGTGGTGCTGCGATTGTAGTTGGGGGTCCGACAACTAGACCCAACTTCGGATCCATTATAAGTGGGTAACTGTGTTGTCCTCCATGATTGCTATTTATTATTAAATTGGTTGCAGGAACCTGGGCGCCTGTAATAATTAAAATATTAAATAAAATTAAGGAAAAAGCTGAAAAAATAATTAAATAGAAGATCTAGAATACCTTGAATAGCACTTTGGACTTGTTCTGCTACTTCTATAATTGTGTTAAGTTCCCCTTTGTGGATTACTTTGGCTTCGGATTGTGATATTAGCGAATCTAATTTCGCCTGGATTTCTTTTTCTTCGTCTAGAAGTTTTTTACTGCGGTTGATTTGAATCTCATCGAGCGGTTCTATCCAACAGTCCAATTCGAGGGTATTCTCGGCATCTCGATTTGTTATTGTTTTCAAAACTATCGCTTCTCTGTCCACTGTAAGAAATATCGATTTAAATAATGTACCCAAATTGTTGCTTCATACCGTTGAATCAAGTTAATGTGGGTACAAAATATAAAATTACATACCTGCAGGTTTAATGATATTACCATCTGATGATTTTCTATGACTCAATTTGTATTTTTTCTTCGGAGGTGGTGGTATATGCGCAGATGTGTCTATGGGAATGACCTGTTTTTAAAAAATATGTTTTTAATAGGAAAATTCTAAATATGGAGAAGAAAACAAATTTTAAATAATTATTGTTATTGTTGAAAATTCTAAATGAATGAATTAAACAAAATAACGATATACGGGGCTATTAATGATGACTGACTGACTATTTGAAGTTTCTCAAAAATTACAAGAAACAAAATAGGGTAGTTGACAATTTTACGGAGAAATTGGTTTATATTGTGGTTATTTTACCCAAAATATCAATATTTCAATGAAGAACCAACATTATTATACTTTATTTTGAAATTTTACATGTAGAAGGTAAATCTTTTAGAAGCTCTTGAGATAAACAAAAACAAATATTCAGGTAACCTTCTTAACAAATAAATATATATCAATCACTCTCCTTTATTAAACTTTTTTACCTAGAAGATAACTTAGGAATGTTTGTAGTGAATGAATTTCCAGGTAATTTGTTTCAATACCTTTGTTAATATTGGTATAATAGAATTCTGTATTTATGCACTGTATATATTTTGCCATTCGTTTTAACCCTCTACTGCATGAATTATTATAGGCATGAAATAAAAAATAAAAATGTTTACAAAACGGTTTATTTGTATAAAATGACATCTTAAACGAAAAAAAAAATTATCATAAAAAAAATATTTTTCCAAACCATATATGGTTTCGTATGCAGGAGCGCTTATGTAAAATAAAAACTTATTGGACATAAATGGACATAAATGCAAAGACACTTGAAAATATTAAAAGAATAAAAATTGAAAAGATAGAAAAAATACACAAGAAAATTCATCAAACTAAAAATTAGTCGTGAAACTGAGACAGACAGGTTCTTTTCCTGTGTGTATGTCGTCGTCGTTGTCGTCGGCCACTTTTCCTTGCATGTCTTGTTAGCATGATACAGCCTCCGGAGTGCAATAAGTCAGCAATTTTATGATTGAATATTGTTAAGGACATGTCACAGATAATCCCTATTGATTTTCAGTTCACCAGAGCCAGTACAACGGGTGCTATGGTACTTGAAGTACGACATTTTATAATTTTTTTAGAGATTTCAGTTTGTTAGCACGATACAGCCTCCGGAGTTCAATAAGTCACCAATTTTATGATTGAATATTATTCAGGGCATCTCACTGATGAACCCTATTGATTTTCAGCTCACCGGAGCCAATACAACAGGTGCTACAGTACTTTAAATACGATATTTTTGTCATTTTTGGAGAAAATTCAGGTTGTTAGCATGATACAGCCACCGGAGTATATACAAGTGACCAATTTTATGATTGGATATTAATCAGAGCGTCTCAAAGATGAACCCTATTGATATTCAACTCATTAAAGCCAGTACAACGGGTGCTATGGTACTTGAAGTACCAAATTTTCGTCATTTTTGGAGAATTTTCAGATTTTTAGCACGATACAGCATCCAGAGAGTATATGATTGATCAATTTTATGATTGAGTATTGTACAAGGTGTCTCACAGATGTACCCTATTGATTTTCAGTTGACTAGAGCGAGTACAGTGGGTCCTATAAATCCAGATATACTGAATTTTTGGTTATTTTCGGAGAAGTTTTGGTGTGTTAGCACGATACATCCCCCGAAGTGTATACAAGTAACAATTTTATGATAGAATATTGTTCAGGGCCACAGATGCGGAAAAATTAGTTTTAATCCTTAAAACCGTTTATTTTTTTAACACACTTGACACATCTGACGGTTTTTTTCCATTCTGGCATGTGCCCAACATTATCAACTCGAACTGAGTGTAGAGGCAGATCTTGGTGTCTTGCAGGAGTTTTTCTTTTCTTTTCTTGGACAGTCGTTGGTGAGTTTGACGGAACAAGTGGACTACCTTGTCTACTTGATGTCGGCGTTCCAGTTTGATTTTGACTATGATTAGTTGGACGACCTCTCTTTCGCGATAAAGACTTTCCAGCTTTACATAAATGTTCTGCTATTACTGTTTAAAATCTACCACCACTAGTTCGTCCGCATATCTTCTTGTCTGATTTGTAATTTGAACAATTGTTTTATTGACTCCTGTGCAATGTTAAATAGCACTGTTAATAATCCATCTCCTTATCTCACTCCTCTTTCTATATTAGTTATTTTCACGTAGAATGAAGTTTTGCAAACTATGACGTTACGCTCTCTGATACGCGTTTAATGTCATGTGACTGCAGGTTTTATTTCACAATTTTATTTTTCAAAAATATAATTTAATCTTAATCATTTGAATCATCCCGAATATTTTTTTCTTTTTAGACCTTAAACTAGGATAAAAAAATAAAAATGAGGGAATATTTTAAATTTCTGTCAACTACCCTTACTATTTTGACATTAAATATAAAAATAATTATTGTTTTTTGTTTTCCTCTCAACTTAAATATCTAAACTGGCACAAAACGATCAAAAAAGCATTAAATTGCATCAAGATATTAGGTTACTTCTACAATTAAAAAGCTGTGTTAAAGTAGCACATCATACAATGACATTTTCATAAATTATAACCATTTTATCTATTTGTAAATCTCACATTGAACACATCGATATTAAAACAAATTATGTAAACAAAAAGTTGGGGATAAAACATGTCAAATCAAAGCAACAAACAAAAATAAATTTGTAACGCATGAATTTAAAATAAAGATAATTAAATCTATATTAACACGTTGACTGCTAACTACAAGATAACTCGCAGCTTCTTTACAGGCCAATTTTGTACAGCTATGATAGAATAACAGTATAAATATGAATACATACAGTAGAACCTCAATTATTCGGGATAAACTAAAACACCGATAATCCAAAGACATCCTTTTATTGCTTTAATACTTTATTTAGACACATATGTGTGTCAAACACATTCAGTAATGTGTCTTCTAAGGCCATTATTATTATTATAAAATGCTTTTTTAATGTTAGTCTCGTTCACTTCACTTCAAGCACGAGCTACAGTAAAAATTGCTTTTTTAAAATTTAGAAACTTTCAAAACCCCATAAAGATACATTCTCACAGTTGAAATATATAGTTTCTATAACATTTTGGTCAATTGGCTGGGCAATGGATGTTACAAATATGCTATGACATGACATAGTTGCCCTAAGTCTACACCAAGATACAATGTCACATAAACTTGTAACAGTACAGTACAGGGTGGAAGATTATTTTCTTGTAGATAAGTTTTCAATCGAAGTACGTGTTTTTCGAAAAACCACTTTTTAAAAATTACTCGATCCATCAAAGCTGCCTTATGATTATAATAATCAACAGGCAGTGTGATTACATTTTTAAAAGCACTTTGATTTGCCAATGCCGGCTAACCTAAGCTTATTGGTAGCTGATGCATAATAACTTAAACATACATATATCGGGAATTTTCTGGGAAGAACTTTGACAGTCAGTCACGGAAAATCGGGGTTCTACTGTAATTGGCTTCTGGGAAGAAAAGGAAAACTCAGGATTGGGCAAAATAAACAGAACTTTTATTAAGACACGAACAAAACATTTCTGTTACATAAGCCAACTATGAGATGGTTTTTCTCAAAAAATAAACATTCTACTATGTTCTATAATTAACGTTTCTAATAATGTAATATTATTAAATTGGCGTCTGGGACCAGAATAGATAAAAATGTTTGGCAGTCAACGTGTTGATATGGTTGTATCCCCAAATTATTTTTATTAAAAAGTGTTCTAAATACAATGAATAGTTCATAATTAACTAAATATAAAGGTTATAAAAATGTCTTTGTTCTTATTTAGTCAGTTCCAATGCTTCCGAGTAAATTAAATATTGGGCATTACATAATGACACATTAATTGTAAATTTATTAGAATAAAATTATTTCTAGATGCTACACTTAACATAGATATACCTACATCAAAGAAATACTGGATAATCCATGATATGAAAGCAAGAAAAAAGGTACGTTAATTACTTAACATTTATAAAATATGTGTGACAGGTTTGTATAAAAATTTGTTTACTGATTAATAAAAAAGTGCAAAAGGAAAACATCATCAACCAGTCTATTAAATCCTTGAATCGTTGAAAACAAAATGACTAAGTTTTTTTTAATATCTCTGTGGATTGGTTCTAAAGGGACCAAAATCAGCATTTTCTTAAAATCAGATTGGATACGATTTAAGCTACATTTTTCTGATATTCATTACATAAAAAGAACAACGTAAATGCATGTTAAGTACAAGTAGAATTCTACTGACAAGGGCTGATGTGTGTTTTCACTAGATATTTATGTTCGTCTGCTAAAAAGGCCAAAAGGCCAGTGTTAACTTAAATATTGGTTCAATATACATTTTACGTTCTAAAAAGGTCAAGGTACACTTTGGAGCAAAATAAAAAAGTTGAAGGGATGAGAAGAGGTAGAAAATAAAGCAGAAGAAAATACAACCTGCTTAAAAATTATGTCAAGACTGAAGATTGCCAAAAAATGTTCTTAAATGTAACGTTAGAGTAATAATAGAAAAAAAGAGATATTCAGAATCAGGTATATGTCCAGAAGATGAGAAAACAGCAATTACCCAAAGTTAACAGATGAAAAAAAAGATGAGATTCGAACACACATTAAAATGTTTCCAAATTACGAAAGTTATTATTATCAGTCTCACAAAACAAAGCATTACCTGTCGTAAATCATTCAATTTCAAAAATGTACTGCTGACATGACCCCCTGAAATGAAACTCTTTGGTGAAAGAATTTAACTTAGATTTTCACAAACCAGCGAATGACACTTGTGTAACTTGTGACAAGTATACTCTACTACAGTCTGCCTCAAGTGATGAAGAAGAAGAGAATCTTGCATTATAAAGAAGTGAACATTTGCAGTTGGCTAACACAGCGTACAAAGAAAAAAGAGTGATAAACTACTGTGCAAATTAAACCCAGAAATGGTAGTTGTAAGTATTGATCTTCAGAAGTGCCTTCCTACTCAATACCTTACTGTTTACGAAATATGAGGAAATAAGAATCCTACTATCTACTATTTCTGAGTCAGTGAGTTATAATTAGCTCTATTCCATGATTTATTGCAGCTCTAGACATTGATTCTACAGGAGAGCTGTAGAAAGCTCCCTGTATGTCCAGGAAAGTGCCCAGAGCGATCTTGCATCTTTCCAACACCTTTTCCACAAGCATGGAACTTTTAGCTGCCTCTAATGTTTAAGACAATTTAAAAACTAAACTAAATGCAGAAAGGTTATCATTAGTAATAAATTTTTAGTACTGTGCTGTACACATAAGGAGGTTGACACCATTCACGCTTCAATAGAAAAAACAAAGACAACTATTGTTAGAGTCAATATTCCTAGAGAATCTCTAGTAGAGACTGGACAAATCGTATATGCATGATCCCCCCCAATTTTTGTTATTGAAATTGGTTTAAACGATTTTTTGACTTTATAAAATGCTTTTGTGTACTCATTTTCAGCATATGAAAATAAATGCCACCAGTCAGCCAGTGCTGTGGAACAAAATTAGATACATACAATGCAGGCATGATAAAACGTGTACAATATTTTACACATTTTCATTTAAGAACGCAGAAGAGTTTAGCATTTTTGAAAAAACTCGAATTTCACAGATTTTAAAACTAACATCAATTTCCAAAAAACTTTTAGGAATACCTGAAAATAAACTACAGCACCTATAAAAACTGCTGTCATATATTGATGAAAATAGCAGAATGTACTATAGCCAGTTTATTAGCACAATAACTGTGTTGATGCATTGAGTGACGATAAAGAGGATTATTCAGATAAAAACTAAATTAACTTTAATTATCGAAAAATATACAAATGAGATGTATTTTAATAAACACCCTAATACTGTTTCTTTCCTAATTTTTCGAGTTAGAAAATGGCCAATGTGGGTATTTTCAAGATTTTGTCTAAAATCAACAACAGCAAATGTCACTTTTTTGGCTAATTTTAATTATGGATTCTGAGAAAATCTACGATTAGCTTCTCTTTTACGTGTAGAGCTATGATAGTAAAAATATTTAGTTTGCAACATTTTTATCAACTGAAGTTTTGATGAAAACTTTGGATCCTACTTTCTCTAATTTGTGTTTTTTTACTTTGGCCCTTATAAAACTAAGCCTCAGATTTGATCTAGGGTCATGTGAATCAACGTTTATCCAAGATTTTAGCCACATTTTGTTTACAAATACATACATCCTTCTTGATAATTTTCAAATTGATATTTTTATTAAAAAATCACTCTTTCTATATCCCGAAAAACTACCATATCAAAGATACAACCATCTGTGATACATTCATTCTTTGAGGAGTGTGTTTACTTTGGTTTGATTTGAGTCTTTCAAATATTTTCCATATAAACATATACTTACATCATCAGGAATTTCGACAGTATCATTTTCATCATCTAATAACAACTGCATTTGTTTCAGCGCTTCTTTACTAGCTGCCCTCCGAGATTGTGTCCTGGATCTCGGAGGAGGGCTGTCAGGAGGCGCTGGTCTCTTCGGCATCTTTATCTATAACACAATCAGATTTCAACCAAGATTCCTTCAGGAACGTATTCTAAATTTTGATATTTGACTACAAATCACTGAGAAATAATTAACGTTTTGTTTACTAAACTCATTAAGTTAATAAAATAACATTTAACTATGGACAACCTTAGGTTTCAGTGCATTGTAAACTAAACTATGAACAAATAGACAAATTTCAATAATAATCCCCAGAAATTCAGATTTTTTCCAAATATTTTCATTAAATTAATAAGCTTCATCCAAATATTGACAAAAATACAAACTAATGTTCTATTTTTGGAAAGAAAATGTATAAGATTACGCCCCCCATTTATCCCTATGTGCCGTCACTGATTAATCAAAAGCTTATCAACAAATTAAGAAAACAAGCAAACTTAACCTTAAATTTTATTAATAGGGCTTATTATTTTAATTCCCCATTAAAAATAATATCAACATTTCACATATAAGTACTATAGGGAAGGTTAGAAATAAATTTAAACAAGGTTACAGGGTTTAAAGCGAGCTCCATCAAAAACTTGATTGCAGGTGGGGCGAGTGGGTAAAACATTAATAGTAAGATTCACGTAATGAATGGAATGCTAGGCAATGGCGCTAAAATAACTTTCTTGACAGATCAAATAAGACCTGTTATCTAACACAAATATATCACTAAGCACAAGGTTTTACAGATTGACTAAAATCTATTTTTTATAATGATAAACATACTTTTTGAAAAAAGCGGCAAATTTTTTTGAAAAAAATGTCAATAAATTGTTATTTTTCATAACACCGGTCCATCCTCCATCTTGATTAGTTCTGACAAAACACGAGCATATAGACACTGTTGCCAATACGAATACGAATTCCTTGTATATAAGATTTTATGTGCCAAAAGTTATTTACGTAATTGATATTTCCTGAAGAGCTATTAAAAAAGAAAAATTATTGAAATTATTAATTAGATATTAGAAGATAAATATTACAATTGAATTATATGGATAACATTAGTAGGGGAGACTGTGTTTCATTAGGACAATTTAACTAATTCAGCCTAGAAATTCATTGACTTTTGTATAAATATCTGTAAAATAAATTATACATGTTTTTTCTAAGATAAATCGATATGATTGTGAGAAATGAACAAATGATATAAAAAACAGTCAGCCTAGGAAAAGAAGGAATCACTACGACAAATTTCAAATCTAAGATGGCCGCCGTCACGAAATGGCGGATTACATATTTTTTCACAACTCCCTCAATATGGGTATTTAAAGAAAGAGATTGACTCGTAGAATACTGTAGACTATGACAAATTTCAAATCTAAGATGGCCGACTGCACAAAATGTCAGATTTCTTATTTGTTTCAATATGGGTAATGGGTAACAAATGAAAAGGCTTTACAAGCAAAGGAAAGAAAGCTTGTAATAATGAAGCACTAAATGAAAATATAATGAGAAAAATTAGGTAATGAAATAAGAACTTTAAAATAAAATTAGTAAAAAAATGTATAATAACTTTTTTATAATCTTATCAATTTTATTTATAAACTACATTATTTAGAAGTAATTTGTCGTTGAAAAACTTTATAAATATTTCCGTATGGGGCACATTCGAACAGCATTGAACTTGTCTGTATTTACTTGACATATGTCCGATTGTACCTCAGTTACTAAGTAAGACGTTAATGTCTTAATTTGAAATTTTGTTAAAGAACGGTACAAAATTATATACGAAGGATCAACAAAGCCACTATAGATGAAGAGCAAATCACAAGAGCCATAAAAGAAGTGGTTCAAAATAAAATTACCATACATTCAGCTGCTATACAGTTTGTTATGAAAAAGTCTACTTTGCATGATGGTTTAAAGCTTCAATTGGTTCATGAATATTCAGGAAATGAAGAAGGTGGTGGAAGGGTGAAACAATTTTCTAAATATGGAACTGGAAAATAAATTGGTGGAATTGGTTAAATCGTTGGCTTAAAAGTATGCTTTTGAACTGAAATTAGCTTACCATCCTTCGCAATATCAGCTGATAAAGATTGGATGAGAGCATTTATGAAGATACATCCCAATGTAGAACACAGAAAACCTGACAATACCAGCTTAGCAACTGCTTATAATAAGAGCAACATGGAGCAGTTTTTAAAAATTACTTTGAAATACAACAGAAGATAGATTTCACTGAGGTTGTGGTTCATTCCGCAGCTACCTTTTCATGTCTATTGTGGTTCTCTAAATCTAGATTACATTCTCCAGCCTTATTCTTCTTATGAAGTCTGTCAGCTTAGAGACTGAATTTTTTATATAGTTCCTTGCCAGTGGCTTTAACATGCCTAGTACCGAGAAAGTACAGCAGAAATACCATTTTATGCCTGATAGAAGTCTGAATACTGATGTAAGTGGCATTACAATTGTTCTACAAGCACAGAAAATTATTGCACCTTCCGGGGAAAAACAGGTCGGTCACATTGTGTCTCTGTGGTACCATCACTGCTTAAGATGAAAGAGACTTATCTTACTGAAATTCTAACAGTCAGTGTGGCTTATGGCTCTAAAAATGGTTGGATCATCTCAGAAATAATTATCAAACATTTTCAGAAGCACACCTCTTGCAATAAAGAACGTCCCATCTTGTTGATGCTCGATAATCATGAAGTCATACCACTCTAGCTGCCATCAATTACTTCAGAGAGAATGGTATGGTGCTCTTTACTTAACCTCCTTATTGCACATACCATATGCAGCCCATATAATGAATCAACAAGTTGGGAATATGCCCAATTAACAATCTGGCCTTTGATGATAAAGATTTTAAAGTATCATACGTTACAGACAGGCTAGACCAATAATAGACCTTTCTACCCGTGGACAACGCAATGCTTTTCAGCCAAATGAAGCAGGTCTGTTAATATCGAAGGATACAAATTCTACAATGTGTATTATTCCTGACTTTAAGTGAATTGAATGAGATAGTACAACGCTATCTGTCTACCGTGCTAGATTCAGTGTTTAAAATTAATTCAAATTTGTATGTCCATTCATTCTTAGACCATTACTAAAAGCTACCCCAAGGAGAGAACGCTTTTGTGGAAACTCTAAAAGAGGAAAATCTCGAATATTTACCAGCAACCCAGAGAAAAACAGAGTAGAAGAACTAGAAAAAAGTAAATGCGTAAAGGAAAATGGGAAAGAGGTGTAAAGGACAAATCAGTGGAAATGGATGGGAAAACTAAGGGAAAAAAGGTAAGAAAAATAATAAGAAGCCTGTAAGTCAAATGAAAACATCTTTATCAGATTCAGAAATACAATTGCCTAAGACAGGATTATTTGAAAGTGATTTCAATATGGTCAACTTTATGAAATCCCAAAGACTCTGTTGTTTTAGACAGGTTTAAAGGATGGAAGACACTAGAATGCCAAAGAAAATTATAAATGCATAGATCTATACTACCATGAAAAGAGGAAGACCAAGATCAGGAACCACTTTGTTTGAAGGTGAAGGCCCACCTCCGGATATAGAGTCTATTGTTAAGGTAAGGATTCCAATATGGATTTAGGCATACAAAGTGACAAATCAGAATCAGAGCAATTGCTAAAGTAGACATTATTTTTGTAGTGTACCATATTTTGGTTGTTTTCATAAAAAATAACATTTTATTGGTCAAATCATAAAAATAGGCGATTCAAAACACTCGGTACTTTTTTACTGAAGAAGTGGAGATAAAGGATTTAGTCTCCCTAATATCGTATATTCATTATCGAATGTCATAAGGTAGGACAAACTGGACGTTACAGAACATTAAGAGTTCAATCTCATATAAAATTGAATGTTGATTTTACCTTATATAATATTTCATAAATATAATACAATTTTCAGATTTCGTTAAAAAGTGTTCTATTTTTTCAGTTATGAAAGTTTTCTAAATATTTCTCTCACAATTTCATTTATTTAATAGAAATTTTATATAATTTAGAAATTCTTTAGTCCGAATTTACCCCACCACTGTCCAAAATTACCCCACTAGTGGGGCACATTAGGACAATTAGAATTTTTTTAATAACGTCAATTTCTAAAAAATATAAAGAGATCAAGAACACAATTTTAAATGCAATAAACTATATGTTATTTCATAACTACGGGTCATTTTTTAAATGTTATATTTGGTATTTTATATCATTGTTTAAAAAAAGTATAAAGATTAGCCCCACTCTCCCCTATCTTAGAGTAAGAGGGAATTTTTTTAGATACTGTGGAAAAACATTGACCATCAAAATAGATTTTGTATAGTCCAATACAAATATTTTGAAGAATACTGTTAGAAAATAAATTGTTTAAATTTTCTATCATATACTAAGAAAAAGCAGAGGTCTCAAACATTGGCAACGATGTTTGGGTAGGAGGAGCATCCTTAGCGGCAAATTTAAATTTAACCTATCGAATCTCAAAATATACTAGAATTTTTGATAAGAAAATATTTATTTACTTTCCTAAATTAAAAAATTTAATGGAATTTCAACGAAATCCCACAATCATATAAATATGTCAGATTAATAACCAAAATGGCGGCTTGTCCCGCTTCACCCGATTAAAGGCAACGCCGTTCGAAATTACTCACTATAGTAGGCCAGTTCTTTATGTGAAAACGTTGATGAAATAATCAATCACGAAATTATTGGTCTACCGTTGTTTACTGTTTTGAACACAAACAAAATTATAGCAAAGAATTGGGAGTGAAGTCCTTTAAAATAATATCAGGAACAGGAACATAGGTCACTATTTTACAAAAAAAAATGGAAATAGTAGGCCAGTATTTGATTCGATTAGCATAAGTTTGTAAACATAGTTACCTACCTTTTCGGGTTTCTCTGGTTTTTCAATTTTTTCCTCCTTTACTTTCACTTCTTCCACTTTGATTTGTTTGGCATTGTCCTTTTTGCTAATCTTTATTTTGAATGTAGATTTTTGTGGTAGCTGCTGATTTGGCACCGCCTCAGTTTTTAGCGCTTTTAATTCACCTAAAACATACAGGGTGGTTAAAAAAAGTCTAATTTGTTACCTATTAATACTCGTACAGGTGTTCTTTGAACCTGATGGGGCGGCTTTTCCTCCCATTGTGTAGTTAATTTTAGTAATGGCATAATCCTGACTCTTGAAATGTTTAGAACACACTCGAGACTTTTTGTTAATTTCTGCTTCAGTTCGGTTTATAGCTTTTAACCACTTTTTTCTTACATCAGATTCTTTAGGTATCTGATAAAACTGTATGGTATCCGTAGGAGAGTCTCCCGAATCACAACCCGGCACTACACAGGTTAACTTTTTCATTTTAACACTGTTTGTTGTAAATATACGGAAAATAACATGCTAACTGGCAACTACAAGGTTATGTTAGTAGATACTTCGGTTACCACGACACAAAAGTAAAAACCAAAAGCATAGTTGTTGTTTTCAGAGTCATCTACTACAAAGTCTTCAAGTCTCAACTACTTTCTATCTTACCAACACTGTTTCAATAATAATGTTTCGCTACCGACCGCCAGAGGATGTGAACGTAAATAATCATAAATTATTAGAAAATAATTGATTATTGGTTTAATAATAATTAAGAGAATATTCTTTTAACTATAGTTTGTAGACAATAAATCAGCGATAGAAATAATGAGTGTAATTAATGGAAAGCAAGAAGCGGTAATAAATTGTTTATATTTGGAAGAATTAAACAATAGCGACTTAAAATTTTTTAAAATCAAATACAGGGTGGACCAAAAATATTCTATTTTGTATAAAGATAAGTTACTCAATGCAAATAATAACAGATTGTATTACATATTACGCATTTTACCGTTTTTGGTGTATATGTACGTTATCACTAACATCTGAAATACATTATCAGTGGCGTAACAAAATAGTAAATATTATTATAAAAATTGTTTGATAATTTTTATATTGAAATTAATTGTCTCGACCCTTACTTCGTGGAAACTGCTCATATTAGTGTTTTAAATGAAACTCACGGTTTCTAGTTAATTCCACAATATAATAAAAGTTATTTAGAATTCTAAAAAATTGACAATTGTTTCGATAAATCAATATCATCGTCAGAATCACAGAAGTTACATTTTATTTGATGCCTACCTGATGTTTAGTAGTTATTTTTGGCTAGACCAAGAAGTGACCTAACTTGTGATTGACTTAATATATGTTTATAGAAAAAAGAAGAAGATGTGATATTACAAATATTGAAGCTTAGATATTATTAGCCCTATGGTGATATCCTGGATATCATTTTTCCAATTAAGATCAGTATAACTGTGCAATGATATAGAAAACCAGGAAAGCTATATCTGCTGATCTTTACAATTATCACTTAAGAAGACAGTTTATTAGTGGAGAACTCCCTAGATTTAACTGTTCATTGACAACTTCATATTGTAGGTTTCTTAAATGTATTCTAATTTCCAATTCTTCAAGGAAATCCAGTTCTTGTTTCTTTTCACCAATATGCAGCACTTCTAGTTTTGTGTTAGGTGTCAATGAATGATTGGTGTCAAGTAGATGTTTTGCGTAGTGGGATTTATCTGGTTGTTTTAACCTGTATGCTCGTAAGTGTTCACTGTATCGGATTTCGAAATTCCTAAGGGTCTGACCCAAATAGACAGCATTACATTCTGGACATTTGAGTTTATATATACCTTACTTCTTTAATAGTGGTATTTTTGTTTTTACATTTAACAATTTTGTACTAACGTTACTTTCTGTTTAAAAAGAAATTGTTGTATTCGTTGCTGAAGATATTATCTTTGAAATATTATTAGAAATATTTCCTGCATATGTGATGGTTTTATAAGTTTTTATTTCATCAGCTTGTTTAGGAAATATTAGTTGTAATGCCACTTTTTCCTTTTTTTGACTAATTAGCTTATTTATCATATCTAATGGATAACCGTTGGATGTTGCTATTTGTCTAATTGTATTAATCTCTCTATCAAAATTACATTTGTTCATAGGAACTGAAAAAGCTCTATGTATCATTGAATTATATGCCGCTAGTCTGTGTGACATAGGGTGATTGGAATTGTCACATTCTGATTAATGCATACATCACATAAATTAAGTATATCTGATATTATTCCTGGATTAATATCTTTATCTTCTAGTAATTTTCTTACAAGTATTAGACATTCTTTAGGAGGAATTTTAGTGAACATATTAGTTACATCGAAGGAAATGAGTTTATAGGTATCTTGCAAGTGGATTGCTTTCAACTTTTTGATTAGTTGTATTGAATTTATAATTGAGTACTGAGATTCATATCCGTAACTATTGAGTATATTGTTGAGTCTCTTTGCTAATAATATGTTCACTAAAATTCCTCCTAAAGAATGTCTAATACTTGTAAGAAAATTACTAGAAGATAAAAATATTAATCCAGGAATAATCTCAGATATACTTAATTTATGTGATGTATGCATTAATCCGAATTATTTCACTTTTGACAATAAGATATGTATTCAAAATGAAGGTTTACCAATGGGAAGCCCTATATCACCTATTTTAGCAAACATTTTTATGGACAATTTAGAAAGAAAGATCTTTGAAAGTAATATTTCGAACAATATTTTATTTTGGTATAGATATGTAGATGACATATTAGCTTGTTTTATGGGTAGTGAACGACAATTAGATGTATTTTTCAACCACATCAATAATTTACACCCAAAAATTAAATTTACATTAGAAATTGAAGAAAATAGCTCAATCAATTTTCTTGATTTAAAAATTCAAAGAGTTAATAATGTACTTGATTATTCAATTTACCGAAAACCAACACAGAGTGATGTGACAATTCCAATCACCCTATGTCACACAGACTAACGGCATATAATTCAATGATACATAGCGCTTTTTCAGTTCCTATGAACAAATGTAATTTTGATAGAGAGATTAATACAATTAGACAAATAGCAACATCCAACGGTTATCCATTAGATATGATAAATAAGCTAATTAGTAAAAAAAGGAAAAAGTGGCATTACAACTAATATTTCCTAAACAAGCTGATGAAATAAAAACTTATAAAACCATCACATATGCAGGAAATATTTCTAATAATATTTCAAAGAAAATATCTTCAGCAACGAATACAACAATTTCTTTTTAAACAGAAAGTAATGTTAGTACAAAATTGTTAAATGTAAAAACAAAAATACCACTATTAAAGAAGTAAGGTATATATAAACTCAAATGTCCAGAATGTAATCCTGTCTATTTGGGTCAGACCCTTAGGAATTTTGAAATCCGATACAGTGAACACTTACGAGCATACAGGTTAAAACAACCAGATAAATCCCACTACGCAAAACATCTACTTGACACCAATCATTCATTGACACCTAACACAAAACTAGAAGTGCTGCATATTTGTGAAAAGAAACAAGAACTGGATTTCCTTGAAGAATTGGAAATTAGAAGACATTTAAGAAACCCACAATATGAAGTTGTCAATGAACAGTTAAATCTAGGGAGTTCTCCACTAATAAACTGTCTTCTTAAGTGATAATTGTAAAGATCATCAGATATAGTTTTCCAGGTTTTCTATATCATTGCACAGTTATACTGATCTTAATTGGAAAAATGATATCCAGGATATCACCATAGGGCTAATAATATCTAAGCTTCAATATTTGTAATATCACATCTTCTTCTTTTTTCTATAAAGATATATTAAGCCAATCACAAGTTAGGTTACTACTTGGTCTAGCCAAATATAACTACTAAACATCAGGTAGGCATAAAATGAAATGTAACTTCTGTTATTCTGACGATGATATTGAATTATCGAAACAATTGTCAATTTTTTAGAATTTTAAATAACTTTTATTATATTGTGGAATTGACTAGAAACCGTGAGTTTCATTTAAAACACTAATTTTTATATTGATAAAAACGGGCACCAATGCTTGTCGTCTCGTTTTAATCCAGTGAACGGAGAGGAAATGTGGTTTGACCTCCGAATTTCTTCAACATGAACCGATTCTTATGAAAATTTGGAATTGAGTTCCTTTCGCCTTCTAGATCAAAAGTTATATATACTTAAGGGTATATATGCTGTGACAAAAAATCTAACTTTTTTGAAGTGAAACTTTTTATGGGACACTAGCGTTTTGTCATGAGAGTTAACTCGTCGAGCTAAAAAAACTGTTAAACTCCTTGTGAGAGAGGCGGAAAAAATTAACGAAGATCCGCACAAAGAGGAGACGCCGAGAATAGTCGCAGGGCATTGTTTATTGATGGCGATCATGTTATTCCGTTTATCAATCCCCACTTCGCTGCGCGAACGATAAAGTGAGAACGCATTCGGGGGGAAAAGGATACCAAAAGCGCTTAATAATTTCTGCCGATATTGGTATAATCCAGTGCGAAATTAATATAGAAATTGTTTACCTTTAAAATTAAGGCGATAAAAACTAGGAAATTTCTTTGCATTGTGTATTTATTTGTATTATTTTGAAAAAAATATGTAATAAAACGTAACAAGAGTATTGAAATATATTGAAAAAGGAAATAAACAGGTATACTTGTCCGTACAGATAAGTTCTGTACTCATTAAAGTTTAAGCATAAACTGTGTTATCTCCTACTTTCCGCATTGAGACCAACGCGCATCGTGGGCGTGTCCACTTTCAAACTTTCAGCTATATTTCGACTGTTTACTACCAATACCTCCTAAGTGCAAAAACTAAAAATGTTCAGGAGAGACAAAAAACCATTTATGTTTTTATTATAATATTGAACTCCAAACTAGATTCACGTACAAACATCACTAGTGATTAAAATGTGTTTATTTTAAGTTTATTTGCGAAAATTGTTTCTAGTTTCCTTTTTTTAGCTCATTTTTGATGATAGGAGGTATTGGTATAACTGGTAATGTAAGATAGGAGGTATAGGTGTAATAGGTTTATACATTTGTTTAAATTTATTGTGGTAAAAAACACAATTGAAAAATATTTATTAATTTATTTATTGTCTTAATTATTATCCTTATATGGTAACAAATCGTAAAAGGTATGACAGTCATCTGGAATTACTTTTTTAAGTTCTTGTAGGTGTGTAAATTTTGTCTTTTTAATTGGTATTTTTGCCTTATTTAATGGAGGATATTTAGGTGTCTCATTGGGTATTTTTTTTGTCTTGAGGGTAATGGCTTCCATTCGTCATCAAAAGTTAGCTTATAGTCTATCGATCCTTCTAAATTGTAGCGTAAAGCACGAAGATCCGTAACAGTAGGCTCATTGGGCTTCCTTCCGGGCCGAATCGTTGTGTATCTCAAAACACTATTGTGTGAATAATCTTTAAAAAAATCAAACCCTAGTTTGACTACTTCGTACGGGAATGGTTTGGTTCTGGCCTCTTTGCTTGCTGAGATGTAATCACTTGGCAAGTTAATATCTCGGTTTTTTAATTTACGTTCGATACAACTATGAACGGAGTCACACTCCATTTGAGTGTGACCCCGTTCAAGATACTTTTGAAACACAGGTATTTTGTTTTTTAAAGCATAGGTAAGCAACGCATTGGATAAGATTATTATTGGCAGGTTCTTTGCTGTACAATGCTTTTCTAAATAGTCTATTATACATGACGTAAAAGCTGAAGCAACCAGATCACAATCACATTCGGTAAACCAGTAGCAGGTACTGTGATGACTAACAACATCATAAATTGTAAAGTTATGGCATGACAATTTTGTTTTAAAGAAAATGCTGCTGGCTTGAACAACTGGACAAACTTTGACTGCTTGAAGATCCATAGTAAGCACAATGCATTGTCCGCTTTGTGCCAAATCCTTATCAGTTGCTTTTTCAGTCCGTGCCCTGTCTTTTCTTTTAATATGCTCTGCGTATTTATCATCACTCAAATTGCCAACTTTATGAGCGACACAAATATCGCACTGATCTTTTTTTGGCACGTAGAGTGCCAAATTGCTTTCATTAAATTGGTTATAAAATGTTTTAGTCGAAACAGTATGTTTGTCTGCCTTTTTACAATGTTCTAAGTACAAGTCGTATAGTTGCTTTAATGATTTAAAAATTGGCTCCAAATAAAGTTTAGAAGAATTGGCTCTGTTATAGTGCGAAGGTAATTTTGGTAACTGTCTCAAAAAGTCTTTTAAATAGGCTATGTTTTCGGCATGTGGGGAATTCTTTACACGGTTGAGATTTTCACAGTTTTTGTTCATGAGCATGGCATGGTTGCCTTTCTTTGTCCAACTTTGTACCGTAAATGAGCCTATTCCAATGGTGTTTAAAAACGTTGTTCTACAAACTGGGTACTTGCAATCGTTAAAGGTCAAAGAATATGTTAATGTTTCACCTCGTCGAGAGTCATTTAATGTCGTCTTACGCTGTGTAGGAACTCTATTGACATGAGAAATAGCATAGATCTTTCTTTGATCCCAGTTGAGCTCCGACCAAAACTTCCTAAATATACATTTTCTCTCCTCTTCTGTTAATTTTTCACACATTCGTTTTTTTGATTTTTTACAACGTTCAGAGGCACAAGCTGGCCTAAGAGAGCGAGCTTCCCTTACTTGGTTCTGCTTCATTACTTGTCCTTTTGGTTTTGTATATCCCAAATATTCTTTACCTTCCATTCTAAGTTTTTTGTTCTTGTTTTTTTTCCATTCGGATTGGGATGGTCTATGTCTTCTTTTTCGACCTTCGTTCATATCTCCATATTCTTCGATTCTTCGATATCTGAAGCTCCGTTATTTTGTGACCCTTCACCCTCTACTAATTCGTCTTGCTTTTCTTGTAAAAGTAGATCTCCATGTTCTTCGATATCTGAAGCGTCGTTATTTTGTGTCTCTTCCTGCTCTACTAGTTCGTCTTGATTTTTTTGGAAAAGTAGATCTCCGTATTCTTCGATATCTAAATCGTTATTTTGTGGCCCTTCACCCTCTACCAGTTCGTCTGGAGTTTTTTGTAGAAGTAGATTTTCATTCTGGTCGTTAGTATCGCTGTTATTTACTGTCTCTATATCTGACCATAAGGTAGGTGTGTCGTCGAGATGGGAAACTAGTGACTGAGAATCATTATTCGCGTTATATTCAGGGTCCACATAAGAAAGTACTCCATTGTGATCCACTACAAAGTTTACATTATGGTCTATAAACTCGAGATTCATTATATCCAACAATTCAGGTTCTTGTTGTACGCCAGTATTTTTTATAAATGACGATGTTAATGATGTTTCTAAATTGACGGTAACTGGTGGTGATAATGTAGACTGGGGTGGAGGAGATTCTTGTTTCTGATCGGACACACTGGAGTTTTCGGTTGTCTTCAACTTTAACATAGACATAATTTTTTGCGCTCTGGTACCCATATTCTGAAACAATGATTTTACTATTACCTTGGCACCAGTATCAGATAAAGGTTTTTCAAGGGGGGTTGCAAAATGGTAAGATGTCGCTCCCTAAATAGGATCATGGAAAAAACATTTCTAAAGTTTTGTGTTCCCAAGAAACAACGACAAAAAAAGTTCCCTTACAACATTTTATCGCTTTTCCCTCTCCCAATGTTTGCCTGGGTCACTTATCCCATCTTGCCCTCCTACCGCTAGATCCGGCCCTGCTTACTACATTATAACTACACGAGATACGACAACGTGCAATATCCTGCATTGCGTTAATATAAGTTTATATTAACACAATGCACCCTTCCCCCTCGTCAGAAGTGCGTCAATTTTGGTGGTCAGTAATCCGATTACCCCATTTTCAGTTCTAAACCTTTTTTTCTGAGTAAAGTTTGTATTAGTTTTGGTGTAGGTACCGCATCGTGCCCAAAACTTATTGAAACAAGAAAATGTATTTTAACCTCCTAAACTATTAGTTTGCTTTGTTCACTTTCACGTCCTAAGTAATGGAAACAATCTATTTTTTTACAACAATGATAACCTAATTCTTAATAGATGTTTTGTACTCCTTAGGAAATCCAAAATTTGTTTGTCCCAATATTTTTTGGGCACGATGGTACAAATTTTATATTATTTTTTATTTAAAGAAAAATCACAAAAATTAATACGTGTTTTTAATAAAACTAACCACTTTATATACCAATCAGGTTGGTAACAATCATTAAATAATTTTATTAAAATAGAAGATAGGAGGTATTGCTACAGTTAATTTTAGTTTTATAGAATGGAAAGACCTCCTATCTACAATATAACTTTAATTTACACAGTTTACCAAATAAATCAATATATTCGAATTAAAACGATGTACATATGGATCACAAAAGATATAGATAAATTCCTTTAAACGAAAAAAACAAAAAAAAACGAATAAAACAACAAATATTTCAATAAAACTTACCAGCTGATATACACACACCAACGGTTTACAACAAAATGCTAGATAGGAGGTATTACCTACCCTCTATGACGCCTGTTTAGTTTGGAGATATTTCCGTTTAAAAATTGGCGGGAAACCTTAGATCTTGGTAATTAGGAGGTATTTCTATTCCAAAGATTAAATAAAAAACTATCTAGTGGTGTAAAAACCTTATTTCTGACAAAAAGCGTAGATAGGAGGTATTGGTAGTAAACAGTCGATTTGCTAACCTGTACGTAGAAGAGCAAGTAAGTCTCAGTTCATCAGAGAAAGTCGTTGTAACTAGTGTTGCTTTATTTATGGAAATATTTTTTTTTGTAATTGTAATTTAAAATTATTTTTTGATAAATGTAAATGAATGGACAAAAAACTTCAATTTCAGTCGTTGGCGATGGAAATTGCTTGTTCAGATGTTTGTCTTATTTTATTTTTTCAACTCAAAAATTTCATTATTTGATACGATTAATAATAGTGAAATTTATTCACGATCATTGGGACAATTTTAAAGAATTTATATGTGGAGAAGGAGTATATGATATACAAATTTCAAATAATGAAGATTATTACAACCATTTATCGAAACAACGAATTTATGGAGGTGAAGTGGAAATAGCTGCTTTTTTACATATTTTTCCCAATATAAAAATAGTCATACATCAAGATAATAGGCCACCTGTCGTACATGGAAATACAACATCTAATTTTCAATTAATATTGAAACTTAGTGGTGTAGTTGATTCTGGACATTACGATATAATTCAATGTTATAATGAAAATTACGAGGTAGAAAATATTGAAGATCTGAAACATTCAGCACTTGATACAAAAAATGTATGCGTCAGTCCAAAACTAACAGCGTCAAAAGTGAAACTTTTCATGTAATTCAAAAACTGTCAATGAGTGTACAAAAAAATACATTGCAGCAAAGAAAAATTGACTGGAAATTATAATAAAAATGATTTATAATAAAAATCAAGAAAAATCTACAGACTATCCCTAATTAATTACTATGGAAGTTTCACTTGTACGTATATGTATATAGTTTTATGTATATGTAAATAATAGTACGTACAAGTGAAACTTCCGTAGTAATTAATTCGGGATAGTCTGTAGATTTTTCTTGATTTTTATTATAAATCATTTTTATTATAATTTCCAGTCAATTTTTCTTTGCTGCAATGTATTTTTTTGTACACTCATTGACAGTTTTTGAATTACATGAAAAGTTTCACTTTTGACGCTGTTAGTTTTGGACTGACGCATACATTTTTTTCTTTGATATTTTTTGTATCACTTTTATTTTTCTAATTATTCACAAAAATATGCAATTTTTCATAATATATTTTTTTTTCATTTAAAAGTTGATATTTTCAAAAAAAACCAATATAAACCTCTGAAGCTTATAGGATATATTGTTAACGTATAAGCAAAGTAAATTATTGAAGGATTGTCTTTAATTTTGCATTTATCAATATTTCTATTGATTTTTTTTCAGAAAAATGAATATGTCGTCTTATTTTGGTTATAACTTCGTTATTTTTCATGCTAATAACTTGAAATCAAGTTCATTTGAA
This sequence comes from Galeruca laticollis, assembly GCA_963921935.1. NCBI lineage: Eukaryota > Metazoa > Arthropoda > Insecta > Coleoptera > Chrysomelidae > Galeruca > Galeruca laticollis. The sequence goes on from OY998179.1 coordinate 4,628,887, forward strand.
TGATTTTGTAAACTGCTTCAAAAAATGTATGGGGTGTTTTTCTTCAAAATTTTATTTCTTTATTTTAAGTTAAATGCATGTAATTCAATATCTGACAAATAAAAATGTATTTTCAAATAGCCGTATCTTGGTACCTATTTCACGTATATAAATGAACAAAACTTAATCTTTTTCTTTTTTATTAGCTTCATTTTGTTTCCAACACATTTTTTTGTACGATGTAAATTTTCCGACTTATTCGAGAATAACTGTTGAAAACGTGTTTTTTAATGAAAAAAGAGCATTTTCAATCACAAATAATTAAGAAAATATTAACTAATCGAAAAATGTTCATGAAGAACTTTTTGCTTAGATTTGACCTCTTTATTTATTTCAACAGTTATTTTTAATATTATACATTTCACCCCCGAGAAGGGGTGGCTCCTCCCGCAGGGCAAAAGCACACCACAACACTATATAAACTTTGTTTCTAGAACTATTCTCTCTTTACTGTTTAAATTCCTAAATTAAAGAATACACCAACCATGTTGCCTAAATTTCAGGTTAATCGGACCATGTTGCTATAATTCGGAGAGAAACCCCCGCCACCCACCGCGTTGATTGGACTATTTATTGAATAATCTATCTCTGCCCTTGGATCTAAAATGAAAGCATTGTGACGGGAACAATTAATCAAATAATTCTTAAGCATGACCATCAATAATTCTAATTACCAAACATAAAAAGCTACTAATTTTCTTCAAACTTGACCGGTTTTTTCTTCTGACGAAATACAAATATTTGCATCACAATCGACCTTACCGTAGGTCGAGTTCCTAGAAAAGCTATTACATTTTAGTTTACACTTCGGAAAAGTTTAGTATTTCAGAGAAAAGCGTGTAGAAACTTTCGTTAAGATTAAATTGATGAGACTTTGTTATTGGATTACCCATTTATACTAATAATAAGGTAAATTTAAAAGAAATAATTAGAATGACATTATATTACGAAGGCAGTTATTTTTTCGTAGGAACCAAATATATTTTTTTCTAAATTGTATTTTTAAGTAGACGTTGATGAAAATATTAATTATCATCTCAATATTTCATTGCGTTTGAAGGGTACACAAAAGAATCCTACCAAGAAAAATTTATAACACAGATAATAAAAGTAATTATAATATTAAGACGTGATTTATGTGGTGGAAAAAGATTTAATTAAATGCCATAATTACGATACTCTAATGAGAATTGTGTTGGTTTTAATCTAAATCACCGTACTTAACCTTAAATTTAGATAAAATTCGGTTCAATACAATATTAAATCTTTCCGGATATTTAGAAAACTGCCAAATTTATTTTATACATTAATCAAAAGCCTATTGATATAAATAATTATAATAATTAAAACAGATAGCAAATTTGTTATTTTTTCTTGGGTATTTTTTCATAACAAATAATAAGGTTTATTTACTATAGTTCTGTCTAAACTAGAACAGTAATAGTCCGGTTTCAATTCGTCAAATATGGAATCCCGTGTGCAGATGTTATATTGTGTGTAATGCCTCAAAATTTTCAGAAAACCTTGTAGAATATGAATATTGATGAGCCCTCTCTCGTAAATATAGCAGAGGGGTTTGATCCTGTTTCGCACAAATATGTTGTTGGGAACGGGAGAAGAATAGTCAGAGCCATTTCGGCAAGCATTGGATATTCATTACGAGTTCTGCACTAAAAATCCCTGAGAAGCGTCGTTTTGAATAGTGACTCCATACTTGTATCTGACGACATTTCTAAAAGAGTTTCATATATCTTGTTTGACATACTTTCGGGCTTTTGCAAATTGGGTAAAAAAGCATTATGAATTCAGTTTCCTTTTTCTTTTCTGTTCTTCGGGAAAATATTTTTCAACAGATGCGCGCATCGAAGTGAGATATTGGACCAATTCTTCAAATACATCATCTTGAAACGTTTCTAAGTCGTTATCGCTAACAAACTCATTGAGTGACGTGAAGCTTTCTATTTTTCTCTTACCAACGCAAATAATCCAAAAATCTAATTTTCTTTTGAAAGCAGTTATTTTGTTACAGACCAGGAACACTGTTGTCTGTTCACCTTGCAATGGTAAATTTAGTTCTTTCAGTTTATGAAAGATATCCGAGACAGTCGGAACAACCAAGTTTTATCATACAAACGATCTTTCAAATTAAAAGAAGTATCTGTATTTGTAACTCGGCTCTAAGTTCAAATAGCCTTTTTAAAGTTTTACCCCGAGACAGCCATCGCACTTCTTCTGTATGGAGCAGCAGTGTTTTATGTTTGCTGCCATAATCTTCACACAATAATGAGAACAATCGGGATTGTAGTGGTCGTGATTTGATAGAATTAATTGTTTTTACCGCTTCATCCATAACTAATTTTAAATTTGACGGCATTTGCTTCATCGCAAGTGCTTGTCTATGCAGGATAGAATGCCTAGAACTACAATTAGGCGCATTAATTTTAATTAGTAACACTGCTCCTGCTGTTTTACCCGTCATCGCCTTGGTTTCAACTGTACAGGGTGTCCCAAATTGGTGTGTTTTGCAGGGTATCTCGTAAACTAAAAGAGATAGAAGAAAAGCAGTTAAGATGTTATGAGGTTTCATGTAGTAGTTCATTTTTAATTAGTAATTTCATATGAACGTATTTTGATGCCTAAAATCAACTCATGCTGTGACCATTTAACGCATAACAAAATCATTTAAGTTGGTTTCATGTAGTATGCATTTCTAATTACGTAAATAATTGCCAACAAATCTGACAAACAGTTTATTTAGTAAGAAAAAACATAATAACATTATTCAATACATATACAGAACGAAGAACAAAAAAGTTACAATAAATGCTGCATATGCCTACCCTCTTCGTTTATGCATAACTGTAAGCGAAATTTTAAATTTTCGAATGTATTTTCTAACATTTCTTGCGGAATGTTTTCAATAATGTTCCTGATATTATTTTTTAGTTCTGCTAAATTGTTAGGCTTAGGATTGTAGCACCTATCCTTCACATATCCCCAGAGAAAAAAATCTGGGACAGTTAATTCAGGAGACCGCGGTGCCCATTCAATCGGCCCAGCTCGACCTATCCACTTATCATTAAAAAACGTTTTTAATGAATCTCGTGCTATTAACATATCCGTGTAATTAGTACCCGTCACTGTTGGTTCCGAAAAGAAAAAAGGACCATAGATTTTTCGCCGAGATAATGCACACCAAACGTTTACTTTTGGACTATCTCTCTGAAATTCATTAAAAGAAATTGGTTTTTGAGATCCCCATATTCTACAATTATGTTTGTTACACATGCCATTAATGTGAAACGTTGCTTCATCAGACATAATTAATAACGAATTGGGTTCGTTTCTTAATAAGTCAAGTAAAGTCTCACATACCATTACACGTTTTTCGTAATCTGACTCGTACAATTTTTGATAAGTATGAATTTTGTATGGAGTTAGTTTCAAAATTTTTAGACATCTTTGAACGTCACTCTAGCTAAGCTCTAAAATTCCAGCAATTTTTCTAATTGGAATTTTATGATCGTTATCATGTAGCACTTCATTAATTGACATCAACTTGTTTAAAAGACCATCATTATTTCTTGGTTTTTTTAAGTGTGCAATGCAACCAGTTTCGATAAATTGTACATACCATTTTTTAATAATATTCACTGACGGCGGATTTTTCATAAATTTCCTTCTAAATATCCTCCTTGTTTGAATTATTGATTTCGTTTCTGCATAAATTATTACAGTTTGAGCTTTTTCACTCACTGTATAGATCATTTCGAAGCCGACTTATGACTTAACAAAATTACTATTGTCAAAATTGCTGATTTTGTTGTTATGCGTCAAACGGTCACAGCATGAGTTGATTTTAGGCATCAAAATACGTTCATATAAAACTACTAATTAAAAATGTACTACTACATGAAACCTCAAATATCTTTGTTGTTAATGAAACAAAAGATAGAAAACTATACATTTTTGGAAAGGAAAATGATTGTTCTTTTGAATGAGATTAACAATTATAGGGTGTTCCATTTAAAATAATACATATTTTCCCCTTTGAATTTGACCACCATTAGTAAAACACCCTGTGTTGATGAGCTGAAATGCCAGCCCAGCCTAAAAAAATCTCTTCGATAAGCTAGTGAAATGAGTGAAAACCTCATCTCTTTGGAGCAATTAATAAGCTGGGCATTTATGTTTAAAATCAGTCACTCTTATTTGGGACACCCTGTACTATTCGTCGCAAATCTTTGGACATTGGTCCAAAAAAACATGTTTCCATATCAGTGATATGACTCGTAATCTCCTGTTCGATAACTTTAGAGAAAATTGCTCTTCGATCTCCCAAATCACCCTTACAACTATCCTGTTTAGCCAGACGTCTTCGCAAGGTTATTTTGGGTACACTAAACGTCCTTCCTGCCAACTTATAGCCCATATTGTGGTTTTGAACATTGAGCATAGCTTGTAGCATGTCATCCGCGTCCCATTGCTGCCTTTTATTAAATGCCATATCTGCAATACCAAGAAAAACATAATTAAAATAGTAACTGTGTGTAACTAATGCATTGCCAATGATGGGCCCCTGGTCCATCATAAGACACAGTTCAAGGGTCCGTCATACGCAATAAGACATAATTCACTAAAAAACGCCAGGCCCTTTTATTCTTTGCCATAACCTCAATTTGTGCCCTACAGTCAACATGAAACAGTTTCTGTAAGTTGCTGTAACAAAAGCAGATTCTAACTGAGCATAAAAAAAATTACTTAACATCATGTCAAGCCACATTGTTATATTAATACTTACCAGTTTTGACTTATTTTTTTGTTTTCACCTAAACGACTTATATCCGCATGGACGCTTGTAAACAACTGGTTTACAAGATGTCGGTAGTCCCTGATGCGCGGTAAATTTGAAAATACAACTTGTGGTCAATCATAGGCGGGGGTCCATCATGGGCACATTTCCCCTACCCAATAAACCCAGATGTGTTCCCCGACTATATGTTTCAAGCATCTGAAACTACAATTCAAGCATCTGAAACTACAAACATTGTATTTGAACATAGTGTCCAACCAGTTTCAAACGTTCATATTGATAATAATGCACAGCCTGGACATTCCTTTTCTACCATAGAACCTCCTAATTCTACAACGACTCACAAAGCTTGCAAAATCGAACAAGTGGTGTTTTTTTTGGTCACTTCAGCTGATTTAAGTCCAGCTCCACATGGATTTGTTTCAGGCCAAGGAAAAAGAAAGCCAAGGAAACCTCGTGGCACTTCTGTTCTAAATGAAAGGTATTAGTTATTAAATAGTGTTAATGTGTCATTTTGCCCCCCAGGTGGGGAAAATTAACTTTTATATGCTTGGTTAGAAGTCCAGTCCAGAAGTCTTACTCTGTTAAAATCTTTCCTGAAGAGTTTGTTCAAGATTTTATTAAGAAAATGTAATTTTTTGATAAAAAATTTCTATTTTCTTAAAATGTATATCATTTTGTACACCTTTCCCATATTAATAGGATTATACCGAAAAGCAAAAACATATTTTCGATTTTCTAGACATGTTGGGTCAGAACATTCACACAATCGAAAACGTAACATCTGAAAGAAAGAGAAGTGTCTACTTAGAAGGCGCAGTTCCTTTTTACCAGAAACCTGGCAAGAATCCCAATCCAGTAACAAAGGTAGCACCGTTCGTACCACAAGGTCCAGGACCTGGGCACAATATTCTTAACACTTTTCATACCAAAGATGGATATAAGAGTGTGTTATATAACAGTTTAAAACCTCTGCTAACTTGTATGAAATTGGTTGGGATTTTTCCTATCGCAGATGACGAGTTGATATTTCAGGTAAGTACCTGGAGTAGTAAGATTCTATAAAAAACACAACGTCCTAATTTTTTAGGTAACTCTTCGTTTACTCATTTATTCTGTATGCATATTTCTTATAATATTAGGATATATCGGATATATCCAATGGGATAAACTAGAAATGGTGAGGTCTGCAGAAGGACGATTCGAAGAAGCCGTTATAGATTATTTATTCACTTTGTATTTGGTAAGAGAGCGTCAACTGTCATTTGGTTTGCTTGCAGGGTCCCATTTTGTCAGTTAACCTCAAGTGAGATTTGTAGAAGTACTGAAAATGTTACAATGAATCGATTTTTTCAAATAAAACGTTTGAATGATACATTGAAAACTGGTTGGGAGATTTGTCTCGCTCTGATTGCCCATGAAAGTCTCCAACTGAACTTAAATCGCTAAAGTGAATTGTTTAAGTCAGAGAAAGATAGCTACTGATATTTATGTATCATTAATCCATTCGTACCACATTAGGCAATTGGATGGACACCAAGTGAGCTGGATATAACATGTTACTCGAGAGCGCAAATACTGAGATGGTTGTGACATGTGATACGTTTAGAGAAAGAAAGATGGTCCTGTTATGAAAAAAACGTAAAGGTAGGCCAAGGCAAACATGGAATTGGAAGACTTAGCAAGCATAAATGTGTATAACAGGGAAGAGAAACTAAGAAATAGAAGGAAGTATAAAGGAATAGTTGAAAGAGTAATATTCAGCCCTAGGTTTACAAGGCTTGTTGAGCAAATATATATGGGCATTAAGATAACACACCATCTGCCATTGTCGGCCATAAACTGGACAAATTTTATCCACCACATTTCCATGATATAGCTCTGGGTGTTTTTCTGCTCTCTCCTAAACTCAAATTGGAAGGTATAAATTTGGGTTACTCGTTTTAAACAATAGATGGTACCTAAAAACGCAATGGGGGAAGATACTAGCCGCCACTAGGGTTTACGCTAAGTTATCAATATACCGGTCGAAATTGCCAGAATTTCCGCTTTAATCTTCAGGAGACTACTAAAAGAGTCAGTTTAGCCTGTAAAGAACCTGGCTGCTTACCATTGATCATATATCAAGCAAATTAAGGTGATCATGTTCCCTGAACATTAGACTATAGACAATTGGAAGAAACTTTTATCCCCAAATGGAACCAGAATAAGTTCAAAATCTGGGCAAATTTTATTCAACAACTTCCATATTTTCTGATATGGTTTTATGCATTTTATTTGCTTTTCATAACTCAAATTGACATTTTAGGGTACTCGTTTTAGACGATAGAAAGGCGGGTACCTGGAAATGCAGCGGTCTAGATTGCCAGGAGAGGTACTGGCCACTTGGGTTTACGCTAAGTTAAAAATGCACTGATCAGATTTGCCAAAATGTTTGCTCTAAACAACAGGAGAAGACTAAAAAGCTGGTTTGGCCAGTAGAGGAACTGGTGTTGCTTACCATGGATACCAGATCAAGCAGATTAAGGTTCCCTTGACATTATATACATCGGAGATTGGATTACAGATGATTGGAAGAAAGTTTTATCTACAGATTGAGCCAGAATAAGTTCAAAATCTCGACAAATTCTATTTAACAACTTCCATATTTATCTGATATGGTTTTATGTATTTTATTTGCTTTTCAAAACTCAAATTGACGTTTTGGAGTACTCGTTTTAGACGATAGAAAGGGAGTACCTGGAAATGCAAAGGTCAGAATTGTCAGGAGATGTACTGGCCACTTGGGATTACGCTAAGTTACAATGTACCGTTCAGATTTGCCAGAATTTCTATTTTAATCATTCCTCTGATATTATCTACATCGGAGATTGGACTATAGATGATTGGAAAAAAGTTTTATCTTCAGATGGAACTAAAATATGTTCAAAATCTGGAAAATTTTTATCAAACAACTACCACATTTCTCTTATATGGTTCTAGGCGTTTTTGTCGCTTTCCAATACTCAAATTGACATTTTGGGATACTCGTTTTAGACGATAGAAACTGAGTACCTTGCAAACGCAATTTCCAGGAGAAGCACTGTCCACTTGGGTTTACGCTAAGTTACCAAGCTGATTTAGTCAGTAGAGGAAGCGGTGCTGCTTACCTCCAGATCAAGCAGATTAAGGTTTCCCTAGATTTTATACACTGAAGATAGAACTATTGACGATTGGAAGAAAGTTTTATCCATAAATGGAGCCAAAATAGGTTTAAAATCTCCAGAGAGTCGTTATAGATTTTAGTGGACATCTAGATACCAAATGGAACCATTTGGTCTTGGGTAGGAATTGTGCTTTCATTCGCGGACTATCAATGCAACTATTAAAATATTGTTCTAATTTGGTATATTTTTAGATTCCAATTATTACAAATCCTATAGCATGGAGCGAGGCTAAAAAATTAGCGAGAGTTTTGACGAATCTCATGGCTTTTGAAAAGATCTACTTTAGAATGACGAAGAAGAAGTTTGCGCAGTTTTTGGGAAATAAACCTTTCGTGGTTACTATAGCTCTACCTGTTTTTGCTTGTGTTACTATGGTCGTAACACACGTTACTATGGCACATTTTAAATTTTTACAGGTGATAGAAATAATAGTTATTTTGGGTGTTTTAGATGGTATTTTATTATTTTCATAGGTTGTTCCATATTGTTACATCAACATGGTCACGTACCTAATAGGAGGTATTTGGTACATGCTTTGCGACATACTGGCTAACATCGCTTTAACGGTAGCTGAAGATTTTAAACAGGTTCTTAAGAATATCAGCCCGGCTAATAAAATAGCCGAATTTAGATCGCTGTGGATGTTGTTGAGTAGAATTATTAGAGACACGGGCAACGCTTTCGGGTTTACTTTAACTTTTTTGTGTCTTTATCTGTTTTTGATCATCACTTTGACGATATACGGACTAATGTCGCAAATACAAGCTGGATTGGGAGTCAAAGATATCGGTTTAGCCATAACAGGATTTTTCGCTGGATTAATGTTATTGATGATCAGCGACGAAGCTCACTACGCAACGAATTGTGTAAGTAAAGTGATTGAATAATCATGGCGACTGATAGAACAGTAATTTTTAGATATACTGTCAATCATTTTTAATTTTCCTCTTATTTTTCTTTCATTATATTAGCTTGTAGAACATTTGGGCTGATAAAAAATGCCCTTGTAGCATCATGAACTCGCAATAGCAGTGTGCCATATTATCCAATAGGCTGACTAGGCTATAGCCTAGGGCGCCGTGAAAGAAATAGGCGCCGACTGACCAGACTAACCACTAACGATGATAACAATTCGTGCAAATAATTTTTGCTGTATACGTATTTTCTTCGTGGAGATCGAATGTGTTGTAAGGCACCAATATTAAACAAAATTTTATTGACATTAGTGAATAGAGACATCATTATTTCAGTCGGCCGGGTTTGAATACTTGGATAGATTGAAAAGCACCGCTTTACATCCATATATTTCGATTATCAATGCGGTATTGTGGTAACTATAGACAAATCTCTTTTTGCTGATTTACGGCAGTGACGGGATGCCGCCAGAGATAAATATGCTAATATGCAAAGTACCGCCACGTGCGCCTTGGGCTCGCCAAAACAAAAAAACCGACAAAGGGTGATTGGAAAGGCAACATCAAAGTTTACAAAAAAAATTGGTAAACTTTGGAAACATTTATTTTAAAAATTGAAGGTAGTCAGTTGAGTTAGTTCAGTCGCTGCCAGTAATCGAGTAATCGTCAATTAAAATAATATCTATCAGTTGCGGTATTTTTGTCTTGTTTATCATTTTATCGAAAACAATGAGTGGAAGTGGAGGAAGTAAAAAACTTAGTGGGTGGAAAAGGAGGAAGGCTGAATAAGAAAAGCAAGAAAACATGGAGAAGTTATTGAAAAAAATACCCAAATTAAATTCTTTTTTTTTGTCAACCTGTTCGAGGTACGGAAGCCGATGCAGATAATGAACTAAATGAACAACAATCAACTCTCAGTAATGATGATGTTATGAATAGAGGTAAGCAGATAATTGAATAACGCGGTATAAGAATGTAATTTTTATTTTTGTATCCTCTAGAAACCGCAATAAATTCATGCAATTCTGATACTGATGAAGTTCAGGACTGTGCATCTTCATCAAGCAATCCTCAAGAAACGTCAGAATTATTTTCAAAAGTCGATTTAACAGACCCAGTTGGATGGGCTATAACCAAAAGTTTCATGAATTACATTGTAATGGACCCATCTGTAATTATACAGTATCCGCCAAAATAAACAGTACTGAAAATAAAAATTAATTTTTAATTTCTGTAATGTAAGTGTTCAAAATGTTCACCATTTCGACGCAAACAAGGTTCATATCGATTTTGTAAGTCAATAAACATATTTATAAAAAGTGGTTGATGTAACTGCCGAAAAATATTTTGTATTCTTTCCCGTAGTTCGGCAAAATTCGCCGGCGGATTTTCCGAGTGAAATATTTTGTCCTTCATTATGCCCCAAATGTATGCGTCAGGTGACGTCAGATCAGGTGAATGAGAAGGATATTCGAAGTCTGTTCCCCGAGAAATTATTCTATTTTCGAAATGCTGACGGAGTGCGCACAGCTGTATGGCTCGTTGCACCATCTTGTTGGAACCATTGTGTGCGAAACTGTAGATTTCATGCACGGCAAAAGTTATTTAGATCTCTCACAAAAGGTATAATAATGTTCTGTCTATAACGCTCTTAGTTGACAGTAAGTGGATTCTGATTATCATCTTCAACGAAATAAGGACCAATCATTCCATGACCAGATACCGCGCACCAAACGGTAACTCGAAGACTGTGGAGTGGTTTCTCTACAATGACATCAGGACGTTCAAATCCAAGGAATCTGGTTGTTTGTCGATTAATATAGCCGCTAAGATGAACGTGACTCTCGTTTTTCAAAAATTCGGGATCTTCGTAAATTAAACTCAACATGCGACCACAGTAAATTTCTCTTGCACGTTTGTCCGCAGCATTTAGTCGTTGTCCAACTTGAATACGGTATGGATAACCACCAATTGATTTGAACATGCGACGTAAAGACGTTTCACTAATGTTGAGTTTACATGCAGTTCTTACAAGACTTCTTTGAGGTGATTGCACAACTTGGTTAAAAACACGTCCTTCATTTTCGTTAGTGCATACTGTTTTTCGACGACCTGAAGAACCTTTACGTTGACACAATACACTACCAGTGCGACGAAATTTTTCAACAACAGCTAACATCACACTTTTACTAGGAGCTGCTTTATTAAATTTTTGTTGATATTTTATTGAAACCTGTTCTAAGCTTGGACCATCATTACGACCTTTTCCGTATGAACGAAAATAATGCTCTACCAAAAAAAACTTTTTCTTCCGTTGTTAGAACCATTTTTAAATCAAATTTAACTGCAGCGTACTATTAATATATCAACTAATGACAATTAAGTCAAATATGACAAATCCATATTACATAAACAACTCCACAGCACTCTCTGTTTCGGTACTGTTTATTTTGGCGGATACCGTACAAGAAATTTCTAAAATGGATTTCTAAAAATCGAAACGAATTTATGATATTCATAGTAGATTTGCTTCAAAAAATATGTTTTTCAAAACTTTGCACAACGGGGAAACTGTACGTCGTCAATGGCTATTATATTCAGCACTAACGGGAAATGTTTATTGTTTGTATTGTAAATTATTTAACCGGACAAAAACGAATTATTTCATGACTGGATTCAACGACTGGAAAAATACCCATCGGATTTCTGAACACTGGGAAAATGCGAAGGCGTATATTGCGCGATCAAAATGTCTTCGGGAAAATAGATACCGAAGTTCATAAGCAGTACCTTGCAGGAAGATATTACTGGGTTAACATACTTAAACGAGTAGTTGCAGTTATAAAATTTTTGACATCGCGTGGCTTAGCATTTAGCGGTTCTAGTGAAATGTTTGGAGCTATTGATAACGGCAACTACCTAGGTTCGTTAGAGCTTTTAGCAGAATTCGATCCGGTTCTGAAAACCCGCATTGAAACAAAAGGCAATCCAGGGAAAGGAAATGTTTCTTATTTGTCATCAACTATTTGTGATGAATTAATAAAACTCATGGCGGTTGATCTAAGAGAACAATTTGCATCAGAAATAAAAAACACAAAATATTTTGCAATAATCATAGATTCTACACCCGACATATCCCATACTGACCAACTTACTGTTGTTCTCAGATATGTAATTGAAAATGGTTCGGTAGTAGAACGATTTATTACATTTGCTGCTAAGGTAGGGCACAAAGCTTCAAGTATGGAAACAGCAATTTTGAAAGTTTTAGAACATATGTCATTAGACATACAGAACTGTAGAGGACAATCTTACGATAACGCTAGCAACATGTCTGGTCGATATTCTGCTTTGCAAGCTAGAATCAAGGAAAAGAACAAATTGGTGAAATTGATACCATGTGCTGCCCATTCACTGAGTTTAGTAGGAACCTGCGCTGCAGAGTGTTCTCCTGTTGTAACAAATTTCTTCTTGTTTGTGGAAGAAATATACGCTTTCTTTTCAGCATCAACCTATAGGTGGGAAATAATGAAAGAGTGTTTAACACGTAACAGAACTGTGAGTGGGTCAGAACTACATGTGTTTAAAAAACTTTCAGCTACTAGATTGTCAGCTAGAGTCGATGCACCGGTCTTTATGACAGTTACGATGCGTTTAAAGAAGCTTTGAATTTTATTGTGAATGATACCTCGCAAGCACCTAAAACAAAAGCTGAGGGGAAGGGTATATTGCAAAAAATGTTGAGCTTGGAGACGGTATTATACTCTCTTTCTGGAGAGATATTTTAATTCAATTCCACAAAATAAGCCAGTCTTTGCAAACGCAAAGTATGGATATAGTGACAGCCGTTCAACTCTATAAATCATTAATTCACTTTGTTACGGAAATGAGAACAACTTATAACAAATACGAGGAAATCGGTAAATTGTTAACAAAATGTAGTACCTATACGTTGGATTCGAAAAGGAAGAAAAAAAGTAAATGTTTGCCATGAGAGAGTGATGTTGGAGAAACTATTTTTGATGGTAGAACTGTATCAGAACTCGAGAGGCGAAAAAAATCGTACGATGAAATCAATGGATCTTTTGGTTTTCTTACAAACTTAGAAAACACTGAAGACAATATAATAAAAGAAAAGGAATTTATACTAGAGATTTGGATTGTAATTTTGAAAATGTATGTGTACAATTCAAATATTATATTCAAACTCTGGACTCACCTAACTCTGAGAAAAAAAAACATCAAAAACTATGTCATGGTTGCAAACACTCCGCAGCAGAAATTTAATTTGTACGTTTCCCAACATGGACATTATTTTAGGAATATATTTAGGTGTTTCAGTGACGAATTGTACAGGCGAAAGGTCCTTTTCCGTGTTAAAACAAGTAAAAAATTACTCAAGAAATTCTTTAACAGACGATAAAACTGATGTCCTCTCAATATTATGTATAGAATGTGAGGCACTAAAAGAAATAAATTTTGACGATATCATACAAAAATTTCAAGTATTAAGTGTCGTAAAATCCACCTTTAAATAATCGATTTGTACATTTTCACAAATACATATATATTTTGTGAAACGCGTTTTATTTTACTTGTATTTATATTTTTACTTTCCTAGTTTAGAGGCGCCAAACTGATGTTAGCATAGGGCGCTCTAATGTCTTAATTCGGCCCTGCGCAATAGGTACAGTATATAGACAACGAACAATTTGTTAATATTCGATGATATAGAATACCAGTTCAAAACACTGCCTCTGTTGGTGGATGTAGCTTCTTTTTTGTGAGATTAAAACAGTTCCTAGTACTTAATTAGAAGATCTTTTGTAGAATGAGCCTTTATAGAAAGCTTCTTTCGGAAACCGATTCCAGAAATTAAGTTTTCGATATACGGATGACTGTTTCTACAGGGTGGCCCATTATAAGGAAATAACCACTGAAAAATAGATGGTGTTCTTTCTCGCTTATTATGACAGATACAAAGAAATGTCACTATAGAAAATGATCTGGTATTAAACGGGTTTTCTAATGACGATGTCAGAGTTATAGCTCATTCTGTGATTGTCTGAGATAATAATAATTTTAGATTTAAGCATAGTATTAGGGATGAAATTTTGTTGTTGAAAATAATTTCCAGCAATGTCTCTTGATAACCTGTACTTTATAGTAGACGTATTTTAAATGTGAATGATAAATATTAATAAACTTATAGCAGGTTACTTTTTTAGATAATTAGAAGTCTTATTTTTTAGGTAAAAGTACAATTTCAAAAGAAATTGCTGCTCGTAGAATTGAATTGGATGAGTGATGATACTCAACAAGAAGTAAGCGAATAATTGTGTTGCTCATATTGACATATTACTCCAAATAAATGACTGCAAAATTATATTTTATTGATAAATATATTATTAATACGTTGTTTAATTTTTAGATTAACATGTTTTTGAGAGCGACGGAAATGAATCCAACTGATATGAGTCTCGGTGGGTTTTTTGAAGTTAACAGAAACTTATTTAAATCGGTAATTAAAAAACTAGGTATCTAAAGCACAAGAATAAATAACAACAAATAGACAACCTAGGTCTAAATGGTATTACTTCATCGGGGAGAAATCATTTCGTTGGGATTTTGATGGAATTGAATGTTTTTCATCAGATTTTTTAAGATTCAGCCATAAAATAGCGATGAATGGAAATGCTGCTAATGATATTTTTAATAATGTAAGATCTGATGTCTTGTTTTAAAAATCTGAGATGATATTAGAGAGAGGCCACAACGATGTGTTTCCCATGGAAGTGTTATTTATTCTTGTGCTTAAACTATGGATATTTTTATTTTCTGTCGCCGTTAAAGATTGAGCCCGTCCTCTGACCACAAGTCGACTGCAGAATCAAAAATTCCGATTTATGTCTAAAAATCTCAACTCCTAATATAATAAAAGCATAGTATGTTTGGGTTCTTTTTTCTTTTTACTATTTTACTTCTGAAGAAAAATATATAATACTACATACTATCTACCCTTGAATCTGAAGTACTCCAATGTGAACATTCTAGGGTTTCTTTTCTAAACTACCTATGACATATTAATAACACTTAGACCGGATTTACGTGGTCTTGTTGATAAATAAGTTGCTGTATTAAATTTCTTAATTCGATACGGCTATGTTGAAATTACCACAAATCCTGCATACACAATGAATCAACAAAAAAGTAAAAAATCAATCATTTATTTTATTGGTGAGTGGTTGAATGTTGTTCTGGCGACCTGTGTTATTTTGGGTTCTGTAATTTTCAAGATATTATGTGGTACTTCGGCCGTTTTAATTAAGTGCGAGTTTTTCCTATGCACCTAACTGGCTGGAAATGTTGGTGAGTGAAAATCTGCACTAAAAATCAGTTTAAAGCGATACATTCACTCTTATACCAATTGTGTTTACTAAGTTTTTGCGACTTTGTCCTAGCTCATTCCACCATAATAATTATTGGGTTAAATGGTTATTAGTGACCTCAAATTAACGATACCTGAATATTGAACATTAAATAGTTTCTGAGTTATAACAGAAATTGTTTAATATTCCTACAAAAAAAAACCAAATGGAATCTTATCACCAAAACGAAAAACTAGACATTGTAAGGCGGGTCCTACACTTGTAGCTAAACTGATAATGACGAAATATTATTAGAAGAGATTAAAAGCAGTAAAAAGGAATTGATTTCACTGGTAGAAGCGATCGAGTCCAGACTGTGCTTGAAATTTGAAGAGCTATATAGAAAATTGAGCAAAGTTGATGCTGAAAACGAATACATTTTGAATTAAATTGAGAATATCGAAAGAAAAACGACAGAATTACATCGTCATATTCGGACTTCACAGTAAACCTGATGATATAACGACCGCATTTATCTGAAGACTAGTAAACGTAAATCTATCTGAATCCGATCTTATTAATACTTATGCATTGGAGCATTGGGCAGGAAGGATAACGTACCAGTCAAAGTTGAATTCTTATCTTATTTGATGAAATCATCGGTATTCAATAACGTGAAAAACCTCAAAGTTATTCAAATAACGATTACCAATTATTTGACACTGTCAGAGAGAGAAGAGTACAGAATTCTGAAAAAACATTTGATCCTCCCAAAAGCTTACAATTTCAATACCTCCTACATCAGAAGAAACATACTTTTTATAGATGGTACGTTATATACCGCAGAAGAGTTAGAAGGAACCGAAAGCACTGATAAAAACACTATAAAAGCAAACAGCGAACCTAATATCCCGACCTCCAGAAAACTAAAGGCAGAAAATATAAAAACTCGTTCAGGGTCTGTACACAGCAATAGATAAATCATTCCATTTACAAATTTTGTTCCAGCAAATGGTAGGACGATAAAAAAGGATATCTACTACAACACACTTAACTTTATACCATTTGAAAAACCTTACCACTCACTTAGTGGTGCTGAATGACGGTTTCCTGCTCATCTTCGGGAGGGGTGACGGGGGTTTGTCATATATTGATATAACAGCATGTGATGAATGGCTGGGAGAAAGAGTGAGTAGCTAGAGGGTGTTGGAGGATGAGGAAAGCTTGGGTTTACATAGATATGTGGAGACGGATATAAGGAAAGGGAGAAAGGAATTATCGGAAGAGGGGATGGAGGTGGACGAAGACCGAGATAGACAGTATAAGGAAGAAAGTGAGAGAGGAGATAGAAAGGGGACTTGGACATGAGGTAGATGAGGTGATACAGAGCTGTAAAAGAGAAGGAAAGAGGGGTAAAATGCGTGGGAGGAGGGCTAATTACTGGTGGAATGAGGAAATAGAGGAGCTGTGGAGAGAGCGTAAGAAAGAACGAAGGCGGATGCTAAGATGAAGAGGATGGATAAAGGGAAAAGGGGGTTACAAGGAAAAGAAGAAGGAACTGGAGCGTAGGGTGGAGAAGGCAAAAAGAGGGAAATGGGAAGAGCTACTGGGGGAATTGGAAAACAATCCATGGGGAAAGCCGTATGAGTTAGCGGTGAAAAGGATGGGGGGAAACATGAACGAGGTGATGGAGGAAAGAGCACTAAAAAATCGTCTCACAAGACTTTTAAACAAATTAAAACACCAGCATAATCCAATTGATTTACCCGACAACCTAAGCATCTCTTCGGATAACCTTACAGATACAGAATCTAACCACAGCTCACAGAACGAACACTAACTCTTTAATCCCTACATCTTTAATAACCCTTCGATTTTCAAATTATTACAATGGAACTGTGATGGATTTATTCCCCGATTAGAGAGAATCCAACATTTAATATCAGAATCTACACCAGACATTGTATGCCTCCAGGAAACCAATGCGAAAAACTCCCAACTTCCCCTATTGAAAAATTTTGAGGGATATCATAATATCAGAACCAATTGCCTAAGAGCTAGTGGTGGTACCTCAATATTTGTCTCTTCTGACTTTTTTTCTGTCCACATCCCGCTTTCCTCTGAATTAGAAGCCATAGCCATAATCTGTTGGTGTCCCGATAAACTCACTATTTGTAGTCTGTATGTTTCACCAGATCACCCTCTTAAAGAGCAAGAACTTGTTAATCTCATATTCGAACTTCCGCAACCCTACATTCTCGTAGGAGATTTGAATGCTCACAATACAATATGGGGTTCCAGTCATACATTTGGTAAAGTAAAGATTGTTGAAAACGTTATAAATTGCACAGGTATTTGTATTTTGAACACCGGTTCTAACACCCACTTTAACATTTCATCTGGCTCCTTTTCTAAAATCGATCTTAGTTTTAGTGACCCCAAACTAGCTCCCTCATTAACATGGTTTACTGAAGATGACCTTCACGACGGTAATCCTTCTCCCATCTTCATAACCAACACCGATAATTCAAATGGCCGAGCTCTAACAAAAAGTGACTGGCGTCTAAAATATGTTAATTGGCCTGAATATATCACTAAAACTGAACAATCCATACCCAATCTCTCTTTTACTAACAATATTGATGAGTCTGTTACCTTGTTCGCAAATACTATTCGACTTGCCGCGGATGCTCACATTGGGAAATCAGTTATCTCTCCTACACAAAAAACTGTTCCATGGCAGTCGACCTCAATCTCCTATCTCCCACATATTTATTAATGATTCCCCCTCCCAGTGGTTAATCACTGCAAAATACTAGGTATGACATTTGATTCTCGCCTCTCTTGGAAACAGCATATTCTTGAAACAAAAGGTATCTGTTACAAACGATTAAATATAATTAAAACACGATTTCATTATCACTGGGGTGCGGACGAGAGATCCCTTCTGAAAATGTATAAAGCACTCATTCGCTCCAAATTAGATTATGACTGCATCGTTTACATGTCAGCTTCTAAGACAGATCTAGGATCCCTAAATCCTATTCATAATACGGCCCTGCGACTTTGCTTAGGCGCTTTCCGTAGTAGCCCATCTGAAAGTCTCTACTGCGAAGCTGATGAACCCCCACTATGGATTAGACGACAATATCTGCTTCTATCCTACGCAGCCTCAGTCTCATCTAACCCTCTCAATCCTGTTTATTCTCTGTTCACATCAACTGCCAGCCCTCTTAATAACCCCTAACCAATAATTAAACCTATCGCTCTTAAATTATCCTCATTAACAAATAACATTAACCTCTCACTCTCTAACCCTTTTCTCCAACACCTTCCTGGATTATGCACCCTCCTCAGGTCAATACTTATTTATCCAAATTTAATAAACACGAAACACCTAAAAAGCTCATGATTAAATCATTTTATGAAATCATCCATAATAATCACTATGACTTTGTATTATACTCCGATGCTTCCAAAAGTGATACTGGCATTGGCTGCTCAGTTACCACAGCAAACAATCTCATCAGCACTTCCCTAATCCCTCCTTTATGCAGTGTGCATACTGGAGAATTGTAAAGTATTCTACAAGCTTTTAAGCACATCAACCGTTCCAATAAAAAAGTTGCCATTTGTACAGACTCTAGCGTCTATCCTATCTATCCAAGAATTATTTACTGAACATCCCATTGTCCAAGAAATCCATCACTCTTATCACCACATTTATTCCCTAAACACCACAGTCACCATTATATGGATACCATCACACATTGGTATACCTGGAAATGAACTGGCCGATCAGCATGCCAAAACAGCGTCAACTACAGCCACAATAACTTCTCATATCCAAATTTGGATGTTAAGTCAGAAGCAAAAAGAATCGTTAGATATATATATGGCAAACTCACTGGAACTTCACCAAGACTTCCCTACTATCTATCCAGCCTGTTCTCAACACACCTCTGTATACTGACCCCACTGCACTCTCTAGACAAGAAGTATCAATACTACGTAGACTTCGAATAGGTCACACCAAACTTACACACAGCTACTTAATGACCTCAAGCATCAGACCTTCCTGTCAAAGCTGCCAGTGCCCACTTACTGTTAAACACATCCTGGTTGATTGTCACCAATTTAGCACAAGAAGACGACAACATAATCTTAAATCCCAGCTGCAAGACATCCTAGGGGACCCAAACCAAATCGAGTCAACATTGAAATTCTTAAAGGATATATCACTCTATCATAAACTTTAAACTATGTTTTTTAACTATCTGTAATAACTACTGTTTTCTGTAATCGCATCTGTGCAAGTGGCCATAGTTGCCGAGCACGTTAATTGAATAAAAAAAAAATTACCACATAATTAAACTTCTAGTCTCTCGATCCCTTCCGATGACTTCAAAAACGATATGGTCCTTTTGTTATGTTCCACAACCATATTCAATTACACCAAGAATTGACAGATGATGATGTTCCTCGCAGGTTAGCTTCTCAAATCCGTGTTGACAGTTTTTTTTATTTTGTGCTTTTTGGCGATGTCGGTACTTTTTACAAAAATGGAACGGTGAACAGCCATAATTCTCATTATTTCTCCCCAAGCAATCCGTACATTGTAAAAACTCGTAGTCAAAATAGGTGGTCTATAAATGTTTGGGGTAGTATCGTTGGAGACCACGTAATTTCCGGAAATAATTTGATTTCTAGTGGTGTTAATAGTGAAACTTGCTTATGTATTGTAGGGGGACATTTACTTTAAAATTAATTTCATTTAATATTATGGTTTATGTTTTTTAAATAATAATATTAGTTTATATTAACGAAATATTACTAAAATTTGAAAAAACTTAAAAATATTGCGGAAAGTAGATTTAGACATAGGGGATGCTTCACAAAAATTAAAAGACATTTCAAATATAATTATAAAAAAATATAGGCGGAACCATTTAAAAGAGTAAGAAAATAATAAGTTTACTTTTTAGCTCACCCTGTAGGACTTTGTAATCCCGATAGGTGACAGAGGCAACACGAGCCTTGGTTTATCTCCCAATTATGTATGGGGGAAATTATTGTCACTCCAGCTCCTGAAACTTATAAGTATCTTATTTCGATTCAGGAAGTACCCATGCATAAATCACTTTTCTATATCAAATATTTTCCAAGATATATCATTTTGACGTATTTCATTGTGATTAGAACCATAGAAAAACATCAAAAACTGTTTCTATGTGATTATCATACATTCTTTGCTCATTATTAGAATCGCTAAAATGGCAGAATGAAACCGTTGTGAAAATTTTGTTTGTTTGTAGGAATGATTGGGACGCGTTAAGCGTACTTATTTTGGTGGAATGTTCAAACAAAATTTCATTTTCAGCTAATAGCGACGATGGTTACTTACCTGGTAGTACTCCTGCAATTCCAGATCAGCATTCCGGAAGATGGCAGTCGTGAAAATTCAACGACCAAACAATAGATTCAAGAAGTAAATAGAAATCACCTTTATTTTTATGTTGTTACTTAACTTAAACAAATATTGTGTAAATAAAAAATGTATTTAATCTGTATCTATTTATGAATTGCCTTACATTATATAAACATAGCTTGAAACGAAATCAATATTGGTAATATAAAGTTTATTTGATGAAAACATTTCCATGTCCCCCGGTAAATTTTCCAAACTTTAGTCGATTCGCTGATTTTGTGTATATATGGCACAATAGGGCAGTGGGAAGCGCAGAAAATTAGTAAAATATTCCAAAAGCACCCTCTATACAATCCTGAACCGAAAGAAGGGTGGTTTAAAGAGGGGGTGGAAAGCAGCGTTGTCGGATCTAGAATAGTTTACGTGAAAAATAACACTTATATAAGGTTTTATGAATAAAATCATCTACTCTTATTTTCAGTAAATTTAGAGTTGATTTGGCAACGCGGTGGGAAATTCACTCTTCAAATGTAGTATGATCGTTTGAGAGCTCGTGTTTTTCAATGTTCCACTCAAAAGTAATTTTCGTGTGTGTGGAGGAGGTGGTCTTTGTGACGTGACGAATGATTACGACGGCTTTCTTCATTTACGACGTTTTATGCTTAACGAAACATCACCCTCAGTACAATATAGTAGCTAATCAGGTAAACATATTATATATCAAGTCATTTGGTTAGTTAACCCCTATGGTTATTGAAATAAATAAGGGATTATTGGGTTTTTATATAAAATTGGTTCGAAAAAAGTAAAACAATGTTGGTACGTAGGTAAGGTTTATTCCCTATTTTGTTTTGATATTAAATAATACGTATACGATATTTTTGTTATTTTTTCGAGGTTAGGTTTTTAAAAGATTATAATCTGCAGATTGATATCTGTCGTCCACAAATTTAAAAGTACTATTTTTAAATAAAACAAATATTTTTGACTAATTGGTTCGAAAAAAGTAAAACAATGTTGGTACGTAGGTAAGGTTTATTCCCTATTTTGTTTTGATATTAAATAATACGTATACGATATTTTTGTCATTTTTTCGAGGTTAGGTTTTTAAAAGATTATAATCTGCAGATTGATATCTGTCGTCCACAAATTTAAAAGTACTATTTTTAAATAAAACAAATATTTTTGACTAACTGTGACAAACATTAGTAATAAAATTAAATTTGATCACTTGTACCATTGTATAAATGATAATATAAGGATTATTATCCCATATTTATCAAATTTTAACAAATTATTTGAAAACAGAACATCATCAGGTATATTTTTTCTTATGCTGCTATGAATTTATTGGTAGTTTCAACTCTTTTATAGACCCTGTTTGGTCTCATTTAAGTTGTCATAGGAAATACCGATGACATTGCAAGTGAAGAAAATATTAAACGAAACAACAAACACAATAGAAGATGAAGGATACAGTATAATAGAAACAAAAGTAGGAAAATACGTAACTAGAAAAGAGAAGAATCAGTTGCAAAATTTATTCTTTTTCTTATTTTTCTTTGATGCCGGTCTTCATTCTGAAGGTTAGCGATATGATCAAGAATGTAGTTGGATTTATGATCTACCTTTTTATTAAACCCTGTATACCAAATTTTACTATTAATACACATAGCGAGAATGTTACTATAACTTTTCATTCAATATAACAAGCATAAAAGATTTTTTTAGAATCGGGCAGGTAAATTTAATTGAAAGGTAAACACATAAAATGGGAAGTGTTGAAGTGTTGAAAACTATAAATATTTATTGGTCACTTGCTGAGTTTAATTTCAAAAGTGTATAAAAAGTGCTGTAATATAACACAAGGCGCCAATTTTTTTTGGATATCATTTAAAATATAAGAAGTATTGTTGAACCATTAACTACTGAAAGAGAAATTTATGAAAATGTAAACTCAAATTGTTTTCCTGAAAACTATAAAATTCTTAATGATGAAATAAAACAATATAGTTTGTTTAAATCTTCATTTATTTGAACTAATGTTCAATTTAAACTTGTTGACGCGTTTCACTAACACAGTAGCTTTGTCAAATATTTCATCATTCAGTATGGATCTTCATCAAGTAAAAGCCTCATCTATTCAATTTATAAAATTCTTCTTCTGCGCTTCTGAATAACCTTGATAATTGAATTGTGAATCTGATTTATAAGAGTTAGGTCGGCATCACACTGCCGGAATGTCTTTCTGAATTCAGAAACGAAATTCAGAATATTCGAAATTGTATAATTAGAGTACCTTTCGAGTTCCGGATCTAAATATTTAAGATTATGAATTCATAACGCACTTTTTTTCATATCATTCAAAAAATATACAAGCTCAGGCAGGCTAGAATTCAGATTTTGATTTATTATTTCAGTTGTGTGTGTGTCTCGCTTTTATGGTATAATAAACGAAATTACCAACATAAACGTAACTTTATTTAACTTAAGGAATTATACTAGACATTCGAACACAAACAAATAAATTATGATATTAGTATGACAAAGCTGTCATCGGTTGACAGCTGCAGTCAGTGTGACCCATTGAATAAAAAGTAAAAGAAGGATAGCTACTATCTACACTCATAGAGAGAAAGCAAGACGGAAGTAGCCATCTTGAACAACCAAGTATGACTCATTTTATTTTGTTGTTGCATTGGTTGGAGAGTACGTTTTTGCTTTTGGAAGTTTTATAATAATTTTATAGTGTTTTTCATTAGTTTTTCTTGTATTTTTGTTTTGTATTTAAATAAGTGTTTATTAGGATTAATTAGAATAGTGTTTTAAGTGTTGAAACATTAGTAATTAGACTACAAACAAAATGGTTATTGTGCAGCCTGCGGTTGCTCCAATACCCCTAAAAATAAATCTTTAGGCATCACTTTTCATAGGTAAGTTGTTTTCTTTTATACTTTAATTTATATTAATTTTAAATAATATAAAAGATGCAAAATAAACATTTCATATTTTGATGAATGACAAGGTTAAGACATAGGCGTAACATAAAAATAAAAATAGTAAGTTAACTGTTGTAACACTATACATTTAAGAAATATTTATTTGCATTTTTTCAAATTGGATTTATTTATAATGTGTAAATATTGATTATAAAAGTTTGATGCATAAAAATATGTCCCTATATGTAGTATCTAATTTTTTTATTTGCTACAAAATAATTTTATATAGCGCGCCTATGGTAAAACGGATATTGCCGTCCGCCATATGCAACAACCAACCTGATCAACCAAACTTGTGTTTATTGCTCCTTCCTTTACTTTTTATTCAATGGTGTGACCATTCTTCGAAGAGAAAAACAACTACTTTATCTGTTTATGTTGAACGGAAGTCCAATTTCATGGGATTCTCTGAAGCAGCGAACTATAGTAATATCCACCACTGAAGCTGAATATATGGCACTATTTGATTGTTCGACTTACAGCGTTTTCTTGATGAACTGTGTATGAAGAAATCAACAAACCTAGTTGTTTATTGCGAGTACCAAATTTTCAGCAAAATGACGAAAAATCAATTGAAGAGTGGAAGTAACAAAGGTGACAAGTGCCAAAATTTATAATAAAACAACAAATAAATGATTCATTTTTCATTTGTTTAAAATTTAGCTTAAGAGCAAAACGGAAAACTAGTTTACAACAAAAAAAACAGTTATATAAGAACATTTTGAACAAATAGTGACTTTTTCCAAAAAAAAATAGCAACGTGATAAGTGCCAATACAAAATAACATACGAAAATACTAAGAAAGCGTCTTATTTACTTATTTGGTACTTCCAGCACCATTTTGAGCCACTTCTTTTACTCCCAGTATGTTATTGTAAAAGTTTCTGTGCAATGGATTTGTTAAATAAGGTATCATAGACATAAGACTTTTTCTTTTGTTTTCAGAAATTTTGTTATCTGGCGAAATTACATGTAGCTCGGCTTTTCTAATGTCATTCAGAGTTTTTCCTTTTTTTAAAACATTGACTTCGTTCTATGGAATAAAATCTGCAGAGGAGGTCTATGTTTTCACAATCGCCGGGTTTGTTTCATCAATGCGTATTGCTGTTGCTTGGCTGATTTGCAGTTTAGTAGTATTAATATAAAAATCAGCTGCTTCCTTAATATTCCAAAAACAAAATTGGGTCATATCTATTACCTCGAACGGTGGGTTGTACCTTGCTGAATGAATAACTTCAATCAGATCTTCTGGAATGTATGCTTTCATTAATCTTTTTCTCTTCTCGATAAGGCAAAATCCCTATCGCAAGGCATAAAGCTATGGCCGCTCACAAGGAATCGCCGTTCTATTGAGTCAAACAAGCCAATGGAAACCAAAAATATTATTGTAAACAGAACAAATTTATTTTTATTTTAGCCGCCACAGTTATCGCACCAAAGAATTAACGACTTTTTGTTTGTGAAACCGCTATTTAAAAAACGAAGAAGGCAAGAAGCGAACTCGTTTGCCCCTCTTCCAGAAAATCCTTCGTGTCAGAGAAACATGCTGGCATGATTTGTATCCTCGACGTGAATCCCAAAGTTAAAAGAGGAAAGTTGGGATAGATAGAACATGTCAGAATGTACCAGTGTTGGCACAAATATCACCTGCTCAAGATCCATAGATAAGCAGCACACATCACTACCTGGTTATTAAGAGCGAATGGTATTTTCTTTCAAAATAGCTCTAGCACTCTCAGCTTTAGTATGGTGGACATCTAATTTAATTTGAGCTTCTTTACTTGTCGCAGTATTCGCACGAATTTCACATTGAAGCCTATCGCAGGTATGACATGTGTCCATTCTGGGCCTTCGAAATGAAAGTTTAGGAAAGTCTTTCTTGAAAACTGATGAATAAAACTTATAGGTTACCTCACTTTCTGGATAGCGTGTTTTAAATGCTTTTAAAAGTCTGTTTATATTTAGGTCGGGGCTCAGATATTCCTTATCGGACTTCGCGCGAGTATAATGTCCAATATCTCGAGGTATTAAGTTAATGCGTTAGATTTTTTATGGCATGTTCACTTATCAATAAAAAAAGTAAAACCAGCTTTCTTTTTAGAAATTAAGCCATCGATTTTTTTTTCTTGATACAGCAAAAGTGTCCATAATAGTTTTTTTGCACACTTGAACGAAATTTCCTCTTTCGTCTGGAATAGTGTAAGCTCACTGTTGTTTGACGCTTGCTGTCTTGAGGATTTTCATAACTACCTCTACTTATTCGAATTTTTACATTAAGGTCGCTCATTATTATATTTAAAAAAACAATAATAACACTAAAGCGCGAATTATTGTGAACTGACAGCAAAAGTGTCCATAATAGTTTTTTTGCACGCGAACGAAATTTCCTCTTTCGTCTGGAATAGTGTAGCTCACTGTTGTTTGACGCTTGCTGTCTTGAGGATTTTCATAACTATCATGTCGACGTCTTTTAACAGGTGTTAGATGTATAAGATTTAATAGATACGTACCCTGAACTTTTGAAGTTACTTTATAAAATTTTTCGTATAAGGACTTCCGCCAGAAGAGACTGAGGCTTTTACAGGAAAACTGGCATTTACAACAAACCTAATAACAAACATTTTATTTAATAAAGATTTTAATAAACAGTTTATTCTAACCTAACTGACAGCAGAAAGGCGAATGGCACTTGTCTCCTTTGTTAGGAAATAGATCATGTATTTAACGGTGGCTCCATCTTTGAATTAATATATAAAGTGTATTCTGAAAATTGGCACCTATCACCTTTGTGAGGACATAAACAGTGGCATATAACACCGTTCTATGGGTCTAACGCAAAATGAACATTTTTCGCACTTACCCCCTTTGTTACTTCCACTCTTCAATTGTTCCTCACCAGAACCAAGCATATTGATATCCGTTATCAGTTTGTGAGAGATACTCTGAGAAACAAGTTACTTACCGTAAAACACATTCCAACAGAAGATTTTATGACCAAGCCGGATGTAGTCATATTAGGTCTGTTCCAACCGAAGTAAATACCGTTCTAGTACCGTACAATCTCAGTAACGCAGCAAATTTGATGTAAATTACACAGACTTATTGATATTCACTAATCAGCAGGTCAACTGGGTTTGTATCGTAATATTACGGTTTTTGGGTTCGTTGGAACAGACCTCATATCGTTCCCTTAAAGCCAAAAGGTCGTATGTGACATTTCAATAAAATAGAGTAATCGCTAAATTCAATTTTTTGTAGTTTGTTTTGGCATGTATTATATTAAAATCTTCACAAAATTTCGATATGGGGGTTCAAAAATATGTGTTTATAGTTTTTTAAATGTATTAAAAACACAACTTCTATCGTTTTATCAAAATGAAATTATTTAAATTGAATTATTTAAGATTAAAAGCTACATACGACCTTTTGCATTTCATTATTTCGCAAATAGATGAGATAGAAAATTTTATTAATTATACTTTGGAACATAAAAGAAATAAACGGTTTCAAGGATTAAAACTAACTTTTCCGCATCTGTGGCCCTGAACAATATTCTATCATAAAATTGTTACTTGTATACACTTAGGGGGATGTATCGTGCTAACAAACCGAAATTTCTCTAAAAATAACCAAAAATTTAGTATATCTAGTTTTATAGGACCCGCTGTACTCGCTCTAGTCAACTGAAAATCAATAGGGTACATCTGTGAGACACCTTGAACAATACTTATTCATAAAGTGATCAATTGTATACTCTCTGGAGGCTGTATCGTGCTAACAAACTGAAAATTCTCCAAAAATGACAAAAATTTGGTACTTCAAGTACCACAGCACCCGTTGTATTGGCTCTGGTGAGCTGAAAATCAATAGGGTTCATCAGTGACACGCCCTGAATAATATTCAATCATAAAATTGGCGACTTGTTGAACTCCGGAGGCTGTATCGTGCTAACAAACTGACATTTCTCGAAAAACGACAAAATGTCGTACTTGAAGTACCATAGCACCCGTTGTATTGGCTCTGGTGAGCTGAAAATCAATAGGGTTCATCAGTGACACGCCTTGAATAATATTCAATCATAAAATTGGTGACTTGTTGAACACCGGAGGCTGTATCGTGCTAACAAACTGATATTTCTCGAAAAACGACAAAATGTCGTACTTGAAGTACCATAGCACCCGTTGTACTGGCTCTGGTGAGCTAAAAATCAATAGGGTTCATCTGTGAAATGTCCTTAACAATATTCCATCATAAAATTGGTGACTTATTGCACTCCGGAGGCCGTATCGTTCTAACAAGACTTGCAAGGAAAAGTGGCCGACGACAACGACGACGACATACACACAGGATTTTTTTTCTAAAAACCGTTTTTTCGTGTTGTTGTTGATGGATAACGTAAAAATAACTCAAAAAAAAATTTCAAATTTCCAACTTTTTTGTGGGTAAACCAATACTTTTCTCGCATATTAGATAGGTTGGCGGAATAAAAATGGTAAAAAAGTATTCTACAGAAGTTCAGTTTCTTCTTGATCGGGTTCTGGAATTCGATCTACTACGTTGGAACTACATGGAAGAGATGTATAAAAATTATTGGTACATGGCTGTCATAGCATCTACTCTGCAAAGGTTCACACGACTTTTCTTTTTTTTTTCAGATACTGGCAAAGTTTTATTATATTTCTTTTTCAATTCTGGTTCCAAGGCAGTTCTTCTATTAATTTTTGGCGCTACTATGGGCATTTCAGTAAAATAGTCTTGGGAATGATCTTCTTATACAAAAATAATCATTGGGCTAGTTTTTCTTAATTGGAACATCTTAATGTTCATCCAGTTGATGATATTCCCGTCTTTATCTTCAGACATTTTTTGACTAGTTAAAGAAAGTTTCAGTGCTTTTAGATCTAAAATATCATTGTAAGAAAGCTCCTTAACAAGATACGGTTTCTTTCGGCGAGCAGTTCTGATTACAACAGGCCATTCATGTGGAGTATAAATTCTCAAATGTTTTTTGCTAGTCTCTATGGCACCATGCAATCGAGTCTACTTCCATATCAGTATGACCCGTTTCTAGAAAATTTGGGTCGATAATTTCAATTGGCAGTTTTTTTACAGCAGGGAGGCAATAAATCGGTTACGATTTTGACCACCACCTGAGTCTGAATATAAAGAAACATGTTTGACTGTATCAGGTAGCGATTTGAGATAAGTGAAGAGGGCCGTTCAAATCTCATCTGATCCTCTTTTACCATCCGTCTCAGTCCAAAAATAGGAAAATCCATCCTTGGTGTCTTGATCATACACACATAAATTGTATGAACAGAATTTCAATGCATAGTAAAAATGCGATACTTCCGAGCAAGGAGTATACAAAACCGACTGCAAATCAAATGTTACCGATTTAAAGCTGTTGTCTATTTCCGCTCTTTTCTTGTCGTCTTCCTTCTTCTTCCGGGACAATTCTTTATTTCTTAAGTGCCTGTCGTAGCTTTCCTTCATATCCTGCTTCTTATCATCATCACTTTGTTTATACTTTTCACATGTGGAGCAGCTATCTTTTTTTGGCCTATGGAATCCCAGGTTATATTCTGTACAAAATATCTTCCTATATACTGCAGAAGAAACTGGATCTGGTATATTTCCCTCTACATATAATTCATACATTTTAGTAATGTTCAGCTCAGATGATAAGTACTGTCTCTTTGTTTTGGATCGGCAATAGTGACTTTCCATCACTGGAAAGGATTTAATGTGCTTCTTGACAAAAATTCGTCTAGGTTCAGATGTCTTATTTTTTGGTGAATGTTTTCCTCTTCCGTCTTTCGAAACAACTGATGATCCACGAATTTCTTTCATTTTCGCCAATCGTACTGTTGTATCAGATATGTCTAAACAATGCAAAAATGTCTTTTTGCAAACCTGAATATATCCAGGAAAATAGTACATGTATGTATTGTTTCTTCTAGGATTTGCGGAACTTGTATCTTCCCTTCGTCTACTTACCATTTTCTTTTTCACATATTTACATAAGAAATCTCTCTGTCTTTCATATGAGCCTGTTTTCCAATAACATTCGTGAATTCTCTCTATATCTTCTTTAGTTACTTTATTATTACATTTTAGTTTACACTTAGAACAATCTACCAATTTTGCTTTTTTCTTAGGAAATATTTTTCCTGTCCGATTTTTATATTCGTTCCCAAGATTCTTTCCCTTTTTTGCTACTGATTTCTTCCATTGAAGAGAATCGCCCTTTCGTTTTCTCCTATTTCCTTTATTTTCCTCAACTCTCTCTTGTTCTTCCTCTAATTGTTCTTCATTCTTGCAGTTAATTTTCTCAAAAAACGCTTCCTCAGTCTCATTAATTTCATCAGCTGATGGTTCGTATGTGACATCATTTATAAAATCATCTTCTTCGTCGAGTTCTACATTTATTTTTTGGTCTTTTTCTTTGTTTATGCATATGGGAATACTTGGATTATTATTTTCATCGTTACATACCGTATTGCCAATATCATCTAGAGTCAGTTTATTATTTACACAGTAGCCTATTTTATTATAATCTAGCTGATTTATATATTTTACAGTTTGTTCTGGGCACTGAAAAGTGACTGATTCATTTATCTGCATTTGGATATCTTCATTCAACAGAATACCATGTTCAGTGTCTACCACATAATTTTGAATATCAATTACATTACCAGCAAGGTTCAGTTTCACATCTTAAAATTCCATATCCCAAGATTTTAACACCATGAGTTACATCATTTTCATCAGAAGTTTTCAAAGCCATATTTAATATATTTCTCGATCTGGATGACATTGCTAAAAAACAATTTTACAATCTAAGACCGTTATTCCCATATAACTATTTTATTTAATTTCATTTATTTATAATCGTTTATCAAGAACTAATTGTGTGTAGTATAGTCCGTTTTTAAAAGGCATGGAGTAATAAAAGCTCATTAGGTATGCAAAACTGATACAGGGTGTATAATAAAATACCTCCGAAGTTTATCTAATTTTGTAATAAAATTTCTCATTTGTTACGAATTTCAGGTAGACACCCCGTAACTCTGTATTCGGTTGGGTCGCCTATTGTATTGAAAGGGTCGCTCTATTGTATTTGAATGAACAAATAAACAATTTAATCCTCAGAGGCGTGCAATCAGGACAAAACAAACTTGGTATATGAATATGAAGGCACTATGAAATTATAATTACGAAAACTATTCAAAAGAGTTCACAATATCTATTCAATAAAAAACACATTTTTTGTGTTCCTATGAATAAACAATAAACATAAAATACTATATAAAAAATAGCAAATTTTTTTGCAGTAGGTATCAACTTTACTACTAATATACCGTTTACAATAGGAGAGGAAAAAAGAAAAATGCAGGAATAAAGTACGAATTAATGTAATATTTATGAAAAAAAAGTCTAACAAATAATAGTAATAACTAACACAAAAACTAGTCTATATATCAGAATGAGACGATTCTGTTGAGCTTCCATTATTAACATTGATTATAAATGGTTCAATCATGTGTTCACTTATATGATCCATTTCCCACATATTTAGTTCTTCTTGTATCACGTGTTTAACACATTTCTTCCAGTTTTCTTTGGTTACGTTACCTAACGCGTCTTCGAATAAAACTTTTACGTCACTCATTTTGAATGTCGCATTCCTTCTTGAAACTTCCCCTTTCACTTGGGCCCATATTAATTCTATGGGATTGAGTTGACAGTGATAAGGAGTAAGCCTCAGCACCGTTATACCACGCGCTGATGCCATTTGATCTACAACGTATTTACTATATTTGTGTTTATGTGAATTGGCCAGTTGCAAGAGCTCATTTTTCAGCGGGTTATCTGGGCATTCAATATTTTTCGAGGTTAGCCAATCGTGGATATCTTGTTTACGCCATGCAGTTGAAGGTAATTTCTCCACTAACCTGGAGTGATAACTTGCGTTATCCATAACAATGACTGAGCCCGTTGGAATTAGATCTAACATTTGTGAGAAATATTCTTCGAAAACGTCTGCATTCATATCTTTATGATAATCTTTTTAATGGAAGACTGTTGAAGACTATGTACACACTTGAATTTTAGAAGTAGAAGAAGGTTGATGGGTGTATTTTCTCAAAAGATGAAAGTGTGTAAATAAATTTTATTAAAAAATTTAAGCTAAGCGCTTTCGGCAAATAAACATGCCATCATCGGAGCTTTCGTCAATGGTAAAACATACCTCAAAAAAAGGGAAACATTGAAAGGGGATCGGCATCACAGGCACAATAGTTAGATGTACCTTTTCACAAAATTAACAAATAAAATGAAACTAAAAACCCCTCTTTTATGGGGTGAAATTATTCACTCAGATCATTTTTATATTTTAAAGATGGAGCAAGTTGCATCAACCTTCTTCTACTTCTTTATGATAATCTCCGGTTTGCTTCGACTCAAAGCACAACAATCCACCTTTAACAAAACCTTCGGTACTTCCGATATGAGTAATGATGAGTCGACGTCCTTTTTCCTGCTGGTGGATTGAGGCCTGTTGACCACCCTTCAAGAGCTGCCTGCCTCCGACTTTTGACATTCGTGTCTTGCCAAAACATTGAAACAGTATGACCTTCATTTAACCAAGTCTCATCCAAATAATAAATTCGTTTTTGATCTAGTCTTGCTTTCCGAATATTGCGCAAATAACTCCTCCTCCAAATGACAATGTTGTCTCTATCAATCAACATTGCGTTCCGATAATTTTTTTTATATTCAAATCCAAGTTCCTTCAAAATTTTCCATAATGTACTTCGAGACATTTTCGGAAAATCTGAATCTTCTTGAACAGAAGCCATAATTTTGGAGAGAGTTGGGATCTCTTTTCTAAAGAAAAAAGCATGCACCTTACGCCTTATTCCATTCTTCAAGTCGTCATCCATTTCAAGTTTGGGTCGGCCTGGGGACTTTGCTGGGGCTGTGATGTTTCCATTTTTTTTCTCCTTCATTAAATTATAAATTGTTGTTTTTGAAACACCCATCATTGTTGCAGTAATCTCCACAGTTTCATCAACACTCCCTGTCAAATTCATGATTTTTCTTCTAATTTCTTCGTTCTTCAACGAGGAATAGCAATTTAATATCAGATTTTTTTCGTTCAGCGACAATGGGCCAACTTTAGGTCGCTTAGATGGTGATAAATCCTCCATATCTGGTCGAATTTGGTTGGAACACTATATAGTTGGAAGGTGTAGTTAGGTGTTTGTCTCGTGTGATGAGAAGAGAACTTGTATAGATGAACAAAAATAAACACCAATTAACAATAACGGTAAAAAATAATAACAAATAACAGTAATAATGGGGAAATCAATCAACACAGCAGTTTCTCCAGAACAGATGAACTGTAAATTGAAAATATTCAACCTTTCCGCTACTTTTATAGTTGAAAAGTTCTAGTAAGTACATTGTATTATGGGGGCATTTTCTTAGAACAGAAAAGACTATATTTCACAATAATAAAACCATTTTTGAGCTACCTGTTTGTCAAGTTTCTTCAATTACCTGCTAATTGGGTGAAATAATCGGCAAATGAGGTTGGTTTGGATATATATATATATATATATATATATATATATATATATATATATATATAATATGTATTTGTATAAAATTGTTATTAACATTTATTTTATTATTTATTGTATGTAGGATTATAACTACCTGGAGCTTAGTGGAGGGACTCGTCTACGCCCTTTTATACATAATAATAAATTTTCTGGAAAATTGATGTCAGTGATTTAATCCACAGTTTATTATATTATTGATAATTTGAAATTTCATTTTAAATAATATTACAAAACGGTTATTTTCGGAAATGAGATAATTTTAGAAGCCTTAACTTTTTTTAAATGACTAAATGTGGTACGCCTATGGTTCCGGCCAAAATGAGTGATTTATTATTCCATGCCTTTTAAAAACGGAGTATAATGAACATAAAGAATATGTGCTGTGTTATAAACTATTATAGTAATATAATTTTAAACAGCAACCAACTCACCAATTTATTAGACTCTAGAAGATTTATGTAAAATAAACAGTGAGTTGTATCACATTACATACAAACACAGACACAAAGAAATATGTTTAGTAAAATTTTTTTATTCAGCCACAGTTCAAAATAAATTAATTATTTTTAATACAATTCAATTTCATATTTTTAGTAGAACAAATTGTATTATTGTAATTTTATTAAAATAATAGCCATGAAGATTATGTATAGAATTATGTCATCAGCGCTGGCCAGATACTAACAAGGTAGAGACCAAAAACAAATAAAACATTCTAGTTAACTACAGGGTGGCATTGAAAGTCAACTTTATATTTAAATTTCTTTCAATGATATTTTTGAATAAGCTCTGTATACCGTCGGTATTGATTTTACCGGAAGCAGTATAATAATAATCCCACATATAAATTCAAAAGGTATTAGAGAGTTTGCCGGGTGGGGATTTAAATTTATACCAGTTAACGTCTATCTTTGTATCTTTCTTCAGAATGATTTTGGGGTGATTCAAGTAGAACGAACATTTCCAACTCGCTATAAACCGTAGTACCTAATTACTAATTACGTTATGTCTGATGAGTAATAAGAAAGTACATTTGGGAAATGAGTACACGATTTACAGTTTGGAAGTGTTGTGAAAGATCTATATATATTTTTTTTCATTACAAATTAGTAAACAGAACAATGCACTGACGATGGTTCTAACCTTAAATTTTAAAGTTATGCTTGTAAATTTAATTTTCATGTATTCTCGTTAAACTTTAGTTTGAATATTACAAGGTTATTAGGCTGTTCATAACCAAAAACTTGTAAAAAGATAACTTGATTAAACAGACAACTTTACTTTCAATTTAACAGCAAAATTTCGTTTGCGAAAGTTTATGTGTTTCACTAGATATTGATATTTACTTACAACCTTGTATTAAAAAGAATATAAACGAAATTTACCTACTACAAATTGAATTGCAACATTGTCTTCAATGATTCAATTTTTAGTCAAATTGTACCATTTTTCTTAAAATTTAAGCTGTTTTTTGTCGTCTTATTTTATAATCTCACAATTTGTTATGGTTTACGCTGAAATTAGTGACTGTAGTTAATTTGAATTTATTATGTTTAAAATCAGCTGCAATATTTTACTACAGAACTACCCTGTAACTTCCGCCATTATTCTTCTTTTCGACCTTTTCTCTATCAATTCATTGTATTGTAGGACTTTATTTATACTCTCAACTAGACTATGGCTATACCAGGGTCGAAAAAATATTACCTTTTCACGAATAATAATCTTTTCAACTTGTTCAATTTCTAATATACATATCTTCTTCTTTTTTAGTCCAACTTATTATCATTTTAGGATAATATGAATGAGTTATTAAAATATTAAATTCAGATCAAATTATTTACACAAATTTACCTTCTAGATTCCGCTTTCCTGCGTATGTATATATTATGAGGGTTTGAATTTTTAAAATTTATTTGTTTCTGCGGCTGAGCATATTTTTCAATTATGATAACATTTCGTTTGAAACACAACAGGAATCCCTGTTTTAAATGAGTTGCTGAATTATACATAAAAGGCCTCGCTGTTTTGAACCTTTTTGTACAACTTCAAGCAATTCAAACTGAAAAACTAAAGTCAAGCATGAAGGAATTTGAAAAAAAATGAAGTACATATAAACAACTAAAAATAAATAATATCGTTTTAATTTATTTTCAGATTACTATTTATACGAAATACAAAATAATGTAAACGAAAAATCAAACTCCAGACAAATCTGTACGACGAATAAACAATTTCGAAGGTATTGAAAAATTTAATGATTTTCCGCGTAAACGAAATATATAAACGTATTAACGAAATACTCGCTTACGTAGAAAGATGCTTGATCATTGTATATTGCAAATCAATATATAAATCAAAAGAATACGCTTAACAAATTAGACAAAAAAAATCAATATCATCATCTAATGACATTTTAGATGGTTTGATTAAGGTAGAAACAGAATTATGTTTCTGAATAATCGAATCAAGAATAACGACCACTGGAAAGGATATGATCATCTTTTTATGGATCCTGTTTTTCAGTTACTTATGGGATACCAACAGCGGATATGTAGGTAAGTTGACAACCAGGAATTACCTTAGGGAATTTTGTTGGTAGTATACGTCGTAAATTTCTCAGCGAAGACGTTTCGCTGTTATTAAATATTTATATAGCAATTTTATTTCTGAAAAGTTGCGAATAAATTTTCCTACCCTTAGATAATCTGAGTGAATTTATAGTGTAACTAAAGTCAGTTTAAGATCCATAAAAACAAAATTAGATTTAATATTAGCCGCAACACATAGGCGGCGCTATTTTTAATATAAATAATCACAAAGTTTGTTTTTAAATCATTTCCAAGGTCAGAAAGATAAAGATTCAAATTGCACACATGTTACAAATCTTATATAGTTCTTCAATTGACTTTAGAAATACCATAATATTTATTATTGTTTCTAGAAATAGTTGAAGTTGAAGGTTGCGACACCTGTAAGTTGATGCTCACGTGTCGCCATCTAACAGCTGTAATCGCAATTTTAAAAATTGATTTCGTCGGCGATCGTTTGAATGATTTTTTCGAAATTTCGACGACAAACAACACTTTGGTAAGTGTTAAAACCCCGCCTCCATTCCCTCCAGTGCATCCCAGGGACGTACTTAATGCAAGGTAAATTTGTTTCTTTTTTTTTAATTAAATATACCTATTAACCTTTATAATACCAAGCTTTTTTACATAGTGCGATACCAAGCGGGGTTCATTTGCACCCCATTTTTTTTTGTCAATCTTTGTAATTTTTACACTTTTTTAAGTAAAATGGAAAAAAATGCAAATAAATTATTTTGTATCTATTTTTATTTCAATTTAGTTACTAAAAAATAAACAATCCTTAATTAGGTATTCAAAATTAATTTTAATTTTTTGCTTTACATGCGATACAAAAAATTTCTTTTTCAGAGTGATTTACACAAACAAAACGCTCACATTTTACACAACGTTGTCTTGATTTTCTATCTTTGGTTCTTTCACAGAGAAAACATCTACCTTGAGTTCCTACAGGTCTTGTTGAAGGGATATTTTGCTCCAATTCTGGAACAACTTTAAGAATATTTTCTTTTATGCTTGCTTGCAAACCATTAGTATTTCTAAATCTATAAATCATATTTTCCTTGGCCAGTTCCTTTCCCAACTGAAGAAGATATTTTCTTCTTGCATCTAAGTGACCATACCCGTAATTTGGATTTTTAATTTTCCATATTTTATAGGCATTTATAGCTCCAATATCGATAATATGGTAAAAAAGTACCATGGGCCATCTAAGAGTTTTTCTTTGAGTGGTATATTTTGCTGCCATTTGGTCTGTTGCATCTACAGCTCCTTTAGTACTATTATAATGCAAGACAATATCTGGTTTGTAGTCTGACTCCTTATTACTTACTTTGTAATCGTCATGCTCGGTTGATAACAAAATAACGGCATTGTTCTTTTTCGGCACATAAGACACTAATGTACAATGTTTTGTAAAAGCAAACATTGAAGAATATTCTTTTTTGAAGATGATGGAAGTAGTTCCTTTGGTATCCAGAGTGCCAAATAATGTAAGCTTCTTATCCAACAATTTTTGTGTTGGTTGGAACAGACCTTTTTACTTCTATTTCTATTAAATCGTAATTCATGTCGTCACAAATTAGTGCCCAGCTGAATGCTCTTTCACACTGCCATCTTTACGAGAATAGAGAAAAGAATAGTCTATTATTTAAAGTTTTCTTTATTTTATATGGCACCCTCTACTAGAAAATAGTATAAGTATAACTGCATTCAGCGCGCAGTGGCTGTTATTCTAAGTTTTTAGGTTTCAGCGGGAACGCCTAGCTTTTCATTCTATCATTGTCCGTATTTTGTGACACTAAATGACTAAATAGTAATAACTATTACTCCTGTACCAGTAGGCAGCCGGCGGCGTAGCAATGCAAGCGCCGCGCCGAATAAGAGAAGTGGGGATACGACAGTACAAAATGTAAGGATTTTACCCTGCCGTTAGCTTATAATAACATAGAAATATTGGTATACGTAAAATGCCAAGCGGGGTGCGAATGCACCCCACACTCTAAAAACTTAAATAATTACTGAGATGGAAAAAATCCATGTAAGATTTTAGGTAAATTACATTTGGAACCTAAAAAAATGCAGCTACTAAAAAGAGGAAATAAAACAAAATATAATTGGCTTAGATATATACAAAAAAGTACATGTGGGGTGCATTTGCACCCCGCTTGGTATTATACGGGTTAATTGAAGGGATTTTTCCAAAAATTATCATTGTCGGAAAACTTTAAAGAAACATGTGGAAGGAAATCATAATTTTTATACAGTTAGGTGCTATTGATAACTTTGCATAATTAGAATAACAAAGTTCGAAATAATAGAAAATTATTAAAAATGTGAGAAAAAAGAACGACATTTGTGGCTCAAAAAAGTAGAAAACGACTAACATTATCAGAAAACAAGTTAAATGGCTATAAAACATTAGAAATTGATTATAAAATTATAGTATATGGCTAAAAGGGTGAGAAAGCATCACAAAAACTCTCAATGACGACTTTTGCGGCTTAAAAACAGTAGGAAACTTCTAAAATTGTAAAAGAAACATTAGAAAATTGCTATAAAGCAGTAGAAAGTGGTTGAAAATGTGGGAAAGAATCACAAAAGACTCCCAAAAACAAATTTTGTAGAAAATGTCTAAAATTGTCAAAAAGCAAAAAAATTACTATAAAACATACACCTTTTGTAGCTTTACTAAAAATGTCAATAAGATTGCTAATTAATGTGGCTTAAAAACCAAAAAGTGACTGAGAGTGTTGAATAGAATCACCGAAAATACATAAAAACAATCTCAGTGACGTCAAATAATTTAAAGACATTTAATACTTTACTTGAAAAAATATTTCTGGTGGGAAATTGAGAAAAAATTATGAAAATGGGATTTTCCGGAAAATTATACATCAGATTTTACTCATTTACGAACTTATTTCATTACAAAATTCGGATGAAAATTTTGTGAATTGTCAAGTACATCAATTCATTTATTTTGTCCATACTAGTAAGTGTACTAATGTTGCAGAAAGTCAAGATCGGACTTGGCTCACCGGATAAAAGGTCAGGTCAGAACTTTTAAGGTGACAGGGCAACAAACTTTAAAATATTGTCAGTTTATTCTACAACTATTTGTCTGAAAAAAAGATATCCTTTGTGCAAATCGATAACATCAGTGGTTTCCGAGAAATATGCAATTCCGTAAGACACCGCAGAGCACATTCAGATTCTATCATTATTTAGGAAATGGGTTATAGCCAAGTAGGCTGCCGCCGTCTCCGGGAAACAAATTACACCACTAGATAGCCACTGTCTTAAAGTATTGAAAATGGCGGCAATATGAAAAACAGTAATTTTGGAATTGTCGCAAAATGCTTTCAATTATAGATTTGACCCAAATCTTTTCGTATTGCCATTAAAATCCGAACATTAAAGGCCGTTATGCGGCCTGAAATGCATAAAAATAAAGTGCGCTTTCATGGGGCAGTTATCACTTTATCTACCCTCAGAATCGGGTGACTTAACATTTTCGCCCTGCCGTGAATAAGACACGTCATACCATACCCCAACATATGGTCGATTGATTTAGGCACATTGATCATTTGGAAATGTTGGCTATTATACGTCAATAATTATACAGTGTGTTTAAAAAGTAACGTAACTGCTTTTTCTTACGCATACATAAGTTGGAAGTTTTAATAATGTATTACATATTGACAATATTGTTTATGCAAATATCTAAAACAAACACGAATAATCTCTTGCCAAATATTATTTAATATCTATTGTATCCGCCGACGTCGGCGTCGCCGATAGGATATCTAAATAACGAGTACGCGTGCCAGTTTGTCACTGACACAATAGCGCCCTTTTGCAAAAGCTACCCCAACCCCTAACACCCCCAACTTTTTGTAAAGTGTATCGTTAATAAATTTTTTGTTGCGAATGGGACAATCAACATAGAAATATGGTAAATTGGGTTATCGGTTTTCATATATTGTAATGTAGACGCAGAAAAATTGTTGGAAAAATTTAAAGATTTCTAAGAATTTCAGTGAAAGCCGCTCATTAATCCCTTGTCTCGTTTTCGAGTTATAACGTTTCCAAGCTGTTAAAATGTGATAATTTACGTTTGGAAGTTATTGACATGACAAAATTAAATCTTTCCCTAAAAACTTGAGTATATGCCGATAATGTATACATTTTTGGAAAGGGGAAGAAAGGGACTTTCAGATAGTATTAAAAAATATAGGGTGTTGTATTTAAAATTAACCGATAATTTCGTTTCAAAAATGGTCATTTTTTTTCGGCGCTTTCGGGAGAAAATATACATTTTGCAATAAAAATGTAGGAAATATAAGAAGTTTAGCGAAAACTGCACGTCGATATCTTTTTCCATTCTCGAGTAATAAGCCATCGAAATGTGTTACTTTATAGTGGGACACTCGGTATTACTGAGATATACAATATGTTATTAAATAATGAATGTAAATGGAATCTTATGGAAAAGACGATAGACGATATCAATAAAATAGCCAACATGTTTACTGTCTTTAAGCCAGATTTGTTGCTTATCAGTACGGGATATGCAACATAATCTCTTCAATATATTTTCAATGTTTTTCAACGATTCTGGAGAAACAATGAAAATTCATATCCATGATTCTTCATCAGTGGAGATCAAGAAGATTTGTATAATTTGAAAAATAATTTAGTTTAGTGAAAGAGTCGAACACCCAAATTAAAAAATAATGATCGGAAGAAACGTCCCAACTATATTACATCATCCTCTACACAACTGAAACATCTCCTGAGGTAGCCAGTATTCCAGAAGTTTCGAACACCTTATCCCCTAGCAGTAATCAAAGGTGGCATTATGTAATAGTCAACAACACCCCAGCATGCTTCACCACAAATCATATTGTACATCATGTTAAAGGGTTTTACAGAGTTCATTCGTTGCATTCTCTTAATCAGTGAAAGCAATGAATCAAAAACATCAACATTTAAAATTGGTTTTCAAACAAAAATTTCTGCTAACAAATTGTTTAAAATTGATGTATCTGGAGTTTCATTCAAATGGTCTTTTGAATCTTCGTTGTCCCAAAAAGACTCTCCTCCTCCGACAATAGATTCTCTTCAGCCTGTGACAGTTAATCAAGTAAAAGTTCTGATGCTTTAGCCGTATGTAAATCAAACAGCTTTTCGTGTGATAAATCATTTCAGTTTACAAAAGATTCACACAATGACACTAACTTTTTGCTGGACTCGATGACTCCTCCTACCGTCAGATTATCACAGGAGTCCTCTACTGGAGGTAATCGTTATATTATGTCTAGATTAAGAGAACCGGCTATTTTGTCATCTCTCAAGTTATTCCTCGCCTACTTACATGACCAACCATCGTCTATATGTTTTGATGATCATACTTCCACAAGTGTAAAGGGGTTTTTAGCATCCGAGGGTCTGCCCGTTGTTCCCATAGCTTTAAGGTCATTTTATTATAACTTTCAAGATTTTTATGATATAAGCTCAGTTGAAGTAGATGAAGATCTATCCACGTACATAACTTACATCACCTTGAAACGGAGAAATTACCAACAAAAAATTAGAGAGTGTAATAGCCGTTACTTTACTGCCGATTCTTCTAAGATAAACTCTTAGTTAACAGGATGTGTCCAGGGGAATTAGAATCCTCACTTAGTTTTAAGGACACTAAATTAAGAATGGTTCTAATTAATATTCAGTCAATACGCAATAAAACGGACGAGTTGTGTTTGGAGTAATTGGAGTTCCCGCAGATATTTGCTATTACTGAACACTGGCTACAAGCAAATGAACCTGTTTTTATTGAAAAATATCGAGTCCAGAAACCAATAAAATAATAATAAGTAGAACTATAAAATTATTCGAAGATAAAAACTACACCGATATGAAATCTAAATCTATCAAAATCTTGGATGAAAACAGTGAAACAGTTTTTGTAAACGAAGAGGAACAAAGTATCGAGGAAAAGGTTATTGCCGAAAATAATACTAATATTGAAACTGAAGAGACACGTTTGGAAGATGAAGGGTTTGAGTATTTAAGACGAATTTCAAGAAATAATAATGGGAAACCTCCTGAGAAACTGTCCTACTTTACTTCAAGTGAAACAAATGGCGATGACTTCTCGGCTGTATTAAAATATGATGTTATACAAATAGAAAATACTACTAGAAGTAACGAAATGAGATACATGAAAAATTAATGTTATTTTATATTGTAGACTTATTATTAAGCACCGATACGAAAATGAAAATCCGCGGAAATGCGTTGTTTCGCCACTGAACACGAGGTAACGTTTGCTGTACGATCTCGGTGTTTGGGGTGACTGAGGTTCAGAGATTCACTGCTTGACTTGATTTTCATACTACTTGACTTGACTTGACTTGAAATCAAGTCAAACTCAAGTCAAGTAGATTTGTTTAAAGTTCAAGTCGTCAAGTAGTTATATATCAAGTACTTGAAAAATCAAGTAGTTTTTCAAATTACTTGTTTTTTGTTAATAAAAAATAAAGTTTTTTATTATTACATTATAATTACCAAAAAGTAATAAAATAAAAATGCGTGTATGTAAATATTATTTTTCAATGGAAAAACATAAACCAACATTTATTACAATTTATATTTTTTAATTCCCAAATAACAAAACTAAATAATAAATGGATTAATGGATATAAAAACATAATTTTAAACAATAAACATTTAAAGCAAATCTTGAACATCTTTACTCGCCATCCATGATTTAAGGCACATAAGGCTTCTAATAGATTTATCGCCTAGTCGGTTTCTAGTTTTAGTAACAGTTGAAGCAGCTCGGGAAAATTGCCTTTCAACAGAAGCTGAAGATGCAGGCGTTGCTTCAAAGTCTTTGGCCATTGTGGCAAGGTTTGGAAATATATTTTCATGCCTTTTCCACCATTCTAAAATATCTTCACTGCTGTCAGCCCTTGGATCAGATGTGTATTTATCTATTTCATAACGCCAGGCCATTTCATCTTTTGGATTGGTAGATTTTCTGAACATACTCAGTAAATCGATCTCAAACTCTCCGCATCTACTATTTTCAATTGGGTTTAAAGATAAAGATGAAGTTGATGGGACTGGCGGTGACGCAAGCAGTGAGTCGGACCGAAAATACCTCGTTTTGAAAATATTCTCAAAATGTTTGACTGCTTCTGTCTGCAAATCCTGTCCCCAGCGAGAATTGGAGAATGTTTCTACTTTATGTCGGGGGTCTAAAGTTAAAACAACACAGTACATCCAGTTGGTTCTCTCGTAATGTTTAACGATGTTGTCCCTTGCCGCTTGAATACTATTTATTATTTTCTCATCGGTTTCATTTCTACCGGGATTATTGTCAAGTTCCATAGCCCATGATTCTAGTTTATCCAGAAGCATATTAATACCAATTATCACCATAGGAAGTGTAGAATAACATTCACCTTCTAAAATGGTGGAAATAGTCTTAAAAACAAACGCGTTCTATTAAGGACCAGTCTGCATCTGTCGGCTTCAAAGTCTTTAAATTATCTATATTATCACAAAGAATCTTCAAAGCATTTCTCATATTTAAGCTACACCACATCAAATTTAGACATAGTCATTTTTAGGTTCAGAGTGCTGCAGAATTTTTCAAAATCCTCACGTAAATGTTCAGAGTTTTTGATTTTTTTGGCAAGAGATCGGATCTTTTTACAGATGAAAGCGAATTGGGATCTTCATCATCATCATCGTCGGTTTCTGACGAAATGTTGGCCGTTTCTGGCGTTTCTTCATATTCAGCATTTCCTTCAAACGTAGAATCAAGAATTCGCATAAAATCTCTGGCACCCAAATTTAAAATGTACGCAAAACACACGAAGTGACTATTCTTAACATCAATGTCGGAAATATACGTCTTTAGTTCTTTAATAAACGTGAAATTACTATTTGTGTTATCAGTAGTAATACCTTGGATAGACTTTGTAAGATCGTTGAATCGTAATACTTCAAAAAATAGTTGCGCTATTGAACTTCCAGTATGTTTGCCATGTGCTGGCACAAAATCCAAAAGGATACATTGAAGTTTCCAATTATTATCTATAAAATGAGCGGTAATACCATAGTACCCTTTCATATTAAAAGAAGACCATCCATCGATTGTGAACGAGATTTTTGAATTGCAAGTTTTTAAGAAATATTTTAGTCTTTGCTGCGCTGCCTCAAATGTTTTTACTGTCAAGGATTTCATTTGATTTCTACCGGGTAAATTTACATTTGGATTTAGGTACATATATATTTTTTTACTTGTATCATCCTCAAAAAAACTAGAAGGAAGGTATTTCTGTGCTACATATTCCACAAGTAGTTTTTGAAATTTATCTTGTTGAAAATTGGGTACCACGCTGACAGTCTGAAAAACAAAAGATTGGCATTAATAAATATATGCAGTATGCATATGTACCAATAGATTTAAAACATAAT
This sequence comes from Galeruca laticollis, assembly GCA_963921935.1. Taxonomy (NCBI): domain Eukaryota; kingdom Metazoa; phylum Arthropoda; class Insecta; order Coleoptera; family Chrysomelidae; genus Galeruca; species Galeruca laticollis. The sequence goes on from OY998179.1 coordinate 4,673,370, forward strand.
TATTTGAAGTTTAGCTTGTTTGTTTATTCACTGATTATTATTATAATTGGCGGGGGCGAGGCCCAAATTGACCACTGGAAATAAATATTCTAAAACTAACAAGTGAGCCTCATACAAAATTATGTTTCAAAAACGCCACTTCTACAATCCTAAATATTGGTTTTACAACACCAACCTGAGGTACTAAATTCTTTACTACTAAATCCAGTTTTAAGTTATTTCTTCATCGAAATGTACTGGTGAGTCACCATATTTTGGCACCCACTTGCAGTATTTATTGTAAGAGTTAGAAGGAAATGTTTCAAACCAAAGTTGTAGGGTTGGGTTAACTCTGAACCGTCAGGAAGTATTAAAAATAGGTATATGACATACTTAATGAAAGTTGAAGAATTTTAAAAGGAATTCGAAACAAAATTTAAAAACAGAGTGTTCCATTTAAAAAAATGTATGTTTTATTCGTCACGCTTTTTTGAGCCACACTGTACTGTATAATAATTTTAAATTGAGCATCCTAACAATCTTTACAACTTTTGTTTTTACCATATTCTACTAATGAGATAATGAACTTTACTATATCGTTGACTCACCCTGTACACGTACAATCCGTAGTTAGTTACATATAAATTTTAACAAACAAATAGTAATTATTATCGACTCAAACATCCAAGTAAGTAAACCACAAGGTTTGAACACAGGTTTGAATTAAACATTAAAATAATATGATTATGTCTAAATATTTATACTCGCAATTTCCTACTAAGTATAAGACTATACCACAGTAAAGAAAAACTACTCACATTTTCAGTTTCAGTCTCGCCAGTGTCAGCTCCAGCAAGCCAATTTGAAATTGTACCACGTTTATTGGAGCTTCCGGAAGAATTCGCCTCAAAATTTGGTGGTTGTGAGCCACCAAAAATTTTGTCGTAGACTCTAGTGTGTTTGGATTGCAAATGTCGTCTTAATGATGATGTTCCACAATTTTTCATTTTTAAAACTGTGTTTTTCGTAGTACAAAGCGTACATTTGCCTTGTTTGTCTGTATTTTTTTTATTTTTGGGATCTCGCTCGATTACAAAATACTCCGTAACTTTTTTATTTTTATTAGCTACATGTTTATTAGTTTTTATTATTTTTGCAGTCGACCCTGTAATTTCTACATCGGGTTCGATATCTTTAAAGTCCGACGCTTTATCATCTGGTAATTCTGGCACGTATTCTGACCCACTGCTTTGAAACGGTTCTGATTCCATTTCGGACAAATCACTCACGTAAGACATTTTATTATTGTCTTCAAATAACATAGAACGGTAAGGGCGATTGTCGTTGCACTATTAACAGTATTCCAGACTAGCACGTCGTCGTTTCGTCAGTAAGCTGCCTGTGTGCGTGTATTGCAATTTTCCTGAGCCAGACCCGATTTTTGCTGCTGCACAAAGGTGCCGCGTGCAATAAATTTTATTTACGACTTGCTTTTGCTGCCCCGCCGCGCGCTGTCACTCCTACCACCGAGTCTTGTTAATGTTCGGTGCTCCTACCTACATGCATGTACATACAGGCTTTATCAATATTCAAGTAATCAAGTAGTTTGAATTCACTTGATATCAAGTCAAGTCCTATTGACCGAAAATCAAGTCAAGTCAAGTATCAAATTTTGAAATGCTTGATTTTTCAAGTCAAGTCAAGCATTTTAAAAAAACCTCAAGCTACTTGGCTTGATGAATCACTGCTGAGGTTTTTTAATCAGTCCATCGGCTAGGTTGTATATCATACCATACAAAGACACACATCCGTTTTATACCTTTAATGTCAACTAACTACACCATATTATAGTGGCTAGCCAATTGCGAAATTCACATCACTGGTTTATGACTTAAAGTACTGTAGCATCTGTTGTATTGGCTCTGATGAGCTGAAAATAAATAGGGTTCATCAGTCTGATATCCTGAATAATATATATATATATATATATATATATATATATATATATATATATATATATATATATATATATATTATAGCAAATAATTTTATTCATAATAAAGAAACATTTTTTTTTATAATATAAATTAATAAGGGGAGCACCCTGTGTGTCAAAATTCATAAATATTGAACTGTGATCTAAAGTTTCACTATATTGAATCATAGAAATTCTATCTGTCAGAATCGAGGAATATTTTATGACAGTTCAGGAATTTGTTGATATTGTTGCGAATAAATAGGAAATTTTTTATTTATTAGTTATGTATAATGATCTATAAAAGTAGTAACAATGTTTTGAGTTATTATTTATATTGTACATAGTTATTATTTTTATTGTTACATATGTACAAATTTTTACGAAAGTCAACCAATGAAATGTCACATTAATTGGTGACATTGAAATGAATTGTATTAGGAGATCCAGCTTAAGATTTAAACCAATCTGAGGACAAGAAAACTCTGGTATCTAGGAAAAAATTATGGTTGCTAAGAGGGAGAGAAATAAATAAATCTGGTGTCGAGGTAAAAAAAGATTATTATTAGATTTTGAAGAACAAGTTGAATAATAATTCGAAAATTATACAGCTGAATTAAGAAGCAAAATCAGATATTATAAACGATGGTTGATAAAATATATGTGCAGAATTAACTAATTGGTGAATTCCTTTAAAATTTGATGAACAATTTCTTAAAATAAAGATTAAAAGCCGTCTACATGGTAAGATATAGCAGCTGACGGCACATCAGTAGAAGAAAGAAGTTATTGTGCGGTTTATTTTTTTCTTTCGAAGGTTAGTAGTAATTTTCTATGATTGGTACCAATTATAATCGTTATACTTTCAAATAAATTGAAAATTTGAGATGACATTTAAGAAAGTATAACAGGAAAATATCTGAACTCATTTCTAAAGCAAAACAATAATATTATAAACTTAAAACTCGTGATATTTAATACTTATTGAATTATACCTAGGTTAAGAGTCGTTCCATTTTAATATCATTAAAAATTTCACTTACCATCTGTCAATTCATCCATTTTGTTTTTTTTTGCATTATATTTTATGTCTTCAAAGTTATTAAACTGTTTTCCAATTTGAGTTTCATGTTTGTTCTTAAAATAATCTGCGGAAAACAAAGGCCTTACTCAGAACCCTGTCTGTTTCCAAATTAATAATTATGATAAAATATTGAGCGCTAGCCGAGGTAAATGAGAGGAAATCCAGAGGAATAATATACGAGGTAAAACAAATTATATAATAAAATAAAACTTATTAAATACATTTATTAGACACAGATTAAAATTTTAACATAATATATATATATATATATATATATATATATATATCGGTTTTAAAACGTCTTTCGACGTTGTCCGATGTCTAACTTCCATCTCTTCCTATCGTCCCATTGGCCCTCTCTCAGGTCTCGTGAGCTCATCGCATTCGCTATTCCTTCTTTCCATGTTTTCCTAGGTCTTCCGCGTTTTCGACGATTAGGCGGCATCCAGTTCATTACTTTCTTGGGAAGTATTTTCTCTTCCATCCTCTGAACATGCCCGTACCACACTAATTGTTTTCTCTCGATGTCCGTTATTAAGGAGCCTTCTATCCCCATTTGGAGACGTACGTCCTCATTTCGTATTCTTTGTCTTCTGCTGATTCCTAACGATCTTCTGAATACATCCATTTCTACAGCTTCTAATCGTCTTTTGTTGTTTTCTGTTATTCGCCACGTTTCTGACCCATATAATAGGCTGCTCTTTATGAGGGTTTCGTAGATATTATATTTTCTATGTTTTCCGATTTCCTTACTCCAAAATATCCCATTCAAACACCCAATTATCCGTCTAGCTTGTGTGATACGTTTATTTATTTCTTTGTCGTCCTTCCCTGTTATGTCGAAAGTTACACCTAAATATGTATATTCATCGCAAGCCTCAATTTCCTCCTTTTCCAGTTCTATGTTCATCTTCTCTTGTGCTATAGGTAAATATTTAGTTTTTTGGGTATTAAGTTGCAAACCCCATTTTTCGTATTCTTCCTGCAGTTTACGTGTCATATATTCTAAATCATCTTTGTCATTTGCTATTAAGACTTGATCATCCGCAAACTGTAAGGTATATAGACAGACACCGCCAAGGTCAACACCCATTCCCTTACACTTTCTCTTCCACAGGTTTAGTGCTCGGGCTACGTAGATTTTAAATAGTGTGGGTGAGACACAGCATCCCTGGCGTAGTCCTTTATTTACTATAAATTCTGGTGACAATTTATTGCCTACTTTTACTTGTGATATCGTTTGGTCGTAGAGATTTTTCAAGGCTTTTATTAGGGTATGACTAATATTAGTTTCTTGTAGGACTTTCCATAACTTATTTACAGGAACCGTATCATATGCTTTTTGGAGGTCAATAAACATGAGATGTACATCCTGATTGGTACCCATTTTTTTTCTATCATCTGTTTTAAGCAAAAAACGTTGTCTGTGCAGGTTCTTCCAGCTCTAAAACCCGATTGCTCCTCTTCTTCTTGTTCCCTGTATTCAGATTCTATTAAATCTCGAAGGATTCTTCCATATAAGCGGCTCATGGTACTAGTAACAGATATACCCCTATAGTTTGCACAGTCAAGTTTGTTTCCCTTCTTATGAATAGACGAAATGTAGGCGATTTTCCATTCTTTTGGTATAGGAGCGCCATTTAAAAATTGATTCATGCACCATGTTATTGCTTCAAAAAGTTTATTCGTTCCGTTCTTAAGTAACTCGGCCGGAATGTCTCCTGGTCCTGATGCTCTATTGTTTTTCAAGTGTTTTATAGCTTCCTTCACTTTATCATTATCGATTTTAATCATTTCGCCTTCAATAACAACATCCGTCGGTGTGGTTATCATATATTCGTCTCTATTTTCTGTCAGGAGCGTCTCGTAATGTTGTTTCCATTTGTTGATAGAGATTAATTGTAAATTTGTGTCTTTCTTTTCTGTTGTTTTCACTCTGTTTATAAACTTCCATGTTTCTGTACATTTTTTGCCTCCTAAATAGGTATTTATTTATTTCTTGGCATTTTTGGTCCCACATGTCCCTTTTTGATTGATTTACTGTTCTTCTCGTCGTTCTCTTCAGTTCTAGGTATTTATCTCGGTCATCTGGTTGTTTGGTACTTAACCATTTCCCGTAAGCTTCCTTCTTTTGTTTTGCAAGTGTTTATATCTCTTCATTTATCCACAATTTACTACTACTAGTTTTATATCTTTCTCCTACGGATTCCTCTGCTGCTTCATGCATACTGGCAATTATATTATCATAAACAATTTCTACAGTTTGGTCAGCTGCTAAACTCAATAGTCTGCTATCTAGTCTGCGTTGGTATAGCATTTTAGTACTTTCATTTATTAGGCTGTCTAAGTTGTAGTGTTTGGGTGTTATTTTTATTATGTCTTCTGTTTCGACATCAATATTGGGTTTTGTTCTCGTGCGTCTGTATGGTAAGAATATTTTTGACTTGACTATATAATGATCTGAGTCGCATGTTACACCTCTGTACACTCGTACATCATTTATTTTTATCGTAGAGGCTTGTCTAATAATAATGTAGTCTATGACTGATCTTAAGTTTCTTGTAATTTGTATCCATGAATATGTATGAATGTCCTTATGTTTATAGAATCCGTTTGCTATTTTTAGTTTGTTATTTTCGCAAATTTCTATTATTCTTTCTCCATTATTGTTTCTAGTCAGTTCCCCATATGGGCCTACTATTTTGCTCTGTAGTTCTCTTCCGACTCTTCCATTTAGGTCTCCCATTAAAATGATCTCTCTTAGGTTTCCAATTTTGATAATTTCATCGTTAATTTTTTCAAAAAATTCCTCCTTTATGTTATTGGGTTCGTCATCGGAAATACCATATACTCCCAAGATTGTAACAGATTTTTGATTTAAAACTAGGTTTACTCGTAGTATATTTTCATCTATGGCTTCGAAATCCGTAATTTTGTGGCGATGTTTTTTATGAATCAAAATAGAAACTCCTCGACTTGCTCTTTGGTATTTAGGGACACTACTAAATATATGCACATATTTGTCTAGTATTTCTGTACCGGTGCCTTTCTTTTTGGTCTCCGTCAAGACTGCAATATCCATGTTTAAAGCAGATACTTCGTGAATAACTTCATCAATCTTGTTCCTTATTCCTCTCACATTCCAAGTACCAATGTTCATTATCCTTTTTCGTAGCCAATATCGTTTACTTTTTGATCCGTCCGAATTTCCGAGGCAGTTGTTAGAATCCTGAATAATATTCAATCATAAAATTGGTGACTTGTTGAACACCGGAGGCTGTATCGTGCTAACAAACTGATATTTCTCAAAAAATGACAAAATGTCGTACTTCAAGTACCATAGCACCCGTTGTACTGGCTCTGGTGAGCTGAAAATCAATAGGGATCATCTGTGACATGTCCTTAACAATATTCAATCATAAAATTGCTGACTTATTGCACTCCGGAGGCTGTATCGTGCTAACAAGACATATAAGGAAAAGTGGCCGACGACAACGACGACGACATACCAACAGGATTCGTGTTGTTTTTGATGGAAAACGTAAAAATAACTCAAAAAAATTTTTCAAAATTCCAACTTTTTTTGGGGTAAACCAATACTTTTCTCGCATATAGAAAGGTTGGGCGGAAAAGTAATAACTTGGATCCATTCATGGAGCTTATTCGTTGTATCCATTTAGAATATGGCAATTTCAAAAATAAATAATATTTCAAACGAAATCTGTTTTTCTGTGAATTATAAGGCGCAGTAAGAAAGTCAAAATCTCCAATAAATGCAAAAAAACCGCACATATACCAGACCACGATACCGAAAGTATGTAAAAAAGTTGATAATACTATAGAAAACTACGAAATATTGAAGATTTTCTATTACACCGCACTTATGGAAAATTTCCGCGTTATATAGAAAAGTTATAGCAAATTATTAATCAAACAAAAATATGTAGTTTTTATCTTCGTATCACATTTCGGCACTTCTAAACCCGGAAAAATCAATAAAAATTATTGTGATAAAAATACATTTTCGAATAAAAATTAGTTCACATCGTTATATTGAATGTTTTTACGTCATTCTATAACAAAAAAAACACTGTAAATTTCGAATTCTAGATAATAGTAGATAAATAAAAAATTCGAGTTTTCTCAAAAACGAAGAATTTCCGCGGCAAAAATCAAATTATGTAGGGCTAGCTTTCTTGTATAGAATCATCCTATAAACCGATATTCCATGTAACTAATTTCGGCTAAACGAAACTTAAGCCTTACAACAATAATATGGATTTATATGTAATTTGTATTTACCTTAATCAAATGTTCATTCTTTTTTTTAGAACCTTCTTAATTTATTTACTTGTTAAAAGTTTTTTTCTTCATATTACAGTAACTCGAGTACCTATTGCAGTTCTGTTAACTATTTACATGATACAATGGTTATTAGTATCATTCATAAACTGCCCCACAAAAGTTACGGAAGTTATTATGTTTGTTCCAACCTGCGTCAGAAACAGTTTCTTACAGTCAAGATTCTGCGCATTAACCCAAATGTGTTCCAACCAGAGTTTCTGACAGTTAGTAAACGATTAGTTTTCTGTTCCAACTGATATTCAAAACTGTTTGTAAACTAGCAGAACTGGAAATATATAAGGTTTGTTCCAACTTTCAATCACAAACAGATTTCTTACAGTTTGCAAATCGTTTCCAAAGCGCATGTCTGTAAGAAACTGGTTTATTCCTGATCAATTTATGTTTTAAGTTGGAACAGCTGATAAAGAGTTTGAAGTGTGTAAGTAAACACAAAGAACACTTGTTCAGAATACTGGGGCAATATTTCTTCTGAAAGTATCATTAATAATAATTCATTCAATGTAAGAAATAGCACATCTACCTAAATAATTTTGGATGTTAATTATCTGCTCGTTTAGTAGCAATTCTAAATTTTTGTCATCAGTACTTTCCATGAACGATAGTATGTCCCTAATCTCACTAAAATTTTCGACGCTCATACTTTACTATTTTTTAAAAGATATTTCAAAACAAATAGAAACATATTTTTAAATGGGGGATTTATAAGCTATTTACTATTTGTCGGGTACGGGGTTAAAGATTAAATTTTTAAAAGAAACAGTAATGCGCATGCCCCAAACAAATTGCTAGAAAATAATCCACAAACCGTTCTGATAGTTTACAAACAGGTTTGAAAATCAGTTGGAACAGAAAACTAATCGTTGACTAACTGTCAGAAACTCTGGTTGGAACACATTTGAGTTAGTGCGCAGAATCCTGACTGTAAGAAACTGTTTCTGACGCAGGTTGGAGCAAACCTTATATATATTTTTCTTCGTGTAATCTGAATTTAAATTTATTATAATTGTTTTGTGAGGTAGGGTTGGGAATAATAAAGAGAAACGGCTGTTTTTATATGGTCTAGTGATTTTCTAATTTGTGTTTTATATCAGCTAATTCAATCGGGTTAAAGGTAAATTAATAGATTCTCGTCATTTGTCATTTTAGACAGGTTTACAGAAAAGGATAGTCTTTATCTGTCTTAAATTTTAGTATTTTCCTCTCTTTACGTAAGGTAAAAATATTAGATGATATCGAATAATTTAAGGACCATTTTGTTTTTGAAATATATGGAGATAGAAATTCAGTTTAATTAACTTCCCTTATGATACTGTAATGTTTTTCTTATTTATGTAAATAATAAACGGGCGGGATTTACTTTAAACACTCGGTGCGTTCACTTACTTATTTTATTTGAACACTATTCACTATACACAGTATATTCATTTAAACTAATTTCTATAAACAGTTCACTAATTTATATTCACTTATTTACTTGTTTATCTCACGATGTCAAATTATCAACTAAACTTATCCGCTGATCGGTCCTTTATATATATATATATATATATATATATATATATATATATATGAATGCTTTTTTTACTAGAGAATTCTAGATTGCGGCTTATTCAAAAACAATTGACTTTCTGGCATTTTATAGATAAGACTGGTCACAAAAACAATGATAAGGTAAGATAGTCACAATCGTAAACAATTCCTGCGCCTGTTCCTTTGATAGCATTATATGTTATCATCATCCTCATAGTGCATTGTAGAAACAAGGAACACATTTTAACTGCTTGGAATATTAGCAAGCAATATGCTCGAAATGTAGAAGGAAGGAGAAAGGGAAACCTTGTCTGATCTCTTAGCTACACAAAATTATAATATTTAGACCACAGATAGATGAGACACTGATTGTGGCGCCATCTAAAGAGCCCGTCGAGTAAACAACTGAGTGATGTTGGAAAGATTTCTGTAATTTTAGGTTTTGGCGGACAAATATACTGTATTTTAATTATTTTATTTCAAAATAACCATTCATAGTCCATCATTTGACATTTCATTCAATTTAACTCCATTAACTAAATAATGATTAGATGTTTAGTTAAATTAAATGAAATATCAAATGATGGACCATAAATGGTTAATTAAATTGGAAAAAATAAAACAATAATCATATAAACAATTTATTTATTTTGGTATAAAAATACACAACAAATAATTTCTTTCACAAAGTACTTTTCTTAACAAACATAATGACAACAAATAAATTATAGTGTAAAAACCATGCAATAATTAAAAAATAATTTGAGTAACATACATTCTAGATTGGAGTATCATTAGATTTTCAAATGATGCTAAATCAAGATAAAAGTAGAAAATTATGTATGATAAGTTTATATTAATTTATTATTACACTCGTATAAACACACAGAGCTGGACAAACTGCAGGAATATAACTGCTACTTACCTAATCAAAAAAAGTGTTAGCAATAAGTTGTTAACTACTATTTTTGGCAACCTTCTGTGAAAGAAAACATTTGAGTATAATTACTGTGAATGTTAGAACAAAAGTAATTAAAATATTTTTATAGGAAAAGTTGTTAAATACTGCCCAGCTCTGTAAATACAAGGTGCCAAGTAATTACATATAAGAGTGCTAAACAGTACTTGTGACTGTACAACATTTAAAATAATATATCTAACATTTCATTTCCACTTAAAACACATCTTTATTTCTTTACTGGAAGTATTAAATAGGTTTATAACACAAGCTTAAACCTAGTATATTGCATATTTGTATATTTCTACATTTAAAAGCATTCCGTTCTTATGAAACCATTGCATATGACAGTTCAAGTTACTCTGCAGCTCCTGGCAGTCTATGATTGTTCAAATGTTTCTTAAGGGCTCTTAAAAATCCCACCGTCTCATGGAGTCCTTTCTCGTTTCTGGTTGAGGTTCTACAAGTAAACACACAAAATAACAACAATAATTAAGTAAACACACAAATATGTTTGAAAATTTATGTCAACAAAATGCGCTTACTATCGAAATAATAAGTTTACACAAGTTTTTGTACTAAGCCAAAAAAATATCAAAAAATGTTTTAATGTATACATTTGTTTGGTTTTTTTGATTCCCTTATTTAAAGCTTTCAATTTTTTAGGAATTCTTGATTTTTAACTATTTTTTTATTTTTTGTCTTTATTGAATATTTTGGATTTGTGGTTACCGCTAGACCAAATACGTAATGCCTCAACAAAAGTTAATACTCACTTTCATTTCCCATAAATTGTCCCACCGTGGGCTATATATGAAAATCGGCAAGGGATCAATACCTTCCATCCCATAGCTGGTAGAGGGAATATAAGCTATAACATAAAATAAAACCCAGATTATTATTTTTTCAATGGATACATTTTAAAATGGAATTGTCTGAGGATGGTGTACCCACTAGATATAAATTGAGTGAATGAAAAGACGAGTACTGAGTATGTCATTTGATTAAAATTCCAGCTAAGCGCTTTCAGCCATTAGGTCATTCTCAAAGCTGTCGACAAGAGAAAAACATACAACAGGTACGATGTACACACAATGAAATAAAATATTTGATGTTACATCATTATTTAAGAAAAATTTGTTAAAATTACTCTATATGTGAATTACAATTGTACACACTCTCTATAGAGTAATTTTAACAAATTATAGTTAAATAATGATGTAACATCAAACATTTCATTTCATTGTAAGTAGCAGTGACAGGGTTTGATGTTTTTTGGGACTTTCTGTATATTTTTTTCTTGACGAGAGCTTTCAGAATGGTCTAATGGATGAAAGCGCTTACCTGGAATTTTAATAAAATTACACACTCAGTACTCGTCTTTTCGTTCACTCAATTTACATTTTAAAATGTCCAAAATTATAGCATGCTATATTGAATGCAATAAAACTTACCATCAATTTTTGTTAATTTCCACTCATATGGGAAGGCAAATCGAACTGTCTTAATAACCTCTCTTCGTCTTTCTCAAATCTAAAGAAACACTATTTTTGAAAGGGATCATATCCTCCATCGTTTCTTCGTCGACAAATTTAATGATTTATTACCACTGCTTTTCAGCCATATTAATTTTATCTTCCTGGGTTGGAGGAACAAAACTGAAAAAAGAAATATTTACTTTATTAATGCAGCAATTTTCAGTTTAGCTAATGTAAAGAGCAACCATGATCTCTAAAGTTGTCGATTAAGTTAGTAAAAATTCTCTGTGTTTTATAAAAATGAAGATAATGGTTGTTAATTGTGAAAGAAAAAATACTCAAATTTTTTTAATAAAACTTACCGAGTACACTACTTATTACTCCTTCAGAATACACTTTGACATTGTCTTTTCAATTAATAACAATAAAGCAACGAAACAACAGATAAATATTACACTATAGCAATTAAAAAATACACCAAAACACCGTAACCTTAAAATAACCTCCACACTACTAAGAACTAAGAAATGATAACAGTGTAACATATAACATGTGGGGATGGGGACGAGCAATATGATATCGCGCATACGCAGTAATAAAAATCAATAAAATTTGATTACTAACGACGTTACAGTTTTCGTTAATTTTTTGGAATTATCTACCGATTTTAGTTACTCGACGGGCTCTATAGATGGCACGGTCTGCAGTGTCCCTAGCCTGATTTAGACCAGTCTGATATATCGTGCGCGAGTAATGGAAGGTTAAATTCAGGAAATAGGATTTCAATTACTGTGATTGTTTATTGAATTTCCCTCGTAATTTTCCGAAATCGGAACAGTTCACTCCGGATGTTGACCTATAAACCTTCATTTTTAGGGCTTCCTTCCTCACCTCTATCCATAAAACCAAATGTAACGTAAAGATAAAAAGTTATTTCTAGTAATAGATTAATCGATACGTAGTGAGACCATCAAAGAAGTTTTATTTGCCGCGTGACTAATAGCACTTAAGGTAACAAGAAAAATGGAAAATGTCTATACCTTTTGAGAGGATGTGCCGAAGTAGACAAATCTAATTTTCACCCGCCTTTTTTTTATCTGAACGACAACGAATTCATTGGAATTAAATTTGAGTATATTCGCCGAGGAGGAGTGGAAACGGCTAACAAAATTGTATAAAATTATAAATAATGAGCGGTATTTCTTAGTAAATTGAATTGTACACTCAAAAAAGTATTGTCTTAGATAAACAGAAAAAGTTACGACTATGACTTAACGGCTCTCGTAAAATTTGATATTTTTAACTTGTGTCAGTTTTCTTGTGTACTGGCAATATGTTGCAAAGAAATTATTTTGGTTTCAGGTGTTCAGGCTTAAATCACTGCAGTTTTATTCTTTCGGAAGACTGTCCAGGCTCGGACATTTTTGGTAAAGGAAATATAACAATCGAATATGCTTGTGTTACACGTAAGTTCGAACAATATTTTATACAAGAACTTTAAAAGTATCATATTATGCAAATTGAATTTTGATTTGACTACTAGATTATTTACCGTTTCGACCCTTAGGTACTGTGTGGAATCTACTCATGGTAATTTTTAAAATGAAACCAACTGTTTCTAAGTAATTCCACAATATACTCCTGTTTTTTGACCATGATATTTAGTATTATCGAAACAATTGTCAATTTAGAATTTTTTCATTAGGTATATTTAGAAACAGTTAGTTTCATTTAAAAAAGTATTAAATTCAAATTGAAATACGCGTCAAGAGGGACATGTTAAATGAAAACATTTGAAGAAATATAATCGTGTATAAGTGAATTATGCCATGTGTTTCTTGCAACATCACTTTTTTAATTTATCTTTCGACAGTTAGAATGAATTTATTTACTATTTTCATTTTAATGAAGATTTTAATTGTAACTAGGTTCTACTGACACATTTCGTAATAGATACTGTCTATTTTTACAAAAACAAAGTTGTTTCCTTTTACGAAATCACCATGTGTGTGGGTCTGTTTGTTATTTTTTAAAATATTAACGAGAAAACTTTAAATTAGTGATTATTTGAAAACTATTAATTTTACAAGTAGAAATAAGTGAGTGTGGTATTAAAATACTTCAAATCGTACAGTATTTTAATTATTATGATTGTCTATTTTAAAATTTGCAATTTAATGACCATTCTTTTGTGTTAGATGACAATTTTAAAATTTTACACGTTTATGGACACGGAACTAGATTGAATGCTTTGGAGATTTTAGAAATTTTCAAATCTATTAACAACGAAAACACTATATCCTTAAGTTTAAAGTCAACTATTAAAGATCAGCCTGTTCAGAATTTTGGGTAAAGATGTATCTTCGCTCCTGAAAAGGTTAACAATAAAATTATTTAAATTGGCTAGTCTAGTTCTTTCGTCCTGTATTGTATTTGTTGTTTTGTGTGAATTTAATATTTTGTTCATTCACGAGTCAACTCATTAGGGTCGGATTGTTAAGTCTTCAATATCATAGCAAATTAAAAACGTGTTTTTTGTCATCATTAAAATGTGATAATAACACTTGTAAAAGTGCTGTTTTTCTACAAAATTGGTAAATATTCTTGAAATTTACTTATTTGTGTTGGAAATAAATAGGCCAGTCACTAAATTACAGATTGTCTTCTGATCTGAGATTTACTTATATATTTCTTTTTATTTCTATTTCTAAACTATTGTTTATGATTTTGGTATCCAGAATCACATCAATATGTAAAACCTCCTCTCAACCACTGCTCTCAAATACCACCACTTCTTCAACCCCCATTAAACAATCTATCTCGATAAACACAAGTACCCCTTCAACACCCATAACTTATGCCGCGGCTACTTCTGCAAGACTACCTCCTCCCCCGGTACCATCTCGAGATCAAGCCATCATTATGCCTTCTATCCCCAAAACTGTACTATTCGATTATATCAAAGCAATAGGTAACATTGTCTCTTCCTAAAACGTACATTTCGCTTCCAGAATCTCTCATGGCCGCATATGTATCTATTCATCATCTACCACTCAAGTCGACGACCTTCTACAATCGAGTCGAAAGATCATAGTTAATTCCAATGTCATTTCTATTTGTCGGCTTATTTCCCCCATCAAAAGAATCTTTATTTCCAATGTCAGTCCTTCCATTCCGTTATTGAAAACATGCACATGTCCTGAGCTACCGCTATGTAACTTACGTTCTGCCCACCAGTAATGAATTTTCACTGCAAACTTCGATTCTTATTACGTATGAAAATACATTACACAGAATATTCATTTCTACTGATAAACTTGAATACTTTCTTTGCAAACAGGCTGGACATACCGCTGGCGAAAAACGACCCCGATCTAATGATAGCACTCAACATCACCTTCCAATACCCCTTTCGCTAATCCCAATCCAATGCCTCCTCCAGACTTCCCAAATTCTAATTCAAAAAAATCTGCAAAAAAAGAACCAAAAAATATAAACTGGCGGAAGATGATTGTCACAATATAAACCCCGAATCACGTTCTATCATACATAAACTTTTTGAAGAGTCTCCTAAATCTTTCTCCCTTAATAGCATCCAACTTATTGTGATCCTCGAAAATACTTTCCGCGTCAACGACTCTCTACCTGAAGCCAATAAATTTATCTCCGACACTGCCTCCCTACTGAAAGATATATCCTTAATTTATTCTAATATCAACGAAAGATTTTTGAAAAATAGCATTACACGTCTGACCAATAAAATTAAATTTAAACTTCACTCCGACCATACCAATCTTACTGACGATCCTTTTTCTGATGACGATACCATCACTGACTCCTCTACACTATCTTCCCCCCTTTAATTAGTACCATTCTCTTTAATTCAATGGAACTGCGATGGATTTTATCCTCGCTTAGAAAATCGTATCTTTCCATACTCCCAACTTTCTCTGCCTCCAGGAAATCAACTTCAAAATTGACCAACAGTACAAACTAAAAAACTTTGAAAGTTATCATTACATCCGTACCAACTGTATGAGAGCCAGTGGTGGTACTTCAATATTTGTATCTAGCGATATATACTCATCTCATTTCCCACTAACCTCAAATCTAGAGGCAATTGCTGTAACTGCTAAGCTTACCATTTGTAGTATTTACATTCCACCTGATCACCCCCTCAATGAAGAAGACTTAACCGACCTAGTATTTCAGCTCCCCCACCCATACATCCTTGTTGGTGACTTTAATGCTTATCACACCATGTGGGGCTCAACTCGTGGTTGCACTAGAGGCAAAGTTATAGAAAACGTCATAAAATCCTCCGGAACCTGCTTGTTGAACACTCACTTTAACATTTCCTCCAGCTCCTTTTCTGCCCTAGACCTCAGCTTATGTGACCCTAAAACTGTACTTTCCCTTTCCTGGCAAGTTTCAGATGACCTTCATGATAGCCACCATTTTCCTATCATTATAATAAGGAAACTATAACTAGAAGCTTCTGGCACTTAAAAAACGCAAATTGGTCTGAGTTTTCTTCTCTCGCCCAAACTTATTTATCCTCTTTAACTATTTCTGCAAACATAAATGACACTCTAAAAATGTTCACTGACAACATACTTGCCGCTGCAGAGACTAACATCAGTAAATCAGTCACTTCCTCTGCACAAAAAACTGCGCCTTGGTGGAATTCAGCCTGCGAAAATGCCATCAGAGAGTCCAAACATGCTCTTAACAGGTTTAGACGAAAAAAATTCACAAATTCAAGGCAAGAAAACCAGTACTAAAATTCCTCCCTTAATATTGAATGATACTGTTACCGAACAATTGCCGATTCACTCGCACAAAATTTTGATGACAAATTTAATAATCGTAACCCCAATTCTGTTTATCACAATTCTCATAATCAGCCATCCTCAGCTTTTTAGTCAAACCCTCTTGACATTGCTTCCGTCAACGCCCCTTTCAGCCTAAATGAACTGAAATCTGCCATGTTTACTTGTCGAAATTCTGCCGCCGGCACTGATGATGGTCCTTACATCTTTCTCAAAAAACTATCCAATCCATCTCTCTCTAAGCTTCTCGAAATCTATAACCTAATCTGGAATACTAATCAGTTCCCTGACGCATGGCGCAAATCCATAATTATTCCAATAAATAAAGCAGAGCAATCCACCTTATCGCCCAATTCCTTCCGACCGATTTCACTCACTTGCACAACCTACAAACTCCTGGAGAAAATGATCAATAGAAGACTACTTTGGTTTCTTGAAAAGTACAAAATCATTCCAAATGCCCAATCCGGCTTCCAGCGTCATCGATCCACTAGCGACAACCTTGTTCTTCTCCAAACACATATCTCTTCAGCAATAAACAATCACTAGGACGTTGTTACAACCATTTTTGATATTGAAGGTGCCTTTGACTCGATATCTAGAACGGCAATACTAAATAAACTTTCCCAATATAACCTTCATGGTAACATTCTATCGTTCATTCATAATTTCCTAACTTGTAGAACCTTCAGGGTTTCCGCTAATGGCAAACTCTCCTTGCCTCACCCACAAAATGCTGGTGTCCCTCAAGGATCAGTATTAAGTTCTACTCTATTCATCCTCACAATAAACGAGCTCTGTTGCAAGTATCCTGCTCCCATAAAATATGTCCAATATGCTGATGACCTATATGTTTATTTTCATGGTAAATCGATCTCTTCCATTTGCAAACTCCTTCAAACCGCAGTAAACCTTCTACAGGATAGATCTTCTTAGCTGGGATTATCCTTATCTCAAAGTAAATCCAAATTAATCTAGTTTTCAAGAAGAACATCTTCTCCTCTACCTCACATTTTATTTAATAATTCTCGGAATAACATTCGACTCTCGACTTAACTGGAAACTCAAAGGCATCTGTCTAAAGAGATTAAACATAATCAAAACGCTCAGTCACTTTCACTGGGGTTCCGATGAAATCGTATTATTAAGTTTACAGAGTTTACAGAGCTCTCATCCGACCGAAGTTTGACTATGGTTGCTTTATTTACATGTCAGCCCCCAAATCTGTCACAGATTTGCTGAACTCTGTTCACAATACCGCTCTCCGCCTCTGCCTTGGTGCCTTCCGCTCTAGCCCTGCTGATAGTCTCCATATTGAAGCTAATGAATCACCCCTCCCCTTAAGACGACAATCCCTACTCCTTACATATGCTGCCTAAGTATCCTCCAATCCTTTCAATCCTGTTCACTCACTTTTCACTTCAACGACTAATCTCCCTACTAACCCTCGAACAATTATTAAATATCTTCCCCAATTGCTCACTCCTTTACTCAAAGATACTGACATCCCCGCTCCCACTACCTTCTTCTCCTCCTTGGACCAAAATTATTCCTATAATCGATAGCTCACTCACCATTTTTAATAAGCATGGAATTACTACAAAAAAATCTTACGATTTAACAATTTATACAGATGCTTCCAAAAGTGACTCCGGAGTTGGTTGTGCAGTTACCTCGAAACATGAACTCATAGGCTCCTTTACTTTATCTTCAGTGTGTAGCGTCCATACAGGTGAGCTTCACAGCATTCTTCGGGCTTTTAAATATATCTCCCTCCACCACAAAAACATTGTAATATGCACTGATTCCCTTTCCTCCATTCTATCAATTAAATCAATCTTCACTGACCACCCAATTGTCCAGAACATACATGACATATATCAAACTCTCGTTGCTCATGATATAATAGTCTCTCTCATCTGGCTACCATCTCATATTGGAATTGCTGGTAACGAAACTGCGGATCGCCACGTGAAAGAAGCTGCCTCTAGCAACAATCCAAAACACGTAGTCCAACTCGCCAGCGACCTCAAGTTCCATTTCAAACACTTCACGCAAGAATCTTGGCGTTATCTTTGGCGCAATAGTACAACAGCACTTCACGATATCCATTCATCTACTTCTCCTCTCTCCCTTAGCTTTTTAACAAGGAGAGAGGCCGCTATAATCGGAAGAATTCGAATCACCCACACCAAACTCACACACGGTTATCTGATGTCTTTAGGAAATCGTCCTGTTTGCCATAGCTGTAATGCTATACTGACCACTGACCGTTAAGCACTTACTTACTGACTGCAAACAATTTTCCGCTACATATCAACGATTTGACCTAAGGCCTAACCTCAAGGAAATACTCCACTACTCCACCGAAATCAAGAAAGTGTTACAGTTTCTGAAAGCTACACATCTCTACCATAAAATCTAATTTAAAATTAGTAATAGTTGTTATTTAATATCATGTAAATATTTGTAATTATTTTTCTGTGCCAATGACCAGCGCTGTCGAAGCACGTTAAGCTAAAATTCTGTATTTGACTGGTAAGTTACAATTAATTTTTATGAAATCCTAATTTGTATTTTCAAATAGACAATCATTGTAGCTTACCTGACATCCTAATTTGTATTTTAAAATAGACAATCATAATTGTATCTTTCCTGATCCGAAGATGACTTATTTAAGACGAAACTAGTCGGTATTTGGTAATAAAAAATATTGTACGAATTGAAGGATTTTAATACCACACCTATTCCTACCTTTGAAAATGTTTTAGTACTCTAGTGGATTTGCCTCCGGAATTATATTAATTTTAGTTTAATTGTCTAGCTCCTTTTGTTTCTTACCTAATATATCCATTTCTAGAGGTAGATTTGCTCTGACAATTGAAAGAGACTTAGCGTATCCCTAAAATTTTGCTCATTTTTTCATTATAGATTTATATTCTCAAACAAATTTTCTAGATTATGATAACTTTGTATTACCATTATTATGATTTGTATGAATTTTTAAGTTGATGCTGGTTTTTTTATATATAATTTGACTGCTTTCAGGCTTATGAAGTTATTTTATTGAAAAAAAGTAAATTTTTTGCAATCGGTCTTTTACTATAACAAAAATGTTTTATCCTGAGAATAAGTATGCAAATTTTTTCGTAATTTAGTAAATGGGTATTTTTAAATGAAACTCACGGTCTCTAGTTAATTCCACAATATAATACAAGTTATTGAAAATTCTAAAAAATTGACAATTGTTTCGATAAATCAATATCATCGTCAGAATGACAGAAGTTACATTTCATTTTATGCCTACCTGATGTTTAGTAGTTATTTTTGGCTAGACCAAGAAGTAACCTAACTTGTGATTGGCTTAATATATGTTTATAGAAAAAAGAAGATGTGATATTACAAATATTGAAGCTTAGATATTATTAGCCCTATGGTGATATCCTGGATATCATTTTTCCAATTAAGATCAGTATAACTGTGCAATGATATAGAAAACCAGGAAAACTATATCTGCTGATCTTTACAATTATCACTTAAGAAGACAGTTTATTAGTGGAGAATTCCCTAGATTTAACTGTTCATTGACAACTTCATATTGTGGGTTTCTTAAATGTCTTCTAATTTCCAGTTCTTCAAGGAAATCCAGTTTTTGTTTCTTTTCACAAATATGCAGCACTTCTAGTTCTCTGTTAGGTGTCAATGAATGATTGGTGTCAAGTAGATGTTTTGCGTAGTGAGATTTATCTGGTTGTTTTAATCTGTATGCTCGTAAGTGCTCACTGTATCGTATTTCAAAATTCCTAAGGGTCTGACCCAAATAGACACCATTACATTCTGGACATTTGAGTTTATATATACATGACTAACTGGATTTCCTTGAAGAACTGGAAATTAGAAGACATTTAATAAACCCACAATATGAAGTTGTCAATGAACAGTTAAATCTAGGGAATTCTCCACTAATAAACGGTCTTCTTAAGTGATAATTGTAAAGATCAGCAGATATAGTTTTCCTGGTTTACTATATCATTGCACAGTTATACTGATCTTAATTGGAAAAATGATATCCAGGATATCACCATAGGGCTAATAATATCGAAGCTTCAATATTTGTAATATCACATCTTCTTCTTTTTTCTATAAACATATATTAAGCCAATCACCAGTTAGGTTACTTCTTGGTCTAGCCAAAAATAACTACTAAATATCAGGTAGGCATAAAATGAAATGTAACTTCTGTCATTCTGACGATGATATTGATTTATCGAAACAATTGTCAATTTTTTAGAATTTTCAATAACTTGTATTATATTGTGGAATTAACTAGAGTTTCATTTAAAAACACTAATATGAGCATATTCCACGAAGTAAGGGTCGAGACAGTCAATTTAGTAAATAGGTACCTAGTCAAAATTAGTGTTTTTTTCGGAAATATTTCCAAAATACTCGTTTACATATAAGTAAAATTTTCTGCTAAACCGATAGATCTCATTTTTAAAATGCTAACTTGTCTAATTTTGAACTTGTTCGTTTTTAATTTGTCGTGATTAGAAAGTTTGAATTTATTATAATTGTTCGATGTATCTTAAAAATACGTCTACTACCCATAAATCTACCAAAAAAATTGAGTTCCTGTAGCTTTAAAAGTCCTAGCTACGATAAATTACACAATTCTTTATTTTTACTCCTATTTCCTGGCTCAAGGATCATAGAAGATTAAACCTATACTCCAGTGATTCCGGACATCTTTCTTTTTTCTTTTGTTCTTTCTTTGAAATTTCAATACTTTTGAGACCTTTATTTCGTTAGATATTGATCCTTAACGTTTATTATATAACTTTTTTCAGTTCCTCCAATTTTGATACCCTGTATCTCTAAAATTTTACAATTTGGGACATTACTGATTCTTTTGTCCGTGTAAAATAACATTTGAGAGTATTTCTTAAGAATATGAGTTCAAAATTTTAATTTTTTGGGTTTTTATAATTTTTATTTTTAAATTTAACTCATTTTAAGAACGAAAACAAATAATTTAATAAAAACTGATCGTCCAGTCGATTTTTCGCACCCTAATATCCAATATACTTTTCAGATTTCCCTATTTGTTATGCAGTAAATAAAAATGTATAAATTAATGGTGGCCATTATTTATCCAAATATTTCCACCAAACTCATTCTTATAATAAGTAAAACATTCTGCTGAATCTATTTTTATCATACAAAAAAACTACTTAACGCAACATGATCCGTTAAACATGCTCGAACTAATCCTATTTTACGTAAAACCCTCGTAAAAAAACAAATAAAGCATCTAGTGTAATCTATAAATCATGAGAGTTTCCGAATCTGTGAAATATCAAAAATTGCATACACGACCGCTTTTGTCCCATAAAGCTATTTACAATACAGGAAGGTATTAAGAGGTGTGACATCGTTTCGTTAATCTTTACACAATAGAGCCACATAGGCAATCATTTACAGTAGGGTGGACATATCATGCAGAATTTTTAATATTTAGGATTTACTTTACAGGCTCTCTTTTAGGGCGGTCCCTTTGGATATATTATTTTGTGAAATACAAATATGTGTGTGTGTGTCCCACAGGATTTGAAGGCCATTATCAGAATTCATTTTGTCTGCCTTATTAACAATATCTACCCAATATTAAATTCGAAGTTTGTTCGATTACCAACATGAAAAAAAATACCACTTAACCGTTGATATAAGAGAAATATTTGAAATTAAAATTGTCATTTTAGACAAATGATTTCCGACAGCCATGATTTTCTTACAAAGATATGCGGCAACATCGCCTTGTCACGTGGTCATTTTCTGAAGAGTAGCGATAATAGGTTTGTTCGTAGAACATGATTTGCTAACGGTTACCAACCAATTTCTGATTATTATGTACGCATGCGAGGTTTATGATTGGTTTCAAATCGGTCGGAAATTTTTCACTCTAAGAACGCAAATATGAGGTTTGTTCCAACTAAAGTAAATACCGTTTTATTACCGTACAATATCAGTAACGCAGCAAATTTGATGTAAATTACACAGACTTATTATATTCACTAATCAGTAGGTCAACTGGGTTTGTATCGTAATTGTACGGTTTTTGTGTTGGTTGGAACAGACCTATGATATTTTCCCTACCTGACAGCGACTTTTTGTAAACACACCAGCAACTGTGCCGAAATCCGAATACTATCTTCAATATCTGATTGTTGAGGAAAATAATTTGTGATAAAATATATATTTCTTAAGTTGTCATATTAATATTTAAAATTATAAAACTGGTATTTACAGAAAAAGGATGGAAAGTATGTTTTTGGTATTTTACCTGTTGTCGACATTTTCTTTATATTATGTTTTTTAGCAAGTAATAACCTGATTCTGGAAGAATTCTTAGTTTTTAATACAACAAATAATTCCTCAGAACTAGAGAACCCCTTAAAGAGCACTGATAATACAACTTTTTGTCATTTATTCTTAGATTGTAGCACATCATTTACATGGACAAGAACAAATAATCTTATGCTACTGGATATACACCAGAAGTATAGGTCAAAAGTTGGCACTTTAGAAATCCGTAATTTTTATTTATTTGTTATCAAATTCAAACACCAAAAAAAACAAATAAACAGCTCATTTTTAGTTCCTATTGGATAATTATCAATGTCCTTGCGAACTGCGCATGTCTGACATCTCTCCAACTTAAAATTTCTTATTAGTCAGCGAATTATTCTGACGGTTGCCAATCAGTTTCAAACCGACCATTTTCTTTGTACGAACTTGGGATTTTTTATCACTGATTTTTGGTTTGGCTTGTGCGAACGCTCTTTAACGAAATGCGCCTGTGCTGTACAGTTGCTAACGGTTTCTGACTGCTCTACGAACGAACCTATTATTAGGCCGATTTATAAACTTGCAGTTGCCGTTTCCGTTGAAAGTTAAAAAGCTACTTTCACATTTGCGCATTTATATTCTCCATTGCTGTTACCGTTCGCCGTTGAGCGTGACGTTCCCTGATGTTCAGACATAACGAAATTTTAAGTTTTGCAGTTCGCTGTTCGTGCCGTTCGCATATTAACCATCAGAAGCCTGGTCGTTTGACAAGAATCGGGTTTGGTGGGTTTAACATAACCTTAAATATGTTATTAAAAGCTGAGTCACGTTGATTAAAATTTATTTTTGTTGATTTGTGCTTTGTGAAGAATGGATTTCGATATGGATGACAATGATGTTCGTCATGACAAATGACTCTCAAAAAATCATTGTAGAAGTAGAATTAGGTAATAAAGATAAATATTATCTACCCTGAATACAACGGCGGCGAACATCAAACGTCAGGTTTATAAAATGATACTATCAACGGCAACTGCAACGTCAAACAGCAACGGGAACGGTAAGGGCGACGGCAACTGCAAGATTATAAATAGACCTTTAATCCTAGGGGAATTGTGCCCGATATGGCATACTTGCTGAGTTGGCTAGTCGCTATTTAATTTACATACATTTTGAATTACGCGCCTTTTGTTGCGCCCCCTTAAAGCTACCGGCTCAAACAAACTATTGCGTTAATCGGAAGCAGGTCAGTTGTCTTTGAGTGGTCGAAAAGTACGTTTGTCACATTTTTGTTTACCCAAAATATTTTTAAGTGTCGTTCGCAGATAGTTTGGTGGGTAGCGGAAGGGACTTGAAGGTATGTTATTGTAACTTTCAGATAGATAATTTATTGAATATTATATCTGAATTATCAAATACCTAGTTTAAAATATGTTTTAGTAAACATTGTATTATTTAAAAATAACCGTTAATATTATGAGATGGCATACAACAATTTTTATAAGATGGCATAGTATGCCATCTTAGCAACTCAATTATTAATTGGAAACAATGTTTTTTTAGACATGGGTCGCTACAAAAAAAAGTCAAATAGAGAGTCATGGGATGAAAATAATATGCAGGAAGCCATCTTAGATGTGAAGGCGAAACGTATGGGGTGGCTTTTAGCGTCAAAAACGTTTAATGTCCCTTTTGGGACTTTAAGACGTATGGCAACTAAAGAGGAAGGCTGGAAAAAAGGTTACATAGGAGGTCACAAAAGCACATTCAATGAAAATCTAGAAAATGAACTGGTCCAACCTATCAAAAAAATGGAATCCATGTTTTTTGGGCTAACAACGGATGACGTCCGAAAACTGGCATATCAAATTGCGGAAGCAAAACAAATCCCTCATCGATTTTCTACTGAAACTAAAATGGCTGGGTGGACCTGGCTGAATGGTTTACGATATCCTTACGATCATCTGAGAATACTTCTGCAGCTCGAGCTAGAGCTTTTAACAAAGTTCAAATTGACAAATACTTTCTGGAGTATTGGATCAACATATATTCCTGCCGAATGATATTTGGAATATGGATGAATCGGGTATTACCACTGTTCCTTCGAAGAATACAAAAGTTTTGGCCACCAAAGGAAGAAAACAAGTAGGCGTTTTAAGTAGTGCTGAACGAGGTCAGCGACTAACGACCGTTTGTTGTATGAACGCAGCAAGCAAGTTTATGATTTTAAAGTACCTAGGTACCTATAAAAAACCGTTATGTATTTTTTTAGAGACATATCTCCCTCCCGCTCTCATATTTCCATGAAAAAACATGAAAGCTGAATCAAGCACCTGTTAGATCTGTGGCATTTACCTAAGAAAATGGGTACATGAATAGTGACATATTTCCTAAACGGTTGAAGCACTTTGCGAAATATGCCAAACCATCAAAGCAAAATAAAGTCTTGCTGTTATTGGATGGACATACCAGCCATAAAAGCTTAGATGCTAAAGAAAATGGCATAATTATTTTTGTTTTCCTTTACATTGTACCCATAGGGTACAACCGTTGGATGTTAGCTTTTTTGGTCCTCTTAATGCTTACTACAATCAAGAACTAACTAATTGGCTTAAAAATAACCCAGAGCGTGTAGTAACACATTTCCAAGTAGCTTCTTTATTCAACACAGCATATATCAAGGCAGCAACCATTCCCAATGCTCTAAGCGGATTTGCAGCCACTGGCATAGCACCATTCAACGACAACATCTTCCCCGATTGGATGTTTGCTGCCGCAGAAGTAACTAACGCTGAAGAGGATGACAATCGGGACGGAAATCAAATGCAAGATGGTCAGTAAAATAAAGTCAACGTCATGACAAACTCGGTGCCAAGTTTTAGCAGAAATTACTTCAGAAACGATTTTAGAGTACTTTTCTTGTGAAAAATAAAAAACAACTGTCTTCTCGTTTACTTCATCCAATTAAGGCATGTAACTTTTCAAAAAACTTATCACGATTCACTGTAGTAGCCATTGAATACAAATTAAAATTTCTAATAAGAAAATTAAATTCGGTTAGGGAGCGCTGTCAAACGTTGCGTTAGACTGACGAAGACAAAGCTAACTGAAACAAGGGGCTGGAAGCGTCTAAAAACTTGTCGCGACCTGCAGTGTCCGAGATTCACCGGACCTCATTTGTAATTGTCGACATATACCGGTGAAAGTCCGAATGTATAATAGAATTAAGAAATGTTCGGACTTTCACCAAGGCATTTGACATTTGTCGACATCCACCGGCGAATGTTGACATTCACTACTTTCGGTCTTTCACGGTAACAAATACACTAACTTAATAATATTTAATAAACATCATCAAATACTCATACTTTAAATGCAGTCAATTTTGATCAAGAGTCAACACCATCAGTGTTATAGTTTTTAATAAGGACTGGTGAAGGAATTAATTAAATTGCAAATTCACCAAAAGTAACAAACTGTATTATTCTCTTGACATTGACATTACATGTATACATGTATAAACGGCAACAACATTGCCTACTACATAAATTACATATTACTAAATATTCTAACACACCCCCTCGATTTCAAATGTTTTATAGTAAACAAAAATATGAAATCGTATATATTGACATACCACATAACTTAAATAAACATGACATTTACAAAATGCTAATTTTGTTTCTAAGGTAAACAAACTGTTCTGTATTTAAAGGTTTGGTCAGTATGTCGGCTAAATTTTGGTCAGTTGAAACATATTGAATAAAAATCTCTTTACTAGAAACTAAATCTTTTAGATAATGGTGCTTTATGTCAATATGTTTTGCTCTCTTGGAGTTTTCATTACTCTTACTCATTAAGATTGAGCTTTTATTGTCGCAGTATAGAGCAGGTTTGCTAAAAATTTGAAAGTCTTTTAAAATTCCTTTCAAGTTTACAAGGTCTTGCGAACAAGAAGCCGCCGACACATACTCCGCTTCGGACGATGATAAGGCAACACAACTTTGCTTCTTTGAAGACCACAGTATTGGATTTTTTCCAAATAATATAAGACAACCGCTTATACTCCTTCGATCATCTCTATCTGTTCCCCAATCTGAATCAGAAAATCCTTTTAGTGTAACGTTTTCATCTGTATTTTTGTAATATTCTATCCCTAGTTTCTATGTTCCCTTTAAATACCTTAGTACCCTTTTACCAGCGTTCCATACTTCTATTGTTGGTCGGTCTAAAAATCTGCTTAGATATGATACTGCAAATCCTATGTCAGGTCTGCTAGTTGTTGCAAGATACATTAATCCGCCTATTAACTGACAATATGGGACATCATGTACAATTTCAGTTTCGATGTAGTGGAATCCTTTTTCCATTGGAGTTTTTTTCGGATTACATTCTTCCATATTGAAGTTACATAGCAGTTTCTCTATAAACTTTTCTTGGTCGATTTTTAGTTGGTTTTCTGTTCTAGCTATTTTCATACCCAAAAAGTTCCTAATTTCGCCCAAGTCTTTTGCTTGAAAATATTGTTTTAATACATTAACAGTTTCTTCGACATCATTTTCTTGTCCTATAAGTAAAATGTCATCTACATAAATAACTATCCAGACTTTGTCAGTATAATACAAACAACAGTCATAGCTTGACCTTCTAAATTTATTTCTAATAGCAAAATCGTTAAAGGTATCGTTCCAAACCTTCGGAGACTCTTTAAGCCCATATAAAGCTCTATTCAATTTTAATATTGGCGATCTTGTCTCTAGTCCCAATGGGGCATAAATGAAAGCTTCATTTTCCAATATTCCATTCAGGAAAGCCGTTGGAATGTCTAATTGTCGAATAATATAACCCTTTTGTAACGCCACCGACAACATTAATCTAATTGTAGATATTCTGGCTACAGGTGAGTAAAATGGCTCAAAAGGATCTTCGCCTTTAACTTGAAAACCCTTGGCTACGATTCTCGCTTTCTTGGTGCCGTCTTCTTTGCTTCTAAAAACCCATTTTGTTTGTATTGCTTTTTGTCCTTTTGGTAGTTCTGGTTCGGTCCATGTATTTAACTTACTATGAGCATCTAGTTCTTTTTGGATAGCTTCTTTCCATCCTTCTTCTTCAATTGCTTCTTCATATCTTTCAGGATCAGTTTCGTTTGTTGATATAAGGCAGTATGCAGCATAGGTTTCGTATTCATTTAAATATTTTGGTGCAGTTATTTTTCTTCCCCTACTTGTTTCTGTTATTGGTATATATTTTCCGAAATTCTCTGAACTAGAACTCTCTGACTCTTTTTCATCCACTTCAGGTATTTTCTCATCTTGTCTCACTTTTGGTACTTCTTCATTTTCTCCTTTATGTATTCTTTCATCCTGTTCATTTTCTTCATGCTCATGTCACATTTTATCTTCTTGAATATGTACAATCATCTTGTTTTCCATATTCTTTATTATATCATCATAATTGGTCTGTTCTTCATTGAATTTGACATCTCGAGAACAAAAAACTTTATCTTCTTCATAGTTCCATAGTCTGTACCCTGAACTGGTATATCCTACCATAATACAAGGCTGTGCACGTCTCTCTAATTTATTTTGTCTTGGTAGTATAACAGCCCACGATTGGCTTCCAAAAACCCTGAGTTTTGATATATCATTCTTTTTGTACCATCTTTTGGCTGGTACTTCTCCATTATTTGCATGTGTAGGTGATCTATTTATTTCATAGGCTGAACACAGAACAGTTTCACCCCATAACGTTCTAGGTAAGTTTGTTTCAATAAATTTTGTGCGTACCTTGTCAAGTAAACTTCTGTTCATTCTTTCCGCCGTACCATTTTCTTGTGGTGTGTATGGCATGGTGTATTGAAGTTCGATACCCTTTTTCCTGCAAAAGTTTTTAAAATAATTTGAAACAAATTCTCCTCCATTGTCTACTCTAATTTTTTGTGTTTTTAAATTGTGCTGTGTTTTAATTAACTTTACAAAATCAATAATATTTTGATCCCCTTCACTTTTATTTTTTAAAAGTTTAACAATTAGAAAATGAGAAAAGTCATCTAATAGTACTTGAAAGTATTTATAACCTTCTGGAGTAGGTGTTGTTATAGGACCAGCTATGTCCGAATGAATCAATTGACCAATGTTTGTTGTGACTTTTTCCTTAGTATGAAATGGTTTTCTAGTTTCTTTACCTTGGACGCAAACTTTACAAATATCTTTATTAAATGGTAACCCTAACTTTTTCAAGCTATCTCTATTTAGATGCCCTAACCTTCTGTGCCAAATATCTTTATTAAAACTCTCATTTAATAAGCTAGTATTATTGGTATCTAAAAAGTTACAATTCTCATCTAGAAAATCAATATTTAACAAGAATAGATCATTAACTGTATTGCAATAAAAAGAAAAATTATTTTTAGATAAGACTGCATATTGCCTATCAGGCCTTTTGCTATTAAAAACAACCTTAAAATTTTTGTTTATCAACTTTGCTACAGATAACAAATTGTATGACATACCTTGTACAATTATAGCATCTATTTTAATTTCTCTACCTTGACAAAATCCCTTAACTGTACCTGCCCTGTTGGCATATAAGACTTGATTATTCTTAGCTGTACCAATCTTGACGGTTTCGATTTCTCTAATATCTGTCATATGCTTCTCCACTTCACCCATTACCATATGTTGAGTGCATCCCGAGTCCAAAATAAAACTGTTCACGTTCTTTAAATCTGGAGTAGCACTTAACGCTATGAATGTAATCTCATCTGCTTTATTTGCACGAGTTTGTTGTTGAGAAGGATGTTCATGATGTCTGTTGTAACCTGAACTATTACCTCTAGTATTTTGGAAGCAATTTTTGTTGTAGCTTCTACGTCTGCTGAAATTTCCTCTTGAATACCCTTTTGTTGCATTTTGTCGACACTCCGAAAACTTATGACCACTTTTACCACATTTATAACAGGCATAAAACGACATTTCATTGTTAACATTCTGTCCTTGTTTCGCTTTACCTTTTATTTCTTCATCTAAGAGTCTTGATTTTACAAAGTCCATCGTGACACCAGTATTCATTGTCTCAATCGCTGTGATTACATACTCATATTCATCATTTAAAGATAAAAGCAAATGGCATACTTTATCTTCTTCTTCCATTTTGGATCCTGCATTTTCGAGGTCTCTAATTAGTGTATCAAACACCATAAAATTATCTTCTAATTTGTCATTTCTGTTTAATTTTAATGTAAGTAATCTTCTCTTCAGAGTTAATTTTAAACACGCTTTTTCTTTCAAATACGTCTTGTAAAGCTTTCATAATATCTTTTGCTGTTTTGGAGTCCTTCACCAAGTCTAAGTATTTGTCAGTTAAGCATTGAACGATGATGCTCTTTACTTTTGCATCTTTTAATTTGAAATCATTTTTATCTCGATCTGCTGTAAAGTCAGCTTCTGTATTTATTAATGCACTAGATAGTTGTCTTTCTTCTAGTATGGTTCTCACCCGAAACTTCCAATTATTGAAATTGCTGGAACTTGTCAACTGCGGCATATTTACCACTGTACTACTTGTACTAGCCATATTTGAAGAGACTTTTTGATCAACTTGAACTTGCTTTCTATATTTGTAATTTTAATAGCCCATAACCTGTTATAGTTTTTAATAAGGACTGGTGAAGGAATTAATTAAATTGCAAATTCACCAAAAGTAACAAACTGTATTATTCTCTTGACATTGACATTACATGTATATATATAAACGGCAACAACATTTCCTACTACATAAATTACATATTACTAAATATTCTAACAATCAGTAGTAAATATTACAGAACTAATGTCACGATTAATTTTGTCAGAAGTTTTAGATGTTTTTGTTATAATGAAAATGTTTAATTAATGATTAGAAAAGGCTGAGTAAAAATAAAAACATTAGAATCTGTTCCATTATTTATTCAAAGAGCGATTTTTTCTTTGTATAATCGTGGAGAAAGTATAGTCTTTTACTTACGTATAATGGCTATTATTTCCTCGGATGATTACGACACTATCATGCGGCTCGTGTCGTCATTTTCATCCTCGTGAATAATAGCGCATATAATAATGAATGTATCATAACCTAACTGTACCTTGTTCCAGAAGACAGAATCCAGAAATATTGCAACAGCATCATCCAGCTCTCGGAGTTATATACAAAAGGACTTTCGGAGGGATACATTCATAATCCCGGTTATCCCAGATTCTATTCCGGACAGAAAGAATGTAGATGGAAAATCATAGGACAGGATAAACAACGTATCAAAGTTACCATTCTTGATATATCTTTAATAGGTAAACATAAAAAAAGTTTCCGCAACTTATCAAATACAGATATGAGTTTGTTGTAGTTGATCGCCCGAACTGTGCGGATGTTTTAGAAATCAAAGATACAGAACAAGTTATTTATTCGACTTGTCAACAGGAACATCCCCCTTCTGAAATAATTTCAGGAACCGAGTCAATTGAAATAGTGCTGAGCGCTACGCAAACGATTAATCCTCGTAGAGGTGTTTTTATACATTTTGCTGCTATTGGATGTCCGGATATTGAGATTCCTCAAGACGCCTACTTAATTTATAGGTAACCATTTCTCCACCTGTATATTTGATTTTCTTATATACCTTTTTCAATTACAGAAACAATAACTTAATGGTATTCAGTTGTTGTTTAGGCTACACATTTCCAGATACGCGTACTAGAATTAAAACTGTCGGCTGCCAGGGGGCGTTGTGGAACAGTTCACTTCCTCTTTTGCATTGTCAAAGTAAGTATTCTATTATGTTAATGAAATAAAATATTTTATAGTTCTCTACTTGTAATTAAAACCCTCGAGAATTTTTAAATAAGTACGCCTGTGTGTCCAGGGGCGTAACTGCCTATGGGCTAGGCGGGGCAGTGCCCCGGGGCCCTCAAGCTCAGGGGGCGCTCGAATCCTTACCAGATGACAGGTTGCAACCCCACTTTAATCATGAAAACTCAGTTGAGAGAAATTCAAAAGTTATGCCTAGGGAATTCCCCTAAATTCTTTCTGTAGGTTGGTAGTGTTGTCAATTTGACGGATAGTGATATGTGCGTTTTATTATTCATCGATGTGCGTTTTATTGTGAATTCGAAAGATTTTTTTTCGAGAACGGTTAAAAAATTAATGCTGTATCAGGAGTAAGTAAGCTAATGTCAATAAACTTTTTTGTACTGGTCAATATAGAATATAGTGGTTCAATTTTATTTGATTTTACCACTCATATTGATGTCCGTTAAGTCAATAACTCGTATCAAATCTATAGATTTCGGCTAAACTGGCAACAGTGGTAACACTAACGGTGATAATTTTTTTTCCGGGGATTCCCCAACAACACTTGTAGCTTGTAGCGTATCATTGTGTTTCTCTTTCCTTTTATTTTACTTTTAACTTCGTCAGTGAACAGTGACTACAATGAGTTGAGTGCCTACCTCGAGCACAATTTAATATTGTATTGTTTCAATAAATAAGAAAACTAAAATTATGGATAAAAAGAAGAAACCCAGTGGTGCATTTAAACGCAAACAACGCCAAGAAAGAGAAGATAGTAAACAAAAATTGCCCAAAATTGACAAGTTTTTTAGTCAGCCTTCTGCAAGTACATCTGGCCAAATATTTCTATTGATACTGACTCAAATAATGTGGTAACTGCAGTGTTGGTTGAGAAGCCTACTGAAGAAGATTCGACAATTATTGCAGTTGGAGATACCTCCGCCGCCGATCATGTGAACGTGGATGATGTTTGCATGACACACATAAGAGCGGGTTTGGAGGAACCACAGACCTCTACATTTTTCGAAAATGTGTACGACAAATCTTTTTATGACTTGAGCAACTTCACAACAAAATATTAAGTGATAACGAAAAACGTCAAATTCTTGATATGGGGCCTTTACAGCCTTCAGGACCTTTTCCAACAGACATCAACCAGAACAATAGGTGTTTTTCAAAATCGTACTACGTTTCGTGTTCTAAATATGGGCCAGTTAATCGTTTTTGGTTGTGTTATTCCAAAATACTAGACGCTGCCTATTGTCAACCCTGTTGGTTATTTGCTTCACAAAGGAATAATGTAAGGATTTCGAGATTGGAAGATTTATCAGAAAGAATTAAACAACACAGTTGTTCGAGTGGCCATTCGGAAGCATGTGCTGTGTATGAATTTTGGAAAAAAAACGATACTAATACTATCGACAAGGAACTTGAAAATGAAATTCGCAAAGAAGCATCATTTTGGAAAATGGTTCTTCAAAGGTTATTCGATATCATACTTACCCTAGCAAAGAGTTCTTTGGCTTTAAGAGGACATCAAGAAGACTTAAGTCAGGAAGGAAACCAAGGAAATTTTCTGTCCTTTGTAGAGCTTGTCGCCCGATATGATCACATTTTGCGGCAAGTTTTGGATATGCCCAAAGGTAATAATAATTATTTCTAAGTTTTTTTATTGTTTTATTTTGTTTATAATTATTAACTGTTTAATATCAGGACTTTTTTGAAATTGTGTTTTTTTATGTTTTTAGGATCTACAAGATATCTGAGTGCAACAATTCAAAATGAAATGATTGAGAGCTTTGGGATGAAACTCGAAACCCATCTACTAGAACAAATTAGAGCGTCACCGTTTTTTGCCATCATAATGGATACGACACAGGACATATCGAAGGTAGATCAGCTAAGCATTGTTGTGAGGTATGCAGTAATAACCAGATCGGAAAATGGACAGCCAATTGATATAGAAGTAAAAGAAGTGTTTCTAGGCTTTTATGCAGCCTTCAAACATGGCGCAGTAGATTTAGTCAACCAAGTGACAACATTATTTATCGACAAATATATTGATTGTAAAAAATGTGTGGAGCAAGGCTATGATGGAACCAGTGTGAGCAGTGGTGTGTATAATGGTGTACAAAAACATATTAATGATATCCAGCCTAACGCAGAGTACGTACATTGTGCCACTCATAATTTAAATTTGATGATAAATGATGTCGTTAGCAGTTGTGTGGAAATACAGAATTTTTTCGCAACATTGCAAGATTTGTATAACTTTTTCGGAAACAGCATCAAACGTTGGGATCTACTGTCAAAATTTACTGGCGAATCGGACACCACTCTAAAAAAACTAAATCCGACTAGATGGTCCAGTAGGGTCAATACGATATCTGCAATAAAACTTCGTTATTTTTATATTATCAAAGCATTATCAGAAATAGTTCTAAAGAGTCCTAATAAAGATGAGCGTAGTGAAGCAGAGACTATTACAACAAAAATGCTAAATTTCGAGTTCGTTGCGAATTCATGCACAGTGTATTGAACGCCATCAATTATGCATCCAAAACTTTACAAAAATGCGACATCAATTTGGGCGAGGCGAGTAAAGTTTTAGCAGAGACCAAAGCAAAGTTGCAAATTTATAGAAATGATTTTGAATTATTCAAGTGCAAAGCCAGTGAAACTGCAAGAAAATATGGTATTGATCCCCGTTTTCAAGAAAAAAGGCAAAGAAAAGTTAAAAAACATTTTGATGAATTAGCTGCTGATCACCGATTTCCAAACCGAGAAAAAATATTTAAAATTAAGATTTTCAATAATGTACTAGACACAGTAATATCTGAATTAGAAACACGTTTTATTGGTATGAGTGCAGTCTGTCATAAATTCGATTTTCTAACACCAACATTTTTATTACATGTTGATGAAGCAACTTTATTACAAAAGTGCGACGAATTCCAAAGAAAATATTCAGATATAATAGGCCCTAGTTTTTCACTTCAATTTATTAATATTTACCTCAACTAACTCAAGCACGGACTGTTCATTAATTATGTAAGGTAATAATGAGCAACTATGGAGTGCTAGAATGCGACCTAACGGAAGTATTTACAGCAATGTTATTATTCTTTACAATTCCTGTCACTTCTGCGTCAGCTGAAAGGTCATTTAGCAAATTAAAAATAATAAAAAATTATTTAAGAAATAATATGGGCCAAACTGGACTCCGACATTTATCGCTAATAGCAATTGAAAACAAAACCGCTTCAAGCCTGGATTTAAACGAAGTCAATGATACTTTTGCGAAAACTAAAGCTAGGAAAAAAATGTAAATATAATTGTTATTTAGTTAGTTGGTAGGCCCGACCTTTATATAATAAACCCTTGAATCTTCTCTATTTCGTTTTATTAGCCAAACCTACACCAAGTATTAATTGTAATTTATGTTGTTACTGTTTAATATTTTTATTACCTGCCCTGCAGTGCACAAAAAAGAGCTTAAGAAGTTAAGTAGCTTAGCATTTTTAAAGTATTTGTATATTTCATATTTTTATTTGATAAAACCTAATCAGTTTACATAGCAGTGGGGCCCCATTTTTTAATTTGCCCAGGGCCCTTGGTTCCTAGCTACGCCACTGTGTGTGTCGCACTGAAATATAATCAGTAATCAGCAATGTTATTTTATCTTTGTCTGACCTTTGGACCCACGTCTACCATAATTAATGACAGCACATTTGTTCTTTTATTATCTAAATGCGTCATTAATTATCAACAACTAGGAAAAAGGAGAAGAAATAGAATTAACAAATTGCATGTTTTCTTTTAATTTCAACAATGTTGTGTTTCCAAGTAATTTATCTCATTTGTACTGGTAACTTTAAAATGAAAATACCGCGCCATTTATAAACGGATATTTCATTACTACACCGACGTTTTCGTTTTCCATCCACGTCTTTGACCTACACATTGGTATTTTCTCTTGCTCATTATATTTTACCTGTCTTGTTCTTAACACTTCAAAATTTCCTTTCTTTCATCCGCCCTTAATAAATCCGTTGTGGATGCTGAAAATTTAAATACGAATGTCCGTCCGATCCGATCCCTGTCATTTAATTTTGAGGAACTTGATCGTTTCCAGGCGGTTATACGACGTGGACAATTGCACTGGGTGACTAGCGGATTAAAGAAATATAATTTGTCGGAGTATCAATTTTAATATTATAAGTAATTAAATGCGATTGAATTAGGTTCGTTGTAGTTTTTAAATTTGAATAGCGGATTTAAATTGTTTAATGGTTTTTTTATATCAGCTTAGATTTTCGTATAATCAATAATAGCTGATATAACCTTGAATGAAAGTCACTGCTTCGGTGTTGCTTTGTGTAAAAGCTGTTTTAGACTACACAATTTCTTGTACAAGATCTGGAACAATGCAACGGCCACTTCGTCGAAGAGCTACTCAAGCGTGGGTTATATACTAGTAGAGACTCAAGGAGTAGGTCTTACCGGTTCTCGGGTAATCCTACTTATTTTTACGTTACGAGACGGAAAGATAAGTGGGTGCCACCCTGAGTCCTACTAGTCTATAAGTTACCTCACATCAACTAATCCCAGTCAACAAAACAAGAAGTTGGAAGGTTATAAAAAAATGAACAACGTTATTTAATATTTACAAGCTGATTTATTAAATAAAAATAAAATAAATAAAATTAGATACTGTAAGAAAATTTAAATCTAAAAATGCTATTAAATTTTACAACTTGATTTATTATTTAAAAAAAAAATAGAAACTGAAAGGAAATTGAAATTTCAAAATGTTATATTAAAAAAAAGTTGATTCTTAAGGAAAATTAGACATGAATTAAAAATTTTACAAAGAAGATATTAATTTACATGTGGTACAAAACTATTAAGTTAATTAATCCATGAACTGTAGTTGGAAATAATCGATAATGTTTACGATTATGACGAGAGGCTAAATACCACCTTGCATTCCGTCGTTTGCGCATGCCCCAAGTCGGGCGTCGTCCACCTAGGCGTCGTGTTCGTGTTGAACATGTGCAATCGTCTTTTTTTTGTACGTGAAAATAATACCAATAAATTATTGTTAATACTAAAAAATTCTAAATGGGAAATAAAAAACTTGGTCTGTTTTTTGTGCGTTTTATATTTATTTCTTATACACAACAGATAAAATCGGGTCTATACTAAATATTTCTTAATTGTAAAAAAGTTCAGCAGACTACATTTAGTGATACTTATGATGATGAGTGGGAAATATATAAACTGCAAAAGTTATTTTTGATATTTTTACCAATATCTAAAATTTCTGACACTGTTGGTTTTTTGCAATTACTTTCTCTAATTTTCTTTTTCTTATAAGTCGAAAAGAATCTATCCTGTTTCTTAATTTTTTTGTGTTCAGGCTCATTTGGGTTAATAGGAGTAAAAGATTGACTAGATATGATGGGCAAATCCAATAAATTATCAATTGCTTGTAAATGATACTGAATTTGTAAAATCTGTTCTTCATTTAACTTACCTTTTGTCGTTGTACTTATTAATTTTGCAGAACATTTTTCTCTTAAAACGTCAGATTTATCGTACGTTGACTTGGTCCCACTGTAAGTTTTTTGCCTTTTTAATAATTCTGTTCCTGTTGATTTTATTTTCGGGTAATACGTCATTTCTATGTAATGAATATGCTTGCAAATGCAGCTAGAAATACAGAAATCATTACATGTGAATAAATATGTATGATAGCAAATTTTACATTCTGTACACATTAAATCACAACAGCTTTGGTCAAGAAGTTTTTGTACGCAGTATGTCTCCTGGTATTTTTGTTTTAAAGAAACAGAACTTATGAGCCATCTAGTTTTATTTTCTTTGTCAAAATCTACAGAAAAATCAGTGGAAGTAGCATTTATATGTCTTTGTATTATTTGTTTAACGTGAACAGTATGTTTGCCTTTTATTTGTTTGATAATATTGTCAACACATTTATCGCGAATAAATTTTAATAAAACATGTAAAGTTTTGTCTAACGTCTTAACCTTTTTCCCATCTAAATAAAAATATTTTAACGTTTTATGCATTGATTCTACACGCATATTTGTATTTATTCCGCAACCTTTTAGGAATCAATAAGCCCACTTTTCATAATTTGTACCATAATTATTTTGAAAATAGATACCAAAGTTCCGAGTATCCACATCTGAAAGCATTTGTGCACTGGTCTTCCGAAGAAGTTAACAAAATTAATCGGTGCTCGCGTTTTGTTGAAGAAATTTAATGGATTTATAGACCTCAAATTTTTTATCTTTGTCACTTATCTTTGATAAATTTTGCTGCCACGCTCTATCAATATGCCAAGAACAAAAAAGTTGATGTTTGACTGGACCCACTACACGACACCATGCACTGTAAAAGGTAGAAAAGTTTTTGGATTGACTACTGCTACATTTTGACTTATCGTATTAAAAAATACTTCGTAGATGTACGAGTTCTTTCTATTACTAAACATGAAAGCCACAGGTATACCCTCACCAAACTCGTCCACTACCAAAATTGTTGTTAACTCAAAATCATAGTTGTTTAATCCATGAGTTCCATCTATAGCTAGAATATTATCTCCAAATTTCTTAAGCATAGTTTTTTGAAAATCAGTCATGATCACTAAGGAAAAATCTACTTTACACAATTTAGACACATTATCCTCCACCCCCTGCCTCTTATAAAACAATACTGGATTTGCTTGATCTTGCTTACATTGTTCCACCCATAAATTAACTGAAATGGCATCATTATCATGTTTGACTCCTGAAATATTAATGTGGTAGGAATGTTTAATATTCCTTATGTCCTTTCTTGTTATAAGATCTTCACGGTTAATGTCTTCACTAATTTGGTCACGATATGAATCCAAAATACTTAAATATAACAATTTTCATTTTAAAAATAAGGGACTTGTAGTAGTACTGTGTATTACCTGGAGGGTGGGACTCCTAATATAAGTTTGGAGGCTACCGAAGATTTATCCATCTTTGAAAGACGTAAGTGCTGTAAAGCTGTATTGTGGCCATAATGGGTTTTTACCCAAGTCACTACAGTATTTTTATCTTCTATGAGTTTTATCATGATAATACAATAATAATTTAATTTACAGGAACCTTGACTTTTAGGAAGTCTTTTTTTAGCAGGTAAAATCAAAATTGTAAAATGAATTTCTTACCAGATCTATTGCATTCATAATAGGTCACTTTTTTATTGTTATTCTTGTATGTGCGTGCAACAGTATAATTTGATTTATTTGTTTTTTCAATCACACTTTTCCAGATAGATAGATAGGCACTTTAATATTTACCCTCTGTGCTCAGTAACTCCACAGTTTTTGTTTCTATTTCGTAGGCATGATCATTAGATAAATGGTCTCTTAAGCCTATATTATGTTGAAATGAAGAATTACATTTTTCTTCTAGACATTTATAGTTCCACTTTGATTGATCATAAGAAACAAACTTTGGTTTCAGATTATGAACATTTTTGGTATGTTTGTTTAAATTGAATTGGGTTGAAAAAACTTTTTCACACTTTAAGCAAATAACTGCCATTTCTCTTAACTAAATGGTAACAATAATAATAGTAAAAAACGACGCGCACGGCACCAAACAAGTGGCGCATGCGCAAACGATGGAATGCAAGGTGGTATTTAGCCTCTCGTCGATTATGGACGTTAGTACTTTCCTTGTTCTTTTTCTTTTCCAATGATGAATGTGATGACGTACAAAGGAATCGGGAACCAATCAGCTGGCTGCGTCAAGTCAAGTCAAGTCGGTTTTGAGTAGAGCCGTGGTCGCAGCCAGTAGAGTTCAAAGGCTTAGGTCGGTACGAAGGCTTAGGTCGGTAAAATAATTTTTAGGACGGTAAGAAAAAGTGCATTCATTTGAACGCACTTCGATACGGTAGGATGACAGAACTCAACAATAAGTATATCGTTAAAGAAATAAGGGCAGAACCTCATCGCGTATTGGCTTACATATCCTAATGAAAACGAACTCATCCGAAAACTTAAAATTCGACAACCATCGACAAGAAGATTTATTCGATGTTACGAGGGACAAACGAAATTTACGTTACTCTTTCATCGACGAGAGTGGTGAACGAAATTCACGCTACAACAACAAATTGTTTGGCAGTAAATTTATTCTGTATTAAACTGTACAATATATTGTTCAAGAAATAGTTCATGACTCTGCGCAGTACATCGTTTTTCTCACGTTAAAATCAGAATCGTTAAAGGCTAAAGGTAATGTTCTATGATCCTAGAGAAATGTCATAAATAAAACAGCCTAAAATATTTGAGCTTTGGTTGTATCCGTTTAGTGTGTTAATTATTGATTACTTTTGATTAATTTATTGTTATAAATGAAACGAACACTTAAACGTTAATAAACGTAAAACTGTAGACAATCAACTATGTTAGGTTCGCAGTATTTTGTGGTTAGGTTATTATATATCCCAACTGCGCATGCCCTTGGCCTATAAATTGTATAGAAATAAACATGTTCTATTTTCCGACACAATTTTCGGTTCATTCTACGTTTTTGGAAAAATTTGCTATATGATACTAGCGTTTAAGAAATTGAACCAAATCTGGTACAAGAAATTGTGTAGTCTAAAACAGCTTTAAGTCAGGAGAGTAGGTAGTCAGTGGTGGTACGGATTTTACATTTCCACAATATACATAATACAAAAAAATGTATTTACTATTAATTTATCCAGGAATTACTAATACACTTGTTTTTGTTTCAAATATGTTGGGAAATGGGTTACTAAATAATCAAAAATATTTCATTTAAGTTAATGAAAACTAATTCTTATTTGGAATAAATATTTAGGAGGTTAATCTTTTATATAGATTTTCTATGACTAACACAAAACTTTTCGAAAAGCACTTAATACCTAAAGTCGAACCATAAAGTTTTGAAAGCGCCTCTACCGATATAGGTCTTGAACAGAGGCGAGGACGTTTTTTTTTTCAGCGTCATAAATAACATTATTACATGAAATTAACTGTCTCGACCCTTACTTCGTGGAATCTACTCATATTAGTGTTTTAAATGAAACTCACTGTTTCTAGCTAATTCCACAATATAATAAAAATTGTTGAAAATTCTAAAAAATTGACAATTGTTTCGATAAATCAATATCATCGTCAGAATGTCAGAAGTTACATTTCATTTGATGGCTACCTGATGTTTAGTAGTTATTTTTGGCTAGACCGAGAAGTGACCTAACTTGATTTAATATATGTTAATAGAAAAAAGAAGAAGATGTGATATTACAAATATTGAAGCTTATATATTATTAGCTCTATGGTGATATCCTGGATATCATTTTTCCAATTAAGATCAGTATAACTGTGCAATGATATAGAAAATCAGGAAAACTATACCTGCTGATCTTTACAATTATCACTTAAGAAGACAGTTTATTAGTGGAGAACTCCCTAGATTTATCTGTTCATTGACAACTTCATATTGTGGGTTTCTTAAATGTCTTCTAATTTCCAATTCTTCAAGGAAATCCAGTTCTTGTCAAGTCAATTTTTTGAATTTTCAACAATTTTTATTATATTGTGGAATTAGCTAGAAACAGGGAGTCTCATTTAAAACACTAACATTATTACATTTTACTGAACTATATTTTGAACGTGGGAAACAGTTATAAAATAAAGAAAATGAATTACAAAAATAAAACTCGTAACACCGAAAAACAATGTTAGAACTTATCCTTTGTCATTTCCCGATTTTTCATCATCAATATCACTATCACTATTACCGATGTTGATAATAATAATATCGATAACTTTATCAGCTATATTATCTACATCCCACAATTTCTTTTCTACGTTTTGAACATGAGTAATACATTTGCCCCAGTTTTCTGCTGTCACTCGTTCCAATTATTTCTTAAGAAGGCGTTCCACATCGGCTAACTTAAACGTTTGATTTTCCCGTGCCACATCCCCTTTAACTTGTGACCAAATTAATTCAATTGGATTCATCTCACAATGAAACGGGGGTAACCTTAATATAGTAATTCCATAGCTCAATACTAATTAACCTACAGCAAGCTTCTTATA
Source organism: Galeruca laticollis (assembly GCA_963921935.1). NCBI lineage: Eukaryota > Metazoa > Arthropoda > Insecta > Coleoptera > Chrysomelidae > Galeruca > Galeruca laticollis. The sequence goes on from OY998179.1 coordinate 4,714,886, forward strand.
TTTATAGGCAAGTATCTTCACAATTTTTTCTTTACACTGCTTTCATCGTAAGGGATGCTTTTATTCCGTAACAATCCTTGTTTGAGCTTTTCTCCATGTCTGTTTTGGCGTTTTTTTCCTAGTGTTGACTGTGGTAAGGAGCATTATTCATCTTTGTTCCAAAATTTCACTAATGCGTCCAAACCACTTTTCGTACACCTCTGCGTTCATGTCTTCATGGTAGTCTCTCGTTTTCTTGTACTTAAATATGAAATCACTATTTAACACACATCCGCTATCACTTCCCATATGTGTAATTATCAAATGACGGCCTTTCCAGATGGCATTTTTAAACCGGTTAACCAGCCTTCAATAGCTGCTTGCCGTGCATTTTTCACATTTCTATCTCGCTTTAAAACGTTGTTATTTTCTCGTGTTGAAGTTGGATTTGGTGTACAATAATACTTTGTGGTCATCATGATTTGAAGGATTTTCATTTTCAAGGTTTCTGGTTTTGGTAGGTCATGTCTTGCTTCTATAGCTCATCGAAAACTTTCGTAACTACTGGGAATGCTGTAAGATAGTCAGGAGATCTTCAGCTACGTCAATTCCCATCTAGTTCAGTTTATCTACCGAATTGAAAAATTCATTGAGGTGCCCGACATATTTGTGAATAAAAGTTTCTTCAACAAAGTAGCTTATCTTGCTGGATCACTGGATTGATAAGTCCCTTGCAGTTTCTTCCATACTTCATTTGAAGTTGTCGAATCTTTTACAATACACAATTCTGACTGTTGAATGGACAAAATTATATCCGCTTTAGCCTTTTGATCTTGTTTTGTGCGTGCCTCGATATATGCTGCATTCTTTGGCTTACAACAATCACCATTTACATATGCCCAGGGACTATTCTTTTTAGAATAGCTTCCATTTGTATCTTCCAGATATCGTAATTTTCTTTACATAGTTTCTCCACTTGTACAAGTGATGCGGCCATTATCGACGTAAAGTATTTGACGACCTGTGCCCATAACCTGTTGATTTATACAATGAGGAATAACTACTTGGAATAATATAAAGATGAACTTGTTTTCTTTGTTATTCAGACAGATTATAAAAAATATCAATTGAATTAACTTTTTTGATATTGACGCTTGTAAACTTCAAAATTGGATAACGTTGAATACATAATTATATAGAGTGAGCAATATATTCAACACCATTTCCAAAAAAAAAAATGTCCGAATTAATATATTGTTGAGTTTAAAATAAACTCTCTGGTGCAATTGTTCTACTCCGAGATAAAGTGAGCTCCAGGCTCCACTTGGCCGCCAAACGAAAATTAGTAACAAAAGTTTACGAACAGTATGCGGTGAACTGAGGGTATATACGTTCGCCGAGCCATTGTTTTTCTCACCAACATCAGTGCCTGCTTGTTTTTTAGAAGAAATAAATGAATGTATATTATAAACAAGGTGAGTTTTTTTTATAGTGTATTGTCTTGCTACATATATAGCTTCGTTCTCTTTGTTATTTATCATCCGTCAGCAGCTCGTCATCACGTTCTAATTAACGAAAATAAATTAAAGTGCCCTTCAGGGAGGTTACGCAGTCCCATTGTTATTTTATGTATATACATGTATAGTTTTATAGAGCGATAATAAAAGTTAGGTTAGGATAAAAACCACGTGGATGTGTTTACGTCAGAAATAGACAGGTTTTGTTAGAGATATCAAGGTTTTGTTAGATAAACATTGGAATGTTGGTTATCAAAATAAATGGAAAAGTTTATTAATTGATTGTTATTATACTACGGGTTTATTTACAAGCGGCAAATAAAAATTGAGCACATATACAAGGTAATTTAAGAGTAACAAAGTTTTAGGTGTGATTTCATCAATAAAAAAGTTATGATTGTGTTTTTTTAATATTAGCAGAGACATAGATGGCGGTATTTTTAAAGCCTGTGGTCCGAAATACACTTCAGCATACCCTGGCAAGTGGTTGTGACTTCATGAATTAATGCCATACTTGTGATTGGTTCCAGCCAGATAGCAGATGGTGATCCATGTTGAGTCGCCTTTGTTTACAACGCTTATGCTACCAATGTTTATATTGTACATGTAAATTTAAACTGTAATCTCTCCCAAAATGGAAATTTCACTACAACAATAAGTTGTGTCATTCCATTCAAACACAATTTGACTCGTTTAGCGATTCTGACAATGATGAGATGCTGCTAGTTTCTTGTGAAAATGACAAAGAAGACGCGACTTCTTATTACCTTCATCAATCAATAGTATGTTGTAAAACAAAGTAGGTATCACAATGACTCATTTTGTAGCACAAGTACTACAAAAAGTCATTGTGATACGAGTTTTACATACATTTTTTATAATTAAGGTGCAAATATATGTGTTTAATAAAAATTTAATTGCAATTAGGGATTGCAGTGCCTATTTATTTATATTGGTAACCCTCACATAAGTATTAGTTGACAGAATTTTTAAATTACTAATATGTACATAGTTGGAATTTATGAATATGGAGCTAAACAGCGAATTATCAACCGAATTATCAACCATTGTGAAATTTGCAGCCAAAAGCTAGCAATCATTCTGACGAAAATCCTCGAATGACCAGTGGCGCAGCATATATATTTATTTAACCTTCATAGGACTGGCCGGGGTCCGTTTGTACCCCATGACGTATGTTTTTGCTGTATCTTTGCAAACGCAAATTTTCAAACATTGATCTTTCATCTAGCTGCAGTTTATGAATTATTTTGATAAAATATGATGTATTTAGTAGTTTTTATTGGCTGGTATAAACAAAAAATTGTTTTATATTCCAGGGGTCTCTTCAGACCCCGGTCAGCCTTTTACGTCCGATAAAATAATCCCGGTAACTGTTAGTAAAATTGGGGAGTCCCATACATTTAACGTTTGTTTACTATCAGGGAATTTATCCATATAATTGTAAAATATAAATTACCAGTTCAAATGGGGGATTCCCCGCACTGCGATTTTTAGACTTGAACATTCGGGTTAGTCTCTTGTGATATTGCTAGTAGGGTACATCGTTTTGAATATGAGTCAGTTTTTATTTAGAAACAATCGCAAGGGGCTTACTGACGATGAGATGTTACGTATACTTGAAAGTGATGATCCAGAGTTTGATAGTGTTATCAATGAGGAAACATCGAGTGACTTAGAAGATGAAGACATTGTCACAGAAGTAGAGGAAGAAAATGATGTAATAGTTGTTGATCAAAGTATAGAGAAAACAAACCCAGAGGAACCAACAGTTAGTAACAGCCAGGGCATTCCAGTATATAAATCTAAAGATGGAACTGAGTGATCAAAAATTCCAGGAAACACAAAAGTTAGACGTTCAAAAGCCAATATTCGGAGACATGCTCTAGGCCTTACAAATTACAGTTCTGATATCTCAAGTATAAAAGACGCTTTTCTTCTTTTCCTATCTTCGGATATTCTGAACATAATAGTAACCGAAACAAACGAAAAGGCACAAACATATTATGATAAATGGAATATAGAAAATCCGAATAAAATTATAATTTTTGTACCTGTTGATTCTACAGAGAATTGGACTGTTGCTTATTCTTGGCGCACTTCACGGATCGAAAGAGGCTATCGATATGCTCTGATGTCAAGATATTTCTTACTGTCGTCCTATAATTCCTGCTGCAATGTCAACAGACAGATTCAAACAAATTACTTCATTTTTACCCTTTGATAATTTTCAAACAAGACAAGAACGAAAATCAGTAGATAAGCTAGCTCCGATAGGGGATATATTCGATTTTTTCACTTCTAATTGTAAAAAATCACTTAATCCTGGCGACCATCTATGTGTAGATGAGCAGCTTGTACCATTTAGGGGTAAGGCACCATTCCGAGTCTATATGAAGAGTAAACCTGATAAGTATGGAATCAAAATATGGGCTCTTGTGGACTGCACCACTTCTTATATTGCAAACATGCAAGTTTATTTGGGTAAGTTATTTAAAAAGCAAGATAGGCAAACTTTATATTCCTATGTATCTATTAATTTTTAGGAAAACAAGGTAACAAAGCAGAAAAGGGTTAAGGTCAAAGGGTTGTCCTAGATTTGACAGACCATTTGGAAGGCGGATTTGGAATAACGACCGATAACTTTTTTACACGTTTAGAACTTGCTGACAAGTTGTGGAAAAAAAATATTACTTTATGTGGAACCCTCCGGAAAAATAAAACATTTATTGCCAGGGAACTTCTACCGGCATCGTACAAGAAAGAGTTTTCAAGTATGTTTGCGTTTAGAAATCAAAGAACGCTAGTATCCTATGTTCCAAAACAAAAACATGCTGTCATCTTACTTTCAAGTGAGCATACTGATAGTAAAGTAGCTGGAGAAGAACAGCCCTATAAACCAGCAATTATTCTTCATTACAACAAAACAAAAGGTGCTGTCGACACTTCAGATAAGTTGGCCAAAGAATATACATTGCAGAGAAAGTCAAACCGCTGGCCAATGGCAATATTTTCGCATCTTATAGATATGGCAGGAATAAATGCTTATAAATTGTGGTTACTGCAAAACCCGGATTGGCGAAAAAACAGTTTGGATAAACGTAAAATGTATATTTTGGGACTAGGAAAAGAACTCATAAAGAAAAACGTTTTCCGGCGATATAATAATAAATACATTTCAGACGAATAGAAAACGGCATATGACAGACGTTTTTCCCGAACTACTGGATGCAACAGAACATAGAGTTGAACAACAAAACATTACCAGGGGGCGCTGCCATATGTGTCAAAGAGGAAAAGACAGAAAATCCAGAAAAATATGTTGTGTGCCTAGAACATTCAAAATCGGAGATAGTTTGTAAAAAATGTTAAAATGATATGTAGCTAGTAGTATTAGTGATTAGGGTATTTTGTATTTTTTTGTGATGATTTTTGACTAATAAATGGTTAGTAGTAAAACTTTAATAAAACTTCTTTTCTATATATTTAATTTAAAGAAAAATACAGCATTTCTGCAATTTTACGCGTGGGGTCTTCTCGGATCCCAGTTAGTCCTTTTCGTAAAATTTTGATGTCCGTCCCATGAAGGTTAATTATCAAAAATAATTGGAAATTCTCGTTTTTTTTCTAACTTTAAGCAAATTTTAATTGAATGCCTACCTAAAAACAGTAATATGGAGAAAATAAAATGAAGTACATGGGTGGATCTACACGACAGACAACAGGGGTCATTCCCAAAAGTTTAAGCAAAATATCAAATTTAATTAATTTTTTATACTTGTGAGTTTCTCGCACCTTCCATTTCATATAAAAATCTTAGGAATTATCCTAAGAACAAATGTAATATGTCATATTGACTTTCACTACCATACATAACCGGCAATAGGGGTTGATTAATAAAAATTTGGGTAAAATATCAAACTTAATTAATTGTTTAACACTTGGGATTTTTTCGTACATTTCAGTTCATATAGAAAATGTTGGGAAGCATCGTAAAAACAAGTTGAAAATGTAAGATTGACTTGCACTGCCGTACAGGACCGGTAATATGGGTTAATTCATAAAAATTACCACCACTTCGACGACACCGAAGAGATTTTTCTTTCGTCTGGAGGATCCAGATGGAGGTATCTATTTTCTGTATGCTTTTTAAGGTGGCTTCCTGTTTCCTTCGGTGCAATATGATTTTTTTAAATATTTATTAACCCCTATTTCCGGTCCTGTATGGCAGTGCAAATCAATCTGACATTTTTAAGGTGGTTTTCAACATTTTATATATGAACTGAAATGTGCGAAAAACTCCCAAGTGTTAAAATTTTTTAACCAAATTTTTATGAATTAACTCTTATTGCCGGTCCTGTACGGCAATAAAAGACAATATGACATTTTATATTTGTTTTTAAGTTGGTTCTCAACATTTTCTATATAAAATGGAATGTGCGAAAACTTCCAAGTGTTAAAAAATTAATTAAGTTTGATATTTTACCCAATTTTTTATGAATAAACCTCTATTGCCGGTCCTGTATGGCAGTGCAACTCAATCTGATATTTTAAAAGCGGTTCCCAATATTTTCCATTTGAACTGAAATGTGCGAAAAACTACCAAGTTTAAAATTTTTTATTAAGTTTGATTTTTTATTCGATTTTTTTTTGATGATTCCCAACATTTTCTATACAAAATGGAATGAGCGTAAAACTCCAAAGTAGTGAAAAATTAATTAAATTTAATATTTTACCCAAAATGCTGGAAATTAACTCTTATTGCCGGTCCTGTATCGCAGTGCAAGTCAATCTGTCATTTTTTATTCGTTTTTTAGATGGCTCCCAACATTTTCTATATAAAATGGAATGTGCGAATGACTCCCAAGTGGTGAAAAATTGATTAAATTTCATATTTTACCCAAAATGCTGGAAATTAACCCCTATTGCCGGTCCTGTACGGCAGTGCAAGTCAATCGTGACATTTTTAATTCGTTTTTTAGATGGCTCCCAACATTTTCTATATAAAATGAAATGTGCGAAAAACTCCCAAGTGGTGGCAAAAACGATGCTGAAATGGTTATTTTGAGAAACTGTTTTCGATGTCATAATAGTTATTTGTAAAACAAGTGTCACAATAACTCGTTTTGTGGTACGACCGAAGTTTGCGCAATGAACCGCGAAGTGAAGAGACTTCATTGTGACACTGTAAACAATGTTATAATGAAGTCTCTTTTATATGCGAATTATAAAAAGTAAATTTTGTATAGGTGAATTAAAAAAAATTATTGCTTAATTACATTATGGCGTCGGATTCATGACGTCACAACCACTGATCAGGGTATTTCGGAATACAGGCAATGTGATATCAATGATTACTGAATAAACAAGGATGCTCTCTGTCATATTGTGATAATACCTCTGTGAAGCTGGCAGAACCATTTCGGCCGAATCAAATCAAACCCCTTTTACGATTTTTAGTACTCATTTTGTATTAATTTGTACCACAAAAAATAATTTTGTACTTTTACCCATTAAAGAAAAAAACTGGAAAGGCCAAATTAAGGGTAATTTGAAAAAAATTAAAATTAATACATAAAATTGAAGAACTGAATTTGTACCGTAAAACTAATTAACGACAACCCCCTCAAACAACCCCTATTGCGATAAATTGAATAGCAAGCCCATACTTCTCCGATCTTTTTTAATATTTCTGGAGAAACGAAATATTAGAGTCGATTCTATTAGTATCAAATTTGTACTAATTTGTACCATGAAAAATATTCCAAAATATTAAAGTCACCCCACACAAATTAGTATGAGTACTAAAAATCGTAATAGGTTTTATTTGATTCTGCGGAAATGGTTCTGCCAGCTTCACAGAGGTTATGATAATACACTGCAGATCTTCAATTGACTTCAAAAATTCTAAAGCTTTCTCTTTATTTCCCTTTAATATTTTATGACCTCTATTATTCGAAATTTGCATATTTTTCTTTCCATTTTAGATTTAGTTTTCTTAGTGTACGTTTCCTTTTTCATACTATTCATTGTTATGATTCTTGTTAGTAGAAATGAAAATTCATCTTACTTTGTGAATATTTAACAAACTAACCATTTACATGCTGATTATTGATTATTCCATGACAGACATGGCTATGTGACATTTTTCAATGCCAAGTTATAACTACACTTAGAAAACAGGTCTGAATACAAAAAAGTCAACATATTATAAATATTGATATAGTAACTACCACTATTAAAGAGCTAAAAAATGTTTCTTCTGTTTGTAACCATCTTCAAATTGTTTCAATTTCGAACATTAGAGGCGAAAAAATCAATTTGACATATGTTAATAAGTAATATTTTGTTCCAGAATCGACTACTCCATATTGGAACGAATCAAAAGAAATAATAAGAATATTTCCCAGTAAAATAGATGACGATATGGCTTCAGAACTAGTAGTACCCACCATTTTAGTCGTAGGCCTATTTGTTATAAATGCTGCAGTCATATTTTTCATACACAGGGCGAAAAAAAGGTAAACAAAAATACTTTGATTCGAGGTTAAATTGAAATTTGTAAAGCTTGAATCACACTGTCCGGTTGGAATCCGATTAGCTCAAAGAATTCTAAGGAATACATTTGTTACAAATTGAGTAAAAAATGAATGTAACAGACAAATTTACATAATTGAGGAAATATTTGAAAGTTATTGTCTCATGTTTTTTTTTTGTTTTTAGGCAGGAATTGACGGACGTAAAAGAAGAGGAATTGAACTCTTTTACACATTCTTCACCTGTTGTATAACAATTGCCTTAATTTATTTGTACCATAAGAATATTTTTTCCTATATAGATGTCGGAATATGTATTGTTATTTCACATTTTTAAAATTTTGTCTTGAAAAATAATAAAAAAAAGACATACATTTATTTGTTTTTTATTCATTAAGTACATAAGAAAACGTTTTCTGTACGATTTCATTGATTATATAAAATAAAAACCTTGTTATGTGTTTGCTGACTTTAACCTTCATAGGACTGGCCGGGGTCCGTTTGTACCACATGACGTATGTTTTTGCTGTATCTTTGCAAACGCAAATTTTTAAACATTGATCTTTCATCTAGCTGCAGTTTATGAATTATTTTGATGAAATATGATGTATTTAGTAGTTTTTATTGGCTGGTATAAACAAAAAATAGTTTTATATTCCAGGGGTCTCTTCAGACCCCGGTCAGCCTTTTACGTCCGATAAAATAATCCCGGTAACTGTTAGTAAAATCGGGGAATCCCATACATTTAACGTTTGTTTACTCACACGGAATTTACCCAGATAATTGTAAAATGTAAATTACCAGTTCAAATGGGGGGTTACCCGCACTGAGATATAATTTTTAGACTTGAATATTCGGGTTAGTCTCTTGTGATATTGCGAGTAGGGTACATTGTTTTGAAAATGAGTCAGTTTTTATTTACAAACAATCGCAAGGGGCTTACTGACGATGAGATGTTATGTATACTTGAAAGTAATGATCCAGAGTTAGATAGTGTTATCAATGAGGAAACATCGAGTGACTCAGAAGATAAAGACATTGTCACAGAAGTAGAGGAAGAAAATGATGTAATAGTTGTTGATCAAAGTATAGAGAAAACGAACCCAGAGGAACCAACAGTTAGTAACAGCCAGGGCATTCCAGTATATAAATCTAAAGATGGAACTGAGTGGTCAAAACTTCCAGGAAACACAAAAGTTAGACGTTCAAAAGCTAATATTCGGAGACATGCTCTAGGCCTTACAAATTATAGTTCTGATATCTCAAGTATAAAAGACGCTTTTCTTCTTTTCCTATCTCTGGATATTCTGAACATAATAGTAACCGAAACAAACAGAAAGGCACAAACATATTATGATAAATGGAATATAGAAAATCCTAATAAAATTAAAGTTTTTGTACCTGTTGATTCTACAGAGATTGAAGCTTATATTGGACTGTTGCTTATTCTTGGCGCGCTTCACGGATCGAAAGAGGCTATCAATATGCTCTGGTGTCAAGATATTTCTTACTGTCGTCCTATAATTCCTGCTGCAATGTCAAGAGACAGATTCAAACAAATTACTTCATTTTTACGCTTTGATAATTTTCAAACAAGACAAGAACGAAAATTAGTAGATAAGCTAGCTCCGATAAGAGATATATTCGATATTTTCACTTCTAATTGTAAAAAATCACCTAATCCTGGCGACCATCTATGTGTAGATGAGCAGCTTGTACCATTTAGGGGTAAGGTACCATTCCGAGTCTATATGAAGAGTAAACCTAATAAGTATGGAATCAAAATATGGGCTCTTGTGGACTGCACCACTTCTTATATTGCAAACATGCAAGTTTATTTGGGTAAGTTATTTGAAAAGCAATATAGGCAAACTTTATATTCCTATGTATCTATTAATTTTTAGGAAAACAAGGTAACAAAGCGGAAAAGGGTGAAGGTCAAAGGGTTGTCCTAGATTTGACAGACCATTTGGAAGGCGGATTTGGAATAACGACCGATAACTTTTTTACAAGTTTAGAACTTGCTGACAAGTTGTGGAAAAAAAATATTACTTTATGTGGAACCCTCCGGAAAAATAAAACATTTATTGCCAGGGAACTTCTACCGGCATCGTACAAGAAAGAGTTTTCAAGTATGTTTGCGTTTATAAATCAAAGAACGCTAGTATCCTATGTTCCAAAACAAAAACATGCTGTCATCTTACTTTCAAGTGGGTATACTGATAGTAAAGTAGCTGGAGAAGAACAGCACTATAAACCAGAAATTATTCTTCATTACAACAAAACAAAAGGTGCTGTCGATACTTCAGATAAGTTGGCCAAAAAATATACAGTGCAGAGAAAGTCAAACCGCTGGCCAATGGCAATATTTTCGCATCTTATAGATATCGCAGGAATAAATGCTTATAAATTGTGGTTACTGCAAAACCCGGATTGGCGAAAAAGCAGTTTGGATAAACGTAAAATGTATATTTTGGGACTAGGAAGAGAACTCATAAAGAAAAACGTTTTCCGGCGATATAATAATAAATACATTCAGACGAATAGAAAACGGCATATGACAGACGTTTTTCCCGAACTACTGGATGCAACAGAACATAGAGTTGAACAACAAAACATTACCAGGGGGCGCTGCCATATGTGTCAAAGAGGAAAAGACAGAAAATCCAGAAAAATACGTATTAGGTGTAATAACTTTGTGTGTCTAGAACATTCAAAATCGGAGATATTTTGTAAAAAATGTTAAAATGATATGTAGCTAGTAGTATTAGTGATTAGGGTATTTTGTATTTTTTCGTGATGATTTTTGACTAATAAATGGTTAATAGTAAAACTTTAATAAAACTTCTTTTCTATATATTTAATTTAAAGAAAAACACAGCATTTCTGGAATTTTACGCATGGGGTCTTCTCGGACCCCAGTAAGTCCTTTTCGTTGTAACATGTCGCTGAGACATGTTACTATTTTCATCAATTATTTTGGAGCGTTACTTATTCGTCGGCTACTCCCACCTCTAATTCCAAATCCTTTTATTTCGAATATTAGGAACGTATTGCTGATAGCTTTTTACTATCATTAAATATCTATTTAAAACTACGATTCAAAAGGAATCGGCTGGTTCATTTCTTCGCTGAAAACTTATTCAGTAATATCCTCTTTAAATATCATTTTGTGTGTTATTCATAATTTTCTTCGCTGCTCTGCAGCCTGTACTCCAAGGACCGGCCCTAAGGACCGTCTGCAGGATCCACGCATCGGACCACATCGTCCAGTCCAGTAACAACGGCTCAAGAATCATAGACTACTGCTGCGAGCTGTACATCCCGAGTCTTCCCAAGATAAGTCCTTAACTTATTTTTGATATATATAAAATATTGAGTTGGACATTTTTACTATTTAACTATTATTTATTCGTATTTGTATCGAGAATATTCGGTTTTTGTAAATTTATTATTGTGTGTCAAATAAATCCATTTGTCCCGAAATTTTGTTTGTTGATTCACCTTATCCCAACTGAGGTAATAAAAAATAGTGTAACTAAGGCCGAATTCACTACCTGAGCGGAGTCCCAAGGCCGAGTGTTTACGTTGTGACATCGTAAAATTTTGATGTCCGTCCCATGAAGGTTAATATTATATAATAAGTTTAAATAATTAAATACTATTAAGAGAAAGAAAGTAAACATTGGTACAAAACGAATCACTTCAAGTTTTTTAATTACATTTCAGAAAACATCGGAAGGATTGGGAACCAAATAAAAATACTACACTCATGGACAAAATTATCGAATATTTTTAATTTTTCATAATTTCTTCCTGAAAAAATAAATTCTGATGAATCAAGGCATTTAAATACTATCATTTACGAGTAACTGTTTATTTTAAAATATTTCAGTGAACAATCTTAAGTTTTAATCAGAAGATAACCGTGAAAAAAAATTAATGCAAAATGTTATGAAAATTAAAGATATTTACATCATATTCAAATACTAATTGGAGGACAATTACAATTCTTTTGATTAAAATTAGAGCACATGTGGGTAACGAGTATTCCCCCTTCGAGCTCTAATTACTGCTTCCATTCTTCTCGGCATGCTGCGAAGGAGGTTCTGGATAAATTGTTGAAGAATTGCATTCCACTCATGTGCAACAATCCGAAGTTGGTCTATTGTACTTGGAACTGGATTTCTTCGTGGTATGCGGCGTTTAATATAGTCCCATGTATGTTCTATTGGATATAAGTCGGGGCTATATGGTGGCCAATCTAATATTTGAATTTCGACCGCATCAAGGTAATTAGTCACTACGTCAGCTGCATGCTGTCGAGCATTAATATGAATTCTTCATATCCAATATAGCCGACATAAGGCAAAACATGATCTTACAGGACGTTTTCGATATACAAGTCACTTGTCTTTCCTCTAATCACTTCCACAAGTTCGGTGCGTCCCTCCCAAGAAATACCGCCCCAGAGCATTGTACCACCACCGCCAAAACTAACGGCGTCTATGAGATTGCAGGCAGCATATCGTTCTCCAACTCTTCTGTAGACGTGGTTTCGTCCATCTGGCTTCCATAACTGAATTCTAGTCTCATAAAGAGAACATTTTTCCAATTCTCGATACCCCACTGAAAATGTCTTCTAGCAAATTCTAATTGTCGGGCTTTGTGATTTTGGAGACGTGGAACTTTGGCGGGCCGTCTTGGCTTTAAACCTGCTTCATCAATTGCTGTTGTACATCTCTTGCGTCCTTGACTAGGTCTACGTACGGAATTTACAGTCTCTTCATAACTTTCTAAAATATTCGATTGTAGATTGACCTCTCCTGAGATATCCTTTTGTTTATATCCTTCGTTATGTAGAGTTACAATTTGCACCGCTTTAACTTCATTGCAGTGTCTAACTGGTGGTATACTGATGTTTTCAATAGCAACAAACACTATTTTCTATTACTTAGTTAATTACACTACAGTAACATAATTCCAAGCCTAATTCAGTGTTATTCATAAAATATATAAGTAATTGTTTCTGATAAAATGCACGAGACAATAATATGCGCCATTAATTTCAATTAAACGTCAAAATATGTTAAATCAAATGAGTAATCAGCCTACAATATCAGCGCATCATGTAAGTTTACGGCGATTATTTAAATTGATTTTGAAATAATAATGATTATTTTTTTCGTATGATTTTCAACCAATCAGAATGTCCAATTTAGTTAAGTTACCTCGTATAATTTCGATAATACCTAATTATACATAGAGTAGCTCCACCAATCGAAAATTTTAAAATAATTTCATTTTCATAGTAACCACATCGACATCAATATATAACAAACAGAACTGTCAAATTGTGACGTTTATCAAAAATTGTTCAAAAATGAGTCGATTCGGAGATTTATCATCAAATGCAATAGACGAAAGTAGACAAAATACTGAGCCTCATAATACAGTGAAAGCAAAAAAGTACGTATGGAAACAATTTATTACGTTTTGCAGTGAAAGAAACTATGTGCTAAATGAATCAATTTCCACTGAAATGATAGCGTCCATTTTGAAAGATTGGGCTTTCAATATGCGAAAATGTAATGGAGAAAATTATAAAGAAAATGTGTTTAATACGATGTGGAACATTACGACAAACAAGTACAAGAAAAATATATGAAGGAGTTTAATAGAGTAATTGATCCATTCTCTAGTCCCATATTTTTAGCCGCAAGAAACGCAAGAAATTCAAAAAGAAGGGAACTTCAAATGTTACCGAACAAGAGAAAGGTTAGTGTATCAGCATTTAAAGATAACTAGTACATAGCAATTATAGAAGCGTGGGATGAAAATACACCGGAAGGATTACAAATAAAAATTTTCTTAATTGCTTCTGTAGAACTTGCGTGGAGAGGAAATGAAGGAGCGTCATGCTTGACTAATTATTTTCAAAAAGAAACTGGAAATGATGATACTCCAACTGGTTAGGTAGAATACAATATAATCCTATTTTTACCAAAACCACACAGAGAGGAGCAAAACCATGTGCTAATAATAAATGGCTTGTACCTAACCATAATGAAGTAAGTCGTTGTCCAGTGAGACTTCTAGATAAGCTAATGATGAAAAGAAGCGAAAACATCAATATTAAAACAGATAGGTTATTTCTGACAGTAAATCCCAACTGGAGAAAAGAAAAAACCCTTGGCTGGTACAAAAATATGCCAATTGGAGCGCATGAAATTAGTGAATGGACCAAAAAGTCTGCAGAATTGGCAAATTTGAATATGACAAACAAAATATTTTCAAATCATTCTCACCGAGCCACTGCTGTTTCACAATTGGCAAAAGCAGGTGTATCGGAACAAGAACTTATTAAAATAACAGAACATGGTAATAGAAATTCTATCAAACCCTACCTACAGATAGATGAACAACATCACCAAAACATAATAAATAAGATGAGATCCAATTTTAAAAACGCTGCAGGTTCAAGTAACAACACATCCAGTATTTCCAGCACTTCAATGAGCAGTGGCCACGTTTCCTGCGCCGAAAATAACTCAGTTAAAAAAAACGTAGTATATAATAATTGTAACTTTCATTGTACCAATTTGTATTTAAATTAATAAATTGTTTATATATTTACTTAATTTACTCAAAAAATAATCGTATCAAATACAATACGTACTTCAAAATAAATACGGTTATACATCTCAAACTTCCTGCATAATTACAAATCGTGTCAGTTTGACAGAATAATCCTCCCGCTTCGCGGTCGGATTATTTAAACTGTCAAACTGACACTTTATAATTATGCAACAAGTTATCGATGTATAACCTGATTATTTTGAAGTACTTATAGTATTACTACTGATTACAAAAAATATTCGATAATTTTTTCCATGAGTTTAGAATTTGCAGTGCTCATTTTGTAAATAATCAAAAATCAGATAATCCCCTACACCCATCTTACATACCAACAATTTTCCTGTTTACATCACAATGTTTTTCTTATTTAACACCAGGGCGCTCTACTTTCGGCAGAAGTGCTGCCTCTATAGTTCGGTCTCGTTCAATGTTTCAGTTAGTCTATTTTTACTCTTTATGATTGATAGATATTGGTGATATGCGTGTAGAATCGCCTTAATTAAATTACGTTTTAAATTTGTCTTTCATAACACTGATTCATATCGAATATCGTAATTTAAATCTCAAGATATTTGTAACCGAATTGTAATATATACACTTGTCGATAATTCGTACTCAGTTTGCATTTCAGTATTTCGAATATATTCCCTTCCAGGTAAAATGCAGCTAAGAAATCCCCCATCGATTATATTTCTGTTGCTAAATGCCTTTATACGAGTTATAACTAATAATTATCAGACCTGTGGTCACACATTCTATTGATAGATACCAAAAAATTGTTACTTTAGTTACATATGGGTCCATAGGGATCGAGACCGAACTATAGAGGCAGCACTTCTGTCGAAAAGTAGAGCGCCCTGGTGTTACATAAGAAAAACATTGTGATGTAAACAGTATAATAAACAACCTACAAAATGCAAAAAATGAATAGATCTTTTTATTTTCTTTGTCAGGAAAAAATGTTGGTATGTTGGGGATTATCTGATTTTTGATTATTGACAAAATGAGCACTGCAAATTCTAGTATTTTTATTTGGTTCCCAATCCTTCCGACGTTTTCTGAAATGTAATTAAAAAACTTGAAGTGATTCGTTTTGTACAAATGTTTACTTTCTTCCGCTTAATAGTATTTAATTATTTGAACTTATTATATAATATTTCAGCAA
Organism: Galeruca laticollis; assembly: GCA_963921935.1. NCBI lineage: Eukaryota > Metazoa > Arthropoda > Insecta > Coleoptera > Chrysomelidae > Galeruca > Galeruca laticollis. The sequence continues at coordinate 4,730,740 of OY998179.1, forward strand.
ACACATAACTAGTGTAATATATTGATCTGATCTTCGTTGAGATTTTTGTTCAGTTGATTTTGTCAATGTCAAGTTGTTAAAAGTCGAATAAAGCCTATTTCAGTTCAGGTTTATTTACTACAATTTATTCGACTCTTTTTTGATTCTACATAAGATGGATAAACTACTCAGGCCAGAAAGGTTAGAAGTTGAACCAAGCTCTAGTACTGCCGCTCAACAGTGGACACATTGGATTCGGTCATTCGAGAATTTTATTGAAGCTGTCAATGCCACAGAAAGCAATAAGCAACTGAATATCCTAATTAACTATGTCAGTCCCACTATTTATGGATTTATCAGTGAATGTTCAACCTATGATGAAGCACTCGCAATCTTGAAAAAGATCTATGTCAAACCACGCAATGAAATTTTTGCTCGATACTGTCTTGCAACAAGGCGTCAACAAGTTAGTGAGTCTATTGACCAATACTTACAAGTTCTGAAGGAAATGAGCAAAGAATGTAATTTTAAATCTGTATCTGCAGACGAAAACAAAAATGATTACATAAGAGATTCGTTCATCAGTGGCCTCAGTTCTCCTCACATCAGACAACGACTTCTGGAAAATAATACACTAACCTTATAAGATGCTTTCGAGAAAGCCAGAGCTCTTGAAATGGCTCATCATTCACAGGCTTATGTATCTTCATATGGATCCTTTAATGCAGCAGCTAATATGAATACAGACAATCGCTCTGAACAAATTCAAGAATGTTCCGATCAACCAACTACTTCGGCAATTTCTTCTAAGTGTTTCTTTTGCGGTTTTGATTATCATTCTCGTGATATGTGTCCAGCTAGAAATTGCAACTGCCATGGATGCGGGAAGAAGGGACATTTTTCAAAAGTCTGTAAATCTCGAGGCAATTCAGCAAAATCCACCAAATACTCAACCAAACAGGCATCATCAACAATCCTGGCTACAATTTCAGCTGCATCCCCAGCTTGCCTGTCAAGAGCAATCCTTCAAATTGACGTTAATGGAATTATGACGGATGCGTTGATTGATACAGTAAGTTCAGCTAGTTTCATAAATAATAAAATAGTACGAGCAAGAAAAATGAAGATATTTCCTTCCTCATGTAGTGTAGCCATGGCCTCTACGTCTAAAGTGTCTCAAGTGATCGGATGCTGTATCGTGACCATTAAAATGTTGCAGAATATATACGAAAACTTCAAATTACTGGTACTTGATGATTTGTGTGCAGATATGATAATAGGTCATGATTTACTCAAAGAGCACTCAGGTGTAGAAGTGACTTTTGGTGGACCAAGAGATTCTTTGGCAGTATGTAATCTAGCTTTGGCTAACGTTGATCCATTTCCTCTATTCTCACATTTGGCTCCAAATTGTAAACCTATCGCAGTGAGATCTCGCCGATATACATCGGATGATTCTAAATTCATTGATAATGAAGTGAATAGACTATTAGAAGAAAATATTATTGAGCCAAGTAACTCACCGTGGCGTGCACAAGTTTTAGTCACCTCAAGCGAAACTCATAAAAAGCGAATGGTAATTGATTATTCACAAACAATCAATAGGTTTACATTACTTGATGCTTATCCATTACCACGGATAGATGATATTGTTAATCAAATAGCAAAGTACGAAATATTCAGTACAATTGATCTACGCAATGCTTACCACCAGATTCCCATCAGAGATAACGAAAAAAAGTATACTGCTTTTGAAGCTTGCGGGAAACTTTACCAATTCCGTAGAATTCCATTCGGAGTAACTAATGGAGTAGCCTGCTTCCAGAGGACAATCCAAAATATAATCGAAAGTGAGGGTTTGAAAGATACCCATGCTTACTTGGATGACGTAACCATTTGTGGATCGAACAAGATGGACCACGATCACAATTTACAACTCTTCATGAATGCTGCAGAGAAGTATAGTTTAACGTTGAACAAGGAAAAATGTATGTTTTCCACTGACAAAATAAATATTCTTGGCTATACTATTACGGGGAAAACAATTAAAACCAGACCCAGAGAGACTCAGACTACTTTTGGAACTTCCCGCACCAAATAATTTAGCTTCCCTTCGCCGTATAATGGGAATGTTTGCTCATTACTCGAAATGGGTGCCTAATTTCTCTCAGAAAATTCAACCACTGGTACAGTGTAAAACATTTCCCATGTCTGAAAATGCTATTACAGCATTCGAACTATTGAAGAAAATTATTTCCAGTGCTGCCGTGAAATCTATTGACGAATCCGTTATGTTCACCGTAGACACTGATGCGTCGGATTTTGCTATTGCTGCCCAACTCTCAGAATGGAAGACCTGTAGCGTTCTTTTCAAGAACTCTTTCAAGTACCGAACAGAGACATTCATCCGTTGAAAAAGAAGCATATGCTATTGTGGAAGCACTCCGGAAATGGAGACATTTCCTTATTGGCCGACATTTCCAGTTGATTACTGATCAAAAATCGGTATCTTTTCATGTTTGATCACAAGGTTTCCAGTAAAATCAAAAACGATAAAATCATGCGGTGGTGCCTAGAACTATCATGTTTCAGATATGATATTATATATAGACCTGGAATCGAAAATACAGTAGCAGACACCTTCTCGAGAATAACTTCATCATTGTTGAATGAAGATAACAGGAAGACTCTTTATAATCTACATAACTCTCTGTGTCATCCTGGAGTTACTCGAATGAAATATAGGATTCGCTGTAAAAATTCACCTTTCTCTATGGAAGACATTCGAAAACTAACTGCATCATGTCCCATTTGCGCTGAAGTAAAGCCTCGATTTCATAGAAATTGAGGAACTCTAATAAAATCTACATCTCCATTTGAAAGGTTGAATATAGATTTCAAGGGGCATCTACATTCTTCAACAAATAATAAATATATATTAACTATTGTGGATGAATATTCACGATTTCCTTTCGCTTTTGCTTGTCCAGATATGACCTCTACGATAGTTATAAAATGCCTTCGTCAACTTTTCGTTATTTTTGGTACGCCATCTTATGTACATTCTGACTGAGGAACTTGTTTCATATCTCAGGAACTAAAAGGATTTCTAGGATTACTTGGTATAGCTTAAAGTCATACAACAGCTTACAACCCCCAAGGAAACGGCCAATGTGAGCGTTATAATGGTATTATATGGAGAACAATTCAACTTTCGTTGAAATCACAGAGACTCAGGATCGATCAGTGGGAATCAGTGTTACAAGAAGCTCTTCATGCAATAAGATCTTTGTTATGTACAGCAACCAATTGCACTCCACACGAGAGGATGTTCAGTTATCCTCGACGATCCTCTAATGGTACTACAGTTCCAACATGGCTTTATGTTCCTGGTCCGGTATATCTTAGAAAACATGTAAGAACCAACAAGTACGAACCATTGGTGGAAGAAGTTCAACTAATCGAAGCAAACCCTGATTATGCACATGTACGCTTTTTGAATGGTAAAGAAACCACTGTTTCAACCCGTCATTTAGCTCCTCAAGGAGATATGACCTTGTTGAGTGAATCAACTTCAAATCTACATCAAGAAAACTCAAATACAACCTCGAATGGCAATACCGATCTAGTTTTGATGGAGAAGCGAAAATTCAATCTTCCACAGGAGACAGCTGAAATTAGTCAAGTAGAGATGCCAGAAAGAATAGATGATATTGCTGTTGGACGACCAGTTCGAATTAGGAATTCTTCGAAGTATTTGGAGGACTTCGTGATAAACTGAGGGGGAATGAATGTAATATATTGATCTGATCTTCGTTGAGATTTTTGTTCAGTTGATTTTGCCAATGTCAAGTTGTTAAAAGTCGACAGGTTGCAACCCCACTTTAATCATGAAAACTCAGTTGAGAGAAATTCAAAAGTTATGCCTAGGGAATTCCCCTAAATTCTTTCTGTAGGTTGGCAGTGTTGTCAATTTGACGGATAGTGATATGTGCGTTTTATTATTCATCGATGTGCGTTTTATTATGAATTCGAAAGATTTTTTTTTTCGAGAACGGTTAAAAAATTAATGCTGTATCAGGAGTAAGAAAGCTAATGTCAATAAACTTTTTTGTACTGGTCAATATAGAATATAGTGGTTCAATTTTATTTGATTTTACCACTCATATTGATGTCCGTTAAGTCAATAACTCGTGTCAAATCTATAGATTTCGGCTAAACTGGCAACAGTGGTAACACTAACGGTGATAATTTTTTTCCGGGGATTCCCCAACAACACTTGTAGCTTGTAGCGTATCATTGTGTTTCTCTTTCCTTTTATTTTACTTTTAACTTCGTCAGTGAACAGTGACTACAGTGAGTTGAATACCTACCTCGAGCACAATCTAATATTGTATTGTTTCAATAAATAAGAAAACTAAAATTATGGATAAAAAGAAGAAACCCAGTGGTGCATTTAAACGCAAACAACGCCAAGAAAGAGAAGATAGTAAACAAAAATTGCCCAAAATTGACAAGTTTTTTAGTCAGCCTTCTGCAAGTACATGTGGCCAAAATATTTCTATTGATAGTGACTCAAATAATGTGGTAACTGAAGTGTTGGTTGAGAAGCCTACTGAAGAAGATTCGACAATTATTGCAGTTGGAGATACCTCCGCCGCCGATCATGTGAACGTGGATGATGTTTGCATGACACACATAAGAGCGGGTTTGGAGGAATCACAGACCTCTACATTTTTCGAAAATGTGTACGACAAATCTTCTTATGACTTGGGAAACTTCACGAACAAAATATTAAGTGATAACGAAAAACGTCAAATTCTTGATATGGGGCCTTTACAGCCTTGAGGACCTTTTCCAACAGATATCAACCAGAACAATAGGTGTTTTTCAAAATCGTACTACGTTTCGTGTTCTAAATATGGACCAGTTAATCGTTTTTGGTTGTGTTATTCCAAAATACTAGACGCTGCCTATTGTCAACCCTGTTGGTTATTTGCTTCACAAAGGAATAATGTTTGGTGTACGGGATTTCGAGATTGGAAGCATTTATCAGAAAGAATTAAACAACACAGTTGTTCGAGTGGCCATTCGGAAACATGTGCTGTGTATGAATTTTGGAAAAAAAAACGATACTAATACTAGCGACAAGGAACTTGAAAATGAAATTCGCAAAGAAGCATCATTTTGGAAAATGGTTCTTCAAAGGTTATTCGATATCATACTTACCCTAACAAAGAGTTCTTTGGCTTTGAGAGGACATCAAGAAGACTTAAGTCAGGAAGGAAACCACGGAAATTTTCTGTCCTTTGTAGAGCTTGTCGCCCGATATGATCACATTTTGCGGCAAGTTTTGGATATGCCCAAAGGTAATAATAATAATTTCTAAGTTTTTTATTGTTTTATTTTGTTTATAATTATTAACTGTTTAATATCAGGACTTTTTTGAAATTGTGTTTTTTTATGTTTTTAGGATCTACAAGATATCTGAGTGCAACAATTCAAAATGAAATGATTGAGAGCTTGGGGACCAAACTCGAAACCCATCTACTAGAACAAATTAGAGCGTCACCGTTTTTTGCCATCATAATGGATACGACACAGGACATATCGAAGGTAGATCAGCTAAGCATTGTTGTGAGGTATGCAGTAATAACCAGATCGGAAAATGGACAGCCAATTGATATAGAAGTAAAAGTGTTCTAGGCTTTTATGCAGCCTTCAAACATGGCGCAGTAGATTTAGTCAACCAAGTGACAACATTATTTATCGACAAAAATATTGATTTAAAAAAATGTGTGGGACAAGGCTATGATGGAGCCAGTGTGATGAGTGGTGTGTATAATGGTGTACAAAAACATATTAATGATATCCAGCCGAACGCAGAGTACGTACATTGTGCCACTCATAATTTAAATTTGGTGATAAATGATGCCGTTAGCAGTTTTGTGGAAATACAGAATTTTTTCGCAACGTTGCAAAATTTGTATAACTTTTTCGGAAACAGCATCAAACGTTGGGATCTACTGTCAAAATTCACTGGCGAATCGGACACCACTCTAAAAAAACTAAATCCGACTAGATGGTCCAGTAGGCTCAATACGACATCTGCAATAAAACTTCGTTATTTTGATATTATCAAAGCAGTATCAGAAATAGTTCTAAAGAGTCCTAATAAAGATGAGCGTAGTGAAGCAGAGACTATTAAAACAAAAATGCTAAATTTCGAGTTCGTGTTGCTTTGCGAATTCATGCACAGTGTATTGAACGCCATCAATTATGCATCCAAAACTTTACAAAAATGCGACATCAATTTGGGCGAGGCGAGTAAAGTTTTAGCAGAGACCAAAGCAAAGTTGCAAATTTATAGAAATGATTTCGAATTATTCAAGTGCAAAGCCAGTTAAACTGCAAGAAAATATGGTATTGATCCCCATTTTCAAGAAAAAAGGCAAAGAAAAGTTAAAAAACATTTTGATGAATTAGCTGCTGATCACCGATTTCCAAACCGAGAAAAAATATTTAAAATTATGATTTTCAATAATGTACTAGACACAGTAATATCTCAATTAGAAACACGTTTTATTGGTATGAGTGCAGTCTGTCATAAATTCGATTTTCTAACACCAACATTTTTATTACATGTTGATGAAGCAACTTTATTACAAAAGTGTGACGAATTCCAAAGAAAATATTCAGATATAATGGGCCCTAGTTTTTCACTTCAATTTATTAATATTTACCTCAACTAACTCAAGCACGGACTGTTCATTAATTATGTAAGGTAATAATGAGCAACTATGGAGTGCTAGAATGCGATCTAACAGCAATGTTATTATTGTTTACAATTCCTGTCACTTCTGCATTAGCTGAAAGGTCATTTAGCAAATTAAAAATAATAAAAAATTATTTAAGAAATAATATGGGCCAAACTCGACTCGGACATTTATCGCTAATAGCAATTGAAAACAAAACCGCTTCAATCCTGGATTTAAACGAAGTCATTGATACGTTTGCGAAAACTAAAGCTAGGAAAAAATTGTAAATATAATTGTTATTTAGTCAGTTGGTCGGCCCGACCTTTATATAATAAACCCATGAATCTTCTCTATTTCGTTTTATTAGCCAAACCTACAGCAAGTATTAATTGTAATTTATGTTGTTACTGTTTAATATTTTTATTACCTGCCCTGCAGTGCACAAAAAAGAGTTTAAGAAGTTAAGTAGCTTAGCATTTTTAAAGTATTTGTATATTTCATATTTTTATTTGATAAAGTTTACATAGCAGTGGCGCCCCATTTTTTAATTTGCTCCAGGGCCCTTGGTTCCTAGCTACGCCACTGGCGTTTACATCACATTGTTTGTGTTTTCTCACGACATATGTCATAAACGTCATCTTTCTCGGTCCCTATACATAATAAAAATTGAATACTTCATCAGTGACGCAATCGTTTTTAAATAAATACCGCTACAATCATCCGTCTTCAATCAACATAACGTCATTGTTTAACATTTCCTCTATTTTCGAAGTCTGGCAACATTGTTCAAACTCGTTCTATGACGTGAATACGTAAATTAAATTTGTAATGTCCGATCAAAATTTCGATATACTGAGTGTTGGTAAAGTCTAATTACAGCTGAATAAGTTCTATGTGAATATAATATGGAGCAAAAAGTTTTTATTCCTAAAAATATTAACACAGCATCTAATATTTACCCTTAAAAAAATATTAAATTTGTTTGGGCACACTACGAATTATTAAAAAATAAATATTTTATTTCTGTATTTTTATAACAGTCATTTTGAGTCCATTCAAAGGCACCATGAAGGGAGTTCTCGGATTCAACACCAAAGGCACTGGAGTGTCTTCACATTTTTCTACTTTAAATTGCTGTAAGAAGTAAACTAATCCTATTTTCGCACATATCAAACCGAACCTGTCACCTGGAACAAAAAAATAGTTATGAGTTTCGCTATCAGCTAAGTTAAGTTGCACCTCCTCCCCCCATCAGAATTTTAAAATTCTGTACTTTGCACCATCAAGCGCTTGTAATGTACCATCATGCTCCATCAAGAAAACACACCCCTCTCCTGAATTAGTAGTGTCGCAATATTCACAATAAAGTTGCCCCCCCCCCCAACGAAAATTTGCAAATATATAAATGGCATCGGAAGCTACTTCAAATGCACTGCAATGCATCACCATCAAAAACAAAATCCCTTCTCCCCCTAATTAATGCAACCTCATTATGCAACCATTTATGTTTTTGTTCAAAATTTCTGTTGGGAGGGGGGTCAACTTAACTGAGCTTTCGCTATCGGGAATACAGACAGATCCCAAAAATACATTTTTCCTCCTACCCCTATAGAAAGTACACATTTCCTCCCTCAAATCAGGGAGGAAACTCATACTTTTCCTCCCCCTCATTTCAAATAAGTTGTAAACCATGAAACTTGTGAATTCATTATATTCATATTGTTTCCATAATTTCTAGAACATCCTGTATATCCTGTTTTTTGGTAAAAATCAAACATTAATGTTACTTCAACGTAGTTCTTCAATACAAATTTCAACTTCAGGAATCTTAGATATACGTTTTTTGAGTTCAGAATAAGAAAAGCATAACATGCTGTGGCTCACTGGCAGTAAACACGGCGATTGACTTTTGAGGTGCAAAGTCGCTACATTCATTAAACTTAGTTGAATTTTTGAAAAATGGAGAGCGATTCAAGTGATTTTGATTTTCCAAATACACCACCTAATATTAAGGAACAAGCCAACATAGCGTCATTAACCTTACTACCACAAAAATCTAAAGACAGGTATGAAAAACAATATGCACAATATAAGCAATGGGCTGAAGACAACAAGATACATAAATATTCAGAGAATGTTTTACTGGCATATTTTTCACTACAAGGAAAATCATTAAAAGCTTCAACACTTTGGTCTAAATATTCAATGCTACGCACAATGATACAAATAAAGGACACTGTCGATATTAAATATCCAAAGTTGATTGCATTTCTAAAACGTCAAAATGCCGGATGCAAACCAAATAAAGCTAAAACTTTTACAAGAGAAGAAATAAATACATTCTTAATGGAAGCCCCCGATGATGTTTTTTTATTAATGAAGGTAAGAAATGAAATCCCATGCAAATAATTTGATTTTTGATATAAAATATTCATAGGTAGTCCTTGTTATTGGAATTTCTGGAGCATGTCGATGTGATGAGCTTATTAAAATGACTATGAATGATATTGAAGAGAAAGACAATCTTTTATTCATAAATATCCACACTTCAAAAACGTATAAACAACGAACTTTCGTTATCAATACTACAGCAGGTAACGGCCAAAATTTTGTTCAAATCATTAAAAAGTATATCTGTCTACGTCCTAAAACTGAGCATAAACGATTGTTGATATGCTTTAAAGCAGGCAAATGTATAAATCAAGTGGTTGGCAAAAATAGTATATCCAAAATACCACGAAAAATTGCAGAATATCTCAATCTTCCAAATGCCGAACATTACACAGGGCACGGTTTCAGAAGAGCTTCAGCAACTCTGTTAGTAAACGCTGGTGGGGATATTTTAGCTCTAAAACAGCATGGCGGCTGGAAATGAACCAATATCGCAGAGGGTTATGTAGAACAATCTTAGACAAAAAAAAAGAAAAATTTCTGATCAAATTATGGGAAATAATGTAGAACCTGAACTTGATCAAAATCAGCCAAGCACTTCTAGAAGTTACCACCATTACAATGTGCTAAGCGAAAATATTTCAAATACTAAAGCTCCTGTTCAAACCATATCTTCTTCCAATGGTGTTCATATAAGTGCTGCTCAAAACTACACATTCAATATTAACATAAATAATTCTAAAATATAGTTAAACAATACTATGTACTTAATTGTATAACATATATTGATAAATTTGTTTCATAAATAATTCTTGTGTTCTTAATTATATTCGTTACCTATTTGTGTCGTAAATAAATTTTCAAAAAAAGGTCGGTAGGAGGAAAAATCATATGTATCACATGGGAGTAAAGTGCCTTTTCCTCACTTGGATGTTTACTGCCCGACGCGAAGCGTAAACTACATCCTGCGGGAGGAAAAGTGGCACTTTCCTCCCTAGTAATACAAATAGCTATTCCGCCTACCTCTATCCAAAGTATACATTTCCTGGCCTCATTCTAGAGAGCAAAGTCGTACTTTTCCTTCCTAGGGAGGAAAAGTAAAAGTGACGTCAAAGTTCGTTATCAATGAAATAATTTTTGCAATTCCGAGACTAAAGTGGTCACTTTCGCCTCGCATGTTAGAAACTATGTTTGACCCAAGGGATATAAAGGGACAGTTAAAATCCCAAGGGATTTGCAGTACAAATAAAAACGTACACCCCCGATGTCTAGCGAAGCATTTTAGAAATCCGTCCTCGATGCCCAGCCAAGCATTTTAGAAGCCCATCCTCGATGCTCAGCCATGTTTCATAAAATAAGTAGTATTTATTAATTTTGTTTGTTAGTTTCATAAATAAATGTCTTGTTATTTGAGGGAGGCGGAAAAAGCATATGTATAACATGGGTCTAAAGTGCCTTTTCCTCCTCGGGAGGAAAAGTAGTACTTTCCTCCCTTGTTATACAAATAGCTATTATTTTACAATTAAGGCATTGTGAGATAGTGTGCAATGACTTATTCTTCACAAAGCCTCTTTTTTCTTCCTCAATTTTCCTTTAACTTATCCCGCAGACACTCAATCAATCAATCATAATAGTAACTACCAATATAAAAAATATGATTCCATAGCATTGATTGACACTTCGGTTACGGTTTTTGTAACACCATTTGATGGTCATTTTTCTCCATAGATATAGAAACAAGACTGATATGATTGTTTACAAAAAATTTCACGTCAATTCGTCGTCACATTCTAAACTCCTGTTGGATGAAACGTACCGTTCTAATTCGTAATGTTGCCATAATGCATCATATTATTATTCAATTTCATAGTAATATATTTTAAATAGAAGTTTTTATTGTAAACATGTGTTTAAGAAAATGATAAAATATCTTAACTATTTTTATGAATTTACTACAGATCTAATGCAACATAATGAAAAGAACAGTACCTCAGTTTATTATTAGTGCCTGAAATTTTTACTTCATTCAAATCAAAATTTAACATTTGCCAACAACGCAAAGATAACCGAACCCGTAAATGTGTCAAAAGTTTCATATATTCATAGTTCATTCATTATTTTTTGAGTTGTATTGTTTACTTGAAATTGTTTTAGGCTAAGAGTGTTTTTGTGTTTAAATATAAACTTATTGTTAAAAAACATTTTATTAGAATAATTATTACGGTTCAGCAGCGCTCTTTGTTCCATACTATCAATTTTTTTCAAACCTAATAGGTATGCAATCCATTAATCTTATACCTACTAGGTAGACAATCCCTTAACTCACAAACGGGTGTCATAAAATTGCTAGAAGGGTTAAAACCACCCTGACATTTTTTTCGGGACTTTCTTAGGGTAGGAATACGGTTTTCATTGTTTTTTAGCGAGGAGAGATTAATTATTTTCATTTTGTTACTCTTCTTATTGCCCATAGTTTCGAAGGAAGGTTTTCTTAAACATCGGATGTTCCAAGTACAAAAACTAATACAAGATTTAGTCAAATTCACACGTCTCATAAAATAATTTTTCGCCGTCCCTATGTATTACTTTGCATATAAACTCACCTATACAGTTCCTAGGACCCATTCCAAACGGCATATAAACACACGACTGAGTATAATTGTGTTTATTTCCGTCTATAAATCTGTCTGGATCAAATATTTCGGGATTTGGAAAGTATTCTGGATCGTAATGAAGACCATCTAACGGTATTAATACTGGAGTCCCTTTTTCGATCAACAAGCCAGTTTCTTCGATTACGTAATCTTCTCTACAGTTTCGATTTAAAAATGGACCGAAAGGATATCGGCGTAGGGTTTCTGAAAAAAGATTTTGAAATATATAAAGAGTAGCGCAAATGAATAAATTTTTGATACTTTGTTGAAATACAGCGTCTAAATGGAGAATATTATTATTTCCAGACAATATATCTCCTATTTTCTCCTTCTTAAAGTCGTACTCATCTCAAAATTCCATGATTTCGCAAAATTTCAAGAGATTTCAATGTGAATTTGTTTTTTCAATTCATTGTGGCTTATTGTAGTAAAAACTTTCAAATACGTCAGTAATTACAGGAACACGTTAAGTTGGTTGTCTACCTGTAGGGTTTGTCTGTGGCTTATTGTAATAAAAACTTTCGATGACGTCAGTATTTGCAGGAAAGCGTTAAGTTGGTAGTATACCTGTAGGGGAACCAATTGTGGGTGGCATAAGCTTAAGGTGCATACGAAATATGTTTGCTGTTTTAGAATTCTAAACATGAATTTAAAAGCAGCACTTCTCTATTAGTTTTTTATATGTAACAAAAAATACTAATTGTGTTCAATTATATCCATTATTTGTCAGCTACCAATTTGGGAGCTATAGTGTAACTAAAGTCAATTGAAGATTTTTAAAGTTTTCATCGGTATCGGTTCAGCACTCTAAATTTACAATTCTTTCTATCTGCTGCTACTCTTCATTTCAGGTAGGTACGACATTTAACACCTTCCATTATTCGTCTTCGTTATACAAATTTATTCTAGAATTGTTTAAATACATGCCCCACATACGTATCCCTCTTTTGTGTCTCGTATCCACGGACTTAAGTCCGTGCTCGTATCTCTAATCACAGTTCCAATGGGCTAGTTTCATGGGTATGAATTAACAAGTGAAATCATATCAGAAGGATTAAAAATATCATATATTTTTCTATGAGACCGATATTTTTCTCAAAAAGTTATAAATATCTTCGAAAATTAGATTTAAAAATTTTATTAGATTTAAATAAACCGCTGAAAGTCGACCAATGACAGAAGCCCTTGTTGTCAGATTGAAAGTACGTTCTGCTGACAAATCCTACTTGACTATCCAAGTTGACTAATACAAAGTGAAAGTCGACTAGAAGAATTTGACAATTTACAATGACTAAATAATACAGAGGACCGATAACCACAGCGACTAGCGTGTTACCGATTGGCACCACGAATGTATTTCCAGTGGCGGTTCATGAGTTAAATCAAAAGGAAGTAAAAGATAGATTTTGAAAACATTTTGTATAATAATTATATTAACAAACACATAGAATAAAATACAGCACACATACACAGTTATAAAAGTATTTATTTAAATGCACATAAGAGAAGACATTACAAAATATTCTTTGAAATATAAAATAATAAGTTCTTCAACTTAATTTTTATTCCTACAAAATAACCACTATGAACTTACTTTAACTGTTAACAATAAACATAAACGAATTAATTTGTAACATTAAACAAGGTAAATTACATTTTAATCAATTTTGTTAAAATACAAATTTTGAATAGTACAATTATTAAAAAGTAATTGAGGTGTACCATCTTTAGTCACAAACAAATTTGTACTCGTAGATCCATTTGGAAGGTTTAGAAGTGTAGCAGTTTCTTTATCCAAATTCCCGAATTTATTTATACCGATATTTTTTTGTACAAATTTTACGTTTTGGTAGTAAATAAAAAATGATTGTGTGGTACAATCTCTTGGCCGCAAATTTATATATTTTTTACAAATATTGTTATATTTTCCTGTGACTATAAAGATTCTTGGTATTTTGGTTTATGTGTCAGGAATATTTATTATGAAATTGTCCTTAAAATCCTTGACGTTTTGAAACTGTTAATAATAATAGCATTTATTGCCCAACAGATCTTACAATACCTTTAAAGAGCAATACCTAGGTACATGTGTGTTTATATTTATATAAAAGTAGACAAATAAAAACGATACAAACAGTAATACGAGTGACATAAATGATACAAAAACAAAACATCAGCAAAATTAAAACATTACATACTACTTGCTACAAGTTTAATGTGGTTTAAACTGTGAAAAAACAAATCGCACTTTTACAAACCTTATTAAAATTATTGCACATATTGAATACAAATGGTCTCAGTAATAGATTAGTTCTCGCATTGTTATTATAAAACATTAGGTTTTGCCTATTATTAAATTGAGGCTATTCTATTTCTATTCTAGAGAAAATATTGGGTCTGCCTACAAGGTTATTTAAAAATCTAGATTTTTACTGGTCAATTTTTCAGTTTTATAATGAAAACTAGTGTTATAATAAGTATCATTATGAAACAGAAAATTGGCATTTAATTAACAACTTATAGTATAGGACTAAAAAAAGATAATTACATAAATATGTTATTAAATAGTTTTGACATTATTATACTAACACAATAATAAAAAGAATAACATAAATTAAACAAAGCAATACATTATTGGCCCTTGAATAAAATTAATTTAGTGTATTGTTGCCTAACAGGCTCTACCACTTCAGATTTTTTCTTAGTAATAAAATGAATCCTTATGTTCAAATATTTCAACATAACTGCTTCAACTAAGAAATAAATGTGATTATTACTTACTTCAGCAACATGTTCCTTTAAACTACAGAAGCTATTATCCTCAATAGCTTGATGAATAATTTTATTTTTCAAACTCTGAATAAAATTTTTTTTTTGTTAATTGATTTTCATTAGTTCTAATAAAATGTTCTGTAATTTTACAAATTTTTATTACATCTTTAGATGGATAAGACAATCCACCTCGATCTTTTTTGGTAATTAATGAATTTAAAAAATTTGCTTTATCTCCTGATAATACTGTAATACACTCCTCACATTTGATAGTTTTTTGTAATTGTCTCGTAACAAACCCTGCAATATAAACAATAATTTGCAAAGAACACTCTGTAATGATATTTGTATTCATTATATATTCGTGATCCTCCCAAATTGTCTGCAAACCATAATTTTCCGGTATTTGTTCAATTAGATGTGGGAAACCTTGATTTATGTTTTGCTCGGGTGTTTCCAATCGGCTTGATCCTACTAATATTGGTATATCCTCTAAGGGTATGCAGTTTCCCATCCCTCCTTCTCTAATTTCAGCCCTGACTAGCAACCTTTTATAAGCTGCTGTAAATTGACGGCAAGTAGGGTTGTTGTTCCATCCACCTCTGGAACGTATTGAAGAAAAGTACATTTCTAAATGGTCTTGGCTTGCCTTGTACAGTGGAAGATAACATATATTTTTTTCATTAATAACCATTTCATCATACATCAATAAAGCACTTTTCATTGAACAAATAAATCCTACAAAGCCAGTTTTACGATTGGAGTGTATCACTAGATCATTATTCATAAATTTTAAATTTGAAATATAATCTATAGCTTCAAATATGAAATCTCTGGTAGTATCAATGTTCTTTTCAAAAAGCGCTTTTTTGTATTTGGGAGGAACTAGAGAATGACTATTTAATATATCGAATACATTATTTATGATGTTAATAAATCTGACGGTTCCATGACAATTTTTAAACTCACTTAGACCTAATTGCTCCTCACAGTAGCTCAAAGCATCAGCAACAGATTTACTTAAAAGCTGCACTGCCAAACGCACCTTCATTTTCTGTTTAAAGAAATTAAGATGTGCTTTTCGAAGTTTGTTGCCTAAATGTAACCCTTCAGTCTCTTGTAATGTCTCTAATTGTTGAATATAGTCCCACTTAATAAGATTACCCTCACCATCCTTTAGATATTTTTTTTCACCAAAAGTGTTTCTTATTAGCTTCACCATATGACATGGGTCAAAAAAGATAAATACATTTTTACCATTCAACTGAAAATATGGCTTCATATTGAAAACATCTATATTACAACCTAGCGTACGAGCCATTGTAATATTCGATGGCGCTCCATCAAAAGTTAACGAGAGTAAATGAGCCCCTGCATCTGATATTAAATTTGCACAATGAGTTACAATTGCAGTTTTTTGATTTCCACTTAAACCGTTAGCAAAAAAATAACCTAGTGGTAGCTTCCATGCCCCATTCAAACAAACCGCCATCACAACAAATGCTTCTCTGGCTACTTCATTTAGGTCGTTATCAAAATCAAACCCACAATTTACATAGCCATGAAATTTTGCCCCATCCCACTCAATTTGTTTTCGTATAGAGATTTCGTCAACAATTAGACAAATAATGACAGGCTTGTCAGACTGACCAATATATTTTTTTAAAGTATTAAATGACTCTTTTGTGAAACCAGGCTCAGCATCAACATTTCTAAACCACTTTCCGATAGTACTAATATGAGGTAAGCATGTGTCAAAAACTCGCCTGACATAATTGTATGCTTTTGGCGAAAAGAAACTAAGAGTGATGGCAAATTTTCGCAATTCCGGTGAATACTTAACATTTTTTTTCAATTTACGTTCATTTAGTTCTTTGGCGATATTGGGCATATTTTCCAAAAGCAATAAATTTTCTGAAGATATTAAATTTTTCTTCTCTAACTCTTTTACAAGTCTTTGCAATGTAGTGACTTTCTTTTTTAAACGTTTAAGTTTTTGATTCAAAACTCTGATTTTTTTAGTTTTTTCATTAGATCTCACTTCTTGCTGAAATAACTTCCTCCGTAAACGTTTTTTACGAGGAGTGTCGTCTTGGAGCTCGTTATAAGAACGTTTCTTGCTAGGAGTTCTTTCTTCTTGTGGCTGACCACTCTGCAAGGCTTGACATTCTTCCAAGGCAGTAGAAGTAGATGCCAGAGTACTCTTGAAAGTCTACAAAAAAATATAAAACTTTTATGTGCTGTATAAAACACTCAATTTCAATATAAGCTAATCAATTTCTATGTCATTTATTGGTGGTAGTAGAAATAAAAAATATAAACAAATATTTATAATTATTGTTTTAGTGGTTATTATCTACATTATCTAGTGAACCTACCTTCTCTTGTTGCATATACTTTGGAAATTCATGAAATATTGTGGGAACTGCTCCATTCAATAGGCGAGTCTTTTCACCAGACTGATAAAAATAGTGTTGTCCAAAATGTTTAGAACAAATTCTATCATTTTTCGTGGGGCTCCAACCTTTAATTTTCATTTGTTCCACCCAGTGACTCCTTCTTTCCAGGTCAACAGGAAACCTGAAGTATGTAAAAAGGATTTATGATAGCATTTAATATATTTAGATTAATCACTAAAACATTTTTAATAAAATTGCCATCTTGCATGAAATAATAACTGGTATAAGGTAATTTACTAACATTATCAAAAAAAATATGTCTACGCCTATGGAGTAAATGGCTTCTCTAGGCGTAGCCTTGTCAATAATTTACAAATTTATGAATTAAAACTTAAATAAACTGTTTTCAACTGTCATCATTTTTATCTTTACTATGTAGCACACATCATATTCAAATATCAAATGATAACATTAGCATATATGGCAAAAAAGAGCGAAAAAGATAAGCTTGCCTAACAAAGAGTATATTTATTTACCTGTGAAACGTAACTCCTGGTTCTTTTCTTTCACTACGGCTTTTACAGTTAAATACTGAACAAATCACCATTATAACAAAGTCAAAAAATCAAAGTTATTATTCACAAAAAACAGAAAAACCACTAAAATCAATCTTGGTTCCACACTCGTTGTTTGTCACCGTAATAATGGCGTCGTACAATTTATGGTAACACCTACTGCGCTTGAGCTTATATATGCGTTACTCGTCCTCTGTATTATTTAGTCATTGACAATTTACATCAATATCCACAACTAACCTCAAACGGATATCATCCTCGCCGACTTTTTAGTTGTTTGTTATATTATTTTATAGTAGAAAATGTGCTTCTGTTTGTTTGCCTTTTAAAAGACATCATTAAAATGGATCCAGGTTTCACCGATGCTAAATCGACAAATCTTCCTCAAGAGGATGTGGATATGGTGTCTCAGTCACTCGAACTCCCCTAAACAGAAGAAGAGTAAGCGATCCGGTACTAAATCGAATTTGGAACTTTGAGGTAACGCAATTTGTGTATGGGTGTTACATGACACGTTTTCCAAACAACTCAACCTACATGAAGAACATTTAATTTTCATTATACATACATTTTACGTTATATTGCATCATCACTGCAGTTTAAAATATATATTTCCAAATTTCTTTGACTACGAGAGAGTTACCTTTTTTAATAAGAGGCACGCGATTAGGAGAACATTATTTGAAAGAATACGTTTTGACAGTACTTTGCGTTTCTTTTTAACGGGTGTTAAAGAAAACAGATAACTAGCCTACTTATAAAGTTTTCCCTCGTGACAACAGCGCAAAATATCTGTGTTTACCATTGGCTCTAGCCTACCACAGTCTACCACAAGAATTCAAATTTCAATATTTTTTTTCATTTTTATTTGAAATCGTAGAGTGGCGTTATTAGTCGCAAATTCTTAGTTCAGACCCAATATATCTTGTGACATTATCATTGAATTTCATGAAACGAGCCCATTAGATATGTTCCAATTTGCTATAGTTAGCAAGTTAACCTCACATATTAAGGATATACACGAAGCTGGCAACAAATGAAACCAAAACAAACCCGAACTTACCCGAAAGAACCATGTCGAGATACTTCATCTTTTGAATATTTTCGAAAGTGACATCCTCTTCGTTCTTGATATATAAGAAGATTTCTTCTCTTAGTTTATCTTGACAGTCGGTTCTGAGACAAAGTTCGTAAAGAGCGAAAGCTACGGCGTTACTTGTCGTTTCGAAACCAGCGACGAAAAAAGTCATAGATTGAGATATCATTCTGTCAATACCTACAAATAGAAAAAATATGTTTATTATTCAAATTTCGTTTCTGTTATTTTTCTGAAACAACAACCAACTTACCAAAATCAACATTCAAGTCTTCTTCTTTACGGTTGTCCCTGAGTTGCAGCAACAAATCCACAAAATCATTTCTTTTAACTTTACTCTTCTCTCTGTGTTTCAAAGCGTCTAAAAATATTCTTCTGAGCAGTCCGTATTCTAAAAATTTCAGCTTAAATAATGAAACTAAAATAGGTGCGAAGAAATACGAGAATAAATTCAAAAATGATAACTTAGAAGCGAACATATTCTGTGTAAATTTGTAGAATTCGGAATTTTTATCTTTAAACGCTTTAGCGTCATAACCAAAGAAACAAGAAGCGACAACATCGGTCATATACTTGGAGGAAATTTCTTTAACTTCCACATTCTTCTTGTCGAATTGTTTCAAGTATTCTTGCATCTCTTTGGCGGATTGTTTCACAATATTCAACATTAATTTTAATTTTCCAGACGTGAAAATTGGTGTTAGTCTCGCTCTTATGTATTTCCAATCGGGGTTCCTCATTATAAACAAACTATTAGCTGCCATTTCATCAGCATTTTTATCACAAGCAAACGTCCTATCGTCAAAATTTTTAAAATCTCGTATCGTAATATTCTTTATAATCTCCGGACTTCTTACTACGAAATAAGGTTTTCCTAAAATGTATATACCAAAATAAGGACTGTTATATTTGCTATAAAGATAACCGAGGTGTTTTCCTATTTGCGTTTTTCCAGAAAACACTTCCCAAAAGTTACCCGCTAAGAAATACGGTTCCTCAAACGGTACTCCTCGATTTTTCCAGTAGTTGTGATTTCTCGTCAAATATTTGTAGAATATGTACAAGGTAAGTCCGAATAAAACTATTGATGGCCAGTTGAGCAGTGACATAATATTGAATTTCTGCAACAAAATATCAATTCAAAATAAAACAGACAAATTATTCACCAGATATAGTTACATTAGATATTTTTAGGATGTTTAATTACTATTGTGTAGTACTCTGCAGAAGAATTGACATTCGTAATGATACAAGGCCAGTAAAAGGCAAAAATTGAAAAAGTGGCTTATGAGCCCAAGGTTAAAAGGGAATCAAAATAAAGAAGAATAATCAAAATTCACAATTCATTATTATTCCACTGAAAATAGTAAGCTAGATAGCATATTTAATCACGTGAGCAAAGTAAATAATTTTCTTAAGAGGGGCCTCACACTTTAGGAACCTGAAAACAATTGGCACCCGTGATTTGCAACAAAATTTAGGTCATTTTGTACACAACAAATCTAAAGAACGCAGGGAAATTAAGTGTTGAAATTTTAACACAATATAACTTGAACCTTTGTCTTGGGGATCAGGTATTTTGGTTGAGTTTTATATTGTTATAAAAAATATATAAGCCATTAAATAATGGTGTGATTTTGACAATTTGTGGTCACCAATCTGGACACAAAAACCTGATCCCCAAAATGAAGCCTAGAGAATTCTGAAAATTCTGAAAATATGAAATCTTAAATCATTGTATTTTTTGAGATTTGTTGTGCGCAAATTTTTGCAAACGAACATCTTTTTACTTTAGTTCAACCGCTCCACCGTCTTGATGCTTGGCGCTGTATAGAACAATATAGAACAATAACAGAAGATAACGGTCAATTCATAGACAAATAATATTATAACTTTCTCTATGGGTCAAATGCTGTTGTCATATGTTTTGTGTTCATAAAAATATCCCAAATTTATAGTTTAGTGTGTATTGTATTTGTAAGTGATTATAATTAAGTAATTTTCATGCTAAATAAGTAAATTTGTGCTTCGTAAATGCTATTTATATTTACTCCACAAGATTGTGTTTAATGCTTCGTTGCAACAAAAATGCACTTTTTGCACCTATTACACAAATAACTACTTTTTAATGTTATTCTTATTTATTGTTGGTAAATACATCAAAGTGATTAAATATATTATGTGAGAATGATTTTGAGTTTTTGTTCTTTGGAATAAATATATCATGTTTATACCTGATAATAGCAATTGTAATTCCGCTTAAGTTGAATTTTATTGTTGTGTTTTTCTAGACAAATTTTGTCCTTCATGAGGTCAATTATTTCGCTTATTGTATTTGTTTGTAAATTCAGTTTTGATGCAGAGTGGAGGCATTTTATTTCAATTAGTGCATCATCACCTACAAGCCCTAAAATATTTCATCAATAAATGTATGTCATTTAATATGCAAAAAGAATTTATAACTCATGGTAATTATTTGTTATGTTGAATATATTTACCATCAGGAGAAGCACCTAGAAACCCGTGTTGAACATCTACTCACAATCCTGAATCAACCACCACAACATTTTGTACTTGTTTAAAATGCTCTTAGGCACTTTTTTCTTAAGAGTTCCATACTCCATTACCGCCGTCATACAATAAGTCTTTTTAAGAACAGTTTTAACAAGAGAATGACAAGGTGTATTTGTTTTTCTCTTAACAACCTGTCCAAAGATTTTATAAGAAATTAGGATGGTTATCCACTTTTTAGCTTGCCTTAGCCTATGCACCATAGATAATAGTAATTGTTGAATAAAATTAATGAATGAAGTAGGTATATTAAAAAAATTGTAAAACAAAGGACGACTAAGAAGTTAATTTTGTCTACTTGTTGCACTTCGGGGGCTGTATCGAGTTATACAGATAGGTTTTCTTTTCTAAAAACCATTTTTTTGTGTTGTTCTTGCTGAAAAAAGTAAAAAGAACTCAAAATAATACAAAATTCCAACTTTTTTTGGATAAACCTATACTTTTCTCGCATATTAGATGGGTTGGATGGAAAAGTAATAATACCAATAATGTATTATACAAAAACAAAAAAAATATTTACCATTCAGGTGATCACACATATGTATATCTGTCATGGAAAAAAGAGAATGAACCAACTATTTCTTGTATAATGAAGGAAAAATGTTTCAGTTCCAATCTCCACAACACATATGATCAATGTTTGCAAACAAGATAGAAGCAAACTTGTACATGTTGATTGTATGTTTGATTTTGTACGGTATACATCGATCTTCCCACAAAATATACATTATTATTTGTCTTTACAGATCTTTCGCTTCAAATTTTTTATTAGTTGTTATAGTTTTTTAATCGTTTGCTATTTTAAATTTAAATTCTTAACTGTACCTTACTTTCCTCTTTCTATTAAATGTAAAGCATTGTATTACAAGTAAATATTTCTTTGTATAATAAATTTGGAAATTCTTTGTTTATATTATTTGTTTCTAAATAAAATTGAATATATTTACACATGTAGTTGAAAAAAGAGCCTACATGGCAAATAAAATTTGAAAGCAACCTACAGGAACTCTGAAACTGATACAAATATGATTAGATTGAGGCAAAGTTGTGACATGAAAACATTTTATTATGTTAATATAAATGGTACAAATTTTGAAAGGTAGAAGGTTTTTAAAGTATGTAATTTTTCTTCCATTCTTAATTTCTAGCAATTTCCGCAATGCTGTATCCATATTATTAAATAGCACATGTCCTTTCATGCAATATGTAATGCACCTTGTATCAGGTTATAATAGTTATATTTTTCAATTATCATTATTATATATTCATCAAAATGAATTATGCAATTCTTGTCTTTTGAGAGCGGTTATAATTTTTCTTCATTCAGATACTTCAAAGGTCACTTCACTTCAATTAAGCATTTTTCGCTTTTCGCTAACAAACCCATATTATCATTAAAACAGGGTTGCAAGAGAATGTTGAAAGATTGTTTGATGATACTAGAACAAACCATCAGTATTATTTATCTCACATTTTCACATTAATCAAATAATCCAGTAAACATAGCCTCAAACATAGCTTTTAAAATTAAAAAATACGTATTGCAGGATAATTTACATTATAATAACTATAATTTTTGATATCGGGTCGATACGATTACGTACTTTTTAACAATTTGTTCCTTTCAAAAACATTTATGGAACTCTTAAATAATCAAAAATCTACACTTAAATGGAAATTATGTCAACAAATTTTGTTTGGATCCCTGTATATAATATTCTCTTATCTATGCACAGGTGTTGGATGCAACATAAAAAACAGAGATAAGGTTTCTGTGCTCACAAGAAGTTGAATTATTTGAAATCAAAACATTCGAACAGAGATGCATTTCTTTGAACCGTCAAGAGTGGAAAGACAGTGAGAGAAAATATGTTGAATAAGTAAAAACCGATTCAGTACTACTATCGACATCTATCGTAAATATTTTGAACTAAATAATTACTAAATTAGTAACTAGTATTGTGTAGGTTTTTAGGTTTATATACCTGTGAGGAGGCCCCTCTCATTGAATAAATCAATGGCCCCTCTTAACAAGCGAGCAAAGTAAATAACTTTCTTCACCAGTGACCAACATACACAAGCGTATAATTGGTTGCATATTCTGGGCAGAATGTTTTCATGGGATTACTGATTATAATAAAATCAAATTATTTAGAAAGTAAAATCGTATTTTGATACTATTTATTAATTTATCTTAAAGATATAATGAGGTGATATTTTAACTTCTAAGGATATGTTGATTTGATAATGACCTTTCTAACAAAGTAGGTACTTCCTCATATAAATACCATCAAGACTTACAATAAATGAAAATATAATTATGTATTAATCCATGTACATCAGGAGTTATAAATTTTAGTGGAGTTACAAATTGTACCATTCTGCATGCTGAAATATTTTTTTTATTTATTTTTAGTTAATTAAATTGTATTAAAAATAGCTGTTACAGAATCTTCCAATCAGAAAATAACTAACAAAGAACAAATTAATATTTTGATTATTTAGAAACTGTATTCCAACCCAATGAAATAAAGGAATATCGTGCTCAAATTTAACTATACTATGCATTATTACTTAACTCAAATCTGGAAAGCCCCCTAATGAAATTGCCATCTTATAGGACACCCCATTACCAGTTTAAAATAAATTTAAAACAACAATTATGTTGTCCTTCCTTCCTGTAAGTAAATCTAACCAAAAAAGAAATAAATAAAATATTTCTAATATTAACTGACCTTTATTAGATACATCTACATTCTTCATAATCCCACATTTTTAGTTTTTATCAAAAACTTAACACACTCATAGAATTTGTTTTCATTGAATACTTTACGTTTTGCATTTAACAGCTGAATGAAGAGTATACGTAATTAAAAAATTATATATATCACATTTCTAAGTTTATATAAAAGCGCTGACTGGTTATTGTAGCAGAAGACGTGTTAGGTAAGAAAAAAATGCAAAAACGTGTTTAATCTACATAAGCTACTAACCTACACCGACTAGACTAGATTATCTTTCAAATATTGACTGGCTTTAAATAATGTACAAGGTGTTTTTAATGTAATAGCTTCCCATTTACCTACCTTTTTTTGACAAGGTAAATTTCCACTGAATTAAGTTACAAAACTACCAAAAATTCCTTTGTCGTTTTTATAAATTTCTTTATTACAACAAAATCAACAATTTTTTATATCCTGAAAAATCAACAAAGCATTTAATTCTGGAATACCCCGTATACTAGGTGAGTAGATCAGTCAAAATATACGAAATCATGAAAATTGTATAAATTAATAATATATACCTGTTGTCAAATATTTTTTTAAAAGCTATTTTTGAAAATTCAATTCTAGTAACTTTTAGACACATTTCTGTTTTTTAATGCAGTTCTTAAGTACCGGATAGTATTTATAAATTATGTATGAAATAATGGTTTAAATTTCACATAAATCCATGGTTGATATCATTAATTTTAATACATTTAAATTTAGTAGCTGTCTAGCTTACTTCGTACGAGGTTAACCTACTAGCGCACCAATTATAAAAAGAAGAAGTTCGTCGAATTCTAATAACCTAAGTTATTTAGTAGTTGATTTAATTGAGGAAATTTTATTTAAATAAAATGCCTTTTATGATAGGTAGAGCTCCTATTAGGAGAACAATTAAATATTTAGAAGCAGGAAAGTTGGTTTTGAAGGACAAGATAAAAATAGTTACTGTAAATTACAATACACACGGCAAAGAACATATAGGAACCAAGTAAGTTTGTTACATTAGTATAATTATTATTATTTTTTAAAGATTATTAAATTATAATTAGTAGATGTTGAAAACGCATTTTTTAAATTTTTAGAATATTTGTATAGAATTTTATTGTAGGGAGTTTGTTTTTTGGTATTTGCCACAAATTCAATATAAGAATCGGGACGTACAGATCACTACATTGAGGAATATGACTCCAACACCTTTTATTAGATGCTTTTATGGTAAGTAAGTATGTGTATATCTTAGAACTATTATTAAATAATAATTATTTGCAGATACTGGAGAAGAGATGCTGGTAGACACGTTTAATCGTACCAAAGAGGACATTTATGAACATCTTATTAACATCATAGGAAAACCAAAGTAAGTATGGTAAGACAGTATGTTTGTAGAATTTATTTAAACCTTATTTTGATGTTTTTAAGGGAAATTTTGGAAGCTGAAAGTATGGTTAAAGAAAAGAAAGACAATCCTGCTAACTTTGGCAAAGACTATGATAAGCATTGCATTTGTGAAATACCTGGACAGGTACCGTGCCCTGGAACGTGTCCTTTACCTAAACACTGGAGAGGAAAATACAAATATAATAAAATTGTAGAGTAATGTTGTTAAAAATAATAGTAGATTTAAAATTATATTTTATATTAAAGGGATATCGCTCGTAACTTGTGTTTGAAAATAAACTAGTGGCATAATGAACATTTATTGGTAATTTAATATTACAGATTGAAGTTACATACCATGAAAAAGTAAAGTAAGTATCGTAAGATTACACGGGTAAGGACTTCGTGAAATAAAGTGACTTCTTCTTCTGCTGCTATCCATTAATGAATGTGTGCGATCACATCTGATCATTTATCTCTGTCTCTGATTGTTTGAATTAATTCTACTGTGGTTCTTATCCCTGTCCAATGTTTGATATTTCGTAACCACGACATCCTCTTTCTGCCCAAACCCATTCTTTCCTTCTATTCATGGTTGGAGCAAATTGTCTCTCGTTATGTTTATATGTACCAGGTACTCTGTTTTATTGCATTTTATTGTGGCCAGTTGCTTACGTTCTCCTATCCTCAGAATTTCCTCTGCAGCTTAGGTGAACAAAACATGGCAGGTTTAACAAAAAAAGTAATAAATACTTTGATTCTTAGAAGCAATCAAGAGGAGATACGTGGTTTCCATAGACATGAGACCCGTTACATTGCATACAATAATAAATTTTGACATTCGTTATGGATTAAAAATTTATTTTCAGTGTAGTTATAACGTGTGTCTACGACAATTTGATAATGTTTACAGCTTACATGTGCTTCTTCAAGTATAATGATGTACATTATTCACCGTACATTATTCACCAGTGAATAATAGGTGTGGATAATAAAAAACATGACACAGATAAATACGACCCATATTGAAGGTGGTTTAAATACAAATGTCACAAATATAATAAAGAAAAAATATCACCATGACCAGGATCAAACCCTATGCCTACAATTCTTGATATAGTTTGTTTAAATCTTCATATATTTGAACTAATGTTCAATTTAAACTTGTTGACGCGTTTCACTAAAACAGTAGCTTTATCAAAACGAATGAAGGTAAAATATAAAAATGTCTTAATATATACAGTGCTAAATCTATTTACTAAGGTTAACAATGGTATTAAAAGATATAACCTGGAAATTCATTCATTACAAACATTCCTAAGTTATCTTCTAGGTAAAGAGGTTCAATAAAGGAGACTGATTGATATCTATTTGGTCGTTAAGGAGATTACCTGAATATTTATATTTGTTAATCTCTAGGGCTTCTAATAAATTTAAACTAAAGGATTTACCGACTACATATAGAATTTCAAAATTTGGATCAAAATTGTGTTGGCTTTCTAATAAATGATTTGAATAGTTAGAATCTAATTTTTTGTTGTCATAGCTACGTTTGTGTTCCGAAATTCTAGTTTTAAAATTTCTAAAAGTTCTACCGATATAAATTTTATCACAATTATCATTACCACATTTTAATTTATAAACTCCTGATTTGTATAATTTTGAAGATTTAGATTTATTATTTTTAATGAATTTGGATAAATTGTGATCAGTTTTAAAGGAAATATTCATGTCTAAAGTTTCTAAAAATGATTTAATTTTTAAGGATGGTGTTCCAAAGTATGTTAAGCTTTTGAATTGTCTATTATTTTTATCTGAAGGAAATACTTGTTCTAAAGTCTGTTTTTTTATCTTTTTATTTATGATATTGTCAATTAAATTTGGATCGTAATTATTATTAACTGCTATTTGTTTTATGATATTTAATTCTTTGGTATAATTATTAATATTTAATGAGACTGTTAAGAGTCTGTGTATCATACTATTGAAAGCTGCTAGTTTATGACTGAATGGGTGGACCGAACTATTATGAATTGTAATATCTGTATGTAATGGTTTATGAAATATAGAAAAATTATGTTTATTATTTATATTTGAAATTGTAAGGTCTAGAAAGTTTATAGACTTATTTTGTTCAAGTTCTACGGTAAATTTGATATTATTATGAATCGAGTTTATGTAAGTAATGAAGCTCTCTAATTGTCTATTTGTACCGATGAAGCTAGCTAAAATGTCGTCCATATATCGGTGCCAGTACATAAATTTTTTACTAAGGGGGTGTTCATGAATTATTTTTTCTATATTATCCATGAATATTTCTGCTAGTAGGGGGCTGAGAGGGTTGCCCATAATCAAACCATCTTTACTGCTATAAACCTCTCCATTGAAATGAAAATAATTTTGATTCAAACACACTTTTAATAAAGTAATGATATCAGAGTGAATTATAGGATTAACATTATTGTATGTGAGCAAGTTAGTTATCAACAAGAGTTATAGTTTCTTTAGGAGGTATACTAGGGAATAGATTTGTTACATCGAACGATATGAATTTAGAATTATGGGGTAGTATTATATCTTGAATATTATCAATTAATTCCGTTGAGTTTTTAACTGAAAATCGAGGTATGAATGAACAATATTTAGAAATGACATCTATGAGAATCTTTGAAATTTTGAATGAAGGTGCTGTGAAATAAGAAACAACTGGCCTGATAGGGTACCCCTCTTTATGGAGTTTAATTAATGAATAAAATTCAGGGTGTTGCGGATTGGGTAAAAATAATTTATATTTTTCTTTATCGTTAATTATTGATTTAACGTTATCTACTGCTAATTTTATTTCTCTCTGAAATTTATTAGTTGGGTCCTTTTTAAGGGTCTCAAAATTGCTTGCCTGAATAAAATTGTTGGTTTTTAATAAATAATCTTCTTTAGGTAATGCTATTACCGTATTTCCTTTATCTGCTTTTGTGAAAATAAGACTATTTGACTTTGATTTTTGTTGAATTGATTTGGCGGCTGATAATTCAAAATTTGGTTTGTTAAACTCGACGAATTCTTTTTTAATAATTTCTGAAGCTTTGTGTTTTAGATTAGAATTATTTGGAATATTATACAAGTTAATTTCTGTTTCTATACCTAGTTTGTTGAAGTTATCCAATGAACATGTGGGTTGAATATTATGTTTAAAACCTTTTTGTAATAATTGAATTTCTTTATCTGAAAAAATTGTATTTGAAAGATTGACGAATCTATTAAAAAATTTATGTTCTGAGAATTTGGTTTGTGGGTTTCTTGATACTGGTTTGTTGGTTAATAATGACTTTAATTTACGTTTTTGTCCTTGGTACTTTTTGTGAATAATTAATCTTATCTCTTATGTCCCTATCTAAAATGTCAAACTCTATGGGATGTAATATATGTGATAGTTGTGAATGAATTACCTTAACATAAATACTAAAAATATATCTCTTACTATACTGAATGTTCTTTTCTTCTTTTAACCATTTTTCTTTGCCATAGATACTGGCTTTGTTGGCTGGACTGCTCTTGTTGTCTGTTTTTAATTTCATGTATCTAGGGAATACGTGATTTCTGGAACACTGCCCGAAGAACCACAAATTTTGCGTACACACTGCACTTTTTAAAAGTAATTTAAAATACCATATAGCCAAATAGCTGATATCAGCTTTCTTCAAAAATCGAATAGATGAGGCTTTTACTTGATGAAGATCCATACTGGACGATGAAATAAAACAATATAGTTTGTTTAAATCTTCATATATTTGAGCTAATGTTCAATTTAAACTTGTTGACGCGTTTCACTAACACAGTAGCTTTGTCAGTATGGATCTTCATCAAGTAAAAGCGTCATTTATTCAATTTCCTACAATTCTTCATCTCTCGCAGTCTGACCTCAAAACCACTCTGCTACCAAGACATAATGATTTATAAACTAAGCTGTCCTATATAAGAGTAGACCATTTATAATGCAGTTTTTTATCTAGTGTGTATGATGTATGTCAAAAACAAAAATGTGACGTTTTAATTAATTTATTGCCGATTGAAAGAATTTCAATTATAAATAATACTGTTGTTGAATGGATATTACTAGAAAATTTAATATGGAAAGCGAATCAGACAGTGAAATTAATGTTATCCCGCCGAAGATAGAGAAGCTGCTCAGATAGTTTCTTTAAATTTATTGCCGGAAAAATCTAGAAAATTATACTGTAAACTAGTATATTAAAGTATAAGTGTATAAAGAGGTCTTTCCAACACGCGCGAAATAGAGCAAGTGTTTGAAAGACCCGTTATCCACGAATACTTTACGCTATTTTTTTTTATTGGTGCACTTTGAAATCATAAAATATTATTATTATATTATTACTACAAAAAAATGGAAGTCCGTCCTCGATACCCAGCCAAGTTTCATTTCATAAAAGTCCGCCCTGGATGCCCAGCCAAGTTTCGTGAAAGTCCATCCTAAATATTATTTATTTTTATTTGACGTTACGAGGTACTGCTGTCAGATCAATAATCAAAATAGTTATTTATGTAATAAGGATCATAAAGACGATCATTATGGTACAAGTCGGGAATGTTATCGGGCGAGGCGTAGCCGAGTCCGATAACACGGCGTGTGCCATAATGATTGTTTATGATTCGTATTACATACAAAATTTTATCTGATGGCATTTATATCAATACATTTTCGAAAAATTAAAAACTGCATTTTCGACATGTCACAATGACAACTATTTTTAAAGGAGTAAGTATTGTGTAGTTTCAAATATTAGTAGGTGAGTGAGCTGTGCTTTGCCATTTCCTTGACAACGTCATCAGGTTGTAACGGCAATATTTAAAGCATTTTTTCTTGACGAAACAGTTTCGAAGACCGTTTTGAAACAGTTTTGGCGTGACGTATTCATCAGTGGCGATCGCAAAAATGAAACGTTTTAAAACGTCACGTGATCAGTATCTATCTGTTATCTGCCCTGCCAGCTTCTGTTTGTTTACATTTGTTTTTGAACATAGCAGATATTTTTTTGTCGTTTTGATTTCAGTATTAGTTATTAGCCGGAATTCGTTGGTTATTGGTTAATTAGTTTACGTTAAGATGGAATATGTACTGTTGTTTAATGAACAAAACACCACTCTCTAAATAATCAGAGATGGATTTATCCACTGTTATTACATATCCGTCCCAAAGTGATTTTCACCATTTCTTCCATTACAAAACACAATCAATTAAAAAACCGGGGCTATAAAAGTGATAAAGTGAATAAAAAAACTGAAATTCCCTTTTTTCGTATAAAAACAAACGAAAATGACAGTATTGACACTGCTGACAGCTTAAAACGGTCTTTGAGAACGTTTTGAAACGCTGACAAATAGTTTGATTCCTGACGTCATTAACGGACCAAGAAAATGGACCGTTTTAATACAGTTTTAAACTGTTTCAAAACAGTTTTTCACGAAAAAATGCATTTATTTATCGCTGTCAAACTCAATAATTATTGTCAGGTAGAATTCAATATAATTTAAAAAATTAGTGATTCTGAAGCTGATAGTTTACCTTCTGATTTGGAAGAAATGTCGAGAAATATCGTGGACTCCCTTTTGCCGGAAAAATCACAGTATATGAAATGGTGTTTAATCGGTACGAAGAATGGTGTTCTGCTAAAAAAATCAAGAATATCACTCATGAAAAAGTATTGTTGGCTTACTTTGAATGCTTATCTAAGGAAAGAAAACCATCTTCTCTTTGGTCGTATTATTCGATGATAAGAAGTATTTTATCAACAGGAAAAAACGTCAATTTTTGGTGCCAACAACCAAAGAGGATTACAAGTTTGCCAACAATCATCAACTACTGATGTAAAAACTGTAGAATCCATTGGAATTAATATTACAAATTGTAGTAATTGTTCTTTTACCATTTATAATAAATAGTTTTGTACATAGTTATGCATTTTGAATAAACTTTTTTGATCAAACCATTACATGTTTTCCTTATAGAATTTCATTATGGTACTTAGTCCCATAATGAGCTTCCTTATGTCATCAAAATTGAGTGACATAACGTTGTCATTATGACATGCCATTAGATAATGTTTATTTATATTTAAAAGAATACAATGTATATATGAATATATAAATAAATTTTGCAGAAAAAACCAAATAAGACATTGGTTCACAATGAAAATGTACAATTTAAAAACTAATAAAAAAAGTTGTCATTGATACTTACGTTTTTCGAGTTGTTGTTGTTACCATAAGGGGTTTGAAAGTTCGATTTAAACACGCTGAGGCGTGCTTTAAATAGGTAATATGAGGCATCAATAAAAAAAATTAATTAAAGGCTTATTACATTTATAATTTGTTCAATAACATAATAAGTAGTTATTAGTAATGATTATTAGTTTTTTTGTTATTAAATATAGTGTTTTAGTTTGATAATAGTATGTTACGTAACGTGTGTTGTAAGAAGCATTTTACGCACGAACGGAAAAGTTACAGCGGCTTCGTGCGTAATTCCGTGAGTGCGTAAAATGCGTTACAACACGAGTTACGTACTATACTTTACCTACGACCCACTTGTACTGGGTTTATAATCTTATTAAAATGTATTTAAAGTACAAGTAAAAACGTACATCCTCGATGCCCAGTCAAGTTTTATAAAAGTCGCTCCTCGATGCCCATCCAAGCATCTTAGAAGTTCACCCTCGATGCCCAGCCAAGTTTCGTAAAAGTCCGTCCTAAGTAGTATTTATTTTTATCAAAAATGTATGTAGAATTATCGGAATTGCATAAAATAGCGTATACACCTCTCGACTAAAGTGACATTAATCCCTTAGGTGGTGTTACGGCCGTTTTAACACAGTTAGGATAAATCTGCCTTCGATTAGCGGACTGCGTCTTCGTAGTAGCCGGTTTTTGGGCAAAATAAGTACACTGTAATTTCGTCAACAATCCAGTAATATTTAATAAACTTTAACTGACAGAAGTATATATAGTTGAAACAATAAATGGGGACAAGCCTTTCAGTTAGATCTAAGTATAAAGAACAATCTTACTTTTTTCTCCTTTTAGTTTCCAAAACACTATAAATAGTATATTGTTTTATTAGGAGTAATAGTATATTATATACCGCGGGACTGAAGTAGTACATTTAATCCTGAAGGTAAAGTTTATGGCCCGACCGCAGGGAGGGCCATAATTTACCTGAAGGATTAAATGTACTTCAGTCGCAAGGTATATACGATACTTTTCGTACTTCCGGTATGATTTTATTAATTATTTCAATAATTTCAACCAGTTTTTTCTCTCTTCAACTCATTTAATAAACTGTCTTTAAAATAAGTTACCATAGTAACATTGCGTTGTGACAGTTATAATTTAGAAACATTGTCATTACTAGTGTCATTGTAAATTTGAATATTAACGTTAATTACCATTCTAATTAATTATATTTTTCAATAAAATATCCCTTAAATTCGTTTGTTTGTGATTTAATCGTTCCGGGAGTTTCGTCAATATTTAATCCCGGAGGGATTAAATGTGACACTTTAGTACCTGTCACAAGGGAGTGAAGTTGTCACTTTAGGCCCGGAAGTACGAAAAAGTATAACTTTTTGTGGCGAGTCTGAATGTTTGATGGCCGAACGTTAGTGAGGCCGACAATTTCAGACGAGCCACAAAAAGTGCTTTTGCTCCGAATGAAACATGCTATTTTTCCGCAAACGGCATCCAGACTATAGAACTAATTAATATTTAAATAAAAATTCAAAACGATTGCAACGAAGTTGATAAATTCAGAGAATAATAATTATAAAACTGCGCACTACATTTCCGTGGTTACCGGTTTTGTGATTGCCAAGTTAAAAACAAATTTGACAGTTCAATGATATTTTATAATGTCAGAAATATTGTAAGGCTATGGTCCGAAAGTAACTAACGATAACCACGGTTAACAGCTTCGGTTGACAGCATGAAACTGAAAAATCTAGTGGTATTCGGGACATAAAACCAGTAAAAGTACGAAACGAAAATATAACCTTAAATATATTCTCAAAACTGCTGCGGATTTTGTTGTTTGTTACTCCAAAAAACAGATTTTGGAAATTTTCAGCTGTTTTTAAGCATGAACAATCGGGCTGGGCTGCTTTTCTGTTTCACCATTTTCTTTTGTTTTGTTCTGATGAAGAGTCTTTTGATGATGACTACAGGGTTGCAAAGGTTAAACAAGGTAAGCAGCTAGCTATCTAGCATAATTTATTATTTCAATAATTACTTTTTCTTCAGTTTTAAGGCCAAGAATTCAAAATTTTGTCACCAGCGTAGTGGAATTGTATACTAATTGAAAATTTTGAGAGAATTTTCGAATGTCTAGACTAACTTTTGACCATATTCTGTCTATAGTTAGGCACAAATTGGTTCCTGATAATAACATGGAAAGAAATCCTGTTTTTGCAAAAAAATTGCATGACAGATTACTGTCGAAACCAGAAGTAACCGTGCTCCTAAGGATGGTTACTAGTTTGACAGTTCATTAACCATATTTCAGGAAACCGTGTTCCAAAACTAACCAAATTTTCAGCAACCACTAATTTTTGGTTACTTTCAGGACGATAAACCGCAAATCAGTTACTTTCGGACCATAGCCTAAGTGATTTAAAGCAACAATTGGACTGCGCATTTTTGGTAAGTACTTGAGCATCAAAATTTCGTTTGTTGTAGTAAAGTGTACTGAAATTTTCTTTTAGATTATATTATGTCGGATTCAGAACCCAACTGTATACCATGATAAAATCATTACTGAATATTAAACATGGATTAGATATTAGCAAATATATGAAACTACGTGCTGATCTGAAGAAGCAGAATGAAGGGTATACTCCCAAAAAGTCAAAGGTATTCACAAAAGACCAGTTTGAAGATTTTTTAAATAATGCACCTAATGAGCAATATCTAGGAATTAAGGTTAGTGATAATATTCTAACCTGCATAAATACAATCAAGTTTTTAAATATATACTACTTTTAGGTTGTTCTAATAATGGGCGTATCTGGAGCATGTAGATGCGATGAAATGGTGAACATGACAATAGACGATATAAAAGATTTAGAATCTGTTATTCATATAAAGATTCCTGATAGTAAATCTAAAAAGCCACGATCGTTCACAATTATTGGAGAAAAATATATAAATCTTTACAGAAAATATACTTCTTTACGTCCACAAGCTATGGAAAGCCGACGCTTTTTTTTTGAAATTTCAAAAGGGAAAATGTTATCGCAAGGTCATGGGAATTCATATAATTAGTAACGTACCCAAAACAGTAGCAACTTATTTAAAACTACCGAATTCAAAAGATTACACCGGCCATGCGTTAAGAAGAACTTCAGCTACTTTGCTTGTGGATGGAGGAGCTGATATTACTTGTTTGAAACGGCATGGAGGTTGGAGGTCGAGCACTGTCGCTGAAGGATACATTGAAGACTCTTTGTCTAATAAAAAACAAACTGCAGAAAAAATCTTGATGTCGAATTCTTCTTCACTGTACCTGAATGCAGCTTCTCATGAGCGAAATTATGTCGACGTAGATGTAATTGAAGCAACAACAAGTAAGGAGTCACGGGAGATTTTGTCGATGAACTCTTTCAACTCTGCACAAAATTCGCTTGAATTGGAAGTGAATAAATCAGGTAGTGCATTAAATATGTGCGGTGCAACCTTAAACAACTGTAATTTTACTATTAATAATTATTATCGTTAATAAAGTTTAAAAGTTCAACTAATAATTATTTTCCCTGTTAAAAATTCTACTTTTTTGTACGGCCATCAGCGTACAAAAAAGTACTTTTTTATCCGCTCACGGCCGTACAAAAAAGTGGCGTCTGTGAAATCATACTTCAACATCATGAATTCACGTTAATAATGTCTACTTTTTTTGACGTTTGCGGAAAAAATAACTTATCTTTAACTTTTAACTTTATACAAGAAATGCACTTATGCAGGAAGGATGGAATGTATCAATTTCTGTAAATACTTAGGTCTTAACTGGGAGACCGTTCAGGTTGGAAAAATTGTTTTGACAGTGACACTGACATTTATTTATTTACATATCTAAAACAAGTTGCGTAGAAACAAGCCCAGCCGATTTAATTTTAAGTAAAATAATTGTTTGGATGCGTTCTGAATACTGTACATGAAAGTAACAAATTATTGAACATGTGTGGTTTCAACAGGTGGATTACTTCCCTCAGGAATCAAACATCACCCGCGAGATTATGGGCCATTTTAGTCGCTTGGTGTATAATATACTATATATAATATGATATACATTCAGACAGCTAAAAGATGCGGATTGAATGAAACTGAACCAATTATCATATAATTCCAAATAACTCTTAGTATTAAATGCAATCTCATATCTAATAAATGTTATCTACCATTTATATATATAGAATAAAATTCAACGTCAAATACCTAAGTAATACATTTTGAATAAAATGGCTACGTCTATTGACAGTTGCTAAGTGGTTGTTAGGGAAGCCGTGCGATTGACTTTACAGCCGTGAGTTTTGTTTTACCGTGCGTAATAGACGTCTTACATTGATTGCCGACTGTGTGTTTTTGACTACTTACAGGGGTGGTCGTAGTTAACCCTGGAACTGCACTGTTGGGTCTCAGAAACCCAGAGGTTCCTTCATTGTAATGTGACATGCGCATGAGTGGTTTGTTTGCGTCGCCAGTCGTAAATTCAGTCTACAGTTAGACGACTTAGAATACGGGTGTTTTGCTGCATTTGAGTGAAACAGCGAGGTACGATATTTTCAAAAATACGAGCATGGGTACCACAAACCCAAGTGTGATGTTTATGCTAATTATTTTGTTTTAACTTACGTTTATTTATTTTATTATAATGGCTTCAACTAGCAGAGAAAATCGTCGTCGATTAACCGAGGTGGAATTGCAGAGAGAGGCAGAAAATTTATGGGAGAATGAGGGCGGAAACGAGATCGTTGACGATATGTTTGGAGGAGAAGATTCTGATGAAGATTATGTTGAAGAGCAACACTCAGATAGCAACAGTGACCAAAGCGAAAATTGAAGACGAATTATTGGATGAACCAGTTAAAAATGTCCATAGTTTACAGGGGAAAAATGGTCATCGATGGAGCACACAAGCCCCAGCAAAACAGGGTCGTACAAAACAAGAAAACATTGTAATGCATTTACCTGGCCATAAACGAGAAGTCAGGACAGTTCAGTCTCCTGAACAAGCTTGGAATTTGTTGTGCAACGAACAAACGATAGATATTATTATTTTATACACAAATGAAGAAATTACTCGTAAATGCAATGATATTAGACAACAGAGTTATACAAGGCCAGTAAATAAAGCAGATGTCAAGGCTTTTATTGGGCTGGTATTTTTAGCAGGTGCATTACGCGTATCAAACTGTAACTTAGATGAACTTTGGTCAGTAAAATTTGGAAATGGAATATTTCGGGCGAAAATGTCACAGCAGCGATTTCAGTTTATTGCATTATGTCTAAGGTTTGATAGTGAAGATACTAGAGCCGAAAGAAGGTTGGTTGATAAATTTGCACCTATACGGGAATTATTTGACATTTTTGTGAATAATTGTAAATCATACTATACAGAATATGAATGCTGTACTATAGATGAACAGCTCGTATGATACAGAGGGAAATGCCCGTTTCCGATTTACATGGCTAGTAAGCCTGATAAGTATGGAATAAAAATAATAATGTTGAATGATTCAAAAACTTATTATATTCTCAATGCAATTCCATACGCAGGAAGAGTAACTACAGAAAACAATAAATCAGTACCGGCTAATTATGTCCGAAAACTTTCAGAACGAATACATGGAACTAATCGAAACCTCACAGTTGACAATTGGTTTACGTCAATTCCCCTAGCTGAACGAATGTTAGAACAGTATCAATTAACTCTCCTAGGAACTTTGAGAAAGAATGAGAGAAATACCTTCTTCCTTTCTACAAAAAAAAAGAAGTAGGTACATCTCTATTTGCTTTTGATAGAAATAAAACTCTTGTTTCATACACTCCTGAACCAAACAAAATTGTACTTTTGCTGTCAACATTGCATTCTGATGACTCCCTAAATGCCATTACTGGGAAGCCCAATATTATACATTCTTATAATGAAACAAAGGAAGAGACAGATACATTCGATCAGCTCTGCCATTTGTACACTACTTCACGAAAGACTAGACGTTGGCCGCTACGAGTTTTTTTCAATATACTTGATGCAAGTGGAATAAATGCAAAGGTTTTGTTTTCTCTCGCAAATTCACACTGAAAAGAAGATAGACAAAATAATCGAAAATATTTTTTGAAGCAGTTTGGAATGAGTCTAATTGTTTACGAGAACGTTTGACAGTTACTACGTTACAAAAACCATTGCGGCAGAAAATTTCTGAAATTTTCGGAATTGATGTTCATTTAGCAAAAAAAGTTAGATGCTCCTTCTGTCCAAAAGGGAAAGATAGAAAAACTGATTTTGCGTGTTCTGCGTGTCACATGCCATACTGCATGGAGCATAGAGCCCAACTATGGTGTGAATGCGAACATCAAGATCCAAGAAACTGAAGACCTGGCTAAGAATAACTAAGACTGATAATGTCAAAAGAGTTTATTTTTTGTTACAAGTATAGATATAGAGTTTGTATTCGTAGATAATAATTTGAATTTCATGTTATTTTTTTTTTCAAAAAAATGTTTTATGTTTGGATGTTATTTTGTTTTTTTTCACTTTCAACAAATATATCTCTTTGTGAAATAAAACACCATGATTATACTTTTTTTCTACGCAAACTACGAAATTTAGTTATTCTCCCGAAACCATAAAATATTTAAATTTTTTGTTTTTTTGCTAAAAAATAGCTTTGGGTTTCTGAGACCCGAGTGTGAAGTTCTTGTCTCAAAAAATAAGTGTGATGTATCAGGGTTAATAGTATATTACGTAACAAGAGTTGTAAGTAACTCATTACGCACGAAATGAAAAAGCATGAGTGCGTAATGGGCTTACAACTCGTGTAACGTACTATACTTTTTCTACGCCTATTCATTTTCTTCCATTAAATAAAAAACATCGCATTCATTTAAACTTTATTATAATAGTTGTTGATAACAATTGAACAATTTATAATTGTATTATATTTTGTTCAAGAAATTGACAATATAAATGACATGACATTTATTTTCATAGCATGCTACTAAAGAAAACGTGTCCTATTTTTAAAGAAATTGCATAATGTGCTGCCTACATTTAAGGGCATCACTCTTTCAATCCTAAATATATCTCGCCAATGCTAAAAGTTTTTATGTTTTTCAATTGACTAAATTTGTGTAAATAGACCAAATAAAGTCTTACGTAAATAAAAATTTGATTGTAATTTAATTAAGCCAAGAAGTTTAAGTTTTCTTCTCGAAACGCACGTGTATGTTATGAGATCTCATTACGTGCATGTTATTGTTAAATGTCATTTACAAGGAATGTTGACAGTGCGATTTTTGACGTGTACAGACATGGGCGTAGAAAAAAAGTTTTATACCTAACAGTTAATTCATAGTCATGCAATTTGAGATTCTAGTGATTTATTTTTATTTTCAACTGACAAAAATGACAAATCGAACTCAACATTTTCATTATATACATAGTGAGCAAAGTGAACATATTGTATTTCCTCCCACCGCATTTGTCATTTTCTTGACGTCAACATTTTCTTCCAACACCATCATCAAATCTTCTTGACGGTTGTACTTTTCTTCCACTTCTAGTGACAATCTGTCTAGACTCATATTCTGGTTCTTCTTTTATTCTATGCCCTCATAGTTTACTACGTTCCGGTTTTTCTTTCAGTTTAGGTTCGCTAAGTTTAACCTTCTCTCGTAAACCTGCAGTATCTTCTGCATATGTCACTTCTAATGGGTACAAATTTTGTACCGGTCTAACAATGGTTCCAGTTGCATTTTGCAGCTTTACAACACGTATCACACACTTGTGAATCACAGATTTCTACCTTGTACTATCCAAAACTTTTCTCTCAATACACATATAGTAGACCTTGAGTACCAATATGATGTAGTTTCCTATGGTGATGTTCAATCATTCTTTTGACCACATGGTGATTAGATGGAAGAATCATTGGAAATCTGAAATATTCTGTATCTTCTCGCTCAGTAATTCTAGTTTTCAGTCTTAGTATGTCTTCATCATCTGTAAATGTTTGAAGTGATTGTAGAATGGGATCTTTTTTATTTAAAAAAGATTCTTGTTGCATCATTCTGATAATGAGTTTCTCAGCTTTTTCAATTTCATCTAATGTCAAAGTAGTTTGCCTTATTTTGGTGTTGACTTCATCCACATTTAAAACATCATCTATTTTTATTTTTCCATTTTATATTTTCTATGAGGTTTGTAGCAAAACTCAGGGTCCATGCAACTAAATTTAAAATCATCTGGTACTTTGAAAATCGAAAATAATAGCAATTTGAATTTTTCTTATTGTTGACCAAAGTTGAGGTGCTATTTTTCTCTTCCTCAAAAACAATCTGTCCATTAACTTCAATTTTTTCTTTTGGCCAATCATCTGAACTTTTTTTAGCCATGTCGCACCTTTCCACCATTCTAACTCCAATAATTTCTTAGGTGAACAACTTCTGGATGGGAAACCGGATAAATTCGACTCCCCAGGGTGAAAATACCAATTCTCAATTTTTGCTAAAGTTCTCTCTTGAACCCTGTTCGAAACAAATGTTTGCCATTGATACTCTTGTCGTATCTAAAACAAAACGGTGCTGGAATCAGATCAACAAAATACTGGAGCATTTGGTATTTCAAGATTTTCTTGTAAATCCAGATTTGCTAGGGAATAAAAATATTTGTCCAACAGACTGGGGGTGGATTAAGAAATAAAATTCTTTAATTC
The DNA here is from genome assembly GCA_963921935.1 of Galeruca laticollis. Taxonomy (NCBI): domain Eukaryota; kingdom Metazoa; phylum Arthropoda; class Insecta; order Coleoptera; family Chrysomelidae; genus Galeruca; species Galeruca laticollis. Next base: position 4,771,079 of record OY998179.1, read on the forward strand.
CAATCAAAATGATAACTCAAACCCGCACCACAGGAACTTCTGAATATGATATTTTGCAATTGCAAATCAGGATGCGGTGCAGACTGCGGATGTCGAAAAATTGGGCTGTTTTGCAATGCTACTTGTGGAACATGCTCCTGTGACAATTGTCAGAACAGTCCACCAATCACAGATCAATAGGAAGAGCAAGCCGACAGTGGGGATGAATTGAACATGCTATAATTTAATATTTTGTACTATTAATAAAAATTTTGTATAATGAATATAGAATACTCTTATTTTTCTTTTTTAATCCTTTGAAAAATGTCCCTATCAATTTGAAATCTACGATTAATAGAGAGTAGTTTTAAAGAGTGGTATGGTGAATATTGAATAACTAAATTTTTCTGTCGTTAGGGGTGGTTTTAAAGGGTTAAAACAATGCGATAACTTATGCTGTAGAAAGTTATCGTATATGGATTATCAAATAGTTTCAATTTATCAAAAACAATTTTTTTTATAAATTTGATTAGGGGTGATTTTTAAAGGGTTGAATTATTGTAATTATATATTTGTTATGCTGTAAACATTTAAAATTATTTTGGTATAGATATGTAGATGACATATTAGCTTGTTTTATAGGTAGTGAACGACAATTAGATATATTTTTCAACCACAATAATAATTAACACCCAAAAAGTAAATTTACATTAGAAATTGAAGAAAATAGCTCAATCAATTTTCTTGATTTAAAAATTCAAAGAGTTAATAATGTACTTGATTATTCAATTTAACGAAAACCAACACAGACTGATGTGACAATTCCATTTAATTCCAATCACCCCATGTCCCATAAACTAGCGGCATATAATTCAATGATACATAGAGCTTTTTCAGTTCCTATGAACAAATGTAATTTTGATAGAGAGATGAATACAATTTGACAAATAGTAACATCCAACGGCTATCTATAAGATATGATAAATAAGCTAATTAATAAAAAAGAGGAAAAAGTGGCATTACAACTAATATTTCCTAAACAAACTGAAGAAATAAAAACTTATAAAACCATCACATATGCAGGAAATATTTCTAATAATATTCCAAAGATAATATCGTTAGCAACGAATACAACAATTTCTTTTAAAGCAGAAAGTAACGTGAGTACAAATTTTTTAAATGTTAAAACAAAAATACCAACATTAAAGAAATCAGGTATGTATAAACTCAAATGTCCAGAATGTAATGCTGTCTATTTGGATCAGACCCTTAGAAATTTTGAAATCAGATACAGTGAACACTTACGAGCATACAGATTAAAACAACCAGATAAATCCCATTACGCAAAACATCTACTTGACACCAACCATTCATTGACACCTAACACAGAACTAGAAGTACTACATATTTGTGATAAGAAACAAGAACCGGATTTCCTTGAAGAGTTGGAAATTAGAAGACACTTAAGAAACCCACAATGTGAAGTCGTCAATGAACAGATAAATCTAGGGAGTTCTCCACTAATAAACTGTCTTCTTAAGTAATTGACTGTCTCGACCCTTACTTCGTGTAATATGCTCATATTAGTGTTTTTAAATGAAACTCAAGGTCTCTAGTTAATTCCACAATATAATACAAGTTATTGAAAATTAGAATTTTCAATAACTTGTATTATATTGTGGAATTAACTAGAGACCTTGAGTTTCATTTAAAAACACTAGTCTTCTTAAGTGATAATTGTAAAGATCAGCAGATATAGTTTTCCTGGTTTTCTATATCATTGCACAGTTATACTGATCTTAATTGAAAAAATGATATCCAGGATATCACCATAGGGCTAATAATATCTAAGCTTCAATATTTGTAATATCACATCTTCTTCCTTTTTCTATAAACATATATTAAGCCAATCACAAGGTAGGTCACTTTTTGGTCTAGCCAAAAATAACTACTAATCATCAGGTAGGCATCAAATGAAATGTAACTTCTGTCAATAGTGCCATTCAACACTTCGATCTTGATTCCGATTTAGTTTATAATCGAAATCGAAAACCGATTGATGTTTGTTGAACGACCAAAAAAAAAATGTCATTTTTAGTGACATAACCTCATCATTATTTTAGTTCATTTCACGTGTATTTCACACTTTTCACAAGTTCATTTAGTTTAATCACGTTTAATTTTATGGAAGCTGTTCTGTTAAACTAAATATGTAATATACAATTGCAAAATATCACTTACATCACATAACCCATAGACAAACGGTAGTTTATTTAAATTTTTCGACCAATAACATGCGTCCGATCAATAGCATCATAATTTTAGACCGATTATAATCATAGTGATCGATTGATATCGAAAATGTATTGTTGAATATGTTGTTCTTCAAATGACAGGAAATGATTGTAATCGATTGGCGCGTTGAATAGGACTATTCTGACGATGATATTCAGTCGAAACAATTGTCAATTTTTTAGAATTTTCAACATTTTTCATTATATTGTGGAATTAGCTAGAAACGTTGAGTTTCATTTAAAATACTAATATGAGTAGATTCCACGAAGTAAGGGTCGAGACAGTTAATTTCATTAGAAACGGATTTGAACTACCAAGCCAATTCTGGGTCCGCAGTATGTTGGGACTTTAGTTTGTGTAATTATAGTAATAAAAAATGTGTAACAGTTTTGAGTTTAATACAGTTTAAACAGTTCTCAAATAAAAATATAAGAGTCGTAAGATTATTTTCAATTAATAATTAATAGAAATCCAGCTTTCCAGCTTTGCCTCCAATCTACTTGTTATAATTAGCTGGTTTTCTATCAGCCACGGGAGCAAGCTGGTTTCCGCTCGAAGTACGGTACAAACGACCACCTACAGTGCTTGAAAACCTTGATAGAAAAAACCATTGAATATAACCGCCCTCTAGCATTGAAATTGATTTTAAAAAGACTTTTGATACAGTAGAATTAGCAGCCATATTAAGAGCACTGCAAGATTGTAGAGTCGACCACCGATATTGCGACATAATTAAAAATATATATATGAAAATGCAACAACAAGTGTAAATCTACACTCTACAACCAACAAGATAAAGATGGGAAGGGGAGTTAGGCAAGGCGACACTATATCACCAAAGCTGTTTATTACTGTGCTCGAATATGTATTTAAAAGATTGGCATGGCAACAAAAAGGAATACTCATCGATGGAGAGAGACTCAATCACCTACGCTTCGCGGATGACATCGTTATTTTGTCGGACTGTCTGGGAGAGGCCAAAGACATGCTCCAAGAACTCAACGATACCATACAAGAGATTGGGATGACAATAAACTTTGAAAAGACCAAAATAATGACTGACATGGTTCCCAGTGACCAAATACAAATTAATAACAACAAAGTAGAATTGGTAGACAAATATATATTTGGGTCATGAGATTAAAATAACCAGAGACAACCAAACCTGCGAACTAAACAGGCGAATTACCTTGGGATCGGCGGCGTACGGAAAAATGAAGGACATCCTTAAAGGAAATATCCTAATTCGTTTGAAACGAAAAGCTTTTAACCAATGCATATTACCGGTTCTGACCTATGGAGAGATCGATGCTTGGCCTGACCCTGAGGGATCGAGTGAGAAATGAAGAGATACGCCGACGTACTGGAGTGGATGATATTATACAACGAATCACTACACGGAAATGGAAATGGGCTGGGCACATTGCTAGAATGGACGACGGGCGATGGACTAAAAAACTGTTGGAATGGAGACCAAGAGCTGATAAGCGTAGCCGAGGCAGACCTCCCACTCGATGGACGGATGACCTAAAGAGGATAGTGACAAATTGAATTGCAACAGCCAGGGACAGAGAAAACTGGAGACGTTTGGAGGAGGCCTATGTCCAACAATGGACGTGAAATGGGCTGTATGATGATGATGATGAATAATTAATAAACATAGGCCTAAAATCCCATAAATTACAACATTACTTAGAAACAGTTACCAATAAAGCCAATTAAATAATAAAAAATCCTACTATAGAAGAATTATTTGATATATTTGCCAAGATACAATTAATAGTAAATTTTGAGGATTTTTATTAAAACAATCAAAAAATTCAATCTCAATTTTTTGAATATTTTGGATTTCCAACGAAATCTCCACTTAATAAAATACAAAAATAAGGAAACTGCAGATGATTATTTTATCAACAAAATTAACCTACATTCTTCAGAATCTCAATGTTGACCTTATTAAAATTAACCTAAGCGTCTGTAGGTACCTTCAAATGGCATTTCCAAAAATTATTTTGATAAAAAAAGGTCAAGGGAGCAGTTCTATTGATAAGTGATCCATAGAATCTTTATCTGCTCGTCAGAAAAATATAAATTTTTTTGATAGGTTTAAAGCCAGAAATGCCTTTTTTAAATATTTTCATGTTAGTCATAAAAATTTGAGTACTTACTAATATTATTTTTATGGTAGAATAGAAATATAATAATAAATATTTTTTGCAAATAAATAACAACTTTTAAATGTTGATTTATTGAATTTATGAATTAATGTTTATTATTTGAAACAAATTTTGTAATTATTACCATAAAAACATTTACATTTGATAATAAAAAAAATTATAGCTTATTAAAGTACTATAATACTGCTAGATTTGTTTACAAAAATGTCACCACGAACATGATATTTTATTTTAAATATTTTCTATAAAAACCTTTTGATCTATATTTTAATTTAACATACAATTTTCCAGAAAAAAATAATGAATTTTATCCCAGACGATATTTCTAGATATATTAAAATTATACAGTAAATAATAAAAATAATATTACGTTGTTTATTTTTATTTAAAACCAAATTTTTGTGCCATCAACAATATCATAATAATCGACAAATTATAAAAAAATGAGAGGATATACTTATTTAAACCAAAAACTTACTTTAAAGTTTCCACCAATCACTCAAGAAAACACACTTTCAGCCTTAACAGCAGACAGAAATTTCAAGTTCAAGAACACAAAACAGGTGGGTCAGTTATAGATCGGTATTTCTTGACGAGCACGGTGTGACCAAAATGAAGATGTATATACTTAGTTTTGGGCACTACACTTTCATTCAGGGCCACATTTAGGCCTTTTTATCAAAGCGGAGAGCAATCTCTGTAGCGAATATACTCAGGACCGCAATTGCACATTTCAAATCGAATAAAATAACTACAGATTATTTTTTTTTTAAATTTTGTATCTTTGTATCCAATTTTAGTCTAGTTATTTACTGAATCTTTTGGTAATTTATAATTTTATTTCTCTTTTAAACATTTCTTAGTTATAAAACTGTATAGGAGCTTGAATAATTTTTTGCTCTTATTGATTTATATTTTATATATAGTTTTCATGGTTCGTTTGTAAATTTTTTGTAAATGTTTGTAGTATTTTATTTACCGGAAAGTCGGGTTACTTTGGTTCACTTTTGAATTTAACAATGCAACAACTTTTATTCACAACCATATATGTAATGCTGTCATTACTAACGTCATTGAAGGTTGGGAAGTGTCACATTACACACCTCTACTTCCCGCCCTCACTTCCCGCCCTCATTTCATCTATTCTAGATAAATATTTTTATGTTTAAAAAAATAACATATTTTTTTTACAAATTTTATAATACTTATTTAATGGCAAACAATAAAAAACAACAATGAACTAAAATACAACAAACTTATTTATATTAATCGTTAAATTTGAATTATTGTAAGCGTTTATTGAAATACTTTGGTCTGTACCAGCGCTGGACCCGATGCTTACTTTTCTCTGGCTGGTATATTCCCAATTCATTACTATATTACACATAATGATTATGATATCACTTGTAACATATCTTCTTGGAAAGGGACACTACCTTGTCCGTTGAAATAAGCCATAAATTTATTTCGAACTTCGTTGCCTTCATCGTTGCGCTGTTTTTCATTTCTTTGCACAAGTGACACCAGTTCAAAGTTTTGTGTTCGCCAATCACCTGGCCGAAAATACAGGTCATTCGTATTTTCAACGTCTACACATGAATCTGTCATATAGGTATTTGATTTCGTTCTCAAATAATTATGTAACGCACAGCATGCTAGCACGTTGTCAAGATCAACATTTATTTTTCGGCGGAAAATCCTAAAACGTGATGCCAGTATCCCAAATGTATTTTCAACTACCCTTCTTGTTCTAGACAACCGATAATTAAATATCCTTCCGCTTCCGTTGGTGCCCGTGTGGACATACATAAATTCGTAATTCGCATCAACGATAGCAAAAAGTACTACACTGAAAAAATCTTTATAATTATAAAAAACACGACCCACTGCCAGGTGGCTTTTCTATAGCCACGTGCTTTCCGTCCATTGACCCAACACAGTGATTGAAGTTCCATTTGTCTTCAAACATTTTTGCTTTTTCTTCCATTCAGCTTCTGACGAAGGCATCTGAAAAAAAAATGTGAAATTTTCATTACAGGTTTCACAGAAATCCCAATCAAGTGAACCATCCGATAGTCAAACAACCGATCAATCTGCAAATATTATTCAGAACTTGGAGCCAAACCAACCATCCAGCAGTCAATCAATCAACCAAAAACGTTCAAGTAGGCCAGATAAAACAGAAGAAGAATCTACACCGTCCAGAAAACAACGAATAAGCATTCAAAAAAAAGCAAGAGAAATTACTTGATACTGCTCAACAACTTCTCATAACTACAGACGACTGGGAAGTCATAGGAAAGAGCATTGGCCTTCAATTGAAGGATTTGAGTAAGCAGCAAAACATTATTGTTCAAAAACTTATATCAAACGCCATTTATCATGGAAAACTTGGAAAACTAACAGAAGAATCGTCAATTGTTTTGAGAAATCCGTCCACTCAATCCCATACCAGATACAATGAATCTTCCTTTCCGGACAGGTTGCAACGTTATCCATATCAATCTTTTATGCCAATACAATCCCCTCAATATCAAGCCCAGTCCTCTTTTTCTATCCAATCGACTCAATATCAAACCCAATCCCATGTGCCAACAGCATCCCCTCAATATCAAGCCCAATCCCCTGTGCCTATGGCATTCCCTCAGTATCAAATTCGATCCCATGTGCCCATACCATCCCCTCAATATCAAACCCAATCCCCTGTGCGCATAACATCCCCTCAATATCAAACTCAATCCCCTGTGCACATAACATCCCCTCAATATCAAACCCAATCCCCTGTGCGCATAACATCCCCTCAATATCAAACTCAATCCCCTGTGCACATAACATCCTCTCAATATCAAACCCAATCCCCTGTGCGCATAACATCCCCTCAATATCAAACTCAATCCCCTGTGCGCATAACATCCCCTCAATATCAAACTCAATCCCTTGTGCACATAACATCCCCTCAATATCAAACCCAATCTCCTGTGCGCATAACATCCCCTCAATATCAAACTCAATCCCTTGTGCACATAACATCCCCTCAATATCAAACCCAATCTCCTGTGCGCATAACATCCCCTCAATATCAAACCCAATCTCCTGTGCGCATAACATCCCCTCAATATCAAAACTCAATCCCCTTTGCACATAACATCCCCTCAATATCAAACCCAATCCCCTGTGCGCATATCTTCCTCTCAATATCAAGCCCAATCCCCTGTGCCCATACCGTCCCCTCAGTATCAAGCCCAATCCTTTACTTCTATACCATCCCCTCAACAAGAAATCCAATCTCCTGAATCCCAATATGATGACAGAAATTCAAAAAATTTCATTGATCAGCCAAATAACCTACGTAACACTAATCATATGGTAGAAGGTAACATTTCTGAATTGAACCATTTCCTATTGTTTACAAATAACAAATAAATTTACAGGACAAGTAGAATGTACTATTAATATTAAAGTTTTCTGTCAAAAAAAAAGAAATTAATAGTTAGATAACAAGTATTAGAAACAAGAATATGTTTGAAATGTTTCTATGTTATTATGTACCTATACCTGCAATAAATGACATGTGTATGTTAAGAATTTTTTTTTCGCTACCACCACCCAATTTATAGTACTTAAGTAAGTATTCACTTACCTTTATCTAGTGTTTGAGATATTTGTAAATAGCCCGACATGTCTCAGGAATCATTGTGGACATTAATTGTGGTGATATGATAGTAGTAAATTTCAAATCCTCGTAGCTTTGTCCGCTAACCAAAAACCGTAGCGTAGCAGTTAGCCGTTCTCTAGCACTAATGGCCTTCCGCATTAATGTATCTTTCTTTTCTATGAATGGTGTCACCATGCCAAGGATGTCTTCAAAACATTCTACATCCATTCGTAGAAAGTTTTTGAGATCATCAACTTCCAATTCTCGCATAACGTTCTTGTGACAGAATTCTTTCCGTTTCTTCAACCAATTCTTCACCCAGTACTTCCTTTCTCTTTTTTTCTGCGTTAGCTCTACGGACGCAGCCAAGGCAATGCCGATCTTTTGATTTTTCGAAAGTGTTGGCACCATCTTCACGACTCAAGTGTAATCTGCTCTCAGCACGTCAACTGTCGCACTGAACGGCAGGCCGGCAGGTACGTGTATAGAGACGCCTCCTAGATTGCCCCAACCACCTTGCACCCTAGATCGCCCCTGCGGCAGGCGTGTGGGTAGCCGCTTTAACTGATCTCACGACAGGAATGAATGTTATTTTTTTTTAATTTAAATTATGTTAATAAGTTGTTCTTCTTCTAGGAACTTGGCCATTTTGCGAACCTGATTTTCACTATTTAGAATCTCCTTGTAGATTCCTATTATAGTTGCAGTCTTGTGGCGAAGTATGGACATTCAACGATGATATGCTTGATGCAGAGCTTTACGTGACAATACTGACAATTCGGCTGATGTGATTATGTCAATAGGTAATCATACGTAAGTTTAGTATGACCTATACGTAATCTTTGTATGACAGCCATATTTTTCCTAGATAGATCGGGACAAATAAATTGATTCATTGTTGGTTGAATTTCACGTAGTTAACACATAATTTGACTACAGTGAATTTGCCCGTTGGAACGATTGATTTTTTTCAGGCTAGCTTTTAAGTCATTACAAAGCCAAAGCAGTTGAGGCAGCTTCTTTGGCAAGGTAATCGTCATTTTTGTTTCCAATAATCCCTAAATGGGAAGGGACCCATGTTATTGTGACTGTTGTATTTTGTCTTTGTAGTTGTTGATATATATTGTGTATACCTTGGACAAGGGGGGGAATGTGGTAATGAAAGGGACATTTTCAGCAAATAGAAAATAACTTAGAAACAAATAGTTGCTGAAGTATTTTATTTAACAAAGTTTGTAGGAAACATAATGAGCTATCATTCTAATATGAAAAATAAACATAAATTATTATGTATTGTCAAAAAAATCAAAATCTAGTAGTTCGTGCGAATGTCCCTTTCAAAACGCAGTGGCGGATCCAAGTTACTGTTTAGGGGGGGGGGGGGGGTAATGGATATAAAATTTAACAAGAGTAAAATTTGAGTATATTTCCAATAGACATAGAAAATAATAAAAACAAATAATATAGTTGGTATGCCACAAAAATGAGATCGAAATATATTTCCAGTCAACAATATCTGCTCAACATGAAAATAACTGAAAAAATTAATATTTTTTCGGTCATCATATTAATAATAAATGAAACAAATAACATTCTGTACATATCAAAATAAAATAAAAACACATTTCTAATGGTATATATATACAGAGTGTAATCCAACCCCTTGCACTCCCGTATATGATGGATGTAGGATACCATTTTTAAACGAATTACCGTGCTGAAAAATTCAAAGAAAAAAATCTGGATAAATTGAATTTGGTTTTTAAAATTCGCCGAACTTTCAGAATACATCAACCAGTTGAATTGTTTAAAATGTTTGGAGGATAAATAACACCTCACCTCTTTTCCACATTTTGCCCATTGTATTTTGCTAGCTACAATCTATCTTCTAATTAAATAAATTCATTTTTAATTGTTATTTTTTATATTTCCCAATTATGATGTAGTTTAATTTTGTTTTTTTAGCCATTTTGAGATGTCCGAGAAAACCGAACGCATTATGAGGCTAGTACCAGAGAAGAGTCATAATTATTCCTACAGGGATGGAGAAATTTGGGAACCTCTTCCCACCCATATTGAGACTGGTAGCTTTTTTAGATCCACAAATTTCGAAGACTTGGACATTGCTATTTTCCATAAAGAGTTTAGTCAACTGAATAACAATTTCAGTGAACCTTCTAATATAGATGACTTTGTAAACGGCCAACATGAACCATCACTGGATATTTTAGAGTACATTAACAACAGCGATGATACTGATGCTGATAGCGTTGATGATGACGGCGATGAAGAATCTGTGTTAAGTAAGAAAGACCTAATTATTTCACAATTAACATATGCTATTTTTTTGTTGTAATTCATTGCATTTCCTTTCACAGAATGTCGAAAAGGCGCTCTTCAGCTCCTCGGATAATCGGTCACAATTCCTAATTTGAAGAATAAACCTCTGGTCGACTATTCTGATTCTTCCGATGAGAACACAGATGAACAAGAGCTGCCAAGCCGAAAACCAAGAAAAGTGATTCCTCAACCATCAAAGTGGAAAATCCATGTAAGGAAACAAAAGAGAAATTTAGGCCAAGAATACATTTCACGCAAGAACGAAATCATTCCGGCAAGAGCCATGAGATGCCCATGTAGCGGAAACTGCCGACTTCAATGTAGCACCAAATTTACTGAAGCCGAACGCCAAATTATTTTCAAAAAATTTTGGGCTATAGGCGATATTGATAAACAGCGATGCTTTTTGGCAAAAAGCATAAAATAAGTCAGTCCAAAATATAGGTACGGAAAAGGTAGGGCAAAGAACCACGCATATTATTTCACTACTAAATCTTGGCCCAGTGGAGTTAGGGTTTGTAAAAACTTTTTTACTGCGACCTTGGGAATTTCCGATAAGATGTTAAGGACAACGATTGCCAAGACGGGAGAAACTGGTGAGCTTCAGCCTGATTTGAGGGGAAAAGTGGGTATTAATCCTAAGAAATTGGATCCGGCTATGAAACAACAAATTGTTGAATTTATTCAAAGCATCCCTCGTATTGAGAGCCACTATCTTCGCCAGCAAACGACAAGAGAATTTATTGATGGTAGTAAAACTATCATGGATTTATATAGAGACTACAAAAAACGATCTGATGACAACGGCACAAAGTTTGTCAAATACTCCATGTTTCCGCACATTTTTAACACGGATTTCAACATTTCAATGTTCCATCCCAAGAAGGACCAGTGTGAAGATTGCGAAGCATATAAGAACAGAACTACAGAACAGAGGACACAAGATGAGCGGTACCATCAACATCTAAAGGAGAAGAATTTATCTAGAGCTGAAAAAGACAATGACAAAAAAAAGGCATCTGAAGAGCTTGTTGTAGCTGTTTATGACCTCCAAGCTGTTCTTCCAGTTCCTAGAGGAGATATATCAGTTTTTTATTACCTAAGCAAAGTTTCTACGTATAACTTTACTGTGTGTGAGATAGACACCATGAATACATACAGCTACCTCTGGCATGAAGGTGAGGCCAGTAGAGGAGCGAATGAGCTGGCGACATGCCTCTTAAAGTTCCTCCGCGAGAAATCGAAACAAAGGACAACAACTGAATTTGAGGTAATTTTTTACTCTGATAATTGTCCAGGTCAGAATAAAAACAAATATATAATAGGCCTGTACAATTACGCGCTCCGTGAAATTCTCAATTTGAAAAGTATAACTCATAAATTTTTAATAAAGGGTCATACCCAAAATGAAGGAGACGCAATACATTCACTTATTGAGAAACAAGTAAAAAAATCACTGTTGAGAGGCCCCATCTACGTTCCTACACAGTATGGTCAAATAATAAGGGATGCAAAAAAAAGTCCTCCATTCATTAATGTGATTGAGTTGTGTCACAAAGATTTTTATAGTTTTCAACACATCACCAACTTCCTGGGGAAAAATTTTACCATCAATACTGAGGGATACTCTATCCATTTTCCAGATATCAAAGTCATCAAACTTACAAAAAATAGCCCCGATTCTTTCCAGTACAAAATCTCTTAACAGGACGAATCTTTTGGGACGATTCAGTTTAAAAATTAAGATAGAGCATCGAGGCATAGTGGTGACTCCAAGACACTGCCAGCATTGACTCCAGCTTACAATAAAAAACGTGAGATTTCAGAAAAAAAGGAGAAAGAGTTGTTAAAACTATTTGAAAAAAATTTGATGCCCCAAGCGTATTTTAATTTTTATAATAGCTTATAAAATCTATTATATTTTAACTTTACCAGATTCCTGTGAATTTTTGTGTTTGATTTTTGGTTTAATGAACAAGTAAAAATAGTTATGTTAATTTTCGCTTTATCATTAGTGAGATTTTTGAAGTGAAACTTTTTATGGGACACTAGCGTTTTGTCATGAGAGTTAACTCGTCGAGCTAACAAAACTGTTAAACTCCTTGTGAGAGAGGCGGAAAAAATTAACGAAGATCCGCACAAAGAGGAGACGCCGAGAATAGTCGCAGGGCATTGTTTATTGATGGCGATCATGTTATTCCGTTTATCAATCCCCACTTCGCTGCGCGAACGATAAAGTGAGAACGCATTCGGGGGGAAAAGGATACAAAAAGCGCTTAATAATTTCTGCCGATATTGGTATAATCCAGTGCGAAATTAATATAGAAATTGTTTACCTTTAAAATTAAGGCGATAAAAACTAGGAAATTTCTTTGCATTGTGTATTTATTTGTATTATTTTGAAAAAAATATGTAATAAAACGTAACAAGAGTATTGAAATATATTGAAAAAGGAAATAAACAGGTATACTTGTCCGTACAGATAAGTTCTGTACTCATTAAAGTTTAAGCATAAACTGTGTTATCTCCTACTTTCCGCATTGAGACCAACGCGCATCGTGGGCGTGTCCACTTTCAAACTTTCAGCTATATTTGCTAACCTGTACGTAGAAGAGCAAGTAAGTCTCAGTTCATCAGAGAAAGTCGTTGTAACTAGTGTTGCTTTATTTATGGAAATATTTTTTGAAGTGAAACTTTTTATGGGACACTACAGAGGTTTTGGTTACGAGGTAATCTCGTAAAGGCTAACAAGTTTTGTGAAGCTCTAATTATCATTTGTACTTAAACTTAGTGAGATAAACGCAGCGCTGTTCTCCCCTTCTGTCATCACTCGACTCGATTTAAAATCAAACGAAATAGCTCAGTTGGTTAGCGCGTCGTGCTAATAACGCGAAAAACGCGGGTTCGATACCCTCATGGGCGGCCAGAACTTTTCTTAGGTATTAAAAAGGAAGGATACGTAATATGCATTCAAATTTCTCAAAAAGAATATTTACTTTTGTTTGTCTTTTATTGTAAATAGTTTTTTATAGTCTATCCGAAAAATTATTGCTTTTATTTTGGAAATAATTTTTGTTTTAATTTTTTTAAATTATAGTTTTTTATGTTGTTGATATTTATGAATTCTCTTTGTACACTCATTGGCGGTTATTGCGTCATAAAACATAAAAAGTTTCACTTCTGACGCTGTTAGTTTTCGACTGACGCATAAATCTTTTTTATTTTATGTTTAGTTGTGTTTTATAAAACAATCAATTTTATGTTATATTCCAATTGATGCTACCTCCCTCATGGGTAATATGTTGGAGTTTAATTAATTTATAACCTTGAAAACATACACTTGTTAGTAAAAAATAGACTGAAAATGCTGTGATCGTTATTCTATTATGGAGATTTAAGTCAATTTTACTTGTTAGTAAAAAATAGACTGAAAATGCTGTGATCGTTATTCTATTATGGAGATAAACATAGATTTAAGTCAATTTTTGAGCCAAAATATTTTTATAATAAATTTTTTTCTAAATAAAAGAGACGTTTTTTTTATGAATAAAACTCCCCGATTCGATTTTCAGGTTTTAAAAAACAATGACTGATCACCATATGCATAAGGTAATTATTCAAAGCTTAATAATTAAATATAACAAAAGGCTCAAGTTAAAAGGAGAGTAAAGGTTTAATAAGTACAAGAGGCACAACTCGAAATAATTACTAATTAGTGTTGGTTTTTTAGGTGAGATTTTTAAATAATCGTCCAGAAACTTACAATAACTAAAGCTTAATAGTATTGCAACAAAATGTAAAAAAATAAGGGAGATGGGTAGTTAAGTAGTTTTGTAGCCATTCCAGAGAAATAGCAGAAAACTTTGACTGCGATTTCTCGAATGTTACTGTTTTTGAGTTGTGTCCCTTGTATTCTCGCAGTGCGACCTGATCTACTTGAAGATTATCAACCAAAATTTTTGATTCTGTTGTAGGTAACTGTATTTTTTGAAGCAGATGAGGTGGATGGTAGATTTGGAATAGGCTCGGTTGATACCTTACTGGCTTGGGAAGGACTTCGTATGTTAGTAGTAACTGTTTCATCGGTATTTTCAGTCTGAAGTGGGCGATTAGTAACGTAAGATAGTAAAAAAACCACTTCTGTGAAATTACTTGAATTAAAAGGATAAATGCCGGTTTTCTCATATCCTTTTTTAATATTATTAATCGTCACATCATTATTAAATACGAACGTCGCCAATCTTGGAAGGTGATATATATTCACCGTTTTTCCTGGATTCGACACAATCCAGTTGTTAAGGGCTACTTTAAAATAACTTTTAAATTGACCATATACAGCCACATCTAAAGGCTGAAGCCTGTGGCTGCAGTGTGGGTGGAGCGTGACAATGATTACACCGTTATATGCTGCTCGACATACAACATCCCAGTTAATATGGCTTTTGTGGTTGTCAAGAATTAACAAGACTGGGGACTGTTTAGATGGTTTAGTGCACTGGTTCCCAACGGGGGTGATACAGCCCCCCTGTGGGCGCTGCAGCCTTTTAAGAGGGCGGTAGCGGATTCAGAAACAAATAATAAGCAGTCAAGAGGAATGGTGAAATAAAAATGATTTAATAAGGGTTAATAAGCAGTTTTAAATTAGCATTAATAATAATACTAATAATTTCTTTTAGTTCAGAATAGAAGTATATGACTTGTCCTCGCACGTTGATAAGCGAACGCGCGATGTTCATACAAAATAACATGTTTCGATATGTTCGCACACAGACAAGTTGAATCATGCACGAAATGAAACGTATAAAAGCAACAGCTCTACGAATTTTTTGTTAGTTAGTTGTATGTACTTGGCCGCGATATATAGTCGTGAATCATAAGCTCTGTCGTAGTAAATAATCGTGAGTGCTGTGTCATTTTATAAACATTACTATCTATAAATCTATTGAGAATATAATTTTTGTATGAAAATGGCTGAATCTACTTCTAAATTAAAAAAGAAATGCCGGCAATACAGTATTAAATATTTAAAATATGGATTTGCGGAATCTTCTACAAACAAATCATTACCTATGTGTTTAATTTGCCGAAAAGTTTTTTCAAATGAAGCTATGAAACCTTCTAGGCTACAAGAGCATTTACATAAAATGCATCCTGATAAGAAGAACAAAGATATATTCTATTTTCAAGAACTCGAAAAACAATATTTAAAACAGCCAACTATATCAAACCGTTTTGCATCGTCTTCTAAACGAGACGATGATGGGCTACGAGCCTCATATAACGTTTCATTGTTAATCGCAAAGTCAGGAAAACCACACACCATTGGCGAGGAATTAATTTTGCCGGCAGTCGAAGAGATATTAAAAACTGTTCTCCATCATAAGACACCATTTGATATCATTAAAAAAAATCCTCTCAGTAATAATTCAGTGCAAAGAAGAATAGATGAAATGGCAAATGACGTTGAAATATCATTATGCGATTACCTAAAGACTTGCAAATTTTCCATTCAACTCGATGAATCAACTCTACCAAGTAACAAAGATCTACTCTTATCATACGTACGATTTATAAAAGAAGAAAAAATTCATCAAGAGTTATTATTTGATAAGAATTTGGAATCTGATACAAAGGGACATTCTATATTTAATATAATGCAAGAATTTTTTCAAGAGAAAGAAATTCCTATTAGCAATATTTTGTCTGCTGCTACTGATGGTGCTCCAGCAATGACCGGGCGTCATAAGGGTTTTTTAGCACATTTGAGAAAAGCAGTGCCAAATGTACTCGCTGTACATTGTATTATTCACCATCAGCAATTGGTTGTAAAAAAATTGAATGAACGTCTGCATGCGTCCCTCAATAACGTTATTAAAGCAATCAATATCATTAGAAGCATTTCATTGAATGACCGTTTGTTTCATAAGCTTTGCAATGAAAATGATGAAGACTACAATCGCTTGCTGCTGCACACAGAAGTGCGTTGGCTCTCTAAAGGTGTTTGTCTGAATTGTTTTTTCAATTTATTTGACTCAGTGTTGGAATTTCTTGAAGAAAACGAACAATTGCGCGAAAACCTGATTACGTCAAAAAATGACATCGCTTATTTGACGGACCTGTTTAAAGTATTTAATCAAGTTAATCTACAATTGCAAGGTGATGATTTAAATTCATTTAAAACTAAAAACGTCATAGGTGCTTTTGCAGGAAAACTTCTTATATTCAAAAGAAATCTTGGTAGAGGTGAGTACAACCATTTTCCCACATTATCAACAGTGTCTGCAAAACCGGAAGATTTACTTACTTACTGCCACCACTTGGAAGTTCTTCATGTTGATTTTACAGAGCGTTTCCAAGATATTTTAAACATGGAAATACCAAGTTGGGTTATAGATCCTTTCGCAAACACAGATACTGAAGGCTTATCAAATTTGGAAGAGGAGCTATTAGAACTCACAACTAACGGAGAACTGAAAGTAAAATTCAAACGTGGATATCAAGAGTTCTGGCTTCAAAAACCAATACCAGTTCTCTATCCTGGATTGTGGACAATAGTACAGAAGTTGTTATTGCATTTCCTTCGTCCTATATGGCTGAGCGCGCATTCAGTGCAGTAACTGGTTTGCTGTCAAAAAAGAGGAACAGACTACACATCACTGAACGTGGCGATCTGCGATTGATGTTAACGAAATTGGAGCCCGATATTAACAAACTGGTAACATTCCACCAACCTCAACCGTCTCATTGATTTTTTCTTTATTATTAATTTTGTATTTCTTATTGTATTGCATTTCTTATTTCTATTGTGATTGTATTTCTTATTGATTCTGTGTTTATATTTAAAAGTTTAATAAACAATTTTATTGTACATTTGGTAGTCGTTTAATAAATTTCTACTTCATCATTCCTCTAAAATAACATTTAGACATTAACTGAAATTGAAGCTGAATACAGATCAATTGGGACGGTACAGATGATATTCAAATAAAATTAACTACTTTGGACTAACCAGCGACTGGGAGGGGGGCGGTGAAATTTTTGTTCTCTTCTATAGGGGGCGGTGGTCCAGACAAGGTTGGGAGCCACTGGTTTAGTGTGTTTAATAAAATGATCGAAAGCGAGCGTGAAATTATCTTACGTCATCCAACCACTTGGGTAAACAAGTGGTAAACAAGCGTCTTGAATAATTATTTCTTTAAATTTTTGTCGAGGAAAAATAAAGACCCGAGGAACTGTATTTCCTGTAGCCGATATAAACAAAAGCATTGTAACCAACTGCCCTCGTTCTGCTGAAGTAGCTTGAGTCACCTGTTTAAGACCTTTTTCGATAATAACTTTAGGGAGATTGCTTACTGTTAGGAGACCAGTTTCGTCAGCATTATAAATTCGATCTGGTGTAAAATTGTACCTCTTCAAAGCAGATTCAAGGTTATCATAAAACATTTTGACGTTGGTGGCATTAAATGAAGTGGCTCGTGATAAACAATTCAGGGTGACGGGCCATGAAACCACGAAGCCAATCCCGTCCTGCTTGCTTTTTATCATTCCATATATCTGGCATTTTCTTTGATTTATTCGCGTACTGAAATGCCAATTGCCTTGTTTGAGTAGTTGTTAAACCATAAGCCATTTTTGACGCCGTTTTTAGATATTTACTAAGCAGTTGTTCTTCTGCTTCAGAAAATACCCTTCTGTTGCCTATATTTGGTTCGCGTTTAAATGTATCAACGGTAGGAAGTGTTCTAGCCTCTTGCACCAGTCAGGCCAAATATGATTTTTCTATTTTAAAAGCTTTTGCCACCGATCGTATGGACATATCTTATTGTATTACTTCCTTTACCGCTTCCTCAATTTCGTGGGACGTTTTTCTAGTTCTTTTAACTTTCTTCTTTTGTGCTTCCATGCTTTAATTCTGAACTGTAATGGAAATAAAAAAATAATTACATTCAACATATTTCATTCAGTATTTTGCATAAGCAATGAAAGGGACACTATATTATTGAAAGGGGCATTGTCCCTTTTAATACAATAGTTACTGTCTTTTTCAAGACACAGTACATCCATGCTAAATTTATGCTACTATTTCCTTCATAATCGCACATTTTGAGGTTAAGTTACAACAGTTTATTTACAACACTATACACTACAACTTCACGAAGTAATAAAACAAAATATTGTTATTTAGTCACCTATATGAAAAGTAGTCTAATCTCACATACACCATGTTTTTCTTCCTAAACTGTAAACACCGTTTCTAAATTTTTACCAACAGACGAAAAAAACGAGTTTCAAGAAGTCTGAAGTTCTACAGTGACTATATACAGGACAGTGGCGACAATTATGGTCGTCCTAGTGATTGGTTATCTATGTCACGTGGTATCGGCCGCCATTAGTTTGCTAAATGTTTGTTTATTTACCATTGGGTTCTATTGTGTTCTTACCACAGTTTTGGGTTTTTGAAAGTTTTCGTGCAAAATTTGGTGTTTAAGTGCTATTTATAAAAATTATAGA
Organism: Galeruca laticollis; assembly: GCA_963921935.1. Taxonomy (NCBI): domain Eukaryota; kingdom Metazoa; phylum Arthropoda; class Insecta; order Coleoptera; family Chrysomelidae; genus Galeruca; species Galeruca laticollis. The sequence goes on from OY998179.1 coordinate 4,790,036, forward strand.
CTGAAGACTTATTACTTTTCCGCCAACCTATCTAATATGCGAGAAAAGTATTGGTTTACCCACAAAAAAGTTGGAAATTTGAAATTTTTTTTGAGTTATTTTTACGTTATCCATCAACAACAACACGAAAAAACGGTTTTTAGAAAAAAAATCCTGTGTGTATGTCGTCGTCGTTGTCGTCGGCCACTTTTCCTTGCAAGTCTTGTTAGCACGATACAGCCTCCGGAGTGCAATAAGTCACCAATTTTATGATGGAATATTGTTAAGGACATTTCACAGATGAACCCTATTGATTTTCAGCTCACCAGAGCCAGTACAACGGGTGCTATGGTACTTGAAGTACGACATTTTGTCGTTTTTCGAGAAATTTCAGTTTGTTAGCACGATACAGCCTCCGGGGTTCAACAAGTCACCAATTTTATGATTGAATATTATTCAGGGCTTCTCACTGATGAACCCTACTGATTTTCAGCTCACCAGAGCCAATACAACCGGCGATACAGTACTTTAAGTACGATATTTTTGTCATTTTTGGAGAAGTTTCAGTTTGTTAGCACGATACAGCCTCCGGAGTATATACAAGTGATGAATTTTATGATTGGATATTATTCAGAGCGTCTTAAAGATGAACCTATTGATATTGAGCTCACTAAAGCCAGTACAACGGGTGCTGTGGTACTTGAAGTACCAAATTTTTGTCATTTTTGGAGAATTTTCAGTTTGTTAGCACGATACAGCCTCCATAGAGTATACGATTGATCAACTTTATGAATAAGTATTGTGCAAGGTGTCTCACAGATGTACCCTATTGATTTTCAGATGACTAGAGCGAGTACAGCGAGTCCTATAAAACTAGATATACTAAATTTTTGGTTATTTTTGGATAAATTTCGGTTTGTTAGCACGATACATCCCCCGAAGTGTATACAAGTAACACTTTTATGATAGAATATTGTTCAGGGCCACAGATGCGGAAAAGTTAGTTTTAATCTTTAAAACCGTTTATTTATGTATGGTTTAGAGTAACAAAATTAGTGATTAATGCATATATTATTATTATTTTTATAACCAAATGTCCTTGGTTCTTACAGTGGATTTTGAGCATAGTTTTAGACATTGAATTCATCGATTAAATTAAAACATAAATGTATTCTCGAGTTTTACCAGTTGTTTCTTGTTATTTCTAAAACCTCTTAGACGTTGCATTATAATTAAAGTCTTTTAAAAATTATTTAGTTTTTCTTTGTAATAGGCTGAGCTGATGTAAATTGCAGTATTTCTGCAAGAAAGGGGTTTATTATGAAACACTTTCCAAAAGATCCTGAAAGAAGGAGGCAGTGGCTCATTAAAACCAGAAGGGACAATTGGCAAGATTTTTATGTCAAAAAAATATGTGAAGAAAATTTAGTTCTAAATATACTTGATTGTAATAAAATTATTAAACGATACATTGTAGTCAGATTAAAAATAAGTTCAATAAAGATTAAGAGTGCTTCTCAAAAATTAGCTAGTAAGTTCGTTGCTGGTTCATTTGTTATGAATATTCAATAAACAATTGCAATAGAACATTTTTTATTTTATTATTTATTTGCTTGATGGTTTTTTTAATTAAACTTAAAATCTCTGAGACAAATTCAAAAATATTGGGGCATTATGACATGTACACTGGCCAAAAATATTAGATATAGGTAAGCTTCATATTATCTTCTTTATTAATAGCGTAAAACATTTTTATTACATAAATATTAAATAGGTATGTGTTTCATTTTTTCTGGTAAAGTTTCAATGTCAGAATCGCACGTAACATATAAAAACATTCATTGATTAATTTCAGATTAGAAGAAAAAATAAACATATATGGTAATTATGTACTGAAATTGGATATAATTCTGACTAAAACCGTAATAGTCCAAATTTGTATCCCAACTAGTGAAATTAAAATAATTTATTACTTATTTTATTTTTTTCTATTCACACAAGCATAGGGACTAACATCCCTCTGTGGCATATATCTATCTAATTAAACTACCTGCTTTTATTAAGAGGCCTGGTGCATTCTTTCCGCTCCGAGTATATTTGCGGTAATCATAGATTAAAGACAGTACACTACAGATTACGATTTATTGTAGTATCTATTTAGCATGACATTTAACATTATAATCCAGAATTTAAGAACTTACCTTATATCTTTATTAGATGGTAAATAAAGATTTAAAGATACATCCATAATTTTGTGTGCAACAACATTACATCCTTGAAGATTTTTATTAACATCCGTCCACTTTTTCCAAAAATATTTCATGAAACGCCTTATAAAAGAGCTTTTATTTAAAATTACACATTCAAAACTAGTGTAAATGTGGTAAAACTCTTTTAAAAAGGGTTATTTAGTTGCATGTAGTAAAATGTAAACAAACCAAAATTAGCAAACTAATGGCGGATGGGCGGAGCTTATACTCAATTGTCGCCACTGTCTTGTATATAGTCACTGTATGAAGTTCTACAGTGACTATGTACAAGACAGTGGCGACAATTATGGTCGTCCTAGTGATTGGTTATCTATGTCACGTGGTATCGGCCGCCATTAGTTTGCTAAATGTTTGTTTATTTACCATTTGGTTCTATTGTGTTCTTACCACAGTTTTTGGTTTTTGAAAGTTTTAGTGCAAAATTTGGTGTTTAAGTGCTATTTATAAACGTTCTGGACTGAAGACTTATTTATTAGTGTATTATTAATTGCTTTGGAACTATAATTATTATTTCATACACCATTTTCACTTGAGGTTTTTGGTTAAGCTATAAGTATAGTAGATAAGTTTAATATTACTGTACTTGTATTGATATATATGATTTTGATTAACAAAATTAGTGATTAATACATATTTTATTCAAATAAATATATATTTTGGCCTTTTTATAACCAAATCTCCTTGGTTTTTACAGTGGATTTTGAGCATAGTTTTAGACATTGAATTCATCGATTAAATTAAAACAAAAGTATTCTCGAGTTTTACCAGTGTTGTTTCTTGTTATTTCTAAACCCTCTTATATCTATAAAACGTTGCATAAGAATTAAAGTCTTTTAAGAATTATTTTGTTTTTATTTGGTGGGAACAGACCAAGCAAACATTGTTGTGCAACAGCTGAACAACAGTCGAACAACACACGAGTTCACGCAGTGTGTACGTGTTGCGCAACAGTTGTACAACTGTTGGCGATCTGTTGCGCGGTGTTTGCTCCCGAGGCGGTACATCAAAGAAGACGTTGCCCAACAGTGCGCACACAGCATCGCTAGTGTAGACGTTGCATTTCAAACAGTGAGACGATTCGTATGCGAAAAGTTTTCATCAGTTATTAAAATGTCTCAGAACTGGACTGAAGAGCAAAGTCTGATCTTGATAGATTTTATAAGAGGTTTTCCGAATATATGGAATCCCGAAAATGAGACTTATAAACACAAAAACAAACGTACCGACGCATTTAATAACATAGCTGAAGCTCTAGGGCTTTCGCGGGAAGAATGTGAGCGAAAATGGAAAGTTAGACGAGAATGTATTAAAAGTGTAACAAAATCCGGCCAAGGAACAATTGAATTGTACGTTTCTCACTGGTTTGGATATAAACATTTAATGTTTTTAAAAGACAAGAATAAGCCGAGACATACAAGAGATACCCAAGTCGAGGTAAGTAAGCATTATAATCATAATAATTATATTAACATTAGAACAAACAATATTATTTTTCATTCCATTTTGTCTTGCCACGGCACTCTTCCATTGGTTGAAAAATAACGCGCAAATTGTTCACGGACCTCTTGTGCTTCTCTGGTTGATTTTCTACCAATTCTCTTTATATTTAAAAATGTTCCTGAGGGCTCTAGTTCGTTTCGCCAGGATCCAGGACTCAAAATTCCGGAGGGAATATCTTCTTTATCATAGGTTCCAGGCGGACTGTATTAAACTGTGGCTGATTTATTATTTTGTAAAAAATTATGCAAGTAGCAACAGGGTAGAACAACTTTTTTCAGAATTAGCAGGTTGCAAAAGCATGGCTTTTCGAAGAACTCGAAACACAGCTGACAGAACTCCAAAAGTATTTTCAACTACTCGCCTTGCTCGTGATAACCTGTAATTAAATGAACGTTGGAACGTCCCCTTCGCATGTTCTCCTGAAAATGGTTTCATCAAGTTCTCCTGTAGAGGAAACGCATCGTCACAAACAAACACAAAAGGAGTTGTACTGTCCCTATTTCCTGGCAGCAGTTTTGCAGGTGGCAAATTTAATGTACCAGCATTTAGTTTCTTTGCAAAATCTGTATTTTTAAAAACTCCACCATCGGAAATTCGCCCCTGACATCCCACATTCGCATATAAAAATCTGTATTTTGCATCTACTACTGCCATAAGGACAATACTGAAAGTGCCCTTGTAATTAAAATATTCACTTCCACTTTTTAAAGGGGCTTGTAGTACGACATGTTTCCCATCAATTGCTCCTAAGCATTGAGGAAAATTCCACAGGTCTTCATAATCCTGGGCAACTTGAAGCCACTCCTCGGGTGAAGCAGGTAACTGGAAAAAAAATAGGTACATATATGAACTTTCCGACTCAAAATTAGCCCAGGAATCACCCATTAAAAAAGTTCATATCATTAATTGACACCCTGTATCCACACACAGTACACCTATTTCATTATTTTCTTTGTTTCAGACACAGGAATTGGAAAATACACAAGAAGACGACACATTACAATCAGAAATTCTTTCTAATGAGGATTCGTCCAACACTCATGTAGAACCATCGCGTAACACAGGGACAAATGTTTTATCACCAAGACAGGAAACCTCTTCTGATTATCAATGTTATGAATCACAGTCATCTCGTGACACCGTGAGGCAGTTGGTACCACCAGTAAAAAAAACGTTGGGGAAGCGCTCCGCTCCCTCTGATCCTCAAATTGATGAAGCTTTTAAAGCAATAAAAGCATTAACAGGAAACCGAGCAAAAAGGGACAGCTTTGACGTATATGACGAACACGTAGCAAATAAATTAAGAACGTATAATGCTTTGATTCGAGCTAACGTAGAATATAAAATTAATTGCCTTCTGCATGATGCTGACATGCAAATGCTCTACCAATCGCAAGGACAATTTAATCAAAGGACAACTGTATCCACTGCAAGTTCCTCATCCTATCCATCACCAGTCCCGTCTCCATACTCGTCAGAAAGCCTTCAACATGCTGTCTTAGAGCCGCAGGAACCCAACTTTACTGACGCTCTACTTGTATCTCAAGAACAAAAGGGAGATAACTTTCCAGATTTGTAAAAAAACTATGTTATCTACACACTAATTTAAATAAATAATAAGAAAAGATTTTTTTTTACCTGTATCTGATCCATCAAAGCTTCTATTAGCGCTGCGCATACTTCCGGAATTATAGTACCAATTAACTGCTTCGATATACGAAAAAGGTACATTAGACTGACATACGAATCTCCTGTGGCTAAAAACCGTAAAGTTACCAGTAATATTGTCTTGACACATACTGGTTCTCGGTAGTTCGTATGTTTTTTTGCAATTTTAGGACCAATCATTACAATTAGTTTTTCAAATGTAGTTGTATCCATTCGAGAGAAGTTATTGAACAACATGTTGTCCTCCATTCTTAATTCTGGTAAAACTGTCGTTCTCTGTTAGCGTATATACGTCTTTGCCACCACCTTCGCTTTTTACGGCCTCTTCGTGATACTTTTATTTTTATAAATAAGAACGCACACCAGGCGAGTAGAGCATCTTCTTCGTCGCTCATAGCACCGACTAAACGAACACTGGACAAACACCGGGGAAACTAGGTAGGTCGATGTTGGCGAACAGTTTGCCGAAAATGTTTTCTCTCCACGGAAACCCAGAAAGGACAATTGGCAAGATTTTTATGTAAAAAAAATGTGTGTAGAAAATTTAGTTCTAAATATAATACCCGATTGTCATAAATTGAAAAATAAAATTATTAAAAGCTACATTGTATTCAGATTAAAACAAGTTCAAAAAAGAATAAGAGTGCTTTTAAAAAATTAGCTAGTAAGTCTACTGCTGGTCATTTGTTATGAATATTCAATAAATAATTGCAATAGAACATTTTTTATTTTATTATTTCTTTGCTTGCTGATTTTTTAATTAAACATAGAATCTCTGAGACAAATTCAAAAATATTGGGGCATTATGACATGTACAATGACCAAAAATATTAGATATAAGCTTCATAGTATCTTCTTTATTAAATAGTGTAAACATTTAATTACATAAATATTAAATAGGTATGTGTTTCATTTTTTCTGGTAGAGTTTCATTGTCAGAATTGCAGGTACAGTCTGTAACATATAAAAACATTCATTGATTAATTTCAGATTAGACGAAAAAATAAACATAGGGTAATTATTTCCTAATTCTGTACTGATATTGGATATAATTCTGACTAAAACCGTAATAGTCCAAATTTGTATCCCAATAACAAGTCAAATTAAAATATTTTATTACTTATTTTATTTTTTCCTATTCACACAAGAATAGGGATTAACATCCCGCTGTGGCATATTTCTATCCAATTTACTACCTGCTTCTGCTTTTGTTAAGAGGCCTGGGGCATTATTTCCGCTCCGATTATAATTGCGGCAATCATAGATTAAAGAAAGACTCCCTATAGTACATATTCCTACACTACACATTACGATTTATTGTAGTATCTATTTGCTTAGCATGACATTTAACATTATAATCCAGAATTTAAGAACTCACCTTATATTTTTATCAGATGGTAGAGATACATCCATAATTTTGTATGCAACAACATTACATCCTTGAAGATTTTTATTAACATCGGTCCACTTTTTCCAGAAATATTTTATGTTTCACCTAATAAAAGAGCTTTTATTTAAAACTGCACATTCAAAACTAGTTTAGAAGTGGTAAAACCCTTTTAAAAAGGGTTATTTAGTTGCATGTAGTCAAATGTAAATAAACAAAAATTAGGAAACTAATGGCGGATGGGCGGAGCTTATACTCAATTGTCGCCACTGTCTTGTATATAGTCACTGTAGTAGTGAGCGACTTTGGCCGCCCTCTAGCGATAACACCTAAAAGTTTAGGTTTGCTGCGCTCATTCAAAAAGCTTCGTAAAGGTTGCTTGAGAACGTGTTTCCACATGAAAATCACAGATGCAATCTAATCATTCAACTACGAATAAAGTTTTTGCTTTTCATACATTATTTTATTTTTTTCAGAAACTAAAAAGCAAATTATTTGGTGTAAATAATTTTCTTTTAGTCCAACACAATCTATAGAAACAGTAAAACATTATATTCGGCTAATAAGTATTATTCCAACGATGTTGTGCATACATAAAAAAATATTAAAAGATGGCCTAAGTCAACCCTGTTGGCTAAGGCTACCTAACTTTACGGTATTTATTTACTGTTATCAGTTTTATCTACGAAATTAAATTCTTCATAAAAATAAAGCAGTGAAAGTTGACTCTTCTATCGTTAGGAAATGAAATAGAATTAAAAAATCAATAAACATACTGTTTAGTACTTTATTTAACATAGCAATATAAATAAAATTCATTTTTATACATTATCGCCATGGATTTTCACTACAAATTGGTATGTTTGAAATGTTTACAGTGAGACGATAATGCCTTTAAATGACCTTGTAAGTATTGTTTTGGTTATTATTAATAATTATTACATAATGTGAATTCATTAGCAGCGATTGTTTTAACTGCCAATTTTATTACCTGTTGAGTAACATAAAAGTGATTTACCAATATTTTATTATATTTAATGGTATTATTCAAAAAGTTCCCGTTAAAAAATTAGTGAACCACAACTAAATATTGATACCGTAAACTGGGGTGAATGGTGACAATTTTGAAGGTTTTTTGTAAATTCTGACTAAACGAAAAACATTTTTCTCGACGTTTCGGCTTCCACATTGAAGCCATTATCAAGAGGAGGAAGGGTTAGGTTATTCGTTCATTAATCTAGGAAGTGATCCGATTCCGTAGTCCCAATCTCCCTACTCTACGCAACGAATCGCCCCCTTCGAGTAATTCTAAGGCCACTGTGTCTGTCTAGTCCTTGGAATTTCACCGAAAAAGGAAATAATATTATTTTAAATTTAAATTTTTGGAGAAAAATGGTAGTTTAAATGAAAATTTTTCCTTTATCACGGGTAGTAGCGAAAGTGTTAAACAACTTTGACAATCGACATTTTTGACAGTTGCTAAATAGCGTTTTCTATTTTTTTTTTAAAAAGTGCCTCAAAATACACTTATGGCTCTAACCATTAATACCCAACGACCATATTAGTCATTTTACGTTCACTTTAGAGGACTTTTTATGCATTTTGTTATTTCTACACTACTTCTCCTCTGCGTAGTGCAGCTGGTGTAGAAAACGAAACACGCCTATGTTACTCAATTGTCGTAGATGAAAGTCTTAAATATATGGAGCAAGTCCGTATTCGAAATGTATTGATCGAAAAAATAGTTTCTGATAATTGTACAATTTAGTTCTCCGCAAAGCAAAATTTAACAATTTGTGTTGCATTACGCAGAGTCCGTCTCTGTAAAGAAATAACCAATTATTTATCTATTCTACTCCATCGCATAAAAACTGTTGAATAATACATAATTTATATAGAAAAGGTAAAAGAGTAGTTAAGAGAAGGAAATAAAATAAAAAGTCTGAGTTAAATGCAGATTTTTGTTTTTTTTTGGTGCGGTTCGACAAGAACAACTACTGTCGAGAGGTGAGGGAAATGGAAGAAGCTACGAACTACAAAGAGAGGGAGACGTCGATGAAATATTCGTCATTCGTTCTGAATGAAGAAGTGATGCTAATCCAATGATTATATACACGGGCTAATCTATGTGATGTGGTTGTACACATTACAGCAAGGGACGTAGGACTGAGTAAACGTTATCTATTAGAATTATCAGACTAGTACTAGACTAAGGGCCAGTTTCACCACATTCTGATAACTTAAAGGGAAGTTTTGTCGTTTCTTATTTTATGCCAAATGACAAAGACAAAAGTTGTGAATAAGCTATCCGAAACTTATCAGAAAGTGGCCCTAATATTTCACGAAACTAATAGATATAGGTAGATTAGAATGTTATTTGTAAGGGAAACGTAAAAAAATCAGTAGAATTGGATAAAATTTTACTTATTTCAAGAAATTTTTATATGCTTATGTAGGAATAAATTCTAGAAGATATTTTCAATGTAAATAAAACTGCTGTAATTAAATTAATTAATGAACTTGTTTGCTTTTTTTTCGTAGAGTGTAAGGTAAATGGCCTCGAATCCGGTTCATCGCTATAGCAGCAAGTTCAGTTTGCATATTACATCATTACAATATTATTTATTTATATTTAAATAGGCAATTTGTAAGCGACAACAAAATTTATCACAGTAACCAGAACATATTCCGTGTGTTTGGCAGAAAAAATCGTTTGACAGCGCTTGCTAGCGCTTATAAACGAATTATAAACTATAGGTAAATCTTCAAAAGCGATACTCTGACAAGTATTTGTGTAACTAAGTTAATATACATTGTTGTGTTTTGGGTAACTTAAAACAGTGTAAAATTGATGTTGTGAATTAAATGATTATCCCGTTTTATTCATTTTTAATATGAATACTTATTACTGTTGTGTTCCTCAGTGCTTTACTGGGCACAAAATCCTGAACTGAGCTTTCACAGTTTTCCAGTAGCAGGAAATTGTAAAGTTTTTGTGGAAACCGAAATTGGGGGCAGATAACTTGTTGACAGAAAGAAAGAATAAATTAGAAATTGGAAAAAGAGTGCCCCAGTGACGTAACTACGGGGGATTAGGGGAATAAACCCCGCCAACCCCTAAAATAAAAAAAATCTAGAATATAATCACATCAACTATTTTATAAGAGAAATAAAGCTAAAATGCAGTTTTAGGGGCTTATAATTTGAAAAAATTTCCGGTACCCAGGACCCCTGGTAGTTCATATTTATTATAAGTTCAAATTAAAGGTGTTTGTTTCAATATCTTGTTTGTTTTAAAACCAAAAGATCCTTTCGGAAAATAATTTCGGGTCACAGGCATTTTCCACTTAAAAAAAATTGAATGCCACTGACCTAAACTTGTTATTTTCGACTTGAGAGGTTTCACAATTTAGAAATTTGAACTTAACGGATATAAATTTTAAATTTTCCGCTTTGAATTTCTATAGGTAACTGCTCAAAATCTCTCTTAATTTACCGTAACAACTACAGCTGGCAGCACATTTGGCAAGGTCAAATTTTTAAGTAGAGTAGGCAGTATTTTGATTGTTATTGGTCTATGCAGCCAACTTCACATATATTTTATGCTGTGATTGATTTTGCAAAGTACAAAAATTATTAATTTTCCTTTCTCTCTAGTAGTATAATTATATTGTAAAGCAAGTATCACAATTACTCATTTTGTAGTACGAGTGTTGCAAAAAGATATTGTGATACGAATTTTACATACTATTTTTTATAATGAACGTGCAATAGTTATTTGTAAAATAAGTGTCACAATGACTCGTACAAGTACTACAGAAAGTCATTGTCACACAAATTTTACTGAATATTTTTTTTAATTCGCTTTTATTTAATGTTTTAATTAAAATAGGATTACATAATCCCTGTTTTTAAACGGAGTTGGAAACGGAAGTGTATGTGATAGGTTGATGTTGCTTATTATTGGCAAGAGAAGATGTGGGATAGATTTTAATTTTGATTGATTGTGTTGATTGTTTGGGATATTAGTAAGGAGAGGATGCGTAGGGTTTGACGGGTTCGATGCTGCTGATGCTGCATATGTAAGGAGAAGCTGTTAACGTCTCAGCCAGAGAGGTGGTTCATTAGCTTCGATATAGATGCTTTCTGCTGGGCTGGAGCGAAATGCTCCTAGACACAAACGTATGTCGGTGTTATGCACACAGTTTAGTAGGTTTAAATATGTTTTGCTAGCATGTAAATGAAACTAGCATAGTCAATTTTGGAGCGTATCAGGGCTTTATATACTTTAAGGAGGGTATTTTCATCAGCACCCCAGTTATGATGCGCAAGTGTTTTAATGATATTTAGTCTTTGATGGCATTTACCCTTAATATCCATAATGTGCTGTTTCCAAGTGAGACGTGAGTCAAAAATTAATCCTAGTATTTGACATTGTTCAACAACAGGAAGAGGGGAGTCATTAATTAGGATGCTAGGAGTTTGAGATGGAGGTAATCTGCTGAATTTGATAATTTTAGATTTTTGAGGACATAGAGTTCTGCTGTATAGTAGATTTACTGCATTTTGCAGCAATGAGCATATAGTGGGTGTAAATTTTCCATGGCAATATAATACTAGATCGTCAGCATATAGGGTGTGTTTGACAGGACTTGGAAAGCCTGAGCTAAGGTTATTCAGTGAAAGAATAAATAAACTAGGACTTAGGACGGAGCCTTGAGGCAAACCGTCTCTTTGAATGAGGGGAGAGGTGAGGATACCATTAACGGATACCTGGAACTTTCTGGTGGATAAAAAGTTTTGAATGAAGGATGCTAGGAGTTTGAGATGGAGGTAATCTGCTGAATTTGATAATTTTAGATTTTTGAGGACATAGAGTTCTGCTGTATAGTAGATTTACTGCATTTTGCAGCAATGAGCATATAGTGGGTGTAAATTTTCCATGGCAATATAATACTAGATCGTCAGCATATAGGGTGTGTTTGACAGGACTTGGAAAGCCTGAGCTAAGGTTATTCAGTGAAAGAATAAATAAACTAGGACTTAGGACGGAGCCTTGAGGCAAACCGTCTCTTTGAATGAGGGGAGAGGTGAGGATACCATTAACGGATACCTGGAACTTTCTGGTGGATAAAAAGTTTTGAATGAAGGATAGAATATTGCATTCAACGCTGTATTGTTTTAATGTATTGATTATCGCTGTTCTGGATATGGTGTCAAAAAGCTCCCTCTATATCAAAAATGGCTGCGATCATGTTGTGTTTATCATTCATTGCATCAACTAACTATATGTGTTTGAAGAAGCACCAGGTTATCGTTGGTAGAGCGGTGAGGTCTTATTTTGTGAAATTGTTTTTGATGTCACATAGTAAATATATATTGTAGACATGAATTATAAAAAAAATATTTATAGTATGAAGAAATGAATTAATTTAAAACACTGATTCTTTTTTTTACTAGGGCAAAGGGAAAGTAATAGTTGCATACAATATTTTTTCTACATTCATGCAAAAGCTGGAAAATTAGAATATAATATGTTAGGAACTCAAACTTGACCGTTCTTTTTTTTTGTATATTTATGGCCTCCACTTTGTCAGTACTTAATCATAGCTGGTTTTCGCTTTGACCATTTAAATTTTAAATAATCAAAGATTTTTGCAATAATTCTACTCGTTGAGATTAAGTAGTAAGATATACATATATTATTGCTGTATTAGAGCAGGATCAGACACTTGCTTTCGATTTTTATGTTATTTAAATGTTTATGTTTGTCATAAATCATCACAAAACTGACAAGAATGACAGATGAGTGCAACAAAAATGTTGTCGCACTAGTGCAAAAAAGAACCACTTTTTCCATTAAGAGAGGCCTCACGTTTTAGGAACCTGAAAACAGTTGGCTCCCGTGATTTGCAACAAAATTTAGGTCATTTTGTATACAATAAATCTAAACAACGCAGGGAAATTAAGTGTTGCAATTTTAACACAATATAACTTGGACCTTTGTCTTGGGGATCAGGTATTTTGGTTGAGTTTTATGTTGTTATAAAAAATATATAAGCCATTAAGTGATGGTGTGATTTTGACAATTTGTGGTCACCAATCTGGACACCAAAACCTGATCCCCAAAAGGAAGCCTAGAGAATTCGATTCTGAAAATATGAAATCTCAAATCATTGTATTTTTTGAGATTTGTTGTGCGCAAATTTTTGCAAACAGACATCTTTTTACTTTAGTTCAACCGCTCCACCGTCTTAATGCATGGCGCTGTATAGAACAATGACAGAAGACGACGGCCAATTCACAGACAAATAATTTTATAACTTTCTCTATGGGTCAAATATGCTGTTGTCATATGTTTTGTGTTCATAAAAATATCCCAAATTTATAGTTTAGTGTGTATTGTATTTGTAAGTGATTATAATTAAGTAATTTTCATGCTAAATAAGTAAATTTGTGCTTCGTAAATGCTATTTATATTTACTCCACAAGATTGTGTTTAGTGCTTCATGCTTCCTTTCAACAAAAATGCACTTTTTGCACCTATTACACAAATAACTACTTTTTAATGTTATTCTTATTTATTGTTGGTAAATACATCAAAGTGATTAAATATATTATGTGAGAATGATTTTGAGTTTTTGTTCTTTGGAATAAATATATCATGTTTATACCTATAGTAATTGTTATTCCACTTGAGTTGAATTTTATTGATGTGTTTTTCTAGACAAATTTTGTTCTTCATGAGGGCAATTATTTCGCTTATTGTATTTGTTTGTAAATTCAGTTTTGATGCAGAGTGGAGGCATTTTATTTCAAGTAGTGCATCATCACCTACAAGCTCTAAAACATTTTATCAATAAACGTATGTCATTTAATATGCAAAAAGAATTTATAACACATGGTAATTATTTGTTATGTCAAATATATTTACCATCAGAAGAAGCACCTAGAAAACCGTGTTGAACATCTACCCACAATCCTGAATCAACCACCACAACATTTTGTACTTGTTCAAAAATGCTCTTAGCCACTTTTTCCTTAAGAGTTCCATACTCCATTACCTCCGTCATACAATAAGTCTTTTTAAGAACAGTTTTAACAAGAGAATGACAAGGTGTATTTGTTTTTCTGTTAACAATCTGTCCAAAGATTTTATAAGAAATTCGGATGGTTATCCACTTTTTAGCTTGCCTTAGCCTATGCACCATAGGTAATAGTAATTGTTGAATAAAATTAATGAATGGAGTAGGTAACATTATATTTTAAAAATCTTTGAACCATAAATATTTTATAACTTTGTCTAGCCAATAGTCAAAATTTCCTTGCAAATTGTTTGATTATATAAGCATTTCAAAAAATCAAAGAAAATAAGAAACCAAATTATTATTAAAGGATGACTTAGTAATAGTCTTAGTTGTTGATATTAAAAAAAAATTGTAAAACAAAGGACGACTAAAAAGTTAATTTTGTCTACTTGTTGCACTTCGGGGGTTGTATCGAGTTATACAGATAGGTTTTCTTTTCTAAAAACCATTTTTTTGTGTTGTTCTTGCTGAAAAACGTAAAAACAAAAAATATAAAATTCCAACTTTTTTTGGGTAAACCTAATATACTTTTCTCGCATATTAGATGGGTTGGATGGAAAAGTAATAATACCAATAATTATACAAAAACAAAAAAATATTTACCATTCAGCTGATCACACATATGTGTATCTGTCATGAAAAAAAGAGAATGAACCAACTATTTTTTTGTATAATGAAGGAAAAATGTTTCAGTTTCAATCTCCACAACACATATGATCAAACTTTGCAAACAAGGTAGAAGCAAACTTGCACATGTTGATTGTATGTTTGATTTTGTACTGTATATATCGATCTCCCCACAATATATACATTATTATTTGTCATTACAGATCTTTCGCTTTAAATTTTTTATTAGTTGTTATAGTTGCTTTGTAAGTTTTTTAAACGTTTGCTATTTTAAATTTAAATTCCTCACTGTACCTTACTTTCCTCTTTCTATTAAATGTAAAACTTGTATTACAAGTAAACATTTCTTTGTATAATAAATTTGGAAACTCTTTGTTTATATTATTTGTTTCTAGATAAAATTGAATATATTTACACATGTAGTTGAAAAAACAGCCTACATGTCAAATAAAATTTGAAAGCAACCAACAGGTACTCTGAAACTGATACAAATATAATTAGATTGAGGTAAAGTTGTGACATGACGTTCTGTGTTTTCAGACTAAATGGCCTATTTTAAATCATGTAAATTTGCAACTTTTCTGCAGTTTAATTTTCTTAGCATGAAACAAACAAAAATTTATAATCATGAAAACATTTTATTATGTTAATATAAATGGTACAAATTTTGAAAGGTAGAATGTTTTTAAAGTATGTATATTTTTCTTCCATTCTTAATTTCTAGCAATTTCCGCAATGCTGTCACTTGGTATCCATATTATTAAATAGCACATGTCCTTTCATGCAATATGTAATGCACCTTGTATCAGGTTATAATAGTTATATTTTTCAATTATCACTATTATGTATTCATCAAAATGAATTATGCAATTCTTTTGAGAGCGGTTTTAAATTTTCTTCATTCAGATACTTCAAAGGTCAGTTCACTTCAATTAAGCATTTTTCGCTTTTCACTAACAAACCCATATTATCATTAAAACAGGGTTTCAAGAGAATGTTGAAAGATAGTTTGATGATACTAGAACAAATCATCAATATTATTTATCTCACATTTTCACATTAATCAAATAATCCAGTAAACATAACCTCAAACATCGCTTTTAAAATTAAAAAATACGGATTGCAGGATAATTTACATTATCATAACTATAATTTTTGATATCGGGTCGATACGAATACGTACTTTTTAACAATTTATTCCTTTCAAAAACATTTATGAAACTCTTCAATAATCAAAAATCTACACTTAAATGGAAATTATGCCAACAAATTTTGTTTGTATCCGTGTATATAATATTCTCTTATCTATGCACAGGTGTGCTGTGGTTTGGATGCAACATAAAAAACAGAGATAAGGTTTCTGTGCTCACAAGAAGTTGAATTATTTGAAATCAAAACATTCGAACAGAGATGCGTTTCTTTGAATCGTCAAGAGTGGAAAGACAGAGAGAGAAAATATGTTGAATAAGTAAAAGCCGATTCAGTACTACTATCGACATCTATCCTAAATATTTTGAACCAAATAATTACTAAATTAGTAACTAGTATTGTGTAGGTTTTAAGGTTAATATACCTGTGAGGAGGCCCCTCTTAAATGTGTTTCACAAAAGTGTTGTTTTTTGGATGAATGTAGAAAAAAAATAAAGCTATATAAAATACAATGTAGGTATAAAATTTTCGTAGCGAATCTCCCAGTAGCTTGAATTAATCTCCGTAAATTGAATCTCCCAGTAGCTTGAATTAATCTCCGTAAATTTTTTCTCGGTTGCGAATTTTCTTAAGAAATTTTTTTCGGAAATTATTCAAGCTCTAGGGAAATTATAAGTGATAATTGTGTCTAAACCAACTTAGTATAATTGAAAATAATTTAGGTATGTTTTCATCCATAATGTAAATGTATTACTATATTCTAATAAAGTTCCTAATCCGAACCGAAATATTAGTTTTTAAAAACATTTTTACGTATTAAAAAGTTATACATTTAGAGAATTTTTCATAAAAAGTTCTAAATATTATACCAATTCAGTAATATTATCGAGTTGAGATGTACTCTAAATTCAACATGGAAATACTTAGATTTCTACAAAAACTATGAATAAATTCATTACTCCTGTATGGAAACAGTACCTCGTGTATAATAAACATTCAATTTATACCGAGAGATTCAAAACATCATTTATCACAGCGTATTTAAAAGTTAAATTAAACATTTGAAATTTAAAGTTTGGACAGTCTGCGTGACCAGAATTTAAAAGTCAGTTGAAGTGGGGCTATAGGTAGATATTTTGTTTTATGTTAAGAAGGATTTCGGTAAATATGTTGATTATTGGCCATAATAACAAGATATATACACAATGTCTCAAATTGATTTGTTTTGCTTGATGTCTCGACAAAGAAAAGGGCTTTTTACAAAATGATTTTTGGTGCTTGCAAGCTCAATCCCTTGAAATATTTCTGATAGTTCCATGTATATTTTTAACAATATAAACAATAACCTGTTATGTAACAAAACATTGTTTTTCTACGACTATTGTAGAATTTCTATATTCTGACGTAGTTTTTGACTATGGAATAGCTTCATTCTAGCACTAGTGCAAGAATATTAATTCTCGACCTTGTTATGGAATGAATACTTGTGGCGCCCTCTAAATATCACGGTTCATTTGACAGAAAGATAAAATAGGCGTGTTCCATTTTGTACACCTACTACACTGCGCAGAGTAGAAGTAGTTCAGAAATACCAAAATGCATAAAAAATCCTCTATATTCAACGTAAAATAACTATTATGGTCGTTGAATACTAATTGTTAGAGCTAGAAGTGCAGCATAAGTTTACTTTATGACACTGTTTAATAGAAAAAGAAGAAAGTACACTATCTATTAGCAACAATTGTCAACTGTCAAAATTGTCTAATTTTTGAAATTTTAAATTCAAATCCATATTACTTCATAAAAAGTAAGTAAATTTATATAATTTTATTTAAATAATAGCTATTACATGGCATCATTCCTTTTTAGTGTCTGATACTGACAGCAGTGGTAGTTTTGCCGCAACAACACCTGAACTTAGGGAGTTAGCAGAGGCGACAGTTAAGTTATTAGGAGTTATAAGAAATAAACTTGTTCGGCTTATGAATACCAATCGACTGAAGCCGATTGATTTTTTTCTCTTTTTAATTAATTGTTTCTAGTATTGCCGATTGTAGCCTAGTTTAAATTAAAACTGTCAGATTAATTTTTAAATGGACATAGTAGATTTTGTAAACCCAGAACGTGACGCATATACAGTGACAGGACGTATTGACCATGTTTAAGGATAGGATAAGGGAGAATCCTTACACCGTTTTCGATACAATTACAGCAATTATTTAAAAATACTTATATAAAATACTGATTCCAGTGCTGTCAAGCAAGTGACAGCTAACCTATAGTCTATTTTGCTACCTACAAGGCGATCGCGAAACATAATAATTGTTTATCCTTTTCTATCATATACACATTGTGCATCAAACTATCTTCCTCTACACATATTATGAAGTCAGTTATTGTAATTTCATTGCAGCCAACGTTAAAATAGTTATTTTTGTTGTGTTAATTTAGCGAATAATAAATCAATGGTTAAAGTCAGTTTGAAAAACATTTACACTTCATTTGTTGAATAAGACCTCCTAATAAATTTATTTTCTTGTGGTTTTATTCGCACTTGAAAAGATCGGGCCTAACACTTACAATTCAGTATAATATTAATTTTTTCACGTCGCTATGATTATTGGAATTATGGGAGCCTGTAGAAAAAATGAACTCTACTCAATGAAAATACAGGATATTGAAGATTTGGGTTCTGCAGTAGTTCCGGATACAAAAACCAAAATCCCCAGAAAATTCACGATTACCGGAAAGTCTTATCACTTATTCAAAAAATATGTTTCTTTAAAACCTCCAGATATTGTGACCAACAATTTTTTATTAATTTTCAAACAGGACGCTGCACAAAACAAGTTATAGGCATAAATAAACTTGGGAATATGCCTAGACAAGTGGCACAATTTTTAAATTTATCTGACTTAAAATTATACACAGGACATTGTTTCCGCAGGACCTCGGTAACAATGCTTGTGGATTCTGGGGCAAATATAGAAACCTTAAAACGGCACGGCGGCTGGAAATCCACAGAAGTTGCAAAAGGATATATAGATAACTCCTTGCAGAACCGCCTAAATGTATCGACAAGCATAATGTCGCAAATTGATAAAAACCAAGAGCTATCAGTCAGCGAAACTAATTTTCAAGAACAAAATTTGCCTAATTCACATCTGGGGCCTTCTTGTTCCAACCAGCAGCAACAAAATATATTTGCCTCATTGCGCACCAAAAATATAAGTGATTCACCTAAATAAGTCACATTTAAAAATTGTACAATTACTGGCGTTACTATAAATAATTATATATAATACTAATTCAGACAAGGAAAATAAAAAACTAATATAAGCAGATATTTTCAATTTTTAATTATTAATAAAATTATATTTGTTCGATTGTTGTTTGTTTTTTATTTGATAGTCGTAGAAAAAGTATAGTCTAAAATACGGGTCGAATTTAAAATTCTACCCTCGTAGAACCGTTTCCCACGCCTACGGCTCGGGAAACAAATCTTTCTACTCGTGTAGAATTTTGCTTATTCCACCCTTGTTATAGAATATACTATTACACACTGTGTTGGATTATATTGCAACGTTGTATTATTGGGTGGAAGACGACAAATATTCATACTTACAGGGTGATCTGACTTGAGCTTGTAAGATGACAAATTCAACAAATCCAATAGAGCCGCCAAACAATAGAAACAATTTTGCTATTAATTTAGTTTTTAAGCTCTTTCCCACACCCGCTTTAGGCGCATTTGTTTTTAAGTGGTATACCCTGTATATTCTACTTATATTTTTGTATAATCATTAGATTTTTATTGCAATCACTAATGTTTTGAGCAAAAACTGATGGCATTGTTAAAGGTTCATGCTTACAGGGTGATCTCATTGTAAGTTGAATAAATCAACAAATCCAAAAAATCAACCAAACAGTCAAAACTAGTTATAAGATAATATTAATAATAATAATAGGGATAACTATGTGTTTCTGTAATGGTAAAAAAGGGCAATTTAATAGACTGTATAGGAGGGTTTAAAAAGTAAAAATCGGTGAAATATGTCAAAATATATCATGTGTGTACTAATATCTCTAGGAACTTTTGACTTAACGACACGATATTTTTTAGCATGTTTATGAAGGAATTTAAAAATAAAAATTAGCATATTTTAGGATTTTCATTACACTGTATGTACATTCTACATCAATGATAGTTTTTGAATCATGTGATATAGGGTTGTATTTTTTGTTATATTCTTAATATTAGTTACTACCCAAGAAAAGGCATCTAGCGTGCTATGATAAAATATTTTCACTTATAATTACACGAGAGCTTTTTTTGTCGAAGTGAACTTGACATGTATCAATAAGAAATTTGTTGCCTGGCAATTTAACGAAAAAAACTGCTTCTGAAAAATTACGAGTCCGTAGGACGAGTAATTTTTTTTGGCAGTTTTTTTAGTTGAATTACCTAATGGCAACAAAATTCAAATTCGAATGTAAAGTTTACTTCGATTAAAAAAAAAGCTAGAGTGTAATTCGGTAAGAAAATTTAATGAATATGTAAATCAATAAATTAAAAAATGAGATGTAAATTAGTTTAATTAATTTAACGGAAAAGTACAATTGATAAAAACACAATTATTAAAAATAGCTTGATTTTCAGGACTTTCATGTCTTTTGTTAATATTTTGCCACTCCAGGACAGTACCATTTCAAAAATTTCTCGTTTTGTGAGAGCATTAGAACTCACCTTCCTTTTTTCTGGGATTGCTTGTATAAGAGCGTTTTATGACGATACCATTACCATACCATTTTCAACTGGCGATAAATGGTCGCAAAATGGTATATCATTTTCCCACATAACCATAATTTGATACCATCGAATTTTGTACCCTAAAGTTATTACACAGTTGCCAAGATTAGTAAGTTAGAAAGTGTTATGGATAGGAGACGTGTTTTGCTAGCGCTACTTCTCAAACGGAGAAAAGCAAGGAAACAAAGGGAGGCTCGATGGAAAAATCGACGGTACTGGGTTCATCCTTTGTTACAAAGTAGATATTTGGAAGGCGCGTTTTATATACTATTTGAAAAATTAATTGAATACGAAGAAAAATTTTTCAATTATTTTCGTATGACATACAATACCTTCAGGATGTTACTAGAACGTCTTTCAGACTCTATAAAGAAAACAAACACAACGATGAGATTAAGTGTTCCTCCAAAAGAAATGCTGGCAATTACTTTAAGGTAAGTTTTTATTACATAATGAATTAGTACAAAATAAATTTATTATAAGTTTTGAAAACAGGTATAATCTTCCCGATATTCATCTGACGCTGGAGTCGAATAAGCAGATGTTGATGGATATGACGGATAAACTTCATTATTGGACGAAGATCTTTTGCTTTTAATTCCCTTTATTAATGCGGAATTCTATTTTTTCGTCCTCCGTGAAATTTTTTACAGCAGGTATAACTGACATGAAAAAGGCAGTATCTTCATTTGTTTGTGTTGGTGGTGGTTGATAAGTGGCTTCTAAAGCTTTTAAAATTGCTTTGTCTGTTTCATCGATGGAAGATACTTTTCTTCGTTTTGGGGCACAAGAAGCTCTAGGTGTCTGTTCAGATACTGCATCTTCATCACTTACTTGTTCTTTTTCAGTAGTATTTTCAGAAATACTGGATTCTGTGTCATCTTTTTCGAGTACTTTCAATAAAAATTGCATTCGTTCAAAGTATATGTACTTCTTTGTACGTTTGTCACCACTTCTCTTTTTTCTCGAATTGGCAAATGCATCCCTAATATGTTTCCATTTGTCATGAATAAGTTTTCCTGCAAATAATAATCTTTTTGAAATATAAATATGCAAGTTAATTTTTAGCTTAAAAAAAGTAAAATATTTTATTATTTACAGATACCTCGCTAGTGGAAACTCATTTACAGATCTTCACTATACTTATAAAATAGGTATCTCAACTATAAGTGAAATTGTTCGCACGGTTTGTCAGCAGCTATGGATTCATTTTAAAGAAGAATACCTGCCTATACCTTCAGAGCAAGATTGGCTCAATATTGCACAAAATTTTCAGAGAATGTCACATTTTCCACATTACATTGGCGCTGTGGACGGTAAACATATTAGGGTACAAAACTTTCGGGAAAGTGGTTCGATGAACTTAAATTATAAACATTACTTTTCTATAGTTCTAATGGCTGTGGCAGACTCTGATTATAAATTTATATACGTTGACATAGGAGCATACGGAAAGGATTGCGATTCATCGGTTTTTCAAGAAACTGTGTTTTGGAAGAAAATGAAAAATAACTCCCTAAATATTCCTAATGAAACTCTTTTGGCAGGAACAAATACTAGTTTTCCATTTGTTTTAGTCGGAGATGAAGCATTTCCGTTAAATGAAAAATTTTTAAGACCATTTGGAGGTCATAATCTAACTGTAATTAAAAGAATATTTAATTATTGTTTAACACGACCACGAAGATTTGTAGAATGTACATTCGGTATAATGAGCAACAAATAAAGAATTTTTCATCGACCACTAAATGTTTCTAAAACATTTGCAAAGGACATTGTAAAAGCCGCAGAAATTTTACATAACATAGTTCGTCAAAAAGATGGCTTTCGTACGACTGACTTCTACGTTTCTACAAGTACAAATGGTTTGCAAAATCTACAACGGGTAGGAGGTGGGAGACAGGCAAACGACATACGGGACGAATTTGCCAATTATTTTGTGAGTCCCGCGGGCACTTTACCTTGGCAAATGGACAAAATTTGATGTATTATTATTGTAAAAATTTATTAAACTAGCATTTTATTAACCTACTTTGTTTTTGAAGAAATCAAATTTATTACTCATTAATATGTATATTTGTTTCTTTTGAGTCAATAAACATATTTAATTAAACTTACCTGCTTCTATTTTTTCTTCGTTTGAGAAGTTTTCGAAATCTTCTATCAAAAAATTATAAATTTCAGCCCATGCATTATTTTTCTTTATCTTATCTTTATAATCGTCCTGGGTTTTATCCCGAAGGCAGGGCCTTTGTTCTATTAACTCTATTAGAGTTAAAGGATCAAATAGAAATTTATATGTTTTCTTCGACATCACAACACTGGAACTGACACAAAAGCTGCGATTTGCGATTTCTAGCTACACGTGTGAAAACATGCATAGACTTGCATTGCGTAGAGAAATGGTAGCGGAAAAAAATCGCACCGATCGCGCGATTTTAGAAGAACAAATTGTGTGTTTATGCGATATCGCTTCGGCGCTACCATGGAAAATATGGTATCGTCTATGTGTGAAAACGACCGATTTAAATGCACGTAGATTTGATGTACGCAATATTGCGACCATTTATCGCACGCTGAAAATGGTATGGTAATGGTATCGTCTGAAAACGCTCTAAGATTTTGCGTTTTGTGTCGCGAGCATTTCTCGTTTTCTTTAACTGTATGTCCGTGAACGGATTAAAAATTCTTTTATAATCTTTGAAGTATTTCTCTTGTAACATTTTTGCTGAAGTGTTCCAAATCGTCTTGACTGCACTCTCTTTTATAATCTTCCATTGTTCTTCTTCATGTTAAATGCCTAATCACATAAAATAGAACCTAACTCTTCAGTGGAAGTTTCTGCAATGAGTTCATGTTTTTTTTTCCAAACAAAACATCGCAAATTATCGCCAAATTGATGTAGTTGAATTCACAGTATTGCAAGGCACATTATCATTGATGGCTTTTTCAATTTCTCCACTCGAAGACTCTTCAAATCGCGACATTTCCACAAATGAAAACTTTTCTGACAACGGAAGTTTGAGAAAAATTGACATAACGTCATCAAAAATTTGTTTACAATGCTGGTTGACATGCTTTCAAAAGTTAGGTTCCGTTATTGTCGCCGGAAAAGTTAGGGCAAACTTTTTTCGCTGTCATAACTGACAAAATCACGTGGCATATGGGATTTTTTATACATTAATTAAATTGTCACAATAAAAAATGAACACTTATAGTTGTTGATAGTACCTTTTAGTATTATTCAGTTATTTAACTTAAAATTACACTATATCCAATATTCAGAAACTTTGACGGGGATTTTTTATGATATTTGATGCTTTTTTCCATTGTAAAAATACGTAATTTAACAAAAACAGGTCTGTGAAAGCACGAATC
Source organism: Galeruca laticollis (assembly GCA_963921935.1). Classification (NCBI taxonomy): domain Eukaryota; kingdom Metazoa; phylum Arthropoda; class Insecta; order Coleoptera; family Chrysomelidae; genus Galeruca; species Galeruca laticollis. The sequence continues at coordinate 4,813,892 of OY998179.1, forward strand.
ACCCTGTAAACAACAGATATTTTATTTCGCTAATATGTATTATTTTGTTTTGATATATTATCAGTAACATTAAAAAATATTTAAGAGAGACTTTATGTAGTGAATGTGTTCATAATAACTACTTTAGTCAATTTGGAGGATTTTTCAAACGTTGGGAACGTTTTGTGCCACTTGTTCAATATTTATATTCACCCTTCCCTTCGATCCCAACGAATTTAAATAAAAATCAATGCTTATAACTTTTATTGAAAACAAAATTTACATTTTTTCCAAATCAACTGGTACTTCGGCAAAACCTTTGGCATTGATTCCTGTAATTCTAAAAGTTGCTCCATCATCTGGACCTGGTGTAATACCCACTTGGCCACTAGTAACGTAAAGTTCGTCCAAATTAGCACCACCAAAGCAAACCGAGGAAATCTAAAATTAAAATTAAAAATAATATTCAGTGTTCGATCGTATAAATTGTAAACTTACGATTTTTGCAGGCATATGGATGGTATCTAATAAAGTTTCAGGTTTTCTAGGATCGATTTTGATAACTCTCGATCCCCAAACAGCTACATACAGATTACCAGCAGTATCTATGGTCATTCCATCGAATACCATACCGTCCAAACCGTTCTTCTTTGCCGTAAATATAGGTGTACCGTTTGCTGCAGTAAAATATTATCAATTCCAATTAATTTTAGAAATAAATATAAACTTACAGATTGTTCCTTTCTTTATATCCCAGTCGTACTGATCAACGGTACCAGTGCGAGAATCAATGTAGTACATTTTTTTTAGTTCGGTGTTAAATGCCAATCCATTGGCTATACCGATTCCGGAGATATGTGGGATGGCTTTCTTGTTTTGGAAACTGTACAAAGTACCTTTTCCCAAGGCAATGTCTGCTATGATCACTGGAGGACCACCCATCGTACCTAAATGATTATTTGAAGTTAGTAAATACATTTTTTTATATAAGAAACCGCGATGAAACTTTTTGTGGTTATGTTTATTATTTTAAATATAATATAAAAAATGTATTCGTTAAAATTAATATTTAATTTCAAGTTTTGTTAAACCTGTCCATAGTTTTCCTGAAGGATCACATTTTCCATCATTGAAAACGTTTTTGGTATTTTGTTCGACTTCCAACAATTTTTCCATTTTAGATGGTTTTGGGCTGATACCGTCCCATGTTACTAGCATCAATTCTCTTTCAAGTGTTATAACGAATTGATCTTTTTTCTCTTTCACTGGAATGATGATCGACACATTTTTACCTGCGAAAAAATTAATTTCAAGTAAAATGGAATTTAAGAAAAAAACAAGCAATGACCAAATTATATAAAAAATATATAGAGAATACTAGAAAAATGTGATGAAAACTTTCAACTAAAATAGAAATAACACTGGCTAAAATAAAAAAATGCGTTTTTGAATTCGATTATTCCTATATTCGCTCTTATCTCCCTAAAAACTGAGTCCAGCTTTTTAAACGTATGCTCCATCCCTCCATCGATAGACAAAGAATCAGTCTATACAATTTGGAAATTTCACATTTCTATTCTTATTATTTTCCAAGATACAGGGTGTCACAGTTGACAATGTAATTTCCCCTCTTATTTTCAATACCCTCATTTTGTCCCACAACATCTTTGGTTAATAGCTTCGGTAGCACATCCTTGATTTTTTCTTATAGATACATGCTTTAAAAAGTTTTCTTTAAAATATGAACTTAATATCTTCATTATTTTGGACTATACGATTTTTTAAATTTAACTACTGTTTTTTTTTCGAGATTTGAACTTTCCCGTTCTTGGGAAAAATAATTTTGATTATTTAATTTTTCGCAAGGTACTTTAGAAATATATTTGTCTCTTATCCCAACAAAAAATATTATTGAACAGAAAATTAAAGTAAATGCGTTACTTTAAATTTTTAGCTAATATTATGACAAGATGATTTTATATAACTCATATCTAATGAATTAATAGTCATAATCGAATTTATACAGAATCGATTTGGAATACATTTTTCTATAAACTGTGGAATTTTCACTTTTCTCTTATCATTATATTCCAAGATCAAAGTTGAACTTGTAATTTTTCCTTTTATTTTCAATACCCCCCTTTTACCCTACATATTTTGATTAATAGCATTGTTAGCACATTCTTGATTTTTTTCCTGATGGATACATCCTTTAAGAATTGTCCCTTAAAAAATGAACCTAATATATTGGACTGTGCTATTTTTTAAATAAACTCCTGTTTTTTTTGAGAATTCAACTTCCCCGTTTTTGTGGATGTGGACATGGTGTCTCAGTACACTCGAACTCTCCTAAACAGAAGAAGAATAAACGATCCGGTACTGAATCGAGTTCGGAATTCTGGGGTAACGCAATTTGTGTATGTGTGTTACATTACATGTTTTCTTAACAACTCAACCTACATGTAGAACATTTAATTTTCATTATACATACATTTTACATTATACTTTCTATTTTGAAAGCATCATTACTGCTGTTTAAAATATATATTTCCAAATATCTTTGATTACGCGAGAGTTACCTTTTGTAATAAGAGGCGCCCGGTTAGGAGAACATTATTTGACAGAGTACATTTTGACAGTATTTTCCGTTTGTCTTTAAGGGAGAAAAAAGATAACTAGTCTACTTATAAAGTTTTCCCTCGTGACAACAGCGCAAAATTTCTCTGTTTGCCATTGGCTCTAATTCTACCACAGTCTACCACAAGAATTCAAATTTCAATTTATTTGAAATCGTCGACTGGCATTATTAGTTGCATATACTTAGTTCAAACCCAATATATCTTGTGATATTTTCATTGAAATTCATGAAACGAGCCCATTAATATTAAACAATTGAACAGTACTAAAATATATTGTTAAAATAATTACACATTGTTATTAATTTCTAAGGAAAAATAAAATAAAATAGCTTGATAGGTGAATAAAAAATATAAAATAATTAGGTACTAGTTATTAAAACACGAGACTCTATCAAACGGCGTAAAAAGTAGTACAATGGAAAGAAGGTAATTATTATGCTAAGTTCTCTTTTTTGACTGAGAACGCGAACGTGTTTTCAGACCACTTTTAGTAATTCTATTTTCGTTTATCACAGTTAAAGTGCCTTCATCTGGATTTGCTGAGTTCTGATCACTAATTCCAAGTCGTGAAGGTTGACGGGAGGTTGCCAGATCACTTTTTTAGGTCTCTTCAAGCGATATATTTAGTAGTTCGTCCAGTGTATAGCTGTTACCATCTAAAATTAGTTTGTTATTGCTGATAAATCAGTTTTTATACTTCTTAGTTGCACGGAATTGTACCAGATATGGTTTTAGGTTTCTACATATACATAATAAATAAGATATACTGCTAACTGCCTATATCTCCAATAAGCGAAATGCGTTCTATTAAGAGTGAGAGGTCCGACTACACTCTGTGTGGCCATGTTAGTTAGTGCTGTATTTGCCACCTGTAATATTTTTAAACGAAGATATTTGAGTCAACAAAAACTTCGTGTCTGATTTTTTATTTGACTAAATAAAGTGCAATTATGTAATTACACTTTTTTCACTTCTAACATAAATCTCAAATAACGTCTATTATAGTTGTCTAGGTTACTTCAAAAGGAATAGAAATGAAGTAGATAAACATGAAATATATAATGAGCACATAACCAATTAGAGTTATTATTTTTATAAATCATTTCTTCGATATCTACACACTAATATAGCCATACATATTGAAAAATTAAATGACGATGGAGTACCTAATGGGATGATTTATTTTCAAGCGGAATTTATTTTTATATACCTGTAGACCTATGAAAATTTAAATTAGGACCAATCTCATTACGTAAAAAGCACCGTTGTGGAGACATAGTTTTTAATAAAAATCTAAATAAAAGAAACACGTAAAAATCACAACACAATGATAAAACAAATAATAAAATCACTAAACATCCAAACCACAGCCTAATTTTACTATGCTGTGTCCAAACAAACAACCATAGAGAAAATAAAATATATTATTTGTCTATGAGAATAACCTTTACCACTCCCCTGAAGGTCTAAAAGCGTCAAAGCGGGAATGATACAGCCAATGATATTAAATAATGCAACGTCTCGTGACTCGCATGCGCGTATTGATCTTGGCCACAAACGGTGCAGACATATACATGTCGGCACTCTGATGATCGCCACGCTTCCCTGACCGCTAGGCGCAGTATATTTTATTTATATGTATATGGGTTTCTATAGTTTTCTCTTTGTTGAGGGGTTGCGTCATTATCTATAAATACTCCAGATTCCTTTAGATTTTTAACTTGTTTTAGGACTGCCTGTTTCGCAAAGAACGAAACTAATTCTATCTTTATTGGCGCTGAGTCGCTTTTCCCGAGATTGAATATATACTATATATTCAATCTATCATTAATTTCGTCGCATATGAATTTTGGTGTCAATAATTCGTGTCGAGGTTTTTTTAGTCCAGAGATAACTAAATTGTTGATACAATTTTTCTTTTCTAGATCCTCTACTTTTTGTTTCAGATCTCTATTTTTTTCTTCAATCGTTTTAATTTTTATGTTTAGTTCGGTAACTCATATCTCATGAATCATTGATCATAGACATATATGTTTATACTGAGTTGATTTGGATAATATTTTTCTATAAACTGTGAAATTTTCATTTTCCTATTCCCATTATTTTCCAAGATATAGTATTGTAGTTTTTCTTCTTATTTTCAACACTCTCCATTTTGGTTAATGGCATCGCACACCATGATTTTTTTTCTCACAGATACATTCTTTTCAGACTTTTTTTGAAACATGAACTTGATATCTTCATTATTTTGGACTGTGCAATTTTTTAAATAAACTCCTGTTTTTTTTGATAATTAACTTTTCTTGTTTTTGGGAAAATAATTTTGATTTTCAATTTTTTCATAAGGCACTTCAAAAATATGTTTTTCTACTACCGTGCGTAAAGTACGTACTTTAGACACACTTTCGAGTTCGTAAAACGCACTAGTGCGTAAAGAATAACTTCCAATTTGTATGTAGTTTTATCTAGTCTTATAAAAATATAGGAAGGTATAATAAACGGATATTAAATCTGAGTTTCTTTAAATCGGAGATTGAAACATATAGAATTCAGTAAAGTACATACCTAATAATTATTGATAAATAATTACTGGGTACTGGCAAATAATAGAATAGGGTGCATAGGTAGGTACCTATAAGTTGGCTGTGAGTGACTGATATTTTTTTGTGCATTGTACCTGACATTTAAATTTGAAATTGAGATCTTCCGACTATACCTAGGGTAAGCAAAAGTATTTATATTTAAGTATTGAACATTTTTAGGAAACTATGATGTTATTTTAGATTCTATTTTTAGAAAACGGAATAGGCAGGTACATATAATTATAAAGATGGATTCCTCTGATGATCTCTCAGGAGATTATTTTGAAAATACACCATAAAACATATTACACGTAGCACAGAATGCTTCTAATGATTTATTGCCGCAAAAATCTGCGAATATTTACGAAACAAAATACAATTTGTTCAAAGAATGGTATAGGAAAAATAAAATAACAAAATATTCCGAAAATGTCCGAGTACACAAATTGCACCTTAAATATTAGTATTGTTAATAATTGAATTCGTCTGTTGTTTTGTTAAGTTGTTGTAATTTTGATTAAAATGTTCAAAATATTAATCAACATATAATATATTTTATTAAGAATCAATAAAAACGTTGTAGTTTCTTCTAAAGAAAAATTAAACCTACTTGAGTGCGCAAAGAAAATTACTAATAAGCTTCTGTATTTTGATAAAATTTTCGGTAGTAGAAAAAATATTGTATGCAATTCGCCTGCGGCTCATGCGACAATATTCACATTCGTCGAAAAAAGGCTACTTTACACACTTGTTACATAAATAACTATTTATTTAAGTATTGAACATTTTTAGGAAACTATGATGTTATTTTAGATTCTTTTTCTAGAAAATGGAATAGGTAGGTACATATAACTATAAAGATGAATTCCTCTGGCGAGCTCTCAGAAGATTATTTTGAAAATACACCATCAAACATATTACACGTAGCACAGAATGCTTCTAATGATTTATTGCCCCAAAAATCTGTGAATATTTACGAAACAAAATACAATTCCTTTGGAGAACGGTGTAGGAAAAATAAAATAACAATATATTCCGAAAATGTCCGAGTGCACAAATTGCACCTTTAATATTAGTATTGTTAATAATTGAATTCGTCTGTTGTTTTGTTGTAATTTTGATTAAAATATTCAAAATATTAATCAATATATAATATATTTTATTAGGAATCAATAAAAGCGTTATAGTTTCTTCTAAAGAAAAACTAAACCTACTTTAGTGCGCAAAGAAAATTACTATTTTAAACTTTTGTATTTTGATAAATTTTTCGGTAGTAGAAAAAAATAGTGTAAGCAATTCGTGTGTAAAGGCCTTTTTTCGTCGAAAAAAGGCTACTTTACACACTTGTTACATAAATAACTATTGTATGAAAAAATTAGAGTAAAAGCATCACTTTAATTTTGGATAATATTGTGAGAACATGATGGTATTATATAACTCATATCTCTTGAATCATTGTTCATAGACATATATATTTATACTGATTCGATTGGGAAAATATTTTTCTATAAACCATGGACTTGTCCCTTTCAAATTCTCATTATTTTATAAGATACGGGGAATCAAAGTTGACCTTATAATTTTCCCTCTTATTTTCAATACCCCCCCTTTTGCTCACCCCACATCTTTGTTGATAACATCGATAACACATCCTTGATTTTTTTCCTCATAGATACCTCCTTTGAGAATTGTTCAATAAAATATGAACCTAATATCTTCATTATTTTGAGCTATGCGATGTTTTAAATAAACTCCAGTTTTTTTTTGAGAATTCAGCTTCCTCGTTTTTGGGAAATTTTTTTTTGATTTCTCAATTTTCCGTAAATGCACTATAAAAATATGTTTGAATTCATGAATGTATCCTAAGAAAAATATTATTGAATGGAAAATTAGAATAAAAACATTGTTTTGAACTTAAGGCTAATATCTGTACAAGGAAAATGACATTATCTCCTAAATCATTGATCGTAGATATAAATATTTATACTGAGTAAATTTGGAAAAAAAAATTCAATAAACTGTAAAATTTTAATTTTCTATTTCCATTATTTTCCCAGATATCAAATTTACTATTCGATTTTCTCCTCCTTTTCGGTATTCCTAATTTTGCCTCCCCGCGACTCCGGTTAGAGGCACTCAGGCATTCCTGATTTTTTTACAGACACATACATCATCTCCCTAGTATACTTAGATAATACAGGGTGTCCCGGGACTAATGGGAAAAAAGTCGGGAGCGTATAATATGAGCTAAAATAATGTTAGTACTTCATATAAACTTTTTCTATGCAGGCCCTCGTTTTCGAGTTATAGGCCTCCAAAGTTTTAATTTTGAATTTGGTTTTTATTTTTAATTTTTGTACTAGTTATTTGATCTTTATAAAATTTAACGCAAAGATATAATGTATGTGTATGTTTATTTTGGTAAGGTAAACAGATTTACAGTAGTGCATTGAAGCCAGGGACGAACTACTTGCAATGGTTAGTGATCCAAAAATTTTGCAGGGAAGGCACACCCTGTATGAAATTATCGAATTTCACTTCCCCACACATTAAGCTAACGAAAAGATACTCTTGTTGGAATTCGATAAAATAAGCCGTTTGGCTAATATTTACAGTTTTATTAATGCACTACGTACCAGTTTACGCATTCACCATTTTTATAAGTACACAACGAGGTAAAACGTAACTTATTAATAGATGTCCAAGATTTACCTACAGTACTACAAAAAAATAATAGCAGAAGATGAAAAACATTAACGACTTATTAATTCGAAAGTTGGTAAAAACTTTTTATAAGTGTTTTTACCGTTTATCAAGTTACCATAGGATTAGTTATCAAACGTTGTGTAGAATAGTTCGTAGTCAGTACTTGTCAATAATTCATAAGTCCTTAATTTAACAGTTACAATGGCAAAATTCGCTTTTATCGAGTACGCAGATATGCATCTAATGTATGGACTGGCTTCTCGAAACTGTTTAGAGGCCAGAAGGCTTTATGAAGAACATTTTGCAAACAGAGCATTGCCAGACAGACGAATGTTTGAGTGTATTGATCTCAGGTTACGAGAAACAGGTATGAATAAGTAAATGTAATTTTCTATGTATACAAAACAAAATTTTTAATTTTAGGAATATTTTTGCCAAAAAAAAGTGGAGAAGGTCCAGTACGAAGCATACGTACTGTGGCAGTTGAACAAGACTTGTTAAATGCAGTTGATAATGAACCATCAACGAGTTTTCTAAAAGTATCAAGAGAACATAACGTCTCGAAATTAGTTGTTCATCGCGTCCTAAAAGAACAGCTGTTATATCCTTTTCACATGAAAAAAGTACACAGTATGACAGTGGCTGATTATCCTGCACGGCTTGAGTATAGCCAGTGGTTTCTGCGACAACAACAAGCAGACAATACATTTATTAGTAACGTTCTCTTTACAAACTAATCCAGTTTCACCAGAGATGGAATCATAAATTCTCATAATATGCATTTATGGGATGATGTGAATCCACATGGCATTATCCAAACTAGGAGCCAGCATAGATTCATGGTTAATATTTGGGCAGGAATAGTTGGCAATCATTTGATAGAGCCATATACTTTATTGACGGTACTTTGACTGGTCAGAGATATTTGGAGTTTTTGCAAAATTAGTTATGGAACCTGTTTGATGATGTGCTACTACAAACTCGTAGGAATTTATGGTTCATGCATGATGGGGCCCCTCCTCATTTCAGTTTAGATGGACGACAGCATTTACACACAAGGTTTCCTAATAGATGGATTGGTCGTGGAGGCCCTTTTCAATGGCCACCGCGATCAGGAGACGTTAATCCTATGGATTTCTTTCTCTAGGGTTATCTCAAAAGTAAGGTATACGCAACACCTGTGCAAACAAGACAAGATTTAATAGACAGAATTGTGTAACACTGCAATGTTATTAGAAATAATGTGGGATTGCTCATTCAAGTGCAAAGAAACAACCTTCGTAGACTTAGAATGTGCGTGGAAGTGGGAGGAGCTCATATTGAACATTTATTAGAATAACGTTAGTTTTTGTTGTTGTTTAGGAATTAGTATTAGTCTAATGTTTTATAACTTGTGTTTTTTGAGGTTTTCTTAATGGTTTAATAATGTTATGTTCGTAATTTTGATTAAAAGGAAGTAAATCCTGGACATCGTATTAATAAGTTAGTCAGGTAGATTTGTACGTAGTGCATTAATAAAACTGTAAATATTATCCAAACGGCTTATTTTATCGAATTCTAACAAGAGTACCTTTTCGTTAGCTTAATGTGTGGGGAAGTCAATTTCGATGATTTCATATAGGGTGTGCCATCCCTGCAAATTTTTTGGATCACTAACCATTGCGAGTAGTCCGTCCCTGGCTTCAAGGCAGTACTGTAAATCTGTTTACCTTTCCAAAATAAACATACACGTACATTATAGCTTTGCCGTAAATTTGATAAAGATCAAATAACTAGTACAAAAAATAAAAACCAAATTCAAAATTGATACTTTGGAGGCCTATAACTCGAAAACGAGGGCCTCCATAGAAAAAGTTTATATGAAGTACTAACATTATTTTGGCTCAGATTATACGCTCCTGACTTTTTTCCCATTAGTCCCGGGACACCCTGTATATGAATCATCTAAGCGCAATACTTTGACCTGCGAGATTTTTTAAGTACCACCACTTTTTTTCGCGAATTCACCCCTACTAACGATTGAAAAAATAATGTTTTTAAAAAAGGGATCACGCCACTATCAAAAATATTATTCTTACTTAATAAAATCATTAGTTTTATGATATTACCTATCGCAGGGTGCAGGTCAAGGCTATTATCCATAAAAACAGATTAATTTAAATGAAATATCGATAACCATTGTAGATGTGTATAGTAAAAATACCAACTGATTAAAAAATTGTAATTAAATTGTTGGTTAAAGATAAAACAGTCTATGTTTTGATTTAGGCTAGGATAAAATCTTTATACAGTCGTCTATGTTTTCATTTAGGTTTGGATAAAATATATCAAACATTATTTCGTATTACAATGAAGGGGTATACTCGTATATAACAGAAACTTCCATTCCAACCATACTAATGTTAGTCGAATTAAAATCGATTATTTAAACTTATAAATTAGATTAATCAGTTTTTATAATAGCCCTCGTATTTATAAAAACAACTAAAATATATAAATAACGTATGGTATTAACAAAGATATTTTGAAATGCTTGAAAAAATAAAAATAATATTTTTTTACTTACCTACATATGCACTGGTATGTTTTTTGGTCTTTGGATCGTATTTGTTGATAGTATAACCGTTAATATCAACAAAATAAAGCGTTTGTGAAGATTCATCCCAAAAGGGAGCTTCTCCCAATTTGAAGTTTCCGCATAGCTTTTCAATTGTCGGTGCCATGATGTTTCAAATTATAAGTAATTTGCCGACATTCGCAATTCGTTTTTATACTTGCATTTTATCAGTACCACCAATATCAGTGTTGTAGTTATCCTCATTAATTTGTTATAAAATTGTTTTGTGTTGAAATATTTAATCATTATCAAGAAAATACTTTTCTATTCTTATTTTAAACTTTTCATTTATTAGTTGCGTGTGGTCTGTTTTAATAAAATTGTTGGAATTATTTATTTTTTAATATTATTACATAGTGTAGGCTATTTAAAACCAAAAGTGATTAGTTTAGGATCTACAGAAAAATGAAAATCCCAATATTGAGACTTAAATTTCCTACAAATTAAACATTATTATCTATAATAAAAATCTTATAAATTTTTATTTTAAGGAATACCTATTTAATTTCTATGACAAATAGTTATTACCATCTTGGAGTTTTATTTACACTTTGTGAGATGTCAAAAACAATAGCAAATAAGGCAAATAAAGCTATAGGTCCAGTATATCTTTAATAACAAAAATGAAAATAGATAATTTGTTTCCGCGGATAAAACTATTTGAATCTCTTATTGCTAGTATTATGTACAATGTATTGCCTATGTTCAGGTATCTTTTTAAAAACAGTTTTGATGGTGCCCTTTAATAATCCTGAGTTTCTTCTAGATCGGGTAAAATAATTTGTTAAGAGATAACATTAAATTGGATTATTAACATACTTTTATTGGATGATTGCAAATATCCTAAGTCCCTAAGGTATGTTTCAAACGGCAGTTTAAATTATTGCCTGTATGCGATTAGAAATTTAATTGGGTAAAGCAAGTAAAGTCGTGATGTGGATTTTCACTTATCCGCCCAACCTTTCAATATGCGAGAAAAGTATTGGTTTACCCCAAAAAAAGTTGGAATTTTGAAATTTTTTTTGAGTTATTTTTACGTTTTCCATCAACAACAACACGAAAAAACGGTTTTTAGAAAAAAAATCCTGTGTGTATGTCGTCGTCGTCGTTGTCGTCGGCCACTTTTCCTTACAATTCTTGTTAGCACGATACAGCCTCCGGAGTGCAATAAATTAGCAATTTTATGATTGAATATTGCTAAGAAGATGTCACAGATGAACCCTATTGATTTTCAGTTCACCAGAGCTAGTACAACGGGTGCTATGGTACTTGAAGTACGATATTTTGTCATTTTTTGAGAAAGATCAGTTTGTTAGCACGATACAGCCTCCGGTGTTCAACAAGTCACCAATTTTATGATTGAATATTATTCAGGGCATCTCACTGATGAACCCTATTAATTTTCAGCTAACCAGAGCCAATACAACAGGTGCTACAGTACTTTAAGTATGATATTTTTGTCATTTTTGGAGGAGTTTCAGTTTGTTAGCACGATAATGCCTCCGGAGTATATACAAGTGATCAGTTTTATGATTGAATATTATTCAGAGCGTTTCAAAGATGAACACTATTGATATTCAGCTCACTAAAGCCAATACGACGGGTGCTATGGTACTTGAAGTACCAGATTTTTGTCATTTTTGGAGAATTTTCAGTTTGTTAGCACAATACAGCCTCCAGAGAGTATACGATTGATTAATTTTATGATTGAATATTGTTCAAAGTGTCTCACAGATGTACCCTATTGATTTTCAGTTGACTGGAGCGAGTACAGCGGGTCCTATAAATCCAGATATACTAAATTTTTAGTTATTTTTGGAGAAATTTCGGTTTCTTAGCACAATACATCCCCCGAAGTGTATACAAGTAACAATTTTATGATAGAATATTGTTCAGGGTCACAGATGCGGAAAATTTAGTTTTAATCTTTAAAACCGTTTATTTTTATTCCGTTTTCGATGAAACTTCAGACAATTGCTTTTCACTAAAAAAATTGCAGTTGACACTGGAAAATCTTGTTTTTTTAATGCAATTCAGATTTTTGAGAAATGAAAATGAGCGATCAGAAGACGAGGAAATTATAAAATATGTCGTATTTTACATTATATAGATGGATACCTATATTGTAAAAATATTATAAAGAGGATTATTAATTAAATTGACTGTCTCGACCCTTACTTCGTGGAATATGCTCATATTAGTGTTTTTAAATGAAATTTTTTAGAATTTTCAATAACTTGTATTATATTGTGGAATTAACTAGAAGCCTTGAGTTTCATTTAAAAACACTAGGATTATTAATTGTCAATTTTGTGTTGATATATTGATATTAAATGACAATGATCGTAACTATGCAAAGAAAAACTTTACGCGACATGTGAATAGAGGCAAATTTTGCAATACAATGCAATTCATTTGATAATAAAAGAGCTCGAAAAATTATTCCAAGCTGTGGCGATTATAAAGCACCTTTACATAATATGTTAAAGCTAAGGTTATTAAAAATGCACCAAAGAAAATATTTGTGATAAACATTTATTATTTTTCTTCTCGAACATTCATCCGATAAATGTTGAATTCTGAACATCATTCCACGAAAATACTTTACATTTAATAGCCAAAAATTATATTAACATAAGAGCTAATCATTATGGAAATCAATTTAATTTGCAAAATGTTTGTCAAAAACTGACCAAGTTAATATTATTTAATAATGTATAATTTTATTATTATAGATTTTATATATTTATGTTATATTTCTAATAAATAATCTAAAGAAAAACAAGTTTGAAATATTTTTATATTTAATTCCTACAATATAATATTGTAACATGAATGTGTATTTCTTCAAATGGTTTATTCACAAAGAAGGAATACCTACAATTTACAATTCTCCCAAAAACTTTTATTTTATAACTTCTCGCCCAAATCCTTAAACATCTCCCATCACTCCTGTCAACTTCATTTTCAATCTTCCAGAATATACCAGCAGAATGATATTTCAATCCCTCTAGTCAAGTGGCGTAACTACGGGGGGGGGGGGGGTATGAGGGGGATAAAGCTCCCCCGAAACCTAAAAATTAAAAAAATCTAACACAAAATCACAGCAAACCTATACTTTATTGAAATGTACCAAAAGCTAGAAAGTGTAGGCTACAATTTCTCAAGAAATACATAGCTAAAATTCAGTTTTAGGGGCTCAAAATTTGTAAAAATTTCCGATACCCAGCTCTCCCGGTAGTTCGTCCCCCTTCCCCCACCCCCCGGAATACACCCATATGAATAGGAATTAAAAATTAGATGCCAGCGTCAGATTGGCGAATGTTCAAATTTGACATATGTTCATTGTTATTGGTTTTACATCTCAAGTCGTGGGTATTTCGACATTTTTCATTAAATATTGTAGTGTATATGAATGCATGATTGTTTAAAGTAATGAAAACTCATTAGTTTACAACGAGTTCGTTTTGCCCAAGAATCGCATTTCGGAACATAACAATAATTATTTGAATTACTAGAACCACTCATTTCTCATTGTAGAATATGTATTAGTGAAAAGAATCTTCACCAAGCGCTTCAGAATTATAATGAGTATGATTTTTATGGAAACAATGGCCAAAACACCATAACTTGCAATGTTTTCCAAAATCAACAATGTACATCTAAAATCCACACCATAGCCTTGTTTATACATAATACATAAACAAAGCCCATTGTGACTCTGATAATTTATCTATGAGGCCAATTTTCACGTCTTTTTTGCTTTGTCTATGGTCAGTAATACTGTCAAATTCTGTACTCTGAATCAGTGTTGCCATGTCTGGTGACAACTCCCCAGATCTTATGATTTGGTGGAAACTTTTTAAAATATCAAGAATATTGTTTTAATGAAATTGACTGTCTCGACCCTTACTTCGTGGAATAATTTTGACATATTTGTCTAGCAATCTTAGCAAAACATAATACAGGTATGTACAAATAATGATTTTTGTCTATTTTTTGTATTTTTTATTAGAATGTAATTGTTATGTTGTTAATGTGTGTTGTATTTTTATTGATTATCCATAGTTTTTATTGTTTTTTTAGACTATTGTAATAACGTACTATATTAAACGGTTGGTACAATATCATTTTTCTTGTTTGTTTTCTATGCCTGGTTCATGTTCATCAACTATCCATATTCGTTTTATTCGCATTTTATAATGTATCTTTAATCCCCAGCAAACACAAAAACATATTGAACATATTTTTTACATATGTTACATATTTTTTGAAATATAGAAGTCACAGTTATATAAAACTGAAGTCACAACTAGATAATATTTATGTATTGAATACTGACAAAGGCCGGCACAGCTAGAGAACAATAATGATATAAGAAATACATATTATAAATTATATCTCAAATATTTCCAAATTACTATGTAATATATATGTAAAAATGAGATAATATCTAGAGAATATTTATGTATTAAATATTACATAATATAGATGTAACCAAAGTTGCCTAATTTTTCTTTTGCTTCACCCCTTATCTAAAATATTTTATTTCATTGGATCTATGAAAAAATTCAGCGAAATTCTTAATTTATAATAAATTCGGAAAAATCTGTTTAAACATTATTTTTCATAGATGAAATGAAATTCAATATTTTGAGTAGTGTTGATGGCCAAAAGATTAAGGAACTGTTGTTACTATATTATTCAATACCTACCTTATGAATATTTCAAACTTAAAGCAACTTAATACAATTTAATATTTGTATATCGTAAATGGTATTTATGTATCTTTGGAATTTAGTAGCTGGTACTTAGTTACTAAAAAAACAGCAAATAGATGCATATAAGTACATTTATTTTATTAGCATAAAAAAGAGAAACTAAAAACAAAACACCTAATGAAAAAAAATATTGCAAAACTAAAAATATTCAAAAACAAAACAATAATTAACCATGAAAAATATTCTCTTAGAAGACTTTCGAGGTCCACTTGTAAGCGTGTGGGCAATATTAAGGGATATTATCCATTGTTTTGAAGAGTTACAGTTTCGCCCTTCTTTTCCCTCTGGAGTCTCTTTATTTAGCCTTATCCACACCAAGGTGATTTGATCAAAATCAGTGCATGTCATATTAAACTGTTTCAGCAACGTTTCTAAAAATGTAGGTATATATTAATTATATTAAACAAATAAATCATATAGTAACAATACCTTGAAATAACTTAATTGATTTTAAGTTCCTTATTTTGTAGTTATCTCTATGTCCTAACCATGAGTGAGATGTCTCTATATTATGTATTTCTGGTTTACCGTCACCATTGTAAAATTGTACTACGTATCGTTTTTCTGTCTTATTGATAAATCCCAGAAGTCTTTCAATTTTTTTCGTTTTAAACAGTTATTTTGCCTAAAATTCATAATTTATATTAATCTAAGTATTCGAATATAAATAACTTTAACAGATAAGTGTTAATTAATCCATTTGAAGATATTTTGTCTTGACTTTCTATCTGTGGTCAGACGATTAAAGATGTGTATTTTATTTGATATTATTACAAAATCTACTTGCATACCTGGGCGACGGTATTTGTTTCGGAATAACGACTCCCTACACAGGGAATTATTGTTAAACCATGTGTAAGTTGTAAGTTAAAACGAAAATATTATCTTGAAAAGTACTTTAGTGAGATAGGTATAATGTGATTTGTAATTGTTTACTTCATTGTATATTTTAATATAGTTAACCTTTTTAATACGTTTGTTACATAAGCTTTTGTAAACGACAGTTGAATGAACAGCTTCATTGGCGATGCCCCTTGCCTGTTGAAAATAATAATAATAATAATAATAATAATAATAATAATAATAATAATAATAATAATAATAATAATAATAATAATAATAACACTTACATGATGTGTTCTCCATTCCTCTACAAACAAAACTGAAAACAAACGAAAAACCTCTTAAAACGTTATTATAGTTACAGGTACGTGTGCACATCGACTCGTGACAATTTAAAGGTTATAATATTGAAAATCTTTCTTCTTTTTCTTTAGAAATACACTAGACGAGGTTCGTAAAAAATACATATGAAATATGTAAAATATTTTATGTAACAAATTTTACGTAACAAATATATATAAATAAAGTTTCATATTTATGTAGCAGAATTTACATCTTGAATACATATAAAATTAGATATATCCACTATATAAAACAATTCATAATATAAATATTGAGAATATATAACAAAATTTATAAAGATTTTGTTACATAAATACTACATAGAAAATATATAAACGCTTTATATAAAAATCGTTCCTCCCCTGTTATATATTTTTATGTAACATATACATTTGTGTTTGCTGGGTCTTTCATTGGTCCTTCGAACACTCGTAGCTGTAGTTGCTTAAGTCATCTATTCGGGGGTAAATACATAAGAGATCATTTTTTTATCGATAAATACAAGTTTAATTGTATGCAAGTTTTATTGTCATGTCAATAAATCGAAAATCAAGAGATTGAAAAAATCACGCGAGAGCTTGCTCGAGTATTTTTTCTACTTCTCTTGATTCGAGAGTTTTTGTCGTGACATTTAAATACAATTTGTAATGTATTTCTCGATTTAAAAAAATATCCCCAATGTATTTTAGGGAGATTAATACACAACTACATAAATGCAGACAATTCGATTATATTGGTTATTAACTGTACTTCTCGGAGTAACACTCTGTACAAATTTTTCAATATTTTCAAGATATTCTTGGCCAAATCTTGTCATTTTAAAAGGACGTTGTAATAGGAAAACACAAAAATAAGCTGACAATGACATTGCATAGTTGATTAACAGCAAGGTAGCTTTCCCATCATTTAAAATGATAGTTAATTGGTCGATTTTAAGAAATTGAAGAAATCTCATTGGCTGTTAGAATAGGCGTGCATTAATCAAAATAAATACATTATCAAAATTTTCAAAAAATATGACTTGCAAAAGCTGACAACTTTTTTGTTTGTGATCTGATGATTATTATTTTTTTCACCTGGCAACACTGCTTTGAACTGTTGAACTTTATAGGTTAATATCACGATATTTTAATAATTTTAATATAAATAATTATGGTAAGGACAATTATACTCGACGAAAATCTACTATCATATCTTACTGGTGTCTCACAACAAAATGCATATGCTGTAGGATTAATTTTAGGACAGGTAAATTCAATCATAACCTTTAATTTGTAACATATGCTTATGTTTTTTCATATATCTTTTTTGTAGTCATGTTTGGGACAAGACTATGTAATCCATTTTGCAAAAACACCACCTTGTCAATCAGAAGAGGATAAAAAATTGGGCAAACTACCCATAAGACCGGAAAGTTTGAATGATATAAATGGTAATTGGTTGGCTGATCATGCTAGACAAGCCACCAGGATGCTCTCTGGCGGTCTATACGTCTTAGGAATATTTGTAATAAGTCCAGACGATTGCTTAAATCCTTTAAATCAAAAAATTAAGTCACTTTTACAAATTGTACACAATGATTTAAATTACAGCAAATATATATATGGAAGTCCCAAAAGTGAAAAATTGATAATTCATCTTTCGTCAAAGACTCAAAAATATTATGGGAAAAGTTACGATGTTCACAGTCATAACGTTCTACCTGTCGACATCAAATCTCAGCAGAAAAAGTGGATTCAAGTACAATGCGATCTTAAATTAAATAAACTTCGATATCTACTTAAAGACGAAAGTGATTGGCCTTTGGAAAAACATATCAAGGTAAATTTTTTATTAAATCCAAGAAAAAATGAATGCATAAATTCTTTTCAGGTAATTATGGATGAAATTTTTGATACATTAGAATCAGCAATATATTTATTTGATGGAGAATTTAAAGACAAAAGTGATACTTTAGAATCGATAGGAACTAAGAAAGTGCGACATTCTAGAACAAAGAGAGGTGTACAAGATGATACTGAAACGTTAAAGCCATTAACAGTATCAATTTTACAAACAAAGGTATACATTTTCCCATTTAGTATTATCGTTAGTTAAGTTTTGATTTTCAGTGTCAGCAAACGTCTTTGAATGAAAATATAACACATACTTGTGGTAACATACAGTTAGTTGGAAAAGTGGCTTGCAAACTTTGGTTACAACCGAAATTAACTGTTAACGAAGCCGCCAATGCGGTTAAGGAAGATATTTTAAGGAGTCTAGCTGCTAGATTAGAAATGCACTGGGACTCGTTAACTGAAGAGGAAAATTCTGAAGATATCAACAGCGTTCATGAACCGCCGAGAAGAGTTCTGATTGCGCTACCACATAGCGAAGTAGCTCTCTCTGATTACCTTTTCCCAGGCGAAGGTCCTCAAGAAGCCAAAATGTCTTTGGAGGAACTTTTAGATATTAAAATTGACGGGGAGTTGGATATAACTGATGTTGAAGGCCAAGCAGGTAAATATAAAATATAAATTAGTTGAATAAAAGAAAATTTTCTGGAATTTCTGTGTTTTTAGATTCATTGGAACTTAACAAATATTACAAAAGTGCCTTAGACTGTGATTTTATTGAAGATTTGCCGAAAATTGCGAATCCTGTGAATAAATTGATGTACGTGGGACTAGTGATGTCGATATTCATACTCGTTATAGCTATTATGTTTAATTTTATGTAAGACGGATGTTTCTTGATTGTATTTTTTTTATATAAAACTGAATGTAATTATTTTATTATAGAAATACACATGTACTGATTATTTTTTGTGTTTTTTAACATTCCTAATTCAGCTCCTACTTTAAACCTTCATATTAAATGCCATTCTGCACGTTGACCTGGTCTCCGGCGACTTAGTCTCCTAGCGATCAAAACATAGTCAACTAGGACCAGGAGACCAAGCCGAGTGTATAGTGTTTCGTGCAGATTGGACGTCGAAGAAGTTGCAATAGTGGCATTATTGATTAGAAAGAAAGAAAAGAAATTAAAAAGCGTATTTCAAGAACGGATATTGAAAGGAATGTTTAAAATTATGAGCGTCTCAAGTCATCTTACACCAACTGGAGACTCTTCATCAGGTAGTGGTATTCGGTCTCAGTTAGTTGTGTTGTCAAAAGTCCCAGATATATCCAGGAATGCGCACATTGCGATTTCTTTGTTGTTCAGAGTTCTCTGGATGACTTCGGTCAGCTGATACAGAGCCGTCTCAGTTGATCGACCTGATCTGTAGGCATGCTCACATTTATGTATATTCTCCAGGTTCTCTGTTCTTATGTAGTTATCCACTACTTTCTCCAATGCTTTGAGTAGAAACGATGTTAAGCAGATGGGTCTAAAAGATCGGGATCAGTCCTATCTTTTTTCCCTATTTTTGGTATGAAGGTTACCTTTGCCCTTCTCCATTTTCAAGGTATTAGACGCACTGCTAGACTGCTTCTTGTAATCTTCATCAGGCGAGGAAGAATCTCATATATCCCTTGCTGCAGGAGTGCTGGAAATATTCCATCCACTCCTGCGATTGGCTAAGCAAGCTGCATCATTGCCATTCGTTGAGCCAGAACCCTTCTGCGGCGTTGCAAAATCAGTAACAAAAGCGGCCACAAAAAAATGGGTGGAGTATAGTTCTAGGACATGGTGGTGGAATTCACCAGGCCAAAGACAAGCGAAAAAGTTTATATTAGAACATTCGCCAAATTTCACGGCATACCTAATAAGTAAAGGCAGAAAAACGGTCAAAGCTGTTGTGGGTCTGTTAACAGGACAATGTAAGCTTAATAGGCATCTAAAATTGAAGGGGGTGACAAAGGAATCCGTATGTAAGTTCTGTCGAAACTGTGCAGCACATTCTATGTCATTGCGACAGTTTAACATGCATGCGGTTCTCGGCACTAGGCATGCTTTAAAGCCACTAGCAAGGAAGTATATGAAAGATTCAGTCTCTAAAAGCTGACCGACTTCGTAAGAAGAATAGGGTTATAAAATGTAATCTAGATTTAGAGGGTCACATTAGATCTGAAAAGGTCGCAGTGAAATAGGCCATTATCCACCTCAGTGAAATCTATCAATCTAGGGTAATCAGAATTTGGTTCGGGGCACTGATTGGCTTATTTTTCCCATTTGGTGCTTCAAGTTCGTGGCCAAATATATTGTGAATTTCCATGACGGTGCCTTGAATTCTGCCTCATTGAAGTGATTTTCCCTGTCACGATAAAGGCGCTCAGGAATTCGCTGTACTTGATCTTCCTCGTATTGAACTATATTGTTAATATTGCATAATTCGAAACATTGCCGCTAGATGGCTAAATATTGAGTTTATTTATTGAACTATATAAAAAGTACTAAAATAATTTAAATCACCATGATAGTGAAATAAATCTTTTTTTTTCAATTTATCAATCACCTTTTTATTTATACATTTTGGTATGTTTACACATTTTGGTATGTTTACACATCACGCCATCTATTGATTAGTAGCCAAACTACCGTTATTTCACCGACTTTGTCAATAGGAAACTAACTTTAAGATTGTTAGGAACTCAAAAGTATCACTAGTATTTATTTTCCTTTTGGGAAAAATTCAATAAACTTTGAAATTGAAAATTGATTGAAATATTTGGTATCATCACCAATTCTCTATTTGAAATATACTTTAAAATGTAATTAATGGGCTTACACCTCTCGCCATCTACCAATCAATAGCAAAATTAATAAAAATTAAATCTTAAGTAGGGAACTTTTTTTAATATTGCATGTAGTAGACTCGATTAACCCATAGATTAGTGTTTTTAATCTATGATTAACCGGACTAACGCTCGTTGCACATTATACAATGTTGCATGGGCAATTTTTCTTAGTCGACTGATAAGTGTGCCCGGTTTCACATTGTACGATTACAAAACGAGTATAATGTTTAGCCGCCGTGTTGCAGCCGTCCATTGCTACTGGAGCCACTTGGAAACTGTATCATCTCTCTAGCTCGGTGACATAAGGTGCGTTCTTTTTGACTGAGATCTCAGTTAATCTCAGCTCACATCAGTAATGTGAGCGCTCTTTTTGTTTTACTCACTTTAGGTGAGCTGAGGTTTTTCCTCCCCCTTCACCGATGCTGAATGTGTTGTAAGGGGGTATCAGCTGGAATTGAGTTGGAAATAAAGTGGAGGGGATGAAGAAATATTTGATTTGCTTGGTTTATTTGTAGTTTTAACCAAGGTTATTTATGGTTTTAACCATTGACATATAAACAATAAACACACATAATCTATTTTTCTTTTGTTACAAATTATGGATACATTAATTAACATTATTAGATGCTGATACGAATGTGTCGTATAGTTTAAATCTATCGACAGATCGCGCGCTTCAATTGAGATGTCGTTCTTTTTGGTGCTTACTCACATCACTTTATCTCAGATCACCTTAACTGAAGTGATCTGAGATCTCAGTCAAAAAGAACGCACCTATAGTGACCAAATGTACGGTTTTACATTAGACGATTTTTGTAGTCAGTTTTCTCTTGTGAGCACAGCTTGTTTGTGTTTAATTTTAGTTAGGACAATGGGATCAATTGACGCTGAAGTTTTCACTATAAAAGCTTTACCCGACCTTGGGACTCTGCTCAGGTGTGAATTCGGCCTCAGTTACACTATTTTTTATTACCTCAACTGGGATAAGGTGAATCAATAAACAAAATTTCGGGACAAATTGATTTATATAACACCAAAAATAAATTCACATAAACCATATATTCACAATACAATACGAATAAAAGTCAGTATTACAATAAAAATGTCCAATTCAAGATTTTATATCTGCCGAAAATAAGTTAAGGACTTATCTTGGATAGACAGCTTTCAGCGGTATCAACCGGTTCTTGAGCCGTTGGTGGTCTGAACTGGCGAGGGCGACTTCTGGGTTCAATCGGTCTCGTTGATGTCCACTTACGGGTACGGTACGGGCTGCATTTTCGGAATTCGCCGACACATTAGCCGCTCGGAACGACTCGGCTAATGCGAATCTCAGACTCGTAAAGTCCCGACGTATTGGACTAATGCGTCGGGGATTTACAAAACGTTAAATGTCAGTTTGTCAGTATTTTTTAGGCATAGGTATGTACGTATATGTACAGTGAGGTTTATTAGATTGGAAAATGTAAATAATATTTGCCTATCTAATTTTATTAAAAAACCTGGCACACGTCAAATTTTAAATTTGAATGGCCATCTTATTAAAAAATATATGTAGTGATGACGTCACAGCAACGTCCTATTATAACAAGATGCCCTTTTAAATTTAAAATTTGACGCGTCTGTGCTTTTTTTTGTAAATTACACAGGGCGAATATTATTTACATTTACCATTCTATAAAACTAACTTTGTATATGTAGGTACATAGGTACATATTCACAAAAATAAATAAAAAAATTTGAAAAATAAAAGATAATATTTTTTTTTTTTATTTATTCCCCCCTAAACCCACATTATTTTCAACACATATCGCCAAGGAATGGGGTGCTTTTTTAACGTTTTTTTTTAAATTGTTGAGACTTTCTTCCACTACACATTGCTTTCTTTCCTGTTATTTTCGTCTTTCTTCGTCCAATTGATGTAGGCTGTACAGTTATGTTTTTACCTCTTTTTCGTGTAGCATGCTGTCGTTTCTTTTTACAGACTACGCCTTTGTATTTAAAAGCTGTATGCAAACCAGATAATGAAGTCTGCTCTGAGTTAGCATGTTTATCACAATTCTTTAATCGCAGGATAGAATATTGATGGACTTCTATCCAAATATTCCATGATTTTTTTTGAGTGTTGTGTCCATTTTTTTTTAATTTCGGCAATATCATGATCTTCGTACTTAATGTACATCAGCTTTATCACCAACAATACTCATACCAAAATTACAATTTTGTGAAGAAACTGAATTTATATAAACATCTTTAGTAGTGTTTTGGCCCATTGAAACATTTTCAATTGGCGAAAATAGTTGTGCACCTGCCTGCTTTCCGGTGGCAATATGGTAAAGATGGCATTTAACATTCAATGATAAGGTGTTAAAAACTGAATGTATATTAAATGTTTTTACAACTGCTGCCTGGTGTTTACAATGTTTACCGGTAAATCCCTGTGGACACGTACACTTGAAAACCAGTAAATCGACGATGTAGGTGACATTTCTATCGGTTTCACTTTTAACTTCATATTCAAAGTCATTAAGTTGAACTATATTTTCAGCAGTCACGTTCTTTTCATCGGGCATATAACGACTAATTACTGTCTTAGATGCTCGTGTTAGCAAAATATCCAAAATTCGTTGCTTATAATAAAATTCAAAGTTGGTAGTAATAAAGTCGCAAAGTTGGGGTAAATTAAACGCTTTCGTCCTTTCCAAGGGTATATCTTTTAGCAGTCTAAATACGACTTATATGTAATTGTTGGTGTCAGTTCCCCTTAGTGGTAAATGTTGCCGATATAAAAGGCACCAAGTGTCAGCTCTCTCCATCATATTACTAATGTATTTTGTGAAATTATCATATTTGCAATTTTTAGTAAATTCCAAACAATTATTTTCTAGGTCTTCATATGTTTTGGATACAAGAATATTTCGAAAATATTTGTAGCAGTTTTGTACGTCCTTTGAAGAAATTTTGTTCTTACCTGATTTAAGCCATTTCCAACAGGATTTTAAAACGTGAAAAGTACACAATAAATAACAAGAATCAGGCCAAACCCTTTTTAAGGCATTCCTTTCAGCTATATCGTCATCCGTAAGAATACCCTTTGGTTTTATTTTAATGGGAAAAATTTCATGAAGAG
Organism: Galeruca laticollis; assembly: GCA_963921935.1. NCBI lineage: Eukaryota > Metazoa > Arthropoda > Insecta > Coleoptera > Chrysomelidae > Galeruca > Galeruca laticollis. The sequence goes on from OY998179.1 coordinate 4,838,232, forward strand.
CACGTACAGCTTCTAAGAATACATTTGATTCTTGACTGCTACTAAGGATGCAGCCCAAAGGTAATCCACCAATAGCTGATTGTGTTATAAAATAGTAAACCTTATGATTTTGCGTATCACAGTTGCCTGTGGAATCAACAAACATAATCTCTGACGACAGGGAAAGTGTTGCAAACTCTTTGCATGATTGGTGTACAAAGTGCTACAGCATAATGGTCTTCTTTTCGAATTATTTTAAAAAGAGTACCATTTTTTTCTCCTAACATCCTAAGCATATTATCTAAATGAGATAACATATTTTCTCCAGTCTTTTCGTCATAGTTTTTTTTTAAATGGCTTTTCCACATAGATTCTACATCTGTTTTAGTAGGAGTAAAATGTCTATCTATAACAATATTTTCATAGTTGTCGCCGTGTTCCTCCATCATTGATAAAATATAAGAGTGATATGCAGAGGCTACTGAGTGACCTTTCTCAAATAGCTCGATAATACGATTTTTTACATCCAGGGCAAGTGGTCGTTCTCTAAGTACTGCAGTAGAATTTAAATTATGATTATGTTCATCCCGAAATTCCACAACACATGGCCATTTTGGCATATAAACATCATTGTTTTTTGATTTTGTGTCTGGATTATGTCGCTTTATAGTTACCGATAATTTTGCTGGACAGTTTGTAACCTATAGTTTCGCGTTATCCACTTCTACTTCAAAACTGGAAATGATAGGTTCTTCGGTTGTCCCGGGTCTTCAACCTTTACGGCCTTCGGCTAAACTCATATGGAGACGGTGGTGGATAAAACAAAATCTTCCCGGAATTCCACAAAAAAAAAGATGGTCTAGGGCGCCAGCTAGGTTTCTACGCCTGGCCTAAATCTGCTTCCAATTTCCCCTAACCCAGCAAGAGAAAAACAATAACAAGACCAACCTTCAAACTTACCACGTTTATTTCGAGAACAACTAGGTTCAAACAGTATAACTCACGATTCAACATAACAATGTTAGACTAAAGTATTTGACAGATTATTACTAGGTTCGCATTATGTAAAACTTTTAAATTAATATCCGTTACATCCCCCCCCAAATTAACATGAAGAAATGAAATGGTTAAATGTTAGGCTAGAAATTAAAAATAAATATATGTAAAGTGTGACTGTGTACGCACAATGTCGGTGACTTTGGTACCAAGGTAAGCGACGCGCTTAGGAAACGAAAATTATATAAGAATAATTTCTACCCTTTACAATCGCACTGGCAAAATTAAATAATAATACATAAATACCTGTATAAATTCATAAAGTCGGTAAGTTTATAAAAAAAAATTAATATAACTACTAAGAGTTCATCTCAGATGACATCATGATTCCCCGAACTGGTGAAGGTATAACCCACGATCTTGAGCATCCATCCCATACGGCAACCTCATTTTTCTCAGGCTTACTTGCCCACAACCAAAACCCTTCTTTCCGAAAGGTTAACATCAAAGAATCGTAAAAGGAAATTAATATCCTCCAATGGGATAAAACGTGTAGACGCGTGTCTTATATTTAATCCCTACAATGTAGGATGCTGCTGGGAGTTAAAAAAGGAAATCAAATCCTACCAAATACCATCGGCCTCTAAATATCGGCTCACTAACATCTGCTACCACAACCCAGAGCTTCACAGCACAGAAAATTTAATCCCCTACTCGGGATGTCCAAGATATCCTCTGGATCGCCAATTTATCTGTCTGTGTACCTGAGACCACGTCTAACTTGTCGTGTTCAACCCAAGGAAAAATCCCATCCGGAAGTCAAGTTACCAAGGAACTGTCCCCAACACTACCAACTTGGCAGTCTATTTTTGGTACGACCCCCGATATCACTTTGGTAAATTCGAACTAATCAATCGAATGAACCGTAAAATCGTCAAATCCGTGTAGTCCATAAAAGTCAAATCCAAAATAAATATAAATTATATCCCCTAAATTCCCTTATAATTCCATATTGTGAAGACAGCGATATGTGTACCGATCATTGAATAAAAAGTAAAGGAAGGAGCAATAAACACAAGTTTGGTTGATCAGGATGGTTGTTGCATATGGCGGACGGCAATATTCGTTTTACCATAGGCGCGCTATATAAAATTATTTTGTAGCAAATAAAAAACAATCTTTAGGAAAACTAAAAACATATTTTTATGCATCAAACTTTTATAATCAATATTTACACATTATAAATAAATCCAATTTGAAAAAATGCAAATAAATATTTCTTAAATGTATAGTGTTACAACAGTTAACTTACTATTTTTATTTTTATGTTACGCCTATGTCTTAACCTTGTCATTCATCAAAATATGAAATGTTTATTTTGCATCTTTTATATTATTTAAAATTAATATAAATTAAAGTATAAAAGAAAACAACTTACCTATGAAAAGTGATGCCTAAAGATTTATTTTTAGGGGTATTGGAGCAACCGCAGGCTGCACAACTAACCATTTTGTTTGTAGTCTAATTACTAATGTTTCAACACTTAAAACACTATTCTAATTAATCCTAATAAACACTTATTTAAATACAAAACAAAAATACAAGAAAAACTAATGAAAAACACTATAAAATTATTATAAAACTTCCAAAAGCAAAAACGTACTCTCCAACCAATGCAACAACAAAATAAAATGAGTCATACTTGGTTGTTCAAGATGGCTACTTCCGTCTTGCTTTCTCTCTATGAGTGTAGATAGTAGCTATCCTTCCTTTACTTTTTATTCAATGGTATCGATCAACGATGACGTCATAAGCAAGAAACATCTAAAATTTCTCAACAATAGCTATCTCGCCAGAAACAACTTAACTTCTCGCAGTCGCTCACTGACACTGACAATTGATTCTTTACTTCACACCAAATAGTAAACAAAACATTTTGAACCACTAACAATTACGAACTTTATCAACAAACTAAGATGAATTACAACAGTATAAGAGAACCAAAAATGTCTAACTAATTAAATTGTATAAGGACCACAGAAGGATTGGATAAATTTACAAACACCGAATAAACTGATAAATTTCATAAGTCAAAACATAAAGATGTTTAGTGTATGTATTGTATTAAAGGTGAGTGTTTCATTATAAACATATAACATATAACTAGGCACGATAATTACTATTCTATAAAGTCCTCCTGTACTATTAATAAGTATAACTGTTGAGTTTTAACAAAATAAGAAGTGATATCTTGTCACTTTCTGATTCAAAACCTCACTTTTCAGACGGATCGTTACAAGTTTCTGTTTCTACAAATCCTTTTTCTAGAATTTTCATTTTTCTTTTTTTGCTTTACGTTAAAATGATAGAGATATAATCTTTTAAATATTATGCATGGCTTTTCAGTACCAAGCTTAAAGGTTTTTGAAACTCTCCAAGTTACTTTTTGAGTATTTTCCAATTCAGTCAACCATTTCTACAACAACAAAACAAATTAGTTTAAGATTCTGTTTATTCTTCAACGTAATAATATTCTTTATTCCAAATTCATAAATAAAAAATTATAATTATTATTTTTCCTATTTTTATATTTATATTTCCTATGTTTTTGATTTTACAGTTCGGCAAATATATCATATTACACAAACTTAACCTTAAAATACCAAAATCTACATACCTCAAAATCTTTTTGCTCACTTATTTGCAACCTAACCGTATTGGATGACGTATCTTTGTAAGGCACATTTGGTAATGTCCCTGGATCCATTTTATGATATTAGTTTTATTATTTATTTTTATATTTACTTGAATAGTACCTATAGCTTGTTACTGTTCTAGAAACTTAACAAAAATATACACGTACTTACTTGGCAATGCGCACATGTATTTTACATAGGTAAATCCCCGACGCATTGGTCCAATACGTCGGGACTTTACGAGTCTGAGATTCGCATTACCCGAGTCGTTCCGAGCGGCTAATGTGTCGGCGAATTCAGAAAATGCGTACGGGCTGCGTAGCAGCAAGAAAGCGTAACACTACATACAAAATATTATTTGAAATTCAATATTAATTGCTTCTTAGAATGATCAATGCAAAAAGAGACCGATTCGACTCGAATCGGTCTCTAAATAATAATTTTACGAGCGTAAAAACGGTCATTCGACGCGTTCTTATCATTTGAAATAAAGTAATTGTGAATTAGAAGTGGTAATAATTTGTTCGCGATCCATAATAACATCTACGATTGATGGTGTATTTTCAACAGAACAGATGAAAATGTTGGTTTTGAATGATTTAAAACCGTCCAATGTGAAAACCACAAAGCGCCGGGTAGGGACGAGATACCAGCAGAACTTCTGAAATACGGGGGAGACGCACTACATCGCCAAATCCACCAGCTAATAACGCACATATGGTTAGAAGAAAGGATACCAGCACGATGGAAGGAAAACATAATAGTGCCCATCCACAAAAAAGGGGACAAAACAAGATGCGCGAATTATAGAGGAATCTCACTCCTAAACACGGCATATAAAACCCTCTCAAACATCATTCTTAGTAGACTAATCCCTTATGCTGAAAATGTCCTAGGCGAATATCAAGCCGGGTTTAGGGCAAACAGATCAACAATAGATCAACTATTCACGCTGAGACAACTTCTAGAAAAGGGATGGGAGTATAACAGACCCATACACAATCTTTTCATAGACTTTCGACAGGCATATGATAGCGTAGAAAGAAGCCAAGTATGGAATGCCATGGCGGAGTTCTCAATACCAAAGAAACTCATTCGGATGACCAAAGTCTGTATGGAGGGTGGAATATCTAAAGTACGTGTAAATAATAAACTGTCTGGCAGCTTTGAAATCAGTGGACTTAAACAGGGTGATGCGTTATCTCCACTACTTTTTAACCTTGTATTAGAGAAAGCCATGAGGTCGGCCGAAATAAAAACAGAATTGCTATCGGTTCAAGGTCCCAAGCTGTTACTCGCATATGCAGATGACATAGATCTCGTTGGAGACTCCATCCTATCCACGAAAGACATTTTCAACAAGGTGGAAAGAGCTACAAGTGAAGTAGGGCTGAAGATTAATGAAGAGAAGACGAAATATATGTGTATAAATAGAACGACACAAAGAGACAGAATAGGACAAAATGTGACGATCAACACCTTTAATTTCGAAAGAGTACAACGTTTTAAGTATCTGGGGGCCGTAATCACAGCGGACAACGATGTTACCGAAGAAATAAAAGACAGAATCCAATCTGCAAACCGCTGTCTATTTGCACTGAATAAGCTCATAAAATCAAAAAATCTCACAAGAAGTTCAAAGATCAAAATCTATAAATCCATCGTCAGACCTGTAATAACATACGGATGCGAAACGTGGACCATGACCAAAGCAAACTAAGAAAAGCTCAGACGCTTTGAACGAAAAATTTTCGGAACTCACCATGACATCACCACAAACCCGTATAAGATCAGAACCAATATCGAATTAAAAGCACTCTACAACGACGCCGATATTGTCCAAGAAATTAAATCACAGCGACTAAGATGGGCAGGCCACGTGCACAGTCTGCATAACGAAAACTGGTATGGGAGGAGATTCCCACAGGCAAAAGACCACTCGGACGTCCCAGAATGCGATGGAGAGATAACATCCAAGCAGATCTCCGGAAAATGAACATTCCATTTGACCCTAGGTTGATGGAAGACCGAACAAATTGGAAAAAAGTTGTACAGTCAGCCAAGACCCACCCAGGGTTGTAGCGCTACGTGATGATGAATGTGAAAACCAAGAGACCACGATAAAAACTCGTGTGGTTTTTCCCGCATTGTGTAATGTGGAACGAGCGTAAGGTCCATCGCAAATTGAACTCAGCCCTTGCATGTCCCATGCGCAGCCCACAAGTGGGATATTTTGTAAAACGTGGTTTGAGACAGAGTGGAGCATATTAAACCTATCCCACGCGCAACACATTTTCCTGCGTCATGGGTTCCAAATTTTTTGTTTGTGACTATTTTTTTGGAAAATTGGAAGAACTATTTGAAATGGTGAGAGATTTGTCTGTATTATACATACAGATAACATGATAACCAAACTGAAAGAGAATTTATGGGAGAAGATAGCGAAATAAGTATTCATTTGTTTTACCCCTTTTTCTTCTGCTTACTAAATTCAATAATACAAATATTTCTTAATATCCGGATTCTAAATTGAGAAGTAGTTGCAAGTTTGCTGTCATATTGCCTGGGTATGAGATAAATGTGGGCTGTGGTTCAATGAATGAATGAAGCAAATGGGCGGGGCAAGTAGACCACTTCTGGCCCTTTCGACCATTGCCCAGTTTCTCCCCCATTTACTTCCCTCGTTCGGTCTCCTTTCAAAACCCCTCGACCTACATATAAAAGCCTATGGAGAAAGGGAATGTATGTAATTTTCTTAAATTCTATCCACACCAAATATTTCATTTCTAAGCTCACAGGTGCGGAGAAAGTGGTGAGAAGATTCCTCTTCCCCGCAATCTGGTTCTGAAATGGTCTTTAACAGATGTAAGTGTGTTCTAAGTCCACAATGTCCTCTCAATACACAAATTATCAGTTGTAACTGTGATCTGTGTTTATCCAGCAGCCACCGTGTCCTTGTTGTATCCGGGCAGGCGATTGTTTGTTTCGATTACCTGAGGCCGTTGCAGTTCTCTCCCTGAGCCCATTCTTCTAGCAAGGTTGAAGTTTCAGCTTTACTTAACCCTATGATTGGTTGGGGTCCACAGCAGGACATGTTGACGCCTCATCTGGCGAGTTCATCTGTCCGCTCATTGCCTTCGATCCCGCTATGCAACCGGTACTCTTAGTAACGCATCTTCTGGTTCTGAAGCCAGGCTATCTAGAGAGTCTGCGCATTCCTGAACCGTGCCGTACTAGTTATGGGGCTGCAGATTGCTTTAATAGCGGCTTGACTATCTGAGCAAATGCTAATAGGACTTCTAGATGCGTCCCATTCTGTTATTTGCTCTGCGGTTTTAAGGATGGCAAATATTTCTGATTGGAAGACTGTGGAGTATCTATCCAGAGCATAGCTCTTTTGCACTCCTATGTCTTCTATCAGGACGCCTGACCCGACCTTCCTTCCATCTGGCCTCGCTGCTTTACAAGAACTGTCATACCGGCCATTTTATGAATCCATCTGTTACAACCCTGTCACCTAGTTCCCAGTCTTCATCAGACATCCTGCTAGCTTATTGGGGCTTCATATTAGTGAAGTGGTTTTCCAAGAGGTGTCTTAATGACTCCTTCGTGGATGATGTCCAGGACTTAATATTTTAGCTAACCTGGATGCCTGTGGAATTGAGTTACTTCTCTGCAGAAGTTTCTCCAACTAGACCCCTTGCTTCTTCGGATTTATGTTTTGGGATCTCTTCTAGCTCTTCTGTAATCTTCCCAGTTGGTTTCGTCCCCATGCTTCATCGCCGTATTGAGAGTCTTCCTCGTGTCCTTCCTTAAGGATTAGAGTTTAGCACTCCACCATTGAACTCTCCTAAACGGAGTAGCCTTAAGAGGACACACTTTTTCGTAGCTTCCAGGTATTGACGATTTTGTTGCCTCAAACTCCTCTCTTAAGTCTTGTCTTGTTCGTATTAAGTTGTTTGGAGAATGCAGGCTATCCTGAAGCTCATAGGTTACCCAATTAGCGGCCCTTCTGATAATCGATAAAACATATAAATATGTCTCGCTGTTGATCGTAGCACTTCTGTATGAGCAGTTTAATGGAAAAGAGAGCCTCTCTTGTATCCAGAACCTTGAAAAAACCTAATTGAGTTTCCCCACTCATTGGTTTACAAGACTTATGAGTCTGTAGTCACCACAGTTTCTAGGGATATTTTTTAGGAAGAGAGAACTTCAACCAGTCCATTGGAATTTTACCTCACTCGTATATTCTATTGCACAGGTATGTTAGATACTTTGTATTCAATATTTTCAATATTTCAGTATGTACGTTGTCATGTCCTGGACTTTTCATGCTTTCAATATCTTATTGTACTAGAATCTTATGTCCAGTTAGCTCTTCGTGTATCTTGAATTGTGTTGGTCTTTAAAGAGTGTTTCGGCGTACTGCGTCTATTCATTGCAGAAATCATCTGGATCCAAAATTAGTCTTCCATTTTCTTGTCTAAGAGATGCAATTAGTGCTTTTCTGACAGAGCCAGTAATTTGTTTTACTTTCCTATGAAAGTTGAACGAGTCATGTAACTCGTGCAGTCTCTCAGCTTCCTCACACTCCACAATTACCCATTGCTGTCAAGCTTTCTAACATACTGTTAGATTAATAAAAACAACAAAAACAAATCAAACTTATTAACAAAAATTAATGTTCATTAAGAAATTATTAAGAGATAACATCTTGATTTGATTTGACTTGAAGGTATAAGGTTATTTGATCGTGCTTGGTAGTCCAGATAATCGCGAATCACTATAAAGGATAGGATAATCGACTTTCCACCACTTTAATTTGAAATATATCAGTTACAGAATAAATTTAGCGATAGGAAAAATATATAAAGCAAGTCTTATGAGGTATTGATGCGTTTACACGTCACGCTACCTATTGACTGATAGCCAAAGTACCTACTTTTCACTTACCTCCACATTATAAACTGTCCTTAATGTTGCTTAGTTTAAAAATTATCCGCTAGATGGCTGGTGAGTAAAGTTTGAGCTGCAGGACCAAAAAAAAATTAAAGAATTTTGCAATCATCTTTATTGAGAACATTATGCAAATTATAAATATGCAAAATTAAATTGGTGTGAAACTTCCAAGAAATATTTACAATGTTGGTGACGCTACCTTAAATAATTGTAAAGATCTAAAGAGTAACTTTACAGGGCAAAACTAACAAACTTTTATATAAAAACTAAACTTAATAGAAAAATTATAAAAAAATCAAACTTTTACTTCTCCCACGGTATATACAGGGTGATTTCGACATAAAATCTTGTAAACCTGCCAAGATAACGAAAATCTGGTCAATACCAATCAAATTTTGAAAAAAAAAATGTAGAATTACATAATTTGAATGTCTTCGTAATTACGAATTGCCTGAAGCTTCTACTGTTTTTATAAACTGAAGGTTAGTGACGATTTAATGGTCAATTAAAAAAATTTTGCCTGTAGTTTGTTGAACGAAGACTATAATTTAGAAACCAGTTCAGATATCGAGCCCTGAAAATATTATCTTTAGATATAAAGTAAAGAAAACATAAAAATCAATTGAATTTGCATTTAGAGAAATCCATTTCCGGATGTTGATCCATAAACTTTTTAAGCACGTCCTGTTTTTTCTGTTCGTCGCTAGTAGGTAAACCCATTTCTTTTTGTCGTTGATCGTACATCATTTTTTCTACCATACCTCTAGTTTCCCCGTCCAAATCGCTCAGTTTTGAAGGTTCCGGGTTGATTTTCTTGGTGCTTATTTCCGGATCGGATTTTACCACTTTATCCCACCAGTTCATTTTATTTACCTACAGAAAAGAAGATGAAATAAATTCCTGAATAGATAATATACGTGGCGTGCTTACTTTTTCCAATGTGAATAAAAGATCTTTTCCGTCTTCTATAACCCACGCGGATTCTTCTAATTTAATTTCGTATGGAAAATCGTCGTCAATGATTGGTGGTTGACCTTTGATACCGCAAGTCAAATGTTTCTTTGTCATATTGACAATCACATCCTTTTGTTTCGCTCTGAAGTTTACCTTTAGAGGTACCCTTAACTGAAAAAAAGAAATTATATAAGAGACTTTACTCGTGGACAAACTCGTATACGAATGAGAAAATTTGAGATTTGAGTTTTACGTTATGGGCCATACAGAACTTTGTATAAATAACATTAATAATAAAAAAGTTTGGCGTATGTTAACAATTTTTTCAAACATACTGTATATTTATTTTTGTACACATATTCGATATCTGTACCGGGTATCAGTTAAGGGTAGCGAGCGGCCATATCTCATAAGATATTGGTCGTAGATTTAGAAAAAAAAATTCATGATAAAAGTCGCCAAGAGAAATCGCTGGAAATTATTTTCGAGCTTGTCAAACGTCCGCTAGAGGGCGTAACAACTAACGCTAAGTAGGAAAATGGGATTTTTATAGAATTTTGCCTAATGAAAGTATATCGATGATATCATTTTCGTATTTACTGACTATTCACCTACACTTTTTGACTAAAATGTTTTGTTCTATCTATCAAAATAAAGCGGTGGGGGAGGTTCAATTTTTTTTTCTCTCGTTACCGTCCCAATTGATCTGTATTTAGCTTTAATTTCAGTTAATGTCTAAATTTTATTTTAGAGGAATGATGAAGTAGAAATTTATTAAACGACTACCAAATGTACAATAAAATTGTTAATTAAACTTTTAAATATAAACACAGAATCAATAAGAAATACAATCACAATAGAAATAAGAAATGCAATAAGAAATACAAAATTAATAATAAAGAAAAAATCAATGAGACGGTTGAGGCTGGTGGAGTGTTACCAGTTTGTTAATATCGGGTTCCAATTTCGTTAACATCAATCGCCACGTTCAGTGATGTGTAGTCTGTTCCTCTTCTTTGGCAGCAAATCAGTTACTGCACTGAATGCACGCTCAGCCATATAGGACGAAGGAAATGCAATAATAACTTCTGTACTATTGTCCACAATCCAGGATAGAGAACTGGTATTGGTTTTTGAAGCCAGAACTCTTGATATCCACGTTTGAATTTTACTTTCAGTTCTTCGTTAGTTGTGAGTTCTAATAGTTTCTCTTCCAAATTTGATGAGCCTTCAGTATCTGTGTTTGCGAAAGGATCTATAACTCAACTTGGTATTTCCATGTTTAAAATATCTTGGAAACGCTCTGTAAAATCTACATGAAGAACTTCCAAGTAGTGGCAGTAAGTAAGTAAATCTTCCGGTTTTGCAGACTCTGTTGATAATGTGGGAAAATGGTTGTACTCACCTCTACCAAGATTTCTTTTCAATATAAGAAGTTTTCCTGCAAAAGCAGCTATGACGTTTTTAGTTTTAATTAAATTTAAATCATCATCTTGCAATTGTAGATTAACTTGATTAAATACTTTAAAGAGATCCGTCAAATAAGCGATGTCATTTTTTGACGTAATCAGGTTTTCGCGCATTTGTTCGTTTTCTTCAAGAAATTCCAACACTGAGTCAAGTAGATTGAAAAAACGATTCAGACAAACACCTTTAGAGAGCCAATGTACTTCTGTGTGCAGCAGCAAGCGATTGTAGTCTTCATCATTTTCATTGCAAAGCTTATGAAACAAACGGTCATTCAATGAATTGCTTCTAATGATATTGATTGCTTTAATAACGTAAATGAGGGACGCATGCAGACGTTCATTTAATTTTTTTGCAACCAAATGCTGACGGTGAATAGTACAATGTACAGCGAGTACATTTGGCACTGCTTTTCTCAAATGTGCTATAAAACCCTTATGACGCCCGGTCATTGCTGGAGCACCATAAGTAGCAGCAGACAAAATATTGCTAATAGGAATTTCTTTCTCTTGAAAAAATTCTTGCATGATATTAAATATAGAATGTCCCTTTGTATCAGATTCCAAATTCTTAGCAAATAATAACTCTTGATGAATTTTTTCTTCTTTTATAAATCGTACGTATGATAAGAGTAGAGCTTCGTTACTTGGTAGAGTTGATTCATCGAGTTGAATGGAAAATTTGCAAGTCTTTAGGTAATTGCATAATGATATTTCAACGTCATTTGCCATTTCATCTATTCGTTTTTGCACTGAATAATTACTGAGAGGAATTTTTTAATGATATCAAATGGTGTCTTATGATGGAGAACAGTCTTTAATATCTCTTCGACTGCGGGCAAAATTAATTCCTCGCCAATGGTGTGTGGTTTTCCTAACTTTGCGATTAACAATGAAACGTTATAGGAGGCTCGTAGCCCATCATCGTCTCGTTTCGAGTTCTTGAAAATAGAATATATCTTTGTTCTTCTTATCAGGATGCATTTTATGTAAATGCTCTTGTAGCCTAGAATGTTTCATAGCTTCATTTGAAAAAACTTTTCGGCAAAATAAACACATAGGTAATGATTTGTTTGTAGAAGATTCCGCAAATCCATATTTTAAATATTCAATACTGTATCGCCGGCATTTCTTTTTTAATTTAGTAGTAGAATTCAGCCATTTTCATACAAAAATTAAATTCTCAATAGATTTATAGATAGTAATGTTTATAAAATGACACACCACTCACGATTATTTACTACGGCAGAGCTTATGATTAACGACTATATATCGCGGCCAAGCACGTACAACTAACTAACAAAAAATTCGTAGAGCTGTTGCTTTTATACGTTTCATTTCGTGCATGATTCAACTTGTCTGTGTGCGAACATGTCGAAACATGTTATTTTGTATGAACATCGCGCGTTCGCTTATCAACGTGCGAGGACAAGTCATATACTTCTATTCTGAACTAAAAGAAATTATTATAATTATTAGTATTATTATTAATGCTAATTTAAAACTGCTTATTAGCCCTTATTAAATCATTTTTATTTCACCATTCCTCTTGACTGCTTATTATTTGCTTCTGAATCCGCTACCGCCCCCCTAAAAGGATGCAGCGACCACAGGGGGGCGGTATCGCCCCCGTTCGGAACCAATGGTTTAAACTAACATCGCATTTAAGCGAAGCAGGCCATGATCTATATGAAGAAAGAAAACACCAAATTGTCAATCACGCTGATATTCATTTTGACAGTTCCTGTTATTAACATCTAATTTAATGTTATGTAAAAAACATTTTTACAACAAATCCTGCCTTTTACGAATGAAGAAGCGTTTGATATGTTGAGAATTTATTTTCAATGGTTTGAAAATTCGGCGATTGCTTCTAGGCAGTATGCACTGCGTTATCCCCTCCGAAGACGGCATTCCAGAATGGATTTTCATCGTTAAGCCTTACGTTTAGGGCAACATGGCCAAGTGCAACCAACTCCAACTTTGATAAGAAATCGTAGAGTGAGAAGAGAAGATAACATTATAAATGTGTTGGCTTATATTCATGCATTTAAGCATAAGAGAGATCTACAGATATTTAGGAATATCCTATGGGTCAGAGCAAAAAATATTAATGGATTTTAAAATGCATCCGTATCACGTCGTGATTCATGAATCCTTAAATGAGACTGGCTTTGAACGTAGGCTCGATTACTGCTACTGGCTTAGAGATTTCATATTTTGTCACAAATATTGTAGACAGATGAAGCATCTTTTTGCAATAATGGCAGAGTAAATATTCATAACATGCATTACTGGTCGGACACTAAACCACACTGGTTACGTGAAGATTATCAGCAGGGTCGATGGAGCGTCAACGTCTGGTGCAGTGTTATTAATGGTTCTATTATCGGTCCGCACATCTTTAATGGCAATCTAGACGGTGACATGTATTTGAACTTTTTATTGAACGATTTACCAGGACTCTTATAGAAAATGTGCCTTTAGAAATAAGAAGAAACTTGTGGTTTCAACAAGACGGATGCCTGCACATTATTCTCGAAAAGTGCAAGATTTTTTTAACAGGCATTTTCCTAACCGTTGGATTGGTAGAGGCAGTCTATTTTTCTGGCCACCACGGTCCCCCGATTTAACCTGCCTTGATTTTTATCTGTGTGGCCGATTAAAGGATTTGGTAAATAAAACTCGACCAACTATTCGAGGAGACATGATAGTCCAAATTCAAAACGCCATAAATAATATACCAAGAGTGGAAATTGAGGCAGCTGTCAACTCCACCCAGAAAAGATTGGACCAGTGCGTTCAAAATAATGGACAACATTTTGAACATTTATGACAAAACTATTAATTTATTTTTAACGTTTATTTTTAAAGTTCTGTGTTCTTGTTTTTAGTGTTATTGCTCCTGCTGTTGTTGGACAGTTTTATTAAGATTTTTTTCCAAATATGTAAATTAGTATATTTCGAGATATGGGCGCCCCATGTAAATTTATTTGATTTTTTTAATTTAAAACCGTTTGTCTAACGAAAAAAAGTCATAAGGTTTTTTTGTTAGCAACTAATAAGTGATTACGAAAATGATTTTTATTTTGATAAAATGCAGTAGCGTGCCATTTTTTAATGTAATAAAATTATAGTTTGTTCAATATCAACGTTTCAAAAAAAGGTAGATGATTAATTTTTTTCATTAAATTTTAGAAAAATGAATATACCAGAACATTTGTTTTTTTGAAAAAAACTCAAAAATTTGCTACCATTTCAGTTAACGCCTTCTAGCGGCGAAGACGAAAGTCAAAAAGTCAAAACCAAGTAAGCGTTTTGTAGTGTAAATTATGCTCTTTCACATGAGCCCAAATTTGTAAAAATCGGTCAAGCGAAACGGGAGAAATCTTGGTTTGTTTAAAAAAACAATTGAACTTCCCCCACCGCTTTATTTTGATAGATAGAACAAAACATTTTAGTCAAAAAGTGTAGGTGAATAGTCAGTAAATATGAAATTAATATCATCGATATACTTTCATTAGGCAAAATTCTATAAAAATCCCACTTTTCTACTTAGTGTTAGTTGTTACGCCCTCTAGCGGACGTTTGACAAACTCGAAAATAATTTTTCTAAATCTATACGACCAATATCTTATGAGATATGGCCGCTCGCTACCCTTAATTGATCACCCTGTACATAAAGACTAAGATTTTAATTCGTTAACATACAGAATGTGTTAATATTCATATATATGCGTTAGAAAAAAAATTCTTACACATTAAATTTTAATTATTAATATATTTATTTATTTTTTCAACACAATCGATCATAATTATAAAATCAATTTATTAATTTATAAAAAAAATTATTACTCATTAAATAAATCCAATCGAAATTAAAAATGAAGGAAATAATTAATAATCTTGCTGGAATTTGTTCGGAATAATTTTTGTGAATTAAACATTATACTATACTATTCTAATAGCACTTATTTTAGTATTTATATATAAAATTCAGTTAGAATGTGATATATATTATTTAAATTATTTGATAATTTAAAAACTGAACCTATTATGACATAATATACATATTCAATAGGCGTTGAAATATAGCACTTTAAAACAAAATTGAAATTGTTATATAACTTTTTTATCAATCAAGATACTCTTTTGTTGATGACATCATCAGTTAATAATGGAATGTATAAGTTATGGCTCTACTAACCTGAAGAACCAGAAGATATCGTTAGTAATTGCTAATTTAAAAAATCTTAAGTTTTAGTACGAAAATTAATTCGTACTAATATACAAGGTGAATCGTGATTTTATTATTACAAAACTGATATTATTATTCCGTTGGCTAATTATATAGCTATCAAGTCTCCTGATCATTACTTGGGAAATAAATCAATGTATCATCTGCAAATAGATGAAATAGAGTTCTTACTTACCACGTCTGGCAAATCATTGATATGCATCAAAAATAAAAGGGGACTCAGCACACTTTCCTATGGTACTCCTTGATTACATTCTATTTCATCTGATACTTCATTATTTTTCTTAAGCTTTTGTTTTCTCTTGTTTAAAAAACTTTCCAACCACTTCAAGACTATTTATTCCATATATTCCTACTGCTAATAATTTTTGTAATAATCTATTTCTGTTTATTGTCTCATAAGCTCTTTGAAGATCCAAAGATACTACCACGGAAGTTACATTTTTTCATCTAGTACACACTGAACCAATGTTTCACAACTATGTTCATTACTAAATCCTAATTGGTACTTACTCAACAATTAAATAGATGAGACTTTTACTTAATGAAGATCCATGCTGAACAATTTATTTTTTTCAATATAATTGGATATAGACTGCTTTTTCCATTATTTTTTCAATTGAGCTCAACATGTTCACTGGTCTCAGATCCGATACTTTTTTAGAGTTAGTTTTTTTCGGAACATGAATGTAGAAATTTTCAGGTCATATGGTACCTCCCCTGTTAGTAATGAGGTTCAATAATGGGTATGTAAGGTTATTTAAACATTTTTTTTTTAAAATGCAGCATTCAATTCTTTCAGTCTGCCCTTATTCCTCAATAAAAAACAATATCTTCCAATCCTCTAAAATCTATTAGTGAGAAGTTTTCTATTGAAGCACAAGTGACCCTCAGATTTGAATTAGATGCAATTGGAAGGTCAATATCTGCTAAATCAATATTATCTATAATACTTTCCACAAAGAAGTCATTCAACCTGTTGGACATATAATTTTCAATATTTATAATTTCATTATCACTTATTTCTATTTCACTTATTATCTGATAATCATTTTTATTCGGACATATGTTTTTCAGTGCCTTCCACAATTCAACCGAGTTTATTTTGTTTTCATCATTCATTTTTTTTCGTAATAATCTCGCTTTTTCATCCTCACAATTTTTATTGCTATATATCTTTTTTGTTTGAGTTTTTCTGTTCCCCGCTGTTTCCACTCTTTATAACAATCATCCCTGTTCTTTGTTGCTTCCCTCACTTCTTCATCGTACCATTCTCTATAAGGTGTTTCCTTAGATTCCGACTTGTTGCAGTGAGAATAGTCTACTGGGCATGACCGTCTAGACAGAGAGTCGGCGTGATTTACATCAGCTCGATGTTCGCCCCTGTCTAGTTTCCCCTATGTCTTGAGTCCTTGGCTTGCTAGAGTTCTGGGGCGCTTAGACGGGCTGCGTACGTGTTCTAGCTCGCCACACTTCCGGCATATGATCTTCCGCATTCGCCAAATTGTCAACTTTTATTTATGGTATTAGACAGAGGCAGATTCAGGCACTACACCAGTGTGCCATTTTGTAACATTATTAAAGAAGTCTCCAATTTATTATTGATAGTTTCTCGTTAATTTTAATGAAATCTATATCACGGCTTCTACTTTCTAATTTTAGAGTTTTTTACCACTAGAAAATGGACCACAATACAAAAAAATATTTCTATATTGATAAAAAGGGCGAAACATAAACTTTAAATCGTGCATTCTCGGTGTATATGTTTATATTAACAACATACAAATTTATGGTGTTAAGAGGGGCCTCACGTTTTAGGAACCTGAAAACAGTTGGCACCCGTGATTTGCAACAAAATTTAGGTCATTTTGTACACAAGAAATCTAAAAAACGCAGGGAAATTAAGTGTTGAAATTTTAACACAATATAACTTGGACCTTTGTCTTGGGGATCAGGTATATTGGTTGAGTTTTATATTATTATAAAAAAGATATAAGCCATTAAGTGATGGTGTGATTTTGACAGTTTTGACAATTTGTGGTCACCAATCTGGACACCAAAACCTGATCCTCAAAAGGAAGCCTAGAGAATTCGATTCTGAAAATATGAAATCTCAAATCATTGTATTTTTTGAGATTTGTTGTGCGCAAATTTTTGCAAACGAACATCTTTTTACTTTAGTTCAACCGCTTCACCGACTTGATGCATGGCGCTGTATAGAACAGTGACAGAAGACGACGGTCATTTCATAGACAAATAATATTATAACTTTCTCTATGGGTCAAATATGCTGTTGTCATATGTTTTGTGTTCATAAAAATATCCCAAATTTATAGTTTAGTGTGTATTGTATTTGTAAGTGATTATAATTAAGTAATTTTCATGCTAAATAAGTAAATTTGTGCTTCGTAAATGTTATTTATATTTACTCCAGAAGATTGTGTTTAGTGCTTCATGCTTCGTTGCAACAAAAATGCACTTTTTGCACCTATTACACAAATAACTACTTTTTAATGTTATTCTTATTTATTGTTGGTAAATACATCAAAGTGATTAAATATATTATGTGAGAATGATTTTGAGTTTTTGTTCTTTGGAATAAATATATCATGTTTATACCTGATAATAGTAATTGTGATTCCGCTTAAGTTGAATTTTATTGTTGTGTTTTTCTAGACAAATTTTGTTCTTCATGAGGTCAATTATTTCGCTTATTGTATTTGTTTGTAAATTCAGTTTTGATGCAGAGTGGCATTTTATTTCAAGTAGTGCATCATCACCTACAAGCCCTAAATTATTTTATCAATAAATGTATGTCATTTAATATGCAAAAAGAATTTATAACACATGGTGATTATTTGTTATGTTAATTATATTTACCATCAGGAGAATCACCTAAAAACCCGTGTTGAACATCTACCCACAATCCTGAATCAACCACCACAACATTTTGTACTTGTTCAAAAATGCTCTTAGCCACTTTTTCCTTAAGAGTTCCATACTCCATTACCTCCGTCATACAATAAGTCTTTTTAAGAACAGTTTTAACAAGAGAATGACAAGGTGTATTTGTTTTCCTCTTAACAACCTGTCCAAAGATTTTATAAGAAATTAGGATGGTTATCCACTTTTTAGCTTGCCTTAGCCTACGCACCATAGGTAATAGTAATTGTTGAATAAAATTAATGAATGAAGTAGGTAACATTATATTTTAAAAATCTTTGAACCATAAATATTTTAAAATTTTGTCTAGCTAATAAACAAAATTTCCTTGCAAATTGTTTGATTATATAAGCATTTCAAAAAATCAAAGGAAATAAGAAAACCAATTATTATTAAAGGATGACTTAGTAATAGTCTAAGTTGTTGATATTAAAAAAAATTGTAAAACAAAGGACGATTAAAAAGTTAATTTTGTCTACTTGTTGCACTCCGGGGGCTGTATCGAGTTATACAGATAGGTTTTCTTTTCTAAATACCATTTTTTTGTGTTGTTCTTGCTGAAAAAAGTAAAAAAAACTCAAAAAATACAAAATTCCAACTTTTTTTTGGGTAAACCTATACTTTTCTCGCATATTAGATGGGTTGGATGGAAAAGTAATAATACCAATAATGTATTATACAAAAACAAAAAAAAATATTTACCATTCAGGTGATCACACATATGTGTATCTGTCATGGAAAAAAGAGAATGAACCAACTATTTTTTTGTATAATGAAGGAAAAATGTTTCAGTTCCAATCTCCACAACACATATGATCAATCTTTGCAAATAAGGTAGAAGCAAACTTGTACATGTTGATTATATGTTTGATTTTGTACTGTATACATCGATCTTCCCACAAAATATACATATTATTTGTCATTACAGATCTTTCGCTTTAAATTTTTTATTAGTTGTTATAGTTGCTTTGTAAGTTTTTTAAACGTTTGCTATTTTAAATTTAAATTCTTCACTGTACCTTACTTTTCTCTTTCTATTAAATGTAAAGCATTGTATTACAAGTAAATATTTCTTTGTATAATAAATTTGGAAACTCTTTGTTTATATTATTTGTTTCTAGATAAAAATGAATATATTTACACAGGTAGTTGAAAAAAGAGCCTACATGGCAAATAAAATTTGAAAGCAATTAACCAACAGGAACTCTGAAACTGATACAAATATGATTAGATTGAGGCAAAGTTGTGACATGACGTTCTGTGTTTTCAGACTAAATGGCCTATTTTAAATCATGTAAATTTGCAACTTTTCCGCAGTTTAATTTTCTTAGCATGAAACAAACAAAAATTTATAATCATGAAAACATTTTATTATGTTAATATAAATGGTACAAATTTTGAAAGGTAGAATGTTTTTAAAGTATGTATATTTTTCTTCCATTCTTAATTTCTAGCAATTTCCGCAGTGCTGTCACTTGGTACTTGGTATCCATATTATTAAATAGCACATGTCCTTTCATGCAATATGTAATGCACCTTGTATCAGGTTATAATAGTTATATTTTTCAATTATCATTATTATATATTCATCAAAATGAATTATGCAATTCTTGTCTTTTGGGAGCGGTTTTAATTTTTCTTCATTCAGATACTTCAAAGGTCACTTCACTTCAATTAAGCATTTTTCGCTTTTCGCTAACAAACCCATATTATCATTAAAACAGGGTTTCAAGAGAATGTTGAAAGATGGTTTGATGATACTAGAACAAACCATCAGTATTATTTATCTCACATTTTCACATTAATCAAATAATCCAGTAAACATAACCTCAAACATAGCTTTTTAAAATTAAAAAATACGGATTGCAGGATAATTTACATTATCATAACTATACGATTACGTACTTTTTAACAATTTATTCCTATCAAAAACATTTATGAAACTCTTAAATAATCAAAAATCTACACAAATGGAAATTATGTCAACAAATTTTGTTTGGATCTGTGTATATAATATTCTCTTATCTATGCACAGGTGTGCTGTGGTTTGGATGCAACATAAAAAACGGAGATAAGGTTTCTGTGCTCACAAGAAGTTGAATTATTTGAAATCAAAACATTCGAACAGAGATGCGTTTCTTTGAACCGTCAAGAGTGGAAAGACAGAGAGAGAAAATATGTTGAATAAGTAAAAGCCGATTCAGTACTACTATCGACATACATCGTAAATATTTTAAACCAAATAATTACTAAATTAGTAACTAGTATTGTGTAGGTTTCTAGGTTTATATACCTGTGAGGAGGCCCCTCTTAACGTAATCACTTCTCCGTCTTTTCGAGCTGTATGCCTTAAAATCAATTAGTTAGTTCTACTAAATTCTTTCTCGAATAAACACATATCGACCAAGTATAAGTTGTTTGATTCCAATCCCATAAAACCTTTTTGTTTTTCCAATGTTTAGACTTTTTCCAATGGCGAGATCCTCAGCGTCTAGACAAATGGGAAAAAAGTCTTTTTTGTAAAATATAACAATCTGCCCCTTCTTCCACTTCATCCGCGTCCTCATTTTCTTGTAATATAATAGAACGAATTTCATAACTTCTAGCTTATTATGAAATACAAACACTGGCCGGTGTGTAAAGCGAGGTGTGTATAGTTTAATCAAATAACACGATACGTGCCATTTCTCGGTAATCGGTATAATAGATAATTAACTGGTACAACGATGAACTAATGAAGTAGCTTTAAACAAACTTGTAAAGTATAATTGAGTTAAATAAAAAGAAGCATCCGCATACTATTCCGATTGATCTATCGTATCGATTATTATTATTGGTCTTTGTTCGATGGGATTCTTTTTAGAGACACCAGTAGCGTACCAGACTTATACATTTGACATGATTAAAGTACGAAAATATTTAGAGCCTGAAACTTTTTTATTTTTAATAGTGTAATGAATTAAAACTCAAATTATTTACAAGAATTCATTATTACACTAGAGAGATTTATTTATTATTTTTATAATTTAAATTGACAATTTGTTGCTTAAAAGTATGTTGGTCAATCTGACAGCTTGTACGTATGTCTCAGAAATGGCAATTATCTGCAGCTAATTTTTAGTAGTGAACAAATGTTCTCATTTTTGTGGGTTATATTCCCTTCAATCATAAAATATTCAAAGCTCTGCCTTTCAAAGATCTGGATTCCTTACATCTTTGTAATGTAAATAATTGTGTAAATATATGTGTATAGAAAATTGGTGAGTCTATTTACCAGCAAACCAGAACACACAGTCCACTCTACATTGCTCCAACTACAGATGTATTTTACAGGGTTGACTACATAATAGTTCAGTCAAATTGTGTTTTTAACAGGAAAGTTGTAGAGTAGTTTTGATTTCTTCCATTTTATTTGTTTTTTGGAGTGCTGAATCCGAATCTGAGGTTTGCTTACAAAATTTCGAGACGCAACATTGTGGAAAATGCAATAAAAGGTAAAAAATTAATTTTTTGGCGGTTTTTAGCTTATAACTCGGAAAATATCAACTTTTCGTTAATGACTTCCATGTACAAAATAAGAGTAGATTAAATTTCCTACAAATTTCACTATTCAGCTTTTTTCACCGACAAACCGTTCTGGCTCAAACGATAGCTGAAAAATGGATGTTCCTGGTCTTTCTTCAGTCTCTTCTTCATCAATATTAATGCTGTCTTTCGGGAGAACAACGTTTTCACACAGCCCTTCGCACGATATCGGAGCAGTAGAGGCCAGCCTTCCTGCATCTACAATTGCGTTGGCAGCTTTTTTCACGTTTAAAAGAAATGTGCAGAGTCTGGTGCAGGATTCAAAGTGGTTGACACTGGCACGAGCAGTTCCTTTTTTCTTTGTTGCTCGCCGAGTGTGGTTTGACCGGATAACCACTGCTGTACCTGACTTCAGTTAAGGTGTGAGTAGTGAGACAACGTTAGTTTTACTTTAGTAAGATTAAGATATCTATTGCATGTATCTCAAATCGTTCAGGGTAGTCTCATGTCCTTTCCCATACAGAGCTATGAGAAACACGTTTCCTGTTTCGGCAATCTCATATTGGTATGCATAAGGGTCTTTGAAAGCATTAATGATTAGTTGCAAGTCATTGTTCCCCTGCAGGATTTTAAGAAATTTCATTTTCCTCATTGAGCAAAACAGAAGTTCTATCACAACCAATCATCGCGTGCAGGAACAATATGTGGTCTGATAGGGTTTTGTCAGAGGCAAGATGAGGGTTATAGAGGATTTAAGACATCTTTCCCTTTCCTGGTTTCAAAAATAAAAGATTATTTATATTAGGGCTACACAGACTAATAAAATCATCAAAAAGTCGATATCTTCTCCCACCACTGTCACATTTTCATTTGAAGAGGTCAACATAAGAGCTGTTGTGATAATTAGGATATCAGCATCTTCCACGGTTTGCTGGGAATACATTTTTCCATTAACATTGATGTTCGAAAAGATAATTCGAACTGTAAAATCTTATGTTGGATAAAATTTACAAAACATTTGTTCTGAATGAAAGAAATTACTGACCTTTTTGTATTCCGAAAACTATTGTCCGCGCTGAATAACTTTTGTTATGCATTTTAAATTAAATTTCAAACTTTTATGGTCGAAAAATTTCCTTACTAATAAAAATTTCAATGAGCCATTTATAAAAATCTCTATTTGATTTTATTGATGGCATTATCTGAAAAGGGTTTTCGCTAGCAAATATTTATTGAATATTTCCTCTATAATTTGCACGCATGACCGATTTTAGGAATTCCAGAAAAAGTGGATTTCCGTATTTTTAGTTTGAGGGGAGGAGGGCTTACGAGTCTCAAACGGCAGTCTTAAATTTTTCTTCTGGTGAATCGGTTCAGCTCAGTTGTATCTCAGTACCTTACTGAAGTAACGCAAGTGTTTTATTTCCGCTCAATTATCCCTCGGCAACTAAATTATTAGACGCGTATGTTAGCAAGTTATTGATAGCAAATTTAAATTTTCGCAACGAAAAGAAAGAGTGTAAAATTATAATAATTGTATAAAAAGTACTTTATGTACAGTTCTGTAAATATATTAATAGTGTTCGACTTTGATTTTTATTTTATAAACAATCTAACAACTGGAAATACAGTGCATTAATTATCAATGTACCTGCAATAAGTAACAATTGATATCAACCGGTTCTTGTTTTTGGAGTTTGCAAGGAAACTCTCCGGCAAGAATTTGATTTTGAAAATGTTTTTTTTAGCACTGCAGAAGGCATCATCCAGTCTAAATTGTATTGGAAGGAGGAATTATTCGGTAAATGATCAGTCTTTAATAATAAATTAAAGTTTTGGAGTGGAAAAAGCTTAAATAGTGAAATTTGTAGGCAATGTTATGTACTTTCAAGTTGTATACGAAAAGTTGATAGTTTCTGAGTTATATGTACAAAATCGCCAGAAAATTAAAATTGTTCATTTTTTTGCATGTTCTTCAATGTTGCGTTACTAAATTTTGTTAGCACCCCAAAAAACAAATAAAATGGAAGAAATCATAACAAGTGGTAGTAAATAGCATGTTCAGTAACGCTTATTTAAATGTATCATCCTGTAGTTGAACTGGTATTGCAGTATTTAATATATGGACTCATTATTTGTATTGTGATTTTGATTATTTCCGGTAAACAAAAATTAAAGTATTCCTTTTATAAAATAAATTTTAACGTCGTCTCTGTTAACAGCGATATAATAACAAAGCATAAAAACTGTACACAATTCTCCGATAATTATAGCAAGACGATTTTACATGTATGTAATTTTAAGACTATTAACCTTCAATTTTGAAAAAAAAACCTTGTACAGTCCCTAGAACAATGCACTTTGTTCATTTTCGAAATAATTATCTTGCAAACTGGATTCGACTAAATTATTCAAAATAATAGAATTAAAATGTGATTTCGTAGCAGCTGGTACATACTGGTATTTATATAGTTTAATTTATATACAAGTAAAATGGACTTTTGATATTTTGTATCTGTTCTGTATATTATTTAGCCTTTTTAATTTCATATCATTTTTTTCATCTGGTAAAAGCAACTTCATACACATTAACTGATTCAGTTAACAAATTATTTTCTGCATTTTCTGCTATCTCCATTAAGTCAGGGGGTGTACAATCTAACTCATAATCTGATATTTTAGTTTTTAAATCGAAATTTAAAATAAAAAAAACACGCGTTTTATTAAAATATTTTTTTATTTGTTACAATTTATACGCATTTGAAGAAAAAATAGCATGTTTTTTCGCTCATCTGTATTTTTCTACAGCAGTCATTCCCTCCGTATAGGGAGAAAAGTAAAAGTGACATCATAGTACGTTATCAATGAAATTATTTTTGCAATTCCGAGACTAAAGTGCTCACTTTAGTCTCACATGTTAGAAACTATATTAGACCCAAGGGATATAAAGGGATTTTAAGTACAAATAAAAACGTACACCCCCGATGCCTAGCCAAGCATTTTAGAAATCCGTCCTCGATGCCCAGCAAAGTTTCATTTCATAAAAGTCCGTCCTCGATGCCCAGCCAAGTTTCGTAAAATAAATAGTATTTATTAATTTTGTTTGTTAGTTTCATAAATAAATTATTGATAATGGCTTGTTATTTGAGGGAGGCGGAAAAATCATATGTATAATATGAGTGCCTATAACGTCTCTCAAGTTAGCGGGACAACTATTCGGAAAATGACTTTTGACTGCACCAAAAATTGCCGCTCAATTGCCGTTTTTATGCCGTGAAATTCCCGGAATTTGCCGTTAATTATTTTTTAAAAAAATGGCCTGGTCCGCTAACTTGAGATTCAAGTTAGCGAGACACCCCATGGAAAATGGCTTCCCTCCGTACGGCAATTATTTTGAAGTGGATAGATAATTGCCGCTTGATTTGCCGCTCACGAAAATATCATTCCCAAAGTCGGGGTATGATGAGGTCTGGGGCAAAACGGGAAAATCGCAATTCTCCGTTTCAAGTTAGCGAGACACCCCCTGGAAAATGGCTTCCCTCCGTACGGCAATTATTTTGAAGTGGATAGATAATTGCCGCTCACGAAAATATCATTCCCAAAGTCGGGGTATGATGAGGTCTGGGGCAAAACGGGAAAATCGCAATTCTCCGTTTCAAGTTAGCGAGACACCCCCTGGAAAATGGCTTCCCCCCGTACGGCAATTATTTTGAAGTGGATAGATAATTGCCGCTTGATTTGCCGCTCACGAAAATATCATTCCCAAAGTCGGGGTATGATGAGGTCTGGGGCAAAACGGGAAAATCGCAATTCTCCGTTTCAAGTTAGCGAGACACCCCCTGGCAAATGGCTTCCCTCCGTACGGCAATTATTTAGAAGTGGATAGATAATTGCCGCTTGATTTGCCGCTCACGAAAATATCATTCCCAAAGTCGGGGTATGATGAGGTCTGGGGCAAAACGGGAAAATCGCAATTCTCCGTTTCAAGTTAGCGAGACACCCCCTGGAAAATGGCTCCGTACGGCAATTAATTTGAAGTGGATAGATAATAGCCGCTTGATATTTTCGTGAGCGGCAAATCAAGCGGCAATTATCTATCCACTTCAAATTAATTGCCGTACGGAGGGAAGCCATTTTCCAGGGGGTGTCTCGCTAACTTGAGTCTCAAGTTAGCGGACCAGGCCATTTTCTAAAAAAATAATTAACGGCAAATTCCGGGAATTTCACGGCATAAAAACGGCAATTGAGCGGCAATTTTTGGTCCAGTCGAAGGTCATTTTCCGAATAGTTGTCCCGCTAACTTGAGAGACGTGTGCCTATAGTGCCTTTTCCTCCCTCAAATGATTACTGGCCTTCGCTACGCGTCGGGCAGTAAACTTCATCCTAGGGAGGAAAAGTAGTACAGTGAAATTTTTTTACCCTCACCTTATCAATATTCAAAAATTGTTTTTAGCGACAGATAAATACACAATTGCTACATGTAGTTCGGTATATAAATTTATAATTCTCGGGGGGGGGGGGTACGGGTAAAGTGCCCCTACTGCCCCTCTTAACCCCCCCCCTAGAGCCGCCCCGCCCGCAAGGTTAAACGTGTTGCAACAATATCTTCTAACGAAGCCGAATGTTCAAAAGCAGTACTTGCAGAGTATATAGCAATTACCGATCCAGACGATGATGCAACGATGTCAAATTCCACGGTTTCAAACAGGAAGTATGATAAATCATATATCACTGATGTCTAAGATGTCTTTGTCGTCGGTAGTCGAAGAAGACGAAGAACCTCCTGGTGCCGAATCGTCCCCGGAGAATATTCTTCGAGAAGATATAATGCATGATCTCCCGTTATGGCCACAGGTGTTATCCGATAAACAGAGAATATTTTTGATGGAGCGTGGGCCAGTGCAGGTAAAAATGGGTTCATAGTTCGAAAAGATCTTTTTCAGATCCTTATTATACTAAAAAGATGTTAAATAATGGAACCGTTTTACGAAACTGGCTGGTTTACTCTAAGTCAACTGATTCTGTTTATTGTTTTTACTGTAAACTTTGTCATGCTGATGCGAGTCCGACTCCGTTTAATGGTGAAATAGGTTACAAAGATTGGCAGCATTTGTCTACTGCTTCAGAACGTCATGAAAAGAGCTTAGGGCACCTATCATGTCTTAAGAAACAAATTACATTGAAAACTGTTATTTTAAAAGAAAAGTCGGTAGATTTCTTGCACCAAAATGAAATTGATCGGGAAAAAAATACGTTGGGTTGCAGTACTCTAACGAATAATCAACATAATTTATTTTTTAGCGAGGCAATGTATGGATTTTCGCGGAAGATCTTAAAAAAATTACGAATCTGATAATGGTAATTTTTTAAAGCTGGTTGAATATACCTCTAACTTTGATAATGTGCTTACGGAACACATTGTCCTTATTCAAAAATCTGAGACACGCGTAACTCATTATCTTGGCCATAATATTCAGAATGAAATAATACAATTATTGGGAGAAAGAATAAAAAAAAACTATTGTTTTGGAATTGAAACAATCTAAATATTTTTCCATTAATCTAGATTGCACTCCAGATATAGCACACGAAGAACAAGTATCGGTTGTCGTACGTTACATTCTTTTAAATGCAAGTAACAACAAGGCTGAAGTAAAAGAACACTTTCTGGGTTTCTTTCCTATTACAGACACTACTGGCATGGGCTTAACTCATTTTTTGTTAGATTTTTAATCTCAAACGAAACTGACATACAAGATATGCGTGGTCAAGGTTATGATAATGGTGTAAACATGAAAGGGGAAAATATAGGGTCTACAAAAACGAATTCTAGATTTAAACCCGCGCGCATTTTATGTACCTTGGCTGCACACAGCCTTAATTTGGTAGTGAATGACGCTGCTAAAAGTTCATTACAAATTGTCAATTTCTTTTCAATTGTTTAGGAAATTTATGTTTTATTTTCTGCGTCAACAGCACGTTGGCAAATACTTGCTAAAGAAGTGCCAACTAAAACCACTCTCAAATACTCGATGGGAGAGCAGGGTTGAAGCAGTCAAAGCTCTACGTTTTGAACTGGGAAAAGTATATGATGCCTTGTTTACTATATATTCCGGTAGGAGCAAAGATGCAGAGTCAAGAAATATGGCAAATTCATTAATGACAAAAATTAATTCGTTTAAATTCATCTGCTCTCTGCTAATTTGGTTTGAAATTTTAAGCAAGATAAATATAGTTAGCAAGGCACTTCAAAAGTCAGACGTTGTATTGTCAGAAGCGGTAAAAATGATTGAGAATGCAAAAATAAGTTTGTCTGAATTCCGTAATGAGTCCGCTTTTAAGGAGCTCCTTAACAGGGCGAAAACTGTAGCGGAAGAAATCGAGGCAATAGTAGAATTTCCCACACCTGCACGCCCTCGCGCTCGTAAAAGGTTTTTCAATTATGAGGCGGAGGATGAACTGATAACAGACGCGAAAACAGATTTTAAAGTAAATTTTTACTACTATTTGTTAGACATACTAAGTCCGAATTTTTTTTGAGAATTGGGGAAAGTTGTTCAGTATTATCATGAGTAGGTGTCACAGTTTAAAAAAAGTGCATACCTTTGTGAACACCCTGTATAACTGTTAGTACTTATTCCATTTTGACCCCGCTCCTACTAGACTAGAGGGCGCCAGGGTACTGGTTGCACACGGGCGCCACAAGAGCTAGAGACGCCTCTGTTTATGTGTTATTAGTAGTACGTGTTGAATAATATCGTCAACTAAGTCACGTGAAGGAAAAGCTTTATCGTTTCTACTGTATATAATGGTGTTATTGAATTTCTCATTATTATTGAATTTCGTGTAATCTGAGAATAAAACACATTTTATAATCCCAATGCCAATATCATCCATCAGGTCAGTACTATTTAAAAAAAAATTTATGCAACTGCAGCCATTTTTTCCATTGAATACCAATGCGATAAGGAATAAAGAGCAATTTAGAAAAGATGTCACATAATCAGAAAAACCTTGACTCTATTTTTATTATTTCGATTGGCTAATTTTTTTTCAAGTCCTTCTATTGTTTTATACTGAATGCGGGTGGTTTCAACATTATTGTTATTTTTTTTCAGTCAGTTAGCGGTAGTGTTGAAAAAACTGCAACGGGTGTGAAAGTTTTCGGTTAGATCGATCCAGTGGACAATTTTCATTCATGGAAGCTATTCGGTCAGAGGTTTGTCAAAAACAATGTTTCTCTATAAATTTTTATATTTAAATTATTTTTTTATGGAACTTTTTACTGTTTTAAATGAAACTTACTGTTTCTAGTTAATTCGACAATAAATTGGAAAGATGTAACTTTTGTCATTCTGACGATGATATTTAATATCGAAACAATTGTCAATTATCACAGAATTTTTAAAATCTTTTCAATATATTGTGGAATTAACTAGAAACAGTAAGTTTCATTTAAAACAGTAAAATGAGTAGATTCCACGAAGTAAGGGTCGATACAGTTAATTTCATTTTTTGATGGATATAATTAGCGGACTTTTTAAGAAATTCAACTTTGATTTCCACCCTGTATACTGAAATATGTATTTAAAATACACTTTTTTACATCAATGTGTTTTTTAAGTCATTCGCGTCTATTTCTATACTTTCAAATAACAGAAATTCCGGATCCTATTGACATGATATAAATTATTTAAACAAATATATTCGTAGCAATAAATTTTTCTTGATAAAACGGATCTAGGTATTGGGAGAGTCGAATTAAATATTCCTACAACGAATCAATTTATTATGTAAAAATAATGATAAAGTATTTATATGGGGGGAAAAATACAGAACAATATTATAAGAATATATGCATAAGCAGAAAAATAATTTCTCACGTTCAATGCAAGTTTAAAATATCTAAATAGTCTATCATGTTGTATACGAGGATTATCAAATACATTTCCAATCTGAACGTGAAATTGACCGAATTTTTCAATTAAAGTTGGGGCAAGAGTTGATCTACATAAGGGTAAAATAATAAGGTATCATTACTCGATAAGCTAAAGATATTGCAAAAAAACAAAAAAATACAATTTTTTTTGTAAATTTTCTTGAATAAAAGTTTTCATATACGTTTTAGAAAAAATTTGTAGAATGTGTTAAGGTCTTTAAAAAATGTAAGAAATATTTTGCGTCAGATCAAAAATAAAGGAAATGCGATTTTTTTACAACTTTGAACTGGGCACCATTTCGTTTCTATTTGGCCTGTTAACGAACTCGTCCGAGATTTTGACCCAACCGATTTTTGTAGCGAGTTTGGTTTCGATCCGTCAAAAAATGCGCTCTATATCGTGTTCACAAATTCCGTTATAACACATACATATACAGGGTGTCCCAGGAGTGAGAGGCCAAAACTTGGGAATGAGTAGGTGGTGTTAAAATACTGCATATAATTTTTTTTCTACGGACCTCCTTTGTTGAGTTATAGGGCTTTAAAATTAGAAATTAAAAATACATTTTTATTTACAACTCCAAAACTATAATTTCGAACTTGATGAAAATTTGGTGGATTGTCAAGTACATCAATTCATTCATTTTGTCCATACCAGTAAGTATACTAATGTTACAGGTTGCAGAAAGTCAGGATCGGTCTTAGCTCAACGGATAAAAGGTCAGAACTTTTAAAGTGACAAGGCAACAAACTTTAAAATACTGTCAGTTTATTCTCCAACTATTTTTCTGAAAAAAAGGTACCCTTCGTCCAAATTGATAATAACAGTGGTTTCCGAGAAATATGGAATTTCGTAAGACACCGCAAAGCACTTTCAGATTCTGTCATTATTTAGGAAATGGGTTATAACCAAGTAGGCTGCCATCAATTTTATTTGTCACTTTAAAAGTTCTGACATTTTATCCGGTGAGCTGAGTCCGATCCTGACTTTCTGCAACCTGTAACATTAGTATACTTACTGGTATGGACAAAATAAATAAAATAAATATAAATAAAATTCTTTATTTTTTGAATGACAAACAAAGTTTGTATAAAATTCGTCAACAGTTTTCTTAAAAACTAATCTAACTACCTAACTAACTAACTAACTAGTACAGCCTAAAAGTAAAGTGAAAATGACGCATAGTGAAAGATATAGGATAAAATACACAAAGTTGTTACACATTTAAATACTCATCGACTGAATAAAAACACATATCTACTAAAAACGATTTGAGTAAAATTTTGAATGATTTTATTGTTTTACTTGATTTAATATATAATGGTAATTTATTAAAAAGTCGTAGTCCCATTATAGGAGGGGATTTGAAAGTAATATTACTTTTAGGAAAAGTCAAAGACAGATTATTACAGCGTCTTGTATTGATATTATGCTTCTGGTAGTTAGTTTTGAAATCACATATGTTGTTATATATGAAAACACAAACATCTAAAATATACAAACAGGGCAACGCTAATATTTTCAATTTTTTAAAGTGTTCTCTACAACCAGTTAGACGAGGGACACCAGCAATACAACGAATTATTCTTTTCTGTGACACAAATACGTCTTTAGAAATGGTAGACATTCCCCAGAAAGATATGCCATACCTCAGACTGGATTCCACTTGTGCGTGATAGGTACAGCATAATCATTTGTTTTTGTGTAAGAACATATCTCAGATTTTTAAATAAGTAATTACTGGAATTTAACTTCGAAATAATTGCCTCACATTGCTTACTCCAATTAAGACATTCGTCGATCAGCAAGCCCAGAAATTTGACACAAGAGACACACTTTATCGATTGATTATCAATTTTTAGATCTACAAACTGCAGTTGTTTTTGTCTATGATGAAATTGTATCACTTGCGTTTTTTCTGCATTAGGATAGAGTGAATTCATGCAAAACCAATTATAAAGACCCGCCAAGAGACTATTACAATTATCTTCAACTACTCTTTGACACTTATCAGAAACCAACAACGAGGTGTCATCAGCATATAATGTAAAGTGAGTTGATAAGTTAACTGACACAATGTCATTTATATAAATTAAAAACAGAATTGGACCCATAATTGATCCTTGGGGCACTCCTACTGTTGATGATAGATAATGTGATGTACAGGTTTCGATACTGTTCTTTGCTATTTTCGGTAAGCTCACGTATTGTTCACGTGCATTTAAGTAAGATGTGATCCAATTTAGTGAGCGATTCTGGATTCCTATATTATACAATTTCATAGTTAAAATGTTATGATCGACACAGTCAAATGTACTTGACAATCCACCAAATTTTCATCAAATTCGAAATTATAGTTTTAGAGTTGTAAATGAAAATGTATTTTTAATTTCTAACTTTAAAGCCCTATAACTCAACAAAGGAGGTCCGTAGAAAAAAAATTATATGAAGTACTGACATTATTTTAACATCACCTACTCATTCCCAAGTTTTGGTCTCTCCCTGTATATTGTATTGGTTTTAATTTTATTATAATGAAATTGTTTAGTTTATTATATTTGAATAGATGAGGCTTTTACTTGATGAAGATCCATACTGAACGATGAAATAAAACAATATAGTTTGTTTAAATCTTCATTTATTTGAACTAATGTTCAATTTAAACTTGTTGACGCGTTTCACTAACACAGTAGCTTTGTCAAAACGAATGAAGGTAAAATATAAAAATGTCTTAATATATACAGTGCTAAATCTATTTACTAAGGTTAACAATGGTATTGAAAGAAAATACCTGGAAATTCATTCACTACAAACATTCCTAAGCTATCTTCTAGGTAAAGAGGTTCAATAAAGGAGACTGATTGATATCTAGTTGGTCGTTAAGGAGATTACCTGAAGATTTATTTTTGTTAATCTCTAGGGCCTCTAATAAATTTAAACTAAAAGATTTACCGACTACATGGAGAATTTCAAAATTTGGGTCGAAAATGTGTTGGTTTTCTAATAAATGATTTGAATAGTTAGAATCTAATTTTTTGTTGTCATAGCTACGTTTGTGTTCCGAAATTCTAGTTTTAAAATTTCTAAAAGTTCTACCGATATAAATTTTATCACATTTGTCATTACATTTTAATTTATAAACTCCTGATTTGTTCAATTTTGAAGATTTATTATTTTTAATGAATTTGGATAAATTGTGATCAGTTTTAAAGGAAATATTCATGTCTAAAGTTTCTAAAAATGACTTAATTTTTAAGGATGGTGTTCCAAAGTATGTTAAGCTTTTAAATTGTTTATTATTTTTATCTGAAGGGAATACTTGTTCTAAAGCCTGTTTTTTTATCTTTTTATTTATGATATTGTCAATTGAATTTGGATCGTAATTATTATTAACTGCTATTTGTTTTATTATATTTAATTCTTTGGTATAATTATTAATATTTAATGGGACAGTTAAGAGTCTGTGTATCATACTATTGAAAGCTGCTAGTTTATGACTGAATGGGTGGACCGAACTATTATGAATTGTAATATCTGTATGTGATGGTTTATGAAATATAGAAAAATCATGTTTATTCAAATCATTTATTAGAAAACCAACACATTTTCGACCCAAATTTTGAAATTCACCATGTAGTCGGTAAATCCTTTAGTTTAAATTTATTAGAGGCCCTAGATATTAACAAAAATAAATATTCAGGTAATCTCCTTAACGACCAAATAGATATCAATCAGTCTCCTTTATTGAACCTCTTTACCTAGAAGATAGCTTAGGAATGTTTGTAGTGAATGAATTTCCAGGTAATATCTTTTAATACCATTGTTAACCTTAGTAAATAGATTTAGCACTGTATATATTAAGACATTTTTATATTTTACCTTCATTCGTTTTGACAAAGCTACTGTGTTAGTGAAACGCATCAACAAGTTTAAATTGAACATTAGTTGAAATATATGAAGATTTAAACAAACTATATTGTTTTATTTCATCGTTTATTATATTTAATGATCAAAATCAAAATATTACATTTTATATTATTAACTATTCCTCACTTAGTATTATAATTAAAACTTTTACAAAATATCTATTAATGAAATAAACACCTTTTAAATACGCTTACCTAATAACTTTTCTATGTTATATGCCAAATCGAATTTAGAGATCTCTAATAAAATGTCCTAAACGGTACCTTTAATTTTCTAAATTTCCATTTACTCCAAATTATTCTTCACTCTAAATTTATCCTCGATTTTCTTAAGCACCCTCTTCATAAACCAGCTCAATTTTTTAAAACTTACAAATTTTGCTTATGATCTTGACTAAATATTTTTATTACTGTTACGAAACAGCACACTGGTATAGTCCCTAAATCCGACTCTGTCTAAGCCAGGTATGAAAGTTAAAATTATGGCGGACGCGTAGGGATTTCTTAGAATTGTTTACGATTGTGACTATCTTATCTAGACATTGTTTTTGTGACCAGTCTTATCTAGAAAATGCCAGAAAGCCAATTGTTTTTGTGTAAGCCGCAATCTAGAATTATCTAGTGAAAAAGGCACTAATATATATATAAGGGACCGACCAGGAAGAGTTAGTTGGAGTTGATAAAGTGATCTCGAGAAATAAACAAGAATACAGTGAAATAGCAAACGGTGAAGTGTTGATATAAATTAATAATTAAGTTTGTGTGTAAATAAATTAAATTTAAGTGAATAGTTAAGTGTATATAAATTAAGTGTTAGTGAGTAGTTTAGTGTTTAAATAAATTAGTAAGTAGCCATACCGTGTGTTTAAGAGAGGCCTCCTCACAGGTATATAAACCTAAAAACCTACACAATACTAGTTACTAATTTAGTAATTATTTGGTTCAAAATGTTTACGATAGATTCGATAGTAGTACTGAATCGGCTTTTACTTATTCAACATATTTTCTCTCTCTGTCTTTCCACTCTTGACGGTTCAAAGAAACGCATCTCTGTTTGATTTCAATTATTTCAACTTCTTGTGAGCACAGAAACCTTATCTCTGTTTTTTATGTTGCATCCAAACCACAGCACACCTGTGCATAGATAAGAGAATATTATATACACGGATCCAAACAAAATTTGTTGACGTAGTTTCCATTTGAGTGTAGATTTTTGATTATTTAAGAGTTTCATAAATGTTTTTGAAAGGAATAAATTGTTAAAAAGTACGTAATCGTATTGACCCGATATCAAAAATTATAGTTATGACAATGTAAATTATCCTGCAATCCGTATTTTTTAATTTTAAATGCTATGTTTGAGGTTATGTTTACTGGATTATTTGATTAATGTGAAAATGTGAGATAAATAATATTGATGGTTTGTTCTAGTATCATCAAACCATCTTTCAACATTCTCTTGAAACCCTGTTTTAATGATAATATGGGTTTGTTAGTGAAAAGCGAAAAATGCTTAATTGAAGTGAACTGACCTTTGAAGTATCTGAATGAAGAAAAATTAAAACCGCTCTCTAAAGACAAGAATTGCATAATTCATTTTGACGAATATATAATAGTGATAATTGAAAAATATAACTATTATAACCTGATACAAGGTGTATTACATATTGCATGAAAGGACATGTGCTATTTAATAATATGGATACCAAGTGACAGCATTGCGGAAATTGCTAGAAATTAAGAATGGAAGAAAAATATACTTTAAAAACATTCTACCTTTCAAAATTTGTACCATTTATATTAACATAATAAAATGTTTTCATGATTACAAATTTTTGTTTGTTTCATGCTAAGAAAATTAAACTGCAGAAAGGTTGCAAATTTACATGATTTAAAACAGGCCATTTAGTCTGAAAACACAGAACGTCATGTCACAACTTTGCCTCAATCTAATGATATTTGTATCAGTTTCAGAGTACCTGTTGGTTGCTTTCAAATTTTATTTGACATGTAGGCTCTTTTTTCAACTACATGTGTAAATATATTCAATTCTATCTAGAAACAAATAATATAAACAAAGAGTTTCCAAATTTATTATACAAAGAAATATTTACTTGTAATACAATGCTTTACATTTAATAGAAAGAGGAAAATAAGGTACAGTGAGGAATTTAAAATAGCAAACGTTTAAAAAACTTACAAAGCAACTATAAGAACTTATAAAAAAATTATAGAAAAAGATCTGTAATGACAAATAATAATGTATATATTGTGGGGAGATCGATATATACAGTACAAAATGAAACATACAATCAACATGTACAAGTTTGATTCTACCTTGTTTGCGAAGATTGATGATATGTGTTGTGGAGATTGAAACTGAAACATTTTTCCTTCATTATACAAAAAATACTTGGTTCATTCTCTTTTTTCCATGACAGATACACATATGTGTGATCACCTGAATGGTAAATATTTTTGTTTTGTTTTTGTATAATACATTATTGGTATTATTACTTTTCCATCCAACCCATCTAATATGCGAGAAAAGTATAGGTTTGCCCAAAAAAAGTTGGAATTTTGTATTTTTTGAGTTTTTTTTTCGTTTTTCAGCAAGAACAACACAAAAAAATGGTTTTTAGAAAAGAAAACCTATCTGTATAACTCGATACAGCCCCCGAAGTGCAACAAGTAGACAAAATTAACTTTTTAGTCGTCCTTTGTTTTACAATTTTTTTTTAATGTCAAGAACTAAGACTATTACTAAGTCATCCTTTAATAATAATTTGGTTTCTTATTTTCTTTGATTTTTTGAAATGCTAGACAAAGTTTTAAAATATTTATGGTTCAAAGATTTTTAAAATATAATGTTCTTCGTTCATTAATTTTATTCAACAATTACTATTACCTATTGTGCATAGGCTAAGGCAAGTTAAAAAGTGGATAACCATCCTAATTTCTTATAAAATCTTTGGACATTCTCTTGTTAAAACTGTTCTTAAAAAGACTTACTGTATGACGGAGGTAATGGAGTATGAAACTCTTAAGGAAAAAGTGGCTAAGAGCATTTTTGAACAAGTACAAAATGTTGTGGTGGTTGATTGAGGATTATGGTTAGATGTTCAACACGGTTTTCTAGGTGCTTCTCCTGATGGTAAATATATTTGACATAACAAATAATTACCATGTGTTATAAATTCTTTTTGCATATTAATTGACATACATTTATTGATAAAATATTTTAGGGCTTGTAGGTGATGATGCACTACTTGAAATAAAATGCCTCCACTCTGCATCAAAACTGAATTTACAAACAAATACAATAAGCGAAATAATTGACCTCATGAAGAACAAAATTTGTCTAGAAAAACACAACAATAAAATTCAACTTAAGCGGAATAACAATTACTACTATCAGGTATAAACATGATATATTTATTCCAAAGAACAAAAACTCAAAATCATTCTCACATAATATATTTAATCACTTTGATGTATTTACCAACAATAAATAAGAATAACATTAAAAAGTAGTTATTTGTGTAATAGGTGCAAAAAGTGCATTTTTGTTGCAAGGAAGCATGAAGCACTAAACACAATCTTGTGGAGTAAATATAAATAGCATTTACGAAGCACAAATTTACTTATTTAGCATGAAAATTACTTAATTATAATCACTTACAAATACAATACACACTAAACTATAAATTTGGGATATTTTTATGAACACAAAACATATGACAACAGCATATTTGACCCATAGAGAAAGTTATAAAATTATTTGTCTATGAATTGACCGTCGTCTTCTGTCATTGTTCTATACAGCGCCTAGCATCAAGACGGTGGAGCGGTTGAACTAAAGTAAAAAGATGTTCGTTTGCAAAAATTTGCGCACAACAAATCTCAAAAACTACAATGACTTGAGATTTCATATTTTCAGAATCGAATTCTCTAGGCTTCCTTTTGGGGATCAGGTTTTGGTGTCCAGATTGGTGACCACAAATTGTCAAAACTGTCTTAATCACACCATCACTTAATGGCTTATATCTTTTTTATAACAATATAAAACTCAACCAAAATACCTGATCCCCAAGACAAAGGTCCAAGTTATATTGTGTTAAAATTTCAACACTTAATTTCCCTGCGTTCTTTAGATTCGTTGTGTACAAAATGACCTAAATTTTGTTGCAAATCACGGGTGCCAACTGTTTTCAGGTTCCTAAAACGTGAGGCCCTTCTTAAACTTTATCCCATCCGTTTACTATTTAAATAAATAAGAAAAACATTACATTACAATCCATGTTGGGAATTTCATATGATATTCTCAGTTTTCGATTTCAATTTACTTTATAATATCTCTTCATAAAACTTCAAAAACTCTTTTCAATTCTCTTCTATCTATTTTATATAATATTTTTCTTTTCGAAAATTATTATTTAAACCGATTATTCCTAATTTTTATTTAATTGAGATCTAATATTTTAGATAAAATGTTTCTACAAAATATACACTTTTTATAAACTTGACAATTTTTGGTTCACTACTGACCATGAATGCATTCATTAATTTGGAAGTAAAGGTAAAGTGGATTTTAAAGATTTCTAATAAAAACATTTTAACGGTACCTATTTATTTTCTAAATTTTTATTCACTCTAAATTTCTATCTGCTGCTCTATCCAAAAAAATTAATGACAGGCTCTTCCCAAAATTTGCAAACAATGTCTCGATTTTTCCACCATAGATATCCTCTAAATGGATATACTATTATCTTCTTCTTTTCTTAAACACCTTCTCAATAAATTACAAAGATTACAATTTTCACATTAATTTTTTTACTTGATCAAATGTCTATTACTATTATAATGACAATTTATATTTCGTTAGTCCTTGTAGAGATTTTAGATAATAATAAATACTGTGTATTATTTTATACTCCTTTTAGTTTCAAATTCAATGTTCTACCTTTTATACTTCAAAACTGACAATCTTTTTTCTTGCTGAGAAATCAATACATTTATTTTTTACATTTTTATATCGATTTGGCAACCAAATATTTGACTATTATGTTTAAAATAATATCATCTATCCAAAATATGATCTGAAGACTCTATGTTCCCTTTCTCCATATTTATTTAAGTGCTTATTTAGTTTAAAAAGCCGGGAATAATTTATTTATTCAAACTAAACTACCATAGCTGACTTTTTTTCTTTCTTTAAATTGTACCAAAAATCATTGAAATTTTAGACGGACGTGCAAATTAGGATCCATTCAGCTCATAATATCAAAAATATAATACCCAGAAAGGCTCCATCCGATTTATAGGTACTATGAAAACACATAACTAAGAAAGAGCCCCATCCGAATTATATTACTAAAGCACATTAGAAAGAAAGGGCCCCATCCGAATTATACTATCGAAATGCATTACAATGAGCCATTTTTCGATACATTGTGTTTTTAACTTTGAAACAAAGCCTTGAATCAAAAAAATCTACTCTTTCTTTTTTGTTTATTTGACGATTTCCTATAAGGTTATGAGAATCGCAAATCGAAAAACATTAATTTTCCATGAATAATATGCGAAAATTAGTAAAAAATCATACGTAAACTTAGAGAAATGTTTTCGGTAAGTAAAAATTGATAAATATTTATCAAATTTTCAGAAAAGATAGTTAAACATATGACAATTACGCACAAAAATTTTTGTAACGATCGATGGCGTTGTTTTTCACTGCCACAATTATTAATTAACAAATTATAAAAAAGTTGATCGCGCGTACCTTGTTTAAACAACGGTGAAAAAGGAGCAAGCAATTTTTAACAGTTACTTAGTGTCATAACAAACAATAAGCAATTATAAAAATATCCATTGTACGGTTTAATAATTTTTTACAATTTTTTTTTAAATTTCGTCAAATTTTTTCCATTATAAATAATTTCTCGTTTACAGCATCGGTTCGATGTTATTTAAAAATTAATTCCCATCTGCAAGCACTTTCATTTTAGCCCAAAACGACGAAATTTGACCGTGTACAACCGGAGATAGAGGCCCACAAAGTTGATAATAATTTATGACTTACTTAATCGTTAAATCGAAATTAAAAAAATACTCTCTTATAGCTGGTTGCAAATACTTTCTATATTCGTCTTGTGCATTTTCGACAGATGAAAGCCTAATGAAAGAAAAATCGATGAAAATACCGTCGGCCGAGCGGCGTGGGAGCAGGAATGGGGATGACGGAGAGCAGCTGTGCTGTCGCGCGGCCCGGGTGCTTCAAAATGCGAATGCGCGGTAAAACTCGGCAATGGTAGCACTTATCGAGATTTTTTTTTATTCGATGTAGCGAAATGAGAGGAATCAGAATATGCCATCAAAGAACAAAGAAATTTTGCACGAATTTCAAGATCAAAAAGGTATGCTAATTTCATTTGCATCAAAAAAATAGTTGTATGATTGAAAAATTATTTTGTTGCTTAATGTTCATCAAATCATGCAACTAATTAAACGTTTCAATAATAAATATTGATAAAACATGAGTTATCTCGGCAACGGTAGTACTTATCGAGACGATTTTTTGATATTCGATGTAGCGAAATGAGAGGAATCAGAATATGCCATCAAAAAACAATATTACAAAGAAATTTTGCACGAATTTCAAAATAAAAAAGGTATGCTAATTTCATTTGAATCAAAAAAATAGTTGTATGATTGAAAAATTATTTTGTTGCTTAATGTTCATCAAATCATGCAACTAATTAAACGTTTCAATAATAAATATTGATAAAACATGAGTTATCTCGGCAACGGTAGTACTTATCGAGACGATTTTTTGATATTCGATGTAGCGAAATAAGAGGAATCAGAATATGCCATCAAAAAACAATATTACAAAGAAATTTTGCACGAATTTCAAAATAAAAAAAGTATGCTATTTTCATTTGCATCAAAAAAATAGTTGTATGATTGGAAAATTATTTTGTTGCTTAATGTTCATCAAATCATGCAACTAATTAAACGTATGATTTTTCACTAATTTTCGCATATTATTCATGGAAAATTAAAGTTTTTCGATTCGCGATTCTCATAACCTTATAGGAAATCGTGAAATAAACAAAAAAGAAGGAGTAAATTTTTTTGATTTAAGGCTTTGTTTCAAAGTTTTAGACACAAATGTATCGAAAAATAGGTCATTTTCGATATTTCGGTACATTTGTTGTTCTACAGCATTTAGCACTTTTAGGACTAGGCAAACATAGATAATTGTTGTACACAATATTCGGCATAAAAAATTTTCCGTTATTAAACAACATCCGTTTCGATTGCTCTATCGCCTGGACTAATATAGTAGTGTCACCCTATACATCGTATGATTTAATATCACATCTATTATAACGGGTGTACTTGCGTTACCTATTTTTACATC
The DNA here is from genome assembly GCA_963921935.1 of Galeruca laticollis. NCBI lineage: Eukaryota > Metazoa > Arthropoda > Insecta > Coleoptera > Chrysomelidae > Galeruca > Galeruca laticollis. The sequence goes on from OY998179.1 coordinate 4,879,300, forward strand.
GTCAAGAGGTTTTTGGATTGATATATTTTACAAGGACGTGGCGCCAAGAAATTATTCACGAGACTGTTGGGTCTTTCATTTTTTAAAAAGATATCTTGTACCACATTGTGACAATACCATGTATATTTTGTTAGTATTTAATGATTATCTTTTGGAATGCGGAGGAGCATTCTAATCATAATAAAATTATTTTTATAATTTTTCAACGAATGAGGAAATCATTTGCATCACTATAGCGATGAAACCTCTTGGGATTGTTTATTTGATGATGTGTATTATTAACAACCTTCGATTTTATTAATTTTCCCAATGTTTGTTTGAATTTTATAAAAATAGATTTGTTTTGACAATATTTTATAATATATTTTGAGTGAGAAATATTCCTTTAAAATTAAAATAATAGTGAATAGTCATATCGAATTAATATAAGAAATACATTTAAAGGAATAATTTGACAGGAAATAAATCAAGAGTGTCCTTAAAGACGCAATTTCTGAAATACAAGGTAACAAAGTGAAAATGTGTAATATTGAGGTAAAAAAATTAAGTTTCTGTTATCGATCTATATCTTGTAAATAATTAAAAGATGGAAAACTATACAGGGTATCATGGTAGTAAATATAGAAAGGATGATTTTTTTCAAAATTCGTATAAACCATAAAATGGAAATATTAAGTTCATATTGTCAAGAAATATTAATTTTTGTGGTAAAGTCTATAAAATAAAGAGAAACAGGATATTATAGATAAATGTATCAAACAAAAAATCATGTAAATTTCTGGATCTTGGTAAAATAATAAAATTTGCGAAATGAAAATTTCTAAATTTGTAGTAGAATTCCTCCTAAATTTATTGAAAGGAATTATAAGTAAAATAAAATGAGAGTAAAAACGCCAAAAATAGTCCGACAAATTTATGATAAATTCGGTAATGAAAACAATAATTTTCTGTCTGTTGTTTTGATTTAAATATATAAATAGTTTACTCTTTTACATAATTCTCGAATATACATAATATAATAATGATTGATAATCCATCTTCCTGATGACCATGCTAATGACAGAGCATATATATTAAAATCCCTGACCTTTTTTCGCAAGATATATTGATATAATACGTACAAACTCAAACTAATGCATACAATTTAATATAATAACACCTTGAGAAGGTGCATTCAAGCGAAAATCCTCATGTCATGTATATAACTTAACATCTTAAATGCATTTGCATTTTTTTCAAATGTAAATAAAAGAAATATGAGGTAATTTGTAAGCAGCCATCTAAAGTAAATTTAGTATCGGCCCCTAAAAAGTATTTTTGTTACCACAACTGTCATCTATACTCTCGCATAGTTTCAACGTCATCTGTCATTTACTTTGTATACAATGTTCCATTTTTTGAGAATATGTTATATATATATACATATATACATATATACATATATACATATATATATATATATATATATATATATATATATATATATATATATATATATATATATACACATATATATATATATATATATATATATATATTTATATATGTTATGAGGCTTATGATAAACAGAATTTACCAAAAACGTATCGTGTGAGCGATACAGTGTATTCTAAAACGGTTGAGATGTGGTGGAAGATTTTTCACTACCAACGTCTTCAACTGATCGCTAAAGAGGCGACTGTAAAATTGTCTAAACAGCTGAAACTTTCGTGCCTCACGAATCAATTCATTTTAAAAGATTGTTCTGGCATGAAATATATTATATCGCGGTGCTAGAAAATGAATTATCTTCAAAAATCTAAACATTTCAGTTATTTTTTGGATTTTGTTTTGTTTTTTCGAACAAGTATGCGAATCTAACAGCTGATTCATTCATTTTCATAATATTAGCAAACAAAAAATGCCGACAGGTTGTACTTGCAACTGCTATATATAAATATAGTAAGATCAAGGTTGCGTTTAATTTTATTACCACATTAATTATAAAGAAATGAAAGTCGTACGCTGGTCCCAGAGTATATATATTATTTCCATCGTAAATTTACGTCAACTGGAATATTATCTTTTATATTCATTCCAAATGTTCAAATAATCGAAATATTTCAGATAAAAAAAGACCCCGCCCTATTTTATATCAAGAGAAAGCCCAAGAAATTGATTAAAAACTGTTTATTTTGTGGATCGCCTTGTATAATATTAATCTCGATCTAGATACGTAGTGTCTTAAGTTTAGGAACACCTTAATTATTTTAGAAACGACTTGCATGATTGTTTTTCTGATATTACCTATCTTAGGGCTGTATTTCCATTGTTGTCATATCTTCCGTTTGTCTGGAAGTATATATAATGAATTTTGTTCAAATGGCTTATAATAATATATCAATAACTGTGGGTAATTGTGTAACCTGTCAATTGATTAGCACAAATTTAGATGCAGTCGAAAAAAGAAAAATTGACTTTTCAACTCTTCCACAGTTTAATAGATGGCGATACATATTCTATGTTTTAAATTAATTTCTAGGTATATAGGTATACCCACTAATCTCTTTGTTGCTTGTTCATATATATATATATATGAACAAGCAACAGAGAGATTAGTGGGTATTGCAAAAACGGGCTACTAAAAAGAGTGGTAACCACAGACATGCATGTTTCTGGCTCATTAGCCTTCCTCAGTACGGTACAGCCAAGAAAGGGTGTGAAACCTGGCTAATGAGCCAGAAACATGCATGTCTGCGTTTACCACTCTTTTAGTAGCCCGTTTTTCTATTTGCGTGCAATACCCACTAATCTCTTTGTTGCTTGTTGTTCATATGTCACGTACTATTCGTACATCTTCTTTATATACTGGGTGTCCCGGGACTAATGGGAAAAAAGTCAGGAGCGTATAATCTGAGCCAAAATAATGTTAGTACTTCATATAAACTTTTTCTATGCAGGCCCTCGTTTTCGAGTTATAGGCCTCCAAAGTTTTAATTTTGAATTTGGTTTTTATTTTTATTTTTTGTACTAGTTATTTGATCTTTATAAAATTTACGACAAAGCTTTGATGTACGTGTATGTTTCTTTTGGAAAGGTAAACAGATTTACAGTAGTGCCTTGAAGCCAGGAACGGACTACTCGCAATGGTTAGTGATCCAAAAAATTTGCAGGGATGGCACACCCTGTATGAAATCATCGAAATTCACTTCCCCACACATTAAGCTAACGAAAAGGTACTCTTGTTGGAATTCGATAAAATAAGCCGTTTGGCTAATATTTACAGTTTTATTAATGCACTACGTACAAATCTACCTAACTTATTAATACGATGTCCAGAATTTACTTGCTTTTAATCAAAATTACGAACATAACATTATTAAACCATTAAGAAAACCTCAAAAAACACAAGTTATAAAACATTAGACTAAAGCTAATTACTAAACAACAACAAAAACTAACGTTATTCTAATAAATGTTCAATATGAGCTCCTCCCACTTCCACGCACATTCTAAGTCTACGAAGGTTGTTTCTTTGCACTTGAAAGAGCAATTTCACACTATTTCTAATAACATTGCAGTGTAACACAATTCTGTCTATTAAATCTTGCCTTGTTTGCACAGGTGTTGCGTATACCTTACTTTTGAGATAACCCTAGAGAAAGAAATCCATAGGATTAACGTCTCCTGATCGCGGTGGCCATTGAAAAGGGCCTCCACGACCAATCCATCTATTAGGAAGCCTTGTGTGTAAATGCTGTCGTACATCTAAACTGAAATGAGGAGGGGCCCCATAATGCATGAACCATAAATTCCTACGAGTTTGTAGTAGCACATCATCAAACAGGTTCCATAACTCATTTTGCAAAAAACTCCAAATATCTCTGACCGGTCAAAGTACCGTCAATAAAGTATGGCTGTATCAAATTATTGCCAACTATTCCTGCCAAACATTAACCATGAATCTATGCTGGATCCTAGTTTGGATAATGCCATGTAGATTCACATCATCCCATAAATGCATATTATGAGAATTTATGATTCCATCTCTGATGAAACCCGGTTCGTTCGTAAAGAGAACGTTACTAATAAATGTGTTGTCTGCTTGTTGTTGTCGCAGAAACCACTGGCTATACTGAAGTCGAGCAGGATAATCAGCCACTGTCATACGGTGTACTTTTTTCATGTGAAAAGGATATAACAGCTGTTCTTTTAGGACGCGATGAACAACTGATTTCGAGACGTTATGTTCTCTTGATAATTTTCTAAAACTCGATGGTTCATTATCAATTGCATTTAACAAGTCTTGTTCAACTGCCACAGTACGTATGCTTCGTACTGGACCTTCTCCAGATTTTTCTGGCGAAAATCTTCCTAAAATTTAAAATTTTGTTTTGTATACATGGAAAATTACATTTACTTATTCATACCTGTTTCTCGTAACCTGAGATCAATACGCCCAAACATTCGTCTGTCTGGCAATGCTCTGTTTGCAAAATGTTCTTCATAAAGCCTTTTGGCCTCTAAACAGTTTCGAGAAGCCAGTCCATACATTAGATGTTTATCTGCGTACTCAATAAAAGCGAATTCTGCTATTGTAACTGTTAAATTAAGGACTTATGAATTATTGACAAGTACTGACTACGAACTATTCTACACAACGTTTGACAACTAATCCTATGGTAACTTGATAAACGGTAAAAACACTTATAAAAAGTTTTTACCAACTTTCCAATTAATAAGTCGTTAATGTTTTTCGTCTTCTGCTATCGTTAAATTATTTTTTTGTAGTACTCTAGGTAAATTTTGGACATCTATTAAAAGTTAGTTTTACCTCGTTGTGTACTTATAAAAATGGTGAATGCGTAAACTGGTACGTAGTGCATTAATAAAACTGTAAATATTAGCCAAACGGCTTATTTTATCGAATTCCAACAAGAGTACCTTTTCGTTAGCTTAATGTGTGGGGAAGTGAATTTCGATAATTTCATACAGGGTGTGGCATACCTGCAAAATTTTTGGATCACTAACCATAGCGAGTAGTCCGTCCCTGGCTTCAAGCACTACTGTAAATCTGTTCACCTTACCAAAATAAACATACACATACATTATAGCTTTGCCGTAAATTTTATAAAGATCAAATAACTAGTACAAAAAATACAAATAAAAACCAAATTCAAAATTAAAACTTTGGAGGCCTATAACTCGAAAACGAGGGCCTGCATAGTAAAAGTTTATATGAAGTACTAACATTATTTTAGCTCAGATTATACGCTCCTGACTTTTTTCCCATTAGTCCCGGGACACCCTGTATATATATATATATATATATATATATATATATATATATATATATATATATATATATATATATAGTAATATTTTAGATTTATTTGATTTAGTTTTGATATATTTTTTATAATTAACTTTATTTTAATAAAAAAATTCCAACTAGCTACAATATAATTTTTGTTGTTATTTGCTTTTGATTTATTTCTTATATGATTCTCTCATCGATCATATATCAACTGGTGGCACTGTTGTCAAGCAATCCGTTAGTATACTATGTTACAACCGAAAAAAATAAAAATTTAATAATACTTTCTACGATATCTTCAAATTACTCTTCAAATTACTGAGTGACCCTAATTTTATGCTCGGCAGTGCATTATTAGAAATATTACCAGCATATGTGATGGTTTTATTTCTTTAGATTCTTTAGGAAATATTAGTTGTAATGCCACTTTTTTCTATTTTTTATTAAATAATTTATTTATCATATGTAATGGATAACCGTTGGATGTTGCTATTTGTTTAATTGTAATAATTTGTCTATAAAAATTACATTTGTTCATAGGAATTGAAAATGCTCTATGTATCGATGTATATGCTGCTAATTTATGTGACATGGGATGATTCGTAGTGAACGACAATTAGATGTATTTTTCAACCAAAAAATTAAATTAACATTAGAAGTTGAAAGAAATAACACGATCAATTTTCTTGATTTAAAAATTCAAAATTGTTAATAATGTACGAGGATATATTGAAAAATTCTTAGCCTACTATAGAACCAAACAAAATTTCAAAATGTCAAAATATTTCATTACTCAACATATTCTCCTCTTAATTGGATACATTTATTACAGCGAACCTGCAACGTCTCTAGACCTTTCCAAAAAAAATGTTTCTTCTTGCTCTGCAAAACAGACCTCCACAGATTTTATTACCTCCTCGTTGGAAGAAAATTTACGAATACGACCTTTTAAACTTTTTTTCAGTTGAGGAAAGAGATGATAGTCGGACGGAGTCAAATCTGGTGAATAAGGGGGGTGTTCTAGCAATTCAAACCCTCACGAATTTTTTGCATGGCAACATGAGATTTGTTTGCAGGGGCTACACCTTTGGATAGCTTTCCGCGTCTTTTCTCTTTAATTTTTCCCGTAGAGTGGTCAGTAATGTCGAATAGTGATCTCCAGTTATTGTTCTACCCTTATACAAAAAATCAATCATGATTAGTGTATGGCAATCCCAAAAAACTAAAGCAAGAACTTTTCCAGCAGATTTTTTGATGCGAAACTTCTTAGGTCTTGGAGAACCATCGATTGTTGCTTTGTTTCTGGATCGTAGAAATGTACCAAAGTCTCATCCATAGTAACAATTCGGTTTGAGAAGTCTACATCGTTCTCAAATCGAGCACAGATCGAACGCGATGCTTCTACCCATGCACGCTTTAGGTCAACATTCAAACATTTGGGGATCCATTTTGCAGCAATTTTTCTCATGTCACGTGAACTATATGATGAACGCGTTTACTTTTTTGACGTAAAACTTACTGACACTTCTAATAAGTTATTGTGCGTTGCTATGGTAACGCAATATTTTGTTTATGCATGGAACTGGTCTAGGGTAACTAGATATCAATACATCCTCGTATTTCATTATTCAATTTATAGAAAACCAACAGTCACTGATGTGACTATACCATATAATTCCAATCATCCCAAGTCACAATCAACCTTGATGAAAATATAGCAACTTCTGAATAAGAAAATGGAGTCCACGAATTTCTATTTTAACATAATTCTAATAATAAAAATGAAAATTTAATTAATACACGTCTAATGTTGATTGATAAACTTTATCGAAAAATATGCAAAGCATATTCACAGGATTATTTTTAGAAATATTTTTGACATGTTAAAATTAAATTTATCCCGACGTCCTCAAGTGCTTCCTTATGAGTTTTTAATGTTAGTTTGACAAATATATCAAACGAGATATTTGGAATGTAACTTTGCATGTATTAAATTCAAAAACCCAATTACCATGTTGAAATGAATGTGCTTAATGATTGACAAAATAGGCAGTTTATTAAAAGGGATTCTTCACTGCAGTAAAAATATCACAATATAAAACGTGTTTAATGTTTTTCTCATTTATTTACTTTCTTTGCGAATGTTATTTTTAGACGTTGCTACGTCAAAAGAGGCATTGAATGACTTGGAAATAACAGGAGAGTAACAGAACTGCTAAATAAATTGACGTGTGATAATACCATGCCCACATTCAAGTCTTATAGTGCTTCAAGGAGTTACTACCGTTAATAATATTGAATATAGTTTCCAATAAAATTTGTTCTGGTAGAGTATTGAGATATTTTCACTAAAGTAATTTTTCGGGTAGCTTTTAATTATTTTCTACCCCCAAATGAAATACATTTTTAACTGTAGATTTTTAAATGTATGCTAAAATGAACTTACATTCTAAAATGCAGGCTTGTTTTGTTGATGGTAATTTCAATCATCTTTTTATTCGACTATAATAATAATATCCTCCGCTTTCATCTAATTTGGTGCTGTTTGATACATTCATTGAAAATAAGTGATAAAATATTTCCTTAAACGGACACAACAAAGTGGTCATATTCTAATAAATATACAGATATATTGTTACGAATTCGCACACTGGAGTGGTCCTCGAAGCAAGACCATTAGCCACAGAATGTTTCAACGAGTCTATCTAAATATTAATATTTACATCCTTGATGAAATTTACCAGTAGATCTAAAGTATGACAGTTATCTGAGATTGAAAGGTGAGTGAGGTATGGAGTAGTTTTATTCAACAAGTGACTGTAGTAAACTGTTTGTTTTCAATGTAATTGCTGCAACCAAAGAAAATGTGATTAAGATCAGCATAAGAATTAACATTGCAGATACAGGATGATGACTGTATAATACCCAGCTTAGCAAAATTGGCAGAATATCTCTTCTAAGAAGGACGTTTTTTTTGTTTTTGTTTTTATTGGAAACCGAATTCTAGAAATTTTAGAAATCCGATCTGTCGAGAAATGTTTTTAATGTATAAAGTCAGTTTACAGTTTAATCTAGTGGTGAGCAGAACAGTCGACATAATTACTTAATATAAATTAGTTGTTTAATAGTGAACAATTTATTTAATATACTTTAATTGCATAGTCCAACGTATAAATAAATCAACTAAATGTTAAATAAATAAGAAAAACATTACAATTTTTCTTCATTGTTTGTTTAACTGTGCAGACTTATTGTAAATTGATAAGTGTATCTTTGTGGACAACTATGATTAAATTTTTAATAAAAAAAGTTAACAAGTGTATCGTAAGGTCGACTAGAATGATATTAAGCTTTTTGTATGCATGTTGGTTGTTAAAATGAAATAAAAAACTTGAAATTCAAAGTAGTTAATTTTGAAATTAAAAGAATGAGTCACAAATCTTTGATGGCATTGTTTTTAACTAGATCAATAGTTCAAAATGTTAAGGAAGGAAAGAATGACATTATTCCGAGCCCAAGCTGAAATTAAATTAACATTATATATTTTTCAATAGTATATTGTCAACATGTTTCACACTTTGCATTTCCTACAGCTTTAGAGAGAGAGGAATAATAACGTCCTCCCTTGTTGCTTCTTTTTCATACATTTTAGAAGATTACTGATTGGTTCTCTGCTCAGTGTTGTACTTACGGGGGATATATGTTAGATACACCCTATATATATGGTACCTGTCTTTTTATTAGACACAAAAGGTAGAAATAATAGTTTTATTTATGTTCGATGAATGCGTGCTTTCATTATCGAAAGCTGTTGATGAAAGCATAAATGAATTTTCTCTAATATAAAAATATTAAGATTTAGTCTTATGACATATGCTGCATCGTAATGATCAATAAAACAGCTCTCTGCTTATATTGACTTTAGTTTGTTGTTTTATTTGTCAGTACCATTTTCCTATTACAAATTTTATAATATATTTCTATTTACCTGATATTCCCAAAATTATTTTGAAATCCGAAATTAAAATGTGGCACGAACAGTTGAGCAAATGCTCAGAAATACAAAACAAACGTCAGGCACTAGCCTGTTTGTAGTCAGCATGCGTACCCGAAAGTTCACAAACTTCTATTTTTCCATTCTTTTCTGTCCCTGGCCAATACCTTCATCTTTCCTAATGTTTTTCCTTTTGTTTTTTTTTCAATTTCGTCGATCTGGTCTATCCATTTCCTCCTGGGTCTGCCTCTTTGTCTTTTTCTTGATATTCCTATTTCCATAACATTTCTCGCAATTCTATCTTGTTTCATTCGTACTAAGAGGCCATACCAGTTTAATTGTTTCTTTTTAATCTTTGATCTTGATTAGTTATGCTTTCGATTTCTTCGTTCCTTACTTTGTCCCATTTTGTTTTACCTGCTATTTTCCTTAAATGTTTCATTTCCATTGCATTTGTTTTTGTTTCCTGCTTTTTCTGTAGTACCCAGTTCTCACTAGCATAAGTTATATTGGAACTGTAATTTTGTTGTACATTTCCAGCTTTGAGTCCATACCAATGAATGTATGGCTTAATATTGTTCGATTTAGGGAATAATATAATCTTGTTGATTTATTTGCTCTGTTATTAAATTCTGTATCTATTTTCCCTTCTTCTGTTATGATACTTCCTAGGTAATTATAAGTTTTTACTCTTTCTAATGTTTTGTAATTACATTTCAATTCCTTGCAGTTACTCCCCTCTCGCTGTTTTTCATTTACTATTATTACTTTGGTTTTTTCTGTATTTATTGTCATTTTCATATTTTCTATTTCTCTTGTCCATAAGTTGATTAGTTTCTGCATTTTATTTTTTGATTTTGCTATAAGTACAATATCGTCAGCATACAAGTAAATTACTTAATCTGACCTGCGCCATATTTCTGTACCCTATTATCATGTCCATATTTCCTCATCGTCTTTTTATTTCCTTTACCATTTTGTCGATTATAATGACAAACAGCAGTGGGCTTAAACTATCACCTTTTTTCATTAAAAACTCTTCCGATCTTTGACCTTCTATCTGCACTTTTACTTTGACAGTCTCGTATGTGCTTTTAATTATATTAATTAGCGCTTTCGATACTTCTAAGTCTTCCAATATCTCTCAAATTTTTCTCTTTCCACTGTATCAAAAGCTGCCTTCAAGTCAATAAATGTTACATACATTTCTTCTCCCGCTTCTATTGTGTTATCAATTAGCCTTCTTAAAATATATATACATATATATTAAACTATTTTTGTATAATTTTAATTTTTATTTAGTTTGGCTAGCTCAGTTATTGTTTTTTATATAGTTGTTATATTTATTATATATTTATTAATTCGGGAGCATGAAACCCTTTTTACTCTTTGAGTCCTGGCTTTTTATAATGTTGTATTTGTTTAAATAAAAAGAAAAGACTTTATTTTTAAATAGATTTAATTTTAAATTCAATATTTTATATTTGATAATAATAATTTGAGACGCCTATGATTATATTATACCTACTTATTTATTTTGATAATTTCTTCAGTGCGCGTGCGTGAAAAAACTAGTCATGCGCTTTAGCATAAAACGAACAATTCTTACACGAAAGAAGCATCTATACATGTACACATAGTTTGTTAACGATGCAGACAAGTGAATGGTTCAAACACATAAAATAATTTATATATAAATCTTACATATATATGATACAACTTGCTGTGGAAAGAAAATAGTTATATACATAATAGAAATATAGGAATTATTTACAGATGGACATAATTATTACATTAATAAAATTTCAAGCACCATGTTTATGCGATTACAACATGGCGTAAGTACATATTTTAATTAATTTAAATTCGGCCTTTTTATTAATATTAACGATTTATGCAATTAATTAACTATATAAAGTCTGTTCTCTTTCTTTTTCAGATCGATCATATTCGCAAATGTTTATCAATTTATGAAATCAAGTACTTATTTGAGTATTTTGAGTTTTTACTCTGATTATTGGCCAATAATATTTTAAACACACTGACCTGTTGTTCTTGAATTGGGATGAATGTCTCTGGACCCCAGGAATACTCCTCTGAAGCTCCAAAAACCAAAAATGATGCGAAATTTTGAAGATTCTTGTCGAAAAACTTGATATAATTAACTGTGAGTATTAATAAGACTGTTTTCTATAGTACTTTATAGTTTTAATTGTTTTAAACTGGGAATTTCTTGAAATTTCTGGAACATTATCACCCACACTCCTCGCTTCTTGACACCAGCTTCCCCATTCTCAAAGCGTCCCCTCGATTCTCTACTTTTTTCAACAAAACAGTCTTTTGTTTTTCTTTAGGTCACTATTTCAAAGTTTATTTGTTGATTCACAATTTGTTCTGTCATATTTTATAACCAATAAAATATTGTCCTTTGCAATCAAATTAATTGAAACTTCTTTCACTTATTAGAAAAGTTTCATACATACACTCTTTTACATTATTAGTTCATTTATAGAGTGCCTATGAGTTTTTTTTATCATACAAATAAATTAAAGTTGGTTATACATAGATACATTTAAATGGTACAACATCCAATATTGTTATTGACAGTCTATCACTGTTACACTCATATTATTTATAAATATAAATTCTCTTATGTTATTTGTCTATACTCTTTGCATTATATTATTTATAATAAACTTTAACAAATTATTATTTATTGATTCAACGTTTATTTTATTTACCATATATCATTTGTATATATGTCATTATTTGTTTATCTATGAAAATCTATTGAATTATCTTCTATTCAATATTTGTATTTGTTTTTATTCTTAAATTAATGATTATAATGAATTAACTAAAATAATATTTGTTTTCATTTCAGATGAACAGCTGATTATGTTATGGAAAATAATATTCGTCTTAGGCAACTTTATTTACATCATTACATTGATTAGGCAATCTCTATATTTTATGTTATTATTGAGGTAATTTCTTTATCTATTATATTGTTATAGACAATTATTTAATATATATCTTTACTAGATATGTTGTTTAAATTAAGAAAAGTGTTTCCTTTTTACTTGTTTTCTTAAATTATATTATTTTCATATATTTTCATACTAGCAACATATTTTTATAGAACTAATTCTCTTACTATCTATGATATCTGGTTCAATATATATATATATATATATATATATATATATATATATATATATATATATATTATCATTTGCTTGTTGTCCTGGTCTAAAAGCTGCTTGTTCCTCTTCTAATTTTGCTTCTACATAACGTTTCAATCGGATCTCTATTATTCTTGTATAGATTTTGAAACTAGTTTGGGCTAAGCATATTGGTCTATAATTATTGCACAGTGTCTGATCCCCTTTTTTATGTATTGGCAGTATAAGATTATTTTCCCAGTTTTAGGTTTTTTTTTGAGTGTCCCATGCTTCTCTGCATATGAGACACAGCATTTCTTTTCCTTTTTCTCCTAACCATTTTATCATCTCTGGCGCTATTTCGTCCTCCCCACTGGCTTTTCCTACTTTAAGTTTCTTTATAGCCACTTCCATTTCTTTCTTCTCTTTGGTTTGCAAGTTATTCATGTTAATTCCATTCCTCTTCAGCTATATTTGTTATTTTCTTCTTCGACCTATTACCAAATTTGTCTTCGCAGTGTTCTTTCCAAGTATTTATTTTGGTCTCCAATTCGTTATTTTTATTTTTTATTGCTCTTATATATTTTCCTTTACTTCCTCGTAGTCTTTTTATTGCTGTCCAAAATTTTCTATTTTCTGATGCATGTGTCTCTCACCAAATTCTTTCCAGGAGTTCCTTTTCTCTTTCTTAATCGCTTCCTTGACTATGTTTCTTTTTCCGTTATATATTTCCTTATCTTGTGTTTTCGTTTGAAGGTATTTTTTCCATGAGGTTTTCTTTTATTAATATTTGTATATCTGTATTCCACCCTGTTTGATTTGTAGCTTGATATTTTTCAATGGACTGTATATTTTTGGTTCTTTTAACTATATTTTTTGTTTGTAAAACTGTGTTTATATATTGTGAAAATTGGAGACGGGAGACATAAAACACAACTAATTTTTAAACGTACTTTACTCTACGACCGCTCTCTCAATAATAATATATTATATATTGCCGCTAACGGCTGGTGTTACAAAAAATACACACGTTGCCACGTCTTTTATAAAGTCTTTGAACAAACTATGTTGCCACGTCTTGTATAAAGTCTTAAATGTTCGTTTTAAAAAAATAGTTTTTTTTTAACACACCCCTTAGTCCTTTTTAAATGTTTGTTAAATTTAATTCTTCCACATATATCCTCTCCCTTTTCAAGAAATATTTGTTTGAATACTGTCCACCGTTTTTCGAGTGTCCATTCGTTCTTTTCATTAATCAATTTTTCGTCTGTTTCTTCCTGATATTTGGATTTTTTTCTGTGTTTCTTAATTTACTTATTCTGTCTTCTTCTGTCTTAATTATTTTTTCTTCATATTCCGCTACTACTAATCTATGGTTTGTACTCAACTCAGCCTCTTTTCTTGTCTCTACTTTTTTCACCATATTTGATAGGTTTTGTGTATAAACTATGTCATCGATTAAACTTTTTGCATTTCTTTCTTCCGCTACAAAGGTATATTTATCTTCTAGTTTTTGTTTCCAGATCGTATTTGTTTATTCCTACAATAAACTGTCATATTCAATCTTTGAAGCCAGCGTTGTGCCAGAATTTCCTATTATTAAATCGTTACTTTGACAAAAACCTATCATCTTAAGACCTTTTCTGTTCGTCGTTTCTTCTCCATAAACTCCCATAGAACCCATTCCTCAATTGTAATATTTACCTACTCTTGCGTTCCAATCCCCCATAATGATTATGTTTTCGTTTTGCTCTCTTATATCATCCACTACTTCCTGTTATTTGAATGTAAAATTCTGAAACCTCTTCCTCTCCTGTTCCTTCAACGGGTGCATATATTTATATTATATTTAGTATTTCTTTTAGTCGTATACTTAGAACTAGTATTCTTGAATATATATTTTTGACATTTATTATTTTTTTGTTTATTTCCTCTATTAAAATTGTTCCTACCCCTGTTTTGCTCGTTGTTCTACTTTCACCCCTGAGTAATATAATTTGTGATTTTTTGTTAAATTCATTTGTCCTGATCCTTTTTTCTTTGTTTCACTTATTCCTAGAATATGTACTTTGTTGTTTTTCATTTCTTCCGTTATTTCGATTTCCTTTCCCGTTAATGTGTTAATATTGCATATACCTATATTTATATGTTCTTGGTCTGCACTATTTATATATTGTTTACGATTATTTTTTCTATCCTGCCTCCTACCATTATTATTTTTGTGTTCACATTTCCTATTAGTTTCTTCTTTATCCTTATTGCTAAAACTACTTCTATTCTTACTGCTACACTTATTACTATTCTTAATACTATTATTTTTGTTTAATTTATCTTCGTGTGTGTCTTCTAGTTTTTTGGGTACCCTGTTTGTATCATTTTCCGAGTTGGTGCTATATCTTCATCGTCTTCCATGCTGGGTGACCACTGGCTAGCACTGTGCACTTTTTAAATCACTTTTATGTAAACTAACTGAATTATTTTGATGTATTTCCTCTAAATTTATGCCACTAACTCTTAACGGACTTTTCAGTAACCCAGCCAGGACCGAACTCATACATTTCTCGATTTATATTTACTTGATATTCCCAAAATTAATATAGAATTAGAAATTAAAATGTGGCTCTAACATTTAAGTAAATGTTCAGAAATAAAAAACAAACGCCTGTTTGTAGTCTGCATGCGTATCCGAAAGTTCACAAACTCCTTAAAACATTGTGTACACTGCTACACCAGAAAGGCCCGTTTCAACCTTGAAACGTATAAAAATTTATTCCACGTCATTATCTAGATTTGTTGACCTGTACACATTTTAGATAACCAGATACTATATACCGCCGCATTAGTAAAACAAAGATAATTTTAAATATGACCCCTTCCCGTTAAAAAGTTTTAGTTTAGTTATTGACTTTAGAGGGTTGAAGCTGCAGATGAATAATTTTATTTAAAAAGTGCAATTTCATACATAAAGTTTTCAAAATTACGTTATATAATTTGAAACGGGATATGACAATATTTTTTCACACCCTGTACATCTATGCGCTCTATATGGTCACGCGTATTATTTCACATGTGAACGAATGCTGTAAATATGATATGTTGAACAATTTCAAGAACACAATGAAAATAGTTGTTTTATAACTACTTTTGTAAAGTGGTAAAACGTAAAGAAAGAAGAAAAAATAAGAGGTATGTAAGGTCGTGTTGAAACCACATACCGTTCGGTTAAGTATATATATAAAGAGCTTAATACGTTGATTTTTTTATCTAAAAGATAAAGTAGAACTAATATGGATTTTTAATTTCTAATTTGCACCTTCGTCACACTGAGAATAATTTCAAGATAATTTAATGACGATCAAGCGAAATTCCGATATCTATTATTGATATATTTTTTAAAAAACATGGGATTCATATAAAAAAATCGAATTTCATTATTAAGAACTAGTATAGAAGAAATTGGCAGTAATTGTAGCCGAAGTTAAAGGATTTTTCCTATGTCAAACTTCATTAGAAAGCGCCGATCTTAATTTCAAGGTTACACACCGGGAAACCACTATTCCAATTCGTGTATGATCTTGAAATTCATTGTTAACGCTATTTTTCATCTTTATTACAAAATAATTTCGCCATATTGTTACAACAAAACAACTTGCAAATCAGCAAAAGAAATGATACTCACGTATACACTAATCCTATGGACTGCGCCAGTTATGTAAGTCATAATGCGAATTTAGGTATCCGTTGTTGCTATGTTACTACTTTTACAGCAAATTGATATTATTTACCGAATTAGAAAAAAGTTAATATTGTTTTATACCATTACCTTCCATAGTAATATAAACGGAGGGATAGAAAAATAGATCTGATTGGCCAGAATGATACTAAAGAAAGTTTAGCAAACTAGACTTTTGATAATAATGATTCTTGACGATTTTGTCAATGATTACCATTTTTGTGACATTCTATAGCTACGTCAATATAAATAATGCAAATTTATTTATTATTGTACTTGACATATGAAATATTGTTTCTATAGCTCCCTTGACGAGATTTAAACACCTCTAGTAAGTTTTTCCTGCTTTTACCGATCGTCGATTGATAAAAGGGAAAGGTCGAATCTAACATGTAAACTCGTATTTTAAATAAAAATGTCTGTCGTACAGAAAAGATTTATTTGCATACAGAACCGGATCGAGAGGTATGTAACATAAAAGGACACTATTTAATGTCCATGTCATAAGTATGATTTGAAAAATTGAGCATTTGTCTTCGATAGACTTAGTTCAACATTTCTTGCAAAATAATAATTGTAATTAAATTGCTTTGTATGGGACGTGTACTTGCCGAAGGTTTACAATATTCAAAAATTAATAAACAAGTGTTACTCTAAATGCCCAACTGCCAAGGATAGTTCTGTAACATTTTGTTGTTGTTTTCTTTACAAGAAAATTATGATACACACGAGGATTTCTCAGAATTATCTGAAAATGTCCTCGAAACTTTTAGCTTGGGGAGCAAAAAAATCACTTGAGGTTAGATATGGTGTATAAAGAAAGTGATTATTGTTACGAAACAGCACACTGGTATAGACCCTAAATCCGACTCTGTCTAAGCCAGGTATGAAAGTTAAAATTATGGCGGATACGCAGTTATAAAAAACTGTTTATGATTGAGACTGGTTTTTGTGACCAGAGTTATCTAGAAAAGGCCAGAAAAATTATTTGTGTGTATAAGCCGCAGCCCGGAATTCTCTATTACAAAAGGCACTAGTATATAAGGGGACTGAGCAGGAAGAGTTAGTTTAGTATATAATTTGACATCGTGAATTAAACAGTAAATAAGTGAATATAAATTAAGTGATTATATAAATTAGTTTAAATGAATGTACTGAGTATATACAGGGTTGGGATAAAGTATGGAACCAAGTAAATATCTTTTAAACGAAAAGAACGATATTTATGAAAATTTGCAAGTAAGTGCAATGGAACAAAATGTATCTGATGTACGTTTTTTTGTTAATAATATACTTCCGGTTTAACCGGAAATGCCATCAACTTCTTTAATTTAAATGAGACACCCTATATATTTTTACAGATTTCGAAAGAATTCATACATACTGAGTTTAGTGTAAAAAAAATTGTAAAAACGAGGAATAGCTCACTGTTAGTTGTATAATAGGTGTACATTTCATTATTTTAGAATAATGAGAAACAAAATGACTTCAAATGTTCAAAATGCTCGCCGTTAACTTTTGGCAATATGCCATCTTATTAACAAATTCTTGAGTCACTCTTTCCAAGACTTCTCCACGTATTAGTTCACATTCATCGATAATTCTTTGTCTCAATTCCTGTAAGTTTGTTGGTCGTCTAACGTAAACACGTGATTTTAGATAGCCCCAAAGAAAAAAATCTAACGGGCTTAGATCCGGAGAACGAACAGGCCACTGTATGAATCTACGTCCAATCCATCGATTTGGAAAATTCGCATCCAGAAAATCCCTAGCCCGTCTATCATAGTGGGGAGGTGCTCCATCTTGTTGAAACCACACATTTTGTGGTAATTGCCCATTCTGTTGAAGTGCAGGAATAATTTCGTTATTCAGTAGATCCAAATACTTGCCACCATTCAAGTTTCCGTCGATAAAAAATGGGCCTATAAGCCTATTTTCGACAATTCCCTTCCAAACATTTAACTTCTGTGGATGCTGGGTATGTGCTTCATGAATCCAATGAGGATTCTCATTTGACCAATACCTTGAGTTGCCTCATCGGAAGAAGCTATGTTAGAAGCAAAATTTTCGTCGACATTACAGATGTCCATTAGCCTTTCGCAAAATTCCAGCCGTCGGTCAAAATCATCGTCTGACAATTCTTGAACCAATTGTACCTTATACGGATGATACTTTTCACTTTTTAATATCGTTCCTACAGAACGTCGACTGATACCATGGTTTAGTGCTAAATTTGTGGTGGAAGTTTGAGGTGATTCTTCTAAATCGATTGCAATATTTTGTTCAACAGTTTCGTTCGTTGCAGTCCGCGGTCTTCCAGGTTTTAGCAAATTTTTTACCATCCCAGTTGTATTAAAACGTTGTAATGTTTTAGTTACTGTTGAGCGTGATATAGGATTTCTCTCCGGATGCAAATTAGTAAAAATATGACACACTTCTTCATGAGTTCTAACACGATCACCATAACCGATCATCATTAAAATTTCAACACGCTCTTTTTCACTTAATTGGACCATTCTAAATTGTAAAATTTATTTCCGTCAATTAGAATTTGACACTTGGAGAACAAAATTCATACTAAACAGTACTCGTTTATTTATTACTATGCATACAAACAACATCAATTAGTTTATCTAAATAGTTTTTTGCTCTAATGCAAAAAACTCAATGAGGTTGATTAAAGTGCTATATTCCTCGTTCTTACAAATTTTTTTACACTAAACTCAGTATGTATGAATTCAAAATAACAAGCTCTTTCAAAATCTGTAAAATCATATAGGGTGTCCCATTTAAATTAAAGAAGTTGATGGCATTTCCGGTTACACCGGAAGTATATTATTAACAAAAAAATGTACATCATATGCATTTTGTTCCATTGCACTTACCTGCAAATTTTCATAAATATCGTTCTTTTCGTTTAAAAGATATTTACTTGGTTCCATACTTTATCCCAACCCTGTATAAATTAAGTGTTAGTGATTAGTTTAGTGTTTAAATAAATTAAGTAAGTGAACCTACCGTGTGTTTAAAATTTATCCCACCCGTTTATTGTTTAAATAAATAACAAAAACATTACATTATTGTATTTAATGCAACTCTATGCTCATGACTTTATAGCCATTGACTATTTTCTTCCATTTCTTTTTGTCTTTTACTTTAACTTGACAGTCCTTGACATTTATTTTATCCGAATCATTCTTTAAAGCGTCCATATATTTTTTCTTAGGTCTACCTTTTCTTTTTTTCCCTTTCTCCAAAATTAAGAACACTTTTGTACAACGTGACCTTTTTGGAGTTGATGCCCCATTGGCAGTCTACTATTTTGACTGTAATGATAGTTTATTCCAACATGTTTTTAATGCAAACATATTTACCTTTAGCCCTCTTTTTTGGCTCCAATCATCAATTATATCATCTGTATAATCAAGAATTTGTATTAGTTTTGTTATTATGGTACCTCTTAAACTAATTACTTTGATGACCCTATCTAATGCAATATTAAAAAGAGTTGTAGATATTGTGAGTCTTTGCCATAAAACGATATTAAATTCATGAGTCGTCAATGCATACAATCAATTCATCGATGCATATGTATGTGATATAATGGATCAATATAATTTTTGCGTGACAGAATCGAAAATGTTCTGTCGTTCTCGAGCAATTAGTGTCAGTAGTAAATATCCGATTTGCGTCATAAGAGTGTAATCGAACGTATGGAATCTCATTGTTTACACCCATAGCGACGATTCGTGTCTCTTTTGTCCATATTTTTCTTCATTCAATTCTTCTTTCGATTTATTTCTGCATAAAAACGTTTTCTCAATGGATTTGTTTACGTAAATCAAAACGATGTCTAGTTGGGGGCGTATACAAGGATGAAAATAGTAATAGCAATAATTAGAATTCGCGGTCTATAAATATATAGGTAGATCTAAATGTACGCGGATGCTTGATATACTTAGTTATTAGAGTCAAGGTTCGCGTTAAAAAGATTTATTGCTTTCAGGTAATTGAATTTCAGCCGTATATCAAATTTCTATTACATGCAATGTTAAATTGTTTTAATAACATTAATTTAAAAGGGGGAGTATCAATTTAAAAACTTAAAAATTTACTGGTCTATTTTTTTTAAAATTCGGTCTTACTATATTGTTAAGTGATCCGGAGTCTAATATGTATATTTTCCTTGAAGCGGAAAAAAAATATTGATAACCTTCACACATAAGCAAGGCGGACCGGTAGCTGTTAACCAGACACAAAACATACGAAATTTGTGCTAATTTATACAAAAATACACTGCCCAAGATAATTAGAGAATATTTACGTCTTAATAATTTTGCAGAAATCTAACAATGATTGTTCAAATAATTTTGCAAACACTATACAAATTATGGAGGAAGGAGAAAAGTGAGATGGATGGACGAGGTGATGAAAGACATAGATGAAATAAAAATTGAAAACTTGAGAAGCAAAGCCAAAAATAAGAAAAATGATAAAAAAATTATTATTCCAGATACTCATGTAAATAATATTTTAAAAACTAAACACATTTTAAAACAAAACAAACTCATTATATAAAAATAAGTTAAATTATACATATTATGTTTTAAGATAACCATACCCACACAAAAAAACTCCCAAGACCGTCTATAAATATATTGTGGGCAAGGTTCAAGATTTTTTCATTTCTTCACATCTATACTGCACATCAAAATTAAAGCATCATATGTTGCTCCATAATCTTGTTTTTTATTACCGGCATACCATAAATCGAATTCTTTGTTACATATTTTTCTTTCTTCTTTCCAGCGTGTTTTTTAAAAGCCCGCTTCGAGTATATCAACTTTGTATCTTATTAATTCATTTGCAGCTTCTTGAATTTTACTTAGTACTAATAAGGTTTTTACATTCCATATGGATATTCTCATCTTCTGTTTGTCTATTGTTCTTCTGTCTATGTATTGTTGATCGCTTTTCCTTTTAATCGTTGCCTTTTTCATTGCGGTTTCTTCCCTCTCTTCCCCTTTCTTCCATTTGTTAGTTTTTTTATGAGGTCCCACTGCTGCAAGCCAATACGGACTCGATTACACCGCGATATGCCTTCAACAGGCCCTACAAGGTAATCTTTAAAAACAACGTACAAGACCCAACGGAAGAAAGCGTAATCCGCATCTTCACAGATGGGTCTAAAACCAATGTAGACTCAGGATGTGGAATTTTTTCCAGATCCCTGTATCTAAACATAAAATGGGCAATGGGCTGCAATGCAAGTGTTGCTCAAACAGAGCTCACTGCTATCTGCATCGCTGCAAAAGAGATTACCAAAAGGAAAGCCACAGGTAATAACATACAGTAGACAAACACTACTAGCCCTGAACAGACCACGCATTACATCAGGCCTAGTACTAGAATGTCACATGGCCTTAATCGAAGCCTGTAACATCAACACGGTCACTTTAGGCTGGATCAAGGACCATGAGAAATCGAAAGGAAACCGTATTTCAGATTCGCTAGCCAGGAAAGCAGCCTCCCATAAATTCTTGGTCTATCGGCGTCAGCGACGGCTGACCTATTAAAGGAACACTCCCTTAATAAGTTTAAGGGTAGATGGGACGATGCAGAAGGCTGCAGGCTTGCCAAGGAGCTGTTACAGTGACTATGAACAGGCAGAACCTACGAACAGCCACGGGTATTTTGACTGGTCACTGCCACCTACGAAAACACCTCCACAGACTGGCACTGATACTCCACTTTGTAGAGGAAGTGAACAAGAAGATGAGACTGTCGAACACATCCTTTGCGAATGTCCGACACTCTCTCAATTTAGATTTTATGTATTTGCGAACACAGTATGAGGGAACTTAATTCAGGCGACGTTATCGCCTGCTTTAAATAAGTAGGCTACATGTCGAGCTAGAAGGAAGTTTTGAACCTCAGAAGGATGCACAATGAGCCAATTGTGGCCTAAGTGTTGTAGGGTCACCCACCCTTCAAACTCTTACATACAGATAGTATTTTTTATATGTTTTAGTCTCTCAAGGCTTTCAGTAGCTCTGTTCCACTTCCATAGCCCAACATTTATCTATACCTTCTGTTTTCTTCTCTCTTTCAGTCCTTTCTTTGATTTTCCTTTCTTCTACAGTTCTATCTTCGTCTATGTATACCCTTATTCCACGTAGTTTGGATTTTGCTTTCAGGATTTCTTCTCTATTATCCATTTCTTTCATTGTAACAATTACTAAGTTATTATCTTTCCGGACTTTCACAAATCTGGTGTTTTCAATTGGAAAGATAACGCTCTTTTAAAATGTCTGTAATGTACCATTGTGCTATAAGCCGTCCTCTATCATTATGTAAGGAAATTTATAAAGATATCAAATATAGTGCGCGAAGTCCTTTACTTAAACTCTAACCTAAATGAAATATTCATCTAGTAGAAAAAAAATATGGATGGTTGCTATGAAAAATAAATGATGGCAGATTAATTTTTGAGTGATAGATGTAAAATAATTATCCTAATATAAAAAAAGCATCAATTTCCCACAAACTGAATGACACCAACAAGATATTTTTCTCAAAAATGATACCAAAAATAAATAAAAACAAACAAACACACACAGTGTATCAAATACATTGGTCAGAGTAAACAATATCTGCAAAAAAGATTACACGCTCACAAATATTGCAAAACAGATGTAACAGCACTCTCACATCATAGACAACAAACAGGGCATACATTTAACTGTGACCGAACTAAAATTCTCGCAAAGGAAAAAACGATAAGGTGAGGACTGTTTTGGAAATGATCCATATTAAACAAAATTCCAACAGCATTAATTCCGGAAATAACATAAAAGTATTATTTATGGCGGCATATTAAAAAAATAATAACACATATATGTATAGTTGCGAATTTGAAATACCGTGTTTATTATCTTCGACTGTTGTTAACTTTACTCAGTGGGGAACAATTTATGGACCGTAAATAGCATAGTTGTAAATCAAGACCAAGTACACAGTCCGACCCTACGCAGGGACGTCTTTAACATTTTTTATTATCGTTTTTGCGTCACTTAACCTTCCTGTTGTCCGAAACATCATCTTCAGTATCACTGTTGCCACTAATTTCAATCACATCATTTTCTATTTCCATTTCATTCGACACAATGTTTTCCCATGGACGAAACACTGCCACTTTAATTTACACAATGCACAACGATGAAAAGTCACAGACTGATAGACTGCGCCCTTGCTTTACCTGTTAGGACGCAGGTATAAAGGATAATTTCTAATTTATGAGGAGCCAGTATCTGGGGTCTTTATGCATTCTTGTTGTATTTACGATTTACACAATGCTCCCTGTCATGAACACGGTATTTCAAATTCGCAAGTATATTTGAGTACCACCTCTGAAACATTTTGTACCGTACTATTGAATATATAGTCAAAATTGTACAATTACACCTGTACTATTAAATAAAAATCAAAGTGCAATGGGAAAAAAAACAAATAATAGATATTTTGAAAATAATATTGTAATTTGTAATTATGCTGTGATATGAGGAAGATAATATTGACTGAATGTTCATATTTTTAAAAGGCAATTTTAAATATAGATAAAAAAATTTAGCCATGTGATGTCCCAACAAACAGGTAATTGTTTCATTTTATATTCAGACTTAAGTATTTTACAAATAAGAATTTTACTGTTTCTACTTTTTAATTGTATTGCAGCTTTTATGTAAAGATATTTATTTAATTGTTTTGTAGATGATTTGATAATGAATGACAGTAGTATGTCGAAACGTACGTCATCCATAAAAAATATAAAAATTTGTTAAAAGAAGCGTCCAGAATTTGTTATTGACCTTTATCCAAGAAATTTCTATATAAAAATATTATACAGGATGGTCAAGAAAAATTATTATTATTATATTTTACTGTCGAGCAATTTAAATGATTTGTTATTCGAACATGTGTAGTATCCATTCCAATTGCTTCAGCTGGGTTCTTCCTCAATTTAGATATTTGATTGCGCCCTACAGGGCAATTTTTATACCACGATATGTTTTTAGTCGAAGTCCAGTAATTATTAAACGTCAGAAACATCCTGCGTGAATATTTGGAGTCCTTTTGGAAATTAATTTCTAGATTAGAGCTAGTGTTATTTATTGAAAGGTCTTAGGTGAATTTGAGCGCTTCTGAACACGTCTTCTAACACATCCCAGAGATGTTTTATGGGATTTATATCAGGACTCAGTGGTGTTCAATGTTTTCTTTATATAGTCGTGGTCTTCTCAATTATTTTACACTTTAATCATCTGATATCCTTCCAAAATGTTTGATTTGATATAACTTCCGCAAACTGTTTACTATCTCAAAATTAGATACGGAAGCTGATTGTATATTTGTATAGGTATAATTAATTGAATACATCGATGGATATGGTCGATTATTGTCTATCTATAAACGGGAATATTATTTTTTTAATTGGAGATGAAAAAAAAAACAATAATTAAATTCTAATTGATCATCGCATTACCAGATGTGAGCGACCTTACGCCATATACTTACACATACTTAAACGTATAATTTTTTTCACATGCGGAAGGTCGATTCGGTGAACCATTAACTAAGGATTTACATAAAATGTAAAAATAAATACAATTAAAGGTGATGGATGTCGCAACGTTGTGTGTAGGTGCCCGTCAACTTTTAACGGGAAAAAATGGGTTAAGGTTAGATTGACGTGAACGTGTATTTGAAAAAAAAAGTTGCGTATGATAAACCAGTGTTAAAATTGGATTAGTTTTTATAATAACCTTATATGGAATGGGTATGTATTATACCGGGGGTTTTGAAACAGAAAAATCATTTGGCTGCATTGTTTGTTGATAGGAGGTAAATACTAATACATCTATAAATGCTAAAACGATTATTCGCACCCTCATAATCATGTCACTGCAGTAATCCACCAATAAATCTGATTAATACTACAAATATCAGATGCTCCCATAAATAAAAGGGACGGTCTCACTTGCGGACCTCTCACTTGAGGACCTCGGCCCCGTTTGTATCATTTGAGGACCTTCGTCAAAGCAGTAACATTTTCCATAACTTGAAGTACCATTTTAGGACCTCTAGGCGAGAACCTCTCTAAATTTACATTTAGGTAGATGTTTTTCATAATTGTTATTAGGAACTTTTGTCTCTTGTTAGAAATTTAGAGAAAAAAAACCGAAAAATCGGAAGACTTTTACACATTAAGTTATTCAAGAAGGGGAAGGGTATATAATCATTGGATTCACGCTTCCTCCTCTTGAATAATCTGATATACGCGTAACAAAGTATTGGATTAATCCAGGAGAATTAGATTCAAAACCTACCAGATATGGTTGTGTCGTTACGTAGTAACTTAGATACTCTCAAGATTGATCGAAAATGATATATACAATCATATTATAAGTATGCGCTAGCTCAGAAAGTTGTGCTATTTGCAAAAAAAATCGACAACTGCAAAAATGCACGAAAACGTCTCTTTTTCTATCACTATTTTCAATATAACTCTGTACGTATGCAGCTTAGAGAAAAAATCATTACTTATGAATTTGTTCGTTATGAAATTTTCTACAAGATAGAATTGGTTTAAAAGTCGAATTTATTATATTTTCGTTGCTAGATAGCAATAAATCGGAAAAAGCTGACGAAAATCGTGGTAATTTTGAGGCGCGTAACAACCAGTTAAGAAATTGCGCAATTATACTATAAATAGAGATTTAAGTACTTTAGAGTATTACACAATGAAATACCAAAACCCGATCCAAATTTATTTGTTGGTTTTGACGTGGTTGATTTGTTGATTTAACCGAGCAAAAAAAAACACTGTTTTTCCGCGTCAATGATGGGAACAAAATTTTGCATTTTGATTGCTTTCGATTTTTTCACACATTGTTGGGCCCGTTAGCTATCATATAGAATCGATATAGGGTCGATTTTCTTTTTTTTTAACAACTTTTGGCGCGATTTTGAATCTTAAATATAGAACAACGTTCAAAACTGTGAAATTTTAATTAGTAGTAATACGCCGGAAGGTTGCAGGCTTGCCAAGGAGCTGCTACAGTATCCGGATAGCAAAGTAGCCAAAAAATACGTGACTATGAACAGGCGGAACCTACGAACAACCACGGGAATTCTGACTGGTCACTGCCACCTACGAAAACACCTTCACAGACTGGGGCTATCTAACACCCCACTTTGTAGAGGATGTGAACAAGAAGATGAGACTGTCGAACACATTCTTTGCGAATGTCAGACACTCTCTTAATTTAGGTTTCAACTATTCGGCGAGCACAGGCTAACATACGCCAATATGAGGGAACTAAATTCAGGCGACGTTATCGCCTACTTCAAGGAAGTAGGCTGGATGACGAGCTAGAAGGAAGTTTTGAACCTCAGAAGGATGCACAATGAGCCAATTGTGGCCTAAGTGTTGTAGGGTCACCCACCCTTCAAACTCTTACATACAGATAGTATTTTTTATATGTTTTAGTCTCTCAAGGCTTTCAGTAGCTCTGTTCCACTTCCATAGCCCAACATTTATCTATACCTTCTGTTTTCTTCTCTCTTTCAGTCCTTTCTTTGATTTTCCTTTCTTCTACAGTTCTATCTTCGTCTATGTATACCCTTATTCCACGTAGTTTGGATTTTGCTTTCAGGATTTCTTCTCTATTATCCATTTCTTTCATTGTAACAATTACTAAGTTATTATCTTTCCGGACTTTCACAAATCTGGTGTTTTCAATTGGAAAGATAACGCTCTTTTAAAATGTCTGTAATGTACCATTGTGCTATAAGCCGTCCTCTATCATTAGATAAGGAAATTTATATAGATATCAAATATAGTGCGCGAAGTCCTTTACTTAAACTCTAAACTAAATGAAATATTCATCTAGTAGAAAAAAAAATATGGATGGTTGCTATGAAAAATAAATGATGGCAGATTAATTTTTGAGTGATAGATGTAAAATAATTATCCTAATATAAAAAAAGCATCAATTTCCCACAAACTGAATGACACCAACAAGATATTTTTCTCAAAAATGATACCAAAAATAAATAAAAACAAACAAACACACACAGTGTATCAAATACATTGGTCAGAGTAAACAATATCTGCAAAAAAGATTACACGCTCACAAATATTGCAAAACAGATGTAACAGCACTCTCACATCATAGACAACAAACAGGGCATACATTTAACTGTGACCGAACTAAAATTCTCGCAAAGGAAAAAACGATAAGGTGAGGACTGTTTTGGAAATGATCCATATTAAACAAAATTCCAACAGCATTGATTCCGGAAATAACATAAAAATATTATTTATGGCGGCATATTGAAAAAATAATAACACATATATGTATAGTTGCGAATTTGAAATACCGTGTTTATTATCTTCGACTGTTGTTAATTTTACTCAGTGGGGAACAATTTATGGACCGTAAATAGCATAGTTGTAAATCAAGACCAAGTACACAGTCCGACCCTACGCAGGGACGTCTTTAACATTTTTTATTATCGTTTTTGCGTCACTTAACCTTCCTGTTGTCCGAAACATCATCTTCAGTATCACTGTTGCCACTAATTTCAATCACATCATTTTCTATTTCCATTTCATTCGACACAATGTTTTCCCATGGACGAAACACTGCCACTTTAATTTACACAATGCACAACGATGAAAAGTCACAGACTGATAGACTGCGCCCTTGCTTTACCTGTTAGGACGCAGGTATAAAGGATAATTTCTAATTTATGAGGAGCCAGTATCTGGGGTCTTTATGCATTCTTGTTGTATTTACGATTTACACAATGCTCCCTGTCATAAACACGGTATTTCAAATTCGCAAGTATATTTGAGTACCACATCTGAAACTTTTTGTACCTTACTATTGAATATATATTAAAAATTGTACAATTACACCTGTACTATTAAATAAAAATCAAAGTGCAATGGGAAAAAAACAAATAATAGATATTTTGTAAATAATATTGTAATTTGTAATTATGCTGTGATATGAGGAAGATAATATTGACTGAATGTTCATATTTTTAAAAGGCAATTTTAAATATAAATAAAAAAATTTAGCCATGTGATGTCCCAACAAACAGGTAATTGTTTCATTTTATATTCAGACTTAAATATTTTACAAATAAGAATTTTACTGTTTCTACTTTTTAATTGTATTGCAGCTTTTATGTAAAGATATTTATTTAATTGTTTTGTAGATGATTTGATAATGAATGACAGTAGTATGTCATCCATAAAAAATATAAAAATTTGTTAAAAGAAACGTCCAAAATTTGTTATTGACCTTTATCCAAGAAATTTCTATATAAAAATATTATACAGGATGGTCAAGAAAAATTATTATTATTATATATATTACTGTCGAGCGATTTGAATGATTTGTTATTCGAACATGTGTAGTATCCATTCCAATTGCTTCAGCTGAGTTCTTCCTCCATTTAGATATTTGATTGTGTCCTACAGGGCAATTTTTATACCACGATTTGTTTTTAGTCGAAGTCCAGTAATTATTAAACGTCAGAAACATCCTGCGTGAATATTTGGAGTCCTTTTGGAAATTAATTTCTAGATTAGAGCTAGTGTTATTTATTGAAAGGTCTGAGGTGAATTTGAGCGCTTCTGAACACGTCTTCTAACACATCCCAAAGATGTTTTATGGGATTTATATCAGGACTCAGTGGTGTTCAATGTTTTCTTTATATAGTCGTGGTCTTCTCAATTATTTTACACTTTAATCATCTGATATCCTTCCAAAATTTTTGATTTGATATAACTTCCGCAAACTGTTTACTATCCCAAAATTAGATACGGAAGCTGATTGTATATTTGTATGGGTATAATTAATTGAATACTTCGATGGATATGGACGATTATTGTTTATCTATAAACGGGAATATTATTTTTTTAATTGGAGATGAAAAAAAAACAATAATTAAATTCTAATTGATCATCGCATTGCCAGATGTGAGCGACCTTACGCCATATACTTACACATACTTAAACGTATAATTTTTTTCACATGCGGAAGGTCGATTCGGTGAACCATTAACTAAGGATTTACATAAAATGTAAAAATAAATACAATTAAAGGTGATGGATGTCGCAACGTTGTGTGTAGGTGCCCGTCAACTTTTAACGGGAAAAAATGGGTTAAGGTTAGATTGACGTGAACGTGTATTTGAAAAAAAAAGTTGCGTATGATAAACCAGTGTTAAAATTGGATTAGTTTTTATAATAACCTTATATGGAATGGGTATGTATTATACCGGGGGTTTTGAAACAGACAAATCATTTGGCTGCATTGTTTGTTGATAGGAGGTAAATACTAATACATCTATAAATGCTAAAACGATTATTCGCACCCTCATAATCATGTCACTGCAGTAATCCACCAATAAATCTGATTAATACTACAAATATCAGATGCTCCCATAAATAAAAGGGACGGTCTCACTTGCGGACCTCTCACTTGAGGACCTCGGCCCCGTTTGTATCATTTGAGGACCTTCGTCAAAGCAGTAAAATTTTCCATAACTTGAAGTACCATTTTAGGACCTCTAGGCGAGAACCTCTCTAAATTTACATTTAGGTAGATGTTTTTCAAAATTGTTATTAGGAACTTTCGTCTCTTGTTAGTGAACAAATATGTTAGAAATTTAGAGAAAAAAAACAACCGAAAAATCGGAAGACTTTTACAGATTAAGTTATTCAAGAAGGGGAAGGGAATATAATCATAGGATTCACGCTTCCCCCTCTTGAATAATCTGATATACGCCAGTTAAATTTATTAAGTAAAAAATATACTTTTTAAAAAGATTTTATTAAACTTGGTGATCAGTTACGTTTGAAGTTACAATTATGACTATTTTCTTTTTTAGTTTACAAAAATGAGGAAATGTATTATAATGCTGAATAGAAGAAAAATATATGATAACAAAATTATAATATTTGTAAACAGGATGTCTCCACGTGTTTGCGGATTAAGAATTATGAATACAATAATGTGGGAAATGTCCTGTCAGCAATTTAATAATAATATTAACAGGATGTCTCCATATGACTCGCGTAACAAAGTATTGGATTAATCCAGAAGAATTAGACTCAAAACCTACCAGATATGGTTGTGTCGTTGCGTAACTTAGATACTCTCAAGATTGATCGAAAATGATATATACAATCATATTATAAGTATGCGCTAGCTCAGAAAGTTGTGCTATTTGCAAAAAAAATCGACAACTGCAAAAATGCACGAAAACGTCTCTTTTTCTATCACTATTTTCAATATAACTCTGTACGTATGCAGCTTAGAGAAAAAATCATTACTTATGAATTTGTTCGTTATGAAATTTTCTACAAGATAGAATTGGTTTAAAAGTCGAATTTATTATATTTGCGTTGCTAGATAGCAATAAATCGGAAAAAGCTGACGAAAATCGTGGTAATTTTGAGGCGCGTAACAACCAGTTAAGAAATTGCGCAATTATACTATAAATAGAGATTTAAGTACTTTAGAGTATTACAAAATGAAATACCAAAACCCGATCCAAATTTATTTGTTGGTTTTGACGTGGTTGATTTGTTGATTTAACCGAGCAAAAAAAACACTGTTTTCCCGTTTCAATGATGGGAACAAAATTTTGCATTTTGATTGTTTTCGATTTTTTCACACATTGTTGGGCCCGTTAGCTATCATATAGAATCGATATAGGGTCGATTTTCTTTTTTTTTTAACAACTTTTGGCGCGATTTTGAATCTTAAATATAGAACAACGTTCAAAACTGTGAAATTTTAATTAGTAGTAATACGCCGGAAGGCTGCAGGCTTGCCAAGGAGCTGCTACAGTATCCGGATAGCAAAGTAGCCAAAAAATACGTGACTATGAACAGGCGGAACCTACGAACAACCACGGGAATTCTGACTGGTCACTGCCACCTACGAAAACACCTTCACAGACTGGGGCTATCTAACACCCCACTTTGTAGAGGATGTGAACAAGAAGATGAGACTGTCGAACACATTCTTTGCGAATGTCAGACACTCTCTTAATTTAGGTTTCAACTATTCGGCGAGCACAGGCTAACATACGCCAATATGAGGGAACTAAATTCAGGCAACGTTATCGCCTATTGTGGCCTAAGTGCTGTGGGGCCACCCACCCTTCAAACCTTTACAGATACAGATACGCCGGTAATCTTTCATAATATTGCATATTCATAATATACATATATTATTACTTACACTTTTTATTTTACTAGTAAAAAAGCAAAAGGTAAGAAAATTATAAGCACAAAATATAATATGAATTTAGTGTAATTCTTCATGTGAAGTATTATCACTTTATTTTCTGGTGTCATTACTGGTTGATGGTGCATGAGAAAAATGAAATTAAGACTGTTTCATCAAAATTTCATCATAGTCCGATTCCATTTGCGAAGCAGAAATTCTTAAAACTGATGAAAGGTGCTCATCTGTAATTCTGTTTCTTAAAGAAGTTTTCCTAAGCTTCATTGTTGGAAAGATTTGTTCGCATATATAAGATGAGCCGAACATTGTCATTATCTTCATTGCATGAGTAATTAGATTTGGGAAATTATCTGGACTTAAATTTTTATAAAATTCTAGTAATGGTACTGTATGAAAAGTTCGTTTCAGGAGAGTATTACATTTCAGTTCTATTAACTCAAGTTGAAATTTTGCATCAACTTCTTCGTAATTAACATCGAATGGGGTCGCAAAAATACTAAACTCTGGTACCATTTTTCTAAAGTCCTGAAATCTCCTTTCAAATTCTGAAGATAGTTTTCTTAAATTAATTTCGTATTTTTCAATCTTATTGTTTGATATAGTGAATTTTAAAGAT
Source organism: Galeruca laticollis (assembly GCA_963921935.1). Lineage (NCBI taxonomy): Eukaryota > Metazoa > Arthropoda > Insecta > Coleoptera > Chrysomelidae > Galeruca > Galeruca laticollis. Next base: position 4,911,438 of record OY998179.1, read on the forward strand.
TGTATTCTTGGAAAATGAGAAAAATCAGATTTAGAGATCTGATTAGCAAATAATAATAACTGTAATTTGAAACTTTTCAGGTATTGCCAAATATCGTGCAGAAACTGATTTTTCCCTTGCAATTTGAGATTAAGTTTATTCATGTGTACGAGGAGGTCTGTGAAAAAAGCGAAATTAGAAAGCCACGTTTCGTTTTCTAAGACGCCAAATTGATTATAAATGTCTCTATCAAGAAGAAAATTCACAATATCGTCCAAATTCTTCCAAATACTTTTCCAGCACTTAACCAACGAACTTTTGAATAATACAGGATATCGGAATGCTCAGCATGTACGGACTTCAAAAACTGTTGAAACTGGCGATGTAATAATCCTCTGGAACGAATCATATTTACTAGTTTTACAGCAATATTAAGTATATGGTCAATATCTAAAGCCGATTTACAGAGAGCATTCTGATGTATAAGGCAATGCAAAAAACAACATCATTTTCCGGATACTTAGAATTAAATTTCCCAACAAATCCTTGATTGATTCCAACCATATTAGGAGCACCATCTGTAGTTACATTACATAACTTATCAACAGGTAAACGAAGTGTATCGATGCAATTTTCAAATTCACACAATATATAGGCACCAGTCGTTGTTCCTTTTATTGACTGTAGCCCTGCAAGTTCTTCTGTAATTTCAAAGTGGGCGTTGATTCCTCTTACGAATATGAGTAACTGCGCAGTATCACTGATATCTGTACTTTCATCCATGGTAATTGAATAAAAAATAAATTTTTGTAGTTGCGAAATTCGATTTTTATCAATATTTTCAATTCTCTCGGTGATTGTTCTTGTTGAGAGAGACAGTGACTGAAAATCATTTTTCTTTTCAGGGCACATAAAATCGCACTGCTTTATAAATTCACCATCTGAAAATGCTTTATTAGATTTAGCATTATTATAAGCCAACACATAACTGGCTTTCATAGTGCATCTTTGAGAATGATCAGCTCACCGAAATAATTGTTGTTGACTTGATACATTTTTTATTAAATCTTCCGATTTCATTTTTTTCACCTCTGCACTTAACGATGAGAAAGAGTGATTTTCATGTTTGCTCTTGAAATGGCGTTGAATGTTATATTCTTTTAAAACTGCAACAGTTGTATTGCAAAGTAAGCACACAGGTTTTTCTGTAAATAAAGTAAAGAAATATTTCCACGTCCATTCTTCTTTAAAAACTCGACATTCTGAATCCACTTTTCTTTTTTTAACATCCATTTTAGACGTTACCTACTACGGAGAACAACACACAGAAACGCAATTGACGAAAGCTTACTGCTAACTAATGCTATTGCGCGGGTGTCTGTTGAGGCAGTGGGAGTTTCGGGAATTACACAAACAATTACTCGAGTAACAGCGGGTCGTTGCAGATGACTGACTAAGTCGCTAACTAACTGATCTTCGGGCGGCCTCGCTGTATTTATACCTACCTGTAAGGTTTGTTCGGGAATTGGATTTTTCCGGTTCTTTCGAGAAAACAGAACAATGAATCGAAAATGCGAGAGTGTCTGGAAGTTTCGAGCGAAGATGAGTCATCTGTTTAGGTCGGATGGATTTGTCCAGAATACTATTGTGTTTTGAATATCGCCGCAGGTAGTTTTTAAGCGGGTCGTCACATTACGAAGTAAGACCGCGTTCAAACATTCTCACGACGGCACTCTTAAACGGGCTGGATTAAACCTGTCCGCGGGCCGTAGTTTCCCCATCACTGGTATATATCATTTTCGATCAATCTTGAGAATATCTAAGTTACGCAACGACGCAATTTTGTCAATCTTTACTGCTCCTTGACTAGATATCTTTCAAAAGAAAAGGTGAATGATTATATTTCCTCCCCATTCTTCAAATACACAAAAGGTCCGCAATTGATTCGGTTTAAACTTGTATCGTAGACTAGGTCCGTAAATCAGACAAAAACAGGTAAATTTTGCATAGGTCCTCAAATGAGAGGTCCTGAAATGAGACGACACCAAATAAAATCTCCAAATATACTAACATGGGATCCTCACTTAACTAATGTCACTTTAGTTTCTTTAGTTAGAAATAAGTCAAAGAAATTTTGGATTAGGATTATAGCTCTCCTTATTATAAGCCAGTTAATTAATATTTAATAAATGAAATTCAAATAAATCAGTCTCAATTCACGTGACATTAAACACCAATGAAATTTATTGACATCATCTATTTCCAAACATCATCCGACGCTGTCAAAAGTCGCCGTTGTTTGGTTGATGTTTATTGGTTTCTAAATAATTTAATCAAAATTAGTTTGATTCATATTTGAAAACTAATATAAACGGTGGCAAATTTCTTCGCAACAATTTTTTTTCCGAACGTGGTAGAGGGACGTGAATAAATAGCTTTCCAGGTGTTTTTATAGTAATACTCGCACACTGAGGCACCGCACAACATTTATAAAATTCATCTTTTATAACAACAACTAGGTATTACGAAATAAACTCCAATGCCGAATCTAGACATCGAGGATGCCCCCACCGAAAAGTGTCTAGGCATCGAGGAATCCCTGATGAAGAGTGTATAGGTATTGAGGTTACCCTACTGGATTCTCCACATAAATGTATTTTTCCTCCTACCCCTATAGAAAGTACACACTTTTCTCCCTCAAATCAGGGAGGAAACATACTTTTTCTCCCTAGGGAGGAAAAGTACTTTCCTCCCTAGGGAGGAAAGTATTTTTCCTCCCCCTCATTTCAAGTAAGTTGTAAACGATGAAACTTGTGAATTCATTATATTCATATTGTTTCCATAATTTCTAGAACATCCTGTATATCCTGTTTTTAGGTAAAAATCAAACATTAATGTTACTTCAACGTAGTTCTTCAATACAAATTTCAACTTAGATATACGTTTTTTGAGTTCAGAATAAGAAAAGTATGCTGTGGCTCACTGATAGTTAACACGGCGATTGACTTTTGAGGTGCAAAGTCGCTACATTCATTAAACTTAGTTGAATTTTTGAAAAATGGAGAACGATTCAATTGATTTTGAATTTCCAAATACACCACATAATATTAAGGAACAAGCCAACATAGCGTCATTAACCTTACTACCACAAAAATCTAAAGACAGGTATGAAAAACAATATGCACAATATAAGCAATGGGCTGAAGACAACAAGATACATAAATATTCAGAGAATGTTTTACTGGCATATTCTTCACTACAAGGAAAATCATTAACAGCTTCAACACTTTGGTCTAAATATTCAATGCTACGCACAATGATACAAATGAAGGACAATGTCGATATTAAATATCCAAAGTTGATTGCATTTCTAAAACGTCAAAATGCCGGATACAAACCAAATAAAGCTAAAACTTTTACAAGATAAGAAATAAATACATTCTTAATGGATGTTTTTTTATTAATGAAGGTATGAAATGAAATTCCATGCAAATAATTTAATTTTTGATATAAAATATTCATAAGTAGTCCTTGTTATTGTAATTTCTAGAGGATGTCGATGTGATGAGCTTATTAAAATGACTATGGATGATATTGAAAAGAAAGACAATCTTTTAGTCATAAATATCCACACTCCAAAAACGTATAAACAACGAACTTTCGTTATCAATACTACAACAGGTAACGGCCCAAATTTTGTTCAAATCGTTAAAAAGTATATCTGTCTACGTCCTAAAACTGAGCATAAACGATTGTTGGTATGCTTTAAAGCAGACAAATGTATAAATCAAGTGGTTGGCAAAAATAGTATATCCAAAATACCACAAAAAATTGCAGAATATCTCAATCTTCCAAATGCCGAACATTACACAGGGCACAGTTTCAGAAGAACTTCAGCAACTCTGTTAGTAAACGCTGGTGGGGATATTTTAGCTCTAAAACAGCATGGCGGTTGGAAATGAACCAATATCGCAGAAGGTTATGTAGAACAATCTTACACAAAAAAAAAGAAAAATTTCTGATCAAATTATGGGAAATAATGTAGAACCTGAACTTGATCAAAATCAGCCAAGCACTTCTAGAAGTTACCACCATTACAATGTGCTAAGCGAAAATATTTCAAATACTAAAGCTCCTGTTCAAACCCTATCTTCTTCCAATGGTGTTCATATAAGTGCTGCTCAAAACTGCACATTCAATATTAACATAAATAATTCTAAAATATAGTTAAACAATACTATGTACTTAATTGTATAACATATATTGATGAATTTGTTTAATTAAGAATTCTTGTGTTCTTAATTATATTCGTTACCTATTTGTGTCGTAAATAAATTTTCAAAAAAAGGTGGGTAGGAGGAAAAATCACATGGGAGTAAAGTGCCTTTTCCTCCCTTGGATGTTTACTGCCCTCCGCTTCGCGTCGAGAGGAAAAGTGGCACTTTCCTCCCTAGTAATACAAATAGCAATTTTTTACAACTGCTATGAAAAGTAGCATATTTCTCATAGCTTACTTAATTTCAAAACCATATATTGCTCACACTGTGAGAAATATTATTTCTCACGGCACTTTGCCCACACTACATACATTTATATGGAGAATCCAGTAGAGGATCCTCGATTCCCAGCCCATTACAGAAACTTATACTCGATGCCCAGCCGCTTTCGGTGGGTGGTCCTCGATGCTTAGACTTTTTCAACAAAACTATTTACTTGTATTCTTTTAATTTGTGCAGTTGTAGAAAAAGTATAGTGTGCAATATGTGGGAAAAGTACTTTTCTCACTCGTGTGTTTGCGGCACTCTCCCACAAACTTCCACACTCGTGAGAAAAGTTAAGCTTTTCCCACTTGTTGCACAATATACTATAGTGTGGGCAAAGTGCCGTGAGAAATAATATTTCTCACAGTATAAGCAATATATGGTTAGAAATTAAGTAAGCTACGAGAAATACAACATTTCATAGCAGTTGTAGAAAAAATTATTAGTTCCATTAAAAATCGACATATTTCAGAATATTTATCTACATTAAATTATTTGCAAAATAATGAATTTGTTCCATAATTTAGCCGCGCTCAGTACAATATGTTTGTGGACTCTTTTTAAAATAAATTCGTTAAAATATGCTACTCAAGTTGCCGTCAGGCGAAATGTATCAGTTAAAATAAGCGTACTAAATAAAGCGAAGGTTAACAGGGTTGTTAAACGCATTTTTGATAAAACACATCAATTTGTCGGCCAATTCTATTTCAAAAAAACCTTTAAACAATGGTTCAGTTCCAAAGAAGTAAATTTAACAAAAAGAAATCATTCACGTATGTTCAAATATAGATGAGCAAGAAGAATAAGAATGTCATTACATATATCTATAGTCTGCCCTTTTTTCACTGTCAGCTAAAACATCCTCATTACAAATGTGAATTTACGAAAAGTTGCATACCAAAAAAACAGACGAAAAACAAAAAAGTGAAAGACAAGAAAGAAGAAAGTGCAGCTCCCGACACGTAGTACTCGCATCTCCAACTAGGGGAGAGGTCAGAAATATATCGGGATCAGCTCTACGGAAGGTGAAGGACCATTCAGCTTGGAGCTTTTCATGCCGAAGAAGGCCGGAAAGTTTTTAGCCGAGACAGCGAAACCACACACTCACACTTCGACGATTAAACAACATCCGCGAAGGACAAGGGAATACAACTCCCAGCGCTACCCCTCCAAAAAACAAGACGATATCCCAGAAACTTCCACAGAATACTGGAGGAGAAAGGAGAATACGTGTGAAACACGAAAACGATGAGGTCCTGTCGGAATGACAGTGGGTGGTGGAATGTTCTATGTCGCACTCACCTGTGAACATAGTCGGGGGTGGATGTAAAAAGGGAGGGGTTCTTGAGGCACACGCGTCGGCTTCAATAAATTTCATAGTAACAAACACGTTTTGATAGGACACGTGTTTTCGAGTATACTTTCGTAGTCCAGTCAGTTTTATCTCGAATAACAATAGAACGATGGATTATTATTACGAATCATCGATGGTAAAGGTACTGACCAGTGACTGGGAATGCGGAGACTGCTTCTGCATCCCGGGAAGCTGGGCAGAGCAGCCTGAGGGTCGAGAGTCTTACTCGAGATCAAGAAACCTGCTCGAACTCCGAGGAAGATATTGCCATGGTAGTCGAGGAGGGTCAGAGAGAGATAAAGGAGGGTGATGAATAGAGGCTGAGTAACTCGGCCTCTCTTATCCATAATAATTCACTATCACGTTCATGAATTGAGCTTAGATTAAACTTGCATCACGCGAAGTGAGAATCCTCACTGGATGAGAGAGGAAACTACGCAATATCCTGAAAAAGTTAATGTTTGGGCAGGAATTGTTGCAAATCATATCGTAGGTCCCTTTTTCATTGATGGCAACTTGAATGGAGATAAATATTTAGAACTGCTCCAAAATAATGTCGTGCCAACTTTGACAAACTTATATCCTGATCCATCAAACCCACAAGTTTCTGCCAATATACTATGGTTTCAGCAAGATGGAGCACCGCCCCATTACCAAATCATGTCCGGCAGTACCTGAACCAAAATTTTCCAAATCGGTGGATAGGGAGGCGCGGATCGATGAAATGGCCAGCACGATCTCCTGATCTGACGCCATTAGACTTCTTTTTGTGGGGATATGTCAAAAGTATTGTATACCAAACTAAACCACTCAACTTAGATGACTTAAAAAGACGAATCACGCTTGCGATTAGATCAGTCACGTCTGAGATGTTGAGTAACGTTAGAAGACATTTCTATACCAGATTAGCATGTTGCCAAAACGTTCGCGGCGAACATTTTGAACATCGCTTACATTGAAATTAATGTTGGTGAAATAAAATAATTTTCTTTTTTTAATGTTAATTTTTGTAATACATCTGAAAACACTTAATATTTCCGAAACAGTTGAAGATAGGTATGGGACATTGTACATGAATTATGTCTCGAATTTTCTAAAGAATCCAAAAAGCTAATAATATACAGGGGGTTGTATTTAAAATAAGAAAGTTGGTATCGGCCACTGTCACATGACTCACGCTATATAATTATTTTTTTTTTAAAAATGCGCATCTAAAAATACAAATCGACATGTCCAAGCGTTTTTCCCAACACTCTCTCATTTATTCCTTATCGAATTTATTCTATTTGGCTGTTCCACACTGTATATGTGTTTCAGAATACGTGTCACGGGACGTAACAATTGTTAATGTCGCTGCTAGGAAAAATGTAAAAGATTGGAAGGTGATGAGTGAGCCATCATTTTCCGACCATAGGATAATCGAATTTAGGATAGAGGGAGATACTACTTCGATTCCTACAATCCGAAATCCTAGAAATACTGATCGGTCTCTTTACAAGACCAATCTGAAGGACAATTTGGAACACGTCGATGTAAATGGGGTAAATCACCCGTACTACGACCTGGAATAAAGAGTCGAACAGATCAGTAAGGCAATAATGGAGGGCCAAAAGGCTTAATTTTCAAGCCTTTTGCGAAAAGATCATTTCCACTCACACAGCGGTTAGACTACAAAAGGTCATGGCAAATGGGGGAATTAACCCCACAATGTTGCTGAAAAAGCCAGACGGATCATACATGGAAGATGAAGAGGAACGATCGATTCCTCTTCTTAGAACCCACTTTCCAGATAGTGAACCAGCAGCAAGCACTGAAATAGAAATGAATTACACCAAAAAATCCCGCAAGGAAGATTGGGACATTGCTAAGAAAATATTTACCAGACAAGGGTTGGAATGGGCAATAAGTACCTTTCAACCATATAAATCACCATGAGTGGGTGGAATATTTCCAGCACTCCTGCAGCAAGGGATAGAGGAGATTCTTCTTCACCTGCTGAAGATTAGAAGAAACAGTCTAGTAGTGGGTCTAATACCTAGAAAATGGAGAAGGGTAAGGGTAACCTTCATACCAAAAATAGGGAAAAAAGATGGGACTGATCCCCGATCTTTTAGACCCATCTACTTAACATCGTTTCTACTCAAAACGATGGAGAAAGTAGTGGATAACTACATAAGAACTGAGATTCTGGAGAATATACCACTTCATAAATGTCAGCATGCCTACAGAGCGGGTCGATCAACTGAGGCGGCTCTGTATCAGCTGACCGAAGTCATCCAGAGAACTCTGAACAACAACAAAATCGCAATGTGCGCATTCCTGGATATATCTGGGGCCTTTTACAACACAACTCATGTGTCTGTCAAAGAATCACTAAAAAGGCGAGGAGTAAATAAAACCGTTGTAAAATGGACGTATAAGTTGATGTCGCCGAGGACTTTCTCTCAACTCCATACTTTGATAGCTTCGTGGAAGGTAAGAAGCAAGTACCCAGGTTTCAAACTCAGGAGGGCAAGTAAAATCTGTTCTGCAGGCCTCAGCGCTTTTTGGTCATCATCATAGTGACCCCTGGAGTATTTCTTTCTTTACTGAAGCTGCTCGGAGCAAATGGAGCATACTAAGACAAAATTTGCGCCCGAGACCCGTTCCTGGACTTAGGCGTCAACTGACACGTAGCGATACAGTATCATTGAACTTTCGCCCTACATTTTGGTGATTTAAGGTTTAAGATTTTTTTATATTTGAGACCACAAAGTCGAGCTGTCAGTGAATAAAGGACACACTTTAAATAAGATGAATATTTGATAGTATTAGATATAGGGGGTAAAAAAAATTGAATCAACTTTATAACTTGGCAAATAATGGAAATTTGAAAATGTCACAGATTATGTATTAGTTCTAGAATTACCATAGTTATCCAAGGGTACGATCTAAGGAACCATAACTAATTTAATGAGCCTTTCGCGGTTTCATCTTAATTTGGCTTGTACTGAGATATGCTCCGCTTAATCTTACAGACAATCATATGACTACTGTGAATTGATATACAATAAGTAAGAAGGCTAGATAATACTTGAATTCCTAAAGTGGTGAATATAGAAATTGGGTGGCGGCAATGATTTTTTCAAATTAACATATCATATAATTTCTTTATTTTGACGATCCATACTGAATTTCATCATATGTGACTTTTATTTAACATAAATTGAGTATTCCAAAATGTCTCGTTCTAAATTCAAATGAGGTTTATGAACAATTACTTATAGTTAAAAGTTTCCTAATACTGACTTACATTCTAATTCAATCTATTTTAATTTTTTTCACGAATTAGCAACTAAACTGATTGTTCCGATTATGTCATTATCCATTTAAGAACAATCGCTTTTAATTTAATATACCATAAACGTTATGACTTAACCGTACCTATATTTATGGGCACCGCTAATTAACTTTGAATATTATTTATTATAACCTAGAATTTTATATGAAAACTGTCATCTATTAACACTCAATCGCCATAGTGAATGGTGGAAAGCTTGTGGCTACAACCACGTATAAACCATATTCGTCTGTGATGGGTAGTTTTTGCTGTAGAATTAAATATTGAGACAAATACCTCATACAGCCGCAGACAACGGGACCAAGTATGAATAAATGCGATAGAAGAATGCACTTGTAGTCCTGGCGATAGAGCAATCGAAATGGATGTTGTTTGATAACGCAAAAAATTTTTATGCAGAAAGTTGACGAATATTGTGTACAACAATAATCTATGTTTGCCTACTCCAAAAAGTGCTTGCTAAATGCTGTAGAACAACAAATGTACCGAAATATCGAAAAATTACTCATTTTTTGATACATTTGTGTCTCAAACTATGAAACAAAGCCTTAAATCGAAAAAATTACTCTTTCTTTTTTGTTTATTTGACGATTCGAAAAACTTTAATTTTCCATGAATAATATCCGAAAATTAGTAAAAAATCATACGTAAACTTTGAGAAATTTTTTCGGTAAGTAAAAATTGATAAATATTTATCAAATTTTCAGAAAAGATAGTTAAACATATGACAATTACGCACAAAAATTTTTGTAACGATCGATCGAGTAGTTTTTCACTGCCACAATTATTAATTAACAAATTATAAAAAAGTTGATCGCGCGTACCTTGTTTAAACAATGGTGAAAAAGGAGCACGCAATTTTTAACAGTTACTTAGTGTCATAACAAACAATATAGTCCGGGAAAGTAAGGAAATAAAAGTCAAAAGTTTCCCATAATTGATTTTTCATTTTTAAATGAAAATATATTGACCCAGCATCACTCTCCTAGATTGTCTAAACAATGGTGAAAAAGGAGCACGCAATTTTTAACAGTTACTTAGTGTCATAACAAACAATATAGTCCGGGAAAGTAAGGAAATAAAAGTCAAAAGTTTCCCATAATTGATTTTTCATTTTTAAATGAAAATATATTGACCCAGCATCACTCTCCTAGATTGTCTAATAATTTCCGTTGGAGCTTGCGACGCAGCTTGCAAGCACAGCTCAGACCACCTAAAATTCAAGTGATTTATGCTCGTGTCATTTCTGGATGTGTTCTTACAAAAAAATCGTAGAGATGATAATTGCAGAAAATTTTATGCTCTTGAAGGTGACGTAAATATTTTTCCACAAAAAAATGTTTCCGATGTTAAATTTCCCAAAAATTGAAAAATTTTTCGTAAATCATATTTTTGGCTAGTAATTATAAATAAAATATTAATATCGAGGTCAAAGCATAGATAAACATAGAGGACAAACTTCTAAAAATTTACATTTTTTCAGATTTGGAAAATTCAAAATGGCGGCTGCGCAAATTGAAAACAAATTTTTTTTTTCAATCGCGTCTAAATTTATGAACATTAACGATATTGAGAAACGGTTTGTTGCAATCTACAGAGTGAAAGTTATATTTTTATAAATAACATAAACAAAATTTTTTAAAAAATTTTTACATAATTTTTTAGAACATTTACCGAAAATAAAAATTTTTCCATCTAGTTTTTTCTCATTTTGGCGTTGAAAAATTTGTTTAAAATATGTTTTCACGTTATAAATATGTGTGTCTTTGAAAGACGAGTATTTAAAAAAAATTTTTTTAGATGCGACTTTTACAAGTTGAGACAAACAAATTCAAAGTCTGTTAGATTCTGTGATAATATTGATTGAAATTTTCAAATTTTGATCACTTCGCTAGGTTGTCGAATCCTAACTCAACACAAATTTTCATTTTTCTACCGTCAATTGGTCCATTCAAAAGAGAATAGTAATCCTAGCTCGCTCGGCCAAACGGTGCGGCGGCAGCTGCTTGGCGTTGTGGTGGAGGGTCAGCGCTCGTTCGCAGTTGAACGAAGTTCAAGCTTTTATTTTGGTTTTATTTGTGAAAATTTTGCATTTGTGGTTTGCTAATAGTATGATCTCTGAGGAAATGGCGTTGTACAATTTTCCTCGTCATTATCATTAGCCAACAAATCCTCATCGATATTATTGCTACTATCAATTGCAAGTTCACAATCAACTAATTGAGTCATATCAAAATTTAGCTCATCACTCAGAGATTCATTATCATCCTCGTCATTGTCAAATATCGTACTTACAATTTTGATGTTACAACAGTTTTGGCCTTCGCAATTTTTACATAATATCGTACAATGTATGCCAATTTTTTTACAACCACACCTGGTAGTAGAGCACCCTGTGGTACAAGAACACGAAATAATGTTCAATAATTCGTCGGGTACAAGTACGTCGTCAGTCATGTCAGTAAGGGTCTTTTGGACGTTCCAAGAGAATGAGCGCTGACCCCCCACCAGAACGCCAAGCAGCTGCCGCCGCACCGTTTGGCTGAGCGAGCTAGGATTACTGTTCTCTTTTGAATGGACCAATTAACGGTAGAAAAATGAAAAATTGTGTTTAAGTTGAGTTGGGATTCAACAACCTAGCGAAGTGATCAAAATTTGAAAATTTCAATTAATATTATGACAGTATCTAGCAGATTTTGAATTTGTTTATCTCAGCTTGTAAAAGTCGCATCTGAAAAAATTTTTTTTCAAAATATTCGTCTTTCAAAAACAAACATATTAATAACGTAAAAAGATATTTTCAAGAAATTTTTCAACGCCAAAATGAGAAAAAACTAGATGTAAAAATTTTTATTTTCGGTAAATGTTCTAAAAATGATGTAAAAATTTTGTTTATGTTATTTATAAAAATATAACTTTCACTCTGTCGATTGCAACAAACCGTTTCGCAATATCGTTAATGTTCATAAATTTAGACGCGATTGAAAAAAAAAAATTGTTTCCAATTTGCGCAGCCGCCATTTTGAATTTTCTAAATCTGAAAAAATGTAAATTTTTAGAAGTTTGCCCTCTATGTTTATCTATGTTTTGACCTCGATATTAATATTTTATTTATAATTACCAACCAAAAATATAATTTTCGTAAATTTTTTCAATTTTTGGAAAATTTAAGATCGGAATTTTTTTTTTTGAAAAAACCATTTAGGTCACCTTCAAGAGCATAAGATTTGCTTCAATTTTCCTCTCTACTATTTTTTTGTAAGAACACATCTAGGAATGACACGAGCATAAATCACTTGAATTTTAGGTGATCCGAGCTGTGCTTACAAGCTGCGTCGCAAGCTCCAGCGGAAATTATTAGACAATCTAGGAGAGTGATGCTGGGTCAATATATTTTCATTTAAAAATGAAAAATCAGTTATGGGAAAGTTTTGATAGTTAACAGATTTTTCGACCTTACTTTCCCGGACTAATAAGCAATTATGAAAATATCCATTTTACGTTTTAATAATTTTTTACAATTTTTAAAATTTTTTTCCATTATAAATAATTTCTCGTTTACAGCATCGGTTCGATGGATGTTCTTCATAAGTTCTGCGAGTGCTGTGCCGTTTTGAAATAGACAGCATCTCTAATTGGCTAGTCGGGTCCAATGTAACCAATGAGCGTGTTCGATATTAGAGTCCCAAGCACCTATATGTAGGCAGGGCCTGAGTTATGAATACCAAGGAGGGAAATGCGATCTACCTGGATCAAAGTAACCCAATGCTTTTACTTGTTCCTACGCAGTATGTATACCTGGGCTGAAGTATTTATACGATTTATTATAAAAAAGACGGTTAGTTCTAATAAACAAAGACCATTTAAGAAAGAAAATATACTTTTTATCAATATTTATTATTGAAACGTTTAATTAGTTGCATGATTTGATGAACATTAAACAACAAAATAATTTTTCAATCATACAACTATTTTTTTGATGCAAATGAAAATAGCATACTTTTTTGATCTTGAAATTCGTGCAAAATTGCTATGTAATATTGTTTTTTGATGGCATATTCTGATTCCTCTCATTTCGCTACATCGAATTAAAAAAAATCGTCTTGATAAATGCTACCGTTGCCGAGATAACTCATGTTTTACCGCGCATTCGCATTTTGAAGCACCCGGGCCGCGCGACAGCACGGCTGCTCTCCGCCATCTCCACTCCTGCTCCCACGCCGCTCGGCCGACGAACTCCTCTGATCACGGTATTTTCATCGATTTTTCTTTCATTAGGCCTCCATCTGTCGAAAATGCACAAGACGGATATAGAAAGTATTTGCAACCAGCTATAAGAGAGTATTTTTTTAATAATTTTGATTTAACGATTAAGTAAGCCATAAATTATTATTGAGTGAATGAAAACGACGAATACTCAGTGTGTATTAGTTTATTAATTTCAGGCTAAGCGCTTTCGGCTGTTAAGCCATTATCAAAGCCGTCGTCATTTAAGCCTGAAATTAATAAACTAATACACACTGAGTATTCGTCGTTTTCATTCACTCAATTTGCATCTAGTGTGTACACCATATCCACAGGCATTTATAAATTATTATTAACTTTGTGGGCCTCTATCTCCGAATGTACACGGTCAAATTTCGTCGTTTTGGGGTAGAATGAAAGTGCTTGCAAAAAAGTATTCAGATGGGAAACAATTTTTAAATTACATCGAACTGATGTTGTAAACGAGAAATTAATTATAATGGAAAAAAATTGACAAAATTTAAAAAAACTGTTAAAACGTAAAATGGATATTTTTATAATTGCTTATTGTTTGTTATGACACTAAGTCACTGTTAAAAATTGCGTGCTCCTTTTTTCCGTTGTTTAAACAAGGTACGCGCGATCAACTTTTTTATAATTTGTTAATTAATAATTGTGGCAGTAAAAACTAAGCGGTCGATCGTTACAAAAATTTTTGTGAGTAATTGTCATATGTTTAACTATCTTTTCTGAAAATTTGATAAATATTTATCAATTTTTACTTACCGAAAAAATTTCTCAAAGTTTTTACTAATTTTCGCATATTATTCATGGAAAATTAGAGTTTTTCGATTAGCGATTCTCATAACCTTATAGGAAATCGTCAAATTAACAAAAAAGAAAGATTAATTTTTTTTTATTTAAGGCTTTGTTTCAAAGTTTTAGACACAAATGTATCGAAAAATGTGTCATTTATCGATATTTCGTTACATTTGTTGTTCTACAGCATTTATCAAGCTCTTTTTGGAGTAGGCAAACATAGATTATTGTTGTACACAATATTCGTCAACTTTCTGCATAAAAATTTTTGCGTTATCAAACAACATCTATTACACCCTACTTTTACTGATCTACCGCCTGGACTATTGTATTTGCGGGCACTAGCAATATACATCTTAATCCAAAAACGAGGCAATCTTTCTAATATTTGAACTGTTTACTTCTTTCTCGGAAAACGTATAACATTTAAAAACATCCCATACAGTATTTGAAATATAAACAATACTACTTATAACAGGTCACCTTAACATATAAAAACAAATATTAATTATCACTATATCGTTTGAAGACCGCAAATTAATATGACTTTTACGCTCACTTACGTCACCATATCGAATTGTATAATGCAGACGCAATATTTATTTATATTTGCAACAACTTTTGTATACTAGGTACTTGTTTGTTCAAATTATCTAAATGGTTACGTAATTTTTTCAATCTGGCTCTAAAATGGGGTCGATAAACTAAAGACATTTTAGACACCACAGCAAATTCATTGCCATCAGAGCAGTTTTTAAAACAAAGGAAAGCCTGGAAAGAGTTTGAACATGTAAAATCTCTAGCTGCTGAGATCGCAACTATATGTTTATGATATCATTTGAAACCAACCCCTTATCAGTTCATATGAGATCCTTAGAAGTAGTATTGTTACGAAACAGCACACTGGTATAGTCCCTAAATCCGACTCTGTCTAAGCCAGGTATGGAAGTTAAAATTATGGCGGACGCGCAGGAATTGTTTACGATTGTGACTATCTTATCTTTGTTTTTGTGACCAATCTTATCTAGAAAATGCCAGAAAGCCAATTGTTTTTGAGTAAGCCGCAATCTAGAATTATCTAGTGAAAAAGGCACTAATATATATAAGGAACCGACCCAAGAAAGATAGTATTAGTTTATAATTTGACATCGTGGTTGGAGTATGGCTCTTGGGTCTAGCATACTTCCATATCTGATAGAAAAAAACTTTTCGCGGGAATGTATTGATGGATGATTACCTTCCATTTTAACCTAAATCAGTCATGCCCGTCCCACCCCCTAAGGGCGGGGGTGGGGGTGACTTTGTAAAATAGTGGTAAAAATAAATTTTTGAATTTGTAATCAAATTTTACGTAATTTTTTACGTATACACCCGAAATTTCATTTTGATAACTTGTTTTTTTATAAAGTTATGCAAAAAAATGTTATCAAAAAATTGATTATTCAATGGTGTAGAGCTCTCGGGTCTAGCATACTTCCATATTTGATAGAAAAAAACTTTTCGTGAGAATTTGTTGAATGATTACGTTTCATTTTAACCTAAATCAGTCATCCCCCACCCACCCCCTGAGGGGTGGTGACTTGAGAAAAATTTCAAGCTTAAGATAAAATTATGTAAATTTAGGGCCACCCCCCAAAAAAACCACCCCCGAAAGGGAATTTTATATTTAGTGTATTTTTTTGAGATTTCACGCATGCCCTATCCCGAAAATGAAGTTTCCATGTCTTCCCGTTTCTTATGTAACAGAGTGACCCAAGATCCAGAATCATCGCATTTTCTCTGAAATTTTGTCAAAGTCCAAACTTGAGAAAAATTTCAAGTTTAATACGATGATTCTAGATCTGGGGACACTCTGTTATAAAAGAAACGGGCAGACATGGAGACTTCATTTTCGGGATAGGGCATAAACGATGCGTGAAATCTCAAAAAAATACACTAAATAAAAAATTCCTCTTCGGGAGTGGTTTTTTTGAGGGGTGGCTACCCTTATTTTTGGAAAACATGAAATTCCAAATACGTCATCGTTTTCCTTGAATTTTTTCATGTACGGCCCTAAATTTTCATAATTTAATCTTAAACTTGAAATTTTTCTCAAGTATGGACTACAAAATTTCAGAGAAAATGCAATGATTCTGGATCTTGGGTCACTCTGTTATATAACAAACGGGAAGACATGGAGACTTTATTTTCGGGATAGGACATATACGATGCGTGAAATCTTAAAAAAATACACTAAATAAAAAATTCCCTTTCGGGGGTGGTTTTTTTGGAAAAATTCAAATTCCAACGGCGTCATCGTTTTCCTTGACTTTTTTATGTACAGCCCTCAATTTACATAATTTTATCTTAAACTTGAAATTTTTCTCAAGTCACCACCCCTCAGAGGGTGGGTGGGGGATGACTGATTTAAGTTAAAATGAAAGGTAATCATCCGTCAACAAATTCCCGCGAAAAGTTTTTTTCTATCAAATATGGAAGTATGCTAGACCCGAGAGCTCTACACCATTGAATAATCAATTTTGGGATAACATTTTTTGCGTAACTTTATAAAAAAAACAAGTTATCAAAATGAAATTTTGGGTATATACGTAAAAAATTCCGTAGAGTTTGATTGCAAATTCAAAAATTTATTTTTACGACTATTTTACAAAGTCACCCCCACCCCCGCTCTTAAGGGGTGGATGGGGGATGACTGATTTAGGTTAAAAGGGAAGATAATCATCCATCAATACATTCCCGTGAAAAAGATTTTTTTATCATATATGGAAGTATGCTAGACCCGAGAGCTCTACACCATTGAATAATCAATTTTTTGATAACATTTTTTGCGTAACTTTATAAAAAAACAAGTTCTCAAAATGAAATTTTGGGTGTATACGTAAAAAATTCCGTAGAGTTTGATTCCAAATTCAAAAATTTATTTTTACGACTATTTTACAAAGTCACCCCCACCCCCGCTCTTAGGGGGTGGATGGGGGATGACTGATTTAGGTTAAAAGGGAAGATAATCATCAATCAATACATTCCCGTGAAAAAGATTTTTTTATCATATATGGAAGTATGCTAGACCCGAGAGCTCTACACCATTGAATAATCAATTTTTTGATAACATTTTTTTTGCATAACTTTATAAAAAAAACAAGTTATCAAAATTAAATTTTGGGTGTATACGTAAAAAATTACGTAGAATTTGATTCCAAATTCAAAAATTAATTTTTACGACTATTTTACAAATTCACCCCCACCCCCGCCCTTAGGGGGTGGGTGGGGGATGACTGATTTAGGTTAAAATGAAAGATAATCATCCATCAATACATTCCCCTGAAAAAGATTTTTTTATCAGATATGGAAGTATGCTAGACCCAAGAGCCCTACTCCAAGCGACATCGTTAGATAAACAGTAAATAAGTGAATATAAATTAGTGAACTGTTTATATAAATTAGTTTCAGTGAATATACTGTGTATATAAGTAGTGAATAGTGTTTAAATAAATTAGTAAATAGCCATACCGTGTGTTTAAAGTTTATCCCACCCGTTTACTGTTTAAATAAATTAGAAAAACATTACAGTATATTACGACTTAAGGCCAGAAAGTTGGATTGTCTGTCTTGCGTTATATAAAGACCGATGTGAAGCCCAGTTTTCTCTTTTTCATTTTGCTGGATGTCCTGGATATCCCTTTATGACCAATTATCCGTTTATTTGAGATGTTGAAGGAAATAAATTACATAGACTTATATGTAACCTATGACAATGTAGGGAGCTACTTAGTTATATTGACCCAATTACACTTTGAAAAGCTCTTGTAGCCTCAGGTACAACCATCACACACCTAGAGATATAGCGTACTCATCCGGAAAAGGTCTTTTCGAAACACGAAAAAGATAATGATAACATCTGGATTGCTGGGAAGCCATTTAATGGTTGGATTCTCCTTATTCATGTTGGAAGTAGATTATTTTCAAATGGTCTTTAAAAGGATATGCCACAATATGCGCGGTTCATCAGGTCGTTGACTTTTCAGGGAATACACAGCCGAAATATGCTAGGAGCCACAAACTCAACACGGGACAAAGTTATTGCAGACATGAAAAATTAGGGATATTGCCACGGCAAGGAGCCTTAGAATCTGACTGAATCTATACACATTGGGAAGAAAAATTGCCTGAACATCGGCCTACATTGTATTGTATTTTTCGAACTAATGTAACAGGGAACCTTATCATGAATAAAGAACCTTTTTTATTATTATATGGGTAGAAGAAATAGAATCAAGATTATCACATCACAACAAATTTTATTATTTCTTTTGATTGTGATTTTCTTTACAAATAATATACGTTCACTTCACTCGAACAATTTAATATTAAAATGAATTTTCATTTTATTATTTTAAGTCGGCATTAAGTCGTTTAGAATGCTATAAAATCTCAATGATCACCGTAAAATCGTACAAATAACATAAATCGTTTTCAGTTCTTGTACATATAAAAGTCGTTTAACTATTATTTGTTAGTATCAATATGATAAAAATAATGTGACTGAATTCCCTTAAATGTAACGTTTACGTATACAACAGGTTATTATTATACGCTGTTAGACTATAAATTACAACGCCACAATGTGTCAGACATTATGTTCTTTATGTGATGGGTTTGTCGTTGTTACATTTCAAATTAAATTCAGTTAGGCGGAGGCAGTACTCAGTATTCGTCTAAAATTCAATGTAAATAAATTATATTTAAGGATAATAAATACAATAATGAAGATTATATTATTAATTTATCATTAACTCACGAAGAACGTTTATCTATAGAATAAAAATCCCGGTTAACTAACTTTTCCATGACACACTGTACGAGGTGTGGCTAATGAATAAACTGAAGCCATAATACTTTTTATTTATCACCAAATTACAGCAGAAGTGTATCAGGGAGCCTGATCCTTTCTAACAAAGTACGTCTCCCAGTGGCGAAATGATCAAGAAAATAAGTATCGAAAGAACTTCACCACGATGCTAAGTAAAAGAGAAGGGTGGTAAAGTGAATACACCAACAAACTTTCAAAGGAAACATTATCAAAGGGTACAAAGATGGTACAAAAACCACCAGAGCAGCTGGTGCCGGCGCCAGATACTGGCTCCTGTCCGAGTGTCTTTCAGGCAGCAATATTTGCAATTGACACATGCGTGGAAATTCACTCAGAAAGAAACTATAAGAAGTGTAACATAGTGACTCACTCTGATGTCAATCAGCTATCGAAGCACTGAGCTCCCTTGGCATTGACTCAAAGCTTATATGGGAGTGCTGAAGAAAATATGATGAAATAGGCAAGAATGACAGGGTTTCGTTAGTCTGGAATCCGAACCACTCAGGAATCAAAGGAAATGAGAGGCGAGGAAAGGAGCACAAACATCTTTTATTGGCCCGGAGTCTTTGTGGTGTAGGAAAATGCTCCTATGAGAAGGAGTTTCAGAAGAAGGAGGAAACCAAAAGAGAAGCACTCGGGCGGTGCTTTTCTAGGCTGAACCACTCCAAAAAGTATTTGAATTTCAGCCATAGTAAATTAAATCTCCTCATGGGCTTCCTTTCAGGGCACTGCAGCCTCAGAAAGTACCTAATAAGAATATGTCAAGCAGAAACATACGAGTGCAGATTTTGTGGGAAGGAGGAAGAAACTCCGGATCATCTAGTTTTAAAATATCTCGCCAAAGTAAGCCAACGCAAAAAATTGTAGGAACGAAGATCAAACCTCCTTGAAGTATATATGTACTAGAGTTCTTTAAAACTCTGGAACTGAAAGGCGAGCTATAGAAGTAGCGAGAAGGGCTCTGATAGTGGGGGGGGGAGCACAATAAATGCAATGTAACCCCATTAATCTAAAAACAGACGATCTACAGTAGTTTTATCGCCTTCATTGTACTCCCCTTGATGATCTCTACACTGTTCCAAATGACGTTTCCATTGTTGAAAGCAGTGTTGGAAGTCTTCCTCTGTCAGAACTTCCCTCGCTTTTACTTCCATACTAGAAAAAAAACATGATTCATCACGAGTAAACATCTCATCTAACAAATCTGGATCTGAAGTGGCGATGTTGTTCAGGATATGTTCTGTCTTGATTCCTTTTGCTCGGGAGTGAGGAATTTCGGCACTATTTTTGTGCAAACCTTCCGCTTATTAAATGATTGATGCAAAATCTGTCGCACACTTTCTTCGTTGATTCCTATCATTTCAGAAAGTCCTCAGATGTTCATGTGCCGATCACAGTGGATTTCTTTCAACGTAATCTTATGTGGCAGTTTTCCCGGATTTAACAAGAAAGTTTAGGTAAACCCGTTGCTACGCTTGAGTACTTGGCATTTTTTTGATGCTCCAGTAGTGCTTAGACCAAGTCAATCGACTCCCACAGTCACACTGAGCGACCGGCCGGCTTGTCAAGCGAGCTCATTGCGGATGAAGGATCAATAGATATAGCCATGTTCAAACACGTCGCGGCAACCTCGCCATTTGCTGGGAGCAGCATCAGTTCGTTTATTTAATAGCCCCACCTCGTATAATAATAATAATGAAAATCATACAATAATATAAATCGTTAAATACCACAATAAAGGTTCGATTTAAGTAAAGGGAGTGGTTAACGAAACTTGAAAAGCGCGTTTTTTAATAACGTCATAACATACAGAGTGATTCATTGCGAGTAGAAAATTTCTGATAAGAAGCGGTGATACCATAAAAAATGCTGTTAATTCGTTCAAGGTGTAATCAAGTTTTCCTGTAACATTAACAACGGTGTTATTAAAAATCGATAAAAATAAGAAAAAACTTGATTTCATAAGTGTATTCCATTATCTCCGTCGACATTCACTTTTTGATTAAAACGAAATAACTGCCGATAGAATCTACATCTAGATATGAAAAACCAACTATTAAAATAATGGTATAGTAGAAATAAGCGTTGCTTATAATCTTCGCAAATAGATCAAACTCATATTGTTGCTTTTAAATAACGTGACTGGTGCCCTAAAAACTTTTATTTTGATTTCATGTATATATATATATATATATATATATATATATATATATATATATATGCAATGACTGCAATTGCACCTATGTTGGTCAAAGTAAACAATACCTTCAAAAAAGAATTCAAGCACACAAATATGCAAAAACCGATGTCACAGCATTATCAAATCATTGCAAAAATACTGGACATAGTTTTAACTTTAACGATGTGAAAATATTGGCCAGGGAAAAAAATGAAAAAGTTAGAACGTTTTTAGAAATGATTAACATTAAAAAAGATCCTAATAGCATAAATAATAGAAGTGATATTAGCAATTTAAACATCATCTATGATGGTATTTTGAGAGAATGATATTAGCTCTGATCTCTTGCACTTTGCTATAAAATTTAACAGCATTAAAATCATAATTTGTCCGTACTAACGATAAAGTATAAAAAGGAAAAATATTAATTATGATAAAAAAATTACAACTAATCTATAGAGAGACCAATTTGTATTCAGTTCAATGTCCAAGCAATGCGTGATAAATATGTACCTGTTCAGAAATTGTTTTGTCTTTCATGTGATATCTGAAATAATGAAAGAAAGGTAATAATTTATATTGTTTTCGTGTAATTTGATTTTATAAATATTGACAGAATTTTAATTTATACATGTAATAATTTTAGATTATTTTATTAACCAGAAGATGACTTCATAAGTCGAAACGTACGTCGTTATTAAATGTTTTTTAAGTATATTTGACCTTTAATCCAAGAAAGTAACCAAAATATATATATATATATATATATATTAAACAAAGTTTTTATATATTTTATTATTTCAATTTAAGATTTAGGTAGATATTTATTTAGATTTGTTTGAATTTGATTTATTTGTGTGGCTAGCTCAGTTATTAATTTTTATATTATAATTATAATTGTATTATATTATTATATTCGTTCGGGAGCATGAGACTTTTTCTACTCTTTGAGTTCTGGCTTTGTTTGGATATATCTTGCTCATTAAAAATAAAAAGAAACACAATACTTTAAATAATTTAATTTTATAATGAAATTTTTATTTAAATATTTATAAAATAGTTACGCCTATGGAAATTACCAACACACAATCATAAATGATATACACCATCTTATGCGCATGCCCAACTAAAAACGAACAGAAACGAGACGGAACGAACGTTTCTTATCGACGCTCTGCATCTGCCTGAATGTTAGATACATAGCATCGTTGTCGTTACAATAATGTTGATGGATTTGCATAAAAGAATTTACGTTAGAAATTATATACATACACTAAATAAATTTTTCAGAAGAAATAGGTTACAAAATTTATATATACAAATGGAAATATTATGTGAATGGATTAATATGCATTTTTTTTAAATGATTTGAAAATACGTAAGTACAAGCATTATTATATTACAGAATAGGCCTTTTTAAATAATATTTAGAATTTGTCTAGTGAATAAACTACATAAAGTCCTTTTTCCTTTTTTATAGATCGATCATATAGACGCAAGAATTCTTATATATACATGGAAATAGTCACTGAATTTATACTCAAGAGTTATTATTCTTATTATTATTGGCCAATAATATCTAAAGAAGCACTGACCTGATGTCTGGATTCTGGATCTATCCCGTCTGAAAACAGGACTACGCCTTCCGAAGTTCTAGCTGCGTAATTTGTTGAGAAATTTGGATATTCTCACGGGAAAACTGGTTACAAATACATGTGAGTGTTCTAAGTTTTATATTTGTTAAGAATCTATAGCTTTGATCATGAAAATTTGTGATTTACTTGATATTTCGGGAAAAATTCTACATCACCTCCTCGCTATTTCGACGCCAAGAACCAACTACCAACGCTTTTATTTGATCGTCAATTTTTTTATCAACAACGAATATATTGTTTCTAAGCTCACTAATTATCAATAAAGTTTTTGTTAATTTTAGTTGATCAAAATTTGTCCTGTCATTTTTCCCCCAATCACATTGTTTCTGGAGCTGTCGAACTATATTCACAATTGCTACACTTTATGAAGTTTTTGGAAACATATATAAATGTAAATTTCACTTGAAAAGTATCTGTTTTCTTTTACTATTCAACGAATTTCAATAGAACAAGTCTTTTACAGATAGTGAAATTCCTTGTTATATGTCGATATGGCAATGTCTAGTTTTGTTTTGACATATATATGACAATTTGAAAATAATATTGATATTTGTGAACATAAATTCTTTTATAATATCTTTTGCTTTGGTTATTTATACTATTTAAATTCTCTAGTAGCAAATATTTCTTTAAATCCATCATCATTTTTTATTCATTGATTCCATAAATTTGATATACATTGTGACATATAAATTATCTTTATGTCATTGATATTTTTCTTTTTTAAACTTATCTAATTCTTTATACTATATTTGAAATTGATTTATATTGTTACTGTTTCAACTAATACTTATATTAAATTAGATACCTAAAACTCATTTAATTTCAGATGAAACAGCTGATTTCTTCTTGACAACTAAACATCCATACTGGGCAGATTTCATGTTCTCCACTATACTTGTTAAGCATTTACAAACTTTAGACAATTATTAAGGTGGTTTCTTTACATTTATTGTTGCTCTTTTAATTATTATAAACAAATGATTTAATATATTTTGATTTTATATGCATTTTTACTTATGATTGTGGTTTTCTTAATGTGTTTTTAACTACATAGTTTCAATCCATTTTAAATACTAAGCAAAATATTCTCAAACAGCTGATACTCTTTAATATATAAGATATATGGTTCAATATATATATATATATATATATATATATATATATATATATATATATATATATATATATATATATATATATATATATATATATATATATATATATATATATATATATATATATATATATATATATATTGTAATGATTTCTTTTTATATTAGTTTTACATGAGTTTAAGAACTTTTTATTTAAAATTTCGATTTTCAATTGCCCGTATTAGTCGTGTTAAAATTATTTCTATTATTGACTCTTATTTGCTAGGTAGAGTGCAACGCAGGATTCCCAATTTAAAAATTAGTATTATTATGCTGATCCTGTTTATAAACGCACTGACAGCTGACGTAATTATTAAATTAGTAATACCTAATGATATTGATACAAACGAATACAACTAATATGTTAGGTTAAAAATCCGGAAAGCCAAAAATGTTTGCTAAAATGTGTGTTCACCATAAAAGGTATGTAAGGATTATAAGTACGACTCACAAAATTTCGATGGTCGAAAATCAGGGCAAATAAAACCTGCATCCGTTAATGATTATAATGAATACATGCCGGGAAACGACCAATCAGATCAGAAATGATGGCTTACTACAGTTAACCTAGTAAAACTGTTAGATGGTATTGCAGAATATGTTTCCATTTAATTAATTTATGTACGCGAAACTCCTGTTTCATACATAATTTTCATCAAAACAAAAAAATTGGGCTTTTAAACTTTCGGGAAGAAGTAATTATGAAACTTATCAGTCAAGTAGAGGATGAGGTTGAAACTAAATGCAAATTCTACCTTTTAGATTCAAATCCTCCTACAGAAAAAGAAAAATGCACAACGAAGAGATGCCGTCGGTACAGCCAAAAAGGTTCAAAACAAAACAAGATATTTCTGTCCAGATAAACAAGTTCTATCAGTTTATCCCTGTTTTAAAAACTGCCTTGTAAAATCTACTTGCGTTTGATATATTATAGTATTTAGGACAAGCATTTTTTCCTTTCTTATTTTGAATGAAGCACAACAAGATTTTGTAGTTTTTAGAACATTATTTATATGTCCAGTTAACGGGACAGTGGTAAAACTATATACATAGCCCATTGTCCGTCCAGTTTACAAAATCATTTATATGCAACTAACATTAAAATCTCCTAAAAACCTAATAGTGGGAGTTCATTTCTCAGACGCGTTAATTAAATCACTCAACGTGATAATTAACTCTTCTCAAATCTATGTTTTGTCAAATGTTTTATTAAAGATAAAGCAAATACAAAGCTAAAAAAATTCATGGTTATGTTATTTTAAGTAGATTTGGCGAGTCTAAATTACAGTATGTATATATGCATAAATTTAATGAAAAACAATAGAGAGAACAGTTTATTTTTATGTAGTTATAAATTATATTTATTATTAATTTAAAAAAATAAGAATTATATAATGAAGGAAACAAAATGAAAAAAACGACATGTAAAAAAAGTATATCGGTCGTGATGTAATTGATTTGACGTGCTTAAATAAGTAATCAGACCGTTTAATATCATTTTAGATAGTTGAGAAATATATCGTGTCAAATGCAAGAAAATGTACAGGTTGCTACAAAAAAAATTATAGTATAGCATTGGGGCCATCCATAAATTACTCGTTAAGGGGGGAGATAGTCAACGAGATGTGACGTCATGTGACAGGGGACAGGGCATGATGTCACATGTCAAAATTTAAAGTTTGCTCCATTGAATCTTCCCATTTGTAGCAAGTACCGTATGATAGTTTTCCCCAGTGGCATACATGTTTAAAACTTTGTGTGGAACAAGTGATCTATATTTTTCATCATACAAAGACGTGAACCAGCACAAGCAATCGTATAAAAAACAATAAGTGTTACCCATAGCAAAATTCGTCCTTAAAGAATTGCTGCTAGACGTGCCCAAGTAATTATTTGTTTAAAAAATGATGAGTATGCTATATGTATGGAAGAAAAATATATAGACACAACGGATATTTCTGACATTAACATCCAAAACGAAATTCAGATAGCTGATATGCCAGTAATAGATACCTACTATAAAGGAGTGGATCGAAAGTCTGTCCAAGTACACAAGCAAGATGATTTTTCCTTTTATTACGAAATTAATCGAGTCTTAATTAGTCTTGTGTTTTGTCTCTTTCAAATTTTTACTTTATGTTAATTTTATTAAAAATTATTTAATGGAAATAAAAAATAGAAATTTTAAATATTACTAAATATAAAATTGAAAAATTTGTGACGGGGGGTTTAAAAAATGTGATCACCTCTGACAAAGGAGGGAAGGGAGTTGAAAAATAGTAAAATTACAAAAATTTAATACCAAAAGCAACATTTAAAAAAATCCGTTTTTTCAGCCACAGATTTTTTTGTAGCAATCTGTAGAAATATTTTTTTAAATATGTATAAATATACTTAAAAAATATAAGTTATTAAACAGCAAACTTGTCGATTTTTTTGAGGGAATTTTAAACTGATAATTTGCAATTGCATCAGCTTGCAGGACATCCCGTATAGATAAATAAGACAAGACGAAGTATGTATTAGTTTATAATTATTTCAATATTGTCGATAACTAAAATTGAATTAACATAAACGAAAAGACATTTACATAAATAAATAAATATATCGACTTTTGTTATGTCCGTAATCAACATGTGCATTGTTTGCGTCATTTTCAATAAACCGAACCTACATAAATTTATTATAAAAATGGTTCCTGTTCAAACACTATTAGAATTCCATTGACAATCATACATTTTGTTAAAAGTTTTTTCTTCGTATTGCATTTATTCGAGTATCTGTTGCGATTCTGATCACAATTTACATGATATAATTATAAGAAACACGAGCTCAACATTGGTTGTTAGTATCATTCATAGTTGCAGAAAAATATACCAGGTGGGCGAATAAGACACACCATATTTTAAATATACTCAGTGACATACAAACCGTAATACCCAGTTTAACATAAAAGTGTTATTACTTTCTTAAATGAAACTAACTGTTTCTAAATAATTCCACAATATAATGAAAACCCCTGATTGATAAATTGAATAGCAAGCCCATTTTTCCCCCATCTTTCCAATATTTTCTGGAAAACGAAATATCAATTTCGATTCTATTAGTACTAAATGTGTACTAATTAGTACCATGAAAAATATTTTAAAATATTAAAGTCAACCCACTTAAACAACCGCTGCTTAGATAAATTGAATAGCAAGCCCATTTTCCTCAGATCTTTCGAAAATTTCTTGAGAAACGAAATATAAAAGTCGACTCCATTAAAACTGAGTACCACAAAAATATATTAACGTCAACCCTCTCAAACAACCCCTGTTGCGATAAATTGAATATATGAATAGCAATCCCATATTTGTCCCATCACTTTAATATTTCTTGAAAAACGAAATATAAAAGTCGACTCCCTTGAAACTGAATTTGTACCGCAAAAAATATTACCGTCAACCCCTTCAAACAACCCCTGATCGGTAAATTGAATAGCAAGCCCAATTTTTTCCGATCTTTCCAATACTTTTTGAGAAACGAAATATTAATGTCGATTCTATTAGCGCTAAATGTGTACTAATTTGTACCATGAAAAATATTCCAAAATATTAAAGTCAACCCACTTAAGCAACCCCTGCTTAGATAAATTGAATAGCAAGCCCATTATCCTCAGATCTTTTGAGAATTTCTTTATAAACAAAATGGGCGGATGTAATTTCGGCCGGAAAAAGGGCAGGTACTAAAAGCCGGTAGGTAAATTCGGCCGGAGGTTTTAAGTTGCTTCCTTATCTCATAGGTATTTTCGGCCGCAAATCAAATAAAATAACAGAATGCTTTATATTAAAATATTTCTTTATTTCAATAAAATTATTACATCAACTTATTTCTATAACTTAGGTAAACTATAAATTTTTAAAAAACGTTTTGATGTGATACAGATTTAACGAAATCAATTCTAGAAATATTGTCAGATCGAAGCATATTTACCATGTTTTCGATAAATTTTAGTTTGTTTTTTACTTGTTTGTCTTTAATTTTTGCTGGAATATTTAAATTTTTTATTTTTAAATATGCATCGATCTGACAATCTTTTAATTTTTCTATAAAAATAAATATAGAAGGGTGACTTGAATAAAAACTAGAATTAAAGTGCGAATGGAATGATTCGCAGGCATTTGTGGTTCTTTTAATTGATGGGTTTTCATATGCCCATATATTTGGTGGAAAATGAGATTCTGGCGCTATGTAGTTTTCTAATAAATAGTCTGCGTATTTATCTATAAGTTTATGGTCCGGTTTGTATGACATGAGATCAAATATGAAACAATCTTCAACTTCAGAGGGGTCTAAATAAGTTAGCCCAAAAGTATGAGTAAGCCATTTGCTTTCCTCGCAGTTTTTATCTTTATACATTTGGGTTAACCCTAATGATTGTATTTTCCTATACCACGCCTGGTGCAAGTGGAATCTACAACCATTTAGTTTGGTTTTGGGAAAGACAACTTTTAATGCGTTATGAATTGCGATTTCAAAATCCACAAATACCTCCTTCGGTTCAAAAACAATATTATAAAGTTCAAAAATTTTAGATTTTACCAACAGAAAAAGTCTCATATATGTGTCACTGGTCTTATTGGGCAACAGACAATACAAAAGAGGAACATAATGCCCATTTTCCAGTCCATGGATGGTAAATAACTGATAAAAATATTTTGTACAATAAGAAAATGTGCCATCCATGTAAAAATCTTTCATTTTACATAAACTTATTATATTTGTATGGCAAGAAAAAACAATGATATTATCAGCTGTGCTGTTAATAAACAAAAAATTTTCAACTGTTGTGGTTTTCGGTCCATAACTATCGAGTACAGAATGTACATCGTGAATATCCTTAGGCAGGGCTGGTAAGAGCTTACGGCGGCTGTTGTACAAATTTCTTCTTATTAGACTGACATCTATCGATGACAAATTCTCTGGCAAATGATTTGAAAGAACGCTTTTAATAATTTTTGAAGGTTTCTCCGATATGTCTTCCTCAGCTTTGCGCTTGCATGAAGTCGTCACTATTTTTCTCTCCAACGTAGTTTCATCGGACTCGTGGTTGTGGATTAATTCACTTCTAGTAACTGTGTATTCCGCACCAACAGTGTACAGTTTGGCTAAACATCTTAAATTTTTCTTTATACACCTCCAACGTACTTCACCACTTTTTAATACGTCCTGTTTACAAAACTGAAACTTTTCTACAACTAGTAAGTCACAACCGCGTGAACTCTTAATTACTGAAACTGATGCCATCGTATACAAATAATATATTTTATGCTTTCTATCGACTAGTAGCTTAAAGATAAGTTATAATACTGACTAGCTATAATAATTTTATACCTGTTATTTGTGAATTTTATACATTTAAAGGAATAATCTTAAGTAGGTACAACATAGTTATTAGAATAAAGAGATAAGTAAATTAAAGGTATTTCCGACAGGTACACAGGATTAGGTATTTCCAAATAAATACACAACTAATATTTTACAGAAACTATTATATTTTAATCTCATCGTAAACATCAACCCCTCGGCCGAAATTACCCCTGTCATAAATGACCCTTTGATTTATGCAGGTAGGCCAAGGGATTACCGGCCGAAATTACGCCCGCCGAAACAAAATATAAAAGTCGACTCCAATAAAACTGAATTTGTACCACAAAAAATATTAACGTCAACCTCCTCAAACAACCCCTGTTACGATAAATCGAATAGGAAGCCCATATTTCTCCGATCTCTTCAATATTTTTTTAAAAAACGAAATAAAACAGTCGATTCTATTAGTACTAAATATGTACTAATTTGTACCATAAAAAATATTCCAAAATATTAAAATCAACCCACTTAAACAACCGCTGCTTAGATAAATTGAACAGCAAACCCATTATCCCCAGATCTTTTGAAAATTTCTTGATAAACGTAATATAAAAGTCGATTCCATTAAAACTGAATTTGTACCACAAAAAATATTAACGGCTTTATCATTACAATAATTATTATTTATGTTATACAGGGGAGACCAAAATGCAAGAGGTAGGGGTTTATGCATATATGTAAAAAATTCGCATAATTTTCAATTAGATATGAAAAATGTTAACACTGTTTAGGAGAAAAATTTACAAACGTTATGAATAACAGATAATTACTTTCCTGAATAAAATTGAAATTTTTTTAATCTCTCTATTTCCAACTGTTGATCATTGAATTTGCTTAGGCGATTTTAACATAAATTATCTATACAAAAATAATATTGTTCACAAATTTGATAATTTTGAACCATCGCAAGTCTTAGATGAACCGACACGACAAATATCGCTTCTGGATTACAAGGTTGGCAAATTAATTTTGGCAGTTGACGATGCGCGATAAAGCCATATAACTTGACAACGCTGTAAACGCAGTTACCAGGAAGAGCAGACGACGTACATTCCGCATGCAAAGTTTTAAAGGCCGTGAGACTGCTAATACGTACGAGGGTAACACAGTATTTTGAATTTGGATTTAAAAATAATAAATTGTAGCACATGTATAATGCTATATAAAATCGAGTTTACAAAACAAAATAACATTAATGTGTTCTTTATTATTAATTAAATGAATAACGAAATAAAAATCATCAGATTTTTCTACGAAAATTGGTTTTTTTGTACAGACACAATTATTTATTGCTTCAAAAACCATACCGGGAATTCTATAATTACCCTTTATTATTTTATGCGATGTAAATAATAAAAAGATTCCAAGAGACATAAACATTCGCTTTTACTTCAAATTAATGTCTTTTATGTGGTCCCTTCATAATATTCGTCATTGAAATTTATTTGTATATAAAATGGAAGTCAGGTAGATTTTGTAGATAAGGATTGTTAAACAACTTTCTAAATTTAGCAATGGCCAACAATTTTCCTATCTGTTCGTCCGATCTTTTCAATATTTCTTGAAAAACGAAATATTGAAGTCGATTCTATTATAGTCCGTTTTTAAAAGGCATGGAGTAATAAAAGCTCTTTAGGTATGCAAAACCGATACAGTGTGTATAATAAAATATCTCCGAAGTTTATCTAATTTTGTACTAAAATTTCTCATTTGTTACGAATTTCAGGTAGACACCCCGTAACTCTGTATTCGGTTGGGTCGCCTATTGTATTGAAAGGGTCGCTCTATTGTATTTGAATGAACAAATAAACAATGTAATACTCAGAGGCGTGCAATCAGGACAAAACAAACTTGGTATATGAATATGAAGCACTATGAAATTATAATTACGAAAACTATTCAAAAGAGTTCACAATATCGATTCAATAAAAACACATTTTTTTGTGTTCCTAAGAATAAACAATAAACATAAAATATTATATAAAAAATAGCAAATTTTTTTGCAGTAGGTATCAACTTTACTACTAATATACCGTTTACAATAGGAGAGAAAAAAAGAAAAATGCAGGAATAAAGTACGAATTATTGTAATATTTATGAAAAAAAAGTCCTAACAAATAATAGTAATAACTAACACAAAAACTAGTCAATATATTAGAATCAGACGATTCTGTTGAGCTTCCATTATTAACATTGATTATAAATGGCTCAATCATGTGTTCACTTATATGATCCATTTCCCACATATTTAGTTCTTCTTGTATCACGTGTTCAACACATTTCTTCCAGTTTTCTTTGGTTACGTTACCTAACGCGTCTTCGAATAAAACTTTTACGTCACTAATTTTGAATGTCGTATTCTTTTTTGAAACTTCCCCTTTCACTTGGGCCCATATTAATTCTATGGGATTGAGTTGACAGTGATAAGGAGGAAGCCTCAGCACCGTTATACCACGCGCTGATGCCATTTGATCTACAACGTATTTACTATATTTGTGTTTTTGTAAATTGGCCAGTTGCAAGAGCTCATTTTTCAGCGGGTTATCTGGGCATTCAATATTTTTCGAGGTTAGCCAATCGTGGATATCTTGTTTACGCCATGCAGTTGAATGTAATTTCTCCACTAACCTGGAGTGATAACTTGCGTTATCCATAACAATGACTGAGCCCGTTGGAATTAGATCTAACATTTGTGAGAAATATTCTTCGAAAACGTCTGCATCCATATCTTCATGATAATATCCGGTTTGCTTCGACTTAAAGCACAACAAAACCTTCGGCACTTCCGATATGAGTAATGATGAGTCGACGTCCTTTTCCTGCTGGTGGATTGAGGCCTGCTGACCACCCTTCAAGAGCTGCCTGCCTCCGACTTTTGACATTCGTGTCTTGCCAAAACATTGAAACAGTATGACCTTAATTTAACCAAGTGTCATCCAAATAATAAATTCGTTTTTGATCTAGTCTTGCTTTCCGAATATTGCGCAAATAACTCCTCCTCCAAATGACAATGTCGTCTCTATCAATCAAAATTGCGTTCCGATAATTTTTTTATATTCAAATCCAAGTTCCTTCAAAATTTTCCATAATGTACTTCGAGACATTTTCGGAAAATCTGAATCTTCTTGAACCGAAGCCATAATTTTGGAGAGAGTTGGGATCTCTTTTCTAAAGAAAAAAGCATGCACCTTACGCCTTATTCCATTCTTCAAGTCGTCATCCATTTCAAGCTTGGGTCGGCCTGGGGACTTTTCTGGGGCTGTGATGTTTCCATTTTTTTTCTCCTTCATTAAATTATAAATTGTTGTTTTAAAAACACCCATCATTGTTGCAGTAATCTCCACAGTTTCATCAACATTTCCTGTCAAATTCATGATTTTTCTTCTAATTTCTTCGTTCTTCAACGAGGAATAGCAATTTAATATCAGATTTTTTTCGTTCAGCGATAATGAGTCAACTTTAGGTCGCTTAGATGGTGATAAATCCTTCATATCTGGTCGAATTTGGTTGGAACACTATATAGTTGGAAGGTGTAGTTAGGTATTCGTCTCGTGTGATGAGAAGAGAACTTGTATAGATGAACAAAAATAAACACCAGTTAACAATAACGGTAAAAAATAATAACAAATAACAGTAATAATGGGGAAATTAATCAACACAGTAGTTTCTCCAGAACAGATGAACTGTAAATTGAAAATATTCAACCTTTCCGCTACTTTTATAGTTGAAAAGTTCTAGTAAGTACATTGTATTATGGGGGCATTTTCTTAGAACTGAAAAGACTATATTTCACAATAATAAAACCATTTTTGAGCTACCTGTTTGTCAAGTTTCTTCAATTACTTGCTAATTGGGTGAAATAATCGGCAAATGGGGTTGGTTTGGATATATATATGTATATATATATATATATATATATATATATATATATATATATATATATATATATATATATATAGCTGAAAAGCGAAAAACGCCGTGATCGTTGCTGATCAATTAGAACACAAACTGAAAAATATCTTATTGGGGATTGCAGCATAAGAGGAAAAATACACTCTATTCAATTCTCCAAGCTTTCGTAAATCTTTATTTACATCATCAGGGAAATTGATCGAGATTGCATCATTGATCTTGAACACAGGAAAAGTGCACAACAGAAAGTCATTAAAGAAATAGGTCCAGTCGGCAATACATTTGCCTATTACTGGTAAACATTTTTATTAAAACATTATTAAAAAGTAAAAAGTTTAAAAAACATTTAAAATCGAGAATCCACACACCCACGCGGACTTGTGAGAATAATTTTCCGCCATTATTCTCACAAGTCCGCGTGGGTGTGTGGATTCTCGATTTTAAATGTTTTTTAAACTTTTTACTTTTTAATAATGTTTTAATAAAAATGTTTACCAGTAATAGGCAAATGTATTGCCGACTGGACCTATTTCTTTAATGACTTTCTGTTGTGCACTTTTCCTGTGTTCAAGATCAATGATGCAATCTCGATCAATTTCCCTGATGATGTAAATAAAGATTTACGAAAGCTTGGAGAATTGAATAGAGTGTATTTTTCCTCTTATGCTGCAATCCCCAATAAGATATTTTTCAGTTTGTATATATATATATATATATATATATATATGTATTTGTATAAAATTGTTATTAACATTTATTTTATTATTTATTGTATGTAGGATTATAACTACCTGGAGCTTAGTGGAGGGACTCTTCTACGCCCTTTTATACATAATAATAAATTTTCTGGAAAATTGATGTCGGTGATATAATCCACAGTTTATTATATTATTGATAATTTGAAATTTCATTTTAAATAATATTACAAAACGGTTATTTTCGGAAATGAGATAATTTTAGAAGCCTTAACTTTTTTTAAATGACTAAATGTGGTACGCCTATGGTTCCGGCCAAAATGAGTGATTTATTACTCCATGCCTTTTAAAAACGGAGTATAGTACTAAATTTGTACCACGAATAATATTTAAAAATATTAAAGTCTACCCACTTAAACAACCCCTGTTTAGATAAATTGAATAGCAAGCCTATTAACCTCCGAACTTTTCAAAATTTCTTTAAAAACGAACTCCATTGAAACTGAATTTCGTAACCCCGAGTTTGATAGGTAAGAAAGGAGGGTTACACATCTTTACTAAATGTTCGGGGTTCTATGTCAATGAGTATACTTCAACATCGATAAAAATCTTGAAATTTTTTATAGAATTGTAGGTCCGTCCTAATTAACGATTATATTAAATCCAGCGTTTTTCACAAGTTTTTGATTAGCAATCGAAACAAGGTATGGGAAAGAGAGGGAAACTTGAGTTTCGAACTTTTCCTAAACTAGGTCACGTTATACATTTTAGAAATTATTTATTTTAGAAAATACTGAAGAAGAGTAATTTCTTTTCACCAACGAAAGTATACCTAATGTTAAAAATATTGAATAATAATTAGGTCAAAATTCAGAACTATTATCTTATAACTGTTATTTTTAACTTGTTATGCAGCTTGATTTTCCATCTTTATCGTAAGTGCAATAATAGACCCGGAAATAGAAAAAAAATTTCAAATCAATGTAAATGACATCATTTCTATTTGGAGAAAATCACTACCAGAATATTGATTATTTTTTTGTTTTATAAGCAAAATGTCAAGAACTAGCGTGAGCATGAGATTTACAGTTACCGGTTCAACAAAAGATAAATACAATACTGTATGTCCTATATTAATATCCAGATTAGGCACGAAGACTGTATTTTATTTTAATTAAATTAACATGTCTCGACTGCTGAGGCCACATTGACACAGACAGAACCTGATCAAGCTATTTATTTTTTGCCGCCCTTTACATACACTAACACCATATAAGTCATCAGTTTGTTCTGAGAATATTAAATCGTAATTATAGTAATTTTCTCTGCAAAATCTTTAATACCTGATAAATTTAGACGGTCGCAAACCTTGTGTTCTATTTATATCATAGCCATTCCAGATAATCTATACTGCGTCATGGTGGTGGCAGATAATTTTTTATTTAAAAAAAGCTTCTTTCTCCCCTTACCAAGTTAAATAGTCCAGTCATCTTAGTAAGTTCACCTCGGAATTTGAGATACGCAGCTATAAACTCGTATAAACTTGTATTTTGACATCCTAAAAGTTGTCTCAAAACCTACATATGGTAAAGTATACACAACTATTAAAATCTAAGGTCGAAATTGTAGTAGTTGTAGTATGTATGTTTTGAAACAACTTTTAGGATGTCAAAATAAAAGTTTATAGCTGGGTATCTCAAATTCCGAGACACTTACCTAATTTTGACTAAGATGACTGGACTATAAAAGGATCCTGAGAGCAATACTGATATTTGGACCAAATCTTGGAGAGATAAATTATTATTTAAAAACATACAAAGGACTGACAACTCCTCAGAAAATTCTATGCATTTATATCGTTTGAGTTCTCGTGGATTAAAAAATTCTCGAGGTTCTAACAAGTCATCTTTTGGCAGTTCTTTTAATTTTTATTGTGCTCCGAAATCTGGGAAAAAGTTTATAGCTGCGTCCATAATGTGAAAAAATACGATATTTTTGACGAGGCTCAATGATTGGTTAGTCAACACACTCGTAACCAAATTGCTTATTCCTGGATCGTGCACGAGGTCTAAGCACATTTTCAAAGTATAACACCTCGCAATCAATTTCAGACTTTGGCATATTCAAGAACATGAGTAAAATATTCTTCTGTACCGTGAGTTTTCAAAGAAATCCTTGGTATTTTTAGGTAATTTAATGACAGAAACAAAATCGAAATTTTTACTTTGCATTATCCAATTCAAAAATTCATACCAAGTAGTATATAAGCACGTTCACTTCACAATGGCCTTTGGACTCAAAGTTGACCTCTTTGGAAATTTTGGCAATAGAGGTCAAAAGACCCCGCAAGTTTAAGACAGACAATGACCTTGAGACACAGTCATCGTCTCTTAGTAGCTATCAGTAATCCCAGATGGCCGACACCAGATAAGGGGTTCGTTATCAGTGTGTGGTTTTCATAATTCTACAAATCTAAAACATTATTCTATTTTTGGCCATGTTGGATTTGTTGGTGCGCTCTCGGATAGTGTGACGTAAGCATTGAATATAATTTTTCAATTAAATAAAAAATCTTTCGTTTCGACGGTGATTCGGTCCCACGATTCGCCGCCGTGTCGAATTTTATTAATTTAGCGAGTATACCATCTACACTATTAAATCACGATACAAATTATGTCGAGACCTAGGTATATGAGTTATAAAAAAGCATGCGCGCGCAGTCGTTACATTTAATAATTGTGGAAAAGGCGTATATTTTTTTATATACAGAACATACAAGGATGCCATAAGGGCATTAGAAATGTATATCTGTTATTATTGGTCTACATCAAACAAACGTCATTGTGATAGAGCATTTTTATACATAGGATGTACCAAAAAGATGCGTATTTCTTATATACAGGGTGTAGTCATAACATATGTCATTTGTTTAATGCACAGTCGTTATGGCATTATTTTGGACAAGCGACGCATCAGTTTTTTAATGGGTACAGGGTGTAGTAATAAAGTTACCGTATTTATATAGGGTGTAGTCGTAAAAGATACCATACAGGGTGTACAAAGATGCTATGAGCGTAAGAAATTTATCTCTGTTATAGTTGATCAACATCGAACAAACGGCGTTATAAATTATTTTTATATACAGTGTGTACAAAAAGATGCCATAAAGGCATTACGATGTATCTCCGTTATATTAATGGTCGGATTTAGGTACGTCACTACGACGTTCGATCAATATACAGGGTGTCGACAATACCAGCACTCTGCTATTATTGGTCGGATTTTCATCGAACATAAACAATTTGGTTCAACAAACCCGAAGCATCATCGTCTTGTGTGGAAGTACACATATCGCATGAATTTCTTTGTATTCTAATTTCTAAAAGCATTACATTGGTATCGAAAGAGTAGGTTCCTTATTTCCTATTTAGGTATTTCTTTTTCTTTCTTTCGAACAAAAATTATTCAGATAATATACTTGAATATTTTCACTATGCAACCTGAAGTAGCTTGGAAGGTAGCACATAAAATTCTCAACATCCAACCTGGGTGGATGGAGGATGGAAGATAAGAATAAGTCAATTTTGCCGCTCTGGACAAATGTCCGGCTGGCGCCCATCTTAGATCGGGCTCTTATATTTGATATATTTTCGGTAGAATATGCTTCATTAGATTTGTGTCTTTTAGACTCTATTTACTTCACTAAATTTCAGGATGTGCTTCTTTTATATTGTATTTACTGTTTATATTGTTGAAATGAAACTCACTGTTTCTAGCTAATTCCACAATATAATAAAAATATTGAAAATTCTAAAAAATTGACAATTGTTTCGATAAATCAATATCATATTGATAATATAGTAGATTCCACGGTCGAGACAGTTAATTTCATTTTGTTTATATTGTGTTTCTGCTAGTAGGATTAGCAGCGGGGACATTCCACTAGAATGTGTTTAATAATTATCCATGGGTATAATGTGTGTGTCCAATACGCAGTCTTCTTATAATGACTTTCTCTTTTCTGGAGAGTGTGGAGTCATGGTTATATTTTATGCTATGCTGGATTTCATGAAGGGTGGAGTGTGTTGAGCCCCAATATGTTTGCCAGGAATCTCTGAGATGTATTGAAACAGAGATTTTAGGTAGTTATTAATCTGTAGGTTTGTTTTTGGAGTTTTAGTTGTAGCGATCAGCTTAGCGACGTTGTGGTTTCATTCACGGTGATTACAATGTGTGATGAGATCAAGATTATAGTGGCGGTGGTGTTTTGAGAGAAGAGTGGATTTTTTGTATTCGTGGGCGTTTAGAGTTGGCTTTTACAATTTCTTGAATTTGTGCAGATATTGAATTAAAAATTTGAAGGCCTGGAGAATTCTGCGGTGAATATACTACACGTGTCTTCGAGAGCTTTTATGACAGTAATTGAAAATTAATAAAATTATGTATTTATTGCTTGATGTGAAACATTAAGTTATAGAATCGTAAGGTATATATTTATATACGCTAACTCGGTGTGGGTGACGTCTTATTCGTATTCGAAAGCTTGTAAAAATCCCTGGATCCTATTTTTATTGACCCCAGCCTCTATACCGGTCACAGGATGGGCCCTTAAAGATTTTATTTCGAAAAATTTTCACCCAATAGTTTGATCATGAAGGCACATAATACCACTCATCAAGCACTACTACCAAGTTACATTTGGCAGTGTATTTAATAAAACTTGTGTCTTTCAATTAGAATTTTCACATTCTTCAATAAATGTCTTTCTTTGTTTTTTTTTGAGAATATATAATCGTTCTGTAGCATCAGATATTGTTTGTAACATTTTTAAACCTTTTGGAAAAAGTTTCAAGGAACGTTCATATTTTTCGAATATTTCCGGTACTACACAAGTCCCTCAGTTATTTTAAAAATGTAGTTCCTCTCACATAACCTTTTCTTAACCGATTAAAGGTAATTTTAAGTTTGATTATCTTTTAATTGTTTAGGAAGTATTTTTATAAAACAAAAACCGATTTATTATGTTCATAAACTCGGATTCCGAAGTATTGAAAAATTATTCGTAAAATGTTGAATTCAGGAATTTTCGCCGTCATTAACGAGACTCGGTAGTACTGCCACTTAATTATTTTATATCACAAAATTGAGGTTTGTATCAAACGCGTAGTTTCTGTAGTATTAATTATTCAATTACATATAATTACATTTATAAGTTGGTACTGCTGAAATACACTAATAGTACCTCATTTAATTTCGTGGGAACTAAATTAAATCGCAAATTCGATATGAAAAAATATATATTAAAATTCAAATATTAAACATAATTTCATGTTAGTTGGTACTGATGGAATTAATGAAGATATTGTTAAAAAATATCACGAAAAACTTCATTGAGGATTCAAAAAAAATGGCACAAACGATGTTCGAGAAAAAATTGATAGAATTACGTATGAAAAACAGTACTAGTTCTCTGATTAAGATAAATTAATGACATGGTACTAATGGAATTCATGAAGGACTTGGTAGAGTTTAAGTACTAATTAAACTGTCGTAAATTTTTTCATAAAAAAACTTGATGATGTAACATTGATGAAATCACGAAGAAATTGATGGTAAATAACACATTTTCAGCGTGATTAATGAATCAAAATGTCATTGATGGAATTTGCAAAGAAATTGATTAAACAATGAATACGTCAAATTAT
This sequence comes from Galeruca laticollis, assembly GCA_963921935.1. NCBI lineage: Eukaryota > Metazoa > Arthropoda > Insecta > Coleoptera > Chrysomelidae > Galeruca > Galeruca laticollis. Next base: position 4,951,301 of record OY998179.1, read on the forward strand.
TTCGTAAGAAGAAACTTAATAATATGACAACAATGAAATTCACGAATAAATTGATAGAAAATGGCCCAAGCCACAATTTCAGCAGGAAAACTATGAACTGATCCGTGAAAAACCTTATTGAATTATGATTAACGGAATTTACGAGTAAATTGATAAAAAATTACACATTATTCAGTATCAGCGAGAAAATGTTATGAGCTTTTATGTAAAAAGAAATATAATGAACGAGCACTGACGAAAATCACGAATATAAAAAAATAACATACGGCTCAAAATTGTCAATATTTTAGAATTTTCAATAACTTTTATTATATTGTGGAATTAACTAGAAACCGTGAGTTTAATTTAAAACACTAATTTAATGAAAAGGTCATAAATTCTTTCGTAAATGAATTTTAATTGTATTACAGTTCAAAATATTAAAGAAAATCGCATAAATTCTTTCGTAAATGAATTTTAATCTTATAACACGAATGAAATTCACGAATAAATTGAAATAAAATGGCATAGTCCTCAATTTCATCATGAAACGTTATGAATTAACTCAAAAAAATCTTAATAAATTGTAATTAATGGTATTTACGAAGAAATTGATAGGAAATACTGGAAAAAAATTCGTTCGTTTCATTCATTTCATAAATAAATTTTAATGATATAACCCCAATAAAAATCACGATAAATTTGATAGAAACTAGAATAGTCCTCAATTTCGGCATGAAAAACTGATCTCATTACCAAAAAAAATCTTGTTAAATAGTAATCAATGGAATTCGCGAAGAAATTGATAAAAATGTGGTAGATTATTTGGTTCCAGCCAGAAACATTTCTTAAGTTTTTCTGTAAAAAGCTGATAGAATTCGTGGAAAATTAAACTTTAATTTACCGCGAAAACCTCACAAATTCTACCATAGAACCACTTAATGAGTCGGCACTAGCGAAATTAACGAAAAAATTGATGGAAAATGCCAGAATCCTCTATTTCGGCATAAAAAACTACGAAATGAAGAAAATCTTATTAAATAGTAATTAATGGAATTCACGATAAAAACTGGTTTCAACCAGAAACATTTGATGACGTTTTCCGTAAAAAGTTTAATGGGTTGGTACTGATAGAATTGATGGAAAAATTGATAAAAATTTTAATTCACCGAGAAAATATCATAAATTCTTCCGCAGAATCACTTAATGAGTCGGCACCAATTAAATTCACGAAGAAATTGATAGGACATGGCACAGTCTTTAATTTCAGGATGAAAAACTATGAATTGATCCGTGAAAAACCTTATTGAATTATGATTAACAGAATTTACAAGGAAATTGATAAAAAAATTAAACACTATTCAGTATCAGCGAGAAAATGTTATGAGCTTTTACGTAAAAAAAACTTAATGGGCGGGCCCTGACGAAAATCACGAATATAAAAAAATAACATACAGTTCAAAATTTTAATGAAAATGTCATAAATTCTTTCGTAAATGAATTTTAATCTTATAACACGAATGAAACTCACGAATGAATTGAAATAAAATGGCATAGTCGTCAATTTCATCATGAAAGATTATGAATTAACTCAAAAAAATCTTAATAAATTGTAATTAATGGTATTTACGAGGAAATTGATAGAAAAACAACACACAGCAGGAAATTCTGGAAAAAATCCTCATAATTCGTTTCATAAATAAATTTTAATGATATAACCTCAATAAAATTCACGATGAAATTGATAGAAACTAGAATAGTCCCCAATTTCAGCATGAAAACTATTAATTGATTACCAAAAAATCTTGTTAAATAGTTATGTAATGGAATTCACGAAGAAATTGATAAAAATGTGGTAGATTATTTGGATCCAGCCAGATAAAATTAATAAATTTTTCCGTAAAAAGCTGATGAAATTCGTGGAAAACTCAACTTTAATTTATCGCCAAAAACCTCACAAATTCTACCATAGAACCACTTAATCAGTCGGCACTAGCGAAATTAACGAAAAAATTGATGGAAAATGGCATAATCCTCTATTTCAGCATAAAAAACTACGAAATGAAGAAAATCTTATTAAATAGTAATTAATGGAATTCACGATAAAAACTGGTAGATTATTTGTTTTCAACCAGAAACATTTGATGAATTTTTCCGTAAAAAGTTTAATGGGTTGGTACTGATAGAATTGATGAAAAAATTGATAAAAACTTTAATTCACCGAGAAAATATAATAAATTCTTCCGCAGAATCACTTAATGAGTCGGCACCAATTAAATTCACGAAGAAATTGATAGGAAATGGCACAGTCTTTAATTTCAGGATGAAAAACTATGAATTGATCCGTGAAAAACCTTATTGAATTATGATTAACGGAATTTACGAGGAAATTGATAAAAAATTACACACTATTCAGCATCAGCGAGAAAATGTTATGAGCTTTTACGTAAAAAAAAACTTAATGGGCGATCACTGACGAAAATCACGAATATAAAAAATAACATACAGCTCAGATTTTAATGAAAATGACATAAATTCTTTCGTAAATGAATTTTAATTTAATTACACCTCAAAATTTTAAAGAAAATCTCAAACACGAATGAAATTCACGAATAAATTGAAAAAAAATGGCATAGTCCTCAATTTCATCATGAAACATTATGAATTAACTCAAAAAAAAATCTTAATAAATTGTAATTAATGGTATTTGTGAAGAAATTGATAGAAAAACAACATACAGCACGAAATTCTGAAAAAAATCCTCATAATTCGTTTCATAAATAAATTTTAATGATATAACCCCAATAAAATTCACGATGAAATTGATAGAAACTAGAATAGTCCTCAATTTCAGCATGAAAAACTATTAATTGATTACCAAAAAAATCTTGTTAAATAGTAATTAATGGAATTCACGAAGAAATTGATAAAAAGTGGTAGATTATTTGGTTCCAGCCAGAAACATTTCATGAATTTTTCTGTAAAAAGCTGATGGAATTCGTGGAAAATTAAAGTTTAACTTACCGCGAAAACCTCACAAATTCTACCATAGAACCACTTAATCTGTCGGCACTAGCGAAATTAACGAAATAATTGATATAAAATGGCATAATCTTAAATAGTAATTCATGGAATTCACGAAGAAATTGATAAAAACTGGCAGATTATTTGGTTTCAACCAGAAACATTTGATGAATTTTTCCGTAAAAAGTTTAATGGGCTGGTACTAATAGAATTAATGAAAAAATTGATAAAAACTTCAATTCACCGAGAAAATATCATAAATTCTTCCGCAGAATCACTTAATGAGTCGGCACCAATTAAATTAACGAAGAAATTGATAGGAAATGGCACAGTCTTTAATTTCAGGATAAAAAACTATGAATTTATCCGTGAAAAACCTTATTGAATTATGATTAACGGAATTTACAAGGAAATTGATAAAAAATTACACATTATTTAGTATCAGCGAGAAAATGTTATGTTTAATTTACCGTGAAAATATAATAAATTCTTCCGCTGAACCACTTAATGAGTCGACACTAATTAAATTAACGAAGAAATTGACAAAAACGTGGCAGATTACTTGGTTCCAGGTAGGAAAATTTAATGACTTTTTCCGTAAAAAGCTTAGCTCGTTGAAACTGATGGAATTCATGAAGGAATTGATAAACAAACAGTTTAATATCCGGAGAAAGTCTCATAAGCTCTTCCGCAGAATCACTTAATTAGTTGGTGTTAGTGAAATTAACGAAGAAATTGATAGAAAATAGCATAGTACTCAATTTCAACGTGAAAAACTAAACCACTCGTAGGGTTCGAGCAAAATTTTAATTTCATTAGTTTGAAAAAAAAAATCTGAAATAACATCATTTTTAGACGATGAAATCAAGAAATATTAAGATATGGGCGTTTTTTACATCTACCGAGTGTGATGAACAAAAATATTTGCAAGCACACTCCTTTCAAACATCGCAAGTACCCTTAGATGTGTATGGAAAGGGCTTTACGAAGGTATCTTACATACTATGTTTGAGAGTAGATGTGAAAACAGCTCAGTTAAATTGAATGATTTTCTTTGCACCACATTCTCAGAGAGGCTACAGCTATTTGGCTTAACTGAGCTTGTGAAAACGCCCTATCGGCTTTTGTAGACAAATATTATTCATATTTCTGGCATTCTCAAAGTTTTTTTATAATAAATGAAAGTGACGTATATAAATTAATTGTTTTCGCTCTATTTTGGTGGAACACGATTAAAGCTGACCTTGAAGCGACAAAGCCTACTTCTAATGGATTCATTATTATTTTAACAGAGAAAGTATTTATTGTATGTTTTTATTTGTTTACCTTCCAATTTCGTAATATTATTTTATTCTTTCGATGAATTCGCAAATATTGAGGTCAAGTTCACAACGAAGAATATATTCGTAGAATTATTTATCATTTATATTACACATTAAAACAAAATAAACATTATAATTCGATGCAGCTTCCGAAAAAAATGTCAAGTATTTTTTACACGGTTGATTGAATACAAGGAGTTCCACTTAAAGTGATATATACACTCACAACAACCAAATTACGCAAATACAGTGCGTTCAAAAAGTAACGCATACATTCATTATTGGCTAAATAAACAGTGTAATTTACTGATGTTATTTAATGCCGTTAGTAGCCGATGATTACATTACTGGCTCAGTATGGATGGTTCTCAACCTTGAAGATTCCGGGTTTGTTGAATTAATATGGTCGCCAGAAAATTTATATTTTATTTTTTTATTGGGAAATATACAAAACCGTTAAATGCATAATCTAATTCAGTTTACTGATGATGTCACAAGATATATTAAAAATAAAAAGGTACGATACAAATCCAGATACAAATTGGTTTTATCAATTAACAATTTTTGAAAATGGAACAATCTGGTATCTAGGTAGTAAAAAAAATCGACTTAGCTTTCCCTTCAAACATATCCCAAAATATCCGTCATGTCCGTTGATTTACAAATCTCAGCGTACCCAGGAGGGTTCGTAAGATCCCAGAACAAACAATCCAAATGTCTGTGAAACTCAGAAATTCAGTTGAAACCAGAATATTGCGGAAATCCACGATTACAGTACCTATTATTGAGAAACTCCAAAATCACAGTAATATGGAGGACTCCAAAATTCCGGTAATATAATCCAAAATCTAGGCAAAAAAAACAAAAATTTGCAATGGCCTTATAATCTTTCTGGCTATTCACTAAACTTTAAATTAACTACACAAAAATATTATTTCTTGATTGTTGAATTGTTTGAAGAATTAAGGGGTCGAATGAAGTCCTTTTTAATACAAATCCTTATCAGATTATAGCCAACTGCCTTAAAATTATGGTAAATTAAATAGGTACCGACATAAAATAGATAAGTTCGTAGCAAAATTAATTAGGCAACCCAATAAAGGGTTACAACAATAAGATGAAAAAAAAAGCCCGATTTTTATTTCAATTTAATATTTTTGTTCACAATTGTTGGATTTTTAATTTAGTTTTAACAAAAACAACTCTATTTTATTGCTTTAACATTCTTATGTGAAATAAGATTAAATTAGAATAATAACATCCCCGCTTAGGAGGGGGGAGTATCTGAATATCCGATAATAAATATCTTTACACAGCTTTTTGAGTTACACAAACAAAAACCAGATGTTTGTTTTTAAGGTTTTTAAGTGTGCGAACCAAGAAAAGATATCCTTGTGATTTTAAAATTCTTCAGTCTGAATCGAAATTCTGTAATAGAAGGACATACCTACCGGGTGCTATCAATTTAAGGAAATGAACAGTATTCAAACTATAATTATAGTTTAATTTAATTCGACCGATCCTCTTACATATCCAACAACAATAATCTAAGATACAGGGCGAATATCTTTTGAGTGATAACTTCAGCAACATTTTTTTCAAAATCGTCAAAAAAGCAATTCAGATGTGTTATTGATGAAGTAGTAGGGTCCATTCAGCCAAATATCTACTGAACAACATTCAATTATATTTCTACTGGTAAAATTCCACGATTCAATTCTAAAGATGTTATCAAACAAAAAAAACTGTTCACATATCCTAATTGTTACTGACCTTACTCCAAATGAACCACGATTCAATGAACGAAAATCAATTTGTGCATGCATATTAAATTATGTACCAATAATTACTCGGCAATTGATATTGTAGAATTAGAGGAAACTAATTAAATTTCCGGTATATTTTTTTTATTTGGTACTTTAACGTCATTAGTGGTAGTACATTTTTTGTTCAAGGCACAAAAACAAAGCCTCCAAGTATAGGAAGGAATTGTATGTTGTATGAATCAACAATAATTAAATTGATTAGGAAACATTCAATAAAAAAAATTAAAATCGCCGTGAAAAGTATATCAAAATGTCGGTTTAATTTGTACTAAGATTAGTCATTGATTGAATTACAGACTTTTCTCACATGAGAACAACAAATTACAATTTATTGAAATTGGAATTGAAGAATTGCTTCATTAACATTCATTAATCACATTTAATTTATGTCAATTGGGTCGCCACCTGACGTGAAAATGTAAAATTTATTTTTTCTACTGACCTCACCACACACTTATACCCCCAACCCTGACCTCACCACGCCTTCAGTCGATCTATTTTGTCGAAATCCCCATTTGTTGTATTAAGATTACATTATGTTTTTCTTTCGAGAAACTAGAGGAGCCGCTTATTAACCAGCTTGCTCATGCCCTTTAATGGGAATTATCGTTGATGTCCGTCATTGGTTGGTGGACCATAGTAAATGGCAAATTTCTAGGAGCTTACGTAAACCGGAGGCAGTATTTTTGAAACTATTAAGAGCTGAGTAAAGCTCTAAGAAGGAGAATGGGCAGTTAAGAAATGTAATACAATGTGATTTTCTCACAGAACGTGGGTAGGTGTAAAATTAACTTTACTTTTAAATTTTACTTCAAAGCTTTTGCCAGTATATTGCTGATTTATTTATTTTCATTAACTACGGCTTTGTTCTAGATGAGACTGAGAATTGTTTCCTTGAATTTTATTCCAAAGTTGTTTGGGATTTGTATTCACATTAATGGAAGACACATACTTTGTCTACGAACATTTTTTACTTTGTTTTAATAATATATTGTTACGAAACAGCACACTGGTATAGACCCTAAATCCGACTCTGTCTAAGCCAGGTATGAAAATTAAAATTATGGCGGATACGCAGTGTTTTTATAACTGTTTGGGACTATCTTATCTAAACATTGTTTTTGTGACCAGACTTATCTAGAAAAGGCCAGAAAAATTATTTGTGTCTGTGTAAGCCGCAGCCCGGAATGTTCTAGTAAGAAAGGCATTAATATAAATAAGGACCGATCAGCAGAGGAGTTAGTTGATAAAGTGATCTCGTGAAATAAAATAAACAAAAATACACCGAACAGTAAAGTGCTAATTAATAATCAAGTTTGTATGCATATAAATTAAATTTAAGTGATTAGTTAAGTATATATAAATTAAGTGTTAGTGAGTTAGTGTTTAAATAAATTAGTAAGTAGCCATACCGAGTGTTTGAAATTTATCCCACTCGTAATAAAAACTTTTAATAAATAAGAAAAACATTACAATATCGAATCTTGGATCTGGCTTTTTTGATATTAATGAGATTTTCTTGTGTTTTGTGTCTACCATTCAAATTCTGTACCATTTTTTTGTTGATTTATAGCAGTTGCACCACGGCACAGTTTTTGTTTTGTGTGAAATAATATTTCTACCAATGTGCAGATTGGCAGCTGAAAGAATAGTGTGTAATTCTCAATATGTCATTGACTCATATGTTTGAGACAGATAATGCAGATAAGTTGGATTCTATTTGAGACGTATAACCAGTATAATCGGCATTTTTAAGCGCCAATACCATCTGGATAAAGTATCATTATGACTGGGATAGTGGTTGCTATAATAAAGATCATTAGCAGTATGCCAGTTTAATAAAGGAGCAAGTTTAAAGTCTGTGTTTTAAAAGAAACTCAATGTTTCTAGCTAATTCCACAATATAATGAAAAATGTTGAAAATTCTAAAAAATTGACAATTGTTTGTATAACTGAATATCATCGTCAGAATAACAGAAGTTACATTTTATTTGATGCCTACCTGATGTTTAGTAGTTATTTTTGGCTAGACCAAGAAGTAACCTAACTTGTGATTGGCTTAATATATGTTTATAGAAAAAAGAAGAAGATGTGATATTACAAATATTGAAGCTTAGATATTATTAGCCCTATGGTGATATCCTGGATATCATTTTTCCAATTAAGATCAGTATAACGGTGCAATGATATAGAAAACTATATCTGCTGATCTTTACAATTATCACTTTAGAAGACAGTTTAATAGTGGAGAACTCCCTAAATTTATCTGTTCATTGACCACTTCATATTGTGGGTTTCTTAAGTGTCTTCTAATTTCCAACTCTTCAAGGAAATCCAGTTCTTGTTTCTTATCACAAATATGTAGTACTGTAGTTCTGTGTTAGGTGTCAATGAATGATTGGTGTCGAGTAAATGTTTTGCGTAATGGGATTTATCAGGTTGTTTTAATCTGTATGCTCGTAATTGATCACTGTATCGGATTTCAAAATATCTAAGGGTCTGACCCAAATAGACAGTATTACATTTTGGACATTTGTGTTCATATATACCTGCTTTCTTTAATGGTGGTATTTTTGTTTTTACATTTAACAATTTTGTACTTACTTTACTTTCTGTTTTAAAAGAAACTGTTGTATTCGTCGCTAAAGATATTTTCTTTGAAATATTATTAGAAATATTTCCTGCGAATGAGATGGTTTTATAAGTTTTAATTTCATCAGCTTGTTTAGGATATATTAGTTGTAATGCCACTTTTTCCTCTTTTTTACTAATTAGCTTATTTATCATATCTAATGGATAACCGTTAGATGTTGCTATTTGTCTAATTGTATTAATCTCTCTATCAAAATTACATTTGTTCATAGGAACTGAAAAAGCTCTATGTATCATTGAATTATATGCCGCTAGTTTATGGGACATGGGGTGATTGGAACTATATGTAATTGTCACATCAGTCTGTGTTGGTTTTCGGTAAATTGAATAATCAAGTACATTATTAACTCTTTGAATTTTTAAATCAAGAAAATTGATTGAGCTATTTTCTTCAATTTCTAATGTGAATTTAATTTTTGGGTGTAAATTATTAATGTGGTTGAAAAATATATCTAATTGTCGTTCACTACCTATAAAACAAGCTAATATGTCATCTACATATCTATACCAAAATAATTTTAAATGTTTACAGCATAACAAATATATAATTACAATAATTCAACCCTTTAAAAATCACCCCTAATCAAATTTATAAAACAAAAAGGTTTTTGATAAATTGAAACTATTTGATAATCCATATACGATAACTTTCTACAGCATAAGTTATCGCATTGTTTTAACCCTTTAAAACCACCCCTAACGACAGAAAAATTTAGATATTCAATGTTCACCATACCACTCTTTAAAACTGCTCTCTATTAATCGTAGATTTGAAATTGATAGGGACATTTTTTAAAGGATTAGTAAGGAAAAATAAGAGTATTCTATATTCATTATACAAATTTTTTATTAATAGTACAAAATATTAAATTATAGCATGTTTAATTCATCCCCACTGTCGGCTTGCTCTTCCTATTGATCTGTGATTGGTGGACTGTTCTGACAATTGTCACAGGAGCATGTTCCACAAGTAGCATTGCAAAACAGCCCAATTTTTCGACATCCGCAATCTGCACCGCATCCTGATTTGCAATTGCAAAATATCATATTCAGAAGTTCCTGTGGTGCGGGTTATCATTTTGATTGGAATTAAAGAATTTTCTTTCTTAATCCACCCCCAGTCTGTTGGACAAATATTTTTATTCCCTAGCAAATCTGGATTTACAAGAAAATCTTGAAATACATTATTAACTCTTTGAATTTTCAAATCAAGAAAACTGATTGAGTTATTTTCTTCAACTTCTAATGTGAATTTAATTTTTGGGTGTAAATTATGATTGTGGTTGAAAAATATATCTAATTGTCGTTCACTACCTATAAAAGAAGCTAATATGTCATCTACATCTCTATACCAAAATAAAACATTTTTTCAAAGATTTTTCGTTCTAAACTGTCCATAAAAATGTTTGCCAAAATAGGTGAAGTAAATCACAAAGTAGGTCACTTCTTGGTCTAGCCAAAAATAACTACTAAATATCAGGTAGGCATCAAATGAAATGTAACTTCTGTCATTCTGACGATGATATTCAGTTATCGAAACAATTGTCAATTTTTTAAAATGTTCAACATTTTTCATTATATTGTGGAATTAGCTACAAACATTGAGTTTCTTTTAAAACACATGAGTAGATTCCACGAAGTAAGGGTCGAGACATTGAAACTAACATCAATAGAGGAGAAGGTACCGGTGGAGAAATCCAAGTGTGTATTAGAAGTATTAACAAACAAGAGTCTGTACAGATGATAACATTTTCGAGGGTTTTACCTTTGCCCATGATGGAATTGGATCCTCACATTGTGGGCGTTAAAATCACCTACTAGAATGTAAGGGCGGAGGAGTTGATAAATTAGGTTGAGAACTTCTTAGGGGGTATACAAAAGCTACAGATAGTGAGTTTATTTGGGCACCAGGTGGAAACTGCAATAGCTTCAAGATCAGTAGTGATATGGAGAGGGGAACAAAAAAATTGTTTTTAAATAATTTCTATAATAAAGAAGTATAATAATATCTTTTCTTGAATCCTTTCAGCGATAAATTATCAAGATATTAAAAATTTTATTTAATGGAAAAATTATATTTAAAAAGGATTTCGTGATTTGCGAAACAGTTTGTTTTTCAAAAATTGCCGTTTGCTCTATGATTACCCCCGTGGCTGTATTCGTTGCGTTTTGTTAAACCTGACCCGGATTTCTTTAATCTACTATTGAAAGTAGATTAATACCCAGTGGCGTCTTAAATTTAAACGATTCAACGTGACTGAAATATATGACGCAAAGTTAAATGGAGTTACAAAAAACTGTAATGGTATTATAATACTTTTATAGCCTGTATTGTTTTTAAAAATATTTTTAATAGTAATTGAAAAATGTTTCGAAATATGAGTTTAGAATGTCCCTACTCCTTTTATTACATTATAAAACAACGATGTTAATTTTATGTATGAGGTTTTGGTTCATAGATCTTAACCTAAAATTTCATTGTTGAAAAAAAATTGCGTAATATAATTATAAAAAAATAATAATAATGGGTATGAAAAAAAATTAAAATATTTCACATACGAATTTTTTTCTAGAGAAAAAAGATGCGTATGTGAATAGACCGGTTGTAACAATAAATTTCTCATTAGTTTAATTATCTATTGGAATATATTAACGACTGCGTACTGATGTAATTTATAAAAAAAAAAGATTCCTATCACGAGTAAAGGTCGGGACATAGATGATGATTGTCGGTGACGGTAAAGCGGAACTATACTTATCCTCACCTTTAATATTATTATGTGTAATTATCTCGCCGCACAATATCCAACAGAAGGAAACGACACGGTGCGGTCATGTGTGTATCGGCATTAAGACGAGATGGTACTTTCAATTTTACTTACAAGAGAACAAAATCAATCAAAATTAGTGATATTAAAATATTTTGTCTGTCACAATCTCCTAGCCTTCCGTTGTATGCTTACCTTATTTGGTCGTTTAATTTTTTTTACATTTAATTGGTAAAAAAGTGTAGCTTTATAAATAATCATTTTAATTGAATCTATGTTTTATGTTGAATAAACATGGAATGTCTCATTATACGAGTATTCAACTACATTTCCCTAATCAAATAATGAATAGCCAGCATGGACACAGGTAATTTATCACTACCAGATCTTATTTGGAAGACTTTTAAAGTTGTATGTAATTAAAAGTTTCAGTAAATGAAAAACTCGAAAAACCACTGTAAGGCGTGTCTTAACGAATTATAAAGGAGCTTTTTTACTACTAACCTGAGAAATTGCTCTTATTTACTCCATTCCCCTAATGAGACATAATATTTCTCACCCTACGTAAATAATGATAATAAAAAAACATCTAAATAAATAGTGTCAAGTGTCAAATTATTAAAATATTCATGTACTTCCAAAAGCCATAGTTTGGCAAGACTATTTTAATTTGTTATGCTTATTGAAGCTAATACTAATAAATCCATGTAACTATAATATTGTTACGAAACAGCACACTGGTATAGACTCTAAATCCGACTCTGTCTAAGCCAAGTATGAAAATTAAAATTATGGCGGATACGCAGGTTTTTTTTATAACTGTTTACGATTATCTTATCTAAACATTGTTTTTGTGACCAGTCTTATCTAGAAAATGCGAGAGCCAATTGTTTTTGTGTGTGTAAGCCGCAATCTAGAATTCTCTAACGAAAAAGGCACTAATATATATAAAGGACCGATCAGCGGATGAGTTTAGTTGATAATTTGACATCGTGAGAATAAGTGAATATAAATTAGTGAACTGTTTATATAAATTAGTTTAAGTGAATATACTGTGTATATAATAAGTGATTAATTAAGTATATATAATTTAAGTGTTAGCGAATAGTGTATTGTTTAAATAAATTAAATAAGTGAACCCACCAAGTGTTTAAATTTTATCCCACCCGTTTACTGTTTAAATAAATTAGAAAAACATTACATTGGTGTCAGAAGTGGGATAATATAAATAAATTGCTACGTAAAAATGGCCAAGAGACTATGTGACCTCAAAGTGGCGGAACTAAGAGCAGAATTGGAAGATCGTGAGTTGGAAACATCCGGTAAGAAAAGTGAATTAGTAGAACGACTTAAAGTGGCACTGGAAAATGACGGCTTTGATCCAGAAACAGTTTTATTTAACGACGAGGCTTCCACTTTAATCTCGTCAATTTCTGCTAACATGGACGAGAAGATTTCTGCCATGGAAGAGAACATGGACGAGAAGATTTATGCGATGGAAAGAAACTTTCAACGAATGTGAAAAACGACATTTCTGCTTTGAAGAACGATATATCTGCCGATATCTTATTAATGAAAAATTACATTGCCGCTGACTTTGAAAATGAAATTTCGTCTTTAAAATCTGAAATTGAGAATAAAATCTCAACGATTGGACGAGAAAATGGAAAATAAAATGACAACTATGGACGAAAAAATCAAAGAGTTAGAGAATAAGATAACAGATTTAAGAACACAAGACACGCCAGCAGAACAAAAGAAGATCGAGATATGCAAGCCAGCAACACAACCCAAGACAGAGGATATTAGCAGTTCGCGCTTCGGGGAGATGCCTTAGATGTACTTCAGACGATACCTCTGGAAGAAACGGATGATTTCGAGCAGCTGGAGAAGAGGTTGGACATGCGATATGGTCACGAGCATCTAGAACATTTGTACCAATCGCAGCTGAAGAACCGAAGGCAGAAACGTGACGAAGCACTTCAAGAATATGAAATGGATATTGCCCGACTCGTTCGATTTGCTTATCCATCAGCGCCCGAGAACATGATGGATTGTCTGGGCATCCAGGCCTTTATTGATGGCTTACGTGACCCTGATATGCAGGGGACGCTTCGTTTAGCTCATCCCAAAACATTAGTTGACGCATTGACAGCTGCTCTTGAATATAAAGCTTCCGGATACAACAAAGATAGGACCATACAGGAAGAAGGTGACGATGACAGACTTGACCAGATCGTCAACTTGTTGAAAGGTATGGTAGACAAGAAGCCGAAGAAAATCAAGTGCTGCAATTGTGGCGAGCTAGAGCATGCACGCAGTTCGTATAAGCGTCCTACGACTCCTGTAGACCAAGAACATCTTAAATGCGAAGCAGCCACGAAGAGCTCGCGGTACAACAAAGGTAGGACCATGCAGGAAGAAGATGACGATGACAAAATAGACCAGATCGTCAACTTGTTGAAAGGTATGGCAGACAAGAAGCCGAAGAAGATCAAATGCCGGAAGTGTGGCGAGCTAGAGCACGTACGCAGTCCGTCTAAGCGCCCCAAGACTCCTGTAACCCAAGAACTCCAGGGGAAATTAGACAGGGGTGAACATCCAACTGATGTGAATCACCGAAAAGCCAACTCTTTGCCTAGACGGCAATGCCCTGTAAACTATTCACAATGCAACAAGTCGAAATCTAAGGAAGTTGCAGTTTCAAGACTTACAGTAGTCAATGAAGAATGGTCACCCACCAGGATCAGAGAAGATCAGCAGAATGATCCTCACCTGAAGATGATCCGGCAATGGAAGGAAGAAAATCGGCGACCTACCTGGCAAGAAGTGTCAAGATTTTCACCGAAACTCAAGGCGTATTGGGCTCTGTGGAACTCCCTTGTCCTGGAAGAAGGGCTGTTGAAAAGGGTCCTTGAAAACGATGATGGTTCCGAGATGAGGAGACTGCTAGTTATCCCTAGCACGAGAGTGTAGCTGAGGTGCTGAAGAAGTTATACGACAGTCCATCGGGAGGTCATCTGGGAGTGAAGAGTAATGGACCACATCGCAAAAGAAAGACACCTATGAAACAGTATATTGTTGGAAGTCCTTTCGAAAGGATTGCTTTAGACATCGCTGGACCATTTCCGACGACAGAAAATGGTGGCAAATACATACTGGTTGTAATGGATTATTTCACAAAGTGGGTGGAAATTTACGCTATCCCGAACCAAGAGGCCACAACTATCGCAGATCTATTGATGAAAAAATTTATCAGCCGATATGGAGTGCCCTTGAAAGTCCACAGCGACCAGGGAAGAAATTTCGAAAGTCATCTATTTCAGGCGATTTGCGAGAAGCTGGAAATGAAGAAGACCAGGACAACTGCATTACATCCACAGTCAGATGGGATGGTCGAGAGAATGAACAGGACTATTGGAAAATACCTGTCCAAAGTAGTATCC
The DNA here is from genome assembly GCA_963921935.1 of Galeruca laticollis. NCBI lineage: Eukaryota > Metazoa > Arthropoda > Insecta > Coleoptera > Chrysomelidae > Galeruca > Galeruca laticollis. The sequence continues at coordinate 4,966,318 of OY998179.1, forward strand.
AGCCATCAGAGAGATTGGGACCAGTATCTTTCCCTATTCGCATTGGCTTATCGATCTGCCGTCAATGAGTCCACGGGTGAAACACCTGCGAAAATCCTGTTTGGACGTGAAATGAGGCTTCCTTGTGACATGGTATTTGGCTGTCGGCCTGGAGAAGATCTAGCAGGCGAAGACTACGTGATCCAATTGAGAAGAAGGCTGAACGATATTCATGAATTAATCGAACAAATCTTCAAGTTGCCAGCGATAGAATGAAAAGTCGGTACGACACGCAGGCCACAGAAGGCGGTTTTAAAGAAGGGGTCAAAGTATGGTTACACAACCCGACGAGGAGAAAAGGATTTTCTCCAAAATAACAAAAATCCTGGGAAGGTCCATACTTAATCAAGAAAAGGATCAATGATGTTATATATCGCATAAGCAAGATCCTCAAAGGAAAACCAAAAGTCGTTCACCAAAACCGACTAGCACCATTCGAAGGAGACCATGACCTAGAGGAAGGAGTAAACCTTATTCGAGGTGTGTCTGACCCTACCTTCAATGAATTCATGGGCGCGTATGGAGGTACCGGGAAAGTTGGTATAACACTGGTATAGTCTCTAAATCCGACTCTGTCTAAGTCAGGTTTTTTTTATAACTGTTTACGATTGTGACTATCTTATCTAAACATTGTTTTTGTGATCAACCTTATTTAGAAAATGCCGGAAAGCCAATTGTTTTTGAGTAAGCCGCAATCTAGAATTATCTAGTGCAAAAGGCACTAATATATATAAGGAACCGACACAAGAAAGATAGGTTTAGTTTATAATTAAATTAGAAAAACATTGAAATATTGTTATTTGATATTCTCTTCCATGCGTTCGTCTCTATCTTTCTCAAACTTTCTCTTTACCATATTTCAAGTCTACTTCCCTTTTCAAGGACCACACTTCCCTGTTCTTAGCCGTTTCCCACTGTTTTTTGTTTTTATTTCTTCACTTATTTCCGGTTTTATTTTAAATATTTATCCAAAAATACTTTCTACTACCACTTTCCGCCGGTTTTTCTTTTAGTTATTTTTATTTATTGTTCGGATCGTTTCAATCTGAATCCTACTAGTGAAATTCTCCAAGAAAAAAAGACTCCGGTTATTTCTAGTATATCCTTTCTAGAAATTTCTACTATTCTGTGAGTACAATTTCTACTTCCTGAAGTGTTTCTTCCACATTGTATCATCATCAAGACGACTTTAATCAAGTTAAATTGCGGTACCGTTTAATCCAAAATATAAATTCTATTACATTCCTAATAAATTATTGAGAATGGAAATATGTTTGTTATAAAGGCGTAGCTAATTTCCATAACAAATACGACAACAACACTTTCATTCTTTCAAATCTCATCAATCAATCTATCGAAGTTGTACCACATATCGCCGACAAGTACTACTTGATTGATAACGACTAAAACATTACAGGTACTAATTGTAACGTTTGATATATCTATTTCCGGTTTATTTAGAAGGCGCATATACATATATCCTTCCTGATAGACTATGAATAAATCCATCGGTAATACCTTAGGGTACAGTATTGGTGAAACGGTACCTATTGGTGAATCAGCGGCGGTACCGTTTCACCGAAATGAATTTACCTTCAAATTTTTTAATCAATAGCAAATACCTAGTATTTGCTATTGACTAAAAATATATAAAGTGGTTGTTTACGAAATATCTCCAATACCATAGTCATTTAAAAGATATACTCTTGGTTTGAAAGTGAAAATAATGACAGGTCAGTATCCCGTATATACAGAAACTGCTCAATATATGCATTCACGAGACAGCTTTGAAAAGTTATCAGTTTTACTCTTGTTGTATAACTTCCAGGTTATCCTGGAATTTATTCATTAAATCTGTCGACTTGGAGTTTGCTTGATGTATAAAAAAAACAAGTTTCTTTGCACTGTATTAATGAGGGATTTCTCATTGCCTGGGGTGTTGTTATGACCTGGTACCCAAAGTATGAGAAAATGAAAATATATAACGCAATAACAGTACCAACTATAGTATAGCAGAAAATTGGACAAGTAAAGAGAAAGGTGAGACAAAAATATGTAAATTAAAAACCTAAGAAGAATAGCAGGAAAAACTAAGTGGGACTGGATAAACAAAAAGACATTAGGAAAGTAACAAAATAAGAACCAATAATAGACCAATATTAGAAAAAATAAACAAGCAACTGAACTGGTATGGACACATCGTAAGAATGAAATCAGATTAAGATGAGAAGAATAATGGATAATAAACAATAGAAAACGAAGGGAGACCCCAAGGAAGAGATGGGTTTAAGAAAAGTCGGAGCTAGGGTTGCCAGAATGGGGTGGCTAAATTCCGGGATAGCAAACGCGGAATTCTGGACGGAGCGACATCAAAGACCACCAAAAAAAGATCCTTTAAAATATATATAAATTTTAAAAAAAAACAGGAGGTCCAATATTACATGCAGGATTAATTATTACACTCCTACCCCCGAAATCCGCATTTACGATATTCAAAAAAACTAACTTCTTTTATTAATATAAACACAAAATAAATTGAAAACATAAACGAAGGTACGTAATTAACTACCACTTACATTTATCATCAGATTTGATAAGTTTTAAAAGATGTTCTGTTTGTCTTCTCACCATTTTTAAAGGACAAAAATTCTGGACAGGATTCATTGAAGTTAGTTCGAATAAACATTCGATTTCCTTGTTTTGTCCACAAATTATTCATATTGCTAAATATTAACTCTCATATCGCAAAATGCATTGCTAATTGGAATCGATAAAAGTTTATAAAAAATCAGAATAAAGGATATATGTATTCACCGCATCTTCAATTTTTAGCAACTCTAGAAATCTAAATAGCTTTCCGGGACAACCTACTAAATTCCGGCACTTTCCCGGATATCCCGGACATTTGGCAACCCTGATCGGAACCCTTATCCGACACCTTAAAAGGTAAAAGGAAATGTGAATAATAAGGAAAAGAAGAAGAATTACCCACCATTTATCATCGGTATTATTGCTCTATACAAAAGTTGTGTGGTTAGCGTTGAATTTTGTTAAAACATTTTCATATTCGTCCTTTATTTTTTTTTGTATTTTGTTCTCTTATCGATATTAATATTACAATCCTTAACCGATTGTACAGATGATTTTTTTTATTAAACTATATTTAACTAAGATGTAAAAAATGATGAGAAAAACTCTACAAAAACAAGTAGAAAAAAACCTCCAATAATAAATTCTTGCAACGCCACTGCCAGAATTAAAAACATGCATATACATGTTCTATTTGTAATTAAAAGTTTCGTCAAATTGATAAGAGAAAAAAATGTGTAGAGGTTACGTACGGCCTGCTACTTTTTCCTAGGAAGTAAACAACCCACGCATCGAATCATAGATATAGAAATAAAATCGAATATACCATTAATTACGAGTACATACAAGGTGCAAGCAAAGTGTAACCATTAAGGATGCGCACGATGTTTCAAAAACATCGATTCTTGTATTTCGATGTTTATATCGATATTTTTAGGGAACATCAATATTTTTTTGCGATGATTTTTTCGACGTTATTTGAGTAAAGAAAACAGAAAGTAAATTAAACATTTAATAGAACATCTCTGATTTATTTATTATTTAATATGAATGCTATAAAATATGCGTCGTAGTTTGTTGCCAAGTTCAACTGAAAAACATTGACTTTCTTTGTCTTACTTACGCGCAATGGAAAAAGATGCCCTTATACAAAATATCAAAAAAGCATTGTTGCGCCTTTGCTGTCATCTCATTCATATCATTTAAGTATCAAACTAGGCCTTAATTATTTTCTATTCTGTTTACTTATCGAATGTATTATTTATTTTTTGAGATAAATTGTATTAGATGTATCATTAAAATTATTCTTCTTCTAGTGCCTATTCGCTACCGAATGTTGACAATCATTTCAGCAATGATAATTTTATTTGTTGCTGCTCTGAATACTCAAGTGGTAGATGTTTAAAACCAGGTTCTTAAGTGTTTATTATTTATTCGGGTGTTTGTTATTTTGAGGATTTTTCTATACGTGATTCATAACTATTGAGACATAGGCTAAGGGTAGAAATAAATATATTTGTTAAGGAAAATAATCTGTTGGAACGATTGCATTGACATTTGTACAGATGGGTAAAATAGCAGGAGCAGTGTCACTAATAAAAAATAAAGCGTCTAATTGCAGTTCCAGCTATTGTATCCTGCATAGACAAGCACTTGCGTTAAAGAGAAAAACAAAATCAAAGTTATGGGGATACAGTAAATCCATGTAAAATAAATAATGTGTCTCATACCCAATACAAGAAAAAAGTAAACGTATGGGCCGGCATATTTTGTGATAAAATAATTGGTCCTTTCTTCCTAAGTAATAACTTCAATGGCCAAGAATATTTGAATCTTCCCCAAAATGAAATAGGACCCCAAATTGCAAATGCCACACCTAGAAATGTTTCAGTATGGTATCAACATGATGGTTGCCCGGCTCATTCCAGTAGGAAAGTACGGGAATACCTTGATACTGTTTTCCCAAAATGTGGATAGGTCAAAGGGGTACAATAAATTGGCCGGCAAGATCTCCAGATTTAGCACCTCCCGATTTCTTTTTATGGGGTTTCCTAAAACATGAAGTAGCAGAATATGAACCGGAGGCAGAAGATGAATTGAAAAATATTATTATTGATGAATGTCCGAAAATTAGTAGAACTGTTATTAATAATGTGCGACGGAGCTTTTATGATCGTTTGGGACAGTGTTTAACAGCAAACGGAAAACAATTTGAGCGTTTAATTAAATAAATAAATTTGTAACAAAAAAAAATTGTCTTATTTTAAATATCTCTACTTAAAATTTCTTTTTGGACAAAAATTATGAAAAAAACATTTCGGACACACTGCGGGAGCGAACCTCAACCCTTTCCGTTCAACTTTAAATTTTGAGTACCAAGTACCAACCAGGCTAGGGACACTGCAGACCGTGCCATCTATAGAGCCCGTCGAGTAACTAAAATCGGTAGATAATTAGTAATCAAAAGGTTTGTTCCAACCCACGGGAAAACCGTAATTTTACGATCAGACACATGCGCTGTATTTACACACTGTTCTAATCGAATATTTGATAGTTCTTGTAGTGTTGACGATCGGTGAATGATCAAATCCGTTCACTGAAGAACGTTGTATATGTTTGGACTGACATGCGCAGATTCTCAAAATTGTTGTATTTGTTTTGATAAGGAAGCTAGAAGACGATTTCATTGAGGTTATTTTTATATTCGTTTGGAAAAAATGAGTGAATTTGAAAGCGATAGTGATTTTTCTGACGAAGACGATTTGTTGTTAATGGAACCTCGAAATAGAAATAAACGTTACTTAGGTATACTAAATTTAAACATTGTTTCTTAAATGAAAATAATTCAATAATCCATTTTAGAAGTAGTTGTACCCCGTTACTCGAATGAAGAATTTTTTAAACATTTTAGAATATCGAGGGATATTGTTAATAATATTTCCCAAATATATGAGGAGAGTAATAATTACAGCAATCAAATTGGGCACTATGGTAACATACCTCCTATTCACCAGGTATTTAAAATGTGATTAATCATTTTTTAGATAGATGTGTTATATTTTGTAGGTTACAGTTTTTTTATGGCACATTGGACATCAAACTTGTAGTTTTAGAGACGTTGCTGATCGTTTTGACATAAGCGAAAGTTCTGTGAGCCGCATACTCTTCCGAATGACGAACTTTCTAAGTAATTTATCTCGAAGATTTATTAAGTGGCCTAGTGAGGAAGAAAAAAGCATCTCTGCTGAACAATTCAATAAGGCCGGATTTCAAAGTATAATTGGAGCAATGGATGGATGCCACATAAAAATTGATAAACCTTCAAATGATCCTGAGTCATATATAAATCGTAAAGGTTATTATTCAATTCAGGTAAAGAAATACATTTGTATATGGATATAAACAAAATAATTCCTTTTATTTTAGTTACAGGCAGTCTGTGACCATAATCATAAAATTATTGATTTGCTTGTTGGTTATCCAGGATCTGTTCACGATAGCAGAGTTTTTCGCAACTCCCGCTTGGGAAACAACTTGGAGCAAAAATGTGGGAGATATTTTTTGTTAGCAGATAGTGGTTATCCCTTAAAGCGAAATTTATTGACGCCTTATAGGGATAGAGGAAATCTAACCAGAAGGCAAAGGAATTACAATGTAAAATTGTCGAAAACTAGATATATTATTGAACACTGCTTCGGAATATTAAAACAAAAATTTCGACAGTTGTATCATGTTAAATTAAGGAATATCCCATTTATTGTACATTTAATTAGAGCAGCCTGTGTTCTACATAATGTTGCGATTCAAGATTATTTTAATATTGAAGAAGTTGTAGAGGACATAGACCAACCTAATCTAGATGAAGACAATGATGACAGCGATGAAGAACCGAATGCAGTTAACATTAGAAATAATATATGTAATCATTTGCCAATATAACTAGTGTAAAATATTATTTTTTTATAAATATGACTATAAACTAACTATATTACTATAAACAAAAACAAACTCGAAACAAAACAAAATCTGAACTAAACTATGAATAAAAAAATGGCATTTATTGTTGGCGATTACAATTTTCTTCAAGTAATATTTGCCTTCTTTCTATGATGTCAGTACGTCTTTTATACTCTTGCAGTTTCTGTTTATTTATTTCCAAATTTTCTTTGGCAATTTGGAGCTTTTCATTGTAAAATTTTTGTTATCTTCCATCATTTGCTCTATTGCTGTTTTCCTTTTCTTTTTTACAATTGTTTTTAATTTGGGTTCTAATATATTCTCACTCTTTTCATCAATGGTATTTGGCTGATTTTGTTAAATTAAGTTAGTTTCTAGAGGTACCTCATCTTCATTTTCCAACAATAGTTCAGGTTCTATATTACGTTTTTTTTCAAATTCTTCTTTGTACTCAAAGAATTTCTTACCTCTTCCTGTCATCTTTTGGTTCTCCAAAAATTTTTTATATCCCCTTTCGAGGACTCGCCACCTGTTTTGACAGTGTTTTTCACTAATACGTGGATTTATTGTATTCATTTGTTGGCTAATGAGTCGCCACATACCTTTAAAATTTTTACATTCTATTGTTCCAACATTACTATGTAAATCATTATATGCATCTAATAACATTTTAGATTCCATAGTAGACCATTTAAAATCAACTGGGGCAGCAATTGGGTTAACTGCGGCAGTTGAAGTCGATGGGAATATTAAGTATTCTTCTAAAACTAATTTAATAAATTAAAAGATCTGTTTACTTCATTAACTTCAAACAAACTCACCATTAATATTTTCCATTTTGTTCTACTTAAATGTACGTATAGTATTGTAATAATATTGAGATGAAATATGTAAAATCGTAATCATAATGGGATATAATATGTAAAATCGTAATAATAATATGTACTCTTGACAGATATAAAGGTATAAACAAAATATTCTTTTTTCTCTTCTTCTTTTTTTAAGGAACATTACAGTCAGATGTTAGTACAAGATCCGTTCCAACCAATTTTGATTCACGAATAGTAAATTTACTAGAGTTGCGCAGTAAACAGTTCTGTTACGAGTTGTAAACTAGTTTATGCACGGTACAAAAATCGAGGTAGGAACAAACCTAAATTTTATTGATTTTTATAACTGCGTATGCGCGATATCATATTGCTCGTCCCCATCCCCACATGTTATATGTTATACTGTTATCATTTCTTAGTTCAAGTGTAGAGGTTATTTTAATGTTACGGTATTTTGGTGTATTTTTTAATTGCTATAGTGTAATATTTATCTGTTGTTTCGTTGCTTTATTGTTATTAATTGAAAAGACAATGTCAAAGTGTATTCTGAAGGAGTACTCGGTAAGTTTTATTAAAAAAAATTGAGCATTTTTTCTTTCACAATTAACAACCATTATCTTCATTTTTATAAAACACAGAGAATTTTTGCTAATTTAATCGACAACTTTAGAGATCATGGTTGTTCTTTACATTAGATAATCTGAAAATTGTTGCATTAATAAAGTAATTATTTCTTTTTACAGTTTTGTTCCTCCAACCCAGGAAGATAAAATTAATATGGCTGCAAAGCAGTGGTAATAAATCATTAAATTTGTTGACGAAGAAATGATGGAGGATATGATCCCTTTCAAAAACAGTGTTTCTTTATATTTGAGAAAAACGAAGAGAGGTTATTAAGACAGTTTGCCCTCCTGATGGTAAGTTTTATTGTATTCAATATAGCATGCTATAATTTTGGACATTTTAAAATGTAAATTGAGTGAACGAAAAGACGAGTACTGAGTATGTAATTTTATTAAAATTCCAGGTAAGCGCTTTCATCCATTAGACCATTCTGAAAGCTCTCGTCAAGAAAAAAATATACAGAAAGTCCCAAAAAACATCAAACCCTGTAACTGCTACTTACAATGAAATAAAATGTTTGATGTTACATCATTATTTAACTAAAATTTGTTAAAATTGCTCTATAAAGAGTGTGTACAATTGTAATTCACATAACGAAACGTCTAATTTCATTCCCAACTAAATGATATGTGTGCCACCCTCTTTATAGGGTAAATTTAACAAATTTATGTAACATCAAACATTTTATTTCATTGTGTGTACATTGTACCTGTTGTATGTTTTTCTCTTGTCGACAGCTTTGAGAATGGCCTAATGGCTGAAAGCGCTTAGCTGGAATTTTAATCAAATGACGTACTCAGTACCCGTCTTTTCATTCACTCAATTTATATCTAGTGTGTACACCATACTCAGACAATTCCATTTTAAAATGTATCCATTGAAAAAATAATAATCTGGGTTTTATTTTATGTTATAGCTATATTCCCTCTACCAGCTATGGGATGGAAGGTATTGATCGATTGCCGATTTTCATTTTTAGCCCATGGTGTGACAATTTATGGGAAATCAAAGTGAGTATTAACTTTTGTTGAGGCATTACGTCTAAGTATTTGGTCTAGCGGTAACCAAAAATCCAATAAAGACAAAAAATAGTTAAAAATCAAGAATTCCTAAAAAAATCGAAAGCTTCAAAAAAGGGAATCAAAAAAACCAAACAAATGTATACATTTAAACATTTTTTGATATTTTTTTGGCTTAGTACAAAGACATGTGTAAACTTATTATTTCGATAGTAAGCGCATTTTGTTTTCTTTTGTTGACATAAATTTTCAAACATATTTGTGTGTTTACTTATTTATTGTTGTTATTTTGTGTGTTACTTGTAGAATCTGAACCAGAAACGAGAAAGGACCCCATGAGACGGTGGGATTTTTAAGAGCCCTTAAGAAACATTTTAACAATAATAGGCTGCCAGGAGCAGCAGAGTAACTTAAACTGCCTTATGCAATGGTTTCATAAGAACGGAATGCTTTTAAATGTAGAAATATACAAATATGCAATATACTAGGTTTAAGCTTGTGTTATAAACCTATTTAATACTTCCAGTAAAGAAATAAAGATGTGTTTTAAGTGGAAATGAAATGTTAGATATATTATTTTAAATGTTGTACAATCACAAGTGCTGTTTAGCACTCTTATATGTAATTACTTGGCACCTTGTATTTACAGAGCTGGGCAGTATTTAACAACTTTTCCTATAAAAATATTTTAATTACTTTTGTTCTAACATTCACAGTAATTATACTCAAATGTTTTCTTTCACAGAAAGTTGCCAAAAATAGTAGTTAACAACTTCCTGCTAACACTTTTTTGATTAGGTAAGTAGCAGTTATACTCCTGCAGTTTGTCCAGCTTTGTGTTTTTATACGAGTGTAATAATAAATTAATATAAACTTATCATACATAATTTTCTACTTTTATCTTGATTTAACATCATTTGAAAATCTAATGATACTCTAATCTAGAATGTATGTTACTCAAATTATTTTTTAATTATTGCATGGTTTTTACACTATAATTTATTTGTTGTCATTATGTTTGTTAAGAAAAGTACTTTGTGAAAGAAATTACTTGTTATGTATTTTTATACCAAAATAAATAAATTGTTTATATGATTATTGTTTTATTTTTTCCAATTTAATTAACCATTTATGGTCCATCATTTGATATTTCATTTAATTTAACTCAACATCTAATAATTATTTAGTTAATGGAGTTAAATTGAATGAAATGTCAAATGATGGACTATAAATGGCTATTTTGAAATAAAATAATTAAAATACAGTATATTTAAATATACTACCAATCCGCCAAAACCTAAAATTACAGAAATCTTTCCAACATCACTCAGTTGTTTACTCGACGGGCTCTTTAGATGGCGCCACAATCAGTGTTTCATCTATCTGTGGGTTATCTGTGGTACCAACTCTGCCACATCGGCACCGGTCCTTAGTATTCCAAAGTTTTATAAGAATGGCGTGCGTAAAAATGCATTTTTTTAGTAAACCAGGAATTTAAGAAAATTAAAAGTGCATTTGAATTTATTTTTTAACGACCTTTTCAAATCTGTTATTATTTTTCACGAACGCTATTTGGTAAAAAAGTTACTTCGCGTTTGACAGTTTTGTACAGGAAACCCCATGTCGCATTTTATAAATAACGCAGTGTATAAGAGAGCCACTTTCAACATCGGAAAGAAAAACATATCACTCAGATTACTCATACCTTATAAATAAACAGATAGAATTGATGTAACTTTGAAGGCGAAGTAATTGTGGAATCTATATACTTTTTTTTTACTTACAAATTTCAATTAATTAATATCATTACATACCGCATAAGATGTGCAATATCATTTTTTTTATTTCATCTGCTCGTTTTATGAAATCTATAAATTATGTACTCAGAAATCGGCCTTCGAAATAATGAGATGATAACTGGATTATGCAATGGCGGAAAATCGAAGGTAACACACTATAAGTAAAAAAAATACGTTTTTACGTTTATTATAATTAGTTACTATTAAAATTATATTTTCTTCACGTTAGATCACCTGTATTTAAATATAAACGTGAAGTGTACAGGGTGTAACAATAAGATAGATCACCTATAATAATTATTACATTGAGAAAATTGTGAGGGTGAACATGAGCGGTAACTTAGCTTAAGCAGTATCCTAGCGGAGGCGGCAGAGCAGGTAAGATAAAGAAATATCACCACAGTAGAATATTTACAAATTAATAATAATTGTTGCCTCTTAGAAGATAGTATAGAAAAATAAACGGTTTTAAAGATTAAAACTAACTTTTCCGCATCTGTGGCCCTGAACAATATTCTATCATCAAATTGTTACTTGTATACACTTCGGGGGATGTATCGTGCTAACAAACCAAAAGTTCTCCAAAAATAACCAAAAATGTAATATATCTGGATTTATAGGACCCGCTGTACTCGCTCTAGTCAACTGAAAATCAATAGGGTACATCTGTGAGACTCCTTGAACAATAATCAATCATGAAATTGATCAATCGCATACTCTCTGGAGGCTGTATCGTGCTAACAAACTGAAAATTCTCCAAAAATTACAAAAATTTGGTACTTCAAGTACCATAGCACCCGTTGTACTGGCTTTAGTGAGCTGAGTATCAATAGAGTTCATCTTTGAGACGCTCTAAATAATGTACAATCATAAAATTGGTCACTTGTATATACTCCGGCGGCTGTACTGTTCTAACAAACTGAAATTTCTCCAAAAATGTCGTACTTCAGTACCATACCACCCGTTGTACTGGCTCCGGTGAGCTGAAAATCAATAGGGTTCATCTGTGATATGTCCTTAACAATATTCAATCATAAAATTGGTGACTTATTGCACTCCGGAGGCTTTATCGTGCTAACAAGACATGTAAGAAAAAGTGGCCGACGACAACGACGATACGACATACACACAGGATTTTTTTTCTAAAAACTGTTTTTTCGTGTTGTTGATGGAAAACGTAAAAATTACTCAAAAATTTTTTTCAAAATTCCAACTTTTTTTGGGGTAAACCAATACTTTTCTCGCATATTAGATAGGTAGGGCGGAAAAGCAATAATCTTGTTAACTTTCGCTACTAAAAAAATGTTCAAAGAGAAGAGAGAATCAACAAATTATTTTTTTGTATTGTTGAAATAAAGTAATCAGCGATCTGTTCAGGTTAATGAAAAACTGCCTTTAGCATATTGTACTTAAGTTGGCTAGTTTGTAAGCGCTTAAAAAAAAGAAGAAATGTTTGATTGTTTTTTTGTTTTAAGTAAAAAATAATATAGTATGACCACGTTGTTGCTTTTAAGTTAAGTGATGATTGGTATTTGATATGGAATAAAAATATTGTTGAAGTAAAAAGCTTCTATTATTAAAAACTAAAACACAACAGGATTGACAATGCGACGCAATAAACAATAAATTAATTGAATAGAAAATATGTTTTACGAATAAACTAACAGATTCATTTGCATGTTAGAACAAAAGAGCTTTGGAAATGTTTATTCGAATGAGTTTTTGAACCAAAGTGAGCAAACGCCGCACACAACGCGCGGATAACTTTTACGCATTCTTTAGATATGTCCATAGCATCTGCCCTGAAAATTTAAAACAAAATTGTAATATTTAGGGCCAGTTTCACCACCTTCTGATAAGAGTCCGGTAGCTTATTCACAACTTTTCTCTTTGTCGCTGACATAAAATAAGATAGGACAAAACTTCAGTTTAAGCTAACAGACACTTATCAGAAGGTTGTAAAACTGGGCCTTAGTGTATTTATGTTCTATACAGTAAAACTGAGCAACTCGATTGTAAAACCCTTTTTTATTTTCATACGTTCATCATAAAACAGAACCTCACCTTCTCCTCGCATTATTATCGCTTGTTTAACCTGTTGTATAATCCCATTTCTCACATCTCTTTGTTCCTTCGCCGTCTATAAAAATGTGCAATAAAAATATCAAGAATCTCGCTACAATGACGAGTCTTCTTCTAGCCCACATAAATAAAACCAGTATGTTGGTTCAACCCGTTTATTATGTACAGAAGGTAGAGTGAATGATAAGTTTTGGAAATGTTTTAAATGTGAACGTATTAAAACGTATTGTCCACAATAATATTATTTTAATCTCTATAATTTGAAATTTTCAAATTATGCATGCCGCTGATATAGACCTTCCACATTTATTTCTAGTTAAAATTTTTCGATACTTTTATTTGACGCCGTATTATAGAAATGCCAGTCTTTAGAGGACTCCTTATAGAATGATCCTTTGGCAGTTCTTCTTTGTAATATAAACTCAACATGACCTTTATTTCATCAGATATGGAGTCTCAAATATTGATCTCACTTTTTAACCATATATTTTTTATGCTTATAAATTGACGCCCTGTATCTAATACATTTTTGTAATTAACCCTTCAACGGCGAGAATGATTTTTTTTTGATAAAACTTATAAAAAGTCAATATATTTATCAAAAATGGTTTATTATTGAAGAATTTACAATTTTTTGTTATAAAAAAATAAAAGTTTTTTCAAAAAGCAATGTTACATATAAGTAACGCTAGCCGTTCATGGCATACAAAAAATACGAGGGCAACATTACTAGTTTTTGTGAAAAATTATGTTACATTGTAAACATAATCCCATATCACATTTACTGCACATGGTGCGGGTACTAGTAATGCATCCTTCTCCAGCACAACGACGTCTTTTATTATTTGGAATATTGGTTAGCAAGTGGTCCAGTCGATCATATCTTAGATTGTCCGAAACCCTGTTGAGTGTGACACTTGATTTGGCAGTCCTTTGCTTCCCAGTTCCTTTTGGTGCAACAGCGAATTTTGCGAGATATGATTGAGCAATTTCTCTTCGAAATTCTAATTGCGTAAGAGGTGACAAATGCTTGCATCTTTTGGAAAAGCACCACGCATTTGTTATGGCAGCATCCAGAAGCCAAGTGAAAATGGCCCACCACCACTTTTTCCGTCTGATAGAAATTCTATATCTCGATATTTGCTGATCCATCAAGTCTGTGCCACCCATGCAGCGATTGTACTCGGAAATTAGTCGAGGCTGCGGTACATGAACAATTTTCTTTTCAGCCTTAGAGTAACGTTTTACAGGAATGGTTGGATTAATACCATGACTTGTAGACGCCACCGTCACCACGTTATTGTCCATCCATTTAACTAAAATTATTCCATCCTCTTTATCAATATTTGAAACCACATCTCCCCGTTTCTTGGTTTTAGCAATCTGACTCTTCTGCAACAATTGGCAACTTTTTGGTATCCTATTTTCTCTCATCGTTCCAGTACCGTAGTAACCCTTTTGTTTTAGGTTGAAAAGTAAATTAAAATTAGTGAAAAGATTGTCAAAGTAAAATTTAAAAGGTAGCGTCTTCATGTCTTGAGGAAACTCATCTATCATGTACATGAATGGAGCAGCACACTTTCCAAAATGGTCTTCATAAACAGTGTTTGCTTATGGATTTTTTCCCTGGTACATATCGAAGTTTACCAAGTAACCGGAGGCAGAATTGAGGCACCACATTTTGTAACCGAATCTTATCGGCTTGCCTCGTATAAATTGTTTGCACGAATGCTTTCCAAAATATTTAATCATGGATTCGTCGTAGTCCAATTCTTGTTCAGGAATCCAATTTTTGATAAATTTAGATTTTAGCAAATCCATTAGCGGCCGTAACTTCCACATTTTGTCCTGAAGGTTAGGCTGCAAGTTATCAGCACAGTGCAAATTTCTTATGATTTGGCGAAATCTGTCCCTTCTCATAGACTCACAGACCATGGAGTTTTTCATGTCCAATTTAGAATCCCAGTAGAAATCTCGCCCTGGCAACTCATTATAGCCTGTAACAATCAAAATTCCGATTGCACATTTCATTTCCTCTTTGGATATATTTGGATTTGGTTGGTTACAGAAAAGAGCATATTTATTGGACTCTTCGACAAGCAATTCAATTACTTCGTCATCTAAAAATTCCTCAAATATTTCCAAATAACTTTTGTTTTCATATTTGCTATAATCTGGTTTAGAAAATGATCTTGTTCTTTCCACAAAGTCCTCCTGGATCCATGTTATCTTTTCCAGTCCTGGGCGCAAAATAACATCGTTTTGATTAGTACCATTATTTGGACGCTCTAACATTTCTTCCGGTTCGTCTTCATCAACAGGAACTTTGCTTCGAAGCACTAACTCAGCTTTTGGTAATAATTGCCGCCCACTAAGATTATCCAGTAATCCGCCACCATCCTCCTCGCCGGAATCTTCGTCCGTCAGTATGTTTGCATCAGGAGGCTCAATATATATTTCATGCACATCAATATCATCATCGTATGCTATTTGAATTGCTTCTTCCAAAGTAAATCCACGTCTAAAAAGAAAACATCGATTTAAAAATTTACAATATTTTGTATACCATAGCCAGCTAGCGTTACCAAAAGGTAACACCCATTTTTACAGCCTTATGTAAAAAAAACTGACGTTAGATTTTAAAAAAAATATAACATGGCATGCAAGACTGACTATTTTACTAGTATAATTTATTAATAAATTAAATCTTAACCTAAAATCAAAAGGTAGACAAAACTTACTCTAGTCGCAAGTCCATTTTTCACCGCCTTAAAAAATAAGGTTAACTTTATCACCTAATTTCTATAATTTGGTTGCACCAACTGGTAAACTCTCTTCACTATGTTGTTTCGTCGGCTTTCAACGACAAACTAACCAATATTCACGTCATTCACAATAACAATGTGCGGTGTTGTCACGTTTTGTATTACTTCTTTAGCGTTACGTATAAGTAACGCTAGCCGTTTAAGGGTTAAGGCACTATGATTCTTTTTAGTCAGACTGATCCTGTATAATATGAACTTAGTATTTCCATGATTTTGCTCGATAGGATTTTAATGCGAAAACATGTTCTTTTCCAAATCTTTTTTCCCTTATTCTACGCTTATATCCAGAAACTTAAAACCGAGAGCTTTATATTATTTTTTATGGATAAGTAAAATATAGCTCTAAAAACTGTAAAATGCCTCAAAGCTTTATTTCACTTTTAATCATACCTTTTTTATTTATAAATTGACAACCCTGTATCTAATAAATTCTTATAGTCAAATCACTATAATCTTTTTTGTTCATAGGCTGATCCTTCATGAACATCACTTTATAATATTAGCTCAATATTTTCATTATTATGATATTTTAAGTAAAGGCATGTTCTTTTCCAAATCAACGTCTATGAATAAAGAAAATAAAGTTCTATAAACTGAATAATGTTCAAATTACATCGACCTTTACTCCATCAGATATAGAACCTCAAGCTACATCGCACTTTTAACTATATATTTCTAAAACTTATAAAATGACAACTCTGTTTCTAATTCATTTTTATAGTTAAGGCAATGTAAATCACATTTTTTTGGTCATAGACTGATTATTTGAGAATATCGCTCTATAATATGAGCTCAAGATTTTCATTATTTTGGCCTATAGGATTTTCTAAAAGATGACATTCTCTTTTCCAAATCAACTTTTTCTTATTCTATTTATATATCCCGAAGTTTTATACTATTCTCTATGGATAAGGAAAATATATCTCTATAAACTGTGAAATGCTAAAATTACATCGGCTTCTACTCCGGCAGATATAGAGCCTTAGAGCTTTATTTCACTTTTAACCATACATTTTTGATATTTATAAATTAACAACCCTGTATCTAATACATTTTTTATAGTTAAGACATTATGAATTTTGTTGTTGATAGTCTGATCTTTTGAGAGTATCATTCTATAATATATACTCAATATTTTCATTATTTTGGGCTATAGGATTTTTTGAGTGAAAGCATGCTGTTTGCCAAATCCACTTTTTCTTATTCTACTCATATATCCACAAGCTTTGCACGATTCACAATGGATGAGGAAAACATAGCTCTATAAACTGTAAAATGTTCAAATTACATCAACTTCTACTTCGTCAGATATAGAGCCACAAAGCTTTATCGCACTTTTAACCATACATTTTTGTCACTTACTAATTGCCAACCCTGTATTTAATACATTCTTATAGTTAAGTAACTGTGAATTTTTTTGTTCATAGACTGATCTTTTGAGAATATCGTTCTAGAATATGAGCTCAATATTTACATTATTTTGGTCTATAGGATTTTTTAAGCGAAGGTATCTTCTTTTGAAAATCATTTTCATATTCTACTCACATATTCCGAATTTTTGAGTCCAGAGCTTTGTACTATTCTGTATGGATAAGGAGAACATAGCTCTATGAACCATAAAATGTTGAAATCACATCGACCTTTACTCCATCAGATATAGAGCCTCAAACCTTTATCTCACTTTTAATCATACATTTTTCATACTTATAAATTGACGTCCTGTATATAAAACATTTTTCTAGTTAGGGTACTATGAATGTTTTTATCCGTAGACTGATCCTTTCGGAATTTAACTCTATAATATGGGTTCAATATTTTCACTATTTTGTTCTAAATAACTTTTTTAAGCAAAAGCATGTTATTTTCCAAATCAAAACTTTCTTATTCTACTCATATATCCCGAATCTTTAAACTAACCACTCTATACTATTCTCTATTAATATGGAAAACAAAGCTCTGTAATGTGTAAACTATTGAAATTACATCGATTTCTACTCCATCAGATATAGAGCCTCAAAGCTTTATCTCGCGTATAACCATATATTTCTATACTTATAAATAAATTATAGAATGTTTTAAGTGAAGGCATATTCTTTTCCAAATAAACTTTTTCTTATTCTCTTCATATATCCCGAAGCTTTATACTATTCTCCATGGATAACGAAGACATAATTATATAAACTGAGAAATGTTCAAATTAGATCGATTTCTACTCCATCGAATATGGAGCCTCAAGCTTTATTTCAGTTTTAACCTTACATTTTTGATATTTATAAATTGACAACCCTGTATCTAAAACAATTTCATAGTTAAGTCACTGTGATTTTTTTGTGAATAGACTGTTCCTTTAAAAATATCACTCTATAATATGAGCTCAATATTTTTATTATTTTGGCCTATATGATTTTCTAAGTGAAGGCATGTTCTTTTCCCAATAAACTTTTTCTTATTTTCTTCATATATCCCGAGGCAATATATTATTTTCTATGGATAAACAAAATATAGCTCTATAAACTGAAAAATGTTCGAATCACATCGACGTCTACTTTGTCGAATATGGAGCCTCTAACTAAGCTTTATTTCACTTCTAATCATACATTTTTGATATTGATAAATTGACAACCCTGTATCTAATACAACTTAAGTCTTATCTTTTCATGAAAAAAAATTCTTACAATATATAATTTTTTATACCTAAATTAAAGAAAACTAATTTCAACACAAGCCTTTTTTGTTTCCACAAACTTTACACCTCTAGATATTTTTCTAGTTGAGAAACAATGTTTAATCATATCACAGCATACATTATATATCTTCATTTGTATAGAATACATGAAACCTAACCTTACTTTCTAAAATAAAACGAAAATTGATTGACGCTAATAAGGAAAAACTCGAACGAAACGTGACTCCAGTGTCCAACAACCAGTCAATTCTGCTATTTGATACAGTATCAGCAAATCGATACGTTTTATTGCATGTTTCAAATATTTTGCAACTTCAATATTGCACCTGTCAAAGCGTATCCGCTTTTGAATAAATCAAATTGTTATATTTAATGAAGAAATATATTTATTGCTATATTTAAACCGATGAAAATATGCGTAAAATGAGTAAAAGCTCTGCACCATGTATACAGTGTGCCCCATTATGGGTGATTTATAAAAACTGTGGAAATTACTTCCGTCATTGGTGGAATTTTTTATAGTAGCAAATCGTCCTTTAGCTGGAGGGTATTTTTGTCCTTTCCAGGGGTCACCGCCGTACTTATAACTATAATACACATGAAGGTATATGGTGTACACTCACTAAGATATAATTACGTTATTAAAAAGAAGCACGAACAGTATCATCGGATAATAAGATGTGACCTTGGAATTATATAGACTGATTTAGTCGAATAAGTATTGATACTGAAAGGAACAATGTAGTACTGAATAGAATTTTTCGTGAGGTGTTGGGTACGATATTTTTTAAAAATCTGAAGAAACATTGATCCATTCATACAACATTTTTATTGTATTTCCAGACAAACGGCAGATGTGACAACAATGTAAATACAAACATAAAATGGGTTTATCAAAACCCTGATCAAAAAATTTTTAACACTCGCTCTGTATTTGATTGATTGATTACTATACTGACCCTCTCGGTATTCGTCACTGTACCAATGGGTAACCAAGTTAGTTTTTTTTACATCAACCGGACCCGAGATTCATCCGAAACATCCAATTATCGAATGATTTCATTACCGATGATATAATGTAGGAACGGTTTGGAAGTAATATCCGTAAATTATCATTTTTTTTTAACTAACCCATTAATAATTATCGAAATGTACGAGGCTTGTTCCAAATGTTAAAAACGCTTATTTATATTGATCTAGATTTAGTTGGTATTATTTTGGCGTATCTAACATATGGTGCATAACAAGAAGCTGAGCAGGCTTTTTCTAAGTCAACGAAGCGTACGTAGATTTCTCCTTTTACGCACTAAAACCAAACTGAGTACCTTTTCTAACGTTGATTTAAATTTTTTTCGATGTTATCAATACTCTAAAAAAATATTTTGGCAGCGTTATTTTGCTGTTTTATTTCCAATATTTGGAAGCGCTTTCAGCATGTTTTTTGTCAGCTTATCGCGCCTTGGATCTCCTTTATTTCTTTCAGAGTAATTTATTTTCCCCCGTTTGGAGACTTATTTCTTTCTTCTGATTTGTGTCTTCCATCTAATGGTTCTTTGAACGACAACTTTACACAATTTGGTTCTCCTCAATGCTTTTGTTCTTCAAAATTAGGTTTCCCTGGCTCTTCATTCTCGATCTCGTTGGATAAAATCAGTTTTGGTTGTCAATTTTCTTCTCTTTGGCGATCTGTTGGCATTTCGCTGTTTTTTTCTACGATTTTTGGAAGTGCTCTCAGCATTTCTTTTGTCAGCTTATCGCGCCTTAGATCTCCTTCATTTCATCTAGAGTAATTTCTTTTCCCCCATTTTGACAATTCTTTCTTTCTTCTGATTTGTGTCTTCCATCTAATGGTTCTCCTCAATGCATTTGTTCTTCAGAGTTATGTTTCCCTGGATCTTCATTCTCGATCTCGTTGGATAAAATAAGTTTTGTTCGTCGACTTTCTCCTTTTTGGCGATCTATTGGCCACGTTATGTCGCCGTTTCTTTTCAATTTTTCGAAGCGCTATCAGCATTTCTTTTGTCAACTTATCGTGTCTTAGATCTTCATTTCGTCTAGAGTCATTTCTTTTCCCCAATTTGGACACTTCTTTCTTTCTTCTGATTTGTGTCTTCCATCTAATGGTTGTTTGAACGCCAACTTTCATAATATAATTTGGTCCTCATCTATGCCAATTTTCTTTAGAATTATGTTTTCATGGATCTTCAAAAGAAATATCGTTTTTAGTTGTCAATTTTCTCTTCTTTAGCGATCTTTTTGACATGTTTCTTTTCTTTCTAGTAGACAATTTACACCGACCAAAAATTTAGGTTCAATAGGATTTTGTATGTTTTGAAACATTCAGATTCGGCGATTGGATACTCTTCGGAGTCCCCCGTATATCGATCGATTTTTTTGTCTTTACGTTTACGATTGTTCTCTTATCTGAGATTGTAATTGGCACAATCGGTAATAAATCTCTACTTATACTAATCGAGCATAGTATGTAAGATGTTTTATTTATTTTGAGTTATAATGAGAGCCTGGAGGTTTTTTAGAGAAAAAAATTAATTGTCTGGCAGAGTGAGCATTATATTTAAAACCCTAATTAAATCGGAAGATGTAATCTTAAAAATAGATCGAATAAATTGAATAAAAAATTTGTTATATAATAGAATACAAATATACAAATTATATACAGTGAGCACGTAAATTGAATGCTCAAATTGTAAACTATTTGCCTCTTGAACAGTAAGCAAGGCGATGCTAAAACTCTTGGAAAACGTTAATTCAATTATTTCGATCCTAATTCTCTCTTTTAGCTCATCGCGACATTAAATAAGAAGATAGTTGCCTTTCAAATTACGTTGAAATCAGGGTTGGGTAAAATCTGATTTTTATTAAAAAAATCAAAAACCATTGATTTTTTTGAAAAAATCGCGATTTATTTGATTTATTAAATTTGAATATAAAATTTGAACATTTTGATTCTTTGAAATTATTGTTAAGTATTTTAATGTATAAGTCTAAAAATTATAATACAATTTGCGGCTCAATAGGATTTTGTATGTTTTGAAACATTCAGATTCGGCGATTGGATACTCTTCGGAGTCCCCCGTATATCGATCGATTTTTTTGTCTTTACGTTTACGATTGTTCTCTTATCTGAGATTGTAATTGGCACAATCGGTAATAAATCTCTACTTATACTAATCGAGCATAGTATGTAAGATGTTTTATTTATTTTTAGTTATAATGAGAGCCTGGAGGTTTTTTAGAAAAAAAATTAATTGTCTGGCAGAGTGAGCATTATATTTAAAACCCTAATTAAATCGGAAGATGTAATCTTAAAAATAGATCGAATAAATTGAATAAAAAATTTGTTATATAATAGAATACAAATATACAAATTATATACAGTGAGCACGTAAATTGAATGCTCAAATTGTAAACTATTTGCCTCTTGAACAGTAAGCAAGGCGATGCTAAAACTCTTGGAAAACGTTAATTCAATTATTTCGATCCTAATTCTCTCTTTTAGCTCATCGCGACATTAAATAAGAAGATAGTTGCCTTTCAAATTACGTTGAAATCAGGGTTGGGTAAAATCTGATTTTTATTAAAAAAATCAAAAACCATTGATTTTTTTGAAAAAATCGCGATTTATTTGATTTATTAAATTTGAATATAAAATTTGAACATTTTGATTCTTTGAAATTATTGTTAAGTATTTTAATGTATAAGTCTAAAAATTATAATACAATTTGCGGCTCAAAAACATGTGACAACGCATTTGTCGCGCTTCTTGCAAGAAAATTCTTGTCGCGATTTGTTTTCCTTCTGTCCTATACACTCACTACACAGTGCCGAGTACTGCCGAGTGAGGCACGAACGCGTTTGTTGTGCTTTTTGCAAGAATATTCCTGTCATGGCTTGTTTTCCTTCTCAACCTATAAATTGACGTTGGCCAACAATTTCACGCATTTCGCTAGTTAAGTGAAGTGAAAACATATAAATAAAGTCAAATGAGTGGAAGAAAAGAGGACCCAATATGGCAGCTCTATATTAAGACACCAAATCCAAATAAATTGGGGTGTAGGGCTATTTGTAGAAAGTGCAAGAAAGATATTCAAGGGTTAGTCCAGACTTAAAGCACACCACGATGTTTGTAATTATCAAGAGAGGAATACAGGTAATTAAATTATTAATTTAATTTCATTTACATTTAATAAAGATTTTTATTATTAACGCGGGAATGATCGCATGGTTAGATTTTGCCTAACATTTTTTGTTTTTTGTTGATTCTTCAAGCACTTGATATTTCATTTTGAGATAATTTAGTGAAAGTTTTGAGAGATATTTTGAAATATTTTTTAAATATATACGTATTATATTATAAGTAGATACATTTTTGATAAATAACAGAATACAACAGGGTAACAAATGTTTCTATGCATTAAAAGACACATTTAAATCAAAGATATTGTCTACAAACACAAAAATTAAAATATACAAGTATACAAGACAGTAATTAGACCAGTCGTACTTTACGCCGCAGAAGCCTGGAACAAAAAAGGAGGGAAACACATTAGAAATCTGGGAAAGTGAATATACGGCCCAATTAAAGAAAATGGAGTACAAATGAAATAAGAAGTAAACGATTAAGGTGGGCAGGACATGTACAACGTCTAGGTAATAAAAGGTGTGTCAAGAAAAAACAGGATACTAAAAGACAAGGACGAAGAGCAAGGGGACGACCGAAAACTAGTTGGTTGGATTATGTAGAATAAGATCTTAAAGAAATTGGATTAAATGACTGGAAGAACAAAGCAAAAGACCGGAAAGAATGGAAAAGAATAGTAGAAGAAGCAAAGGACAGACTTCAGAGCAGAAACTAAATCACCGAATTCACAAACTCCCTACTGATTTAAAGCAGTAGGGTTGGTCAAGCGGATGGCCACCGCTGCCCGAAAAATGAGGCTAGGAATCCCAAAAGGGAGACTATGGATCTTAAGGTCTGAAAGTCAATGAGAAGAAGAAGATACATTTTTGAGATAATTAAAAAAAATTTGATAGATATTATTTTTAACAAAGATAATATAATTTTTGAGTATTCATTTATAGATATTTTAGGATATAGATTTTAGGCATATAGGATTGTTTTTAAATGTTAGGTGAAATCTAACACGTGGCCTTTAATGTAACTTTATTAACGCGACGTTTCCCAGGTTAATTGAAGATTATCTTTACCCTTCTATACTTACTTAATTTTCAATTTTTTTCAACTTAAAATAAGAAATTTGCTTTTACATCTCTATTGAACATTTTCACTTTATTTTAAAATCAATAATTCAATACTATATCAATATATCCATCAATTAATCAATTTCAATCTTCAATTATGTTTTTTCTCTTTCCAGAGAGTCGAATGTCGCTTGACAGTTTTGTTAGCACATCATCTGCCTCAAGTTGTAGTTCACTCATGATGGATAGTTCATATGTTAGAAAAACTCCGAAAGTACCACAACAACTTTTGAGCCAGTCCAAAGAAAGAAATCAATCGAAACTCAGCCTACCATGAGTGGTTTTGTAATGCTGACTTCTACGGCTGAAAAACATAAAATTGACAAAAAATAGCAAAGGCTATTTTTGCTACTAATTCGAGCTTCACATGTATTGAGAATTTAGAGGTGAAAAAAGTCATTCAGTTATTAAGGCCTGGTTATACACTGCCCGCGAGAAAAACGGTAGCAACAAGTCTTTTGGACGAAATCTATGAAGAGGAAAAGGAAAAATGTTTCTCCTCCCTGTCAGGACAGTCCGTAAATATGTCAACTGATGGGTGGTCAAACGTGCACAACGAACCAGTGATATGTGCAACGATAACCACTGAAGATGGACAAACCCTCCTATACGAAACTATAGACACATCAGGAAATTCACATACTTCAGAATATTTAACTCAAATAGTTTGTGACCTGTTTTCTTCATGTGAATTAAAATACAAGTGTACCTTAAAATCTTTTGTGACAGACAATGCCGCAAATATCACACTTATGAGACAAACATTAGAAGAAAAAACGAACGCAAAAGTTATAACTTATGGCTGCTCTGTACATTTTTAATTTACTGTGCAAGGACTTTCAAGTTAAAGACGTTAAAGAACATGTGGTCCAAATGGTATTTTCGAAATAACCATTTGGCTAGAGCTAAATTCAGTCAAGCAGGAGGCAGCGCTTTAGTCCTTCCAAGCGATGTGCGATGGAATAGCCTTGGCGACTGCTTAGAGACGTATGCCATTCAGTGGAACATCATATTAAAAATCTGCGAAGAAAATAAAAAGGAGATTGATTCCACTATTTACCAAAAAGTTTCAAATATTGCGATTAAACATGCAGCGCAATATTATTTAAACATTTTAAAACCTATATCAGTTGCTCTTGATACTGTGCAGAGGAAAAATGCTACTATCGCAGATGCTGTAGAGCAGTGGAAACATTTACCATATATCTTTGATGATTCTGTGAAATTACCATTACAAAAAACACAACAACTTAATAATCGATATAAGCAATCACTAGCGCCATATCATTTTATAGCGTATATGTTGAATCCACAAAAAACAAAATACCAGTTAACACCAGAAGAAAAGAATATAGCTTTAGAAACAATTAACGAGTTATATGAAAACACTGGACTGTTACCTTTAGTAATAAAGTTAAATGCCCGCAGTGCTCGATTTAAGCAAGTTATGTTTTCGGGCGAAGTAATAAAAAATGTAAACGGACTACAATGGTGGTTATCACTGGGCACCAGTTTCTGCTAGACCCATTCTCATTAGGTACTTCCTGAAGCGGCAGTGCACTGTAAGCTTATTTTTGTTTAGATCCAAATACTTTTTGGATCTAGCAGTCAATATTCCTTTTTGGAGTGATCCGACCTGGGAAGACAACTACAGAGTGCTTCTCTTTCGGTTTCTTCCGAAACTCTTCCTTATAGGAGCATTTTCACCACACCAAAGAAAGGCTCAGGGCCAATGAAAGATGTTTCAAAGTGACCATAAACCGATATTAAAGAGATCCTGTTATTTTTGCCTATTTCATTAAGTTGTTTTCGGCACTCCCATATAAGCTTTGAATCAAATACGTGGGAGCTCAGAACATTATTTTATTCATCATGCGATTAAGATTCATATACGCTGATAAGTAGATTAGTTCATCTCTGATAATAATTATGTTTAAATGTTTGAATATTATGTAACGGTTTCATTTCATCTTCCAATTTTACGTTTACAGTTATAATAATCTTTGTTGGTCTAGTTTTTTTTTCTTCTAAGATGCAACTATACGGTATTTTTATCTTGAAATCACGCGAGTTTGTTTTGATTGAGATATTGATACCGCCTACAGTTACTTTTACATATCTTTTAATTAATCTGATAACTACGTTTACAGTTGAGTTTTTATCTTAAAAAAATCTGAAACGAGTTTACCCTACGCTGCTAAGCGATAATAATTTGAATAAATATAACACGTATTACCAAACGAAAAAGACCAGAATTTTCTCAACAAACGGTTACAAATTTAGCAATGACTAATTATTTTAATAAAAGTCACTTTTTGCATAATATTCTGTCATATTTAATATTAGTGGGAACAAAAAAATAATAGAAAGCAATCAGAAACAACATCAATTCCATTGAATATGTTGAAAGTGTTGAGCATACCCTGTATATGGAATGCTTTCATACTGTACACTGGTGTAGTCCCTGAATCCTACTCTGCCTAAGCCGTGTATGAAAGGGATTTCTTTGAACTATTTGCCGTAAATTTTTGTGACTATTTTTATCTAGACATTTCCAGTCTTATCTACACAATTCCAGGGAGGCGAGTTTTTGTGTAAGCCTCAATCTAGAATTATCTAGAAAAAAGGGCACCCATATATAAAGAATAACGACCAGCGGGAAGAGTCAGTTTAATAAAGTGATCTCGTGAGATAAACAAGTAAATAGTCTAAGAAAATAAACAGTAGTGAAGTGTTTATTTAAATTAGTTTACGTGCATATACAGTGTATAGAATATAAATAAGTTAATAGTTTAGTGAACATATAAATTAAGTGAGTAGATCTACCGCGTGTATGAATCTATCACAGCCGTTGAAATAAAAACTTTTAAATAAATAAGAAAAACATTACATTGGTGTCAGGTGTGGGGTTATATAAATTAATATCTACGTAAAAATTGCCAAGAGACTAAGTGACCTGAAAGTGACTGAACTAAAGGCAGAATTGGAAAATCGCGAGTTGGAAACGTCCGGTAAGAAGAGTGAGTTACTAGAAAGACTCAAAGTGGCACTGGTAAGTGATGGTTTCGATCCAGGAATATTTTTATTCAAAGACGAGACTTCCACCTTAATTTCGGATATGAAGAACGAAATTTTTGCCATGGAAGAGAAGATTTCAACGAATGTGAAAAACGATATTTCTGCTAAGATGGACAAACTTTCTGCCGATATCTTATTAATGAAAGATGACATTGCCGCTGACGTGGAAAAATAAAATGTCGTCTCTTAAATCGGATATTGAAGATAAAATCTCAACGATTGACCTGAAAATCAAGGAGTCAGAGAAAAAGATAAGAGATTCAAAAACACAGGACACGTCAGCAAAAGAAAAGAAGACTTAATAAATAAAAGCTAGCAAGCCAGAAATACTTAACAAGGTAGAAGACAATTGCAGTTTCACCCTAGTCACAGTCCCAACGTTCGTGGACCAATTATGTGATTAAAGCAGCCGCTAGAGTGAATAATTGGTCCGACAGGAAGAAGGCAGTAAACTTAACCATTGCGCTTCGAGGAGATGCCTTAGATGTATTTCAGACAATATCTTTGGAAGAAACGGATGACTTCAAGCGGGTGAAGAAGAGGTCGGAGATGTGATATGCTCATGAACATCTAAAACATTTGTAGCAATCCCAGCTAAAGAACCGAAGGCAGAAACGTGATGAGTCACTTCAAGTGTATGAAGTGGATATTGCCCGAGTAGTTCGATTTGCTTATCCATTAGCACCAGAGAACATAATGGAATGTCTGGGCATCCAGGACTTTATTGATGGCTTACGTGACCCCGATATGCAGAGGACGCTTCGTTTAGCCCACCCAAAACGTCGACGCATTGACAGCTGCTCTTGAATATGAAGCAGCAACGAAGGATTCGGGTTATAACAAAATTAGGACCATACAAGAAGAAAGTGACAAAGACAGACTTGACCAGATCGTCAACTTGTTGAAAGATATGGTCGACAAGAAGCCGAATAAGATCAGGTGCAAGAAAATGTACGCAGTTCGTGTAAGCGTCCTACGAGTCCTGTAAACCAAGAACCTCCTAAATTCAAAGCAGCCACGAAGGATCCGTGGTACAACAAAGGTAGGACCATGCAGGAAGAAGGTGACGATGACAGACTTGACCAGATCGTCAACTTGTTGAAAGATATGACAAACAAGAAACCGAAGAAGATCAAAAGCCGAGTCATGCCCTGTAGACTATTCTCACTGCAACAAGTCGAAATCTAAGGAAGTTGCAGTTTCAAGAATTACAGTAGTCAATGAAGAATGGTCACCCACCAGGATCAGAGAAGATCAGGAGAATGATCCTCACCTGAAGATGATCCGGCAGTGGAAGGAAGAAAATCGGCGA
This sequence comes from Galeruca laticollis, assembly GCA_963921935.1. Lineage (NCBI taxonomy): Eukaryota > Metazoa > Arthropoda > Insecta > Coleoptera > Chrysomelidae > Galeruca > Galeruca laticollis. The sequence continues at coordinate 4,994,441 of OY998179.1, forward strand.
CCTACCTGGCAAGAGGTGTCAAGATTTTCACCGAAACTCAAGGCGTATTGGGCTCAGTGGGACTCCCTTGTACTGGAAGAAGGGCTGTTGAAAAGAGTCCTTGAAAACGATGACGGTTCCGAGATGAGGAGACAGCTAGTTATCCCGAGAACAAGAGTAGCTGAAGTACTAAAGAAGTTACACGACATTCCATCGGGAGGTCATCTGGGAGTGAAGAAAACCCTCCAGCGAATCCGTGAGAGGTTTTATTGGATGAAAAGCTCCGATGATGTGAAGGACTGGTGTAAGAAATGTACGACTTGTGCTATGAGTAATGGACCACATCGCAAGAGAAAGGCACCTATGAAACAGTATAATGTTGGAAGCCCTTTCGAAAGGATTGCTTTAGATATCGCTGGACCATTTCTGATAACAGAAAATGGTGGCAAATACATACTGTTTGTAATGGATTATTTCACAAAGTGGGTGGAAATTAACGCTACCCCGAATGTATTGGTGAAAGAATTTATCAGTCGATATGGAGTGCCCTTGGAAGTCCACAGCGACCGGGGAAAAAAATTCGCAAGTCATCTATTCCAGGAGATTTGGGAGAAGCTGGAAATGAAGAAGACCAGGACAACAGCATTACATACACAGTCAGATGGAATGGTCGAGAGAATGAACAGGACTATTGGAAAATACCTGTCCAAAGTAGTATCCAGCCATCAGAGAGATTGGGACCAATATCTTTCCCTATTCGCATTGGCTTATCGATCTGCTGTCAATGAGTCCACGGGTGAAACACCTGCGAAAATCCTGTTTGGACGTGAAATGAGGCTTTCAAGTGACCTGGAATTTAACTGTCGGCCTGGAGAAGATCTAGCAGGAGAAGACTACGTGATCCAATTGAGAAGAAGGCTGGACGATATTCACGAATTAGTTCGAACAAATCTTCAAGTTGCCAGCGACATAATGAAAAGTCGGTACGACACGCAGGCCACAGAAGGCGGTTTTAAAGAAGGGGACAAAGTATGGTTACACAACCCGACGAGGAGAAAAGGATTTTCTCCAAAATTACAAAAATCCTGGAAAGGTCCATACTTAATCAAGAAAAGGATTAATGATATTATATATCGCATAAGCAAGATCCCCAACGGAAAACCAAAAGTAGCTCACCAAAACCGACTAGCGCCATTCGAAGGAGACCATAACCTGGAGGAAGGAGTAAACCTTATTCAAGATGTGTCTGACCCTACCTTCGATGACTTTATGGGCGCGTATGAAGGTACCGGGAAAGCTAGATATGGAGTCACTTCGGAACAACGACAAGATTTGTTCACTCTCCCGGAAGATTATTCACTGGCATACAACATCCCCGCCCGTCTCAAGAACGCACGAGGGCTGGCATCCGTCTTTCGAAATAACTTCGGGCAATTAGAAAAACTTGAAGACCAGATCCCAGCCCCTGGCAAGACACTGAAACTGAAACATAATTCGCGGTACGTCTTCTACGTGGTAACTAAAAATGAATTTCAAGATCGATCTACCTACCGCGATGTGTGGGAAGCACTTCGAAACCTCCGAGACCATGTGTTAGAATCCAGCGTGAAGAAACTAGCTATGCCTAAGATAGTGAGTAACCAGTTGGATTGACGAGTTATCAGGAACATGATAGAGATTATCTTTCGAGATACCGGTGTCCAGATATTAATTTGCAGCTACAACCCCCGTTATCAGTATCCGATGAAGACGGTGCCCTGCTATTTCCATATGATCGGAAAGTGTAGAAATGGGGTCAGTTGCCGATTCAAACATCCAGTCTCGGCGACACAAAAGTTCTAGGAGGAACTGCCATTTAAGGAGGGGGTAATGTTACGAAACAGTACACTGGTATAGTCCCTAAATCCGAGTCTGTCTAAGCCAGGTATGAAAGTTAAAATTATGGCGGACGTGCAGTGATTTCTTAGAATTGTTTACGATTGTGACTATCTTATCTAGACATTGTTTTTGTGACCAGTCTTATCTAGAAAATGCCAGAAATCCAATTGTTTTGTGTAAGCCGCAATCTAGAATTATCTAGTGAAAAAGGCACTAATATATAAGGGACCGACCAGGAAGAGTTAGTTTAGTTGATAATTTGACATCGTGAGATACACAAGTAAATAAGTGAATATACTGTGTATATAATTAGCGAATAGTGTAGTGAATAAATAAATAAAGTAAGTGAACCTACCGTGTGTTTAAAGTTTATCCCACCCGTTTACTGTTTAAATAAGTTAGAAAAACCTTACAATCATATAAAACCAATGGTCCTAAATTGGAACTTCAATAAAATTTAAAGCCATAACAGTTTTAAAGAGAGAATGAAAGACCTCAAGTGAAATATCACAAGCGCCAACTCCAAATTTGAAGGGTGTTAAATGTAGGGACGACATTTTTACATAACAACATTTAAAATTATAAATTGGCGTGTCTGACATTTTTTTGTGAAAAATGCATAATGGAGATACTGAATTTATTCCACACTGTACATTCAAATTCATCTACATTTTTGAATAGTAAGTCATAATCTTTAAATATAAATTAAATATCACACCGGATTATAATTTACTTATATTCCAATAATTATTATACAATCGACATTTTGTTAATAAAAATTCTATCGGGTAGATCATACATAGATCCGTAGCAAATATTCATTGCAAGTTGTCATCGGTAAACCCGAGGTGTTGCCAAATGTATGTATCGACTAGTTATAATGTTTAAATATAAATTCAGAAATAATTTTTTTAAAACTGTTTAGTATATAAATTCACTCAAAACAAGTCAAGTAACATCATGATACTAAGGAGGAAAGTGAAATGAGACCAGCGTAATCCTTTGCAGTATTTATGAATATCTTGTGGGAATATTCCTTTTATGCAGTAAAAGCACTTGGGGTGGAGAGGATCGTGTTTATGGTAGACTGACATCAGACTAAATCTAATGCAAAATAGCGTAGCATAGCAGCTTATTTATGTTTATTGTATAAAATAATCATCAAAACAGAAATGTATCTTTTAAATTTCGACGATAGGTGCTGGTAAATTTTATTAATATTATTGCAAATGAATAAGGAGCTCAGAGTCTCGGATCTATATAGCTCCTTTTACCAATCTACACAGAATAAAAAATAAAAGAATATATGAAATAAACCCATTACCCCAATTTACATTTGAAATGAAACAAAATGAAATAACACAACGTATAAAATAACTTTTAAAGACTACTGCTAGTGTGCTGTGGACCTGAAAGTGTCATATTTATTTTTAAGAGTTCACAGATATGGCATCGACTACCTCGCGTGGAAGAGAGTTCCAGGTTGGAAATATTCTATTGGAAATAAAGTTCTCACGACATTTAGTGTGGAATTTTTCTCTAGATAAATTGTAAGAATGACCCCGCAGTCTAGGGTCCGTATTTAAGGGAAACTTAAAGGATATATCTGTTCCAAATTTTCCATGCATTGCTCTATAAGCGACGATTAAATCACCACGAAGCCGTCGGTCCATAAATGTAGCTTAAGAAGGGCCTCACGTTTTAGGAACCTGAAAACAGTTGCCACCCGTGATTTACAACAAAATTTAGGTCATTTTGTACACAACAAATCTAAAGAACGCAGGGAAATTAAGTGTTGAAATTTTAACACAATATAACTTGGACCTTTGTCTTGGGGATCAGGTATTTTGGTTGAGTTTTATATTGTTATAAAAAAGATATAAGCCATTAAGTGATGGTGTGATTTTGACAGTTTTGACAATTTGTGGTCACCAATCTGGACACCAAAACCTGATCCCCAAAAGGAAGCCTAGAGAATTCGATTCTGAAAATATGAAATCTCAAATCATTGTATTTTTTGAGATTTGTTGTGCGCAAATTTTTCCAAACGAACATCTTTTTACTTTAGTTCAACCGCTTCACCGTCTTGATGCGTGGCGCTGTGTAGAACAATATCGAATAATAACAGAAGATAACGGTCAATTCATAGACAAATAATATTATAACTTTCTCTATGGGTCAAATGCTGTTGTCATATGTTTTGTGTTCATAAAAATATCCCAAATTTATAGTTTAGTGTGTATTGTATTTGTAAGTGATTATAATTAAGTAATTTCATGCTAAATAAGTAAATTTGTGCTTCGTAAATGCTATTTATATTTACTCCACAAGATTGTATTTAGTGCATCATGCTTCGTTGCAACAAAAATGCACTTTTTGCACCTATTACACAAATAACTACTTTTTAATGTTATTCTTATTTATTGTTGTTAAATACATCAAAGCGATTAAATATATTATGTGAAAATGATTTTGAGTTTTTGTTCTTTGGAATAAATATATCATGTTTATACCTGATAATAATAATTGTGATTCCGCTTAAGTTGAATTTTATTGTTGTGTTTTTCTAGACAAATTTTGTTCTTCATGAGATCAATTATTTCGCTTATTGTATTAGTTTGTAAATTCAGTTTTGATGCAGAGTCGAGGCATTTTATTTCAAGTAGTGCATCCTCACCTACAAGCCCTAAAATATTTTATCAATAAATGTATGTCATTTAATATGCAAAAAGAATTTATAACACATGGCAATTATTTGTTATGTTAAATATATTTACCATCCGGAGAAGCACCTAGAGAACCGTGTTGAACATCTACCCACAATCCTGAATCAACCACCACAACATTTTGTACTTGTTCAAAAATGCTCTTAGCCACTTTTTCCTTAAGAGTTCCATACTCCATTACCTCCGTCATACAATAAGTCTTTTTAAGAACAGTTTTAACAAGAAAATGGACAAGGTGTATTTGTTTTTCTCTTAACAACCTGTCCAAAGATTTTATAAGAAATTAGGATGGTTATCCACTTTTTAGCTTGCCTTAGCCTATGCACCATAGGTAATAGTAATTGTTGAATAAAATTAATGAATGAAGTAGGTAACATTATATTTTAAAAATCTTTGAACCATAAATAATTTAAAACTTTGTCTAGCCAATAGTCAAAATTTCCTTTCAAATTGTTTGAATATATAAGCATTTCAAAAAATCAAAGAAAATAAGAAACCAAATTATTATTAAAGGATGACTTAGTAATAGTCTTAGTTGTTGATATTAAAAAAAAATTGTAAAACAAAGTACGACTAAAAAGTTAATTTTGTCTACTTGTTGCACTTCGGGGGCTGTATCGAGTCATACAAATAGGTTTTCTTTTCTAAAAACTATTTTTTTCTGTTGTTTTTGCTGAAAAACGTAAAACCAACTCAAAAAAATACAAAATTCCAACTTTTTTTTGGGTAAACCTATACTTTTCTCGCATATTAGATGGGTTGGATGGAAAAGTAATAATACCAATAATATATTATATAAAAACCAAAAAAATATTTACCATTCAGCTGATCACACATATGTGTATCTGTCATGAAAAAAAGAGAATGAACCAACTATTTTTTTGTATAATGAAGGAAAGATGTTTCAGTTCCTATCTCCACAACACATATGATCAATCTTTGCAAACAAGGTAGAAGCAAACTTGTACATGTTGATTGTATGTTTGATTTTGTACTGTATATATCGATCTCCCCACAATATATACATTATTATTTGTCATTACAGATCTTTCGCTTTAAATTTTTTATTAGTTGTTATAGTTGCTTTGTAAGTTTTTTAAACGTTTGCTATTTTAAATTTAAATTCCTCACTGTACCTTACTTTCCTCTTTCTATTAAATGTAAAGCATTGTATTACAAGTAAATATTTCTTTGTATAATAAATTTGGAAACTCTTTGTTTATATTATTTGTTTCTAGATAAAATTGAATATATTTACACATGTAGTTGAAAAAAAGAGCCTACATATCAAATAAAATTTGAAAGCAACCAACAGGAACTCTGAAACTGATACAAATATGATTAGATTGAGGCAAAGTTGTGACATGACGTTCTGTGTTTTCAGACTAAATGGCCTACTTTAAATTATGTAAATTTGCAACTTTTCCGCAGTTTCATTTTCCTAGCATGAAACAAACAAAAATTTATAATCATGAAAACATTTTATGTTAATATAAATGGTACAAATTTTGAAAGGTAGAATTTTTTTAAATTATGTAATTTTTCTTTCATTCTTAATTTCTAGCAATGCTGTCACTTGGTATCCATATTATTAAATAGCACATGTCATTTCATGCAATATGTAATGCACCTTGTATCAGGTTATAATAGTTATATTTTTCAATTATCATTATTATATATTCATCAAAATTAATTATGCAATTCTTGTCTTTTGAGAGCGGTTTTAATTTTTCTTCATTCAGATACTTCAAAGATCACTTCACTTCAATTAAACATTTTTCGCTAACAAACCCATATTATCATTAAAACGGGGTTTCAAGAGAATGTTGAAAGATTGTTTGATGATACTAGAACAAACCATCAGTATTATTTATCTCACATTTTCACATTAATCAAATAATCCAGTAAACATAGCCTCAAACATAGCTTTTAAAATTAAAAAAATACGTATTACAGGATAATTTACATTATCATAACTATAATTTTTGATATCGGGTCGATACGATTACGTACTTTTTAACAATTTATTCCTTTCAAAAACATTTATGGAACTCTTAAATAATCAAAAATCTACACTCAAATGGAAATTATGTCATCAAATTTTGTTTGTATCCGTGTATATAATATTCTCTTATCTATGCACAGGTGTTCTGTGGTTTGGATGCAACATAAAAAACAGAGATTAGGTTTCTGTGCTCACAATAAGTCGAAATATTTGAAATCAAAACATTCGAACAGAGATGCGTTTCTTTGAACCGTCAAGAGTGGAAAGACAGAGAGAGAAAATATGTTGAATAAGTAAAAGCCGATTCAGTACTACTATCGACATCTATTGTAAATATTTTGAACCAAATAATTACTAAATTAGTAACTAGTATTGTGTAGGTTTTGAGGTTTATATACCTGTGAAGAGGCCCCTCTTAATCGAGTCAACAATTCTTCGTAGGAAGGACGGCGGCGGCTATAAGAAATTTTTGTTGCCCATCTTTGTACTGATTCAAGTCGATCTAAATCTTTCTGCCAGTCGACACTCCATACAGGCCCAGCGAATTCCAAAATAGGTCTTACATATACACTAAATATAGCAATGAAATTTTTTGGCGATATCTTAGAAAAAGTTTTAGATAATAAATAAATTGACTATCTTGCTTTGCTACATACTGACTGAATATGCTCAGAGTTTCTGTCACAAGTATACTTAAGTCCTTCTGTTGCGAATACCGATTTCGCGGATTAGTTTTACCTAGGTGTAGAACTGCACAATTAAATGTGTTCAATGGTAGATACCAATCCTCTACCCACTTGGTGATCCGTTAGAGGTCACTTTGGAGTTGAATGTGGCTGCATAAGGGATTTGCATATAACTTGGTATCTTCCGCGAAAAGGGAGTTTATATCAAATGTCCAGAATGTAATGCTGTCTATTTGGGTCAGACCCTTAGAAATTTTGAAATCCGATACAGTGAACACTTACGAGCATACAGATTAAAACAACCAGATAAAACATACCACTACACAAAACATCTACTTGAAACCAATCATTCATTGACACCTAACACAAAAGTGCTGCATATTTGTGAAAATAAACAAAAACTGGATTTCCTTGAAGAATTGGAAATTAGAAGACATTTAAGAAACCCACAATATGAAGTTGTCAATGAACAGATAAATCTAGGGAGTTCTCCACTAATAAACTGTCTTCTTAAGTGATAATTGTAAAGATCAGCAGATATATTTTTCCTGGTTTTCTATATCATTGCACAGTTATACTGATCTAAATTGGAAAAATTATATCCAGGATATCACCATAGGGCTAATAATATGTAAGCTTCAATATTTGTAATATCTTATCTTCTTTTTTCTATTAACATATGTTAAGTCAATCATAAGTTAGGTCATTTCTTGGTCTAGCCAAAAATAACTACTAAACATCAGGTAGGCATCAAATGAAATGTAACTTCTGTCATGCTGACGATGATATTGATTTATCGAAACAATTGTCAATTTTTTAGAATTTTCAACAATTTTTATTATATTGTGAAATTAGCTAGAAACAGTGAGTTTCATTTAAAACACTAATATCTGTACTATTCGACTTCCGTAAACAAGTTGCCGAAAGCGGCAACGCACTGTCTGCTCAATTGCACACAATATTTTTTCTACGATCACATTATTTTTAGACAATTAATTAAAAAAAAACATGAAAAGTACACTTTATTAGAATGTGATGTTGAAAACATGTAACGACTACTTATTATTTTTATTTATTGCCTACAATATTAAAGTTGAATGTACAGTTCTGGCAATTTTTAATATTTATCCCAGGACCTGAAGAAATCGGAGGTAGCGTAATATCTTCTGAATCTTTTTCTGCAATATCAGATATAGAAGGAATCGAAAGTTCTTCGCTAGTTGGTACTGCTGCGTTCCCAGAAATGTTTTGGAAGTTATATATTTTATTGCCAATGGATTCGGCGATATATCCTTGAGCCACATTACTGCTCTTCCACCCACCATGTTTTTTAAGCTGAATTAAGTCGCCTCCACTATTTACTAATAATGTCGCCGACGTTCGTCGAAAGCAATGACCAGTAAATAAATTTTTATCGGGCAATTTTAAGAAACTGGCTATTTCGCTTGGTACTTTGCCCCACAGTATTCATACCAATCACCTGATTGAAGCATTTACCTTTGGAGTATCGTAAAAATAAGCGCTGAATAATGTTATTACTTTTAATTTAACATTGCTGTCTTGAATTAAAATATTTTCTATAATAGAATATATAGTCGATCGCATTTCGTCGGCACTATTAATTATTGCGAATGTACGACTTTGATTCGTTTTCGAATCGGGGATTCGGACCACTAGAAATGATTCTATATCATCTATATCCTTTATTTCAATTTTGATTAATTCATCTCTACGGCACGCACCAGCGATACCCATGATTAAGATCGCCTAAAAACAATATTCTGAGAAATTCTGGATCAGAATAAAATAAATAGTAAAACGTTTGTACCTTTCTCAGCAAATGTTCATCGTCAGGTGCAAATCTAATAAAGCTCTCCACTTGTTCCTTTGATAATGTTTGTGATTTCTTCGCTTTGTAACACACTGCTTCTAACTTCAAAAATGCAATCAGTTTAGTGTATTTACTGATGTTAATATCATTTTTTACTTGCAAAGTGCTTCGAAGCATCGAATATTGTGATTACAAGGTTAAAGATTTTAGAGTTTTGGATTTTTCGCCAAAATAAGTCAGTAATACATTCTCCGAATATTTTTTAATTTTCTTTGAGCGACACCAATCCATGAAAATATCGTATTGTTTCTCGTATTTACCTCTGGATTTAGTTGCCAGAAAACTAAGAGTAATATTTTTAGCAAAATCTGCTATATCTGGAGGTGTGCTTGAAAATTCACTCTCACTCCATTTTTCAAATAGCTATTTATAAACAGACAACTTTTTTATAAACTAAAAATGAAATAATGACGTTTCAATAATTTCATAGTCTACTATTTTCACAAAATAGTAGGTAGGTACTTAAATATGCAATCACTTTGCATCTAGGTGTATAATGTATTGCCTACCTTCTGACTGTTATATTTTTACTGGGTAATTTTATAAAATAAGATTTAATTTCGTTCGAAATATCTTCAAATATTAATATTTTGACTAAAATATTCGGACTGACATACATTTTGTTTTAATATATCTATTATTTACTACCATTCTTTAGTTTATTGTAAATGAAACCAGGCGAGCGGAAAAGTACGCTCTAGAGCGGATATAATATCAAATTATGACAGATCACGGAAAACATCAACTTTGCGGTTAGATTTGAGTGTGCAAAAGTCTATTTTGGGTAGTGATCGTAGGAAAAATTGTTTTTCTACTTCCGTTACTAAAACCGCATTCAAAACACGGATTTGACATGCGAAAAATGACTCTGTAAACACTAGTGTTTAAAATGCCAAAAGTCACAACTCGTTTATCTTTTGTTTTCTAAACGTCACATCGAGTGTATCTTTTGTAAGTTCAATTTCATGTTCCGTAATAAATTTCGTTGTTCTATGTCATTTGGTTTGTCATTTGTCAATAATATAATGTTGTCCTTCACGCGGGCGAAGAAAAAGTATAGTAAGCACCTCGTGTTAAAAACGTCTTTAGTCACTCGTTTCATAAAGCCCTCGTTTCGCTTTGCTTCACACGTGTTTAATAAAACTCGCGACTAAAGTAACCTTTTTGATACTTGGTACTTAATATACTATTTTGTACACATTCTGGGTGTAACGCTTCTAATGTCACTGAGTATACTTTCAGACTTCTAAGTGAACACCAATAATTCTTCATGTTCGATGGTAGTTCGATTTAGGTGGCAACATAGCAACAAACTAACTCTTGCAATATATTCCTCGTCAGTCTGGCCGAAAGCTAGCGATCTTTGGCGAACTTCCGAAGAGTTTCCAAAGAAAATGTGCTCGAGATGCTGCAATCAGACAGTGACTAACCAACTGCGGTCGCCGCAAGTCGGCTTCGAAATTAAGCGAGTTAAAAAAAGAGCGTAAAGAGAGTGGTGTGCAGTGGATGATTATTTGAGGGATTTCTTCGTGTTTCCTTTATTTTTTTTTGTTATTTTCCTTCTACGTGATAGTTTTATGAGCAAAAATGGAAAATAAAAACTTTATCCCTGATAGCGTAAGTTTAAATATATTTTTTTACAAAAAATGAGGTTATTAAAAGTTTATTTTTAATGAAAAACGCGTAGGGGGGGGGCTTGAATAATTTCATTTGAATTGTTTATGTATCTGTCAAATGATATATGTAAATATTGCAAAAAATTTAAATAGAGTGTCATTTTGGTCATTGATATTATTTTTTTCTGAAAAAACAAATCTCATTTGATTTTTTTTTCGTTTGTATGGCTGAAAAAAATATTTTATTTCGTTTGCAGTAAAGAGGTGAGACTCTAAATAAATGAAACACTTTTTCATTAATTTTTCGAAGTATTAGAGCCCAAAATTTACTTATACTTATTATTATAATGGTACTTTTTATTCATTTGCTTAATATTTTAAAGAAATATTTCGCCTCATTCTGCTCCTAAGCGTTCAAGAAATGCTAATAACGAAAATTCCTTTATTTATTAGCTTCAATTTTCTATATATTTAATATAAAAGGTGGGGATAACATATTTAAAAAATTTAATGATATTATAGAGTATAAAATATTGTATATAAAATATTTGCTAATAGTTGGTTTTTCTATTGATAACCTCTCCTTGTTAGAAAATAAATATTTTCGAAATAGTATTTTGACCTATTCCTGAAGGACATATATACATTATTTTTGTTACTGTGCTAAATATATTTGCATTTAACGTGCTTTATCATCAAAATAATGGTAAAATGCAAAAAAAAATACATAACTTTGTTTTATCAAAGTGGTAATTGTATTATTAATAGCGAACTTTTTTGAGAAACCACCTGTTTATCTAATTTTCCATTTTTACAACAAAATGATGCTACATAAATGTCAAATAAAATAGTATGGGCACTTTTATTTTATCACTACCGTTTCTGAAAACATTATTGAATCACTTAATGATCTATATATGTACCATATTTCCTTCCAGGAAAAAATCTTCATTTTTCATGTTACCTTTTTTGGAATCTGATGTACTTGAGGTCATTAATTCCTTCAAAAAGTAAGTACCGATTGCTGCGCCTTAAAAGCACAAATGATTAAGGCGTCCTGCACTTCTTTTACTTGCACCTCTAACTTTCAACAAGTGCTCTATTAAAGATATTTGGCTCAACTCCTTAAAAATATCAAAAATTATGCCAGTTCATAAGGGAGGAGACATGGAAGAATTGGATAATTACAGACCAATAGCGATCGTTCCCATAACATCTAAAATATTTGAGATCCTGACAACGGTTAAGTTTATATCTTATTTAGAAAAACACGGTATGCTATTCCAGTCACAGTTCGTACCCCAAAAGAACAAGTCCACTATCGCCTCCTTGGTTACGATTGTTACAGCATCGATAGGGGAGATGAAATGTGTGCTACTTTATGTGATCTGTCTAAGGCTTTCTGCTGGACAAAATGAAATTTTACGGGTTAAGGGATAGGGAATATGACCTTATGTTGTCGTATTTCAGTAATAGACGTTAATAGGTCTGCACGTACATTCCCAAGAACTTGAGATACATAACGGAGTACCCCAAGGCTCCGTTTTGGGCCCTTTATTATTTTTAATTTACGTAAATGATTTGCCTAAATCTATGGAACAGCAAAATAAATTTCAAACGGGGGAGTTACTGCAAGGAATGGCAGTCTTGATATGGCAAAAAACTGATTTCAAGCCAATAAACTTAAATTAAATGTATAAACATTGCAGTGTTGATAAATTTGCAGAGAAGTTAGAACCTGTTAAATTATTGGGAGTAGTATTGATTCTTCGTTAATTTGGTCTAGCCAGATTGATACACTGCCGAGCAAAAAATTTAGGTCACTTAAAATAATTTAAGAAATTGCAAATAATTTAAAAAATAAAACTAATCATAGGTCTAGTAGGCGATGAAAGTTATATTGTTGGATGGATGCTACTTGACGGATGTGAAGTTAGCAGTTGATTTCCAGCTGTTAAAATAGTAAAATTCAAAGTAATTGCAACAAATTGTGTTTTAAAATTTAACATGCATAATATAATAACTTTAAAAATCAACTATCGTCCCCCGAACCCACTTAGAAGCCGTCGGGGTGTATGAAACCACCCCTAAACGTTAAAAAATAAATAAATAATCCAGAATTTCGACTTCTCGTTCGAGTTCCAGGATGATATTCACAGGATACATTGCAAATGCCTCTAGAAATTATTTACCACCGCCCGTACCGACTTAGAAGCCGTCGGGGTAGATGAAACTACCCCTAAACGATAAAAAATAAATAAATAGTTCAGAACCTTGACTTCTCGTTCGAGTTCCAGGATGATATTCACAGGATAAATTGGAAATGCCTCTAGAAATCATTTACCGCTCCCCGTACCCACTTAGAAGCCGTCGGGGTGGATGGAACTATCCCTAAACGATAAAAAATAAATAAATAATTCAGAATTTCGACTTCTCGTTCGAGTTACAGGATGATATTCACGGAGGGCACTAAATGATTTCGAGGGGCATTTGCAATGTATCCTGTGAATATCATCCTGGAAGTCGAGGTTTTGAATTATTTATTAATATTTTTATCGTTTAGGGCTTCTGAGTGGGTACCGTAGTTGATTTTTAAAGACAACTATATTATATTATGCATAATAAATTTTAAAACACAATGTGTTGCAATTACTTTCAATTTTACTATTTTAACTACTGGAAATCAATTGCTAACTTCACACCCGTTGCTACTTGACATAGTTGGCGTCTATCACATTCTGATACCGTATTTTGCAACCTTTGTTAAACATAAAAAAATAGTTCTACATAAATAACATTCATTTTTCGTTGCTTATTTTTCAATTAAACGTAATTTTTTTATCTAAAACCTATTTGTTGTATGGTTTATTGTGTATAATGACGTTTCATTGTTCTTAGTGTTTATTTACTATGCTACAATGTCTCTAGATACTATTGTCGATGCACGAATGCACAAATTGTAGCGTTGATACAAGATGGTAGAAGACAACGTGAAACCGCCAGAATTGTTGGTAAGAGCCTCTGTGCTGAACAAAATGTGTACCAACGCTATCATCCCATTAAAAAGGAACGAGAGCATCAATTTTAAATTCCCTTGAAATTACCTCCACCCCCCCCCCTATAGCTATCTATCGAATTTCTATATATCAGGTGTACACCTATGACATTTTCGGCTGAAGAAAAAAAATATGACTCCTCCCCCCTCAGAGGAGTTGTTAATATCCCAGCGTAAAAGATCACGTCAAACGCTCTTGAAAAATATATAACAAAATTTTCCGGCCCCCCTTTTTGGGGAGTCTAGAGATCGTCGAAAACCGACTTTTTTCGACTATCGTATTTAGGGCTGGGAGCTTTTTTAGTTATAAACGATAGCGAAAAACTGCCACGTACGTTTCAAAGAGAATCACTCAACACGTACATAAAACGCATGAAAATGAGGGGAAATATACAGGAAAAATTCACAAGTAAATAAATTTTTTTATTTTTGGAATTTCGTGTTATAAATATGATGGGGCAACTTGTCAGGTCAAGCCCTTTACGATGTTATATGGGGTTTCCCCTTTTTTGGGAGTCCAGCATTCGCTAAATATTACAAAGTAAATAATCGAATTTTGGCAGTTGGGTATTTTGCTTTGAACATGTCAAATATAACTTTCATATTAAGTTTAGCATCAAGGTATAGGTAGGTTTTATTGCTGTAGTGAGTTTCCTTAACAGGAAATGATTCAATATGCTGACGAATTAGCATGTTGTTTTCTTCTGAAATAGCATTGCCCTTAATGTTTTTACCCCGCTGTATGGAGGTATATTTTGATTTAAAAGGTTTTTTAAACGCTTTGATCTTTTAATACCAACACTGAATAAACTAATAAATGCCTTTTGACGCGGCTTTCTTCGTTTGCCATCAATGGGCACATAATGATGAAAGGAACAATTTTTTTCCTTTGTTTTCTCTGGATTTTGTGGTTTAGATCTTCTTTTAACATCAACTATTTCTAAAAGAACTTGCAAATATATGTCCTGATCATTTTTAAAGTTCAACGAATGAAATCGATTAAAAAGTCCCGTTCTTACATCATCGTTCAATTTTTAAAAGCATTTCATTGAGCAATTAAAAAAAGATGAATGAACATAATAATCGGAAGAATTCACTTACATCCTTCTACAAGCTGTCTTGCTGCTACAGCATTTCCCTCGTAGGCCTTCCCTTGTAATCTGGACTTCCTAATAACATTCCTTTGGTAATTTTCGTCATTTCTAATACCTCTTTTCCTTTTCCTTGTAGCCTCTTCTACTGATCTTTCTGACTCGCTCATGATTATTATTGATTTACTAAATAAAACCACTTTACAATATACGGTTTGAAACAACAATATTATGACAACAGTTCTAGATTAATTCTACTCGACATCTGATATAAACTCGCTGACGGTTGGTGTAGCCATTTATATGAGAAAGATTCTAACTGATGTCACTTGGTACCTTTCGCAAATAAACGCCGAGAACTAGATCGAATTTACGAATATGGTACTTTCTGCATTAAAAAATGCGTTTACCTTATAAAAATAAGATGAGCTGAAAAACTCAAAATGGCCGGAAATGTTAGATAGTCCCTTTCTCAAATAAGCGATTCAATTGAAGTAATAATGGACCTTAAAAAAGTCTACCTGTGGAGTTCAATGGAAGAGGAAGAATTTTAAAGACGTTTACTTAAAATTGTTTAAAAAATAGTCACATTGTTACAAAGGTTAACGATACGTGGAATATGATACAAAATTAAAAACGACGGTCACGTATACCTAACATATATATGCACTAAAACAAAATATCACGAAAATTTCGAAACCGTAACCTTGCATTTCTTTTTTTATTCGGTGGCCTTCTCCCGTGTCACTTCTCTTTTTACGAAAGCCGGACTTTCGTAATTTATTATTGCTTAAATATATATCTACAAAGTGTAGGTATTCCATTCGTCACTAGGAAATCCTGGTTTTGTTATTAAATTACATAGTGAATTATTAACATTCCTTAATTTTAATTTATTGTATCTTTTTTATGCCCATCAACTACCTAATAGTGTTATTAGCTGTGTGTGGCTTTAGTGTTAACAGGCTTGTAGTTAATCACTCCAACGTTATTGCAAATCAAAGTGGTACGTACCATCTATAAAATTTTTATTTTCATACAATCATTAAGTAAAATCCAGTCATGAACATTTAGCAGAAAATCATTGATCTGTTTCAAGGATTCACGTATCAAATCCACAATTCGTAGGAATTCATTCATTAAACTGATAGTATAAAAAGGTACAGCCAAACTCTCTTATCAATATAAGAAATACCAGCTATAAAGGAGGTTACACACGTTTGAAATTCGTTTCCATATGATGTCTGATATCACAGTTAAGCAACTCATGGAAGAAATGATCAAAACCAGGAGTGAAATAAAGGGTTCAATCGAAGCCAGTGAGGCTAGACCAGCCATGTCAAACTCAAAGTCTTAAAGAAGACAAACTACTGAAAATCTTAACGAAAAAAAGTACTATTATGTTAGAAGTATATTTATTAAATTTCCAATAAAAAGGACATTACAAAAACTTACAAACATTAACTTCTTTTGCCAGATATTTGACATCTTTTGTCTTTAATTAAGTTGTCTATTTGTGGTGTGAATTTATCGGCGGAAATAACTTTTAAAACTGCGTCCAAGTGCGCGGGAGATTTGTTTCCTTTCATCAAAGAAAATAATTGTTCACACTTATAGGTACTTCCAAACATTGACAGGATTTTACAGGCAAGTTTTCTCATTTCTTGGTATTGAAAAGGCAAGTACTTATAAAATTCGAATGTACCAACACTATCAAATTTTTCTTTTAAATGGGTTTAACACTGAATCTCAATCACTTCCATCTGCAAGTGAGGGGGAACTCTATCAATATCGATAGTGAAAAGACCAATAAATAAAGAAAAATTGTTTTCATGGGACTTAAAATCCTGAAAACGCTTTTCAAATTTTGACAGAAGGCTTCCCATTTTCTCTGTATACATTTTGTATGATATTGGGCCACTTGTACTTTCCTGATACGCCTTGCAAGTCGGAAAATG
Source organism: Galeruca laticollis (assembly GCA_963921935.1). Taxonomy (NCBI): domain Eukaryota; kingdom Metazoa; phylum Arthropoda; class Insecta; order Coleoptera; family Chrysomelidae; genus Galeruca; species Galeruca laticollis. The sequence continues at coordinate 5,011,326 of OY998179.1, forward strand.
TGACAGATTATCCACCGCTAACTGGTTTTTCCACAGCATCATCTTACACTTGAAAGCTTTAACATGATCATATCTGTTATAACTTGACGTGGTCCTTGCAATTTCGTATTTAAGTCCGACAAGTGTTTTGTGATGTCTACCATAAATGAAAGATCTTGTAAAAAAGGTACGTCAGATAATAAGCTGATATCTTGTTCTTTCACTTCCATGAAAAGGCGTATTTCTTCTTTGAGTTTCCAAAACCGATCGAGAACCATAGAACACGAAAGCCATCGCACTTCTGCATAATAAGGTAAACCAGTGTACTCACTTTCTAAATCACGTAAAAACGCAGAAAACTGTCGCTGATTCAAGCCACGTGACCTTATGAAGTTTATCATTTTTTTCACTGACTTTAAAACGCTTTCCAACTTGATCACTTTTGAGCATAAAACTTCTTGGTGGATTATGCAATGAACATGATGAAAATCTGGTTTGTCACTGCCCGTTTCTCTGATATTTGTTTGTAATATTTTAATGAAGCCATTATTTACTCCAGTCATTGAAGGAGCTCCGTCTGTTGCAACGGAATACAGTTTTGACAAATCTTAATTGTACTTTTGCAGAAGTCTATAAACAGCATAGAAAATATCCTCCCCAGTTGTTGTGTCATTCAATGGTACTAATTCCAGTAATTCTTCATAAACGTTGATATCTCTATCAACAGCGCGAAGAAAAACAGCGAGTTGCGCCACACCACACACATCTGTACTTTCGTCACAGGCAATAGAAAATGCAATGAAAGAGTCTGATTTTGTTTTTATCTGTTCGCTTATATTGGCAGCTAACTCGGTAACTCTTTCAGCGACAGTATTCCGGGACAAGGATATATTTTGAAAAGCCTTCACGCTCCCGGGACTTACAATTTCCCCGGCCTTTACAAGGCACTCTTTTATAAATTCACCTTCAACAAATGGTTTTGAGTATTTTGCGATCAACTCCGACAGTACGTAGCTCGCGTGAACGGCAGATTCATTTTCTTGCTTTGGACGTGTAAACATAAGCTGTTGATCTTTTAACCGTGATTTTAACTCTTTTAACTTTTTGTTTCTAATCATGCCTGTATACTTGTCAAACTTAGTTTTATGACTATCATAGTGACGTTTTATATTATATAATTTTTGGACACCGACTGTACTGTTACAAATCAAGCAAATAATTTTGTCTTTCACTTCACAGCAAAAAAACTCTAATTCCCACTTTTCTTGAAAGATACGATGCTCATCTCCAAGTTTCCTCTTACTTCCACATGGTTTTGAAACAGACATGTTAAAAACTTTATCCGAAATAAATAACAACAAGTACTGTTACGTGTTGTAACAATAAGTACGCAACTAAACTCGCAATTCTATCGCAACTGACTCATAACTGACTGAACAGCTGAACTCAATCGAGCGGTATTGGCTTATATACGGATTGTGATTTCTCGACAGTTCTTTCCAGAATGTTCAGGTAGCGTCATCTGTGTTCTCGCGCGATAGAACTTTCCGGAACAAGCCAGGCTTTTAGGTTGAGCGCGCATCTTAGTTCATCATCACAGTACTTTATTTTCGGTTTTTAACAGGCTCGCGGGCCGCATTACATGGCTGTTTTCAAAATTGATTCGGGGCCGCAGGAAAATGCTCAGTGGGCCGCATGCGGCCTGCGGGCCGCATGTTTGACATGGCTGGGCTAGACTATTACTGAAATTCGAAGAACCGTCTTGTGATATTATATGCCAAAAAATAAATTCATCATTCTCCACTTCTCTCACCCACGGAGACATCAACGATTTTTATTTTCTCGGGAACAACGATACCAGCCCCCTGAAAGTCGAATTTAAAACATTCCTAATAAAACAGAAAGTACTACAAACAAGGCAACACCTGAAAGGCACAAATATTAGCATTGTACACGATCAAACACAGAAACAGAGAGAGGAAAGTAAGTTACTCCGAAAGTACCTTCTGAAGGCTAGACAAGAAGAAAACAATACTTCTTATATAAAAAAACAACAATGTGAATACAGAAATATACCGAGTCTCAGATCTACTAGACTCCAAATCCCGAAACACAGCCAGAAACCAGACAACAGCAGCAAATAGAATAATAGAAAACCTTCTATTACAAGCAACCAACAAAAATCTTTCAGTGCCAGATTACAAGAAAAGAAGAAATACTTACAGTGATCACGTACCTACCTCACATTTGTAGCAAAAACTGTCATTCATGACCTAATTTATATATATATATAATAATTCAATCCAGCTTTGTCTTTTTCCCAAACGAGGAATGGACCAGTTCATTAGAGATTACAGTTATAAAGAGTTCGCAAAATTTTTGGATAGTGCAATTAGTTGGAAATGATTACTTAAAAGTCTGTCAACAAAATGTACGAAGCATATCCAAAAACTTCGAAAAATTGGAAGTTTTTTTAAATTAATTCAAAGAACCATTCGACTGTATTATTTTAACAGAAACGTGGAAAATTCAGACCAAGCATTTTTTCGATTTAGACGGATATGAGTCAGTCTATAATCAGGGAACAATAAACCAAAACGATGGCGTTATAGTTTATACAGGGTGGAGCACTACGAATGAACTATTCTCTGGCGTCTTAACGGCAAATACAATTAGAAAAAATTAGACGTAGAATAAAGTAGATTACTTAGGACTATAATTTAAAAATATTTTGGAATATACAGGGTGCTCCAAAATAGCGTACCGTATCGAAGTTAGGTTCCTTTAAATGGAACACCCTGTATTTTATCACATTTTTGAATTGTACTATTAAAAATAATGTAAGTTCATTAACATTTCTCTATACCTATCTAGTTCAGTTTCCAGGATAAATCGATTTTGCATAATTTGTAGACCCTCCGAAAAAATACAATAACTTCAAAATAAAAACGAATAACCACATTTGCTTTACACTATCTCACTAAAAGCTTTTAACATTCTGTTTCCAATATTTACTGGTATGCTATAATATACAGGGTGTTTTTAATATGACAGTATAACACTAACCATTTAATACATAAATTTCTGGCTTAATTTAAATGGAACACCCTGTATCTGTTGGGTCTGTTCAACGTGGGAATGTATTACCTTTCAGTTGGTATTAGGGTTGTCTATATCTAACTATAGTTTTCGAGAAATTTTAAATTAGTTTTGTAATATTCAATTATTTGCTGACATCTAGTTACCTATGACTTGATGATACTTAGATGGAAAGTTTTTAAAAATTTAAAATTTGTTATTTTTACAGTAAGTGCTTTGTTGTATGATTTATTATTGATAATGTAAAGGTTTCTCGAATTAGAATTTTATTAAGGGTAAGTACACTATTATTGGGCATACAGATACAATAAGCTTCAAAATTATAAAAAAATAACTACAAAAAATTTAAAGAAGGTATTCAAAGTGACGCCCATTTTGTTGGGTACAAATTACAACTCTTTTAAAAAAGTTATTGTTCACTTTCTTCAACATTTCTGGTGTTACTGTTTAAAACGCTCTCATTATCCTATCCTTCATATTCTCAGGAGTGGTTGGCTGTGTATTGTAGACAATACTTTTTATGTAACCCCAAAGAAAATAGTCTAATGGCGTAAAGCATGGGGATCTTGCCGACCAAAGATAAGGACCCCCTCGCCCAATCCATTTTTGTGGAAAAATATTGTTTAGGTAACGCCGGACAATTACACTGTAATGAACAGACGCACCATCTAACTGCAGCCACATTTTTTATCTTGTAGCTAGTGGAACGTCATCTAAAAGTTCGGGTAGTTTGTTACGTAAAAATTTACGAAATTTTCTTCCAGTAAGCGTTCCATTAAAAAAATAAGGCCCTATTATGTGGGTTCCAACGATTCCTGCCCATACATAATGACCAACGATGTTGATGATCAACACTTCGGAAGTAATGCAGATTTTCATCGTTATAGTAATGAAAATTATGTATGTTTACTAAACCATTTTTATGAAACGTAGCTTCATTCGTAAACAGAACAAATTCAAAAAAATCTTCAGACTCTGCCACTTTGTCCATAACCCATAAACAAAACTCAATACGAATTTCGAAGTCCCTATCAAATAGTTGCTGGTGCATTTGAATATGATAGGGATGAAATTTGTGTTTTTTAATTTTCCTAGCGACACTTTTCTTGCTTATACCTACTTGCTCACTAATACATCTTTGACTAGTATGTAGATTCTCAACAAGCGCACCCATTACTTCAAATTCTGAATCGTCTGTAATTGCAGAGTTTCGTCTAGAATTTTTTGTATATTGCACGCTTCCATTAGTTTTGGATAATTGCAGTAGTCTTTTAAAAACATTTCTGTTAGGATGATCTCTATTTAGATACTTTTGAGCTAAAAAACAGTTCTCCTGACACTCACCAATAATTAAGATCATATCTATTCTTTCTTCGTTAGAGTACTTTTTCATGTTTAAACAGGGTAAACAGGGATTAATAACTATGTCAATTATTAAAACTTAATACACTATACAAATACAATATACAAATACACACTATACAAATTTATTTATTTGACATCGGAGTATCATCATGTCATAGGTAACTAGATGTCAGCAAATAATTGAATATTAAAAAACAAATTTAAAATTTCTCGAAAACTATCAGAGTTAGATATAGGCAACCCTAATACCAACTGAAAGGTAATAAATTCCCACTTTTAACAGACCCAACAGATACAGGGTCTTCCATTTAAGTTAAGCCAGAAATTTATGTATTAAATGGTTAGTGTTATTCTGTCATATTAAAAACACCCTGTGTATTATAGCATACCAGTAAATATTGGAAACAGAATGTTAAAAGTTTTTAGTGAGATAGTGTGAAGCAAATGTGGTTATTCGTTTTTATTTTGAAGTTATTGTATTTTTTCGGAGGGTCTACAAATTATGTAAAATCGATTTATCCTGGAAACTGAACTAGATAGTTCATTCATAGTGCCCCACCCTGTATAAGGAACAATAGGAAATATAAAACAAACATCGTTCAGTTAGGTCCGTGGAAATTAATTGAAGTTTTGATCGATATGGGCGAATTTATAAAAATTGCCTGTATATACAGGCCTCCATCCACCAATCCGTTTTGGACCTCCAAAACTACCTAGGTCAACAACGGTACAATGAACATTACTTCGCAATATTAGGCGATATAAATATAAACCTATTTTCAGATAATAACCTGACTAATGATTACCTTGATATCCTCAGTGAAATCAATTTCACATCGACAGTAAATATCAGTACAAGGACACAAGATGAATCGAGTACCTGCATCGACCAAATATTTGTTAGGGCTCAAGATGGCGATTTAGAAAACAAATGTTCTACGTTTGTTTTATATAGTCACATAACTGACCATAAAGCCACTATAATGTCTTTAAAACCAACAAATGAAAATGTTCAAACCGAAAACCATCATCTCAAAACGTATTAATTATAAAAAATTGAAAAGAAACTTAACAGAATTAAATTGGATTACTTTGTACGAAATGAATGACCCCGTACTGGCTAATTCTTTTTCTCAACAAAAATCTCTGAAATTATAAAAGACAGCACTGTGGCATTCATGAAAAGCAAGTTAAACAAGAAAAAATATTGGGTTACAAAAGAAATTATGAATTCAATTATCAGTAGAGTCCGCTTATTCAAAAAATATCAAAAGAACAAGAACAATTTGGAACTGAAACAGACATTTATTACTCATAGGAATAAACTCAATACATTAATAAAAATAACCAAACAAAATGATCATAGTGCTGAAATAGAAAAAAGTAAAAATAATCCCAACCAGCTATGGAAAGTTATCAAGTGTATAACAGGACACAAAAATAAAAATACTGTTATAAATAGTGTGTTGAAAGAGAATACCCTCACCGAAACAGATTTTGAAATGGCAGAAACATTCGCATTTTTTTTACCAAAGGTGGACCAGATCTCGCAAAAAAACATAAAAACCCCATAATCACCACATCCATCCGTAAAAATTAATCCCTACTCCATGTTCTTGACATCCACCACGGAAGAAGAAATATTTGACATAATAAACACTCTAAAAAATCATAAGACGCCTGGAGTCGACTGCATTACATCCGAAACCCTAAAAGAAATAGCGAGGGAAATTTCGTCCCCAATGTCATTTATCATCAACCTCTGTTTTGAAAAAGGTGAACATAAAATATCTCCATAAATCGGGTAATAAACAAATTATATCAAACTACAGACCACTATCTTTGATTAATAGCTTTGCAAAAGTTTTCGAAAAAGCCATAAAATCACGCCTGGAGTCATTTATGATGAAATTCGAAATGTTGAATGAAAATCAATTTGGATTTCAAAAGAACCGATCAACGGAGGATGCAATTTTAGCCTTGACGTCTAGAATGTATGAAGCCCTCGATAACACCAAACCAGCATTATGTATTTTTCTTGACCTTGCTAAGGTATTTGACACCGTAGACCATGCACAATTATTGGGGGACTTGCAAAATATGGGTTGTAGAGGGCGTGCTCACGAGCTTTTTAAAAGTTATATCTCGAACCGCCAACAAATTGTCAAAATCAATAACAATATCAGTAATGTGGAATACCAAAAGATACCGTTTTAGGTCCACTATTATTTATAATCTACATAAATAGCTTACTTAATATCAATACCAGCGGGAAAATTTTCAGTTTTGCTGACGATACTGCAGTGATTTATGCGGAAAAGTTAGTTTTAATCTTTAAAACCGTTTATTTTGTATTGATACATATTGCAATAATGATTTTGAAAGGTGTTGGCGTACGTTGGATGATGTTTATTTGCTGCAATATTAGTATAAGATATACTGAGTAGTTGTCTTCTACGAGGCAGTTTACCTGCTTGACACAGTAAACTGGAAATGGGACTTACACAATGGTTAAAAGAATGGCAGTACCTACTATAGATGGTGAGAGGGTTGTTTGTAGCCGTATTGCAATTGCTCCATAATCAATTTTAGATCTAATAATTCTCTGAAGAGTACTTGAGTCAGATACACAACTTATTATTTTTGTCCTCACGATATCTAGAATATCATCTTTCCAATTTAATTTAGAATCGAAGATTGTTCCTAGATATTTGTAAGTTACAGCGAAGCCAGATTCTTTTGATCAATTTAATTGATTTTGAATTATTCTCGAAATTTATTTCAAATTCCTTCTTTTGGTCATAAGTATTAAGTTTTCTGCCTATATTCTGTATGTTTGTTATTATTATTCTACAAGTAAACCTTATATAATATTTTTATACACCTGGAGACGATATTTTCGTTTTTAGATTAGACAAAATTTAAGTGAACACATTGTATATTCATTAAATCGATATTATTTATCTTTGTTGTTCGATTTTTTAATAATTTAATTACCCCATTTTTTCACTATAGTATTCCTATCAGTGATCAGATCTGTTACGAAACTATATTTCTCCACAAAACAAACTTATAATTACTTAATTAATATTAGTAGAAATTTTTGCAACATTATTTCTAATCGTTTCATACAATTTTCCCTTTCTAATTACACAAATTCTAAAATTTCAAAATGTTTATTTCAAACTTTAAAAATTTTAGACGCGGTATAAATATATGTTATTTCAACAATATAACCTAACAATTCTTTATGAAATTCGCGGTTTGTTATAAATTTTTTAAATGAAGTTTACAATGGTTAAATAGAACTTGGTTCTTAAAGACATCCTTCGGCGATTAAAAATTATATTTTGATTATAGGCTTCTAACTGGAGCAACCGCTTTTTATAATGAAACTGTTCATTAAAATATCTGAATTATTTATTACTATCTCTGAATACATAACCAATTACTTTTTTATGTTTCACTTGAACTACATACCAATTTTTTTCGTATAAATCTGGCCAAAGTATGAACAGTAAGCTTTTAAATTCACCATATATATTTAACAATGTTCAAACAAAGTTATCAATAATAAAAATGAGTCTAAGAGACTCAGAAAAGTGTTTAGAAGCATCGTCAACAATAAAAAGAGTCTATGAGACTATTCATAAAAGTATATTAGTACACGAATTTTAAATCAATCAAATTTCTATCGTTCACAGCCCAAAAAAACCTCTAGAAGAATAATCAGCAATAAAAAGAAGAGTATAGAATTTTCCAACATTCAAGCTCCATAAAAGCGTCTAAGCAATAAAAATAGTTTAGGAAACTCTCTAGAGATTTTGAATTTTTACAACATTCAAGCTCCAAAAAACAAATAGCAAGAGACCGAAGAAGTCTTAATATATTGTAGAACTGAAAAGAAAAAAGGAAGTCTACCAACCAGAAACAGTAAAAATAAATGAATTCAGCTTAATTGTTAACGCCTTTAAGTACATGGGAACAATAGTAACAAAAATGACACAAAAATCAAGATAAGGCAAATAATTCAATCAGGATATAGAACATATAATAAATATAAAAACATCATGTAGAGTAAGAGAATAAGCTGAGCAACAAAATTAAGAGTCTACAGGACGGCGATAAAACCGGTATTTATTTAAGCTGCAGAAACTATGAGACTAACAAATGAGGATGAAGAATAACTAATGATATATGAAAGGAGAATAATAAGAAAATTTTATGGTCCAGTGAAACTAGGGTATAACGAAGACTTGAAATTAGTAATATATTAGAAAATGAGGATATAGTAAACACAATTAAATCAAAAAGGATACGTTGGTACGGGCAGATTTAAAGAATGGAGAAAGGATAAAGAGAATTACAGAATGGAGTTTTAACGAGGAAATATTGCCCAAAAATTAGATGGGAAGATCAGGTTGTAAAAGTTTGGGGGTACAAGGCTGGGAGCTGAGACATACAGATGCAGGACAGAAAGAAGTGGAGAACAATTGGGAAAAACGTGGCCTGACCCCCCACAAGATACAGGATCAAAACAGCTCAAATTGAGCGGCTAAAATTCCAACTCTGGAGTGTCTAGCCTTATATTATAATATAAGCTACAAAAAGCGTCTAGAAGAATAATCAACAATGAAAAGTGTCTAAGAAACTCTTCAGAAGAGTGTATTCAATAGAGCTCTAGAAGTTTTCAAATATTCAAGCTCCAAAATAGCGCCTTGAAGAATAAACAATTATAAAAAGAACTCAGAAGAACATATAGAATAGAACTTTTGAATTTTTCAAACATTCAAGCTTCAAAAAAGCGTCTAGAATAATTAATTATTATAAGAAGCCAGGAAACATTTAAGAAGAGTGTATAGAATAGAGCTTTTGAATTTTTCAAACATATCCAACATTCAAGATCCAAAAAAGCGTCTAGAGGAATAATCAACAATAAAAAGAATTTAGAAAACTCTTCAGAACAATGTATATAGTAGAGCTTGTGATTACTTCAAATATTACCAAAATTCAAGTTTCAAAAAAAGTTCTAGAAGAATCAACCATAAAAAGAGCCCAGTAAAGCTTTTAGACGAGTGTATAAAGTGGAGCTTGTAAATACTTCAAATATTACATCTGAGCTCAAAAAAGCGCCCAGAAGAATAAACAATTATAAAAAGAATCCAGGAAACTTTTCAGAAAACTGTATAGAATAAAGCTTTTCGATTTTTCACACATTTCGAACATTCAGACTCCTAAATAGCATTTAGAAGAATAATCTTCTGTAAAAAAAGGCAATGAAACTTTCAGAAGAGTATGTAGATTAAACATTAGACATTCAAGTTCCAAAAAAGCGCCTAGAAGAATAATCAACAATAAAATTAGCTCAGACTTTTAAACATCATTAAATATTTCTAACGTTGAAGCTTCAGAACAGTGTCTAGAACTCTAGAAGAATTATCAACGCAAGCACCAAAAAAAAGCGATTAGATGAATAATCAACAATAATAAGAGCCCAGGAAAGCTTTTAGACGAGTATATAAAATGGAGCTTGTAAATACTTCAAATATTACATCCAAGCTCAAAAAAGCGCCGAGAAGAACAAACAATTATAAAAAGAACCCAGGAAACCTTTCAGAAAAGTGTATGGAATAAAGCGTATGAATTTTTCACACATTTCGAACATTCAGACTCCTAAATAGCATTTAGAAAAATAATCTTCAGTAAAAAGAACTAAGGAAACTTTCAGAAGAATATGTAGATTAGACATTCAAGTTCCAAAAAATCGCCTAGAAGAATAATCAGCAATAAAATGAGCTCAGGGAACCTTTCAGAAGAGTGTGATAGAGTAGAGCTTGTAAATACTTCAAATATTATCAACGTTCAAGCTCCAAAAAAGGAACTAGAAGAATAATCAACAATAAAAAGAATTTAGAAAACTCTTCAGAACAATGTATAGAGTAGAGCTTGTGATTACTTCTACTTCAAATATTACCAACATTCAAGTTCCAAAAAAAGTTCTAGAAGAATAATCAACAATAAAAAAGAACCCAGACTTTTAAACATCTTTAAATATTTCTAACGTGGAAGCTTCAGAAAAGTGTCTAGAACTCTAGAACAATGATTAACACATTTCTAACATTCAAGCACGAAAAAAGCGCCTAGATGAATAATCAACAATCAAAAGAGTCCAGACAAGCTTTTAGACAAGTGTATAAAGTAGAGATTGTAAATACTTCAAATATTACATCCAAGCTCAAAAAGGCGAACAGAAGAATAAATAATTATAAAAAGAACCCAGGAAACCTTTCAGAAGAATGTATAGAATAGAGCTTTAGAATTTATCAAACATATCCAACATTCAAGATCCAAAAAAGCGTTTAGAAGAATAATCCTCAATAAAAAACTCAGAATGTATAGATTAGACCCTGTAAATACTTTGAACCTTTCCAAAACTCAAGCTCCAAAAAAGGGTCTAAAAGAATAAATAACAATAAAAAGAACCCAAGAAACCTATCAGAAGAGTATATAGAATAGAGTTTTTGAATATTTCAACATTTTCCAACATTCAAGGTCCAAAAAAGCATCTAGAGGAATAATTACCAATAAAAATAATTTAGAAAACTCTTCAGAACAATGTATATAGTAGAGCTTGTGATTACTTCAAATATTACCAACATTCAAGTTTCAAAAAAGTTCTAGAAGAATAATTAACAATAAAAAGAACCCAGACTTTTAAACATCATTAAATATTTCTAACGTTGACGCTTCAGAAAAGTGTCTAGAACTCTAGAAGAATGATCAACACATTTCTAACATTCAAGCACCAAAAAAAGCGCCTAGATGAATAATCAACAATAAAAAGCGACCAGGAAAGCTTTTAGACGAGTGTATAAAGTGGAGCTTGTAAATACTTCAAATATTACATCCACGCTCAAAAAAAGCGCCCAGAAGAATAAACAATTATAAAAAGAACCCAGAAAACCTTACAGAAAAGTGTATAGAATAAAGCTTTTGAATGTTTCACACATTTCGAACATTCAGACTCCTAAATAGCATTTAGAAGAAGAATCTTCAGTAAAAAGAGCCAAGGAAACATTCAGGAGAGTATGTAGATTAGACATTAGACATTCAAGTTCCAAAAAAGGGCCTAGAAGAATAATCAACAATAAAATGAGCCCAAGGAACCTTTCAGAAGAGTGTAAGGGTAGAGCTTGTAAATAGTTCGAATATTACCAACATTCAAGCTCCAAAAAAAGAAACTAGGAGAATAATCAACAATAAAAAGAATTTAGAAAACTCTTCAGAACAATGTATAGAGTAGAGCTTGAGATTACTTCTACTTCAAATATTACCAACATTCAAGTTCCAAAAAAAGTTCTAGAAGAATAATCAACAATAAAAAGAACCCAGACTTTTAAACATCATTAAATATTTCCAACATTGAAGCTTCAGAAAAGTGTCTAGAACTCTAGAAAAATGACTAACACATTTCTAACATTCAGGCATCAAAAAAAGCGCCTAGATGAATAATCAACAATAAAAAGAGCCCAGGAAAGCTTTTAGAAGAGTGTATAAAATAGAGCTTGTAAATACTTCAAATATTACATTCAAGGTGAAAAAAGCGCCCAGAAGAATAAACAATTATAAAAAGAACCCAGGAAACCTTTCAGAAAAGTATATAGAATAGAGCTTTTGAATTTTTCAAACATTTCGAACTTTCAGGCTCCAAAAAAGCATTTAGAAGAACAATCCTCACTAAAAAGAGCCAAGGAAACTGGAAGAATAATCAATGATAAAAAGAGTCTAGGAAACTCTAGAATTAGAACAGAGCTTTTCAATTTTTAAATCATTTCCAACTTTCAAGCTCCAAGAAAGCGTCTAGAAGATTTCAACAATAAAAAGAGTCTAAGGAACCTTTCAAAAAAGTGTATAGAATAGAGCTTTTCAATTGTTCAAATATTCAAGCTCCAAAAGATTAATGAACAATAAAAATAATTTAGAAAACTCTTCAGAAGAGTGTATAGAATCAAGCTTTTCAATTTTTCAAATATTTCCAATACTGAAGCTCCAAATAAGCGCCTAGAAAAAAAATCAAATCAACACATTCGAGTTCCAAAAAACAAAGTGTCTAGGAAATTCTCGACAAAAGTATAAATACCATTCTCGATCAGATCGACACGATCATTATTGATTTAATAACAGTTTATCAATGTTTCCGCTATTAGGAGACACATAAATGTCAAGATTATTTATTAATAGTGATTATTTCATAATCAAATGATTTCAACTAATATTATCCGTAAATTGAGAAACCATTACGGACGCCCAAGGCTGATAAACGTAGTAAATTTATAGAATTTGTCATTTACTCATTGAAACATTCCGCAAACTATTTACATGTAATTATATAATTTTCTATAAACAATGATTATTTAAACAAATAGAAGTCATTCGTGGCTTAAATTAAATTAATCATTGATCAGAATAAATAGCAGACATTATTATTTCTTATTTATAATTTTCAAAGGGAATGTTGACTTATATATTATTATTATTATTATTCATTTAATTAAAATAAATATTTAAATCAGTTTGGTTTTTTTGGGTTGATTCTTCTTTATTTGTATATTATATATGAATTTTTTGGCGTCCAAAACAAATGTTGTAGAAATCCCTAAAATAATGAATCCATGTGGGTTAAATACTGATTATTAAGTGGTCAGATAATAGTTCCAATATTCCCTATTTGTATTAGGAATAAGACCATTTCAAAAATTAAAAATATTCCATTAAAAAAAACTTCATTTTCTTGTATCCTGAAAAATTTGTAAGCTATTATACTTTTCATAATAGTTCGGTCCACCCATTCAGTCATAAATTAGCACGATACACAGACAGTCCCATTAAATATTAATAATTACAACAAATTTAACTGACAATATCATAAATAAAAAGATAATAAAACAGACTTTAGAATAAATATTTCCTTGTGATAAAAATAAATAATATAAAAGCTTAACATACTTTGGAACACCATCCTTAAAAATTAAATCATTTTTAGAAACTTTAGACATGAATATTTGCTTTAAAACTGATTACAATTTATCCAAACTCATTAAAAATAACAAATCTAAGTTTTCAAAATTAAACAAACCAGGAATTTATGAATTAAAAGATTGTAACGACAACTGTGATAAAACTTATATCGGTAGAGCTTTTTGAAATTTTAAAACTAGAATTTCAGAACACAAACGTAGTTATGATAGCAAAAAATTGGATTCAAAACATTTATTAGAAAACCACCACACTTTAGACCCAAATGTTGAAATTTTACATGTTGAACCTAAATCCTTAAATGTTTTAGAAGCTCTTGAGATAACCTACTTAACGACCAAATAGATATCAACTGGTGAGTAGTTTATAATGAATATCGTACCCTGTACGTTTGCTATTCTGATATTTTTATTTTAAACTAATATTGAGCAATGATGTGACATTATATTGACCAAGAAATATCGTCGATCATATAATAGGCGTTCAATGGATTTATATAATAAGTTAGTGTTCGGTAGTTGACTCAATGAAATAATGTTATTGATTTAGAAGGTCGTCGAGCTTTCACGAATTTATACACGTAATAGTAAAAAGTAAGAACAATACTGATCGTGAGATAAAATCTAATTTCGGTTTTAGATATTTTAGATTCAATTTATGGATATTCTGATACTGAAAATAACCGATTTTGTAGTAAATGAATAAAACAATTCAAAAATACTTTTTTGAGGGAAAAGAAATCCCGATTTTTTTGTGTAAGCTTGAAATTAGTTTGTATAATTTTTTTATGAGATAAAGTGAGAGTATCCCATTAAAACAATGAATTTTACGATTTTTTTCAAGAATGGGGGTCGGGGAAAATCAAACAGCTCAAAATATGTTCGATAAAAGGTATCAAAAATAGGGAAGAAATATTTAATGTTAATTATGACACTCTGAATCTACAAAAATAAAAAGATTAGAATTATACAATTTTCACAGTTTGTAGACTGATGCTTTATCTATTAATGGAAACTACGATTAAAAAGATGGGCTGTTGTGGAGATATGCGCGAAATAAAGGAACAGTGACTATTAGGATATTTTTTTTACGAAGGGTTTAGGTCGAATATTAAAAATCTGCGATCGTTTTTTATGATCTTTTTCGTGTTCCTTGGGGTCGATTTAATACATTTTCTTATACTCGAAAAACATTTCCGAAATTATTACAGTGTGAGTCATTCCATATCAAATCAATCAGGGCCTAAGCTAGGAAGTCTTGGAATTTGAAAATTTTTTTTTGGTTATTTGTTGCTTGCATTATTGTAAAGAAGATTATACAATTTTGGATATCTTTGATTTACGGTTATTGAGTTATACATTTTTAAAATATTTTTAAAAAAGAAAAAACCTGTTGATCAAAAATTATTTCAGCTAAAGGACCGGAAGTGGTGTCATTATTTCCAGTTTTCTATGCTTTTTATTGTGATATATTACAAGACCATATTTTAAAAATATAATATTTTTCCAAAAAAATCTTTTTTTAATTATGAAAAAAACCCTTTTTGATTTTCATTAAAAAATTATGTTATTCTAACATATAATAGCTGAAGGTGTTCCCAATTTCAAAGTGGAGAAACAATATGTTCACAAGATAAAAAATGTTGACATTACAACACTGCAAAATTGCCAATATTAAAATAAATATAAAAAGAATAATATTTAAAGTATCTTATGAATATTTAAAGGGTTTCTGATATGTTATATAAATAATATATAATTAATCTAGACCTATATTATATATTGTAATTTTATGTAACAATACAATTTCCCAAACATGTGTCTTTACCAGAGAGGTTTTGGAATAAGTGCTGACAGGCATTTTTTGCCCCCCTCATGGCAAGAGTGCCTATGGCGGCCTAGGAGGAATTGCTGAGAAGTTAGTTATCAAAGCTATTTTACAGTTCCCATATGAACAGCAAATCAGGACTACTAAACAACTTTACGCATTTGCAAGACCAGCATTCCCGGAATTCAATTCAAGTATTGCACTTCTGAGCAATATAGTGCAAATGAATGAAAAATGAAAGCAAGATTTGATGAAGCAAACACTGTAAAAGGAACACGTAAAATCCATGCCAAAATCCCTCTACCTGAGACACAAATGGACACTAAAATGTACTATAAGTATTGAGCAACCTGTAATATTAAGTATAATTATTCCAGAGGACGTGACAAATATCGAATCAGGTTTCGTTACTGTCGAGTATGACAAATGCTCGTGGTTGGCACGCATCCTAGCAAAAAACGAAAGAAATGAAATAAATGTTAGTTTCCTCAAGTATTGCCAGCAAACACTGAATACCTGGACAGCAAGAAGAGCTTTAGACTTCTTGCATAATATACCAGGATTGGTTTATTCATTCGAAAAATGTATCCAAACAAATATTAGGCTATAATAGGCCAGAAAATTCAGAAGGAAATTCTATTTTAGAAAACAAGTTTTTTAGTTATAGTTCCCTGGAAAAAGATCGAAATTAGGAAATATATTAAATGGGCGATGAAAATTAAGAAAAAAAATTAATTTTTGTTTGTTTTTAAACTGGTTGATTTGATATGGAATGAACCATATGGAAAACAAAAACTCTATTGTAAGTCAAAAAATAATTGAGCTAAAGTTTTAAAAATGTCACCGATAAATTCAGAAGGAAATCCTATTTTAGAAAACAAGTTTTTTAGTTATAGTTCCCCGGAAAAAGATCGAAATTAGGAAATATATGAAATGGGCGAAGAAAATTGGGAAAAAAATTAATTTTTGTTTGTTTTTAAACTGGTTGATTTGATATGGAATGAACCGTGTACAAAACAAAAAAATCTATCGTAAGTCAAAAAATAATTGAGCTAAAGTTTTAAAAATGTCACCAATAAATTCAGAAGGAAATTCTATTTTAGAAATCAAGTTTTTTAGTTATAGTTCCCTGGAAAAAGACCGAAATTATGAAATATATTAAATGGGCGATGAAAATTAATTTTTGTTTGTTTTTAAACTGGTTGATTTGATATGGAATGAACTGTGTACAAAACAAAAAAAAATCTATCTGAGCTAAAGCTTTAAAAATGTCACCAATAGATTCAGCAGGAAATTCTAATTTAAAAAACAAGTTTTTTAGTCATAGTTACCTGGAAAAAGATCGAAATTAGGAAATATATATGAAATAGGCAATGAAAATTAAGAAAAAAATTAATTTTTGTTTGATTTTAAACTGATTGAATTGATATGGAATGGACCGTGTACAAAACAAAAAATCTATCGTAAGTCAAAAAATAATTGAGCTAAAACTTTCAAAATGTCACCGATAGATTCAGAAGAAAATTTTATATTAGGAAACAAGTTTTCTTAGTCATAGTTAAAAGGGAAAAGATCGAAATTAGGAAATATATTAAGAAATGGGCGATGAAAATTAAGAAATAAAATTAATTTTTGTTTGTTTTTAAACTGGTTGATTTTATATGGAATGAACCGTGTACAAAAAAAAATCTATCGTAGGAAAAAAATAATTGAGCTAAAGCTTTAAAAATGTCACCAATAGATTTAGAAGGAAATTTGATTTTAGGAAACAAGTTTTTTAGTTACAATTACATGGAAATAAGGTTTTTAGTCATAGTTACATGGAAAAAAATCCAAATTAGGAAATATATGAAATGGATGAAAATTAAGAAAAAAAATCAATTTTTGTTTGTTTTTAAACTGGTTGATTTGATATGGAATGAACCGTGTACAAAACAAAAAAATCTATCGATGTCACAAATTAATAGAGCTAAAGCTGTAAAAATGTCACCAATAGATTCGGAAGAAAATTTTATCTTAGGAAACAAGTTTTTTAGTGATAGGTACATAAAAAAAGATCGAAATATATGAAATGGGCGATGAAATAAAAAAGACTAATGTTATCCGTTTTTGCATAAACCGGCTTTGTCGACAAATACAACTAAAATAATCGCACAAGTCAAAATATGTGAGATAAGTAGTTTATATTTTAGAAAAAGGTTCCTAAAGGATGTATTATTGTAAAAAAATTGAAAGTGTGTTTCGGATACGATTAATCAAAATGTTGAAGGTGAATCGAAAATAAGTGTCCAAAAATGAAGTCCAACTTTAATGCTATGTATCTCGTAAAATAACGACAAAAGAATTGTGAAAATGTCACAATGTGTAGATTGATTCTTCATCTATTAATAGAAAGTTCACTTAAAAAGCTGGATCAAACGGTTTGGGAAATATCAGCGAAATAAAGAAACAATGTCAATTAGGATATTTTGATGAACGGTTTAGGTTGAAATAAAAAATTGGAGACCGTTTATATGATCATTTTCGAGTCCCTTCGGGTCAACTTAGGAGGTGAAAAAATGTTCTTATACACGAAATTCTACCGTAAGTCAAAAGATAGTTGAGCTAGAGCTTTAAAAATGTCACCAATCGATTCGGAAGGAAATTTTACTTTAGTGAACTTCTAGTCATAGGTGCATGGGAACAGATCGAAATTAGGAAATATATGAAATACTCGATATTTTCCATACCTTCGTACTCAAAGATGTAAGAAAAAAAAATTAATTTTCTAAGAAATGCATGAAAATAGGTATAAAGGTGTTTTTAATGCGAGAAATCGTCTGGTGTCTCGTAAAATAACGACAAAAGAATTGTGAAAATGTCACAGTGTGTAGATTGATTATTCATCTATTAATAGAAAACTCACTTAAAAAGCTGGGTCAAACGGTTTGGGAAATATCAGCGAAATAAAGAAACAATGTCAATTAGGATATTTTGATGAACGGTTTAGGTCGAAATAAACAATTGTAGACAGTTTTTATGATCATTTTCGAATCACTTGCGGACGACTTAGGGGGTGAAAAAGTGTTCTTATACACGAAATTCTACCGTAAGTCAAAAAATAATTGAGCTAGTGCTTTAAAAATGTCACCAATCGATTCAAAAGGAAATTTTACTTTGGTGAACTTCTAGTAATAGGTGTATGGGAACAGATCGAAATTAGGAAATATATAAAATACTCGATATTTTTCATACCTTAGGACGTAACGAAAAAAATTAATTTTCTAAGAAATGCGTGAAAATAGGTCTAAAGGGGTTTTTTATGCGAGAAATCGATTGGTGTTATAATTTTTTCGTTAAAAAACCTTTTTGTCAAATACAACGAGAGCAAAATCTCTTAAAGCACATGTGGGTTAAAAAAGCTGCACGTCAAAATATTTGAGATAGGGGGCTTATATTTTTAATGTATGTGCCCAAAGTATGTATATATGTGAAAAAAATCATAACTTTGTTCCAGCTACTATTAACCAAAATATTGAAGGTCAAATTAGGAGAATCAAAAATGGGAGTCAAAAAACGAAATTCAACTTTGATGCTCTGTATCTCGTAGAGTAATGACAGAAAAAATGTGAAATATGTAAATTTTATAGAATAATTCGATGGCTATCGATAGAGAATATGAGTGGTTTATGAGATATGATCGAAATGAGAGTTTCTGTTCATTTTTATGTTATTTAAATGTTTTTTACATTTTCATATTTTTAAACCATTTAAATCCATTAATTATAGTATTATAATACGGAAATTGGCGATTACGTATGATCAAGAACCACATCATTCAAAAATATTCCGATTACGGATATAAATAAAACAACTTTCGTCTATTTTTAGCGTTCAACGGTGTCTCGATTGAAAAAAAAAACGTGTCAAGGTCGGTTAAAATCTAGGCAGAGCCTGTTACACTATTATAAATTGTTAATCCGTTAGTTGATTCATAAATTTCTTCATTCTTATTAAATCGTTATTCGCTATCTCTCTCTTATTATTATTTTTATTATTGTTATTAACAACAAAAGCAGTGTTTTTAGTTTCTTGCGATATTTTAAACAAATTAAGGTTAGGTTGCATAGCTTCGTTATTAATAATAATTGTTATATTGCAATTGTTTGATTTTAATCTTCATTAGCGAAAAACAAATACAACCCGCTCTGTATAACTCAGCGTACGTATCGTATCTATAATAATTATACCCAACCCTACTAAAAACTATTGTGAAATATTTACTAAAGTCTAAATCAGTGGAGGAGAAACTTTCTTCGAAGTAGGCCAGAACCTTTAATATCTTTCAACAACTTCTTATGGCAATCGCAAACTCAGCAACCTCATTTCCAAGGATTTGCTAATCTTATAATTTTTCATTTTAACTGTTTTAATCTCTGAATTGTTCACTTTTAAGTGAAGCTTTGTAGATATCAGATGCATTTTCATTGTAATAATTAATTTTGAATAATAAAATAATTTTTAAAAAACAAACTTTGAGACTTCGAAACATTTCTAGGGGTCAGAATTATAGTAAAAATGCATTTTGTTTTGGAATCTTTGTATTATAAATATTACACACAATAGGCATGATGACAGATTTTGAAATCTCCTTCTACAATGTCTGCTATTTCCGGAATATACACTATTTCAGCAATTTTTAACGAAAATTGTTGCATTTTATTCTATCTACTTTGAATTATGCTCGAAAACGCATGTGACGTCACGTCTCAGTAAATATTTATGTTTATGATTAACGAAGAACGTTAACAATACATTATTCGTGTGTCAAAAATATGAATAGAAAAAAGAAGATATGACATTACAAATACTATAATAGTGAAGTTCGATTTGTAGTCTCGAGCAGCCTACACTGCTCAGGCTTAGTACTCGATAGTTACAAATTTAAATAGAACGCTTGCGTGTGCATTATATAACCTCAAAAAATAGTTTCTATCGTTAGTTTTTTGAAATTTGTGATTTTTGGTTTATTTGACATGTAATTAGCACGTAAAGTACCGAGTGATCATTTAAGGGTAACGAGCGGCCATATTTCATAAGATATTGGTCCTATAGAGTTCATGATAATAGTCGCCAAACTTCCGCTAGAGGGCGTAACAACTAACACTAAGAAGAAAAATTGGATTTTAATAGAATTTTGCCTAATGAAAGTATATCGACGATATTATTTTCATATTTACTGACTATTCACCTACACTTTTTGACTAAAATGTTTTGTTCTATCTATCAAAATAAAGCGGTGGGGGAAGTTCAATTGTTTTTTTAAACAAACCAAGATTTCTCCCGTTTCGCTTGACCGATTTGAACAAATTTGGGCTCACATGAAAGAGCATAATTTACACTACAAAACGCTTATTTGGTTTTGACTCTCCTTTTCGCCGCTAGATGGCGTTAACTGAAATGTTAGCAAATTTTTTAGTTTTTTTTCAAAAAAAAAACAATTATTTTAAAATTTAAAAAAAAAATTAATCATCTACCTTTTTTTTGGAACCGTTGATATTGAATAAAATATAATTTAATTACATTAAAAAATGGCACGCCACTGTTTTTTATCAAAATAAAAATCATTTTCGTAATCACTTATTAGTTGCTAACAAAAAGAACCTTTTGACTTTTTTCCGTTAGACAAACGGTTTTGGATTAAAAAAATCAAATAAATTTACATGAGGCGCCCATATCTCGAAACATATTAATTTACATATATGGAAAAAAAATCTTAATAAAACTGTCCAACAACAGCAGGAGCAGTTTTGTCGTAAATGTTCTAAATGTTGTCCATTATTTTGAATGCACTGGTCCAATCTTTTCTGGGTGGAGTTGACAGCTGCCTCAATTTCCGCTCTTGGTATATTATGTATGGCGTTTTGAATTCGGACTATCATGTCTTCTCGAGTAGTTGGTCGAATTTTATACACCAAATCCTTTATTCGGCCCCACAGATAAAAATCAAGGCAGGTTAAATCGGTGGACCGTGGTGGCCAGAAGAATAGACTGCTTCTACCAATCCAACGGTTAGGAAAATGCCTGTTCAAAAAATATTGCACATTTCGAGAATAATGTGCCGGGCATCCGTCTTGTTGAAACCACATGTTTCTTATTACTTCTAAAGGCACATTTTCTAGCAGTCCTGGTAAATCGTTCAATAAAAAGTTCAAATACATGTCACCGGTTAGATTGCCATTAAAGATGTGCGGATCGATAATAGCACCATTAATAACACCGCACCAGACGTTGATGCTCCATCGACCCTGCTGATAATCTTCACGTAACCAGTGTGGATTAGTGTCCGACCAAATAAATTTACATGGGGCGCCCATATCTCGAAACATACGAATTTACATATTAGAAAAAAAATCTTAATAAAACCGTTTTACAACAGCAGGAGCAATAACACTAAAAACAAAAACACAGAACTTTAAAAATAAATTAATAGTTTTGTAGTAAATGTTCAAAATGTTGTCCATTATTTTGAATGCACTGGTCCAATCTTTTCTGGGTGGAGTTGACAGCTGCCTCAATTTCCACTCTTGGTATATTATTTATGGCGTTTTGAATTCGGACTATCATGTCTTCTCGAGTAGTTGGTCGAGTTTTATACACCAAATCCTTTATTCGGCCCCACAGATAAAAATCAAGGCAGGTTAAATCGGGGGACCGTGGTGGCCAGATAAATAAACTGCCTCTACCAATCCAACGGTTAGGAAAATGCCTGTTCAAAAAATGTTGCACATTTCGAGAATAATGTGCCGGGCATCCGTCTTGTTGAAACCACACGTTTCTTCTTACTTCTAAAGGCACATTTTCTAAGAGTCCTGGTAAATCGTTCAATAAAAAGTTCAAATACATGTCACCGTTTTGATTGCCATTAAAGATGTGCGGATCGATAATAGCACCATTAATAACACCGCACCAGACGTTGACGCTCCATCGACCCTGCTGATAATCTTCACGTAACCAGTGTGGATTAGTATCCGGCCAGTTATGCATGTTATGAAGATTCACCCTGCCATTACTGCAAAAAGATGCTTCATCTGTCCACAATATTTGTAACAAAATATGACGGTTTTCCCTAATGAAATCTCTAAGCCAGTAGCAGTAATCGAGCCTACGTTCAAAGTCAGTCTCATTTAAGGATTGATGAATCACGACGTGATACGGATGCATTTTAAAATCCATTGATATTTTTTGCACTGAGCCATAGGATATTCCTAAATATCTGGATATCTCTCTTATGCTTAAATGGGGGTCTGCATGAATATAAGCCAACACATTTTTAATCTTCTCTTCTCACTCTACGATTTCTTCTCAAAGTTGGAGTTGGTTGCATTTGGCCATGTTGCCTTAAACGTAAGGTTAAACGACGAAAAACCATTCTCGAATGCCGTCTTCGGCGCATTTTCAAAACATTGAAAATAAATTCTCAACATTTCAAAGGCTTCTTCATTCGTAAAAGGCATGATTTGTTGTAAAAATACTTTTTACATAACATTAAATTAGATGTTAATAACAGGAACTGTCAAAATGAATATCAGCGTGATTGACTATTAGGTGTTTTCTTTCTTAATGTAGAGCATGGCCTGCTTCGCTTAAATGCGATGTTAGTTTAAACAGTATGTAAATCTATCTTATTTTTTCAATTCAAAACCGTTCGTCTAACGAAAAAAAGTCAGGGGGTTATTTTTGTTAGCAACTAATAAGTGATTACGAAAATGATTTTTATATAATTTTGTATAATGTAATAAAATTATATTTTGTGTTCAATATCAACGATTCAAAAAAAGGTAGACGATTTTTTTCATTAAATTTTAGAAAAATGTATCCTCTTTTAAAATATGTAAAAATGAATATACCATTACATTTGTCTTTTTTGAAAAAAACTCAAAAAT
This sequence comes from Galeruca laticollis, assembly GCA_963921935.1. NCBI lineage: Eukaryota > Metazoa > Arthropoda > Insecta > Coleoptera > Chrysomelidae > Galeruca > Galeruca laticollis. The sequence goes on from OY998179.1 coordinate 5,034,557, forward strand.
TTGCTACCATTTCAGTTAACGCCATCTAGCGGCGAAGACGAAAGTCAAAAACAGCGTTTTGTAGTGTAAATTATGCTCTTTCGTATGAGCCCAAATTTGTTAAAATCGATCAAGCGAAACGGGAGAAATCTTGGTTTTTTTTAAAAAACAATTGAACTTCCCCCACCGCTTTATTTTGATAGATAGAACAAAACATTTTAGCCAAAAAGTGTAGGTGAATAGTCAGTAAATATGAAAATGATATAATCGATATACTTTTATTAGGCAAAATTCTATAAAAATCCCATTTTTCTACTTAATGTTGGTTGTTACGGCCTCTAGCGGACGTTTGACAATGTCGAAAATAATTACCAGCAATTTCTCTTGGCGACATTTATCATGAATTTTTTTTCTAAATCTATACGACCAATATCTTATGAGATATGGCCGCTCGCTACCCTTAACTGATCACCCGGTATAATGATTTTATATTATTTTTGTAAATATTTTGAATGTAATAGCAAGATTTCTATCTATCTACAACTATATTTTTTTGAAAATCTCATTTCATGGCTAATGAATATAGAAAATAATATACAGGATGTTCAATTTAAAATAACTAAAAACTAAACATAACTAAAAAACAAAAGGTGTTAGGAAAAAACTAGCTACGTCACTGAATTCTACGAAAAAAATTCTATAAGAACAAGTTTTAAGCTCTACGATAACTGAGATACGAGGGGTGACAGATAAGTGACACTTTCCAATTCTACCCTGTATCTCAAAAACCAAAAGGGCTATCAAAATTCTGCTTGCGGCTTTTTTAATTTTATAAAAAAGTAGCAAACTATCGTTGTACGAATTTGATTCAACTTCCAAATTCTCCTGTGATTTTTATTTTCAACTTCCCCTGTATAACACAATTCATATATTCTGTCCAAACCATATACGAAATATATCATTCTTCTCGACTTTTAATATTTCTTAATATCAACAAAAAAATTATTTTAACATTACTACCACATAAGAAATACAAATAAATATCGTCTTATGAAATTCCAATTAATATTTCAAAGTACCGGACACCTTATCGCTTCATAAAAACCCTCTTCCAAACTCCGTTATCTATATCTAACAAACCTTTTCAGGCCACAAAAAACTGCAAAGTTTCACTCGCTGTATCTGACCGTTACATTTCAAAATATCTTATCCCATTGGTCCAATCCTAAGATTTTTATCCTTCTTCACAACCACCTAACCTAACCGACCTATAAATATGCATAAAACCTATATTTTAGACACTTCCCAGCCGGTATTCATACACTTCTCAGTCGTCATTCATACACTTCCCAGCCGTCATTCATACACTTCTCATGCATCCTTCGTTCTCACTCTTCATCATTTAACCGTTGTACATAATGGTACTCATGTTATAAGAGCACCCGGCGTTGGTCCCGGTAAACCATATGTGTAATTAATCATTAATTACTCCAGCAGATTATGTGATATATAATCAAAGTGCAAAACGCGTATAATCCAGTGAAATTCTTAGTTGTTCATGCAAAAGAACACTTTATAACGTCATACAATATAGTAACATGAAAGTGAAATAATTGTTTAATTTCTTCATCCATCATAATCCTACAACATATAGTGAATAAACTAAAAGGTCCTTCGAGCAAAACAGTGAACAATACAAACTTTCCATTCCATTTATTATCCCAAGTGCAAAAAAGGGTTAATAAAACAATCGTGAAAGTCGCAATTCTCTATCTTTAAAGATAAGGTAGATACCCCGCAAAAGTGCGCCCCAATACTCCAAGCCACTGCAATTTATTGCAAAAAGAAGCTTTGATTCATAATTATACAATTTAGGCCACTAAGGATGTAATTTGTTACCATTGGGACGAATCTCAAGGAGGATTGGATACTAATATTTTTTTCACTATACTCGTCTTTTGACTGAATCATATTTTGGAGCCAGAAACTTGCAATTTAGGGATTGGACATTCTTAATAATCAATATTTGTTTTTTCAATCTAATAAATTCAATTTCATTTTATATATTATATAGTGCATGAAATGTTACGAAATCAAAACCAAACCTAATTTGAATCAGGTTAATTATGAATAATTTCAGAAGCCATAATTTATTCTCTTGTTGTTCGAATTCTTATAGTATTCAGTTGGGATTATTTCACTTTTTTAACTTACGTAAGAGTCTTACTTTTAAATATGCAAATAAAGGTTGTTTAATGACGATTCTCACGTAAATCAATTTGATACGGACCGAAAACTAATATTTTTCTTGAAGATATATGTGGCAATTAAGAAAATAATAAAGATAAGTGAAAGAGGAAATTAGAAATTTCAAAACTTCCTCTATACATTTCTTAAATACTCTGTTTGTCCACGAAAATTATTAGGACATCATAGTTGTTTCTTGATTAGATAAAATGTTACTCGTTGTTACAGGTTGTTAGAGTTAACAATAGAAAACCCTGCAATAGATTCAATGATATTAGAAAATTCAAAACGTTTCCATATTTTTCGTAACAAAAATGGTAAATCAAATATTTTACTAAGATTAAAACGATGGACAGAAGATTGAGAATAAGATTACAACGAGGGACGAGAAGATTAAGAATAAGATGACAACGATGGACGAGAAAATCAAGAAGTTAGAAAAAAGATGACAGATATAAGAACTCAAGACACGCCAGCGGAAGAAAAGAAGACCGAGCAAACGAAACCTTGCAAGACAGAAACACACCCTAAGTTAGGAGACATTGGCAGTTTTACCCGAGTCAAGGCCGCAACGTTCTATGGAAAAATGTCGTGGACCAATTATGTGGAACAGTTTAAAGCAGCCGCTAGAGTGAATAATTGGTCCGATAAGGAGAAAGCAGTGAACCTAACTATAGCGCTTCGGGGAGATGCCTTAGATGTACTTCAGACGATACCGCTTGAAGAAACGGATGCCATCGAGCAGCTGAAGAAGAGGTTGGACATGCGATATGGTCATGAACATCTAGAACATTTGTACCAATCCCAGCTGAAGAACCGAAGGAAGAAACGTGATGAATCCCTTCAAGAATATGAAGTGGACGTTGCCCGACTAGTTCGATTTGCTTATCCGTCAGCACCAGAGAACATGATGGAATGTCTGGGCATCTAGGCCTTTATTGATGGCTTACGTGACCCCGATATGCAGAGAACGCTTCGTTTAGCCCATCCGAAAACATAAGTCGACGCATTGACCGCTGCTCTTGAATATGAAGCAGTAACGAAGGCTTCAGGATATAACAAAATTCGGACCATCCAAGAAGAAGGCGACAAAGACAGATTTGAACAGTTCGTCAGTTTAATAAAAAGTATGATGGACAAGAAGCCGAGAAAGATCAGATGCTGGAATTGTGGCGAGCTAGGGCATGTACGTAGTTCGTCTAAGCGCCCCAAGACTCCTGCAACTCAAGAACTCCAGTCAAAGGGGAAATCAGACAGGGGTGAAGATACCGCTGATGTGAATCACCGAAATGCTAGCTCTTTGCCTAGACGGTCATGGCCTGTAGACTATTCAAAATGCAAGAAGTCGAAATCTAAGTAAGTTGCAGTTTCAAGAACTACTGTAGTCAACGAGGAATGGCACCCACCAGGATCAGAGAAGATCAGGAGCATGATCCTCACCTGAATATGATCCGGCAATGAGTCGGTGATCTACCTGGCAAGAAGTGTGGAGATTTTCACCGAAACTCAAGGCGTATTGGGCTCAGTGGGACTCCCTTGTCCTCGAAGAAGGGCTGTTGAAAAGAGTCCTTGACAACGATGATGGTTCCGAGATGAGGAGATAGCTAGTTATCCCGAGAGTAGCTGAGGTACTGAAGAAGTTACACGACACTCCATCGGAAGGTCATCTGGGAGTGAAACCCTCCAGCAAATCCATGAGAGGTTTTATTGGATGAACAGCTCTGATGATGTGGACTGGTGTAAGAAATGTTCGACTTGTGCTACGAGTAATGGACCACATCGCAAGAGAAAGGCACCCATGAAACAGTATAATGTTGGAAGCCCTTTCGAAAGGATTGCCTTAGACATCGCTGGACCATTTCCGACGACAGAAAATGGTGGTAAATACATCCTGGTTACAATGGATTATTTTACAAAGTAGGTGGAAGTTTACGCGATCCCGAATCAGGAGGCCACAACTGTCGCGGATGTATTGGTGAAAGAATTTATCAGCCGATATGGAGTGCCCTTGGAAGTCCACAGTGACCAGGGAAGAAATTTCTAAAGCTATCTATTCCAGGAGACTATCTTATCTAGACGTTGTTTTTGTGACCAGTCTTATCTAGAAAATACGAGAGCCAATTGTTTTTGTGCGTGTAAGCCGCAATCTAGAATTATCTAGTAAAAAAGGCACTAATATATATAAAGGACCGACCAGCGGAGAAGTTCAGTTTAGTTTTTATCGACAAATAAACAAGAATACACCGAAATAGCGAACAGTAAAGTGTTGATATAAATTAATAATTAAGGTTGTGTGTATATAAATTAAATTTAAGTGAATAGTTGAGTGTATATAAATTAAGTGTTAGTGAGTAGTCTAGTGTTTAAATAAATTCGTAAGTAGCCATACTTTAATGGGCTACAAAATAATATACAATATTATGTAAAAATATACATAAAAAATAATTATTTATTATAAGAAATAATAATTTTAAATGTAATAAAAAGAAGTATAAAAATTTAATGCGACGGTTGATCTGCATGCCCCCCTTGCAACAGTCTCGCGCCCCCCTAGGGGGCGCGCCCCACAGGTTGGAAACCACTGATTTGAGGGTTTAAAGGCCACTGTCCATAAACGTCTAAGTGACGAGTATGTGGGACAGTTCTGTGTTTTTCTGTTAATTTTTATATATTACTGTTGGTAGAATTGTTTTGATTTGTTATTATAGTTACATGTTAAAATTGAACAGGCTTTGATAAACTCTGGTTTGTCATCTTCAGGTGCAATTTATGTTTTTAACTATTATTTCCACCAAAGAGTATTTCTGTAAAAATATAAGTTTTGAGATTAACTTTATCGATGTGATCTAACTGATGTAGGAAATTCCGCGTTTAGTATAATTACTTTCAATCACTTTTAAGGGGGGAACTAATTGAAAACGATCGATTAAACTGATCTATCTGATTTTAGTTACATAGAGCAGTATGAAGGAACACTACTATTAATGAAAATGTACAGAGAAATCACAAAAGCTAGCAGGCAGAATATAAGTCAAATAGAAATATTTACTATCTACATAGTATCAAACAAAGAGATTTTGATTTTGGACATTTTATTCTCTCTGACATTTTTGTACTTTTTACTTTGGTCATTGTAATCTGAGGAAATATACTATTTGTACTGATTAAACAGCCTTTTGAATATCAGTATTTCGTACTTTGATGGTCCTTCAAAAATTGCAATACTCCATGCCCTAACAGCCACTTATTTTATAGGATATTTTTTTTTGATAAATATACGTCACTATTGGCAAAAATGTATAAAAATATCTTAAAAATGTTGTTTTGACACTTTTTTGCAATCGCGTATAGAATAACATTATCGGGAAATTCCACATACTAAAAAACAGTTTAACGAACTCATTGTTGAGGCAAACGTTCCTATATATAGTAGACGTAATAATACATAATCAACACCTACAATCTAACGAGTTAATAATAAAAATTCCAAGCTGTTGACTGGTACGAAAATAGACAAAAGATCCGGCATACTGTAAAAACCAATCATATGGTCGATCAGAGTTATAATAAATTTGCGAATTTGCAAGGTCGTTTTTTAAATAAATATTGCTTTCCGAGAAAATGCGATAATTATCATTAATACAGACAGAATAAGCACCTACAAAAAATTGTTTGATACATATTGTACAGGATGTCTTTTAAGAAGTGCACAGTAATAAATTTTTATCGAGTTTACTTTGTACCAGCGTTGGGCAAAATTTGATTATTATTAAAAAAACCAAAAACCATTGATTTTTTAAATTTGAATATAAAATTAGAAGACTTTGATTCTTTGAAATTATTGTTAATTATTTTAATGTATAAATCTAAAAATTATAATACAATTTGCGGCTCAAAAACTTGTGACAACGCATTTGTCGCGCTTCTTGCAAGAAAATCGGAAGATGTAATCTTAAAAATATATCGAATAAATTGCATAAAAAAATTGTTATATAATAGAATACAAATATAGAAATTATATACAGTGAGCACGTAAATTAAATGCTCAAATTGTAAACTATTTGCCTCTTGACAGTAAGCAAGGCGATACTAAAACTCTTGCAAAACATATTAGAGGTATCAGCGTTAATTCAATTATTTCGATCCTAATTCTCTCTTTTAGCTCATCGCGACATTAAATAAGAAGTTAGTTGCCTTTCAAATTACGTTGAAATCAGGGTTGGCAAAATCAGATTTTTATTAAAAAAAAAATCAAAAACCATTGATTTTTTTGAAAAAATCGCGATTTATTTGATTTTTTATTAATTTTATTTATATTTAATAAAGATTTTTATTATTAACCCGGGAATTATCGCGTGGTTAGATTTTGCCTAACATTTCTTGTTTTTTGTTAATTCTCCAAGCACTTGATATTTTATTTTTGAGATAATTTAGTTAAAGTTTTGAGACATAAATATTAATTATAAGTTAAGTGACATAGTGTTATTTTTAATTATATATTCTGAGATATTTTGAAATATTTTTTAAATATATACGTATTATATTATAAGTATACATTTTTGATAAATAACAGAATACAACAAGGTAACAAATGTTTCTATGCATTAAAAGATATTTAATTCAAAGATATTGTCTACAAATCCAAAAATTAAAATATATAAGACAGTAATTAGACTAGTCGTACTTTACGCAGCAGAAACTTGGAATTTAACAAAAAAAGAGGAAAACACATTAGAAATCTGGGAAAGGAAAATACTATGGAGAATATACGGCCCGATTAAAGAAAATGGAGTATGGAGAATATTAAAAAACTACGAAGTTAATCAAAAATTCAATAGCCCAATAATAACAAATGAAATAAGAAGTAAACGATTAAGGTGGGCAGGACATGTACAACGTCTAAGTAATGAAAGGTGTGACAAGAAAATACAGGAAACTAAAAGACAAGGACGAAGAGCAAGGGAACGACCGAAAACTAGATGGTTGGATTATGTAGAAGAAGATCTTAAAGAAATTGGAATAAATGACTGGAAGAACAAAGCGAAAGACCGGAAAGAATGGTGGAAGAAGCAAAGGACAGACTTCAGAGCAGAAACTAAATCACCGAAATCACAAACTCTCTACTGATTTAAAGCAGTAGGGTTGGCCAAGCGGCTGGCCACCGCTGCAGGAAAAATAAAGCTAGGAATCCCAATAGGGAGACTATGGACCTTAAGGTCTGAAAGTCAATGAGAACAAGAAGATACATTTTAGAGATAAATTAAAAAAAATTTGATAGAAATTATTTTTAACAAATATAATACAATTTTTAAGTATTCATTTATAGATATTTTAGGATATAGATTTTAGCCATATAGGATTGTTTTTAAACGTTTATTTGAAATCTAACACGTGGCCTTTAATGTAACTTTTTTAACGCGACCTTTCCCAGGTTAATTAAAGATTATCTTTACTCTTCTATACTTACTTAAAAAAATATATTTACTTTTACATTTCTATTGAACATTTTCACTTTATTTTAAAATCAATAAGTCAATACTATATCAATATATCATCAATTAATCGATTTTCAATTGTTTTTTTCTTTCCAGAGAGTCGAATGTCGTTTGACAGTTTTGCTAGCACATCATCTTCCTCAAGTTGTAGTTCACTCATGACGGATAGTTCATATGTTAGAAAAACTCCACCGAAAGTACCAAAAAGTTCAAAAAACTTTTGAGCCAGTCCAAAAAAGAAAGCAACCGAAACTTAGCCTACCATGAGTGGTTTTGTAATGCGGACTTTCAACTGCTGAAGAACATAAAATTGACAAACAAATAGCAAAGGCTATTTTTGCTACGAGTTCGAGCTTCAGATGTATTGAGAATTTAGAGGTGAAAAAAAACATTGTTATTAAGGCCTGGTTATACATTGCCCTCGAGAAAAACGGTATCAACAAGTCTTTTGGACGAAATCTATAAAGAGGAAAAGGAAAAATGTTTCTCCCCCCTGTCAGGACAGTCCGTAAATATGTCAACTGATGGGTGGTCAAACGTGCACAACGAACCAGTGATATGTGCAACGATAACCACTGAAGATGGACAAGCCCTCCTATACGAAACTGTAGACACATCAGGAAATTCACATACATATTTAACTCAAATATATGAGAAAAATGCTCATTATATTTTTATTTATTAACAAGAACGTTATCAGTTGTTTATTTGCCAATAACTTTTGACCCAATCAATTTTTTTTACGTGTAAGGTCTAGAATTGTAGGTCTTTAAAAGAAGAAAAAAAAAGTCTTCAACTTTTTGTCTGTACTATGCACGAGAGAAAAGATATACCTGAAAAATCTACAAAAGGCATGAAAAATGAGTTTAAATCGAATCATAAACAATGTTCCGGTCCGATTTGAGACGTCGCATAAGTTAAGTTCTGTTGTACACCATTTTTACTAACTTTTTACCAAGTATCAGCCGTTACTTCGAAAATGACGCAAAATGATCATTTTAGGTCTGATTTTCCTGGACTACATGGTAAATCGCATCTTTTGACGAGATCAATTTAAATATAATTCAACTCTTTCAAACTTCTTGTATATCCTATATAGTAAGCCACGGTTATGGTAAAAGTATATTGTAAGTGCCAACCAGATATCTCTTAAAATGTTATGACAATCTGACATTTTGTTCAAAAGATACAAAAGTTTTAGTGAAAAAAAGCATCATTGAGACTGAAGTAGTTTTTAAGTGTTATCCCGGCTCTGCACCAAGAAAATCGATTCAGCTAATGACAGAATACCTAATATTTATTTATATCAAAACAGGCCTTACATTATATTTAACTCAAATAGTTTGTGACCTGATTTCTTCATGTGAATTAAAATACAAGTGTACCGTAAAATCTTTTGTGACAGACAATGCCGCAAATATGACACTTATGAGAAAAACATTAGAAGAAAAAACGAACGCAAAAGTTATAATTTATGGCTGCTCTGCACATATTTTTAATTTACTGTGCAAGGACTTTCAAGTTAAAGAAGTTAAAGAACATGTGGTCCATATTGTTAAGTATTTTCGAAATCACCATTTGGCTAGAGCTAAATTCAGTCAAGCAGGAGGCAGCGCTTTAGTACTTCCAAGCGATGTGCGATGGAATAGCCTTGGTGACTGCGAAGAAAATAAAAAGGAGATTGATTCCACTATTTACCAAAAAGTTTCAAATATTGCGATTAAACATGCAGCGCAAGATTATTTAAACATTTTAAAACCTATATCAGTTGCTCTTGATACTGTGCAGAGGAAAAATGCTACTATCGCAGTTGCTGTAGAGCAGCGGAAACATTTACAATATATCTTTGATGAATCTGTGGAATTACCATTACAAAAAACACAACAATTTAATAATCGATATAAACAAGCACTAACGCCATATCATTTTATAGCGCTTATGTTGAATCCACAAAAAACAAAATGCCAGTTAACACCAGAAGAAAAGAATATAGCTTTAGAAACAATTAACGAGTTATATGAAAACACCGGACTGTTACCTTTAGTAATAAAGTTAAATGCCTGCAGTGCTCCATTTAAGCAAGTTATGTTTTCGGACGAAATAATAAAAAATGTAAACGGACTACAATGGTGGTTATCACAAAATGATGAGCCGGAAATCTTGAAACAGTTGCCAATAATAAAACAGTTCCTGTGTGCCACTGCTTCTTCAGCTTCAGTAGAACGCGTATTTAGCTCTTTTGGTCTTGTACACTCGGATATTAGAAACAAATTAGGCATAGAAAAAAAGAGGAAAACTCGTGTTTTAGTTTAAATTGTATAACGAAAATAAATAGACTGTAAATAAACAGTAATAAAATTTAGGTGTTACGTTTAGTTTAAGAATTTGGAATTCTGTACTTATTTTTTGTTGTTTTTGCTAAAAGCAGATACTTTTTTTGATTTTTGAGAAAACATGTATATTATGTTGTTATCTGATTCTGAATAAAAAAGAAAAAAATTGATTTTAAATCATGATTTTAATAATCAAGCGATTTAAATCATGATTTTAATCGTGATTTTAATCAGCCCAACCCTGCTTTGTACTGCTATTTTTGAGTTCACAACAAAGAAAAATATTTTTTCGAAAATCGATCAGAAATATTGACATTTTTTATCACATTTTTGAAACAAAAACTCAATATTTGCTGACGCTTAGTCGTCGCCAGGTAACATTTCCCGTTGGAAATATTGTGAAGAATACCTACTTATATACTGCGGATAGTTTGATGCCCGACGCGAAGAAAAAAGTACCATTTTCCTCCCTTTCTTAGAGGTCGAAAATGAAGTTTTTTAGTAAGGTGGTAGGAAAATATTATTTCCTCATATTTGATTTTGGTTTCCATGGATATGTAACAAAAGTTTCATGTCATCCTTTAGTTGTGAATGAAATAAATAATATTTGAAAAATTTCAACAAGTCTATTGTAACAATATATATGTCCTTTGAACGATTTTCGGAAAAATAGTATGTATACCTCGTAGGAAAAGTCACATTTCCAGACTCTGTGTTGTGCCTCGACAGGTAATCTTCACGGTCGTCAGGCAATGTTCAGCTTCCTCCTAGATAAACAATGTACTATTTGTATCAATAAAAGTTTTAAATTGCAAAGATATTTCAACACCTTGTGTTTTGTAGAATTACATAGTAATTATATGCCATGGTCGTTCCATTGTGAAAATCGCATTGTACGCTATGGTTATGTATCTAAATTGATAATATATTTGTTTTTAGTAAACATTTCGTAAAAACTAACAAAAGTTTAAATACCAATTTTTCATTTTAGATCCCAGCAGCAGATCTCGACAAGAGTTGGCATATACCAAGACCCACACTAGCTCGCAGCTCGCAAAGTAGTCAAGGTTCCACTTCTAGCAACAGTACGCAAGTAAGAATATCAACCTTATAAAACTAAATTTCGCAATGAATTACCAAATTTTGTTATATAGGGTCCGACAAACCTCTATAACTCTTATTGTGTATAACTTACATATTTATTTGAAAGTTACATGTAAAGGGTAATTAAAATCAAACATTTTAAAATTATGTTCATGTATACAGGGTGGTCCATTAGTAAACTAGGCAAATGACTGATCTTTTTTCAAATGCAATGTCATTGGTGAGCTTTACGAACTTTTAAATAAATTTGGCTACTCCGCCTTAGAAGTAAAAGGGAAAGGCCTGATATCGAGAAGCGAGGGAACAAGTCGGCAGAACTGCAGAGAGCGCTGAGACGGAGCCACCGACTTGCTCTTACTATTTTAAGTTAATATTTTTTTATACAGATTAAATTAGTGAAAAATGTATGTAAAGTTTTCTTGTGTAATGATACAGTCCTCGAAGTAAAATATGTTAAACCAGAAAGAGTTTAACTGGTCCTTCATCAAAATCCAACAGTCATATTTTTTTTACATTTTTAGAACAGAAATAGTTAGTACCATACACTCCCAAATGTTTTTTGTAAAGCTCTCAGCCAACTCGAAAAAAACCACCTTATCCCAAAAAAATTGAATTTTCACATCCCTTTTGAAAAAACTTCCAACTTATAAGATTTAAAGCTAAAAAAATTATCAATGTACAAAGACGAAGGATTGAGGATTTGTTTAGATTCAGTTTCTTAATAAATGGATCGGTAGAAATGGTGCAAAGAAATGGCCAACTCGATCACCGGACTTAACAAAACCTGATCTTTTTAAGTGGGGTTATGTAGAGAATCTTGTTTATCAAACGCCAGCTACAGCACCTGAATATATGAAGGAACGAATAGTAGAAGCTATTACACCTCAGATGCTAAGAAAGGTATCGACATCATTTAAGGAACGAGTCAATTTATTTATAAGAGAAAATGGCAGACATTTCGAGCACCTTTTATAAAATAAAACTGGATAATTTTTAAATAAATTTGAATTTAGTCCGTTTTTAAAAGACATGGAGTAATAAAAGCTCATTAGGTATGCAAAACCGATACAGGGTGTATAATAAAATATCTCCGAAGTTTATCTAATTTTGTACTAAAATTTCTCATTTGTTACGAATTTCAGGTAGACACCCCGTAACTCGGTATTCGGTTGGGTCGCCTATTGTATTGAAAGGGTCGCTCTATTGTATTTGAATGAACAAATAAACAATTTAATCCTCAGAGGCGTGCAATCAGGACAAAACAAACTTGGTATATGAATATGAAGGCACTATGAAATTATAATTACGAAAACTATTCAAAAGAGTTCACAATATCGATTCAATAAAAACACATTTTTTTGTGTTCCTATGAATAAACAATAAACATAAAATATTATAAAAATAGCAAATTTTTTTGCAGTAGGTATCAACTTTACTACTAATATACCGTTTACAATAGGAGAGGAAAAAAGAAAAATGCAGGAATAAAGTACGAATTAATGTAATATTTATAAAAAAAAAGTCTAACAAATAATAGTAATAACTAACACAAAAACTAGTCTATATATCAGAATCAGACGATTCTGTTGAGCTTCCATTATTAACATTGATTATAAATGGTTCAATCATGTGTTCACTTATATGATCCATTTCCCACATATTTAGTTCTTCTTGTATCATGTGTTCAACACATTTCTTCCAGTTTTCTTTGGTTACGTTACCTAACGCGTCTTCGAATAAAACTTTTACCTCACTCATTTTGAATGTCGTATTCTTTCTTAAAACTTCCCCTTTCACTTGGGCCCATATTAATTCTATGGGATTGAGTTGACAGTGATAAGGAGGAAGCCTCAGCACCGTTATACCACGCGCTGATGCCATTTGATCTACAACGTATCTACTATATTTGTGTTTATGTGAATTGGCCAGTTGCAAGAGCTCATTTTTCAGCGGGTTATATGGGCATTCAATATTTTTCGAGGTTAGCCAATCGTGGATATCTTGTTTACGCCATGCAGTTGAAGGTAATTTCTCCACTAACCTGGAGTGATAACTTGCGTTATCCATAACAATGACTGAGCCCGTTGGAATTAGATCTAACATTTGTGAGAAATATTCTTCGAAAACGTCTGCATCCATATCTTCATGATAATCTCCGGTTTGCTTCGACTCAAAGCACAACAATCCACCTTTAACAAAACCTTCGGAACTTCCGATATGAGTAATGATGAGTCGACGTCCTTTTCCTGCTGGTGGATTGAGGCCTGTTGACCACCCTTCAAGAGCTGCCTGCCTCCAACTTTTGACATTCGTGTCTTGCCAAAACATTGAAACAGTATCTCCTTCATTTAACCAAGTCTCATCCAAATAATAAATTCGTTTTTGATCTAGTCTTGCTTTCCGAATATTGCGCAAATAACTCCTCCTCCAAATGACAATGTCGTCTCTATCAATCAACATTGCGTTCCGATAATTTTTTTTATATTCAAATCCAAGTTCCTTCAAAATTTTCCATAATGTACTTCGAGACATTTTCGGAAAATCTGAATCTTCTTGAACCGAAGCCATAATTTTGGAGAGAGTTGGGATCTCTTTTCTAAACAAAAAAGCATGCACCTTACGCCTTATTCCATTCTTCAAGTCGTCATCCATTTCAAGTTTGGGTCGGCCTGGGGGCTTTGCTGGGGCTGTGATGTTTCCATTTTTTTTCTCCTTCATTAAATTATAAATTGTTATTTTTGAAACACCCATCATTGTTGCAGTAATCTCCACAGTTTCATCAACACTTCCTGTCAAATTCATGATTTTTCTTCTAATTTCTTCGTTCTTCAACGAGGAATAGCAATTTAATATCAGATTTTTTTCGTTCAGCGTCAATGGGCTAACTTTAGGTCGCTTAGATGGTGATAAATCCTCCATATCTGGTCGAATTTGGTTGGAACACTATATAGTTGGAAGGTGTAGTTAGGTGTCTCGTGTGATTAGAAGAGAACTTGTATAGATCAACAAAAATAAACACCAGTTAACAATAACGGTAAAAAATAATAACAAATAACAGTAATATTATGGGGGCATTTTCTTAGAATTGAAAAGACCATATTTCACAATAATAAAACCATTTTTGAGCTACCTGTTTGTCAAGTTTCTTCAATTACCTGCTAATTGGGTGAGATAATCGGCAATTGGGATTGGTTTGGATATATATATATATATATATATATATATATATATATATATTTGATGTCAGTGACATAATCCACAGTTTATTATATTATTGATAATTTGAAATTTCATTTTAAATAATATTACAAAACGGTTATTTTCGGAAAAAGGATAATTTTAGAAGCCTTAACTTTTTTTAAATGACAAAATGTGGTACGCCTATGGTTCCGGCTAAAATGATTGTGATTTATTACTCCATGCCTTTTAAAAACGGAGTATAATAATAACCTTTTATTATTTTATTAAAATAGAGTAAAATTTGTATCTTTAGAACAATAACATTATTTTAATTTTAAGATAAATGTACTAAAAACCAAAAAATAAAAATAGGTAAAAAAACTTTTCAAGTTAAACGGTTTTATGTTAAACATACATTGCAATGTTTAAGATAAATGTACTAAAAACCAAAAAATAATAAAATAGATACAGTCGTGGGAATTATAAACATATGCATAGACTAGACTAAAATAAAACCGTGGGGCACGTCAATTGTCTACAAATTATCGACTTAATGTGCGATAGAAGAATCGTTTAATTCGTCGTTAGGCAGTTGGCCCGCAGAAGGTGAGGAAATTACTTACTATTTTCTTGTTCATGGAAATTCCAATAGTTATACACTCCATGTAAATAAAAGAGATGTTTCAACTAGTTTATCGTTGGACATTCACACTGCTGGCTGGCGAGGAATCGTTTCACTGCTCGTACTTTGTCTTTAATCGACAAAACATATGATAAAAGTACTACTCGCTCACCACTATGAAACCCTAAAACTCGCTTATAATCGAGCTTGCTAGCTTGTTTCCACATTCTAGCCCTACTTATCACACGTCCATCGTTGTCGGTTGAACAACTGCCTAATTATAGAATAACATTACAAAACAAAAATTTTAATCAACGATTGTAGACAATTGACGTGACCCACGGTTTTATTTTAGTCTAGTCTATGCATATGTTTATAATTCCCACGACTGTATCTATTTTATTATTTTTTGGTTTTTAGTACATTTATCTTAAACATTGCAATGTATGTTTAACATAAAACCGTTTAACTTAAAAAGTTTTTTTACCTATTTTTTTTATATATTTTATTATCAGAATATTCATTTTAGTTTACTTCTACTTCGAGAGAATTTGTTAATTTGTACTGTGTGTATTTACGGGAAGAATTCGTTTCTCATTTGAAAACAAACATAAAAAGTAATGTAAACATTTGTTGATAAAAAAACACAAACACCATAACGTTTCAACGATCTTTTACCACGTTGCCGAATCTCAAAAAGAGTAATATTTTTAACCACGCTAAAACTATTCACTATTTTGATATATTGCAACCTCTCGAATGATCATAACTAAAAGTTTCTTTTAACTATTCCTCAAGTTAAAACAAAGCGGTTATACAATGAATATAAAAGGGATTACCAAAAACGAAAATCGGCAACATAACATGCCACTAATTAAAATTCAACAAGAAGATTTTATTTCATTTATTTCACATGTTTATGATATTCTGTTAAAGAGGTGATACAATTAATATACTTATGTATACACATTGCTGCTTATGGCCCATCTTAAATTTCCACGTGACCTAAAAACTTTTCTCACATTGCATATACATAATTATTTTTAACTTGTATAAAATATCTTGTTTTTAACTTGAGCTCAAGTTTCCTTTAGCTGAAATAAGTTACATGGAATCTCGGTTTATAGGATGATTCTATACAAGAAAGCGAGCACTACATAATTTGATTTTTGCCGCGGAAATTCTTAGTTTCTGAGAAAACTCGAATTTTTAATTTTTCTACTATTAACTAAAATTAGAAACTTCACGGTATTTTTAATAGTTTTTTGTTATAGAATGACGTAAAAACATTCAATATAACGATGTGAACTAATTTTTATTCGAAAATGTATTTTTATCACAATAATTTTTATTGATTTTTCCGGGTTTAGAAGTACGGAAATGTGATAGGAAGATAAAAACTACATATTTTTGTTTGATTAATAATTTGCTATAACTTTTCTATATAACGCGGAAATTTTCCATAAGGGCGGTGTAATAGAAAATCTTCAATATTTCGAAGTTTTCTATAGTATTATCAACTTTTTCACATACTTTCGGTATCGTGGAGTGAAGTGGGGTGCTGGATGGTGAATATTATATATGTGCGGTTTTTTTTTGCATTTATTGGAGACTTTGACCTTCCTACTGCGCCTTATAATTCACAGAAAAACAGATTTCGTTTGAAATATTATTTATTTTTGAAATTGCCATATTCTAAATGGATACAACGAATAAGCTCCATGAATGGATAAAAGTTATTTTTTTTGCAATGGCGTCGCCATAAATATTCGTAAAGGCGATCTGCGAATTCATCTGGTGGAATGTGTTTGCCGTTTAAAGATTTTTTGGCAGCAGACCAACATGACTCAATTCTTTGAGTATGGACACCTTCCTGGGTAACAAATTCGTCACTATGGTTTACAGTGCGATGCTGATACCCATATATCATAAGCTTCTCGTCGCGAACGAGGAAGAGCCATTTCTACAACTTGAGTAGATATTTTTGTTAATAATATGAACGAAATGATTTAACTCAACTGAATATAGAATATTAAATTCACATATATAGTAAAAACCAAATAAAGTTGCGTTTACGTCACCAAGGGCGTATTTCTATCGCATGTGTGGCTACATTTCCATCGAAAAGTGCATACACTTAAATTTGTTAATTAATCGGTTCTAAAGATAACCCAATCAATAAAAAAACTTTTGTACCAAAATAATGTATAAGCAATATAGCTTTATTTTATTGGGTTTAGACGTCCCTCGATGTAAACATTTGTGTTAAAATTTTCATAAAGAAGCCTCCGGTAAAATAGTCACTGCCAGAAATAATGTCATGTTGCCGCGTTGTTTGTGACTTTTCTACTCGTGTATTGTCATCGATTTCTGAGGTTATAGTTACGTGCTTTATAAAATTTTCTTGTGAGAAATATTTATAATCAAAACTGTTTTTGTTTTCAAAACAACAAAGCATTTTCTTCTGTGATTGTTAAAATGCCCAAACAGCTGAATAGCCGATGCAAAGAACTTGTGGCTTCATTAGTAAATTACTTTGAACAAGAAAGGAATAATAATGGTCCTTTGTTGCCCTTAAATGCTGTACAAGAGGTAGGTAATATGTGAATAAAATATCCTTACGTTATATTTACGTTTTTTGTTGACTTCAGTTATTTTCTGTTAACTTCCATATTTCGTGAACACTCTGACAACGCTACAAATGTTCACAATGATGACGAAAACGCAACTTTATTTGGTTTTTACTATATGTACAATGTAATACATACCTACCTTTTATACTTTATCATATCAGGATTGTCATTTTTATGCTTTATTGACAATGTTTTTTAAATTTTCGCATTTATTGACCATAGCGATATTAAGTTGATAAGAATAGATATTATTCATTGATCTGTGTTGAAGGTCGGGAAGAGGATCACTGCACAATGGCGAAACAACGCATTACCGCGGATTTTCATTTTCGTATCGGTGCTTAAAAATAAGTCTACAATATAAAATAACATTAATTTTTCATGTACCTCATTTCGTTACTTCTAAACCGCATTAAAAAAATAGCAACAGCGCATTTTCCGCGGCAAAATTATTTCAGTAATGACTCCCTGAGGTATCTAAATGACAAAAAATGTTTTTTTCTTTTTTAACAGATTTCGGCTAAACTAAACTTAGAAGTAGAAGAAGGTTGATGGGTGTATTTTCTCAAAAGATGAAAGTGTGTAAATAAATTTTATTAAAAATTTAAGCTAAGCGCTTTCGGCAAATAAACATGCCATCATCGGAGCTTTCGTCAATGGTAAAAAATACCTCTAAAAAAGGGAAACATTGAAAGGGGATCGGCCTCACAGGCACAATAGTTAGATGTACCTTTTCACAAAATTAGCAAATAAAATGAAACTAAAAACCCCCTCTTTTATGGGGTGAAATTATTCACTCAGATCATTTTTATATTTTAAAATTGGAGCAACGAAGTATGAAAAAAAAAACTTTGCATACTTCGTTGCTCCATCTTTAAAATATAAAAATGATCTGAGTGAATAATTTCACCCCATAAAAGAGGGGGTATAAGCAATATAGCTTTATTTTATTGGGTTTAGACGTCCCTCGATGTAAACATTTGTGTAAAAATGTTCATAAAGAAACCTCCAATTATTGACGGTAAAATAGTCACTGCCAGAAATAATGTCATATTGCCGCGCTGTTTGTGCATTTTCTACTCGTGTATTGTCATCGATTTCTGAGGTTATAGTTACGTGCTTGTAATTTTTATGCTTTATTGATTTTTTTTTAAATTTTCGCATTTATTGACCATAGCGATATTAAGTTGATAAGAATAGATACTATTCATTGATCTGTGTTAAAGGTCGGGAAGAGGATCACTGCACAGTGGCGAAACAACGCATTACCGCGGATTTTCATTTTCGTATCGGTGCTTAAAAATAAGTCTACAATATAAAATAACATTAATTTTTCATATACCTCATTTCGTTACTTCTAAACCGCATTAAAAAATGGCAACAGCGCATTTTGCGCGGCAAAAATTATTTCAGTAATAGGTATCTAAATGACAAAAAAGGTTTTTTCTTTTTTAACAGATTTCGGCTAAACTAAACTTGCCCCTTAACTCGTATAAAATAACTTATGATAGTTTTAAAATATTTTCCAAATATTTCAGAGTGTCAGATCCGGTTCTCTCCTGTTGACCGCTGCCAATTTGGCGCAAATTCACCAGCTAGAACAACCGCCTGATGGAAATAATCCGCCACCGACGACGTCAACACGTGATCAGAACATACAGTACTACCTTCAGACACAATCTAATGACGGTGTTGCCCACCTACCGCCGTCTATCAATGTCAACAAGAAAAAAGATCCCGATAACGTGTCGATCGCTAGCAGTACGCATTTTACTGTAGTTAATATGCATACGAGGCATAGGCCGCCGCAGAGGAGTTTTTGTAGAAAACACCAATTAACTATACTGGTATTGACGATGTCTGTCCTCTTTACTATTGGAATTATGGCAGCTATACTGTTGTTAGAATGTAAGTTTCTTTTCGCTAATTTCGTTTAATTATTTTAAATTTTATAAAAGAGTCACAAATATAATACAATTTTATTAAGATATTCCCCTATTTTATGATTATTATTAGTTTAATTTATAGTTGACTTGAGTTAATTACCAACCTAGAAATAATAAAATGACAGTGGGCTTTGTTTTCTTTTTGAATCTAAATTTTTGAAAAACACAAATTTCGTCTAAAATATTTATTTCCAATCGTCTTAGAAATAGAGTTAAACTTGGCAACATAGCAAATAAGAGAGATAGTTTATTTAAACACAGATATCCTACAGATTTATTATACATACAGGGTGTCCCAGGAAAGAAAAGCCAAAACTTGGGAATGAGTAGAGTAGGTGGTTAAAATAACGCCAGTACTTCATATAATTTTTTTCTACGGACCTCCTTTGTTGAGTTATAGGGCTTTAAAGTTGTAATTTAGTTTGTTTTTGTATAAAGTGGAAGCGAAATTTTCATAAAATGCTAAAACGCAAAGCAGTTGTAGCCCTCTTATTAGTAGATGAATTTGGTGATTCATTGAATATTAAAATAGTATACCGGGTGTCTCATTATATTCTGACTGTTTTTAAGAGCTTATATCTTCGAAACCGTTCTAGATTATAAGATGCGGTTTTCACAGTTAGGTTTAAAATTACCGTAAGTTTTGTTGTGACACATTTATATGAATGGCCTACTTTCGGTTTACCCGCTAGAAAAGTAGCGTATTTTCAGAATACAGTAGATGTAATTTTTTAAATGGGACACCCTGTATATTTAGCAATTTCTTAAGAGACGCATATTTTTGCTTTGTACCTTAAAGTTTAAAATCGGTGCACTGAAAGCGAAGTTAGATAACTTTAACTGAGATACTGAAATGATTCAGATATCTTATTAATAAATAATAATCAAGGAGGCGTTGATATGTTACATCACAAAGTTATTGCGATCATTGACAGAACGTCACATTGTGTTTTATATTTAATAAAATATGTTTAATCTCTCAAATGCAGTATACGGCACAAGAAAAATCTCAAAAAATAATTTAATATGCCCAAACTCAATCCTATGTTCAGACTAAAAGACTATTTAGAAGACAGTTCAATAAAAATCCTCCTGCTACAAATACCATTAAAACATGGTTAACCAAATTTAGGAATACTGCTTCTATATCTAGAAAAAGGAGAACTGTAAATGGAAATTTGGAAGAAATGTTATCTGTACAGAGAAATCCGAACATTGCAATTAGAAAAATAGCATCAAATTTAGAAATGGACAAAACTTAAGTTTTTAGAATTCTAAAAGTTCCCAAATTTAAACCTTACAAAAGTCAAGTTCTACAAAAAATTAAAGATCAGGACCATGCTAAAAGAGTGTTTATGTGTGAAACTTTAACAGATTTGTACAGAACATATGCAAATTTTAGAATTATCATATCTGATGAGGCTGCGTTCCATATAGATGGAAGAGTTGATAAACATAACTGTAGAATTTCCATCCATCCATGGCTCTACAACCCGGGGTGGGTCTTGGCCGCCTCAACAATTCTCCTCCATTCATGTCGATCCTGAGTACTTTCTTCCCAATTAAGGACTCCCAAAGTTTGCAGGTCCTTGTGTATATTATCACGCCATCGAAGTTTTGGGCGCCCAAGTGGTCTTTTGTTGTTAGGGGCTTCTTCCCAGACCATTTTAATTAGCCTTGAGTCATTACTCCTCTGGACATGTCTCAGCCATCTTAATCTGTTGGATTTAATTTCTTGTACTATACTTGGGCTATTATATAGTTCATATACCTCATTGTTCGTGCGCCTCCTATACCGCACTGTTTGTTGATCCCAGACTCCTCCGTATATTTTCCTAAGGATCTTTCTTTCGAAACGATTGAGTAGCAGCGTGTCTTGTACCGTCATGGTCCATGTTTCGCTGCCGTATGTTACAACTGGTCTTATAATAGTTTTATATATGTTTATTTTTGTTTGCCTTGTCAGAGTCCTTGATCTTAATAATTGTTGGGTTGCATAATAGCATTTATTTCCTTGAAGTATACGCTGTTTAATTTCTACTTTAACGTTATTATCTGATGTTATTAGAGCTCCTAGATATTGAAAAGTCTGTACATGTTCGAAGTTGTATTCGTCCATAGTAACATTTAGACGTATTCGATCTCGTCCTACGTTTCGTGCCATATGCATATACCTAGTTTTTTCCTCATTGACTTTCAGTCCCATTTTCTTTGCCTCTTTTTCTAGTTTTATAAAGGCTTCCTTCACGTTAACTGTACTTCTTCCTACAACATCTAGATCATCTGCATAAGCTAGAATCAGGCAGGGTCCATTATGGCCGAATATGTTCGTAGTTAGTTCGGTTCGTCTTACTACCTTCTCCAAGGCTATGTTAAATAGAGCCGGCGACAGTGCATCCCCTTGTTTAAGTCCAGTTGTTATTTCAAAGGTTTCGCTGTAGTGACCTTCTATTTTAATTGAACTGTATGATCCTTCAACACATACTTTTATCATTCTTATAAGTTTGCCGGGTATTCCAAGTTCTTCTAGTGCTGTCCATAAGCTTGCTCTGATGATGCTATCATACGCTTGTTTAAAGTCTACGAATAAATTGTGTAGGTCTCTATTAAATTCCCAGCATTTTTCTAACAGTTGTCTTAACGTAAAAAGTTGGTCTGTTGTTGACCGTTTCCTTCTGAATCCACTTTGAATTTGGGGATTAGAAAATCCAAGAGAATTCCATCAACATGAAAGAGATTCTACAAAAGTTAATGTTTGGTGTGCAATGTCTCGTGAAAAATTATATGGGCCTTTCTTTTTTGCAGAAAATACAGTTAATGGTAATAATGATACCGATATAAAACTTTTTCTATCCCCAGTTAGAACGAGATGGTATTTTAAACCAAAATATTTACTTTCAACAAGACGGGGCTCCACCCCATTATTCCAACATAGCAAGAGAATCTGTTAACCAACAATTTGGAAATAATTGGATTGGTAGGAGTGGTCCAATAGAATGGGCTCCAAATTCTCCAGACCTGACTGTTCCAGATTTTTGTGTATGGGGATATGTGAAAGATAGTGTCTACAACCCGATACCTGCTACTATTGAGTAATTAAAAAATAACATACGCCAGGTAATGGAAAATATTCCTCTTGAAATGCTGACAGCAGCATTTGACAACTTAATGGTTCGATTCCACAAATGTATAGACCAAGAAAGAAAACACATCGAACATGTGTTTTATAGTATCCTGAAACATGTTCTTATTTGTTTTTTACTGTTCACTTTTAGTTTTTGTTTATGACAATTCCAACTCTATATCTGAATCATTACAGTATCCCAGTTAAAGTTATCTAACTTCGCTTTCTGTGCACCGATTTTAAACTTTAAGGTACCGTTATAAAGTAAAAATATGCGTCTTTTAAGAAATTGCTAAATATACAGGGTGTCCCATTTAAAAAATGACATCTACTGTATTCTGAAAATACGCCACTTTTCTATCGGATAAACCGGAAGTAGGCCATTTATATAAATGTGTCACAACAAAACTTACGGTAATTTTAAACCTAACTGTGAAAACCGCATGTTATTATTTAGAACCGTTTCGAAGATATAAGCTCTTAAAAACAGTCAGAATATAATGAGACACCCAGTATTACACACCGAGGTGGGAAGTGATTAATTCCTGTCGTGAGATCAGTTAGTTAACCGAGACGCCAAGCGTCGAGGTTAGCTATGATCTCGAGACAGGAATGAAACTTCCTACCGAGGTTTGTATACTATTTTATTTACAACCATCATATTTCGATCAAAATTAATAAATCTCTGTTTCGTTCTGAACATTCCTAAAATATTACATTTAACAACAAATTACCCAGAACGCGGTTTCTCAGAATAATCAATTATATACAGGGTGTTCATTTCAGGACTTCCCACCCTAATTTTCTCGAAATGTGTGTATTTAAAAAAAATCCTGGGACACGTCAACAAATATATCGAAGGGGGCAACTTTTTATCATAAAGGCAACGCCCCCCCTTTCACCCCCCGCCAGGGGAAGTTGCCAACTTAAAAATCTTAAATGGGAAGGGGTATCGAGTTATACCTCATTTTAAAGGTCTTTTTAATCTCTACACGTCGGCTTTTGTTTTTTTTTAATTGATCTATTCGTTGTCGAAATATTTAGGAAAATCTGTTTGCTGCTTCGTACCATTAAAATAAAAAGTGCAATTGTTTGTTTTGTTATCCCTTTCAACTTTTTTCTATAAAAAATGAAAAAAAATGTTTTTGATAGAGAAAATAAAAGACATGATACCTATTGAATTGTTCACCATTCTTACCAGTTGTGTGAAAAAGCAATTTATTAAAAATGGTTTACACTTTAGCTGAAAAAGTTGAATAGTGTTAATTTACGGCGCCGAAAACCAATGTGCTCGACGAACTGCTGCAATATTTAACGAAAGGCACCCAGATAAGAACACCTCTCATAGGTATGTCCTAAATCTAATCGCCAAATTTACTCAAACAGGATCTGTTGCAAATTTAAAACATGATCAGCCAAGAGTTTTGAATGAAGCCACTCAAATTGAAGTGATAGGTTATTTTGGTATGAATCCTAATACTTCGTTACGTACCATTTCTGCTGCAACTGGAATTTCCTTCCGTCCACAAAATTACAAAAATTAATAAATTCCATCCCTATAAAATGAAAGTATGTCAAGAGTTAAGTGAAGACGATTTTGACAGAAGAATTGAGTTTTGTGAACAAATGACTACAATTATTAATAACAATAACGAATTTTTTAAAAATATCTGCTTCACTGATGAGTGTACTTTTTATTTAAATGGTTTTGTCAACAAACATAATTGCAGATATTGGAGCAATGAAAATGACCATGTATTTGTCGAAGGGCATACCCAGCATCCCCAAATAATTAATGTATGGGCCGGTATACTAGGAAATCAAGTAATTGGTCCATTGTTTATAAATGTAAATCTAAATGGTGAGATGTACTTGAATATGCTAGAAAATACGATCAATCCGTTAATTACCGAAGCAATTGAAAATCAACTGGATAGAGATGGCAACAACTTTCTTGACGAAAATGAGTTATATTTTCAGCAAGATGGAGCTCCCCCCTCCATTATGTGCTTCCGGTCCGTCAATGGTTAAACAATATATTTCCCGGTAAATGGATAGGGCGAAGAGCACCTATAGAGTGACCAGCTAGGTCCCCAGATCTAGCACCATATGATTTTTTTCTATGGGGACATTTAAAATCAGTTGTTTACACACCCCCGCCACAAAATATAGGAGACCTTCGACAAAGGATTACTGCAGAATGTCGAGCAATTCGAACAGAAGTGTTTGAAAATGTGCGTCACGAATTTGAACAGCGGTTAAACCATTGTTTGGCCAACAATGGTCAACATTTTGAGCAATTATTAAATTGAAAATCTGTGTACAATATTGTAATTTAGTTTTGATAAAAGGAATGAGAATAAACAGTTGCAGTTTTTATTTTAATGGTACGAGGCAGCAAATAGATTTTCCTAAATATCTCGATAACGAATCGATCAATTTAAAAAAAAAACCGACGTGTAGAGATTAAAAAGACCTTTAAAATGAAGTATAACTCGATACCCCTTCCTATTTAAGATTTTGAAGTTGGCAACTCCCCCTGGCGGGGGGTGAAAGAGGGCGCGTTGCCTTTATGATAAAAAGTTGTCCCCTTCGATATATTTGTTGACGTGTCCCAGGATTTTTTTTTAAAATTAGGGTAGGAAGTCCTGAAATGAACACCCTGTATATTGTTACCGTGACTACGGGGTATACAATTGTCACCAATATGAGTAAATGTCAGATAAAGTCAATAAATGTCAGATAAAGTTGGATATTAAATACGCGAATTATAAATTGAAAACCATGTCTTCTGACGAAGAATTTATGGATTGTACCCCACCAGAAGTACGACAGGCTGGTATTATAAAATTTGTAAAAAAAATATGTTATTTTTTTAAATATAGAAAATATTTATCTAGAATAGATGAAATGAGGGCGGAAAATGAGGGCGGGAAGTAGAGGTGTGTAATGTGACACTTCCCAACCTTCAATGACGTTAGTAATGACAGCATTACATATATGGTTGTAAATAAACGTATTTTTAATAAGTGCCAATAAAAGAGCTAATATTAATTTATTTATTTATTAAAGAGAAGCAGACAAGAATTTCAGATTATTTTGAAAATTGGGTGTACAGATATCTGGACCATAATTTTTTCCTTCATTTTCGTATGACTAGTGAAACATTAAATTCATTATTCCATAAACAGATAATTTTGTACTAAGTGCTGCTCTTCTAATGAGATCAATGGCAACTTTATTATCACTAGAAAGTAATAAAGTTGCTTCATCACCCATTATATGAATTACTTTTTCAAATTTCGAAGCTCACTTTAAAATCACGAACACACTTCCGTTTACAAAACTTTAACCTCAAAACAAAAGTAAACAAAACAGTAATGCTGGGGGAATCGGAGAATAGAAAGAGATAGAACAAATAACCAGAGAGTGGACGGGTTAACTAACCATGATCCAGATGATTCATGACGTTTGTCATTTGAATGCAATTGGTCCAAATATGACTGACCAATCTATGAACCAACCAAGAACTAACATCATTCAGAATTTACTATGGTAACCTACCTACTTAAGACCTCTGAAGTTTTTTTTGTTTGTTTTTTGGCCTTACTAAAGTTTACGGAATATAAAATATTCATTACGTAGATTTTTGCCTTACTAACGGTGGGTGGATACTCCAAAATGACGTTACACACCACTGCAGAAATATGAAGAATTTTTGAAGTTATATTGGAGGAAATTAATATAAAGAATCTGGCAACACTGGTTATTAGATCATTGGTTTACATATATTATATAAGTGTAAAAACATAACTGTCATCAGTCCAAACAAAATGTACCTATTCATAAAGTAAACAAACAAAACAATTTACAACAACACAATTTTATAGTTTAAAATGAATATATAATAAGAAATAAGAATTAATAAGAAATATGCGAATCGTCACTTGCGGTAAAAATAAACGGTTTTAAAGATAAAAACTAACTTTTCCGCGTCTGTGGCCCTGAACAATATTCTATCATAAAATTGTTACTTGTATACAGTTCGGGGAATGTATCGTGCTAACAAACCGAAATTTATCCAAAAATAACCAAAAATGTAGTATATCTGGATTTATAGGACCCGCTGTACTCGCTCCAGTCAACTGAAAATCAATAGGGTACATCTGTGAGACACCTTGAACAATATTCAATCATAAAATTGATCAATCGTAGACTCTCTGGAGGCTGTATCGTGCTAACAAACTGAAAATTCTTCTAAAATGACAAAAATTTGGTACTTCAAGTACCATAGCACCCGTTGTACTAGCTTTAGTGAGCTGAATATCAATAGGGTTAATCTTTGAGACCCTCTGAATAATATCCAATCATGAAATTGGTCACTTGTATATACTCCGGAGGCTGTATCGTGCTAACAAACTGAAACTTCTCCAAAATGACAAAAATATCGTACTTAAAATACTGTAGTACCTGTTGTATTCGCTCTGGTGAGCTGAAAATCAATAGGGTTCATCTGTGAGATGTCCCGAATAATATTCAATCATAAAATTGGTGACTTGTTGAACTCAGGTGGTTGTATCGTGCTAACAAACTGAAATTTCTTAAAAAATGACAAAATGTCGTACTTCAAGTACCATAGCATCCGTTGTACTGGCTCTGGTGAACTGAAAATCAATAGGGTTCATCTGTGACATGTGCTTAACAATATTTGATCATAAAATTGATGACTTATTGCACTCCGGAGGCTGTATCGTGCTAACAAGACAAGTAAGAAAAAGTGGCCGACGACAACGACGACGACGACATACACACAGGATTTTTTTTCTAGAAACCATTTTTTCGTATTGTTGTTAATGGAAAACGTAAAAATAACTCAAAAATTTTTTTCAAAATTCCAACTTTTTTTGGGGTAAACCAATACTTTTCTCGCATATTAGATAGGTTGGGCGCAAAAGTAAAAAGTATTACTAAAGTGGCCAAAAAAAGACCGTGGAAAATATTTTCAGATTTCCAAGATAGTCGACATATTAAACTATTAAAGTAATTTTTCACTGAAATCCACCTAGTAAATGTACCAAAAAAAGATACGTTCTTAAAAGCTAAGCTTTATTCAAGTAATTTTTGTTCCAACACTATTTCAAGAAATCTATGGGGAGTGATTCAATGTTTTTTTTAAATAAACTTGGTTTCGTTGGAAAAATCATTTATTGTTTCATCAAACCTGTGATATGTCTAATTCATAGTGATGCTGCTTGAGCGCGTTATTTGATATTGCAATATTTTCTAAAAAATTAAATACAATGACTTTTTTTTCATAAAAATGTAGTGGAATGGCACCTAAAAAAGCTAGTGACAACCTTATCTCGATATTTTATTCCTAGCCTTAAATATCAACGAAATAAAATTTACTGTCTCGACCCTTACTCTGTGGAATCTACTCACATTACTTTTTTAAATGAAACTGTTTCTAGATACTCTCACAATATATTGTGGAATTATCTAAAAACAGATAGTTTCATTTAAAAAAGTGAAAGTCTATGGAACGATGTATGCTTAAAATAACAAAAAGAGACCACAAATGAATAGAGTGAATCAAGTAAAGAACCGAGGTAAAATATATAATCTAGAGAATTAAATCCTTCAAGTGGCAACAGGCAGGACATCTAGCAAGAAGGAAAGATGACAGATGTACCAAACAGTGGTATCCCAGAGAAGTAAAAAGATCGAAAAGGTACCCTATGCCGGGACTACGACATCAAGAAAATAGCTGGAACAAACTGGTACCAAGTAGTACAAGACCAGAATACATGAACTCAAATGAAGATCGACTAGGTAGCCAAGGAGATTTTCTAACTGTAAATTTGGACAACAAATATTTTTGGGCGAATAGAGAAAAATAATGACAATAAGTGATTTTAAAGTTCATTTTGTATTTCCATATTTAAGGAAAAAATCATGATTTAATCGAAAAAATCAGATTTTTTGCAAGTCTGCACATATCCTTCAACAAATTATTAAATAAACTATATATCATAAAATATAATTGTTTCCATTTGACTGTTTTTATAAAAATTCAAAAATATTTTCTAATAACAACAAAGAGATTCTTGGGTTCCTCTTGTTGTTGTTTACATCTTGTTTATATCTTCTAAAAAGTTAATTTCGAAAACTAATCAACCAATTAATTTCAGTTTTTTGGAGAATCTAATTTGTTTCTTTTTGTTTCAGTGAGGGCCCAGAACCAAAGGTACTGAATGCCTAAGATAAATGAGTACAATTTACTGTATTGGAGCATTAAGGAATATAAAAAAGAAAATTAGCTACATTTTTCACTTTTTAAAATTTACCTCGCATGACACTGTCTTCTACTTTCAATCAGTTTACGGATAATTAAACCTCCATAATTTTATCCACAGTTTAAAGTGAAAAAATTAGCAAATTTTTTTAGGAAAATGTTTTTATGAAAACTTACATCAAGTTTGGAACTAATTTGTGTAGAAACCACTTTTAGTTTCGTCAATAATAAATAGATCAGCATTTTAGCTTTGTTTTTCTTATAAAATTATTGTCTACAGTTCTTAACTTTTAGTACATTTCAATAACATATAGGTTTTCTGTGATTATGTATTTTTCGTGTTCTGGGGAGGGGGGGTTCTATCCCCCTAATCCCCCTCCGTAGGTACGCCACTGACCTGTCTTATTTTACACCTCTGATAACAAATAATTCCCTTCCATTATTACTCTTAAGAATTCGTATCTTTTGCTTCTGTCTATATGTCCCCCAGGTAGATTGTCTTTAGTTTTTTGACAATTCCCATAATTTCCCTGTTAACACTAATTCATCCTAGGACTGTCCCCTTGGAAATTTGTTCCACCCCTGATATTATGAGCATTCTTAGCATGATCCACATTTCAAATGCTTCCAAATGCCGAATTGAGCAGGCTCCCAACGATCAGGGATACCAAACATATAAAAGTATTGAATATATACAAATATATAAGCATTTACAAAACAGTAGTGATGTTTAAAGACATCGTAGATTTTTAATAAACTTTTCATTCTAATGAATTCACTTCTTGCATTCTCTATGCGGCAGTGTATTTCTGTTTCTGGATTCAAGCCTTTGTTATCCAGCATTTTAAATAACTGAATTTCGTTCCATCTGTTTGTTGTATATTGTTATAATGAAGCTACATGTTTTTTTTGTAGAACTCTATTCAGTCTTTTTGATGTTAATTTTTAATACAATTTCACATATTTGAATAAACACATTTTTTTGAAAAATTGATATCATCATCATCAACCAGTTCAATCCTTGCAGATTATTGCTAATGCTAATACATTTTGATCCATTTATTGAGGTGGATCATTCCACTTCTCTATTTTTTTACAGTATGCTGTGGGTCTTGGTTAGTTTCGTTATCTTTTGCCACTTTATTTTGTTTTCACATTTTAATTTCTAAATATTTATTCCTTAAGCTCTTCTATTGCATCTTTCCGTCGTTTTATAGGTCTTTCTCTTTGTCTAGGCCAGATCCTGATTATATCTAATGATTTTCTATTCAGTATATGTCCTATTCATTGTAATCTTTGTGCTTTTATGAATCTTACCTCTATTTCTTTATTACTTTTGTATCCTTACTGCTCCATCTCTTGAAGTGCATGTTTCCAAAAATTGATATAAGAAGTTTTAATTGTAGTTCAAACTTCAACAAAGCGTGCTTACAAACATTGAGGTATCTAGTTTGACGATACTAATAAAAAAAGTCTTTTCTTACAAGTTTTGATTTTTCGTATCACCTAACAGTGACTATAATTATTGAATGTGGTCCATATCATAGACACACACTTTATGTAAGTTTATATGAGAAAATTCTTATAATATGGAATTGATCAAAAGTAGACGAATATCCCTCTTTCTCATTTATCAAAATTATAAATATTTTTCGATATCGAGAGCTACTACTTTTGTACAAACCCGTATACCAACTCTATTATTATTTATAACCAATAAGTATTTAACATAACTTTAGTTGAGTAATTTCCAAAAATAATTCTTCAAATGGGATGAATCTTTTTTAATATTGATGTAATTATGTACAGCAGTGTTTTTCAACATGTGGGTCGCAAATCTTTACATAA
Organism: Galeruca laticollis; assembly: GCA_963921935.1. Taxonomy (NCBI): domain Eukaryota; kingdom Metazoa; phylum Arthropoda; class Insecta; order Coleoptera; family Chrysomelidae; genus Galeruca; species Galeruca laticollis. The sequence goes on from OY998179.1 coordinate 5,065,363, forward strand.
GGGGTCCTGCACTAAATTTCAAAAAATAACAATATCAGCGAGAAGGTTGTGCTTGTTTATTTTTTTATAATCCATTGAAACATTGTTCTATTTTTGAGAGACTTAATGAAATCATTCTCTAATTACAGCCCCATTTCTCTTTAATTTTTATGTAGACCATTGAAGAGAACTTTTAAAGATTCCCTTGTCAATTCTGGTTAATCTTAACCTTGTAGTAGTAGCAAGAACAGCTCTGATGGGGGGGGGGCATAATCTATTCTGATTATTCTTGTTATCAGCTAAACTTAATATGCCTGTTCATATTTTTCCACAGATAGTCTCTTTGGGGGTCACATATTCAAAAAGGTTAAAAAACACTGATGTAGAAAATATATGATAGTATATGATTCTCTCTTATTACAAAATTAAAATGTATAAGCCAAACGTAGAAGAACAAAAATCAAGTTATTAGATTTACTTGTTGCTAAATATTGTAAAAATGTAATCAAAATTATTTCTTAAAGTATCGTATGGAATAAGCGAATCAATCTCTATGTTGTGATTTCAATTTAACTGTTTTCTAGTATATGTCTGTATATAATTTTTATTTCATAATAAATGCTTCTTCTCCACCTTTTATTGTATCCATTAATATATCTTTATATGAAAGTTTTATTAATAGTTACTAACAAATGTCTCCCTTCCCTTCAATGATTAATTCATATAATTCCGGCTCCAGCTAATACTTTGGATCAAATATATCATTCATAATTGGATAATGGACATATAATTTCAATGTATCAACAATTAAAAGATAAACTCTTTATAGTTTTAGTTTTAATCCCCTCTCCAAAATATTTGTAGATCAGTTGTTTCTCTGAAATTTTATTTTTCTATTGAATTACAAAAAGTAGTTGCTTCATGTTTCATGTCTCATTCGTTGAATGCTCACATCATGTTTGCGAAAGGAAAACATGAAAAAAACTTCAATGTAAACTTGCGTTCTTTATATTTGGCAACATTAGTATAAGAATTTAGAAAATGTGTAGGTAATATGTTTACTGTGATATAAACTATATTGTAAAATTATTTATATTTATTCTATTTCTGTAATGTCGTTTCCTTATATGACTCAGAGATGTATCTAGTAAATTTGTGTAAAATTAAAGAGTATTCTTATAAATGTTGTTTTATTTTATATTTGGTAGTAAATAACGAAAAATGGGCCAGGTTTGTACATGTACGTACTGATACATAGATATTATTTATTCGAGTTCTAGCAGCTGAACAGTAAAGACATATTCCAAATGGCTCTCTTATCCGCTAAGTGTTTATCTGTTTGCAAATTAACAACAAAACTTGACTGTTTGATTCCGCACGTACTTTGTGAAATTAATTCTATTTTCAAACTCAGCCAGTGACTACAATGGAGGAAAATGAACTTATAAATATAAATAGTTCCCAAAACACCAACACAAAATCTTATTCAATAGTGGTTAATTATTTCAAACATCCATCCAAATAACAGGCAATAGTCAGGGCCGTTCCAATCATATGTGCAGGTCGTGCGACGCACGACGGCGCCGTCACAAAAAAGGCGCCGAAGGCGCCGAAGATATTTTTTTTATTTTTACCAATGTCTGAATATGCTAGAATTAAGATTAAAGTAGGAAATAAGTAATAATATTTGAACAAATAATTTATAAAATGTATTATTATGATCATTATTATCATCTATAGATTCAAATATGACTTCTTTAAGTTGCTTGGTCACGACCTATTGCATATTTTGTTCTATTACTGAGCGCCGTGCGCCCGCACTATATTTCTTAGTTCCTATGTTTCATTTCACAAGTTCATTCTTGTCTGGCCAAGCGAGTATTGCAGTGAAATCATGTTCATTTGAGCATTGGCTTTTGTCTTAAGCAGTAGAGTAAATCGCATCTCGTATCAGCTAAAAAGTTATACCTATTTCTTATTTCCTTATTTGAAATTTTGTTCTTTTCTGGAAGCTCAAACTTTAAAGTATAAGTTATAAGTATAAAATAAAGTTAAGGTAAGTAATGTATATCCAGATCGTTATAATTCGTAATTATAAATTAATTAGATTCAACAAACCCCGAACCCAAACCCAAAATTTTATGTGGTATCATTTTTTTAGATGTCTGAAGGTAAAAAGAAACTTTCTGGTTAACAAAATCTAATTAACAAACGTAAACGGGAGGAGGTGTTGGAAAATACCAATAAGAAAATAACTCAATTTTTCACAGCACCCATTGATTCTCCTTCGGAGGCTTCCGTAAAAAATGATGATGATAATATGGAGCCATCGACATCAAGTTCAGTTGAAGTTGAAAAAACTGTAACGTTTATCGAAGCTGATGATGATGAAGTTTTTGATAGTAAGACTGTACAGCTGTCTAAAGATCCAGGTTTGTGGCCGAAAATATTATCTTCAATGAATATTGAACTTCTGATAAAATATGGTCTAACCTATTATAACAATTCAAATTGCGTTTTTCCGATAGACAAGACTGGGCGAAAATTTTCTGAATCATACTTCACTCGAATTTTGCCAAATAATGAAAAAATCAAGCGTGATTGGCTTCTGTACTCGGTATCGAAAAATTCAGTTTTTTGTTTTTGTTGCAGAATATTCAACCTTAACACCGCAAAAGCCCGATTGGCTATAATGATTGGCAACATTTGAGTGAACATTTAAATATTCACGAAAAAAGTAAAATGCATTTCGAAAATCTTAAGACATGGTCTGACTGTTTAACTAGATTTAAAACAAACAATACGATTGATCTAACTCATAAATATTTGTTTAATGCTGAAATTAAATATTGGCATGCAGTTATTGAGCGAGTATTGTATGTTATTCAGTTTTTAGCTAAACAAAATCTGTCCTTTCGCAGTCAAAATTTGAAATTGTTTCAAAATAATAATGGCAATTTCTTAAAATGTGTGAAAATGATTGCCAAATTCGATCCTATAATGGCTGAACATACTAAGAGGGTACAAATGCAAAGCAACAGAATGAATCATTACCTTGGCATCCACATTCAAAATGAAATAATTGAAATAATAGGCAATAATTTAAGAGAAAATATTTTATATGATTAAAAATTCAAAATATTTTTCTATTATTCTTGATTGTACTCCAGACATGAGCCATCAAGAACAAATTTCTGTATCAGGTTCGTAAATTTAGATACAGCATCAGGGGAAATTGTTGTTGATGAACGTTTCTTACATTTTGCTCCAATAGAAGACACAACAGCTGAGGGCTTACAAAAATTTCTACTAAATGCTTTAGAAAAACATAATTTAAATTTATATGATATAAGAGGTCCGGGATACGACAATGGTGCCAACATGCGAGGCAAGCATGCCGGTTTACAAAAAAAAAATTCTAGATTTGAATCCAAGATCATTTTTTGTACCTTGTTGTAATCACAGTTTAAACTTGGTTGTAAATGATGCAGTTAAGGGAAACAACTCTAGCTAGCAATTCTTTTCTACGGTTCAAGAACTTTACAATTTTTTTTCAGTTTCAACTAATCGTTGGACCGTTTTGAAAGAACATATTTCCAATTTAACTTTAAAACCACTTTCTGAAACTTACTCCATTGAGGTATCAGCTTGGGGAAGTCTATGATGCTTTATATAGTATATTCAGTGGAGTTTCTTTCCATAACAATACAAAGCATATGGCTGAATCTTTAGCAAATAAATTAAAAAGTTACCGGTTCATATGTACATTAGTATTGTGGTACAATGTTCTGTTTAGAGTCAATACTGTTAGCAAAACATGACAAACCAAAGATTTTAATATCTCGGAAGCATGTACCCAAATGAATAATTTGCTAAAGTTTTTCAATAGTTACCGAAGTGATAAAGGATTTGGAGATGTATTAGTTGATGCTTCTGAACTTGCAAAATCTCTAGATGTAGAGCCAACCCTCAAAACTAATAATGTGTTTAGACCAAGGTGTGTTAAAAAACAATTTAATTACGAGAATGACGATGAACCAATTACAGATGGAGAACGGGATTTTAAAATAAACATTTTTTTTAGTACACTTGATATTGTTATAAGATCAATTGGTGAAAGGTTCGACTTATTGTCGTCCCATTCCGACCATTTTCAATTTTTATGGGATATTTGTAAATTTTCAGATTTACCAGAAAAGGAACAACTAAATTGTTGTTTACAGCTTGAAGGAGTTTTGACAGACAAAAATCGTAATGAGCGTGACATAAATGGAACAGAATTGTTCCACGAGTTGCAATTTTGAAAAAATCTTAATCTACAAACACCGACACAAATGTTAAACTACATTATAAAAAGAATTTAACTCATTCTGTTCCAAATGCAAGCGTAGCTTTGCGAATTTTGTTGACAATGCCTGTATCGGTTGCTTCAGCGAAGAGAACTTTCTCAAAGTTAAAGTTAATCAAAAACTACTTAAGATCGTCAATGGGCCAACAACGGCTCGATAATTTGGCCATCATATCGATTGAAAGTGATTTGTTGGACAATATAAATATGACTGAACTTATTTCTGAATTTTTCAGAAAGGAAACGCGTAAAGCTACTTTTATTTAGTGGTTAATTTAGTTTTATTTAGTTTTATTCAGGTTATTTAGATTAGGTAACTATTTCTTGTTCAAAAAATGTTCATTTTTTGCTTGGTAATAAAATGTTTATTTTTGCTTCAAAGTTGTATTATTTATTAATTACCGTCTAGCGATTATGTTGAATGTACATAATATAAAATTTAAAAAATATATGCACCAAAAAAAGGCACTGTGATCACATTTGCATGACGGCGCTCGACCAGGTTGGAACGGCCCTGGCAATAGTTCTCAATGCGATTTCATATACAAAAATTCGTTATTATATAATCACAGTAGTATCAACTGTAGGTCTTAGAAATATCTTATTTGCTTCAATAATCGCAAATAACAGAATCTACATATACCTGGCATTGATACAAATAGTAGACAATCTAATCAAAAACCATCCTAAAATAAATATAAATAGAAACTATAGTGATATCCGAAAATTCATAGCTTCATCCTTAAGAATACTCTAAAAGGTCTGCTCAACAATTCCCGAAGACATTATAGGAGAACAATTAGTATTAACTGTGTTTCCAAAATAACTTTTCTATGTGTTGGCATGCCAGAATCTGACTATATCCACCTCCTAATTCTTAGGAGGCACATATTTCTTCTCTTGAAGGCTTAAACTTTCTCAACTCGGTAATCATAACACATAACAATACATCTTATAGAATCTACTTAGCTATAGAGGACATAAATTGCCAAAAAACGTCACTTGGTAGGTCACCCAGAATCTAACATATTGGTATAATCCATCATTTCTAACCACACAAACCAATGAAATCCAATTTAACGAAAATACAGCTAATTATGTAATAGTACACAAACCTGCTAATCTTTCTACTACAAATCTTATATCTAACCACGAAAATAATCAACGGCTCTCCGAGAATATCCAGAATATAGATTTTCCTAACTCTAAAGACAATATCACAAACATTCCTATTTCTGAAACGAATTTAATACAGAATCCAATAATCCTGATGCAACAAATTCAAAACATAAAATTTTGTCACTGGAAGGTGAAGAAAAATTGACCACTACTCTATTTCTGAAACCAAAGATAAAATTATCCACGAAAAAGGAATCAAACGTATACTATAGACAACTCCCTCATATTGATACAGCCAGTGAATATGTAGAGGATGATCAAAATGAAGACTAAAATTTTTTAATCTTAAAAAAATTCTCATTGAATGTAGAGATTTGGTTTTTTTGTAGCTTCCAATGTAACAAAATCTTTAATTTTTGGTCAAGCTGGAGATAAATAGTTTATTTTTATTATTTTGTTATGTTGGTAAAATAGTTTAGGTCCAAAATATAAATTTTTTTACCGTTGTGAAATTAGCAGTCAAAATTATTGCGAAAATGTGAACTTAGCAGCCATTTTATGGATTACTATCTGTGTCATCTCCTTCTAATGACTGTAAGTGGGTGGAATAATCTTCCCTGGCCTCCTTTTTAGTATTAAAATAATATATTCATTGATATATCCCAAACATAAAGATTTTCTACAAGGGTGAAATACACCCCACGCACTTGTTTTTTATCACTATCTTATATTTTATTTTCTGGTAGTCAAGGAAAAGTTGTTACATCATCATATTGAGGAAAATATATTAGAATCGATATAAGATAGTTGTGTGATAGTTACATCCCCTTAAGGATTTTTTAAGAAGGTGAACATATTTTCCCCAAAAATGATGAAGAAACAACTTATCCTTGACTGTAAAAAAATGTAAGATAGTAATGAAAACGAGTGTGTGAGGTGTATTTCACCCTCTTAGAAAATCCTTAGGGAAATGAGACTACCACACAACTATTATATATCGATTCTAATATATTTTACCCAAATATGATGATGAAACAACTTTGCATTGACTGTTTAAAAAAATATTTGGGATAAAGAATTATTTTAATAATAAAAACGAGGTCTTGGGGATTATTCCACCATTATGTGCTTTAGAAGGGGATGTCATTGAGAACAATCCATAAAATGGCAGGTAATTTCCCACTGATGATTTTTTAATGTTTTCCAATAATTGGAGTTTGTTTTATTAATCTGTTCAAAATATAAAGTAATACCTAATATAAAACTTTTCCTTCTAAACGATTTGCTGATTTAATTTAAATTGAAAAAACGGTGTGTAATTTTCTTTTTCCGACTTCCTACCTCTGAGGTACACATTTACTCCCAACATTATTATTATAGTATACAAGTTAAGACGTTTATAAAAGTGTATTATTAATAGACTTACCTCAACATCTCCTAAATTCTGTGTCCATGAATATTTCTCCAGATCACAGCCGTTTCCTTTATTCGGCATTAATTTGCCATTTTCCGAAGCGTCTTCGTCAGCATCAATCTTCTTAGCGGTCGAAGTAGCTTCCGATTCGTTAGCTGAGCAACTAGGAGTATTTTTATTAGCGTCTATTTCTGCCTGAAGCCTTTCAGCTTCTTCGTCAGTTAATTCTGTAATTTGAGCTGGTTTGACGACTTCGGATTCTGCTGCTTTTTTAGCTGCAGCTGCTTTCTTTCTAGCTTCTTGTTCGCGTTTTTCCTTCAGTTGTTCTTCGTATTTTTCGCGACTAGATTTTTCGTACTTTTTGAACGTGTTCATTACCAACTAAAAATATTCGAGTTAGACATGTAACTAGTCAACCGATATAACTTACCTTTTCCCATTCTCCTTCTTGTGCTCCAGTGAAAAAGTCAGTTTTTCTACTCAAAAAGCTAACAAACGTATCCAGAAGCTACGAAAATATTTGTATTACAGTTTGAGGTTATGTTTTGGGAAAATTGTTACCTGTATCGGTCCTTGTGGATGATGCTGTGCGATTGATAGAAATAACGTATCAAATTGCTCCAACTGGTTACCGTCTCCGCTCATTTTCGAATTTATTTCTAATATATTAGTAAAAAATATATACTATCGGATAATAATATTCGCGGCGGCGTTTTATTGACTTAACATGAGGTTGTTTGTCAAAGCTTGCCAAAATAAAAAATCAAAAGTCAAACGTCAAAGTCTACGCAAGAAATCAAGGTAGGCAACCGTTAACAATAAAGTATTTTATTTCCCAACAAAAAGTAGTTCCAAAAAATATTTAATTTACTTTTGCAGTATGAGAGTGTTAATGACAGTTATTTGCTTGTAAAACTATATTACAAAGATTATAAACATTGTAACTATTTCTTATGAATTAGTATACCCCATGGTTTATATTCTAGTTTGAAAAAATAGTGTTGGCAGCCATTTAGAATTTGCTATCATTTTGCTTAAAAATATAATATATGTATATGAAGAAGTGCAATTGTAATTTTTTACACTTTTTTAGTAGATTAGTTTGTTAAATAAACTTAAAAAGTTCTCTCAATTGTCTGTACGTATTCCATTATTTTGACAATAATTTTTGTTGTTAACTTTTTAATAATATTTCATCAAAAACAAAATCTCCTATAAAGTTAGGTTATGCTAAACTACCTCATGCATTTGTTACTATAAAATAATAATAAAAATATGGCATCAAATACCAATAATACGTCTGTCATAAGCGAACTTTCCTCAATTATAAGGAAATGGGAAGATGAACAAAGTCAGCCAAATTATGATCCCGTACCAACACTCACAAGGTAAGGAAGAATGCCAAAGTATACGTTATTATTATTATTATTAAATACACTATGCAATCTGTCATAAGAAAAGTTGTACAACTCAAGTAGTTTCAACGGTCAAAACAATGATTGCAAAGTGGGGTTCTCCTTCAACAAGTTGAATGATAGGGCTGGATCATATAGTTGTTTAAAAATTTGTTGTACAACTAAGTCCGATATATGACAGTTTGCATAGTATGTGGGCCTGTGTTGACTCGTGTTAACATGTCCCTATCCATTCTCAGGTAATTTTTAAAATCTGTAGGTTCACTTTGACATAATGTCTTGTAGCAATCTGATTTTTGTTATTTACTTTGCTGTTATCCAACAGAATGACGACTACTGCCAATATACTAATTTTTTTTAAATAGTTAGTATCGTAATAACACAAACTGTATATGAATGGAAATGGTTCCCTAACTACCAGTGGCAACCACTGATTGATGTTCATATCGTTCGTGTTTGAGGGTAATATACTAACCAATTGGTTGCACAGATTGTTTGTTCAATATGCAGTATAACTTGTATGACATATTACATAGTGTGTGTGGGTTGTTTTAGTATACTCTAGAGGCCATGTAGGCCTAGGGCAAGAATGGCAATATTATAAATATTAACAAACATGTTTTCTAATCTTGTGTACTAAACAGTTGGCTATTTGAAATTGGAAACTCAAAGTCCTTTGTTTGTGATTGTCTACACTATGGTCTGTGACATACTAATACCTTGTAACCCACAAATTGGCAAAGTTCAGATCATCATGGTTTTGTATGATGTAAACCACTCTTGTGAATAGTAATACCTCGTAAGCTCTAAGCAGTATAATTATTCATAAAAGAGACTTTTCTAATACCCTATAGGTGCAGAATAATACGTATTCCACACATTGAACAGTTCAATACCTCGTATATTTCACAACCTAAAAGAAAAGAAAAGTGTATTTATGTCCTACAAACAAACAATGTTATGCTAATTTACAGAACAGTTTGTGCAAACGTTGCCCTGATGTTCACCACAAATTGGTTAACTACATGTTTCGTAGTAGAAGGTTATCATACGTTGCTTTTTGGTCAGACATTAAAAACTCGTTTTTCTGTTTTTTTCTTAAGGATCATCTTGTCCTAGCTCCATAGGAAGTGCAGGTATATCAAGAATGGCGTCAATATCTGCACGAATATCTCGGCACAAAGTCTTGATACTAATTCTATATCTCATCCATGGTTCTCAAAGGTTGTGACTCAAATCTATCATGAACTGGTAGCGTGAAACTGGTTTGTGGCCTTTCTTCAGCATATTGGAAGAATACAGATTACAGAACATATAAGTTGATAGAGGCCATATCTAGCATCCCGTAGAACACACATAAAGACCATCTTTACATTTTTCTGTTACACTTTATTCATGTTTGAACACATTCTATGAAATGTGTTTACCCCGGCTTTAGTATCGTAATTTTGAATAATTGCTGGTCACATGTGTTTCTTCCAAGATATTTGCCCCCTCATTTGTTGTTAAAAGTAACAAAACTACTTTTTGTTTTTTTGGCAAGTAAGACAGCAATCTTTTTCTGATCAAAACAAAATATTGAAGTGTTTGTGTTACTATTATTTAGATCCAACATCTCTGGATGTATTTCTGTTTTGTTCTTACATACCATTCCCATACTATTCAGCAAGCGGCTAACCATTAGTTGGCGTTTTTTTCCCAAATATTGTTGGAGTAAAACATATGTTCGACAGACAAGTGATTATCTTTTCTTGTCGCAGAGAGGATAAAAATGGAAAACAGGCCTTTTAGTTCTTCTTTTGTACTTTGAGATACATTAGAATTACATTTATAGTTTTTTGCCTGTCTGGAGATTTCTTCGTTGGTGTGTTGAACAATAATATCAAGTATGTTCTGAGAGAAAATGTGGAAAAATAGTTTTTTTACATTATTATGTTGTCGCCTTGGTATGCTTGTAAGACCTGATAAGGAGTGTATAATATTTCTCTGACCAGCAATTCTGCAGCCCACTTATGAGTATTCTTTCCCCGCAGCTGCACTCTCTTCGGTTTAACAATGTAGCCATTTATTCCAGAATTTGTGGGCTGCAATTAGAGATGTAAAATAAATAATCTTTTGGAGAATATTCTATGCTAGAAATGGCATTTTCACATATACCCTTGAACAGAATTTGCAATTATATACCGTCTTCCCATTGACATTTTTTGTATTAAAATATTTCCAAACATTAGTTTTCAGTTTTGTGGAACTTTTCAATTTATTTTGCTCCATGTTTTTATACTTATAGACGGTGTAAACTGAGCTGAACAGAACGCCAAAATAAAATTCCTTTCACCACATAATTTACAATTCACACAGCTGTATGAAATATACCTTCATGCTTCTAGAGGATTTCCCCTAATCACTGTTGCCAGCCAGACGTAAAACACTGTTGCCAGAGTTATAGAAAAGGTTATAAAAAATGAAATTTTTAAAAAATCATTGTAAAATTTTTCAGTGTAAATTATGTTGAAAAACTTCTTTTGAGAGAATATTCTCGGGAGAATTTTCTTACAGAGAATATTCTCGTTCTCGAGAATATTCTCCTTTCACATCTCTAGCTGCAACTGATTGAAGTGGACTCAATTGTATCGGCTGCATCTTCAATTTCCTCGTGAAGTAGTGGGTGACTTCGGTTAGGATGCATTATTTGAATTATTTTGCTTTGATGAAACATCTATATCAAATTCATCATCAGAAGTACCTGATTCAGATGTTTTCAGCTCTAAATAGTCTTCCTCCCAGTCAAAAGGATCTGTGTTCTATTCTATATCATATTGGCTTTTGGTTTTGCATTTATTTTCTTTTTATGAGCACTGCTGTATTTGATTTTTACTAAAAAAGTGGTCTGAATCACGGTTAGCTTCCCCCATACTACTAACATTTAAGATAATGTTTTTGTGACTTTTGTCAATTAATACTTGGTATATTTGATTTACAGTTCTTCCATCATAAGTTACCCAGGTGCCTTTATATATTTGTGTAGTTCTTACTACCATATCCTTTCCATATGCAGTCTCCCATTACATTTTGATATCATATTTCAGAAATCTTTCATGTTGGTAGATCAGCTGTTGATAGAACACCTTCCTCCTTTTCTTTAGAGGGCACATGTATATTAATATAATGCTTATATTTCTGTTTTTCCTTGATTCTCAAAATGCAGACTCGTTCCAAAATAGGGTTAAATATGTTACATTTATGTGAACAATTTTCAGCAGGTGTTATGCATAATATGTTGATCTACTGTTTATCAAAGTTTTCTATTTGTTTTAGATTAGCGGAAATAGTGGAAGTTGAAACTGAAAATTATTTAAAAATGGATCCTGATCCTTTTGACGAACGTCATCCTTCAAGAACAGATCCACAGTGTATTTTAGGACAAATTTTAAAAGCTATTTTCAAGAAAGATAATTTTACTAGCAAGGTATGAACAATTTTCATAATTTTTAAAGCATTTTACTTAACGTAATTTGTTTTTAGCTAATTAATGATTACCTACGAGATACGTTTTACTCGAGAAGTGGCATTACAGGAAAAGATATAGATCAACTGAATATCGCAGCTTGTAGATTAATGCTTGACATTATGCCTGGTCTAGATACAACTGTAGTTTTTCAGGTAAATATATACCTACTTCTAATTATTTAATTATCTAATAATTTCATTTTTTAGCCCGAATCTGATGCTTTAATTCTACGACTAATAAAATGGGTAACGAATTCTATAGAACCTCTTCAGAGTTACGCCACAGGACTTTTAGGAGCTGCCATGGAAATACCTGAGATTGCAGCAAGATTTAGAGAACAAAACGGCAGATTGGTACCGCTGTTATTACAGAGACTTAGGAGGTTAAAGAACAGTTCTGAATTTGTTCATAACACCAATTTTACCAGACCTTTTGCTCATTTAACTTCTCTTAGATCACCACCGTATCGAGCGGAGGGGATTATCAAGTCTCCACCACCTTTAAATCCAAGGAAAAGTGAGTTTTTTAAAAAAATTCTTTTTTTTTTAATTATTAGAAGGAAGTTTTTATATAAGTTTAAAATTAGTATTAGTATTTTCCCTCTTTTTGTAGAGGTACTTTAAAATATGGATCAGTTTGTTGGAAATAGTTTATTGCATTGTTTGAGTCAATGTTTTGTTGAATAATACTATTTTTATATTATTTTGGACCATATAAAAAATTACTCATCATAAATATTTACGTACATCAAGTTGCTGTACATTCCAGATTCGGCTCATAATTTATAATATTTTGTTGCTTAATAATTGGTTTTGTACTTTAGGTTAAGGTTATCTAGGGGTGGGTTTTTTAGCTTGGGGGTGTGTACTTGAGTTTGGGAACCAAGCCATCTGTGAGCGACAAATTAGCAACAAAATATATTGTCTAGATCATCTTGTTAACTATTTCTAGTTCTGAGATAGCGTAGAACGGCTGCACTTAGTTTTAACAGCGTAGTGGAGGGTTTCATATATAGGGGTTGTTTTCGGGATTTTGGAATACACTCAATGCTCTTGAGATGAAGGAATTATTCCCTATATTTGTCCGGTGGTACATTTGATAAAAGGAATTAGTTGATCTCAAACTTCTTGTAGGGGCTGCCAGGTTAATTTTTCCCAATAAGGGGTACTGTCGACCATAGATTCAATATTTTAAACAGCAACTTTAAATCGTGGTGTTCCTGTCTCAGTTTCAGGGGCACTAGCTGAGGTCTGGTATATAAAGTATTGAAGTCATATTGGTACTGGTCCAGCTTTGGAACCTTGGCTTTAAATGAGAAATACATTAAGAACTTCCTTTGAACCTGCTCTGTCTTGTGAATATAACAAGTATAGTATGGACTCCACACCGATGAAGCTTGCTCCAAAATAGGTCTAACCAGACGACAATAGAATAAACGAATTGCGTATATATTGTCAAAATCAGATGTACATCATTTAACGAATTCGATGGTTTTAAGAGCTTTGGAAACTGTATTGTTAATGTGGGGGACGAAAGGTAACGAACCATCAATGATGACACCCAAGATCTTTGATTTGAGAAACTTGCATTTGGATGGATTAAGATCCATACCATTTACGTCACATCAAGTCAAGAGTTGGTTAAGATCAGATGGCAAGCTCTCACAATTCTCCACTGATGACACCTTCAGATAAATTTTCAAATCATCAGCGTAACAAAGAAATTGAGAATTAACAATATCATTAATACACTTACTGAGTCTGCTAAAATTGCCAAATATCACTTGTAAACAAATAATTTCACGATCTTCTGTGTTGGCAACTATGCGATGATTTGTTATGATGAGATACGTTTTGTGAATTGATCGGGTCTTACAGCGTTGTCACGTAGAGGAGAATTACTTTATTGTTGAAAACAAGTAGGTACATCAACAACTTAAATCGCAAGAACATTTTGATGTATGTACTCCTTTGTCATCTTTCAATAATATCATATGCCGCCGGATTATTATTTTATTTGCAAATCAATGTTGCTCATCTCGTTTTTGCTTTTGCAATGTTAGCTTCAGTATTTAATGTAAATAAATAGGTCTATTCTTTTTCGGCGTCATTGGTTACACATAACGAGAGGGAGATGTTCCAAGGGGATATTTTTTTGTTGGTATGAGGGCATTTTGTTATTTTGGGTAGGTTTTAAGATGGATTAGGCACGCAAATTGAACCCAGACCACGCGCATCACTTGTGTGGGATATTTTGTAAAACGTGGTTTGAGACGGAGTGGCGCATATTAAACCTACCCACAACCAGCACAGAAATGATTCTTTAAATACATTATCTGGAAAACTCGCCTTTTTCATCTTCTTCTCATCCTCACCTCTTCATTCCTGTTCCGTACATCAGGAATCATTTCAGCATTTCAGGCTAATTTTTGCAACAACTACTTTATTAACATATGACTGAATATGGCCGAAAAAATAAAACAACCGACTTCAGGCATCATTATGAATTATCCAAATCTAATAAATTCCATGGCTTTAAAGCCTGTCACTAACACAGAAATTATTATGCATATTAATAGTTTAAAGAATAATAGTGTTCCAGGTATAGATGGTATTCCATCACGGATAATAAAGAAATATCACAAATACCTGTTAGACCCTTTAGTTTCTATTATAAATAACATTTTTTTAACCGGTAAGGTCCCAATGTCTTTCAAAATATCTACTGTTACACCTATTTTCAAAAAAGGTAGCAAAACTGATATTGCCAATTATCGACCCATAAGTGTTATTTCTAACTTTGCAAAAATTTTTGAAAAAAGTATAAAAAATCGATTATTTGATTATCTAACCTTCAATAATATATTAAATAACAATCAGTTTGGTTTCATGAAAGGGGTCAGTACAGCTGATGCTATGTACGAACTAATCAATAATGTAAAAAAATGGACTTGACCATAATGAAAAAGTGATTGCAGTTTTTTTGGACCTTGCAAGGGTGTTCGACACAGTACCTCATCGGCAGCTCATTGATGTCCTTGTGCTGGATGTTTTTGAAAATTACCTGGGGCAAATAAATCAAGTGGTGAAAATCAAAAAAGAGTATAGTGACCCTTTGAACATTAAAATTGGAATACCACAGGGTACAGTCCTTGGTCCATTACTTTTTATTATATATATTAACTCCCTACTGAAATTGGAAATAAGTGGCGTCTCCGTTTCGTATGCAGATGATACAATCTTACTGTTTAAAGCAGGGAACTGGCAAACTGTTACAGATACAGTTATTGGGGGTTTCAAAAAGGTCAAATATTGGCTTGAGCGTGGCAAATTAACTTTAAACACTGATAAAACATTCTACTTAGCATTTTCACCGAATGATGCAAACAGACCAAATTTTAATTGTATCAAAATGAATGACTCTGATATTATTTGGGAAACCAACACCATAAAATACCTGGGCATTAAAATTGACAAAAATTTGAAGTGGACCGAACATATTCAAGATTTAACGAAAAAAATTAGGCGTTTTATACATAAATTTTATATAATTCGCAGAATTTTACCTCAAAAACTGCTTCTGCAAGTTTATAAGCCATTAGTGGAGTCACTCTTGAGATATGGTAACATTGTTTGGGGAGGGCTATATAACAATGCACTAAAACAATTAAATGTCATACAGAATTATATTCTGCGTATAATCTTCTTTAAAGATAGGCTCTATTCAACCAGTATATTATATAATGAAAATATCTTGAATTTTTGATGTTTATATTACGTAAGTAACTGTATATTTTATTTTAAATTAAAAACAAAAAATTTCTTAAACCATCAATACCAAACAAGACATAATACAAGTGATATGATCTTCGTACCATTTAGAAGATATGATGCTAACCAAAGGTTTGCTACCGTTTTGGCACCAAAAATTTTCAATTCTTTACCAAACACAATAAAAACAACAACCAAATATAAGACATTTGTCAGTCTGTGTAAGAAATACATATATGAAAATAGAGAGTACCTAGAGATGGACTGTTGTAGTATATGGTGGTGAATGATCTTTTTTCTTTTTTTTCAATTCGGATATTATTTATTGTAAGGCAATTTAATGGTTATATTTCGTTTGAAATGTATTTATTTCAACTGCACATACAAGTGTTAAGTCACTTAGGTGCATTACACACAACTGGTGTTATAGTGTGAATTGCACAGCTTTGTACTTTTTATACCATTTATAAGTATTATTACTATTGTTATTGGAAATTAAGTATATTGTATTTTCTATAGCACAATAAATAAATCAGTAACTTCGCCAGAAACTGTCAAATTTTCATCCATATTTACAGAACTCTTAAAAGAGATTGCAGGATCGGGAGTTGTCAATTGAAGACACGAGGAGGATGCAATGGCCTTGAACAACGCATACACTGATGAGGAACAACAGCTGGATGTCAGGGCTGCACAGCCAACTGTTATGCATCTTAAAAACATCAGATTATGCTTGCAACATGTTGTAAATACTAAATATATGTCAAATGTGTTTTGTATGATATAGGCCGGGTTTCGAATTATCCAAGATTAATTTCCAAATATCCACCATTTCTTTTACAGTGTTTGTATACGAAATTATAGGAACGAGAGGAAATTTTCGAATTAGCCACGATCACCTGTAATAAAATGTTACCACTTTGTCTAAGTTTGTGTAAAAATTGCATTTTTATATAGTATATAAGAATATCGTTTCCTTTAAGGTAGAGAAAATGGCATTTTTGGTTCAGAAAATTCACACGGAGAAAGCCCTTCAACATATTTAGATTCAACGGTAAGTATTTATCATAAAATTATATACATAATTACATTTATTTCAAATTATAGGAACAAGAGAACGAACGGAAAAGGAAAAAAAATAATGAAGTGCAGACGACATTAAGAAATGAAATTTCAGAGGTACACTCTCTTATTTTTTGAATTTAAAATGAATCTAAAGCTTTTTATTTTAGTTAACAGAATCTGAAGCTACCCCTGCTAAAAAACGGCCACGCTTGGATCCACCTGAAACTTCATTGCCGGATTCAGTGTATCTCGGAAGCCCACAGAAGTCCAGTACCTTATTTTCCGAAACCAGTAACTCTTCATGGGCCGAATTGGAAAGTTTCGTGATAGGGACAGTTCAAATTTTCCCACCGACTATAGCCACAAGGCAGATCCTAACAATAAGGTAGGAAATGAAAAAAAGAATGATAGTTTTGTTTCTTATTTTGTATTTTATATTATCGTAGGTATTTGACAGCTATGGGAGACCATCAAGAATTCCTCAGTCATGTTTTTGAACACGACGCCTTGGAATTAATTCTGTGTTACGTTAACGTTAGAGTTACCAAAGAAGCTAGATTAGCGTTCGAAGCCCTTAAATACCTATCGGCTTTGTTGTGCCACAAGAAGTTTTCCATAGAATTTATACAGTGTAAAGGTTTAGAGGTAATTTCAAATATTTCGAGTATTTTCTGTAAAAATTGAATAAACTTGTTTGCTTCAGGTACTTTTAGAAATCCCGAGGCCTTCCATAGCTGCGACTGGAGTTTCTATGTGCTTTTATTATTTGGGATTTTGTGAAGAAGCAATGGAACGAGTGTGTCTTTCATCAAAATATATTGTTAGTGGTCTTGTAAAGTAAGTTTTACATCAAAATTTTAACAATATTTTAAAAATGCATCAAAAATTTTTAGATACGCCCTCTGGTTATTAGAATGTGCTCACGATTCCGGTAGATGCCAATCGATAATGTTCTTCAGCTTAACTTTCCAATTTAAAGTGATCCTGGAAGAATTCGATGCCCAAGACGGTCTTAGAAAGCTCCATAATGTGGTAAGTATACCGCAAGAATCCGTTTTGTACCCCTTTATGTTAAAATATCGTTGTTTGTTTTAGATTTCAACGTTGCCGATTTTATTACCTGATTCGGATACTGGACAAATGAACGAAGAACAAGAAGGTGCTTACAGACAAATCATAAGACATGTTTGCGTGGCATATCGTCGATATTTAGAAACACATTTATATCTAAAAGTCGAATCTATCAGAAGATCGCAATTGAGACCTAACGAAAGACCGGCGCCCTTATTACCGGTTCAACCGGCTTACAAGGCTTGCAAATCTTCCGGACCGGAGGAAATACAACAACAAATCGACATGTTGTTTCAGAATATGCCTTATCGCAGCCATTGGGCGCCAATAGATCACCTCCTGAAGCTCGGCGGGATAACACTCCTCCTGAAAATCATAGCGTTCGCTTACGAATGGAATTACAGCGGTAGAGCGGAAACTGTCAGAAGTGCGCTGGACGTACTGGCTATTTCTTGCGTCATGCCCAAAGTCCAGCTGTTGTTCTGTGATAGGGTCGACTTACCAGAAGAAACTTTGACTGTCGGTATGTTTAATTTCATTGGTAATTTTCTTTATAGCATAGATGAATTGAATGTTTGTTTCTTCAGGTATCAACATCATCTTGGGAGCTGCCGAAGGAGAAATTGTAGCGGATGCCGATGTTCAAAAAGCTGCTCTCAGAGTGATTGGTAACTGCGTGTGCGCTCCCATCAGCAGGGTAAGTTTCCCTTTTATTTAAAATACTCAAACTTTCGTTAATCTATCACTTATCATTATTAACAAATATTTTATTATATAATTAATGACAAATTTGCCAGGTCGGAGGCTCTGTTGGGCGATTTTCGACGAGCGCTACTAATTCCCCCAACAAAAAATTAAAATACAAAAGTTCTGAAGATCTAATACAGAAAGTATGGGATTGCGTGCGGTCTAATAGCGGTATCATGGTACTTCTGCAACTCATGCAAGTGAAGACGCCCATAACCGATGCGGATAGTATTAGAACATTGGCTTGTAAAGCTCTAGCAGGTCTAGCTAGGTCTGAAACCGTCAGACAGATCGTATCCAAGTTACCATTATTTACCAGCGGACAATTACAAAGTAAGTACTTATTTTAAAAAAATTATTAATTACATTGTAAACGAAGTTAACTGTGCCCAGGAACTGGTTACTATAATTTAAATGATACTGTTAAAAGACTTTTTCAAATCAATGAAGTGTATAAGCATCTCCTAATTAATTTTTCTCTATATAAATATATATATATATATATATATATATATATATATATATATATATATATATATATATAACGTATAAATAAAGATAGAAACACTGGTGTAAAACAGATTAGTTGGAAACTGATTAGAAATTAAAACATTAGACTATATTTTATTAGAATCATAAATACGAGACATTAAAATTGCTCATATTAACTAAAAAAGTAATACAACTTATGTATATAATTAATAATTTGAGAAGACTCACATAGAATTGACAAAAGAAACATTACCTTGATCATATGTCCAAAAGCCATAGAGTAAATATCGTCCATCGTATTAAATACCTCATGTCAGAAAAAACGATGAACATATAATCTAGAAAAGAAACATGAATTAATAAATATTCGAAATAAAAAGGATATTGTCCAATATTATAACGCATTTTTACTAGAAACATATGGGTTAGAATATTTAACGTTGTAATACCAATACGCTTAGCGACATACGCTAGCGACAAAATATAGATATCAATATGTATCAGCGACAAACGTTGAAAGTAGAGTGATTTCATAGATGAAATGAATAGAAATTAATTAATGTGTTTAATTGAATATAATGAACATAAATAATTAGATTAAGGGATATTAATAAATGTTTTAAAAGAATTTATGTTGATGGCTAAACACAATTGCTAATTATAATAAGAAAATTGAACTGAACATTGATATTAAAGACTATTGTATATCGCCTAAGAAAAACTATTCGTCCCATAATAACAAGATGAATTTCAATATTGAATAAACAATTTTTAGTGAGACTAATTTTTTTGTATGTAGGTAAAGATATTAGAATGTAAAGTGAAATCATAATTTTGAGTGCGTTAATAAAAAAGAAAACGGTGATTGGTTTATGTGACATGACAGAAGGAACTTTCAAACAACAACAAGTGTAACAAACATTTTTGAATATAGTGAGCTGAATTAAACAAAAGACTGATTGTTGATTGTTGATGAAAGTTGAAGAAAAAGAGTCGGTGGCTTGGCTTCGTTTCTAGAAGGTTGGGTTTTTGAAGTTCTCCAGAAGTTTAAGAAATTATCCTCAAAATGAGGATAAAAACATAGCAAACTATCGATAAAACATGCACATGTACTTGCCCAATGATTGTAGCTGATTTTCCAGAGTGAAAATCATATTTTCACATATTTATTCAACTGTAAACTTCGGAAGCTGCTTTCCAGAGTTCCAAGAAGCAGATCCTGGTTCCTGAACACAAGGTCAGTGTATTGTTGTACAACAAGAGATATAAAAAAATTATTAACGTCAATCAAATGTTTTCTTTAAAATCTCATGAGTAAAATAAACTTTGAAATAATGATCGATCTGAAAAAGAATTAAAATTAAAGACTCAATATAGCTATATTATTAAATAATTCTAAATGATAAATGGCCAATCTAAAGAAATAAAATTTAATACTTACGCATTTCTCAATTAAGAAACTTAAGAAAGATACATCCAACTCTTTTATGTAACATTTAAACTCTATGTATATAAATTTCATAACTATTTCTTGTACCATATTATTTGTATTTCTGTATGTATAAATCTCCCAGCATAAATTCTTTTAACTTGTATATAATTTGAAACACATTCTATGACACAGCATAGAAGCTCGCTGTGAAACTGAACAGACCCGATGCGTCTATCAAATGTTTACTCTAGCGCATCGTCACCTCATGTTCTTGAGCATGCGCACAGAACGCCACACATAATAATAAAATCAATAATTTCATTTGACTCATACATGGGGGTCGCATAAAATTTTTATAAATAAAATTAAAATATTGTTTTCAAGTAAAATGTTTCTTTATTTATTTATCAACTGAATTTATTCACAACCGTAAGAACCCAGATAACAGAAGAATCTCATACTCTATACATACATAAAAATTCATCATAATAATTTCGTTCCAACGTAGTGGGCTATTCAAATATTCTATTAATTATATCATTATTATAACATTTATAATATTAAGTATTATAATATATATATATATATATATATATATATATATATATATATTTATATATTTATATATTAGTGTTTTAAATGAAACTCACGGTTTCTAGTTAATTCCACAATATAATAAAACTGTGCAACGATATAGAAAACCAGTTATACTGATCTTAATTGGAAAAATGATATCCAGGATATCACCATAGGGCTAATAATATCTTAGCTTCAATATTTGTAATATCACATCTTCTTCTTTTTTCTATAAACATATATTAAGTCAATCACAAGTTAGGTCACTTCTTGGTCTAGCCAAAAATATCTACTAGATATCAGGTAGGCATCAAATAAAATGTAACTTCTGTCATTCTGACGATGATATTGATTTATTGAAACAATTGTCAATTTTTTAGAATTTTCAATAACTTTTATTACATTGTGGAATGAACTAGAAACCGTGAGTTTCATTTAAAACACTAATATGAGCAGATTCCATGAAGTAAGGGTCGAGACAGTTAATTTCATATATATATTATTATAGTTTATTTTATATGGGAATTTAATTTGCCCTACGTTGGGCCGACATATTATTATGAATAGAATTGGGTGAGAAAATAGTTTAATTTGCCCGGTATGTTATGGATTTAATATGTATGATAAACAGTTTATTTAACCAACATGAAAACTTCTCATCTCAGGGTAGAGTTCAAGTATTTTAAATAAAATGATTTTATAATTTCATATATGTTAGCGCCAAAGTTAATAAATGCTTTATATTTTTAAAAATAAATTTGTTAATCAGAATATGTTACTTTTTTTAATGATTTCAAATTAAATACGGTCCTGTCCTACTTAAAAAATATCTGCATAGTTCAATCGATTTCATTCAGAGCTTCTGCCTGTGGTAAGTAGATGGTGCACAAGTCACCAGATGAAATGAATAACTCAAGTAAATTTAAAAAAAAACGTTCTTCAAAAGGAAAAACAATATTTAATTTAATGAAAATAAATACACTACACTTTTACAAGTGCTTTTTTTTTTAAGAAATTCAACTATCTAAAAGGATGACTCTTTCATACAAATCACACGCACTCTGGTGAGATATTATTATAATATTAAAATACAGTTATATAATTTCATAAACATTTGACTTTCAGAAAACGGCGAAATACACTCTTAACAGCGTCTATGCATCACAAAATTTTAGTTTTTTTTTACAAATTAGTAAGTACGCTTGACCTCTTAATACATTAATAAATTAACTTGTACTACCTTATTTACTTCACGATTTCTGTTTGTTCACCTTTATTTGTTCCAGATTCTCCTCCTGGAAAACCTCCCTGTTGGCATTCTGCTTCTACCAAAACAGGAATCGATGCTGTATTTCTTTCAAAGTCCAAACAGCTCACGCAAATTCCACTATTCAATGTTCTTCGAAAACTATTTTGGCTATTTTACTTCCACCAGACACAAGACACCATTTTATAAAATAAAATTCATGATTAGTGTTTTACAACATTCAACAATTCCTTTTTTAATTATTTATATAAACTAAACTACTTACACTGATATTTCTCTTGTAAGTATAATGTATTTGTTTTAAATTCTATAGTCAAATTTTGTCTTCCAAATTATTTCAATTGATTTACTTTACCAAAAAAAATTTTGCTGCTCCAAAAATCTCTTCCCAAAAAGTAAAACCTACTAGTCAATAGCCCCCATAATCAACAACTTTTTCACATTCTGATTTTTTTTTCGTTAGCAACACAGTTGTCGCCGATGTGATCTTTTTTAAATGTTTATTAACCAATCAAATTTGACTATTTATTTTATAACTCAAATTCTTCATTTCAACCAGTGAAATGTTCATCCATTATATCATGATATTATATTCTAAGGTTTTTAATTGCTTAGACTTCCTATATTATTTTCATTCAATAATATTTCTTAGTATTGTTAAAATGACATTTCCTAACCTCTAAGTATGTATGTCAAATGAATATTCATAATGTTTTAATAGATGACAGCTGTTACCTTTAAATATGTATGCAAAATGGAAATTCGTTTTCTTTATAAGTCATGTTCTCTGAAATTCACATTATTATATATTTTCCTGCTCTGTTATGTCTAAACATCTACACTATCTCATTTTAATGTCTTAATCAACAAATATTACGAGATTAGCTTGACTTTACAGAATAAAGCATTATAAGTTTCTTATTATGAACAAATTTTGATACTTGATCTCTTTGATAAAAGTTTCGTTAGGTAATTTATTTCATATAAATTGTTTATCACACCTATTCGCAATTATCCCTACATTATACAGTCTGTCCTTTCTGTATGTCTTCTCTATCGAATAGTGGATCGTACAGATTGTCTCCATTCAAATGTTTAAAAAAAATTTATGACTTAAAAAAATTCTTTTAGATTACAATACATAATCTTAATTCTTCATTATTTGATATACAGGGTGTAGCATTATTTTTTCACAATAATATATATATATATATATATATATATATATATGCATACAATCGCCCTTTAACCTCCTTTCAAGCTTTTTGAAAAATATTCTTTCAGAAGTAGTCAATCAAAATCCTTACTATATAAAAGATTCTTTTGATTTTAAACAAAAAATTAAAAATGTTGTCTTACCTGATAAGTACATCCTTATTTCGCTGGATGTTATCTCACTTTACACAAATATTCCAACAAATTTACTAAAAAGAATAATAACTAAAAAATGGGAACAAATAAAAAAATTCGCAGATATTCCCATAAATGACTTTTTAGAAGCCACAGAAATCACTCTTAATTCAACATACTTTTTATATAAAAATAAAATATACAAACAAATTGATGGTTGTGCTATGGGGTCAAGCATATCAAATGTTGCCCAGTAGACAATACTGGGTGTGCCAAAAGTATTGCATAAAAAAATTAAATGAAATTCTTTAAAATTTGAAATAAAGGAACTGTGTAATTGGTCTGATTATACTCAATACTCATTTGATCAAAGTGCCTGTATATTTCGTTGTCAATTTACATCATCTTCAGGAGGTTATTGCTACAAACATCAATTAATAAAACATGACGATTATAAAATAAAAGTAACTTACAACGTGATTAATTAAAATATGTGAAAACAGATGACGTAGAGTCCACCAGTTAAAACAGGAGACAACAAACACATTGGTAATACAATTTTTAAATGTACAAATACATATAAAACTTGCCACAACAAAGAATAAATAGTTAAAAGCGAGAAAAAAAAGTGAAGTCGGAATTAACAACTAATTACAAAAATATAAAAGTGAAAGCAGTATAGTCCACTAAAATTATTTAACAAACACCACAAAGGTTCAAACATACTTTACCCTTAAGAATATTACAATAGTTGGTCAATATCAGATCTAAAATTGATAGAGTTCTCACAGTTGTTAACATGAACCATCTCCAAAAACAATGGACGTCTATAATTACTTTCTTATTCAACGATTTTAACACTATCGTAATCAAATCCATGGTTCATATTTTTAACATGTGATGCCAAAGCACATGAATTCTTCCCTATATGGCAGTCACTTCTGTGTTGCACTAACCTTTGTTTTAGACTTTGCGAAGTTTGACCTATATAACAGCCCTGACATTCTGAACAGGGAACACAGTAAATTACATCACTATTACGTAATAATTCGTCTCTAGCACGAGCGCGAGAGAGATATACAGTGTGGAAACCACTTATGGAATAAAATTCTTTATGTCATTATTTTAGAAAATTATAAAAAATGCCGAGACACGTCAACTTTTGATATAAACATAAATTTAAATGTACATGGTGATTCACGCAAGTATGCCATAGTCGGTGTTTTTTTTTAATGAAACACCCTGTATATTTGCATATTTTTGAAATCCTCTTAATGAACCGATTCCAACAAACTAAATAATGTATGGTCAATTATGAATTATACAGGGTGAACTTTTTATTTTTACAGTTATTAAACACATAAATGCTCAAAATGTTCTCCACCTAGTTGTTGGCAAGAGCACAGTCTCCTATAGAACTCCTCCTTAACTTTGTTTAAAGTTTGAGGTGAAATATTCCGTATTTCTGTAGTTATCCTGTCTTTGAGGTCTACAATGCTAGTTGGTTGTGTTGCATATACTTTGTTCTTAAGATAACCCCACAGAAAAAAATCTAACGGCGTAAGGTCTGGCGATCTAGCTAGCCACTCAATAGTACCTCTTCGTTCAATCCATTTATTGGGGAAGATTTCATCTAAATTAGTTCTTACCATTAAAGCATAATGGGGTGTTGCCCCGTCTTGCTGGAACCAAACATTTTCATTTGGTAAGCTAGGATCTATTGCGTTTGGATATAAGTTTGCCAACGCAGGAATAACTTCATTTCTAAGCATATTCAAATATTTTTCAGCTGTCAAATTTCCATCTATAAATATAGGACCAATAATAGGGTCGCCTATAATACCGGCCCAAACGTTCACCTATTGAGGATACTGAGTATGTGTCTCACGCATCTAATTAGGATTCTCTGCTGACCAATATCTACAGTTCTGTCGGTTTACCTCTCCATTCAATGTGAATGTTGATTCGTCAGAAAAAAGAGTGGAACCATGAGCTATCTCATTTCTGTTCAGCTTATAATCTTTCGCAGAAATCCATTCTACGATCTAGATCGTCTTCTGTTAACTCCTGCACAAAAGTTAATTTGTAGGGATGAAGTTTTTCTTTATGAAGACATCTTAGAACAGTTGTATGACTAACATTATTTTCACGGGCAATTTGACGTGTACTAGAAGTTGGATTCTCTTGGACACTTAACAAAATATCCACTTACACATCATCTTCAACAAAGTCTGGTTTTCTTTTTAATGGTTTGACATGTCCAAGTTTTCTGAATTGTGCATGAATTTTAGACACAGTACTTTTTGAAATATTAGGCAATTCGGGATACCTGTGATTAAATAAGTTTGCCACTCAACTTGACTTCTGCAGTTATCCCCATACCCGATCATCATTAAAATCTCAATTCGGTGAGTCTCAGTTAAATATTTCATTGTTATGTCGACAAGGAAAGAGTGTTTGTCAAAGATTTTACTTTTTCAGTATAAACTGTCAACACATCAACAACTGACAGAATAGAAAACAATCCACATTATTTACCGATTAAAAACAATCCACATTATTTACCGTTTTTGTTTAATTATTGGCGTTTTTAGACAATTTTTAGGTATTTTATGATAAAAGTCATGGTTTTGTTTAATAACAAATAAGTCTAATAATTGGTTAGTTTAGATTCTGATAAATCCATATTTAGCTAATTTAAAAAAGTACCAATATTTCAAGTGTAATAAATTATTAATTTTAAAATTTCACCCTGTATAATTCATAATTGACCATACATTATTTAGTTTGTTGGAATCGGTTCATTAAGAGGATTTCAAAAATATGCAAATATACAAGGTGTTTCATTAAAAAAACAACAACACCGACTATGTCATACTTGCGTGAATCACTCTGTACATTTAAATTTATTAGTGTTTTAAATGAAACTCACGGTTTCTAGTTAATTCCACAATATAATAAAAGTTATTGAAAATTCTAAAAAATTGACAATTGTTTCGATAAATCAATATCATCGTCAGCTAGTTAATTCCACAATATAATAAAAGTTATTGAAAATTCTAAAAAATTGACAATTGTTTCGAAAAATCAATATCATCGTCAGTGACGATGATATTGATTTTTCGAAACAATTGTCAATTTTTTAGAATTTTCAATAACTTTTATTATATTGTGGAATTAACTAGAAACCGTGAGTTTCATTTAAAACACTAATATGAACAGATTCCACGAAGGGTCGAGACAGTTAATTTCATTTAAATTTATGTTTACATAACGCACAACTCAATTCAAAAGTTGACGTGTCTCGGCATTTTTTATAATTTTCTAAAATAATGACATAAAGAATTTTATTCCACAACTGGTTTCCACACTGTATAACTACGAGGAGGTGAGGAAGAGAGTGGGGGAGACAGGGAGTACCACGAGGGGGGATGGAGAGAGAGATCCAGGAGGGGGAGGGGGAGCTCCACGAGGAGGGGAGTGAGGATGGGGAAACAAAGAATAGAAAAGAGCGGAAAGAATTAGTGGGGGAGAGCAAAGAATGGAAAAGAGTGAAAAAAATTCGTGTGAGAAAGATTATCGCGAGGAGGGAGAGAGTATCACAGGTGGGTTGAGGGAGAAAGAGTGAACCACGAGAGGGAGAAAGATAACTAGGAGGGAGGGGGAGAGAGGGAACCATGAGCGAGGGGGTGAAGAGAGAGAATCACGACAGGTAAAGGAGGGTAGAGTAAAGAATAGAAAAGAGTGGAAAGAATTCGTGAGAAAATAGACGTTGTGGTATAAGGACTTATCCTTTTCAATATCTTCCATGCTATGTTTCTATAATTACATACTTCATTCAATTCCTGTCTATTTTTCTATACTATTTGATGATTTTTTTATATATTATGATATTTTTTTTTTTATTTAAGATCTTATGAGGGATCCTATTCTTCAAGAAAAACGCCAAGAACACGTTCTGTTTCAAAAATACGCGTTGGAACTTTTAGAGCTTCTGTCGGGCAAAGGAAAACATACGGATACTAATTTAGAAGCTTCTCTAGCGAATATTCATCGGGTAAATATAAAAATATTCGATTTTCTCATAGATTCTAGATGGATTTTCATTTTTTTAGGCAAGTGTAGTGGCTCAAACGAAAATTCAATTCAACGACAGGCAACTTTTACAATTGATTCATCATCATTTGGTTCAGAAAAATTTTACTGACACCGCCAGCGCCTTAGTGAAAGAAGCAAATTTGAGTCATGCGATAACGTCTGTCAGTAGTCAACATCCTACTAGATTTAGGTATTCTTCCACCTTTACACCTTCCAGAGGGGTAAGTCTCGAATACAATTGTAATTGTCGATCCTATTAACTAACTGCGCCATTTGAATGATCTATTATTTTTTTTTAGGTTAGGTTATCTTTTTCTTCACCTAAAATTCTGCCACTGTCTGAAACTTCTACTTCGGTTAATGGTACTCCTATTTCATCCACAGCGATCAAAATTATCAAGTTAGTATTATATAATATTGTAATGAAAAACGTTTTTTATTTTTATTTATATTTTTCAGAAAACATCCAATTTTACCTACGACTCCGTCACACAATTCTCGGTTGCAAAAACAAATTTCCGGTGAACCCCACGTGTGGTTAGGGCAAACTGCTATCCATGATGATATTTCCCCTTCTTCGGAACAACCTAGGGTTACTTTAGATTCAATTATAACGGAGTATTTAACCAATCAACATGCTTTATGTAAAAATCCTATGGCTACTTGTCCTCAGTTCAACTTGTTCGTGTAAGATATTAGAAGAAGAAGAAAAACGTTGAACAATTTATTTATTAGTTTATTATTTCAGACCTCACAAATGCCCTGATCCAAAACCAAGAATAACGACGGCGAATAATTACGTTATGAGAAGTGCCAGGAAACAAATTGGTTATCAATCAAAAACTATGGATAGGAAATTCGTCCATTCCAGATTTTGTCCTGTACAAACGATTAGATCTTCCACGGACGAAGGTTTTTTCACTTGTGTAAAATTTCTGGTAAGTCTTGTTTCTTCAAAATTATTGAGAGTTCTGAAATGAGAAAATTAAAAATAATGATGTTCACTGAAGAGTAAAGTATGTTTAATTTTAAATACAGGTCGAAATGTTTATTAAAAATGATAACAGGAAACAAAAATGTATTTCCGTTTTTAAAAAATGGTCTTTAGGTATGTTTGTATGTATTGTAATGTTTTTCTTATTTATTTAAATGTATTTATTACGAGATGGGATTCACTTATACACACAGTACTCTACTCACTTAATTTATTTATTCACTAATTTATATTAACTACACAGTATTTTCACAACACTAATTTATATAAACACTTCACTACTGAAATTAACTGTCTCGACCCTTACTTCGTGGAATCTGCTCATATTAGTGTTTTAAATGAAACTCACGGTTTCTAGTTAATTCCACAATATAATAAAAGTTATTGAAAATTCTAAAAAATTGACAATTGTTTCGATAAATCAATATCATTGTCAGAATGACAGAAGTTACATTTCATTTGATGCCTACCTGATGTTTAGTAGTTATTTTTGGCTAGACCAAGAAGTGACCTAACTTGTGATTGACTTAATATATGTTTATAGAAAAAAGAAGATGTGATATTACAAATATTGAAGCTTGGATATTATTAGCCGTATGGTGATATCCTGGATATCATTTTTCCAATTAAGATCAGTATAACTGTGCAATGATATAGAAAACCAGGAAAACTATATCTGCTGATCTTTACAATTATCACTTAAGAAGACAGTTTATTAGTGGAGAACTCCCTAGATTTAACTGTTCATTGACAACTTCATATTGTGGGTTTTTTAAATGTCTTCTAATTTCCAGTTCTTCAAGGAAATCCAGTTCTTGTTTCTTTTCCCAAATATGCAGCACTTCTAGTTCTGTGTTAGGTGTCAATGAATGATTGGTGTCAAGTAGATGTTTTGCGTAGTGGGATTTATCTGGTTGTTTTAAAGAAGTCAGGTATATATAAACTCAAATGTCCAGAATGTAATGCTGTCTATTTGGGTCAGACCCTCAGGAATTTTGAAATCCGATACAGTGAACACTTAAGAGCATACAGATTAAAACAACCAGATAAATCCCACTACGCAAAACATCTACTTGACACCAATCATTCATTGACACCTAACACAAAACTAGAAGTGCTGCATATTTGTGAAAAGAAATAAGCACTGGATTTCCTTGAAGAATTGGAAATTAGAAGACATTTAAGAAACCCACAATATGAGGTTGTCAATGAACAGTTAAATCTAGGGAGTTCTCCACTAATAAACTGTCTTCTTAAGTGATAATTGTAAAGATCAGCAGATATAGCTATATCATTGCACAGTTATACTGATCTTAATTGGAAAAATGATATCCAGGATATCACCATAGGGCTAATAATATTTAAGCTTCAATATTTGTAATATCACATCTTCTTTTTGGAACGAAGTTCCTTATCGCGCGTTGTGAAAGGAGGAAAAAATTCTTACGAAAAGTTGTCACGACACTTTTTGAAGCTATTGTAAGCTGTGCGGCGTGCGCATGTTTCTCCAACCAAGTCATACGATTTATAATCTCCACATTTTGTGTGTTTAGCAAGTGTACGCGTCATAATTTTAATAAATTCAAAAACAAATCATATTTTAATATTACTTAGTATAGTTTTTTGTCTTTATTATGTTAATTAATTGTTGAGATTCTCTACAACAAAAATTGAAATAATATACTTCAGTTGCTTGCTGTATAATGAATAATACCGTAGTATAGTTTTTTATTGATTACATTGTTTTATACTTATGTTAAATAACACTCTTTATAAAACTAATCTAAATTATATAAAAATCTTAAGCATATCTTATACAAACATAATATCCAAACATGTTAGACGTCATAACTTACAAACAATTAATTGCTTATATTTAAGTGTTTCATCAAAATTTGAGAAGTAGATATGGCCACACTATAGCAGCATTTGTTGATTAAGTGTTCAATTTCTTTTTCTTCCATTTTTAGGTCTTTGTGTAGGATATTTGTGAAATTTTTGTGTTCATCAGTCTCAATCATCTCACCATAGCAACCTACAATGAATATTCCTAAGTAAACGGGGCATCGATGAATTCTTTCAAGTTCATTCACAATATTTAGATCACGAAGAATCGTATTAACATTTGTGTTGTCAATCTGGGTGGTGGAGTTGATTGCATAACGTGTTCGTTTGATTTTTTCTTGTAGTCTGTAATTTTGAATATGCGCAACAGACACTTCGATGAGAATGATGCAATCTGGATTTGAAAATTTTATCATAATATCAGGTTTGTTATGATATAATTTCTTCTCAGTTAATATTTTTGTGCCAGCTCTTATGGTTATATTTCTTTGTCTTTGTTGGTAGTCAACAGTTAGGGTTGCTTTTCCAAATTGAAGGCCTCTTTTAATATCTTCAGGGGCATCTGTAACTGTAAGGATGGTTTTGAGTAGCCAATGTACAACGTTGTCATGTCTTGATATGTACATGTTTGTTGGGCAGGAAGATGAAACATGATAAGCTGTTTCGGCATTTTTACATCCTCTCCTACAATTTTTCCTGCGGCCTGGAATTGAGCCAAGTCCATGGAGTTGTTCTTCTGCCGCAGAATGGAGTAGTGACAGTCTCCAACCGTCTATATAAGGGGATGAATAGGCGGGAAAGGTAATCTTTTTCTTTTCAGACGTTACAACTTTACCATAATGCATGTTTGCCGTCCATTGTTGTAACAGTTGATTTTTATATTGCGCTCTAATATGTTTGATGATGTTTTCGCATATCTTCTTGTATTCGCCTAATGGGTAAACTGTGGTTTCGCATCCATATTTTTCGATAATGAAGTCATGGTCACTTATGGGGTTTCTCCACCCTGCAGTTTGCAGACTTTTGTAAGATTCATATGTTTTTGTCATGTCTGCATGGGATTGTAAGTAAACTCCTTTTCTGATATAATGAATTTCCGTTTCTAATTCTATGGATTTCATACCTAATCCTCCTTCTTGTGAAGTTAGATAAATTCGAGCATTTGATGTTGTTCTTCCTTTCAAGTTATACTCTACTAACAGATTTCTAAACATGGTATCTAAGTCTCTGCAGTGTTTCAATGTAGTTGCTCTTTTCTCATTTGGAAACATATTACCCATAATATAAATTACTGCTGGGATAATCGTGCTATTAAATAGTTCGATTTTTTGTTTTGAAGTAAGTTCTGATTCAAATATTTTTGTGGTTTTTGTTGTTATTTTTGTTTTTATGTTTTCTAAATTTTTGGCAGTATCTCTCTCTAGTTGGTCTAAACCAAGGTACCTATAGCCTTCTCTCACTTCTGGAAGAAATGGAGTGTCATCTTCCTCTTCCTGAAACTTCATGCCATTCCTAGTGTAAACTCCACATTTACCTTCATTGAGTTTTAATCCAACTTCAGCGGAAGCTTTTTTTAGTTCGTTTGTTATTAGTTTCATGCTCTGTTTCGTATTTGTGTGACACTTGATATCATCCATAAAAGCTAAAATGGTATGTTGGCCTTTAGTACATCTGTTGATATTGGGATTGGTTTTTATGTGTTCTATGATTCCCGCAGTAATTAGAATGAATAGTAAAGGACTTATAGAATCACCTTGATAAACTCCTCTTTTAATGTAAATGGGTTTTGTATTCTTTTTGTCTGTTCTTACTTGGATCGACCACAAATTCATGGATCCTCTTAAAACGTTTTTGATGTTCATATTTAAGGGAAGTTTTCCAATTAATCTTTTAAGTTGTCTATGTGAAATGGAATCATACGCTTTTCTAAAGTCAAACCAAGCTGAGTAGTGTTTTTTTTTTCTCATTCTAGCTAATTGTGTTACTGCCTTGTCTTGAAGCATTCCATGTATTGTACCCCATGTTTGTTTTCTTGCCAATTGTTCTTTCGGAATCGCCCAGTCTGGGAGATCATTATCAAGAATTACAGTTATTGTTCCTGTTAATATTTTATATTCTGTGTTTAATAGAGCGATGGGGCGATAATTGACAGGGTCTTTTTCATCGCCTTTTTTATAAATTAGTATTACATTTGCTCTTACATCTGTTTCTGTCAGGTTTTCTTTGCCTTGTAGTATTTTAATGATGAATTTTGTTAAGTATTCTTTGGCACT
Source organism: Galeruca laticollis (assembly GCA_963921935.1). NCBI lineage: Eukaryota > Metazoa > Arthropoda > Insecta > Coleoptera > Chrysomelidae > Galeruca > Galeruca laticollis. The sequence continues at coordinate 5,098,126 of OY998179.1, forward strand.
AGGTAATATTTTATAAAGGTAATTTGGTATGTAATCGCTGCCGGGGCTCTTCCAAGGTGATGTTTTCTTTATTACTACTTCAATAGTTGATTTTATAGTTGTTTCATCTAATTGTTGATTGTAGTTTTTCCCCGTTGAGTATTTTTGAAGTTTTCCTAGCCAGGTGTTCAATATGGGGGTATCATGTGTGTTATCAAACTGAGAATACAATTTCTGATAAAATTCTAATACTTTCGACGGGTCTGGGCTTCTTTTAATCGGTTGTTCTAGTGTCCTCATTGATGGTCTGTTATTGAAAATATATCTCAGCCGCTGAGTTTCTGCTTGTTTTCGTTGATGTTCTGCTTTTTCTTTTAAAATTTTAATTCTATCATTTGTAGATGTAATGTACTGTTTGGGTTTCATTTTCAGTCTTTTCATTTCTTCAGCTTCTTCTTTTAGTTGTTTACTGAATGTACCTCCATTCCAATTTATTATTGTTTCTGCATTTTTCACTCTTTTTTCTAGTGTTTTCATTTTCTTTTCTTTTTCTATGTAGCTTGGATTTGGTTGTTTACTTTTTCCAGCAATGTAATTTCTTAAAAGAACACCGGCTACATATATTGATTTTTTGATGTCTCTTCTTTTGTTTATATATGATAATGTACTATTTTCTATGGCGGTAATGTTGCTTCTCAATATCTCGTTTACATGGTTGACATATCTTTGGTGGCATCGTCTTATATAGAATTTTTTGATCTTTTTCTTTATTTTTGGGGTAGATCTGTATATATTTTTGAATTTTGTTTTTATATTATTTAGTTCGATTACATCAAATTCTTCAATGGGTTGTTCTGTTAGTGTTTGTTCTATATTTTCTTGAAAGTTACCTGTTTCATCATTGTCAATAGTGATGATTGTATTATTTTCCTCAACTGCAATTATATTGTTTGTTTTATTTTGTTCGTTTATTTCATCTTCACTACTACTACTGTTCGATTCTAGTGAGGTTTTCTTCATATAATAAATATTTGGGTATTTTTCTCTTAATTTCGTGGCTATTGCTTTTTCTGTTCTACCAGGAATGGAATTGAGGATTGCCTTAACACGTTTTGTTACCTGTTGTTCTTCTCTGTTTATATATTCACGTATTAATTTACGTTCCTCATCTTTCGTCCATTTGTTTGGCTGCTTTGGTGGTATGTTTCGGTTATGTTTTAGTTCAAGACATTTCTTTTTGATTGCTGCTATTGATCGGTTAGGGATTGTCTGCCTTATGACCAAGTGATCTTCTGAGGTAATGGGACCTTCCTTGTTGTTTAGGTATTTCTGAATTACATTTATTTCACTTTCTTTCCATGTTGACATCTTGTTGACGTTTCACAGTTTTAACGTGGTAGTATAAGTTTTTTGCGTGATTTTTGTTATCACTATTTTTATTTGACGTATTGGGCCCGTATTTGCTAATTAATTTCGAAAAATTATTTAGATAACTTGCTCACACGTCCACCTTCGATGAAAGCTGTCATAAAAGTCCGCGGGAGACCGGGGTTCGATTCCCCGCCGGGGAGGAATTTTTATTTTCTGAAAAATTCTTTTTTTTGCTTTTTAACAATAATCCAGCAGAATCAACAACAAAATATAATACTACCATTGATGCAGTTTTTTCAAGACATTTAAATAAAATAGAATCCCAAACATATGTTTCCTACTTCAGTTACCGCAAGCCAATTATTACGAAAATTGAGCCTACTGATTAAGTTTATATAACATTATATTTGTTAATAATAAAAAAAATATTATTATAACTTAAAAAAAATAAAATTTTATTACAATTCCTTCACTAATTAATCGAAAGGAACTTCATTCCATCCGGGTGTCCCTTGACACCTCTCAACTTTTTCTATAAACATATATTAAGTCAATCACAAGTTAGGTCACTTCTTGGTCTAGCCAAAAATAACTACTAAATATCAGGTAGGCATCAAATGAAATGTAACTTCTGTCATTCCGACGATGATATCGATTTATCGAAACAATTGTCAATTTTTTAGAATTTTCAATAACTTTTATTATATTGTGGAATTAACTAGAAACCGTGAGTTTCATTCAAAACACTAATACTTCACTACTGTTTATTCACTTAAACTTAATTTATATAAATACTATTTACTTGTTCACTGATCAAATTATAAACTAAAATCTTCCAGTAGAAGGTAGTCTTTATATATTAGGTGCCTTTTATTCCAGAAACTTCTCGATTGCGGCTCCCAAAAACAATTAACCTTCCTGGAAGTATCTAGATAAGACTAGTCACAAAAAATAATGGTAAACAGTTCGAAGAAATACCTGCGCATTCGCCATAATTTCAACTTTCATATATAGCGTTAGACAGAGTCGAATTCGGGGACTACACTACGATTTTGTAACAGTATGTATGTATAATACATTCAAACTGTAGAGGAGAGGAAAGTGGTTATAACTGGCAAAAATAATTCAAAGATGAATAATGTCATGGGGGAAAACATAGTAAAGAGAGATCGACAATATTACTTGCATCAATATGTATGTATCGAAAATTTGAAGCCATTAGCGATATGAAAAGCAATGAAACCGCGATGTTTCCAAGGAGTAAAATCGTTTCCCACTGCTTATCGCGCTAACAAAAAAGCTTGGATGACTACAGAACTTTTTAACGATTGGGTTTTAACAGTTAACGTGGAGATAAAACGACAAAAATGGAAAATTCTACTCTATTTAGACAATTGCACTATCCACAACAATCCTCCTACATTGTTCAATGTAACACTCTACTTCTTTCCACCGAATACCACTTCCAAATTGCAACCATTGTACCAAGACATCATCCATAATTTTAAGACGTTTTGTCGCAAAAGAAATGGTTAAGCTTGTTTTAGAATTACTGGATAATCAGCTAACTGCGAATATCACTGTCCTGGCGGCAATTTTACTGATTGACAAGGCATGGAAGACTGTAACACCTCTAACGATTCTCAATTGCTTAAAAAATCAGGTTTCGTAAAAGAATATCAAGAAAATCAGCCTATAATTACGGAAGATAGAGAACCAGCAATACCACCACTGGTTGATATCAGCGGTGTGAGTTTTTATGACTTTGTTCAGGTGGATGAAGATGTTGCCGTCTAAGGCTTTCTAACCTGATGGCGAAATTTTATCTGTTACAGACACAAATGAAATAAATGGTTTTAAAGATTAAAACTAACTTTTCCGCATCTGTGGCCCTGAATAATATTCTGTCAATAAAATTGTTACTTGTATACACTTCGGGGGATGTATCGTGCTAAGAAACCGAAATTTCTCCTACGTGACTTCTCACATGTGCCAGTTTAATATTTATGGGAATGGGTAGTGATTCATAGGTAATTGTATGGAAGGTGGCATAATTAGTAGGGAGGTGTTGATGAATGTAATTAATTAAATTTCTCAGGAAGATTTTTTTAAATTCGAACAGACACGTTACAAAGCTTGTGTCTACAAAACAGCATAAAAAATGTTATTGATCAGTCTCAGCAATGTGCTTTGAATTAAACTAGCATTACAGACTTTTGCCGAAAGACATATTCTCTATTCAAGTCAACGCTATCATAAAAAAATTCGTCTCCTCTCCCCACCGCCCCAATTCAACTGATGCTCGACAACTGAAATCAACTTTTTATTATTTGAAGTAGCCAAAAAATTAAAATTGCATCTGAAAGAGAAAATTGCGACCGTTGCATAGGGTTCATAAAGAGGGGGGTTTATGGGGGGAAATATACTGGGATTAATCGAAAAGTAAATTTTGCAATTTTTTTTTTCGATTTTCGACATAGAAATATGCCAGCGTAAGTTGTCATGTCAAAATCTTTTCGATGATATATGGGGGCACCCTCTCCCCCTTGTTTGGACGGTCCAAGTATCGCTAAATACCAACTTGTTTTCTGTCCAGTGGTCTATCAATTCACACTTTTTAGATATTTAACTACTCTTCCGAGGAACTATTGTATTCTTTCTGCTTTGTTTGTGATTTGGAGAAAATTTTACTGTAATTTGGTATTAATTTGTGTGTCAAATGTCTTCTGTGTGTCTTCCATATTGTGTTCTGTGTCATGAATCATCCATAATCTATTTTGTGACATCCAATATCATGTATTTTGTGTCATCTATCCTGTGATGTAAGGGTTGTAAACTCGTACAACTTTATAGATTGTGTACTTTCTAATACATTTATATTTTTAAAACAACTAACGCTATCTCTTGGTCAGGCGGGGTACTTATGGTACCATCCACGTATTTTCCATTATTTGATTCACTATCGATTTACACTAAGAAACTTTGACTAAATCTACTAAATTAAATGACGTAAATACATTTTACTTTGTTGTTAGATATACAGGGTGTCTCAAAATTGACGCCCGTCCTTTCAGAATATGAATCGGGGGACTAAAACGAATTAAAACGTAAGAATGGTTACAGAGTTATTGACAAAAAACAAAGATCTAACATTCAATGTTTACACTTTATTAAAAACGAAGTCAGCTAAAAACAAATGAGTAGCATAGGTTGCTATGGTAATGTTAAATGTTAATTATTAGTTCTGTCAACTTTTGTCATAATAAGTATAAATTCATATGGTTATTTGTTTTAAAAATGGAACGTTATTATTCCAATCGAGAATATGTTGATATGTTAAAAGTATTAGGTGCGATAATGCCAGTGCTGCAGCTAGAGCATATACCGTAAAATTCCCAAATCGACGGCACCCTGATGCAAAAACTATACGACGGGTTGAACAAAGATTACTGGAAACAGGTAATTTAAATCCCAGATTAAATAAGGGAGGACGCCATTCTACGCTCAACGTCGTCCAAGAAGAGCAAATTCTTGGTTTTGTTGAAGCGGAACCAAATACAAGTCTTCGAGTTACATCGAGACAAACGCATTTCCAAAAAGATACCATTCATAGATTATTACGAAGGAATGGCTTATATCCATTTAGGCCTCAAAAAGTTCAAGTTTTACATGAAGGAGATAGGAAGCTTCGGATTAATTTTTGTAGATGGTTATTGGATAACGTAAACAATGATCCACATTTTATAGAAAATATTATGTTTACTGATGAGTGTACATGTACCCAGACAGGGATTATAAATACTCATAATTTGCACAAGTGGAGAGATGAAAACCCTTATTTAATACGTAAAAGATGTCACCAAAGACGATGGTCAGTAAACATTTGGGCTGGATTATTAAATAATAATGTAATCGGCCCAAATATGTTACCTAAACGACTTAATTCAGCATCGTATTTTCATTTTTTAAACGACAATTTACCACTGCCATTTCTCGATCAAGTTCCATTAGCAACTAGATTGAATTGTTGGTTCCAACATGATGGTGCTCCTGCACATTATGGTAGACAAGTGAGAACATCAAACATTCCCCGACTGTTGGATTGGAAGAGGTGGACCCGTACTATGGCCTCCTAGATCTCCAGATCTAAATCCATTAGATTTTTTTTCTGGGGATTCTTGAAAGAAAAAATTTACTTTGAACCTGTTGAGAGTGCGGAAGATGTAGTAGCTCGTATTCAAATATTTGCATTGACGTAGGAGGCGATTTGTTTGAACACCTTTTATAAATTAATTTCTTGTTTTGTAACAAATATTCGTTTTTAATAAAGTGTAAACATTGAACGTTAGATCTTTGTTTTTTGTCAATAACTCTGTAACCATGGAAATAACGCAATTTTTTTATTCTTACGTTTTAATTCGTTTTAGCCCCCGATTCATATTCTGAAAGGACGGGCGTCAATTTTGAGACACCCTGTATTTTTCTCTTGGTGATTTTTACGATCCATTATTTATTCGTGATTACATACATTGCCTAAACATGTTTTTATATAGAACTCCAACGATATATTGAATCAGTTAAACAGTCGATTAAGTAGTTGAAATATAAAATAATAAAAATATAACAATATATACAAGGTGAACACGGTTTTGGTCAGGTAATTTTGACATAAAATAGCATTGAATCTCTAGTTATAGTAACCACTATAACTTTCTTTGGAAGCTTATTTATTTCAGAGAAAATACACTGAAGGTTTTATTTTTTTTTTGCAGCCGGGTGATAAAATGTTGGCAGTAGGAGATTACAACGGAGAAGTCCACATTTTCAATATGCACAAAGGCACAGAAGTCAGTATGTTCACCGCCCACGACAATTATATAGTACACTTAGAACCGAACAGGACTGGTGATTTTTTATTGACAAGTTCAACTTGGGGTAAACCAGTTTCGGCTTTGTGGAACTTGAAGGGATTCCAAATGAAGTTAGTCACATTTAATTTATATCGCTTTCTTTTTATGAATCGCCAATTTCTTTTTTAGGATGCCTTTCGACGACGAAGAACACGTGGAATTTGGTAAAGTTACACAAGAAAAAGTTATAGGAACCAAAGGAGAGATAGCTACAGTAAGAAAACCATTTAATTACAAAAAAAATCTTATTTATTACATATTCTTTCCAGCTTAGTTTTTTCTGCTTTTTAGTACACTTTTCTCTTCAAGACATTCTTTTTACTTGTCTTTCGTCATTAATTGATGTAATTTGTATAGTATGATCAATTTTATTTACTCTCAGTGTTGATATTTCCTCCAAAAATTATATCTTCTTTCATTTATTCTTTTAACGAATCTCCCGTTTCTTTTATTCTCTTTTTAATGTTTACACTGTCTCTGCATTTCACATTTTTCTTTTTCACACTATTTCCCATCTTATCTAGTCTTTTATCTACTGTATCTTTATTTTTCTCTCGTACCTTATTTACTACTTACGTCTATAGCTCTCTATTCTGTCTTTGGTTTTCTTTTTCTTCTTTGCAGTGTTGCCATATTTACCTGTGCTTCATCTGTTTATCTTATCTTATTTTATGAAATTTTATTTACCCGAAACATTTAAAGCTCTTTTTGTTTCCTTTTATCCTTTTTGTCCAATATCTGTATTTGACGACTCTTTTTATTACTTGATCTTCTCTCATTCTCCTTTTTAGCAAACTTTTCATTTCTTTCTTTTTTTTTAATGTTTCCACTGTCTCGGATTTCAAATTTTTCTTTTTCATCCTATTTCCTATCTTATTTCCTCTTTTATCTGCTGTAACTTCAATTTTCTTTCCTCGAACTTTATTTACTACTACTTACAATACAGTGGGTCCCATAAATCCAGATATAATTTACATTTTGGGTTAATTTTTTAGTATTTTTTTGATAATTTTTTGTTTACTTTTTAAGGATTTTTTGCTCATTTTTTGGTAGATTTTTGATAATTTTTTGGGTATTTTTTTTTGGAGATTTTTTTGATATTTTTTCTTATCTTTGCAGTATTGCCATACTCACCTGTGCTTCATCAGTTTATCTTACCTTCTTTTATGAAATTTTATTTACCAGAGACATTTAAAGCTCTTTTTGTTTCCTTTTAACCTTTGTGTCCAATACCTGTATTTGACGACTCTTTTTATTACTTGATCTTCTCTCATTCTCCTTTTTAGCAACCTTTCCATTTCTGTATTTTTTTTAATGTTTCCACTGTCTCGGATTTCAAATTTTTCTTTTTCATCCTATTTCCTCTTTTATTTGCTGTAACTTTAATTTTCTTTCCTCAAACTTTATTTACTACTACTTACAATACAGTGGGTCCCGTAAATCCAGATATAATTTACCTTTTTGGGGTAATTTTTTAGTATTTTTTTGATAATTATATGTTTACTTTTTAAGGATTTTTTTGGTCATTTTTTGGTAGATTTTTGATAATTTTTTGGGTATTTTTTTTGAGATTTTTTGATATTTTTTTCTTATCTTTGCAGTCTTGCCATATTCACCTGTGCTTCATCTGTTTATCTTACCTTCTTTTATGAACTTTTATTTACCAGAGACATTTAAAGCTCTTTTTGTTTCCTTTTAACCTTTGTGTCCAATATCTGTATTTGACGACTCTTTTTATTACTTGATCTTCTCTCATTCTCCTTTTTAGCAACCTTTCCATTTCTTTATTTTTTTTAATGTTTCCACTGTCTCGGATTTCAAATTTTTCTTTTTCATCCTATTTCCTCTTTTATCTGCTGTAACTTTAATTTTCTTTCCTCAAACTTTATTTACTACTACTTACAATACAGTGGGTCCCGTAAATCCAGATATAATTTACCTTTTTGGGGTAATTTTTTAGTATTTTTTTGATAATTATATGTTTACTTTTTAAGGATTTTTTTGGTCATTTTTTGGTAGATTTTTGATAATTTTTTGGGTATTTTTTTTGAGATTTTTTGATATTTTTTTCTTATCTTTGCAGTCTTGCCATATTCACCTGTGCTTCATCTGTTTATCTTACCTTCTTTTATGAAATTTTATTCACCAGAGACATTTAAAGCTCTTTTTGTTTCCTTTTAACCTTTGTGTCCAATATCTGTATTTGACGACTCTTTTTATTACTTGATCTTCTCTCATTCTCCTTTTTAGCAAACTTTCCATTTCTTTATTTTTTTTTAATGTTTCCACTGTCTCGGATTTCAAATTTTTCTTTTTCATCCTATTTCCTATATTATTTCCTCTTTTATCTGCTGTAACTTCAATTTTCTTTCTTCGAACTTTATTTACTACTACTTACAATACAGTGGGTCCCATAAATCCAGATATAATTTACATTTTGGGGTAATTTTTTGGTAATTTTTTTAGTATTTTTTTGATAATTTATTGTTTACTTTTTAAGGATTTTTTTGCTCATTTTTTGGTAGATTTTTGATAATTTTTTGGGTATTTTTTTTGATATTTTTTCTTATCTTTGCAGTATTGCCATATTCACCTGTGCTTCATCTGTTTATCTTACCTTCTTTTATGAAATTTTATTTACCCGAGACATTTAATGCTCTTTTTGTTTCCTTTTAACCGTTGTGTCCAATATCTGTATTTGATGACTCTTTTTATTACTTGATCTTCTCTCATTCTCTTTTTTAGCAAACTTCCCATTTCTTTCTTTTATCTGCTGTAACTTTAACTTTCCTCGAACAATATTTACTACTACTTACAATACAGTGGGTCCCATAAATCCAAATATTTACATTTTGGGGTAATTTTTTGGTTATTTCTTTTTCGTAAATTTTTGGAAATTTTTGTGGGTAATTTTTTGGATATTTTTTTGGTATTTTGTTCTTCTTCTTTGCAGTCTTACCATATTTACCTTTGTTTCATCTGTATCTAAATCTTTTTTTGTGCAATTTTACTTACCAGAGCCATTTAAAGTACTTTTCGATTCCTTTTAGCCAGAGTTTTCTTTTTGTTTCCACTATGTCTGTATTTTGCAACTCTTTTTATCCCCTCTCTCATTCCTAATCACTTGTCACGTCCGTATATCTTTGTTTAAATTTTTTTACCTTCATTTTTCCAATTCTGTTACTTATAACTTTTGTCGTTTCCTTTTGTCCACTCTCCCTTTCCCAATCATCTATCTTGTCCATACTTTTTTTGTTTACATTTTTTAACATTCATTTTTCTAATTTTGTTAGTCTTTTCCTGTTTCCATAATTCATTTTTCTTTAAACAATATTTTAGATTTATGATATAAATACAGGCCAGTCGATAGCTAGATTGACACCGAGGATAACTAATCAATATACGAAAAATAAAGCTACTTTCAGTTATAACGATGAGTTGGTGTTGTCTGATGGTGTTTTATTTGACGTAGCTTCAGGGAAAGCTATTCATAAATTGGATAAACTCAATCAAACGCAGAGCGGAGTGTTTCATCCGAACGGTTTAGAGGTGAGTACTACAAGGTATTGTTTTATCGTTGATGTAATGTTTAGTTTCATAAAATGAAGATTCAAATTATCATCCAAAAGTCAAGTATGTTTTTTTAATAAATTTAAAGAATTTATGGTTAACAAAATGTTGAATTCAATTTGGGGAGTAGAAAATGATTAAAAACTATTCCGAAAATTAATATTTTGAAAATATCTCAAAAATTAGAAAATATATGATAAAAAGTTTCAAACAAAAAATGTAGGGTTTGAAGTGTCTTATAAAATCACTTTTGCCATATTTACAGTAGAAATCGAGATATTTGCAATAAAAATTTTAAAATGTGGATTTTTCAATTATACATTGTTGACATGGCTTAACCACACGTATTTTTATGTACTTCAAACTGACACTTATTGTCAAATAATTTACGGCGCTAGCAAAATAAATTTTTTTTATTATATCGAAAGATGAATTTATTTACTTTGAATTATTCCTACTCTTAACTCAGGTGGGTTCAATTCGTTATCAAATAAATTTTTTGTTATAAATTTTAAAGTATTTTCCAAATTCAATATTAATTGTTAATTTTGTTCTGTATTATCTACCCAGTAATATGTGACTGTTTATTCAAGATTATTTAATTGCTTTCTGACATTTAATATATTTCAATAAATAGTCTGTCATCAATAAATCAACCAAATGTCACTGTAAAAAAATAAATTTTATTGAGTTAAATAAATTTAATTTCTATAAACGTTTCCAAATATAAACAATCCAATGTAAGTTAAAACTCAAAGTTTATCCACAAGTATCAAATCACAAAATCAAATCTTATTTTTTTTAATAACAAATAACAAAATTTAATCAACCCAAATACAAATTAAAATTAACTAAATTACGAGCTAGAATATCTAAAATCTATTTACGAATGTTTATGAATTATGTTCAAAATTTTTTAATTCTTCGAATTGTTTAATTATTCAATACATATTCAGTTTTTAATTTGACTTCAAATTTATATTTTTAAAATTTAGATGCATCTATCTTAATTTTGTTAAAGGCCTGATATTTTCGATTAAATAATGCGTTATTTAATTATCAATGAACTAGAACAGACTCACCGGTACTCTGGAAGGGAACAGCAAACTCTTACTATTCTAAATTCCAATTATATTTAATTATCAAGAAAATTTAAACGGATACAATGTATATATGAATATATAAATAAATTTTGCAGAAAAATTAACAAATAAGACATTGATTCACAATTAAAATATACAATTTAAAAACTAATAAAAAAAATTATTAAACTTGAAGGTGGGATTTTGTGTCATCTTGTTCATAGAAGAGAACATATGCTTCTCAACTGACTAAATATTTCCACGATATTAATAGCACTCTTGAATCGTTATATTCGTGCCACTGTTCCGTGTAGGGATGTCGGCAAAATGCTGTGTAGTAACCATTATAAGTGGTTCCACAGTGATTAGATATAGCGTAGAGGTTGTACATACAAGGTGCCACATTATCAGCCGCGTAATGGTTCATATCAAGCCCTTCTATTGGAAAATCTATTGAATCATTAAGTTTTCCACTAAAACTTTCTATTTGTGAAAAGCGCTTCTCAGGTGAATAACCAGTATTTTCGGAAACTTATTAATTGAGAATGATTTAATGCATCGTCTTCGTTCCTTACATTTCGAACAAGTTGGTTGGTTTCTCATCACCGTCGAGTGTTTCTTCTCTTGTAAACGAATCTAAACATTGTGAAAGTCGTAATTGACCTGTTTTTTGTGGTATCGGAAGGGATAAATCCCAAAAAGGGTCGTAGGTATCTGAACAGTGACCACAGTGTGTGCACTTGATTGTTGATTTTAATTGACCGACAAAGTTATCCATAATCTTGGAGTTGTCCATTCTCGCATATCTTAACCAAAATTCTTGTGCTTTCTCGATATCACTAAATTTGTCATCAATTTCTATTAATATGGGCTTTGGTTTTTCATATACCTTGTTCACATCTTCGTAAAGTCCTGCTAATAGGTAACAAAGAAACTCCTGTGCATCATGTTGAGTGTATCCCATGAGCCTTGAAGTAAATCGCTGAATCTTACTTTTCTATGATACTGTCTGAACCGTCTTCTGACCAAAGCTCTTGAATAACTTCAGCAAATGCTTTAATTAACAATTATCAAGAAAGGACTTTTTTATATTTTGGTACAATGATTTATTTAGCAGAGCGCTTTCAGTTTAATAACAAACCATCCTCAGTGCCCCCTGTAAGAGTGAGAAAATTGATCTTACAATCTCGATATGAAATACAAGGTTTTTAAAGGCATAAAGCCAATTAAATACATTTTACTTACATGGTCAGGGTGTACAACAAATCATCACATTTAGAAGCAACATACACGAATTAAATTTATCCATTGGACAATGGGTTGAAGGTGTTGTTTTTATTATTATTGTTTTATTGGATGCTGACTGTGTGCTAAGCATTGTATTTTAATTCGTGTAAGTTGCTTCTAAATGTGATGATTTGTTGTACACCCTGACCATGTAAGTAAAATGTATTTAATTGGCTTTATGCCTTTAAAAACCTTGTATTTCATATCGAGATTGTAAGATCAATTTTCTCACTCTTACAGGGGACACTGAGGATGGTTTGTTATTAAACTGAAAGCGCTCTGCTAAATAAATCATTGTACCAAAATATAAAAAAGTCCTTTCTTGATAATTGTTTTTTCTCTGGTACACTCAGCTGACTTCACTCATTTAAATGCTTTAATTATGCTTTAATTAGTGTTCCTTTCATGCTAGATATGTTTATGTTAATATCTCTTATGTATGCGTCTTTCTTTAGATATTCTAATAGCCACCTTGTGTTTGATATGCATTGGATAATACTATTCATGAAACATGTGTTACCAATATTTTTGAGGCCTTTGAGACTCAAAGAATCGTGGGGAATACCCTTTATGGATCTGAATGTGGAAATATTGTTAAAAGCTCTTTTGCAACTACTATCATTGTACGAATAATCTCGGATTCTATGATTGTCTTTCTCACTTGATCGGCGTGATAAGGAATTTGAATTGATGATGTTTGCTACTGAATTGGATGTAGATATTACGGATTTGAAAAGTGTTTTGGTTAGAGATAATCTATTGCGTATAGAAATCGCATCATTCTCTAGCATAGTCATCTTCTTCAGTATTCCTATGAATGGGACATCATCTGGCTGGTGGTTATCTGTATTTTTTAGTACACTGAGGCCCAAAAGCTTGTTGGGGGCATAATTTATTAAATTGTCAACGCATGTATTATCAGAAGGCACACATTCTGAAGAAGAGAATGAAGATGTTAGATAAGAATTTCGGAAAAAGGAAAAATCACATGTTTTAGGGTCTGTAATGTGAGAAAGTTTGAAAGTGGTAGAAGAATTACGTTTCTTATGATTAGGTTTCATAAAAAGTTCTTCTAGAGGCTTAGAACGGGGAAACGTACCGAGAAAAGATGAAGCGTTTCCTCTTTGAATTGCAATACTAATTTGTTGTATAAAGAACAAAGTTGCTCTTGAATCATTGGTTTCTACTGATATTTTTTTACCGATTTTGATGAATTTTAAAGCTTCATGACCGAAAACACCAGATGTTTCAATTGCTACAGAAATAAAAATATAAATGTTCTTCAAATTTTTGTATTTATTGATTTTAAAAGGTTCGCCTTGTAAAGCTGCAGCGCCTGCGGAAGTAGATGTGCATCGGACATGGGATGGAGCCCAAGTGTCAGTGCAAGTGAAATCCCATATAACTGGTCTGCCGCGTTGCCATGGAATGAGAGTCATACCATCTGGACGTTTACCGTCGTCGCGGCAAGTACCTAACGGTTCTAACGAACAGGGAATCTTTGCAGATGCCATGCCTCGTTTGATTAGGTCATTTACTGCAGAATGACGTGAAAAACGGCAGGCACTTAATTTGCAGCTTTAGGCCGTGTCTACCATATTCATCAACATCAGCTACGCAACGACAGCGATGTTTTACACAAATTTGACAACCTAAACGGAGACCAATAGAAATACGGAAACTTTCGTCATCTAAAAGCGTACCTAATGGGGCTGACGGTAAAGCGTTCAACCATGCTCCTGATTCCTTTGAAAATGCTGCATTCAAACGAGCCTTGTCTGGTAAATTGATAGCTTTCTGAAGCAGATTTTCTTTTTCAATGTTCAATAAAGGAATATCCCAGGATTTTTGAAAGGATTTATAATCATCGGGTACAACTTTGTTAGACTTTAATGACCAAATAATTTCTGCCTCCATTAATAAAGGGTCTTGTGTGTGGAAAAATATAGGCAGAATGTAATTAATGAAATTTTTTGAACTATTTAATGATGCCAAAAAAGAAGAAAGAGCTTCTGAAACGATTGAGCGAATTCCTAAACCACCATATGAAACAGGTAGTGAAGCTTGTTTCCAAGAAAGGTCCTCTAATTTAATATTAATTAATGACTCTAATGAATGACGAATGGCATTGTCAAAATTGATTAGGATATCATTATGTAACCAGGTCGGACTACATCTTAAGATATATGTTAATTTTGGAATTAATAGGCAATTCTTGGGAAGGTAATAAGCAATATGTGTCGGTAACCAGGATAAACGAGATGACATTTTTTTGAAAAAGGTTAGTTTTTCATTGAAAGCTGATAGAAAGGATTCGTTTAATAAAGGAGCATCTAATAGAAATAAATTTTGTCTGTTGGTAATTGTTATGCCTGGTGCTACAGAATTAAATTGATCAATGGTTCGATTATTTGGTGATTCTAAGAAAAATAACTCGCATTTGCTGAAATTGAGTTCAAGACTAATATCCTTGGAATTGTTTATTATATAGACAAGAGACTTGAACACGGAATTAGTATTACCACCTAAAGAACCATCATCAAGGTACCAAGCATTGAATTCTGTGTCAATGTTGCTAATCAGTTTGTGTATCGATATGCAAAAAAGGAGACGTACCAAAGGGTCCCCTTGTTGGACGCCTCTTTCCGAATAAATGATGTTTTCGCCAAATAAAAGATATTGAAAGCATTTTTAAAATCAATTTTTAGAAAAACTTTATTATTAACGTCTGGATGATTAGAGACGTAACGTCTTGCTGCATGTGCAACTGCTTCACAACCACTTTTCGATCCGAAACCAAATTGTAATGGACAAAGTAAATATCCTAATTTGTCTCTGATGTTTGAACAAATTATTTTCGCTACTAAACGACGATAAACTGTACCAATAGCAATTAGTCTGATACCTCCTGCTTTTTTAGTTAAAGCTAATAGTGACGCGCCGAATAAAATAGGACGAATATTGATGTTTACTGTGTCATAAAATAAAAGTACATAATTTACACAAAGATGATAAGAGATTTTTTCCTGAAGGGCCAGCACTGTAACTTATTAAATCTTGTAGATGTGAAGGTCTTAAAGAGTCTAAACCACCAGCAGAACTTGTTTTAAAAGAGTTTATTGCGCTACTCACAAATTCTTCTGTTATAAAAAAGGAATATGTTCCGAAATCAGAGTAGGGAACGTACTATTAAGTTTCTCTACAGGATGTTTCGATTTTAAATCTGTTAAAGTGGCTGCACAGACATCAGCAAAACTGTCATCTGAAGCTAAGATTTTGATTGCAGATGTCAAGTCGCCGACAGAAACTGATGATATATATTTTCAAAGGTTTTTAAATTATTCTTGATTATAGTAGAGAGAGATACTTTTTTATTAGAATTTTTAGAAGGAAGACTCAAAACATTATACGGAAAAGCAATAGATTTTCCCAGGTAGTAATAGAATTTTGTCTTACGCATTCTTCAATCAGATTAGATAGCGTTGAGGCACAAAGAGCCCTTGAAACTTTTGGGACTCTTCTTATTACTGATCTTTGGCTCTTCAATTTTGCCAACTTTATATGAAAATTCGTATCTTTTATGTCCTTATTTTCAAAACTTTCTACTGTAATCGAACTTAAATTTTGTCTACCATGCGTCTTGTTTTGATGTAATTTTAGGCCTCGCTTCTTAAAAAATTTACCACAGATTTCGCACCTCACTGTGACCGGTGCTGACATAAGGCATATATCATATAGAATTTGGAGTTATGCACTCCAAAAAATTCTACCGTCCGCTTCACGTTGATAAATGTACATCCATTTTCTATTTCTGCTTATCTGTCACTCAAATTTATTGAATAAAATATAAAAAACTATTCTTTTTTCATATACTCCATTGTTATACAAAAAAGCTTATTATACGAAGTGAAAACGCGACTGAACCCACGATTTTTATACTTAAAAAATAATGAAATATTCAAAAATAAACTTGGAATTAAAACTTTTTGTAAATGACATAAAACTACAAATGTCAAAATCTAGTTATAATTACGATTTAGAATTCTGGATCTTTCACTTTTTTAGAAATATGATTAAATTTTCCAAAAGACACACACATATAATTTAAAATGGGTATCAAATGAATCTTTATACTATTGATTACACTATTCAAATTGCTATACTATTTTTACAAATATTTGGAAAAATCTCATATATGATGTTATCTGTACGGGATCTCAAATTCAACTGAACTATTTTTCCAATCTACAAAAATATATTGTAGTTACAACTTTTTTCTTTTTAAAAAAAAACTAAATTTGTTTTCTGATGTATTATTTTTTAATAATTTCTATCTACAAAAAGAATTGTTTTGTTTTATTCTTAATAAATACCTACAGTGACCTCTGTTTTTAATTTTGAATATTTCTTTATTATTTTATGACATTCCTTCATCTATTATTGAATATATTCTATGTAAAAATCAGCTAAAATTAAATAATGCCAAATTTGACATATACTGGGTCGTTCAACCATTCTTATCTCGTATACAATACTGGGTATTCCAAAAGTATTGCAAATAAATAAATAAATAAACGAATTTTTTTTAAATTTTAAATAAAGGATACACATATATATTTATCTGTTAATTTGTTTGACAGTAATAAACATATAGAGATAAACAAAATATGCCACTTGAAAGTGTAAAGGGTACAGAAGTTAAGTGTGACTGTCGGGAGTTGTGAAAGTCGAGCCCTACCACATACGAACTATTCGTTCGAATATGAAGAGAAGTTAAGAAGGGCGTCCTTTCCAAACGGCAACACATAACTGGGGAAAGAATGCTAGGTCCTTCCAGAAGGACCACCCGCATTGAACGTAATATGTTTGGTGTTGTGCACTGGTTGTCATTTTTATTTTCATACATGGTGTGTGGTGTGCTTTATTCCTCAGGTACTTGACAAATTGGGAGAGATATTATAGTATTATCCTAGATACTGTGGTTAAAAATTAATTATTAATTTCGTTTTATCATGAATCTTCATTTATTGGCTCAAAATAATCTAGCTATAATATATTTACTGTACTAGTTGCAATTTTACCATAGCATACTACCAATGCGTTATCCACTCCACAAATTGCAGTTATTAAAGATAATTTTCGGATATCATTACAGTAAAGGTTATACGGTAGAAGAAATAGTGGTGAGCCTTGTGGAACTATTTGTTGCATGGAGGATGATTGAGAAAATCTTCCATTGATTTTAACTATAAACCTATAAATTTTTGATGATATACTACTACTAGGTGCAGGCAAACCTTGGCCAAGTCAAGCTCAAACGGCTCTGAATGCATTGACGGGTCCATTGTGCCATTCCTGCTACTTAAGCATTGATGAAACCAAGTCCTTTGATGAAGGACTCAATCCTCTGTAGTGGATGCCTGCTTGTGTCCCCTGTGGCCATAACAGGGACTCCAAAGATTCGCCAGAATAGCATAGCTCAATGTGGACACACTAGGAGAACATGTACTGACGTTTCGTCATCCATGCCTCAACTTTTCTCTAAACCTAAGTTATGGAGGTGTTTCCTCAGACAACAGTTCCCTGTTAAGAGTACTGCTATATTAACCTATTCATTGGTAATTATATAGCAGCCCTAGCATGCCCACCAGTCCAACCCCTCAATACGAACTTGGACTGCCTTAGACCCTGCAGAGCACTCCAATGAGCGATGTGTTGGATCCCAAATCAATTCCTCGTCTCCTTACTGATTGCTTGATTTTTAAGGGCGAAGGTCAGGCCCGGGCTACTAAAGGGAGCTGTCGCTTGTTCCACAGCCAGTGCGTCCACCCTTTCATTTCCTTCAAAACCAGAGTGGGCAGGAATCCATTCTAGCCACAACTACGTTCTGCCTTGCTAGGTCAGCAAGCTGTTGTCGACATTTAGCAGCAAGCCCTGATTTGATGGTGTTCACATAGCATCTGTCTAGGTTTATCTGCAAAATGAGTTGAAAAGTAATGACAAAGATTTGTATTGTATTAAAAAGTGTACTATAGGAGGTACCCACACCAGATTATAAAATATGTCTAGGAAAAGGGAATCAATTAAAAGTGTCTAGGAAGTGAATTTCGTAGAAAAGTGACTATAAAAGAGAGATGGACAAAATTACTCGATGGCAAAGATTCGTATTGTATTAAAAAGTGTCTGATATGCAGGTACACTCTTATCCAAAGGCTTCCTGGAGTAAACTCCAGCCCCCACCTCATCGCTGGAGTATGAATCATGTGTGTATCAGACGATCCCTTAGTACCTAAGAAGAGCATTGTATCCTATGTAGTTTATGTAGTAAACCTTTATGCCAAACAGAGTCGAAAGTCTTTTTTATCTCCAAAAAGAATCCAGCCGTCTTCAGACCTCTCAATCTTGCAGCATGCACATTGGATGTTAAAATGGCATAAGGGTGGGTTGTTGATAATGTTTCTTGAATTACAAACTGGTGTGATGAAATATATTGATTTAGCTCCCAATATAATCTCCCTTGGATTATTTTTTAGTTTTATTTTTGAATTCTAGAAGGTGTTGATGTTAATACAGACTAATAATTTTTTATTTTTTCTGTGAAATCTTTCCAATAATCTCCATAAAATTCTATTCTATTTCTATTCTCTTTTTATAGATAGTATCAAATACTGAAGTATGGGATATAAGAACGTTCCACCTTCTGAAAACCGTACCTATATTGAACCAGTGTTCCATAACTTTTTCCCCGTTGAACACGGCGATATACGCCATATCTTTAGAACAAGAAATGGACGATGGCGACTCGACTTTCGATACTAGCTTTAAGACTGTGGACGCCATCGATTACTCCAGCATAAGTAAGTTGATCGTTCTTTTATTTATATCTACTTATTCATTATTATCCTTAAATTATTTGTATTATTATTATAGTACATGTTTATATTATTTATACGCCATATGTTCAATATGACAATAAAAGACATTTTGTTCTGTCATTTTGAAGGGAAATAACCTAAATATTATACCCAACCACATGTCGATAATAACAAGAAATAGTTGTTGATAAAATGTAAAAGAATAAAAAACGTCAAGAAAACTGAAATAATTATTTTTAAAATACAAGTAGTATTTATAAACCAAAAATACCTGCAATCATTAATTGTAAATGTGGACAATTGCTTATACTAAACGCAATTTATATAAGCAATTAATACCATAATTAATACTATTGGGATTGCAGAACTGAAGGAAAGACTCATTTTGGACAGAAGGAATGTACTTGCCAGGGTATTTATTCGGAAAAACCCTTGTAATTCATTTCTGTTGTCGGATAACGCAATACACCTAATATTTGTTTCATTTTACTTTATTTCCTTCCAATCCATTATTCCTGTTATATCCATGTCCCTTGTTTGTTCTTTGGTCTTCCTTTTCATTTATTCTTTATTATTTTTGCTTCCTATATTCTTCTTGTTTGTCTCATAATAAAAACGTCCTAAGCATTTTCTCTCCCTCTCCCCTTTCTCTCCCTACCGCCCCCCTACCTTCTTCCCCTCCTTTTCTCTCCCTATCTTTCCTTTCTGCCCTTCTTTCCTATTTCCCGCCCTCGCCCCCTTCTCGATTTACCGCCCACGCCCCCTTCTCTATTTACCGCCCCCACCCCTTCTCTATTTTCCGCTTTCACCCTCTTTTCCCCTTCTTTCTTTCCCCCTTTTCACTTCCCTCGCACACCCTTCTCTTTGCCCCTCTCCCTTTCCCCCACTTCTCTCTCCTTTCACCCGCTTCATTCTCTCCCTTTCCCCCGCTTCTCCCCCTTTTCCCCCCACTTCTCTGTTTCACTCTCTCCCCTTCTCTCTTTCCTTCCACCTTCTCTCTCTCTCTATCGTTTTTCTCTTTCCCTCTCCCTCCCCTTCTCTCTCTCTCTCTCTCACCTTTTTTTTTCTTTCAGTCTTTTTCCCGCCTTCTCTCTTTCCCTCTTTATCCCGCCTTCTCTATTTCCCTTCCCCCTTCTCTCTTTCCCTCTCTCTCCCACTTTTTTCTTTCCCTCTCTCTCTGCCTTCTCTCTTTCCCTCTCTCTTCCCCTTCCCCGTACTTCTCTTTCTCTCCCCTACCCTCTCCCTCATCTCTCTCTTCCCTCTTCCTCTCTCCTCCCATTCTTTTTTCACCTCTTTCCACTTCTTTTTTCACCCCCTCCTATTTCTATCTTTTCTCTCCTCTCCTCTGAACCTCTCCCTTTTACGCGTCCTTCTTTGCAGGCTACAATCATCACATCATCGATAAATGCTCCTGATATTTCTATTAACTTTCGCAGTTCTTGTTCTACTTCTTCTTTTTTCTTTGTGTTAAATTTGGAACTGTTATATTTATCTTCCTCTCTATTCTTTTTAGTTTTTCCTCTTTTTGCTAATTAATTACTGTCGATCATTTTATTTATTTTATTGTTTTTTTTCTCTACGCTCGAAAGATCTCTTGTATATTTTCCCTTATCCTGTCTTTGCAATTTTATCCTAGCGCTATTGCAAGGTAGTTAATAGGTTGATACTATTTCAAAAGTATGTAAGTAAATGTTTAATTACTTATTATTTCGTTTGTTTTTGTCATTATCTTCATTTTCCGCATCAATTTCCAATCCGTTTGTTTATCGCCTTTAACAATTCTTTCAGTTACTTATATTGCGTTGCCTGTATACGAAACAGTCTTTCTTTACCGTTTTTCAGTAATCTAGCACTTCCCATGAGGTTTTCTAATAGTTTGGCTCAATTATTTGTATTTTTTTGCACTAAATTCTTTAAAATCTCATTATAGTATTACTCTTGTTTAATACTGTCTCTATTAGCTTTGGCCTCCTACAGTGGAACAAATATAATTTCAATTCTTCTTTTTCTTCAGTTGTTTGGTTGAGGTTCTTAGTCCTTCCATCACTTGTGCTAAAATATATTTTATGAAAACCACATTTTACCAATTTAAACGTCGTCGAGATTGAGTTTCTTGAAAAATTCATCGAGCAACACTTCTTAGGCCGAAGTAGGAATTTCTCATCCTCTCTACCGTTGGGAAGTAACAGAATATGCGCTTTGAGGTTTCCTCGTTCTCCAGATCGAGTCTGCATAATTTTTAATTCATTGTGGTTCGTACAAAATGGTAAAAAACCAGTCCTAACGATGTGATTTCCCAGGATATCTGCCAACGATTCACTTTTGTGGGCCACTGTGTATGTTTTTCTCGAAATTCTTCACCTTCAACTTATTGATATCCAAAATTTCCTTAAAAATGCAAAGTGTAGATTGTAATAAAATTTAATTTTCCAGCCACGTTCGACGTTAAAAAAAGCATTTACGATTTGGCGTGTAGTCGTTACGATACACAAATATCGATAGTGGAAAACCAAGGGATGTACAATTCGGTTCAAGAATCAGTCGTTAGAGTTTATGACGTAGGAAGAAGAAGAGATTACGAAGATGAACAGGTACGATAAAATCGGAAAATATTTACGCTAATAATTAATTAGTTAAAAAATTTAATACATTTGTTGAATTATGAAAGGGGCACAATGTATATTTCGTATTTTTTTCTGGAACATCTGATGATGGTTTTTCACTATTACACAATTCGTTTTGGCACAAAAACCTTCAAATTTCCTTTTTTTTTTCAACAGGAAGAAGAAGACGACGATGAAGAAGAAGACGACCTCGAAGGAAGCGACGACAATGATTCAGATAACGATGGTGAGAAATTATTTATTAAAAGTAGTTCGAATGTACCATATTTTTTTTTTCTTTTCAGACGGCGATAACAATGACAACAACGACGATAACAATGATGACGATAACGACGACGGTGATGACAACGACGGTAGCGATTCGGAAAGCTGGACCAGTTTATCCAGCGGTAGCGGCAGTTCATTCGGCGCGGAATCGTTTTTAGGTGAACTACTGTTCGAAATGTGACTTAGTTTATAACGAGAGTGGGTTTTTAATTTGTAAATAATCGTAAGTACAGTAACACGTTCAAAACATTTATTTTAATATGTAGTGAATTAAATTTTAAAAATTGTATTGTTGGATTTTTTATATTGCCTCGGGTAACTTCCTCAAAATATTTTTTATTGTTTATTTTGGAGAAAATAAAATGCATTTATTTCTTGTATGTGTGATAAAAACATAAGTAGTCCTGGAAGGCTACCGTGCGGTGCAACTTATTTTTATCTGGTATTGGACTTTAATTTATTCCCTTCCTTTTTTGTTTATACCAGTTATTTATCATCTTTTCATTCTTATTACATGTTTGGTTTTATAAGGTGTCTTCCCATGATTTGATTTTTCATCATAAATAGCAGATTTCAGTAAACCATCAACCGTTTTTATTAATAATTGTCCTCATATATATTATTTCATCATTAAATTAATATTCCTCATTGTAACTTTGTATTAATCTTATTATTTCATCCATTTTTTCTTAATTAATAATAAACAATCATTTTTTAAGTGTATGATAACTAGAGATACACGCCATCAATTTATCAACTTTTGTGGTTCCTTAGTCTCATATGTATCTAACATATTGTTTCAATACATTTTCTTCACCTTATTTGATTCTAAAAACTGTTCAATGTTTTTATTATTCGACGATCTTCAAATTTGGCCCTCGTTTGTTCTTTATAATGTAGTTACTCAATGGAAATAAGGATACATGTTGATGATTTCTGGATTTTCCTTAAAATCTTATTTCTTATACATATATGATCGGGATGAGGTACCAGTAGTTCAAATGTACCTTCAGATATCTATTAAATTGATACAGTTTATTCAGTTTCATTTCTTGTTCACATATGATGGAAATCAGATACTACCAGTAGTTCAAATGTACCTTCTGATATCAATTAAATTGATAAAAGTCCATACGGTTTCATTTCTTGTACACATATGATGGAGTAGTTCAAATGAACGTTATATCGATTAAATTGGTAAAATCTGTACAGTTTCATTTCCTCCATGCATGTGATGGAGATAAGGTACCAGTAGTTCAAATGTACCTTCAGATATCTATTAAATTGATACAGTTTATTTAATTTCTTGTACATATAAGATGGAAATCAGATACCACCAGTAGTTCAAATGTACCTTTTGATATCAATTAAATTGATAAAAGTCCATACTGTTTAATTTCTTGTACACATATGATGGAGTAGTTCAAATGTACCTTCCGATATCAATTAAATTGATGAAAGTCCATATTGTTTCATTTCTTGTACACATATGATGGAGTAGTTCAAATGAACGTTATATCAATTAAATTGGTAAAATCTGTACAGTTTCATTTCCTCCATGCATGTGATGGAGATAAGGTACCAGTAGTTCAAATGTACCTTCAGATATCTATTAAATTCATAAAGTTTCATTTCATGTATACATATGATGATACCAGTAGCTCAAATGTACCTTCAGATATCTATTAAATTGATACAGTTTATTCAATTTCATTTCTTGTATATATATGATGGAGATCAGATACCACCAGTAGTTCAAATGTACCTTTTGATATCAATTATGAACGTTATGATATCAATTAAATTGGTAAAATCTGTGCAGTTCCATTTCCTCCATGCATGTGATGGAGATAAGGTACCAGTAGTTCAAATGTACCTTCATATATCTATTAAATTCATAAAATTCGTACAGTTTCATTTCTTGTATACATATGATGATACCAGTAGTTCAAATGTACCTTCAGATATCTATTAAATTGATACAGTTTATTCAATTTCATTTCTTGTACATAAATAATGGAGATCAGATATCTCCAGTAGTTCAAATGTACCTTCTGATATCAATTAAATTGATAAAAGTCCATACGGTTTCATTTCTTGTACACATGTGATGGAGTAGTTCAAATGAACGTTATGATATCAATTAAATTGGTAAAATGTACCTTCAGATATCTATTAAATTGACACAGTTATTCAATTTCATTTCTTGTACATATATGATGGAGATCAGATATCACCAGTAGTTCAAATGCACCTTCAGATATCAATTAAATTGATAAAAGTCCATACGGCTTCATTTCTTGTACACATATGATGGAGTAGTTCAAATGAACCGTATGATATCAATTAAATTGGTAAAATCTGTACGGTTTCATTCCCTCCATGCATGTGATGGAGATAAGGTACCATTAGTTCAAATGTACCTTCAGATATCTATTAAATTGACAAAGTCGTTTCATCTACATTTACGATGGAGATGAGGTACCGGCCGGTACCTTCAATGGATAAATTTCAATAATTTCCATGTTTCTATCAAATAAAATTTTACTTTTCTCAGTTATATTTTTCATTATTACATTCGATTAATTTTACAGATTATAATGTTTTAGTAATTCAAATGTACGTTCCAACTTCTATTCAATTAGAATCTGTAAAAAATTATTTATTGTCCTTAAACGATGTAATTTTGTTGGTTCCTATTAGTGTTTTTAAATGAAACTCAAGGTCTCTAGTTAATTCCACAATATAATACAAGTTATTGAAAATTCTAAAAAATTGACAATTGTTTCGATAAATCAATATTATCGAAACAATTGTCAATTTTTTAGAATTTTCAATAACTTGTATTATATTGTGGAATTAACTAGAGACCTTGAGTTTCATTTAAAAACACTAATATGAGCATATTCCACGAAGTAAGGGTCGAGACAGTCAATTTTTGTTGGTTCCCATTTTTTTCTTATCTAGTTAATTTCCAGCCACGTTTTTCATAATTGTTTGAGGAATATAAGAAAATGGTGTAATTTTATTTGTTATATTGATTTTTTAAGTGGCACAATTAATATTATTCTTGTAAATAGAGCTTGTATCTAGTTATTACGAAAACAGTAGCATACTAATAATTGTAATTGTCGAAAAATAAACGATAGTTTGTAATATATAATCATGTGTTTGATTTTTAAATAAAGAAAATGACAAAACAAAAAGTCAATCCTGTTTTTATAACCCGATAGGTACGAGGTTTTGTTCGGAACCAAATTGATACTGTGGAAAGCACACAAGCCAATTGATAGTCCATCCGGATACAGACCGATTTACCTGCTGGATGTTGAGGGAAAACTCTAAAGAACAACTCATCCTCGTAAGACTGAAGGGAGAAATATCGCGAACGGGGGGGCTCTCAACCAGACAGTTCAGTTTTGTAGAGGGGAAACAGACCGTAGACGCTATAGAAGAAGTGTTAAAAATTGCAAGGGTATCAGAACAAGAATACTCCACAGCGCACCGACAACTCTGCGCGATCATCACGTTGGACATAAGAAATGCCTTCAATAGCGCTAGCTGGCAGAGAATCCTAGATGAACTGCAGAGAAGGGAGATAAATGGCAGCCTGATCAAAGTAATAAGAGTCTACCTGTCAGAAAGGGAGATAATTTTGGAAGGAGAAGATAAAGTAAAACCTAGAAACGTCAACAGCGGAGTGCCACAGGGTTCAGTCCTAGGACCAACGTTGTGGAATATATTCTACAATGGGCTCTTGAGAATAAAGCAGCCAACAGGAGTGACCCTTATAGGCTTTGCTGATATGATGGTGGTATCTAAAGGTTTGATGTGCGCAGCAAATACAGCACTGCATCGCATATCCAACTGGCTGGAGGATAATAGTCTTCAACTGGTACCCGAAAAAACAGAAGCTGCTCTGCTTACGACCAAAAGGAGAATTGGCACGATTGAATTTGATCTGCAGGGTGTTACTGTAAAACCCAAGAGAGCAATCAAGTACCTGGGAGTTTCGTTGGATACAAAGCTAACATTCGCGGAACATGTACAGAAAGTTGCCCATAAAGTGGATAAGACAGTGGTGGCTCTATCTGGACTTATGCCTAACGTAAAAAGACCGAAGGCATCCAAAAGAAGGTTACTCTTGAGTGTGGCCCCAAATGCTTTATGCTGCTCTTGCCTGGCATACATAGTATGATTGTATATTTGTTCATGGTGAAATTTATTTAATTTTAATTACTGTTATTTAAACTCCAAAATACAGTTTCCCTCAGACTTTAAAAGTAATAATTGAATTAGTGAAAGTAATAAAAAATAGAGAAATTTCTGGCCTGCTCGTTCTTATAGGTCCTCCAACATATTCCTCTAAGCTCTCTTGGTCTCTAGCATATCCTCATTTGTCGTAGCAACCAAATGGAGTTCCACTACGAAGACATTACTGTTCTTTCGTTTTGGGCGTTGAGTGTATACTCAAAATCAAGCTCACGTCTTACCAAACAAAACGAGGAATACACGTATTTTGCCAACAAAAGATATTTCCAAACTACATTAGAACCCTAAAAAGAAAACTCTTTTTAATAACCGAAAAAAAACATTCCTGATTTTGAGATGACAAAAAAAGGATGGATAAATCAAATTTGAATAGATAGGATCTTAAGTAGGCAGCTCACCTTATTAAAAGGGTTATATCCCACACAAATCACTAATTTGGGATTACTTAGGGTTTTCAACCAATAACAAAAAAAATTACCACAAGGTATAGGTAAAACCTGCCTCGTTTCTTGGTTTCTACCAAATGCCGATTCAAAAACTTTCCTATCCAATGAAATAAGATCATTTGTCTCTCTCCCACAACCTAACAAATACTCTATACTTGACAAATTCACTTGGTGGCCTAACTAGTAGGTACCAATAAATCAAAAATACTGATTCTACCAAAAGCCAGTGGCGTATCCAAAAATCAACACGTTACAACATTATTCGAAGAATGTATGAAGGCCTTTGAATGAACCAATTCTGGTATATTATGCCAGAAGTCTAAAACTCTTCATACAGTCCAGGTATTTAGTTTTTGTTTGTCAACACTTGTTGCGATGCCAATTGTAGGTTCTGGTCCGACAGTCATGAGCGGCACCCTCCGCCTTCTCATTACCATCCATTCCAGAATGCCCAGGGATCCAAACCAGCGATACCCTTTTGCGTTCTCCTATTGAGGCGAGTCTTTTTTGGCAGTCTAGAACCAATTTCGACGTTACACGGTGCGAGCTAAGTACTTTCAAGGCCGCTTAGCTGTCCGTGAATTTTTTTATTGATCTATGTGTGTCAGGTTGGATTGCCCCAAACTCTCCACACATGAAGCAATGGTATAAATTTCCGCCTGAAATACGGTTGCATAGGATCCCAGAGAGGTTGAGTGTCCTAGGTCTTCGCCTGTATACACCCTCATCAGAGCCTGAGGGTGTCTTTGATCCATCAGTGTACCAACAGATGTCTGCTCTTGAGAGTTCATCCTTGCGGAGGACCCATTTATCTCTATTTGGAAATAGGACGGTATAAGGCAGATTATAGTTTACTGTTGGGGGGCATTATATTAGATATCATTCCCAGAACACTATGACTTTCGGTGGCCGCTAGCATTCTGCTTTGCTCTGTATAAGCCTGTTTTGTGCATTTAGAAATATGCACAATTCTATATGCTGTCCAGAAGTATATGGAGAGGTGGTAGATCCAGGAGGATTTCCATGGCTGCTGACGGTGTGGGGCTGATAGCACTAGTTATAGCCAAACAAGCCTGTCTATGTATGCTAGAGAGCTTTGCTTGGGCCATTTTCTGTAAAGCTTTTGACCACCAAGCAATGACTCCATATGTGATCATTGGTCTAACAATCTTCACATATATCCAATGGATTTGCTTGGGACCCAATCCCCAAGATTTTCCACAGATCCTGCGACATGTCCACAAGGATAGTCTGACCTTATGTATAACTTGTTCCGAGTAAGTTTTTTATCTAGGATGATCCCCAAATATTTTACTTCCGCTGCAAATGGAATAACCTCACCATTATAGGAAAGTGGCGGAAGGTCCGCCAAATTCTTTCTCCTAGTGAAGGGAACTATTACAGTTTTACCAGGGTTAACAGACATCTATTCCCTCTGGCACCAACTGTAGACACCGTCCAAAGTCCTTTGGAGGGTATTATGTGCAATCCGTCCGGACTTGGTTCTTGCCAGAATGACAAGGTCGTCTGCATACGCTTGCAGTTCTATCCCTCTTCCTACGAGAGTACCAATCCATCAAGAGGGACCACAGTAGGGGAGATAGCACTCCACCCTGCGAGCAGCCCCTGGAAACCTTAAAGCTAATGGCCTCATCTTGAATAGATGTAGTGGCTGTTCTATTAGTGAGCATGGCATATATCCAGCCGGTAATCGTTGGTTTAATGCCCTTTGCAGTCAAAGCTAAACCAATGGAGGCCGGTAGTGCATTGTCGAATGCTCCTTCGATGTCTAGAAAAATGGCCACCGCAATCTCCTTATAGTTAAGGGATTGTGTGATTTTCCCAACAAGGTTATGTAATGCTAAATCTGTTGATTTCCCTGTTTGATAAGCGTACTGGTGGATGCTGAGGGGCAAGCTGTATAAAGCTACCTGCCTGATATATCAGTCCAGTACCATTTAAGCAGGAAATGTGTTAGGCTAATTGGTCTGACCGATTTAGGGTGTGGTTCTGTGCGGCCCACTTTCGGTATATATACTACCCTAGCCCCCAACCAACTGGGTGGTATATAATTCCACGCCAGACTAGCTCTATACAGTTCAATGAGGATGGGTATAACTAATTCCAGTCCGTTTTGTAGCAGAGCTGGAAATATGTCATCATTACCGGGAGATTTGAAGGGCTGAAATGATTTTATTGCCCATTCAATGGCCGGCGCTGTGATAACGTTCTTGGCGTCCTCCCAATCATTCTTTTTGGGCTGCCTTGCGCCCTCAAAGTGGGGAGGTCGGTTGTTATCCAGTGTTAAACTTCCGGGAAAGTGGTTTTTAATTAACAGCTCTAACGTTTCTTTTCTAGAGGTCGTAAAAGTGCCATCTGGTCATTTCATCGACCCTATCTGGGAAATCGGCTCTTTAGAGAGAATATTGTGTATTCTGGTACTGCGAGGTATGTCAGATATACTCTCACAGAACTTCTTCCAAGACTCCCGCTTCGCCTTTCTAATTTCTTTGTTATAAGTTGTTAGAGCAGTTCTATAAGGTTCCCAGTTGCCTGACTCTTTAGATCGATTGAACAGTCGTCGAACTTCTTTTCTACGCTTATCTAGGCTTTTGTTCCACCAAGTAGAATTGCGATTATCTATTTTTGTCTTGAGTGGACTGTTTTCATGATAGGAAGAGATTACTGCTTCCCGGAGCTTGTCCGCCGCAGTATCTATTGTATCACAACTGTTTATTGTAGTGAAGCCTTCCTCAATGGACCGTTGGAGGGAATTTCTGTATCCACTCCAGTCAGTAGCTTTTGAGTCGCGATATTCCACTTCTGGTCGTGGACCTATTTCAATGTAGAATTTAATGTGCCTGTGATCTGAACACGAAGGCTCAGTAGATACTGCCCAATGCCGAATCTTATTGCTCAAAAAGATTGAGCTGATTGTTAAATCTAACACCTCTGATCTATTTCTAGTTATAAAAGTTGGTTTGGAGCCCTTATCAATAACAGATAGCCCTTCCCCCAGAAAAAGTAACTCACCTCTATAATTTATATCCGGGCTGCCCCACGATGTATTGTGTGAATTGGTGTCACAGCCCATGACTAACTGGAGTCTGTTCTTCTTGCTATAGTCGATTAGCCGACGTATAGCGAGAGGAGGTACAGTATCCGTGTCCCCTGGGAAGAAGCTGAGCAGGCGACTATGTTAGTCATACCATTATTCTCCGGTAGGGGCACATATAAGCTTAATTATTCTGTTTTGGTTCCTATACCAATCAACCTATCATTAATTTGCTAAAAAATACTTTGACAAAGCGCAAGTTTAATTAATGAGCATTTTGTTCGAAATCAATAATGTACACGGAAGATAACATCCATTGTGGTAAGAGATGAACAACTCATTTGTATCCTTATAAATAATGATTGGGCGAATATTACTAAAAAATTCAAATTATATGGATGTAAAATAATGTTCTGAATAAACGACATAACCTAAAAATTAATCGTAGCTAGACAGTCGATAGCTGAGCGCTCTGTTTTTCGATTATCTCCTCCGAGTTCGCTCCAGCGCCGAGGAAGTGCAGCACTTGTATCGAGCAGTTTGCTCACCCTGAGAGCATTCGAACCGTACCCGTGTTGTCCAATCAAAACCGTCGTTAGGGTTGATAAACGAGCCAGCAGAAAAAGAAACTGAACATCACTTCATCTCGTTACTAGTATATAAAGTCTATATTCCGAAATATAGATCAATATCCTGGCCAGTGGTAATGACGTCACGAATCTCACGCCATATTGTACTGATAAGAAAAGTGTGACGGAGTGTAAAAAAACACAACTCCTGTTATACTAACACTATTTCCAATATGGCGTCGATTTATTACGCGTTAATGCGCTGGTCAATATATTTCCGAGCAAATTGCCAGTATGGCGTAAATTCATGACGTCATTACCAATGACAAGGATACTTACAGTTGGTCTGGTGAATTTTTTCCCATGCGTCATTAATGTCTGATAACATAACCGACAAATGTCAAATTATTTTGTTCTGTTCTTCACTATTAATAGAAAGAGATACGACTTAAAAATTATGTCGGTTATGTTATCGGATATTAATGACGCATGTAAAAAGATTCACCGGATCAACTGTAAGTAAATTTCCGAATACAGGCTATCACTGAAAGTCATGTTATTGGGAAAATAATTGAAAATAAAACACAATAAATTATTTTAAGTTTATTAAATAAACTAAATAGTTGGTATGTACAAAATTCTCTATTTTTAAAATCCTAATTAACGTCCTTAACCTACGTTACGTCCCTAAATCTATATGGCAGTCAATTATACCTACGATCGAAATGATACTAACCTTCACTTTAGTTTAGTAGCTAAGAATGACTAGATTATGCTAATTCAAGACGACTAAACAGAAAATTTACCCAATTTCAAGTTTTTAAAACGAATTTTATCAATGTAGATTCTAAGCAAGCGATTAATTAGCAAAATAATGTCATAAATTATTATTTTAAACAGTAAAATCTTTTGTAAACATAGTTCAATCACAGAAGAAAACATAATTAAGAAAATACGCGTAATACACACGACACCACCCTTAGAATTTTACATTTCAATTACAACGGTAAGTAAATTAATTCCGT
This sequence comes from Galeruca laticollis, assembly GCA_963921935.1. NCBI lineage: Eukaryota > Metazoa > Arthropoda > Insecta > Coleoptera > Chrysomelidae > Galeruca > Galeruca laticollis. Next base: position 5,129,458 of record OY998179.1, read on the forward strand.
AGGATGTAATTATGTACCTGACTTGCTATTTTTCATTTACAATCAGCTAAATTGTTTATTACTTTTTCCATGTAAAACATTCACAAACGATGAACGAACCCGATGTAAAAGTGTGGGTACTTGTGAATGTAAGGAGTTGCAAAACGTAATACATCGTGTATGTATTATGGGTTGCATATAATAGGTTACGAGAGATGTGTTTTCAGTAAATATATTACTGTAATGTTGACAGTGATAAAAAATAAAAGTCAGTCTGTATTCAGACACAAGGATTGTCAATGATGGTGAGTTTTTTATTTTAAATTATCCCAACTAATTCCTATATACAACATATAACAGTGAACACCGATGAAAGTGTTTAAACTGCCCGTTTTACCTGTATTATATTATAAAAATGATTAAAATAAGTCTTAAAATGCTTTAAACAAGCATTATATAATGTACTCTCCAGCTGTGTATGTTCCACAGACATCATGTTGACATTTAAGTGACACTTTGCTTGAGTACCCTATACGAGTATAAAAACATAACCACAAAACCAAGAACAAAACACTGCGCAAGTGGAATGATTGTTAACTTTCAAAATACTTGTGTGACGCTCGAGCGATGAGAGAACGTAGTTTTCGAACTGTATAGTATAACGTTCGACTGAACATCCTCTAGAGTTAATCGATCGCGCTCGAGTGTAATATTCGAACTCAGGCCTGCTAGCACTGATCCACGTGACCTACCTTGTGACAAGACAAGTGCTGCCATCTATATTTACTTAAAATTTCAGAAATTTATAAAAAATGCATTACGTTTTTATGAAATTCCAGAGAACTATCATTCGACTCCAATTGTCGAGTTTTATTGAAATATGGTCCCAAATGTAAATTTCTAAGGGTGGTGTGTATTATAGTCGGACCGCAATCTGTATACATCTGTAACATTTAAAACTGCACTTGAAAGAATATTTTTGAGGATATATTCACTGTAAATCAGATACAAGAATAAAATAAAAAGTTAGGAATAACATACAATCCAGATACTGAAAACAGTCTAGTTTTACGAGTTTCAGCAGTCTGTGCTAGTAACTCAATAAACATTAAAACTTTACAAACATTACAAAATAAAGTGCTTCCCTAATAAATATCAATTTAGAGGTTCGACAGCTGTTGTACAAGAGGATTATGTTGTGTAAGAGCGGCAGAACTTCTGTGTTGGCAATGCTTGTCATTGCTACCAATATATTCTGAAGAAACCAACATGAATTATGTAGGGACTCTTAAATGTTACAAATACCCGAATATTTTGAAATTGACAGGTTGGTATTAAAAATAAATAGTAATATTAGAAAATCGAAGATAGTTACTTTTTTTAATGAGTGCCTATGCAACAAAAACGAAACACGTCAAAAACTCGGAATTTATTGTAACTTCAAAATTAAACATAAATATTTTCTTTGAATGAGAATAAATTAAAAAAAATAGTACCTTTTATACAAAGGAAATATATACCAAGAAAAACGGAAATATCTAAAACTCTTAGGCCTAAGGCTGGCGTTACATGCATCCGTTATCCGAAAACACGATCTCCGAAAGTACTCAAAATATCTTATGAGTGTTTTTCTTGATTTACATTAATCCGATTGTCGTATCCGAAATCTAACCTAGAATTTACTGAATTCTAAATAACCTCTAACCTACAAACTACATATATTATACAATACAAGACCCTTGGTTGAGATGGTTGCTCTTTTCATGTATTGAATATTGAATTTAACCTGTATTCGCAGTCAGCAGCAAAACATTTTTTATGTTACGTTTTCTTTGCCTTTGGTATATGAGATATACTGCTGTAAATTCATAGCTTTTCTAGAGTCGGTAACTATACACAGATAAAATGCAAAAAAATGAGGTTAAGATTTATCCGATATCGGAAGAAATAGAAAATATTTTAACTCTGTACGATATCGTATGAAAGTTGAAAACCATTGGAAGTAAAATAACATTTGAATTTTCTGACCAATAGGGTTCATTTCGGATCATCGTATCATCGGATAACGGATGCATGTAACGCCACCTTAAAGCCTAAAAGATTCACCTCTCATTAGTGTTTTTAAATGAAACTCACGGTCTCTAGTTAATTCCACAATATAATAAAAGTTATTGAAAATTCTAAAAAATTGACAATTTTGATAGTTGATTTATCGAAACAATTGTCAATTTTTTAGAATTTTCAATAACTTTTATTATATTGTGGAATTAACTAGAGACCGTGAGTTTCATTTAAAAACACTAATTTGAGCATATTCCACGAAGTAAGGGTCGAGACAGTCAATTTGATTCACCTCTCAATGATTCCTCGGTAACTGCGATGTCTGAATGTCATGTCAAATATCAAAACCAGCTAGTTCTGTGATCTGTTTTTCTAGCTAAAGGTGGGATTACGAGGAGCGTTAAAATGCCAACTGAAGGAAGAAGAAGCTAAAGATGGTTCATGTTTCTGTCTATTCCTATAGGAAATATCTATTGAAAAAACGTCCATATGCGCAACCGAAATATATTATATCGCCCAAATAATAGCAAAAACGAAATTTTACTAGCAAGTTGACTTTTAAAATCGCCCATTTTGCGATAAATCGCCCGTAGTTGGCAACCCTGAGAAGCGGAGTGAAGTCACAAAACTAAAACATAGAGGAAAAGTGAAAACTAATACTTCCGTGCTTAGGAAAACGTTACCACAGCATATAAAACATTTATTAGGCTGTGACGTTACCATAAGGAGGCTGCCATTTTGCCAAAATAAGCATGGTACGCACATGCGCAGTGTTGACCATTGTTTAACAGTTGCATATTTTTACTTGAGCTTCCTTTAATTTAATTATAGAAAAGAAAATATTTTAATTCCCTTTTAAGTATGTCTTATAAAGGGTATAAATGTTTTATTTGGTCTTGCGAAAGCAGTGGTAATATTCCTGGAATTCATTATTTTCGGTAAGTGATGTTGAAATAATCAGAACCGTCTTCCAACTATTATGAATGTTAAACATGAAAAAGGGAGTTGAAATGGCCTATGCGAATATTATATTTTTCGATTTTAGATTTCGATCGAGACTTGAAGACTGGTTAGCAGCTATGGAGATGTGTAACGCCAGAAGTGTTCTTTGTTCTAGACATTTTGATCCATCGGATATTAAAGATTCTGAAACTCCTGGAGGTCGGGCTGTACTGGTGAAAGGGGCATTACCTAAGTATTTTCTTTTAAAAAGAAAGAACGAAGTACCAAATCTCATGGATATCCCCAAGAAAAAGTGTATCAGGTTGGAAGTTAAGTTATATATTTTTTAATAGTCACCTAATATATAACACAAATGTAAATTATTATACTTTATTAGTTACTAAAGTGGAAGTTTAAATTATATCTTTTTCTGTAAAATATTCATGTCACATAGCTGGTGGAATTTTGAACTTCTACAGGATATAGTCAAGGGGCCGTGAACCAAACCACATGATTTTGCATCGAGGGTGTCCAAAGTAACGTGCCCAGATGGTAAGAACCGAAGGGAGGTAAAAATATACGTCACGCAATAAAGAAACAAATTGAACTCTTCTTAATTTCAACATCCATCACATGAATTGTGATGGATTAATTTATCTGAGGTCTGTTCAAAATACTAAGAAAATAATTTTAATGAAATTTTCATAACTATTAAGATCTTGTCATAAAACTTGAAACTCGTTTAGATTTTAATAAATAATTTATAACATGAACAAATATTTATAAAAATAATAAGTTTTAGTCACAATTTTTTCGTGATCGTTTAGAGTCTTATAGGTTTATTTCGTTTCAAATAATTAGGTCTCCATTCAAGTGTACCTTAAATAATGTGAAGACGTCCCTGGACACTTGAAATAAACTCATAGATTCAAACAAATTTTTTGTTTAAAAAGCGTCCAATTTGTAATAAATAAATTTCCATAGACAAATCAAATAAATAATAATATATAACTTACTCTATGTGAATTTCTTCTGTGAAAGAACTTAAAACTTGAACAAGTTATTAATCAATATACAGGGCGATTCATTGTGAAAGGCGTCAAGTTTTCATATAAATTAGTTTAAAAAAACTATATGTAGGTATCTAATAAAAATAAAAGAAGTTTTATCACTTAAATAATCATGCCGGATACTATTTTAAATACTCTAAAAAATATTACAACTTCTCACTATTATGAATAGTGATCGATGATATATTTAATCCAACCGACATAATTATACACAGTGGTGTAAATTCCATATTTTTGTCGCCTTCCACAACCATCCCCGAAGCTGGTAATCCCGTTGATACTGTAGGACGTTCTTTTATTCTTTCTAGTAGGGCACATTAAGCCTCCTCCACTGTCTCCGGCGCAAGTATCAGCTCTGCCCGAGTACCACCCGGCGCAAAGCATGTTGTCGCTGATCATGAATTGTTTATAGGACTTCCGGCAGGTTTTTTGACGAACAATTGGTAGCTGCAATTACAGAAATGTTTTAACTCTATTATTTAGATTCATTGACAAACATGAGTAACGAATAGCGCTATCTGGAGATGAACGAAACGACATAAATTAGAGATACTCGATAAATTTTATTCTAAATAGATTAGATGAATGAAATTAAAAGTAATGTGACCGAAAATATAAGAGAAATGTATAAATAATCTCACTTTAGCTTCATTCAGAACGGCTACTCCAAAAACATGATCGGGATGAACTTTTCCCCATCCCATTACAGAACAAACCTGCCTGATTTTCGGTTTTCTATCGGGTAGGCAAGCTATAGGCGTTTTAACGGCTCTAGGCAACATCAACAAAGCTATATCGTTGTCTACGGTCTTATAATTGAATTTCGGATGTGGAAACATCTTGTAGACCGTCATTTCGATATCGCTGCCATCAGTTGATCGTAAATCGTGAGAGTTTAGTCTCACTTTGAGGAACTTTCTAATGCAGTGATTCGCCGTCAGAACCCATCGTGGTGCAATTAAGGTTCCGCCGCAAAACGCTTCCTGAAAACGATTAAGAAAGTGTTGGTGGTATTTTCACAAATTAATATCTTTTTTCTACGATCGTGCAAAAAGTGACTATTTTTAAACTATGTTCTGTGCCAAAAGTTTAACTTTTATGCACTAGTGCAAAAAGTAACTTACTTTGTTGCACTAGTGCAAAACACACTTCGAATTGTCAATGAATTGGATTACATTGAAGAGTAAATATCTAAGAAAGCAGAAATAGCTGCTCAAATTCTAGAAGGTGAACCAAGTACCAGTACCGGAAGCTTCACAATCCGAAAAACAGCTGGACATCGAGGACGGACTTCTAAGATGCTTGGCTGGGCGTCGAGAATAGATTGGCTAGGCATCGATAGGACGGACACTTTTATGAGGAGATATCCACAAGCAAAAATAAAACCAAAACTCAAAAAATCAGTGGAAATGAAGTTTATCCATCACTAATAATCGCTAATTGCGATATAAAAATTGAAATTATTTCAACAAAGTAAAAATATTAGTAATTTTTGTTGTACCTGTTGTAAAATAGTCTAATAAAATTTGATTTAAAAACATATTTATTTCGATCGTCGAAAAAATGTTGTGTGTAATATGTGCAAAAAGCATGTTTGTTACACTCACCACGGTTGCAGCTGTTGACTTCGTCTCGAGCTGCAAACTTCATGCTTCGTGCAACAAACATGCACTTTTTGCACTAGTTACACAAAAACTATCGTAGCCGTAAAAATAAATATTAGGAAAACTTTATTCAAGAAATTTTGTTTGAAATATTCATTTCCAATGGTCTCTGAAATAGAGTTAAGCTGGCCGATAGTTAGTGTTAAGACTTTTTTGACAAACCGACAACCACACCGTTGCCCGGTTTGTGTGTTATCTGTGGCCCGGTTGATCTGACAGCAGATGTCGAGAAATGATAATGGCATCAAACCGAGAGGCAAACATTTTGTGCTTATATTTCGTATTTTCATTGTAAAATAAAGTTTTCTCAAATTACATGTGCTCAATATACTATTCATTATACAACAGTTTGGTTTATCGTTCATAGCGGCAATATATCCATAGTCCATAGACATAGAGAATGGACTGACCATCACCCGTTACCCTCACAAAAGTGACCAACTTTTAGAAAGAGGCGAAACGACTGTGCGGACCATAGAGAAATAAACATATTAAGAGAGTGTTCGTTCCCATATAAACGACTGGCATCGCGTCGATCTCAGCGCACCCCTTGCGGGGAGCAGAACTAATTCTTACAGGCGGGATATTTAAATTTGGTAGTTTGGATTATGGGTAGGTAAATTTTACAGTTTGTCTTAAAATTGTTTATTATATAATTATTTCATTCCAAAAAATTATATTTCGTTTTTGTAATGAAATAATAATAAACAATTTTTAGACAAATAATTTAGGTAATAAATATTAAAACAGCACACATTTAAAATTTTTATTAACCTGCACATAATATAAAAACAAATTAATAAAATATTTGTTTACTATACATAGGTTTGTTATTTATACATTTATACATTGATAACTTTAAAATTCTTATTCTAATAGTTAACGATAATATTAAAGTACAAAAATATCTGATTAAATTATCAGTTACAATAATAAAAAAAATTGAATTTTCAATAATATCTCTTATTATTAAAACAGTTATTTTAATATCACTTAACAGTGTTTCCACACAATTTTCGAAGTTATCTTTCCTATTAGACGCACTATAAATAGGCATTTATACGACTGTACATTTCTCAAAAAAATTCTATTGCAGCCTCCGCCATCCCCATAGCTGCCCAGCTCTCACCTTTTTTTAACTTTTTTATTTTAGAAAACAAGAAACTTCACATTTACTTTCTTTAAATTAATTAAAAAGGCAAAACAAGTAAATCAGAGGAAACCTACAGTTGTATAAATACACAACATAAACATAAACTTAGCGAAAACTAAAAGTAAAAATGGCACACTAGCTTGATTATTAAATAATGTATGTTTTAAATTGGTAACACAAAACATGAAAAAACAATTATTATCTATATCATTAATTTACCATACAGTTACATATTATTATTAATCACAAAATTACATATTTCTACTCAAATTACAGTATTATACTTAAGAAAGTTTATCCAATATTACATCAAATATTTTAATAAAAAGCATTTAAAAAGTAGATTCCCCTTTACATGAAGACAGGAACAGGTCTGAAACAAAAAAAAATTAAACGCAGTACATTGTTACCAAAAAATAATAATTATTTTTGTTTGTTAGTCCTCTTACCATCATTATAATATTTTTTAATTAATAAGGGGACACAAACTTTTATGAGTTGAGAAAATATGTATGATTTATGTTCTCGACAAGTGAACCACTCAAAATTTATGTGACTTTTTGCAAAGAGTTCAGTTTTTTCAGTAATATATATATATTTTCAACTGGGTCCTGATTTAAAGAACGTGTTCTGATAAATTTGAATCCTAATTTCCAACATTCTCTTGTTAACAAGTTGACACCACTAATAGTAGTTAACCAAGCAGTTTTAAAAGGCATTTTGGTTTTCATAGGCTTCCCATTTTTCGGTAAAAACTGCCAAGATTCTATTTTTGGTAAAATAGAATTCCAAAAAAGCAGGTGGTCTGACTTTTTTGAAACACACCGTCTAAGAGCCTTGCCAGCATTAAAGGTTGGTTTACTACCATTAAGACTGTCAAATAGCTTATCAATGTCATCGATAAATTCAGCAGTATAGATAGCCTCAGATGGTAATCTACCAGGAACAATTAAACTTTCAATGGTAGCAGCCATAGTTTGGCTCATTATTTTTGCAGCAACTGAAACTTTCATTTTTATTTTATTGTTTCTACGAATATCAAAAAAGATTCTTTAATTTTGTGCAAAGTCTGAAATTTTCGTGTTTGGTCAATATAAAAATCATTTTTAATATGTTGTAACTTTGCACATTTATAGTTATCAAAATAAATATCATAATTAAATAGAGCATTTCTCGAACATTTCAAAAGATGAGGAGGATCATATAAAGTTATTATTTTCTTTCCATTTACAAAAAAATAAGGACCAGGTTTTTCAATTTTCCAATGTCTACTTAATTGTCTCAAAGCTGCTCGATTTGTGTTCCCTAGATCACAAACAGTTGTCATTACATTTAATCCTACATCTTGTAGTGCTGAAATTACCTCTACAATAATTAATTTCAAATCTTCAGTTTTAACCTGATCCTTAGTAAAATAATAAGCCACTGGCTGCTTCCAAGCTTTATGCAATCCATTAATAACAAACACCAATGCATGGTTGGCAGGTTCTAACTTTCTCCCTAAATTGCTACCAAGATCTACGAATTCTACAACTTTGTCATTAGCCACATCCAAAGTCAATTGTTCTTTTAAAGCTATTCCATCAAATAAGAGGACACACTTTTTATCTATCTGCTTCATTTTGACAACCCTTTCTTTAAGCCTATCAAAAATTGCTTTATTAATTCCAGTTTCAAATGGCACTGATCTTAGAAGTGACTGTAACGTAGATTTACTGGGCAAAGCTATAAAACGTTTTAAAAAATTATATGCTCGTGGTCCCTTCTTATAAATGGCTAATGAAAGGGCCTTATCCGTTATTGACCATGAAGGTTTATGTTTCTTAGAGTAGTACTACTTTTTAAAAATTCCATGCCTGCCGGATCTAATTTTGAATTAAAATTTTGAAATAATTTTGATTCTGACAATTTAACTGCTTTTTTAATTTTGTTATTACTACTGATAAGTGCCTTTTTTAATTTACAAATTCTATTTCTCTGATCTTTATTAATGTAATACATTTTCTTCTTCTTGGGAGATAAATTACTGACCCTAGTTTCGTTTATTTTACTTAAAATACTAGATTCCAAACATTGTTTTTTAGGCAAAGGTTCAAATTCAGTTTCTTTAAGACTATCATTGTTGGTACAAAAAATAAGCTTTCTTTTTACGGGCAATACTGTATTTTCAAAAGCTTGAGCTTTATTATTATTTTCTTCAATTACTTTTGGTGGTGTATGATGGAAGGGTTGCAAAGGTAAAGCAAATTTATTAAGTCTTTTCCGTAATGAATTTGTAAATGCCTCATCATCAAAATGATCTTCACACAACCTTTCATCTTTGGATGTATAAGGAAGTTCTAAAATGTTGTACTACTGTTCCCTTTGACTAATGTCAGATGGAAATTTGAAAAATGTCTTGTTCTTAAACTCCAAATTGCGAAGCGGCCAAAAATATGTATTATTGCAAATTTTTGCTATACAACTACGACGAATTGTACCTGGTGGTGACATTTTAAAGGTTTACTTAATTTTATTTACTTTATTAAAACTAAATCCTAAATAAATTAAAAAATACTCACTCTTGTATTGTCTTCTTTTTCGGAATTGTTATCATAGATTAGGGAGGGAATTGTTATTTTTGACACTGTCACTTTGCATTTGACAAACAGAAACCAGATTCACACCAACCAATGTATGATTGGTTTTGTATATTTTCATTTTTGATGACGTAAAAGTTAATATACTAGGATATTTTATAATATTTATCCACATTAAAGGCGATGTTTTGAAATGTATTGAAATTTATGATATCTAGTTCTATTTTGTTTATGTAAAACAGTCTTGTAGTTCGCGACAGTAGCGACTCCATGCGCGGGGAGCTTGCGCAGAAACGTTGTGCCACATACCGCCTATGCATCAAACTGTCTCTTATATTATTATTTGTCTATGGTGCGGACAATAACTGTCTATATTCTGCCTGTAATAATGACTGCCAGTGACGTGGACCAATGAGAATACTAGTCTACTGGTCTCATATTTGGTCTGTGTTCACAACACAAGTATAAATAAGGAACGCTCAGTCCATTCTCTATGGTTATATCCTAAACAATATACAGTTGAATTATTGGATCTTTACCAGTGCGTCATGAATATCTGATAACATAAACGGCAAATGTCAAATTATTTTGTCGCGTTCTTCACTATTAATAGGAAGAGATGCCACTTAATAATTATGTCCCTTATGTTATCAGATATTAATGACCCACGGGTAAAGATCCAATAATTCAACTGTATATGTGTTTAATAATGACTGAATTAATGAACATATTATTTCTTAAAATATAGCGTTATATGTTTCACAGCTTGACAAATCATGATCGATTACCAATATATTGTATTAAAATTTTATAATATTTGCAAATTATATCTCAACCTGTAATAAACTGTCATGTTTATTATTATTTGTGCAATAAGTTTACAGCGTTGTCAAATTTAATATTGAAAAGTTTGATTATGAATAGTTATTTAGACCAAAAATATTAACCCTTTCGGGACCGGCGTGTCCCCTGCGAAATTTGCCTGGTGGACCAGCCTTTTTGCATGGTCAGATGGCCCGGTGTCGGCTATATCCGACGGAATAATGAAACAATTTAATTCTAGTTTTATTACATCAAAATATAGAAAACACAGACAAACCTTACTAGAAAATGAGAAATAACGATCAAAACCAAAATAGAATGTAGGTATCGTATAAAAAAATTCAAAAAAAGCTTGGCTTCAAAAATTAGCTTCTTTGCGATATATTTTGAAGCAGGGAGCTGCACACAATCCGACATCACATTCCTTACAAATATATCTAGTTTCTTTTCTTTTCTTGGGATTTATTTTGCTGTGGGAACATACAAAGCATCGCCTATAGCTCAATTTACCGCCTTCCTTGACTGGTAATAGATCGGGAAAGTGTCTTTGGGTAAGTCTTCTATTTCCAAGATCTACATGAACAGAACTCGATGGTGCTTTTTCAAACCTGAAAACAATATATAAATAAGTATAGAAATATTGCATAAAAAAGAAACGTTTGTACCTTTCCAACAACTGTCTAATTACTGCAAGTTGAAATGTTGCCAATGGAACTTTTGAAGTATTTTGTGTCAAATGAGCATGAGCATTCAGCAAAGCTATATCAATGATGTGAAAAAACAATTTTTTGTACCATTTGATGGTCTTGCGTGTGGAGTCAATGCTGCTGATCAACATATCAGATCGATCGACACCACCCATTTCCTTATTATATTCCAGAATACATAATGGCTTCTGACGGTTTTCGTTCGTGACCCTATCTTTTTTTGGAAGAGTGACCATCTTATTTTCATGTAGTGTAGTCTCGACGATCTCTCCATTTAACCACCAAAATGTGTTCACAGCTTCTCCACTCACATTCACCCCTCTTTAGTTTTTTTTTCTAGAATTGGCATTTGTTTTCTATTTTGTCTTACAGTCCCACATGAATTTGTTTTGTTTTCGAAAAGAAATGTAGACAATGTTGGGCTGGTATAAAAATTGTCAGTGAAAAGGGTATGGCCCTTATTCAGGTATGGTTTCAATAAATCATTGACTATTTCACTTGTAGCACCTAATCCTCGAGGGTCTCCTTGTACATTTGTTCCTTTGCCAACATACACTATAAAGTCCAACACCATGCCAGTCTCACAGTCACAAAATACATATAGTTTGACTCCAAATCGATGGCGTTTTGTTTTTATATATTGCCTAAAACTGAGGCGACCTTTGAAAAGGACCATACTTTCATCTATAACCAAATTTGCGAAAGGATAAAACTGTGACTTGAAATTGTGTTCAAAACAGTTCCAAATTTTCCTAATCGATCATGAGGCTGTTCCTCATCATTATTAGCAAAATAAAGGTAGCGATGTATCTCGCAATATCTGTTTCTTGACATAGTCTTTCCAAAAATAGGTGTGCTAAGTAGAATATCTTGTGACCAATACTCCTTGATATTTAGTTTCTTCGCTCGTGTCATAAGCAGAGTCACAGCGAAAAATACGTAAAGTTCCGGAACGTCAACGTTTTTCCACTTAGGTGCAGCTTTCTGAAGGGCATACCTATTCGTCTCGACGGCAATGATGTTCATGACATCTTCAGATAAAAGACTCATAAAAAATCTACTTCGCTACTCTGACTATTCAAATTATCGTTTTTTAACCCGCTATTACTATCATCAAATACAAATACTTGCGGAATGAACTCTTTGTCCGTCCACTGTAATTCAAGTGTCTTATTTGCTGTAGAATCCATTTGCTCGTCCATTTCTATCACATGCCCCAAGTCCTGCTCTTGATCTGAATCAACATCAGACATTTGTTCAGACTCTGATAAATCGCTGTCCGAACTGGGAACAAATTCACTTCCACTATCAGCAAAGGGTTCCTCGGGCTCGTCTTCATCAGAATTCAGAACATTTGAAATATTTCGGACTTCCTTCGCAGTCAGACCACAATAATTCGCACCTCCTTCATCTATTTTACGTTTATTTCGCGCTTTTCTTTCCTTAGAGGAACCGGCTTCAGCGTTATCCATATCGCACAATAACAAACCGCAAAAAACTAAGCTTGACTACTACGCACATCAAATAACAAGACGAAACTATTTGGTTTTCCAACACACGTTGTTTTGCACCGAAAAATACCGAGCGCCCGCTGTCGTCTATACTCGACGGTGTCGGATTCTGAAGGCACTGGTCTGTGGAGACATGCAATATTGAACAGATATAGCCGACACTGGTCTCTTTGACAAGTTAATTTTTAAAGGTGTCGTAAATGATCGACATTGGTCCGAGGAGTATGTTCCACCCCTGTCGTATATAGCCGACACTGGGCCGGTGGACCAATTTCGTATCGTCGGCATTTGCCGTCAGCCGTCTCGAAAGGGTTAAAAGAACACAACTTACATTATATTATTACCACTGCATATAAAAAATCATCGAAAATCTTTATTTTTTTAGTGCTAACTTTTTTAATTTTAAATATTGAATATTACGTACCCCGTACTGATTCAAAACGGCAACATGCCAAGGCCATTTATACCTTCTGGCCTCTATACCGCCTATTATACGCAACATTGCGGATTTTCTGTTCGGGACCCCGCATTTTTTAATTCTTCTTTTTTTCCGAGACTGACTGATGGTGTCGTTTTTGTTAATGGTGCTGCTGTCGTAGTGGTATTTTCTCGGATCTAAATATCAATGTATACAATGATAAATTTCTAATTATAAAATTTTAAATCATTAAAAATTTACCTCTACTTTTGTTTCTGTCTATCAAATTAAGTACGTAAATTTCACATTTAGTTTTGTTGTGATAGCAATATGCGTTTTCCTTTTGGATTTTCTTTCCGCACCTACTCGGTTTTTTACATTTCCTGTTCCTGGAAGTCCTACAACTTTGATTACAAGTCGACCATTCGCTCCATCTGCTCCAAATGTCCGATGGACCTTGTTTCATCAAGTAATTGCTGTTCTGAAACAAGATTCGTTCAAGAGAATATATTTTTTTATACAAAAACGTCTTACCTTATTTAAATGTACTATTTTAAAGTCATCCCTTTGTCGGAATTTTCGTTTACATCGTTTTTTGTCGCACGGTCTTTCTTCGTATATTCTATGCCCTTCGCAACCTTCACGGAGACATTCTTTCATTCTTCTTTGAAGACATTTGGTGCATCTACTCCAGAATGTCCAATCTGAATATTCACCAGTGATATTTTTATAAGTTGAATCGATGTTTCTTTGGAGAGAAAACATGTTTTCCAGTGTAGGTCTCTGCAATGAAAAATATAAATGATATTCACGGAAAAATAAAAGTATACAGGGGTTTTCACCACTACTAGCATAAAATTTATTAATTAAAATTACCTGCAGAATTCGTAAATGTAAAAATTACGATATCATGCTTATTATAATCAAAATGGTGCTTAATTGTATACTTTTGATGAGTTATATTAAATTAATTAACTCACAATAATTGTTACCTAATTATAATTTTTATTACGTGTCTTGAAAATAATAAAAAAATGATATGCGACTTATTGAAGAAAATTGAGTGTAAAAATATACAGAACGTTTCATTCTTTATACCCGCTCCGATTTTGATAAAAATTTGGAAATAAGTTATTTTCACCCTCTAGATCAAAGTTGATATGCTCTTGAGGTGCGCTTTTTATTTTTAGCAGGTCAAAACCACCCCTTAATCTAAAAAAATAGAAAAGCCATAAAAACATATATTACATCGATCTAAATCAATTTAAATACGTATAATAAATATATTTGTATGTTGTGAGTTAAAATTAAACAATAGTTTCACTCTTTCAACCCTTAAAAACCATCCTTATTGTGGAAAAAAAATGATTTTTTCAGCATAAAATTTTTGAATTGCGCATAAATTTGAAATAAAAATGTTTTTAATGTTTTACAATACAATAAATATCTAATTACAATCATTCAATCCTTACAAACTACCTCTAATTAAATGTATAGAAAAAAATAGTTTTTGAGAAATTGAAATGATTTTATACACATAAGTCAACTAAATATTATTTATTCTTAACTTTTTGATAGCTTAAGTTATTGCATTGTTGTATTTCTCGAGATTCACCCTGGCTTTAAAAAAAGTCATAGTCCCTAGGGAAAAAAATTAAAAACAAAAATAAAAGCAATTTGTGTTTATTTTCCAAATTAGATTTATAAAAAGATTATTCGTGGCCACTATCAGCTTCTTCTTCTTTTTATCTCCTTCTTCTTCTTTTTTATCTCAGTAATGTAAAAATATCAAAGAGTTGTTACTCGTTTTGAGGTTATCGCAATATTAACTGTTAATATTAAATAATTTACTGTATTATTATGGAATTTTAAAGCTATTATAATCATCCTGATCCAAGTCTCATTTTAAAGGAAATTTTAAAAGTTATAAGCTCTGTAAATTTAAATATTTTTTAACGGGTAGTTTTCAAGATTTTTGAGGTTAAGAGGCTTCAGACACGTGACTATTTCCCTCAAGAGAAAACTTCTACTAGCCATAACTCTGTCAATTTTTGACGTACAGAAATGAAAAAGAAACCAAAATATTCTGTAATAAATAAGCTACATTTTCCTCTTTTGAATATTTTTCGTATCTTCAATATTTTGTAAGTTATTTTCAAAAATATAAAATTTTTCATAAAATTTGAAGTTTTTTTTCATTTTAACATTTCTATTTTCAAAAATATGTACTCTAAATTGCTTAAACTTGCAGAACACATAGTTAACACATAAATAAAGTAAATTGCAGGAGGATTTTTTTTATTTTATTTTTATCAAAAAGTTCAGAAGCTTAAGTGCTGATTTTTTTTCAGAAAAAGTGAAAATTCGATTTTATTTTCATCAGAACTTCGTTAATTTTTATGCTAATGACTTCAAACTGGATTCATTTTAAAGATTTCTTGAAGTACTTACTTTGAAAAATAAACGTTTTTACGGATTAAAACTAACTTTTCCGCATCTGTGGCCCTGAACAATGTTCTATCATAAAATTGTTACTAGTATACACTTCGAGGGATGTATCGTGCTAACAAACCGAAATTTCTCCAAAAATAACCAAAAATTTTGTATATCTGGATTTAGAGGACCCGCTGTACTCGCTCTAGTCAACTAAAAATCAATAAGGTACATCTGTGAGACACCTTGAACAATATTCAATCCTAAAATTGATCAATCGTATACTCTCTGGAGGCTGTATCGTGCTAACAAACTGAAAATTCTCCAAAAATGACGAAAATTTGGTACTTCAAGTACCATAGCACCCGTTGTACTGGCTTTAATGAGTTGAATATCAATAGGGTTCATCTTTGAGACGCTCTGAATAATATCCAATCATAAAATTAGTCACTTGTATATACTTCGGAGGCTGTATCGTGCTAACAAACTGAAACTACTCCAAAAATGACAAACATATCGTACTTAAAGTACTGTATCACTAGTTGTATTGGCTCCGGTGAGCTGAAAATCAATAGGATTCATTAGTGAGATGCCCTGAATATTATTCAATCATAAAATTGGTGACTTGTTGAACTGCGCAGGCTGTATCGTGCTAACAAACTGAAATTTGTCAAAAAATTACAAAATGTCGTACTTCAAGTACCATAACAACCGTTGTACTGACTCTGGTGAACTGAAAATCAATAGGGATCATCTGTGACATGTCCTTAACAATATTCAATCATAAAATTGCTGACTTATCGCACTCCAGAGACTGTATCGTGCTAACAAGACATGTAAGGAAAAGTGGCCGACGACAACGACGACATACACACAGGATTTTTTTTGTAAAAACCGTTTTTTCGTGTTGTTGTTGATGGAAAACGTAAAAATAACTCATAAAAAAATTTCAAAATTTCAACTTTTTTTGGGGTAAACCAATACTTTTCTCGCATATAGAAAGGTTGGGCGGAAAAGTAATAAACGGTATACTTTCTTTGAAATCTGAAACTTTTTTATTTATTTTACGTTAAATGTATGTAATTTAGTAACTGAAAAAAAATTTTTTCTAGCCGCCGTATATCGGTAATAATTGCACCTATGTCATTGATAAACCTCTCAATCTTTTCCTATTTTTGTAAGCTTTATTTTAGTTCCGACATGTTTTTTCGTAGCATGTCAAATTGTTGGCTTATACAAGAAAAACTGTTAAAAAAACGTGATTTTTTTCATAAAAAACGAGCACTTTCAACCAAGAATAACTCAGTAAATATTGACTTTACGAAAAATGTTTATATGGATTTTTTTGCTTAAAATTAACCCCTCTATTTTCCACCCCCGAGAAGGTGTGGTTTCCACCCCCTGGTCAAAAGCGCACTACAGCACTATATCAACTTTCCTTTTTATGGTATTTTATAGTTACCCTCCAAATTTCAGGTCAATCGGACCGGGTGTTTATTTTTCTTAGCAAAAACCCCCCATTTACTGTACTAATATTCGAAATAATATTTTGAATTTCATAATGCTTTCCTTCATTTTCGTAATTTTATAGTAAAATAACTCTTCTTGGTTTATATTTATTTTTTATCAGAAGTTAACCTACTTTCGGTTTTACCTAGATCTTTAATTTTCTAGATGGTTTTCATTCATCTTGTTTACTCTTTTGCAGTTTTCCTAATTTCTCTTTGAATACAGTTGGATATTGTTGGCTTTACTGTATTTTAACTTTGTGTCTATTATCTATCTCGAGTATTTTATTTTCTTATTCATTTCTGAAGCATAATTTCAAACTTTACTTAATAACAAGTCATTGCATCACAATGTTTACGCAATCTTTGTATATTACAATAATAAGATAACGTTTTTTTCTCTTAAAATATTTATATGTAAATATTCAAAACATTTTTTGATACTTTTTAACAGATATCTAATAACGGGTTTCTCTGTTGAATAATAATTACGAGAATGCTGACATTGAGTGACGACTAGCTAACGCACGTTAATTTAAAAGCAATTAAGTTTTTTTTAGTTCGGTGTCAGAAAAATTGATATAAACATAAAAGTTTACGTCAAATACTTTGTAACAACAAAACAAATTACTAAGTTAAAATGTGTTTAAGTTAGATCGATATGGGAAAAAACGTTACTGAAATGAACAAAAATAACTAGGGGGGGGGGGGCGCAAAGAAGTAGATAATATGAAACGTATGAAGAAATCACCATATTGGAAAAGTGTAGAAAAGTCTTCGAATTAAAAAGCTCATTACTATTATTAAACAAATGGACTATTTAATATATTCTTTTTCGATTGCCGTACCTCACAAGTATAATAAACCAAAAACTAAGAAAAAGCACAAATCTTTCAAAATAATGAAGACAGCGACATGTAGTTTCCATTGTTGTATTTGTAACATAATAAAGATAAGAAGAAAGTGTTCAAAGAAAACAACTAACATTACATACACTCTATAAAATACCCAACAACCACAGGAAATGAATCAAAACGAAGTGGCTATACAAGTTCTTGAGCTTGTGATTTAAGAATTTTTGTTTACTGTATATTCGTACCAAGGACGGCAGCCATTGCAGAAATGTCATCATCAGTCTTCCTCGTTTATTCGCAGGCAATTTGCCACATATTGTAAGGCCTCTTACAAGTTTTGTCGAAAGTGTATTAGATTTAGGTTGTGTTTTACGGGAACACCAATATTTTGAACAGTTTTGTTAGCTATGAGTTGATTACTGCCATATCTAAGGCATGTATTCACACCTAAGTGACACTACCGGGTGTGGTAGTTCTACATATATATTCACTAGTTTTATATATATATGTATATATATATATATATACATATATATATTGTTTAGTCTTCTTGTCATATCTCTGACAACCACTCCAACAAAATTATTTGTACCACACTACTGTCTATCTATTTGGTTAAAACAACAACAGATTTTTTTTTTTTTATTTCGACAGAAAGTCGCATCAACCGTGGTAGGTTATTAGCGACGGTACAATAGATAATAACATAATTACATTGAATTATACACATTAATTAATTTTAAAAATATTATTAGTCTATCACAATTATTATCCTGAAATAAGGCTTGAAATGTGTTGGGTAGTTTACAAATGTTTCTTTGATTGTAGTATTTAGGACATTCTGTGAGGATATGTTTCACTGTTACATCTACATTACACAGTTCACATACTGGATGTTCTTCACGTTTTATTAGGTAAGTGTGAGTTAGTCTAGTATGCCCCAACCGTAGACGTGAAATAATCACTTGGTGTTGTCTGTTGTTAGAAAATGGAAACCACTTTTTATATAGAGGTTTAATTTCACGAAGTTTTGAGTCACTTTCAGTCCACTGAGATTGCCACAAAGCGATCACTTTCCTATTTAATACGCACTTTAGATCCGAACTGACCACCTTTGAAATCGATACCGCACTTTCATCTGTGATGGAATTACGAGCACATCTGTCCGCTTCTTCATTTCCACTAATACCAATATGGGATGGGATCCATATAAAGATGATATCATTGTTTCGTTCTCTGGCAACGTAGAGTTCTTTCTTAATGAGAAGAACCAAAGGATGTTTAGAATAAATCGTTTGTATCGAGTGTAAGGAAGTAAGGGAGTCTGTAAGGACAAGGAAAGAGTTGTGGTGGCTGCTTTCGTTGATATGTGTTAAAGCTTGATATATAGCGAATAGTTCTGCCGAGAGGATATTTGTGTAGGATGGAAGTTTATATAGAAGTTTCTGCGAGTCAGTTACTACAGCTGCTCCTACGCCTATGGTCGATTTCGAGGCATCTGTATATATCTTTTGGTAATTTGGATACTTTCCCAAAGTGTCGAACAGTTTGGCTTTTATAACAGTTGGGTTAGTATTTTGTTTATCATATTTAGTTAAGCTTTTGTCGCAATTTGGTATCTTTACCATCCAGGGTTCTATGTTATAATAAGTGGCAATTGGGTAAACTTTTGGCAGACAAAAGTCAATTTCTTGAAAGTATGTTCTAATTCTCTCGTAAAACGGTTTTGGTGTCCTCGATTTCCCAGTAAAAAATCCTTCCAATTTATTTGAGTGTGTGTACTGATAAGTTGGATTTGACATATTGGCAAGAATAGTAACTGCATAATTGCTGCTAAGAGATTTTCGCCTTAGGCTTAAGGCTGGTTCTCCTAATTCCCACTGTAGACTTTTTACCGGTGTAGTTCTAAAAGCTCCAAGTATAATCCGGAAAGCGGAATTTTGGATTACTTCGAGTTGGTCGGTGTCAGTTTTGTTTGCTGTATCATATGCTATAGAGCCATAGTCCAATACTGATCTGATGAGAGATTTATACAGTAACAATAAAGTTGGTCCATCAGCACCCCATTTCTGGTTAGCTACCACTTTTAGAATGTTTAATCTCTTTTGGCATTCTAAGGCTAGATTGTTGATGTGTATTTTCCAATTTAATTTGCTGTCTAAGTGCATACCTAAAAATTTTACAGAAGGTAGGATCTTTAGATTTTCGCCATGTAGTATCAAATTAGGTTGAAATAGTTCATTTTTTTTGCTAAATAACATGCAGTGAGTTTTGGATGTTGAAAAACGAACTCCTGTTTGCGAACACCAAATTTCCAGGTTTGTAAGAAAATCTTGGAGAAAATTATTCATTGTGGTCATATTTGTACCTTTTAAGAAAACAACTAGATCGTCAGCGTATATTCTTGCTCTAAGGGGTGCTTTTATATTCTCCAAGATGCTATTCAAGGCTACAATAAATAATGTTGGGCTTATTACGGAGCCTTGCGGTGTCCCATTCTCTTGTAATTTATTTTTAGATATCTGTGTATTTGCTCTGACAACAAAAGTTCTTTTTTGGAGGAAGTTTTTGATAAAAGCTAAGCAGTGGCCTTGTATGTTCCATTCACTCAACGTTCTCAATATATGATATCGCCACACCGTGTCGAATGCCCGGTTAATATCGAAAAATATGGCCATGCACGTCTGGTTCAATGCGAAACCCTCATGAATAAAGCTTTCTAATTCAACAATGTTATCTAAAGTTGATCTATGTTTTCTGAAGCCACTTTGTTCCGGGATCAGAAGGTTTCTGCTTTCAAGTGTCCATAAAAGTCGTTTGTTAATTATTTTCTCGAGTAGCTTGCACATTGAACAAGTTAGTGAGATAGGTCTATAAGATGCAGCGATTGCTTTAGGTTTTCTAGGCTTTAGTATTGGTATGACAATAGCTTCACCCCATTTTTCTGGAAAGAGGTGTTTAGTCCAGATTTTATTGTATAGGTGTAACAAGTAATCTTTGGAATTTTGAGGTAAGTGCTTCAAGAATACTACAGGAATGTCATCTGGTCCTCCGCATGTATCTTTTAAGTCTTCTAGTGCTTCATTTAATTCATTTTCAGTTATATTATGATTTAATGGATCGAGTATGTTAAAAATTTCAATATCATTTGCTTCCTGTGAGACTTTTTTGGTAATAAAGGCGTTATCATAATTATTGTTGTTGGAGTGACTAGCATATGTATCAGAGAGTATATCTGCAATATGTTTGTCGTCTGTAACCGTTATTCCATTGAGATCAAGAGATGTTATTTTTTGAATGGAGCTTTTACCAGAAATCTTCTTGACTTTTTTCCATACATCTGATATTGGAGTGGATCTATTAATTGAAGATACAAATTGTCTCCATGATTCCTTTTTTGCAGTTTTTATTATGTGTCTAGAAATTGCTCTTAGTCGTTTGAATTCAACGAGGTTTTTTGTGGTTTTGTGTCTTTTGTAAACGTTGAAAGCATGCTTACTAGTTTTTATGGCGTCTTCGCATGTTTTACTCCACCATGGAACTGGAATTCTACCTGTAACAAGCTTTGTTCTACCAATACTAGATTCTGCGGCAGATATGATAATATTTTCAAGATTTCTTAAATCCTTATCAATATTCTCGGTCGTAGTAAGGTTTTCTATTTTCTTTTGAATATTTTCAGAAAAGGCATCCCAGTTTGCATTCTTTAATCTCCAAATGTAAGATGGTGAAGTAGTTTTAGTTTCGAAATTGGTATTTCGTATAATAATCGGGTAATGATCACTATCATATAAGTAAGGATCTACTTCCCAAGATACCGATAACGAGACCGTAGGATCACAAAAGGATAGATCTATTGCGGATGATTCTCCTGTTGCAGAATTGAAGCGAGTTTTAGTACCATCATTTAATATATTAAAATTAAAATGGTCAATAACATTCGCAATTGTTCGACCTCGATTATCATTAGAATCGGAGCCCCAAAATATATGGTGACCGTTAAAATCACCTAAAATTAATCTTGGTGTTGGTATTTGATTAATAACATCACAAATATCTTGCATGTCCAATGGACCTGTCGGTAGGTACATATTGCATATGTGTATTGGGTGCGAGCTCCTAATTTTTGCGGCAACGACTTCCAGGTTGGAATTAATCGGAATAATTTCTGCTTCTAATGTGTTCGATACATAAATCGCAACTCCGCCACTGGCATGTTGACGATTTGTTCTGTTCCTAAAGAAGCACTGATAACTTTTTAGTGAATGATAATGATCTAGTTTAAAATGTGTCTCTTGAAGGCATAAAATGTCAGGAAGGTGTTCTGATAAGATTTTTTGTAGCATAGGTAGACGCTCGTAGTATCCATTCAGGTTCCACTGAATTATTGATTTAAATAGCATTGGATTGAAAAAAAAAATAATAATAAATAAATGATAGTGGAGTTCTATTCATGAGAGGACGAGTCACTTTCTGTAGCCATCGATTCATAATTGATTTCGTCTCCTAGGTGTCTGTATATTTTTTGTTGAAGTTTTGTGATACGGCTTTTAATTCGTCTTTCTGTAAGAAGAGGGTAAATTTTATTTAACATGATCACTAGAGATCCATAGTCAGTTGTGTAGTCCTTAACTACTTCCAGGGCATTATGAGAGCCAAGAGTATTTTCAAATAGGTCTACAAGTTGGTCGTAGTTTAATGGCAGTCCTTCAGAATTGTTTGTTATAAATGCTTTGGCTGGTTGAAGTAAAATTTTTACAGGAATTGCTGGTACCACTGCTGAGGTTGTCTTAACTTTTTTTATTGTTTTTTTAAGATGATTAGGTTTTTGGAAAATTGATTCTGAGCTTGTTTCTTCTATAGTGGGGCTCTCAGATGCGGGTCTTTTTGGAGTATTGGTTGCTGATGGAATTGGTGTGTTGGGATTGTTGATCGCTCCAATGGTGGAGGGTTTTATTATATCGATAATAGGAGAAGGTGTGCAGTTTGTGGCGTTATTGGTTGATAATGTAGTAGGTGCAGGAGTTGTGTCAGTCTGTTGTTGAGTTAAATTAGCTGAGATAGAAACTGAGCACTGTGCTGCAAGATGTCCTGTCTGGCGACATTTGAAACAAGTCATTCCGTCTTGTGCTACAAATACTCTGTATGATGTATTATCATGATTGATCACTATAGAATCAGGAATTTGGATATTGTGAGGCGTAACGAATTTATCTTCTAAAACTAAGAATATGACTAAATTCCGGAAGAGCTGTACTGATTCTTAGTACTGACATAGGTGAAATTGGATTTAGACCTATATTTTGTAATTCATTTATTAAAAGTTCATTCGGTATGGTAGGACATACATTCGATAATACAAGCCTTTCTGCTGGTGTAACAAGTTTTCTGGCCTTAAGTATTTCACCATTTACCGTTATTTCTCCAATATCATCGAGGAATTTATTGACTATATTTTTGTCGACTAAATATACGCAGATTCTGTTATTAGTTATTTTAGAGATATGTGTGATATGATTTGGTTGTATAACAGTTCCCAAAGGAATTAAATAGTCTTGAATAGGAATTCCTTCTAATGCGTTAAAAATAATAGCTTGTTCTTTATTAGGATATCTTGTTTGTTTCGCAGCGTTAGAATAGGATTTTGTTTGGTTGGATAGGATTTGAGAAGAGGAATATAATGGTATGTTATTGATCATTGTGTTGTTGGTATTGGAATGTGTTGGTAGTTGATCAGTTTCAGAGCTCCTGTAGTCAGAAGTGGTCTGCGTGGGAATTAACAGTGGCATATTAGAATATGTTTAATTAATTATACTAGGTCGTATTGGGCAGGTTTGACCCTGTCCATCCCAGGACCTAGGTACGGAAAAAACCTTGACTTGATATTTACTTCGTATTTTAAGTTTATACTAATGGTAAATTTCTTATTTTCTTCGAGAAAAATCTTAAATTTTGGGTACTTACAGGTGAACAATAGGAAGTAACTAATTAAAAACACTATGGCAATAAAGCGAAATTTAACTACACTGTGTTTTTACTATAAAATTAACAAAATATAAGAGCGAGGTTAAAACAACTTGTTATATTATTTGCCAGAACCGGACTCCACAACAGAATTTTGATAAATGATATTTCCTAAAAAGCCTCTTTCTAATTTTGTATTATTATCCTGGCGCTTCGTGAACGGTAGTTAGGAAAAGCGATATTTTCGAATTGTCCAAGCTGCATATATTTGTTTTTTGGATAACCACTGAAATAGCCAGTAAGAACTGAAGTAACTGTCAAATAAAAGTTCAGGCAAAACGATTCTATATTGGCAGCAAATATTAAATGATAATGGAATGCATTTTAATGGAGAAAATCAGTTGGTTGCCTATAGTGACTCATATTATGGAGGGGATAGATTGACTGCTCACTCAACAAGAGGAATGTTGATAATGTGAGGAGGACTTATTGTATGCTATGCACAAAAGCCACGACTAGTTGCAACATCCACAGCCGAAGTTGAATATCGCGCTGCATTATCTTCAATAGACGACATTTGTTGGATTAGACGTATTGGGAACTACAACACTGACTATACAAAGTATATCTAACGAATAAGATAACAAATTATAACTCAAGAAAACATTCGTATTGTAACGTGATTGTAACCACTCTTGAAATATGACATATTCTGTTGACAATTCTTCTTTTTAGATAAGGACGCTACAATAATAACCACATAATAGTTACTTGTAAAACAATTGTCATAATGACTCGTTTTGTAGTACGAGTGCAGAGTTGCGAAGCGGTGGGTTGCGCAAAGCAGAAGTTCTACAAAAGGACATTTTGAGACAAGTTTTATACAATATTTTTTATAACTCAATACTTTCAATAACCGATTGTATGACACTAAAAAACTGTTCAAAAAGATTTCATTGTGGCAGTGTAAACAATGTTATACGCAAATTATAAAAAAAAATATTTGCTTACAGTAGTCTAAATGAAATTTAAATCAGCAACTAAATATCAATGTTCGATTTACACTGGCTGTATTCTTAAATACATCTATTAACGCCGCGTATCTCAGAAATGAATAGCCGTTGTATTTAAAATCTAGCGTCGCGTTAAGAAATTCTAATTCGACACTGATTTATGGAAAATAGTAAAAAATGGGTTTTACGCACTATTATATATACCGTTTGATGCTTTTTTTTACTTATCTACAGTTAGACGTAATTGACTATTTAAAATTAATTACAGTCGAACGGCGCGGCAGCAAGAAATTCTTGTTTTGACAATAGAAATTTGGTGTGCACGTGTTGCGTTTTACATTTAATGATATTTAGAAAGGGACTATTTTTAAAGTAAACGCGTCTGGGGTGGAATATATCTACATTCGATCTACAGTTAATGCTTGAATAAATCTAGAGACGGTCTTTCGTGTATAGACTTGGAAATCAAACCAGAAAAAAAGTAAAGTTTATTGGAAAACAATAGGTCACCTAGATATTTTATTTTTCCTACTCTAGCTGTTTATTGTTTGTTTAGACAATAATTATTCAGAAAAATATATAAAAAAATGTGTCCGGTTTAGTTTTAAAAATATTTATTTATTTAAAGATGAAAGTATTTTCGCTTTATTTTTATGGTGTTTTGGATCAGTTTGTTTTATAATTTCTCCTTCACCATCACTTATACTTCCTAATATTTCAAGGAAGAATTTCAAATGCGTGTGCAATAATCTCATGTGTTAAATCATTAAAATGTCTTCCAAACGGCATTTTTAACAACAGATAAAAACCTGTTAAGCGTGTAAGGGTCCAACAGCTACTTAGTTCATTTTGATTTTATATTTGCTAGTATATTGATTCAAAAAAATTAATACAAAGATTTCGATAAATATTTATCCTTGATTGATATTTCAATGCAAAACTACTTTTACTATTCATAAATTTCATTTAATCAATTAATTAATAAAATTAATTAGAAACTAAAACCTTGTAAACTAGACAACACCCATGAATACAAATATTTATTTACTTTATTTTCCGTGTCGGGTCAAACTAAAAATTTTCAATAATTTGCGACTGATATAGCCTTGTCGTTCGCTAGATTAATGTCGTCTATTGTACAAGGTTGGTCCAGATGAGGGCAAATTAGAAGATGGTTTGGGTCCTGGATGGCACCACAATTACACAGGATACTTGCCCCCTCCGGCAGTAGACCCCATTTCTGCATGTTGGTCTTGCATCGTGGTACTCCCACTCTCATTCGATTTAGGGTTCTCCATACCGCATAGGATTGATCTCTGCCTGCAGGTAGCTCCTCTTTGGCCAGGGAAATTTGGTTGTTTAATTGACTCCTCCACTTAGTGATTCGGTTTGATTCTGGCGTTGCTTCCAAAGCCAGTGTTCTTTGCATGAAGTTTTGCCTAGACTTGAGCCTTCGCTCCACTGGTTGTTTTCCATATAACGGATGGCGTGGGTCTGTCTCCTGCTTATTTCTCCCTTTATCTGCCGCAACTTCCCTAAGGATATGTGGTAGAGCTATGCCGATTAGTGGGTATATTTTCTCTATTTTAGTCGGTTTCAGGCACTCAGGAACGATCCTCGCTGTTTCATTTATTGCTACGTCCACCTGCTTGGCATGCGCGGATGCGTTCCGTACTGGTGCGGAGTTCTCCGCTACAGAGAAACGTAGCACCAAGGCAGAGGATTTGTTCGTCAATTACCTGATTATATTATTTCGAGCACTGACAGTGTTGTTTTTAAAGTTAGGATGCGATTCAACGTTACACCTAAGTATTTTGGTGCATGACAGTGTTGAAGACTGTCGTTTCTCCATGTTATATCCAGCTCCCTTCTCGCTTCTTTATTGTTGAGATGAAAAGCATGTATGTGTGTTTTGCTAGGATTTGGTTTCAAGTGATTTGCATCATAGCAGGTAGAGAGTTCGTCCAGAGCTCGGGCCAGCTTCTGCTCCACCTCTTCGAACCTCAAACCCTGGGCGGCCATAACCATGTCATCAGCATAGATGAAATTTTGGGTGTAGTCTGCCAATGGCTGATCATTCGTGTAGATGTTGCAAAGGATTGGCGACAGGACACTTCCTTGTGGGAAGCCATTTTTCTCATTCCTCCACCTGCTATTATTTCCCGAAGGCACACGTAGAACCTTCCGTTGTGCAGGAAATTGCCTATCAGTTAGGTAAGTTGGTAATCCCCCGTGAGCTCGTGTACTTTCTTCAGCAGCTTTTTGTGGTTTACCGTGTCAACGGAAGCCACGTCTGTGATTTTCTTGTGCTCGAAACCATTTGCTGGGTGAGGTTCAGGATTTGACCGCAACGTGATTTCCCGGGTCTAAACTCAGAAACAAGTATTTGTTGTAACTAAAAGTGGCAACATTGCTTTAATTTAATTTCATGAAATGAAATATTTATAAACACCAAAATTCCAATAATATAATTTTATATTTGTTGTTTTTAAATAGATTTGGTACGCCTATGCTTTGACGATGACGCCAAGGCGATGTATCCACAATACTATCCCCACTTTTTGTAATTCATTCATGATTTTACTACTGGCGTTTAGAATTGTTGGCCGAAAAATATTGGGATAGTTAGGTTCCTTCCTTGGTTTCAGTACTGCGACCACTCGAGCTTTCCTCCAACCTTTCGAAGCGAAAAAGCCTAATACAAACTGACTACGGCATGTGAACAAACTATGTAAAGCTACTTTATATACAGGGTGTCCCGGGACTAATGGGAAAAAAGTCAGGAGCGTATAATCTGAGCCAAAATAATGTTAGTACTTCATATAAACTTTTTCTATGGAGGCCCTCGTTTTCGAGTTATAGGCCTCCAAAGTATCAATTTTGAATTTGGTTTTTATTTTTATTTTTTGTACTAGTTATTTGATCTTTATCAAATTTACGGCAAAGCTATAATGTACGTGTATGTTTATTTTGGAAAGGTAAACAGATTTACAGTACTGCCTTGAAGCCAGGGACGGACTACTCGCAATGGTTAGTGATCCAAAAAAATTGCAGGGATGGCACACCCTGTATGAAATCATCGAAATTGACTTCCCCACACATTAAGCTAACGAAAAGGTACTCTTGTTAAATTTCGATAAAATAAGCCGTTTGGATAATATTTACAGTTTTATTAATGCACTACGTACAAATCTACCTGACTAACTTATTAATACGATGTCCAGGATTTACTTCCTTTTAATCAAAATTACGAACATAACATTATTAAACCATTAAGAAAACCTCAAAAAACACAAGTTATAAAACATTAGACTAATACTAATTCCTAAACAACAACAAAAACTAACGTCATTCTAATAAATGTTCAATATGAGCTCCTCCCACTTCCACGCACATTCTAAGTCTACGAAGGTTGTTTCTTTGCACTTGAATGAGCAATCCCACATTATTTCTAATAACATTGCAGTGTAACACAATTCTGTCTATTAAATCTTGTCTTGTTTGCACAGGTGTTGCGTATACCTTACTTTTGAGATAACCCTTGAGAAAGAAATCCATAGGATTAACGTCTCCTGATCGCGGTGGCCATTGAAAAGGGCCTCCACGACCAATCCATCTATTAGGAAACCTTGTGTGTAAATGCTGCCGTACATCTAAACTGAAATGAGGAGGGGCCCCATCATGCATGAACCATAAATTCCTACGAGTTTGTAGTAGCACATCATCAAACAGGTTCCATAACTCCAAATATCTCTGACCAGTCAAAGTACCGTCAATAAAGTATATGGCTCTATCAAATGATTGCCAACTATTCCTGCCCAAATATTAACCATGAATCTATGCTGGCTCCTAGTTTGGATAATGCCATGTGGATTCACATCATCCCATAAATGCATATTATGAGAATTTATGATTCCATCTCTGGTGAAACTGGATTAGTTCGTAAAGAGAACGTTACTAATAAATGTATTGTCTGCTTGTTGTTGTCGCAGAAACCACTGGCTATACTCAAGCCGTGCAGGATAATCAGCCACTGTCATACTGTGTACTTTTTTCATGTGAAAAGGATATAACAGCTGTTCTTTTAGGACGCGATGAACAACTAATTTCGAGACGTTATGTTCTCTTGATACTTTTAGAAAACTCGTTGATGGTTCATTATCAACTGCATTTAACAAGTCTTGTTCAACTGCCACAGTACGTATGCTTCGTACTGGACCTTCTCCACTTTTTTCTGGCGAAAATCTTCCTAAAATTTAAAATTTTGTTTTGTATACATGGAAAATTACATTTACTTATTCATACCTGTTTCTCGTAACCTGAGATCAATACACTCAAACATTCGTCTGTCTGGCAATGCTCTGTTTGCAAAATGTTCTTCATAAAGCCTTCTGGCCTCTAAACAGTTTCGAGAAGCCAGTCCATACATTAGATGCATATCTGCGTACTCGATAAAAGCGAATTTTGCCATTGTAACTGTTAAATTAAGGACTTATGAATTATTGACAAGTACTGACTACGAACTATTCTACACAACGTTTGACAACTAATCCTATGGTAACTTGATAAACGGTAAAAACACTTATAAAAAGTTTTTACCAACTTTCGAATTAATAAGTCGTTAGTGTTTTTCATCTTCTGCTATTATTTTTTTGTAGTACTGTAGGTAAATCTTGGACATCTATTAATAAGTTACGTTTTACCTCGTTGTGTACTTGTAAAAATGGTGAATGCGTAAATTGGTACGTAGTGCATGAATAAAACTGTAAATATTAGCCAAACGGCTTATTTTATCGAATTCCAACAAGAGTATCTTTTCGTTAGCTTAATGTGTGGGGAAGTGAAATTCGATAATTTCATACAGGGTGTGTCATCCCTGCAAAATTTTTGGATCACTAACCATTGCAAGTAGTTCGTCCCTGGCTTCAATGCACTACTGTAAATCTGTTTACCTTACCAAAATAAACATACACATACATTATATCTTTGCCATTTTATTAAACAATATGTAAATATCAGATCGTGTATATTCAGTTGCCTGACTAGTTTTATTTGTGACGGTATATGTTTCAATATTGTTTCTATAGTTGGTCCGGTGAATCTTTTCCCATCCGTCATTAGTATCTGATAACATAACTGTCAAATTATTTTGTTCTGTTCTTCACTATTAATAGAAAGACGTTCGACTTAAAAATTATGTCGGTTATGTTATCAGATATTAATGACACGAATGAAACGATTCACCGGACCAACTGTATAAAAAGTGCACATGTATTTACAATTATTTTCATAGTGAAATAAAGAAATAACGATAATTAACGATTATTTGAAAAAATGGTAGTAAGTAAGTACTTATTAGATACAACTGGGGAACAAATTGAATTATATACTGTACAGGACTGAAAGCGGTTCGCGATTTCGCTTTATTTTAGCGATGTCGCAAAATGCGGGAAGGTTGTTCACTTTTATGTTGACTACGAAGGAACAACCATCATCGTGGTAAAATGTGTTTTAACGTATATGATTTATATGGATGAATAAATTAAATTCGTTTCCACTTTTACTTCAGTTTTTTTTAATGTAGTATACATCATGTTCTTTTGCTGAACAATTAAGATTGTATTATCACTGGTTAATAGCTATAAGGAGTATTCATCACTTATCACATTGTTGAGAGTAATTACTTAATCTTTCAAATTTATGCCGGTGAATGCCAGCAAATTATTATAACATGAGTACCATTTTGTACGATGAACGGATGAGAAGTCAAGGAAAGTTGGGTTGTAATCGTGTTTATGCGTTGTTCAGAGTGGGTGAGGGTAAAGGGAAATCATGTGGGAAATTGGCCAATGGGTGATGAGATTTTAAACTTTAATCGTCATAAACGGCAGTTGAGTTGATTGTTGCATGGGTCGCTTTTTTGGGCTGATGTAATTTCGGCCGGAAAAAGGGCAGGTACTAAAAGCCGGTAGGTAAATTCGGCCGGAGGTTTTAAGTTGCTTCCTTATCTCATAGGTATTTTCGGCCGCAAATCAAATAAAATAACAGAATGCTTTATATTAAAATATTTGTTTATTTCAATAAAATTATTACATCAACTTATTTCTATAACTTAGGTAAACTATAAATTTTTAAAAAACGTTTTGATGTGATACAGATTTAACGAAATTAATTCTAGAAATATTGTCAGATCGAAGCATATTTACCATGTTTTCGATAAATTTTAGTTTGTTTTTTACTTGTTTGTCTTTAATTTTTGCTGGAATATTTAAATTTTTTATTTTTAAATATGCATCGATCTGACAATCTTTTAATTTTTCTATAAAAATAAATATAGAAGGGTGACTTGAATAAAAACTAGAATTAAAGTGCGAATGGAATGATTCGCAGGCATTTGTGGTTCTTTTAATTGATGGGTTTTCATATGCCCATATATTTGGTGGAAACTGAGATTCTGGCGCTATGTAGTTTTCTAATAAATAGTCTGCGTATTTATCTATAAGTTTATGGTCCGGTTTGTATGACATGAGATCAAATATGAAACAATCTTCAACTTCAGAGGAGTCTAAATAAGTTAGCCCAAAAGTATGAGTAAGCCATTTGCTTTCCTCGCAGTTTTTATCTTTATACATTTGGGTTAACCCTAATGATTGTATTTTCCTATACCACGCCTGGTGCAAGTGGAATCTACAACCATTTAGTTTGGTTTTGGGAAAGACAACTTTTAATGCGTTATGAATTGCGATTTCAAAATCCACAAATACCTCCTTCGGTTCAAAAACAATATTATAAAGTTCAAAAATTTTAGATTTTACCAACAGAAAAAGTCTCATATATGTGTCACTGGTCTTATTGGGCAACAGACAATACAAAAGAGGAACATAATGCCCATTTTCCAGTCCATGGATGGTAAATAACTGATAAAAATATTTTGTACAATAAGAAAATGTGCCATCCATGTAAAAATCTTTCATTTTACATAAACTTATTATATTTGTATGGCAAGAAAAAACAATGATATTATCAACTGTGCTGTTAATAAACAAAAAATTTTCACCTGTTGTGGTTTTCGGTCCATAACTATCGAGTACAGAATGTACATCGTGAATATCCTTAGGCAGGGCTGGTAAGAGCTTACGGCGGCTGTTGTACAAATTTCTTCTTATTAGACTGACATCTATCGATGACAAATTCTCTGGCAAATGATTTGAAAGAACGCTTTTAATAATTTTTGAAGGTTTCTCCGATATGTCTTCCTCAGCTTTGCGCTTGCATGAAGTCGTCACTATTTTTCTCTCCAACGTAGTTTCATCGGACTCGTGGTTGTGGATTAATTCACTTCTAGTAACTGTGTATTCCGCACCAACAGTGTACAGTTTGGCTAAACATCTTAAATTTTTCTTTATACACCTCCAACGTACTTCACCACTTTTTAATACGTCCTGTTTACAAAACTGAAACTTTTCTACAACTAGTAAGTCACAACCGCGTGAACTCTTAATTACTGAAACTGATGCCATCGTATACAAATAATATATTTTATGCTTTCTATCGACTAGTAGCTTAAAGATAAGTTATAATACTGACTAGCTATAATAATTTTATACCTGTTATTTGTGAATTTTATACATTTAAAGGAAACTATTAAGCGTAATTACCAATATTTTAATCTCATCGTAAACATCAACCCCTCGGCCGAAATTACCCCTGTCATAAATGGTACCCTTTGATTTATGCAGGTAGGCCAAGGGATTACCGGCCGAAATTACGCCCGCCGGCTTTTTTGTCATTCTGTTATTTTCGTTATAGATAAGGAAATTGATATTTGGGGGCTTTGAAGTGTTGAATAGATATTATGAGGCGATTTTAAGGCAGAAATTATGTGTGCCTTTTATGTAAAAGGGACGTTAAAATGTATATTGGCGTAGCGAAGGAAATATTGAATAGATAAGAAGAATGATATTTTTATTCATGAAGTATATGGAGTGTGTAACTTTTGATATACGGAGTGAAGAAAAATAATGGGTACAGGAAGAATTAAATTCGTACAAGCCCTGTAAATACACTTTCCGAGTGTGGCGTGTACAATATTTCTTGTGCAGCCACCAATAATTTGACAATAATATAGGAACAGAATACTTATTGCCTAGCCAAGTTTCATAAATGCCCGTCCTCGATACCTAGCCAAGCTTCATAAAAGTCCATACTCGATGAAAATGGCAGCATAAAAAGTTACTTTCCGCTCTAGTGCGGAAAGTTCTTTCCGCACGCGTGTGAATAAAGGTCACTTTCCATGTGAGTAGAGAGTGAGATATGTGTTACTTTCCTATGTGGTTGTAGGAAAAATACATTAAAATGAAACTGGGAAGAACACAAACAATCACAAACATTATTTAAATAGGATAAGGTTCTTGGGCTGATTTTAATAACGGGCATATTTAGTGTGTAAACAAATCCTTGAAATATAAGTACGATTACGTACAGATGTATCACATGTACAAGGATTCATGTAAGGGGAATATTGTATATATCAAGGGAGGCGGCAGATAACCGTGCAGATTGAGTGTTGACAGGATTTTCCTCAGGCCATAGCGATATAAAAGGAGCGGACTTTATGTAATTTTTTTGTGTATCTCTTCCTTTTTTTTGGTCTAATAATGTAAACTGTTTCGTTAGGTGAGGTGCTCAAAATATTATGTCGCGTGCCAGCGAGTCATCTAAATGGTCTTCTCAATTCTCCCGGAACCAGTAAACATTAAGGCCTGTGACAGATGTCCGTTTTGATAATTTTGGCTATTTTCCCATATAAAACTATTTTCATTCTTTCCATACTAAATTAATAATTATCATATGAAAACCTGTTTAATTTTGTTATCGTACTCTTTCCTTAGTCATCATGTACACTACATTTAACATATCTGATCCTGAATATCCAAGGACACACACACATGCATTTAGGTTCAAATTAATGTTAAAAAGATCCCTAACTGAAAAGCCACAAAAATTGTTTCTTAAAATTTTCATAATTCATGATTGAATGGGTAAAAAACCTTGTAAAAATATTCTATGGTCTAGTTAAATAAGCAAGAAATACTGTTAATGGATTGGGAGCATTTTTAAATTTCATTTATGTCTCAATTTATTTTTTTAATGAATTGTCATATCCGTAATAAAATATCACTTTTGGTGGAATATTTCATCAGATATCTTGAATGAAGATTCATTCATAAAACCAAAATTCATAGTATTACATTCGACACACTTTATGTGTCAGTTTAAACCCGTGAGAGTTTTAATAAGGTATAAATTTCAACCTCCAAATCGATAGGAAACATTAGCCCACGGATTTTGAGTCCCACGTATAATATATTCATTAAGAATGATTATTTTTAGACATGGAATCACCGTAAATGATTTGTAATTAAAAAGAAAGTAAATACGTGGGTTTAATGCTGATCAAAAGTAAAAACACTAAAGATTGAAGTTTTCTTCAATAGCATTCGTAGGTATTAACGTAGTTGTTTAATAGTTATTTGTAAGACAAGTGTCACACACACACACAAGTGGCAAATCACGAATACTACATAAAGTCATTGTGACACAAGATTTACACAATTTCCAATGCTTACTGCCCCCAGTCGTTCAGGCAGACGACCACTCTAGACCACAGACAAATTATAGAAGGAAGACGGGCAACTCACTGACAAAAAATGCCTTGGCAGATGTGCTGCCATCTTCATTTGTCACCAAAAACTAGAAGAAGGGTTCTGTCGTCGATTCTAGCTTTTAAATGGTGGTAAATTCAAATTGTGTGATATGGCGGAAAATTTAAATTCGATTGATTTATAATTTCTAAGAATGGGGAAAGGCTGCAACAACTTAGTTCAAATTTAGTTTAGAGTATAATTCTATAAAAAATCGTATTACATATCTAACAGATTTTATAATTAATGTGATACTTTTTATTATTGGAGGAGCTGCAAGGACATTTTGTGGTTTAAGTGGAAATGAAAAGCAACTTTCTTCTAAATTATCCCCAGCAATGGAATCTACAAAAACAATATACATACTTAGTAGTTTAAATCTGATAGTATTACAATAAAATGCTTACCAGGTAAATTTAAAACAGGAAGTGCAAATTATTTTAGTTTTCTTCCTTTCTTACATACATTCAAAAAATGATTACCACAAACTACTTTTCCCCTTAAAATGCTTCTTGGCTAGTTAAATAAACTGGGATTATTGATTCGCTCCAACCAAATATTTTTTATATGCTCGTCCGCGGGAATAAAATATCTGTAAAATATTAATATAAATTACATCTTTAGTAATCATAGTATTTTATTTATATTTAAACGAATACAATGTGTATATAAATAAATTTTGCAGAAAAAAAAACAAATAAGACATTGATTCCCAATGAAAATATACAATTTAAAAACTAAAAAAAAAAAATTATATTAAACTTAAAGATGGGATTTTGTGTCATCTTGTTCATAGAAGAGAACATATGCTTCTCCACTGACTAAAGATTTCCACGATATTAATAGCACTCTTGAATCGTTATATTCGTGCCACTGTCCCGCGTAGGGATGTCGGCAAAATGCTGTGTAGTGACCATTATAAGTGGTTCCACAGTGAATAGATATAGCGTAGAGGTTGTACATACAAGGTGCCACATTATCAGCCGCGTAATGGTTCATATCAACCCCTTCTATTGGAAAATCTATTGAATCATTAAGTTTTGCACTAAAACTTTCTGTTTGCGAAAAGCGCTTCAGGTGAATAACCAGTATTTTCGGAAATTTATGAATTGAGAATGATTTAATGCGTCGTCTTCGTTCCTTACATTTCGAACAAGCTGGTTTCTCATCACCGTCGAGTGTTTCTTCTCTTGTAAACGAATCTAAACATTGTGAAAGTCGTAATTGACCTGTTCTTTGTGGTATCGGAAGGGATAAATCCCAAAAAGGATCGTAGGTAACTGAACAGTGACCACAGTGTGGTGATTGTTGATTTTAATTGACCGACAAAGTTATCCATAATCTTGGAGTTGTCCATTCTCACATATCTTAACCAAAATTCTTGTGCTTTCTCGATATCACTAAATTTGTCATCAATTTCAGTTAATATGGGCTTTGGTTTTTCATATACCTTGTTGACATCTTCGTGAAGTCCTGCTAATAGGTAACGAAGAAACTCATGTGCATCATGTTGAGTGTATCCCATGAACCTTGAAGTAAATCGCTGAATCTTACTTTTCAATGATACTGTATTAACCACTCTATCTGAACCGTCTTCAGACCGAAGTTCTTGAATAACTTCAGCAAATGCTTTAATTAGTGTTCCTTTCATGCTAGATATGTTTATGTTAATATCTCTTATGTATGCGTCTTTCTTTAGATATTCTAATAGCCACCTTTTGTTTGATAGGCATTGGATAATACTATACATGAAACATGTGTTACCAATATTTTTGAGACCTTTGAGACCCAAAGAATCTTGGGGAATACCCTTTATGGATCTGAATGTGGAAATATTGTTAAAAGCTCTTTCGCAACTACTATCATTGTACGAATAATCTCGAATTCTATTATTGTCTTTCTCACTTGATCGGCGTGATAAGGAATTTGAATTGAAGATGTTTGCTACTGAATTGGATGTAGATATTACGGATTTGAAAACTGTTTTGGTTAGAGATAATCTATTGCGTATAGGAATCGCATCATTCTCTAGCATAGTCATCTTCTTCAGTATTCCTATGAATGGGACATCATCTGGCTGGTGGTTATCTGTATTTTTTAGTACACTGAGGCCCAAAAGCTTGTTGTAGGCATAATTTATTAAATTGTCAACGCATGTATTATCAGAAGGTACACATTCTGAAGAAGAGAATGAAGATGTTAAATAAGAATGTCGGAAAAAGGAAAGATCACATGTTTTAGGGTCTGTAATGTGAGAAAGTTTGAAAGGTGTAGAAGAATTACGTTTCTTATGATTAGGTTTCATAAAAAGTTCTTCTAGAGGCTTAGAACGGGGAAACGTACCGAGAAAAGATGAAGCGTTTCCTCTTTGAATTGCAATACTTATTTGTTGTATAAAGAACAAAGTTGCTCTCGAATCATTGGTTTCTATTGATATTTTTTTACCGATTTCTTTAATGAATTTTAAAGCTTCATGACCGAAAACACCAGAGGTTTCAATTGCTACAGGAATAAAAATGTAAATGTTCTCCAAATTTTTGTATTTATTGATTTTAAAAGTTTCGCCTTGTAAAGCTGCAGCGCCTGCGGAAGTAGATGTGGATCGGACATGGGACGGAGCCCAAGTGTCAGTGCAAGTGAAATCCCATATAACTGGCCTGCCGCGTTGCCATGGAATGAGGGTCATACCATCTGGACGTTTACCGTCGTCGCGGCAAGTACCTGACGGTTCCAACGAACAGGGAATCTTTGCAGATGCCATGCCTCGTTTGATTAGGTCATTTACTGCAGAATGACGTGAAAAACGGCCGGCACTTAATTTGCAGCTTAGGCCGTGTCTACCATATTCATCAACATCAGCTCCGCAACGACAGCGATGTTTTACACAAATTTGACAACCTAAACGCAGACCAATAGAAATACGGAAACTTTCGTCATCTAAAAGAGTACCTAATGGGGCCGACGGTAAAGCGTTCAACCATGCTCCTGATTACTTTGAAAATGCTGCATTCAAACGAGCCTTGTCTGGTAAATTGATAGCTTTCTGAAGCAGATTTTCTTTTTCAATGTTCAATAAAGGAATATCCCAGGATTTTTGTAAGGATTTATAATCATCGGGTACAACTTTGTTAGACTTTAATGACCAAATATTTTCTGCCTCCATTAATAAAGGGTCTTGTGTGTGGAAAAATATAGGCAGAATGTAATTAATGAAATTTTTTGAACTATTTAATGATGACAAAAAAGAAGGAAGAGCTACTGAAACGATTGAGCGAATTCCTAAACCCCCATATGAAACAGGTAGTGAAGCTTGTTTCCAAGAAAGGTCCTCTAATTTAATGTTAATTAATGACTCTAATGAATGACGAATGGCATTGTCAAAATTGATTAGGATATCATTGTGTAACCAGGTCGGACTACATCTTAAGATATATGTTAATTTTGGAATTAATAGGCAATTCTTTAGTTATAATGATATTTATAACCTACCTTTGAGCATCTTGATCTTGGTTAAAGCAATTGGGAACAACAAGCTCTCGAGGGGCTGGCATATTGAATTAAATCAATAAAATAAAATAAATTAATAACCAAACAACATGCAATCAATTAGGCAATCCAAACCACGTGACTTTTTAGCTGTCAATGTGGAGGTGACGGTCAAACATTGGATTTAGTACCGTTATTTATGTTTAGAAATCTGCGGAGTTTTATAGTTATAAAACGGCTTTCTTTGTATTTTGTGGAGTTTTAAGGTGTTTTCTAGTGTTTGAGAAGGACAATATTTCCACTTTTCATCGTCGGATTCATTATCCAAAAGACCAAAAGGTGACTTTTCTACTTTCAACTCTAATGCTTGCATTTTTTTGGAACCAAATTCATAATGGTCTAATTTGATTGAAAGTTCTGCCATTGTAAGATCAGTTTGAGTAGACACCCCAGTCTCCATACATTCAATTTGATCTTGCTGGGACTGTTGAGGCATTTCATCAATATCCATGACCTGTTGACAAAGTAATTATAACAATTTTCGGCAACTATCAATACATAACAACATTATTATTACTAAAAATTAACATTTTGTTTTCAAAAAAAAGTCTGCAAAACATGATCATAGAGTAACTTTTCTTGACCAGGACGATCAGCTAAACATATCCCAATCAATTGTCATTAAGCTCTTGAGACAATTTAGATAAAACAGGACTATTATTAATTATTTTTTACCTTAGTGTCAGTCAGTTTTGTCCTCTTATCTCTGCGATTCTTTCTGTCAACATCTGCAGCCCTTTTTCTTACTTTCTGAGACACATGTCCCATATGTTGAGATGGTGCCCAATCAGGGTGTTCTTTATCTTCGAGGGCAGCAGGTTTGCCTAAAATGAGTTACTACTTACTTGAGTACAAACTACATATACTGGGAGCTAACTAATATTATTTGATAAGAAGCCTACCAGTCATAAAATGTTTACTGCAAACTTTCTGGGTTTTCAATATAGATTCCGTGAGATCGTCTCTCTTTATTGCTGCAATCCATGCAGCCCTGCGAAGTTTGGTCAAATGGTTTTTCTCCGTTAAAAGCCTGTGTTTAGTTTCTGCGGGAACGCGATAAAACGAAACTTTATCGCGATTAGAAGGGCTTCCACAACCAACCACAATACATATCGAAGGCATTTCACAAGACAAACACTACACTATCAAAAAACCACAATTTACGGCTAAAAATCAGAACGAAAATAAATTAAACGTAGGGTAAACAAACACACTTTGTTATTTGTTTGACCGTCACCTCCACATTGAATTTATTTTGACAGGTCGTTGGATTGCCTAATTATAATGGCAAAATTTGAATGCCTAACCTCAATTATTTGTGGATGTCAAAGAGATTAACGAACAAGAACGAACGCGACCGAAATTCTTCCCCAATTTGAAGGCCTCAGCTACTAGGGCTATTCAGCCTAACGCAACCGAAGTTGACTTGTTCTTCGTGACACATATAGATGACGCGAAGACCGCGTATCTTTTTTAATAAGTTTAAGTGCACACTCCCTGCTTTAGACGGGGATCTAAACCATTATATTTTTTATAATTCGCATTTATTTAATGTCTTAAATCAAATATAATTACATAATCTCTTTTTTTAAACTAGGAGGAGTGGTTTGAATTTAAGTTGGCAATTCTGTAGATTTCTGATTGGTCTGACCACAGATGGTTTTATTCAGCACTTTTGACATATGATCGAATAATTATGTAAATTGTAAATAAACTTTCATTCAAGCAAACAGAGGATGATTATTTGTTTAGAAACGAGTTTCTTCGTATATGCTTGCGATCTATTTATATTATATCATGAACAGAAGAATTATTTCTATAATACATCTTAGCATAGATATCCCAAAAATCGAACGTTGTGTATACCGATATATTGATCCTGTACAATATAAAAATAAGCGTACTTTCTTTATTAACATCTTTAATATGTAATTAAGACCATTTAATATAACAATTTGCTATCTAGAACAACGCTAGATCATTTTATAATTTGTTTCAAGGTTAAAGTCAAATGTCAAAAGAAAATACATACAATAAGCAACTGTATGACACTAACAATTACTAAAAAGGTGTTCAAAGAGACTTCATTGTTGTTAAAGTTATTAACCGCGAACCTGACTGTTTATTTTAATTTATTCACCTTACTAAGGAAAAACTTTTAGAAAAATGCTTTTATCAAAAAATCGTTTTTGACATCAATCAATTATATATCAATCTGACATTTTTTTATTATTTTTATAATCCACCTATCTAAGTAGAGCTTAGAGTATACAGACTATTCAACACCTTCCCTCATTAAGTACTTTTGATATTCACTAGTCCAATATTTTTCAAAATATAATCCATTCTTGGCTTGAATAATGACTGCGTCAATATATCTGCGAATTGGTGTTCCGATGCGACTTGTTCCATATCAATACATCCTTCAGTTAGCAATTCTCTTACAAAGAAATGCCTGATTTCAATATGTTTCGTGCTTCGGTGATATGCTGGGTTCTTTGCTAACTTAATAGCAGCGTC
Organism: Galeruca laticollis; assembly: GCA_963921935.1. Lineage (NCBI taxonomy): Eukaryota > Metazoa > Arthropoda > Insecta > Coleoptera > Chrysomelidae > Galeruca > Galeruca laticollis. The sequence goes on from OY998179.1 coordinate 5,169,906, forward strand.
ATTATCAACTGATAGTGTAGGAACATTCTTTAAACCTATAATTTCCTGATAAAGTCTTTTTAACCATATCAGTTCTCTGGCTCCTTCACTTACAGCAACTATTTCTGCTTCTGTTGTTGGGAGTGCTACTGATGGCTGTCTTTAACTAAGCCAGGAGATTGCACCTACAGCATATTTACAAATAACACCTGTAGTTGATGTTCTGGTTGTAGGATCTCCTCCATAGTCAGCATTGCTAAACCCTTGAAATTGTTTCAATTTGTTACCAGACTTATAGATAATTTCAATATCGATAATATTTTTAAGGTATCTAAAAATACGTTTCACACGAATCCAATTATCATGAGATGAATTTTCTAATGTTCTTGAGGCAACTCCTACTACATACGCAATATCTGGTCTTGTTCCTACCATAAGATACATTAGAGCAAGCAGCCTATAAGGAAAACTTTCTTCTACTTTTCCAGTTTATTTTCCTGATTAGTTACTTTTAATACTTGGTGTAGTCACAGCCTTACAATTTTGCATTCCAAAATGTTCCAAGATACTTCTTGTATAAGCTGCCTGATTCACTGCTACAGAACCGACATTACTAGTGTAAATTTCCAAGCCCAAAAACTAGGTAGCTGGTTTTGCAGTAATTTTAAACTCTTTTTCCAAATTATTCATAAATTCATTTTCCAGAATTTTGTTACTCGCGGCTAAAAGTCCATCGTCAACATAAAGTGCCAATAGAATCATATCATGTTCTTGTTTCTTGATAAACAAGCATGAATCTGCATTACTTGCCTTAAAATTTTGGTTTATAAGAAAATCTACGAATCTTTTATTCCAGCATCTCGGAGCTTGCTTAATTCCATACAAGCTACGTTTGAGACAGCAAACTTTACTAGTACCATCTTGATACCCCTCCGGTTGTTTCATATATACTTCTTCCTCCAGGTATCCATAAAGAAATGCAGTAGAGACATCAAATTGGCTTAAATTCATTTTCTCACTAGCAGCTATACTCAACAAAGCTCTTATTGTTCCAGATTTAGCAACATGGCTAAACATTTCTTCATAGGATTCACCATATATTTGTGAAAATCCCTTGACTACCAATCTAGCTTTGAACTTATCTATAGAGCCATCCGGATTAGTTTTTATTTTGTTAACCCATTTACACGAAATTGCTTTCTTCCTGGATGGTAAATTTTGTAGAATCCATGTTTCATTTTCTTTCAAAGATGCTATTTCTTTATTCATGGCTTACAGCCACATGTCTTTATAATTACTATCAATAGCTTCTTGGTAAGTCTGTGGTTCTTTTTAAGTTCTACAAGTGTCGTAAATACCTCCATTACAAAATCTTCAAACTTCTTATCTAATTTTATTTCTCTATGTTTTTTTAATATATTTTCTACTAATTTTGGCCCGTCTTCAAATCTATGTTCTGAATCTTCTTCGTTTATTTCTTGATTTTCTGGTAGAATATCGTCTTTAGATCTACGTAAACTCCTTTCATCTTCAGTTTCAGTACTTTTCTTATCTTCAACGGGTGAAAATTCAGTCCATCTAGTTAAAGGTTGTTCCTCGAAGATAATATCTCTGGATCTTATGAGTTGTTGTTTTTCTTTACACCATACACAATATCCATCATTATTATCGTAACCAATTAAAACTCCTTTTACGGCTTTTCTGTTCATTTTATTTCGACATTGTTTGGGAATATGTACGTAACAGGTACGCCCTGTAACTCTCAAATGCTTGATGTTAGATATTTTCCCTGTCCAAACTTCATAGGGAGATTCTTCATTTACACCAGATATACCTGTTCTATTCGAAATATATGCAGCAGTATTTATCATCTCAGCCCATAAAATTTGCGGTAATTTGTTTCTTGCATACATGATTGATCTTGCAGTTTCAACAATAGTTCGATTATCTCTTTCTGAACACCCATTTTGCTCTGGTGTGTATGGCATGACCAATCTATGCTTAATTCCATTCTTTTGTAAAAAATTTCGAAAAATGCTGCTGGTAAATTCACCTCCATTGTCTGAAAGTAGCTCTTTCATTACGTGGCCCGCTATTTTCAATTCATTCAACAGGATTTTTAGTTTTTCTGCAATCAGATTTTTCTTTCATAAAATAAACATATCTGAATTTACTAAAATCGTCCTTGAAAAGTACAAAATAGCGATTTCCTGAGCTTGAGGTTTTGAAAGGTCCACATACATCCGAGTGAATGAGCTCTCCAGGAGCTTTGGCACGTTCTCTAGTTCCAAATTTCAATCTATGTGATTTTCCGTAAATACAGTCTTCGCATATTTCACTATATAATGGAACTTTTATATATAAAGCGTTTTCAATGATAGATTCCACGTGTCTTTTATTTTGATGTCCAAACCTTTCATTGTATAACTGCAACAAACTACTATCCGAAACCATATTCACATAACATTTTGAATAGCTAGTTTGTACAAACTTCCGTATCGATGTCTATGGCCTATTAACTTGATTTCTCCATCAATTACTAGCGTACATTCTTCTACTCTCGAATGAAATTCACTATGTGGATTTATGTCTTGTGCAGCCAATACAGAAAAAAGATTTTTCTTTATACCAGGAACATACCACACATTAGCTAATTAAATAAAATACTTTTTACTATATACAAAAGCTTCTATTATTATGGAACCTTTGCCAATAGCTTCAATGGATACTCCATTTGCGGTTGTTACTGTGTATGTTTTATTGAAGTGCTCAAATGTCTGGAAAAGATCGTTTCTATTGAAGATATGCTTAGTTATTCCATTATCTACAAACCAACTATTTTGATCTGATCACAGTATACATTTAAAATGTCTTCATTAAGGTTTTTAAATTAAACTCAAGGTCTCTAGTTAATTCCACAATATAATACAAGTTATTGAAAATTCTAAAAAATTGACAATTGTTTCGATAAATCAATATCATCGTCAGAATGACAGAAGTTACATTTCATTTTATGCCTACCTGATGTTTAGTAGTTATATTTTTGGCTAGACCAAGAAGTAATCTAACTTATGATTGGCTTAATATATGTTTATAGAAAAAGAAGAAGATGTGATATTACATATATTGAAGCTTAGATATTATTAGCCCTATGGTGATATCCTGGATATCATTTTTCCAATTAATATCAGTATAACTGTGCAATGATATAGAAAACCAGGAAAACTATATCTGCTGATCTTTACAATTATCACTTAAGAAGACAGTTTATTAGTGGAGAATTCCCTAGATTTAACTGTTCATTGACAACTTCATATTGTGGGTTTCTTAAATGTCTTCTAATTTCCAGTTCTTCAAGGAAATCCAGTTCTTGTTTCTTTTCACAAATATGCAGCACTTCTAGTTCTGTGTTAGGTGTCAATGAATGATTGGTGTCAAGTAGATGTTTTGCGTAGTGGGATTTATCTGGTTGTTTTAATCTGTAAGCTCGTAAGTGCTCACTGTATCGTATTTCAAAATTCCTAAGGGTCTGACCCAAATAGACAGCATTACATTCTGGACATTTGAGTTTATATATACCTGACTTCTTTAATAGTGGTATTTTTGTTTTTACATTTAACAATTTTGTACTAACGTTACTTTCTGTTTTAAAAGAAATTGTTGCATTCGTTGCTGAAGATATCTTTGAAATATTATTAGAAATATTTCCTGCATATGTGATGGTTTTATAAGTTTTAATTTCATCAGCATGCTTAGGATATATTAGTTGTAATGCCACTTTTTTCTCTTTTTTACTAATTAGTTTATTTATCATATCTAATGGATAACCGTTAGATGTTGCTATTTGTCTAATTGTATTAATCTCTCTATCAAAATTACATTTGTTCATAGGAACTGAAAAAGCTCTATGTATCATTGAATTATATGCTGCTAGTCTGTATGAGACAGTGTGGTTAGAATTGAATGGAATTGTCACATCAGTCTGTGTTGGTTTTCGGTAAATTGAATAATCAAGTACATTATTAACTCTTTGAATTTTTAAATCAAGAAAATTGATTGAGCTATTTTCTTCAATTTCTAATGTAAATTTAATTTTCGGGTGTAAATTATTGATGTGGTTGAAAAACACATCTAATTGTCGCTCACTACCCATAAAACAAGCTAATATGTCATCCACATATCTATACCAAAATAAAATATTTTTCGAAATATTACTTTCAAAGATCTTTCTTTCTAAATTGTCCATAAAAATGTTTGCTAAAATAGGTGATATAGGGCTTCCCATTGGTAAACCTTCATTTTGAATATATATCTTATAGACAAAAGTGAAATAATTCTGATTAATGCATACATCAAATAAATTAATTATATCTGATATTATTCCTGGATTAATATTTTTATCTTCTAGTAATTTTCTTACAAGTATTAGACATTATTTAGGAAGAATTTTAGTAAACATATTAGTTACATCGAACGATATGAGTTTATAGTTATCTTGCAAGTGGATTGATTTCAACTTTTTGATTAGTTCTATTGAATTTCTAATTGAGTACTGAGATTCATATTGCCAATATATTATTAGGAGCATTAACATAAGAGACTACAGGTCTAATTGGTTTCGTTATTTTATGTAATTTAACTGTTCCATATAATTGTGGACAATGAGGATTCTTATGTATGATAGACCTCTTTCCGTAATCATTTAAAAGATAATTTGATTTATTAACAATATCCCTTACATTATTAGAAAACTTCTTTGTTGGGTCTGCTTTAAGAACTTTTACATCGCTGGATTCAATAAAGTTATATACTTTGGAATTGTAATTTTCAGTCGTCAAAATGACAGTAGCATTCCCCTTATCTGATTTTGTAACTGTTAGGTTATTATTATTATTTTGACGACTGAAAATTACAATTCCAAAGTATATAACTTTATTGAATCCAGCGATGTAAAAGTTCTTAAAGCAGACCCAACAAAGAAGTTTTCTAATAATGTAAGGGATATTGTTAATAATTCAAATTATCTTTTAAATGATTACGAAAAGAGGTCTATCATACATAAGAATCCTCATTGTCCACAATTATATGGAACAGTTAAATTACATAAAATAACGAAACCAATTAGACCTGTAGTCTCTTATGTTAATGCTCCTAATAATATATTGGCAAAAAAGCTCAACAATATACTCAATACTTACGGATATGAATCTCAGTACTCAATTAGAAATTCAATAGAACTAATCAAAAAGTTGAAATCAATCCACTTGCAAGATAACTATAAACTCATATCGTTCGATGTAACTAATATGTTTACTAAAATTCCTCCTAAAGAATGTCTAATACTTGTAAGAAAATTACTAGAAGATAAAAATATTAATCCAGGAATAATATCAGATATACTTAATTTATTTGATGTATGCATTAATCAGAATTATTTCACTTTTGACAATAAGATATATATTCAAAATGAAGGTTTACCAATGGGAAGCCCTATATCACCTATTTTAGCAAACATTTTTATGGACAATTTAGAAAGAAAGATCTTTGAAAGTAATATTTCGAAAAATATTTTATTTTGGTATAGATATGTGGATGACATATTAGCTTGTTTTATGGGTAGTGAGCGACAATTAGATGTGTTTTTCAACCACATCAATAATTTACACCCGAAAATTAAATTTACATTAGAAATTGAAGAAAATAGCTCAATCAATTTTCTTGATTTAAAAATTCAAAGAGTTAATAATGTACTTGATTATTCAATTTACCGAAAACCAACACAGACTGATGTGACAATTCCATTCAATTCTAACCACACTGTCTCATACAGACTAGCAGCATATAATTCAATGATACATAGAGCTTTTTCAGTTCCTATGAACAAATGTAATTTTGATAGAGAGATTAATACAATTAGACAAATAGCAACATCTAACGGTTATCCATTAGGTATGATAAATAAACTAATTAGTAAAAAAGAGAAAAAAGTGGCATTACAACTAATATATCCTAAGCAAGCTGATGAAATTAAAACTTATAAAACCATCACATATGCGGAAATATTTCTAATAATATTTCAAAGATAATATCTTCAGCAACGAATGCAACAATTTCTTTTAAAACAGAAAGTAACGTTAGTACAAAATTGTTAAATGTAAAAACAAAAATACCACTATTAAAGAAGTCAGGTATATATAAACTCAAATGTCCAGAATGTAATGCTGTCTATTTGGGTCAGACCCTTAGGAATTTTGAAATACGATACAGTGAGCACTTACGAGCTTACAGATTAAAACAACCAGATAAATCCCACTACGCAAAACATCTACTTGACACCAATCATTCATTGACACCTAACACAGAACTAGAAGTGCTGCATATTTGTGAAAAGAAACAAGAACTGGATTTCCTTGAAGAACTGGAAATTAGAAGACATTTAAGAAACCCACAATATGAAGTTGTCAATGAACAGTTAAATCTAGGGAATTCTCCACTAATAAACTGTCTTCTTAAGTGATAATTGTAAAGATCAGCAGATATAGTTTTCCTGGTTTTCTATATCATTGCACAGTTATACTGATCTTAATTGGAAAAATGATATCCAGGATATCACCATAGGGCTAATAATATCTAAGCTTCAATATTTGTAATATCACATCTTCTTCTTTTTCTATAAACATATATTAAGCCAATCACAAGTTAGATTACTTCTTGGTCTAGCCAAAAATATAACTACTAAACATCAGGTAGGCATCAAATGAAATGTAACTTCTGTCATTCTGACGATGATATTGATTTATCGAAACAATTGTCAATTTTTTAGAATTTTCAATAACTTGCATTATATTGTGGAATTAACTAGAGACCTTGAGTTTCATTTAAAAACACTAATATGAGCATATTCCACGAAGTAAGGGTCGAGACAGTCAATTTCTTCATTAAGGGCTAATAGTGTTACATTTGCCTTTCTCTATTCAAATTTATTACTATTATTGTTAACTGTATGTTTTGGAGGTCTTCCATCGGCTTTCCACTTGACATATTGACGAACTTTATGACCCACTTTCTTGCAATAGTGACATACTCTATATTTCTTCTTCTCGAAATTACGCCTGTCTGAATTTTTTCTGTATCTAAAGTCTCTTCATTTCTATTCTCCGTTCATAGGCACATAGCTGGATGGTAAGATTGCCTACTGTTCTATCTGATTTCGACATTAGCATTCAGCTATAGTTGAATGAAAAATATTCTTCTGGCAGTGTATCAAGTATCTTATATATTAACAGTACTTCAGGTAAATCACAAGAACAATTATTCATAAGAACTAACTTGTATTTGGTGATTTCTTGTTAAAGCTCTTGCCAAAGGTTTTTTAGCCTTGAAGTATGTGTTGCAATGTCATCACCTGCTTGTCGTGTGTAACTGAAATACTCAGTACATAACTCATAAGTTTTATCTTCTGTTTTCCCATCAAATAATCTGTGAAGTTCTAACCAAACATTTCTTGCTGTAGTAAATCTCATCACTTTTTGAAGAGTTTCTTCAGTCATATTAGTTGTGGGTACCAGTAATGCACTAGTATCTGCTTTAGTAAAATACTCAATCTTCTTATCATACTCCATTCGTTCTTCTGTAGATGCTGTAGAAGATACAGGAACTGGTCTGAGCAATTTACCTTCTATAACATCAGTTGCACCTGGTATTCCTCGTAGTAGAGCACATAACTTATATTTCCATGTAGTCCAATTTACTTTACCGTTCAGGAAGCCTATTTGAACTTTCATCGTTTCCATTTTTGTCCTTTAAGAATGCTCTTTACAACAGGAACAAAAAAAAATCGAATACATTATTTCTAACAGTTACGCAAGTTATTAACCGTGAACCTGACTGTTTATTTTAATTTTTTAACTTTACTAAGGAAAAACTGTAGTAACTTTTAGAAAAATGCTTTCATCAAAAAATGGTTTTTGACATCAATAATTTATATATCAATCTGACATTTTTTATATTATTTTTATAATCCACCTATCTAAGTAGAGCTTAGAGTATATCAACAAAGTAACTATAATGTAAAAGCTTCAACAATTGTGACACTGTAAACAATGTTATAATGAAGTCTCTTTTATACCCGAATAAAAAAAAATATTTTGTGAAACAAAAGTTTCATTGTTTTCTGATCTAAAAAGAAACTACATTTCTACCTGTATGCCTCAAAACATATATAAAACACTAAATCAGACTCTTTCCAATATGCTTATATATGAAAGTTTATTACGAAAAATGAAGTTTAATGATATACGGGGGCATAAAACGTGTCATAAATTAATTAATTTATGAGGTAGTTGAATGACATGGAGGATGTTTTTACAACAAACCCAGACAATAAAAAGTGGGCTATTCGTTTCGGACATTAGTTTAATCATCTGGCAGACGGGGTCAAGAATCTGCTATAAAACGAATATAAACATTACGATTTTCAAAAGCGTGTAAACGAAATTAAATTCTTAATTACTTCAATTTAGACTAGACCAAAATTCCTGTTTTTTTAACATTTAGTAATTCCGTTAATGTAAAAAAAATTAATCATGACAAGAATTATAAAAAGAAAATATATGTCCATCTTACTCTAATTACGTTAAAAAAACTGCTGAATCTATTCATGAATAGAACCTATTAGAAGAAGAAACAATTACCATTGGAAGTGACATTAATTTATTGTTTCTTTAATATTTGGTGGAATATTCAGTCTGACGTTTTATCTATAGGTGAAAGAAAATGTCGATGCTTAAACGGTTTATACATTTTCTACTTATTTGTGTTCAGGTAAGATGGTAATGTGGGATTTACAACCGATTAAAAGATCTTCAAGTGTTTAATTCAATTACCTAAGAGGTGCCATTAAAAAAACTATCGACTGAGGACGGCCATTTGGTTTGAAATATCTAATGAGTATTTTTAAGCAAATTAAACAGTGATTTTAAGAGTATAGTATCAAAATATAACGGTGATTTGTATAAAAATAACTAGTCGGTGAAATTCAAGTAGGTTGTGATTTATTTTGACATTGGACACGGTTTTCATTTATGTTATACCATAGTTTAGATCGTTTTCGAGATAAATCTTATATATTATGTAAAAACTTACTAATTGACAATTGGGATTGAGCTGTACGATTTTTAAAAGGTTTACAAATCCTTTGATGTGGCAGGAAATCAGGAATATTTACAGTGGCGTAGCGACAAATTATGACCCCCCCCCCGGCGAAAACTGAGTTAGGGCCTCTTGCCTATATTAAGAATATCTATATATATAAAAGAAAGTCGTGTTAGTTACTCCACTTATAACTCAAGAACGGCTGAACCGATTTAGCTGAAAATTGGCAGGGAGGTAGTTTAGAGCCAGGAGAAGGACATAGGATACTTTTTATCCCGTTCGACAGCATTTCCATAGGATACTTTTTATCCCGTTCGACAGCATTCCCGTGTGACTTGACATGAAACGTCAGTCACTATAAAACGTGGTATAACAAAAAAGAATCAGACTTGGAATAACAAAACGCAAATGACAGCTATGTAATTGACGTATAATGACAGCTATGTAATGACGTATGGATGACAATTTGATATTTGTAAGAAATCAATAATAAAACTATTTCTATTAAATAAATAATTAACAATTATAATGTAATGATAATGCCATTGCCCATTCGTATAAACAGTGAAGTGAACTATAAAACTCGGTATGGTTGAAAATAAGAGTTTTTAGGTGAAGTGAAGTTTAATTAATAATGCCGCGACCAAGACGATCGAATCTTTCCCGACAAAGCCGTGATGCAAGAAGAATACGAAATACTGCAAATGAAAGGAGTGAAGAAGAACAAGAAATTGCACGTGAACAGCGCCGCGATAGTATGGCTCGACTTCGTGCTTCTCAATCACGAGAGCAAATTGAAGCAGCCCGTGAAACAGCTCGGTTGGCAATGCAGAATCGTCGAGCGAACAACAGAGGTCAACAAATAGATAATTTGCGACGCAGAACAAGATATTTATCAAGTGCTGATTTGAATCGAGCAGCGTTTCAATACGATTGAAGCAATGATTACAGCTTGCATCCTAGCGTTTGCCCGTTCCTGGGTATCCAGATGTGCGTTCTACTGATGCTCTTGGTCGTATGTATACAGTTCATCCAAAGAATAATGAATGTTTCTATTTGCGGTTGTTGCTGGTAAATGTGCGTGGGCCAACGTCATTTGAGTCACTACGAACTATTAATGGTGTAATATTCCCAACATATCGTGCTGCATGTGAAGAATTGAAGTTATTGGAAAACGATAGTCATTGGGATACGACAATCGCTGAAGCCATTATCTCTGCATCTCCAAGTCAGATACGCACATTATTCGCTATCATAATTTCGACATGTTTTCCATTAAACCCATGTAACCTGTGGCACAAATACAAGGATAATATGTCAGAAGATATTTTACATCAAATTCGTGTCAGTTCCAGAAATCACGTTATTGAGATGAATGAGGAGATACATAATCGTGCTTTACTCTTGATCGAAGATATGTGTTACTTCATGTGCGGTAATTTATTAATCAGGTTAGGAATGCCAGCACCATATCGTGAAATGAATGACGCATTTAATCGAGAATTGGAACGGGAACGTGAATATGATCACCAGGAATTAGATTTAGTAGTTCAAACGAATGTACCCCTGTTGAATTACCAACAAAAGGAAGTTTATGATACTTTAATGAAGGCAATCGATGATGAAAATGGTGGTTTATATTTCCTAGATGCCCCTGGTGGAACTGGCAAGACATTCCTCATGTTATTAGTTTTAGCAACTGTTCGGGCGAGATCTAACATAGCAGTTGCAGTTGCTTCTTCTGGAATAGCAGCCACATTGTTAGAAGGATGCCGTACGGCTCATTCAGCATTCAAATTACCGTTAAATCTTCAAATTATTGAAGAACCAACGTGTAATATTGCAAAACACTCAGCAATGGCCAAAGTTTTAGCGGTATCGAAAATCATCATCTGGGTCGAATGCACAATGGCGCATAAACGTGCATTAGAAGCACTTAACCGAACATTAAAAGATTTACGCAATGACTCGAGATGTTTTGGAGGAGCAATGATTTTACTGTCTGGCGATTTCCGCCAAACACTGCCAGTAATTCCAAGATCTACGGCTGCCGACGAAATAAACGCTTGCCTCAAATCGTCAAATCTATGGCGCTATGTGAAGAAACTGCAACTGACAACAAACATGAGAGTTACATTGCTTAATGATACATCTGCTGAAGATTTCTCGGAGCAATTGCTGACTATCGGTAATGGTCAAGTACCTGTCGATGAATCGAGCGGATTAATATCATTTCCAAATAATTTCTGTAATTTTGTCTCATCAAAAGACGAACTTATCAACAATGTATTTCCAGAAATTATTTCTAACTACAAAAATAATGAATGGTTGAGTGAGCGAGCAATTTTAGCGGCTAAGAATAAAGATGTAGATGACCTAAACTACATAATTCAAAATAAGATCATTGGAACAATGCATTCATTCAAATCTATTGACTGCGTCACAAATGAAGATGAAGCCACCAACTATCCAATTGAATTTTTAAACTCTTTGGACGTGCCTGGCTTACAACCGCACAATTTACGCCTAAAGGTTGGCTCCGTAGTAATCATGCTTCGAAACATAAACCAACCAAAACTGTGCAACGGTACGCGTTTGGTGGTTAGAAAATTGATGAACAATGTAATTTACGCTACGATAATGATAGGAAAATTTAAAGGTGAGGAAGTTCTCATTCCGAGGATACCGATGATCCCAACCGATATGCCGTTTGAATTTAAAAGACTTCAATTTCCGATACGTCTTGCATTTGTCATGACCATCAACAAATCACAAGGCCAATCCTTAAAAGTTTGTGGTTTAAATCTAGAACATTCATGTTTTTCCCATGGTCAATTATACGTGGCATGTTCACGGGTCGGAAGACCATCTGCGTTGTTTGTTTTTGCGCCTGATAATAAAACAAAAAATGTCGTGTATCACAAGGTACTTAAGTGAAGAGCAACCTATGTACTAAAATACAGAAACAATTATGAATGATTAATGTAGGTATTTAATTTTTTTGTATTTTTTCCAATTAAAAAAAAAAGTCTGCTTATTTGTTGCCATTAAGGCGGAACAAAGTTCGCCGTGTCAGCTAGTAGATGATAGAAACATTATTTTATTCTATTCAAAGGCTGATCTCAATCTTTTTCTTTTGGGATTTATTGTTACAGGTCAAGGTCTTCAACGAAAAATTTATTATTTTTTTTCTTGACTCCTCCATATCTTGTCGTCATCATTACTTTCCAACTGAGCTTTAACGACCCACCTGTTTTTTCTTTGTTATATTTTTAACGTCACGGCACGTTAGCGTGTAGCAGGTGGCCCATTATTGTCAAACTTTTACAAAGCCTACTGGAATTTGTAGCAGTCGATACTCTGAAATCTTCTTATAAAGATTTAAAACGAATTTAGTTACATAAATTCATCATTTTCGAAAATAAGCTGCTGTTAAATTGAAGATTAACGATGACAATCAGTATCGTTTGTCCTGTTATAAGCTATTTTAGATTATTTTGACAGTTAACTGACAATTATAGTAGTTAGTTTCTAAACATCTTGCATATTATGTAGAATAAGACTTTCCCAATTTTTTGGATCGCGATAACTCAGAAACAGTAGCTCGTATGTAAAAAAGTATTAGAACAATTTTAGTAGACAATTTTATGCACTACATTTTTTGTCTAACCTATTTTTCGGGTAGCATTTACCCTTTATGAGAAAAATCAAAAAACTTAATTCTTCGATCTTTAACCCGGTATTAGTCGCTATCGGCGTTGCCAGATTTTTGTTTTGCTAAGTCGGGACTTTGGAACCTTTTGAGTGAAAAAAGCGGGATTCTTTCGTCGAAAGCGGGACATAGTAAACAAACGTACATAATTAGAAATTTTTAAATATTTATCTTTTTATTTATAGAAAATGTATATTAATAAAAATATGATATTTTAGATCGGATTCAACTAATTTATTTGAAATCTGTTTCGTCTAGTAGCCGAAAAACTCATCCTTCAGCATTTGAGGCAACCTTGAGCGGAAGAGGCATAATGACTCATGCATTTCTGTTATGGCAATGTCATTTCCCTGAGAGAGAGACTCTTTTCAATGGATTTCGCACATGATTATTGCTTTTGCTTACCAAAGTAGCTTTTCAAAGCAGGCCAAACCTTGATTACTCTTCCAACAGCAGTACAGAGCGACAGAAATCTTGTATTCGTAGTTAGCTTTTAATATTTCTTCGTTTTTTGGTAACGAGATTCATGAAAACAGAATGATTTGAACCAAAGTTTACATTTTCATTGTCAGCTCCATATGATGTTACTTGCGATAATTTTAATTATATTTATCCAATGTTTCACAAAGTATTTGGTTGGCAGTTTCGTCATTATTCTCCACAAAATCTATTAATTTGTTTGTATTCCTTTGTCCAAACTGAAATATCGCACACATATTGTAGATATTTTCCGGTTTCCTTTATTGCTGGCATTCGTAGAAATCGAAAAAATTTAATCTTCTTTTAAATTTTGAATTACGTTCTTCAAAGCTTCTTTTGCCAATCCTTCACAAGCTATTGCTTCACTCTTTGTCCTACCACATTTAACATTCTTAGCTATCTTAGAATAGGTGTACATGAGAGGTAATAACTTTTGAAAACAATCCATACTATTGTAGTTTAACGAATGTTTAAGATATATAGAAGTAAGTTCTGCGGCTGACGTTTTGTACATAATATCATCGCGATCACGATCAGATGTGGAAGTACCGGGTGCCTAAAAATAGCTAATTATGTTTCTTGCAGCGCGAGAACTCGTGATCTTCGAGTGACTAATTGTTTTTGAATGCTTCACTACGTCGTTTAATCCGCGTAGTGAATCCCTATATAATTAATTTTAGGCATTATAGAAATTGAAACATGAAGGTCATGAGACTATTAATATTTTAAATTAAAAGTTATTGCAAGCATATTGTAAACAGCGCGCGATAATAAGTATATACAAACCAAATCATAGTTTATGCAGACACAGCGTTCAGCCATGGAATTCACCTTGACTGAAATCACTACACCTTGATCTTTATAGAAAATAAGACGTTGACCAGCTGGTTGTGCAGATATAGTGATATATACAGTAATATAGTAATGTAGTAGTAAAAATAGTAGACGTAGGTTAGTGTTGCTCGTGATGTAGAATTTAAAACCGGAATAATTTTTATAGTTATGTGTTAGTAAGTGTAACGTATTCCTCTCTATGTAAGTACAAGTTTTAGTCATAATAAAGCAACCAATGATTTTGTATGAAGACATTTTATTCATTCCGTTCCTGCTACGAGGCTCAATGGCAGTGACACGAACCTATTCTTGTGGAGAATTGGTGTCAGCATTTCAGGGCACATTCACCACATCACAAAGAGATATAGTAAACTCTTTTTACACAGTTTACAGTAAGCTTTATACTCATCCGACTACACAACCAGTTATAATCATTCTGCCAATTTGTATTGTATTTCGTGAGGCGATGTTTTCCTAGTTTGGCTTCTTTCTTGGGTGCAATGTTTTCCGGTTTCGAGCAGTCCGAAACATCACTATCGGTTTCATTCATCTTTAAACGATTCTAATAAGTAAACTTCAGTAATTTACGAACAAATAAACGGTTTTAAAGATTAAAACTAACTTATCCGCATCTGTGGCCCTGAACAATGTTCTATCATAAAATTGTTACTCGTATACACTTCGGGGGATGTATCGTGCTAAGAAACCGAAATTTCTCCAAAAATAACCAAAAAGTTAGTATATCTGGATTTATAGGACCCGTTGTACTCGCTCTAGTCAACTGAAAATCAATAGCGTACATCTGTGAGATACCCTGAACAATATTCAATCATAAAATTGATCAATCGTATACTCTTTGGAGGCTGTATCGTGCTAACAAACTGAAAATTCTCCAAAAATGACAAAAATTTGGTACTTCAAGTACCATAGTACCCGTTGTACTAGCTTTAGTGAGCTGAATATCAATAGGGTTCATCTTTGAGGCGCTCTGAATAATATCCAGTCATAAAATTGGTTACTTGTATATACTCCGGAGGCTGTATCGTGCTAACAAACTGAAACTCCTCCAAAAATATCGTACTTAAAGTACTGTAGCACCTGTTGTATTGGCTCTGATGAGCTGAAAATCAATAGGGTTCATCAGTCTGATATCCTGAATAATATTCAATCACAAAACTGGTGACTTGTTGAACTCCAGAAGCTGTATCGTGCTAACAAACTGAAATTTCTCAAAAAATGACAAAATGTCGTACTTCAAGTACCATAGCACCCGTTGTACTGGCTCTGGTGAACTAAAAATCAATAGGGTTCATCTGTGACATGTCCTTAACAATATTCAATCATAAAATTGCTGACTTATTGCACTCCGGAGGCTAACAAGACATGTAAGGAAAAGTGGCCGACGACAACGACGACGACGACATACACACAGGATTTTTTTTCTATAAACCGTTTTTTCGTGTTGTTGTTGATGGATAACGTAAAAATAACTAAAAAAAAGTTTTCAAAATTCCAACTTTTTTTGGGGTAAACCAATACTTTTCTCGCATATAGAAAGGTTGGGCGGAAAAGTAAAACACGTAAAAAGCTTAAAATTTCGTTTCATTAATGTAAATAAACTAAATTAGGCACGCAACGCAACTCACTACTTGCTCACTGCTTTTCAAGCAGTAAAACTAATGGTATTCGTTATTCCTTCGTACGTAATCCGATTGCGTGAAGCACCCCTCTCTCTGTCTAGCGCGCTTATCTTCATTCACCCGCCCGCGCTTCCTAAGCACGCTGTACGCACGGTCGAGTTATCCCCGAAAAGCGGGACTGACCCTGTACCACACGGGACATTTAATTTTGATTTAAAAATCGGGACGTCTCGCCAAAATCGGGACGCCTGGCAACGCTGGTCGCTATGCATAAAATCCCATCATTAGTCGTGCGTGAGAGTTTCTCTCATGTACATAATTTTAGGGAATAAAATGGATTTCTTTTGAAAAATATAGGTTATATTTGTAAAATGCACAGTCAATATTATTATAAGTTACAGAAGAATAATGTTTATAAATCTTCATCAGATTCCATGGCTATAGCACAGGTCCGACATGAAAAATTGTATGTTCTGGGCAAATCGGTCGCTGGCAAGTTCTGCATACTTTCTTGACTTTTCTGTTCTTTCGACGAGGACAGAATGTACAAAAGCTTTCATTGGTACTTTCTGGTTGTCTTACTTCTGGTGTTGGTAATTTTGCTGTTTTTCTAATAGACATTAGTAGGCTGCAAAGTAAGCTTGGAATCTGGGACCGATTTATAAGATGAGGTTTTATTAAAGAAAGAGCAAGTTCTTTCAGATGTTTATGCACGTCTAGGTGGTATAGGATCGTTAATGTTATTCGGCTTATGTATTATATAACTATTGACGCCGCCAATGTTTAGCATTGAAAAATATATCGTAAGTGGCCATCTACAACTTACTCTAGCAACCGAGTACAATGTTTTCATTTCGTCAACTACGTCAACTGCACCTTCAGTTAAATTATAAAAGGTTATAATTTCTGGTTTAACTTGGTCATCTGTATCTTCATCTATGGCATCTTCTTCTATGGCATCTTCATCTATGGCATAGCCATCGTGCATAGTGGACAAAAGAAGTACATTCTTTTTCTTCTTCTTCTGAGGAACATATGAAAATGGAAACATACTACTCAAATAGGGCCGTTCCATAATATTTGAGAATTGAAGGGGTATTTCACGCTTATTTTTTCTCAACGTGCCAACAATAGTAATATTGTGGTTGATTTTGATCTCTTTAGCCAGTGGAACGGAAGTGAAATAGTTGTCCATGGTAACATTTCTACCGCTATTAAGAATTGGCTCTATAATCCTCTTCACTGCCCCAGATGCTGTATTTTCTACTTTATATTGACCTTCAGGCTGTTTTCCTGCATAAATTTCCAAATTGGAAGTGTAAAACGATCTACAGTCAATTAAAGCATAAATTTTAATTCCGTATTTTGCCGGCTTGTTAGCAATATATTGCCGGAATTTACAACGACCTCGAAACGCCTCAAACATCTCATCCACAGTTCCGTATTCGCCAATTGTGTAATGTGATTTACAAAACTGAACGAAACCATCAAACTGTTTCCTAATGGCGGCCAAATTGTCCGAAGCTTTGCGAACATCACTGTCGTCAATGCTGTCAAATCGTAGAGCACTCAGTAGAGTATAAAATCTTCTTTGAGACATTGTTGCTCGAAAACATTCAGGAGCTGTTCCGTCATCTGTCCTGAGTTCACAAATATTTACATGGCTATTTTTCTTGACACCGGCTAGATACAAAAGACCCAAAAGAGCCCTTAGTGTTGTGGGGACAATTCTACATGTGAACGTAGCTTAACAAATATATTACATTATTTGTGTTGGTACCATTGTAGGAAATGAAAGTATTAGCTTCTTGTTTTTTGACAGCATTGCTTTGTACACGTGCTATATTTTTGTTACACATTTTCTATAAAATATAATTAATAGTCTCCTTGTGTGCCTGATTTCTTTATTAAAAACGACAACACTTAGTTCATCAAAGTTAGTATCACTACAATCCCTTTCACGGCTATATTTTGTACACTTTATTCGAAGATATTCATTAGTGCAATCGACCACTTATTGAATTGATTCGTCAGGGAAAAAAAGTTTCCAACATTCTAGCGGTAGTATTGCATTTCGTGCTTGACCTTTTACACCTGGCAAATGTGTTACCAAATTATGCGTCCTTGTACGACCCCTAATAACAGGAGCGTGCTTCAACCATTTAGTTACTTCGTCTTTGCCAACATAAATTGGAGCGTTCTGAAAAAAGATTTCATCTAAGACATCAATTATTATTTCCTCATTTTCAGCCACACTTCCTTGATCGGCAATTCTTTCATTTTCGTAATCGGATTGGTCTGTGTCTGTGTTGCAAAGACTGTGATCACTTTCTGCGTCACTTTCTGAACCATCTAATCTCCCATTATCATCTCCGAGGGGTAGAAGATGTTCATTTTGATCTGAAAAAAAATGATTACCTAATATAATACTATAATGACATAACAAACAAGAATTGCTATACATATTTACGGTGAAAAACAAACAGGCAGATAAACTCAAACTAAAAAACACATCGTATAGCTTCGACAAAATTTCGATTTTTACCAATATTCGTACGGATAACTAAAAAAAAATTAAATGCTCACCTTTATTTTTGCTTGATCAAACTTCAAAAGTGCAAGGTCTACAATTCTTTTTCCACGACTCATCGCACCACACTAGTTTAAAACAACAAATACAAATTTATAGATATGGTGCTAAATTTATTAGACGGTTTGTCGCCTAATGAGGAAAAATCTCACACGAAGAGCGTCCTTCTGATAAACACTCTGCACTACACTAATATGAGGTGATGAGCTTACACTTATCATGCTAGGAATATAAGTGGGAGTAGCCAGTAAAGTAGCCGATATGACAACGCTCTGAAATGTGTCTAAAGGCGAATATACCAGACTTTAAAAAAAGTATGAGAGAAAATCTCATTTGGGAACTAATGCCGGGTTAACCTTGAATACATTTTTAGCATACACGGAGTAGATGGGCACTTTCAATATATTGTTATATAAAACTGGAATAAAAATATGACACAATATTTTATTGAGCAATGAATTATCTTTCAAATGATACTAAGTTTGTCAAAATCCATAACGCGGCACAAAACTTATAATTATTTTATTGAGTCAGCTTCCCACTCACCCCTACCAGTTATTTTACATGATAGAGGAAAAAGTACTGGACTGCAGCAAACTTATGTAAAATGATCTGAAGATTTTACGAATATTCACATTTTGTGGTAGGTACTGTTACTGTCACAAGTTACCTCTCTTAAACAGACAATCTAACATTTTTCAAACATCAATTTTTCTGCGTGTAAAAAATACGTTTATAAAGTTCACTTCAGTTCAAGTTTCTATCGAAAAATAACAGAGGAACTTGCGAAGTTCAAAAAGTAGCATTCTCGTCCTATAGCACAAGTGCAAAGTGCTGTACTGTGCCAACAAAGTTTAATGATGCTCTTAGAAATATTATGTACGACGCGTATTCAACGAAATGGAAGTTATTTTTGAGATGCATTAACTGAAAATATGACGTGTTCCATCTTTTCTAGATCGTAAACTTGAGATTTCACTCGAATCCGTACCATCTCAACGTTTTACTACTTGACGTTTTCATGTCCTCAATGATTAACATTTTAAGAAACATCTTCAGCTTGACACTTTTAATAATATACTAATCTAAGCGCGCATTTTCAGATGCCCTGTGTAATTTAGTCTTTTAAAATCCTAATCGATTTCGTAATCGATATCATCGTTCGATGTCGTAATCGATTTTAAAAATTTGGGTCATGAACAGAATACTAAACCAGTGAATCGAATTCCTTCTATCATCACAGGAAATTGACGTTTCAGCAACTGTAATTCCTTTGTTTCTTTTTCGTAGCCAAGTTGATTTGCATGTGAAATTATAGAGCTGTTCCCACGGATGTCAATTTGAAGCCCAATTTAGAAATATGTTGAAGACCGTGTTGAAGCGAAAATTGGTGCAATTTTGTAGCGCCTGTTTTTGAATAACAAATTGATTTAATGTTGCTCGTAAATTATTTAGTATCTATATCAGGTAATGAAACCTTTTGATGAGGTAATAATATAATAACATCAAATTTTGTTCATAAATGGTTAAAAAATTGTTATTTTTAAATTTTCCACCAATTGACAGACTAAGAAAATGACGATTATTAAAAAATTTTGACTGGAAGTGCCGTCTTCAGTCGAAAATTTAAAAAATTTAAATTAAAAAAATTAAAATTTAAAAAATATTGGAATCGGTTGTTAAATAACTCAGTATTTTGAAAAACTATTACGGGAAGTACTATCTCTAGTTACATTTTAGACCAATTAACATCAAAATTACTTCCGTTAAGTAGAAGCATAATGATACAAAAAACATTGAAATTAGTTCATAAATAGCTTAGAAACGGCAATTTTAAAATATTATTACAGATAGCGCCATCTACAGCCAATTGACTGTAGGAAATTCTTGTTTTCATTAAGCAGAAGCCATTTGATACGAAATCCTAGAAATTTGGTTCATAAATAGCTGAGAAATGGCTATTTTAAAATATTTTTAATGGTAGTGCCAACTACTGTTGTATTTGTAGCTAATTGGCTATAGGAAATTGTTGTTTTCATTAAATAAAAATATTTTGATACAGAAAATATTTAAATTGGTTCATAAATAGCTGAGAAATTGATATTTTACAATATTTTTACTGATACTGTCATCTGCTGCTGTATTTGTAACCAATTGACTATACGAACTTCTTGTTTTCATTAAGTACAAAGATTTTCATACAAAACACATTTAAATTGGTTCATAAATAGCTGAGAAATTGATATTTTTACTTATACTGTCATCTACAGCTCTATTTGTAGCCAACTGACTATATGAAATTCTTGTTTTCAATAAGTAGAAAGGTTTTGATACACAAAATATTGATATTAGTTCATAAATAGCTGAGAAATGGCTATTTCAAAATATTTTTATTGATAGTGCCATCTACAGTTGTATTTGTAGCCAATTGACTATAGGAAATTCTTGTTTTCATTGCGTAGAAATATGTTTGTACACAAAACATATAAATTGGTTCATAAATAACGGAGAAATAGTTATTTCAAAATATTTCTACTGTCATCTACAGTTGTATTTGTAGCCAACTGATTATAGGAAATTCTTGTTTTCATCATGCAGAAGCATTTTGTTATAAACAATATTAAATCGTTTGTTAAATAGCTGAAAATGGCTTTTGTAAAATATTTTTACTGCTAGTACCATCTACAGTTGTATTTGTAAGCAGTTGACTATAGTAAATTCTCGTTTTCAATAAGTAGAAAGATTTTGATACAAAAAATATTTAAATTTGGTTCATAAATAGCTGACAAATGGCTATTTTAAAATATTTTTAATGGTAGTGCCAACTACTGTTGTATTTGTAGCTAATTGGCTATAGGAAATTGTTGTTTTCATTAAATAAAAATATTTTGATACAGAAAATATTTAAATTGGTTCATAAATAGCTGAGAAATTGATATTTTAGAATACTGTCATCTACAGCTCTATTTGTAGCCAACTGACTATATGAAATTCATGTTTTCAATAAGTAGAAAGGTTTTGATACACAAAATATTGATATTAGTTCATAAATAGCTGAGAAATGGTTATTTCAAAATATTTTTACTGATAGTGCCATCTACAGTTGTATTTGTAGCCAATTGACTATAGGAAATTCTTGTTTTCGTTGCGTAGAAATATGTTTGTACACAAAACATTTAAATTGGTTAATAAATAGCGGAGAAATAGTTATTTCAAAATATTTCTACTGATACTGTCATCTACAGTTGTATTTGTAGCCAACTGACTATAGGAAATTCTTGTTTTCATCATGCAGAAGCATTTTGTTACAAACAATATTAAATATTTTGTTAAATAGCTGAAAATGGCTTTTGTAAAATATTTTTAGTGGTAGCGCCATCTACAGTTGTATTTGTAGCCAATTGACTATAGGAAATTTTTGTTTTCGTCAAGTAGAAGCATTTTGACACAAAAGATGTGAAATCGTTTGTTAAATAGCTGAAAAATGGCTTTTGTAAAATATTTTTTATGGTAGCACCATCTAATGTTGTATTTGTAGCCAATTGGCTATAGGAAATTCTTGTTTCCATTAAGTAGAAAGATTTTGATACAAAAAATATTTAAATTGGTTTATAAATAGCTGAAAAATGGCCATTTGATAATATTTTTACTGGTAGTGCCATCTACAGTTGTATTTGTAGGCAATTAACTATAGGAAATTCTTGTTTTCGTTAAGCAGAAGCATTTTGATACAAAAGATATGAAATTGTTTGTTAAATACCTGAAAAATGGCTTTTGTATAATATTTTTAAGGGTAACACCATCTACTGTTGTATTTGTAGCCAATTGACTACAGGAAATTCTTGAAATAAGTAGGAGATCATTTATACAAAAAACATTGAAATTGGTTCATAAATTTCCTAGATTTTAAAATATTTTTACTGCTAGTGCCATCTACATTTGAATTTGTAACCAATTGACTATAGTAAATTCTCGCTTTCAATAAGTAGAAATATTTTGATACAAAAAATATTTAAATTGGTTCATAAATAGCTGACAAATGGCCATTTGAAAACATTTTTACTGGTAGTGCCATCTACAGTTGTATTTGTAGCCAATTGACTATAGCAAATTCTTGTTTTCATCAAGTAGAAAGATTTTGATAGAAAAAACATTGAAATTAGTTCATAAATTGCTGAAAAATGGACATTTTAAAATATTTTTACTGGTAGTACCATTTATAGTTGTATCTGTGGTCAGTGGACTATAGGATATTCTTGTTTTCATCAAACAGAAGCCTTTTTATACAAAAATATTTAAATTGGTTAATAAATAGCTGAGACGTAGCTAAAAGCTTACTTAACATTTATACATTAAATCGCGAATTCAAAAGTTTTGTATTTCCAGTAAAGTAACGTGCTTCGTATTTATAGATTTTCTTCATTATCAATTAGAGATGTCTACTTACCACCTGTATTAATAAAACAAACCTTCAAAATAAAAATAAAACTGATAAAAAATCGTAAAAACATACGATAAACCATGAAATTAAACAATATAGGTCCAGTAATGACGTATAGTCCGACTTGAGCGAGGCGAACACAGAGTTAAATGGAAATAAGCAATCTTGTAGGGTTTAGTATCGTTGAGGGTGACCAACATAAATAAATAAGCACAAAAATCCCTACCGCATTCGTATTACTGAGTCATTGTGATACTTGTTTTACAGTATACTATTTTAGCATTTGATTTAAATGACAGCAGATAATAATTTTTCCATAGATAAACTACAGACGATAAGTACGATTTAAGTAACGGATTGCGAGAGGACTTAAAAATCCTATAATTCCTTCAATGGTTCTCTATTATGTTTTAAGTGTTTACATTTGACTCCAATCAAATTGGTCAAAAATAACGCCACATAATTTACAACATGAACTAAACCCAGTTTCTATGCTTTCGAATAATCTATTGCAATTTATCGATAGAGTAGAGCATGAGTAGATAGTGAAAATATAGTTTGACATTTAGACATGTAGATTACATAATATATAAAAGTTTCATAACGCATCGTTTTATAGCACGTGACTTATGAAACAAGTTTTTGATACTATTTTATCTACTTTGCGTTTTTTGTGTGCAAATAGTTGTGTCAATTTGCAATAAGTTTGCGCTTTTTACTTTGTTTAATCGTCGTCTACCTGCGTGAAAAATAATGGAAAATTGTGAAAGGTGTACCCCACCTGAACTGTTTGTTGTAGTATTTATTGTTCAGTGATGCACTATGCTACGATTAAAGCGTTCCTTGGATAAAAGTTGGGTTATGTTATTTGTGTACTTGATTTTGTAGACGACGAACGTTGACGTTTCGTTGTTATAGTCTATATAGAAAGGACAAGGAGTAATAAATCATTCATTTAAGTAGATTTCATAGACGTACCAAAATATATTTTAAGAGGGTATACCGTAAGGTACATTTTGTATTGAACGAATGAGTTGCAGCTATGCTAAAGAATATACGATTTAGGTCAGAGGTAACGGGATGTACTAATTTTAATGAAAAAAAGTGATAGAGGTAGAGGTCATTCGGAAGCAAAAAATGTAGTTCATTATAAAAAAATTCTACAACTTCCTCAGGACTAAGATACATAATACCGAAATGTACTTTTAAGTATTCGCCAATTACAGAACCTTTCTGTCTGTACTCTTGTACCAAATGAAACTCCTGAATCTTACGAAACCAAGCTTGACAGAGATGAAATTTACAACCAAAAAGAATTTGATCTCTGCCAAAACATTCATATATAGCGTTATGAATGCTTAGTTCAAAATCTACTACGACTTCTTTAGGTTGAAAATTTAAGCCTACTTCTTTACATTTTTGTCTTAAAATTAAAAACAAATTTGAATATGTTTGACTTGATTTGTCCGGCAGCAAACAAAAAACAAGAGGTACGTAATAACCGTTTTCAAAACCATGAATGGTAAACAGTTGAACAGTATTTAAAAGTCCCATCCATCAAAATACAATCCGAATTACATAAAAAATTAAGGTTGGGATAACAGGAGAACACAATAATTTTAAATACCTGGTCTGCTGTTAATAGAAATTCCTCTTCTCGGTTCGTTCGTAATTGTAATTCACGAACACTATTAAATACTTCTTCCTGATTTTTAGGCAATAGTGCGAGTGCATCAACATCCTTCCCCTAATCCCCTAAATATCGATCAAAACAATCAAGATTTCTTCAAAATATTTAATTCAAGAAATCTTTGAAACCTTTCAGAAATATACATAATTCTATGAGCCTCCGATTTTATCTATTATAAACCCTAATGACTCTAATAGGATTAAACTAAATGGTTGCGGCACAGTTCGAACATTTCAGTAATCCTCAAATTGATACAAGTAAGGTAAAATTTTATTTTGTGGCAGAGTTCGGATATGCCCGTTTATTCATAATATTTTTTATTTGTATTACTCCTATATGTAGTGTTTGGGGAATTTTTCTCAGAAATGTTAAATGGCAAGTGGCCTACTGTAATCGGCTTAATACGATTACACCTATTTACAGATTATTCGATTATTGAGAGGGATTTTCCAAACAACCCAGTTTTCTTAGAAACATTATCGGGAATATTATTTTAAAAGAAAGTAGGTACATTAAATCAGTACTTAGTATTAGTTCTTTGAGTAAAGTTGTATGAAGTTGTATGATTGTCATAATATTGTAAACAGTTGGAATATATTTAAAACATTTGTTGAATGTTAATTGTGCAAGTACCAAACAATGTCGATAAGACAAGAACCATCTAAACGACCAAAAACAGGTCCATTATCTTTAAATGAAAAAACTCTGATATTGAATTGTTATATATCATTGAAAAACAAGGATCCAAGTGCAAGTGTTGATGATATTGTAGAATTAACGGCTGCTATGTTGTGTGTTGCTAAATCAACAATTTATAGATTACTAAAAGAAAGCAAGAATGGAACTCTTCAACCCCCTAAAACTCCTTCAGGCCGAAAACCAATTGAGATCGATGAGTCATTAAAACAAAGACTAAGGCGTAAAGTCCATGGATTTAACTTACGAAAGGAAATTCCAACACTTGACAAAATTATGACATCAGTGCAAGAAGATACGGACTATCCAAAATTCTCCAGAATGACATTATGCAAACTTTTGAAAGATGTGGGTTTCAGATATACAAAACATAATAGAAAATCTCTCTTGATAGATAAACCGGAAATAGTTTTTTGGAGAAGAGACTATTTAAGAAGCATTCGACATGCCAGAGAACAAAATTTGAAAATCTTCTACTTAGACGAAACATGGATAAATGCTGGATATACAGTTTCCAAATCTTGGCAAGATGAAAACATTAAAAGCGGAAGGCAGGCATTCGTGGAAGGTTTGTCGTTAGGTTTGCAGCCACCATCTGGAAAAGGAAAAAGACTTATCATTGTCCATGTTGGAAGTTCTGAAGGTTTTGTTGATGGTGGATTATTAACTTTTATTTCAAAACGCACGGGGGACTATCACGAAGATATGAATGGGGATGTCTTCGAGGAATGGTTTGTTCAAATGTTGGATCTGATTCCAAAAGGGGCTGTTATTGTTATGGACAACGCAAGTTACCATTCACGGTTACGAGAAGCATTGCCCACAAGTCGTTGGCGTAAAGCAGAGCTTTTGGAGTGGCTTATTTCGAAAAATATTAAGTTTCCAAAAGATCCACTAAGGAAAGAACTTTACAGAATTGCAAAAATGAACAAGAATAAATACAAAACCTACATTGTAGAAGAAATGGCTTCTTCTCGTGGTATATTAGTTCTTCGACTTCCCCCTTATCATTGTGAAATTAATCCCATAGAATTAATATGGGCTCAGGTAAAGGGGGAAGTTGGAAAAAAAAATACTACTTTTAAAATAAACGATGTTGTGAAATTGTTTGAGAGTGCTGTAAGTCATGTGAGTAAGGAAAATTGGACAAACTGTATCGAGCATGTTATCAAAGTAGAGGGAAATATGTGGAAAATTGACAATATTTGTGATGATTTAATCGACCCTATTATTATTAATGTCAACAACGATTCTTCTTCTTCCGAGTCGGATATAGAATAAAATGTAAGTAATAAATGTATTCCAATAATTATTTCTTTAAATTTTTTATTATATTATAATTTAAATTTTTTTTCCCAAAATACACACCACTGCATTGCGTTATTGCTTATCTGCTAATCCTTTAACAATGAATAAACCCTAAACTTTGCTACAACTGAAACAAATACGGGGTCGATCTACCTGGTTTTTAGATTTACGGAAGAAATGTAATTTAAAGTAAGAGATTTATCAAAAATTTCATGGTGCTCCCTGTAAAGGTTTTGCATACTTAATTAGGGTTTATTACTCCTCGTACTTTTTGTACATA
Organism: Galeruca laticollis; assembly: GCA_963921935.1. Classification (NCBI taxonomy): domain Eukaryota; kingdom Metazoa; phylum Arthropoda; class Insecta; order Coleoptera; family Chrysomelidae; genus Galeruca; species Galeruca laticollis. The sequence continues at coordinate 5,196,709 of OY998179.1, forward strand.
CTATAGTGTTACCAACCTTGATGAATAAAATATTGCATTTCGAAAATTGCTCTCTTTTGAAACTTAACGGGGTTTCATAAAGTAATCATTAAAATCTCATAAAGTAATCATTAAAATCGTAAAGTAGAAAAATGTAGGTAATAATGTTTGATTAATATAGAATATGCAGTAATACTGAGAAAAAATCGTAAATATATCGTGAAACTTTTTTAATTTATTATGACATTTTATAATGCTTTATTTGTGCAGTTGGCAAGGCAATAACAATAATCTATTATATTTAAACCAACACAATAAATTCTAATTTTAAAATTTTCTGAGGTTCAAACTATAATTATTCAATTCTGACGGGAATCCGTTCAGATATTCTAGTGGCAATTTAGTTTACAACTCGTGTAACGTCTGCCAAAAATAAATACGTACGTTGAACCAACGTCCTTTAATCTTTTTTTCGCGGCTCATTTGAATTTAATTAAATCCGATGGTCGAAATCGAAATTTATTGAAACTTTTGGAATTATCTTTTGAATTCATTAAAAAAATTATAATACAGAACTATACAGTCTGAATTAGCCACCCCTTATTGTTGAAAAATGTTGTAAAAAAGTTGACCTTAACTTGCCGTTGGCTGGCAATGATTTGTCGTCTGGCAACGACAACCGATTCCCAATTATTTATTCTTCGAATGACGTAATTCCCAATGGATATGAAAATACTGTACTTGATATGAATAAAGTATTTTTTATAAAAGCAAATAGTGGATTTGTTAACAATATATATATAGACACTGTTATATTGTTTATCGTTAAATATTGAACTACCGTAAAACAATACATTATCGATGAATTACTATTATTATTATTATTGCCTCTTGTCCTTTCAAGTCTAATGATTTGTCTGAGTAAACGATAAAATCAATTTCCATCCTTATTGATGTAATAAATGAGACGAATCGAAGTCGTTGATCAATGGGTGGGTTTATAACAAGACACGTGGCCGTAATTTTTTAACTTACTATAATTTCGTGTTGGTAATATTAGTTATTGAAATCATAATTTGGATTTTAGTTAATCCAATAAAGTATATAATATTCCAATAAAAGATGAAAATCAGTGAAACCTAACAATATTTTATCAATAAGTAATTTGAATAAACATTAAATTGATTCATTTAACTAAAAGTCAGACGCTTTAAGTATTACCATTTACCGGACCAGTTACAAGAATAAAACCAACGCCGTGCCATAAATCAGAAAACCTAAATTTAACTCAGAAAATACAGCATCTATTTTATTGCGTATTTATTTGTAAATGTTTATAAAACAATTGTTTTTGCAGCAGCCACTTTTTTGTTTTTCTATTATTTATCAGGTTCATTTACACGGGTGATCCCCATAAAATGTCTAAAACATTTTTCTTAATTGTAGCCGAAGTTAAATTAGTATATACAGGGTAATTCATCACGAGTTTCATTGCGAGTATTCAGCGAAATCTGACGTGATAACATATAAAAATTTGGCGTATGGGCTTTATCTATAATTCTAAATACAAGGAGAAAAACTTCCCGTAATATTTGTAAACACTTTTGATTAAAATATTTTGTTTCGTGATCTTATTAACGTTCGTTGTCATGAACCTAAACAATATTTTTCTCTCGTAATTTTTTTTGTTTTTTTCGCCTGGACTATTATAATCACAGCTATAAGGGACTGGACTATAACATTTAGATATTTTCTTCTATATCTTTTAAGCTCCATTTGAATAAAAATAGTTCACATTAACTAAATTTATGCTTAATACGGTTAAAGGTTAATCTTGTTTTTACCATTTACAAACAAAAAGCATTATCAGCTCCAAAAAAAAAAATTAATATATTCATCAACAAACTTATTATGCAAATCATTCCTATATGGAAATCCGAGTCACCAAATAGATTCGAAGTCAAAATAAAAATGAAATTGTATATCATTTTATTTACATATAAATATAATTATGTAAGAACGCAATCTGTTGTATCTTGGAAACTATATTCGTCGTAGAGATAAGTGGTACAAAATTTTATGACTAAAGTGTACAAAAGAAGACTGGAAAATATTTTCAAATCGCCAAGGGTCCACCATCTTATACTTTTAAAGTGTTTTCTCATTCTAATCCACCCAATAAATGTACAAAAAATATATTTTTTTAATTAGCGTTTTTAAATGAAACTCACGGTTTCTAGTTAATTCCACAATATATTATTATATTGTGGAATTAACTAGAAACCGTGAGTTTCATTTAAAAACACTAATATGAGCAGATTCCACGAAGTATGGGTCGAGACAGTTAATTTTATATTTTTTTAAAGTTAATCTTTATTCGAGCTATTTTTGTTTTTTTACTTTTTGGCGTATTTATTAAAATAAAGTGGGGGGGGTTAAATCAATCTATTGCTCCATCAAATCCATCTTACCAGCTCTACAGCGCGGATACATATGGGGGGATGGTTGCAGTTTCCAAGTAGAACTAATATGATTTATGTCATCATCCTATAACATAATATATTAGAGACGTAGAAAACACATGGTACGTAACACGAGCAATTCTTCGTGTCAATTGGTATTTTTCACCATAATATTCTATTAAATACACATTAACAATTAAAATATGTTTATACATGTTCTATATATCTAATCTGAGATTTTTCAAATGTTTGTCCTATATATACACTGCAAAATTGAGAGACAATCATATCTACGAGCCATAAATGTTTTCCTTCAAAACTAATAATTTTTTCACACAATCTTGTGAAATTTATTAAAACTTGTTTATTTTTTATCACCAATTTGCCGATAATCACCTTGAACAAGTTCACAGATTACGCAAGTTTTTTTTTGATTGATTGTAATAAGATAATAATCATTAAAACTTTGGAAGTGACTCGTTTTAAAAGGTTCGCTAGTTATCTTGACAGCTGGAAATCAACTTGAGAATTTTATAATTGGACACATGCTGGTAGACCATTAGATACACGAAAGGAAATTTTTTAATCGATTTTACCCGTTAAAAAGTGTTTACAGATAATTTCTACGATATAAATTACAAGAATTATACAGCGTGTTTACTTTTAATACATATATAGCTTATTGTAGTAAAAAAGTATTGTGATAGTAATCTCCTTTTTTGGATACCGTAAAGAGATGAAGAAGAGACAAAATTAGGGAAATTTTGGTTAACTGGGCGAAGCAGAAAAAGTGTACTTTGTAATTTTTTATTTAAGAAAACTGTCGTTACCGTGTTTTTATTTGAAAAATATTTGAGCCCTATATCCGATAGGAATTTTCTTAAAATATATGTGGCAACATCGCGCTGTCACGTAGTAAACTTTTGAAGAGCAGCGGTAAATTTGATATAACGATATTTTAAACATTCTTCATTATTACCACTAAAAAATAAAGGCAAATGTTAATAATAAACTTACAAAATGAATAAAACTTCAATCGAATTTTATTGCAAATTTATTTTGTGCGTATACGCGAACTTCAACCATCTTTTTCGTACTGTTTTGTAAACAAGCATGTTAAATACATGTGTACAAATAGTTATAATCAAGAATAAATAATACTTATTAAAAATAAAATAAGCGAAAATTAAAATAATAAGGGTCCTAAATGATAAATACATTTTTCAAGTTGACTGTGATTATATTATCTGTATGAAAAGTAAAAATAAAAAGGTGTTATTCTGGAGTATGTATGTAGGAGTAATACACGGTATAAATAATTTATAGAAAGCCGATAGATATATATTATTGTTATGAATATATTTTTATAAGTTTTCTTAAGCATTGCTGGCACTATACATATAATGAAAATAAATGTTCTCCATGTAGGTTGAGTTGTTTGGAAAATATGTGATGTAACTCACATACACACGTTACCCCAGAATTCCGAACTCTATTTAGTACCGGATCTCTTATTCTTCTTCTGTTTAGGGGATTTCGAGTGACTGAGACAGCATGTCCACATCCACTTGAGGAAGATTTGTCGAATTAGCCTCGGTGAAACCTGGATCCATTTTAAAGATGTCTTTAGTATTAGTGGTGGAATTGCTACTTGGTGGAGTGTTAAATTTGCTCTGGATTAAAGTCTATCTAAATCAGTGAATTTTCAGTTTTAAAATTCTAATAAGTGCATCATTGTATTCAGTGAACCTCTGTATGCTCCTGTTGCTAAAGGCAAGTAATAAAATCTAAGATTTGAGCTGTTCCATTGACATTTTTTGTGGGAAACCATTTAAATAATTTAATAACAACAGATTTGCTGACCAGTTTTTTTTACTGAAATACCGAATTTATTCCACCACGGCAAAATTTTTATTTAAAGTTCTTGAATAAAAGTGAATATAAATTCGAGAAAGTGTACTACCTAACATCATAGTGCACCGTTGTGTGTATTTGAGACTCGTAAGTCTCGATAAATCGCACGGGCCAGGACCGTACTCAGGTACACATGACCCGTGCCAAAAGTTTCAAATATTGAATTGAGTCCACCAAAATTGGGGATTTCTGACTACAGGAATCCCCAAACCACAACGATGGATACCATATTCTTCAGTAGTTAGTAAACAACAGCCAACAAAATTTCCAGAGAAGAACCAAGCTATAATATTTCCTGCGATTGAAGGAACCAAAATCCAAGAATATCTCCTAGCCTTAGGAATACTCGTCAACCCTAAACACATTCTGTTCGCATCTAGAATTTCGAATAATAGAATTTGTATATACCTCGCCAGTCCAGAGTTAGTAACTACTTTTATGAATGACCACGGTGCCATTGGTGTCAACAACCAAATTATACGAGCCAGAAGATTGATAACTCCATCTGAACGTTTGATCCTATCTAACGTGAGCCCAACAATCCCACATTCACATTTAGAGCAAGCCCTACAACAACTTGGCCTCAGCCTATTATCCCCTATATCCTTTCTCAGAGTCAACATGACCAATCCAGATTTTGCACATATAATGAGTTTCAGAAGGCAAGTCTACATTAATCCTCCCGAAAGTATTGTCATCATGGAGTCTATGTTGGTCAACCATGAAAATACCTCCTATCGAATATTCTTATCATTAGATAATCTAACCTGCTTCAAATGCAAGCAAAATGGTCATATATCTTCTCAATGTACAACTGAGACACCTGAACATCTAAATGAACCCCCTGCAATGCCCCCTCCCGAAAATCCAGAAGAACCGCCAGAGTATACTACAACCTCCCTAATTCCAGAAGATTCCCCCATCACTCCCGACCAAGACAACCTGACTAATGCATCGAATAAGAGGAACCTCTCAGAAATATTAACTCCTACGGAAGATACACCATCTGACCCATTCCGAAAACCGTCGTCCAGTATAAGTAAGAAAAGTCGCCCTGAAACCACAAGTTTCGAAGAACACATGCAACCAACTAAAGCATACATTGATTCAGAAAATTTTGTAATCAACTACAATCAACTCAAAGACTTTTTTGAAAATGTATACGGCTCTAACGACCCTCTGAGTGTGGCGAAACAGTACACAACCGATGTGCATGGTCTAATTCATATGCTGAGTAGTGTGTACCCATATTTTAAAGACAGATGTATCAAAAGTAGGTGTACCAAAATTAAGAAAAAATTATCGAAACAGTTGCTAGCAGAAGTATCGCTAGCTTCAGATTCTGAAAGCGACGCATCGTCGCAAGAAACACATTAATAATATCAACTTTCGAACTATCCATCATTCAATGGAACCTTAATGGGTTCTTCACACAACAAGAAATGCTAAAACTGATTATCTCCGAAAACAAACCCTCGATCATATGTTTACAGGAGACCCATTTTAAACAAGACTACTCACAAAATCTGAGGAACTATCTTTGTTTCCATAAAAACAGACCAGATCAAAACATAGCAAGCGGTGGCGTCGCTACTTACATACACCAAACTTACGGTGCAATCGAAATCCCTATAACAACCCACCTTGAAGCAGTTGCCATTAAAATTTTGGACCCTAAAGAGATAAATATTTGTAATATCTACATTCCACCAAATCGTGACGTGACATACGAGGAGCTGAATGATCTCTTTCAGCAAATACCCAAACCGAGATTATTATTAGGAGATTTCAATTGCCATAACACCCTATGAGGATGCGACTCCACACATACACGAGGTCGTATATTAGAACATGTTATCGATGATAACAATATGACGTTACTTAACAACGGAGAAAAAACTCGTTTCAACTCGTTTTCAGGAAACTCCAGTGTTATAGAACTCAGCATTAGCGACCTCTCACTCCACACTCAATTCAATTTTACCATCTTTCCCTATATATATGGCAGTGACCACTTTCCCATCTTACTCACAAGTTCACAGCATGTTGTAGAAGAACCTATTGTGACAAAAAAATGGAAACTAAAAAGAGCTGACTGGAATCTTTTTGCAAATATTATAGAAACCAAGGTTAGTCACTTCCACATGCGAGATAGTATCGATGAATGTGTTGATGATATTACCAAAATCATAACGGATGCAGCCCAACTAGCAATAGGAAAGACAAAGCAACTGAACAACCACACTCCCGTTCCTTGGTGGAATCAAGAATGCGACCAGGCAATAAAATCCTCTAAACACGCTTTCAATAGACTAAAAAGGCACCACACACCAGGAAACCTGATAACTTTTAAGAGTCTGAGGGCAAAAGCTCGATGGATCATGAAAAAAAGTAGAAAAGAATCATGGGCAAGATATGTATCATCCATTAGCAGTTCAACACCACTAAGTACGATCTGGGACAAAGTGAAACGTATTAAATGTAATAAAACAGACCATGGAATCTCACGGATTGAATATCAGGGAAAATCAACTTCCAGTTGTACCGAAATTTCTCAAATTTTCTCAGACATCTATGAAAAGAATTCTAGCAGTGCAAACTACACACCCGAATTTCTGAACTACAAAAATAATGAAGAATCTGAAGGGATTGATGTTTCCCAAGATGAAATGAACCCTTTGAATGTACCTATATCCTATGAAGAATTCCTCGAAGCTCTGGTTTCTTTCAAAAACTCCAGCCCAGGACCTGATGATATCCCGTTCATTTTCCTACAAAATATGTCAGATACAGCTAAGCATATTCTCCTGAAAATATTTAATAAGATATGGACAGAAGGGGTCTTTCCTGAGAAGTGGTCAGAGGCAACAATAGTTCCGTTAAGAAAACATGGTAAACCAAAGACAGATCCTCAATCATACAGACCAATATCCTTAACTTGTACAATGTGCAAGCTGATGGAACAGTTAACAATCGACTCACTTGGTTCCTGGAGAAAAACCACCTGCTCACACCAAAACAAAGTGGTTTTAGGAAAGGTAAATCAACATCAGACAATCTAATTAACTTAGAATCATATATTCACGAAGGGTATGCCAACAAACAAAACACCATAGCAATCTTCTTCGATATAAGTAAAGCTTATGACATGACCTGGAGATATAAAATTCTTAGAAAGCTGAGCTCCTGGGGTATAAATGGCAATCTTCTAAAATTTGCTGAAAACTTCGTGGGAGAAAGATTCTTCAGAGTTAAAGTTAATGGAACACTTTCCGTGAAAAGAGTGCAACAGAATGGTACCCCTCAAGGTTCGGTTTTGAGCGTCACCCTCTTTCTAATTGCGATAAATGAAGCTGTAAAGAATATCAAACAACCTGTAGAAGCTAGCCTTTATGCTGAAGATCTTGTGGTATACTCGCGAGGAAAAAATCTTACCACAATCCAAAATAACTTGCAGGAGGCAGTGATTTCGATTGAGAGTTGGCTGAAATGCACTGGCTTCAAAATGTGCCCAGAAAAAACTAAGTGCATGTTTTTTACTAAAAAAAGAGATCTAGCACTGCCTAATCTGAAACTATGTGGCCGGAATATCCAAGTGGTGGAACAGATGCGTTACCTAGGAATGATTTTCGACAGAAAGTTAAACTGAAATGCCCATCTTAACCATCTCAGAACATCATGTCAGAGCGGCATCAATCTACTGAGAATTCTGTCAAACCAAAATTGGGGTTCCGACAGACAAACGCTCTTATTTCTCTATCGAGCTCTAGTAAGATCCAAAATCGATTATGGCTCTATAATATATGCCTCAGCAAGTAAATCAGTTCTGAAAATTGTTAACACGGTACACAATACAGCAATACGGCTGGCCCTTGGAGCATACAGGACAACGCCCGCTGAGAGTCTCTACAGTGAAGCTGGGGAGCCATCATTGCAACTGCGACGACTGCAGCTGAGCTTAGCGTATGCATCTTTAGTCTCTACTGATAGTCAAGTTTCCAGCATATCATAACACCTTTTCAAACCGTTTTCGCAATCTGTATGAAAACCGAAGAAGACTAACATACCCTTTCTATCAGAGGATCAACAAGTTCAGTTCCGAATTGAATGTGACTTTCCCAGTTACCCTTCCCAACAACAACTCAGACACGCCACCTTGGCTTATTGCCTTGCCACCATGCAACCTATACCTCTCCAAATTCAACAAATCTGAAATTATTCCTAGTCTGCTTCACAATCATTTCCTCTCATCAATAAATGAATATTGTGATTATACTCACATCTACACAGACGCTTCCAAGTCAAACCAAGGAGTAGCATCAGCTTTTTTAAGCCCGAATACATCCAGTGGATTCAAACTACCTCCACAATGCAGCATTTATAGTGGTGAACTTTTTGCAATCCTTCAAGCAATCAAATACGCCGCTCATGAAGATATCCACAATACTTTAATTCTTACAGATTCGTTAAGCTCGTTACAAGGTATACAACTCATTTATTCAGATCATCACCTGACAAGACTCATCAAAGAGTATGTTCACACAATTAGGGAAAAATCCAGACGATTGGTCTTCATTTGGGTCCCGTCATATGTTGGGATCTCTGGCAATGAGCGGGTTGATAAAATTGCACGTGAAACCATGAATGAACCAATCTTTCAAAAACAAGAGGGAGTACCGTATACTGATCTGAAAAAATATATGAAATATGTGGGCTCTAACTACTGGTCATCTGTCTGGGCAGAATCTGGAATGAAACTTAAAGAAATTAAAGATGATATCAAACCATGGAGAAACATCCCTAGCCAAAGAAGACACCAAATAATAATCACCCGTTTGCGCACTGGACATACAAAGTATACCCATGAACACTTGCTGAAAGGAGAAGAAGACAAAATCTGTGATATGTGTCAGGTGCCAATGTCAGACAAACATTTCATGGTCGAGTGTCCGAGGTTCGCGGAGCAACGCCGGACGTACAGTATAAGTGCAGATTTAAAATCAACTCTTGGTGTGTACTGTAATTTTGAAAACACAATCGGATTCCTCTCTGAAATAGGTTTAGTCAAAAAAATGTAAATTACTAAGCTCGTTACCATGTTGCTTATTACTGATTCCTATCTTTGATATGATGCTATTCAAATATTATTGTATGTTATAGTGACGTTACCAGTTTAAATGTTATTTCATGTTACTGTTATGTTATGTTGCTAATAACCCTAGTGGTTATATTACTCAAACAACTAAAAAGTGGGCGAGGATGATATCTGTTTGAGGTTGGTTGTGGATATTGATATCAATTGTCAAATGTACTTGGATAGTAAAGTAGGATTTTTTATCAGAACGTACTTTCAATCTGACAGCAAGGGCTTCTGCCATTGGTCGACTTACAGAGGTTTATTTAAATCTAATAAACATTTTAAATCTAATTTTCGAAGATATTTATAACTTTTTGAGATACATATCGATATCATAGAAAAATATATGTTATTTTTAATCCTTCTGATATTATTTCACTTGTTAATTCATACCCATGAAACTAGCTCATTATACGCTTCCACTGAATTGTCGTAAGGTACAGAATTATCAAAATTTTGTTTTAATTATGGATTTGTTTGTGGAGATAATATGATAATACGGATTTCCCAGTAATTATTGCACAAAAAAGTACGAAACTTTTAAACTACCCCTCTTTGAACATAGCGGCTGCGCATGCGCTTGCCTCGTGATGTCATGGAAGACGCAATGTTGCCAGATTTTATTGCACATAGATAAACGTTTCTTATTGACCTGTGTGAGATTTAGTCAAATTACATACTCATTTTACTTTGAATAATTAAATAGAAATAAAATATCAATTATTATGCCTTTTTAACTATTTATAAATAATAGGAAATATATTATTACATAGTATCCATCCTTAAAACAGTGTAGTAGTAAAATAAAATAGGAAATAAAATCAATAATTTTTGACAGACCGTTCTCAATATACCTATCAGCTTCTCGATCTCCGTCTTCCTCAGTGCCGTATAGTTTCATTCATAACATAATTTCTTGTACCTTGAACTTGAATGAACTCTCATTATAAGGTCGTTATCGAGACTCGTTCCTCGTTTTCGGCTGTGTAGTTTCGAAAAAGACATTTCCGATTGCTGAATTGATCACCTACAAGCAGTACTTTTAATTGACCCAACAAATAATGAATGAATAAGACGCAGATACAAGCGGATATTTCCGTGAGAAATATCACCAGTGACAAAATTAAAAATGAGCCTACTTAATTTTACGAGGTTCATACAAACTTTACGGTATATTGCGTGGGTCAATAATTAATATGCATACAATAATTTATTTATTCCCAAAAAAGGAATCTTATTCGATCTAAAAGTTTGAACACGTTTTGATGCTTGATTTTGAGCTGATAGAATGCATACGAGAAAATTAGCGGCCAGTACTGAGGCCGATTCGTGAAAGTACTTATAAATAATGTTTTGATGAATGAATTAGTCGGTGGCGTAGATGTTTTATATATTTCGGAAGAGACCTAATTTGAAGGCAATACAATAAAATTCAATGATTAATAAATATTTTGTGTTTTATTGACCGATTCTCTGAATTCTTTTTATATACCTTTCTTAGCTCAAAAATATATAGCTCTTTCGGAACCTTTGGACACTTTTTGACATTTTCAGCATACTTTTAAAGATATTTTTACGCTAGAGTGAAAAATTCACCACGTCCAAATAATCACGCCGGATTAGTTCCAAGTGATAAACTTCAATTTTATGGAGGTTTTATTTGTCACCACGAATATTCTAATATACGAGTATTTCTATCCACTTTATTATAGTTTAGAAATCAGTAAACACCTTTTTTATTTACGCTTTGAATTCTTTATATATAATATTATTTATATTCAACAGACATTAGTTTTACACGAAATAGCGAGATTACCAAATATTTTATCAAACTGTTTGAACCATAATCAATATTTTTCTACTTTCAATTTGACGCTAATGTCATCTTAACCAACCGCTACGTCATGAATACAACATTGCATAAATCGATTTAATTATCCTATTATTCAAATTTTGTTTCTTTTTGGATACAAAAAACGTAAAGTAGAAAAAATAGTATAAAAAACTTGTTTCATAAGGCCTTCCATCGCACTTGTCCTTTAGAAAACTCGCCTTCACTCGTTTTCTAAACTTGGACGCGTGCGATAAAATGATACCTTATGAAACTTCTCTTTAATATACTATTTTTAAATTGGATTTTTCCCACATGTTCAAATACGATTGAGGACATTTCGTTAGGCAGGTCTACATGTTAATTAGATCAAAAACACCTTGAATCTACCTTTTTTTATCGTAACCCTATTAAACATTTCTTGTGAAACATGGATATTATAAACAAGACTTTTATTGTTCTCTATTTCAGTCAGTTGTCAAATAAGTATTCTTATTTATTTCTTTGACCAAATTAAGCTTACAAATAAAAAATATTTGTAGTTTGCTTCGCTCGCTCAACAAGTTTGAAGCGAAACGAGCTGCTCTTTTCTCGCGCTCGATGTAAAAACGAACGTTAAGAAAAGAGCGCTCCATTTGCTTGATTTCTAATAAATTAACAAGATTTTGATATCTCGGAGTACACAGTTTGAATAAAAGAACGCACCACGACAGAATCCGAGACAGAATCGTACAAGTTTGTTTGTATATTTTTATAACCTAAAAGAATGCTATAGTACGCCACTGTATTATTTAATTATTGCTTCAGTATGAACCTAATTGTCGGACATTATTCAAAAAGTGTACACATTTGTTACACACTAAACACTATTAAAACTAAAGCAACTTGAGATGTAAATACGTGATAAAAACAAAGACAACAACACATTGAATAGGGTTGCCAACTCTGAAACTGATTTTTCGGGATTTAATGAGAAAAAAATCGGGACTACATGTAGAACGTATTTAATCATTACATGACGCAAAAGATGTATTCAGAAAAACATATATAAAAAAGTTGATTTAAGTATTTGCAGATTCCGCAAAATGGTTCTTTATAAAAAAATAAGTTGTAAAATGAAAGATCTAAACAACTATTATTGAAAAGTAATCGGAATAACAATAAGGAAGAGACCCGAGAAAACCGGAAGGTTCTATCTCTAATAATTTCCCGGGCATTTAATAAGTGCAAAGAACGCGGAAACGTGAATTTTGACCCACGCGTTGATAAACAAAATGGTATAACTCAACAATTTTATTAAATGGTTTCGATGGATTTTTTATCGTCTTTCTAATTTTTGAATAATTTTCCGGATATTTTATTTGACAAATTTTTTTCAAATAAAAATTTTGTGGAATCTCGAATTAAATCAACATTGCAAGTAAAAAAATTCAAAATCGGTTAATTAAACGCATTCTGTGAACTAGGGATTATTTTCATTCTTGGCCGACAGGACTAAAAATCGGGACAATTAGCGTCCCGCCATCTCCCCCGTCGGGATACGGGACACAGACATCCCGATTAAATCGGAACAGTGGGCAAACCTAAAATTGACGTTTAAAATAACAACAAACTTTTTATAAATATTCTCAACTGTATAAATTTACTTACAAAATGACGGAAATTGATCAGAATTATGTTTTTATTCTAAGTTTTAGGTGGATGTAATTTCTTCCAAATATAACTCACAGTACTGTTGCAGAAATTAGACAGTAGTATTTATGAAGCTTATACCGCGTTACCAAATTGGTACAATTTCAACATTTACTGCCGCCTTTTTGACCAATTACAAATTTTGTTCTAAAAGAAATGAATACATTGCGAGTTTGTTTTTAAAGATATATGTCCTGTTAGAAAACCATTACGAGAAAAAATGATATATAGATACATTAGAGAGTTATTGAAACGTTTTTTGAGAAATCCTTTATTAAAAGATTCCTTTATTTTGACATATACGCATGCGCATTTCTTAAGCACGACTTCAATACTTGTATGTAAATAAAGGATATCCTATATTTAAATAAAATACAGGAAAGGAAACTTTTAGTTAAAGATCTTTAATTTTGACATGTTTGACACACTTTTCACAGAAGTAAAATAGCTATTTCAGTTCTGTGAGTGTATTGAAAGTAACAACCAAAGACATTTATATATTTTAGTTTGTCTATGTAAACAACTACATTAACTTTTATTTCGTATTTCGTTATTCAGTATATGGTCGGTGATTCTGCATCTACTTTAGCAATCTACTGCCAAGAGAGCAATAAAATTGTATAGATTAATGAAAAATAAACGGTTTGAAAGATTAAAACTAAATTTTCCGCATCTGTGGCCCTGAACAATATTCTATCATAAAATTGTTACTTGTATACACTTCGGGGGATGTATCGTGCTAACAAACCGAAATTTCTCCAAAAATAACCAAAAATTTAGTATATCAAGTTTTATAGGACCCACTGTACTCGCTCTAGTCAACTGAAAATCAAAAGGGTACATCTGTGAGACACCTTGAACAATACTTATTCATAAAGTTGATCAATGGTATACTCTCTGGAGGCTGTATCGTGCTGACAAACTGAAAATTCTCCAAAAATGACAAAAATTTGGTACTTCAAGTACCACAGCACCCGTTGTACTGGCTTTAGTGAGCTCAATATCAATAGGGTTCATCTTTAAGACGCTCTGAATAATATCCAATCATAAAATTCATCACTTGTATATACTCCGGAGGCTGTATCGTGCTAACAAACTGAAACTTCTCCAAAAATGACAAAAATATCGTACTTAAAGTACTGTAGCACCGGTTGTATTGGCTCTGGTGAGCTAAAAATCAATAGGGTTCATCAGTGAGATGCCCTGAATAATATTCAATCATAAAATTGGTGACTTGTTGAACTCCGGAGGCTGTATCGTGCTAACAAACTGAAATTTCTTGAAAAACGACAAAATGTCGTACTTCAAGTACCATAGCACCCGTTGTACTGGCTCTGGTGAGCTGAAAATGAATAGGGTTCATCTGTGAAATGTCCTTAACAATATTCCATCATAAAATTGGTGACTTATTGCACTCCGGAGGCTGTATCGTGCTAACAAGACTTGCAAGGAAAAGTGGCCGACGACAACGACGACGACGACATACACACAGGATTTTTTTTCTAAAAACCGTTTCTTCGTGTTGTTGTTGATGGATAACGTAAAAATAACTCAAAGAAAAATTTAAAATTTCCAACTTTTTTGTGGGTAAACCAATACTTTTCTCGCATATTAGATAGGTTGGCGGAAAAGTAAAATCATAACAGAATATTTGATGGGCCTATAAAATACAAATCAGTATCTTATAATTTAATGAATACCTATGTTCAATGTAGTAAAAATTTGAATAATTAATCTTCAGTTTGTTCATAGGTATTAAGGAGCAGTTGCCTAATTAAAAGTATGCAAAAATAAAGTTCAAATTCACACATTAATTTATTATACATTTCAAAAGTTACACATAAAAGATTAATTATTGTAAAAAATAAAGACCTACTACAACCAGGTACTAGTTGCAAAAAAATAAGGTCCCTCCAGTATTCAAAACATTTTTTGCAGTTTCAGGCACACAATATGAGCTGGTGTAAAATGAATTTTTTTATGAAAAAAGTATAACATCATTATAAAGTATATCATAATAGTTCGATAACACTTTAGTACTTTAGAGAATAACAACAAAACCATTCGTCTTATGACAAAACTGCTTTAAGAGCTTGCAGATGTACTTGCACTTCTCTTTTTAGGCTTATTTCAGAATGAAATAGGGCTATTGTAGAGAGTAGCATGACGCGATTTCAATACAGTTTTTCGTTTTGGTGTTCCTAGATGCCAAAATCACCCTCCGTTCCAAAGGTTATATATGTATGTGTTATAACGGAATTTGTAAGCACGATAGAGGGCGTATTTTTTGACGCATCGAAACCAAACTTGCTACAAAAATCGTTTAAGCCAAAATCTTGGACGAGTTCGTTAATGAGCCAAATCGGCCCAGTAAAAACAAAATGGCGGCTTGTAAAAGTTGAAAAAAAATCGTATTTCTTTTGTTTTTCATTTGACGCAAAAAAGTTACTGAGCTTTTTCATAGACCTTAACACGTTCTACAACTTTTGTATTTAACATTTTTCTCTAAATCGTCCATTAAAGCATTTATTTAAGAAAATTCACAAATTATAACGGAATTTGTAAGCACGATAGAGGGCGTATTTTTTGACGGATCGAACCCAAACTCGGTACAAAAATCGGTTAGGCTAAAATCTTGAACGAGTTCGTTAATGAGCCAAATCGGCCCAGTAAAAACAAAATGGCGGCCTGTCAAAGTTGAAAAAAAATCGTATTTACTTTGTTTTTCATTTGAAGCAAAAAGTTATCAAGCTTTTTTATAGATCTTAATACGTTCTATAACTTTTGTATTTAACATTTTTCTCTAAATCGTACATTAAAACATTTATTTAAGAAAATTCACAAATTTACCAGAAATTTTTTTTATTTTTTTGTTTTTGATTTGATGCCAGAATGTTACTTTGGTTTTTTGTACATCTCAAAACATTCTATTACTTTTGTATCTAATTTTTTATTTTGGGTTTTATGCAAACATGTTACTGAAACAAGCCTGTCCAATTGGTCCTGTGCCATTGGGATTTTTTAATTTTGAGTATTTCCTCATACAGGGGAACCACTCCTTTGTTATTTGTCTTTGATTTGTTTACTAACAACTTGTAACTCTCAGTATGGCGAAGTTTAAAACGTATGTCAGTATTTTCATATTTGAGGCAACGTATATCGGAAATCACCTTAATTCCTGAAATTTATGGTAATTAGAAATTTTCTTCAAGACACAGAAATAAGAATGTGGTTTTGTTTACCTACCATCCGCACTATTTCCACTTTCGGTGATGAAATGTTCTGGTAATTGCAGCAGATTCTTCAATTTTAGATGTACTATATCAGCCCTAAGCAATCTAAAGTGATGTTTAAGTTCGTCATCATTCATATTATTTATATCAATTATTTGCATTTGTTCATTATTTTCAATACCAATAAAATAGTGCAAAATCAGCATCTCATTCTGCATTCGCCCCTGCTAAAATTGATATTTCTAATTGTTCCTCCATAATAATATAAATTACTATTACAATAGGTGCATACAAATAAGCATAATGTTTATATACCAAAACAAACAGATAACTAGGTTATGTTCTTTTATAACCTGCCAAATGTCATTATAAAATAAAGTTCTTTTTCCTGTATTGCTACTTTCAATAACTCTATAAAAAGTCATACTAAAAGATACTTTAATAAAGGAACTTTTAATAAAAGCAGCCTTTATTACACATCTTCAATAACTCTCCATTAGCTTATAAATAAAAATTATACAGGTAAGGAAGTGCGGGTAAATTTATGTTTGCAAACAATTTCTTTGAATACGTTCTCACTTTCAGCGTTAGATCATATATACTACCATGGATCATGCGACAGCCGTAAACTCTGTTTCCAACATATTCACGATGTACTTCTACGACCCATCCCACAAGTTTCTAGCGTTGCTTCTATATTTTGGAGCCTTTGACTATTTTGACGTACATAGTTAGCGCCAAATTTAAATAATCCTGTTTCAAATCTAGATTTTGTATTTTTGTGATGCCTTTGTTATTTGTTGAAAACTTTCAGCACTATGCAAATATCTCTACCATACAATAGTTGACATTTTCCAAGACACATTGAGATGGAAATTGTTACAAAATAGATACTCAGTGATAAGAAAAACTGCTAAATCAGAGAGAGATTTTAAATAGTCGGTATGCTAGACTACCTTCTATCAATGACTGGATCACTGTATACATCACAATGAGATTGAAAGTGTTGAAGTACCCTGTACGAAGAACATTTTCTATGTTTGATCATCCCTTTATTTTATTGGAGTTTATATTTTGTTTAATAAGATGAAGTTGACATTAAGTAAATATGTATATCTTGTAACGTCAAAAGTTGCTGTTATAATCTTCCCTCTAAAATACTATAAAAAGACTCTGGTAGATTCAGTACTGGTATGAAAAAAATTTATACTCGAAGAGAGTTGGCAACATTGCTAAGAAATTTCGGTTTTTGTTCCGAGAGTATAAATTAAAAATTCCAATTTTTTTCTTTTTAATTTTAGTGGTAATTTAAAATCTGATCTGATTATAAAATGTTCTTTTTTGAATTAGTGATTATCTCTAGACACAGACATAAACGTTTATTTGTCTATGAACAATCTTTTATTATAAGTTTACTGTAATTAACACACTGAATTAGTTCATCGCATCTACCTAATCCAGTGGATTATATTACACTTTACACTGCACTACACCGGTATGGCAAATAAATCTAATTATTCTAACGTATCAGCTTGCGAATTTGAGCCGTAATTTTAATTAGAAATCTTAATCATCCGTTGTTATTTTCAGAATAAATAGAAGACTTAGTTCTTACTAAATAAATTTAGCTTATTAAGCAATGCGCTTAAGAGATTACCTAGTAGGATAAAAAAGATAGACAAAAAATGTGTTTACCGCTTTTTTGTTTGTTTACATAATATATCTAAATTAAAAATGTAGACGATAACTACGATTATTATGTAAACAATTCATTTTTATTAGAATCAAGAAATAAACTTACAGAATTCAAAGCAAATCCTAAATTCATAACTAGCAGAATCCACACCAAACAAAAGTCACTCATATTTCCACAGTCTCAACCGAAATCCACAAAAATAAAATTTGCAATTAACTGAACGGTTCTTATAAGTGAAGACCTCGTTTTCCTACATTATCTAAATGTAAACAAAACAAATGATGAAATGTATCACCCGTTAAGTTATCAAAATCCAAAATAAATACATAAATATTTAAAAAATACAGGAGTCATAATCTTTTATGTCGCGCGAAAAATTATCGAGACGACTGCTCACCGTGTTGCACCTACTTGTGCACCACAGCTACACTTCGTACTGAACGTCAGCTGGTCTGCTAGAAGCAGAGTGCCGATGAAAAATAAAAGTATATGGAACTTGATTCTTCGGTGGTAACAGCACGCGCTAACCTTACCCATACCAACAAAGATTAGGTATACAGGGTAATACAAACAATATTTACATTATTAATAAATTAAAATTCAGAAATCGATTTAGTACGGAAATAACACTTTGGGTATTACCGTTTAACGTATTATACAGGGTTTCCAAGAAGTTTTTGACAACTTTTGTATCTGTAAAAACATTTAAACTAGAATATTCATAAAGTGTTACTGCCTACTGACTTTCTTGGACTTATTGCGGCTTTATAGCTTATGCCTCTGCTAGCAAATATGTAGTTTGTAAACTTGACGTTATCCTTAACCAGTTTCGTAGCATAGGCTCCCGCAAACTCCGCGGCCCCCAAGCCAAACGAAAAAGCAGTAAATTAGGCCTCCGATAATTTTATTTGGTTGTATTCGCGATATTTTTTCTGATAATATAAGGAACAAAACATATAAATTAAACGTAACCAATGAAGGTACAATTATACCTGAAAAATAGAGAAATATTCCCAAATTATATTTAAAAAAAAAACATATTAAGGCTTCCAGTCGGCAAGCCACTACCTGCGCTTTCCCATTTTCAAGAGTTTTTTATGTTCATCAAGCTTGTCGGTATTTTCTTTAAACGTCACCAGATGATCGATTTATTGGGCGGCTTCTTTGATGTGGGATTCTTCAAGCGGCTTCACTGATGTTTCGAAAATGATTGTCCATTCTCGAATCAGGAGATTTTTTTCCGAAAAGGGGGAGATATTATAGAATATTTTCATTCCTATGTCCATTCTATTCGAGTTTGAAACCTCGTTCACAGTGTAACTTTGTTTAGTGTCTCGATTTCACAACTTCAAATTGTGATATTGAAGGTAAGTTCTATAATTAATTGCGTAGCTAATTATTCCGTTAAGTGCCTCTGGTATTTTTTAATTTTCAATGTTCTTCGGTGGAAAAATCAATAATATGATTTTCGTGTTTTTAAATGAAACTCACGGTCTCTAGTTAATTCCACAATATAATAAAAGTTCTTGAAAATTCTAAAAAATTGACAATTGTTTCGATAAATCAATATCATCGTCAGAATGACAGAAGTTACATTTCATTTTATGCCTACCTGATGTTTAGTAGTTATTTTTGGCTAGACCAAGAAGTAACCTAACTTGTGATTGGCTTAATATATGTTTATAGAAAAAAGAAGATGTGATATTACAAATATTGAAGCTTAGATATTATTAGCCCTATGGTGATATCCTGGATATCATTTTTCCAATTAAGATCAGTATAACTGTGCAATGATATAGAAAACCAGGAAAACTATATCTGCTGATCTTTACAATGATCACTTAAGAAGACAGTTTATTAGTGGAGAACTCCCTAGATTTAACTGTTCATTAACAACTTCATATTGTGGGTTTCTTAAATGTCTTCTAATTTCCAGTTCTTCAAGGAAATCCAGTTCTTGTTTGTTTTCACAAATATGCAGCACTTCTAGTTCTGTGTTAGGTGTCAATGAATGATTGGTGTCAAGTAGATGTTTTGCGTAGTGGGATTTATCTAGTTATTTTAATCTGTATGCTCGTATGTGCTCACTGTATCGTATTTCAAAATTCCTAAGGGTCTGACCCAAATAGACAGCATTACATTCTGGACATTTGAGTTTATATATACCTGACTTCTTTAATAGCGGTATTTTTGTTTTTACATTTAACAATTTTGTACTAACGTTACTTTCTGTTTTAAAAGAAATTGTTGTATTCGTTGCTGAAGATATTATCTTTGAAATATTATTAGAAATATTTCCTGCATATGTGATGGTTTTATAAGTTTTAATTTCATCAGCTTGTTTAGGATATATTAGTTGTAATGCCACTTTTTCTTCTTTTTTACTAATTAGCTTATTTATCATATCTAATGGATAACCGTTAGATATTGCTATTTGTCTAATTGTATTAATCTCTCTATCAAAATTACATTTGTTCATAGGAACTGAAAAATCTCTATGTATCATTGAATTATATGCTGCTAGTCTGTGTGACATAGGGTGGTTAGAATTGAATGGAATTGTCACATCAGTCTGTGTTGGTTTTCGGTAAATTGAATAATCAAGTACATTATTAACTCTTTGAATTTTCAAATCAAGAAAATTGATTGAACTATTTTCTTCAATTTCCAATGTAAATTTAATTTTCGGGTGTAAATTATTGATGTGGTTGAAAAATACATCTAATTGTCGTTCACTACCCATAAAACAAGCTAATATGTCATCTACATATATATACCAAAATAAAATATTTTTCGAAATATTACTTTCAAAGATCTTTCTTTCTAAATTGTCCATAAAAATGTTTGCTAAAATAGGTAATATAGGGCTTCCCATTGGTAAGCCTTCATTTTGAATATATATCTTATTGTCAAAAGTGAAATAATTCTGATTAATGCATACATCAAATAAATTAAGTATATCTGATATTATGCCTGGATTAATATCTTTATCTTCTAGTAATTTTCTTACATGTATTAGACATTCTTTAGGAGGAACTTTAGTAAACATATTAGTTACATCGAACGAAATGAGTTTATAGTTATCTTGCAAGTGGATTGCTTTCAACTTTTTGATTAGTTCTATTGAGTTTCTAATTGAGTACTGAGATTCATATCCGTAAGTATTGAGTATATTGTTGAGCTTCTTTGCCAATATATTATTAGGAGCATTAACATAAGAGACTACAGGTCTAATTGGTTTCTTTATTTTATGTAATTTAACTGTTCCATATAATTGTGGACAATGAGGATTCTTATGTATGATAGACCTCTTTTCGTAATCATTTAAAAGATACTTTGAATTATTAACAATATCCCTTACATTATTAGAAAACTTTTTTGTTGGGTCTGCTTTAAGAACTTTTACATCGCTGGATTCTATAAAGTTATATACTTTGGAATTGTAATTTTCAGTCGTCAAAATGACAGTTGTGTTCCCCTTATCAGATTTTGTAACTGTTAGGTTATTATCCTCTATCTTCTTTTTTATTGCATTTAAAACTGTAATATCATTTTTTGTTCGACGTTTAACTTTTGAAGGTTCAATATAATAATATATTGGCAAAGAAGCTCAACAATATACTCAATACTTACGGATATGAATCTCAGTACTCAATTAGAAATTCAATAGAACTAATCAAAAAGTTGAAAGCAATCCACTTGCAAGATAACTATAAACTCATTTCGTTCGATGTAACTAATATGTTTACTAAAATTCCTCCTAAAGAATGTCTAATACTTGTAAGAAAATTTCTAGAAGATAAAAATATTAATCCAGGCATAATATCAGATATACTTAATTTATTTAATGTATGCATTAATCAGAATTATTTCACTTTTGACAATAAAATATATATTCAAAATAAAGGTTTACCAATGGGAAGCCCTATATCACCTATTTTACCAAACATTTTTATGGACAATTTAGAAAGAAAGATCTTTGAATGTAATATTTCGAAAAATATTTTATTTTGGTATAGATATGTAGATGACATATTAGCTTGTTTTATGGGTAGTGAACGACAATTAGATGTATTTTTCAACCACATCAATAATTTACACCCGGAAATTAAATTTACATTAGAAATTGAAGAAAATAGCTCAATCAATTTTCTTGATTTGAAAATTCAAAGAGTTAATAATGTACTTGATTATTCAATTTACCGAAAACCAACACAGACTGATGTGACAATTCCATTCAATTCTAACCACCCTATGTCACACAGACTAGCAGCATATAATTCAATGATACATAGAGCTTTTTCAGTTCCTATGAACAAATGTAATTTTGATAGAGAGATTAATACAATTAGACAAATAGCAATATCTAACGGTTATCCATTAGATATGATAAATAAGCTAATTAGTAAAAAAGAAGAAAAAGTGGCATTACAACTAATATATCCTAAACAAGCTGATGAAATTAAAACTTATAAAACCATCACATATGCAGGAAATATTTCTAATAATATTTCAAAGATAATATCTTCAGCAACGAATACAACAATTTCTTCTAAAACAGAAAGTAACGTTAGTACAAAATTGTTAAATGTAAAAACAAAAATACCACTATTAAAGAAGTCAGGTATATATAAACTCAAATGTCCAGAATGTAATGCTGTCTGTTTGGGTCAGACCCTTAAAAATTTTGAAATCCGATACAGTGAACACTTACGAGCATACAGATTAAAACAACCAGATAAATCCCACTACGCAAAACATCTACTTGACACCAATCGTTCATTGACACCTAACACAAAACTAGAAGTGCTGCATATTTGTGAAAACAAACAAGAACTGGATTTCCTTGAAGAACTGGAAATTAGAAGACATTTAAGAAACCCACAATATGAAGTTGTTAATGAACAGTTAAATCTACGGAGTTCTCCACTAATAAACTGTCTTCTTAAGTGATAATTGTAAAGATCAGCAGATATAGTTTTCCTGGTTTTCTATATCATTGCACAGTTATACTGATCTTAATTGGAAAAATAATATCCAGGATACCACCATATCTAAGCTTCAATATTTGTAATATCACATCTTCTTCTTTTTATATAAACATATATTAAGCCAATCACAAGTTAGGTCACTTCTTGGTCTAACCAAAAATAACTACTAAACATCAGGTAGGCATAAAATGAAATGTAACTTCTGTCATTCTGACGATGATATTGATTTATCGAAACAATTGTCAATTTTTTAGAATTTTCAATAACTTTTATTATATTGTGGAATTAACTAGAGACCGTGAGTTTCATTTAAAAACACAAATGGAATCTCTTCAGTATGCCATTATGGCCGCTGTGGAAGATATTCTTCCACAAGTGCAGTTCCAGAGCTGTACTTTCCGGCCTGGATGATTACAGGTCACCTCTGTAGATCAGGAGAGTGTTTCGTGGTTGACTGGCGTAGTCAATATACTTCAACCATGGGATGGTGCCTCCATGAAATGCGTCTCAGGCAACCAACTCCCAAAGCCACACATATGTATGGCTTATATACCTGGTCCTCCCAACTGGCATCAAAACCGGGTCCTCGAGGAGATCCGAGAAATGACATAGCCCGGGGTCGAGTGGAAAACCTTCCGCGGTAGTGAGGAGAACCGACTCTCCGCACAAGAGAAGGGGGAATGTACCATCGGCACGTAGCCAGGGTACCAGCTATCCAAAAAGAAGAGCTGGTTTCGCCGAAAAGAAGATGGGTAACGTCTCTTCAAGGGACTGCACCTGCTGCTCAGAAATCTAAGACCAGCATGGCCTCGACCAAGGGATCAAAACAACCAGCCAGGGTCAACCGTGACGAACGGTGATCAAACCTGGTCAATTGCACCAACCACAGCCTCATCCCTAGGAACCACCGTCTGATCTCTCCTGAGGATCTCCATATTCGCCACATTCAACCGTTTGCAGGCAAACTTACAGCATGCCAAGGCCGCTTCTTACATCCTTGGTAAAAGGTTCAACGGCGAATTAATCGACCTTGCCTTCCTGCAAGAACCATAGACAGGAAGCACAGACCGAGTAACTGGTCTCAGCAATATTCCTGGTGAGGTAGTAGTGTGCCCTGGGGTCAAACCCAGAGCATGTCTCATCATCAGGAAAAATATTAATTATTTCTTCTTCAATCATAAAGATATACATAGATACACCTGTACACAACCAACACGTAATCTAAAATCAGTAATAAATTACTTCATCCTTAGACAGAAATCAAGCATACAGATAAATGATGTCAGAGTACTAAGAGGAGTTTTTGGTGGTGGATCAGATCATTTTCTGGTACGAGTACGAGTACGACTACAAAATAAAGACAACCAAACGATTGACTTACAAGAAGTGCCACATACAAAATATAATCTTGATAGCCTGATACATGACAGTACAATACAATTATATCAACAAAGACTAGACAATAAGTTGATACCAAATTTTCAAGACCTCACATTTCAAGGAACCTATACTAACATCATTTCAAGTATACACGAAGCGGCTAAAGAATCATTAGGAACACATAAGCAATATGTAAGTGATAATTCGTGGTGGAATAAAGATATAGAAATTTTAATAAAACAAAAGAAAGACTTATACCTAAAATGGTTAAACACAAAAAATCCAGATGATCTCGAACACTACAAAATAATTAAACGTGAAACAAGAAAATTGATTCAGAAAGAAAAAACAATGAACTTTGGGATAAGAAATGTCACGATATCAATACCTACATTGGAGGACGGAAAAAAACAGAAGCTTGAAGATTCATAAATTCAGTTCGAACATCACATAAGGAAAGATCACACATACAGATAATAGAAACAAAAAAATGGATAGACTACTATAAAGAATTACTTACTGAAGACAGACAAGAATATTTGAATGAATCAATTACGGAAGAAATAGATATAAAGGCGAAAACGTTGGAAATCACTGGGGATATGGTCAAGAAAGCAATAAAAGGGTGTGTGCGCTGAGCTTCTGAAGAATGGAACAGATACATTGTTCGGGGGTCTAGCGTACATATTCAACTTGTGCATTAATGGACATCCCGTTCCAGAAGAATGGAGAACTGCATATATAACACCAATCTATAAAAAAGGCGATAGAAAATGATGTGAAAATTACAGAGGAATATCCGTAACAAGTGCAGTCAGTAGACTGTATGGACGAGTATTGAGAGATCTTATAGAGGATGAAATTAAAGGTCAAGAAGAAGAAGAACAAAGCGGATTTCGTGCTGGAAGAACATGTAACGATAATATATTTTGTCTCAAACAAATTATTGAAAAGAAGACGACAACTAACAGAGAAATACATATAACATTTGTAGACTTACACAAAGCATACGACACAATACCAATGGTGAAACTCTGGGTAGTTCTAAAAGACACCAACATCAATCACACTCTTATTACAACCCTACAAAATCTTTATAATGGAGCAAATTCAAGAGTAAAAATAGGAAAATATATCACTGATGAATTTACAGTGAATAAAGGTTTGAGACAGGGATGTTGTATATCGCCAACATTGTTCAAAATCTATGTAGCAGTAGCTTTAAAACAATGGAAAAGGAAAATTCATGGAATGGGAATAGAACTCGATAACACAACACTTTATACTTTGCAGTTTGCCGATGATCAAGCAATTATATCAAATGATAAGGAAGATATAGAGTACATTATGCGCAAGTTGATTGAAGAGTACGAAATCTGGGGTGTAAGGGTCAACGTTCAAAAGACCAAATATATTTGTATCGGTGGAGAACCTAGTGATCTAACATTAAATAATGATCGAACAATAACACACTGTCAAGCCTATAACTATCTGGGAGTGACATTTGACTCAACTGGGACAGATAACAAAGAAATAGAAAGTAGAATAATAACAGCGAAAAAAGCGATATCTTGTCTCAGTGGCATTCTGTGGAATAAAAATATTACAAAGAACAGAAAATTCAATATATATGAAACTTTAGTGAAAAGCAGCTTATTGTATGGATCTGAAAACTGGAGACTAACAGAGAAATATAAAAAAAGATTAGAAGTTGTTGAAATGGATGCGATGAGAAGATCACTCAGTATTTCAAGAAGAGATAGAATCAGGAATGACACCATTAAAGAAATAATGGGGATTGAAGGTACCATTATCGATGACATAGAGAGAAAACAACTTACATGGTATGGGCACATACAACGTATGTCAGAAACAAGACTCCTTAAACAAGTAATGAACTGGGAACCGATATAACGTCGGAAAAGAGGAAGACCGAAAACCACTTGGAAACAGGGCGTGGTTAAAGCCATGAGTGCTAGAAACCTGCAAGAAGTGGACTGGGACGACAGGAAAAGATGGAGGCAAGGCGTCGGACAACGTCGAAAGACGTTCTAAACCGGCCAATATATATATATATATATATATATATATATATATATATATATAATTGTGATATGTTAGGTGTGTAATTTTAATGTTTCAAGACAAATATACTTTCCCTAATTTGCCCTACGTTGGGCCGACATGTTATTGTGGATAGAATCGGGAGAGAGAATGTTTAAAAGGTTTAAATACTATGAATTATTATTTTTAGTTTAGTTTTGTTGATATTTAATTTTTATTTGCCCGGTATATTGAAATATTTAAGATTTACTTGTAAAATAATTATTTCTTTGCATGAGAAACTCTCTGATCTCAAAGTAGGGTTCAGATGTAGAAAAACAAAAAAACAATTTCAATTTCTAATATGAGCGCCGAAATTCAAATAACATTCCTATCTTTCAATAAAAATTTTGTTTATCAAAATATACTTGCTTTATTATTGTTTCCAAAGAAATTCTAAAGACGGTCCTGTGTTTAATGCTGAACCTCTCCACGGTTCATAGATGTCAGTTTAAAGCTACCAAATGTTTAAACTAGATGGAGCAATCACCATAGATAAATGAAAAATCTCAAGAAAACAATTTCACAATGTTCTTCAAATAGAAAAACGTTATTTTAATGCTATAGGAACAAATACATTATTCTTTTACATGACATAAATTAATGAAAACCTATTATCTATTATGATCATTCATTCAAATAAAGTCATCCACTCAATGAAGTACAATTTATATATCTAATTCAAAATAGGCAACTTTTACACAAATCTTATAATACGAAACCCGTTATATAAACGTCTATGATAGGAAAATGGCGGAAGATAAAACTCATAAGCGTCTGTTTAAAATCAAAGTTCAATTCTTTGCACTAAATGGGTAAGTTTACTCTAACTTCTTTTTATATAATTAAATAGTTTTAAATACCCTTTTTCACTGTATAGTGCAATTAATGCACATCAATAAATTTTTCTTATTTTGTTTTAGGTTACCTCTTGGAAAATACCATACCATTTGTCCAGCTTGCATAATATCCAGAAACAGTGCTATACTTCGTCCACATCAATACATTTTAATCAAATCATATAATCCAAAGCTTTCTAAAAGGTATGGTGGAGACACCGTTCCACCATACAATATTTTACTTAATTACATCTATAAATTTTATGGTTAGTATTCAAATATAATTACCAATCTCCTATAATGTGTACTTCTACTTGCTTAAATATATTACTCTAGCTTTTAAGTATAATGTATTTCTTTCTTTGATTTAGAATGCCAAATTATTGTTTTTTTTAAAAGTTTCAAAATTTTTCTCCAAAAGATGTTGCTTCTTCAAAATTTCTACCCAAAAAAGAAAAGTACCTAGTCAATAGACTGTATAATCAACAAACTGTTCCCATTCAATTTTTTTATTATTATTAGCAACCTACTTGTCGCTGATAAAAATATCTTAAAAGCATTCCACCAATCAAAATTGGTTATCAAATTCTTATTTGAAAGATTTCATTCCTAATAGTGGATTGTCCATCCATCATTTTAAAACATTCTGTTTTGAGCCTCTTAAACGATTATAACTCATATATTTTTCCCTTAATTTGTATTTAAATAAATTTACTAAATGACAGTTCTTGTTTTCTAAATCATTTATTCAAAATGTCAAATCGTTCAACAAATGTCATATTCCATAGAGTTAATGTTTTTCATTTTACTTCCTACATTTACATATTTTAAATACTTATACAATCTTATTGAAAACTTCCTTCAAACCCTAATATTCACTTCTTTAAAACAAATCACAATATTAATTTACTTTGACAATAAGAACAAAGGGTTATTATTATTTCATTCATATGTAACAAACGTTTTAAAATTCTCTCTTTTAAATATGGAAGTTGTTTTTATGTCACCTATATTCTTATAAAGCTTATTTGAAATCTTCTATATTATCATACAGTTAGATCCTTTATATGCTTTCTCTATTGAATAGTAAATAGTACAGATTGTCTCCTTTTTAGATCATTTTAAAAAAAAATTCAAATTCCAAAAATTTTAATTACTTGAAATATATAGTCTATTATTAATAATTATGTATACAGGGTGTTGCAGGTTTCACTCTATGTTAATATATATAATAATTATTTTTTGCTTACAGGCTTTTGCACCCCTGACATAGTAGCCATCCAAGTGTCCCTATCGGAGAAGAATGGTTACTTCCCAGGGGACATGGATACAATTCACACCATACATCGTGGGGCAGCACAAATATAAATATACCAACATAGCCACCTTTATGTATGTTGAAACTATATGCTTCGTACATGCAAACTCGCCGGAAAACACAGCGGAACTGGCTTTACTCCTAGTTATAGCGAGAGTGTTACTTATCCAAATCAGGCATACCACACGAAATAACTATTGGTCAGCCCATTTCTCGTGTCGACTGATTTTTACCGTTACAAAGTCTCAATAACTTATGACTTTTCAAAATATTAAATTTTTAATTCTATCCCCCGAAACGATATAAATCAATACAATAAAATGTCATATTTTTTCTGCATTCTTTATCAGCATGTATATATGATTCTTGGAATTTTCTTAAATACCATGTAGGAAATTATAGATAATAACACGTTTGTTCGAATTTAAAAGTCAGAAATATTTTAATTCGTTCCTCGTGTTTTGTTTCAAGGAATTCTTACATAATTCTTCAGCAAAATTCCAATTTTTATGATAATTTATTAACATTATATCCTGTTTTATTCCGATAATGTAGGTATAAACAAAACACTCAACACGGTTCTAAATTTTTTTAAATTCTTTATTATCTAATCAACGTTACAAAATAAATAATATTTTCACAATTTAATAACAAATATAGCTTGATGGTATATCACAAGCCACGCATTAAATTATTGTATATTCACCACGTTCTAACATCTGGATGGTTAAAAAAATATTTCGCAGAAAGTTGCATTTTTGCGTTGGTTTTCGTCCCTCAGGAACTCAAGTCATTTTGAGCTGCATGGATAGGGTTTCCAGAAAACAGCTAAATTTGATGTTTTTTGCGTTTTCGTCAATAATTGCTATTGCGGAGTTGCCAAATGTGGTGTAATTTGATTGTGTGGCTATTTGATTAGCAAACTGATCAATTATTGAATTCTAAATCAATTTGTGAAAGTGCGTCTTTATCAATTGAAACTAATGACAGACCAATTAGTCGCTCTTGTCCCATAGTAGAGCGTTAATAATTTTTTAATAAGTTTAGATTACTGTTTTTAGGAGGTAGTGGTTATTGGAATGGTCAAAAATATTTTTAATACATCACATATATTGGGATATTTACTGTTTTAAGAATATTTATAAATATGAAATTTGAAATTCGTTCAAAAATTCATGACAATTGAGATGGTTTGAATATTTTAAAGATAAATCCTTCGCATGATTTTGTAGATCCTGTTCGTGCGTAATTGAAATAGACGCATCATTTAAAAAACCAAAATCTTCATTTAAGCTTTGTAAGCTCAAATATCGAGAATCTAGTTCTACTAGAATATTATCAATAACTTGAATAAGAGTTTGTTTCAATCTATCCTCTGTATTCAAGGTGTAATGGGATAGTAATTCGCCTGGTATTTTTATGACAATAAAAAACCACGAAAAGGGATGTTTGGAAATACCTACATTTGGAGAGCCCGCCACCTTCCCTGAAAACTGATTTCCCGCCTGCCTGTGCCTGCTTTAGTTCTTAAGAAATTTATATAGATATACAAGTTTTGCATTTATGCAGGTATAAACTAAAATAATCCCGTTAATTTGGGTCATGCCTTGCTTGCATTGTAGTGGAGAAGTAGTATTTAAAACCAGAAAACCAACAAAAATATTAAAGTTTTTAGTAAACCTGTCTCGTAAATATGTCATTTCTTATTATATTTAGAGTTATAATGTAATAGGTTTCCTCGCCCCTTCTGTATTTTAATCTAGTTTGCGCCTATAGGCAAAGGCAATTATAGACCACTAAACAAGAAACATAACAAGTCTTTTTGTGATGTTCTTTTTAGAGACTTTTCGTGATGTTTAGTTAAAACGTTAATAAGATATATCCTAGATGTCTTAATTTTATTACCAACTCTATTAACATCCATGTCATGTAAATAAAACATATTTTTGATGTACACAATAATACTTGAATTCGCAGTTACATACACATCCTATGAACTTCTTTTTAGCAACTTCCTATAGGAAACATTCATACGATGTTAATTTGTATACTTCTCACTAATATCACATACAGAACGTTACTGTAATATTACAAATTAACATGTTTCTATGATGATCACATGTTGCAGTTACTTTTACATCTTTCGAAATAATTTTTAGTAACATGCTACTATTACGTCTGTACGATGTTAGTTCATAAAACTGTCAGTAATATCTCATATTAAACATCACAGTAACATAAAAAAAGATGAAAACAGAGGAGGAACGAAACAAACAGTAGTTATCTGTGGAAACAAATGACAAGCATGAAATGGCGGATGGTTTTCAGTTTTGTGTTAAATTTTGTTTGCAGGAAGCACATATTTTGCAAGTAGTACTTGAATAAAGTGGTCTTCGTTTTCGTTAGTTCCTACTAAGCTACAGTTTCTATACTTAGTTATAATAAACGAACAACAATTGTTATCGGTAAGTACCTATTCCAAAATCATAATTATTAAAACATAATACTCATTCAATACTTTAATCGGCTATTGTACAATGAAATTCCAGGTGGCAGAATTGTACAATAACATTATATAATAGAGTTTACAAAATAAGGGTTTTTCCAACTTTTAAAATATTTTAGTTAGTAAGTATATTTTAAAAACGATTCACAATATTTCAAATCCTAGATATGCATTATACCCTACAAAAAACTTAATATTGCAATAAGGTCCTTTAATAATAAAACATGCTCATATGTTGGCAGATATATGAATCTAGAAGAAAATATTTTCAATGTTCAAGATGTTTCAGAAGCTACTTACACAAATAAAATAAAAAACAAATAGTTGGTAATTATGTAATGAAAGGGGAGTAACTATTTCAGATAGTCTGATACAGTCATTGTATTAAACAGTACAAAAAATATTGAATCAAGTATCTCTAGTTCTAGTTTTTGTAGTAGTAGTCATAGCCATCAATATAATTTTGCAGATTTAGAAAATTTTAACATTATTACTAACAATTCTTGTGAACAATTAGACTGTTTAAGACTTTAAAAACAGAAAGTTCTGTTAAAAAGCTCATTTCCACTTGAAAATACACTGAATACAATAAATAAGCTGTAGAGGTCCCTTACAATGGTACCTATATTAATCTAGTTGAAGAATATGTAACTTATGGTACTGAATGCGTCAGTCAACAAACAGAATTCAATTATTTATTATTGTAGAAACGCAGCTATTGGATAATCAATTGGATAAAATTAATTATAACTTGATAATGTGTTCATATCTCTTCTTCATAAGTAGTTTTTTTTATATAGTGCATTAATAATGCTTAGATTATTAATTATAACTTGATAATGTGTTCATATCTCTTCTTCATAAGTAGTTTTTTTTATATAGTGCATTAATAATGCTTAGATTTCATTAAGTTACAATTCCACGATGTTAATATACAACTTGTTCCAGGATGAAAATAACAAGATGAGAATAGTATATTATTTTATACAGAAAAGAAGTATGAATTTTCATAGCACACCTGAATTTACCTGCCAAATGGAAGGTAAATCATGAAAAGTCCCTTCTCGAAATAAAATATGTTATTATTCCTTTGAAGAACCCCGCATGTATCTTATGGAAAATGAGTCCCAGTCAATTGGCTGAAAATCAAGTTTGATGTAGTTTATGATAATCGATCAAAGGTCTCCATGGGCAAAATTTGATCTAAAGTAATTGTTTTATCAGCTGCTGTTCAGAACACCTTTAAATGTTTCACAGATAAGGATTTTGAAATGTACGCTATGAAATGGTTGAGGCACTTGAAACATCCACTCTTGCGTGAGAAAAAGTAACCGTAAGTAAACAATAGAATTTTCTTTAATCAGATTGGATTTCTGTTGATGTAACGTAATGTTTCAATAAATCTTTGTGGTGTAAAATTTTTATTAGTTTAATATAATTAAAAAAACTATTCAAATACATTTTCTGTAAACTAGCTGTAATGTATGTATACATGTTAAACTTCATTAATTCAGTTTCAAAGTATGTTACGTTATGGTAACTACAGATTAATATACCCTTTTTTATTTCTTGCTTTCACTGAATGCGTTCAATAGTTTCCACTTTCCACACTTGTTATGTAATTTGCTTACACAATTTTATTTTTTTTAGGTTGTATTCCCGGACAAAATATTTTTTTCTAATTTTGTACCTGTTTTTTTTTCAATTTTACTGTACTGTTCATTAATAGTGAATAAACGTTTTAAATCCTTTACTGCTTTTTTTGCTATTTTATTTTAAATGTACAGGATGAACAACTAAGAACGACTGTATGCCACATCTCAGAAAATAATCATGGTACAACTTTCAAAAATATTACCTTTAGGTAAGTGATCCTGAAAAATTGCTGGAAAATATTTTGCAGTCTCTAAAATATCCGCTAAATCTTATATCTTGGAATAGATTCCTATTTTTTTAACCCCTTTTCATCAGAATTTATAAAATGCCTCATTACATTTGAAATTTCCGAGGAATATGGGAAATTTGTCGACTTTAACACATAGCGTTGACAAAATTGTTCAATTTTGTTATGTTTGTTAAGCATATCTTATTAAAGAGGAAAAATTCTTTTAAATGACTCCAAAACATGGATATCGATTAAATAACAGAAAAGTGTTACGACATTTGTTTTTTGGGTTGAACCTTCCCCCACCCCTTACTTGAAGAATAAGGACAAAGAGTCCCTAACTACATTTTTTCATAATCTCAACAATATATTAAAAATTATATTTTTAGAATACCTTTAGTATGTCTTTTTTCGAGATAATCACAGTATTATGTTTTAAAGTGTTCATTCCACCCCATAGTAGATATTTTAGGAACTCAAAAATATTTTCCAGCGATTTTTCATGGTCATTTTCCTGAAGGTATATTTTTAAAGTTGTACTATGAGTATTTTTTGAAATATAGCCGACAGCCGGCGTTCTTAGTTGTTCACCCTGTATTTGCTGAAACATCTATAGGATGTCATCTAGAATGAGGTATATGTAATGCCCATACAACATCTACGAAAATACACTGTATTATTTTTGAAATGTCGCATTTAGATCATTGATAAGATGTTATTTTTTAGACATTGCATTAACATCGACAAGATGTTAAAAGGCATTTCAGAATGTAACAGAAATGTTGTTTTTAGTTCGTTATAAAGACTTCCTTTTGAGGAAGTTCTAGTAACATCACAGTAATGTAAAAAGGCAGCGCTTTAACATCACTGAGAAGTTAAGTTGAAACATCACAAAAGTTAACAGCCACAAGCTGGGCATAAGGGGTTGTATAGATGTGCATGTGATGAAAACAAGAGGAAAAAAAGGAAGAACATTATCACAATGTCATGTTGAGTTAACATAACTGTAATATTTATTTGCATAGTGGGAGCCTATACCTAGTTTCGGTACTGGACGCCATCAGCAGCCCTTTTTTCTTTTTCAAATCTACAACCGTACATTGGATATACGAGTATATTTCATTTTTGATGCGAAGCCAGGCATCGCTAATCAAGTTTATGTTTGTATGTTCTGGATGCCTAGGTTGCTCATTCTCATACATATCAAGAAATACATAAAGGACTTTTTGAGACCACTCCGTATCGGAAAAACTCTAGGGGAACACGAATCACATAAATGCGAAGGAAGCCAAAAACAGAATAACAGCAGAAATTAATTTCAGCCAAGCCGGCAAGTATGTATTTGTCAAATAGACAAATACTTGAAATTCTTTTGACTCGCGAGATTTTTACCGACAACCAGCGGGACTTCGCCTGCTGCAAATAATTGTATAAGTAATGGCCGAGTGAACCTCTCCCACACGTAGTAAATATAGGCAAGTGAGCATTTGCATTTATCAACAAGAGTTATAGAGAGAGTAAAATTCAAAATAGGTTAGTTCACAGGGGTTGTGTTGGCCATCACATTTGGCGTTTGCTGTAGATTAGTGTTATGGCAATTAGATCATAGTTCTTTCTGCCAAGTCTTGCGATTTAATGTTTCGCAGGAATATCTGCTTCTGATGAGGACACATTTATACCCAATCCATACAAGTAAATTCTTCTTTTTTCTAGTAAAAACAAATATAATTCCTATTCGAAATTGACCATTTTTGTTATAGCCACCGATGGTGATGCGACTATTTCTTTCCAAAAATTACTATTCCTATCGATTTCTATTTTTCCTAGGAGCGTCTTTTTCCCCATAATATTCCTCGACATCAACCTTATCAAAATTTTCACTTGCTCTAAATTGTATTTATTCACTGTAGCTCTCAATGTGGCCGTGTTTGCTTCTAATTTCAAACTAATCGTAGGTTCGAATTTATCACTTTTCATTTTCTGTATCAGGTCTTCGTATTCGAATGCTGTAATTTTGATGTAAAGTTGTCCTACAACAAACAAAAAATAATTTACTTGACGAAATGATTCGTATGAATCTTAAAAATTGTACGTATTCATCATCCAAAAAGAAGTTGACCTAACAATTAAACAAATTACTTTACCAACAATTTTTTTCCAAATTTCAGAATATATTTTTTAATTAGTGTTTTAAATGAAACTCACGGTTTCTAGTTAATTCCACAATATAATAAAAGTTATTGAAAATTCTAAAAAATTGACAATAACTTTTATTATATTTTTTTTTAACAAAATCAATTTTATTTATATTTAAACGGATACAATGTATATATGAATATATAAATAAATTTTGCAGAAAAAAAAAACAAATAAGACATTGATTCACAATGAAAATATACAATTTAAAAACTAATAATAAAAATTATTAAACTTAAAGGTGGGATTTTGTGTCATCTTGTTCATAGAAGAGAACATATGCTTCTCCACTGACTAAAGATTTCCACGATATTAATAGCACTCTTGAATCGTGCCACTGTCCCGTATAGGGATGTCGGCAAAATGCTGTGTAATGACCATTATAAGTGGTTCCACAGTGATTAGATATAGCGTAGAGGTTGTACATACAAGGTGCCACATTATCAGCCGCGTAATTGTTCATACCGAGCCCTTCTATTGGAAAATCTATTGAATCATTAAGTTTTCCACTAAAACTTTCCGTTTGCGAAAAGCGCTTCAGGTGAATAACCAGTATTTTCGGAAATTTATGAATTGAGAATGATTTAATGCATCGTCTTCGTTCCTTACATTTCGAACAAGTTGGTTTCTCATCACGGTCGAGTGTTTCTTCTCTTGTAAACGAATCTAAACATAGTGAAAGTCGTAATTGACCTGTTCTTTGTGGTATCGGAAGGGATAAATCCCAAAAAGGATCGTAGGTTACTGAACAGTGACCACAGTGTGTGCACTTGATTGTTGATTTTAATTGACCGACAAAGTTATCCATAATCTTGGAGTTGTCCATTCTCGCATATCTTAACCAAAATTCTTGAGCTTTCTCGATATCACTAAATTTGTCATCAATTTCTGTTAATATGGGCTTTGGTTTTTCATATACCTTGTTGGCATCTTCGTGAAGTTCTGCTAATAGGTAACGAAGAAACTCATGTGTATCCCACGAACCTTGAAGTAAATCGCTGAATCTTACTTTTCAATGATACTGTATTAACCACTCTATCTAAACCGTCTTCAGACCAAAGCTCTTAAATAACTTCAGCAAATGCTTTAATTAGTGTTCCTTTCATGCTAGATATGTTTATGTTAATATCTCTTATGTATGCATCTTTCTTTAGATATTCTAATAGCCACCTTGTGTTTGATAGGCATTGGATAATACTATTCATGAAACATATGTTACCAATATTTTTGCGGCCTTTGAGACCCAAACTTATCTTGGGGAATACCCTTTATGGAACTGAATGTGGAAATATTGTTAAAAGCTCTTTCGCAACTACTACGAATAATCTCGTATTCTATGATTGTCTTTCTCACTTGATCGGCGTGATAAGAAATTTGAATTGATGATGTTTGCTACTGAATTGGATGTAGATATTACGGATTTGAAAAGTGTTTTGGTTAGAGATAATCTATTGCGTATAGGAATCGCATCATTCTCTAGCATAGTCATCTTCTTCAGTATTCCTATGAATGGGACATCATCTGGCTGGTGGTTATCTGTATATTTTAGTACACTGAGGTCCAAAACCTTGCTGGGGGCATAATTTATTAAATTGTCAACGCACGTATTATGAGAAGGCACACATTCTGAAGATGAGAATGAAGACGTTAAATAAGAATTTCGGAAAAAGGAAAGATCACATGTTTTAGGGTCTGTAATGTGAGAAAGTTTGAAAGTGATAGAGGAATTACGTTTCTTATGATTAGGTTTCATAAAAAGTTCTTCTAGAGGTTTAGAACGGGGAAACGTACCGAGAAAAGATGAAGCGTTTCCTCTTTGAATTGCAATACTTATTTGTTGTATAAAGAACAAAGTGGCTCTTGGATCATTGGTTTCTACTGATATTTTTTTACCGATTTCTTTGATGAATTTTAAAGCTTCATGACTGAAAACACCAGAGGTTTCAATTGCTACAGGAATAAAAATGTAAATGTTCTCCAAATTTTTGTATTTATTGATTTTAAAAGTTTCGCCTTGTAAAGCTGCAGCGCCTGCGGAAGTAGATGTGGATCGGACATGGGACGGAGCCCAAGTGTCAGTGCAAGTGAAATCCCATATAACTGGTCTGCCGCGTTGCCATGGAATGAGGGTCATACCATCTGGACGTTTACCGTCGTCGCGGCAAGTACCTAACGGTTCCAACGAACAGGGAATCTTTGCAGATGCCATGCCTCGTTTGATTAGGTCATTTACTGCAGAATGACGTGAAAAACGGCCGGCACACAAATTGCAGCTTAGGCCGTGTCTATCATATTCATCAACATCAGCTCCGCAACGACAGCGATGATTTACACAAATTTGACAACCTAAACGGAGACCAATAGAAATACGGAAACTTTCGTCATCTAAAAGCGTACCTAATGGGGCCGACGGTAAAGCGTTCAACCATGCTCCTGATTCCTTTGAAAATGCTGCATTCCAACGAGCCTTGTCTGGAAAATTGATAGCTTTCTGAAGCAGATTTTCTTTTTCAATGTTCAATAAAGGAATATCCCAGGATTTTTGAAAGGATTTATAATCATCGGGTACAACTTTGTTAGACTTTAATGACCAAATATTTTCTGCCTCCATTAATAAAGGGTCTTGTGTGTGGAAAAATATAGGCAGAATGTAATTAATGAAATTTTTTGAACTATTCAATGATGAATATAGTGGAATTAACTAGAAACCGTGAGTTTCATTTAAAACACTAATATGAGCGGATTCCACGAAGTAAGGGTCGAGACAGATAATTTCATATTTTTTAATGAGAATATCAAAAAACGGACAGCGTCAAAATACATAGTATTTGATCATTTTTTCCATACAAACTGTATATCAAAATTTCCAAATTTTTATCCAGGACTTTTAAACATGCCTACATATAAAATTCTATACCTAATTCCGAAACTAGAGAAGATGTCGACTTTATTCTTACACCATTCGATAGCGGAAAGATACGTCTTAATTGCTGAGTACATTGGATTCCTTTCATTTTCATATTTGTAGAAAGTATGCAGGGTTAAAATTGGACTAAAAATTACCTTAAAAAAATTTCTAGTAACTACGTCTATGCAATGGAAAGACTGAAATTGGTGAAAATCGAAAGAGAACTATTCATACCATTGAAAAAAGTACAGCAACTTTCAACCGATAATAGAAGCATACAAATAAGTATATGTACGTACAGGGTGTTCCATCTCAGACGAGCCACCCACCCCGTATATTTCATACCCAATAGTGATTGGAAAAATTTCCTGAAACACGTCGGATGATTTTCTTTGGGGGACATCTTTTGACGTATATTTGAGGCTTGAACAAGCAACCCCCTAAGAGGGGGCGCTTCAACCCCTCAAAATTGAATAGGGAAGAGGGGTTGAGTGATACTTCATTTGTAAGGTCTTGGAAGCCTCCTTACAACGGTGTATGAAAAAATTAATTGTTTTATCATGCTTACAATCAAAAAAATCAAAACAGCGTTTTTAAATCAAATGTCCAAATTGTCCTCCATTGACTTCCATACAATACTGTAATGTTTCTCTGTTATTTATTTAAACAATAAACGGGTGGGATAAATTTTAAACACGCGGTAAGTTCACTTACTTAATTTATTTAAACACTAAACTAATCACTAACACTTAATTTATATATACTCAGTACATTCACTTAAACTAATTTATATGCAATTATTTACTGTTCAACTCACGATGTCAAATTATAAACTAAACTCATCCGCTGATCGGTCCTTTATTTATATCAAAGCTTTCTTTACTAGAATATTCCGGACTGCGGCTTACACAAAACAAATGCCTTTCGCGATATTTCTCGATTGCCGGCTTAATCCCCAAAAGACCTTCCGAGAACATGTCTATAAAAACGGTCATAATAAATCCCAATAGACTTTCTCAGAATTCGGCGCGCTCGCCATTTTTTTAACTCCGTTAACGTAACGTTACAGGACCGTACTTAGTATCTGCTTCGGTTCGTAACAATACAATCTTGACTAAAAACCGTCTCTAATATGGTCCAGCATAATTGGAGTTATTTGACGACACTCATTTTCAATTCGTTGGCGTAGTTCGTCCAAATTTTCAGGCTGAGTCAGAAAAATCTGGGACTTAAAATGTCTCCACAAGCAGAAGTCCAGAGGGTTCAGGTCAGGAGATTGGGCAGGTCACTTCACAGGACCTCTTCTTCCAATCCAACGACCAGGGTATTGTAAATTGAGGTATTGGCGAACTGGTGCGACGTAGTGAGGAGGAGCTCCGTCTTGTTGGAAATGCAATTGTTGTTCAATTAGTAGAGGATCGTTTTCTAATTTTTCTGTTATTAATGAATCAATAAAATTTTCCAGAATTTCCAGATAAAATTATCCATTTAAATTACCAGGAATAAACAGAGGTCCAATTATGTGGACTCCCAAAATTCCTATCCAAACGTTTAGCTTTTCCGGATATTGAATGTGAACTTTTCGAAATACATGAGGATTTGTTCGCTCCAAATTCTATAGTTATGCCGGGTAACCTCTCCATTAAGTGAAAAAGTGCATACGTCAGAAAAGCAAACGTTGTACAAGAAATTTGGGTTATTGTTTATGCGCTCGGCCATAATTTCGCAAAACTCTTACCTTTGATCCAAATCATCATCATTTAATTCATGAATTAATTTACTTTTGTACGGATGGAACTCTTGCAATGTGTAAACAAAAATTATTTTTAAAATTGTAAACAAATCAACAGATTGATTTTTAATACATGAAATTATCGAAGAAACGTGATAAGCACCTTGGCCATTGGTCTATTAAATTGATATTTTTATCTATCTTATCAAATTTTGATAATATATCTCTAAAATTAGAGCCAATTTACCTAAATGGACTTCAAATTCGTGATCAGCACCACGAAATTACCTAGAAATCGCCCAAATATTGTTGACAATAAAATTAGTGTTGATCAGTGTTATTGGTCTTTACCTCAGATTAACAAATAAAATAAATATGTTTGTTTTGATCTTTTCTTGTCCCAAACATTGAGTCACATTCTAAGCTCACTTGCGGACACTTCCACTGCTTTGCCATATTTACAAAACCTCTTTAGTTGCAGGAAAAATGAAATTAGAAGTTTAATTGAAAATGTGTTAAAAAGTTATGCAAAATAAAAAAAAGTCATACTAATTTATGCATTTGAGTCGCTATTTTCAAAATTAATTAATAATACTTGAATTTTATTTAATAAAGGCATATTCTTATATAAATTTTAAACAAGTATTTGTTGTATCCTTAGATACCTTTATGGTTATAACTAAAAGTGGCAACATTGCTCAAAATTTCAGTACCTGTTTAATGTGTCAATAGTAATCTGTTTAGTAGTTTTGTCCTTGTTTAATTATCATATAAAGAGAGATGCAAATATCGTCAGGCGATCATTTCGAATAGGTCGTAGTACTGAAGTAAATAATGTCAAACAGGGTTTGTTTATACCAGCGCCATTACGACTAGAGAGTTCTTTCGTTTTGATGTGTTTTCAAAACTTTTAGTGACAAAATAAACCTTTAAGTTAATTAATTTAATGTTTTTCGATTATCATGGTTCGTCGGTGCCAAGTTTGTCAGAAAAACAGCCGAAATGACGAAGGCCATGTATCTACAATACCATCCCCACTTTTTGTAATTCATTCATCATTTCACTACTGGCGTTTAGAATTGATGGCCGCAAAAATAAACGTGTTTATGAATGAATAGCCCTCTCTATGTTTATTATTACTCTAAGGTCTTTACCTCCAATTGATTCGTGTAATTGCATAGTTTGTAAACTGCATCGAAATTTCGTAACTGTCACTTCTACGACATCATTTCTACCGTCTTCGCTGATGCCATATTGCAGAGTTAATTCTATACTGCCTTTAGTACCGTCTCTCTGAAAAATAAAAAATCATTCTGGCATTTCTGAAAACGTGTATGTAATAACTAGAAAATAAGAAAATAATAATTTCATTGGATGGTAAACTGCGCGTCATATAAGACTGGTACAACTATAATAATAATCGAAACAATTGTCAATTTCTTAGAATTTTTAGCATTTTTTCAATATATTGTGTAATTATCTAGAAACAGCTAGTTTAATTTAAAAAAGTAATATGATTCCACAGAGTAAGGGTTGAAACAATAAACCATTCTCTATTTTGGAAATTGTTCGCATTTTATCAAACTCACTTAAACGGTCTGACACCGTGGACAATGCGCTTTGACAAATTGGACACATGTGGCTGATTGTCATTTTGATTAGTTAAGTTTACATTGGGAGAAAAAGTGTACCATTTTTATATGACTCGCAGTGAAGGTATATACATTTTGAGGGTTTAGGGAATATCAACAAAATATTTTTTTATAATTCACGTATAAAAGAGACTTCATTATAACATTGTTTACAGTGTCACAAAGAAGCTATTTGAACACTGTTTTAGTGATTTTTAGTGTACAGTTGGTTATTGTATTTAGTTATATTTTTATTTGACATTTGACTTTAACCTTGACACAAGTTATAAATAAAATGGTCTAGCATTGTTCTAGCTAGCAAATTATTATATTAAATGTTCTTAAAGGTAAATTAGAATGATTTATTATATTAAAAATATTAATGAATAAAGTACGCTAACGTTTATTTATCAATGATTTGTCAATTTTTTATTTTTATATTGTATAGGATCAATATATAGGTATACATAACGTTTGATTTTTGGGATAAATTACTAGATATCTATCTGAAGTTATATTACAGAAATAATTCTGTTCATGATATAATATAAATGGATCGCAAGAGCATATACGAAAAAGCTCTTTTTTAAACAAATAATCATCCTCTGTTTGCTTAAATGAAAGTTTGTTTACAATTTACACAACTATTCGGTTAGAATATGTCAAAAGTCAGAAGTGCTGAATAAAACCATCTGTGATCTGACCAATCAGGAATCTACAGAATTGCCAACTTAAATTCAAACCACTCCTTCTAGTTTAGAAACAGGGATTACCTATAAGTAATTCTATTTTATTTAAAAAATTAAATGAATGCCAATTATAAAAAATATTGTGTAAAACTTGTGCCGCAATGATTTTCTGTAGTACTCGTGATTTGCGCAACTCACCGCCTCGCGTTTCGTTGCGCAAACTTCACTCGTACTACAATACGAGTCATTGTGACACTTGCTTTACAAATAACTATTACGACTAGTATAGATTTTTATATTTACTTTTGCCAGTTTATTGTGCTAGAAACTTTGAAACTATTATATTCTACAGTGCTATTCAAAAATCCCCTCCCCCCTCGTATCTTTTGAACACTTACATTAATAAAATTTGGAGGGTGAAAATAAAGTGTTGTAAACTTCTCTACGAATGGTAACAGCAGATGCAATAGTAATAGATGACGTCACAGTGCCACTCTGGCCAATAATTTTAAATAGGACCTTATGGCAAGTGATATCTCGTTTGAAAGGAATTGACATTGGCTACATAGCCATATTAATTTTGTTTGGGTTTAAATTAATTTTGACGGATAAATTAAATAAATACCAAAATTATTGAAATTATTTTTTTAAATTTAATTAATCAAATATCAACAATGGATTCTTATAGCAAGTGTTCGAAATGTGCTCCGTCTACTTCCTGACAGTAATACATCCTATTAGTACTCTTGTCGTACTCGTTCGAATGTGTCAGCTGAAATAGCATTGCATTCTTCAGTCATTCTTTCTTTCAAAACGCCAATGCTATCTGGTGCCGTAGTATAAACCTTGGATTTCCAATACCCCCATATAAAAAAATCTAATGGTGTCAGATCTGGTGACCGAGGTGGCCATTCTATAGGACCTCGCCGGCCGATGTACTACTCTCAGGAAGTAGACGGAGCACATTTCGAACACTTGCTATAAGAATCCATTGTTGATATTTGATTAATTAAATTTAAAAAAATAATTTCAATAATTTTGGTATTTATTTAATTTATCCGTCAAAATTAATTTAAACCCAAACACAATTAATATGGCTATGTAGCCAATGCCAATGCCTTTCAAACGAGATATCACTAGCCATAAGGTCCAATTTAAAATTATTGGCCAGAGTGGCACTGTGACGTCATCTATTACTATTACGTCACCTGTTACCATTCGTAGAGAAGTTTACAACACTTCATTTTCACCCTCCAAATTTTATTAATGTAAATGTAACCATTCAAAAGATTCGAGGGGTGGAGGGGGATTTTGAATAGCACTGTATATCTATGATTATATTCCAATATGACGCGAGCTTTTCCCTCATGATTAGTAACCGAAATTGTTGGAATTTAATCGAATCAATATATGTTTTCCTAAGTACAGAATGTTGCAAATTTAATATCAAGGTTCCGTAGTGTAGCGGTTATCACGTCTGCTTTACACGCAGAAGGTCCCCGGTTCGATCCCGGGCGGAACCACTTTTTTATTTTTACAAATAACAAATCATTGTATAAGTTGAATAATTGAATATATTTATAAAAATTGTTATGCTAAATCAAGATTTATTGATAGAATCGAGAAAAATCCAAATTAATAATACTTAATTGCTACTGTTTGTTTATGGAAATTGACAAAATGAAAATATAATACCTAGGTATCTTTCTTTTTTCTCCAATATCTTGAACATGCCTCGTATAGATTGGCCGTAATTGGTAGACTAAATAGTTAATGTCAATAACAATTTCCTAGATGACTATCTTAAATGATATGTTTTGCACGGGTCGATTTACCAATTAATTAATTATATATATAAACTAAATCTTCATTTATAAACATATTCGTACTCATTTTATACGAGAATAGTTTCAAGAGTTTCAAAAAAACTCATGTCTGTCTCCGTCGTGGGTTGTACAAGCTCAAATGTCAAAATCGGTTTTTCGGGAACATGTAGGTTTGTGTATATTTCTTCCAAAGTCAGTTTCATTTTCAAGCCAGTCTCATTTTCATTGTCATGAAAT
Organism: Galeruca laticollis; assembly: GCA_963921935.1. Classification (NCBI taxonomy): domain Eukaryota; kingdom Metazoa; phylum Arthropoda; class Insecta; order Coleoptera; family Chrysomelidae; genus Galeruca; species Galeruca laticollis. The sequence continues at coordinate 5,240,894 of OY998179.1, forward strand.
AGAATTGCGTTGTTAATCTGTATTGCATCATTAATTTGGATATTACCATAATTTTGAATTACATTATTAGCAGGAATTTCATTATTAATGTGAATATCGTGGTTAATATTAAGCAATTCGTTAGATTCAGCATTTCTCTCAATGTTAAGATGAATTAGTGACTTTATGCTTAGATAGTTTTTTAGAAACGAATTGAAGGAAAACAAAGTAGTCATAGTTTTTATAAATATTTGTTTTAGTGAAAGTAAATAAAAATCTTCATTGCTTAAATCAATTTTCGATTATAAAAACATAAAATTAAATATAAAATCTATCACTCAAAAGGTCTCAGAAAGTCATTTCACAAATATCACAAAACAAATCAAACATAACTGTAAAATAATAAAACCACATTCAATAAAAATGTCTTGTGAATACTACGAAATTATTGAGAAAACGGGACGCTATAATGTTCTTTTTCTACGTCCGTTACTAAAACCGTATTTAAAACACGGGTTTGAGATGCGCAAAGCAACTCTTTAAACACTCGTGTTTAAAATACGATAAGTCACATCTGGTTTATCTTTTGTTTTTTTCAAACGCCACATCAAGTGAATCTTTTGAATGTTAAATTTCATGTTCTGTGATAAATTTGTTGCTTTGTGTCATTTGATTTGTTAGTCAGCCGTCAGCTGTCGTTCGCCATGTTATGAATATAATTTTTTCATTCCTGCGGGCGAAGAAAGAATATAGTAAGCACATCGTGTTAAAAACGTCTTTAGTCACTCGTATCACAAGGCACGTGTGAGTAAAGTAACCTTTTTGACACTTGGTACTTAAGAGGGGCCTCCTCACAGGTATATAAACCTAAAAACCTACACAATACTAGTTACTAATTTAGTAATTATTTGGTTCAAAATATTTACGATAGATGTCGATAGTAGTACTGAATCGGCTTTTACTTATTCAACAAATTTTCTCTCTCTGTCTTTCCACTCTTGACGGTTCAAAGAAACGCATCTCTGTTCGAATGTTTTGATTTCAATTATTTCAACTTCTTGTGAGCACAGAAACCTTATCTCTGTTTTTTATGTTGCATCCAAACCACAGAACACCTGTGCATAGATAAGAGAATAATATATACACGGGTCCAAGCAAAATTTGTTGTCATAATTTCCATTTGAGTGTAGATTATTTAAGAGTTTCATAAATGTTTTTGAAAGGAATAAATTGTTAAAAAGTACGTAATCGTATCGACCCGATATCAAAAATTATAGTTATGATAATGTAAATTATCCTGCAATCCGTATTTTTTAATTTTAAAAGCTATGTTTGAGGTTATGTTTACTGGATTATTTGATTAATGTGAAAATGTGAGATAAATAATACATGATTTGTTCTAGTATCATCAAACCATCTTTCAACATTCTCTTGAAACCCTGTTTTAATGATAATATGGGTTTGTTAGAAAGCGAAAAATGCTTAATTGAAGTGAAGTGACCTTTGAAGTATCTGAATGAAGAAAAATTAAAACCGCTCTCAAAAAACAAGAATTGCATAATTCATTTTGATGAATATAATAATGATAATTGAAAAATATAACTATTATAACCTGATACAAGGTGCATTACATATTGCATGAAAGGGCATGTGCTATTTAATAATATGGATACCAAGTGACAGCATAGCGGAAATTGCTAGAAATTAAGAATGGAAGAAAAATATACATACTTTAAAAATATTCTACCTTTCAAAATTTGTACCATTTATATTAACATAATAAAATGTTCTCATGATTATAAATTTTTGTTTGTTTCATGCTAAGAAAATTAAACTGCGGAAAAGTTGCAAATTTACATGATTCAAAATAGGCCATTTAGTCTGAAAACACAGAACGTCATGTCACAACTTTGCAACAATCTAATCATATTTGTATCAGTTTCAGAGTTCCTGTTGGTTGCTTTCAAATTTTATTTGACATGTAGGCTCTTTTTTCAACTACATGTGTAAATATATCCAATTTTATCTAGAAACAAATAATATAAACAAAGAGTTTCCAAATTTATTATACAAAGAAATATTTACTTGTAATACAATGCTTTACATTTAATAGAAAGAGGAAAATAAGGTACAGTGAGGAATTTAAAATAGCAAACGTTTAAAAAACTTACAAAGCAACTATAACAACTAATAAAAAATTTAAAGCGAAAGATCTGTAATGACAAATCATAATGTTTATATTGTGGGGAGATCGATATAAACAGTACAAAATCAAATATAGAATCAACATGTACAAGTTTGCTTCTACCTTGTTTGCAAAGATTGATCATATGTGTTATGGAGATTGGAACTGAAACATTTTTCCTTCATTATACAAAAAAATAGTTGGTTCATTCTCTTTTTTCCATGACAGATACACATATGTGTGATCACCTGAATGGTAAATATTTTTTTTGTTTTTGTATAATACATTATTGGTATTATTACTTTTCCATCCAACCCATCTAATATGCGAGAAAAGTATAGGTTTACCCAAAAAAAGTTGGAATTTTATATTTTTTTGAGTTGTTTTTACGTTTTTCAACAAGAACAACACAAAAAAAATAGTTTTTAGAAAAGAAAACCTATCTGTATAACTCGATACAGCCCCCGAAGTGCAACAAGTAGACAAAATTAACTTTTTAGTCGTCCTTTGTTTTACAATTTTTTTTAATATCAACAACTAAGACTATTACTAAGTCATCCTTTAATAATAATTTGGTTTTTTATTTTTTTTGATTTTTTGAAATGCTTATATAATCAAACAATTTGCAAGGAAATTTTGACTATTGGCTAGACAAAGTTTTAAAATATTTATGGTTCAAAGATTTTTAAAATATAATGTTACCTACTTCATTCATTAATTTTATTCAACAATTACTATTACCTATGGTGCATAGGCTAAGGCAAGCTAAAAAGTGGATAACCATCCTAATTTATTATAAAATCTTTGGACAGGTTGTTAAGAGAAAAACAAATACACCTTGTCCATTCTCTTGTTAAAACTGTTCTTAAAAAGACTTATTGTATGACGGAGGTAATGGAGTATGGAACTCTTAAGGAAAAAGTGGCTAAGAGCATTTTTGAACAAGTACAAAATGTTGTGGTGGTTGATTCAGGATTGTGGGTAGATGTTCAACACGGTTTTCTAGCTGCTTCTCCTGATGGTAAATATATTCAACATAACAAATAATTACCATGCGTTATAAATTCTTTTTGCATATTAAATGACATACATTTATTGATAACATATTTTAGGGCTTGTAGGTGATGATGCACTCCTTGAAATCAAATGCCTCCACTCTGCATCAAAACTGAATTTACAAACAAATACAATAAGTGAAATAATTGACCTCATGAAGAACAAAATTTGTCTAGAAAAACACAACAATAAAATTCAACTTAAGCGGAATCAGTTATTATTATCAGGTATAAACATGAAATATTTATTCCAAAGAACAAAAACTCAAAATCATTCTCACATAATATATTTAATCACTTTGATGTATTTACCAACAATAAATAAGAATAACATTAAAAAGTAGTTATTTGTGTAATAGGTGCAAAAAGTGCATTTTTGTTGCAACGAAGCATGAAGCACTAAACACAATCTTGTGGAGTAAATATAAATAGCATTTACGAAGCACAAATTTACTTATTAGCATGAAAATTACTTAATTATAATCACTTACAATACAATACACACTAAACTATAAATTTGGGATATTTTTATGAACACAAAACATATGACAACAGCATATTTGACCCATAGAGAAAGTTATAATATTATTTGTCTATTAATTGACCGTCGTCTTCTGTCATTGTTCTATACAGCGCCATGCATCAAGACGGTGGAGCGGTTGACCTAAAGTAAAAAGATGTTCGTTTGCAAACATTTGCGCACAACAAATCAAAAAATACAATGATTTGAGATTTCATATTTTCAGAATCGAGTTCTCTAGGCTTCCTTTTGGGGATCAGGTTTTGATGTCCAGATTGGTGATCACAAATTGTCAAAACTGTCAAAATCACACCATCACTTAATGGCTTATATCTTTTTTATAACAATATAAAACTCAACCAAAATACCTGATCCCCAAGACAAAGATCCAAGTTATATTGTGTTAAAATTTCAACACTTAATTTCCCTGCGTTCTTTAGATTTGTTGTGTACAAAAAGACCTAAATTTTGTTGCAAATCACGGGTGCCAACTGTTTTCAGGTTCCTAAAACGTGAGGCCCCTCTTAATATACGATTATCTCATCTTTTTTATAAAGTGTTTTTACGACCTATATTTCAATTTGTTTGAGGGAACACGTGCCGATTACATAGTCGACCAACGATTTGAAGAATGCTTATTAGTGACGTTGATATTTAAAAGGAACCACCGAGCTGTATTGCTAAATTTGTCGGTATTACTCAGTAAACACTTAAAGCGCTTATTAACGAAATATTCTAGTGCTCTGGTAAAATCATATTTTTTAAACTAACTTTAGAAGAAGTATATAACCACTGATACTAATTGTTAAAATCATTGGCCATCGCTAAAAACCGATTTTAATGACCTTTACCGTTGAATAACTTATATCTTTAAGTTCGAGGTTGACCATTAATTACCCACTGAAAAATGCCGAAAAAGAATAAGTTCTTTGACACAACCTGTTGGTTTTGAGACAGAACTTATCTGTGAATTGTTTAAATGATATTATCTCAGTTATTCGACGTATTAATATGAATGTTTTGACACGCTACTGATATAAGGATGTCGAGTATTATGTAAATTCGTAGACAGGATCAAGTTACTAAAATCGCCTACTCAACCTACAAATTGCTCTTGATAAGAAAATTGATAGAAGATGGCTTAAGATTCTCTAGATTTCTAGGGCAATTGCTGAAATTATAATAGGTGCCATAATATGACATTAAAATACGATTTTAATACTTACTGGTTGAGTTTGGATACCACTCGTTATTTCCGTCACATTTCTCCAAATATCTGGAGTACTTATCACATCAGTTCTAAGTTTTTGAGTAAATAATTTTCTATCTAAATTGTAAGTAACTGCACCTAAAAAATTAATAAAACGATTTCCTTTTTATACGTAAATATAATATTGTTGTTTCATTTAGTCACATGTATTGACTCACAGATGGCGCTGTTTAAATAATGAAGGTACAGTGACTTTATACAAAACAGTGGCGACAATTGGGTATAAGCTTCGCCCATCCGTCATTGATAGGCTAATTTTTAGATTTGACTAAATGCAATTAAATATCCCTTTCCAAATAGTTTGAACGTGTAATTTTAAAAAAAATACCTCAATGGATCATTCTATAAGGAAACAAAAATCAGAAGAGTAACTAAAAAAAATGAAAGACCATAAAAATATCACCAATCGATATAGGAAAAAAATTACCAATATGAATCAGTTTAGTGGAAATATTTCCACGAAAAATACTAAAAATTAAGGAAAGATGAAAATCGAGAATTTGCCCTTGATGAAAATTGGGAAAATATTGTTTTCTCAAAAAAAAGGCGGAAAATATACTCAATGAGGTTTTTGGCTACGAGAAATCGATTGGCACAATCAGTTTTTCGATAAAGTAATTTTTTCACTTCTTAAACAAGTGTTGAAATTTCCGAAAAGAACATGCTTTCATTTAAAAAATCGTACAGACAAAAATAATTCAACTATTGCGTTTATATTATAAAAGAATACTTCGAAAGGATCATTCCACGAGGAAAAAATATTCAGGAGTGTACCACAATAGTGCGTTTGTGAGGTACAGTGCGTCAAAGTAGAAGTATCGAATAAAATACGAGGGATTGTACATACAAACCTGAATAGTAGTAGTGATTTTTCATTTAAATGTTTATAATTGTGGAAAAAGGGGAGATAAGAAATTTGAATGTAAATATAGAAGAAATAGTAACCCTTCAGGAAACCCACGAAACAGTTCACGCAACCAACAGTAGAATTTAACAGAAGAAAACGAAATAGCCTTCCTATCTACTGGAGATAATGCAGAGAACAAAGCATTGTCAAGTAAAACATCAACCATAAAGTTTATGGTTGATAGTGGAGCCACCAACCATCTAATAAATGAGAAAACTGGCAAGTTATTGACAGATGTAAAAGAAGTAAGTCACAAAATACAAGTAGCAAAGCAAGGCGAAGTTGTCGAAGCTAAAAAGGAAGGCACATTATATTTAGAAACTGATGATGGAAGAAATATTAAACTGGAAAAAGTTTTGTTATGTAACAATTTAACACATAATTCGTTATCAGTGAAGAAAATAGAACAAAAAACTTTTCACATAGTGTTCAAAGACAGTGAAGTACACATCACGAAAGAAAATCATAGTATAATCAAATAAATACTTACTGGAAATTTTGTATACTAAAGAAGCAATGTTAAATGTATTTGAAAATAGTTCAGATTTATGGCATCGAAGAATGGGACATTCATCAAAATATCCGCCCACTACTATCTGTGAAGTGTGTTTAAAAGGAAAACAAACCCAATCCCCATACAAAGTAATAGAAGAAGAAAGAAAAGCAAAGAAAATATTGGAAGTGGTATCAACAGATGCCTGTGGTCCTATAACCCCAAAATCCAATAATGGTAAGCGAGACTTTGTAACTTTCATGAACCATTGTTCACATTTTACAGCGTGCTATTTTATAAGCCATAAAAGTTTTTGAAAAATTTAGAAACTATGTTGCCATGGCTGAAAATAAATTTAATTCTAATATTCAGCGCATCAGATGTGATAAAGGAGGAGAGTATGTTTCTCATGAATTTAAAAATTTCTGTTCACAGAAGGGTATTCATACAGAATACACTGTTAAATATACACCACAGCAAAATGGTGTGGCTGAGAGACTAAATAAGACAATCACGGAAAAAGACAGATGTTTGATTTTTGGTGCTGGATTAACAAAAGAATGTTGCAGGATGCTGTGGGAACAGCTATTTACTTGTTAAACAGAAGTGAAACGTCTGTAATTAAAATCATAAAACACCTGCAGAAATCTGGTATGGCAAAAGCCCATGGTATGGCCAAAAGCCCAACTTGGGAAAAAGAAAAGTCTTTGGATGCGATGCATACCTTCATACACCAAAAGAAAAAAGACACAACAAATTAGATGAAAGAAGCTAGAAAATGTTAATAATTGGATATACAAACAATGGATATTGTTTGTGGTATACAAACAATTAGAAAATTGTTATTGGAAGAGATATTGTCTTTGATGAAAACACCATAGAATAATCAACAAGGAAAATATGTATTGGGTGAAGAAGAAAATGATTAAATAGAGACAGAATCCATACAAAAACCAAATGAAAAACTATACAGAGAAAATAACGAGAAATAAACTGAATTAGAAACTACAAAAATCAGAAAAAGTACGAGAAAGAAGGTCCTACGTATGAAACTAAAAGATTATGATTTAAATGATGAAGAAGAGCTAATGCAAGATTTATCAACAGAAACTCCAAATTCATATGAAGATGCCATATGTTATGACACATCATGGAAAGAAGCTATAGACAATGAACTGAATTCATTAAACAAAACCAAATGTGGACTTTAGTGCCAAAAATAAGTGTACCCAGTGATGAAAAGATTACTGATTCAAAATGGATTTTTCGTGAAAAAGAAATCCTAAGTGAAACCGGTAGTGTTCAAGTGAAGAAAGCAAGATTGGTAGCCAGAGGCTATCAATCATCAACTCTAGAAGAAAAAGTTTTTGCTCCTGTTGCCCGAATGGCAACAATGAGAATCCTATTAGCACTAAGTATTCAAGAGAACATGAAAATACATTAGCTAGATGTTAAAATTGCTTTTCTGGCAATTTAAAACAACCAGTGTTCATGCATATACCTCAAGGACTTAATGTAAGTAATCATTTTGATTGTAAATTGGACAATGCGTTATATGGCTTAAGACAATTGCCCAAATGTTGGTACGAAAAATTTAATAATTATATGTTGGATGGTTTTAAAAGATCAAAAAATGATCCTTATCTTTATTATGAGAATGCAGTTTATTACTTTTCCGCCCAACCTTTCTATATGCGAGAAAAGTATTGGTTTACCCCAAAAAAAGTTGGAATTTTGAAAAAAAATTTTGATGAAATTGACTGTCTCGACCCTTACTTCGTGGAATATGCTCATATTAGTGTTTTTAAATGAAACTCACGGTCTCTAGTTAATTCCACAATATAATAAAAGTTGAAAATTCTAAAAAATTGACAATTGTTTCGATAAATCAATATCATCGTCAGAATGACAGAAGTTACATTTCATTTTATGCCTACCTGATGTCTAGCCAAAAATAACTACTAAACATCAGGTAGGCATAAAATGAAATGTAACTTCTGTCATTCTGACGATGATATTGATTTATCGAAACAATTGTCAATTTTTTAGAATTTTCAATAACTTTTATTATATTGTAGAATTAACTAGAGACCGTGCGTTTCATTTAAAAACACTAAAATTTTTTGAGTTATTTTCACGTTTTCCATCAACAACAACTCGAATAAACGGTTTTTAGAAAAATAAACGGTTTTAAAGATTAAAACTAACTTTTCCGCGTCTGTGGCCCTGAACAATATTCTATCATAAAATTGTTACTTGTATACAGTTCGGGGAATGTATCGTGCTAACAAACCGAAATTTATCCAAAAATAACCAAAAATGTAGTATATCTGGATTTATAGGACCCGCTGTACTCGCTCTAGTTAACTGAAAATCAATATGGTACATCTGTGAGACACCTTAAACAATATTCAATCATAAAATTGATCAATCGTAGACTCTCTGGAGGCTGTACCGTGCTAACAAACTGAAAATTCTTCTAAAATGACAAAAATTTGGTACTTCAAGTACCATAGCACCCGTTGTACTGGCTTTAGTGAGCTGAATATCAATAGTGTTAATCTTTGAGACCCTCTGAATAATATCCAATCATGAAATTGGTCACTTGTATATACTTCGGAGGCTGTATCGTACGAACAAACTGAAACTTCTCCAAAATGACAAAAATATCGTACTTAATATATTGTAGTACCTGTTGTATTCGCTCTGGTGAGCTGAAAATCAATAGGGTTCATCTGTGAGATGTCCCGAATAATATTCAATCATAAAATTGGTGACTTGTTGAACTCCGGAGGTTGTATCGTGCTAACAAACTGAAATTTCTTAAAAAACGACAAAATGTCGTACTTCAAGTACCATAGCACCCGTTGTACTGGCTCTGGTGAACTGAAAATCAATAGGGTTCATCTGTGACATGTCCTTAACAATATTCGATCATAAAATTGATGACTTATTGCACTCCGGAGGCTGTTTCGTGCTAACAAGACATGTAAGAAAAAGTGGCCGACGACAACGACGACGACATACACACAGGATTTTTTTTCTAGAAACCATTTTTTCGTATTGTTGTTAATGGAAATCGTAAAAATATCTCAAAAAAAAATTTCAAAATTCCAACTTTTTTTGTCACATGTCACATATGATCCCTATTGATTTTCAGTTCACCAGGGCCAGTACAACGGGTGCTATGGTACTTGAAGTACGACATTTTGTAATTTTTTGAGAAATTTCAGTTTGTTAGCACGATACAGCCTCCGGAGTTCAAAAAGTTACCAATTTTATGATTGAATATTATTCAAAGCATATCAACGATGAACCCGATTGATTTTCAGCTCACTGAAGCCAATACAACAGGTGCTACAGTACTATAAATACGATATTTTTGTCATTTTTGAAGAAGTTTCAGTTTGTTAGCACGATATAGCCTCCGGAGTATATACAAATGACCAATTTTATGATTGGATATTATTCAGAGCGTCTCAAAGATGAACCCTATTGATATTCAACTCAGTAAAGCCAGTACAACGGGTGCTATGGTACTTAAAGTAGCAAATTTTCGTAATTTTTGGAGAATTTTCAGTTTGTTAGCACGATACAGCCTCCAGAGAGTATACGATTGATCAATTTTATGATTAAATATTGTTCAAGATGTCTCGCAGATGTACCCTATTGATTTTCAGTTGACTAGAGCGAGTACAGCGGGTCCTATAAAACTAGATATACTAAATTTGTGGTTATTTTTGGAGATATTTCGGTTTGTTAGCACGATACATTCCCCGAAGTGTATACAAGTAACAATTTTATGATAGAATATTGTTCAGGGCCACAGATGCGGAGAAGTTAGTTTTAATCCTTAAAACCGTTTATCTTTTTGTTCATGTAGATGACCGAATTATGGTATCAAAATCCTCTATAGACAAAAAGGAAATAAAGACAAATCTTAATAAAATGTTTGAAATGCAGGATATGTCAAACAATAAAAATTTAAAGTTTTTAGGATTGAATATTACTTTAAATCAGGAAACTATTATAATTCATCAAAAAGATTTAATTTGTAAAGCGTTGAAAGATTTTGAAATTATTGATTGTAAACCATCAAAAATACCTGTACAACCTAAAATTCGTATAGAGATAAGTGAAAGCAAAAATGATGATTTGAATTTGGAAAAGTTGCTCTATAGGTAATTGGTGGGCTGATTGATGTACCGAATGTTGGGAAGTAGACCTGACATAAGTTTTGCTATCACATATTTCAGTAAATTTCAAAATTGTTATGAGTATCAGGCTATGCAATCAGTGCAATTTGCATATTTAAGAAATAAGTTAAATCTTCTTGAAGAAGATATTTAGAAGTTAATTAAAGGTTATTGCGTTTTATATAAATGCAGAATTGGGAGGGAATGTTGATAAACATGTGTATAGGCAATTCTGTTTCATGTAAAGCAAATGTTGCTGTTGATATATTATAGTGAGGCCAGAAAATTGTGGCCAACTTCGTTTTTGGCAAAGCAGTTGTCAATTGTAAGAATAACAACTAATGAGAAACTCAAAGTCAAAATTTTATTATAATGAAGATTTACAAAGCCTCCATAAGCTGAGCAACTAGTTTCGGCCCACAATGGCCATCTTCAGGCTAAATGATAATAATTATTAGTGGGGTAACAAACGTCCACACATAGCGCCGATGAAGGGGAGGATGTAAGAAATGCGGGTTAAACATTTTTTTTGGGTAATTAAGGTGTATTTAGAAAAATATTTTAAATTTAGGATTTGAGTTGTGATATCTTGTGGCAAATAAAAAAATAGGGGGAGGCGAGAAATTATGTAAAGGAAGTGAAGTGGTAGAAAAACAAAAATTACGAGAACATTGTATAGTTGTAGGTAGGGTATAGGAACAAATTTGAGCAACAATTCAATATAATTAGATCGATTAGATATACTTAGATTATATTGAATTGTAGCTCAAATTTGTTCCTATACCCTGCCTACAACTATACAATGTTCTCGTAATTTTTAGTTTTCTACCAATTCACTTCCTTTACATACTTTCTCGCCTCCCCCTATTTTTCTATTTGTCACAAGTATACTTTTAACGGAAAGTTGTTTCATTTGTCCATGCCTACTCACAGTGTGAACGAATTTCGTGAAAATATTTACATAAAAAATGGTAAAATTTAAGCATAAATGAAAATCGAGAATTTGCCCATGATGAAAATTGGAAAAATATTGTTTTCTCAAAGAAAAGGCTGAAAATATGCTCAACGGGGTTTTTGGGTGTGAGAAATTGATTAACACAATCCGTTTTTCGATAAAGTAATTTTTTCACCCCCCAAACAAGAGTTAATTGTCACCACTGTCTTGTATAATATCACTGTAATAAAGGTACAGTGACTGAAGTCACTGTAATTGAAGGTTAAGAGTTTCTAAATATCTTTGAGCTATTATACTCGTACAGGGTTTTTCATTATATATGGACCCTTCTATATCTCACTTATTATTTGATGCAGATAACAATGTTTCAAATAAGAGTTAAAGGGTTATTAATGTAGTTTTTAAAATTCAACAAAAATATTATACAGAATGTCCCAGAAAAGAGGGTCAGAGCCAAAGTGTTCTTTCTTAAATGGTACACCCTATATATTTTTATATTTTGAAACTGTTCACTTCAATCCGAATTCAGCATTATATAATTGTTATAGTCTAACCTTAACAGTTCAGAAAATATATTCATTTAAAAATCGTTTTCTGTGGGATGCAAACCAACTATAAACAACGGGCAATGAAAGCATTGTCATATTTGACAAGTAGTTATTTACACCATTATAAAACATTGTATTTGATAGTTTGGAAAATGCGGTATACAGATGATGAAAAGATAGAAATATTTTCGCTATTTGTAAAAAATAATAATAACAAATTAGATGCAAGGAGAGAATTTATGGAATTATATCCAAATCGTCATGCGCCTAGCAAAAATACGTTCAACAGAATATACCAGCATGTAATGACAACTAAGAACTTTTCTAGGAAAAAACGAACGTGTGTAATTAATGAGGAGGATGATTTAGATACACTTCTGCATTTTGAAGGTTAAAAAAATATATATTTCTTTGGATTTTATGGTGGTTGAATAAGAAGGAATAATTTTTGCGCTACTACTTTTTTGGAGAAGACTCGTTAGTAACCAGCTCCAATATATTACAATACATCCTATGAAAATTTTCAGGACTCTGAAAAGACACAATTATAAACCATGTAAGATACTTCCCGTGCAGGCTCTTACTGCATTGCACAAACGAAAACGGTTAATATTTTGTCAGGAAAAGCTTCGTCGCTTGAATGAAACTCCAGATATCCTTCAGAAAATCTGTTGGACAGATGAATCCAGTTTTTCTACAGCTGGCGTGTTTAATAGAAAAAATAGACGTTCATGGGACAACAAAAATCATAGACAGCGGAAAGTGCAACAAATAAAGAAATCTGGACGGAAATCAATTGGTGTGGAATATTCCAGAATAAAGTGGTTGGGCCAATATTTTTTAATTATAAGTTAACAGGAAGAACTTACCTAAACTGCATAATACCCAAAATAAGTGAAATACTAGAAAATGAATTTACAGCTGACCAATTAAATACTATGATCTGGCACCAAGATGGGGCATCACCCCATAATGTATTAGAGGTGAGAGAACATCTCAACAATCAGTTTCCAGTGTGGATCAGAAATAATGGGACAATTCTATGGCCTCCTAATAGCCCCGACCTAACTCCCTTAGATTCTTTTTTGTGGGGGATGCTGAAAGATATAGTTAACTTTGGCGAAAACAACAATCTTGAGATAATTCAGGAAAAGATTCAAGGCGAAATTAATAACTTAAATAATAATGCTGATATTATTTCTAAATGTTTAGAGAATTTACGCCAAAGATACCAACTATGCATTGACAATATGGGGGGTCATTTTGAAGAATATTTATAGTTTCATTTGCGCTTACTTAGTTTGAGATTACTTTATTTTGTAAACAAATTTACTGAATTCCAATCGATAGATTACTACATCTTACTGTGTCGTATATATTTTCTGAACTGTTAAGGTTAGACTATAACAATTATATATTGTTGAATTCGGATTGAGGTGAACAGTTTAAAAATATAAAAATATATAGGGTGTCCCATTTAAGAAAAAACCCTTTGGCTCTGACCCTCTTTTTGGGACATTCTGTATAATATTTTTGTTGGATTTTAAAAACTACTTTAATAACCATTCAACTCTTAGTTGAGACATTTTTAATTGTAACAAATAATAAGTGAGATATGGAAGGGTCCATATATAATGAAAAATCCTGTACATTGAAAGCAAACTAAGCGCAATGGAAATTAAAGTCAGATACTTGTTAAATTTGATTTTCTAGTGAATTGAAACTTAGATTTACCTACAGTCCTTCTGTTGCTCATACTACTGTTATAACTACTTCTTCGTTGAGATCCAGACCTTCTAAAACTACCATTACGCAAAGAAATAAATTCTTCCCCATCACCAAATGAAAAATATCTAAAAACAAGAAATAATAAGGAGAGAGAGTGTTTAAATCTATACAAAAAAACATAGAAAAGTGTAATGTACCTTTTTAATATACTTCTAGGTTTCACGTTCTGTCTTTGCTCCTCTTCTTCTTTTCCTAAAATTGCGTAAATTGTGAAGGAAACGAAATGTCCTTTGAAATAGTCATCAATTTTCTTTACAGGGACGATTGTACAAGAAAACTCCTCGTTAATTGTGGGCCATGAATCTTTCACAGTCTTTGTTTCAAATTTTTGTTTACCGGGATAAACGGTTATCTGAAAAAAGTAACGTAATCTTGTGAAACATTTCGTCAATGTATAACTATTTCTTACTAGGTAGTAAGAAAAACAAATCATGGATCACATTTGCTGACCAGACCTAGCACCATGAGATTTTTTACGTATTCTAAAGCGAAATAAGCATTGGAATGAAATAGATTTGAGACTGTTGAAACTTTGAATGAAAATGCAGTGCAGATCATGGGAACTGCTTCAGGAAATGATCAGAAATATTGTTTTGATCAACGGAATATTTGAGAAATTTTGGGAAATAAAAAATATTAATGCTACAGTAGAAACCTTGTTATTTTCTAGTTACGCTTCGTATAAGTAATAATATATTGGCCCAATGATCCATCTCTACATTAAAAAACAAATTTTTCAAATATAATGCACAATTTAAAGTAACACACTGTATGTGAAATAAATTTGTTAATTGCTTGGACAATATTAATTTGTTACATCCGCATTACAATAATTAGTAATAAAGCTGATGAAATTTGCCATTAAGTAATGTAATTGGGCACACAGATAAAATTAAATTATGGGTATTGAGTGTGACTAATTATGTATATACCACCGATGATAACAAGTACGAAACGCTGAACTAGCGCAAAAAAAAATTCAGTTTATTTCATTTAATTTTCCGACACTGTTTGGGGTCAAGTGGTCAAGTAAATAGGCAATACTTGTTAGGGATCATTCCTTGTGTAAAATAATATGGGCAATCGCGAAGATTCAGAATGAAACTTTTTGACTAAACCAAGGTCATTGCAAAAGCTTGTGACGTCAACAAAGCTGCGTGCAGTGACACGACAGGTGATAAAAGATAAAATAACAAGTGTTGAAAGATCGAATAATTATACAGGGTGTAGTCGTAATGGTAATCATGCTAAAAAGCATGTATAATTATTACTCGAACATCCTAGCTGGGCACGAACCAAAAAGAGATAACGGGTGCCTGAATACAGGTAGAAAACTTATTAACTGGATGAAGTACCTTCAATTTCTTCGGAATTTAAAATTTTTGAAGTTTCATATTCTTCATTCTTATCTGAAAAATACTCTTCCTCCAGGTCAAACTGATTTTCGTCAGAATAATTTTCCAGATTAATTAAGCCAGCTTCTTCCTTCATAAATTTTATTAAATTACTGGCTAGCTCTGGTCACTTGAAACTTAATGGTTAAATACATTTTCCAGTTTTTATAAATGTTCTTCGGATATAACACTAATTTTGGTTCCATCACAAATCGGTTATGATGGCGATGAAATTGCTGACAAACATGCCAAAGAAGCTGCCTCCCTCGTTACCACTTCGACTACAATCCAACTCAGCCAAGACCTGAAATCCTTATTTAAAGCATTGACCCGGAAATCTTGGTAAATCCATTGGAGCAACAGAAATGAAGCTCTCTTTGGAATTCAACCCATCCTTGGCAGACTACTATTCACAGAGTATTTAAGGATTGTTATACAAGATTCACTAATGACCTCCAAAAATAACTCATCCTTCCACGCCTGCAACTGTTCTATTATTACTAGTCTCGGACTAAGACCTGAAGGGGCCCGGGGCTAATCAAGGTTTGGAGGCCCCCTATTTCCCAAATAATATATACTCATTATTTCATTTCATAAGTTCATTTATTACCTAAAGTATGAAATAACTGACGTTTGCGCTTTAAAAATATTTTTTGCGAATTCTTACTTTACACAATCTTTCTATATCATCGAAACTTAATTTTGACAGAACATCGTTCTCAAGTGCTAAGAGACAACCTTGTCTCACCCATACCTGCTTCTATATTTATTTTTAATAAATGTTAGCTTTGAGAACGATCTTTCTGGTTCGCAATTAGTGATAGGAATACATATTCGTAAAACTATATTATATACATTAGGAAAAACGTCTATTAGGTCACTTTTAACCAAAATACATAAAAGGCAATTCTTAGGGTTTGTAATGAACTAGATTGGTGGAGTGGACTGTTGAGTTTGTCGTTCACTACTGCACCTAAGTAGATGTGTTGTTTTTTTACTTCGATAAGGTTGCGGTAAGAAGGACCAGTCGTAATTTTAAGTAACGTTTAATAAATACTTAAATACAACAATTTCACACGTAAATCACTTTACAACAAAATAGTAACAAGATAGAGCAACAAGACTATCCACAGAGAATTGATAGCTGGTTACTGTTTTCTAAAAGATACTAAATGCTCGTGAGGTATAGTCTATTTCTTGATGTCTGACAGCACAGTAGCCTCATTAAATATTCAAATAGAAAATTATCTAATACAGAGTGATCCTAAGAATTTTACAAGTAAATACTAAAATTCTAATGCAAAACAAGTAGGTGTCTGTATTGGTTATATGTACATCCCTGTTTCAACTCAAAATACAATATGGTAATAAAACTAAACAATGCCAGCAAAAGGATAAACAGTGCGGCAGTGGTGGAGATTATATTAGTTCATTTTGCTTATTTAATTAGATTCGGTCAACATTACAGTTGAAATAAAATTCATTCGTTTAGGCCTATTAACAGGTTACATTTTCATTTTTATTAAATTAAATTAATTAAAGAAAATATAGTTTAATTCTCATAATTCAAATTTATTGACAATGAATGAATGTATATTAAGTAAAGTAAACATACCATTTATAGGAAATATAAAATTCAATCTATAGTATCATCCTCTTCGCTGGCCATACAAGAATCATCCGAAGACTCGTCGAGAGAGATCACTATCGGTTCTATAGTTTGTTCTATGAGGTTATCTAAAACCCACATTTTCTCTTCCACTTTAATTACATGATTCACAGCATATCTCCAGTTCTCTTCAGTTATTGTTGTCAGTGAGTACTTCATGAGTTCACAAACATCTTTCATTTTAAATGTTTTATTATGTCTAGCTACATAACCTTTCATTTGGGCCCATATTAACTCTATCGCATTTAATTCATAATGATATGGCGGCAAACGAAGCACTGTTATCCCACGATTCTTGGCTATTTCATCAATAACAAACTTTTTAAATAGTAGCTTGTGATCTGAAGAAACCTTTAAAAGTTCTTTTTTCAACATATCATCTTCAAATGGTATATCTTTTACTATTAACCAGTTTCTAATATCAGCTTTTCTCCAAGAGGTAGACGTAAGATTTTATGTTAATCGCGAATGATAAGTGGCATTGTCCATAACGATTACAGCATTATTTGGAATTAATTCGACCATTTGTGTGAAATACATCTACAGTCATTTCTTCATGATAGTCATTGGTTGATGTTGACTGAAACTCCAGTAAACCATCTTCAACGAACCCTTGATTGCATCCAATATGCGTTATTATTAGTCGGCGACCTTTACGGATAGGAGTTTTCAGTCCAGTAGATAAACCTTCTATGAAAGCTTGACGACTGGTTTGAATACTTTTGTCCTGCCATATTTTTTTCAATGAATGTCCTCCATTGAGCCATGTCTCATCTAGATAATAGATTTGTCTTCCCTCCTGTCTGTATTTTCGGATATATCGTAAATAATGGCGTCTCCAACATATTATTTCTTGGTTGTCGATTAGCACTGATTTGCGACTTTGCTTCTTCCAAGTAAAATTTAATTTGTGTGATATTTTCCACAAAGTTTTTTGCCCTATGTCAGGCAAATTATCGTCCTCCTTCACCATTCTTAGAATTCTGTCAAGGGTTGGGATCTCTTTTTTAAAATATAATTCATGTAGTTTTCGTCTTATTGTATTTTGCATATGTTCATCAAGGTCAAATGGTTTTCTTCCAGTTGACTTTATAGGTGAAGATATATTTCCATTTTTCCTCTCTCTTAGAAGCCTGTAAATAGTAGATTCACTAACTCCTGTCATATTGGAACATGTCGAAACTATATTTCTAACAGTAGCAGCCGGCATTTGATGTACAGCAGCATCATGTACATTTAACACTACAGTCTTCGTAAAATTTGAAGACATTTTTCACAACACAGTTAACACTTATGGAACATAAGCGACTCTAGGCAAAACAAATTATACAAATTTGGGCGAGATCAAGTTTCACCGTATATACCTGCAAAATTTCTAAGTAGTCATTGGGACAATCCCTAGTAGGACCCTATTGTAATGTTTCTTGGAAATGTTATTATCAACATTTCGAAAATCAGAAAGTAATTATCTGGAGAAGGAATTGATAAATGGTTTATTGATATGTCTCCCAAGAATTGACCTGCTGCAAATTCTCAAGATAATTAATGAAATATTCAGTCAGAATAGTTGCGTTACAAGATTATTTCAAAAATAAATTATTGTTTTAACTGTATGTACTCTATAAATGTATGAAGGTCAGTTAGTTGCTTTAACTAACTGAATTTACATTTATATTACCTTTATATATCAGATCGGGTATAAAATTAAATAGTAAATAAATTCCTTAGATTAACTGTGACGCTTATGCTTTACTACCCGACTAGCATCTGTGACCTTTTCGGGTGCTGTCAGTCAATAAGAAACAGACTATAGTTATGTATATTGTTCCGATAATTCTCGAACGACGTCACAGAAAATTGCACGTTTTTATATTGCGTCGTAACGCGAGAGATATTTTAATACTTCAGGTAAATCGTAACTTTTCCCGTTTTTAAGTTCAAAATTGATATGATTCGTGGATCTAGACACGCACTGTATGTTTTCGAATACTTTTTTATGTCGTCCGTTCGAGAGTGGTTTTTAGTTCTGTACTGTTTGAGATTGAGAAACTGACTACTTTTAAATTGGTTAATTTTTGTAGATATTTGGGGGTACAACTTTCTCTTCTATTTCCATTGAATGGTGATATTTTTGACATAAAGTTAATCATCCACTTGAGCATGAAGCGATAAATAGGGTCCTGTTAGATAATTTATGTCAATCCATAAAACATTCATTTCGAATAGCTGATATTTCTCTTTGTACTTTGAAATATTTTTACGGTGCTAATTGAGGATCGTAATCACTCAACGTTATTTGTAGTAACATTTTAATGGTTTTGGAAAGTTCTATAATCTCTATTTTATAAAGAAACATAAGGTTCTTTTGAACCATTTAAAACTTTAATTGTTGGTTTCGAGTTGAGCAGGCACTTACAAGGCAAACTATCTTTTATTAATGGGCGTTTACGACCATTAAAGTAAATACTAAGGATTTAAAGTTACAATATGCATTCAGCCAGTCCGAGAATTCAATACAATGTGAAAGCTCTCGTGATTGACTCGTCATCGTGATATATACATCATGTCATATCACAACAGCAATGAACACTGGTAATTGTTCCTCTTTCCAGAGTTTTTACATAACCCACGAATTGTTTCAGTTCATCGATTAGGCTCTTTTCCAAATCTTCCGGATAGGCAGATATTGAATTTTTGGCCAATATGTCAGTTGATTCACAGGAACAATTAATTATATCATTAAGAAAACCAAAAATTTCACTCATTTATTTGTAACAGAGCTTCTTCTTATCAGTTCAGAAATAATTTTATCCACCATTGCAAAAAACTATTCGATGCGAAATCTATTTTGTCCTTGCCCATGTCACACTTCTGTAGAGACATCCCTTAATTTCTCTGCATTTGTGAAAAGAACCCTTTGGCTTTTTCTTCCAAAGAGTCACAAAACTGTTAAATTCAAAATCCTTTGTTTGTCCTTCTTCTGTCATTACTCTTGTAGCCAATCGCTCCATAGTCATGTTTTTAGCGTTCTCATTTTATTCGACACCCCGATGTTTCTCAAATCTTTACGTGTCTCTCTGTTTATACTATCGAAAACCTGTTTATAGTTTATAAATAAACGGTTTTAAAGATTTAAACTAACTTTTCCGCATCGCATCTGTGGCCCTGAATAATATTCTGCCATAAAATTGTAATATATCTGAATTTATAGGACCCGCTGTATTCGCTCTAGTCAGCTGAAAATCAATAGGATACATCTGTGGGACACCTTGAACAATATTCAATCGTAAAATTGATCAATCGTATACACTCTGGAAGCTGTATCTTGCTGACAAACTGAAAATTCTCCAAAAATGACAAAAATTTGGTACTTGAAGTACTATAGAACCCGGTGTACTGGCTTTAGTGAGCTGAATATCAATAGGATTCATCTTTGTGACGCTCTGAATAATATCCAATCATTGTATGTACGCCGGAGGCTGTATCGTGGTTACATTTCTCCAAAAATGACAAAAATATCGTACTTAAAGTACTATAGCACTTGTTGTACTGACTCCGGTGAGCTGAAAATCAATAGGGTTCATCTGTGAGATGTTCTGAACAATATTCAATCATAAAATTGGTGACTCTTTGCACTCCGGAGACTGTATCGTGCTAACAAGACGACGACATACACATAAGATTTTTTTTCTAAAAACCATATTTTCGTGTTGTTGTATGATGTAAATCGTGGGGTAAACCAATACTTTTCTTGCATATTAGATAGGATGTGATTTTATATTTAAAATAAATAATAATTATTAACTTTTCGAAAATCTTACACATATAAAGATGATGTATGTCAAATAAAAAATTCCCTATGTTGCCTTGTTATTTTTATTTATCGTATTTGATCATTTTTCAATTCGTGGTTTGGTTAATATTGATTCTGCATTATATCATATGAGTTAATATCTTATCTAAGTCAGTATACAATATCGATTACGCATTCATTATTTATTACCAATAAGATTATATAGACATATACTTAATAATGTTGTTCGTTATCTGATTAATTGAAACTGAATGTGCAGGTGCAAATTTGATTTCCTTATTTTTATGATTGTAACAATTTTGCACGACAAATTACAAACACAATATATCACAGTATACAGGGTTGGTATAAAATATAGAACCAAGTAAATATCTTTAAAATGAAAATGACGATATTAATGTATAACTTCTTTAAATTAAACTAATTGTTTCTAAAAAAATTCATAATATATTGGAAACTCTCCTAGGAGCTGTAAGACCTTGTCGTTGGTGGAGTAGCTGAGTAACTTCCTCCCTCCTCGAGCCGCAAGGACGGGAAGGGAGGAGTGAAACTAAAAAACAGCTCAGAAATGGTCAGTGGGGCACTGGTGGGGCTATCTATGCCGATGTGATAGCACCAACAAATGCCAATAGAAGATCCAACATGCCCAAGTTACATCCGAACACACTGGCAAGTCCTGACCAGATATGGGGGACGAGCGGCGAGTTTCCCTCGGTTATGGTATGGTAACCCAGGCAGAACCAGCGATAAAAAAATCCGAAATCTATGGTGGAAGAGACCGTGCCGAGAGATGAATGATCATGTGTAGTTGACGGTTCCCTCCGGATACCAGGCGACCTTCGGTTGTACTAAGCCTTTCTGTGGCAAGGGTGCACTACCACAGTTATACCCAGTACATCCCACTTCGTGGGAATCATATGTATACCTCAAATAACTAAGAAAATACGGAGAATCCTAACTCCAACGAAACAGGAAATGCTATGAATACAGAGACGATGGGACATGTCCCTTCGTTCTTACTCATTAAGAGATTGGATGAGGAGGATTTCTCGATAGTCAGCCCTTTTTTAATCAGTAAAGTTATGTATGGTTTGATTGGTACTACGAAAAATACAAGAAAAAATAGTGGAAACTTCTTCACGAGCATAGTCATTACGATTAATGAAAGTTAACAAACTCTCAGACTTCAATGTACAAGTAAGCCCTCATGGGACGTTGAACAATGTCAAAGGTGTCGTGTATTGTAAAGATTTTCTAAACTGTACTACCGAAGAAATATTAGAAAATCTTAAAGATCATATTCTCACATTTGATACACCAGTTTTGCCTAATAATATTCGAGCAGCTCTCTACAACCTGAAAATTCGACCATATTTTCCTGCCCCAATGAGCTGTTTCAAATGCCAACTTTTTGATCACATGTCGTCTTGGCGTAAGAAAGATCAAATCTGTGTATGCGGGAAGCCACCACATACAGATATCAGAGGTATGCGTGTAACTGTAAAGATCCACACCCAGCTAATTCAAGACAATGTCCGCAACTAAAAATCGAGCAAGCTATCCAGAAAGTTAAAGTTCAAGAACGAATTCCTTATCGCGAAGCGAAGAAAATGGTCCAAATCACAACACCCACGGCAGGTGTAACGTATGCCCATTCTGTTCTAACTAGTAACACCAACGTTAACGATATAGTGGCCAGAATAATACCCCTTCTGTCGAAGGTGGTTAAAGATCTATTGGGATCATCTTCCCTCCCTCATCCTATCCTTCCCCAACCCATAGCCTCCATGAATCAGACCCCTCTCCCACCCCCTCCTAAATCCCCGCTTCCCATAACCAAAAAGAAGCGATTCAAAGCTAGAGATGCGAACGTCAGCTCTGAGGAAGATTCAGATGGTAGTATATACTCCTCGAATACTCAATCCTCCCAGAGTACTAAAAAGAAAAAAGGATGGCCAAAGGGCAAACCTAGAACATGAATTGAATTGAAGTTTTGTGTCAAGATACCGTATACCAACTGTCTTTTAAACTTTTCTCAAATACACCTTACCTTCACATTCAATCTGGAAAATCTAATATTTTGGAATTGTAATGGCTATATAACCCACTTTCCGGAACTCAAAAATATGCTCAATGAAAGGACACCCTTTTGCATATGTCTTCAGGAGACTCACCTGAAACCTCGAGAGAATTTCTATTTGAGACGATACAGTAGTTACAGAAAGGATGTTATTCCTGATCTCAGAGCCAGAGGTGGTGTAGCTATCTCACTCAAGGATAATATTCCCCAGTGGATACAGAGCAGATTACAAGTTATCGCTGTCCATGTTTAATATTCGATCCAATTTTCGATTTGCAACATCTACTTACCTGACGGTAATTGGACTATTAAAGATATGAGAAATATTGCTGACAAGTTACCAGCTCCCTTCTTAATTGTGGGAGACTTCAATTCCCATAATCCATTGTGGGGTTCGAATCAACTGGACAATAGAGGTAGAATTATCGAATATTTCATCCACGAAATGAACCTTGTTCTCTTGAACAATGGTGAGGGTACATATATAAACCTAAGATCCAACTCATTGTCAGCTATCGATTTAGCAGTATGCTCACCAGGTATATCTACATCGTTACAATGGAACTGTTTGGGAGATCATCTTACAGATCACTTCCCAATTTCAATTGAATTTGCTGCACGATTCATCCCCCGAGCACTGCATCACTCTGCTGTGAAGCTGGAATTCCCTCATTGAAATACAGGAGACTGCAACTACTCACTAGCTATAGCTCAAAATTAGGTGCATTCCCAACCCACCCCAATCACCCACAGATACTTACAGAAGAGGAGTATGACTACTATGAACGACGGCCAACTATCACCCGTCCTGCTGGAATTCGATTTGTAGAATTCATCAATAAGATTAACTATTCCATTCCAAGGAGTTATACCATAAGACCGTCCGAAGTGCCTCTCTGGGGCATCTCCCCCCTCGATATATGTCTCGACCTCCAGAAATATAAAAAAGGTGAATGCAATTGAATTACTATTCTTATGGAATTCCACAGGATAATTGATAGCTTCTCAGATTGTCATATTATCTATACAGACGGATCCAATACCGATAACGGAGCTGGATGCGCCATATCAAGTTTGGGAATTTTCCATTCATGGACATTTCCATGTGAAGCCAGTGTTTATACAACCGAACTCTATGCTATTTTACAAAGTACAGGATATATAGAATTCAACACATATAATAAGTTTGTTGTTTGTAGCGACTCTCTGAGTTCTATACAAGCCCTAAATAATCCATTCAGTAGAGATCCACTGGTACGAATAATACTTGCACGAATACATTGGCTGAGAACTCAAAATAAATCAATAACGTTTCTATGAATTCCTAATCACTATGGAATAGCTGGTAATGAAATTGTTGACAGTGCTGCCAAAGAAGCTGCTCAAGAGCCTGTTGCTGAGGACATATATATCAGAGTTGATATAAGAACCCATTTGAAACACGTTATCTTAGGACAATGGCAGATTGAGTGGGATAGTACAGAGTCAAAATTGAAGGAGATTAAGCAGAAAGTACATCCTTATACACCGCTTCCATACTCATGCACAAGAGATCAAGTAGTTATTACCCGAGCACGGATAGGATATACGAATTTGACCAACTCATTTATGCTGGCAGGAGAGCGACAGTTCAGATGCCAACGTTGTGATAGGAGACTTACTATCAAACACATATTCACACAATGCCCAGAACACCTTACAAGCATGCCTGGAAAATAATATGAATAGAGCATCTCGAACACTTTCATTCTTCAAAGAGATCGGGATCTACAAAAGAATATAAAAAAACACACATTTTGATGACTACAATAATATAAATTCAAATAATAGGGTTGAATACATAAACTGAAATTTACAAGGAAGATAAAAAAATGCTGGAAGGCTAATGATCATAGCAGTCGATGCCTCAACAAAAAAAAATATATATTGAAAAAATGGTAAAAATTCTAAAAAAAATTGACAATTGTTTCGATATTAAATATCATCGTCAGAATGACAGAAGTTACATTTCATTTGAAGCCTATCTGATGTTTAAAAATTATTTTGATCTGACGCAAAAAAGTTACTGATATTTGTTTTAGAACTTAACACGTTCTACAACTTTTGTGTGAAACACTTTTTTCTATAACGTACATGAAAACATTTATTTAAGAAAATTTAAATTTTGTTTTGTTTTGAATCTGATGCAAAAACTTTACTGAAATAAGCCGTCCAATTGGTCTTGTGTCATTGGGATTTTTTAAACTGACATTTGACTAGAATTTCAACTATGACAGAAATTGTACTTTTGCTAAAAGTTACGATTCTTTTAGTAAAACACCCACACCAACCATCTTTTAACTGGAATAATGGCAGAAGTTTTATCCCGGAAAAGATAATGTTTCCCGAGTCGCAAATATTAAAACTTCTCACGGAACCATCCAACGACCTATACGAGATTTATGTCCACTTCCTACCCAATATGACTAATGTTTTACACACTTTTCAGTGAAAAGAAGCAAGTGGTTAAAGTTAAAGTATTCGTTTTATGTTTTAACCCACCTTTCAAATTTTATGAACTATTTTTGTAAGATAATTTTCAATTGGCTATTTTGTTATTATTACTCCTGGTCCAGACGAAATCCCTACAGAACTACTAAAAGCATTAGATACCGATATAGTGAAAACGTTTACAGTTATTCTAAATCTGATATACAGGCAAAGTAAAATACCTACGGAATGGCTCAAGTCCACGTTTATTCCCCTGCCAAAGAAGAACAACCCTAAATCATGCAATGACTATTGGTTAATAAGTCTTATGAGCCACTCACTAAAAATATTTTTAAAAATTATACAAAACAGAATTCATAAGAAATGTGAAGAAAAATTAGATAAAACTCAGTTTGGATTTCGTAGGGACATGGGAACAAGAGAGGCATTGTTTACAGAAGTGCAGAGAATACAACAAAACCGTATATGCATGCTTTATAGATTTCCAAAAGGCCTTTGACAGAGTACAACACACAAAACTAATAGAAGAACTTAAAAACATCAATTTAGACAAAAAAGACATCGAAATAATAAAGAGCCTGTACTGGAATCAGTCAGCTACAGTGAGAATCAATAATACAGAAACTAATGATATTTCGATTGCACGAGGTGTTAGACAGGGATGTATTCTCTCACCAACACTGTTTAACGTGTACTCTCAGATTATCTCTGAGAAAGCCTTATGGGAAAGAAGCGAAGGGGTTAAAATCGGTGGCGAAGTAATAAGCACGATAAGATACGCTGACGACACGGTGATCTTGGCAGAGAGTCTGGAGGACCTGCAGATACTTGTAAATGCTGTTAATATGGAATGTTAGCAAATGGGAATAGATATTAACACAAAAAAAAACTCATGATAATCTCCAAAACACCCGCACATAATGATGAATTAATAATAAACGATCAAGCAATAGAAAGGGTAGAAAAGTTTAAATACTTGGGTGCTTTCATTAACTCAGACCTAAATCAGGACCAGAAAATCCGTGTAAGGATTGAAATGGCAAGATCGGCATTTATAAAATTTAAATCCATGTTTTGCAATAAAAATTTGAATTTAATACTCCGGTTGAGATTTATGGAGTGCTATGTTTGGTCCTAGCTATTATATGGTGTAGAAACATGGACGTTAAAGGCACAAATAACTAAAAGTATCGAAGCCTTCGAAATGTGGATTTACAGACGTATGCTGAAAGTACCATGGATAAGCCCGAATTACTAACGAGGAAATACTACATAGAATTGGTCGTGAACGAAAACTACTAAAAATAATAAAAATACGTAAGACCAAGTATTACGACATGATAAATACTCTCTGTTACAAGTGATTATGCAGGGCAGAGTTGAAGGAAAGAAGGGAATTGGGAGAAAGAAGAAATCATGGCTGAGGAATATCCGAGAATGGACAGACATGGGCGTTGAGGATCTTTTTCATATTGCTAAGGACAGAGATGCTTTTAAAGAGTGGTCGCCAACCTCCGTTAAATGGGGACGGCATTCGAAGAAGAAGATTTTGTTATTTCATGTACTAATATTAATGATTTTATGTTCGAAACAGAAATGTCATGTAGAGACATTTCATATTATTTAAAATATCTAGTTAGTAAAATGATTGTGTGTCAATTATAATTTTCGATTAATGTTAGTTTGGAATTCAAGTAATTAAATTTTTTTCCAATCTATCTATTATCGATTTCAATTAATTATACAATATGACGTGCGCATTTTATTAAAAAAAATTATTAAAATAAATCACCTCACCTTAACTAGATACCCTCTAGGTCTGACACTTCCATAATCCGTGGGTAATAATCTAGCACCAATTACTTTCACTTTCAATTCCTTATTGTTTTCACAAAACGAAATTCTGAACCCGATCTGCGGCACGCTGCAGTTCGCCCTTTGTTGCACGTTTTCATTTTTTTTCTTGAAATAATTTTTCACCGTATTAATTTTCTGTTCCATGTTGATGTATCTGGTATCTACCACATGACTGACCAATCAAAAGCAATTTAAATCAATTGCTGCAATTGAAAAGGACAACAATACACTCGTTAGTTATACGAGATCTTTTTTTTCTATTGAATACTGGCAGTTAATCACTGAGATGCAGAGTTTATCTACAGTTTATCTTATCTTTGATTTTATGGAGTATTTGCTGGAAAATAGAGCAACTAATTACTTTTTATTAGTCGCGGTTTTTAAGACGAACATACAGGGATCGGCCAATAAATTCAAACTAAACCAACGCGAAAGAGTATTACACAAAAATAGTTTCAAATGTGGAAAGTTTAATAATTTGAATAATTGAAACTGGAAGCTTTGACAGAATTCTTTAATTAATGTTTGTAGCTGAAAATACAATGTCACCGTGACTTGTGTTTTGTTAAGGAATAAACAGCAGTAATTTTATTTCAACTAGATTTGTTTTGATTAATAACTATTTGCTGAACGACGAGGAAGTGTAAATAATATAATATATTAGTAATCAATTAGTATGTCCTTTTGGAGACCATTTGAAATGACAGTTCGAGATGATCTATCGCGGGAGTCTTATTATTTGACGCCACAGTTAAATGAATTGACAATAAATAATACTGATGATAGGGCCGAACTTAAAAAAATATTTAGATGTTCAATGTTTGAAAAAAGAAAATTCTCAAATTTCGGATAATGCGGTTAGAATTCAAGAATTAACGAAAATCAGATTGTCGAGGATTTATAAAGTAGTTAAATCAGGCACTGTTACGGATCATTATTTAAAGCGAAAACTAAGTAGGGTTGACAATGCTACCAAAAATTTGATTCAACGGATTGGTTAGGAGGTTTAACAAGGACAATATAGTGCCAACTCTGGAACTGAATGTTTGGAAACTTTTCGGGCGGCTTTGTTTACTTGTGAATTTAAATATAAGAAGTTAGATAATCGGTTGGTAATAATCGAATATAATGTCGGTGAATCGTTAAACTTAGGAGGAGGAGTAAAATAAAAGGGTAGCGTGATTCAAATATATTTAGGAGAAACTTAATGGACGCAAGACGAAAATAATATTAAGAATTGCATTGAAGACGGTAAATATATGTATTTAGCAGTGGTGGCTCCTCCATTAGGTCATTGGGGCAATGACCTCCCATTAATTTAAAAAAATATTTAATTAAATATATTTAAAAAAATAAAATATACCTACTATACATATAGTATAGTATTAAATACTAATACTAAGTATTTCTCTTAAATAAAAAATAAAATTTACCTAAAACGTTTGTCAAGACAACCGTGTAAACGTTATTTCGACCTACATCTCTGCGAAATTCAAAATAGCAAAACGGGCTAGTGCCCATCGATGACCTCAACGCGTTAAATGGGGACGGAATCTGCCGAACGTTGACAATCTTCGTAACGTGAAAGAAACACGGCCGAAGTTTACATCTCTTGGGCCAAAAGCCTGGGTTAATATGGATGATGAATCTACTTACGTCGTTCGATTATTACACGCTTAGAAAAGAGATGAGTAGAGGGGTTGGCAGGCTGCGATATATTTTGATTTAAACGAGATCATTTTGAAGTCAAATAAGATTTGTGTTTTGATGTAATAAGTTGTTATTGTTATTATTTTGATTTTTGATTCTCTCGGAAACGTTTTCGGAAACTGTAAAATTGTTGACTATTTTATGTACATTACCAATGACAACTGTAGAAAGCGAAAGATGTTTTTCTACATTAAAGATAATCAAGACATTTTTGCGTAATACTATGGGACAGGAGAGATTGTCGGCGTTAGCTATGTTAAGCATAGAAAAGCAATTTGTGAATAGTATTCATAATTTTAATGAAAGGGTTATTGATCACTTTGCAAATACAAAAGATCGAAGGCTTCACTTAAAAATTTAAAAAGATTTAGATTAATTATCATTTAATTTAAGTTTGTCATATTTAATATGTATAGAAAAGAATAAAATGTTGTTGTTTTTCAAGAGAGCATTATTTTTATATAAAACAAGCGTGGCCCAAAAATTTTTTTGCCTCTCTGGCTTTGGAAAAGAACTCCACAAATTTTGCATTTTTAGCGATTTTAACGACGTCTCGGCAGAAATTGGGCATGTTTTTTCGAAAAATTTCCGCCCACGGCGAATAGGCCTCCGGGGGACTGGTCAGTGTCGTTATGTATTTTAAGATTTTGGTCACATCACCTATGACCCCCCTATAAAATTAACCACGAGCCGCTACTGGTATTTAGCAATTTCAAACTAAAACTCCCAATGGCACAAGACCAATTGGACAGGCTTACTTCAAGTAACATTTTTGCATTAAAAAAAAACAAAAAAATACAAAATTTTTGTGTACATTTTCTTAAATAATCGTTTTCATGTACGTTTTAGAAAATCATGTTAAATAGAAAAGTTGTAGAAGTTCTTAATGTCTATAAAAAATTTAAGTAACTTTTTTGCGTCAAATCAAAAACAAAGAAAATACGTTTTTGTTAAATGTTGAAATAAAAAACTATCATGAACGATGAAATAAAACAATATCGTTTGTTTAAATCTTCATATATTTGAACTAATGTTCAATTTAAACTTGTTAACGCGTTTCACTAACACAGTAGCTTTGTCAAAACGAATGAAGGTAAAATATAAAAATGTCTTAATATATACAGTGTTAAATCTATTTACTAAGGTTAACAATGGTATTAAAAGATATTACCTGGAAATTCATTCACTACAAACATTCCTAAGCTATCTTCTAGGTAAAGAGGTTCAATACAGGAGACTGATTGATATCTATTTGGTCGTTAAGAAGATTACCTGAATATTTATTTTTGTTAATCTCTAGAGCTTCTAATAAATTTAAACTAAAGGATTTACCGACTACATGGAGAATTTCAAAATTTGGGTCGAAATTGTGTTGGTTTTCCAATAAATGATTTGAATAGTTAGAATCTAATTTTTTTGTTGAAATAGCTACGTTTGTGTTCCGAAATTCTAGTTTTAAAATTTCTAAAAGTTCTACCGATATAAATTTTATCACAATTGTCATTACCACATTTTAATTTATAAACTGGGATATTATACAATATCCTAAGAATAAAACAATACGAAATAATACCAATACACTAACCTAATATAGAAAAACAAAACATAACAAAAATATGCATAAAATTAAAACAAAAAAACTAACAAGCCTACCTAATTCTTTTTCCTGACAAGTAAAGCTCACTTTTGCCGGGGGTTATTGCAGGGCAGACAATTTTTTCAGTTTGACTGGTTAAATAAACGTTTTTACAAAAAAAATATATTACAATTATTGCGAGTTTTGATTACATGCTACTTTTAATTTCCTATATACACGTGAACGATATATGCACGCCATTGGTCGGCGTTTGCTATCAATGGGATTACAAGTATCTCTCTTCACATTGACTCTAGAAAGTCTATAATACTAACAGTTTTATTTCTCTGGTAAGAAATCTAAGAGAATGAAGTTTAACGAGACACTATCGTATGTAATGTGGTCGCCTAAAAGTTAGCTGTTCGTATAGATTTTACTAGGCACCAAAATAATTGAAGGAAAAAAGTCGCTTGAGTTTATTTTAAATTTATGTCTATCATCAAGTAATTCTTTAATTATGTTGATTTCTCGAACAAACGATTTTTAATTGACTACTCCTTGTATGTACACTTAAAGAATCTACACTATTTATATACAACATCTGGAAAATCTGTTTAGAATAGATTTTTCATGTTTCAAAGTTGTTTAAACAAATTAAGTTAAAAATAATTTTGACGAATGATTTATGCAAAAACGAATTTCCTAGTAACTATAGATAGGCTACCTAATAAGAAAACATAAAAAAGTTGAATGAAAAGAAATAGAAAAGCAATATATTGAAATGAACTTACAGAAATCTTTATAAATAACCTAGAACTGATTTATTTATTAAAGCAATCAATAGGTTAAGTTGTGTTTGGAATTTTCTCTATACTAGTATGGAGGCCTATTTAGTAATTCAGTTACAAAAACCGAATTTAAATGAGAAAAATAAACTAAGTAATTTTCATGGGCTAAATAAACATTCCAATATCCTTAACCCAATCATTGATTTTGAACATAACTTCTATTTTTTTACATAGAAATAATCCATAAAACAGAAGAACAATTTGAAACGAATAATTTCATGTAAATGCGTTAAAAAATTATTCTAAGAATGAAGCGAATGAGGTAAATACAAAAATGTATCAAAACTGGTAATGAAAATAATGATATGATCAGACTGATCTCATTACAAAAAACAAATGATTAAAGACAAAAAATAATTCAAACATTGAACTTGAACGTAACCTCTAAGTTCCGACAGATTAACAATCTACAAGAGAGAGAGAGAGAGAGAGAGATATTTATGAGATCCTGTCTTATCACTATATTATATTACTGACAGTTTAAGTAAAACACGAGTAAATATACTTAATAAAAATAAGTTAATTCAACAAGTTTGGATTGAAACGGTGCATATAATTAAACATGTTACAATTAAGGATGTATAACCAATATTAAATTATTTCTACCGGAAATACACTGCTCAAAATAATTAGAGGAACATATATTTATGTCTTAGTAATTTTATTAATTTCAACAATAAAGAAATCTTATAAAATAATTTATAATAATTTAATAGTCTTTAATAAGAATAGAATGTATATATGAATATATAAATAAATTTTGCAGAAAAAACCAAATAAGACATTGGTTCACAATGAAAATATACAACTTAAAAACTAATAAATTTTTTTATTAAACTTAAAGGTGGGATTTTGTGTCATCTTGTTCATAGAAGAGAACATATGCTTCTCTACTGACTAAAGATTTCCACGATATTAATAGCACTCTTGAATCGTTATATTCGTGCCACTGTCCCGTGTAGGGATGTCGGCAAAATGCTGTGTAATCTCAACCAAGACTCTTGTACTTTCTCGATATCACTAAGTTTGGCATCAATTTCGGTTAATATGGGCTTTGGTTTTTCATATACCTTGTTGACATCTTCGTGAAGTCCTGCTAATAGGTAACGAAGAAACTTCTGTACATCATGTTGAGTGTATCCCATGAGCCTTGAAGTAAATCGCTGAATCTGACTTTTCAATGATACTGTATTAACCACTCTGTCTGAACCGTCTTCAGACCAAAGCTCTTGAATAACTTCAGCAAATGCTTCAATTACTGCTCCTTTCATGCTAGATATGTTTATGTTAATATCTCTTATGTATGCGTCTTTCTTTAGATATTCTTATAGCCACCTTGTGTTTGATAGGCATTGGATAATACTATTCATGAAACATGTGTTACCAACATTTTTGAGGCCTTTGAGACCCAAAGATTCTTGGGGAATATCCTTTATGGATCTGATTGTGGAGATATTGTTAAGAGTTCTTTCGCAACTACTATCATTGTACGAATAATCTCGGATTCTATGATTGTCTTTCTCACTTGATCGGCGTGATAAGGAATTTTAATTGATGTTGTTTGCTATTGAATTGGATGTAGATATTGCGGTTTTGGAAAGTTTGGTTGATGTCGGTAGATCATTGGTCTGGTTCACTTTGTTAATATATTCCTTGTTATCTACATTATTTTTAGACGTGTCCTTTTGTTGAGTTTCATTCCCTTTCTGAAAATCTTTAATCGAAAATGAAATGTATGAAGAGAAGTTGTTAACTCTAGGATCATTTTTAGAAAGGGAATTGATGTTTATTGATTCCTCAGTTCCTCAGTTACTATCTACTCTATCGACTTCTGAATCAGTATTTTTTTCCACGTCTTCATTCTCTTCCAATTTTAAATTTGACAGCAAAACTTGGGTTTTTTTTGACACTTGTTGGAGGCAATGACATTTTTTTTGGTCACCGAATTATTACTAGATTTTTTAACTCTGGTTGATATTGATTTTGTACTTATTGGTTTCACTCTATTGGTCACATCAAATATTTTGGATCTAACCTCAGTTGTCTTATTAGCGAGGTTAGTACCATTTTTTACTGTTCTGGAGAGTTTGTCATTAAAATTTTTACTCAAATCGGCTACAGATGTGTAATTTCCGCTATCATCTTCAGCATACAAATTGTCTATATGCCACACTGTTAGTATAAATAACTTCCATTTGGCCGTTTACCTTTTTATTTGATGTCTCCAACTCTATTGTGGGTAAACCAGTTTTATATTTTGTTTTGGTCAAAGATAATTTATTGCGTATAGGAATCGCATCATTCTTTAGCATAGTCATCCCCTTAAGTATTCCTATGAATGGGACATCATCTAGCTGGTGGTTATCTATACTTTTTAGTACATTGAGGCCCAAAAGCTTGTTGGAGGAATAATTTATAAAATTGTCAACGCATGTATTATCAGAAGGCACACATTCTGAAGAAGAGAATAAAGATGTTAAATAAGAATTTCGGAAAAAGGAAAGATCACATGTTTTAGGGTCGGTAATGTGAGAAAGTTTGAAAGTGGTAGAAGAATTAGGTTTCTTATGATTAGGTTTCATAACAAGTTCTTCTAGAGGCTTAGAACGGGGAAACGTGCCGAGAAAAGATGAAGCGTTTCCTCTTTGATTTGCAATAATTATTTGTTGTATAAAAGAACAAAGTTGCTCTTGAATCATTGGTTTCTACTGATATTTTTTACCGATTTCTTTAATGTATTTTCCGCCTCATGACCGAAAACACCAGAGGTTTCAATTGCTACAGGAATAAAAATGTAAATGTTCTCCTCCAAATTTTTGTATTTATTGATTTTAAAAGTTTCGCCTTGTAAAGCTGCAGCGCCTGCGGAAGTAGATGTGGATCGGACATGGGACGGAGCCCAAGTGTCAGTGCAAGTGAAATCCCCTATAATTGGTCTGCCGCGTTGCCATGGAATGAGGATCATACCATCTGGACGTTTACCGTCTTCGTGGCAAGTACTTAGCTGTTCCAACGAACAGGGAATCTTTGCAGATTACAGGCGTCGTTTGATTAGGTCATTTACTGCAGACTGACGTGAAAAACGGCCGGTACTTATTTTGCAGCTTAGGCCGTGTCTACCATATTCATCAACATCAGCTCCGCAACGACAGCGATGTTTTACACAAATTTGACAACCTAAACGGAGACCAATAGAAATACGGAAACTTTCGTCATCTAAAAGCGTACCTAATGGGGCCGACGGTATAGCGTTCAACCATGCTCCTGATTCCTTTGAAAATGCTGCATTTCAAACGAGCCTTGTCTGGTAAATTGATAGCTTTCTGAAGCAGATTTTTTTTAATGTTCAATAAAGGTATATCCCAGGATTTTTGAAAGGATTTATATTCATCGGGTACAACTTTGTTAAACTTTAATGACCAAATATTTTCTGCCTCCATTAATAAAGGATCTTGTGTGTGGAAAAATATAGGCAGAATGTAATTAATGAAATTTTTTTAATTATTTAATGATGACAAAAAAGAAGGAAGAGCTACTGAAACGATTGAGCGAATTCCTAAATCACCATATGAAACAGGTAGTGAAGCTTGTTTCCAAGAAAGGTCCTCTAATTTAATGTTAATTAATGACTCTAATGAATGACGAATGGCATTGTCAAAATTGATTAGGATATCATTATGTAACCAGGTCGGACTACATCTTAAGATATATGTTAATTTTGGAATTAATAGGCAATTCTTGAGAAGGTAATAAGCAATATGTGTCGGTAACCAGGATAAACGAGATGACATTTTTTTGAAAAAGGTTAGTTTTTCATTGAAAGCTGATAGAAAGGATTCGTTTAATAAAGGAGCACCTAATAGAAATAAATTTTGTCTGTTGGTAATTGATAATTGTTTTAAGGAATCATGTCTTGTGTCAATATACCTACTTACTTACCTAATCCTTATGTCTTTCTACCCTTTTAACTCTAGAATAGGTAAATCTTGATAAGCGATACTCTCTCTGACGAGTGTTTGTGTAATTAAGTTAAATATACATTGTTGTGTTTTGGATAAATTAAAGTAGTGTAAAATTGAGTTTCTTATTCAAATAATTTTTTATTTATTTTGAATATAAGTAATTATTAACGTTGTGTTCCTCAGTGCTTTTCCTGAGCAAAAAAATCCTGAACTGAGCATTCACAGTTTTCCAGTAGCAGTTTTTGTGAAAATCGAAATTGGGGGGAGATAACTTATTGACAAAAGGAAACAATGGATTAGGAATTGGAAAAAGGGTGTCTAGTTATATGAAAGTTCTCTTCATTTTAATGAAGCTGATTTTTTCCAAAAAGGTTTGTTAATAATATATGAATTCAAGTTATGGATCTAGAATTCAAGAAAAAAATAAACAATTCGAAAACCCATCAACAGCCACAAATCAACAGGGTATAATAAATTGTTCAAAAGATCAGAAGACAATAAATATATTCTTGAGTGTATTGTAATGTTTTTCTTATTTATTTAAACAGTAAACGGGTGGGATAAACTTTAAACACACGGTATGGCTACTTACGAATTTATTTAAACACTAGACTACTCACGAACACTTAATTTATAAACACACAACCTTAAATATTCATTTATATCAACACTTTACTGTTCGCTATTTCGGTGTATTCTTGATTATTTGTCGAGATCATTTTATCAACTAAATCTAACTCGCTGGTCGGTCCCTTATATATTAGTGCCTTGTTTCCTAGATAATTCTAGATTGCGGCTTACTCAAAAACAATTGGCTCTGGCATTTTCTAGATAAGACTGGTCACAAAAACAATGTCTAGATAAGATAGTCGTAATCGTAAACAGTTCTAGGAAATCCTTGCGCATCTGCCATTATTTTAACTTTCATACATGGCTTAGACAGAGTCGGATTCAGGGACTATACCAGTGTGCTCTTTCGTAACATTACCCCCTCCTTAAATGGAAGTTCCTCCTGGAACTTTTGTCTAGCCGAGACTGGATGTTTGAATCGGCAACTGGCCCCATTTCCACACTTTCCGATCTTATGGAAATAGCAGGGCACCGTCTTCATCGGATACTGATAACATGGGCTGTAGCTGCAAATTAATATGTGGACACCGATATCTTGAAAGATAATCTTTACCATGTTCCTGATGGTTCGCGAATCCAACTGGTTACTCGCTATCTTAGGCATAACCAGTTTCTTCACGCTGGATTCCAACACATGGTCTCGTAGGTTTCGAAGTGCTTCCCACACATCGCGGTAGGTAGATCGATGTTGAAATTCATTTTTAGTTACCACGTAGAAGATGTACCGCGAATTATGTTTCAGTTTCAATGTCTTGCCAGGGGCTGGAATCTGGTCTGCAAGTTTTTCTAATTGCCCGAACTTCTTTCGAAATACGGATGCCAACCCTCGTGCGTTATTGAGACGAGCAGGGATGTTGTATGCCAGTGAATAATCTTCCGGGAGAGTGAACCAATCTTGTCGTTGTTCTGAAGTGACTCCATATCTAGCTTTACCAGTACCTCCATACGCGCCCATAAATTCATCGAAGGTAGAGTCAGACGCATCTCGAAAATATGGTTTACTCCTTTCTTTAGGTCATGGTTTCCTTCGAATAGCGCTAGTCGGTTTTGGTGAACTACTTTTGGTTTTCCGTTGGGGATCTTGCTTATGCGATATATAACATCATTGATCCTTTTCTGGGTTAAGTATGGACCTTCCCAGGATATTTGTAATTTTGGAGAAAATCATTTTCTCCTCATCGGGTTGTGTAACCATACTTTGTCCCCTTCTTTAAAACCGCCTTCTGTGGCCTGCGTGTCGTACCGACTTTTCATTCTGTCGCTGGCAACTTGAAGATTTGTTCGAACTAATTCATGAATATCGTCCAGCCTTCTTCTCAATTGGATCACGTAGTCTTCTCCCGCTAGATCTTCTCCAGGCCGACAGCCAAATTCCAGGTCACAAGGAAGCCTCATTTTACGTCCAAACAGGATTTTCGCAGGTGTTTCACCCGTGGACTCATTGACGCAGATCGATAAGCCAATGCGAATAGGGAAAGATACTGGTCCCAATCTCTCTGATGGCTGGAAACTACTTTGGACAGGTATTCTCCAATACTCCTGTTCATTCTCTCGACCATTCCATCTGACTGTTGATGTAATGCTGTTGTCCTAGTCTTCTCCATTGCCAGCTTGTCGCAAATCTCCTGGAATAGATGGCTCTCAAAATTTCTTCCCTGGTCACTGTGGTCTTCCAATGGCACTCCACATCGGCTGATAAATTCCTTCACTAATACATCCGCGACAGTTGTGGCCTCTTGGTTCGGGATAGCGTAAATTTCCACCCATTTTGTGAAATAATCCATTACAACCAATATGTATTTGCCACCATTTTCTGTCGTCGGAAATCGTCCAGCGATATCTAAGGTACTCGTTTCGAAAGGGCTTCCAAACATTGTACTGTTTCATGGGTGCCTTTCTCTTGCGATGTGGTCCATTATTCGTAGCGCAAGTCGTACATTTCTTACACCAGTCCTTCACATCATCGGAGCTGTTCATCTAATAAAATCTCTCACGGATTCGCTGGGGGGTTTTCTTCACTCCCAGATGACCTCCCGATGGACTGTCCTGTAACTTCTTTAGTACTCCAGCTACTCTTGTTCTCGGGATAACTAGCTATCTCCTCATCTCGGAAACATAATCGTTTTCAAGGACTCTTTTCAACAGCCCTTCTTCCAGGACAAAGGATTCCCGCTAAGCCCAATATGCCTTGAGTGTCGGTGAAAATCTTGACACTTCTTGCCATGTAGGTCGCCGATTTTCTTCCTTCCACTGCCGAATCTTCTTTAGGCATGGATCATTCTCCTGATCTTCTCTGATCGTGGTGGGTAACCATTCTCCATTGACATTCTTGAAACTGCAACTTCCTTAGATTTTGACTTGTTGCATTGTGAATAATCTACAGGGCATGTCCCTCTAGGTAAAGAGTTGGCTTTTTGTTGATTCACATCAGCTGGATGTTCACCCCTGTCTGATTTCCCCTGTGACTGGAGTTCTTAGGTTACAGGAGTCTTGGGGCGCTTAGACGGACTGCGTACGTGCTCTAGCACGCCATACTTCTGGCATTTGATCCTCTTCGGCTTCTTGTCTACCATACGTTTCAACAAGTTGACGATCTGGTCAAGTCTGTCATCGTCATCTTCTTCTTGTATGGTCCTACCTTTGTTGTATCCGGAAGCCATCGTGGCTGCTTCATATTCAAGAGCAGGGTCGATTTGGATCAAAACCGTGGTCAATTCCTCAAAGGTGAGATTCGAATTTCCAATTTGGCGTTTGACATGACTTTTAGCCACCTTTATTTGGTACTCCCAAACACCGCCCGAATGAGGGCTAATAATTTCCAATTGATAGAATTTTCCTATGCGAAATTTTCATAACATCTGACACATCAGACCTTTTAAAACACAAGTAAAGTTCTCGAAGTTCATTACATGATTCCGAAAAATTTGTAGAGTTGTAGCTAAAAATAATGGTTTTCTTTGATTATCTTTTTCACATTTTTTCTCTTACTTATATTTTTCGTAGCATTCATTATTTCTCTACCCCAGGTATTTTTTTCATGTTATTTTTCTATTTTTTTAAGTAATTCGAGCTGTGGCTTAACAGTATTGTTTTATGATTATATAAGTATTTTTCAGTTTGGTTTAAAACAATACTTAACTTTTACTGTAAACACGTGTGAGTTACAAACCAATAAACTTAATAAAATGGTTTTAGAAGATATATTGATCAAACTTGGTGAACATGGAAGTTAAAGAATACTTTTTAGCAGTAGTGCAAAGTTGGTTGGTGCAAAGTCAAGTAAATCATAGATAATGACGACTGGATCAAAATTTTGTTGTATTTAATGAGCCTTTCTCATTAGTTTGTTTTCTACGAGACATACATGGATTAATCTTTGAGACAAGCATATAATTACTGGCAGGATAAAACAGGGGTTATGTTGTATATTTCAATTATTTTGATAAAGGAAAAACAATCTATAATAACATACTATATTACACATTATTCTTAAAAAATCTATAATAAATAATAAAAATTTGATAAAAAACATTTTTATGTTTTCATAGTATTCACAGTTCAGTTGTCTGCCTAAGAGCTTTGTCAATATCGTCATCGTTAACACCGTCTATTTGTATTTTCTGGACGTTTTCGTCAAAGGCTACGGATCTTCTTCCTTCCATGTTGGGTCCATCGGTAGTAGACTCTCTGGGTTCATCGCCTTCGCCTTTAAACACGAATCCTGTAGGTCTTCTTTCTTCGATTGCCGAAGATCTTGATCTGAAATAATTAACTTATAGTACCAAATTTAAGGTCATCGGACAATAAAGTTATTGTTTGAAATGTGAAAATTAGTACAGTCGAAGTTTTTATGTCACAGTTCATACTTTAAACAATAGGGTTGTTGGCTATTTTTGGGAAAGTGTTTTTCAACAGCTTTTCGGGGATTTACCAGTCGAAGAAGCTATGGAGTCATATTTTTATACCAGGGGCAAAGTAACTTTCTTCAACAAAAATAATTAGGACTTACTTACATATTCTTAGAACTACTTGTAATTAGGGAATGTAAAAATTAGTTTTCTGGAACGAACTATAACTGTCATAATAAGTAACTTTATGACCTTAATAATCGAAAACAAATTTTTACAATGAAATACCTCATTGTTTACAAATGGTAAATAATCATATAATTTTGGGTGAAATAAAACAAATATTAGTGTTTTAAATGAAACTCACGGTTTCTAGTTAATTCCACAATATAATACAAGTTATTGAAAATTCTAAAAAATTGACAATTGTTTCGATAAATCAATATCATCGTCAGAATGACAGAAGTTACATTTCATTTGGTGCCTACCTGATGTTTAGTAGTTATTTTTGGCTAGACCAAGAAGTGACCAAACTTGTGATTTACTTAATATATGTTAATAGAGAAAAGAAGAAGATGTCATATTACAAATATTGAGGCTTAGATATTATTAGCCCTATGGTGATATCCTGGATATCATTTTTCCAATTAAGATCAGTATAACTGTGCAATGATATAGAAAACCAGGAAAACTATATCTGCTGATCTTTACAATTATCACTTAAGAAGACAGTTTATTAGTGGAGAACTCCCTAGATTTAACTGTTCATTGACAACTTCATATTGTGGGTTTCTTAAATGTCTTCTAATTTCCAATTCTTCAAGGAAATCCAGTTCTTGTTTCTGTTCACAAATATGCAGCACTTTTAGTTTTGTGTTAGGTGTCAATGAATGATTGGTGTCAAGTAGATGTTTTGCGTAGTGGGATTTATCTGCTGGTTTTAATCTGTATGCTCGTAAGTGCTCACTGTATCGTATTTCAAAATTCCTAAGGGTCTGGTGGCCCAAATAGACAGCATTACATTCTGGACATTTCAGTTTATATATACCTGACTTCTTTAATTGTGGTATTTTGTTTTTACATTTAACAATTTTTTACTAACGTTTCTTTCTGTTTTAAAAGAAATTGTTATATTCGTTGCTGAAGATATTATCTTTGAAATATTATTAGAAATATTTCCTGCATATGTGATAGTTTAATAAGTTTTTATTTCATCAGTTTGTTTAGGAAATATTAGTTGTAATGCCACTTTTTCCTCTTTTTTATTAATTAGCTTATTTATCATATCTAATGGATAACCGTTGGATGTTGCTATTTGTCTAATTGTATTAATCTCTCTATCAAAATTACATTTGTTCATAGGAACTGAGAAAGCTCTATGTATCATTGAATTATATGCCGCTAGTTTATGGGACACGGGGTGATTGGAATTAAATGGAATTGTCACATCAGTCTGTGTTGGTTTTCAGTAAATTGAATAATCAAGTACATTATTAACTCTTTGAATTTTTAAATCAAGAAAATTGATTGAGCTATTTTGTTCAATTTTTAATATAAATTTAATTTTTGGGTGTAAATTATTGATGTGGTTGAAAAATACATCTAATTGTCGTTCACTACCCACAAAACAAGCTAATATGTCATCTACATATCTATACCAAAATAAAACATTTTTCGAAATATTACTTTCAAAGATCTTTCTTTCTAAATTGTCCATAAAAATGTTTGCCAAAATAGGTGATATAGGGCTTCCCATTGGTAAACCTTCATTTTGAATATATATCTTATTGTCAAAAGTGAAATAATTCTGATTAATGCATACATCAAATAAATTAAGTATATCTGATATTATTCCTGGATTAATATTTTTATCTTCTAGTAATTTTCTTAGAAGTATTAGACATTCTTTAGGAGGAATTTTAGTGAACATATTAGTAACATCGAACGAAATGAGTTTATAGTTATCTTGCAAGTTGATTGCTTTCAACTTTTTGATTAGTTCTATTGAATTTCTACTAGGTACTGAGATTCATATCCGTAACTATTAAGTATATTGTTGAGCCTCTTTGCCAATATATTATTAGGAGCATCAATATAAGAAACTACAGGTCTAATTGGTTTCGTTATTTTATGTAATTTAACGGTTCCTATAATTGTGGACAATGAGGATTCTTATGTATGATAGACCTTTTTTCGTAATCACAAATAAAGAAGTCAGGTATATATAAAATCAAATGTCCAGAATGTAATGCTGTCTATTTGGGTCAGACCCTTAGGAATTTTGAAATCCGATACAGTGAAGCATACAGATTAAAACAACCAGATAAATCTCACTACGCAAAACATCTACTTGACATCAATCATACATTGACACCTAACACAAAACTAGAAGTGCTGCATATTTGTGAAAAGAAACAAGAACTGGATTTCCTTAAAGAATTGGAAATTGGAAGACATTTAAGAAACCCACAATATGAAGTTGTCAATGAACAGTTAAATCTAGGGAGTTCTCCACTAATAAACTGTCTTCTTAAGTGATAATTGTAAAGATCAGCAGATATAGTTTTTTTGGTTTTCTATATCATTGCACAGTTATACTGATCTTAATTGGAAAAATGATATCCAGGATATCACCATAGGGCTAATAATATCTAAGCTTCAATATTTGTAATACCACATCTTCTTCTTTTTTCTATAAACATATATTAAGCCAATCACAAGTTAGGTTACTTCTTGGTCTAGCCAAAAATAACTACTAAACATCAGGTAGTCACCAAATGAAATGTAACTTCCGTCATTCTGACGATGATATTGATTTATCGAAACAATTGTCATTTTTTTAGAATTTTCAATAATTTTTATTATATTGTGGAATTAACTAGAAACCGCGAGTTTCATTTAAAACACTAATATGAGTAAATTCCACCAAGTAAGGGTCGAGACAGTTAATTTCATTAAAATAAATATTTTCGATTTGTTCTATTACCTATCAGTAGATCCTCTTTTCAACGTAGTTTTGTCAAATTTCACTTTACTGTTCATATACTCCTCCTCAGTCATTCTGTCGTACTTGTTTTTTCTATAAAAAATAATAATAATCACTATATACAAGATGCATCTTCAACAATGGAAAGAGTCGTTCATCCAAAATTTATTTCTTTTTTATCTAGGACGTTTGTTTCGGAATTACAGGCCCCCAAAGTTGTATTAGAAATATGAAATAAAATCATTAACATTTTTTGCAGTACGGCCTTAGAACTATGTAGCTAAAGAAAAACTGTTTACCTGAATATGAAGAAATATAATGCAATCACTCCTATTATCACCAAAAATAGCAGCACTGATAATACTGAGACTGCAATTATATATTTATTATTATTAGATCCCAGGTTGTTTCGTGGTTTTTCTAAAAAATAAAATAAATCTTGTATACATGTATGTACTGGGTGTCCCAGAATGAATTTATTAACCAACCAAAATTTTACATATTGATACTGAAATTAGTTTGAGATGCACTGTACATAGTATCCCATTAAGGGCACTTTTGCGAGGTTTCTCCCTTATGTTTAAAAATGCTATAAGTGACAAAAAAGATATGAGTAAGGTATAAGTAAAATTTATTCAAATATAATCTGAAAATTGAAAAACCCACAACGAAAATTAAAATCAGTTATAGAGTATTTCCCTGTGGTTATAAATATATAAATATAAGTTAAAAACAGAATAAATCAATAAAAATATATATAAATAATAATTGTTGATAAACAAAATCCATTTAATAAAAAAATGTTACGGTTATGGTCAAGATGTTGAAAACAAATTTTGATAATAACAATATTATCAATTACACCACACCGCCCTACAAAATTTAAAAAAAATGTTGTTGCCAAGTATTTTTGAACGAATTTAGGGTAATTCAGGTCTGCTGAATTCAAAAATAAAAGCAGTTTTTCCAAATTGGCTCTAGTTTTTGAGGTAATGGATACATAATTTTTCAAGAAATTTAGCTATAACATCTGCTTTTCATTTTTTAAGAATATTTTACGAACAATAAATTTACGCAGAAACGAGAGTTCGACCCTGTTTGGTGAGCGTACCACGTGCCGACTGCTGATCACGTGATCTTGATTTTAACTGTCAGTTCAGCGTAAGCAGTTGTTCTACTAAGACTTAGCGTCGCGGTTATTGTGCTTTTCTTACGTATTTTGTGTATTTAGTTCTTATTGCCTACCTAGTGAAGTTATTTAAATTTAATAGACGTCAAGTGGAAGGTAGGAGTACATGTGACGAATATTTGTACCTATATTTTTAACTAAAGTTACTCTTTTTTCAGAGGAATGAGTTCTTCACGCAGAAGCTGTTTGAACAGCCCTAATGTCTTCTGCGACATTTGTGGCGAATATACTGTAGCGAAACAAAGAAAAAATATCA
This sequence comes from Galeruca laticollis, assembly GCA_963921935.1. NCBI lineage: Eukaryota > Metazoa > Arthropoda > Insecta > Coleoptera > Chrysomelidae > Galeruca > Galeruca laticollis. The sequence goes on from OY998179.1 coordinate 5,285,099, forward strand.
CAGATTTTGTTAGAAAAGCTTATCAAGCTTATTTCGGCGTACAGCTTGGAGACTAAGACAAGTCCTGGGCTCCCCATATAGTGTGCAAAACGTGTGTCGAATGTTTACGACAGTGGTCAAACGAAAAAAGAAAAAGTTTGAAATTTGGTGTGCCCATGGTGTGGAGAGAAGCTTAAAACCACCATGATGATTTTTATTTTTGTTTAGTTAATGTAAAAGGTTTTAACAAATACAAGAAAGGCAAATGGGATTATCCTGATTTAGAATCAGCACGAAGACCTGTGCCACATAGCGAAGAGATTCTCGTACCAGTATATACAACACTGCCAGATGTTCTGATGGCGAAAGAAGAAGAAGAAATTAAGGACCAGTACAGTAGCAGTGGAAGTGAATATGAGCAGGAAATACAATCAACACCACAGCAGTTCTCTCAAGAAGAACTGAATGACCTGATACGGGATCTCGGCCTATCAAAGCAAGCATCTGAACTTCTGGCATCCAGATTAAAAGAAAAAAACTGTCTACAACCAGATATAAAAATAACCATTAGAACACGAGAGGTGAAACTTGTTCCTTACTTTAGCCAAGATGAAGATCTTATTTATTGCAACAACATTTCCGGACTTTTTCGTCAAATGGGAATACAATTTGTTCCAGGTGATTGGCGACTATTCATAGACAGTTCCAGTAGAAGCTTAAAGTGTGTTTAGCTACACAATGGCGATATGCGTCAATTCCTATCGCCCACTCAACAAAACTTAAGGAAGAATATCAAAACATCAAGATGGTATTACAGAAACTATCCTATGAAGAACATTAGTTTTCCATTTGTGTTGATCTAAAAATAGTCAACTTCTTGCTTGGGCAGCAAGGTGGGTACACAAAATACCTTTGTTTTATCTGCTTGTGGGATAGTAGGGCGAAGCAAGATCGTTGGAATATGGTTAATTGGCCAATAAGACAAAATATGACTGTAGGAACAGCAAATGTCATAAACGAACCATTGGTTGACCGTGAAAAAATCATTCTCCCACCGCTCCACATCATGTTATGACTAATGAAACAATTTGTTGAGGCTTTGAGTAAAGATGGCGAGTGCTTTAAATACATTTGTAAATCGTTTCCTAGGCTAAGTATGGAAAAGCTAAAAGCGGGTATTTTTGATGGCCCTCAAATTCGCAAACTTATTAAGGACTCTAATTTTACAAATCACATAACGACACTTGAAGCTGCTGCTTGGTGTATCTTTGTTATGGTTGTTAAAAATTTCTTGGGTGATCACAAAGCGGACAATTACGAGGAATTAGTGCAACAGATGTTATTAAACTTCAAGAACTTGGGTACTAATATGAGTATTAAAGTACACTTTCTTCACAGCCACTTGCATAAATTTCTCGACAATCTTGGCAGTTTCAGTGAGGAACAAGGGGAACGGTTCCACCAGGATATAAAGGAGATGGAGGTAAGGTATCAGGGCAGATGGGATCATCATATGATGGCAGACTATTGTTGGAGTCTCCAACGTGATGTACCTGACGGTCCTCATGAAAGAAAATCCTACGAATTAGATGTAATTTTTTAAATTAAATTATTTCTTTGCTGTTATACCTAATCAATAAATGAATTTTATTATTTTTTCGTTTCTCTTTTTTTGAAACCACTTTAATATTTTCTACTAAAAGTTGCTTATAAGGGCCATTGGTCTATTAAATTGATATTTTTCTCTATCTTATCATATTTTGATAATATATCTCTAAAATTAGAGTCAATTCACCTAAATGGACTTCAAATTCGTGATCAGCACCACGAAATTACCTAGAAATAGCCCAAATATTGTTGACAATAAAATTAGTGTTGATCAGTGTTATCCGTTCAAATACCAGTTTTCCGACAACAAACATTGGTAAAATAGTAATTAATATAATTATTTGTAAAAATGTGATTTGTGTGTCTTTTCTTTACGTCTATGTGTCATTTTAACTGAATTATGGGAATCAATGTTCTATTTTAAATCTGTGCCATGCGAAAAGTATTCTTAAAAACTAGTTGTACATTAATTTTAGTTTTGGCTTGACAAAGACCAGGGATACCGATCGAAACGTTGTCTAAAAATTGAAAATTAAAATAGTTCAAAAACTATTTATATCCATCGAGCCTATGTCCCAAGAATGCTTTATTATTTTATACGTTATTTAAAATTACGACTGGTTCTTCATTACAAAACCTATCGAAACAACACATCACTCCTTTTATGTAGCAAATCTAGTTCACTTACATCACAAGAGCTTTATTTGTACCAAATTTGGAAAAATTAGTAATAAACAGAAATTTAGGGTAGCTCTTGCAGCATTTCACATCCCTTTATTTTTCAGTTTATTAAAAATATAACAGTGTATTGTTACACCTGTTATATGAATGTCAGAATGACAGCTTGGACTGAAAATGAGAAGAGGACTGAATAGGCGGAGTAGTCACAGTCACCTGTCACGATGTTTCGATTGTGTTCCATATTCACCACTCACAACAAGGTTTCAGGAAAGGCGAAAGTATATCTGATAACCACATTTTCATCTATTCCGAAATATCCTGTGCATTGTCTGCCAATTAAAACCCAATTGTTGTTTTTCTCGACATTAAAGGTGCATATGATAATCTTCTTTTATCCTCTATTTATTCATCTCTGAATTCCCTTAATTTACCTCATGACATTTTTGACCTCATTTTATCCTTTCTTTCAGATCGAAATCTATTCATTAAATCCACCCTCAACAATGAACTTATAGGCCCTGGTGTTTCTTGTAGAGGTGTCCCCCAAGGTTCTCCACACAGTCCACTGTTATTCAATATATCGTACAACTCTCTTCAGAACATACTTCCACCCTCCATAAAAATTAGTGGTTATGCAGATGATCTTGCTGAGATATGTGCCGAAAACACAACAACCCTCAACACCTTCCTTTCGAATCTCAATCTTTCATTTATTGTCTATGGGTTTGACACTGGCCCGTCAAAAATGTGCTGCCATGATTTTTCAGAAAAACTATAAGTTTAGTCCAGTCCATTCCATAGTCATTAATGGTCAACCTATCCCTTGGAAATCTCAAGTCAAGTACTTTGGAGCTATATTTGACGACCAACTTAACTGGAAACCACATATTGAATTTATTTCCTGCAAAGTATCAAAAGCTATTAATTTAATTAGGTCTCTATGTGGTAAATGGTGGGGTAGCCATCAAATCTCTCTTTTAAACAGATATAAAGCGACCATACTTCCATTATTTGATAATGCGTGCATGCTATATGGTGGCTGTTCTAAATACCTACTTAAAAAATTAGATCGTTTACAATATCAAGCCCTAAGGGTTATAGTAGGCTATCTAAAATCTACTCCTATAAACATCATGTTATCTGAATGTGGGCAGATCCCCCTGGAGGTACGTAGAGAAATCTTGTCAGTTAAATATGCATCTAAAGCAGTTGCATATAAAGACCTAATAAAAACCTCACTTATAGAATTATTCACAGAATGGGCTACCGATCCCATATACTGGAGACTGAGAAATACTCCTCCTATTATATTTGCCTTTCAATCAGTATCTAAATTCCTTCCCTTCATTGAATCGTTCAACAAATTTTCTTGTCATCACTTCTCGCTCGAATCTCAAATTAGTCAAACTAACACGATAGATCTGAAAATTAAAAATGATTCGGACTGTAATCAAGTCTTTCTGGCCAAATGAATTCTATCAACTTTTCTGGCCCAATTTTCTTCACTGATGCCTCTAAGAGTGACAGTAATGTAGGATACAGAATTTATTCTCCTAACCTCTTATCATTATGTGACAAACTCCCCTCTCATTTTTCCATCTTTTCAGCAGAATGTTACGCTATACTAATTGCGATCCAAAAAAATTCAAAACTCTCCCAAAGTGCCATAAAATGCATTTCTAAAAAATCCTCCTCATCTTCTAATCCATTTGTCCTAAAAATAAAGGAGCTACTACTCAAGTTGAATCAGCAAGGGAAAGACATACGAATTGGCTGGATTCCCGGACACAGTCTTATACAAGGAAATGTTAGAGCCAATGTCTTGCAAATCTTGGGAGAACTATCAATCGTGCCACCCTCCCAACTGGTCCCCATTCGGATGTGGTGCATTCTATTAAGAAATCAATTTTAGATATGTGGAATTCTACTTTTTCTACACTCAGCTTCACAAAAGGAAATCTATACTCTCAATTCATAAAATATCCAAGAAAAAATCCATGGTTTTCTTCACTTTCTAATTTGTCCAGAAGAGATATCTGCATTTCTTCAAGAATTCGATCCAACCATTGTGCCACTTTGTCATATCTACACAAATTCAACTTAGTACCTTCGGATTCATGCCCATGTGGTGAAAAACAAGATCTATCACACATCTTTTTCAACTGTTCCTTAAATAGTGTTAATACATATTTTCTTCATAAATCTTTTAAGGTTCCTAATAATGTTTATGGCCCCTACGCACTGCAAGACATAGTGCTGAAATTCCCAAACAGTGAAAACATTAAACTCATCTCCAAATTTTTAAGTGCTTCAAACATCAAAATATAACCTCAAAACCCGAACAGTTTACAGATAAAATTTTGAACAATAAGTGCGGTATCACTCTGTTCGTATTTACTTTCGTATAAACTATATTATAGACAATCATAAATCATCCCGGACGCAAAAAAACAGGCCGAATAGCCCTGGCAGCGGAGGCCTTAAAACAAAAGAAGAAGAAGTGTTCCATATTTGACGTACTAGGTACTAGTATCTTATAGAATATTCTAGTCCTTTCTTGAAAGTTCTTTTTATATATAAATAGAGATCAGTTGTGGCAGAGTCAGTTAGTTAATCGTTTGATGTGTTAATAAGTTGAATTGTTAAAAAGTAGTATTGTATTTTGCCAAGTATAGAATAAAGTTGTGAAAGTTATAACAGTATTTTTCTTTTTTCTCAACATTTTTTATCGTTTCTGATGTTATTTTGTTATATCTAGGTACCTCTACATTCTTAAATTTTTTAATGTGAGTTCCATCTCTACTTTACTTATTTTTGTTGCTAATCTTCCAGAAAATCCATTTGTACTCATTCTCTAGTATCTTCAAAATCGTTAAATTTTTTCTATTTTTTGTTAATACTACACCTTTATTGAAGAAAAAATAGAATTTTTGATAAATATGAACTTACCCTGAACTTGGATATTCAAAACTGCATCCCCGAATATCTTCTGATTCTTTTTCAACTTAGCTCTTATAGCCAAAGCAATATAACCTAATTTTTCTACTTCGTCTTTTGGTAAGTTTTCCTTCAAACTAATGGCAATTTCGTTATTTTTGAAGTTAACTGTGAAATACTTCTCGTATTTATATTCTGAAACATAAATTCGTTAGACTTTATAAACGTTGCAACTTATTGTATATCGCTAAAGAAACGTTCAAAATGAAGGAGAATATATTGAAAAAAGTCAAAAAATACCGTTGGAAATTTCTACTTCTATATCTGATTCTGGATGTTGAGTTATTATTATGATATTATCATCTTGTGTGAGTGTGTTACTGTCCACATTATATGCTCCATTGTACACTGGTTTCGGGAAATTGATTGCACCATCATCTTTTTCACCATTATCTTTATCTACAATTATCAAATTTTTTTCGTAATATAACTTTGCAATAAAGTAACAATAAGTTTACTAATGATAGCTTATTTTATCATTTATTCATAGGCTATATCCCGAGACCTATGAATTTAATCGATTAAACTGTCCAAATGTTACTTTTCCGTCCAACCTATAGTCCGGGTAAGTAAGGTCGAAAAATCTGTTAACTATCAAAACTTTCCCATAACTGATTTTTCATATATTGACCCAGCATCACTCTCCTAGATTGTCTGATAATTTCCGCAGGAGCTTGAGACGCAGCTTGCAAGCACAGCTCGGACCAACTAAAATTCAAGTGATTTATGCTCGTGTCATTCCTGGATGTGTTCTTACAAAAAAATCGTAGAAATGAAAATTGAAGCAAATCTTATGCTCTTGAAGGTGACGTAAATAATTTTTTCAAAAAAAAATTTTCCGATCTTAAATTTTCCAAAAATTGAAAAAATTTACAAAAATTATATTTTTGGTTGGTAATTATAAATAAAATATTAATATCGAGGTCGAAACATAGATAAGCACAGAGGGCAAACTTCTAAAAATTTACATTTTTTCAGATTTGGAAAATGTAAAATGGCGGCTGCGCAAATTGGAAACAATTTTTTTTTCAACCGCGTCTAAATTTATGAATATTAACGATATTGAGAAACGGTTTGTTGCAATCGACAGAGTGAAAGTTATATTTTTATAAATAACATAAACAGAATTTTTTACATAATTTTTTAGAACATTTACTGAAAATAAAAATTTTTACATCTAGTTTTTTCTCATTTTGGCGTTGAAAAATTTCTTAAAAATATTTTTTTACGTTATAAATATGTTTGTTTTTGAAAGAGTATTTTGAAAAAAGATTTTTTCAGATGCGACTTTTACAAGCTGAGATAAACAAATTCAAAATCTGCTTGATACTGTCATAATATTAATTGAAATTTTCAAATTTTGATCACTTCGCTAGGTTGTTGAATCCTAACTCAACTTAAACACAATTTTTCATTTTTCTACCGTTAATTGGTCCATTCAAAAGAGAACAGTAATCCTAGCTCGCTCGGCCAAACGGTGCGGCGGCAGCTGCTTGGCGTTCTGGTGGTGTTTCAGCGCTCATTATCTTCGAACGCCCAAAAGACCCTTACTAACATGACTGACGACGTACTTGTACCCGACGAATTATTGAATATTATTTCGTGTTCTTGTACCACAGGGTGCTCTACTACCAGGTGTGGTTGTAAAAAAGTTGGCATACATTGTACGATATAATGTAAAAATTGCGAAGGCAAAAACTGTTGTAACATCGAAATTGTAAGTACGGTATTTGACAATGACGAGGATGATACTGAATCTCTGAGTGATGAGCTAAATTTTGATATGACTCAATTAGTTGATTGTGAACTTGCAATTGATAGTAGCAATAATATCGATGCGGATTTGTTTGCTAATGATAATGACGAGGAAAATTGTACAGAGCTATTTCCTCAGAGACCAAAAAGGGCGAAAATTTGTAGAAAATAGATGTAAATTTGTAAATAAATATTATTATTAGTATCTACGTTTCGAATTATGTATAATATATATATATATATATATATATATATATATATATATATATATATATATATATATATATAATAAATGGATTTATAGATATGAATTATAAATATCATTGTACCTTATTTCTAGCAATATGTAATGGTTGATAATAACCATACTATTAGCAAACCACAAATGCAAAATTTTTACAAAGAAAACCAAAATAAAAGCTTGAGCTTCGTTCAACTGCGAACGAGCGCTGACCCCCCACCACAACGCCAAGCAGCTGCCGCCGCACCGTTTGGCCGAGCGAGCTAGGATTACTATTCTCTTTTGAATGGACCAATTGACGGTAGAAAAATGAAAATTTGTGTTTAAGTTGAGTTGGGATTCGACAACCTAGCGACGAAGTGATCAAAATTTGAAAATTTCAATCAATATTATCACAGAATCTAACAGACTTTGAATTTGTTTATCTCAACTTGTAAAAGTCGCATCTAAAAAAATTTTTTTTAAATACTCCTCTTTCAAAGACACACATATTTATAACGTGAAAACATATTTTAAACAAATTTTTCAACGCCAAAATGAGATAAAACTAGATGGAAAAATGTTTATTTTCGGTAAATGTTCTAAAAAATTATGTAAAAAAATTTTTCAAAATTTTGTTTATAAAAATATAACTTTCACTCTGTCGATTGCAACAAACCGTTTCTCAATATCGTTAATGTTCATAAATATAGACGTGATTGAAAAAAAAAATTTGTTTCCAGTTTGCGCAGCCGCCATTTTGAATTTTCCAAATCTGAAAAAATGTATTTTTTTAGAAGTTTGCCCTCTACGTTTATCTATATTTTGACCTCGATATTAATATTTTATTTATAATTACCAATCAAAAATATAATTTTCGTAAATTTTTTCAATTTTTGGAAAATTTAAAATCGGAAATTTTTTTTTTCAAAAAACTATTTACGTCACCTTCAAGAGCATAAGATTTTCTTCAATTTTCATCTCCACGATTTTTTTGTAAGAACACATCCAGAAATGACACGCGCATAAATTACTTGAATTTTGGGTGGTCTGAGCTGTGCTTGCAAGCTGCGTCGCAAGCTCCAGCGGATATTATTAGACAATCTAGGAGAGTGATGCTGGGTCAATATATTTTCATTTAAAAATGAAAAATCAATTATGGGAAACTTTTGACTTTTATTTCCTTACTTTCCCGGACTACTATCTAATATGCGAGAATATCATATTACATTACAAGTCATGAAAGTGAAACTTTGCAGAAGAGGAGGCTTATTGAAGAGTACGAGGATGCGTAGCATCCGAGTATCTCTTTAAAGCCTCCGAGTCAAGCAAAGACACTTTCATGACCAGTGATGGATTATATTTTTTTCTGAAATCGTTTTTCAAAACTAAAATATTAATATTCCTAACATATATGTCAACGAAAAAGTAGTGTTGTCAAACATAGCTAACGCAACAGAAAACAGAAATAATAATGCTTTGAATTGTATACCTGGAAAAAACTTTTCTAATGTGCATAATACTAGTGTCGGCAGCATTAACATTAATTTTCATTTTCATAGTTCTAATACCAATTAATAATATTTGTTGTATTTGATTGTTAGTGTTTTTAATTATATTAAATAAACGTATCATAAGATAAGTGACGATTTCTAATTCAATTGCAGTCTAAAAATGACAGATGAGTCTTGTAAAGTGACAGGAGTCTTGTAAAAATCATAAAAGTGACTAGTCTTTAAAGTGACACTTTCATGACCAACCTGAGTTCTGTCATGACAAGCTTTCTTGACGATTTCAGAAAAAAGTATTGAATCCTGTGTGTATTTCGTTGTCGTCGGCCATTTTTTGTTACATGCCTTGTTAGCCTCCGGAGTGCAACAAGTCATCAATTTGATAATTGAATATTATTCAGAACGCCTCACAGATGAACCCTAGAGATTTTCAGATCACCACAGCCAGTACAACAAGTGCTATATTATTTAGAGTACGACATTTTTGGAGAAATTTCGGTTTGTTTTCACGATACAGCCTCCGGAGTATATACAAGTTACCAATTTTATGATTGGATATTATTCAGAGCGTCTCAAAGATGAACCCTATTGATATTCAGCTCACTAAAGCCAGTACAACGAATGTTATGGTACTTGAGGTACCAAATTTTTATGATTTTTGGAGGATTTTCAGTTTGTTAGCACTATACAGCCTCCAGAGTATATACAAGTGACCAATTTTATGATAGAATATTGTTCTGGGCATCTCGCAGATGCGGAAAAGTTAGTTTTAATCTTTAAAACCGTTTATTTTAAGCATGATTTTGGTGGGAAAATAGTTGAATGCACAATGGGTTCGTTTCATGAAATTCAATGATAATGTCACAAGATATATTGGGTCTGAACTAAGAATTTGTGACTAATAACGCCACTCTACGATTTCAAATAAAAATGGAAAAAAATATTGAAATTTGAATTCTTGTGGTAGACTGTGGTAGGCTAGAACCAATGGCAAACAAAGATATTTTGCGCTGTTGTCACGAGGGAAAACTTTATAAGTAGACTAGTTATCTTTTTTCTTTAGCACCCGTTAAAGAGAAACGTCAAGTACTGTCAAAACGTACTCTTTCAAATAATGTTCTCCTAATCGGGTGCCTCTTATTAAAAAAGGTAACTCTCTCGTAGTCAAAGAAATTTGGAAATATATATTTTAAACTGCATTGATGATGCTTTCAAAATAGCAAATATAACGTAAAATGTATGTATACTGAAAATTAAATGTTCTCCATGTAGGTTGCCTTGTTTGGAAAACGTGTCATGTAACACACATACACAGATTGCGTTACCTAAGAGTTCCAAACTCGATTTAGTACCGGATCGCTTACTCTTCTTCTGTTTAGGGGAGTTCGAGTGACTGAGACACCATGTCCACATACACTTGAGGAAGATTTTTCGAATTAGCGTCGGTGAAACCTGGATCCATTTTAAGGATGTCTTTTATCGAAGGTGGGGTCAGACACATCTCGAATAAGGTTTACTCCTTCCTCTATGTCATGGTCTTCGAATGGCGCTAGTCTGTTTTGGTGAACTACTTTTGGTTTTCCGTTGGGGATCTTGCTTATGCGATATAAAACATCATTGATCCTTTTCTTGATTAAGTATGGACCTTCCTAGGATTTCTGTAATTTTGGAGAAAATCCTTTTCTCCTCGTCGGGTTGTGTAACCATACTTTGTCCCCTTCTTTGAAACCGCCTTCTGTGGCCTGCGTGTCGTACCGACTTTTCATTCTGTCGCTGGCAACTTGAAGATTTGTTCGAACTAATTCATGAATATCATCCAGCCTTTTTCTCAATTGGATTGCGTAGTCTTCGCCTGCTAGATCTTCTCCAGGCCGGCAGCCAAATTCCAGGTCACAAGGAAGCCTCATTTCATGTCCAAACAGGATTTTCGCCGGTGTTTCACCCGTGGACTCATTGACAGCAGGTCGATAAGCCAATGCGAATAGGGAAAGATACTGGTCCCAATCTCTCTGATTGCTGGATACTACTTTGGACAGGTATTTTCCAATAGTCCTGTTCATTCTCTCGACCATTCCATCTGACTGTGGATGTAAAGCTGTTGTCCTGGTCTTCTTCATTACCAGCTTGTCGCAAATCTCCTGGAATAGATGGCTTTCAAAATTTCTTCCCTGGTCCCTGTGGACTTCCAAGGGTACTCTATATCGGCTGATAAATTCTTTCACCAATACATCCGCGACAGTTGTGGCCTCTTGGTTCGGGATAGCGTAAATGTCCACCCACTTTGTAAAATAATCCATTACAACCAGTATGTATTTGCTACCATTTTCTGTCGTGGGAAATGGTCCAGCGATATCTAAAGCAATCCTTCCGAAGGGGCTTCCAACATTATATTGTTTCATGGGTGCCTTTCTCTTGCGATGTGGTCCATTACTAGTAGCACAACTCGTACATTTCTTACACCAGTCCTTCACATCGTCGGAGCTGTTCATCCAATAAAACCTTTCACGGACTCGCTGAAGGGTTATCTTCACTCCCAGATGACCTCCCGATGGACTGTCGTGTAACTTCTTCAGTACCTCAGCTACTCTCGCTCTCTGGATAACTATCTGTCTTCTCTTCTCGGAACCATAATCGTTTTCAAGGACTCTTTTCAACAGCCCTTCTTCCAGGACAAGAGAGTCCCACTGAGCCCAATACGCCTTGAGTCTCGGTGAAAATCTTGACACTTCTTGCCAGGTAGGTCGCCGATTTTCTTCCTTCCATTGCCGGATCATCTTCAGGTGAGGATCATTCTCCTGATCTTCTCTGATCCTGGTGGGTGACCATTCTTCATTGACTACTGTAATTCTTGAAACTGCAACTTTCTTAGATTTCGACTTGTTGCATTGTGAATAGTCTACAGAGCATGGCTGTCTAGGCAAAGAGTTGGCTTTTCGGTAATTCACATCAGCAGGATGTTCTCCCCTGTCTGATTTCCCCTGTGACTGGAGTTCTTGGGTTACAGGAATCTTGGGGCGCTTAGACGGACTGCGTACGTGCTCTAGCTCGCCACACTCCCGGCATTTGATCTTCTTTGGTATCTTGTCTGCCATACCTTTCAACAAGTTGACGATCTGGTCAAGTTTGTTATCGTCATCTTCTTCCTGCATGGTCCTACCTTTAGTTGTACCGCGAGCTTTTCTTGGCTGCTTCGCATTTAAGAGGTTCTTGGTTTGCAAGAGTCGTAGGACGCTTACACAAACTGCGTGCATGCTCTAGCTTGCCACAATTACAGCACCTGATTTTCTTCAGCTTCTTGTCTGCCATACCTTTCAACAAGTTGACGATCTGGTCAAGTCTGTCATCGTCACCTTCTTCCTGCATGGTCCTACCTTTGTTGTATCCCGAAGCCATCATGGCTGCTTCATATTCAAGAGCAGCAGTCAATGCATCGGCCAATGTTTTAGGATGGGCTAATCGAAGCGTCTTTTCCATATCGTGGTCACACAAGCCGTCAATAAAGACCTGGATGCATAAACATTCCATCGTGTTCTCTGGTGCTGATGGATAAGCAAATCGAACTAGTCGGGCAATATCCATTTCATACTCTTGAAGGGGTTCGTCACGTTTCCGCCTTCGGTTCTTCAGCTGGAATCTGTACAACTGTTCCAAATGTTCGTGACCATATCGCATGTCCAACCTCTTCTTCAGCAGCTCGAAGTCATCCATTTCTTCCAAAGGTATCGTCTGGAGTACATCTAAGGCATCTCCGCGAAGCGCGATGGTTAAGTTCACTGCCTTCTCTCTATCGGACCAATTATTCACTCTAGCGGCTGCTTCGAATTGTTTCACATAATTGGTCCACGACATTTTTCCATCGAACGTTGGGGCCTTGACTCGGGTAAAACTGCCAATGTCTTTAAACTTAGATACTGTTTCTGGCTTGCAAGGTTTCGTTTGCTCGGTCTTCTTTTCTTCCTCTGGCGTGCCTCGCGTTCTTGAATCGGCAATCTTTTCCTCCAACTCCTTGATTTTCTCGTCTATCGTTGTAATCTTATTCTCGATTTTCTCGTCCATCGTTGACATTTTATTCTCGATTTCAGATTTTAGAGACGAAATTTCATTTTCAACGTCAGCGGCAATGTCGTTTTTCATTAATAAGATATCGGCAGATATATCGTTCTTCAAAGTAGATATCTTCTCGTCCATATTAACAGAAATGTCGATCTTCATAGCAGAAATATCGTTCTTTATAGCCGAAATATCGCTTTTCACATTCGTAGAAATCTTCTCTTCCATGCCAGAAATCTTCTCGTCCATGTTCTCTTGCATGGCAGAAATCTTCTCGTCCATGTTCTCTTGCATGGCAGAAATCTTCTCGTTCATGTTAGCAGAAATTGACGAGATTAAGGTGGAAGCCTCGTCATTAAATAAAACTGTTCCTGGATCAAAGCCGTCATTTTCCAGTGCCACTTTAAGTCTTTCTACTAATTCACTTTTCTTACCGGACGTTTCCAACTCACGATCTTCCAATTCTGCTCTTAATTCGCCACTTTCAGATCCCTTAATCTCTTGGCCATTTTTACGTAGCAATTTATTTAAACAATAAACGGGTGGGATCAACTTTAAACACACGGTATGGCTACTTACTAATTTATTAAAACACTAAACTAATTACTAATACTTAATTTATATATACAGTATATTCACTTAAACTAATTTATATAAACAGTTCACTAATTCACTTATTTATTTGTTTATCTCACGATGTCAAATTATCAACTAAACTAACTCTTCCTGATCAGTCCCCTTATATATTAAAGCCATTTTCACTAGTAAATTCCGGACTGCGGCTTACACACACAAATAACTTTTCTGGCCTTTTCTAGATAAGTCTGGTCACAAAAACAATGTTTAGATAAGATATTTCCAAACAGTTATAAAAACACTGCGTATCCGCCATAACTTTAATTTTCATACCTGGCTTAGACAGAGTCGGTTTTAGGGACTATACCAGGGTGCTGTGTCGTAACAATACTTTCAATCTGACAACAAGGGCTTCTGTCATTGGTCGACTTACAGCGGTTTATTTAAATCTAATAAAATTTTTAAATCTAATTTTCGAAGATATTTATAACTTTTTGAAATAAATATCGTTATCATACAAAAATATATGATATTTTTAATCCTTCTGATATGATTTCACTTGTTAATTCATACCCATGAAACTAGCCCATTGACAATCTTTTTATCAATTTATTGTGCATGAAATTATTTGGCAAAAAGCAAAATCATGCAAAAAACATTTCGACAGTTTATTCAATTTAAATTTATCGGTCGAGGGGTATACGGCTAGATAATTTCCTGAATAACTGAGATTGAAACCTCATAGCTAGACACCGTTTTATCAAGAAAGCTCAGTTGTTATTGGTTGAAATTTGAATTTTTTTGACATTTGATTGGTTTTTAATACACGCGGGAGATAATCAAGAAAACATATTATCCTTATCGCATTTTATAACACAGTGATTATTTTAAACTTACCTACAACTTGGAAATTAATAACTGTTTCTGCTACTAAATTTGTATCTTTAATCTTAACACTAACGACTACAGCAATGTTAGTATACGTTCTAAGTACAGAATTTGCCTCTTTGATTTTGAGCATAGGTTTTATCGTTTTGTTGTCATAAACTACCTCGAAATACTTGTCATAAGCTGAAATAAAAAATGTATGCTACAATACTTGAGATAACTATGCATCTTATACTTACGTTCTTCAATTGAAGGAGTAACAGTATTATCTTCTTGGTCAGTATTGACTATAATATTATCGTATTCAATAGTTGCCACATCATTTTCGACTATATAGTTACCATTATAAACAGGTCTTTCGAAAGATATATATCTTTTATCAGCATCTTGGTTATCTAGAATATTAAGGATTGATTATTATCCTCTAGTCAGTAATAACCATTTTCTTATTGGATATCTTTTATGAAAGTTATTGAATTATTACTTCGGAATAATAGATGGCACATTAAAAGTACCACACCACTGGCCTATTAGAATTTGAAAACACTGTTGATGTGTGTTAAAGAGACAATAAATTGAATAAAACTCAATCAATATATCACACATTTTAATTTGTATTACAATCCGCTACTAGTTTTGGCGTTTAACGGCCATCTTCAGGCTACAACATTTTTTTTCAAAAAGGGCTTTAACTTGGACGTTTTCTGCCTAATTACTACCATACTTATACCGTACAATAATTGATAAAGGTATAATTGTGGAATTTTGTTTTGGAATTCATGTTGTTTTATATACAGGGTTTTTAAAATACATATCAGAAATATAATTGTTGAAATTTAGTCGCAATGTTTTATTCTTTTAAATATAATTATTGAAACTTACTCCTAATGTTTTATTCTTTTCTAAATTAAATATATGTCTCATAAATGACTTTAAAACTTATACAGCTTTTTTATTGACATGTTTAGATTATATACATTCAGATAGCATATCGTTATGAGAATTGTTTATTGAATTATTTATTAGAAATTAGCAATCTTATTAGTTTATTTTCCCCGTAGCCATATTTCACTTTAACATTCCCTAAAGTTCTATTAAGTTATGCTTGACTCGACAAGAATATTTTATAGAGATTTACCGTGATTTTTCTTTATACAACTTTTATAATCATATCCAATATTTATTAAATTAATTTCCTAGTTCTATCCTATCTTATTTTAGTAAAATGATTTATTCTTAGTTTATTAAATTAAATTTCTAATTCTATTTCTATTTTAGCTAAGACTGGTTGGTGTTAAATTGATGCAGCTGGTTTATATGAAAAATTCCGCGTTCTCGATGAGTGTCAGGATGTATCAACTATTTACTCCATGGCTGTTTTCTACCAAGTAAGGACCTTCATAAGGTAATTGTAGTTTAGAACAGATTCCCTTCTTATGATTAGGTACTTTTAATGCTTTTATCACTACCAAATCACCTTTTTTGAATGTTTTCCTATTTCTGAGTTTCGCTAGTTTCTTTCTAATATATTTATCAGCTTATTTTGCTTGTCTTTTTCTGGCTATTTCAATCAGTTTACTGTAATCAATTTCACTGGACCATGGCCTATCTGGTTCTACTCCTGTGAACAACGTAATGGGTGCTATTTCCGTGACGATATTTGGTATGTTATTAACAAAATCTGTAGTCCCCTTCAAACGTTCTTCCCACATACGGTTTTCGTAGTACGTAAGTATCCTCAGATGCTTGATCACTTCTTTATTTCCTCGTTCTGCAGGATTACTACTTAGATGTCTGATACTCGTGAAAACTTGATTAATTCCCAAATCTTTTAACCATTTTACAATATTTTTATTTCTAAAGTATGTTGCATTATCCATTATGTATTTCTTTGGTCTTCCATACTTCTCGAAATAGTTTCCCAGCGATTCTTTAATAGTATTTTTATTTGTTTCATCACATGGATATGTGCTAATAAATTTATAACTCGGTATAAGGTTTGATATGAAATCTATTGCTATATATAACATCCTTTATGATAGTGATGTCATTTTTTGATATGTAATTCTCCCGAAAGATCATATGAGCTTTCCTAATTCCTAAGTGGTTAACATCAAGTCAAGTTTTCTGATATTACGTATAACTCCTTGTCCTTCACCAATTTATACAATACTCCTTCCTTTTCAAAACATCTCCGTTTATTCCTCTCATCTAATGATCGTTGTTCCTGCTTTATTTGTTCTAATCAGAATATGCCACTATTACGTTTCACAATGTTGATTCCCACTCTAGCTTCTTTCGTATCCCCTCTTTTCTCTCCCTCCATCCTACTAATCGAGTCTGGTACTACGTTCTGTATACCTGGAATATGTTTTATAACCTAATCATATTCCTGTAGGAGTAATAAATTCCAAGAACAAATGAACTGTAATTAATTATTGCCTTAACCCCTTATTGCAATATTTTTTATTTTATGTTGAATTTTTTTTATTTGATTCTATTTTCGGTGTAAAACAAAGGAGAAATAGTAAAAAAAATAATGTGAAAAAAAGCTTTTATTTAGAAAAAAAATTTCGTGCCTAATATGGTACATTATGCAATAAAAATACATACTTTTACTAAGTGTGAGTGAGCTACCAGAAAACAATTTCCATCTTTGTTAATACATAAGTGCAACCAACATTTTCTACAAAAAATAAATGTTTTAAGAGTACAATTAGGAAACTGGCACTTTTGACTGGTTGAATGGTAGATACAGGACCTCGTTTTCTTTTATGTTCTTGCAGAATGTTTTCCAAACGTTTAGAAGGTCGACCACGTGATCGATGTGTTCCTTTATTAACTTGGCACACATCTCCAATTACTGCCATTTTAAAGTTCGCTAATGGCAAATAAAAGTTTTCGCTTTTTTGTTTCCACAAAATCCAGGCATTGACACAACTCAAGTCTACTAGATGTAAGAAACATCTAAGATACCATTTTTTAGATCTTATCTGTATCCTGTAATAACCAACCATGGAATCCAGTACATCTACACCCCCCATGTAAGTATTATATATATATTTACTGCTTGGGGACAGTTTGTTGTTACATGTCTTCTTTCTTTTTTCGAAAATTGTTGAACTTCAACAACTGGATCACAGCCTACATATGTCGACAACATATTAACAACTTTATTGTCAAACCAAGAGATCAGTGATAATTCAACATCATCTACTACTGCTACTTTTTCTATAATGTGGCCACGTCCAAACTTCCTCATATCTTTCTCCTTTGGTATCTTTATATTTGTTACGAGGGACCGTTTGAATCATTCTTACGACAACATTTGAACTAGTACCTAGATCAGGTGCATTTTCAGGTACGTTATTACTTTGAGCCCCAGCAAATATATCGTAATCATATGACAATCCAGATAACCCACTCAAAACAAAAGCTTTGTACCCCCATTTGTGGTTTTTTTTCGTATTGTACTGCTTCAAGGATGTTCTGGCTTTGGTTGGTATGATTTGTTCATTTACCGCGAGATATTCTTTTTTCGGAAGAAGATGCATGCGTTCTTTCAGATAATCTAATAGCGGACGGATTTTGAATAGTTTGAAGGACATCAAATGATGCTGGTGGCTGTGTACACGTATAAGGTAACAAAGAAAATATATTTGTATAACGTGTAAAATTTAATTTACCTAGAGCCATCATCAGTGCTTAATCTAAAAATACATATTTAAATCACAACCAATAGTGGATAGTTAAGTGAAAGTTTGACTGAGTTTTTTTTATATGAAAAGATAAAAAGGTTGATAAAAAATACGTACTGTCAGATTCTATATAACAAAATTTCCTGGCTTCATTGCCTCCATCAATAATTTTTGAATAGTTTGTCCTGCAGGTATATAACCAAGATTATCAGAAAAATTGATGAAACTTTCAATCTTTTCCCAACGCTTACAAGTCATCAAGTTATATATGAAAGGCTGACCCAAATGAGAACTCCAGTAATCTCTTGTAGAAGGTAAATGAACAGTAATAATAATTCCACTCTTCTTCTGATAATGAAAGTGGCTTATCAGGTTTATTTTGCGTACAATACAAATTGGATTGAAACACTATTTGCTAGCATAGCTCCTCAGTAAAAAAGAATTTGAAATATTGAGTAGGTGAAACCAGATTTTCTAATTCAGTAGGCATATTTTTAGAATAAAAAAATTGTCAATTCTCAGGTGGTACCGAAAGATATGAAGATGTCCAATCTATTGGAGGTTTCTTGTTATTCACCTTTTTTAATTTATATTTTTTCTCCAACGTTCTAAGAGTGGCAAATCGTCTTCACTATCAATTTCTGATATAATGTCTATATCTTCATATGCATCATCTTCATATTCTGAATCGGTTTCTTCTACAAGCACAACTTCATCGTTTTCCATGTCGTTTTCGGAAAGATTGTCATCGTCACTAATATTTGAATCAGGTATATTTATATAAGTTCGTCAATAAAATCGTGCGGCATCCATACCTATAAAACAAATACTATGTATCTCCAGATGCATAATGTGCCATATATGTCACGTAATAATTTTATAATGTAGTTCCAAAAAACTAAAACTTACCTTCAAAATATTTACGATGAGTTATTCCTCAAATATGCATTTATTATATAAAAAAATTGGCACTTGTTATTTGTTCAGCAATATCACAAAACAAATTAAAAGTTTCAGTTTATTCGAACTGAGTGGACACGCTTGGTCACGCAGACAGCTAACCTCAAAAAAACCGCGAAAATAGCGAAACCAAATTGACAGGTAAAGAACGCATCTTCTAAAAATTATATGAAATTAGTTTTTTAAATATTATACCTCTACCTAACAGAGAGCGCTACTTTTATATTAAAATTTAATTTGTGTCATATATGTCCCATTATGCAGTAAGGGGTTAAACTTTACCCACTAACCTGTGCTAAGGTGCGATTCTTCTTGCTAACCAGTACTGGGTACATATGGGAACACATACGGTGTTAGCGAACTCGGAGTCAGTGTCGCGCAAAAGCAACATTCACAAGCATAGGCAATAACGAAAATAATTAAAAATGAAACAAAATAAATTGTTGCTAGATTCGTAACAAAATATTAAAGGTCGAAATTAGTAGCTGATTGTAATTACAATACAAATTTGTAACATATTCATTTTGAATTTGATTCAATTTGCAGTACTAATGGATTTATTGATAGATCAATTGATTATACTTACTGTTTAGTCTAATATTAAGTACTGCAGATGTACTTATGCTGTTTTCTAAAGTTTTCGCTATCATCGTAAGGGAAATAAAACTCTTAGTATAGAAGTCATCATCGGATATATCTTTTTTGAGGCTTACAGACACTTTTTGATCTTTATAAGAAATGTCGAAATGCTTTTCCATATCAGAATCTAAAAAAATTGAATTTATGTATAAGTCTTTGATACAAAATGTCACCAAGCACAATAACACATTTCAAGTCCATATATAGAGTGTCACATGTTGCCTGTCTCATCGTTATGACTAGGTTATTTCAAACAATATAAGGGAGACCGGAGTTGGATGTGACAGGGGTTAGTTGTGACAGAGGAAAATACTTTCGTAGTAGTAATGACAACACCGCACAGTCAGGGGTAAAATAAGCAGCGTTTCATCCTACTATTTCAGTCATATACAAATCAAATCAAATTAATGTATGTAGCACAACGGTTCTGCGCAACTAACACGCTCATGGAGTTTTTGCAGTCGCGAACTACAAGACTATTTTACATAGTTTAAAATATCATAAATTACAGTACATTTTAACATATCGTCTTTAATGTCGATCCAAGTACAGTATCCGCCAAAATAAATAGTACCGAAAATAAAAATAAAAATTAATTTTTAATTTCTGTAATGTAAGTGTTCAAAATGTTCACCATTTCGACGCAAACAAGCTTCATATCGATATTAAAAAGAAGTGGTTGATGTAACTGCCGAAAAATATTTTGTATTATTTCCCGTAGTTCGGCAATATTCGCCGGCGGATTTTCCGAGTGAAATATTTTGTCCTTCATTATGCCCCAAATGTATGCGTCAGGTGGCGTCAGATCAGGTGAATGAGAAGGATATTCGAAGGCTGTTTCCCGAGAAATTATTCTATTATCGAAATGCTGACGGAGTAAGTCTAAGGTGCGCACAGCTGTATGGCTCGTTGCACCATCTTGTTGGAACCATTGTGTGCGAAACTGTAGATTTCGTGCACGGCAAAAGTTATTTAGATCTCTCACAAAAGGTATAATGATTTTCTCTCTATAACGCTCTTGGTTGACAGTAAGTAGATTCTGATTATCATCTTCAACTAAATAAGGACCAATCATTCCATGACCATATACCGCGCACCAAACGGTAACTCGAAGACTGTGGAGTGGTTTCTCTACAATGACATCAGGACGTTCAAATCCAAGGAATCTGGTTGTTTGTCGATTAATATAGCCGCTAAGATGAACGTGACTCTCGTCTGAAAACCATATGTTTTTCAAAAATTCGGGATCTTCGTAAATTAAACTCAACATGCGACCACAGTAAATTTCTCTTGCACGTTTGTCCGCAGCATTTAGTCGTTGTCCAGCTTGAATACGGTATGGATAACCACCAATTGATTTGAACATGCGACGTAAAGACGTTTCACTAATGTTGAGTTTACATGCAGTTCTTACAAGACTTCTTTGAGGTGATTGCACAACTTGGTTAAAAACACGTCCTTCATTTTCGTTAGTGCATACTGTTTTTCGACGACCTGAAGAACCTTTACGTTGACACAATACACTACCAGTGCGACGAAATTTTTCAACAACAGCTAACATCACACTTTTACTAGGAGCTGCTTTATTAAATTTTTGTTGATATTTTATTGACACCTGTTCTAAGCTTGGACCATCACTACGACCTTTTCCGTATGAACGAAAATAATGCTCTACCAAAAAAACTTTTTCTTCAGTTGTTAGAACCGTTTTTAAATCAAATTTAACTGCAGCGTACTATTAATATATCAACTAATGACAATTAAGTCAAATATGACAAATCCATATTACATAAACAACTCCACAGCACTCTCTGTTTCGGTACTGTTTATTTTGGCGGATACCGTATATTAATTTTTAACAAATTAAAAATGAAAATATGAAAAAACAAACTTACATTGGTTGATGTGAATGTGGCTTGTGTATACCAAAGTCCAAAGTGTCAAAAATAAAAATATGGTTATGGTGTGACTATTTTAGGATTAGTTTAGTTTTCAATTTCATCCTTCCCTGATAAAGTTTTCTCTTCTTGGGTAACCAAGCATCTGTTCAAATGGGGTACAAACGAAATCGACAGGCTCTGCTAGATGTCATGGAAATCGATTTAGCTGGGTATCTTATTTAACAATCCAAGTTATATTTTGGGCTATCGACGAAGCATATCAGTTCTCAGTTAAAAACAAAATAGAAGTTAGTGAAAGTTGGATTACAAACCAATGGTTTCCTCCGATTGGTTTACCGGATTTCCAAAACGCCATACGGCTTTATCTCTCAGGACTCCTGTGCCAACAAGTCTCAGCTGAGCAACAAGTTTAAATAGAAACAACGTTAATATTTTTTTCTCACTTCTAGAAGAAGTTTTGAACCGTTACAAATTTTAACAGGATATAAACAACGTTGATGAGATGAGTATAATTATTTTCCGAAATCCTGACCGAATTATAGCTAGAAAGAATGTAAAACAAGTAGGCTATGTCACATCCTACAGAAAGAGGAACCTTAGTTACGTTTTGTTTTGCCGTAAGCGCCAAAGCGCCAGTGGAAATTCCATTCCACCGAAGTTTATTTTTCCTCGCTAAAATTTTAGAGATGGATGTCAGAAAAAGAGTTTTATATATTTTTGCAGCATTTCGTCAAGCAGGCACGAGTTCCATCTCTCCATAAAATGAATAAGTTTTTGTAACGAAAATGGTGTAATAGTGATTTCTTTTCCTCCTCACTGTTCGCACAAAATGCAGTGATTAGATCGGTCAGTGAATGAATCACTGAAGAAGTACATCAACAGCGCAATTGATTCTTGGATGAGAAATCATGCAGGGAGGACAATGAACATCTACGAAATACCAAGCGTTCTTCTTCTTCTTTACGTGCCGTCTCCTTTAAGAAGGTTGGCTATCATCATGGCGATTTTTATCTTTGAAGCTGCGGATCTGAACAAATCAACAGAGCTACTGTTGTACCACTGCTTTAGGTTGTTCAACCAGGAGATGCGTCTTTTTCCTATATTTCTTTTACCCTGTATTTTTCCTTGTATAATAGTTTGCAACAGTATATACCTCTCCCCTCTCATCACGTGGCCCAGATATTGCAATTTTCTGATTTTGATTGTGTTGATTATTTCCTTCTCCTTTCCCATTCTTCTCAATACCTCCTTGTTCGTTGTTCTGCTCACCCAGCTTATTCTGAGGATTCTTCGATATGCCCACATCTCGAATGCTTCCAGCCAGTCAGTGTCGCACTTCTTAAGCGTCCAGGCTTCAATTCAATATAATGGTACTGGAAATATGTAGCATTTAAGCATTCTGATTTTAAGATGTAGACTAAGATCTGTTCTGGTTAATGCATTCCTCATTTTATTAAACACTGTTCTAGCCTTTCCGATTTTTGATCTTATTTCTTGTGAGTATTTATTAGTGTCATTTACAGTTGTTCCCAAGTACTTGTATTTGCGGACCTTCTCCACTGGCTCCCCTTTGATCCATAATGTTTCTCGCTGTTGTTGGTGTTTTGTGATTGTCATGAATTTAATCTTTTTGGTGTTAAGTGTGAGCCCCCTTTCTTCGCTGATCCGTACTACTAGGTCTATTAGCCTTAGCATTTCTTCCAGGGTTTCTGCTATTAGTACTGTGTCATCGGCGTATCTGATGTTGTTTATAACCTTCCCATTAACTTTCACTCCCGTTGTTTTCTGATTTCCCAGTGCTTCTTGTACTATATCTTCTGAATACAAATGGAAGAGTAATGGTGAGAGCACGCATCCCTGTCTTACTCCACGTTTTATTTTTATCTCTTCTGAAAGTTCATTTTGCACCGAAACTTTGGCAGTCTGGTTAAAATAGAGATATGTTATTATCTTGATATCATTCCTGTCAATGTTTTTATCTCTCATGAGTTTTATGAGGTGATTATGGCGGACTTTGTCGAAGGCTTTGTTATAATCGAGGAAGGCTACATATATTGGCTGATTGACGTCCATGAGTCTTTGAGACAGCACATTAAAAGCAAACAACGCCTCTCTAGTACCCTTTGCATTTCTGAAACCAAATTCTTGCTCAATCTTTCTAAAAATTCTTCGATGTATAATTTTAAGGAATATCTTAAGGGTATGGCTCATTAGGCTGATCGTCCGGTGATCCTTTCATTCCTTAGCGTTCGATTTTTTTGGCAGTGTAATAAATGTTGATTTGAGCCATTCTCTAGGGATGATTCCGGTGTTATATACCGTGTTGTACAGATCTACCAGTACTCCAATTTGATCCAAGCATTAGGAGATAATAATTGCCTGCAACTCCGACCAATATTGAAGCCGGTTTCACTCTAAATTTGGTGAAGATGAATTCCTCCCGGCAGCTGTGAGTGACAGGCCAAATCCAGAAATTGAGACTCCGGAATCTTGGCCCAGAAACGCACCCATAATTTGAATTTCACCGCCAAAATTGAGTCCTACAGATCAGGTTCTGTCAATAAATTTACCCGGACCATCACTAGAATGCAGAATCTATTTTTCATCACAAGATTTACGTTCTGAACCAAAAGCAGAAAAGCGAGTGGGAACTAAGAAGGGCGCAAACGTGGTGCAGCGGTGATTTGGACCAACGCACTCAACAAAGAACAATTAGAGGAAGAATACAAAAAAATAAGAGAAAGAACTGAGGAAAAAGGTTAGAGTGTCAGGTGTCAGGAGAAATATTTGCAAGAGCAAATCATCAACTAAGGACAAGCCATCAAAAAAGGTTATTGCCAAGGTTTCGTCGTATAGTTCTGAGAATTGAATAGACACTTTCTGTCTAGTGTAGTGAACCGTACTTGAATTCACGTTACAAGATGGATTCAAGGTATTATATGCAAATACTGGGCTCATGAGGAATGCACCGACAAGGATCCGTTTTTCATATGTCAAAATTGCGATTCTGATGATGATTTGTGACCTAGCCAGGCTTGTCACAACCAACACCATCAGTGTTTCAAGCAACCCCAACTGTTCTAATTTCACAATTATAAGCACGCCGCTGCTACTTATGCCCTCGTCCGCGTTTCCCTTATCTCTCTGTGATGTATGGCGTCAGTTAGTCGACTGCCAAATTGCCTAAAAACTATCTAACTCGTAGCTCCTTTGAAAAGGCTTGAGTTTGGATTTGTCGAAGGACCAGCGCTAAGGCAGAATTTGTTTCGTGGATGTTTAATGGACCACTGATCTTCAAGCTCTTACTCCCGGCCATTTTCTGATTGGTCATAGTATGACTGTTTATCCTGAACATAATCTCGTTGAGAATCCTGAAAATCGTCTTACATTCTGGCAACGATGTAGCCAAATTCAGCAGTCCTCTTGGAAGAGATGGTCTGTCGAATACTTGAACCGTCTCCAAAGTAGGCAGAAATGGCAATATACTTCTAAAAACCTTGAAATTGATACCCTAGTATTATTAAAAGAAGATGGCGTCCCTCCTTTACGCTGGCCTCTAGCCAGAGTAATCGACATTATTCCTAGCTCAGATAACAAGGTTCGTGCCGTTAAATTACGAACCAAAGAAGGTACTTTTATCAGACCTATCACAAAGGTCTGTGTTTTGCCTTTTTGCTGCTAACCTTCGTTCAATCCAATTATATATTAGTGTGGAAATCGGAGATTGTCCACAGGGGGGAGTATGTTCTAATTTCACAATTATAAGCACGCCGCTGCTACTTATGTCCTCGTCCGCGTTTCCCGTCCGCGTCAGTCAGTCGGCTGCCAAATTGCCTAAAAACTATCTAACTTCGAACGTTACTGGGGACATTAAGGTTTCAACCCACAAGTGGTTAGCACGTGCAGTGCTAAATTCTTTCATTCATTAGTTTAATATTTTCGTTAAGTTAAAGGGTGAATAAGTGTATTTGTTATCTGTGGAGATAGTAAATGTAAGTTTAAATTATAGTAAATCTAATTAGGAGTCAATTCAACACAATTATAGGAAGAAATAAATAGTTTCACTGTACACTACCAAAATTATTCCGGTTCTCAATTTACCCACCCAATAGGATTAAACAACACCATCGAGGGAGAGCTGAAATATTTGGAAGAAAACAGGGAAATAGATTGATGCATGAATTGCTTTGATTATTTTAACCAACATGGGTTTAGTTGTGATAGTTGAGCTTACTGGAATTTTTTATTGATAGTGTTATTTGTTTTTATCTTTGGTTAATTATTTCAGTACGTTTAAGTTGTTAAAACATTACAGAATAATTGTAGAACAAACTACCAATGTAATTTTATTTACATAAAGTTTAGAAAATAATTAAAAACAAATGGCACAACCAACCCCTACTTTATGGGGTATATTATTTTGAATAACATAGTTGTAACGGTGCGACAGGTAATCTGGAACATCTTGTATATAAAAAATTAACTAAAAGTAAATCGGATGAGCATTTTTTCAACACACCACGCATACAACTCAAGATTGCAGTATATGAGAAAAATAATTTTTCCTACGACCACATAGGAAAGTGACATATATCGCTCTGTTTAGTTCTATGGAAAGTGGCATTTATTCATACGCGTACGAAAAAAAAACTTATTCGTACGTGCACGGATAAAAAAGCTGTCAAATTGAATGTTGAAATGCTAGTCTATTTACCCCGCAAATTTATGTATATGTCAAATGCGTATTTCCTAAGTTGATTGGTCCATATAATATAATTTATTTATTTCATTAAAAATTAAAAAAAAAATCACCGAGCCCGGGTTCGAACCACCTTACTTCTTTGTCCGAAATCGAGTGTACGGACGCTTAGCCCGCTCGGCCATTCCATCTCTGTTACGTTGTGTTCTTATGAAAGATACTTATAGCGCTATGAAAATATACACAACAGTTTATCTATTCTTAAAAATAAAGTGGGTTTACATTGACATTTCTTGGACTTTCATATTAGAGAGATATTGCTTGGGAAAAAATGCTTTGCGGTAATTACGCTTTCGGTATTTTGACGTTAATTGAATGCGCGATTCACTTATTTACGTCTCTAACGCTAATAACGTTAGCGCTTCGTGTAATTTACGGTTACGTTCCGTAGAGCGTTATTGTAAAAACCGCACAAAATTGTCCTGCGCAGTTTTCAAAACAAAACGTATCGGTTTTCTAATGTTAGGTTTTTGTTTATCATCGCGTTTAGATGATGTTTAGTATGTGGTATGCAACTCTTTTTAAAAGTATGCAAATTCCAGTAACTCCTAAAAGTACCAATAAAATATGTAAAGGAGATAAAGCAATGCGCATACTTACTTTTATATCTTATAATACTAACACTAAACTATATCAGAACTACGAGTGAAAGTATAAATTGTTTCAGCGATTCAAAGAATCTCAGACAACTTAGAAATACCTTTTCTTTTAAACATATAGTTATTTATTATACAAGGGAAAAAAGTATTAGATTTTAGGTCGAGGTTATGTTGTCAGACAACAAACCGAGAGCTAAAATCTAATATTTTTCCCGTATATAATACACTATTTTTTTCTGTGACAGGAAAAACGACGATTCAATAGTGAAAGAACATATTATTACAATATATTAAAGTCAGAATGTTAGGGATATGAAATTTGAATTTTTAAACTAATAAGCTGTTGTAGTTATAGCGACAATTAGACCTGCGTTGCTAAGGAAAACTTCAAAGTAATCAAATATATGTCAATTTAATTCTGTCATTTGATTAAAAAATTGCGAACTCAGTGATTGTTTAGTAGTTATTTTGGAAAATATAAAGTTAAAAAATGTCTGATTCCGAGTTTTCTCTGACTCTTGATATAAAGGAAATGTAACTTATTCAATAAAATATTCTAAAATCAAATATCTTCCTTTATCTATATGTATATATATCCGGGAAAAAAGCACTCACTTTTTTCCCGTGGGAAAAAAAGTTGTATTTTGTTACCTGTCAACAGAGATAAAATGTCATGTTTTTTTTTCATTATCTTCTTGCATATTATCAAAATCAAATACAATCATAGGGCCTTGGGTATATTCTATTTGGTTTTGCTCCACTCCTTTTATATTATGCAAAATCACATATTCAATAGCATTTTCACTAGCTCCAGCTAAGAATTTCATCCATTCTTAAATATATTCAATTTTATCAAGTATGCAAATAGTAAGTTTATATGGTTTTAACTTTAAAAAAAATTATAAGTACACAAAAAAGACAGGTTATGTGACTTCCCTCCTAACGCAGCACTACGTTATTAAATAACAGTGATTGCAATAGCTCTTATTTCCTAATCTATTTTAGGTAGAGCGTTATTAAAATAGCGCAACATAAATACCGCACCGTATGCGGTATTGCAATTGGCAATATCTCTCTATTATTAAAACAAGAAATATCCGTTTTCCATTATTTGGAGCATAGTTTGAACAATGAATCCTTAAAACATTCTAATTAATACTTTCAATCCCCTACAGGTAGGCAACATGATAAACGTCGAGATAATAATTTTTTTGAAAAAGTAGGCGTCGAACAATTCATATAAAGTGTCAAACGTTTTTTTACAGTGATTATATAAAAATTATCTGTTGATTATCTTCGTACAGCTGTACAATATTTGATAGAAACCTGAAAAAACTATGGATACGGACGACAGTAATAGCGATAGTGAATTCACTCCGCCAGAAATTGTCGAAGCAGCAAAAATAACATGCTTAAAAATTCTACCTACAAAATCACGAGCCAGATATGAACGTACATATGAAGAATTTATAAACTGGAGAAAAGGTAAAGATATCAAAAGTACATTTTCAGAAAATGTACTACTTGCATATATGGATGAATTATCCAAAAAAGTACGGCCAAATACATTGTGGTCAATATATTCTATGCTGCGTACTACTTTATATATATATATATATATATATATATATATATATATATATATATATATATAACCACAATGTAGGTATTTTTAAAAAGAAAGAATGATGGTTGTAAACCAAAGAAATCGTCTATCTTAACCACCTTGCAAATAAACTATTTCATAAAGCAAGCTCCTGACGATCAGTTCTTATTCATTGAGGTGAGTTTAAATTGGTGGAGCATGCCGCAAACAAGAACTAGTAAACATTAGTGTAGATGATATAGAAGACCTAGGTTCTGCAGCGATAACTAAAATTTACAATACAAAAAATAAAATTGACAGGAAATTTAATGTAACAGATAAATTTTATGGAAAATATAAAAAAATACGCTGATTTAAGACCTGCAACACATGAGAAAATACCTTTTCTCAACTACCAAAACAAAAAGTGTACCAAACAAGTTGTAGGTATAAACAAAATAGGTTCTGTACCTACTGTAGTTGCCAAATTTTTAAAACTTGACAATGCAAAAACCTACACAAGTCGTTGTCTTAGAAGATCATCCGCCACAATATTGGTAGATGCAGGAGGAGATATTACAACTCTTAAAAGACATGGAGGATGGAAATCCTCTACTGTCGCTGAGGGATATATAGACGACTCGACTACCAATAGAATAAATGTAGCATCCAAAATTGTAGACGCTGTGCAAGGAGAATCCAAAGATACTGCAGAATCAGGGATATTAGAAAATATTAATCAGCATCCCAGTACAATTACAAGTAACTTCCGAGAAAATATCGAAAACAATCTTGCACATACACCATTGCAATTTATAAATTGCACTAATAATAATTTTACTTTTAGTTTTTACAGTGATTCAAATAAATAATTAATTCTGAATCGTAATATTTATGTAACAAAAACAGTTTTATTTCTGATGTTCTGTTTCCAATCGTTGTTAGTTGTTAAAATAAATGTTCGTAATATTTTGTGTACCAATATTTATTCTAACTTTTTTATGAAAGGCAATCTTTTTCATCGCATAAAAATCACAAATTTTCTGGGCCACTTTCAAAGGTACCCAATAAACACACCTACGTAAAAAAACGTTTTTAAAACGTTTTAATGTTATTTCAACGTTACTCGTTGAATTTTCAACGTTGACAAATTGGTTGAATTCGAAACGTTATTTTCAAATTTGAAAACAACGACTTAGCTTAACCCACATGTATTTTTGAAAACGGTTTTTATGGGCGTTATTTTAACGTAGTATTTTTTAACATTATTTATACCATTTTGCGAGTTATAGACGGTTATACAGAAATGTTTTTAATACGTTGTATATACAACGCTTTTTTAAATTTGAAAATAACGACTCAATTGAACTCGAATGTATTTACAAAAATGCTTTTTATGTCCGTTATTTTAACGTAGTATTTTCAACATTATTTATACTATTTTCCGTGATATACAATGTTTATAATATGTTGTTTTCACAATGCTTTTTTAAATTTGAAAACAACGACTCGATTGAACTCATATGCATTTACAAAAACGCTTTCTAATTCCGTTATTTTAACGTTATATTTTCAACATTATTTATACTATTTTCCGTGATATACAATGTTATCCAGTAAATGTTTATAATATGTTGTTTTCACAATGCTTTTTTAAATTTGAAAACAACGACTCGATTGAACTCATATGCATTTACAAAAACGCTTTTTATGCCCGTTTTTTCAACGTAGCATTTTTAACATTATTCATACTATTTAGCGTGATATAAATAGTTAAAAAGCAATGTTTTTACCACGTTGTATATACAACGCTTTTTCAAATTTGAAATCAACGAATTAATTGAACTCATATGCATTTACAAAAACGCTTTTAATTCCCGTTATTTTGAAGGTACTTTACTCCTGAGCAAAATTCATATTTTTTTGACAAACCTCATATACGGCTTGAAAAACTTGACATCTGATGGGTTGCATTAAGCTTTGGAGAATGCAGAACTTTTTATCAGGAATAACTTTTTTTCAATAAAACAATATTAAAAAAAATCCATATGGTTCCAACTTAGGTATATAATTATATTCTATATTCTTTAATAATATTTGCCCCACTTTTAGGTGACAAATTATTATATTTCGATATTTTAATAGTTTATATATGTGAATTTATATGATATGAATTTTAATTAGTAGATGTCACAATTTATGATTGTAACTGCACTCTTGTGAATATGCATTTACCACTGAATATAACCTATTGAATTTTTTTTAACAGCAGTTGTCAAATTAATATGCCCGGCTCAGATGAATATCAAATTTTATATTGTGAAAGATAAATCAATACACAATCGACTTACTCACTCTTATCTCAGGGAGGGATCAAAGATTTCAAATAATAATTCAAATTTATAAAATTTTAAAGAATTTTCCAAATTACGTATTACGCTATTCCAAATCTAGAGTAACTGTTTGTTCAATATACTACAAGACAATTAAATTATCTTATGACATATATGATTTTACTGTCAGGAAATTAACCAAATGTCACTTATTATATCAAAATTTCTACAGTCTGAAAATTATCAAATACAATGAGAAATAAATATGAAATGAGTACCAACGAGTGATTGGAATTCAAATTTATATAATATATTATCAAATAACAAATTACAAGAAATTAGAACTTTTCAAAAATATTATAAACGCAGAAACAAAGATAGAATTTTCTATCAACCTTAAAATTAAGACAACCTATAATTATAAATCTACTCGCTAAATAATTTATCAACGTTCAAAATGTTTGATGATATACTTGATGTATATCAATGTCAAAATACGCAAATTTCCGTTTAAATTGTCTATTCCAAAATTATCTTCGCTTGACGTTGAATTTTATATGAGTAACGTTACTGTAATTTCGATCGAATTTATTACCATAAGATGCATCTAATTTTGAAATATTTTTAATAAAGGCCTATTAATTCTCGAGAAATAATGTAAATAAACTGGACAGGACTCACCAACTAGGTACTGGTTAACTCGTTCGTATTCTAAACCGTGTTTAGAATTCAGGAACAGCTTTCTAAATTAATAATTTAGAAATCGGAAAATCACCCGCACTTTATCGATGCAATTCATTGCGAATTATACACGTACTGGCTTTACAATGCAGGATTTGATGATCTGATAATATTCATATAAATTACTATGATATTTTTAAATAAATTTGAGACAACTCTTATTTCGATGTTGCCTCGTGGGGATCTTAAAATCAACTAACTAAACTTTTTATATAAATAATTCTCCTCTCCTTTGGTTACCAAAAATTCTTTTTTTAAATAAAAATAGGTGAAAAAACTTTTTAAGTTAAACGGTTTTATGTTAAACATACATTGCAATGTTTAAGATAAATGTACTAAAAACCAAAAAATAATAAAATAGATACAGTCGTGGGAATTATAAACATATGCACAGACTAGACTGAAATAAAACCGTGGGGCACGTCAATTGTCTACAATCGTTGATTAAAATTTTTGTTTTGTAATGTTACACTATAATTAGGCAGTTGTTCAACCGACAATTGACGTGCCCCACGGTTTTATTTTAGTCTAGTCTATGCATATGTTTATAATTCCCACGACTGTATCTATTTTATTATTTTTTGGTTTTTAGTACATTTATCTTAAACATTGCAATGTATGTTTAACATAAAACCGTTTAACTTAAAAAGTTGTTTTACCTATTTTTATTTTTTGGTTTTTAGTTTTTATTTCGCATTCTGTTTAATTCATTTAGTGCTTCATTATTGCAAGGTTTCTTGCCCGTTAGTTTATTGCAGTCCAACTCTTTGGTAGCGGCGGCCATCTTAGATTTCAATTTTGCATAGTAAATTGTATTCTACTTGTTGAGACCTTTCATTTGATACCCATGTTGATGGGATTGATAAAACCTACGTTATCCGCCATTTTGTAGAGGCCGTTATCTTGGATTTTAATTTTATATAGTATATTGTATTCTACTAGTTGAGCACTTTCATTTGATACCCATATTGATGGGATTGATAAAACCTACGTTATCCGCCATTTTGTAGCGGCCGCCATCTTGGATTCAATTTTTTTATAGTATATTGTATTCTGCTTGTTGAGCCCTTTCATTTGATACCCATGTTGATGGGATTGATAAAACCTACGTTATCCGCCATTTTGTAGCGGCCGCCATCTTGGATTTCAATTTTTTATAGTATATTGTATTCTGCTTGTTGAGCCCTTTCATTTGATACCCATATTGATGGGATTAATAAAACATAAATTATCCGCCATTTTGTAGCGGCGGCCATCTTGAATTTATAATGATAATGAATAAACATAATTGTATTGTCACCAAAATCCAAAGTGTATACAAAATTTCAGATTAATCGGTTGACAGGAAGAGGGTGAAATTTGAATTACTAAATTTGACCCAAGAATAAATAATAAATAATAAATAAAAACGGGGTGAGCTAAATAAAACCGTTTAAAAAAAATACAAATTTACGTTTTCCTATAAAAAAGAGAGATTTTCATTCTTTTATATAATTGCAATTTTGCTAACAGAGACATCTGTATTCTTGTTTTCAAATCGTTATAAAGTATATTCTGCATTAATGTCATCCGAAATTGTAATGTCAAAATTTATTTGTATATTGAAACTTTCAAATTATTGATAATACAGTGTGTATCACTAGTATTACATCCAAATATGCATACTTTTCCTTATTTCAATGATTTCTTTAGAATTTAGATAGAGGATATGTATTAATATATATACACGTTGTTTCGTAAAATATTAAAACTAGAAATCTTATATATTTTATGTTATAGTTTTAAGAACATTTTTTATTTTATTACGGTAATTACAAGAATTTCCTTTTTTTTATTGTATACTATTTTTGTGTGGATTTATCAAATAAAATAAATATAACGTGTAACAATCGCCCGTAATTCTCGCAGCCCCAAACCACAACGTCTAACACGAGACGAGACGCCTGAAGAGTCGGTAGTAATCCTATTAACGTCGCCGTGGAGTTCCGGCTCCCGCTAATCGATGTCGCTGTACGAATAGACTAGCTCCTTTTAATCGTAACCGTAGCTCATCAGTATAAGGGATCCATCGAGGACCGAATACGGTAACAAGTAAAGAATACATAAATGCTTTATTTCTTGTATAATAAATATTATTTGTTATTTTATTAATATGAATAAAGTTTTATTTATCAAATATTACTTGTTTACAAACGGTAATATACGATTCCAGTTTTTGTCAAATATGCCCCCCTCTACTTTTAATTTTAAATGTGAATATAACGTTACGAAAATGATGGTTTAAACCGATTAAATATAACGCTTAAATCACGTTAAAAGTAATTGCTGAATACTATTACACAAAAACGTTTATAAATTGCATTATAAACACGTTTCTATTATATTACAAAAACAATGGGTAAATCACATTGGAAAGGTAACGTTTAAGTGACGTTAGTAAGGTGGGTGCTAAATTTCGTTTCAAAAGACCGTCTATAAGTAGCATAAGAACGTTCATATTACGTTACAAACGCAATGGGTACATCACATCAAATAAGTAACGTTTAAATTACGTTAAAAGTATGTGCTAAATATCATTATAAAAAAATGTTTATAAACTGCATTATAAAAACATTTATATTACGTTATAAAAGTATTGGGTAAATCACATTGAAAAGGTAACGTTCAAGTGACGTTAGTAAGATGTGTGCTAAATTTCGTTTCGGAAGACTGTTTTATAAATGTTTATATTGCGTTCAAAAGCAACCGGTAAATCACATTAAAACTGTAACGTTTGAATGACGTTACGAAAATCACGTTGTATTTGACGTTGGAAAAATCGTTATATGTTACGTAGAAACGAGCGACATTACTCCGGTAATATAACCAGTTGCCTAAAAACCATTTATAAACGTTAGGTTACATGTTAAATATTTCACGTTTTTAAAACGTTTGTGCGTTTATTGGGTAAGTAATCAAAACTATATAAAGTAATTACAAATACACATATATAAAACCTCTCACATCTACATAAAAACGCAAGATTGTACATGCCTGATTCGGTAAAAGTATATCGCGTGGTCGTAGGAAAAATAGTGTACATAACTTGTGCGAAAGTGATTTTTCCGACTCGTGTGAAAAATGTCACTTTCCGCACTCGTTACGTAAGATACTATATTATGAATTAGACAAAAAAAGTTATTTTTTAATAAAAAATTAAAGTAACTATAACTGTTAAAAATCGCAATCATATACGAGGTTTTTCAAAAGTTATGTGGAAATATTAAATATTTTTCATAATTTACCTGCACTTATTTGGACATCGATTTCGTCCGCTTGTAAGTTAGTTGTCAAACCAATATCTCCATCTTGTTCAAATTTACCTTCACCGTTTTCTATCGAATATTGTGCGGTGAATAGGACGCCATCAAATTGCAATATTTTGGTGTTATCAGGTTGAGTATCTTCAAAATATTTATAAAATTATATATTATCCTAAACAGTTTGATTATATAAAATGTTTCTAAATTCAAGCGAACAAATTCAGCCTACCTCCTTCTGTGTCATCACCCCCAAAAATGTGGCGAGGAAAATTAAGTCTTAATTTTGTTATAGAAAGATCCATCATACTTTCACTTCTTGAATTTATAAACACCTAGTATATGAATACTCACCAGTGATTATTCGCAAATTAACAACAGTGTGAGTGTTGCTATCAGTATTTTTGATAGACGCTGTAAGTAGTACAGGTAAAGTCGAATCAACTAAAAGTGTATCCGGAATATTCAATTTTGAAGATAGATACACTACTGAATTATTGTAGGAAGCCTTGAAATATTTATCCATATCTAGAAAAGTATGTGAATTTTTTTACGCCTCCATATATATTTAATATTTTAATGTAACCTTTGATAGTTAGTCAAATATAAATCTTACCCTTATCCACTACAACTGAAATAAGATCGTCTCCTATGTCGGTGGTCAAAGTAATTGGATCTACAGTCAGTGTAACTTTATTTTCTATAATCTCGTATTTTCCGTTAAATAGAGGGGAATCAAATTGCACAGAACCCTGATAATCTACAACATAAATAATCGAATGTAACAAAATATTAAAATATTTTTTGCTTGCGTAGACTTTGTATAATCTAAATTTATGGTTTTTTTGTTAATGTTTTGGGTCTATTAGGTAGAGGGAAAGTTGAATAAATTGACAGTCAGCATAGTTAAAGCCTTATTCACCAATCAACAAGCATCAACGAAATTTATGCTGTATTAAAAAATTTTGCATATCAAACGTACTTCCTATGCTATGTATGATTTACTAAAACTACTAAAAAAAATATGGACAGAAGGGAAAATTTTGATCAAGAGCTGCCAAATACCCGTTAAAGCAGCGACTTCCAAACTTTGTGCACTATAATCCGGTCAATTTAGACATAAAAGTAGTGGTCGAATAACAAAAATTCCGACAGACCTAGGGTTTACCCTCAAAAACAAAAAATTTAAAAGTCCTCATCAATGAAATGTGAGCTAAAAAAGTTATTCGGGGTCAAACGTCAAAAATTCAGGTTTATTGGAATTTTCTCGAAAACTGTAAGTTTTATCACAAAAATACTTCAGACCAAAGATGTAGACCTTAAAATTCTCTACAAAAATGGTTTTCATAATTTTTTCTCTGAGTATCATCGTTCCTGAGATATCGCGATTGTAAGAGTCATATTCTACATAATATGCACATATTTACCCCATATATATTTATATATATAAAAGAAAGTCGTGTTAGTTACTCCACTTATAACTCAAGAACGGCTGAACCGATTTAGCTGAAAATTGGCAGGGAGGTAGTTTAGAGCCAGGAGAAGGACATAGGATACTTTTTATCCCGTTCGACAGCATTCTCATAGGATACTTTTTATCCCGTTCGACAGCATTCCCGTGTGACTTGACATGAAACGTCAGTCACTATAAAACGTGGTATAACAAAAAAGAATCAGACTTGGATTAACAAAACGCCAGAGACAGCTATGTAATTGACGTATAATGACAGCTATGTAATGACGTATGGATGACAATTTGATATTTGTAAGAAATCAATAATAAAACTATTTCTATTAAATAAATAATTAACAATTATAATGTAATGATAGTGCCATTGCCCATTCGTATAAACAGTGAAGTGAACTATAAAACTCGGTATGGTTCAAAATTTGAGTTTTTAGGTGAAGTGAAGTTTAATTAATAATGCCGCGACCAAGACGATCGAATCTTTCCCGACAAAGCCGTGATGCAAGAAGAATACGAAATACTGCAAATGAAAGGAGTGAAGAAGAACAAGAAATTGCACGTGAACAGCGCCGCGATAGTATGGCTCGACTTCGTGCTTCTCAATCACGAGAGCAAATTGAAGCAGCCCGTGAAACAGCTCGGTTGTCAATGCAGTATCATCGAGCGAACAACAGAGGTCAACAAATAGATAATTTGCGACGCAGAACAAGATATTTATCAAGTGCTGATTTGAATCGAGCAGCGTTTCAATACGATTGCAGCAATGATTACAGCTTGCATCCTAGCGTTTGCATTGGGCAAATGGACGTAGTTTGCGAGTATTGTGGTGCATTAAAGTTTTCCGGAGAAACGCCTGGATTATGCTGCCTTAATGGTAAAGTGAAATTGCCATTGTTGACTCCGCCACCTGAGCCATTGTATTCATTGCCTTGTGGCGAAACACAAGAATCACGCAACTTTCTTGCAAATACTCAAAAATACAATGGTTGTTTCCAGATGACGTCATTTGGGGCAGATGTTATCGAAGAACGAGGATTTAATCCGACATTTAAGGTATTTATTTTTGTACTTATATAGAATGTAGTTAAAGAATAACTTTCTTTATCTATTGGTACCTATGTAGTATATTTGCTAATTCTGAACTCTACTCTCCCACCGAAAAAAGTGTTTATAACCCAGTTAATACTGTCTGGTTTTTATTTTGTAGATACAAGGACAGATTCATCATCGAATTGGATCATTACTACCTTTCGAAGATACACAGAATAAATTTTTACAAATATATTTCATGGGCAACATGGAAGAACAACTTGATCGACGCCTAGAGATCAATGCAGGAATGAAGCGAGCAAGACTTGCAGTGTCTGCTTCATGAACATTATGCGTTGGTCAGGTTGTTTAAGAGTGCTTTAGAGCGCATGCCAAGTAATGACTATAAAGTTGTCATCAAAGCAGATAAACGACCACCTGGAACACACGAAAGGACATTTAATGCTCCAACAGTAGACGAAGTTGCCATCCTGATTGTTGGTGAACAATTGGAAAAACGCGATATTGTGCTTACACGTCGCGATAATGGGCAACTGCAACAAATATCTGAAACTCATCGATCATATGACACATTGCAAAAAATGTTGTGTATCACAAGGTACTTAAATGAAGAGCAACCTATGTACTAAAATACAGAAATAATTATGAATGATTAATGTAGGTTTTTAATTTTTTTTGTATTTTTTCCAATTAAAAAAAAAGTCTGCTTATTTGTTACCATTAAGGCGGAACAAAGTTCGCCGGGTCAGCTAGTATACATATATATTCAGGTGTTCCAGCAAGCAAAGATACCTATTTGTTTTTTTTTTATGAACAAACTATATACTATATTGAGAAAATATACATTTAAAAAAAGTTAGTCCCTTACAGAATCCTCTCTACTCTCTAGCCGTAAGCCCCGAATAACATCTGGCTATTCTATTGCCCCTGTAGTGTCGTTCTTATACCTGCTTCCTTCAGTGTTGAACGTTCTGTTCCAGTTAATATCCGTATTTATTACAAGCGTCTACTATTAGAGTTTGTGCTGATCAAAATTAAAAAAAAATGTCACAATTTTGTTTTATTTGCAATAAACTTTTGACTGAAGATGAAACTGTTGTGGTTAGTCGTGGAATCCAAACTTTAATCGATGCAAGTGTTGCGAGAAATGATGAGTTTACTGAGTATTTAAGAAGTTAAAAGTCCGTTACAATACATGTGGATTGCAGAAAAGCATACACCCGGAAAATTTCAATCTCTACAGCAAAAAGTCAACGTAAGAATGAAGAAACCAGTACTTCAAAAGTAAGTCCACCTCGTACTAAAGTGCGGGTAAGTAAATCCAGAAATTGAGTAGATGAGGCTTTTACTTA
Source organism: Galeruca laticollis (assembly GCA_963921935.1). Classification (NCBI taxonomy): domain Eukaryota; kingdom Metazoa; phylum Arthropoda; class Insecta; order Coleoptera; family Chrysomelidae; genus Galeruca; species Galeruca laticollis. The sequence continues at coordinate 5,323,748 of OY998179.1, forward strand.
ATGAAGATCCATACTGAACGATGAAAATAAAAAAATTTAAGGTTGACGCGTTTCACTAACACAGTAGCTTTCTCAAAACGAATGAAGGTATAAATTAAAAATGTTCTATAATATACAGTGCATAAATACAGAATTCTATTATACTAATGTTAAAAAAAGGTATTGAAAGAAATTACCTGGAAATTCATTCACTACAAACATTCCTAAGATATTTTCTAGATAAAAAGGTTTAATAAAGGAGAGTGATTGATATCAATTTGATCGTTAAGAAGATTACCTGAATATTTATTTTTGTTAATCTCAAGGGCCTCTAATAAATTTAAACTAAAGGATTTACTGACTACATGGAGAATTTCTAAATTTGGGTCGAAAATGTGTTGGTTTTCTAATAAATGATTTGTTTGATTTTGAAAATTTAGATTCAATATTTTTAATGAGTTTGGATAAATGATAATCAGTTTTAAAGGAAATATTCATATCTAAGTTTCTAAAAATGATTTAATTTTTAAGGTGTTCGAAAGTATGTTAAGCTTTTAAATTGTTTATTATTATTTTTATCAGAAGAGAATACGTGTTCTAAAGTATGTTTTTTTATCTTTTTATTTATGATATTGTCAATTAAATTTGGATGGTAATTATTATTAACTGCTATTTGTTTGATGATATTTAATTCTTTGTTATAATTATTAATATTTAATGGGACTGTTAAGATGTGGTGACTCTCCATCCTCTCCAACAGTAAAAGAGAGGTGGTCCATGTAAGTCGCATACTACCATACAATGATCCCTGGTCGCCAGAAGTACTACCTCAGGATGTGGAATAGTTAAGAAAAAATACGTACCCTCAATTTTCTTTCTCTTCCTTATCTTTCTTCTCACCTTGTTATAGAGGATCGGGGTTCACCTAAATAAATGGTGCGGGATGGTCCTGGTAGAGTAGGATTTATTTAAACTAATAAGGGCTTAATTTTTTTTTGCGTAAAGAACTTGATGTAGTGAAATGGATATTAGAAATGTAACTAATTCATATTTTCTGTGTAGGTTATTAAGGACAATCATGCTACTGCAACCAGTAGTCACTGGTAACGTAGTGGAAGTAACTGCAGGCGCCGATTTTGGAGAGCATTACCAGATGTAATAATGTACGAGGCAACAATACCATAGTGTACAAAGTCAAATGGAGCGACCAGGAGGAATACAGAGGAAAAATATGCAATTACGAGTAATACAAAAGAAGTTTCCTCCTGCTCCACAAATTACATCAGGGATCACCATGTGGATACGATCTTCATTCTAGGGAACATACTGTTAACTTTAGGACTAATATATTTATTTTTTCACAGGGGGCAACATTTTAACGTTCACAGCGGGATCAGAAATGTACGAGAACGTCCAGTTTGGGTTGGTACTAACAGCCGTCGGAGTCTTCGCGGGATACATGGGTCGAAAGCTGCTCCACAGATGAAGGTGTATCCCCAGATGTACCCAGAGGCAGACAAAATTCATAATCGAAATGGAAGAACCAGCAACGCTGGAGGACGGCCAACCACACCAATGCGTACTACGGATTGTGCAGGATGAAGGACCGCAATTAGAATAAAAGTTAAGTTTTTCTTTTGACCATGCTATTAGGCGTATAAGTTAGGCAACACGTTAAATAACGCTAAGATAATCCCTAGACTAAGCTCGCTAACCAATGTAGTGTTTTATTTACTAGTATTTATTAAGATAATTATCCTTAATACATATAATTCTTTGAAGGATATCAAATAAAGAAAAAGGTGACCCGGCCACGTAAATTTTAAAAACGAGTTTGAAGTAGATTTGTTAATAATGTAAACATAAGGTAGAAAAAAATATTGTATATAACATTAGACCATAAATAGCCAGTAAACTAAGTCCCTAAGGGAAATAAATAGTAAGTAAGGAAATGGTTACCCCAATACTACGTTTGTTTTTATTTCTTTTTCATCTAAGAGTGATAGCCGTCACAACTGGGTGGAGTTCGGTCCGACAACGAAGAAGAAATCCACTGGCTGAAGCGCAACGGTCTCTAGACGATCGTCACGACCCCGATGACCGGGAACAAGAAACTCGTTAGAAGTTCCACACCAAAGTTCCTTCGACCCAACAGAGAAATAGAGGCTGTAGAGCTCCGCCCACATCAGAATCAAACAGATACACCTCCAGTAGTTGGTTAACATCCGGCAGAGGCAGAGGCTAGAACTAGAATTGTTGACACATTAAAGGACTAACAGATGCCACTTGCCGGGTAAATCCTGGGACAATATTAATTGACTATCAGACCCAGTCAACAGACCCGAGTAATCAATGGAAGTACAATTCACGAATTGTCGCATATGGTCGAACAAACTGGTTCCAACCCACCAAACCCGATTGATTGAAAAAAAGCAATCTGGATGCAATGCGCTGCAATCAAATAAGTATTAAGTAGCAAAAAAAAATGCAGAAGAATACCGAAGAGTTTAGCAGGCCGAATACCATTCAGCCTAAGCAGCCAAAAGTACAGAAGCACCGGAAAGGCCAAAAAACGGTGTGAATCTGCTTCCATAACATACCGTGAGTTTAGCCGAAATGTAAGACGATACCCGGAAGGATCACCATTCCAATCAAGCGCATGTTGAGCCACCATGTAAAGAAAATGACGTACCGCCAGGCCCAGGTCCGGACTCGCCCAGAGAACAGTAGGAAGAAGTTGTGTGAACGGTGCTATTCGGACAATAAATTTAGATGATAGGGACTTGAATTGTATAAACCCAGATATTTAAAAAGGGGTAACCATGTTGTATAGTAGATATGTACTATTAGTTTCATAGGAGCGGCAAATTTTTATTCTAGGTGGTAACTTAGGACTGGGGCAGTCCTCTTTTCGAAGGGGGGGCACATGTCACGTTTAGAAATAATACCCAGTATATGGTAGGCCAAACAAAAGTAGGTCAATGTTTTAAAAATATGTTTTGCTAATTACTCCAAACTAGAGCATAATATTTTCTAATATAAAAAAACAACAAACTAAGCATTTTTCGAGAGAACACTTTCTTGGTTCGAAAAAGATAATTTTTCGGGGCAGTCGGTTTTGAGAAAAATCATCGACCAGTCCAGTGAATCGGGAAAGGCCTACCTGGGAAGTGTATACCGTGACTGAAGACAAAGTGCCCCTTCGAGTAGAGAAGACGTGCCCTAGGATGTTTATATAAGTAAGTAGGCCATTATATGTATTTTGTATAATTTTGTAATTGAAATTTTGGGATTGGATATTATATTGCCCCTTGAGGATTATTGTTGAATACATGCCCGGAAGGGCTGGTTATATCTGTTTTATATTTATCGGACTGGCTATAGTTGTTTTATATTTATCCTGTACATATTCCGCAATACATTTGTTAACTTTTGAAGAGTGATTTCTTAATTGACCCCCCAGACCCAAACAGTGGATTCAGTAGCGACATCGTGGATGTTGGTAGACGGATAGGGACCCAACCCGAAATCCTAGCGTTGGGGTAAAACCCTATATCGTCGCAGTATGTGTTATACTAGTGATAGCTGCTAGTTTATGAGTGAATGGGTGGACCGAACTATTATGAATTGTAATATCTGTATGTGATGGTTTATGAATTATAGAAAAACCATGTTCATTATTTATATTTGAAATTATAAGTCTCAAAAGTTTATAAAGTTTTTGCAAAGTGACCGGTGACGAACAGAGATTTACTTACCTCAGGTTTATGCAGACCACACAAAAACGCTCTCCAACTCAGCTTTGTTCACCATCACAAGCAGTCCTTTTTTATATGTTAATAAACGTCGAAAAAACATGAATTACCGCACACGAAACTTATTGGACCTCACCACACAATGGTTAGCTGAAGTCTGTTATTGTGTAGGTTTTGGTCGAAAAATTAAGTAAATCTCTAATTATTAACGCCAACATAAAAGGCAATCACGATTACAAGCGTTTGTTGTTTGGGTTATCTACCTCGCAGGAAAATACTTAAAATTGAAATGTAACAATACTTACTGTTTATGTTAATGTTAATAACAGCTTCTCCAGTTTTGGTTGTACCCGATGACTGTGCTATTAAAGTTAAAGGTATAACAGATATTTTTTGTATTACATCACTTGGTATATCTCCTGCTGTTAATGTTACAATTTTATCAGTTTGTGTAACTTTGAAGTATGCGTAATAAGGCGAATCTGGAAAATAAAGATTTAATCATTTTATTTTCAACATTGATTCCTATATTGAATTTTTAATCAATACATTCTTAAGAGCGTCTTCTTCAAAAAATGTATGCACCACTTTAAAGTTATGAATTTTTTTGTTTACCTTTTTGATAACCCCCCGTATAAACCAATGTTTGTAAGGCACTGGTGTAGTCGGCGTAACAGATATAGCTGTCGGCTTTTCGTTTAACTTGAATATTAGGATTCCGTCATAGTCCAGTCAATATTATAATTTAAAATGCTTATTTGACGATATATTCAGTTAATATCAAAATTTCAACTAATAATCGTTAAAATGTATATAATAATTTTATAATTATTAAATACATTTATCGATTGTTTAACGATTATTTTTAACCCGCAATTATGGAATGCCACCCTACTTTTTAAGATACTTAGCGTTAATATATAGAACAAAATACATTGTTTTAAACAATATTAACCCATTTATATTTAAAAACATCTTCAACAAAACACCACACAATTAACACTATCTTAGATCTAAAAAAATAAATAAAAATAAAAAAAAAAAAAGAAAAATAAAAAAAAAACTTATTAAGAAGAATTAGGAATATAAATTTCAAATAACTTATTATTTTCCGCATCTTTTACTGAACTATAACTCTATATTGAAATTAGTTTATTTTTTATTATTATTATTGATTTATTTTTACCGACTTTGGTTTTCAATTTTTATTAGTTAAATTTTAAGAAACCCCTTGTATGATTCTCAATTTATTAATTTATCTAAAATCCGGTAAGCAAACTTATTTTATAAGGGGTTCTTGACTCTTGCCTCTCATGTGTGCGGTTCCCTCTATATTAATTTATGGTATTTAAACAAAACACTTTTTTTACTATAGTGAATAGACAAATTCAATTTTATTGCTACAGTGATAATACGAATTATTAATTTCCAAATGTTATTTAAAAACGCATCCAATACCAACATATAACCTTCACTACCCAATATTAATCATAATTAATTGAAGTTTTCAAATATCCTATGTGTCATTTCTTATTAAATTTATCAAACTACCCCGGTATGATTAATTGAAAATCATTGGACGCATCCACAACGAGTGATCATGCGCTCCACTAGATTGAATGGCTTCCCTTACAGTTGATAAAATTATGCATCGACAATGGATTAATATTGTGTTTTAAAATCAATATGAATAAGGTAAGCATCCTTTTAAAATTGAATAACGAATAAAATCTTATCTAAATAAACAATTATGGAATTCACTATTTACAACCTATAGATTAAATGAGTCCTTGGAATTACAATTTTGAAATCAGATATCTCAATCAATGTTTATTTTAGGTTAGAACAGCTGGTACATAAATTGTCCAATATCTTGTTGTATGGGATACTAAATATTATCAAAATTGTAAGTGGATGTGTTATATAAACTTCTGTAAAGTTTAAATAGGCGTATTTGCCTACTTGAAAAAAATAAACTGGCTTTCTGCTAGGGACTTCCGTAATCTCGCCTCCAATTTTTATTAATATCGAAAAAAGGCTTACCACTCTCTGGTTGAATTATGTGTAACGACTCTCAAGTTAATAAAATTTTTAATATTAACGTTTATAACTTTGATTTTACGTTTTTTTTTTCTTTTCATTTTAATTTTTCTCACCCAATTTCTGCCGTCATTCCAGCTTCTATTTCCAAAATCAACCCCATTCATCGGTTTTGTTTACAAATGCATCGCCGTCTTTCTGACTTGATAATGTTTTAATCATGGTTTGATTTGCGTAACGAAATGTAATTGTTTTTCGTTTCCATCTAATGGTAGCCTCACATGTATGTCCGCGATAAAACAGTGTCATTCCGCGTCTTATATCTAACGATATGTTTTGTTTATAAAACAAATATTATTTCAACTGTATACAAATAGTGTATTATAGTTAAAATCATTATGGTATGTTTTTAAATACGTCTGAAATTTAATTGTTTTTACTTTCAAAATTTTTTTACTCTATCTATTCTCCAATCATATACAGTGTGGTAAATTTTCTTTTATTTATAGTATGTTTAAAATGTTTAGCCCGATTATTTTTACTAGATAAATAAATTTATTATTGAAATTTTTGCTTATATACCATGTGTTAAATACATCAGCTAGTATAATATTTCCTAATAGATGAATTAATCTATTAATTCATGGTTTTTTTATTTTCACAATTGGACTTGCCAATTTTAAATCATTATAATATCTTTTTATGTTGGCGATTTTTTCGAACACAATAGATGTTCACTTGTTAGTTGGTAGTCTGACATTAAGAAAGAGTGTAGTGTTTTTCTGAGGAATTTGGGTTAGTATACATATTTATTATATAGGAGTTATATTTTTAGTTAAAATTCAAAATATTGTGTGTAACAACGACGAAAATTTAAATAATTGTGATAAAAGTGAAAACAGGATTAGACGACATTTAAATTGGAAACATGTTTCAATGTGTATAAGAATCTACGGGAAAAGTTTGGCTTCGATGAAGAAACAGAATTAATGAAAACAGTATTTGATTTAACAGAAGTTCACTTATCAACTATACGTAAAATAGCCCAAAATAGGCTTTACGAACGCAAGAAGTGATGTGATAAGGTATTGGTCAAACCTGTAGATATGTCTGTAATAAAATTATTAAAAACCACCATATATGACTGTTACAAAAGTAATAAGTTACCAACGATTAAAATAATAAGAAATAAATTGACAAATACCGGCCGAAATGTAAGAAAACTATTGCAAATTGGATTAAAAATTCAAATTCAAAAAGATTAGAGGAAGGGACCCAAATTTGAGATAATAATAATAATAATAATAATAATTACGTTTATTCATAAATTTAACAAATACAGTGATAAAATACAAATAAAATTGAATAAACATCTAGACATCCACAGAAGTATTGTACATACTTGTGTGTGGTGAATATAGGCAAGTGTGTCAAAATTTAAAAAAATTCATAAAATGCAGTTAAAAACAATATAAATCCATTTTTACATGATTGTATTTCAGACATACATTTCGTATATGAGTTTACTCTTCTCTGTTTTTTGATTCAGCATTCTATCATTTTGTGTATTTTTGTTTTGTCTGTTTCTCTAACAAATGTTACTAGTTGGGTTTTGAAGCGTTTAAAAGAAGTTTCATCGATAATTCTCTGTGGTAGCTGCCCGAATAATTTAGGTGCCAAGTAGGAGTAACCTTTTTGACCTATTGTTTTAAGAGCTGTTGGTATACAATATTGATTATTCGATCTTGTCGCGTATCTATGATTTTGAGTGGTAAGTTTGTATTTATTTTTATATTGATGGCATCCTATCTGGATAATGTATAATTGTCTAACATCTAATATTTGTGTTTCAGTATAGAGTAGTGAGCTTGAATATCTTTTAGGTTTGTTGAGAATCATTCGGAGGAATCGCATTTGAGACACTTCGAGGGGATTTAGATAGTTACTTGATACTCCTCCCCAGCCAATAATGCCATAATTGAGGTGTGACTCAACCAAACTGTGGTACAGTATTGTTTTACATTTAAAGCTCAAAAATTGGCTTACTTGCTTAAATCGAAATAGGAGACTCCGAAGCTTTTTAGTTAAATATTCCATGTGATGGTTCCATCGTAAGTGATTGTCAATGTAAATACCCAAGTATTTAATTCTTTTTGCAGGTTTAATTCAAAAATCTTGTTGGATATTAAGATTGTATTTTGGCAGAGACGTTTCATGACTACTAAAGGGTAAGTATACAGTTTTGTCAAAGTTTATTAAGAGTAATCTGCTGTCGAACTAGTCTTTGAGTTTTCCAAGATCATTTTCAATATTTATTTTGAGATTATACCAGTCATCATGTTTGTAATAAATCACAGTATCGTCCGCGAAGCTGATTATTTTTCCGATTGTTTCCTGTTCAAATAGATTATTTAAGTAAATTACGAATAGCACCGGCTCCAATACAGTTCCTTGAGGTACATCACATTTAATGTTGATCTCTTCACTCACATGATTTTTGAATTTAGTTTTTTGTGTTCTGCTTGTTAGATAACTTTTGAATAAATTATGAGCTAAACCCCTTACACCCATATCTTCTAGTGTATCTAAAAGTATGGAGTGGTCGACAGTATCGAAGGCCTTTTTTAGATCCAAAAAAACCCCAGTAGATGGAGTGCTTGAATCCAAGGATTCGTAGATGGTTTTTGTCAAGGAATGGATTGCATCATTGGTAGATTTTTTTTCTCTAAAGCCATACTGGGATGTCGACAGCAGATTATAATTTGATAGGTATGTCGTAAGTCTCGTTTTTATAATTTTTCAAAGACTTTGCTTATTGAAGATAGAAGTGAAATAGGCCTATAGTTTGAAATATTTTCTGTATTCCCATTTTTGAAAATTGGAGTTATAAGAGATTTCTTTAGAATCGAAGGAAATATGCCTGATTCGAAGGATTTATTTATGATGTCCGTCAACGGTTCACATATGAATTTTGCAATAATATTTAGAGTTTCAGCTTTAATTCCATCAAGCCCGGGAGCCTTTTTATTTTTTAAGCTATTTATTGTATTTTCAACCTCAGTAGTATTCGTTGGTGTAAGAAAAAGTGAATTTTTATTTATATATTTTTTACTTTTGTAATTGGGATTTTGTCGTATGTTCTTTGCCAAAGTTTCCCCCTCCTTCGCGAAGAAGTTGTTAAATATATCAGCAGCATCTTTTGCATCTGTGACGATCTCATTTTTTTCATTCCTAATATTATCTATTATTCTTCCTGTATTAATCCAGGAATAATATCAGATATACTTAATTTATTTGATGTATGCATTAATCAGAATTATTTCACTTTTGACAATAAGATATATATTCAAAATGAAGGTTTTCCCATGGGAAGCCCTATATCATCTATTTTAGCAAACATTTTTATGGACAATTTAGAAAGAAAGATCTTTGAAAGTAATATTTCGAAAAATATTTTATTTTGGTATAGATATGTAGATGACATATTAGCTTGTTTTATGGGTAGTGAACGACAATTATATGTATTTTTCAACTACATCAATAATTTACACCCAAAAATTAAATTTACATTAGAAATTGAAGAAAATAGGTCAATCAATTTTCTTGATTTAAAAATTCAAAGAGTTAATAATGTACTTGATTATTCAATTTACCGTAAACCAACACAGACTGATGTGACAATTCCATTCAATTCCAATCACCCTATGTTACACAGACTGGCGGCATATAATTCAATGATACATAGAGCTTTTTCAGTTCCTATGAACAAATGTAATTTTGATAGAGAGATTAATACAATTAGACAAATAGCAATATCCAACGGTTATCCATTAGATATGATAAATAAGCTAATTAGTAAAAAAGAGGAAAAAGTGGCATTACAGCTAATATTTCCTAAACAAGCTGATGAAATAAAAACTTATAGAACCATCACATATGCAGGAAATATTTCTAAGAATATTTCAAAGATAATATCTTCAGCAACGAATACAACAGTTTCTTTTAAAACAGAAAGTAACGTTAGTACAAAATTGTTAAATGTAAAAACAAAAATACCACTATTAAAGAAGTCAGGTATATATAAACTCAAATGTCCAGAATGTAATGTTGTCTATTTGGGTCAGACCCTTAGGAATTTTGAAATCCGATACAGTGAACACTTACGAGCATACAGATTAAAACAACCAGATAAATCCCACTACGCAAAACATCTACTTGACACCAATCATTCATTGATACCTAACACAAAACTAGAAGTGCTGCATATTTGCGAAAAGAAATAAGAACTGAATTTTTTTGCAGAATTGGAAATTAGAAGACATTTAAGAAACCCACAATATGAAGTTGTCAACGAACAGTTAAATCTAGGGAGTTCTCCACTAATAAACTGTCTTCTTAAGTGATAATTGTAATGATCAGCAGATATAGTTTTCCTGGTTTTCTATATCATTGCACAGTTATACTGATCTTAATTGGAAAAATGATATCCAGGATATCACCATAGGGCTAATAATATCTAAGCTTCAATATTTGTAATATTACATCTTCTTCTTTTTAAGTCAATCACAAGTTGGGTTACTTCTTGGTCTAGCCAAAAATAATTACTAACATCAGGTAGGCATCAAATAATATGTAACTTCTATTATTCTGACGATGATATTGATTTATCGAAACAATTGTCAATTTTTTAGAATTTTCAATAACCTTTATTATATTGTGGAATTAACTAGAAACCGTGAGTTTCATTTAAAACACTGTTATGAGCAGATTCCACGAAGTAAGGGTCGAGACAGTTAATTTCTATTAGATAAATTGGATAATTGTATATATTTAACACGTTATTTTACGAACGGTTTTACAATTATTTTGTCTTCAAATAAATTTAGTCTCAGTTTTATCTGTTTTTCTTTATTTACTGATTTCAATACAGCAATCACATGTTTACTTCATAATAATTAACAATAATTTGTTCAGTTTTTCTTTTTCTTTGGTATATTAGGATATAAATAAATAAAGAAGAGGCTATTTTTCACTTAATACACCGAAGAAAAAGAGAAACTAAGTATAGAGAGATATGAAACCTACAAAATTATTTGCTCTACATGTTGAATGGCGAACGATTTAAATTAAGTACTCGCGTGACGTAATCGCGGGCTTGCCTCTTATTGGTTAGTCGGAGTAGGCAATCGTATAGTCTAAGAACCGTTAATCCAGAACACACATGTAATGACAGATGAATCACTTGACACAAAATGGACGACATGTGGTAAATTACACATGACGTTAGATTAACTCTAAAAAAGCTTAATTTTTTATTTATTTTTTGGTTTATAAATAGAACTGATTTAATAAATGGTGCATTGATTTTTTGGAGAAATGTATTTATATATATATTCAACTCACCTTTAGAAATGTCAACTTTCAAATTGTTACTATTCTCATTAGTTATAATAGTAATTTCTTCAACAGTTAATCCCTCGATTGCTGAATAACTTCCAGTGTACAAAAGTTTCGAAAAGTCAATCGTATTTTCTTCACCAGGGATAGGAAGATTTATGACCAAAGTCGTAGATGCCTTGTTCTTCCCAAGTGTAGCCTGTAAAGTGACTGCCAGGCTTCTTTGATTTTGTAAAATATCTGCAGGTAAAGGATTGGTTACCGACACCACGTAATCACCATCAGTAGACGTCTTCTTGATCGTGAAATAACTATTGGCATTCAAATTTTCGGTAACTAAAAAATTAAAGTGTCTGTTAACCTTCTGTCGATTCATTTACTATTTTATATTGTTGCAACTGTAAGGAAATGAGCCACAGCTCAGGGCCTATTTTACCTAAAGGCACATAAGGCCCGGGCCTTGGGCTCGGTATAAAGTGGGTTAGTTAATTTGAATTTAAACATCAAAAGGAAACCTTATCTGATAAAGAATATTAGGCTTATATTGGTATATATGTATAGTTTTAACTAAATTTAAAAACATAAAACATCGGCAATCGGCACTCTTTTAGAGCGTTTTTGTTTATGCCCCTATAACCAAAAAAGCTTTATCTTTTGCCGAAGAGACAAAATTACGTAAAAAACTGTTGCCTTCTATCGTATTTAGATTTTTGTTCTGTTTACCATTATCCGAACCCTGAAATTTAACTTTAGGTAAGTTTTAAGTTATAATTATTAATTAATATATTATTTTTGTATATTTACTATAGGAATTTTACGGGGAAAGAAATTAGGGCAAAATTTTGATACCTTTGTGTTTTGAAAATTCGTCATTTTAGTTCTTTCAAAATATCTCAAATACCAAGATCTAAATCAACGTCAATTATCAATACAAGAATTGCTGAATGATTTTCGCGATGTTTTTCAACCAACATTAGGTAAAATACCTGATTGCAAGGGTTCACTCCAAATGAAACCCGAAGCGAAACCCATTTTCTTCAAACCTAGACGAATTCCTTATGCCCTACAAGATAAAGTTGATAAAGAACTGAATAGTTTGGAAGAACAAGGAATTATTGAAAAATTGGATTATTCAGAATGCGATACCTCTCTAGTAGTCGTTCTCAAATAGGATTATGCGCAGATTACAAGGTAACTGTTAATTATCAATTTCAAGACAACCGATATCCCATTCCAAATATCGGCATACCTTCATCTCCAGTAGACGAAGAAAGTGCAAAAGTACAAGCCATTTCTACTTATCGAGGGACGTACCTCGCGAAAAGATTACTTTTTGTTATCAAGACGGCACCAAATGAATTTCATAAAGTCATTGACTAGAGTATTTAAGACCTAGAAGGCACCGGCGTCTATTTTGATGACATATTTTGACACCATCCCAAATTTGGCACAATAGAAATGACTTGAGATGTATGATTGACAATAAAGAAAAATACGTTTGTCAGTTTAGTAAAGTTAATAAAAGCTTCTTCAAGTGCATTTTTACTGCAGTAGAATCCATTACAACAGGTTATGGGGCCAGAGCAGAAGAAGAACTAAATATAACGGCTGTAAGCAGACTGAGAAAAGGGTCGACAAATCGATACCAAGTACAAGCAAGGTCAAACTGAAAACGTAAAAAAAGGAGGCTGAAGAACCAAGCAAAATGAATTCGTATACAATTCCGGTTTTAGAAGCAAACAATTTTAATAATTGACTGTTTAGAATAATGGCAATATGTAGGAGAGAGGGATGTAGTGATGCCATAGATCAAACACCACTAGCAGAAACAGCGAGTCAGACCGACAAAGACAACTGCAGCACAAAGGATGTGAAAGCGCAATCAATCATAGTGTCAGGTATTTCTGATATACATCTAGACATCATAAAAGAAAGCACAAGTGCAAAGGAACAAATCGAAGATTTGAAGGCTGTCTTTGTAAGAATCTCATCGTTGACTAAATTAGCATTGTGGAGAGAATTTATTAACCTGAAAAACGAAGAAATTGAGAAACTAGAAGATTTATTTTTGAGTTTTGATACCACAATAAGAGAACTGAAAGAGAAAGGATCAGTATTAGATGAAGGAGACAAAGTATGCCACTTACTTTTATCTCTACCATCGAAATATAGCCATGTAGTGACTGCTTTAGAAACTATAGAAAATGTGAAACTAGATTTTGTGAAACATAGACTACTAGACGAATAACTCAAACTCAACACACAATTTAACAACATTGAATCTAGTTTTAAAGCTTCTAGTGGCTGCTACCAATGTGGGAGTCAACAGCATTGGTTTGCAGCATGCCCTAAAAGAGAAAGAGGTAGATGTGGATACAATAGACGTCCCAGAGGAGGAAGAAATTACAGGCGAGGCTCGAGAGGAACTGAAGAGAGTAGTAGACAACACATAAATCAAGCCCATGTTACAGAAGAGAATGAGAGCTGTATGCAGCAAATTTATGTTCAGAAATTGATGGGAAAGTAATAATGGTTTTGGACTCAGTTGCGAGCAATCATTTCTTAAAAGAAGACTTGGAGAAATACATGATAAATATTAAAAACTATTAAAGACCAGTAACAATTCATATTGCAAACGGAGAGACATTACAAGCTAATAAAATGGGAACATTGAAAACAGAATGTCAAGGACAAAAGATATCGATAGAAGCATTGCCAGTTAAGGATTTGAAGCATAACTTACTATCAGCATCAAACCTTACATTAAAGGGACACAAGATTATTGTAGAAAAGAACAAAACAACCATAACTGGGGAGAATTTTTCGTTGGCATGCGAGTTCAATAAAGGATTGTACTTATTAATAATATATAAAACAGAAAGGAAAGATAAACTTGAACAGTGCAATATGACTGTAGAACAAAGTTTATGGCAAAGAAGACTGGGTCATCCAGGAAATGACGCCTTGGTACCGTTGCAGTTGCCCACAGAAACTAAAGTGTGCTCAACCTGCATGGAAGGCAAGAGTGCAAGGTGTTCATTTAAGAATTCTGATAAAAGAACCACAAAAATTGGTGAATTAATCCCCACAGATATATGCGGTCCACTTAATCCAACAGCTTTTGATGGCTCAAGGTACTTCCAAACTATTATTGATGATTATTCACACTTTGTAGTGGTAAAGACATTGAAAACTAAAAATGAGGCAGACGAAAATTTGATAGATTATATTGAAGAAGCAGAAAGACATAGAGACGTAAAAGTTGAAACAATACGTCTAGATAATGGAGGAGAATTCATTAGCCATGTTTTTAAAACATACTGCAAGAAAAAAGGGATAATATTAGAGTATACCATGTCCCATCCCAGCAAATACAAATCTATATGTTACATAAAAATATATAACAGAGGAGGAATGATTTTTATATAAAACGTTTATATATTTTTTTTGTAGCATTTATGTAACAAAATCTTTATAAATTTTGTTACATATTCTCAATATTTATATTATAATATGACTTATATATTGGATATATCTAATTTTATATGTATTCAAGATGTAAATTTTGCTACATAAATATGAAATTTTTTTATATATATTTATTATGTAAAATTTGTTACATAAAATATTTTATATATTTCATATGTATTTCTTACGAACCTGTCTTTCTAAAGAAAAAGAAGAAAGCTCTTCAATATTATAACCTTTAAATTGTCACGAGTCGATCTACCCACAGAGGAATGGAGAATACATCATGTAAGTGATATTATTATTACTATTTTCAACAGGCAAAGGACATCACCGATGAAGTCGTTCATTCAACAAAAAAGGTTAACTATATTAAAATATACAATAAACTAAACAATTACAAATCACATTATACCTATCTCACTAAAGTGCTTTTTAAGATAATATTTTCGTTTTAACTTACAACTAGACATGATTTAACAATAATTCCCTCTGTAGGGAGTCGTTAATCCGAAACAAACACCGCAGCCCAGGTATGCACATAGGGCTCAAGTAGATTTTGTAATAATATCAAATAAAATACACATCTTTAATACTCTGACCACAGGTAGTAAGTCAAGACAAAATATCTTGAAATGGATCAATTATCACTTATCTGTTGAAATTTATTTATATTCGAATACTTAGATTAATATATATTATGAATTTTAGGCAAAATAACTGTTTAAAACGAAAAAAATTTAAAGACTTCTGTGATCTTTCAATAAGACAGAAAAACGATACGTAGTACAATCTTAAAATGCTGACGGTGAACCAGAGATACATAATTGTTTGGACATAGGACATAGAAATAACTACAAAATTTAAAATCAATTAAGTTATTTCAAGGTATTGTTACTATATGATTTATTTATTCAATATAATTAATATATACCTACATTTTTAGAAACGTTACTGAAACAGTTTAATATGACATGCACTGATTTTGATCAAATCACCTTGGTGTGGATAAGGCTAAATAAAGAGACTCCAGAGGGAAAAGAAGGGCTTAACCCTTCAAAACAATAGGTAATATCCCTTAATATTGCTCGATCGCTTACAAGTGGACCTCGAAAAGTCTTCTAAGAGAATATTTTCCATGGTTAATTATTGTTTTGTTTTTGAATATTCATTTGTTTTGCATTACTTTTTTTATATTTTATTATCATTTAGTTTTTGAATATTTTTAGTTTTGCAATATTTTTTTTTCATTAGGTGTTTTGTTTTTAGTCTCTCTTTTTTATGTTAATAAAATAAATGTACTTATATGCATCTATTTGCTGTTTTTTTCTTTTTTTAGTAACTAAGTACCAGCTACTGAATTCCAAAGATAGATAAATACCATTTACAATATATAAATATTAAATTGTATTAAGTTGCTTTAAGTTTGAAATATTCATTAGGTAGGTATTGGATAATATAGTAGCAATAGTTCCTTAATCTTTTGGCCATCAACACTACTAAAAATATTGTATTTCATTTCATCTATGAAAAATAATGTTTTAACAGATTTTTCTGAATTTTTTCATAGATCCAATGAAATAAAATATTTCAAGTAAGGGGCGAGGCAAAAGAAAAATTAGGTAACTTTTGTTACATCTATATTATGTAATATTTAGTACATAAATATTGTCTAGATATTATCTCATTTTTACATATATATTACATAGTAATTTGGAGATATTTAAGATATAATTTATAATATGTATTTCTTATATCATTATTGTTCTTTAGCTGTGCCGGCCTTTGTCAGTATTCAATGCATAAATATTATCTAGTTGTGACTTCAGTTTTATGTAACTGCGACTTTTATATTTCAAAAAATATGTAACATATATGTATTCAATATGTTTTTGTGTTAGCAGGGATACGCCACAAGAAAACGGTACTGCTGAGAGGATGAACAGAACATTACTTAATAAGATCAGGATAAAAATAATTGAATCACAAATACCCAAATATTTGTGGTGTGAGGCACTAAAATATTCAGTTTATGTGTTGAATCGCCTACCAACAAGAGCTTTACCAAGAGGAATGACACCATCCCAAATTTGGCACAATAGAAATGACTTGAGATGTATGATTGACAATAAAAAAAAATACGTTTGTCAGTTTAGTAAAGTTAATAAAAGCTTCTTCAAGTGCTTTTTTACTGCAGTAGAACCCATTACAACGTATTTGTCCAAGGATCAACGATTGAAGAATGCAAGTTTAGACTTATCAAAGTTCTAGAAAAATTACGAAGATACAATTTACACTTGAATAAAAACGAATAAATATTGAAGTCACATCAAAGTATCTCCTTAAATTGTATTGAAAACGCAATATAAACTTACTGTCAAACATAAACACTACGTTACTCAAGTCCTGGCTAGAAATAAGGTGGATATCGTCTTTCAGTTGTACTTCAGGTTCATCAGGAGAGACATAGTTTCCTTCGTAATGTAAATCTGAAAACGACAAGTCGTTTTCAGAATTATTATCAGTTGGTAAACTGATTATGACTGTTGCAGAACCAGTTAGTTCGTTTCCATCTTCCGTAGCCATCAACGTCAATATTAATTGGGTTTTGCCATTAATATATCCATCGTCTAATGGTTCGTTCAATGTAATTTTCCAAATATTTTTATCATCATCGTAGGAGTAAATGAAGTTGTTGGAAAGATCTAAACAAAAAATAAATATAAAAAAATACCAAAATGTTCTGAAATTTGTGTATGTTTTATTTGCGCCATTTTTTTATAGAGATATGTGAAATATTCAATAAGCTAGTAACTGAACGATGAAATAAAACAATATAGTTTGTTTAAATCTTCATTTATTTGAACTAATGTTCAATTTAAACTTGTTGACGCGTTTCACTAACACAGTAGCTTTGTCAAAACGAATGAAGGTAAAATATAAAAATGTCCTAATATATACAGTGCTTAATCTATTTACTAAGGTTAACTATGGTATTGAAAGAAATTACCTGGAAATTCATTCACTACAAACATTCCTAAGCTATCTTCTACGTAAAGAGGTTCAATAAAGGAGACTGATTGATATCTATTTGGTCGTTAAGGAGATTACCTGAATATTTATTTTTGTTAATCTCTAGGGCCTCTAATAAATTTAAACTAAAGGATTTTCCGACTACATGGAGAATTTCAAAATTTGGGTCGAAAATGTGTTGGTTTTCTAATAAATGATTTGAATAGTTAGAATCTAATTTTTTGTTGTCATAGCTACGTTTGTGTTCCGAAATTCTAGTTTTAAAATTTATAAAAGTTCTACCAATATAAATTTTATCACAATTGTCATTACCACATTTTAATTTATAAACTCCTGATTTGTTTAATTTTGAAGATTTAGATTTATTATTTTTAATGAATTTGGATAAATTGTGATCAGTTTTAAAGGAAATATTCATGTCTAAAGTTTCTAAAAATCATTTAATTTTTAAGGATGGTGTTCCAAAGTATGTTAAGCTTTTAAATTGTTTATTAATTTTATCTGAAGGGAATACTTGTTCTAAACTCTGTTTTTTTATCTTTTTATTTATGATATTGTCAATTAAATTTGGATCGTAATTATTATTAACTGCTATTTGTTTTATCATATTTAATTCTTTGGTATAATTATTAATATTTAATGGGACTGTTAAGAGTCTGTGTATCATACTATTGAAAGCTGCTAGTTTATGACTGAATGGGTGGACCGAACTATTATGAATTGTAATATCTGTATGTGATGGTTTATGAAATATAGAAAACATCACATACATATATCACAATTCATAATAGTTCGGTCCACCCATTCAGTCATAAACTAGCAGCTTCCAATAGTATGATACACAGACTCTTAACAGTCCCATTAAATATTAATAATTATACCAAAGAATTAAATATCATAAAACAAATAGCAGTTAATAATAATTACGATCCAAATTTAATTGACAATATCATAAATAAAAAGATAAAAAAACAGACTTTAGAACAAGTATTCCCTTCAGATAAAAATAATAAACAATTTAAAAGCTTAATATACTTTGGAACACCATCCTTAGAAATTAAATCATTTTTAGAAACTTTAGACATGAATATTTCCATTAAAACTGATCACAATTTATCCAAATTCATTAAAAATAATAAATCTAAATCTTCAAAATTAAACAAATCAGGAGTTTATAAATTAAAATGTGGTAATGACAATTGTGATAAAATTTATATTGGTAGAACTTTTAGAAATTTTGAAACTAGAATTTCGGAACACAAACGTAGCTATGACAACAAAAAATTAGATTCTAACTATTCAAATCATTTATTAGAAAACCAACACATTTTCGACCCAAATTTAGAAATTCTCCATGTAGTCGGTAAATCCTTTAGTTTGAATTTATTAGAGGCCCTAGAGATTAACAAAAATAAATATTCAGGTAATCTCCTTAACGACCAAATAGATATCAATCAGTCTCCTTTATTGACCCTCTTTACGTAGAAGATAGCTTAGGAATGTTTGTAGTGAATGAATTTCCAGGTAATTTCTTTCAATACCATTGTTAACCTTAGTAAATAGATTTAGCACTGTATATATTAAGACATTTTTATATTTTACCTTCATTCGTTTTGACAAAGCTACTGTGTTAGTGAAACGCGTCAACAAGTTTAAATTGAACATTAGTTCAATAAATGAAGATTTAAACAAACTATATTGTTTTATTTCATCGTTCAGTATGGATATTCATCAAGTAAAAGCCTCATCTATTCAAAGCTAGTAACTGCTTAAAAAAATCCATTATGATCCTGGAGATCTTCAATTTTCGGTTGTATTTATCACTAAATTCACATAATCATATTGAGAACAATGGACTAATATTTTGCACAATTGCAGACCTTTTACTGTAATGAAAACTCAATTCACTGCCTGACATATCTTACCTTGGTCTGAATCAGACAGCTTCAGATGGATTTTACTCTTTTGATCTTCTTTATTGACAACTATCACATCATCCACTGTCAGAGCCGGTTTGTTTTCCACTATTTTGTAGTCCCCATGATATTGAACAGAATTGAATTCCGGTGCTTCTAAAGGAGGGAAGTTTATAACTAACGCAGCTTGTCCTACGTTTTTGTTATCCGTTTCCGTAGCAGTTAAGGTGAGTACTAAATCTTCTCCCGCCGCATCTTCCGGCAAGGAATTGACATAAACTTGCCACGATTTGATTTCTGAGTTATACTTGACTTCGAAATTAGATTTATAATCTGGAAATAACACACAATGACGTCATATGTCTTGCTTTTAAAGTTGAAACTTACCGTCTTCTAGTATTCTAACGTTTATATCGGACGAAACCTGCTTATTGCTTATAACAATCGGAGGTGTTTCTAGTATTGTTGTTCTAGAATTGCACTGAGATTCATAGAAGATACTTGAGAATTTGGGTGCATCGTCGTTGTTGACTGGTGGTAGAGTGATGAGAAGAGTTGATTGACCAATCTGATCGGTATCTTTACTATCGGTAGCTATTAATTCCATTATAATGTCCACTTTGTTGTTAAGAATGGACTGATCTAGATTTTTTATGACAGTTATCTGCCATTTCTCATTATACGATACCTCAAAGTAATCACGATACTCTAAAATAAAAATTCGATATTTTTAGTTCAGTATTTGAGATATTTCTGTTGTTATATGTACTATATTTGGGGTTGAGGGGTCTGTTTCTTTTCCAATTGAGGAAAAGTTGAATGGAAGAGAGACACAGAACGCAGGGGATATGTTTTGCTTGGAGAGTCCTAGGATATTGCACCTGTTTAAACTATTCCAAGACCGTTGGAAACGCCCAATATAATTGGGAGTGGGTGATCAGATTGCGCCCTTCACGTGGTGATCTCAATGCAACTAAACTCAGCGGATCGAGATTGGGAGGTCGGTAAATATCCCCCAAGGTAACCTTTGAAGATATCGTAGCGATTGCTGAATTGCACTAGGGTAGTAGCTACTTTGAACGGTTCCTTTGGGGCAACGGGTGGCCCCCCTTTTTTTTAGACCTTGCCACCGCATGCAGGGCTCCTCGAGGGTGGACTAGTTTTCCTAGCTGCTCGTGGTACGGAAATTGATCCAAATAAAACAAAAAAATAACGGCGAGTACCCATAGCAAGAAAGCAAAGGAACTCGGAATAGAAAAAACAGGATCCTAAGGCCATAGGAGAGGAAACATCTGGAAAAAATCCGCTACCCTCTAGGCCAGGATACTCAAAAGATATCTCCCAAGTTGAAAGGCCGTGAGGATCCCAACAGTAGAAGAGGCAGACCACATAACAGACGAAGACATTATTACTGCAATGCTATCTGGTATCTCCAATGCTAAAATTGGTGAACTAGTAAAGGAAGGACATGATTACATACAAGCCAAAAGGGCTGTAATCAAAACCAACCTTATCAGATCCGCCGAAACGGCCAAGGAGACACAGTCCGTATCTGTAAAAAAACACCACAGACCCAAGGTCCGAAACAGCCTAGGTCAGACGGAAGTACACTACCCGAAAGCCAACGCAAACATAAATGGTCTAAAACCCAAGGTGTAACTTTTAGCAAATCTTTCGCTACAGTCAAGGTAGCGGCAGTTCGTACAGGATTCCGGGGATCAAGATGGATATGGATACGCTTAAAGCAGTCTAAAAATCCATTATGGCCGCATATGAAGCAATCCTAGAAGAAGGACCACAATTCCTCTCGTGGAAGTAAATACATAGACCGGGTTTTCTGGAGTTAACGTGTGCGGAAGACACAAGCGCAAGATGGACGAAGGATATTATCCCGACACTAGTATTGGGAAAATGCATACCTTACAGCACTAGAGGGCGAGGAGATACCGAAGCCTTGTGTATGCGTTGTCTTCGTATCGGACGAAGAAGTTGAACGGCTTGATCCCAAAAGGATCCTTATCAGATTAAGGATAAATAACCATGCGGCTCAGGAGGAATCTCTGGACAATCTGGTGAAGTAAACCATTTGACAAGGGAGTCTTGTCGGCCTTATCGATGGACCATGAGTCCGAAGAGGAGCTTCGCAAGATAAATAAGAATCCTTCCTTTGGGTTGAGAAGGCTAATTTTTCAACCTAAGGAAAGGAAGACAGAAACTTCAGAGGAAAAATATTCCATAGTGTAACAAGCCGATCGCCTGTTACGATTTCTATCGTACTATGGTATTTTAATTTCGTCGTACTATTGTTTCGAAATTAAAAACTTGTTTCTTTAACAAAATTCGTGTATTTAAACAATATCGTACATTGGAAAAGTCTCTTCCTATCAGTAAAATTCATGAGTTAGTACCTACATCGTTGTGGTTTCACATATTTGCTGGTGAGTTAGATTTTTGAAATATTTTTCCCGATGTTTTTACTGTTTGATTTAAAATTATAATATCGGCTGGCGTTTGATGAATTTTGTATGTTTAATTCTTTTTTATTGTAAAAAAGAAACATTTTATATTCTTTTTGAAGCAAATTTTTAATAATATCTTTTCATTATTTTTTTAGCTTTTTTATAATTCTGCATTTTCTGTTTATTTAGGGAACAAAGCGAATATGATAGAACAGACTTCTGTTAGTTTTATTTTGAAAACTAGATTCAGTTTTTTATGTGTTGAAGCATAAGCTTCCTATATGTTCTATTTATTCCTTCCTTCCCAGAATTTTTCCTTGATTTTTACTCTATTTTCTTTCCTCAGCTCTGCAGCCCCTGGGTAGGCCCTATGAAAACACCACCCATAGAAGACAACAGAAAACCGGCCGGGATGGATTGAAGACCATATCTCCATCGACTAGGACCTAGATGAGAGCTGAATAATTCCAGAACCTCTCCAAAGATAAGTCCTTTGTCTTATATTCAATTCTAGAATCTAGAATTGGAGATTTTTATTGTATAACGACGTTCGTATTTTGGATATGCAGTTAATGTGAATTATCTATTGAGTTATTATTAAATATAATTTGCTGAACATTTGATATTTGATTTTCAGCAATTTATATTAACTTGGACCATCGCGTTAAAATATTTTTAGTATTTCGTTTGTTAAGTTAAAGTAAATATAAGGTTTTCCAGCTTTTAACCTTCTTAGTATTTTGTTTAATTTAAGTATCGCTTAAAAAGCTGGTGGCGTCCAATTTAATATCGATTGTTCACCCCATCCCAGTGATTGCTATAAAGATACATTAACTGGAGTCGAATACCACAACCTGAGGAAGAGTCTCAAGCCGGGGGAGAACATATGTTACAATAGGAAGTAGTGGAAAACACCTTAAGCGCTGAGGCTCGGGAGGAGGAGCAGCCTTCCGGAAGTGTCCACTCAAAAGGGCATCGGTCCCCATGGAGGAGGAAGAGCCCATTGAACCAAAAGTAGCGATCTCTTCTCAGTGAAGAGAGAGGTAAGAATCTTGCAGTCCAACCTTCAGCACGCATCGATAACGCTTGTTAGAAGGCTGGAACAAGAAGGCATCGATGTGCAGGAACCATGAAGGATAGGCATAGGCATAACATTGTTGTATTAAAGAAAAATGCATTCTAATGTTTTCGGATATAATTCTACTGACAAGGTCCTTTGAGATTATGGCTTCTTAATACCTTTTTTTGTTGTTGCGAAAGCTGTAGAATATTTTCGACCAAAATATATTAAGAATATCTATCAAGTTTTCATTCTTGTACTTGTTAAAGAGTTTTAGATAATAGTGAAATATTCAGGTAGCATTTATGTATATTTTTCTACAACTACTATGCAAAACACGCTTTTCTACACAAATTTTTATGCGCAAAGCAAGCCTTTTCTTAATTAGTTTGATATCCGCTAGAAAAGTAATAATGTAGAGTGTGGGAAAAGTACACGTTATAGTACTTTTACGCACGGAAATGTCACTTTGCCCACGGAAATGTCAACGTCAAATTTTTTTGACAATACTTTATAGTGGATTTCTGGGTGTTCAAATTTTAAATTTAAACTAAAAATTCTGTAAGTAAACTATTTTTTAGATTATGTATTTCAGTTTATTGATTATAGATTATAAACAAATTCATTTATTACCCATTATTTTAGGAACTATGAACCGAGATCATAATTTATCTTTCGAGTTGTCGAATTCCGATATTGAGAATACTCCTCCAGATATTATCGAAAAGGCTCAAAATGCAATCGAAAATTTGTTACCTGGAGTTTCAAAAAACAAGTCATAATTTTAAAGATTATATTTAGTTATTCAATCTATTATTATTTAGTAAACAATTTACTTCATAATATAAAAATCGAAATAAAAAACTTAAAATGAAATAAAGCAGCGGAAAGACCTAAATACAGTATTTCATAATTGTTGCCGCGATAGCTTAGTGGAATACACATCAGCATTGGAACGAAGAGGCCCGGGTTCAAATTCTGTCGACTTTTTTTATATATTTGCAATTTATTTAATCTTTTTACTTTAATTTTGGAACTCTTAAATTCGTTCTGTTTAAGTTAAATAAAATACATATATAAGCTATTTTTTTCTTTAATTAATAAACGTAGTTGTAGAAAAAATATTGTGTACAACTCGTACGCAAAGCACTTTTCCTACTCGCTGGATTTGCGGCACTCGCCTTAAACTTCTGCGCTCGTGGGAAAAGTAACGCTTTGAGCACTTGTTGTACAAACTACTATTTTATGCTTATTGCATCTTTTATTGTATCCTTTCAATTTTACTGAATTGTGAACTTCCACTGTATTAAAAACGGCAGTTGGAAATTATACGGAAACTGAAGAGGAAGGTCTGAGAGTACTAATAAACACTCACTTTCCGGTCCCACCAATTCTGGACGACACAGGTAGGCATACACAACTGAGACCGAAGGCTAAATAGGTCAAGCGTTCTGGATTGGAAGACTAGACCAAGCAGGATTAGATGGGCTATAAATAAATTTACGTCAAACAAATCCCCTGGAACAGATGGTATCTACCCCATATTAGTGCAGATGGGGATTGAGATGTAAGCTTGCGGGAGGTTACATAAGGAATATGGCAAAAAATTAAGTTAATATACTTGCCCAAGGTAGCCAATGTATCTGACTTAACACTCACGTCATATAGACCAATAAGCCTATCCTCCTTTCTACTTAAAACACTAGAAAGGTTTCTGGATAGGTATATTAGAGACTAAAAGCTAACCCGCTAAGTAACTATCAGTATGCTTACCAACCAGGCAGATCTACAGATTCCGCACTGGACTATCTAAACAGACTGGTCTCAAATTCAATTTGGTAGTTACTATCCTGGATATCGAGGGATCATTCGATAATGTCACTACCAGGTCACTGATTAACGCAATGAGTAGACGGGGTACAACTACTGTAACATGCAGATAGATAGAGGATTACCTGGAAAAGGTCAAGCCACCATAAAAGTAAGAGCCAGGGGAGGATGCCCACAGGAAGGAGTCCTATCACCGTTACTATTGGTAACAGTTGACAATCTACTCATAGACTTATCCACGGCGATTTTTGATTGCCTAGGATACACAGACAATCTATCTATTGATAAATATTTTATTAAGAGGATGAATTGGACAATTGGTTAAGATGAACTAAAAAAATAATAAAGAATACCGACTTACCATTTGTAGTAATAGCAATAGTTGACATATCATTTCTATTCAGTATATCGATTGAATCTTCCAGAATAACGCTTGGTGTATCTGTAGACATGTCATAATTAGCTTTGTAATACGTTCTTGAAAATTGAGGAGCATCCTCGTTATTCACTTTAGGTAATTTTAGGTCAATAACAGAACGTCCTTGTAACTTGGTAGTACTATCAGTAGCCGTAATACCAACAACCAGCTCTGACCTATTCAACGATGAAGTATCCAATATACCGTTAGTGTTGACTTGCCATAATTTTGTTTGTGTATCGTATGTGAAGCTTAAATACTCGGAATATTCTGTAACAAAAAGTTGGTTTCTCTAAATATTAGGATTACTGCCTAGAACGGAGAACGAAAAGTAAGTGCTAGAGCTTAGATATAAACGGATTCGGAATCAGCATGGTCCAAAACCTCTAAACTCAATATCTTTTTTGAAGGTACTTTTGAAACTCAATAGCTACTTGTAAATAATTGCAACTGAATATGCGGAAAACAAGAATTCTCCACCAATCATTTGCTAGATTTTTTCTTGATTGCGTAATATTTTCTTTTCTATACTGAAAATTAGAATCATTTTAGTACGGATAGGTCAGCATAAAAGAGATTATAATTTATCATAAACTGTTTGCAGAGATTTTTTGTGAAGAATCCAATTTCAGCCTCACAATGGTAGTGGCTGCCTAATAAATTTTCAGATTAGCGGTTAAAGGTTAAGACGCTTCGTCCTTGCCTTACCTGGGTAAGTATTTGATTTACATTGTCTTGGAGTTTATGAGCTTGGAAAATGTTTTAGGTTTGATATACTTCCTGCTCGAATCTACCATAATGGAAGTTCAAATTCTAGCTTTATATTTATACTCACCGATAGAAGATGAAATACAAATAATCATGAAGTTAGTAGAACATATCCAATTTTTACTTTTTTTTTGTCGAGTAAATAATACAAAATAAATGCATTTATACATACCATCCGCAATAATCTGAATATTATTGTCATCAACATCATTACTGAATCTTATGTCATCTTCCAAAGTAACTTTTGCTTTTCCGTCTTCTATGCTATACTGAGCTTTGAAATAGGATTTCGAAAAAATAGGTTCTGATTCACTCTCGTGATCTGGTAATTTTAAAACGAAAGCTGTAACCGGTGTATGGTCATCCTCTTCGATGGTTGCTGATAAAGTAGATGTTAGATAAGTGTTGGAAGACAGAGTATCATCATCTAACGGTTTAACTATGTTGATTAACCATTGGTTTAAAGTTGCATTGTAAATAACGTTGAAATTTTCCGTGTAATCTAAAAAAGAAATCATAAATCAGTAAGCTAAAAGGTGTTTTCAAGGGATGCTAATATAGTAATTAGATATTTCTTCTCTCTGAGTTTTACTGGCAACAAATTTTTGCCCGAGATGGCATACTTGCTGAGTTGGCATAGTCGCTTATTTATTGTACATACATTTTGAATTACGCGCCTTTTGTTGCGCCCCCTCAAAGCCACCGGCTCAAACAAACTATTGCGTTAATCGGAAGCAGGTCAGTTGTCTTTGAGTGGTCGAAAAGTACGTTTGTCACATTTTTGTTTACCCAAAATATTTTTAAGTGTCGTTCGCCGATAGTTTGGTGGGTAGCGGAAGGGACTTGAAGGTATGTTATTGTAACTTTCAGATACATAATTTATTGAATATTATATCTAAGTTATCAAATACCTAGTTTAAAATATGTTTTAGTAAAAATTGTATTATTTAATATAACCGTTAATTTTATGAGATGGCATACAACAATTTTTATAACATGGCATGGTATGCCACCTCAGCAACCCAATTATTAATTGAAAACAATGTTTTTTTAGACATGGGTCGCTACAAAATAAAGTCAAATAGAGAGTCATGGGATGAAAATAATATGCAGGATGATATCCGAAAACTGGCATTTCAAATTGCGGAAGCAAAACCAATCTCTCATCGATTTTCTACTGAAACTAAAATGGCTGGGTGGACCTGGCTGAATGGTTTCAGGCAACGTAATCGTACGATCACCTGAGAGTACTTCTGCAGCTCGAGCTAGAGCTTTTAACAAAGTTCAAATTGGAGTATTGGATCAACATAAATTCCTGCCGAATGATATTTGGAATATGGATGAATCGGGTATTACCACCGTTCTTTCGAAGAATACAAAAGTTTTGGCCACCAAAGGCAGAAAACAAGTAGGCGTTTTAAGTAGTGCTGAACGAGGTCAGCGACTAACGACCGTTTGTTGTATGAACGCAGCAGGTAACTCTATGATTTTAAAGTACCTAGGTACCTATAAAAAATCGTTATGTATTTTTTTAGGGACATATCTCCCTCCTGCTCTCATATTTCCAAGAAAAAAACATGAAAGCTGAATTAATGGATGGAGCACCTGTTGGATCTGTCGCATTTACCCAAGACAATGGGTACAAGAATAGTGACATATTTCCTAAATGGTTGAAGCACTTTGCGAAATATGCCAAACCATCAAAGCAATATAAAGTCTTGCTGTTATTGGATGGACACACTAGCCATAAAAGCTTAGATACACTTGTATATGCTAAAGAAAATGGAATAATTCTTTTTTGTTTTCCCCCACATTGCACCCATAGGGTACAACCGTTGGATGTTATATTTTTTGGTCCTTTTAATGCTTACTACAATAAAGAATTAACTAATTGGCTTAAAAATAATCCAGGGCGTGTAGTACCTCATTTCCAAGTAGCTTCTTTATTCAACGCAGCATATATCAATGCAGCAACCATTCCCAATGCTCTAAGCGGATTTTCGGCGACTGGCATAGCACCATTCAACGACAACATCTTCCCCGATTGGATGTTTGCTGCCGCAGAAGTAACTAACTCTGAAGAGGATGACAATCGGGACGAAAGTCAAATGCAAGATGGTCAGTTAAATAAAGTCAACGTCATGACAAATTCGGTGCCAAGTTTCCATGTACCAAGGTCTCTAACAAAAAGACCAATGAAATTTTAGTTTTGCCAGGGGTCCTTCATCATGTTCTCAAAACATATTTCTGTAACATGTCGCTGTGACATGTTACTATTTTCATCAATTTTTTTGGAGCGTTACTTATTCGTCGGCTACTCCCACCTCTAATTCCAAAATCCTATTATCTCGAATATTAGGAACGCATCGTTGACAGTTTTTACTATCATTAAATGTCTATTTAAACTACGATTCAAGGAATCGGCTTGTTCATTTCTTCGCTGAAAACTTATTCAGTATTCTCCTTTTTAAATATCATTTTGTGTGTGATTTGTAATTTTCTTTGCTGGTAAGTTATCTATATATTTTCAAATTGTTATTGTGTGCTTACAAATTATTCTATTTCGATTTTTCTATTTAGTTACAATATTTCGTTTTTTTAAAAAAAAACAATGTTTTTGTGATGGCGTTTTCCATTTTTTCTTCGCCGGTATTATCTTTCTTTAATAAAAAATATGGTGGCGTCCAAAGTTATTTTTTGAAGCGAATTTATAACAGATTCTTCATATGGTTATTTTCCACCGATTTAAAATTGCTTTTTCTGATTAAATTGGAAACAGGACGGATAAGAATGAACAGTTTTCTGGGGTTTTATTCTGAAAATTAAATTCAAATTTTTGTATGTATTGGAGTATAAGCTCCTACCTGTTCATTTTATTCCTCCTTTTCAATTTACTACTGTTTCTCCTGTTTTTTTTATTTCTTTCCCTACAGCTCTGCAGCTTGTACCTTCAGGACCACTTTAAGGACTGTTTACAAACTTAACCTCCACGGACTTACCTTTACGGACCGGATCATACAGCGTCCAAGTCCAGACAACGACGTCTCAACTTTTGACTACTGCAGCGAGTTGTACGTCCCGAGTCTTCCCAAGATAAGTCCTTAACTTATTTTTGATATATATATAAAATATTGAGTTGGACATTTTTACTGTATAACTAATATTTATTCGTATTTGTATCGAGAATATTCGGTTTTTGTAAATTTATTATTGTGTGTCAAATAAATCCATTTGTCCCGAAATTTTGTTTGTTGATTCACCTTATCCCAATTTAGGTAATAAAAAATAGTGTAACTAAGGCCGAATTCACTACCTGAGCGGAGTCCCAAGGCCGGGTGTTTAGGTTGAACAAATCTTCACCTATCAATTGAGGAAATTTCACCAATGCCTAAAGTCGCAGAGATAGTGCGACGAAAAAGAAGAAAAGGGTCATATGGTAATCTAACAACAACCCCTGAAATTGAAAAACTGAAAAATGAGGATGCACAAAAAAAAGAAGGGATGATAAGAAAGTCGGAGAGAACTTTGAATAAGAAATGTGTTATGGAGGATGAGAATGAAGATGACCAAGCCGAGAGTTTTGACGTAGGAGATGACCTAGATGAGGAGGACTCGCCTTGTATTTATTGCAATGAACTTTTCTCCTGGTCTCTATCAAGAGAATTATGGTTCCAGTGTCATATCTGTAAGAAATGGGCCCATGCAGAATGTGCTGGAGTAGACAGAAAGACAAAAATGTTCAAATGTGAAATTTGTACCTAGTTTTATATTTTTTTTAATACTATGCCATCTCGTCTATAGTTACTTTCATTAGATGGCATACCATGCTTCTTTTTCAACATATACTCTTTCGTTTGTTAATAGAAAAACCGTTTAGGTTTTGTGAAAACTTACTTCATTTATTCCATTTTTATATATTTCCTACATAAAAATATGTTTTTGGTCATGAATTAAAAAATTATAGTATCCAAAATAAAAGTATGCCATCTCAGGCACACTTCCCCTAACGGAAAAAGATTTAGAATATCTCCTAGATTAAACTGAGATTACACTGAAGCTTATGATTGCTTACCTGGAATCGAAATTGTTACTCTATTAATGTCATCTACGTTATTAAAATTGATATCTTTATCGAAAGTTATGGTTCCTTTGCCTTCACTTGGATATATGGCTGTGTAGTAAGCTTCTTCGAATTCAGGGGTTTTAAATTCAACTGAATTATCTAGTAATTCGATAACGAGCACTGACTGTCCTGTTTTTTGGGTTTCTGTTTGTGTAGCTTCCATTATCAATATCAGATTCTGGTTTTCGTTGAATATTTCAACATCCAGAGGTTTTTTGACATGCAATTGCCATTTGTTTGAGGTATAGTTCACTTCAAAGTACTCATCATATTCTAGAAAATATTCGAGATCATTACATTTGATACATATTGGAGAAAAATTGGACTTTTTCAAATGAAACTAACTAACTAATTGAAAAAATGGTAAATATTCTAAAAAATTGTTTCGATATTAAATATCATCGCCAAAATAACAGAAGTTACATACATCTAATTGTCGTTCACTACCTATATAACAAGCTAAAATCTATACCTAAATAAGATATTTTTTGAAGTGTAGCATTAAAATATTTTCCTTTCGAAACTGTCAACTTTGGTGATATAAGGTTTGCTTTACAGAATCAAACTTTGTATTTAGTTTGATTGTGAAATGTGAAATTTACTTGTATAGTTGCACTTTCAATAATTGTTACTGGATATGGTTAAATTACTACATTTTATACTTATCACTTGGTTTTATTAAATTGTTTCAGTATAAAGGTTTATTTTTGCACTACAATCAAGAAATTATCACTGTTCACTATTGTTACGTTGTTTTTTTCTTTATTTAACGTGCTCGGCTACAATGGCCACTCATACAGGTACAGTTAATTAATAATAGGAGTACATACTAATGTTAATATATAAATATATAGTACATTGTGTTAAATTTTGTGGTAAATTTGTACATTTATTAGGAACTGCAGTACTGTAATTGCTTCGTTAGGGTTACTCAATAATTCTTCTATGTTGGAATTAAAGTGGAGCTGCTGTCTTTCTGTTGGGTATTGGTAACATTGAGTGAGAATGTGTTTGATTGTGATGCTACATTGATCTTTTTGACAATACGGAGAGTTGGTACGGGACATCAGGTGACCGTGGCTAAGTTTGGTGTGTCCAATTCGTAGTCTTCTCATCACTGCTAAGTTTTGTCTCGAAAGTTTAGAAGATTCGGTGAGGTATGGGTGATTTATTGAAGGCTGGATATTGTGTAGGCTTGAATTGATGGAATCCCAGTGTTGTTACCACATACTTTTGAATTTGTATTTGATGAATTGTTTAAGATCTTTTGCCGTTTATATAGTGTTATCGGTGTTGATAGGTGTAGTGGTGTTTTTAGCTAGCTGATCGGCCAGTTCATTGCCCAATATGGAATTATGACGGTAATTGTTATGTTTTGGGGAGTGATTAATTGGTAGGTGTCGTGTATATTTTGTACAAGAGAATGTTCGGTGAAAATAAGTTTAATGGAGGTAATTGATGCAAGAGAATCAGTGCATATACAAACGTTCTTATGAGGTAAGGATATGTGATTGAATGCTTGTAGGATACTGAATAACTCTCCGGTGTGTACACTACAGAATGAGGATATCGTGGATGAATATATAGGGGATTCTGAAGTTGTAACTGCACATCCCACTCCTGTCTCATTTTTTGATGCATCAATGTACAATATCAAGTCGTGTTGATTTCTGTTTATTATTATTATTTGAATTTGGTAAGGGATGTGTCGATTTGTGGAATGTTTTTTGTCCAAGAGGGGATATTGGAGTTGTTTGTGAGATATCGACTTTAATAGGCATTGATTCGATTATCATCGGTATGGTTTTATTGTAGGAGTTGGTGACATATTGGGTATGTTGTGATTGGTTGGTATTATTAGGTTGTATACGGGGTTAGATGGATCGGAAGATACAGAAACTGCGTAATTTAGTAGTAGTTGTTGGCGCCTTATCCACAAAGGTGGTGCATTTGCTTCGCAGTAAAGGCTTTCTGTAGGACTGGAGCGGAACGCTTCAAGGCATAGGCGGAGGGCTGAATTTTGCACAGAATTCAGTAGATTGATTTGTGATTTAGACGCAGAAGTGTATATGAGGCTTCGGTCGAATTAGTGCTCTGTACACTTTTAGAAGAGAGTTTTCATCAGCACCCCAGTGATAATTAGAAAGCGTTTTAATGAGGTTTAGTCTTCTACACCCATCCTTTTTTATTTCGAGGATGTGTTGTTTCCATGAGAGACGGGTATCGAATACAACACACAGGATTTTGCAATGGTTGACTACTGGGAGAGGGATGTTGTTGATTGAAATGTTGGATACTGGGTATAATGAATGTTTACTAAATATGATGATTTTGGATTTTGTCGGGGATAATCTCAATCCCAGTTGGCTTGTTTTGTTTTGTAGAGTATTTACTGCAGTTTGAATGAGAGAAGAAGTAGTGATCATTGATTACCCGTGACAATAAATCGCTAGGTCGTCGGCGTACATTGAATGTTTGATGGGAGCAGTGAAGTAGGACCAGAGATCATTTGTTACAAGGTTAAATAAGGTGAGGTTTAGTACAGAGCCTTGAGGTACTCCATCTGTTTGGGTCTACGTTATTGAAAGAATACCATTGATATTGTAAAGCATTAATTTATTGAGTATTGTCTGCCTATTTATGTTGTCGAATGCACTTTCCATATCAAATGAGGTGAGTATGATTTCTTGTTTTTTGTTTAACGCTGTAGCAATGTGTTTTTGAAGCATAACCAAATTATCTCGAGTTAATCGATTTCGTCGGAATCCAGATTGTTCTTTCGATATAATCTTGTATTTATCTAGGTACCAAATAAGTCGCTTGTTAATCATTTTTTCCATAATTTTACACATAGTGCATGTTAGTGAAATGGGTCTATAGGACTTAGGTGAGGTAGGTGCTTGGTCAGGTTTTTTGATAGGTATTATAATGGATAATCGCCATTGGGATGGAATTTTTTTGGAGGACCAGATTAGGTTAAATACTTCCAGAAGTTTTAGTTGTCCTATGATATCGAGATTTTGGAGAAAAATGTAGGGCAGGTCATCAGGCCCAGCTGCATTTTTTCTGCAGTATTTTAATGCAGTAGTAAGTTCTTGTGGAGAAAAGGGTATATTGAGGGAATCTACGTCAAGTTTGATTAGAGATGGGCCTGATGACATAGTTTTTGCAGGGGTCGGGGAAATTTTACTACGGAATTTAGCTTCGTAATGTTTGGCCATAATTTCAGCTATTTCTTGATTATTATTTATTATATTTCCATTATATATGAGATTTGGTATTTTACTATTGGTTTTTTCCCTTGAATACACTTAATTTTTTTCCAAACCTGATTTGGAGGAATACTTTCATTTATGGATGAAATCTAGCTTTTCCAGGGGGATTTTTTACTCTGCTTTATAATATATTTTGTTTTTGCTCTGGCTCTCTTGAGCTTAATCAAATTCTCGGGTGTTCTGTTCTGTCGATACAGTTTTAATGTCAGTTTTTGCTGTTCTACAGCACTTTTACAGGAATGATTCCATCAGGGAACAGTTTTGTGCCCGTAGGAATGTTTAGTTTTACCTATGTGAGTCTCAGCAACAGATATAATGCATGTTGTGAAGAGCAGTATGTTATTATCCATATTTTCAGATAAAATAATGGAGGATAATGTAGTTTCTGTTTGAGATATATAGCTGTCCCAATTAGCGCTGTTTAGTTGCCAATATGTTCTTGTTGAAATTTGTTGGATAGGAGGTTCATCGGAAGATATGACTATAGGAAAATGATTGCTGTCATACAGATCGTCTTCAACGTACCAAGTTAGTAAAGGGGCCGACTTAGGGTCGCAGAGGCTTAGGTCGATAGCAGAGAAAGACCCAGAGGAAATATTGAGATGAGTATTGGATCCTGTGTTTAGTAGGCATGAGCTAGAGCAATTTATTACATTCTCGATGGTTCTTCCTCTGCCAGATGTTGAATTAGATCCCCATAGGTTATTATGAGCATTAAAGTCGCCTACTAGTATGTATGGATGTGGGAGTTGGAAGATGAGGTTTACTAATTCCACTTCTGTTAGCGAATAGTTAGGTGGAATATATATGCTACAGACAGTTAGTTTATTTGGGCACCTATAGCTTCAAGATCGGTGGTAATAGGCAATAGCGATGAGAATAGTTCGTTAGAGGTGAATATAGATGTACCACCGCTAGCTCTATTGCAGTTTTCACGTATGTAGTGATAGCCTTCAGAGTTTTTTAATTGGGGGAGTTTAAAGACTTTTGAGTTTGTTTCTTGGAGGCATAGTATTTGGATGTTTTGCTCGGATATAAGTTGTTGGATTCTTCCCAGACGTGGAAAAAAACCGTCAAAATTCCATTGTATTATCTCGAAGGTTAATGATATTTAAAAAGAGAAAAAAAAATCTTTGCGAGTAATTGTGTGTACTTATGTTGATTGTTGGTCGTGTTGGTACTGATGTTTATTTAGCTCATCATCAGTTAGATTTTCAGATGTACAGCTGCTTTTATCATCGGATGTATCTTCAGCATTAAGTTGATGTTTTATTTTGTTTTGAATTCTCGAGATTCGATTTTTAAGGGATCGTTCTTTGGTTTTGGAGCGTAGAAGACATAAATCGTTTAGAGGTCCTTGAATATTTGGAGTAAAGGAAATAGCTTCGTTGAATGGGTCTGAGCTGCCAAATGAATTTTCTAAGAAGGCAGTCAGTTGGGTTTGAGTGAGAATAAGATCAGTCGGTTTATTTTTAAAGAGATCGTGTAATGCAGTATTGATACTGGTTGTCAGTTTGGAATCTTCTTTGGGAGATGTTTAAGGTTTTGTTAAAGTAGGCTTAGGTATATTTTGGGATAATGTAAATGAAGGGGGAGGCATTTGGTTTTCTGTGTGGGTTGAAGAGGGGGAAAGTTGAGGAGGAGTTTCCGTGTTTCTGGCCAAGGGTAACACTGTTTTTTGACCATGAGTTAAACAGTCGAGATTGGGGAGTTGTCCTTGGTCCGTTGATTTTGTATTAAACGATAAAATAAAACAATATGTTTTGTTTAAATTGAACTAATGTTCAATTTAAACTTGTTGACGCGTTTCACTAACACAGTAGCTTTGTCAAAACGAATGAAGGTATAATATGAAAATGTCTTAATATATATATATAGTGCATAAATACAGAATTCTATTTACTAACGTTAACAATGGTATTGAAAGAAATTACCTGGAAATTCATTCACTACAAACATTCCTAAGCTATCTTCTAGGTAAAAAGATTTAATGAAGGAGACTGATTGATATCAATCACATACTGTCAGCGTATCTTTTATTAAAGAAATCATAAAGAGCTTCATTTTCTCTAACATATTCGATAAGGATTTCATCTTCTTCCAATAAAAAAATGTCCTTCTCCTGACGAGACGACATATATTATTCAGTCACCAATACACTCCTAAAATCCTAGAAACGCAAATACTACCAAGCCGGTAACGTATTCACACTTATCTGAACCTGTACGGAACATGCTCGGCAAATATTGTTTGAGAAGAACCCCGCGGGCAAAGGCCGTCGCTTGTCGAGACTTTGCCGGCATATTGTGAATTTAACCACACGAAAACCATATGATCAATGAAAAAGATATTTTGCCGATTCGGTGCCTTGCCTGAGGCGAGCACGTGGCTTGCACGAAAGTGAGAAATGGCCTTAATGATACTAATAAATGTAACTTCTGTCATTCTAACGATGATAGTAATATCGAATCAATTGTTAATTTTTTAGAATATTTACCATTTTTTCCACATATTGTGGAATTATCTAGAAACAGTACGAT
This sequence comes from Galeruca laticollis, assembly GCA_963921935.1. Classification (NCBI taxonomy): domain Eukaryota; kingdom Metazoa; phylum Arthropoda; class Insecta; order Coleoptera; family Chrysomelidae; genus Galeruca; species Galeruca laticollis. The sequence continues at coordinate 5,359,809 of OY998179.1, forward strand.
TCATTTATAACAGTAAAGCTCGATTCTCACTATAGTGCAATGAATGTGCAAGGCGCGGGAAAAGCACGGGAAAGGCACGGGCTCGGCAAAGGCAAGAAATGTATAGCGCATTCACACTGAACGAGTAGCTACGGTCACGGAACGTCAGTGGTACCGTTTATATAATTAATAGATCGAATAATAACAATATGTTTTCCATTACAACACTTGTGAAAATTGCTGTGTTATTAGATGAAGGCGAGGAAAAACAAATAGAGAAAGGTCAGAAACGAAAAAGACGTTTTTGGGTGCATGATATGTTAAAAAGACGGAATCAAGAAGTAGAATTCTCTACACTACACCCCGAATTGATAGACGACGAAACCAAATTCTTTAAATATTATAGAATGTCGATTAACGAATTCAATAATTTGTTAAAACAGATAGAAGAAGTTTTGCAGAAACAAAATACCACTTTTCGTGAATCCATTCCACCAGTTCAAAAACTTGCGGTGTGCTTAAGGTAAAAATCAAATATCAGCTTTATAGCGTTTAACATGTTTTTTTTTATTTTTATTTTGACACATGATGTAGATAATATTACTTGTATTAATGATTATTACATTATATTATTGATTAGTCTAAGATATTCTGTGGGGAAAAGGTTTCATAAAAGGAGGCGACAAGTGAAGAATTGTAGGATTGGCACATGGAAGCACTTGATGATGGTGGAGATTGAATGGGAAAAATTTGATGAGTGGGATGAGTGGGGTGTAGGAGACACTAGAGTGTTATGTAAATTAATGGTTTGCATGTTACTGGCATTGTATGCTGAAAAGTTTTGAGTATGCTGCTGGTCATATACGTATTTAGCTTCAATATCGGAGACAAGTCCAAATATTTTAGTTTTAACTAGATGTTTGTCACAGGGAGAAAACTTTTTCACAGTAGCTTTTATGCTTTCAAAAAAAATATCAATTTCGTCTTTATTTGCCTCAATTTTTTTGTTGTTTTCCTCGGTCAAAAGATAGTTCATTAGGGTGCTGCTAGCTGTCATAGGATGGGTTGACGATTTTGCTTTATCTTTGATTGTTTTAGTTGTTGCCTTCTTGTTTTTTACTATCTCTCCTTTTGACTTATGATTTGCTTGTTGGGATGTACTAGCTTGTGATAAATCGGTAGACTGCAGAATATCCTGACCATCAAGCTGACTATTCGGAGGTGTTATGTCCTGAATGTTATCCTGTGAAAAAATATGTTGTGAAGAATCGGAATACTGACTTATATTTTCCCATTCAATGCGACAAGTGAAGAATTGTAGGATTGGCACATGGAAGCACTTGATGATGGTGGAGATTGAATGGGAAAAATTTGATGAGTGGGATGAGTGGGGTGTAGGAGACACTAGAGTGTTATGTAAATTAATGGTTTGCATGTTACTGGCATTGTATGCTGAAAAGTTTTGAGTATGCTGCTGGTCATATACGTATTTAGCTTCAATATCGGAGACAAGTCCAAATATTTTAGTTTTAACTAGATGTTTGTCACAGGGAGAAAACTTTTTCACAGTAGCTTTTATGCTTTCAAAAAAAATATCAATTTCGTCTTTATTTGCCTCAATTTTTTTGTTGTTTTCCTCGGTCAAAAGATAGTTCATTAGGGTGCTGCTAGCTGTCATAGGATGGGTTGACGATTTTGCTTTATCTTTGATTGTTTTAGTTGTTGCCTTCTTGTTTTTTACTATCTCTCCTTTTGACTTATGATTTGCTTGTTGGGATGTACTAGCTTGTGATAAATCGGTAGACTGCAGAATATCCTGACCATCAAGCTGACTATTCGGAGGTGTTATGTCCTGAATGTTATCCTGTGAAAAAATATGTTGTGAAGAATCGGAATACTGACTTATATTTTCCCATTCAATGCTTTTATCGTCAGTTACAAAAGTGGGGTTTTCAGTCGTAGTAACTGAAGTAACTCGCCCCTTATCCTTCATGTGAATATGGAGAAATTCCAATATGTCGCCATACTTCCATCTCGCGTTGTAATCTGCTGCTTGCCCTGTTTTAGTTTTCTTTGAATTTCGAAATTTTCTATACTGACCGCGGATTGCCTCCCAACGATGCTTGCATTCTTGAACATCTGAAAGTAACAATATTAATTTATTCTAGGTTTCTTGCTACTGGAGACTCTTATCAAACGATTGCATTCAGTTACAGACTAGGACATTCTACTGTACATGCCATTATCCAATGTAACGCAATTATAAACAACTTATTCCCAGCTTATATTCCTACACCGCGTAAAGAAGACTGGGAAAATATTTCGAAAAGGTTTTGGACTACTTGGAATTTTCCTAATTGCCTAGGAGCCCTAGATGGCAAGCATATTGAAATTATAGCACCTGCTAATAGTGATTCAAATTATTTTAATTATAAAAAAACCTTTTCCGTTGTTCTTCTTGCATTAGTCGATGCTGATTACTAATTTCTGGCGGTGGAAATAGGATCATATGGCAAAATCAGTGATGGAGGTATCTTCGCAAACTCGAGATTGGGAAGACAATTGGAAAATGGTATCTTGGACATACCTGGCATTACACAGCTCCCAGATTCTGATATAACAACGCCTTACGTTATTCTGGGTGATTCTGCGTTTCCTTTAAAAATCAACCTTTTGAGACCTTTTTCTCAGACCCAGATACTAAATGATGTACAGAAAAGGGTTTTTAACTACCGACATTGTCGAGCAAGGCGTGTTGTTGAAAACGCCTTTGGAATTCTGGCAAATCGTTTCCGCATATATTTTAGAAAAATCAATTCAAAACCTGGCTATGTTGAAAGAATTGTCTTAACAACATGCATTTTACATAATTATCTACTCAACAAAGCCACGATAACACAGGAAGAAATTGCTGCTGTGGAGAATCACAACATATGTAAACCGCAAGATCTACCAAAGCAAGGTGGTAATGCACAACAGGCAGCGTTCGTTTGCAGAGAAAAATTCACCAGTTTTTTTAATTCAGATGCTGGTTCTGTACCTTGGCAATATGACGAAATATTATATAAAAAATATAATTTATAGTTACGTGTTATGTAATATTTTAATAAATATACTAAATTATTACTTACCCAATTCTAATTTTTCCCCAATTGACGGACGTCCACACATTCGACTTGTATTGATTATCTGAGTATTTTTTATTAGATAAATCATACAACGCTTCATTTCCACGCACATATTCAATTAACATTTCATCCATTTCCGATGTAAAAGTCTTTCTTTGACGCGTCGACATAATTATTTAAAATAGTCACTTTCTTTTTGCCTGTTGAATGCCGGGAATGAGTATTCAGACTAGGCAAGTTTTGCGAAACCGGCTAGGATTCGGCAGAGCACGTGCTCGGCAAATATTGTTTCGAAGAATACCTACGTGCAAGCAACATACATTGACAAGTCGGTACCCGTATAGTGAGAACGCGAAGTCGAAAATCACATTCAATTACATATCATACAAATATTGCCGAGCCTGTGCCTTTCCCGTGCCTTGCACATTCATTGCACTATAGTGAGAATCGAGCTTAATATAGTAGATTCCTCAGAGTAAGGGTGGAAACAGTAAATTACAATAATTAGACTTGTTAAGAGATCAAAACGTGAGAGGAAAAGATAACTGTTTCGTTGGTAGATCTCATATTTTAAGCCAATAGATTGGTCATATAATCCAGAGAACTTTGTCGGAAAATACTGCAGTTTATAGAGAAAGAAGTGTCTTAAATACAACTTGGACTGTCCAAAACAGGTCAAGTTCAAATCAGAAGCAAAAGATGTTGGCAAAAGTTTCAGTTTGGTGTAAAATTTTAAAGTATCAATGGTTTATGTTCATTTTTTTCAAATACTTGTCATAAATTTTATACTCACCGTCTAGTTTTATGAAAATTTTAGATATATCATCATCATTAAAAGCAATTGGTTTATCGAAGTCTATATAACCCGTTTGATTTGGTTTATATTCAGCCTCATAATAAGAATCAGAAAATTTAAGTCCGTTGTCATTGCTGGTATCTATCAACTCCATTACAAGAGCTGTTTGACCACTTTTTTTACTTTCGGTATTAGTAGCAGTCATACTGAAGACAAGTTCGTTTTTAGAATCGAATATATCATCTTTTAACGGAGTTTTCACACGGATTTTCCATTTTTTTGACGTCTTATCGTAATATACTTCGAAGTTATCAGGATATGCTATAAAAGTTTATAAATTACAGTTGTTTTAGCGACAAGAATATGATATTTACTTACAATCCAAAGCTATTTCTATCCTTGTATTATCTTCATCGGTTTTAAAAGTTATGTCATTTGTAAAGTCGATGTCTTTGGATTGGTCTTTGGTGTACTGGACTATGTAATAAATCTCAGAGAATTGTAGGGAATCTTCATTGCTAGGATCTTTCAACTCAATTACCAACACAGCTGCTCCGGTTGTGGGGTTACCTTTTTCAGTAGCAATCATTTTAATAACTAGCTCGGATGTTTTATCGAATATTGTCGAATCTATAGGTTTTTCGACTTTGATACTCCATTTTTTAGTTGTCGAGCTGTACACAATATTGAAGTTTTCGGAATGAGCTGTAACAAGTCGATATTAGAAAAAAATAAGATTTTGTTGATATTCTTTTTGTATGATGTACATCTGCAATGTGTGTAGGTGTGTGAAGGTATATATGTGTTGTAGTACTTGCAGTGTGATTTTTACTTACAATCTAAACCAATGGTAACTTTGGAACTATCTACGTTTGTAAAAGTAAGCCCTGGATCAAAATCTATATCTTCGGTTTGGCCTTTGGTATATTCTGCAATGTAAGATAGGCTGGAGAATTTAGGCTCTTCTCCACGATTAGGATCATGCAACTTCATGACTAACACAGCTGCTCCGGTTGTGGGGTTACCCTTTTCAGTAGCTGTCATTTTAATAACTAGCTCAGTTGTTGTATCGAATGTTGTCGAATCTAGAGGTTTTTCGACTTTGATACTCCATTTTTTAGTTGTCGAGCTGTACACAATATTGAAGTTTTCGGAATACGCTGTAACAAGTCCATATTAGAAGAAAATAAGATTTTGTTGATGGTCTTTTTGTATGATGTACATCTGGAATGTGTGTAGGTGTGTGAAGGTATATATGTGTTGCAGTACTTGCAGTGTGATTTTTACTTACAATCTAAATCAATGGTAACTTTGGAACTATCTACGTTTGTAAAAGTAAGCCCTGGATTAAAGTCTATATCTTCGGTTTGATCTTTGGTGTATTGTGCAATATATGATAGGCTGGAGAATTTAGGTTCTTCTCCACGATTAGGATCATGCAACTTCATGACTAACACAGCTGCTCCGGTTGTGGGGTTACCCTTTTCAGTAGCTGTCATTTTAATAACTAGCTCAGTTGTTGTATCGAATGTTGTCGAATCTAGAGGTTTTTCGACTTTGATACTCCATTTTTTAGTTGTCGAGCTGTACACAATATTGAAGTTTTCGGAATGAGCTGTAACAAATCCATATTAGAAGAAAATAAGATTTTGTTGATATTGATTTTGTTGATATTCTTTTTGTATAATGTACATCTGCAATGTGTGTAGGTGTGTGAAGGTATATATTTGTTGCAGTGTGATTTTTACTTACAATCTAAACCAATGGTAACTTTGGAACTATCTACGTTTGTAAAAGTAAGCTCTGGATTAAAATCTATATCTTCAGTTTGATCTTTGGTGTATTGTGCAATGTAAGATAGGCTGGAGAATTTAGGCTCTTCTCCACTATTAGGATCATGCAACTTCATGACTAACACAGCTGCTCCGGTTTTGAGATTACCCTCTTCAGTTGCTGTCATTTTAATAACTAGCTCAGATGTTGTATCGAATGTTGTCGAATCTAGAGGTTTTTCGACTTTGATACTCCATTTTTTAGTTGTCGAGCTGTACACAATATTGAAGTTTTCGGAATGAGCTGTAAAAACCCATATTAGAAGAAAATGATAATTTGTTGATATTCTTTTTGTATGATGTACGTCTGCAATGTGTGTAGGTGTGTGGAGGTATATATGTGTTGCAGTGTGATTTTTACTTACAATCTAAACCAATGGTAACTTTGGAACTATCTACGTTTGTAAAAGTAAGCTCTGGATTAAAATCTATGTCTTCAGTTTGATCTTTGGTGTATTGTGCAATGTAAGATAGGCTGGAGAATTTAGGCTCTTCTCCACTATTAGGATCATGCAACTTCATGACTAACACAGCAGCTCCGGTTGTGGGGTTACCCTTTTCAGTAGCTGTCATTTTAATAACTAGTTCAGTTGTTGTATCGAATGTTGTCGAATCTAGAGGTTTTTCGACTTTGATACTCCATTTTTTAGTTGTCGAGCTGTACACAATATTGAAGTTTTCGGAATGAGCTGTAAAAAATCCATATTAGAAGAAAATATTATTTTGTTGATATTCTTTTTGTATGATGTACATCTGGAATGTGTGTAGGTGTGTGAAGGTATGTACGTGTTGCAGTGTGATTTTTACTTACAATCTAAACCAATGGTAACTTTGGAACTATCTACGTTTGTAAAAGTAAGCTCTGGATCAAAATCTATATCATCGGTTTGACCTTTGGTGTATTGCGCAATGTAAGATATACTGGAGAATTTAGGCTCTTCTCCACTATTAGGATCATGCAACTTCATGACTAACACAGCTGCTCCGGCTTTGAGATTACCCTCTTCAGTTGCTGTCATTTTAATAACTAGCTCAGATGTTGTATCGAATGTTGTCGAATCTAGAGGTTTTTCGACTTTGATACTCCATTTTTTAGTTGTCGAGCTGTACACAATATTGAAGTTTTCGGAATATGCTGTAACAAGTCCATATTAGAAGAAAATAAGATTTTGTTGATGTTATTTTTGTATGATGTACATCTGCAATGTGTGTAGGTGTGTGAAGATATATATGTGTTGCAGTGTGATTTTTACTTACAATCTAAACCAATGGTAACTTTGGAACTATCTACGTTTGTAAAAGTAAGCTCTGGATTAAAATCTATATCTTCAGTTTGACCTTTGGTGTATTGTGCAATGTAAGATAGGCTGGAGAATTTAGGGTCTTCTCCACTATTAGGATCATGCAACTTCATGACTAACACAGCTGCTCCGGTTTTGGAATTACCCTTTTCAGTTGCTGTCATTTTAATAACTAGCTCAGATGTTGTATCGAATGTTGTCGAATCTAGAGGATTCTCGACTTTGATACTCCATTTTTTAGTTGTCGAGCTGTACACAATATTGAAGTTTTCGGAATAAGCTGTAAGAAGTTCATATTAGATGAAAATAAGGCTTTGATGATATTCTTTTTGTGTGCTGTAGCTCTGGAATGTGCGTACGTGTGTGGATGTATATAATTGTTGCAGTGTGATTTCTACTTACAATCTAAATCAATGGTAACTTTGGCACTATCTACGTTTGTAAAAGTGAGCTCTGGATCAAAATCTATATCATCGGTTTGATCTTTGGTGTACTGTGCAATGTAAGATAGGCTGGAGAATTTAGGCTCTTCTCCACTATTAGGATCATGCAACTTCATGACTAACACAGCTGCTCCGGTTTTGGAATTACCCTTTTCAGTTGCTGTCATTTTAATAACTAGCTCAGATGTTGTATCGAATGTTGTCGAATCTAGAGGATTCTCGACTATGATACTCCATTTTTTAGTTGTCGAGCTGTACACAATATTGAAGTTTTCGGAATAAGCTGTAAGAAGTTCATATTAGAAAAAAATAAGGCTTTACTGATATTCTTTTTGTGTGATGTAGCTCTGGAATATGCGTACGTGTGTGGATGTATATATTTGTTTCAGTGTGATTTCTACTTACAATCCAAATCAATGGTAACTTTGGCACTATCTACGTTTGTAAAAGTAAGCTCTGAATCAAAATCTATATCTTCGGTTTGACCTTTGGTGTATTGTGCAATGTAAGATAGGCTGGAGAATTTAGGCTCTTCTCCACTATTAGGATCATGCAACTTCATGACTAACACAGCTGCTCCGGTTGTGGGGTTACCCTTTTCAGTAGCTGTCATTTTAATAACTAGCTCAGATGTTGTATCGAATATTGTCGAATCTAGAGGTTTTCCGACTTTGATACTCCATTTTTTAGTTGTCGAGCTGTACACAATATTGAAGTTCTCGGAATATGCTGTAACAAGTCCATATTAGAAGAAAATAAGATTTTGTTGATGTTCTTTTTGTATGATGTACATCTGCAATGTGTGTAGGTGTGTGAAGATATACATGTGTTGCAGTGTGATTTTTACTTACAATCTAAACCTATGGTAACTTTGGAACTATCTACGTTTGTAAAAGTAAGCTCTGGATTAAGATCTATATCTTCAGTTTGATCTTTGGTGTATTGTGCAATGTAAGATAGGCTGGAGAATTTAGGCTCTTCTCCACTATTAGGATCATGCAACTTCATGACTAACACAGCTGCTCCGGTTTTGAGATTACCCTCTTCAGTTGCTGTCATTTTAATAACTAGCTCAGATGTTGTATCGAATGTTGTCGAATCTAGAGGTTTTTCGACTTTGATACTCCATTTTTTAGTTGTCGAGCTGTACACAATATTGAAGTTTTTGGTATATGCTGCAACAAGTCCATATTAGAAGAAAATAAGATTTTGTTGATGTTATTTTTGTATGATGTACATCTGCAATGTGTGTAGGTGTGTGAAGATATATATGTGTTGCAGTGTGATTTTTACTTACAATCTAAACCAATGGTAACTTTGGAACTATCTACGTTTGTAAAAGTAAGCTCTGGATTAAAATCTATATCTTCAGTTTGACCTTTGGTGTATTGTGCAATGTAAGATAGGCTGGAGAATTTAGGTTCTTCTCCACTATTAGGATCATGCAACTTCATGACTAACACAGCTGCTCCGGTTGTGGGGTTTCCCTTCTCAGTAGCTGTCATTTTAATAACTAGCTCTGATGTTGTATCGAATGTTGTCGAATCTAGAGGTTTTTCGACTCTGATACTCCATTTTTTAGTTGTCGAGTTGTACACAATATTGAAGTTTTCGGAATATGCTGTAACAAGTTCATATTAGAAGAAAATAAGGCTTCGTTGATAATCTTTTTGTGTGATGTTGCTCTAGAATGTGCGTACGTGTGTGGATGTATATATTGGTTGCAGTGTGATTTCTACTTACAATCCAAATCAATGGTAACTTTGGCAATATCTACGTTTGTAAGACTAAGCTCTGGATCAAAATCAATATCTGCAGTTTCTCCTTTGGTGTATTGAGCTGTGTATAATGGGCTGGAAAATTTAGGCTCTTTTCCACTGTTAGGATCTTTCAACTTAATTACCAGCACCGCTGCCCCGGTTGTGGGGTTACCCTTTTCAGTAGCTGTCATTTTAATAACTAGCTCGGATATTGTATCGAATATTGTCGCATCTAGAGGTTTTTCGACTTTGATACTCCATTTTTTAGTTGTCGAGCTGTACACAATATTGAAGTTCTCGGAATAAGCTGTAACAAGTACATATTAGAAGAAAATAAGGCCTTGTTGATATTCTTTTTGTGTGATGTAGCTCTGGAATGTGCGTACGTGTGTGGATGTATATATTTGTTGCAGTGTGATTTCTACTTACAATCCAAATCAATGGTAACTTCGGCACTATCTACATTTGAAAGAGTAAGCTCTGGATCAAAATCAATATCTGCAGTTTCTCCTTTGGTGTATTGAGCTGTGTATAATGGGCTGGAAAATTTAGGCTCCTTTCCACTGTTACGATCTTTCAACTTAATGACCAGCACAGCTGCCCCGGTCGTGGGGTTACCCTTTTTAGTAGCTGTCATTTTAATAACTAGCTCAGATGTTGTATCGAATGTTGTCGAATCTAGAGGTTTTTCGACTTTGATAATCCATTTTTTAGTTGTCGAGCTGTACACAATATTGAAGTTTTCTGAATATGCTGTAACAAGTTCATATTAGAAGAAAATAAGGCTTTGCTGGAATTATTTTTGTGTGATGTAGCTCTGGAATGTGCGTACGTGTGTGGATGTATATATTTGTTGCAGTGTGATTTCTACTTACAATCCAAATCAATGGTAACTTCGGCACTATCTACATTTGAAAGAGTAAGCTCTGGATCAAAATCAATATCTGCAGTTTCTCCTTTGGTGTATTGAGCGGTGTACAATAGGCTGGAAAATTTAGGCTCCTTTCCACTGTTAGGATCTTTCAACTTAATGACCAGCACAGCTGCCCCGGTTGTGGGGTTACCCTTTTCAGTAGCTGTCATTTTAATAACTAGCTCAGATGTTGTATCGAATGTTGTCGAATCTAGAGGTTTTTCGACTTTGATAATCCATTTTTTAGTTGTCGAGCTGTACACAATATTGAAGTTTTCTGAATATGCTGTAACAAGTTCATATTAGAAGAAAATAAGGCTTTGCTGGAATTATTTTTGTGTGATGTAGCTCTGGAATGTGCGTACGTGTGTGGATGTATATAATTGTTGCAGTGTGATTTCTACTTACAATCCAAATCAATGGTAACTTCGGCACTATCTACATTTGAAAGAGTAAGCTCTGGATCAAAATCCATATCTGCAGTTTCTCCTTTGGTGTATTGAGCTGTGTATAATGGGCTCGAAAATTTAGGCTCCTTTCCTCTGTTAGGATCTTTCAACTTAATGACCAGCACCGCTGCCCCGGTTGTGGGGTTATCTTTTTCAGTAGCAGTCATTTTAATAACTAGCTCAGATGTTGTATCGAATGTTGTTGAATCTAGAGGTTTTTCGACTTTGATACTCCATTTTTTAGTTGTCGAGCTGTACACAATATTGAAGTTTTCGGAATATGCTGTAACAAGTTCATATTAGAAGAAAATAAGGCTTTGCCGAAATTATTTTGTGTGATGTAGCTCTGGAATGTGCGTACGTGTGTGGATGTATATATTTGTTGCAGTGTAATTTTTACTTACAATCTAAACCAATGGTAACTTTGGAACTATCTACGTTTGTAAGAGTAAGCTCCGGATCAAAATCAATATCTGCAGTTTCTCCATTGGTGTATTGAGCTGTGTACAATGGGCTGGAAAATTTAGGCTCTTTTCCACTGTTAGGATCTTTCAACTTAATGACCAGCACCGCTGCCCCGGTTGTGGGGTTATCTTTTTCAGTAGCAGTCATTTTAATAACTAGCTCAGATGTTGTATCGAATGTTGTTGAATCTAGAGGTTTTTCGACTTTGATACTCCATTTTTTAGTTGTCGAGCTGTACACAATATTGAAGTTTTCGGAATATGCTGTAACAAGTTCATATTAGAAGAAAATAAGGCTTTGCCGAAATTATTTTGTGTGATGTAGCTCTGGAATGTGCGTACGTGTGTGGATGTATATATTTGTTGCAGTGTAATTTTTACTTACAATCTAAACCAATGGTAACTTTGGAACTATCTACGTTTGTAAGAGTAAGCTCCGGATCAAAATCAATATCTGCAGTTTCTCCATTGGTGTATTGAGCTGTGTACAATGGGCTGGAAAATTTAGGCTCTTTTCCACTGTTAGGATCTTTCAACTCAATGACCAGCACAGCTGCCCCGGTTGTGGGGTTACCCTTTTCAGTAGCTGTCATTTTAATAACTAGCTCAGATGTTGTATCGAATGTTGTTGAATCCAGAGGTTTTTCGACTTTGATACCCCATTTTTTAGTTGTCGAGCTGTACACAATATTGAAGTTTTCTGAATATGCTGTAACAAGTTCATATTAGAAGAAAATAAGGCTTTGCCGAAATTATTTTGTGTGATGTAGCTCTGGAATGTGCGTACGTGTGTGGATGTATATATTTGTTGCAGTGTAATTTTTACTTACAATCTAAACCAATGGTAACTTTGGAACTATCTACGTTTGTAAGAGTAAGCTCCGGATCAAAATCAATATCTGCAGTTTCTCCATTGGTGTATTGAGCTGTGTACAATGGGCTGGAAAATTTAGGCTCTTTTCCACTGTTAGGATCTTTCAACTCAATGACCAGCACAGCTGCCCCGGTTGTGGGGTTACCCTTTTCAGTAGCTGTCATTTCAATAACTAGCTCAGATGTTGTATCGAATGTTGTTGAATCCAGAGGTTTTTCGACTTTGATACCCCATTTTTTAGTTGTCGAGCTGTACACAATATTGAAGTTTTCGGAATATGCTGTAACAAGTTCATATTAGCAGAAAATAATGCTTTGCTGATATTCTTTTTGTGTGATGTGGCTCTGGAATGTGCGTACTTGTGTGGATGTATATATTTGTTGCAGTGTAATTTTTACTTACAATCTAAACCAATGGTAACTTTGGAACTATCTACGTTTGTAAGAGTAAGCTCCGGATCAAAATCAATATCTGCAGTTTCTCCTTTGGTGTATTGAGCTGTGTATAATGGACTGGAAAATTTAGGCTCTTTTCCACTGTTAGGATCTTTCAACTCAATGACCAGCACAGCTGCCCCGGTTGTGGGGTTATCTTTTTCAGTAGCAGTCATTTTAATAATTAACTCAGATGTTGTATTGAATATATCGGAATTAAGAGCTTCTTTGACTTTGATACTCCATTTTTTAGCTGTCGAGTCGTATATAACCTCAAAATTCGTCATGTAAGCTATAATAGGTTTTAAACTTTTATATTTAAATATCGATTTGGTGTTCAATAAATTATTTTTCTATATAAATATCTTTGGTGTAAGTGCGTGTATGAAATCCAGTGAAAAATAATGTTAAAATTTGTGTTTGTTACAATAAAGTTATCTCTGTTCTAATACGTCTCCCTATTAAAGGGTAATTTGAATTACTATATCCTATTATTAATTATTGTAAATATTATAATGATTCTATAGATTTAAATGTTGATTATTTGATTAAGTATGTCGGTGTGAGTCTATGTATGTCTCTTATTACTTACTATCCAATGTAATTGTAATTTCATTAGGATCATTAACGTTATCAAACGTCAGCGGTTTTTCGAAATCTATAATTCCGGTTTGATCTTTCTCATATTGTGCTATGTATGACAGTTCCGAAAATTTTGGTCCAACAGTTTTTTCTAATAATACAACCAACACCCCGTAACCTTTGGTAGTAATATCTTTCTCAGTTGCCTCCATAGTTATTATCAATTCTGAATTATTATTAATAGTATCAGAATCCAGAGTTTTCTTAATTTGAATTATCCATTTGTTATTTTGGAAAATCACTTCGAAATTATCTGAGTAAGCTGAAATTTTTATACAAATTATATATTTTATTTTGATAATATTTATTGGTGTAACTAAATAGTACCTACAAAATATAATTCATTAGAATTCGCGGCCCTCTTGACCTGTTTAACAGTTTTTCTTTCGCGCCAGGAAAAGAGATTTTGGAAGGATTAATTAAAAAATTTCTGTGCCCCCCAATAAAACGTACTCTCTTAAAGGGAAAAGTTCAATACAATGGTGCAAGAAGATGGGCAAACGTTCGATAGTTTATTAACCGAACTGCGAATGGTAGTCAAGACAGCGGATTATCCCAATCAAGAAGAAATGATCATTCTCGGTCGAACTATCCTACAGTGCCGACGTATCGATTAGAGTTCTCTTGCGATAAGTGATTTACTTACCTAGCAGTTTCCTATTATTAGTTTTTCTGTGTTGTATATAGGTCTGTTCCAACCGGAGTAAATTCCGTTCTAGTACCGTACAATCTCAGTAACGCAGCAAATTTGATGTAAATTACACACACTTATTATATTCACTAATCAGCAGGTCAACTGTGTTTGTATCGTAATATTACGGTTTTTGTGTTGGTTGGAACAGACCTTATAATTAGTGTAGCAACGATACTGTAAGTAGCTTTTATCTATTTATTTGTTTTGCCCCGGCTCTGAAGCCCAGATGTCCGGTGGCTAATATGAAAAAGGGGGCAAGGACCAACCTCTGCGATCAACGAGAAGAAATTGTCCTAATGTGCATGTGGAAGAAATTCCATTTTCTGGAGATATTGATATGAATCATGGAAATAACCAAAATACGATGGATTTAACAATTAATAATATTTCAATTAAAACGGTGAACAAAAACAATGATGATACGGAGTCAATAAAAAACTTACTAATAGTTTCGAATATATCAAGTAATGTAAACAGTGGTCGTAGGCCAGTTAATACAGACAATAGATTTCTACCGACCGATTTAGGTCCATACTTTATTTTTGTAGAGCATTTAGAACTAAATATTGGTCGATTACATCCGATGAAATTAGGTGAAAAGTTGTTAGCGCTATCAAATTATGGAAATAATATTACTGAAATAACTAGCGTTGGAAAAATCGCGTAAAAATTGAAGTAAATTCGAGTAACCATGCTAATAAATTAGTAGAAGAACCATTTTTCGAGAAAAATAACCTGATTGCATACATTCCAAATTATTCAACCGAAAAACGTGGCATAGTAAGAGGTGTTGACACATCTCTGAGCGAAAATACTCTTTTAAATATTATAAAATCGAATGTTTCAATTAAAAAGGTACAACGTTTGAATGGAACAGTTGAGAAAGATGGCGTTATACAGCGGGTTCCTAGGCAGATTATAATTGTAACTTTTGTTAGCAAATTAATCCCACAATTTTTTTACATTAATAAAGTTAGGTGCTCTGTAGATACCTATGTTAGTCCGGTCATGCAATGTTATCATTGTCTTAGGTACGGTCATACATCGTCTCAATGCAAAGGTAAGAAAAGGTGTAAAAATTGCGGATCAGATGAACAAACTGATAATTGTCCGAATAGCTGTAGTAGATACTGTGTTCACTGTCAAACTAGCAACCATTCCTCTTAATTCAAGGAATGCCCAGTATATATAAAACAAATAAAAACCAAGGAAGCTATGGCTAATTTGAATATATCATTTAAAGAGGCTGAAAAAGTAGTCGATAATCCCAGCTACACCAGCATTATCCAAAAAAATAGGTTTGCTCCACTAGCTAATTCAGAAGTTGATTTTCCCACTCTAAAACCTTCCAGATATCAAAATCGTTACTCTAGCAATCCTCTAAAAGGAAATAGTCCAACCTCACCTACTCCGGAAATTAGCTCAAATCCTCATAAAAAGAGAAAAAGTAATAATACTCTATCTGACTTCCCTCCCAGTCGTAGAGAATACAATACCAGCTTTTGTGCAGGTCCTGTATTCCAGTTTAGTCAAAAGAATACTGAAAGTGATTTTGATAAATTTGCCTATCAACTTAGTTCTAAAATAAAAACCATCTTGAAAATTTTATACGACATATGCCTCAATCTTCTTCATGTGCAATCAATAATAAGTTAATATTTAACGAAAATGATATTGATAGTAAAATTAAAAATATTGTCGATAGTTTATTCAACTAACCATGGTCAATACTAGCTTGAAAATAGTTCAGTGGAATGCCAGATCTTTAAACTCCAATAAATTTTCGTTAACACAACTTAATGTTGAAGACAATTTTGATATTGCTCTGATATCCGAAACCTTGTATAAACCAGCGGATGTCAAAAGGTTTCAAAATTTTAATATAATAACAAAAGATAGAAACAAAGGACATGGTGATGTGGCTATATTCATATCAAACTCAATTAAATATGAAATTATTGAATTTGTTAATAACTTCAATCCCAAAATAGAAGTATGTGGTATTAACATTACTAGTGGTGATGAAAAATTGACAATTATAAGTTTGTACAAACCTTCGACAACTAAAGCAACTGTACAAGATTATATCAATTTATTCAACCAGATTAAGCACGAGTGTATCATCGGTGGTGATTTTAACGCTCATCACGGAATCTGGGGTTCGGAGACGTGCTCGACAGATGGTAATATACTAGTTGAAGCGTTAGATTATTTTCCTGCTTTAGCTGTAGCTGATGACGGTTGTGCCACAAGAATTTCTTCTCCAGGACAAGCTAAATCTGCTGTAGATCTGACTATTTTATCTTCAAAATTGTGTTCTTCATTTACGTGGTCCGTTTCATCGGACACATATGGTTCTGATCACTTCCCTATTAGGATTGTGATCAACGATATCCAAAAGGAAATTTTTTCGGTTAAGGGTACTTCTAAATGGTCAATGTCTAACGCTAATTGGAAGTTATATCAAACCTCTATCATTGAATCATTCCAATCCGTCCCTATTTGCAACGATTCTAACGCCATGATATCTTTTCTCACTGATACAATAACGGCAGCTGCAAATAAGTCTTGTAAGGTAATAAAATCAACTTCTCATAATCCGACTAAATACATTCCCTGGTGGGATCAAGAATGCCTCGCAGCGACAAATTCTAGGAAAAATGCGTTAAAAGCTTACAGAACAAACTTCCTCCCTTCTAACTTCATTGAATATAAAAGATTAGATGCTATGTGTAAACGGTTATTCAAAACCAAATCAAGAACAAATTGGGCCAAATTTTGCTCCTCACTTAACAGACAAACTCATCCAAGCGACATATGGAGAAGTGTTAATAACGTTCAAAGTGTTAAAAAATCTTGTATAGTCAACGAAACATTAGTTGAAAACATGCTTCAAAAAATTGTACCCGACCACGTCCATTATCCAATAGACTGGCCTATTAATTCTCCAGAACAACATTGTTTACTAGCACCGATAAACATCAATGAAATAAAAACAAGTATTAAAACTTCTAAAAAGTCTAGTCCAGGAATGGACTGAGTTAATTACCTTATGCTAGGAAACATGCCGGACGTAGCGTTACAGTTCTTATGCAAAATCTATAATAATATCTTGATGAAAGGAGACAATTGCGACTCTTTAAAACAACGTCTTATCGTTCCAATTCGGAAGTTAAATGATTCAACTGCCCTTAGACCCATTGCCCTTATGTCTTGTTTATTAAAAACTTTTGAAAGGATTATGAAAATTGGACTGGAATGGTGGTGTGAAAGCAATAGTGTTTTTCCAAACACACAGTTTGGTTTTCGTAGGAAAAGAGGCACAGTAGACTGCATTGCACATCTAGTCACAGATATTCAATCAACGTTTACCGAAAACAATTATCTTGCTGCAATATTTTTGGACATTACCGGTGCTTACGATAATGTTCAACTGCATTCTCTTTTTAATAAATTAATTCAAATTGGTATTCCATCCAGATGCGCGTATGTCTTTGTTGAACTATTTATGAATAGACAAATATTTATTCGGTGCAACAACCAAATTCTTGGCCCACGACTTGTTTTCAAAGGTTTACCGCAGGGATCAGTTCTAAGCCCGCTACTCTTTAACCTATATACCTTAAACGTACATGTTATGGATATAGAGTGCAACATATTGCAATATGCAGACGATTTCTGTTTATATGTGAAGGAAAAGAGTTATCAACAGTGCGTTGAAACTCTAAAAGTCATTATGCAACATTGTAATAAATGTTTCTCAGATCTAAGTCTACACCTATCACCTAAAAAATCTTCTGTTGTATTCTTCACACGACATCGTCTACACCTGCAACTCACTAATATGACGATATCAATTAATAGAAATTATATTTACTTAGGTATCACACTGGATTCAAAACTAACTTGGAATGATCACATAAACCAATGTATTGTCAAATGTGAAAAAAGTTTAAATATGCTGAAAGTTGTTAATCGTTACGATTGGGGCGCTGACCCCAAAACCAATCTTATGTTCTACAGGGCCTATACGAGATCCATCTTAAATTATGGAAGTTTTTTATATGGCTCAGTCACAAAATCTCGCTTAATCAAATTAGATAGAATACAATTCAAGGCTTTACGATTGGTTTTAGGTGCTCTCAAATCCACACATACTAACACACTGTTGGCTGAATGTGGTGAACCTCCTTTACATCTGAGGCGCTTATTTCTTGCAGAAAAATGTATTCTTAAATGTACATCCAATAACCAAAAAGTACTTCTACAGAAGATAGGTCAATTATCAGTCAGCAACCTAACAGAAAAATGGTGGCTAAATAAAAATTCTCCAATTTTAGCTATTGCATATCCCAATACATCACACCTGTCAATTAATAGAGACGAACAAAGTGCTTTTTCAGCGCCTTATGACATATCTTTTTTTTCGTGTACAGTAGTTATACCTAATTACGACGTACCAAGTAGCTATTGCACAACTATGGAAGAATACTTTGGAAAGCTGGGTAATCTCTGCAAAATATTTACAGACGGGTTCAAATCTTCTTTAGGTGTGGGATGTGCTGTATACATATCTAACGAGGAAACAACACTACAATATAAATTAAATTGTCATTGCTCAATCTTCACTGCAGAGCTATTGGCCATATATTATGCACTATATTGGGCTTTATACAGTAATCTCCGATATCAAAACTTTGTCATCCTTTCGGATTCCCAGTCAGCTTTAACAGCCATTTAAAAATTCGGCAAGAAGTATATATCGCAATAGTATAATCGTAAAAATATTATGCATATTAGTTGAATTAAGACAACTTAACAAGTCTGTAACGTTTATGTGGGTCAAAGGCCACTTTCAAATCTCTGAAAACGAAAAAGTTGATCAACTAGCGAAAGCCGCAGTTCTTTCCGGGTCGGAAGATCTTTGTTTACCATGAAGTGACGTCATTTGCTCAAGAAAGGAGAGTATGAGACACAATTGGGAAATAGAATGGCCACAATCCTGCAACAGAAGCAATAACTCGTACTGCAAAATACACCCCACTCTTCCATCCACAAGACTTGAGGAGCATAGTCATCCTATAAGAAAGATTAACGCTATGTACTTCAAATGTCTCGTTAGTCATGCAACAGTACGCGCATACCTTTATAAAATTAAAATGAGCGACTCCGAATTGTGTGATTGTAATCAAAGTTATGATGATATTAATCATTGGATGTTTAGCTGTCAACATAATAGTCAAGCTATAAGATATCTGATGGAAACTCTGTCTAAAGAAAACGTTCCTCTCCCACAAAGTCAAGTTTCTCTGTTACTTCTCAGTCGGCGACATACTATGGTTCGCAATATATTATGGGAATTTCTTAAACGTACCAAAAGAAAAATATAAAATCAGTACAACTGTATTTAAGATGTAGAATGGTAGAGGTTAGTTGTAGTATACCTATTGTCTTTCCTTTGTAACAATGATATACCCCCTTACCCTTGCCTTTATTGTGTATTTTAAATAAAGTCTCTATGACGGGCACCTTAGCGTGAAACGAGTGTCCATGTCTATTATCCTTTCTTCTTCGTTTTCTACGAATTCTGTTGTACAGGGCAATGAATGATGTGTGACTTGGATATGAGTAAATATGTTTGCTGCGACATGTCCTTTGTTTCCCTTTTTATGTCATATTACTTATTTACTCATTTCGTGGCTGAATGGGATCCAACTCCCAAAGCCAATAAACGAGAAAAAAAAGAAATAATCAGAGACAGAATTGTCATAGGGTTGAAGCATACTTCAACTAAAGAAAAACTATATGAAAACCGTCTTTTACTTTGAATAAAGTAGTCAATTTCTGTAGAGTCACTGAAAGATGCAAAGATCAGGTAAAAATATTAGATAAATGAACAAAACCATTCAACTAAAGATAGACAAACCAAGTAAAAAATCAAGTTTTTCATTTCGGAATATGTCTGAAATGAATGGTTGTACAGTTCAGTTCCTCGACACGGTTGAAAAGAAAAAACCTCCTTGAAATCGCACATGTTGAATCTGAAGTTGCTACTTACCGCTAAGTGTTATTGTCACCAAAGATGGATCATCGACGTTATCAAAAGTTAATGGATCAGTAAAATCTATAACAGTTGCGCTTTCAACGTAAGTAACGGGGTAATACGGTTTCGAGAACTTCGGAGCTTCGATCGCTTCTTGGAGAGGCAGAATCATTTTAACCACCGCTTGTTGTTGGTTACTGTAAGCATCTTTAGCAGTTAAGACCAAAGCTAACTCGGTTTGAGAAGAGAGAATTTCGGCAGGTAGAGCAGTTAAGACTTCTATAGTGAATTTATCAGTTATTTTGAAATATTCCGAGTATTCTGTAAAAATATAAAAAAATTTAATTTTAAAATGTGAGTGTGGAGACTAATTTCAGTCCCTAGCTAGAAGGAATCGTCTGGGGAATCTGTTTTTCCCAACTATCATCTGGTTTTTTAAAAATATTCAATTGAAAGTTTTCATATGAGTGCCTTAGAAGATTTATTTCATGTTTAATATTTACCGTTACAGTATAAGTTGGCTATTAATTAATATAACACTTTTGGCTAGTGAAAGCTATCTGGAATTAATGCTTTTCCGAACTTGTAACTTGCCTGTTGATAAATATTCAGTAGAAATATTTTATACCAAGGTATTAGAAGCTATTGCATCATAATAGTTTCCGTGAAAGCTTAATTGGGCTATTAATTAATATAACATTTTGGCTAGTGAAAGATATCTGGAATTACTGTTTTTCAAATCTTACATCTTGCTGTTGATAAATATTCAGAGAAATATTAAGACGGCATTTAATCATTTATAGTTACCGTGGAAGCATAATTTGGATATTAATATAACATTTTTGACTACTGAAAGCTATCTGGAAATACTATTTTTCTGAACTTTAAACTTGCCTCTGGATAAATATACTATAGAAAACTTTCAGCCAAACCTATTTCAGCTTCAATATTTGTCGTGGTAGCATAATTAGTTTATTAATCAATTAACCACTTTTGGCTAGTCAAACGTATCTGGAAATACTGTTTTTCAGAACTATCAACTTGCTTCTTAATAAATACCCAGAGAAATCTTTTAATGTAAGGTATTGAGATGCAATTTCATCGATTATAGTTGCGGTGATAGCATAAGTTGGATATTAATTAATATAACACTTTTGACTACTGAAAGCTATCTGGAGATGCTACTTTTCCGAACATTAAACTTGCGTCTTGATAAATATAGTGTAGAAACATTTCATACAAATGAATTAAGAAGTTATTTCATCATTAATTGTTTTCGTGATAGCATAATTGGTGTATTAATTAATATAACCCTTTTAGCGAGTGAAATGTATCTGGAAATACTGTTTTCAGAACTATATATTTGTCTGTTGATAAATATAACCTTTCAAACATAGGCATTGAGAAGCAATTTCATCGAATATAGTTGCCGTGATAGCATAAGTTTGCCATTAATATATCTACACTTTTGACTACAGAAAGCTATCCGCAAATACTATTTTTCCGAACTTTAAACTTGCTTCATGATGAATATGCAATGGAAACTTTCTAAACAAATGTATTAAGAAGCTATTTCATTTTCAATAGTTGTCGTGATAGCATAGTTTGGTTATTAATTAATATAACACTATTGTCTACTGAAATATATATGGAAATACTGCTTTCTTTTACTTTTAACTTGCCTCTTGATAAATATTCAATAGAAATCTTTTATGCAAAGACATCGAGAAGTTAATCCTTTATCGTTGCCGCGATAGAATGAGTTGGCTATTAATTAATTTAACACTTTTGACTACTGAAAGCTATCTGGAAATACTATTCATCCGAACTTTAAACATGCCTCTTAATAAATATGCAGTTTGACCAATTATAGTTGCCGTGATAGCATTAGTTGGATATTAATTAATATAACACTTTTGACTACTGACAGCTATCTGGAAATACTATTTTTCCGATCAATAAACTTGATAAGTGTGTGTGGAAACATTTCATACAAAGAAATTAAAAAGTTACTTTATTATTAGAGGTTTCTGTGATAGCATACTTGTGTTATTAATTAATATAACACTATTGTCTACTGAAAGATATATGGAAATACTGCTTTCTTTTACTTTTAACTTGCCTCTTGATAAATATACAATGGAAACATTTAATACAAAGGCATTAAGAAGATATTTCATTTTCAATATTTGTTGTGATAGCATAATTTGGTTAATAATTGATATAACACTATTGTCTACTGAAAGATATATGGAAATACTACTTTCTTTTACTTTTAACTTGCCTCTTGATAAATATTCAATAGAAATCTTTTATGCAAAGACATCGAGAAGTTATTTAATCCTTTATCGTTGCCGCTATAGAATAAGTTGGCTATTAATTAATTTAACATTTTTGACCACTGAAAGCTATCTGGAAATACTATTTTTCCGAACTTTAAACTTGCCTCTTGATAAATATACAATTAAAACTTTTTAAACAAAGGCATTAAGAAGCTATTTCATTTTCAATAGTTGTCGTGATAGCATAGTTTGGTTATTAATTAATATAACACTATTGTCTACTGAATGATATATGGAAATACTGCTTTCTTTTACTTTTAACTTGCCTCTTGATAAATATTCAATAGAAATCTTTTATGCAAAGACATCGAGAAGTTATTTATTCCTTTATCGTTGCCGCGATAGAATAAGTTGGCTATTAATTAATTTAACACTTTTGACTACTGAAAGCTATCTGGAAATACTATTCATCCGAACTTATTATTATTTATATAACACTTTTAGCTAGTGAAATGTATCTGGAAACACTGGTTTTCAGAACAATCAACTTGTCTCTTGATAAATATACAGTGGGAAACCATGCAAACAAAGGCATTGAGAAGCAATTTCAACGATTATAGTTGCCGTGATAGTATAAGTTGGCCATTAATTAATTCAACACTATTGACTACTGATAGCTATCTGGAAATACTATGTTTCTGAACTTCAAACTTGCCTCTTGATAAATATACAATGGGAAGATTTTATTCAACGGCATTAAGAAGATATTTCATTTTCAATATTTGTTGTGATAGCATAATTTGGTTAATAATTAATATAACACTATTGTCTACTGAAAGAATTCTGTAAATACGACTTTCTTGTACTTTAAATTTGCCTCTTGATAAATATTCAATAGAAGTCTTTCATACAAAGACATCGAGAAGTTATTTAAACTTTTATCGTTGCCGCGATAGAATAAGATGGCTATTAATTAATTTAACACTTTTCATACAAAGGCATTACGAGATTATTTCATCAATAATAGTTGCAGTGATAACGTATGTTGGCTATTAATCAATGTAACACTTGTGACTAGCGAATTCTACCTGGAAATACTATTTTTCCGAACTTCGTACTTGTCTCTTGATAAATATTCAGTAGAAACCTTTTATATAAAGGCATAGAGAAGCTATTTCATCTTTTATAGTTATCGTATTAGCAGATAGTTGGCTATTAATATAACACTTTTGGCTACCTGGAAATACTGCTTTTTCGATCTCTCAGCTATTCTTTTGCAAACAATCGGTTATATAAGCACTTTCATCCTCATCGGATGTACCACTGCTGGTCTCACAATATTTGGTTTTGGAAATTGTTAAAATTGTTGAAGAAAACTAAAAATATACTTACGTTCATCAACTGTTATTTCGATGTTCTTAACATTTGATGTAAACCCAATGGGATTATCGGCATCAATAGTAACAGTATCATCATCATTGTAAGTAGCTGAATACAGAACACTGGTGAATTGGAGCTTATGTGTCGGTAGTTGAATCACTATAACAGATTTGTCTGAGTCTTTATCTACAGTTGCTTCAACAATTAGACTTAAATACGTTTTCGACAGTATTTGTTCTGGTGTTAGGTTTTTCTTAACCACTATCGTACAAACTTTCTTATCCTCATCAAAATCTATTGAAAAGTTTTCTGAAAAATCTACAAACAATATAAATATTAAATGTATCAGTGACATTCTATAGTTTCACTCACCTCCTGTGATGGTAAACTTTGGTGTCTCAGATGTTGTAAGGATTAACTCGATATTTTCATCCATAGTTACAACGTTGGTAGTATCGTCGTAAGATCCAGTGTAACTGTGCTCTTTAAAAGTAACTGCACTGGATGGAACATTGGAGAATTGTATGATAATCGGTGTAGACGCTTCTATATCAGTTTTTAAACTCAAAGTGAGAGCCGTCGAGGGCGATGTTGGGTTCTCAATTGTTGATGGCGAGGAGATCTCAAAAGTTTTTGAGGTTGCGTCAAATTTCACTTTGAAAGAATCTTTCATCTCTGAAAATTTGAACAAATACAATACTATTCAATAGAAGATAGCGTTATTAACAACGTTCTAGGCGACTAAGAACGTCTACTTCTCGGGTTGAAGACTTTGAACGAGGAAGATTATATTATACTGACGAGGCCCAAGAAGAACGAAACCGCTTGTACAAATTCAAGACAATATTAAATTCTTCCTGTAAATCATATATTAATTACATTTACATTCCACCCCTGTATAATAATCATTACACATTTCTATACCTACACACATAATTCCTGTCTAGAATTCGTTCATAATATCTCCAAAATCCATAAACATCAATTTTAACGATATCTCCACATACAAAAAATTATATTAAAAACTTTCCTTATCTACAACAAAAACAACCTTTTCATAACAAAAAACGACCCTAGCCTACGCATAATTCAACCGTCGTTTATGACGTTTAGAGTTTAAAATCATACAATTCATTGGCCAATTCCCCACGTGATTTCCCCTGTTTACATCAACTCTGAACATCACATAAATACGGCCCCAACCATACAATTCGTCAGTAGCGCCAGTCTATCGCCTGAGGAAGGTGATACAGCAAGAGCGGGTCACTGATACAAACCTGTTCACCGCGATTTCGCCGGCAACGTGGACGCCTCCACCAGAAGACCAACCAACCCCATGTTATGCCGAACTTTTCAGTTCGACAGTTCATATACCACACTTGGAAGTGTAAATTGTTTCTCTCGAAACAACTTCTATTTATGAAAATAATAAACAGTGTTTTTCTTGTTTTTATTTCAGCCAACACATAAGCAAGCCACACCACTCAAAGTGGATAGGACATTTAGCATCCAGGTAAATATAAAACTCCTGAAAGCTAATAAGTCAGGAAACCTTTAACTGGGAAGGCAACTCCCTCCGGCAGTGAGTCCGCTGTCGGTATTAGCTTTCGCACCCACATCCAAAACCACATCACCTCCAACATGTCCTCAAATCATCGCCGAAAAAGAAAATCTACCAAACCCCCCTCTCCACCACTCTCACAATATGAATTAAACTTCTTTCACTCAATAAACCCCAACCACCCTGAATTCAATCCTTCCGAATACGAACAGAACCTTAAACTCCTTACCATTCCCTGTTTCCAACAAGGTTTGGCCCGGTACGAGAAAGAATTCCCTACTCTCTCACCCACACAAAACACAACCTCTTCACACACCGAATCCAATCCAACCCACTCTCACTCACCATCGCCACCCCATTCCACAAGACAAACACACATACACCATAACAAACCCTCCCCCGACTCTAACAGGTTCTACAATTCCTCAGTAAGATCCCAATCCAACACACACGAACCACGCTACTCACAAAACACACCTACACGACAACACACACAAACCGCATACGCATCCCCAACAAGGTCTTACGCTTCCTCCGTAAGATCTAAATCCCCCACATCTTCAATCATACGACAATTACCTGTCCCCGACGAGGATGGCTTCACCCTCGTCGGAAAAACCAAAACCAGACCTCCTACATCGACACCTACCAACAATCCCACTTCAACCCACACCATCAATAACACACCAATTCAAACCCTCAACCTGCGAAACCTCCCAACCCAATACGCCACTCAATAATCCCTTTTCACCCTGCTAAACACCCTCGAACTCCTACACGGCCACGTCCTCTTTCTAAAGGTAAACTTCAACCGCACCGCCCTTCTCAAAACGTCCTCCCCAAAGTCAGTCTCAGCTATTCTGAGACAAATCCATGATTCCACTGGTGACAAAAACATCATCATCAACGTTCTTAACTCAACAGAACGCCCACCACGTCCAGCCAACAAAACCCTTATACCTACCTATTCTTTCGTCTGCAGGAATGTAGACACCACTGTCAGCCCCGAAGAATTTGAAGAAATTGTTCACAATGAACAAATCCCGTTCCTCAAGACTTGGCGAATCGTGGCCAAAGCCACCAACAAACCCACTTCGATGTTTCGCATCGTTACCACCTACGAAACCCACTATCACCAGGCCCTCACCTCCGGCCTCTCATTTCACGGCCTTCCACATCGATGCGAGCCATCAAACACAAATCCCCTTCCCCCAGTGCCCAAGTATTGCAGTCGATGCACTCAGACCGGACAGATTAGATCATCTTCATGTGAATTGGGATTCTCGGTAGCTAAAGATGTATATTACGCTTTAGCGGAATCGCACTTAAGGTATTCCTTACAATTTTGAGGCTCTTGTAATGGGGAACTATTCGAAAGTATTTTTTTATTGCAGAAACGAGCTATACGATTCTTATGTAAAATAAATAAAAGAACTTCATGTAAAACATAAACTTATACCTAAAACTTCCTTGGTGAAAGCCTCATTTATTTACAATGGAGTCAAATTATATAATTTGTTGCCAGCATATATAAAGAATATAGAGCATTTAAATAAATTTCGGCAAGTAATGAAAGAAAAGTTGATAGACGAGGCGTACTATAATTTAAATGAATGCTTTTCTCATATGCATTCTCTATAATATTATTCTTGTCAACAGTGTATATAAACAAGTAAAGAAAATGAAATTAAAATATTTTAGAGTGCTTTTAATTATTGTATTATAATTTAGTTATTTATTGACAATACATATAAGTT
Organism: Galeruca laticollis; assembly: GCA_963921935.1. Taxonomy (NCBI): domain Eukaryota; kingdom Metazoa; phylum Arthropoda; class Insecta; order Coleoptera; family Chrysomelidae; genus Galeruca; species Galeruca laticollis. The sequence goes on from OY998179.1 coordinate 5,386,541, forward strand.
ATGTTGTATGTATATCATATGTAAAATTTGTGTGTGAATGTATTTTGTTTATATCTTTTATCTAGTAATGTTTAATGATTTGTTGGTAAATTAATTTTTAACTTATTAACATATTTTACAAAGTGTTTGTCAATAAGACTTGTTCTTGGACAATAAACATATATTCTTTCTCTCTCTCTCTCACTCCTCCGAATATTGTCGGTCGAAATCGATATGCCCCTCTTGCGGCCAAACAAGCCATCGAACCGAAAATTACCCCAAGTCCGGCACTCCTAAATGCACCAATAGCGGTGGTCCACACCCCGCTTTCCATCCTCGCTGCCCCCACAGGCTATCGACACCCAAAACCCCCCAAGAGACCGCACCAGTCACCCTCGACAAGCCACCAACTCCTTACGAACTCAAAATCCTTATCGAAATACTCACCGTCACACTCATGAATGCCATCCCTAACTCAAGAGATGTCATAGCCGAAACACTTCGTCATTTAATACCTTCCATTTATCGACACAACTGCTCTATAACAAATATAGGCAGGCGTGCTCACTTTGCTTTCACTCCGATCAGGAGAGAAAGCGATTCAAATTGATCCGCGAGCCCCACCCACCCCGTCGGTGCTGCAGGTTTTTCACGTTTTTTCCTGTAGCATAGTGAATTTATTCGCTAGCCAAATGGGCCGACGTTCGACGAAATTTTTGGATTTAAGATTATTCCTGCGCCCCAACCCACACATACAATATATTAACCAGTCATTTTAAAGTCCCCAATCCTCACCTCGAATTCGAGAAAAGCCAGTCGCCACCACCCGACATCATCCACAAATCTTTCAATGTCTCCTAGTCACTTTTCCAACAAATTTCAAATTAAACTCAAAACAAAATTCCAAAATCTATTCCCAACGCTTCTATTAACTTTCACGACACAGGAGACACTAAACCCCCAAAAAATACATTTTCACTTTCCAACAAATTCCATCACCCACCCCGCTTCTATTAACTATCCGCATCGCAACGTGGTTCGTCTTATTCATTCTCGACCTTTTCTAGACACTTTTAAATTCCCCTTTCCCTCATCTTCAAAACCACGTTCGCATAAAAAACATCCAATTTCGACGCCAATTGTTTCTGCCTCTCTCTCCGGTTGATTTCTAGCAAAGACACACAATTCACCCACAAAACCAAACATAACTTCAATTTTCTATACACATTTTTTCTCAAACTTCCTAGACACTTTTCTAAAACTGAATTTTCAGCCCTACTTCAAACAAGCCAAGTCAATACGCGCACACAAACCACCCCAAAAAAAAACCCAACCAGCCCTGAAGAGGATCCGAATCCTATAACAGGGCCACACGTCAAACAAAACAAGCCCAAATAAACACCACAAGCCCCACCTTCAAAAAACCCACGAACATCTCTCTCTCTCTCTCTCTCTCTCTCTCTCTCTCTCTCTCTACAATTCGTCACTTACCAGTCACTCATCGTACAAGCTCATCTTCAGCCGGCGAATTTACCGGTATAATTAAAACTTCAATAAGCATTAAATACAATCAAATCTATATATATATATATATATATATATATATATATATATATATATATAAGAATGAATTGCTGTTCGTTAGTCTCACTAAAACTCGAGAACGGCTGAACGGATTTATCTTATCTTAGTCTTGAAATGTTCGGGGAGGTCTAGGGAAGGTTTAAAAGGCGAGAAAAAATCGAATAATTTCCGGATTTCCGGGAAAACCCTAAAAACAGCCCTTTTCTATTTCCCATACAAACATATATATATATATATATATATATATATATATATATATATATATATATATATATATATATATATATATATATATATATAAATGAATTGCTGTTCGTTAGTCTCACTAAAACTATCTTATCTTAGTCTTGAAATGTTCGTGGAGGTCTAGGGAAGGTTTAAAAGGCGAGAAAAAATCGAATAATTTCCGGGAAAACCTAAAAACAGCCCTTTTCTATTTCCCATACAAACTAGAGTCAATTTGAACTTTATTGCTATTCAACAAAGTTCATATTAAATTATAATCACTCACTGTTGTCTAAGCCATAGGTTCTCAACCGGTGGTACGCGGGGACATTCCAGGTGGTACGCAATCATATATTAATAATAACAATAAAAACTGTTGAATGCGAATAACATTAATTCACAGTTACGATGCAACATTTCCTCGTTAAGAATACAATTCCTCCATCTGTGTTTTACATAGAATAGTGGCAGTTTGACGCTGACCTTGAGGCTACACAAACAACCCGAGTGAATCCCACACCGACAGTTTTGTTTTGACAGTGGCATGAGCTGTGTTACTTTCTCACCCAGTAGTTTCATTCAGATGCCAATGTTAGCTGTTTTTTTATTGTGTTCCATGAAGTGAAGTTCAGTTTTAGTTTTTAGTAGTAATTCAGCATTAGTTTTTAGTGGACATAATGAAGCGATATTTGACTAACCCCTCCACCTCTAAGGACAGTCAAAAGAAGATTAAACCTCAGCCAAATCGTAAGTACGATGCAACTTATTTACAGTTAGGATTTATAGTAAAACCTGGCACAGAAAATAACGATAATCCTATTCCACAATGTGTTGTATGCTCAGAAACACTTTCAAATCAGAGCATGAAGCCTTCCTTACTAAAGCGGCACCAGACTACTAAGCATCCCGATTTGGTTGACAAACCTATTGAATTTTTTCAAAGAAAATCTGAATTGTGTAAGAGAGAAAATCAGTGCATGGCAAAATTTGTAAATATAGACAAAAAACTAGTCAAAGCATCGTACCTTGCCAGTTATAGAATAGCTAAAGAAGGGAAGCCTCATACAATTGGCGAGACACTTTTACTTCCGTTCGCTAAGGATATGTTCGAGGCAGTATTAGGCGAAAAAGCAGAAAAAGAGATCGAGAAAATTCCGTTGTCGAATGACACAGTAAAGAGGCGAATTGTGGAGATGTCCTCGAGTATTGAAGAACAGCTTTTACTTCAACTGCGCGAATGTAAATATTTTGCACTGCAAGTAGACGAGAGCACAGACATAACAAATATGGCGCAGCTTCTTGTATTTATACGTTTTGATTATCAAAGTGAAGTAAAGGAAGAATTTTTATTTTGCAAACCTCTTGAATCAAACACTAAAGTTGAGGACATATTTAATGTCATAAATGAGTACATTATAAAAGCGAGAATATCGTAGTCTAAATGTGTTGGTTTGTGCACGGACGGTGCAAAAGCTATGTCGGGTCATTTAAGTGGATTAGGAGCAAGAATAAAAAAAGCTGCTCCAGAATGCCAGAGTACTCACTGCGTTATTCACCGAGAAGCTTTGGCTTCTAAGGTTATGCCTGCCAACCTTAAGTCTGTTTTAATGGATAGCGTAAAGGTCATTAATTTTATTAAGGCCAGGGCTCTTAATTCACGGCTTTCCTATTTAATGTCTGAAGATATGGGTGCAAAATATCAAACTCTCCTCCTACATACCGATGTTAGATGGTTGTCACGAGGCAAGACCCTAACTCGTCTATATGAACTGAGGTCAGAAGTCTTTAGGTTTTTAAGTGAACAAAATCATGACATGAAACACTTGTTCAATGATGAAGAATGGCTATCACGATTGGCGTATTTGGCTGATATTTTTGATAGGCTTAATACCTTGAACATGGGACTTCAAGGGCCAAGTACAACAGTGTTCACTACCAACGATAAAATATCATCCTTCAAGAAAAAGTTGGTTCTGTTTCGCTCTCAAGCACAGGACAAGGATTTCTCTGCATTCCCTACTCTTGCTGCATTTTTGGAAGAAAATGATATTTCTCTGAAGCCAGAAGTGACTGATGATATCACTAGTCATATGGAAGCCCTTCAAACGAGTTTTGATAAATATTTTAATCAAGATTTTTCTAAATATGAGTGGATTAGAAATCCATTTTCAGGAAAATTTCCTAGTGGTCCTAGTCACTCAAAAGAGTGTTTCATCGACCTTATAAGTGACAGCTCAATGAAAGATGCGTTTAAAGAAAAATCTTTAATAGAATTTTGGATGGGGACAAAAACTGAATATCCATCAGTGTTCGAACAAGCGATAATCTTTTTAATTCCATTCGTAACCTCGTACTTATGTGAATCGGGCTTTTCAGAGCTGCTGTTCATCAAAAATAAATACCGAAACCGCATTAGTGTTGAAGAGGACTTGAGAATCAAGTTAAGTTCAATCGACACAGATATTGAAAATTTGATCAAGAACAAACAACAACAACAAGCTCATTAGGATCTGTTTATATTTAAATGACTGTGTTCAATTAACTAATTCAAGATTGTTTTTAATGTATGATACATTTTATTTTGTAAATACATACATACAGTTGTAGAATGCATTTTCATTTTCCTAAACCTGACCAAATTTAAATTATATATAACTATATATTATATATAAATAAATAAATAAAAATATATATAAATATAAGGTGGTACGTCAAAATCTCTGAAAATTTCAAGTGGTACGTGGTTACTAAAAGGTTGAGAACCCCTGGTCTGAGCAATTTAGGTGTGTTCCTAACGTCAAAGAGTCAATTTGCGATTTATTTCCGCTGCATAAAATTCAAATTTAATCATATCTATGAAAATAGTCTTCGCGTGCGCTTTGGAGGATCTAATGTCGCGTTCAAAAGTGAATCGCGAACGCGACAAAAAATGTAATAAACTATTAGTAGTACTGATTTCCAATTAATTTGGTCGGCTTCGCGAAACTTAATTTTAGCTAGCTTCAGTTGTAACTGTATCAGATTATTTTTTTAAGTTTGATAAATCTTAAGTTTTGTCACAAATTAAGTTTCTGAACACAACCATAATATTTGACATTAGATTTGACAACTAACTAATATGTCAATCATTCTGTCGCACTTCAGAACACGGAGATTTATGTCTTAAAGGTAAACTCCAAAAAAATGAATAAAAAAATCAGAACACGGAAAAAAAGTATTACGATTGACGATATTGTGTTACGATCATGGTTACGATATTCTATGAGTGCATCCTTCTATCTTTGTGAGTGACGATTACCGCTACGTGCGCGAGAACTTTCTTTACTTTTGTGATCCTTTGTGATAGTGACATTCCAAGTAGTGTGCTATTTTTTTGTTGATATTTTGTGGTAGTGTGATATTTTTTGGCAGTGAGCGAGAAATTTTCTCACTTTGAATAATTACGTCACGATGCCGAGGAGAAGACGACCTGCCTTAGGTCGTCGCAGTGCTAACCGCACTGATGACCAGAGAGAGACAGATCAATAGTCGTATTGCTATGTCAGAATTGCGTTATTTAGTGAGTGACAATGAAGTGGATAGGCTTAGAATGCAACGAGCTCGTGCACATCAAACACAACAACAGCGAGCACGACATAATGAAATTGAGCGAATCCGCAGACGCAGTGCTCCTGTGATTCTTGAACGAGCTGCATTCCACTATGATCCGGCAATTGATTATTGTGCCGACAAATCGGTAACAATTGGGAAAATGAAAATAATTTGTAAATATTGTAAGGCGTTAAAATACACTGGTGAATCTACTGAATTATGTTGTGCTGGAGGCAAAGTAAAATTACCACAATTGGTCCCACCACCAGATCCTTTACGCTCTTTAGTTTCTGGGTTTGGAAATGATTCTAAGCACTTCTTGGCCAACATTCAGAAATATAACAACTGTTTCCAGATGACATCATTTGGCGCTACACATATTATACAAGACAATTTCATGCCCACTTTCAAGGTATTATACCAGAATATTTTTTTATAATATTCAAGTTTGTACTAAAATATATATACAGCGTGTAACGAAAGGGGGTATCAACCCTGAAGGAGGTGAATGTGCTCATGAAACTCAACAACTTTCCCTAAAGAGCATAGGTAGAAATATAAAAAAAAATTTGGCCCTCCCAAAGTAAATCAATCAGCTGGTAGTCAGTTTTGTAAGGGAGGGCCAATTTTTTTTTCATATTTCGACCTATGTTCTTTGGGGAAAGTTGTTGAGTTTCATGAGCACATTCACCTCCGCAAAAGTTCAATAACCATAATTGGCTGGGTGAACGAGCAATATTGGCAGCGAAAAATAAAGATGTCGATGATCTCAATGCGACCATTCAGGATTTTCTTCCAGGACAGTTGGTTACCTTCAAATAAGTCGACACCGTTATGAACCAGGATGACGTAGTCAACTATCCCACGGAGTTTTTAAATTCACTGGAATTGCCTGGATTACCACCTCACAATTTGCAGTTAAAAGTAGGATCAGTTGTCATCATGCTGCGTAACATTAATCAACCTCGACTATGCAATGGAACAAGACTGGCTGTGAAAAAGCTGATGAATAACGTCATTGAGGCAACAATCATAAAAGGAAAATACAAAGGAGAGGATGTCTTGATCCCGCGAATACCGATGATTCCAACGGATTTACCATTCGATTTTAAACGCTTACAATTTCCAGTACGTCTGGCCTTTGCGATGACAATAAATAAATCGCAAGGACAGTCTTTAGAAGTTTGCAGAATCAACTTGGAGTTTCCCTGTTTCGCGCATGGACAATTATACGTCGCGTGTTCGCGCGTCGGAAAACCGACTTCTTTGTTTATTTACGCACCACAAAACAAAAAATATAGTTTATGAGAAAGCTTTAAATTGATAAACAAACAGTGTGTGTCTGTTAATAAAAAAATTAAACCTTAAAAATAGCCAGTATTTCAGGAAAACTCTGTTTTTTATGTGAGCAACATGATGTGTTGAAAATAATAAAACTTCATGCTTCATTAAAAAAATGCTTTTTTATTCAATACGTTTTGTTTGTTTTGAAATTAATTTATACAAAAGTTTAGGTCTTTTATTTATCGATTGAGGCAGTACGAAGTCTGCCGGGTCAGCTAGTAATGTAATAAAATTAAACCTCATAACTAGTAACCAGTGCTTTCTCAATTATTCCGCAAACGAACAACGCATATTAAAATATGAATAAAAAACAGTGGAAGTGCAAACGCATTTCATTTATCCGACCATATGAACTCACTTGGAAAAAGCAACTTTTGCCACATTTAAGTGGCTGGTTCTTCGAGATATGTACAAATACTCTTACCGCATTTTGCACTCTTACTAAATGCAAAGTAAGACATTGCGAAACACCGCTTGTACAATTTCCTTTTGACTGAAGGTCCAAATGGGATATTGTGAATTGTTAATGAAGTAACTTTCTTCGTGAATATATCCTGTTCATGCTAGCATTACTATTGAATCCATATTTTATTTTTCTCTATTCATTTAATGTTTTTAAATTTAACCGTGCTACGATGACATTTTCAACCCGTCTTGTATTGGGTCAATATGTCGAGACTAGACCAAGACTTAAAGCAGTTCGCGAATTACCTCTGCCCAAAGCAAAATGTTGTTTGGTTCATATAGCAATATTCCTTTGGTATATCGCCACAACGCCCGTCGGCCAGCAATTTGTCCAAAGGAACGAAGAAAACACGGTAAAATGTCATTTCCTAATTGATCATTCTACGAAAATACAGTCCACTTAAAATAGTACTGCATACATCCCAGTGGACATGGATACCCTACCTCCCCTCGCTATACGGCGGCTAATTGACTATAGCAAGAAGAGCAGACTCCAGCTAGTCATGAACTGTGACGCCAATTCACACCATACAGCGTGTAGCAGCATAAATATAAATCATAGAGGTGAGTTTCTTTTTGATTATATACTAGGGGAAGGGCTATCTGTTATTAATAAGGGCTCTGAATCAACCTTTGTAACTTGAGACAGATCAGAGGTGTTAGATTTAACTATCAGCGCAAACTTTTTGAGCAATAAGACACGGCACTGGGCAGTATCTACTGAGCCTTCGTGTTCAAATCAGAGACATATTCAATTCAACTTTGAAATAGGTCCAAGGCCAGTAGTGGAATATCGCGACTCAAAAGCTACTGACTGGAGTGGATACAAAAATTTCCTCCAACGGTACATTGAGGACGGCTTCACTACCATAAACAGTTGTGATGGGATAGATACTTTGACGGAAGAGCTTAGGGAGGCAGTGATCTCCTCCTATCATGAAAACTGTCCACTCAATACAAAAAGAGATAATCGCAACTCTACTTGGTGGAACAAAAGCCTAGAAAAATGCAGAAAAGAAGTTAGAAGACTATTTAACCGAGCTAAAGAGTCAGGCAACTGCTCTAACAATCTACAACAAAGAAATTAGGAAGGCGAAGCGGGAAGAAGTTCTGTGAGAGTATATCTGATATACCTCGCAGTACCAGAATACACAAGATTCTCTCTAAAGAGTCGATTGCTGAGATAGGGTCGATGAAGCGACCAGACGGCACTATCAAGACTTCTAGAAAAGAAAAGTTAGAGCTTTTGATTGAGAACCACTTTCCCGGAAGTATAACTCTGGATAACAATCGACCTATCTACTTTCAGAGTGCAAGGCGGCCCAAAAAGAAAGATTGGGAGGTTGCCAAGGAAGTTATCACAGCACCGGCGATTGAATCATTTCAGCCTTTCAAATATCCTGATGAGGATGGCATTTTACCAGCTCTGCTGGACAACGGACTGGAATTACTTTTACCCATCCTCATTAAACTGTATAGAGCTAGTCTGGCGTGGAATTATATACCATCCAGTTGGTTGGCGGCTAGGGTAGTATATATACCGAAAGTGGGCCGCACAGACCCACACCTTAAATCAGTCAGACCAATTAGCATAACATCTTTACTGCTTAAAGTACTTGAAAGAGTACTGGATTGCTACATCAGGTGGGTAGCATTATACAACTCCCCATTGAGCATCCACCATTACGTTTATCAAACTGGCAAATCAAAAGATTTAGCGTTAAATAACCTTGTTTGGAAAATCACACAATCCCTTAACAATAAGGAGATTGTGGTGGCCATTTTTCTCGACATCGAAGGAGCATTCGACAATGCACTACCAGCTTCCATTGGTTCAGCTTTGACTGAAAAGGGCATTAAACCAACGATTACCGGCTGGATATATGCTCATTAATAGAACAGCCACTACATCTATTCAAGACGAGGCCATTAGCTTTAAGGTTTCCATGGGTTGCCCGCAGGGTGGAGTGCTGTCTCCCCTACTGTGGTCACTCTTGATGGATGACCTGCTTATTACTTTAGAAGGAAGTGGGGTCGAACTGCAAGCGTATGCAGACGACCTTGTCATACTGGCAAGGAACAAGTCTGCACGGGTAGCATATAATATCCTCAAAAAGACGTTGGACGATGTCTACAATTGGTGCCACAGATGGAACAGATGTCTGTTAACCCTGGCAAAACGGTAATAGTCCTCTTCACTAGTAAGTAAAATATTTGGGGATTATCCTACATAAAAAACTAACTTGAAACGCTCACTTGGAAAAAGTTAACCATAAGGCCAGACCATCCTTATGGGCATGTCGCAGGATCTGTGGCACATCTTGGGGGGTTGGGTCCCAAACAAATCTATGGGATATATGTGATGATTCTTGGACCATTGCTTGTTGGTCAAAAGCTTTACGGAAAACGGCGCTAGCAAAGCTCTCTGGTATATAGAGACAGGTTTGTATGGTGCAATCAGTACTATACCGTCAGCAGCCATGGAAATCCTCCTGTACCTACCTCCTCTTCATATATTTCTGGAAAAGGAGGCCAGATGGACAGCGTATAGAATTTGTGCATATTTCTAAATGCACAAAACAGGCTTATACAGAGCAAAGCAGAATGCTAGCGGACACTGAAAGTCATAGTGTTTTGGGAATGATCTTTGATATAATGCCGCCAATAGTAAACTACAATCTGCCTTATACCGTCCTATTTCCAAATAGAGCTTGTTCGAATTTGATTTAATTACCAAATTCTCCTGTGATTTTTATTTTCAACTTCCCCTGTATAATACAATTCGAATATTCTGCTCAAAACATATAACTAAATATATCCTTCTTCTCAACATTTAATATTTCCTTACATCAACAAAAAATTCATTTTAACTTTACTACCACATAAGAAAAACAGATAAATATCGTTTTCTGAAATTCCAATGAATATTTCAAAGTACCCGACATCTTATCGCTTCATAAAAATTCTCTTCCAAACCCTGTTATCTGTATCTACGAAACCTTTTCAGGCCATACAAAATCACCCCAACTGCAAATTTGCACTCGCTGTATCTGACCGACATATAAATACGAATACAACCTCAATTTTAGTCACTTCCCAGTCGTCACTCGTACATTTTCCCAGTCGTCATTCGTCATTCATACAAACTTCCCAGCCGGCATTCATGCACTTGTCATTTATCCTTCGTTTTCACTCTTCATCATCTAATCATCGTACATAATGGTACTCAAGTTATAAGAACACCCGGCGTTTTTTGTCCCGGTAACAAACATGTGTATTTAATCTTCAATCATCCATTAATCCCTCATATTATGTGCTAAATAATCACAGTGTAACGCGTACGATCAAGTGAGTTTCTTAATTGTCTACGCAAAAATAAAAAAGTTATATTTTCCTGCAATATATAAAAATGAACGTGAATAAGTGTTTAATTTCTTCATACATCCTACATCAGTGGATACAATCGTTTGGTCCTTCGAGAGCATCAGCTAACAACAAAGAACTATCCATTCCATCTATTAGCCCACGTAAAAAAGGGTTAATTAGAACAGAGCTGAATGGGTCCTCCGCGAGGATGAACTTTTAAGAGCAGACATCTGTTGGTACCTCGATGGTTCGAAGACACCCTCAGGTTCTGGTGCAGGTGTATGCGGGCGGAGACCTGGGACAGAAATTTCAACCTCTCTAGGATCCTATGCAATCGTATTTCAGGCGGAAATTTACGCCGCTGCTTCATATGTGGAGAGTTTGGGGCAATCCTACCACACACATATATCAATAAAAAATTTCACGGGTAACCAAGCGGCTTTGAAAGCACTTAGTTCCTACCATGTAACGTCGAAATTGGTTTTAGACTGCCAACAAAGAGTCGCCTTATTAGGAGAACGCAACAGGGTATCGCTGGTCTGGGTCCCTGGCCACTTTGGTATGGATGGAAACGAGAAGGCGGACTTTATTGTATCGGAGGGTGCCGCTCATGTCTTCATCGGACCAGAATCTACAATTGGCATCGCAACAAGTATTGCCAAAACAAACACTAAATACCTGGACAGCAAGAAGAGCTTTAGACTTCTGGCAAAATATACCAGGATTGGTTCATTCAAAGGCTTTCATACATCATTCGAAAAATGTATCCAAACAAATGTTAGGCTATAATAGGCATGCCCTACGGTGCCTTTTAACAGGCCACTTTTGTTTTAATCATCATTTGCTGAAACTTGGACTATCGGAGGGTCGGATTTGCCTTCTTTGTTTGGAAGATGATTAAACAGCAGAGCATATAATTTGTGCGGCTCGAATCAGGTATCTGATGTTTGGCAGAGTCTCTCTCTCGGCCTCGGATCTGAAATATGATTCACCGAACAATTTAATTGGCTTCGTTAAGAAGCTGAATCTGGTGAAATCTTAATAGGCATAAGCCACAATAGAATATTACGAGTCGCAGTGAAGGGCCTTACAGACCCACTCACTACAAACCTAACCTAACATTACAATTTAAAATAAAATTAAAAAGAAAGTGCTATCATCGTGATCACATCCCTTTACCTCGGAAAACGATCAAAATTTGGTTTGACAAACTTATTTTCAAATTGGATAAGTTGTAAATAGTATTTAACGTGTTGTGAATCGTTTAAAAAAGAAGACTTATGCCCGTATGGCTCTCCTCCAATTGGAAGGAACTCAGGGCAAAAAAGAGCGATTGAACTTACCTCCTAACAATTGAATGTCTGTCACAGAATTTGGGGAATTCGTATTTAATGTAATGTTTCCAGTTAAAGGAATCAATTCATTTTCATTGGAATCGTAGTCGAATTTGTAAGCAGCCAGGTTGTCATCAGGATATGCAAAGTGAGGAATATCCAAACTCAACGTTTCGTCAACGTCAATAGTTATTGTAACATTGGTATCGAGCGGTCCCGGGTCAGTACCACCGTCCTGAAAATTATCAACAAACAATTAAATAACGTACATTTAATCAGTCTAATGAGATTTTGTTCAAAAATGTTGTTTTACTGATAAATGTAGTTTTCAATAGCTGCAAATTTACCTTATAAATGGACTTACCGTAGCTGTAAGTACGTAGGTTATAGGTGAGCTAACTGTCAAAACTTTGTTGGCTCTAATGTTGGCAACATACTTTTTGGTATTACTGGAATCAACCGTGGTTGTTATGTCAAAATCGTTAGGTTCTATTGTGAAGGTCATTTTTGTATTTGAGAAATCCAAATCTTGAGCTTTTATAGAAGCGCCGTACAAAGTAAAATCCGTAACGGGCATTATTGGAGATGCTACCTTATAACTATAACTTTCTTCTTCAAATTCGGGTGCATGATTATTTTTATCGTAAATATCGATATAAATAGTCTGAAAATTGAATTATTATATGAATTAGTGGAATAAGACGTCACTTTATGTATATTTTAGATAAATTTAAGAATAATTCTTTCATAATGACGTTTTATGTTACATTTTTTGAGAACAATTTTATTTTTATTGCATCTAGTGCCTTACTGCACCTTGAATAGTAATGATCGATTGATCTTTGAATGACCTGCACTAATATTTATCCTTTCTAGGATGACTAACTCGTGGTGTAGATTATAATATGTGCTCGTGGTCAGATATTTTTGAAGCCTTGTGTAATAAATGCGAATATCAAATAGAAAAATTTAAATCAGTAACTTTCAGAACACACGGTAAAATATATTTCTTATTTCAAATATAATTAAAAGTAGAATTCGACATACCTTTATTTAGCAAAAATAGTCAGAACCATAACAATTTGCAACAATAAAAAACATTTTACTAGGTCAAATTTAAATGATTGTATCGTATACAAACTATAGTTGGTAACGAAAATTGAGGCCATTTCAAAACAAAAAATGGAACATTTGCAAGTCAACAAAAAACTCAGAACATAATTTGGGGGGATAATAAAAACTAAGTTCAGAGCAGACAGAACAGAGAGTCGGGCGAAAAACACGAAGGGAAAAAGTCCTTCCCTGTCACGGTAACGGGTCTCAGTTTTCTTTCGTTTTTTTTTGAGTGTTTGCTGCTACTTTGTCCATAACCCACAACAAAACTCAATACGATTTTCAAAGTCCCTATCAAATAGTTGCTGGTGCATTTGAATACGGTAGGGATGAAATTTGTGTTTTTTAATTTTCCTAGCGACACTTTTCTTGCTTATACCTACTTGCTCACTAATACATCTTTGACTAGTATGTGGATTCTCAACAAGCGCACCAATTACTTCAAATTCTGAATCGTCTGTAATCCTGACACTCACCAATAATTAAGATCATATGTATTCTTTCTTCGTTAGAGTACTTTTTCATGTTTAACTATGTCAATTATTAAACTTAATAATACATCAAGCCTATACAAATACAATACACAAATACACACTATACAAATTTATAAATTTATTTGACAGATGGAATTGTATTAAAATAATATCTATTTGAATGACATTTCAGAGGTAACTAGATGCCAGATAAGTGAATAATATTAAAAACCAAATACAGTACACAGCCACCCACTTTAGAGGACATTAAGAATAAGATAATGCGAGCTTTTTAAATAATAACATCAGAAATATTAAAAAAAATAAACAATAATTTTTTTAAAAGAGTTCAAGCTTGTGTAACGACATAAATGCGTTACTATAAAACTCGATTCAGAATACCAGTTATCGCCGCGATTACGATATACCCCACCAGAACAGCAGAAGCCACCACGCCGGATGCGCACGAGGAATCGACAGTTGGAGGGACAGAGACTACCACCACCACCACCACGATGGATATAAAAATGCGAACCAACAGACGAAGAGACGCCTTGGTTTACGGACTCCTGCTTCTACAAGTTCAGCTGCCTTCAGTGCGAAGCGTAGGTCGAGGGTATTGACTTCAACCTTAAACGCTTTACACTATCTTCCGCCATTAGAACGGCCGTTGGTTTCTGATATTGACGGAAACGTGAACGATTGTTCTAACGGCTAGAAGAATTTCGGTGTGGTACTGACACATCGAAAACTCTGCAGTATCTCCGTACGGAAGCGCCGTTAAGCTGGGTAGTGACTGGCTATAAACGATCGCTTTAACTGTTAGAATAATTTCGGTGTGGTATTGACACGCAGTAATAACTACAGTCCCTGCATGTAGAAGTATTCATTAAGCTGAGTAGTGACTAGCTACAAACGATACTCCCAAATCTTGAGACTAAAACCGAAAGAGTATTGATCCGCCGGTTGCTCATATCCCCGGTTAGCTGAACATTTCACAGGACATAGAGAGACTCGTACACCGTCGAGTATATCGCCGAAATCGAAACACACACCGCTTTAGTTCCACCTAAGTACAATTCAGAATTCAGACCACCAGTACTTATCAACCGATGAAAGGATACGGATCGTCGAAGCGTGACCTTCAAAATATTTACGTACCGGAGAATTGTATAGAATATTGAATTTTAATTTATTTTTGTCGTTGTAAATATTATTTTCAGAAATAAAACAGTTAATTTAATTGAACTCTGTCTCCTTTGGGCTTACCTGGGCAGTACGCATTACACTTGTATCTAACACGATAGGCATGATTTTGAATACTTTCTTTAAATTTTTTGTAAGTTTTTTTACTAATCTTAATGCAAAGTTAATGATTGTGTACCCTTAATAAAATCCTAATTTAAGAAACCTTTAATTTATCAATAATAAATCATACAACAAAGCACTTACTGCCAAAATAACAAATTTTGAATTTTTAAAATCTTTCCATCGGAGTATCATCATGTCATAGGTAACTAGATGTCAGCAAATAATTGAATATTAAAAAACAAATTTAAAATTTCTCGAAAACTATCAGAGTTAGATATAGGCCACCCTAATACCAACTGAAAGGTAATAAATTCCCACGTTGAACAGACCAAACAGATACAGGGTGTTCCATTTAAATTAAGCCAGAAATTTATGTATTAAATGGTTAGTGTTATACTGTCATATTAAAAACACCCTGTATATTATAGCATACCAGTGAATATTGGAAACAGAATGTTAAAGGCTTTTAGTGAGATAGTGTAAAGCAAATGTAGTTATTCGTTTTTATTTTGAAGTTATTGTATTTTTTCGGGGGGTCTACAAATTATGTAAAATTGATTTATACTGGAAACTGAACTAGATAGGTATAGGGAAATGTTAATGAACTTACATTATTTTTTATAGTACAATTCAAAAATGTGATAAAATACAGGGTGTTCCTTTTAAAGGAACCTAACTTTGATACGGTACGCTTTTTTTGAGCACCCTGTATATTCCAAAGTATTTTTAAATTATAGTCCTAAGTAATCTACTTAATTCTACGTCTACTTTTTTCTAATTTTATTTGCCGTTAAGACGCCAGAGAATAGTTCATTCATAGTGCCCCCCCCCCTGTATAAGCGTTTCCTTCAAGAAGCCGAACGGTGTAGTGGATATCATCGTCTACAAGTCCTTCAGAACTTAAAATTTAGTACAGAATCCTATATTTTTTTAAATTGTCAGAATTGAAGGAGATCTTTGAGTGTAGCAGTTTCTTATCTTACATTCCATTCAGGTCCACAGATGGCTTCGAAGGTCTCCATTTTTGTTTTCGTAGTCAACATTTTCGAATGGGGAAGTGAATTCAATTGTGGAGGGTCCTAGTATTTTTTCAGGAAACCAAAATCTATTGTCATCCTCCAGCGTATTGAAAAGAAACAGCAACTGCATTCTTCTATCTTACTTTCATACTCGATTTCATAGTTGATCCGTTATGTTCAAGCGTTGCTACTGTTGCGGGAGAGTGTCTTAATGACAGGAGACAGACGTATGTGTTGTTCACTCGTTGTTTTTGTTAATGGTTATTTGTTTTTTAAATCATGTCACTAAAGGATGAACGAATTATCTATATTTTTTGTCATTATCTATATTCACACACATTTTACAATCTTGACATACATCTGACATTACTTGACTTACTATTTTAGATATTACCAACTTACATTTCTCTGCACTATGTCTGTACCCACCGCTGACTCCTTTTCTAGCAATATAGGAGTATTAAATATATTGTCCATAGTAATTATGGTTTGTTTCACGCGGAAATGTTTATAAAAGAGCTTTTCCCCGGAACAAAAAATATAAATAATAACGGATGGTCTTAGGATAATATTTATGAAAAATTAATAAAAATATGATAAATGTATAACTTACCAAGGTACTTGATTGATCGGTATTACACTTCATTGTACAATTATATACCACGTTAATGTATGAATTTGAAGTTTTTTCAGTATCCATATCCAAATCCGTCATATGATCGGATGTTGAAATAATGAAATTTGATTCAGCTACATTATTTTCGATCGTAATGTACTCATGTTCTGGATTACAATTACTACTAGTACACTTACACTCCAGATTAGCTGTAAAATTACATTATTTCACATATAGAAATGGGTTTTGGAGAAATATAAAAGCATATAAAAATATATAAAAAATAAATCACAAAAATATATAGAAGAATATTACAGGAAAAGAAAAAGAAATAAAGAAGGAGTTTCAAGAGTTAAAACAGAAAAAAATACAACCCAAAATATAGATAACAGAAGATTTTGGGCAATAATAAAGAATTGAATAGATGAGGCTTTTACTTGATGGAGATCCATACTGAATGATGAAATAAAACAGTTTAATTAATTTAAAAATTCATTATCGTTCAAATTAAACTTGTAAGGCGTTTCGCTAACATAGCAGCTTCATCAAACGAGTGATGGTATAATAACAAATTTTTCTTTAATTTACACAGTGCATAAATTCGGAGTTCTACGAATATTAACAAAAATATTGAACAAGTTTGCCTGGAAATCCATTCACTACAAACATTTCTAAACTATCTTCTAGGTAAAAAGGTTTAATAGGCGAGATTTGTTGATATCTATTTGGTCGTTTAAAAGGTTACCTGAATATTTGTTTTTACTTATCTGAAGAGCTTCTAAAAGATTTAATTTAAAGGATTTGGGTTCTACTTGTAACATTTCAAAATTTGGGTCAAAAACGTTTTATTTCATCGTTAAGAATAAAGAGATTAAAAGGAAGGAAAATAATAAAAATAGATAGAATAAAAGTTAAACACAATCAAATGAAGACATGAATAGGAGATATTCTGGAATCATACAAACAATATTACGCAAACAAGTTTGACATTATTTCACATAGAAATAAGCAAGCGGTGGAGATAGGAGAAATAACCATATACGAAGCTGAAAACGCAAAAAATCGAATAAAGACGGAAAAACCTTGCGGATATGATAAAATAACACCAGAAATAATAAAATGGATGTGTGAAAAAAGAAAGAAATGGTTGTGGGAAATATGTAAAGAAGCATAGAAAACACAGAAGATTCCGAAACATATACAAAAAAGGAGAGCAAACATTTTGCGAAACTAAAATGAAATAAAACACTTGAGGAAAATCGAAACACATAAGGGAAATGGCGGTGCAAGCATCGATAATTACTAAAATAAAATAAAAGTTGAATAGGTATAGAAATAAAATGAGAATGTGCTATCAAATAATAACTAGGAGAATGATGGAGATATGTAAATCAAGGAAAGGCAAAGAGGAAGACTAAGACGACAATGAATTGACCTGATATAGTAAATAGGAAAAATAAACGTAAAACTCTGGAAGATATGAAAATCCTTGCTAGGGAGAGAAAAGCATTAAAAATGGATGGAAAAGGACACAGATTCCCAATCCGACGCATAAAAAGGCATAGGGATAAGCCAAACAGTAGTAATGGATTTTCAATATTCTAAACATGTTCTGTGGGATATTTCTAGCATTAATGAGGTTATTAAATATACTCACTTAATTTTTTTGTGTAGGGACTTTGGTATATAACTTTATTGTTAGCATCGTCGTAAACTTTTTCAGTCGGCTGAAGGTATATTTCCCATATCTCCTCTGTGATGTTTGTGATTTCACATTTACCTAAAAAAATTTGGTAAAAGTCTAAATGTATGTAGAAAAAGTTTGGTAAGAAAATGTTTCACTTTTCAACTATCACCTCGAAATTTTGGAAAACTTTTTGACATGCCTCCATATAAAATTATATTATTTTTCACTTGATCGTTACTGCTTTATAATAACTTGGCAACGGTTGCTATTAACAGACCCATAACACCCGGGGCGTTATGGAAGGCATTATGAATCATAACGCCCGCTAAATGTTTTTTTCTGTAGTTCAATTTCCTAACGCTTTTTCAGCTTTGAGCAACCTCTTCAATGTTTCCATGGCAATTGCATGAAAGCTCACTTGTGCTCAGTTGCCGACCAGAAGGCAGTAAATACTATGAGAAGAAATTTATAAAGTAAACAAGATCGTTTAAGGTAATTTTTTTCGTGAAAAATAAAATCTTGTATGCACCACGAGCGTTACTAGATCCTAAAGCCAATCGGGCAACACTCATCCCTCGAGCCAAAGGTCTTCGGGTGAATGTTACCCTCCGGGCGTTAGGATTAATACAGGGTGATTCATTACTAATTGGAAATAATATAATAGTAGAATCCTGACTTCAAATTATGAAGATTTAACCCAAAACACCTAAATAAAATTTAGCTGCTTACTATGTTTTGTTTAAAAATTTAAAAACTATTTATGCTCAGTACTTTAAAACTGTTTTACCTATTTATTTCATATTTGGCAGAAAATGTAGACACTGTACACCCTACCAAATTAAAATAAACAAACGTTTCTGGCTACTACCAGAGGCGTACGACAGGGGCAAGTGACAGGTTATTCGTTCCCAAATTCTACGCCACTGGCGAAATAAAAATTTTAGCACAATTTTTTGATTCTCCAATACTTTTTACGTAAATAAAGTACTCTTTTTTCATAACGATAAATTCAATATTTCTCGAGATATTTCAAGTTAAACACGAAGCTGCCCAATTTTGATGTGTAATAACTATGTCGATGTTTTGGACCAGTGAATTGCATTAAATACGCAAATGAATCTTTAATCCGCAAATAAAGTTATTAAAATTATTGACAAAAAACTTAGAATAATATTAAAATGATTTAAAAATATTTTCAAACAAATAAAATGATCTCAATTTTTAATTACAATCAGATAAATCGCATTTGATGGATAATTTTTCAATATCAGTTGGCTCTGGTCTGAATTAATTGCTTCGATCTAGTGGGGTGCTGTCATAGCTATTAGTTGTTGCTTATATCACTTGAAATTGCGATTGTTGTAAAATTTAAAGTCGGTTAAGTGAAAATGGCTCGACACAACAATTTTACTAATCTTAAAATGCGAGACATGCTTTGTGTTTATGTAAACCAAAGTTATTCCTGTGTTGCTGTTGTTCGCAGATATCAACAAATGTATCCAAACAGAGTTCAACTCAATCGGCAAACTCTCAGCAATATTTTTCGTCGATTAGGAGAAACTGGACAATTTAAGCGTAATAGTGGTATGGGACGACCGAAAATAATAACTGTGGATCAGGAGGACGATATTTTAGTACGAGTTGCTAATAATCCTGAACTAAGTACTCGGCGTTTAATAGCAATGACTGGAGTAAGTCAAACTTCAGTTTTGCGAAATTTGGAAAAAGGAGAATTTACGACCTTACCATTTTACACCGGTACAAAACGTATTGCCTAGAGGTTATCCTTTAAGGATGAACTTTGCTCAGTGGATGATAAATCAAAAAAATGAAGATCGAAATTTTGTTCACAAAATTCTTTTTACTGACTAAGCCACATTCACTCGCAGAGGAGCTTTTAACTGAAGGAACAGCCACAATTGGGATATTGCAGATCCCCATGTATTCCGAGAATCACATTTTCAGCACGAATTCAATAAATGTATGGTGCGGTATCTTTGGAGATAGTTTTTTGGGTCCATATGAGTTACCAGCAAATTTGAATGGCAACTCATGTTTACAATTCTTGGAAACAACTCTATTTGATCATCTCAAGGAATTGCCACTTAATCGAAGAAGATACATGTGGTTCATGCAGGATGGAGCACCACCTCATTATCAGATGATAGTGAGGAATTATCTCGATAACCAATTTCCTCATCGTTGGATTGGCAGAGGTAGCGAATTTCCGTGGCCCCCTAGAACTCCCGAATGTAATCCCCTAGATTTTATTTTTGGGGCCATATGAAATCATTAGTATATTCACAAGAAATAAACACTAGTCAGGAACTTTGGCAGCAAATTGTAAATTCGGCTAATGTTATTGCCAATCAACCTAACATATTTTTCAACGTAAGGATTCATGCTATGGCCTTCATGAAACAATCCGCTAAGGTGTTAACTACAGAAAGGAATTATAAAAAACGTCTGTTTTTAGAAACAGCTTACATCAATCAAGATGTTGATTATATAAATAAAAAAACAGACCTGAATAATCTTAGTGTAATATACGCATATTTACTAGAATTTGAAAAGCAACATTTAAAAATTTGAGTACAAATCATATAAGTAACCTATAATAAAATTATTTTTAACATCAAAGTAATACAAATAGAAAAAAATTCATATTGACTTGGTAACATTATTTAATACATATATTGTTTTTTGAAGTTTTATAATAAGTTTTGGATAATATTTGAAATGATTTATTATACATAAAATTTACAACTTTACCTGCAATCTCTCTAAATAATGTAAGTGTTTTTATACAGGGTGTCCCGGGACTAATGGGAAAAAAGTCAGGAGAGTATAATATGAGCCAAAATAATGTTAGTACTTCATATAAACTTTTACTATGCAGGCCCTCGTTTTCGAGTTATAGGCCTCCAAAGTTTTAATTTTGAAATTGGTTTTTATTTTTATTTTTTGTACTAGTTATTTGATCTTTATAAAATTTATGGCAAAGCTATAATGTAAGAGTATGTTTATTTTGGTAAGGTAAACAGATTTACAGTAGTGCATTGAAGCCAGGGACGGACTACTCGCAATGGTTAGTGATGCAAAAATTGCAGGTATGGCACACCCTGTATGAAATTATCGAAATTCACTTCCCCACACATTAAGCTAACGAAAAGGTACTCTTGTTGGAATTCGATCAAATAAGCCGTTTGGCTAATATTTACAGTTTTATTAATGCACTACGTACAAATCTACCTAACTAACTTATTAATACGATGTCCAGAATTTACTTGCTTTTAATCAAAGTTACGAACACAACATTATCAAACCATTACGAAAACCTCAAAAAACACAAGTTATAAAACATTAGACTAAAACTAATTCCTAAACAACAACAAAAACTAACGTTATTCTAATAAATGTTCAATATGAGCTCCTCCCACTTCCACGCACATTCTAAGTCTACGAAGGTTGTTTCTTTGCACTTGAAAGAACAATCCCACACTATTTCTAATAACATTGCAGTGTAACACAATTCTGTCTATTAAATCTTGCCTTGTTTGCACAGGTGTTGCGTATACCTTACTTTTGAGATAACCCTAGAGAAAGAAATCCATAGGATTAACGTCTCCTGATCGCGGTGGCCATTGAAAAGGGCCTCCACGACCAATCCATCTATTAGGAAGCCTTGTGTGTAAATGCTGTCGTACATCTAAACTGAAATGAGGAGGGGCCCCATCATGCATGAACCATAAATTCCTACGAGTTTGTAGTAGCACATCATCAAACAGGTTCCATAACTCATTTTGCAAAAACTCCAAATATCTCTGACCGGTCAAAGTACCGTCAATAAAGTATGGCTGTATCAAATTATTGCCAACTATTCCCGCCAAACATTAATCATGAATCTATGCTGGATCCTAGTTTGGATAATGCCATGTAGATTCACATCATCCCATAAATGCATATTATGAGAATTTATGATTCCATCTCTGGTGAAACCCGGTTCGTTCGTAAAGAGAACGTTACTAATAAATGTGTTGTCTGCTTGTTCTTGTCGCAGAAACCACTGGCTATACTCAAGTCGAGCAGGATAATCAGCCACTGTCATACGGTGTACTTTTTTCATGTGAAAATGATACAACAGCTGTTCTTTTAGGACGCGATGAACAACTGATTTCGAGACGTTATATTCTCTTGATAATTTTCTAAAACTCGATGGTTCATTATCAACTGCATTTAACAAGTCTTGTTCAACTGCCACAGTACGTATGCTTCGTACTGGACCTTCTCCAGCTTTTTCTGGCGAAAATCTTCCTAAAATTTAAAATTTTGTTTTGTATACATGGAAAATTACATTTACTTATTCATACCTGTTTCTCGTAACCTGAGATCAATACGCCCAAACATTCGTCTGTCTGGCAATGCTCTGTTTGCAAAATGTTCTTCATAAAGCCTTTTGGCCTCTAAACAGTTTCGAGAAGCCAGTCCATACATTAGATGTTTATCTGCGTACTCAATAAAAGCGAATTCTGCTATTGTAACTGTTAAATTAAGGACTTATGAATTATTGACAAGTACTGACTACGAACTATTCTACACAACGTTTGACAACTAATCCTATGGTAACTTGATAAACGGTAAAAAAAGTTTTTACCAACTTTCCAATTAATAAGTCGCTAATGTTTTTCATCTTCTGCTATCGTTAAATTATTTTTTTGTAGTACTCTAGCTAAATATTGGACATCTATTAAAAGTTAATTTTACCTCGTTGTGTACTTATAAAAATGGTGAATGCGTAAACTGGTACGTAGTGCATTAATAAAACTGTAAATATTAGCCAAACGGCTTATTTTATCGAATTCCAACAAGAGTACCTTTTCGTTAACTTAATGTGTGGGGAAGTGAATTTCGATAATTTCATACAGGGTGTGCCGTACCTGCAAAATTTTTGGATCACTAACCATAGCGAGTAGTCCGTCCCTGGCTTCAATGCACTACTGTAAATCTGTTTACCTTACCAAAATAAACATACACATACATTATAGCTTTGCCGTGAATTTTATAAAGATCAAATAACTAGTAAAAAAAATAAAAACCAAATTCAAAATTAAAACTTTGGAGGCCTATAACTCGAAAACGAGGGCCTGCATAGTAAAAGTTTATATGAAGTACTAACATTATTTTAGCTCAGATTATACGCTCCTGACTTTTTTCCCATTAGTCCCGGGACACCCTGTATACCCTTTATTTTAATTTTTGACCATATTTTATAATTTTTAGTACTTGAAAATGAATACCATTGTATTCGAAAGCTCGTAAAATAAATATTTGAAAGAGTACACTTGGTATCATTGCCACAAACTCTCTGGTATTTTGAGATGCGGTTTTAATTTTTTTTAAATTGTATGCCCTTTTATTGTAAATGATTAAGAAACAGTATGTATATGTATGTTTATGATAATTTCCATTACCAAAATAAGTTAAAAAAAACAATTATTCAAACAACTAAGTTCAAAATCCGAAGATAACGACTATTTAATTTTTCTGGTACTATCATTATGAATTCAATATAGAAAAATTATGAATTTGTCTTATTATTATCAATCACGCCTTCTAACTGCGAAGTAATAAACTTGAAAATAATTTTCAGCAGTTTCTTGTATGCGACTTTGTTGTAAAAATTTTTTCCTATGAACCTGATTAAAATGACTATTCTCAACTATGAAAATGATTGAATTAAAAATAAAATAAGTCGTTCATTTCTACAGATAGCGTCAAATTTTCAAGTACCTATTATAGATAAAATTAAAACTGATCAAAAATATTAATGTGTTTGTTCCTATAATAAGATTTTTAGACACTTATTAATTTAAAATATAGAAACAGAAACACCTCCCATGGATTCCCCGGTATAAACGAATCAATGAATTCCATCACCCTTTTTTTAAATGTCTACTACATCTCAATTAACAAAAATATTGTTTAGAATTATCAAAATTCAAGATGTCCTGAATATGTTCCCGTCTAGATCTGTATCAAACAGAATTTCCCCACTTACCCTCATTGGTGGCCTGTGACGGTCCAAACAAAAGGAAACTCAAAATAAACACACGTATCCACATCTTTCCGTTTTAAGTTGTCATAGTACTAAAGTGATAAATCGACTGTATGCATCAATTAATCAACTTTATCTAACTTCTGTTATATCGAAAATACCTATTCATATGTATTTCTGATGTTTTGTTTTATCTATTTGGATTATTGATAACGATATTATTGATGTTTTTGATAAGTCAAATGACATTGAAATTATTTCTAATAATTCATTAAAAAAATATATTTTCTTGTATTTTTTATGAAAGATAAGTACATTGGTGGCCGAGAAAAGGAATAAAAAGAGTAGACTATTACATTTTATATCCAACAGATATGATACAGAAAATACAAATAAGAAAGAAGCTGAAGGATCAAACCATAGATTGGTCGTTGCCGAATGTAAGATTAAAATAATAAAGAAGGAAGAAGACAAATAATACAGTAAGATAGCAACGCATAAACTCAGGGAATCAGGGAAAGAACGCACATTAGAAGGAAAACAGGATTATTTTAAAGAAGGACTAAATAAAACGACAATCAAAGTATGTGGCAAAACATATAAAAATCACCTCAAAAGAATTGATTAGTAGAGCAATGAAGTAGGATAAGAATATCACAGGGAAAGAAATAAACAAATAGAAGGAGGTAAAAGAGCCTAATCAGGAAGTTGGAAAACATTATGAGAAGGAATAAAGAAAACCCAAAAAAGAGATAGCAGAAGATATCGGACAAGAATACAGAGATTAAAAGGAATTAATAGAATAAAAATGAATACAATAAATGATAAACATCACCAGATGAAAACAGAAATAGGAGATGATCGCGATATTAATTATAAATAAATTGAAAAAGAGACAGCTACATACAATGAGAATCAATAACTCGGAAAATCATAGAGGTAGGTAAACCAAAGAAAAAACAAAGAGGAAACCAAGAAGACAAAGGATTGACCAGATAGAGGAAATAGGATGAACTAAAGAGAAAACTATAGAGCAGGGGTGGCTAATTTGACTAGACCCAATATCTACTATTGACTCACGAAACGCTGTGCGATCTACCACTTACATAATAATATTATGTACTTCGTGAAATTTTAAATGAAACAGCATAGATCAGTACACAATTATGTAGTATTTTTAATTTTTAAGGTAAACATAAAACTGCAAATTATTCTTAGTAGGTAAATACTCAGTGTGAGCATTGCGTGTAAGTATCCTCCGCTAGATGAGCAAAATCAGGTTTGTAGTTGAAAATTGCCAACCTCAAAAAATCCAATATATGAGCGTCTGTCAACCGAGAACGGAGTTTATTACTTTTCCGCCCAACCTTTCTATATGCGAGAAAAGTATTGGTTTACCCCAAAAAAAGTTGGAATTTTGAAATTTTTTTTTGTTATTTTTACGTTTTCCATCAACAACAACACGAAAAAACGATTAGAAAAAAAATCCTGTGTGTATGTCGTCGTCGTCGTCGTTGTCGTCGGCCACTTTGCCTTACATGTCTTGTTAGCACGATACAGCCTCCGAAGTGCAATAAGTCAGCAATTTAATGATTGAATATTGTTGAGGACATGTCACAGATGAACCCTATTGATTTTCAGTTCACCAGAGCCAGTACAACGGGTGCTATGGTACTTGAGGTACGACATTTTGTCATTTTTTGAGAAATTTCAGTTTGTTAGCACGATACAGCTTCCGAAGTTCAACAAGTCACCAATTTTATGATTGAATATTTTTTAGGGCTTCTCACTGATGAACCCTATTGATTTTCAGCTCACCGGAGCCAATACAACTAGTGATACAGTACTTTAAGTACGATATTTTTGTCATTTTTGAAGAAGTTTCAGTTTGTTAGCACGATACAGCCTCCGGAGTATATACAAGTGACTAATTTTATGATTGGATATCATTCAGAGCGTCTCAAAGATGAACCCTATTGATATCCAACTCAGTAAAGCCAGTACAACGGGTGCTATGGTACGTGAAGTACCAAATTTTCGTCATTTTTGGAGAATTTTCAGTTTGTTAGCACGATACAGCCTCCAGAGAGTATACGATTGATCAATTTTAGGATTGAATATTGTTCAAGGTGTCTCACAGATGTACCTTATTGATTTTTAGTTGACTAGAGCGAGTACAGCGGGTCCTCTAAATCCAGATATACAAAAAATTTTGGTTATTTTTGGAGAAATTTCGGTTTGTTAGTACGATACATCCCTCGAAGTGTATACAAGAGACAATTTTATGATAGAACATTGTTCAGGGCCACAGATGCGGAAAAGTTAGTTTCAATCCGTAAAACCGTTTATTTTTTGTTTGTTTTAAGTAGGAAAATGCTGACTCACATAAATATGTTGAACCAAAACATGAATGCAGTTGTTGAACACATTTCTTCAAATTTGGATATCTCTCGTTGGAAACCAATGCCCAGAAATCTAGACAGGATGGATGACCTTGTTTTTAGAAATATGTCGCAGCGCAGAGTAATAATTTCATTTTGAATCATCATGTGGTCCACTTGAAATGTATCTGCAATTTTTTTGAAATTTGTCAGGAATGAAATTTTAGGTAGTATATTTTTCCATATGATCTTTTACAAATTGCTGAAATTTTTTCTATTCAATGTCAACACTCATAGATGCTGTTTGACTTTGAAATGCTGCAATAGAACTCATAATTTCTGTTAATGTTTTATTGGAACGAAGTTCCTTATGGCGCGTTGTGAAAGGAGGCTAGACGGAAAAAATTCTTACGAAAAGTTGTAAGCTGTGCGGCGTGCGCATGTTTCTCCAACCAAGTCATACGATTTATAATCTCCACATTTTGTGTGTTTAGCAAGTGTACGCGTCATAATTTTAATAAATTCAGAAACAAATCATATTTTAATATTACTTAGTATAGTTTTTTGTCTTTATTATGTTAATTAATTGTTGAGATTCTCTACAACAAAAATTGAAATAATATACTTCAGTTGCTTGCTGTATAATGAATAATACTTTTGAAATCGCCTAAACATATTTCTCGGTAGTATAGTGGTCAGTATCCCCGCCTGTCACGCGGGAGACCGGGGTTCGAATCCCCGCTGGGGAGGAATTTTTATTTTCTGAAAAATTCTTTTTTTTGCTTTTTGGAACGAAGTGAAGTGAAGTGAAAGGGGGCTAGACGGAAAAAATTCTTACGAAAAGTTGTCACGACACTTTTTGCTATTGTAAGCTATTGTAAGCTGTGCGGCGTGCGCATGTTTCTCTGTCTGTCTGTCTGTTTCTCTCTCTCTCTTATAGAAAGCAAGCTAGATATTTTCATTTCTATTTCGCATTGAACAGTGTGGTGTCGCGACGATTATTTTTGTTGAGTGTATACAGTTTTTTTGTAAATAATAAATAATAAAAAATAATAATAATAATGAATCCTGACAGTGTTTCTGCACAAGTTCCGGATATTGCTGATGGAGTTAGGTAAGTAGAGATTATATACAGATAATAATAAATGCTTTTGTATTTTTAGCAAGTACGCACTATAACCTCTCTTTATTATTATGCTAACCAAGTCATACGATTTATAATCTCCACATTTTGTCTGTTTAGCAAGTGTACGCGTCATAATTTTAATAAATTCAAAAACAAATCATACGAGTATTTTAATATTACAATATCAGAACGTATGTATTTAGCAAGCCGTGCGTGTTCTAACCTATACGCTGTTGTGTTTACGAAGTCGAGAGAGTATATATATACAGGGTGTCCCGGGACTAATGGGAAAAAAGTCAGGAGCGTATAATCTGAGTCAAAATAATGTTAGTACTTCATATAAACTTTTTTTATTCAGGTCCTCGTTTTCGAGTTATAGGCCTCCAAAGTTTTAATTTTGAATTTGGTTTTTATTTTTATTTTTTGTACTAGTTATTTGATCTTTATAAAATTCACGGCAAAGCTATAATGTACGTGTATGTTTATTTTGGTAAGGTAAACGGATTTACAGTAGTGTCTTGAAGCCAGGGACGGACTACTCGCAATAGTTAGTGATCCAAAAAATTTGCAGGGATGGCACACCCTGTATGAAATTATCGAAATTCACTTCCCCACACTTTAAGCTAACGAAAAGGTACTCTTGTAAGAATTCGATAAAATAAGCCGTTCGGCTAATATTGACAGTTTTATTGCACTACGTACATTCACCATTTTTATAAGTACACAACGAGGTAAAACTAACTTATTAATACGATGTCCAAGATTTACCTTCAGTACTACAAAAAAATAATTTAACGATAGCAGAAGATAAAAAACATTAACGACTTATTTTTACCGTTTATCAAGTAACCATAGGATTAGTTTTCAAATATTGTGTAGAATAGTTCGTAGTCAGTACTTGTCAATAATTTATAAGTCCTTAATTTAACAGTTACAATGGCAGAATTCACTTTTATTGAGTACGCAGATATGAATTTAATGTATGGACTGGTTTCTCGAAACTGTTTAGAGGCCAGAAGGCTTTATGCAGAACATTTTGCGAACAGAGCATTTCCAGACAGACGAATGTTTGAGCGTATTGATCTCAGGTTACGAGAAACAGGTATGAATAAGTAAATGTAATTTTCCATGTATACAAAACAAAGTTATAAATTTTAGGACGTTTTTTGCCAAAAAAAAGGGGGAGAAGGTCCAGTACGAAGCGTACGTACTGTGGCAGTTCAACAAGACTTGTTAAATGCAGTTGATAATGAACCATCAACGAGTTTACGAAAATTATCAAGAGAACATAACGTCTCGAAATCAGTTGTGCGTCGCGTTCTAAAAGAACAGCTGTTATATCCTTTTCACATGAAAAAAGTACACAGTATGACAGTGGCTGATTATCCTTCACGACTTGAGTATAGCCAGTGGTTTCTGCGACAACAACAAGCAGACAATACATTTATTAGTAACGTTCTCTTTACGAACGAATCCGGTTTCACCAGAGATGTAGTCATAAATTCTCATAATATGCATTTATGGGATGATGCGATTCCACATGGCATTAGTCAAACTAGGAGCCAGCATAGATTCATGGTTAATGTTTGGGCAGGAATAGTTGGAAATCATTTGATAGGGCCATACTTTATTGACGATACTTTGACGGGTCAGAGATATTTGGAGTTTTTGCAAAATGAGTTATGGAACCTGTTTGATGATGTGCTACTACAAACTCGTAGGAATTTATGGTTCATGCATGATGGGGCCCCTCCTCATTTCAGTTTAGATGTACGATAGCATTTACACACAAGGTTTCCTAATAGATGGATTGGTCGTGGAGGCCCTTTTCAATGACCACCGCGATCAGGAGATGTTAATCCTATGGATTTCTTCCTCTAGGGTTATCTCAAAAGTAAGGTATACGCAACAACTGTGCAAACAAGGCAAGATTTAATAGACAGAAATCTGTTACACTGCAATTTTATTAGAAGTGCAAAGAAACAACCGTCGTAGACTTAGAATGTGCGTGGAAGTGGGAGGAGCTCATTTTGAACATTTATTAGAAGAACGTTAGTTTTTGTTATTTAGGAATTAGTTTCAGTCGATTGTTTTATAACTTGTGTTTCAAGAGGTTTTCTTAATGGTTTAATAATGTTGTGTTCGTAATTTTGATTAAAAGCAACTAATTACGTTGTCTGCGTACCTTTTTAATTCCCATTAAATAAGTTCTTAATGTTTTTATCATCTGCTATCATCAAATTATTTTTTTGTAGTACATCGTATTAATAAGTTAGTTAGGTAAATTTGTACGTAGTGCATTAATAAAACTGTAAATATTAGCCAAACGGCTCATTTTATCGAATTCCAGCAAGAGTACCTTTTCATTAGTTTAATGTGTGGGGAAGTCAATTTCGATAATTTCATACAGGGTGTGCCATCCCTGCAAATTTTTTGGATCACTAACCATTGCGAGTAGTCCGTCCCTGGCTTCAAGGCACTACTGTAAATCTGTTTACCTTTCCAAAATAAACATACACGTACATTATAGCTTTGCCGTAAATTTTACAAAGATCAAATAACTAGAAAAAAAATAAAAATAAAAACCAAATTCAAAATTAAAACTTTGGAGGCCTATAACTCGAAAACGAGGGCCTACATAGAAAAAGTTTATATGAAGTACTAACATCATTTTGGCTCAAATTATACGCTCCTGACTTTTTTCCCATTAGTCCCGGGACACCCTGTATATATACACTCTGTTGTGTTTACAAAGTCCCGCGCATCTATGGCGTGTATGAAAGAATAGACAGACAGAGTACATATATATATATATATATATATATATATATATATATGTGTATATATATAAATGATTCGGTGTGTGTATGTATATGTACAATTTTTTTGCTTTTTTATTGTAATAGCAAATCAACTAAAGCATCGACTACTGAGGTACAAACTATAACATCAAGGAAAAGCAAAAAGACAAATGCACAAAGATGTAGAGAATATCGTGAGAGAAAGAAATTACAAAATACAATGGTACAAAACGTAACTGCAGAGAGATCAGATGAATGTAGTGAGACTGATCAATTACCACCCAAAAAAACCTAAAACTGATGCAGAAAGAAGAATAAAATATTATGAAGCGCAGAAATTAAAGAAACAAAAAAGTAAAAAAATACCTAAAACTGATAAACAAAGAAATAAAGAATGTTACGATAGGAAAAAGAAATTTCAGACTTTAAACACTTTAAATCATCATTCAGATATGTAAGTATGGTTTTTTTGATTGGTTAATTTTAGATCACGAGATAATTGCAGTGCAAAAATATGTAAACATCCAGAAGAAATACGTAATAATGCAGAAGAAGCGCAGCAAAATAATTCATTTCACGTTCCATATCAACAGTTTAGAAACTGTGCACAGCCACAAGGAATCTATTATCAAGATGTCAACATTCCTACAGATGGAAATTGTTTCTTTTTTTCTATAATAAAAATTATGAATCTCTCAATGTCACCTTTACAAATAAGGCAACAACTACTTGCTTCGACCTTCGTCAACTCATGCATCGATCCAAATGGTGCAAGGTCAATTCTCAGCAGTGAAACAGAGTATGCAGAAATGGATTGTATAGAAATATTTGCTAAAGTGTATAATCAGAATGTTTCTGTACATAATTACTATGTTAACACTAGAACTAACATAGAAGAAAGACAATATTATTATAACTTAAAAAAAATAAAATTTTATTACAATTCCTCCACTAATTAATCGAAAGGAACTTCGTTCCATCCGGGTGTCCCTTGACACCTCTCAACTTTTTTTTTATTCTTGCCCTGTAGTTCTAGATTTAACGTGCTTAGATTTCCAGTAAAATCTGCTAAAAATACTAAATCACATTTCCAGTCTAAATCACGCAATTGCTGACAATCATCATCATTCTCTTCAAGAAATTTTATTATTTCGTCCAATAGATCTCAAAATCTTTGTAAAAACTTGCTTCGACTCAACCACCTTACATCAGTGTGCAATGCTAGCTCTGGCTCCTTCTTATCTAATTGCTGTTTAGAGAGCCAACTTTGGAGATATTTTCCTCTTATGGAATTTACAATCTTGAAAGAAATATCCATCACATGTTTTGTGTTTAGTCTCTTGCTAGCCAGTACTTGTTGATGAATTATGCAGTGGTAGCTAATGAAGTCTGGAAAATCTTCGTCTTTGTGAAAAACATCAATAAAATCATTATGGAGCCCCATCAGTTGTCATTGATACGAGTTTATACAAAGCTAGCTTAATCTGGCTAATATATGCTTTGAATTCCGTGAATATATATCAAGGCCTACAGAAGACTATTTTCCTTTCTTTTCTCAATATTCGTACTTATTAGAACTGCGTATCCAAAAAATTTGGCGACATAATCCAACAACAAACATACTTCCATGCTCCGTATACCCATTCTGGGATAAAATTCCACGGTCTCCCACATCAGTGTGAGCCTTCCAACACAAATCCACTTTCCCTCAGACCCCAAATACTGTAACCGCTTTACCCAGACCGGACACACCTCAGAATCCTGTAGATCTAAACCGATATGTCCCTCCTGTGGTCAAACCCACCATCGATCCCACAAATGCCCGAAATCTGAAACAACTATCTTCAAAAATTGCGACATCAGGTAGGCATCACATGACATGTAACTCCTGTTGTTCTGACTATGGCATATTCAGTAATACCGAAACAATTATCAAATTTTTGGAATTTTTATCATTTTTTCATGTTAGTATGGAATTATTCAGAAACACATTTTAAATACTATATTTTAACGTTATACTTGTTGGTTATGTTTTCGTTAAACATTGTATATATGAAACGGCACTCAATACGAGTGAGTTACGACTTTAGGAAGTTAATTTTTTACGGTATCACAAACAGAATTATTATTTAATAAAACAATTGGTTAAAGTCTATTACTTAACCAGACATTCTTCCTTTAAGTCAGTAGATAAGTTCTTTTAAAAATGTTTTTCATTTTCATTTTATTTTGTGCGTTTTTTTGTATAAAAGCCGAGGAAGAATTTTGTGAAATTAGTGCTTGTCAAGCCTTGTCTAGAAGCGAAATGAATTTGCGAGAATTCTCAGATAGTTTAGAAAAAGATGGACGAGATGATTACCTCTTGAAATTAGAAAGAAGAGTTAGGTCTTTGGAACAACCCGGTAATATATTTAAATACTAGTTTTTATACTTTTAAAAAATGAGTCTTCTGCCGTCTATCCGTACGTTTCAAGCTTCAGCGGACATACAGTAAGTGCTAGAGATTATATATACACGGATTCAGAATCAACATGGTCGCTTTTTCAAATAGAGTCATTCATTAAACTGAAAGTACTGCTTAGAAGTCTAAGTTAACGTCACACTTTGGAGCTTTTCTAGTTGTTTCTTAACATTTCCCAGATACAGCTTTACTATCGAATTTCAGTTTGGGAAATTTCAACAGCTAACGAAAGATGGATACAATGCGGAAAAGGACCATGTAAATGTACACCGGAATTAAAGGCGGTATCTTGTTGGCAAAATAACTTATCCATTATCCCATCAGAGCAAGTTTTACCCGAAGATGTTATTACTTTGTGAGTACTGCTTTCAACTGCAATATTTTTTCAAATACTGACCTTTAAAACTAAAATTAGTCACCCAAAGATGACTTTAATTGTCTCCATTTAAAGCATGCGCAATGGAGTTAAATTCAATAAATTATTAGTTTTTCAGTTTAGCTCCAGAAAATATATTTTTATTTCCGATGTTTGTTGTATTTTTCCTGTAGCAAGACAAATAAATCAATATTTATGCTTCTGCTTGTAAACAAAAAATTTGGCCAAATTGTCATTCTGATATTAATCGATCTATAAATTGTTAACATTTTTATTAATTGATAAAATAAAGTGATTTCTAAATCATTTCTTAGGTTTTTCTTTTAATTTGCAATTTTACTTTAGAAGAAAAATGTTTCAAAAATATCTTACCACAGTTCGGCTTAATTTGGCATCCGTTATATTTTTGTTATAATTTACAGGGTGCCGCAAAAGTAGGGTAAAAATATATTACTTTCTAATTAAATTTTGGATAAAAATTCCTAAAAATTTTTTAGGGACTTGGGTATAAATCAGTTGACTACATTACATAGAAATGTATTCAGATATATGATCTATTTAAGTGAACTGGATTTATTTGACAACAAGATCGACTATTTGCCGAATAATATATTTGCAACGATGGACAGCCTAAAGTATCTGTAAGTTAGAAACATATCAGTTCTGAAATATAAATTCCTTGTTTTGGATGAATTAGCATGTTCCAACCCAGGAAGACTTCTTCTTATTGGCTTATCCTTAACCCTTAAATACCCATGACCTACAAATCAACCTACATACCGGTACGGGATCCTTCAGAGACACCAGATAAATATATGAATTTTTGTAAATATTTCTAAGAAATGATACACTCTAAAACATTTTTAAAGAGTTTATTTAATTTTATTGAAAATAAATTACCTGAAATAATACAAAATTGGTATACATCGAAAAATCTAATAACTAAACTAGACAAAACAAAATGTCACTCCCTGACAAAAAAATGGTTAGAAGTGGTAAAATTATTATATAACATGCATACAAAATTATGTCTTTTAAAATTTTAGTTTGCAATACAAGTGGAACATATAATTGTTTGTTCTTTTTTTCTATGGACTTCGCATACAAACTTCTTACAAAGACCGCACGTTGTGTTTACTTTAATATCATTTTTTCGAGAGCACTGATAGCATCTAGCACGTTTTCTGCCAGGAGTTACTGCTTGAGGAATATGATTGTCTTCTACAACTAGTCCACAATCTCGTAAATCCGATTTCACATATACCTTGCTGTTTTTGTATTGGGACCTTCTCTCCATATTGATACGGGCCAGATCATCTCCCACTTGCAAAAGAAACAACCGTTTGTTCAAAAAAATATTATGACAGGTAAAAAAAACTTACGGTTTGAAATATCACAAATCACAACAAAACAGTATCACTGTTCACATACGGGCCGTCGAAGAGGGGGGAGTACCAGGCCATACGGTACCTGATTACTCTATGAGGGTTTTTTCCTCACTGCTCTCTGTTCCAAATTTCCTTCTATTTATTTCAGAAGATTTGGTACGAGGATTGTTATTCAAAACATCAACTGTAGTAGTGTTGTTTAATTACCTTCGGTTGCCCTTGTCTCATATTTTATTATTTTCGTAATTGAAGGTTAATTTTCAATTAATTTCTCTCTGCTAAGTTGCAAAATTGGTCCGTATTTTTTTTAGTATCAAAACATCGTTGTGTATTTGCTTGTCGTCGACCTTGTCGAGTATGTAAATTGTTTGTTTACTTTTCTGCTCTAGGTCGGTCTTTTGTTTTTATATTAATTGAATTCGACTTATTTTATTATAAAGAAAATTATATCTATATAGGGTGTCCCTAAATTTCCTTTGCCATATTTCGTGTTTATTACATCAGTGTGTATTTATTATTAAAATGCAGCTAAGCGCTTTCGGCCATTCTCAGAGCTGTCGTCATAAAAAAGATCCTATAACAGGTGTCAAAAAACATCCAGTGAATAAAAATGAAAATGAAGAAATGTATGATGTTAAGTTACACACAAAGTTAGTTTGCTTGTGCGCCACGGGAACCATACAGCTGCTATGAGAGTCTTGCTGAATCTACGGCCTATATACGTTTTAGTACAAGGCGAGGCAGCTCTAGGGTATGGTGGAGAAATTCTACAGGTCAAAGACAAGCGAAGCAATTTATATTTTAACAATTGCCAAAATTCACGTGAGACCTGATAGATAAAGACAGAAAAACGGTCAAAACTGTTGTAGGTCTGTTAACCCAATAGGCATCTAAAATTGATGGGGTTAACTGAGGGGACCTTATGTAGATTCGGTCGGTGAGAGGAAGAAACTGCGTAGCATATGTTTCTGCGACAAACGTGCGGTTCTAGGCACTATGCATAGGAAAGCCATTGGCAAGAAACTATGTCCACGCTACTGTGCAAAACCTATATCGGCACAGACGAAGATTATTGCACTTTTCAAATTTTTCGGTTTTAGTTTCACGTATTGTTTGGCTATATATTTAGTCTATTGTTGGCCTTGTTTGGTTCTTTTAACAGTTGTTGATAGAATTCGCATCCTTTGTAATTGTATCTATTTCCTTTAATTATTTTTTCCTTATTTCCAATAATAACATTTATGTTTCAGTCGTTTACATAAAAACCAACTGGAAGAACTCTATCCAGACTTACTGGCGCATCAAAGAAATCTACAAACATTCGATGCATCTGATAATCTATTAAAAAACCTCCCTTCCAACTTATTTAAAGGATGTCCCAATTTAATGTTACTTCATTTATCCAGAAATCAATTGAAGACTATTCCAGAAACTGTTTTTAATGAGCTAGAATATTTGGAAGATCTGGATTTGAGTAAAAATCTTTTGGAAACTGTCCCCAAATTTGCTTTTGTTGATTTGGTATCTCTAAGAAGACTTTATTTGGCTGAAAATAATATAACACTCT
This sequence comes from Galeruca laticollis, assembly GCA_963921935.1. Classification (NCBI taxonomy): domain Eukaryota; kingdom Metazoa; phylum Arthropoda; class Insecta; order Coleoptera; family Chrysomelidae; genus Galeruca; species Galeruca laticollis. The sequence goes on from OY998179.1 coordinate 5,422,803, forward strand.
TACCAACAGGTATTATAGATTTTATTTTTATTATTTACTTAGTATTGTTCAATAAAAACTTAAGTTTTTTAAGACAAAGGAGTCTATAATACTTACTATGATCAAGATATTGGTTAAATACTGGTAGTTTTAACAATGTTGGTACCATTTGGTGTTTCATCTAGATACAAGAAGATCTTTTATAAGAAACATTTCAGCTGCATTTCTGATAAATATGCTCCACGTTAATCTTATTTTTAATTGATCCATAGGTGTTTTTGATAAACTGGTAAATCTACATGAACTGAATTTGCGAAAAAATCAGATATCGTATCTTTCTCCAAATTTATTCGATAAATTACAAAACTTGAAGATTTTACAACTAACAAATAATAAAATTAATCAGGTGAGTATATTATTAATTAAACATCATTCTAGAACCGTTTTATCATACCCGACGTTTGATTACAAAGTATTTTGATGGGCTATATGTTAAATACATGTGCAGCAATAGAAACCTGAAACAAGAAGTAAAAACACAAACAGCAACAGCAGGATACCGAGGTTCCTTCGTAATATGGTGGAATGAATTTCTAAATGTGTTAGGTCCATTGTGATATACGCAATAGAGACCAGTGCAGATACAGCGGCTACTAAACAGCATTTAAAAATGACCTAGAATACTAGTGTTTTAAATGAAACTAACTGTTTCTAGTTAACTCCGCAGTATATTGAAAAATGTTAAAAATTCTGAAAAATTGACAATTGTTTTGCTAGTCCAAGAGGTGACCTATCTTGTGACTAAACATCAGGCATCAAATGAAATGTAACTTCTGTCATTCTGACGATGATATTTAGGTACCTAATATCGAAACAATTGTCAATTTTTTAACATTTTTCAATAAACTGTGGAGTTAACTAGAAACAGTAAGTTTCATTTAAAACACTAATATGAGTAGATTCCACAAATAAAGGGTTGAAACAGTTAATTTCATTGACCAAGATTACGTTCAATCACAGGCAAAACGCTTGGAGAAAGAGCAAGGAGCTAGATCTAGATGACAAACATGGAGAAATCATGTCATTAATAGTAGTAGATCTCAGGGAGGACTACCAAAGCGCTGGTGTGAGAGGTTGTCATCCGAATTACTATTTTGATGTTTCTTTAATAAGACAAGAGCTTCTTAAAATAAGAGGAAGAAGACAATGTATGTGCATCATATTTAAGCGATCGTTATTTTCGCTGGTTCAAAAAGCTCCTAATTTCGTGAAAACAATTCAATTAAATACTTCTTCATACATACAGGTGATAAGAACAATAAACCTGAAAGATGCCCTACTTTAATCAGAAGCTTGGTTGAAAGTGCAAGTTTAAAAATTAAATAATATAAGAGTAATCATGGTAGATTAGCTGAGGTTTCTATCTGATCTGATTATCTATATTATTTAACCTGTTTTCTAATAAAAAAGCATTTTGTATAATTGAACACAATGAGTAAAAAAGAATAAGGATGTTGTTGTTTATTTTAGGTTGGTCAAAATGATTTTATAAGATTAACCAACATTATAGAATTGCATTTGGGTCAAAACTACATCAACGATATGCCCGAAAATGCGTTTGTAGAAAATAGAAATATGGAAAAGTTGTTTTTATTTTCTAATAACTTGGAGGAATTGAAGGAAAGAACATTTAACGGGTTAATAAGTTTAACCTCTTTGTTGATAAATAATAATATTTTGAAAAATATCCATTCCAAGATTTTTATGTACACGCCAAGTTTACAAAAATTGTGAGTAGGTAATTTATAGTTTTGTTGTTTTTTAATCTGATGAAAATTTTATTTTTTGTGTAAGCTTCAACTTATGTAACTTCCTTAAGAACCCTGTCAAATGTATTATTTTTTTTAACCAAGTTGGATTTTGGAAGTTTTTTATCATATTTCTGTAACGTGCATTATCATCTGTTTTGAACTAAAACTGTAATAGATTTGTTTTTTAGGCATTTGGATAGCAACAAATTTCAGTATTTACCAACAAAATGTTTTGATTATTTATCTGAATTAGTTTCCATTAAACTGGCAAAAAATCCTTGGCATTGCGATTGCAATATTTTGTATTTATCACTGTAAGTACCTAAATAAATATTTTCAGTAATGTATACAGGATGAGTCATGAGAAACTTTACATACATCTACCATATTAGTCCAGGCGACAGAGCAATCGAAATGGATGTTGTTTGATAACGCAAAAATGTTTATGCAGAAAGTTGCCGAATATTTTGTACAACAATAATATATGTTCGCCTACTCCAAAAAGTGCTTGCTAAATGCTGTAGAACAACAAATGTACCGAAATATCGAAAAATGACCTATTTTTCGATACATTTGTGTCTAAAATTTTGAAACAAAGCCTTAAATCAAAAAAATTTACTCTTTCTTTTTTGTTTATTTGACGATTTCCTATAAGGTTATGAGAATCGCGAATCGAAAAACTTGAATTTTCCATGAATAATATGCGAAAATTAGTAAAAAATCGTACGTAAACTTTGAGACATTTTTTTGGTCAGTAAAAATTGATAAATATTTATCAAATTTTCAGAAAAGATAGTTAAAATATGACAATTACGCACAAAAATTTTTGTAACGATCGACCGCGGAGTTTTTCACTTCCACAATTGTTAATTAACAAATTATAAAAAAGTTGATCGCGCGTACCTTGTTTAAACAACGGTGAAAGCAGTTACTTAGTGTCATAACAAACAATAAGCAATTATAAAAATATCCATTTTACGTTTTAACAATTTTTTTAAATTTTGTCAAATTTTTTCCATTATAAATAATTTCTCGTTTACAACATTGGTTCGAATCGTAATTTGACAATAGATAATTGGTACACCAGTATAATCTCGTATTATCACTACTCGACTATAACATTACCACTATTGGGACAGTACGCAAAAATAAAGCGGCGATTCCTTCTCACTTCTTGTCTCCTAAGTCAAGAAAAGTTGGCACTACATTGTTTGGCTATCAGTATAAAATTATGATTCTTTTATACGTATCAAAATCAAACGAAGCTGTTATCCATGCACGATGAGGGTTCCATTGATGAAAGGGAATGTAGATACTTGTGATCAAGTGGAGGCAAAATATTCCACTTCTAGTATAACAAGAAAGTGGCCAATTTGTTTATTTTTCACATTGAATGAATATAACTAGAATAAATGCTTTTATGGAAAAAAGCGCTACTATATTTATACAATTTATTATAAAAAAGGACGGTTAGTTATGATAAACAAAGACCATTTAAGAAAGAAAATATACTTTTTATCCATATTTATTATTGAAACGTTTAATTAGTTGCATGATTTGATGAGAAACAAAATAATTTTTCAAACATACAACTATTTTATTGATGCAAATGAAAATAGCATACTTTTTTGATTTTGAAATTCGTGTAATATTTCTTTGTAATATTGTTTTTTGAGGGCATATTCTGGTTCCTCTCATTTCGCTGCATCGAATTAAAAAAAAACCGTCTCGATAAGTGCTACTGTTGCCGAGAACTTATGTTTTACCGCGCATTCGTATTTTGAAACACCCGGGCCGCGCGACAGCACAGCTGCTCTCCGCCATCCCCACTCCTGCTCCCACGCCGCTCGGCCGACGAACTCCTCTGATTACGGTATTTTCATCGATTTTTTTTTCATTAGGCTCTCATTTGTCGAAAATGCACAAGATGAATATAGAAAGGATGTAACGCGAAAAATTCGCCGAGCTGTCGTAAATTTAATATTGGCTAACCTGTAGACTGAGAGAAGTCACAGCGCTATCGGTACGAAGTTAAAAATTCAGTCCTCCATTTGCCGTCAAGGTGTAAACACACCATTTCAACTAAAGATATTCGCATGTGCTCTGGGAGCCATTAGTGCTTATTGGAAAATCCGACAATTCCGACATAGGGGAGGAGAAATACAGCTGGAACCAATAATTGGCAGCTCCGACCCGATAGGTTTCTGGTCCAAAAACGGTCGATGACCGTGGGTTCCATTAAAATTTAGTGGAATTGTGTTTTGAGGTAAATTTCCGTAGACGGCGTTTGCTGGAAGGATTCATTAACAAGGTAAATGGTTGAAAAATACTTTCTCGGAATTAACAGTTTTGTAGGCAATTTAACGTAGAAATTCTGCTTTGATTCGTAATTTATTGGAGTATGTAATCTGGGTTTCGCGGGATAGTTTCGTTATATTTCATAAATTCTTATTAATTCATATTCTTCATGGCTTTATATTTTGTTGAAATAAGAATATATCACAGGGGTGTATAAACATTCAGGGATGTGTCCAACGACGTAGTTTTTATATTATGGGTTTTTATTGGTATCGTAGTTTTTTTTGCTAAGCGGAAAAAAACCAGTCATATAGTTTTTATTCTCAGAGTAGGTGGCTTTTATACGGTTAAAAGTCATGAGGTATAATTATTTGCGAATTTCGGGTATTGTTAATTTAGTCAGTATGATGGGATATTACGGGGGTACGTCGAAAATTTGACCGGGGTAAAATGTAAACCCTATGTAGAGGCTAATTCGTTTCTCTATTTTAGGGGGGTTTTTGTATATGGACATTAAATCACTGATTGGAATTTAATGGGTCAGTGAGACCAGTTCCAGGAGAGCTGGGATATTCTGGAGAAACTTCAGTATCTGTTCTGGTGCCGGAAAAGGATAAGTTTTCCTTTTCTTATTTCTTCAAACTCATTAGTAAACTCACATCTATGCTTCACATATTACCGTTTTTTTTTATATTAAGTTTTATTTCTTTTGTTCTTGCGGCAATTACTATAATTTCGCTCACACTTGTATTTTGTATTTAAAAATTTTGAAATCTTTGCTCATAGATTAAGATACGCTAGAACACTACGGTACGTACCTAGTATTGCGATATTTAGTGGTATTTTACCTATTTCTAATGGTTTTATGTATATAATTTGCGCCGTAAATAATTTTGAGGTGTATTTCCTCCAGCAACGCTAAACTCGTTGTTATTTAAATTTTTGGCTTAGGCAATTATTTATAATTATATTGATATACTGGTATAAATTGCGGAAGTGTGAACCCTTGTAACTATACATTGTTGATTTTGATATATATATTATCGTTGTATTTTGGAACATTGTACATGAACAATTTGGTCGATTCTCTGGAATCTTAGAATTGAGACATCGGTGTAGTTTAGGGCCCTCAGCTCTTCTGCACCCTGAGATTACAGCCTTCAGCTGAGCTCAGACGTTATTTGTAATATTTTTTCGTAGTGATATTGTAATAAATATTTTGAAAAGAGACCTTTGGTCCACCAGGACTAATTAAAATTTCAATCAGGGGATACTTGCTGACTTTTATTTTCTTATGATAATTTACCTATCAGTTTAACCTTTGGAGTGTGTAGTGAGTGTTGTTATCCCACTGAGGAGTTGTGGGTTAATTAAAGAAGTCTTGGGTGCTTGCCAAAACTTCTCTGGCGCCCTTTTTGTATACTTAATAATTTTTTTGAAGAATCCACCCCTTCTTCGACTCGAAGCTAGTGGACTGGCGAGCACGGGTTGTACCACGTGAGACAACCCGCATACCTATAACGAGCACTGTGAGGGTTTGTAGGTTTTTCTCGTTATAAGGATAAGCCATAAATTATTATTAACTTTGTGAGCATCTATCTCAGGATCTACACGGTCAAATTTCGTCGCTTTGGGCTAAAATGAAAGTGCTTGCAAAGCAGTATTCAGGTGGGAAACAATTTTTAAATTACATCGAACCGATGCTGTAAACGAGAAATTATTTATAATGGAAAAAAATTGACAAAATTTAAAAAAATTGTAAAAAATTGTTAAAACGTAAAATTGATATTTTTATAATTGCTCATTGTTTGTTATGACACTAAGTAACTGTTAAAAATTGCGTGCTCCTTTTTCACAGTTGTTTAAACAAGGTACACGCGATCAACTTTTTTATAATTTATTAATTGATAATTGTGGCAGTGAAAAACAACGCCATCGATCGTTACAAAAATTTCTGTGCGTAATTATAATATATTTAACTATCTTTTCTAAATATTTGATTAATATTTATCAATTTTTACTTACCGAAAACATTTCTCTAAGTTTACGTATGATTTTTTACTAATTTTCGCATATTATTCATGCAAAATTAAAGTTTTTCGATTCGCGATTCTCATAAATCGTCAAATAAACAAAAAAGAAAGAGTAATTTTTTTAATTTAAGGCTTTGTTTCAAAGTTTTAGACACAAATGTATCGAAAAATGAGTCATTTTTCGATATTTCGTTAAATTTGTTGTTCTACAGCATTTAAAAAGCACTTTTTGGAGTAGGCAAACATAGATTATTGTTGTACACAATATTCGGCAACTTTCTGCATAAAAATTTTGCGTTATCAAACAACATCTATTACACCATACTTTTACTGCTCTACCGCGTGGACTATATGTAGAGTCCCCAAGGGCGGATATTATGTGGCTACTAAAAAGGGTCAAATCCTCTTCTTTATTAATTTACAGTTTTTTTTTGTGAAATTGACCATAAATTTTAATTGGCTATAGTGTTTATACGGCTCATTTTATTTTACTAGTTTTTCATGATACAGTGCACTACTATCAAGCATTAGACTGGTATTAGCTAAACTTAGAAATTACAGGACCGGCTTTGAAAGAATTAATTTTGGGATTTGTATTGAATATTGTGTCCTGTATACAGGGTGTCCCAATATTTTTTACAGACTGCAACTCAAACGGGAAAGAAGAATACCTAACCTAAAACTACTTAACAAGGAGAGGAACATACCTAACCTAAAACTAATAAGGGGAAAGAAGAATATCTAAGTAACGTAACACTGTCACTGTCACACGTCGTCGAAGATCCAAGCGAAACGCGTAATGATTCACCACGTCCATACCCAAGATGATGCTTTCATCGAAGTCAGCCACCAATACCAAATGTGTTAGAGTAGTGGTACAAAACTGCAATATCGCTTTTATTTCTCCATATACTTTGGCTGTTTCTCCAGTAGCGTTTCGTGATTTCCAACTGGAATGTGACATCCTTTTGTGGTTGGTGACGGTAGGTCGTACGATGGTTTTCGTGGCCCCGGTATCTATTAACATGGCATAATTCTTTTTATCGATTTGTCCCTCTATGTATAAGTTGCATATTTATTGTTTGATCATAGCTGTCTTTACAATGGGAGGGTCTTTTCGATGATCTAAGGTCGATGTCACCCTCCAGGAGTCGACCCGTTTTAGTTTTCCTGCTGTTGAGAATTTTCAGCAAGGGTCTTTCTGTTATGCGGCTAAGCACTTCTCAGGTGGGCAGCATCACTGCAACTCCAGCATCTCGAAATACATCTTTAAAGCTACAACGCCAACATCACTGCAACTCCAGCATCTCACGAGCTGTCTCTTCTTTGAAGCTACAACCCTCAAGACTCCCTCCACCACTTCTTTAAGTTCACTATGGTTACCGGTCGCTGGTGGCACGTACACGAGCAGAGCCTAGTATAGCTTCCGTTGCCGCTTTAAATTCCAATACAATCGACAATGCATCCATCATGGTCTTCAGACGCGCGAGTAGCAAGCACTTCTGGTTGAATCTCTGCATTTCAAAGTCCGTCGACGAAAGCTTCGCCTGCCAGATTTTCTAATACGTCTTCTATTGCGATATCCATCTCTAATTCTTGTATCGACACCCCGACTTCCTGCTACCGGGTCTTAAGTTTGTAGACCGGCTCCAGATGGGCATGACTATAACGCATCTCAAGTCGTCTTACTAAGGTCTCAAAGTTTACCGCATCGCCCTCCTAAAGAGACTGCAGCACATCCCAATCCTCTCCTCGCAATGAGACGGTGAGTGATATGGCTTTTTCTCTAGAAGTCCATCTTTTGGTACCAGCCGCAGCATTGAATTGCTTCAAATAATTAGGCCAATATATTTTCGTGGTGGTTGGTGGCTTGATACTAGGTCTGAGGTCTGCTAAATTTATGACGTCCCCTTCGCCATGGTGAATTCTTGGAAAGCTTCTTAATTCAGCATTTAACTCATTCACATTTACACATAGTTACGTCATGCGATCAGCAACCTCGTCTCGCTGGACGGTCATCTGACGACTAAGCTCTTGCATTCGATTCGTAACCTCTTCTCGCTGGGTGTCATGCGACGAGTGAGTTCTTCTTAAATCTGTTGAGTCAATTGTACCATTAGCTCAGTCCTCTGGCTGGCTATTTCCCCTTCCCCTTCCTGTCCCTCCTTTCATTTTGAAGGAATGTGCGTCTGTACTTGCTCCGTCATTAACACTGCTCAACACGTGCGTGAAGACTTCCATTTTCCATTTTTAGCCGTTTTCTATCCTTAGGATACAGGCCTCTTTCAAATTCGTCCATCGGCTTCGATCTTGCGCAACTCGATACCAGTTCAGGCCAGCGACCTTCTTCATCTCGTCGTACCATGTTTGCTGAGGTCTTCCAACACTCCTCCTCTCTGCCCAAGGTTTCCATCTGGTGACATACCCGCTCCAGTTTTCCGTGCCCTGCCCATTGTCATTTTAGGGAACCAATTCTTTTTATTATATCGAAGACTTTGGTTTTTTCTCGTATCCAAGTATTTGTTTTATGGTCTCTCAGGGAAATTCCCAAAATACGTCTTTCTATGGCTCTCTGATGTACTTCCAATTTATGTTTTATCTTCTTGGTTATTACCCAGGTCTCACAACCATACGTGACAACAGGCAGTATACACTCGTTATAGACTTTTGTTTTCAAATTCATTGGAATATTCATGCTGAAGATGTACTTTATATTGTCGTAAGCTGCCCATCCCAGTCTAATTCTTCTATCAATCTCCGTCTCTTGATTTTGTTTGCCTGGTGTTATAGCTTGGCTCATGTATATGTATGTTTCCGTCCTTATTATTGTGCTGTCATGAATCGGTATTGTATCGTCTGCATCTGGTATATTTGTCATAAACTGGGTCTTTGTGTTGTTCATGTGTAATCCTACTTTTGCAGCCTCATTTTGTAGTTCTTCCAACATGTCTATCAATTCCTGTTTATCTTTTGCAAACAGTACAACATCGTCAGCAAATCTCAGATTGTGTAAGCGTTCACCATGTACGTTCAACCCTTTGTTTTCCCACTGTAGCTTCTTAAAAATATCCTCGAGAACTAAAGTGAATAGCTTTGGAGATATAACGTCTCCTTGCCGAACTCCTCTCCTTACGTTTATTTTGTCAGATGATTCGTGAAGTCTTATCGACATTGAAGAATTTCTATGGATGTTTTCGATGAGGTTTATATAACGTTGATCTACTCTAGCATTTCTCAATGATTTTATTATTGCCCAGATTTCTACTGTGTCGAAAGCTTTTCGGAAGTCGACAAAAGCCATCGATAGGCTTATGTTATATTCTGTAGCTTTGTCGATCATCTGCCTGAAGCGTGAAGACTTACACTGTGCTTAATATGTGGAAATCGTCGAAGGTTAGACCTATCTACAAACATGGCGATAAAGTTGATATAAGCAACTATTGGCCAATCTCAATTATTTGTAATTTCTGTAAGGTATTCGAAATTTTATTGTACAATAGAATGTATAGCCATAAAGCAACATGGTTTTATTGATGAAAGCATCTATGAGCGATCGCACACCGACGTTGTGTACACCGATTTCTCTAAAACGTTGGATAGACTAGACCACGGAATTCTTATGAGGAAATTATCTCGATATAGATTATCGCCGTCTCTAATCAAATTATTCACCTCCTATATACACAACAGACGCCAGTATGTCGTGTTTAATGGTTATTAGTCAGTTGAATACTTAGCAACATCTGGAGTTCCACAGGAAAGTAACTCTTATTTAATGTCTTCATCAATGATATAGTCGACGATTTTGATATCTACTACTTACTATCTCCTGATGACTTAAAATTATTTTGCCGGATTGATGATAGAGGCGATTGTGTCCCTCCATGGTACCGTTAAACGTTTAACGCAACCTTGGAAGTCGCATTAGAAGTTTCACTTCAATAAATAAATTTGATGAACGTCAAATTGTGGTAGTTAAAAGAACTATTTTACTTATTAACATTTGATATATGTTAGTAGCATGCATTTTAAGGAGGCTTGAAAACGTCGATTAAAAAAATTAATAGTAGCGATTTTTTATTGGGCTTTTGGTTACCACACAGTAAAGATTATTACTTGAAACACCTGAAGTGTAATAAATTGATAGATGTTGCTTTAGCAGTTTCCACAATTTTAGGCGACATAGCGAATTCATCATTATTATCACTTTCACTGCTATTTAAATTCATTTTAAAAAAGAGGTAATTTGATTCTGACGATATGCCCGTGCACGGGACGTGGATCCTGAAAATACGAAGGATGTGATTGGCCAGCGTGAATTCCAAAAACTGAAAGGAGTCTTCTGACCTCATAATAAAAATGTTCAATTAATTTTCTTACAAGACTTATGTTACCGATAAATATTGGTCCAAAACTGCATGTTTTTCTTCTTTTACCACAACTCCAGGCATTCTTTTATAGAAAATAATTACATTCCACAGTCTTTTCTATATTTCAGTTGGATCAATAGCAACAAAGATAAGTTATGGGATACCCAACCAACTTGCAGAGGTCCTGGAAATTTAGGAGGATACCGACTCGAAGAAATGACTTTTGACGAACTTTGCGACGGGCAATGGGCTAGTATGTTAAATCTGTCGCCACGTGTACCTGTCAAAAATAAACCAATTGAAGAAGCCGCTAAAACGACAAATGATACGATAGATCAGTAGAAATATTTGTTTAATATTCAATAAATGATAGATTTTTCATACTTAAGTTGTTTTTCTAATGTATAAGTTATTGGTACCACAAGGAAACGTTTTATGTCTCTTTGTCCGCCTTTCAATTACGTATACACCAACACGGAACATAGAAACATGGTTACAGATAATTAACATGCAAAGAAGATCATTTAGGAGAAAAGAGAGTAATAAAAAGAGAGGGACCAGATAAAAACCAGTCATAGATGATGTTAGATAATTATAGATTTAGTTAAAAACACTTATTGTGTCTTAAATCCTGGCCGTATATATTTCTAATCTAAAAAAAGTCTTGCCATTCGGCCAATCATCATTTATTATCATTTTTTTCCTGTTGTAGAAATCACACAAAGAGTACTACGTACGTTTCGGCATGAAGCCATTTTCAATTAATAATACATGGATAAAAATCTAAAAATACCAAAATACATCCTTTTTTCTGAATCTGCCTTAAAACTTCGAATATTCACCATATATATATATATATATATATATATATATATATATATATATATATATATATATATATATATATATATATATATATATATATATATATATATATATATGTTATTATCGGTGAATATCTCGGAATTCTACATATATAGTGCTAGATTAGGGTCAATATATCTAAATGTCGGTTATTGTTCCCAGTTCTTGGTAAACAGAGCTAAATATCTGGAGAAATGACAAAATCGATAAATATAGTAAGTTTCATGGCAAATAACGACAAAATATGGTAGATAATAAAATCTGACCTTAGTTTAGCCAAAATACATGCTTTTTTCTGAATCGGCCTTAAAACTTCAAATATTCACCATATATATGTTATTATCGGTGAATATCTCGGAATTCTACATATATAGTGCTAGATTAGGGTCAGTATATCTAAATGTCGGTTATTGTCTTTAGGTAGTCAACAATACACAGTAATGACAAATTATAATTGGTTAGTACTTCTAGAGACTTCGAAAAATGATTATTTAAATACTGTGTATTATTTATACATACAGGGAGCGGCATTAGTGCGAGGAAGTCCAATTACTCACTTGTCGCGAGAGATACGAAAAAATTTTATTTAGATAAAAGTTAAGCCATTTATAGGACCATATTCTGAAAATATTTTCAATTATACAGGGCCACCCATATTCGCAGGATGAACCTAACATATCTTTTTTTAAATGGAACACCCTGTATATTTCCACATTTTTTCATTCTCCTTCATTTTCTTGTTTGTGCGATAAGAGGTATTGCAATGTTATACGAGGTAATTTAAAAGATATAAGCACTTTTTTAGTAATTTCCTAGTAACATCAACACCCTGTACCGTTGTATAGATTTGATATCAAGAAATCCATTTACGATCAAACGATTTTTGATATTGTTTACTATTCACCAAAATTATTGACATATCGCGATATTCGTTCTTTATATACAGGATTGGTCATAAATCGGAAGGATCATTTACTGGGTTTTCTTAAATGGAACACCCTGTAGTTTAGTATCGTATTGATATGGTATTGTATGACACTTTATTATTTCTTAAGCTTTCCCTATCCCTAATTGCCCTAATTTGTGAGTTATCGATGATAATTTCAGCCAAACATTATTTCAAACAAATATTAGGTGAAATTTTATTAGTTTTACGGTGGAAATATTCAACCAAAAATAATTTTCAAGAAAAAAACACAAATTATTCTAGTCTGATGCATAATTGATTAATATTAGGTGAATTACCAAAATACATTAGAACTTAAGATTGTTGGTGTATAAAACATCACTAAAATCAAACAATATTCTAGTTGAGTATGAAAATAATAGGTTATGGGTTATTGCATCACAAGCATAATCATCATCATTATACAAAATCCAAATTACTAATTTTCCCAAAGTTGATACCCATTATCAAATAAACAGAAAAAGGTAATTAACGTTTATTATAGTTACCTAACAAAAATAAGAAGAAAATCGTTGAATTTACAATTAATAGATGTTCAAAATGACCTCCATCGACGTCGATACATAATTACCAGCGATCATCAAAGAAGCGACATTTGTTAACACATTTCTATTTAATTTCATAAATTCATTCCCAATTCTTACCTTTATATTTTCTTTAGTTGTGGGAGGAGTTTTGTACACCTCATCTTTTATATAGCTTCAGAAAAAAAATGCTAGCTTGTTTAACTCTGGAGATAATGGTGACCAGCTTATAGGTCCTCCCCTTCCAATCTATCTTCTAGGAAAATTATGACTTAGAGGCTCATTCACTAAAAAATTGTGGTATACTGGAGCACCGTCATCCACACTCTCCGATTCATGTTTAACGGTACTATTTCCAATAATTCCACCCCAAACATTTAATGACCTTCTTATTTGACTGTGCGTGAAAATGTGTTGCGGATTAGAAGTTGAGTAGTAGTGGAAATTATGTCTGTTTACAGTACCATTCCTATGGAAAGTAGCTTCATTTCCAAATAAAACATATTCAAAAAAAGATGCATCATTCTGAATTTGTTCCGACAAAATTCTACTCTTTTATTATAATTATCCTCTTTAAGCTCTTGTTGCAATTCTCTCTACACTGTAGAAGCATTTGCAATTTCCCTCGTACTAATATGTGGATTCTCAGTGACACTAAGAATTACATTTAATTCATTTACAACAGTTTTTGTTCGTTCAGGTATCTGGTAATTTACGTGTCCGGTCCGTTGAAATCGTTCTAATATACTTTGAAATACTTCTATTCTTGTTTGTCACCAATTATGGATCAGATTAGATTATTTTTTGATTTTTTTTTGGAAAATTATTTAGGTTAAATATTTCCACCGTCAAACTAATATAATTTCATGAAATTAACTGTCTCGACCCTTACTTCGTGGAATCTACTCATATTAGTGTTTTAAATTAAACTCACTGTTTCTAGCTAATTCCACAATATAATGAAAATTCTAAAAAATTGACAAATGTTTCGATAAATCAATATCATCGTCAGAATGACAGAAGTTGCATTTCATTTGATGCCTACCTGATGTTTAGTAGTTATTTTTGGCTAGACCAAGAAGTGACCCAACTTGTGATTTACTAAATATATGTTAATAAAAAAAAGAAGAAGATGTGTTATTACAAATATTGAAGCTTAGATATTATTAGCCCTATATCCTGGATATAATTTTTCCAATTAAGTTCAGTATAATTGTGCAATGATATGGAAAACCAGAAAAACTATATCTGCTGATCTTTACAATTACCACTACGCAAAACATCTACTTGACACCAATCATTCATTGACACCTAACACAGAACTAGAAGTGCTGCATATTTGTGAAAAGAAACAAGAACTGGACATTTAAGAAACCCACAATATGAAGTTTTCAATGAACCGATAAATCTAGGGAGTTCTCCACTAATAAACTGTCTTCTTGAGTGATAATTGTAAAGATCCGCAGATATAGTTTTCCTGGTTTTCTATATCAGTGTACAGGGTGTCCCAAATTGGTGTGTTTTGCAGGGTATCTCGCAAACTAGAAGAGATAGAAGAAAAGCAGTTAAGATGTTATGACTGCTTTTTTTGTTAAAGTAACGATAGCCTAATTAAACCTTTAGTAACTCCCTGCAGTTGGAAGATACAGGGCGATTATTGGAAACCGTCAAAAACTACAATGTACTATAACTTCTTAATTAGGAAAAGTATAAAAAAACGTTATAGAGACTTTTGATAGATATAATATTAAAGAGTTCAGTGGCGCACAGATTTTTTTTGTTAGGGGGCTCACTATGGAAATATATTGCAAACTTATGTTGTTTTAAATGGTACACCCTGTATATTTTGACGTTTTTCGTTTCCTTTTTTAATTCTCATTCACCTGATTCTAAAAAATTTACAATTTTTTAGAATTTTCAATAACTTGTATTATATTGTGGAATTAACTAGAGACCTTGAGCTTCATTTAAAAACACTAATATGAGCATATTCCACGAAGTAAGGGTCGAGACAGTCAATTTCAATAAAATTTCACGTTATATTTGTTTCATATAATGTTTGGCTGAAAGTATCATCCATAACTCACAAATTAGGGCAATTAGGTATAGGGTATGCTTAAGAAATAATAAAGTGCCATACAATATCATTTCATTACGATACTAAAATACAGGGTGTTCAATTTATAAAACCCAGTAAATGATCATTCCGATTTATGACCAATCCTGTATATTAAAAACGAATATCGCGCTATGTTAATAATTTTGGACAATAGTAAAATATATCAAAAATCGTTTGAACGTAAATAGATTTCTTAATATAAAATCTATACAATGGTACAGGGTGTTAATGTTACTAGGAAATTACTAAAAAAGTGCTTATATCCTTTAAATTACCTCGTTTAACATTGCAATACCTCATATCGTACAAACAAGAAAATCGGGGGGAACAAAAAAATGTGGAAATATACAGGGTGTTCCAATTAAAAAAAATAAGTTAGGTTCATCCTGCCAATATGGGTGGCCCTGTATATTTGAAAATATTTTCAATATATGGTCTTATATATAGCTTGACTTTTATGTAGATAAAGTTTTTTCTTTTGTCTTACCACAAAGGAGTAATTGGACTTCCTCGCACTAATGCCGCACTCTGTATATATCTCTCAACTCTTTTCACTTTTGCATTCAATCTACTTTTTATATTTCTTTTAAACTTCACAACTCTTTTCAGTTTTTGATTTCAATCTACTTTGTATATATTTAAACTGGCAACTTTTTATATCGTTTTGACAACCAAATATTTTACTTTTTTTTAATCGAAAAACCATATCATTGATCTAAAATGTCATCTGAAAACTCTATGTTCCCTTTCTACATATTTAGTTTAAAAAAAACTAAAAATAATTAATTTATTCATTAAACCTAAATTAAATTAAATTGTTACAGACCAATTACCAAGATATGTGATAAAACTAAATTCGTATGGTAATTTTTTACAGTCATCAAGAATTAGAATCATTTTCATCAATATCTAGTCAAATTAATTGAGTGAATGTAGATCAGACATTAAATTTTTATATCGAGGCATTTTTTGAGCTGCTCCTGCTTATTATTTATGTTAGGATCGATAAATTTTAAAATAGCTGTTCCTGGATCTTGGTACCTATTTTTCATTTTCCCCGCAAGAGAATTCATGTTGACGAAATCAAATACTTTTGATAATACTGATATGTCCCTTGGAAACTTCACATCGTTGTTGAAAATGAATGAAATCTTAGACCAATTGAAAGAAGGCGCAATCCACATCTTCACGGATGGGTCTAAAGCCAATGTAGGCTCAGGATGTGGAATTTTTCCCAAACCCCTGAATCTAAACATAAAATGGGCAATGGCTGTAATGCAAGTGCTGCTCAAACAGATCTCACTGCTATCAGCATCGCTACAAAAGAGATTACCAAAAGGAACACCACAGGTAATAATATTTACATCCTTACGGATAGTAGACAAACACTACTAGCCCTGAACAGACCACGTATTATATCAGGGCTAGTACTAGAATCGAAGCCTGTATCAACAACACGGTCACTTTAGGCTAGATCAAGGGCCACGACAAATCGAAAGGAAACCGACGGCTGACCTAATAACGGACTGACTGGTCACTGCCACCTACGAGAACATCTCCACAGACTGGGTCTGTCTGACACACCACTTTGTAGAGGATGTGAACAAGAAGATGAGACTGTCGAACACATTGTTTGCGAATGTCCAACACTCTCTCATTTTAAGTTTTCTATATTCGGTGAGCACAGGCCAGTATGAGGGGACTTACTTCAGGCGACGTTATCGCGTACTTCAAACAAGTAGGCTGGATGACGAGCTAGAAGGTAGTCTGAACCTCAGAAGGATGCACAATGGGCCAATTATGGCCTAAGTGCTGTGGGTTCACCCACCTTTCAAATTCCTACAGATACAGATATGAAGGGGAGAAAGTTGGTGAAAGGATGAAATTAGTAGTTAGGAGTAAGGGGATATGAGATTGATTAAACATGAATCGTCCGGGAGTTCATCCCCTTTATATGGATTGAAAATTAGAACTCACTTACCGAACTACTCTTTACCTTGAAGCACTAAAGAGAGGCGGCACAAAATTGTTCTGAGTTTTATTCAAAGGGTTATTTCTCATATTACATCCCTTGCCGGTACAACGTGGAGAAAGCACTAAGCCATAGGCCGCAAGGTAGGAGGACCTTTGTCCACAAGGCTTGACATTCAATTCTTGATTGAGGCCCAGTTGAGTGGACAATAAAAAATTTCATGTCATGTATAAAAATAGTCTCATATCGACAACTCATCAAACTTTAGGTTATAAAAAATGACACATGACAAATGACAAGCGGTAGCTGGTGAAAATACACAAGAATTAGTTATTTTTCAGCACGAAACAATTTTCTCAATAGGCGAATTTCCTCGAGACTAACTAGCGTAACCAGGTTAACAAAACTATGACGTCAGTGGTTAACGTAGTTTGGATCTGTAGTATGTCATCATCATTTTGATAGAGGGATGTCAAATGTCAATATCGTCATTCTATATTATTTTTATTATTTATATTACTAGTATAATATAAAATGTTCATCAGTTATAGGTGGAGAAAAGAATATCTATTCACAATTTGGAATTCTTTACCTTTTTGTAGAAGATTATTAATTTCTACTGTATCATTGATACTGTATAACTCTTTGTTTACAAATACTTTGTATACATTCATTATTCTGACTCACTTTTTCAACGAAAGTCCCGTTGTTATTAACATTTAACCTCAATAATAACGATAGACCACAGACAAACTGACGGATCATTTCTTCAAACCACATGTTAACTACCTCGGCCAGGTGGTTTGAGATGTTGGTTAAATGTGACGTCATTGTTTGGAATATGTATCGAGGAAATTTGAGTAGTTAACTTTTTTCTTACCAGGTTAGCGTGGTTAGTCTCGAGGAAATATCCCTAATGTTTTTATGGAGAAATTGACAGACGTCGTTTCTGTCAAAGTGTTGAATGGTTATTTTTTGATAATTTTTGTATATTTAAAAAATGCATAATAAAACTGATAGATTTGGTATCCCATTGAAATCTCAAACTTCAAGTTTAGTAGGTCCTACTACATATACAGTGATATGTAAGTCGCAATTAAGTAAGTATAATTTCATAAACAACATTTGTACTAAACGTAAAGTCATATCACTTTTTTAGAAAATCGAGTACCTTTCTTAAGTTCTGCAAAAGTAGAACCAACGTTTTTTAATAAATCCTTTTGTGATACGTACTATCAGTTACCAGAAGGAAGGAAAACTGTGGTAAGTTTTTTCCCTTCATGATAATATTTAAAAAATGTTTTAGTCATATTTTCAAAACTAATGTTACGTTTATATTTTTCACACTTATTGTTTTGCAGTTAGCTTGTTCCCCAAGTTATAGTGCTCCCAGGACGTTTGATTACGAAACTGTCTCACCTGGTCCAGCTGCTCATAATGTCAAACCTGTAAAGTGTCACACACAAGCTGACCGGATTACAGGTACCTATTTAGATCATAATTTTCACACTTAATAAAGGCGCAAAGGTAATAATAATTAGAAATATAACGAGAAGGAAAGATGTTGATATATCCCTTTTTAAATCTCCTGATGAAGTGAAGTTGGGGAAACAAAGCAAAGAAAAATCGAAAAAGGAACCTTCTTAGGATATTTAATGACGAAATAATGGAATAAATAACTGAAACCGAAGAATCACTACAAAGCATTACAGCAAGAAAGCTGCACACTTGGGCTTAGTAACATGAGAAAATCATTTATTTTTATTTTAGACCCAAAGAAGCTAAGAAAATATTACGTTTGTAGAGTCCCATACACTTTGGTTGGTACTGGACCTTCAATACCGACAAAATTGAACGCCAATGGGTATACAGTCAATCCTTATGGAGACGTTACACCTATACCACCTACTGATGTTGATTCAACAGTAGGTCCAGCTCGTTATTCAGTCGGCAAGGTGAGACTATTTGTTTTGTCTCCTTTTTCTTTAATTTTCACTGTCATTTGGGGAATTATTTTCCTAAATATTTCTTCTTATCATAATACAAAATGGCTTGATTAATACGAATAGATGATATCATTTAATTTAAAATATTTGTATCTATACTTAATTATTTCTGTTAATCCTTTCCTGATAAGTTGATGTTTTTCTGCTTAATCGTGATATCCCATTAAGAATATTTCTTATCAGTAGATATGAAATGTAATGAAATCATTGCTATTTTTCAATATCCTTTAATCTAAAAAATGTATAACAATAGTGACAAAGATAAAATTTGATTTATCTTTTGCATTATTAAAATATATGTTACGAATTTTTGTTCTAGAACCATACATTATTCTTAGAAAAATATGATGAAAAATCTAAATTTTAAATAATTGAAAAATTCAGTCACCGAACTATACCAACCATTTTTTAAATATATCCGAACCTTATCAACTTTAGAAAATCGGAGATAAAAATATTTTTTAGAGACCAAACACTTGGTATACTTACAAAACGCTACTTACTAAATAATTAAAAAATGAATGTATCAGTGTGTTCTAGATCTACTATTGCTCGAATAAATTCTGTTTTCAAGAGAATATAATGGTAGCAAATGTTTTTGAAGCCTTGTCTAGAGATCGCCCAACAATGCTAAAAAATGATTTGATTGAGATATACTATTTACGGGGTGTTTCATTGGGAAAGGGCCTAAGTTTAACTGTAGATGGGGATCACTTTAGTGCTTCCAAAAACGTATATTTAATGTGTCTTCTGTACTTTATAACCGAGATACAGGGTGTTTTATTAATTTATCCTATTTTTTCGAACCTCATAACTTCCGAGTCACCCTGTATATTATTTTGAAAGTTGGTACACGTAATAACCATTACCTAGAAACTCCATCAAAAGCATCTCCAAACAGATAATGCAGGTCCGGCTTAACAAAAAATTTCAAAACTCGTCTTTCCTAAAAACAACACCCTGTATATAGATTTTTTTAAAATTGCTGTTTATATTTGCAAAGAGTATAAAAAATCGAATCTAATTATTTCCTTTTTTATTTTACCGCAGGCAATTTTACTACCAAAAATTTACCGTCAAAGTTATACTTTATACACGTTGTGGGGGTTAACATAGGTATCGAAGATTTTTTTTTTACTTTTTAGCTTGAAATGAAATTTATTTAAAGCATCTAGAGAAGCATCCCAGAAATTCAATTGAGTTTGTATGTTTACGAGTACAGACCACTAAAAAATGTGATTACAGGGCCGTACTTAGGACATACTCATTCAATATGTTTCGAATATTTCGAACACCCTGTATAAGGATATGTATCTGGCATTCGAATATAATCCTGTATAAGGATATGTATCTGGAAACTATGCACTTCTACATTTAGAATAACAAGAGTAGAATACGAGAAATAAATTTATCCTTCAAAATCGGAGAGATTTTTATTAATTTTATTAATTGACATGAAAAGACAACATTGTCCAAACGAAGCAAGTCTAACCTAGAAAAATTGCTCAAAATGATCTCCATTCTGCTCTGTGCACTTTCCTGTCCTTTTTGTAATATTGCGAACGGACGTTCTGATCACATCTGGACTATTTCTGATTTCTCCGCAGGCATTCTCTATTCTTCGAAGAAGTTCTTCTCTGCTATTGATGTCGGTAGCATATACTTTTGATTTTAGATACCCCCAAATATGCTAATCCACAGGATTGAAGTCAGGTAACTTTGAAGGCCAGTTATTGGGTCCATCTCTGCCTATCCATGAATTAGGAAAATTTTCATTTAAAAAATTTCTTACTATGACCCCGTAATTCACCGAAGCACCGTCATGCTGATCATACATTCCTGCTACATGTACGTCTGCATCATCTAATAAAACTGGTAAAATATTCTGCAGAAAATCCAAATAGACTTCGCCAGTCTGTCTATGTGGAAAGATGTGTGGTCCTATTAATTTATTATCAATGACGCTGCACCAAACGTTAACAGAAAATTTGCGTTGCGAATGGGCATCTCTTGTAGCAAATGGATTTTCTTCTGCTCAAATGTGCGCGTTCCGTAAATAGTCCAGTAACTGAAGGTCCAAAGCTGTAAATAATTCAGAGAATTATTCACACATAGCTCAATTTGTAGGTCTTCACGGATACTTTCAAACAAAAAAACCTTTAACACGATAGCGACTCAGGAAGGGGCTGAAAATGGCCCCCCCTGAACCCTATAAAACAGGTTTCCTGCTAATATCTTCCAAAATATGCCAGTCACAAAATTTTTGCTCAGACAAAAAATGAAGATCGTTTTATTATCTACAAAAATGTTCCTTATAATTTTTTTCGAAAACACAATATTTTTCGAGATAATGGGAGCCAAAATCTGTTCATTTCCCCGCGGCTGTGCGTCTATGAGTGCTGCTGTCTATGCGTTAACTTGTATAGGCAGGCGGACGAATTGTTCCATATCTCGGGCAAATATTAACATTTTCCCATGATACAAAGTTCATCTTAATGGGAAAATCCATAGCTATCATGGCATGTGACTTAACGTCCGTTTTTATTTATTTTTAATTATTAGAAAAGCGGTCAAAGTCTTTTTTCATGATATTTTGAGTACATTTCATCAATTTATTCATATTTTTTTAAAAAAAATAGGATGAAAGGCTATTTTTTTTTATATAACGGGACCTTGGGTGGTCGTGCATGATCCAAGAAATTTTGGTGCACGATCTCTCTCGCGTTTTAAAAAAATAATCATTTGTTTATTGCCCTTCTTGAGCCGTTCTCGGAGCTCTTTAGAATCTTTGAAACAAGCGCGAGTTAAAAAATTATTATTTACTATATTGCCTTCTAATGCACACCATTTCAAAGCTGAGATGGTCTTGTTTTGGGATTTTTTTTTTAATTTTCAACGGGGTCTAATAATTGTCCGGAAATCGGGAAAATTCATCATATGACCCAGAATCGGACTTCTCTTTTCAAATACTTCTTGTTCCTCGCTCTTTATTTTTTCAGGATTAATAACCTGATGGAATTAAAGCTGATATTCTCACCTTTTCATTCATATACTTTGATCCCCATATTTCTCCTTGGTTATTGAAAGTTCTTTACAATTCTATTCCCCGTTTTTACGCTCCCCCTCTCATATTTGTGGCATCTTACATAGCCTAACCTCGCATACCCACGCGACAACGTTTTTAGTCTGCTACTATTGGTAAACAAACTCCGGTTTGGAGTCGTTTGCATGTCAGGATTTTCTTGTCATTATTCATTAAATCGATAAATTATCAATTTGATAAATAAATTATTAATCTAATAAATAAATAAGTGATACAGTAATGGAAAAAGAGTGAAAAGTGTTCAAAGTGACAAATTTAAATGTTATTTTTCTTCTTCTTGACTCAGTGTTTTAAGAAAAAATTATAGAATTTAAAACATTTTTTTCTTCTTTTCCTCGTCGAGCAGAAAATAAGGTTTGGTTACTTCTAATTTACAACATTATAATTTTTGTGTTATTCTTGTTACAATTGTGTAATTGATTTTTTGTTGTAGAAATGGAAGCGGACTCTGTTCCAGAATGCTTCGTTTGTAAGCAAGATGTTGTGGATGACAGTTTAAATGTCACTCGAAGTTTGGAAACTTTGATTCGAGTAAGCAAGGAAAGAGGCGATAATTTTCACCTGTTTCTCCAAAAACAATCCTCTATACAAATGCACAGCAAGTGTAGGGAACGCTACACTATTAAATCTCGAGGCAAGTTTGCTTACAACGATCTGGCTAAGCATTATTCGAAACGATTGGATCATTCAAGGAGCCCAAAGAGACAAAAAAAGCGCTCTTGTGGTGGTTTCGATTTTAAAAACAAGTGTTTATGCTGTGACTTATCCGCTTCAATAGAAAAGGAGAGGAAGAGGGGAAGTTTGCTAAAGAAGCGTTCCATTATACTTGTTTCGAAACCAGACTGGAAGACCAAACTCATAGATAAGATCACAGCTAATTTTCATATAGAAAATTATAAACAGATGTTTGAGAGAATATCCGGGATCGACCTCACAATTGCTGGTGCAAGATTCCATGAAAACTGTCGACTAGCATTTATTCGATTGTCTGAAAAACCTGAGAAGCCTAAACAAAAGGGACGGCCTGAGGGTGAACAGATTTCAGCGCAGATTGAGAGAATTGTCGCTCATATCAAGAAAACTGAAGAAGAAATGTACACTCTGGAGGAGTTGACTGAAATTGCAGGTATTTATTATCAATAATTATCTATAAACAGTTACTAGACGCCAGCATTATTAGTAGACGGATGCCAAGAGCGCCAAAACAAAAACACTTACGATTACTAACAAATGTACTTGACGGTTGATTACATTACTGGCCAGACGATCACTATAGTCCTTGCTGAGCGCTCTTTTGTTGCCAAGAGAAAAATACAAGTTTCAGATCTGAAATTAATCTAGTTTGCTTTTAGACTTTTGGACGCTCAGACAACGCCAGCAAGGGATCTTGTAAGATCGGAACGAATACTTGATTCTTTGCCATGGAGGGGGAGAGGGAGAGATAGAGCAAGAGGGTGTAGACGATGAGAGTGTCGTTGACGATGACGAATATGGATTTGATTCAGATGAAATGGAATAGTTTAAAAATACGTATAAGGTGCTATGTATATTGTAATGTATTGCATATATCTACTAGGTAGATAACCCGCTGTAAGGTATTGCATATACCTACTAGGTAGATAACCCGCCATACAGGAACATAAGATAGACACAAGAGCAACAGCAACGTGGATGTGACCTTCCGATTCAGAATCTTGTCTTGCTTTGTTATTAAATCATAACTCGTGAAAGTGTAGCCTCTTATTATTGTTTATATCCATCCTTCATAAAATACAGGACATTACATATATATGTTTTAGTTGTAAAAAATTTTGGTCAATAAATGTAATTTTTGAAAGACTTTCGTATTATTTCCGAAATCCTTCAATTATATAATTCCGATAGAAGTTTGCGAAAAAATTGCAAAAACTATGAAGGATGTAGTCGGATGAATATTCAAAGTTGTAACATGCTATTAGGGGAAACAACGTGAGTCAAGACCTTACTGCATGGAAAAATGCATTTTGGCACTTTTCTGATAAATTCGCAACATTGGCTAAGAAAATAGAGACCCCAAACACTACTGCAGCAGGTGATACGCCAATAATTGTCGAAAACTTGTTTTCGGTGAGGGCTTACATTAATGGAATCCACGATTTCGCGAGCAGAGCGAATGTGCTGGCGCCATCTACAATTGGTCTGTAAAGGCCGAAAGAGGAAGATCAATGTATTCCCAATTCTACCGGGCGGAAATTCGGCAAGAAACTACTATATCTATTCACTATGAAAATTATGGAATTTTCGACGTCGATTTTTGCGAAAAATATTGGTCTGGCGAAAAAATTGGTCAGGACCATTATTGTAGATAATGAAAAGATCTCCATCTTTTGTCTGAAGAAAAATTTTCCAATTCCTATATTTTGGCAGATATTCGCGGGAAACCCTTTTTCAAGGGTTTAGGGACCCATTTGGGCCCTCTTTCTTAGTCGCTATCATGTTAAAGGTTTTTTTTATTTGAATGGGATGAACTGCAAATTGAGCCACGTATGAATAATTCTCCGAATTATTTATAGCTTTCGATATTTTCAGGTCTTGAGTTACTGGACTAAAATTATAAACGACGACTCTTATAAATTGAGATTCATCTGTGAATAGAACTCTACTTAAAATTCTTGCATTTCGAATGATCCAATTGCTAAAATTCGTTCGTGGAATTTCGTCCCCTGCTTGAAGATTATGTTTTTTTAGTCGCCGCCAAACAGTAACATGAGGTACATTTGTAGCATGTTCAATTATTCTTGTATTAATCTCCGGATTATTATTAACAATATTCAAAATATTTTGTTCCATATTTTAATGCCTCCGTTCCTGATTTTCATTTAATGTAACCGTTGGAAATCTGCCGTGTTCTTCTAAGTAATTAAAAACACGAATAAATGTTTTACGGTTTGGTAACCTTCGGTAAGGGAACCTTCTTCCGTATTCAGTTTTTGCAGCTGTACCATTACCATTACAAAATCTATAAATAAATGAAATATCTGCGTATTCTCGGTTAGAAAATTGATGAGACATAATGATTTAATACTCACTAGGCAAAAAGAAAATACTGTAGTAAGTTCAAAACATCGAACACTGTTTGACAGAAACTAGATACAAATGACACACACTTCAATGATGTGTCTATTCCATAGCCTACTTGAAGTATTATCTAGTTTATATGAGTACTTTTAACATAAATTTATTTCTCGTATTTTACTCTTGTTATTCTAAATGTAGAAGTGCATAGTTTCCAGATACATATCCTTATACAGGGTGTCCGAAATATTCGAAACATATTGAATGGTTATGTCCTAAGTACGGCCCTGTAATCACATTTTTTAGTGGTCTGTACTCGCAAACATACAAACTCAATTGAATTTCTATGATGCTTCTCTAGACGCATTAAATAGATTTCATTACAAGCTAAAAAATAAAAAAAAAATCTCTCCGATACCATTGTTAACCCCCAAAACGTGCATAAATTGTAACTTTAACGGTAAATTTTTGGTAGTAAAGTTGTCAGCGGAAAAATAAAAAGGAAATAAGTAAGCAATTTGCTAGCTGAAATTTTTGTTAGAAAAGCAATTTTAAATGTTGATGTTTTTGATACATTGCTTTCATTGATTAAGGGAAGGCAATGATTGAACTCTGTAAAACCCAGCTTTTCTTTAACATGATATACAATATGATTTGTGGTGAAGCCTGCATTAGGTTAAATTCAAATATTACTAACCGCGTGACATTTTTAGTTTCTTGCTTTTCTTGTAATAGTTTTTTTAGTGATAGTGGTAGTTGATTCTTTTTCCGTTCCTTGTCGTATTTCGCACATTCGATTACCAGGTGTTTCACGGTTAACTCACTGTTACCCATTTCGCACATTGGTTTATTTTTTCCTGCTAGTAAGTAGTCGTGTGTGATGCGCGTATGACCGATTCGAATACGAGAAAGGATCACTTGTTCTCTTCTATTTATGTTTTTACAGTTCCAACCGTGAGAACTTGTAGTGACTTCATATGATTTGTGTTGGTTATGTCTTGCTTCTTCCTGCCA
The DNA here is from genome assembly GCA_963921935.1 of Galeruca laticollis. Classification (NCBI taxonomy): domain Eukaryota; kingdom Metazoa; phylum Arthropoda; class Insecta; order Coleoptera; family Chrysomelidae; genus Galeruca; species Galeruca laticollis. The sequence goes on from OY998179.1 coordinate 5,448,917, forward strand.
TTTATCGCAGATTTTGCTCTTGTAGAACGCTTTCAAATCAGTATGTAGGGTAAAATCGTTCCTTTCTGATTGTTGATTGGTGAATGCATTTTTTGCTATTTGATCTACTCTCTCATTCCCTTCTATTCCAGTATGGGATGGGACCCACATGAATTTAATATGTATGCTGCTGTTTCTGCAATTATGTAGCTCTTTCTTGATCAGTATGGCTATAGGGTGATTAGAGTACAGTTGACGAAGTGCTGTTAGTGAACTTTGAGAGTCAGATATTAAAAGGACATTTTTATGCTTGATTTTCTGGATTTTCTTGAGTGCTTCTAAGATGGCGAATAATTCAGCTGAATGAATAGATGTGAAGGGTGGGAGTATGTAGGATTTCGAAAAGTCCTCGGAGTAGAAGGCAGCTCCAATTTCATCTTGGTTTTTTGAAGCATCTGTGTATACCTTATAAATGCTACCGTATTTATTTAAGGCACTTAGGAATTCTTGTTTTATTCTGGCTGTTGGAGTCTCTGATTTATTAAGGTAGGCGAGGCTTAGGTCTAGGATAGGGAGTGTTATTGTCCATGGAGGAGGATAATTTATTGATGGGACGTCATAAATATTTGGGAAATGCGAATTTATTTTGTTTAAATATATTTGACTCTGTGATAGAAAGGAGGAGTAGTAGAGCTGGATAAAAATTTGGCTTTAAAACGATCAGATAAGACGTTGTGGGCTACTGGATTTCTTTTGTTTGATATTACAGAGACAGCATAAGAGATGCTTAGATATTCTCTTCGGTAAGAAAGCGGTAACTCTCCAGTCTCCCAATGTAAGCTTTGGATAGGACTTGTACGATGGGCACCCAAACAGATGCGAAGAGCTGTGTTTTGTATAACTTCCACTGACTGAAGAAGGCTTTTGTTGGCAGAGTTATAGGCAATCGCTCCGTAGTCAAGTTTTGATCTGATCAATGATCTATAGATGTGCAGTGAACTTGAGTAGTCTGCGCCCCAGTTTTTGAATGCTAGTGATCTGAGTAAATTAATTCCAGGTTGGCATTTTTTCTTCAATGTCAGAATGTGTGATTTCCATGTCAGCTTTTGGTCGAGTATCATTCCTAGAAAACTTATTTCTCTCACATATTCTATTTTCTGTCCATAAAGGTACAAGTTTTCAAGTTGTGGTTGAGTCCTTTTCGAGAAACATAAAGCTTTGGTTTTTGTCGTGTTGAAACGCAGTCCACTTGTTTTTGACCAATCCTCTATTGTAGCTATTGTTTGTTCGATGGTTTTATGTATTGTAGTCATATTTTTCCCTCTGCAATAGATAACCAGGTCATCTGCATATAGTCTGCATTTCACGGGTGATTTACAGTTTGCTATAATTGAATTTATTGCTATGAGAAATAATGTCGTGCTGAGATTTGACCCTTGTGGAATGCCATTTTCTTGGGTGTTCAGCTGTGAGTATACGCCATCTACTCGTACTTGGTACTGTCGTTGATCTAGAAAGTTCGATATATATTTCAATATGTTACCCCGTATTGATCAGTCGTAAAGAGTTCTGATTATTGAGTATTTCCAGACTGTATCGTAGGCTTTACGAATATCAAAAAATACTCCGATGCGGTGCTGCTTTATTGCAAAGGCCTCATGGATCTCAGATTCTAGATCGATAAGATTGTCTAACGTGGAGCGATTTTTACGGAAACCACACTGTTCGGGTATGATTAGTTTTTCTGATTCTAGGTGCCATAAAAGTCTGTTATTAATTATCTTCTCAAGAACTTTTCCCATGCTACAGGTGAGTGAAATTGGTCTATATGTTTCTGGATCTGATTTCGCTTTACTTGGCTTAGGAATGGGAATTATAATGGAAACTGTCCATGCTCTGGGATATACTTTCTTTGTTAAGATTAGGTTTTATATCTTTAGTAAATGTTCTTTGGTTTGTTTACTTAGATTTCTTAGAAAAATGAGTGGAATATTATCAGGACCTGGGCTGGAGTTTTTAGAGTTTTGGAGTGAATTTTCAAGTTCGTCAATGGTTATTGCATAGTTCAAACTGTTCGTTTGCTGGTTATTATTATTATAGTCAATTTCTTGCTGCTCTGCTTTGTTTTTATGATTCAAAAAATCTGGTGTGTAGTTTGAGTTGCTTGAGTTTTTTTGATATTCACTTGATAAGATGTTTGTTATTTCATTTCGGTTTTTATAAATAGTGTTATTTATCTCCAGAAAGTTTATTGTATTGGATTGTTTTGGTTTGGATATCCTTTTGACTTTTTCCCATATAGTGGACATTGGAGTTGAGCTGTTTATTGTTGAAACATACTCTTTCCATGATTCCCGTTTCGCTTTTTTTATTGTGTATCTGGCTCTCAATCGTTTGAATTCAATTGAATTTTGTTCCGTCTTGCTTCTTTTGAATCTGTTAAAAGCTTCTTTCGATTTCTTCACAGCCTCTTTGCAGTCCAAGTTCCACCAGAGAACCGTTTGGTGTTTGTTGTTGTGTTCGTACCGTCCAATATGTTTATCTGCTGATTGCGTTATTAATTCTGTGATAAAGTGTACTTCTTGATCAATATCCGCATCTTCCTTTAACTCGTGGAGATTTTCTTGTATAAATTCTTGGAATTCGTTCCAATTTGCTGATTTTATTTTCCATTTTGTTATTGGGTCCGGTGTATTTTCCGGTTCGCTGCTAATTATTATGGGATAGTGGTCACTATCATATAAATACGTTGATACATCCCAATATTTGTGAGAGAGATGTGTGACATATTGTTAGGTCGATTGCTGAATCGTCACCAGTTCTTATGTCATGTCTGGTTTTTTGGCCGGCATTTAGGAGGTTAAGATTGTACTTTTCTAATAGATTTTCAATTTTTTTTCCAAAAGGTGTCTGCTTAGTAGAGCCCCAGATATAGTTGTGGGCATTAAAGTCTCCCACTATTATCTGAGGAGCTGGAATTTGGCTCAGCAGCTCAGTGAGTTCTTCTGTAGTAGGTTCCTGATTTGGGGGAATGTATATGTTACACAATGAAAAGGTTATTGTATATTTCACTCTAACGGCGACTGCTTGAATAGTAGTTTTTAGATGAATTGATGTTGCATCTATTGTATTCCTAATATATGTTGCTACACCTCGTCTGGCCATTCTTGCATTTTCTCGATTTTTAGCGAAACAATTATAATTTTTTAGATTATGGATTCTATTGTTTTTGAAATTGGTTTCTTGTAGGCATATTAGCATGGGCTTGTATTTTGAAATTATTAATTGCAAGTTTTCTAGGTGGGTATAGTACCCATTTATATTCCACTGAATTAAGGAAGTGAGGGTAAACAAGATTAATAGATTTCAATAGAGGTATCTGTGTCCAGTTCTGTTTGGTATTCAGGGTTTATCTGTTTGAGAATTTTATTTTTAATTCGAGTGAATCTCATCTTCATTTTTTTATCCTTTAAATAGGGGTATATTGTGGTAAGTAGGTCTGTGACTTCCGTTATTTCTTCGGTGTACATTTTCACGATACTGAGAGGATCTGTACACCCTTCACAATTTTCAAAAAAATCTATAAGTTCTTCATAGGTTAGAGGATAATTGATATCTGTATTCTTGAAAAGCGCTTTAGTGTGACTTAACATTTCTCCTATTGATTTTTTTGGTTTTTTTGTTTTCGGTTTGTTTTATTTTCTTTTCACTATTTGTTGGTTTTACAAATGTGGGTAGGTGTTCAGTTGTTGTTGGTGATGGGGAACGTTCTGTTGATGTTCTTTTATTTTGTGGTTTGGTTGTTTCGATTTCATTTCTGTTGACAGTCGGTGTGTTGTCTTTACTATTTTCGGTGTGTTTAATTACTTGGGTATTCATTGTTTGAGGTTCGGAAATTTGTTCTGAGTTTTGGTTATTTGATTGATCCTGTTGATATTGTGAAATGTTGTTTGTTTCTTCTTCAGTTTGATTGTCGGCTGGATTTTCTGGTGATGATTCTGTTGATGGGTTAAAGTGAGTTGAAGTGATTGCTCTATTTCGGCAGTTTTTTGTTGTATGAGTAGTTTGTTTACATTGTAAGCATTCTTGATTATCAATGGACAAAAATATCCTATATGAGGTTTGTTCATATGTGATTAAAAATGAATCGGGAAGGGACTGGTTATTGAATGGAGATATAAATATTTGTCTTCTAAAACTTAGGATATGTTGAAATGCGGGGTCTGAGATTCCTATTCGCAAGAAAGATAAGGGTGAAAGAGGATTGAGCCCTAGATTTTTAAGTTCATATTCAAGGACTGAGTGGGGGATAGAGGGACAAACATTGGATAATATTAATCTTTGACTAGGAGTGACTAGTCGACGTGCCTGTAGTATTTGTTGGTTTATTTGGATTTTACCGTGATTGTTGATGAATGTGTTCACTAAATTTTCATTTTCCAAATAAATACATATTCTGTTGTTTGATAGTTTTGAGCAAAAAATTATGTTATTTGTTGGATTGTTTGGCATAGTGCCTTTAGGTAGTCTTCTAGCCTAGTGTTTTCGATTGCGTCGAATAGTATAGCTTGATTTCTGGATGGGAAATTGTTTGTTCTGGTTTGTTGGTTTGCTACTGAGGAATATGTTTTGGGTTGTTGGGTTGTGTTATTAGTGGGTGTACACTCTATTTGAGATATGTTGTCATCCATTTTTAAGTATCATTTAGGTTTTCCTTAATACGGATCTGGCGAAGTATTTTCTGTTATTTATATCTGATATTAAATTCAGATTCACTTCTAGTTAATGTGTTGTTTTACTAATGTTTTAATAAAAAGTTAACCTGATATTCTTACTTGCTTGTTTTGGTTCACTTTGAAAATATTCACTAATTACTTTTTAACTACTTAATCATTTCGGAGCGCACAACTGTACTGTACAAAGGAAAGGCCTTATATGCAATGGTATCATGAGCATATTCACTGTATTACCTACAAGCTGAAGAGACACCAATAAACGCCGTAATCACCAGCACTACGAAATTCGCTACAAGAAATTCTACATATTCCAGATCAATTATCATGCCTAGTCAATTTTTATAGAAGTGGTTTTATTTAATCCTCGTACAGCATTTAATACTAATAAAATTATGTTTTGTTTTACTTCGCGTATATTTGCTAAAAAGAATAGTTTTATTCAAGAATGAAATAAAAACTTTTATCAATAGATTTTAAGTTCAAGTTTAATTTAAAAATATGATCCCATTTATTTTGCTATTTTTATCATTTTCAGAAATCGAGGTACGACAGTACATACAGAGGCATCGATTGGTCGGTAGGCAAAACACGTAGAGAATTTTATAACGTTGACTACAATATACCCGGCCCTGCCGAATACGGTGTAAAGATACCTGCTTGCTCTAGGGATAAAGAAAACGATGATTTCCGAGAGATGGCGCGACTATTAACTTTTATACCGAGGTTTTTGGACAAACAAGAGATGATGGCTAGGAAGAACGTAAGTGATATATGTTTTTGCTTACATTTTTTTTTGGATAATCAAATGGAAGAAAATAGGTTTTTATAACAGTAATCAAACAGAAATATAAGTTTCATGAGCGCCGCAAAAAGGGGGAAAATGAAATAGATTAAATGTTATTTATTTAATTTTTAGGAAAAATTTATGTGTGTTTAAGAAGTAGTAGTGTAATGGTTTATTTATTAACAAGCAGATAGTATACAACCAATTAAGTATATTCACTATACCAGTGACGTAGGAGGAACTTCTGAGTCTGGGAACCGGAAATTTTTTCAAATTTTAAGCCCCTAAAACAGCAGTTTAGTTTTGTTTTTTTATAAAATTGAAGCCTACAGTGCCTAGCTTTTAGTATATTTCAATCAAATAGGTTTGCTGTGACTATGTTTTAGATTTTTTTTTCATTTCTATGGTTCTGGGGGGAGGTTCTATTTCCCTCATCCCCCCGTAGTTACGACACTGCACTATACTACAGCAAAAGTAGGATTGGTGATACTTATAATATAACTTACAATCTAAGATTCCTATTAAAGTTTCAATACATTCTTATAAACAAGAGTGATGATTTTCCAAAGTACATTTTTCATTTGAAAACAGTTTACTTTATTCTGAAAAATTGAATATCTCATAAACTACTGGATTTTCTTAATTGACAAAAATTGTGGTTATTAAGGACACAAAAAGTTATATTTTCTGAGAGTTTTATTTAACTTGAACTACATTTGAGGAAATGAAAGATAAATAAAATAGACCTTTACAAAAGTTGTTCATTTTGTATGATCGACCACTTTTCTAGTGAGCACTTTCTATTTTAACGCCAACTTCCGCTGAAAATCGCAATAATAGGATTTTCCGCCCCTTTTCCACCCTCCAAAAATACCCTTAATCTCCGCGATGTGTGCATGAACTATTTTTACATTTCTCATAATCCCCTTCACCATTTCCCATTGTTAAGTGCTGTCTACAGTTTCCTTTTTTTTTATTAAAAATTCGTTAAAAAGCCTGGTCTATTTTACCATTTACAGTTTTAAGCCTTCGGGGTACAATTATCCTTTGATTCCTAGTGATACTAATGGAATTTTCGTATGTAATTCATCGTAATGAAATTTGTTAAATCGATGGTTTTAAAAAAATAAGTTAAATGTGGGGGAGGGGAGAGAGAGAGAGAGAGAAAAAGTAGGGGTTTGGAGACAGGAGGGAGAAGGAGTGGAGAAGCGACAGGAGAGAGAAGGGGTAGAGAGTCAAGAGAGAAAAAGAGGCCCTATCAAATGATTGCCAGCTATTCCTGCTCAAACATTAACCATGAATCTATGCTGGTTCCTAGTTTGGATAATGCCATGTGGATTCACATCATCCCATAAATGCATATTATGAGAATAAATGACTCCATCTCTGGTGAAACCGGATTCGTCCGTAAAGAGAACGTTACTAATAAATGTATTGTCTGCTTGTTGTTGTCGCATAAACCACTGTCTATGCTTAAGTCGTGCAGGATAATCAGCCACTGTCATACTGTGTACTTTTTTCATGTGAAAAGGTGATAACAGCTGTTTTTTTAGGACGTGATGAACAACTGATTTCGAGACGTTATGTTCTCTTGATAATTTCAGTGAACTCGTTGATGGTTCATTATCAACTGCATTTAACAAGTCTTCAACTGCCACAGTATGTACGCTTCGTACTGGACCTTCTCCACCTTTTTTTGGTAAAAAACTTCCTAAATTTCAAATTTTGTTTTGTATACATGGAAAATTACATTCAATCAAGGACTTATGAATTATTGACAAGTACTGACTACGAACTATTCTACACAACGTTTGACAACTAATTCTATGGTTACTTGATAAACGGTAAAAACACTTTTAAAAAGTTTTGACCAAGTTTCGAATTATTAAGTCGTTAATATTTTTTATCTTCTGCTATCGTTAATTTTTTTTTGTAGTGCTGTAGGTAAATCTTGGACATCGTATTAATGAGTTAGTTTTACATCGTTGTGTACTTATAAAAATGGTGAATACGTTAATTGGTACGTAGTGCATTAATAAAATTGTAAATATTAGCCAAACGGCTTATTTTATCGAATTCCAACGAGAGTACCTTTTCGTTAGCTTAATGTGTGGGGGAGCCAATATCGATAATTTCATATAGAGTGTGCCATCCCTGCAAAATTTTTGGATCACTAATTATTGAGAGTAGTCCGTCCCTGGCTTCAAGGCACTATTGTAAATCTGTTTACCTTTCCAAAATAAACATACACGTACATTATAGCTTTGCCGTAAATTTTATAAAGATCAAATAACTAGTACAAAAAGTAAAAACCAAATTCAAAATTAAAATTGTGGAGACCTATAACTCGAAAACGAGGGCCTGCATAGAAAAAATTTATATGAAGTACTAACATTATTTTGGCGCAGATTAGATAGATAGATAGATATTTATTAACTACTTTACAATAAAATGTTTGTAGCACGTCAAAAAGAAAATACATACAAAAGAAATATACAAAATTTATCTTAAGATAAAAACAGAGTAAAATGTCACAGCAGAGATACGGTGTTGAGATTGCCTCGACAATGCACAATGTAATCATCAACAGAGTAGAAACAATATTTAAGCAAAAACTTTTTGAAGTATTTTTCAAAAGCATTGGAGCCCAAGGATTTTACAACTGATGGCAAAATATTAAAAAGCCTATAGTTTGGTGAATTTGATTGTGTCGTATTTAGCCGAAAGTAGCTGCATCTGATATGGTGAGCATTACGAGTGTTGTAGTCGAGGATATCTGAATTTCTAGACAACATTGACTGTTTCCCATGAATTCCAATTAGAGTATGAAATAAAAACAATGACGGTAATGGCATAATTTTATATTTTATGAAAAACTGTTGTCAATGATCCCTGAAACCAAGATCAGCAAGCACCCTTATCACCTTTTTTGCATTTTAAATACTGTTAAAGCATGGGAGGAATTACCCCAGAGGGCGATGCCATAGCTAATATGCGAATGAAAGAGTGAGAAATACGTAGTTTTGAGTGTACTTGAATTAGTAATATTTTTCAACTGTCGTAAAATGAATAACGAACTTAAAAGTTTTTTGACTAAATGCTCAATATGTGCCTACCAACTTAGCTTGTGATCTAGACTAATCCAAGTGATTTCACATTTTTTGTTTTTTGGTGAAATGACAATTGATTACTTGCGGATATATGCATGATTTCAGTTTTATTATTATTTAATTTTAGTTTGTTCGATGAAAACCATTCATTTGCCTTCTTACCAACGCAATCTAGAGAGGCGGCTAAATTTGTATTATCTTTCTCCGAAATAATAAATGTTGAATCGTCTGCAAATAGAACCGACATATAGGGTAACATAAAACGGCTCAGATCATTAATATAAATGATAAACAAGAGGGGGCCTAGAACCGACCCCTGAGGAACTCCATGACTTACCTTCAGAAAATCTGATGTTACACCATTCACTGTAACACATTGTTTTCTGTTTGACAGGTAAGAACCAATAAGCTTCAACGGAATTCCCCTAACTCCATAATAATTTAATTTTTCTAAGAGAATGTCGTGAGAAACGCAGTCAAATGCCTTTGAAAGATCGCACAGCATTATGGCCGTACGGTTACCGTGTTCAAGTTCTTCCACTACGCCACTAACAACATTAAGAACTGCCTGGGTGGTTGAGCGGGAATTTCTAAAGCCAAATTGGGAGCTACTGAAGAATTCGTTTAAATGAAAATAGTCATACAACTGTTTTTTTTTAATTTTTCAATGACTTTACTGAATTTTGAAATAATACTGATAGGGCGAAAATTATCGATTACGGAAGCATCGCCTTTTTTAAAAAGGGGAAGCACTTTGGATAGTTTAAAGATATCGGGATAAATACCGGTGTTAAAAATAAGATTTATGAGTTCTGTAAAAGGGTTTGCAGCAATAGAATTGGTCTCCTTCAAGATGCGGCTATTGAGTTCATGAATATCAAGACAATCCGAATTTTTCAATGAATTAATGGCTGATTATACGCTCCTGACTTTTTTCCCATTAGTCCCGGGACACCATGTATATGGTACGTATCTTTCTATTAGATACAAAATGGAGAAATAAGATTTTTGTTTATGTTCGATGAATACATGCTTTTATTATCGAAAACTGTTGATGAAGGTATAAATGAATATTTTCTAATATACAAATATTTAGTCTTATGACATATTATGCTGTATCGTAATAATCAATAAAACAGCTCTCAATTTATATTAACTTTATTTAATTGTTTTATTTGTGAATGCCCTTTTCCATTACAAATCTATTATTAAATGCAAAATATTCAGCTAAAAATATATTTCATTAGTGCTTATTAGCGTTAATAATACAGGGTGGTCCGTTTTTAATTAATTTGAATGTTATAGTAACAAACATATTCTTGCTCCCAAACCTTACGCAAAATCCAAAATTCTGCTCAGTAATGATCAACAATGTACCTGATTGACTATTCCCATGATATTTATCCAGTGATACAGTTTCTAGACCAATTGAAACGTATCACATGTCAAGATGACTTACAATATCATTTTTATTTTGTCGTAAACAGGCACTAAATACTTATAATCATTGTCGGGAGATAAAATTACATCATTAACCTACATTCTCGTTCATTTATATCAAATAAATCTCTCTTTAGTCTAATTTAAGATTTGAATTAGTATGGAATTCCCCGAAGAGTTTCATTCCATGCCCCTCTCTCTCTCTCCGAGTCGAATATTTCAAGTAATTTGGACTTCCTCTCACTTTCGCTGACAATTATCGGGCCGTTTATTTCGAGCATTTCTGAAATATGTCACATAATTTATATTAATTATGTCATCCGAAACGAAGAAAGACCAAGTTTGATATCGAGGTCGAATTCTATCGCTTGTAATATACAAGGTGTTTAATTACGCGTACATTTTTTTATAATTAGAATTTAACTACATAAATATCAAATCTTATTGCCATGATTTAAGAGCTGTCAAATAAATCCTTCCACTACTTTAGTTAAATAACTCGATTCACAAAGTTTGTTTTTAAAAAGCTAACAATTACTTACGTTAAGAGAGTGATTCTCATCACAGATAACCCACAGATAGATGAGACACTGATTGTGGCGCCATCTAAAGAGCCTGTCGACTAAAGTAGTAATGATAAAAATATTTCTGTATTTACAAAATTTAAAATAATATATCTAACATTTCATTTCCACTTAAAACACTTCTTTATTTCTTTACTGGAAGTATTAAATAGGTATATATCACATGCACAATGGGCCAATTGTGGCCTAAGTGCTGTGGGGCCACCCACCCTTCAAATCTTTACAGATTACAGGTATATATCACAAGCTTAAACATAGTATATTGCATATTTGTATATTTCTACATTTAAAAGCATTCGGTTCTTATGAAACCATTGCATGAAGCAGTTTAAGTTACTCTGCAGCTCCTGACAGTCTATGATTGTTAATATGTTTCTTAAGGGCTCTTAAAAATCCCACCATCTCGTGGAAGTCCTTTCTCGTTTCTGGTTGAGCTACTACAAGTAAACACACAAAATAATAACAATAAATAAGTAAACACACAAATATGTTTGACGATTTATATCAACAAAAGAAAACAAAATGCGCTTACTATTTATTTTTTGTCTTTATTGGATATTTTGGATTTTTGGTTACCGCTATACCAAATACTTAGATGCAATAGCTCAACCAAAGTTTATACTCACTTTCATTTCCCATAAATTGTTATACCATTGGCTATATATGAAAATCGAGAAGGGCTCAATACATTCCATCACATAGCTGGTGAACGGAATATCTGTAAAAGTTGGAAGGGTTGGTAGACCCCACAGCACTTAGGCCACAATTAGCCCATTGTGCATGGTGGACGGAATATCTTCCACATGTGGTGAAGGTGGCAATTGCTCAACACCTTTACTGGCGAAGGGAATAGCTATAACATAAAATAAAACCCAGATTATTTTTTCAATGGGTACATTTTAAAATGTCCAAAATTATAGCAACCTATATTGAATACAATAAAACTTACCATCAATTTTTGTTAATTTCCTCTCATATGGAAAGGCAAATCAAACCGTCTTAATAACCTCCCTTCGTCTTTCTCAAATCTAAAGAAACACTTTGAAAATGAAGGGACATATCCTTCATTGTTTCCTCGTCGACAAATTTAATGATTTATTACCACTGCGTTACAGCCATATTAATTTTATACCTTCCTGGTTTGGAGGAACAGAACTGTATATAGAAATAGTTACTTTAGTAATGCAATACTTTTCAATTTAGCTAATGTTAAACAACCATGATCTCTGAAGTTGTCGATTAAATTAGTAGAAATTCTGTATTTTATAAAAATAAAGAATAGGTTGTTAATTAAGAAAGAAAAAAATGCTCTAATTTTTAAAAAAAAACCGAGTACACACCTTCACAATACACTTTGACATTGTCTTTTCAATTAATAACAATAAAATAATAATAGAACAACAAATAAATATTACACTATAGCAATTAAAAGATACATCAAAATACCGAAACCAAATAATAACCTCAACACTTGAACTAAGAAACTATAACAGATAACCCTAAACGATTACAATAGGATAAACGAAAATGATTGGACGAGCAATATGACATCGCGCATACGCAGTTATGAAAATCAATAAAAATTGATTACTAACGACGTTGTAGTTTTCATTAATTTTTTTGGAAATTTTTGAAATCTACCGATTTTAGTTAGTCGACAGGCTCTATAGAGGGCACGGTCTGCAGTGTCCCTAGCCTGATTCTCATTCTTCGGAAGTCTTAAATACTATTCTTACCACCCCCACTCTTTTTGGAAGAACTAACAGCTTCCACTCTTTTTTCCGATCTTAAATTTTCCAAAAATTGAAAAAATTTACGAAAATTATATTTTTGGTTGGTAATTATAAATAAAATATTAATATCGAGGTCAAAACATAGATAAACATAGAGGGCAAACTTCTAAAAAATTACATTTTTTTCAGATTTGGAAAATTCAAAATGGCGGCTGCGTAAATTGGAAACGGTTTGTTGGAATCGACAGAGTGAAAGTTATATTTTTATAAACAACATAAACAAAAGTTTTTTACATAATTTTTTAGAACATTTACCGAAAATAAATTTTTTTACATCTAGTTTGTTCTCATTTTGGCGTTGAAAACTTTGTTTAAAATATGTTTTCACGTTATAAATATGTGTGTCTTTGAAAGACGAGTATTTAAAAAAACATTTTTTTAGATGCGACTTTTACAAGTTGAGATAAACAAATTCAAAGTCTGTTAGATTCTGTGATAATATTGATTGAAATTTTCAAATTTTGATCATTTCGCTAGGTTGTCGAATCCCAACTCAACTTAAACACAAATTTTCATTTTTCTACCGTCAATTGGTCCATTCAAAAGAGAATAGTAATCCTAGCTCGCTCGGCCAAACTGTGCGGCGGCAGCTGCTTGGCGTTGTGGTGGGGGGTCAGCGCTCGTTCGCAGTTGAACGAAGCTCAAGCTTTTATTTTGTTTTTTTTTGTGAAAATTTTGCATTTGTGGTTTGCTAATAGTATGGTTATTATCAACCATTACATATTGCTAGAACTAAGGTACAATGATATTTATATTTTATATCTATAAATCCATTTATTATATATATTATACATAATTCGAAACGTAGATACTAAGAATAATATTTATTCACAAATTTACATCTATTTTCTACAAATTCTCGCCCTTTTTGGTCTCTGAGGAAATGGCTCTGTACAGTTTTCCTCGTCATTATCATTAGCAAGAAATCCTCATCGATATTATTGCTACTATCAATTGCAAGTTCACAATCAACTAATTGAGTCATATCAAAATTTAGCTCATCACTCAGAGATTCATTATCATCCTCGTCATTGTCAAATACCGTACTTACAGTTTTAGCCTTCGCAATTTTTACATTATCTCGTACAATGTATGCCAACTTTTTTACAACCACACCTGGTAGTAGAGCACCCTGTGGTACAAGAACACAAAGTTGTGTTTAAGTTGAGTTGAGATTCAACAACCTAGCGAAGTGATCAAAATTTGAAAATTTCAATTAATATTATGACAGTATCTAGCAGATTTTGAATTTGTTTATCTCAGCTTCTAAAAGTCGCATCTGAAAAATTTTTTTTTCAAAATACTCGTCTTTCAAAAACAAACATATTCATAAGGTAAAAAGATATTTTTGGGAAATTTTTCAACGCCAAAATGAGAAAAAACTAGATGTAAAAATTTTTATTTTCGGTAAATGTTCTAAAAAATTATGTAAAAATTTTTTCAAAATTTTGTTTATGTTATTTGTAAAAATATAACTTTCACTCTGTCGATTGCAACAAACCGTTTCGCAATATCGTTAATATTCATAAAATTAGACGCGATTGAAAAAAAAATTGTTACCAATTTGCACAGCCTCCATTTTAAATTTTCCAAATCTGAAAAAATGTAAATTTTTAGAAGTTTGCCCTCTATGTTTATCTATGTTTTGATCTTGATAATAATATTTTATTTATAATTACCAACCAAAAATATAATTTTCGTAAATTTTTTCAATTTTTGGAAAATTTAAGACCGGAAATTTTTTTTTTTTAAAATATTTACGTCACCTTCAAGAGCATAAGATTTGCTTCAATTTTCATCTCTACGATTTTTTTGTAAGAACACATCCAGAAATGACACGAGCATAAATCTCTTGAATTTTAGGTGGACTGAGCTGTGCTTGCAAGCTGCGTCGCAGAGTGATGCTGGGTCAATATATTTACATTTAAAAATGAAAAATCAATTATGGGAAAGTTTTGATAGTTAACAGATTTTTCTACCTTACTTTCCCGGACTATTATATTCTTTTTTTATAGTAATGTAATTCGTTTTATATAGTTCTGAAAACCTATACTTTTTGCGCTCTTTTAATTTAATTTTTACTTGAGTCTTTAGCTCTTTACATTCAACATCAAACCAAGAGTTACGAGGATGTTTTTTTGTATTACTAATTTTTTTCGTTGAAAACAGACCTACATTTTTTGCTACGTCCCAAATACTTGAACAAATATTAATATACAAAATATCTACATCTCCACACATACCTACATTCGGCAAGTGCTGGATTGACATAATGAAATCTATGGTTTTAGTATTGTCCCATTTCAGGCTAGTGAATGAGGATGGAAATGCAATGTTAGGCTCATTCCTTATTAAAGGGCCGAAAGTTAAAAGTACTGGGAAGTGGTCTGACAAATATTGATCATCTAGTACACTAAATTTGTCAACAAATTCTAGTTTATCATTACAACAGAAACATAGATCAATAACACTTTGCCCCAAGTGTGGTGGTTACTTAGTAAGTGTCCCTCGTATACTCGACGTTTACCATAAAGGCATATTATCATTGAGGAAACCACGTACCTAGCAACCTGTATTCGGGAATAGAATAAACAACATCACATTTATAAAATCACTGGATCGAGTTTTAATACGTTAAAATACACAAATATAAATATCAATCGACTAAGTCAAAGTATAAATAACAATTCTAATCCCCTGGTTCGTTCACTCTCATTTTATAAGAAGTGTAGCTATGTTTTACTACATGCCTGACCTCCGTCTATAAGTTGTACGTGTTTGTTTATACATTAACAAGAACGTGACTGACATTGCCCATCTCAGATCAATGCTCGCTAAATACTATAATTAATATTAACCTAAATTTAAATCTTATTTCTAAGCTAATGTTACTGTCCTTTAGGGATCACTACACCAAGGTATTACAAAATGTAAAATTTGCAGGTCTGTCAGTATTAACTTGACCATTCACTAATGAAAAGTTTCTAATAAACATACATTCACAACGATAACGACCTTGAGCGACCTAACATGTCAGGAAAAAACTGAGTATTTGTTACTGCTTCTGGTAGATTATGGGTAGTTACAGATGTGTATTCCTCCAACTAAGACTATTTTCTGCTGCAGTATTAACTTTCATTTTGCTGTCTTTTTAGAATTATCCAGGTCCTGGCGATTACGATATCACTAAATGTGAAACTTGTAAGCGGTGTCCTCCATTAGAAAGTACCGCATTTTTCAGTGGGAGCAAGAGATTCAAGTTTCAATCCAACAATTATCCCTCTCCTTCTACCTACTTTTATAAACCGTCTAAATATAACGTATCGAAATTGAGGATACCATTTGGAGTTGGAAGTATGAGGTTTCCCAGGAAGAATAATGTAGACACTCCAAGTGAGTAGTATTATGACTTGCCCTTATTACTTTATTATCAAAGACATCTTATTTTTGTTATATTGATATCATGAATTTATACATATTTTCAGGTCCTGCTGATTATGAAATAAAGGGGGTAATAAGTGGAAAATTGGAAAAAAACACGCAGTACGCTGATCAAAAACCTCCGTTTGGTAAATCTGCGTGTAGAGTTACGATAGAAATATCTAAGGATACTCTGGGTACTCCGTCTCCTCAACGTTACAATGTCGAATATGTACCAAAGTGCAAATTATATACTACGAGTACTTTCAAGTCGAAAATAGAAAGATTTCCTAAACAATGCAAAACGGTAAATATATTACTTATAAATCTACTATTCTCGAAGAACTTTTCATTTTATACCTGTATTTTCGCAAATAATTGCTCTTCAATAGGCTTGCAAGGCACAATAGAAAACGCTTCGTTTGTAGTGTGCCCTTATGTAACAAGTCCTTCAACTCCATATATACACACACATATCCACGTGGAAACAGAAAATCGAAAGGCTTCCTAGAAAATTGAAAACCATAAACGGAAATTAGTAGGACGAGGGGGGATGGAGATAACAGAGGTGGAGAGGAAAAAAGGATTCAATTATGCAAAGAGAAATGAAATAAAATAATAAGTTTTGAAGACGTCTTCTGACCAAATCTAGTTTCCAGTTAAACTCAGAATTTCTTTTTGTGTATCGGGGATGAAAAATTTTGATAAAAGGGAAAAAAGTACATTCAAACTACAACACCAGAATACAGAAGAGAAATAAGGTGAAAGAATCAGTGGGAAGGATGAAAGAAAGTTTTGGAGAAGAAACAAACGATATATAGAAGCTATTAAGATGGAATACCTCTATAAAATAATAATAATAATATTTTTTTTAATAATAATATATGTTTATTTCCAAATTTCAAATATTACAATGAATTTTTCATAATGATAACAATCGAATATTGATTAGGATTGTAAACATTGAGAAGACCCATTAGAACTGGTAGGTTGCGCATGGCCTATTACTTCTTGTCTAATAAACCAATATACAGTTACATCATCATCATGAAACAATATTACAAGCATACTGTGCATAGACAATCGAAATTGAAAAGATTTTTTTAAATTTTTTTTACCTTGTGAAACAACCAGTGGAATATAAATATCACGATTTGCTTTCGATTAATTGTATAACAATATCTATCTCCAAATTCAGAAGATACTCTTTAAATATTTTTTTTATCGTTGAAACTGAATTTATGTGCAGTATATAATTCTTGTACGTTTCGTCTAGAAAATTGAAAAATCTGCTTGCTAAGTAAGTAAAACAGCGTTGACCTACTCTTTTTTTCGATGTAGCAACCTGTACAAATGAATTTGTTTAATTTCTTGTAAGATAATCATGTGATAATTCTAGAAGAGATGTTCTGTTTTTATAAATGAAGATGACAACACTGTGCAAGTACAAATTTCTCAGACTGAGGACACCTGCGTCCACGAATATTTTTTTAGAGGAGTAAACATATTCCTTTCTGTAAATTATTTTCAAAATTTTTTTCTGAAGAATATCCAACTTCCTGAGATGGGTGTATAATGCACCACCCCAACTAAGGATACCGTCCCTTAGTCTGGACTCCACAAGAGCGCAGTACAAAACTTTGAGGTATGCGGTATCTAATATTTTGTTCAGGCATTTAAATTTGTATTTCAATAATCTGAGGCTTTTGGTAATTTCATTAATTTGTTGGTCCCAACTGAGATTAGAGTCAATAATAACACCGAAATATCTTATTTGTCAGTGTGTCTTATTGTTTTCCTTAAATCTTCATCATCCAAAGTTAGCTCTCGAAATGGGGGTAGGTTTACATTGTAATTCGAAAAAGGCACGTAAAATGTTTTTTCAAAATTCATTGTAAGTAATTTGTGATTGAGCCAGTTTACGATACGTTTCAAATCAGTTTCAATTTTCCTTTTTAGCTCATCCCAATTTTCGGCACTATACAGAAGGGCAGTGTCATCTGCGAAACTGATAATCTGTCCCGTACTTTTTGAGAAGTAAGTAGATTATTAATATATAGGGAGAATAATAGTGGTCCAAGTACTGTCCCCTGTCGCACCCCAAATTTGATATTTTTTCTTCACTAAGCACTCTGCCTATTTTCACACCATGTTTACGACAATTTAGATAACTTGCCATAAGCCCCAATGCTACACCTTGTATACCTGCGTCCCGCAAGGCATCCAACAACTGCGCATGCCTGACAGTGTCAAACGCCTTCGCAAGATCCAGAAACACACAAGCTGTTGGTTTGCTCTCACCCAATAATTTGGAAATACCTCCGACTAGCTTCGAAATTGCATCATTAGTAGACAAATTTTCTCTAAAACCAAATTGTAAGGGCGAAATTAAACTATTTTTAATAAAGAAGTTGCTTAATCTACTTTTTAATGTCTTTTCAAACACTTTAGCATTTGGGCGGTAGTTGGATGTTTTACATTTATCCCCTTTTTTGAACACTGGGGTTACTATCGATATTTTGAACTCTGCAGGACATGTACCAGTTCTATATATTTGATTTATTAAATGTTCTAGTAGTTTAGATATTTCTACTGATACTGCTTGCAAAGTCTCTGCAGTGATATTGTCTATGCCTGGAGATTTATTTATTTTCATTTAATTTATTATGTTTAGTAATTCTTTTTCTGTTACATGCTCTAGAAACAAACTATTTCCTATGGAGGTTTTTTTTGGTAGGGGTCCAGATGGTTTCTCTATTTTACCAGCGTATGTTTCACCAACATCGAAAAAATATTCATTGAAAACCTTTGCGACTGATTTTTCATCAGATATTAATTCATTGTCTTTTGTAAGTATTTGCTTTACAGTCTCACACTTTTTTGATTTTGTTGAGTTTACAATCTTCCACAAGTTTTTAGAATGATTTTTATTTTTATATATTTCACTCTTGTAAAAATTGACCTTATTTATTTTTGAGTCTATTAACATAATTCCGGTAGTAATGATATTGTTTCTTTTTATCAATATTATCGGGATGTTCTTTATGTTCTCTGTGTAATTCATTTCTTCTGTTGATTGAAGTGATAAGTCGATTTGTTATCCATTTTTACGTTTTATATCTCTTCGTTTTATTTTGATTTCTCTGCTATTTTGTTTTATTCAGTTTTGCAAAGTGTTCATTAATGATTTTGCTAATTTATTAACATCATTCATTTTAAAATAATTTTCCCAACCGTAATTATGCAAGTCTCTCTTTAGATTGCTATGGTTGATAAATTTTTGTATGTATTCGCGGTCGACTCCATTTCTCAGTATTAGCGGGGTTATTAAGATTATTGCTTTATGATCTGTAATTGAGCTATCGAAGACACCAGAGGTTGATTTACTCAGAACTTCATCATTTTTTACATTGTCAAAAATATGATCTATGCAAGTCGCGGAGTCCCGATCAACACGCGTATTCAAATTTATCATTGATATGAAGTTGTACTCGCTCAGTGTGTCTGTTTTCCGAAATTATTTCATTATCATCATTCAGATTAAGATTTAAGTCTCCAGCAAAGATATAACAAGATATTGGCATATTTTTACAATTTTCCAGGTATTCTTTCATGTTTGTTTATTGATGGAGGTCTATAAACCGCTGTTATAAGAATAGAATTTTTTTCGTCGTTACTTTTGTTTGTATTATTGTAATGTTTTTCTTATTTATTAAAAGTTTTTATTACGGGTGGGATAAATTTTAAACACACGGTATGGCTACTTACTAATTTATTTAAACACTAACTCACTAACACTTAATTTATATACACTTAACTAATCACTTAAATTTAATTTATATGCACACAAACTTGATTATTAATTAGCACTTTACTGTTCGTTGTATTTTTGTTTATTTATTTCACGAGATCACTTTATCCACTAACTCCTCCGCTGATCGGTCCTTATTTATATTAATGCCTTTCTTACTAGAAAATTCCGGGCTGCCGCTTACACAGACACAAATAATTTTTCTGTTTTTCTGGCCTTTTCTAGATAAGTCTGGTCACAAAAACAATGTTTAGATAAGATAGTCCCAAACAGTTATTAAAACACTGCGTATCCGCCATAATTTTAATTTTCATACCTGGCTTAGACAGAGTCGGATTTAGGGTCTATACCAGTGTGCTGCTTCGTAACATTATTTTACATTCCCCCATATATATATATATATATATATATATATATATATATAAATATATATATATATATATAAGCAAAAAAGCGATAAACGCCTATGATCGTTGCTGATCAATTAAGACACAAAAGGACAAATACTATTGAGGTTAGCAGCAAAAGGAAAAGTGTACTATTCTTAGATTTCCAGAATCTGTTTTCAAATTTAGATACAATTTAAAATAGATCCATGTGCTTGTGTGAATTCTCGCTGTTTTAATGTTTCAACCTTTTAATGATTTTAAAATATTTTAATATGTGACTGTTAGTGTTTGTAATGCAATCTGGACTTGTTTCTTTCTTTAATTTTAACTGTTTAACGATTGTCCTTAAGTTAAGATCAAGGATACATTCTAAATTAGCTTCCCTGAAGATGCAAATAAATATTTGCGAAAGCTTGGAAATCTAAGAATAGTACACTTTTCCTTTTGCTGCTAACCTCAATAGTATTTGTCCTTTTGTATATATATATATATATATATATATATATATATATATATATGTTAGAAGATGATGATGAAGCTGAAAACACGAAATGGGATAGAATAATTAACAACAGCGACATATTTATGGCTTATTAATGGGAGGCGATCCTCTATACTGAAATAAGCATAATTATCTATTGCAATTGTTGAGCAGTGTATGTTGCCGATGTAGTTTTGTGAGTTATTTATGAGATTTCCTTGAAAAAAGTGCGCTACATATTCTATTATAAAGGTTATGTAAATATTTACGTCAGCATATTTGTGAAGCGATATGTTTGTTACCTTTTGTGAAAGTTAGGGATGTACCGCCGCTGGTTAAAAGGGTGTTTACTGTGCGAGATGAAAACTAACAGGGTATAAATGTATTCCGATCAAAAAGCCTTGTCGCAGAACAATCAAGGGCGACACAATAACTTTCAATTAACAAGCCGGTTCATTATGCCAAACACTGTCACTTAGAGCTCCTTGTTTATTATTTACGCCTTTGGTGCGTCTGAGAGGCAAATTTATTAAGTCATTGATGGTTGTCAGAAAGATTTTCGATGTTATTGTTAATTATTTGTTAGTTTTTATAAAAAAGTATCTTGTAATTATACTTTTATTTTCTAAATTTCAATCTTGATAAAACGTTTTGTTTCCCATCATGTACGCAATATACACCTTAATTATAATAGACACATGAGCTGTCACTATCACCGACGTGTCATCTCTTTATTGAAGTATATGAGCATCGACCACACATCTACTTCATTATAGGAACACGTGCCCACAGTGATGAGGTTGAGGGGTAGTAGGGCGCTAAGTTTTAGGGACTTCGCGATCTCACATAATGTATACATTATGGAAATGACAGCCGGTCATATTTAATAAACACGATACGATTGTTTGGGCAAGACAAATACGTGTGTCGGAGAGAGTGGGACATCGTTAAATGAAGATTTTATAATATTTTGTATGACTTGTAGGAAGAAGTAGGATAAGGTAAAGAACGAAGGAATACTATTGTGATGTGAGATCTTGATGGGGATTATAAAGGATGGTGCTTAGGTGGACATGGGAAAGAAGCAGTAATTAGAAATGGACGAAAATGAATTCAAAATTGCAAAAGTAGATTTTGTAAAAATGTAGAAAAACACAAAATAAGTGATTTTTAAAGTCGAGAATTCAATAATAAACTATTTTTCATCATTAGAGACTATGGAGGAAGAAAAGGAGAACTGTATTCTCGGAATTTTCACTATGGTTTTGAAATTTTCTCTATATTTTGGAGATTGTCAGTATTTGTCTGAAATTTCCATTGTATTATAGAAGTTTTCACTTTTTTGGAAACTTTCTATGTATTTTCAAAGTTTCCACTATTTTTGGATACTTTTCAGCATAGATTTTCGAATTGTTAGTACATTTTAGGAATTTTAAGTATACTTCCGAAATTTTCGTATGATTTTTCACTATTTTATGAAATATTCCCCATAGTTCATGGAATTGTCACTATATTTTTGCAATTTTTAGTATTTTCTCGAAATTTTCGTTGTAGTTTGGAAGTTTTCACAATTTTTTGAAATTTTTCACCATAGTTTTCGGAATTGTTATTACATTTTGGAAATTTTCAATGTTTTTCCGAAATATTCGATGTATTTTGGAAGGTTTAACTGATTGTAAAAATTTTTCATCATAGTTTTTGGAATTTTCACTATATTTAGAAAAAATTTCAGTATTTCTCCGAAATTTTCATTGCATTTTGGAAGTTTTCATTGTTTTTTCGAAATTTTCCTTGCATTTTCGAAGTTACCACTATTTTTCCAAACTTTCCTTGTATCTTGAGAGTTTCCACTATTTTTGGATACTTTTCATAATATATTTTCGAATTGTCATTATATTTTGGGAACTGTCAGTATTCTTTTTCCTTGTACTTTGGAAGTTTCAACTATTTTGATCATAGTTTTTGGAATTCTCACTATATTTTGGAAATTTTCAGCATTTTTCCGAATTTTTGATTGTATTTTGGATGTTTTCACTATTTTATCGAAATTTTCCTTGTATTTTCGAAGTTTCCTCTATTTTTTCCACACTTTCCTTGTATTTTGGAAGTTTCCACTATTTTTGGATACTTTTAATTGATTTTCTAATTGTCAGTATATTTTAGAAATTTCCAGTATTTTTCCGAAATTTTCATTATATTTTGAAAGTTTTTTGAAATGTTTCACCATAGTTTTTGGAATTGTATACTACGATTTGGAAATTTTCAGTAACTTTCCTTGTATTTTCTTTATTTTTTGAAATTTTGCAACATAGTTTTTGGAATTCTCACAATATTATGGAAATTTTCAGTATTCTTGTAGTTTCGAATTTTCTACAATTTTTAGAAAATGTGCATCATAGTTTTTGGAATTCTTACAATATTTTGGAAAATTTCAATATTATTTCGAAATTTTCGTTGTATTTTGGAAAATTTCAATATTTTTTCGAAATTTTCGTTGTATTTTGGAAGTTTTCAGTATTTTCAAAAAATGTTCACTATGGTTTTGGTAATTGTCACTGTATTTTGAAAACAAGAAGTTATTGAGAGACTTTTTATAATTAGGGACTTCTGGAATTTGTAATTATATTTTGAAAGTATTTTCTCTAAACTGGCTCTATATTTCAAATTTTCACTATATTTTATGAATTTTTATCAAATTTTCCTATACTTTGGGGATTTTCGCCTTTTCTTGTTAATTTCAATAATATTTATAGAAATATTGATTTTGACAATTATCTTCCTGTAGAGAAAACAATAAACCAAATTTAACATTATTTTCTTATTGTATACACAATTCTGTGCTCCACACTCCCCTACTCAGTAGTCACATATTCGCAGCCCTTACATATGTAAGTCTGAAACCAAAGAAATGGTAAATAGAGGTATTTGCTCAAGTCGCAAGGGCGTTTTAGGGAGGCTTAAGTTGAGGGAGGCTTAAGTCCCGGTTTTCCCACGGTAAAAAATACATCTAAATGGAATTTTACTTTACCGTGTTTCAGTTTTCAAACTACTTACATGCAACATTGAGTTTTCCTTTTAAAACAGTTGTTTCATGTTGAAAGAACGGTATTTTATATTCACAAATTTGAATTTACAAAGACAACTTTTTCACTTACATCCTCTTAACGCTTTTTCCTATTCGATTCCACAATTTTCCTATCCTTCATTTGATAATAGTGAATATAGTCTCCCTCCACTACTTCGTCTAAAGAGACTATAAAGATACTAAAGAGACTAAAGAGATCGAAGAAAGAGACCTAAGAAAGAGAGTAAGGAAAAATATTAAAGAAATATTCTAGATAGGTACTAGAAAGACCAGAGAGAAACTAGAAATAAACTAGGGAGTTTATAGAGAAATTAGAGAGTCTATAGAGAAACTAGAGAGCGTAGATTTTATGAATTGATTAGAGATATTTTTAGAGATACAAAAGCAAAAGCTGAAAAGAGTCGCATGAAGAATTTTAATAGCTTTTTTAATAGTACAATTATTAGATTTCAATAAATGTGCATTTAAGATGTTCTCGATATTTTCTAGACTGTATCGAAACTAAAACAAAAGTTTAATTCTTAATTCAAATAAAATAATTTTGTTTTAACCTTGATCGATTTCAATTTTGTTCGGAAACTGATTAAAAGTATCACCCCTGGAACTTTCCAACTTCGTTTTTTGCGAATACCGACGGGAAAACTCAGCAATATCCTACCAGGCAGGAACGTAGCTTCCTGGCGATGAACGACAGAATTTTGTCCAATATCCTGCTGATTAAGATAAATGGCCTTCTTCTATTTAGCGCCGTAAGCCAACCAACCAACAACAACTCACACTGACGTGGAAATTAAGAAATAATTGATGGAAATTCTTCGATAATTGAATGTACTTACATTTGTTTTCGTTTGTTCTAGATACTAATTCGATTTTATTTATTCCAACGGAAAATTCGTTCGGGATAAAGAGAGTTTGCTATTTTAAAAACAATTCAACTTTATTTTCAGTTAGAGGGAGCGCCTGCGCTTTACAATGATTTGGAATCGTACAATAACATAAAAAACAAAAAATCTTACAATGTAACTAAAATATCTTTCAACTCGAAATGTCCAAAGAAGGGTCTATTCGATGGAGCTGTTTGCGATACTCCCTGTAAGTATAAAAATCTTCTAGAAGGAATTGTTTTTTCGTTTTACAAATTATTTCAGCTCCTGCATCTTACGAAACTGGAATGCGGCCAGATACAAAAGGTTTCTTAGTGCCAACATCTCCAAGATGGAAGGAACCCAAGGATAAATTTCCTGGACCTGGTTCTTACTTGGTAAGTAAAAAAATTTTCAAGTATTTCAGAGAAACACGCCGTAGTATGTACTGGAACTTTGAAGGTGGCTAAGATAACATTTTTATGTCACCAGTTGATTTCTTTTTGACAAAACTGCATGGTTCTGGTTCGGGATAGCGTAAATTTCCACCCACCTTGTAAAATAGTCCATTAGTACCAGGATGTATTTACCACCATTTTCGGTCGTCGGAAATGGTCCAGCGATATCTAAAAGGCTTCCAACATTATACTGTTTCATAGGTGCCTTTCTCTTGCGATGTGGTCCATTACTCGTAGCACAAGTCGTACATTTCTTACACCAGTCCTTCACATCATCGGAGCTGTTCATCCAATAAAACCTTTCACGGACTCGCTTGAAGGGTTTTCTTCACTCCCAGATGACCTCCCGATAGACTGTCGTGTAACTTCTTCTGTACCTCAGCTACTCTCGTTCTAGTGATAACTAGCTGTCTCCTCATCTCGGAACCATAATCGTTTTCAAGGACTCTTTCCAACAGCCCTTCTTCCAGAACAAGGGAGTCCCACTGAGCCCAATACGCCTTGAGTTTCGGTGAAAATCTTGACACTTCTTGCCAGGTAGGTCGCCGGTTTTCTTTCTTCCATTGCCGGATCATCTTCAGGTGAGGATCATTCTCCTGATCTTCTCTGATCCTGGTGGGTGACCATTCCTCGTTGACTACAGTAGTTCTTGAAACTGCAGCTTCCCTAGATTTCGCCAGTGTCTGATTTCCCCTGTGACTGGAGTTCTTGGGTTACAGGAGTCTTGGGGCGGTTAGACGGACTGCGTACGTGCCCTAGCTCGACACAATTCCAGCATCTGATCTTTCTCGGCTTCTTGTTCATCATACTTTTGATCAAGCTGACGATCTGGTCCTCGTCGCCTTCTTCTTGGATGGTCCTAACTTTGTTGTAACCCTCAGCCTTCGTTGCTGCTTCATATTCAAGAGCAGCTGTCAATGCGTCAACTAATGTTTTGGGATGGGCTAAGGAAAGCGTTCTCTACATGGGGGGGGGTCACGTCAACCATCAATAAACGCCTGTATGCCCAGACATTCCATCATGTTCTCTTCTGCTGATGGATAAGCAAATCGAACGAGTCGGGCAATATCCACTTCATATTCTTGAAGTGCTTCGTCACGTTTCTGCCTTCGGTGCTTCAACTGGGATTGGTACAAATGTTCTAGATGTTCGTGACCATATCGCATGTTCAACCTCTTCTTCAGCTGCTCGAAATCATCCGTTTCTTTCAGAGGTATCGTCTGAAGTACATCTAAGGCATCTTCCCGAAGCGCGATGGTTACCACTGTCTTGTCTCTATCGGACCAATTATTCACTCTAGCGGCTGCTTCCAATTGCTTATAGAGTCCACGACATTTTTCCATCGAACGTTGGAGCCTTGACTTGGGTAAAACTACCAATGTCTCCTAACTTTTGGTGTGTTTCTGTCTTGCAAGGTTTCGTTTGCTCGGTCTTCCTTCCTTCCGCTGGCGTGTCTTGAGTTCTTATATCTGTCATCTTTTTTTCTAACTCCTTGAGTTTTTCGTCCATCGTTGTCATCTTATTCTCAATCTTCTAGTCCATCGTTGTAATCTTATTCTCAATCTTCCCGTCCATCCTAGATATTTTATTTTCAATTTTAGATTTTAGAGACGAAATTTCATTTTCAACGTCAGCCGCAATGTCGTTTTTCATTAAAAAGATATCGGCAGATATTTCGTTCTTCAAAGCAGAAATCTTGTCGTCAATATTAGCAGAAATGTCGTTCTTCATAGCAAAAAACTTCTCGTCCATGTTAGCAGAAATGTCGTTTTTCATAGCAGCAATCTTCTCGTCCATGTTTTCTTTCATGGTATATATCTTCTCGTTCATGTTAGCAGAAATTGACGAGATTAAGGTGGAAGCCTAGTCATTAAATAAAACTGTTTCTGGATCAAAGCCGTCGTTTTCCAGCGCCACTTTAAGTCTTTCTACTAATTCACTTTTCTTACCGGACGTTTCCAACTCACAATCTTCCAATTCTGCTCTTAACTCAGTCACTTTCAAGTCACATAGTCTCTTGGTCATTTTACGTAGCAATTTATTTATATTATCCCACTTCTGACACTAATGTAAAGTTTTTCTAATTTATTTAAACAGTAAACGAATGGAATAAACTTTAAACACACGGGCTACTTACGAATTTATTTAAACACTAAAATACTCACTAACACTTAATTTATATACACTTAGCTATTCAATTAAATTTAATTTATATACACACAACCTTAATTATTAATTTATATCAACACTTTACTGTTCGCTATTTCAATGTATTCTTGTTTATTTGTCGAAATCACTTTATCAACTCAAACTAACTCTTCCTGATCGGTCCCTTATATATTAATGCCTTTTTCACTAGATAATTCTAGATTGCGGCTTACACAAAAAGAATTGGCTTTCTGGCATGTATACCTATAAATTTTCCACTCATTGCTCCAGCTCCGTCATAACCTTGTCCCCTCATGTACTCTATGTTTATCCCAAGTCGCTTCAAATTATCAATAATTTGTTTTGAAAGTTCTTCGCCCGTAATTGATGCAAGTGGATGAAACATTCCTTTGCGCTTTCTTTGTACCGAGTTTAATATTGACGGAATTTCAATACTATTTGTGCCGATAAAACAATGCGATGTTCATTCGATTAAGGTTACTTGCATTGTTGAGTGTAAAAACAAAAATATCCCCATTGAAAAAGTCTGGTATACACAAACTTATGTCCAGAATGTGATGCTGTGGTACCACAGATTTAAAAGGGCAGTACCAAAATTTTGTGATCAAATAAAAAATGTCAATTAGTAGACGGCGATGTTGAGAAATGAAAATAATCATAATGCTTTGAGATAAGTTTGATATTTGTGATAACACAATCTTAAAAAAAAATTCTTGTTTTTACCCATTAATTACAATTGACATTCCATTTCATAATGACGGAACTAGGAACCATTCGAATGAAAAAAAAATTGCAAGATGAACCGTTCGTGTAATTTGGACTGTTGGCTTGTAATTCGATTTTATTTGTCGTGTAATTTGGTTTTAATATATTTTAGTCTCAAAGTATGTCAACACAATAAAAAAAATAAAACAAATAAAGACAGATATTTTTATTATTCTGCCATTAACATAGACAGTTATTGCAGTAATAATAATTGACATCAGTTATGGTAGCACAATCTTCATGTGCCCAACCCTCACATGTTTGGCACTGAATCCAATCTGCATCATAGTTTTCATAGCAAACAAGGCAACAAATTTGATGACCAGTGCGGCATTTCTCATTTGTCTTTGGATGACATTTTTCCTCGTTGATTTTCGTCTTTTTGCCCTCGTTCTGTTTCTTCTTTTTTTCCTTGTTGCTTTTCTCCTTTGTCGCTACTAACTTACGTTTATGTGTGTTTGTTTTGGGCGTTTGTTGGATTTTCAACTGTTCTTTATAAGGCGTTGCAGTTAGAACCACTCCTGAGACATTGATCCGTTTTTTCTTTCGTGGTCCCATTGATATTCCACTTGATGACGGTAGAGGATGAATTATTTCCACTGGGATATAATACTGGTTCTGTGTAGACTGTTCGGTTTCAAGGTCGCCTAAATTCGTTGTTGATGAGGAAGATTCAGAAATTTTTTAAGGAGTAGTTTCCAGAATAGATTGTATTGGGGCCAATACAGAAATATTTGAGAAAGTATCTTCTTGATGCACAGGATGGGATGTGGAAGGAGAAGATTTAAAACTTTTGATGGGAGTAGCTTTCACGACAGGTTGTGATGTAGTTGGAGCACATGCAGAAGTGTTTGCTTGATGTACAGGATCTGATGTGAATGGTACAGATGTTGTTATTGAAGAATTTTCTTGCTGGATAAGTTGTGATTTGAATGAGATACCTGTAGAAGTATTTAAGGAATATTTTCCATCAGAACTGATCGTGATGTGGATGGCTGTGTTTTATTTGTAAGCAAATTTATGTTTTCTGATGAAGGGGAAGTAGCAGAATCAGTTACAGAAATGTTAATGTTATTTTCATCTGAATCAATTGGTCGTTCGGATACTGTCGCAGCTGCAAAATCTACATCGCTGTAGACAAAACGGTCAGGAGGCCATAATCCTGTTTTCCGAAAACTGTTCATAGCTGTCTCCATAGTAGCTGCTCTGGGAAATGATTTGCCTACTAGACCGCTAATACTATCAACACTCAAACATTTACCTGGTGTATCGTATAATTTTGAAGTTTTTGCGGAAGCGAAGAAAGTATTTAATGGTTTAAATAACCTGACATCAAGGGGTTGCATATTATGTGTGCAATGTGCAGGAAATGAAAGCATGATAACACCATGATTACGTGCTAAATCTTATGCTATCATACTCTGAGTATGACTACTGTGTCCATCTAATACGATTAACACCTTGTTCTCTTTAGATGGTTTGGTATACTTTATAAAATGATCCAACCAGTGATAAAATCCATCAGTATCCATCCACCCTTTGTCTTGGCACTTAAATAAAGTTCCTGGAGGTGCTCCATACGTTAAACTATCCATCATACGCTTCCTGGCAAAAATAAGCATTGGAGGAATAAAGCTTCCAGTCGCACTCATTGCATACATGCCAGTAACATTTCGGCCTCTTTTGGATGAGGTTATGGCGCCTATCTGATGTTTTCCTTTTTGAGCAATTATTTTCTGTGGTTTGTGGACAAAAGTGTGGAATGTCTCATCAGCATTGAAAATACGATCAGCGGAAATAGCGTTTTCCTTTATTATTTTTTCGTTAACGTCAAAAAATTTATGAACAACAGTTTTGTTGAATCCTGCAGCTCGTGCTAATGACGTTGCTTCAGGGAGACGCAGACTTATGTTTGGATGTCGTTTCATGAAGCCTGCGTACCATTCTTTACCAGCTGATTTTTTTTCGTCATTAAATCTCGTCTTAATATTATTTTTCTCGGCTATTTCGTACGCTAGTTTCATCAGCCTTTCACGTGTTAGTCCATAAAACATCCGCTCCAACTGAAGAATGTGATTAACAAGATCTTTTTCCACTGCCGGAGGTAAATCTGTTTGCCTTCCGATGATATAACTGCTTCCAGTGGAATATTTATTTCTGTTCCCCAATCTTCTTTTTAACGTTGTTTTTGGAATTGAAAATGCTTTTGCAGCTTCATTTATACTCAGTTGTTTTAAATTAACAGCTTTCATTGCAGCATCCATATTTTCTGGTTTCCATTTACCATAAACTTCTTTACTCTTTCTCTCAGATCTCGTTGACATCCTTAAAAAATAAAAAAAAATATTTTGTAATTGAATACGTGTAATTCGGACCAGGACCAAATTACACAACAGAGATTGGATCAATTTACACGATAGTAATATTTTCGTCATATTTGACCTAATAAACCTATCCACTTTTTGATCATTGTATGGCTTTCGTAAATATGTACGAATCAACCTAATATCATTGATATTTTAAAATATATACTCACTTCGTAGAAATTCAGACACAAAAATAACCTAACCTTACAACACAACACGTGCTACAAATGAACTTACTGGCAATCTGTGAGAAACTAACTGATTCGATTGACATAGGTTCCTGAGTGCACCTCGGTTGGGGAAGGTTTGTAACGAATTAGTGAGATGTCGCTACACACTCCGTTTTTAGAATGATCGAATTGGTCCGTTTTACACAATGGTCCAAATTACACGGACTTCCCCTATACATCTCATGCGGCTAAATGACATGACTGTGAGTTACTTAGAGGTTTCTAAGGATGCTTTTTACAATGGAGTTGGTATGTAATAAAAAAATTGCAATTACTTTTTTTTTAAACCACCGATTTTGAAGTCCCCTAAAGACGTACGCTACTGACACAAACCCAATATTCATGAGGGCAACCACTCAACTAATTGTCTTTTACTGACCACCAAAATTTGGACGTGAATTATCGTGTCTACAGGGACAATCAAAAATGATAAAAACAATTTTTCGCAACGCACACTCAGACACCGGTGAAAATACATTACACAAAATTTACCTTTAAGTGTTTCAAGATGATCATTTGAAAGAACTCTTAGTTGAAAAGCGTTCAAATTAGCTGAATTCCATTCTGTATGCTCAAATTTTCCCAAATATCCAAAAAGTTTCCAGACAAAAACACATTTCGATCACGGCGACAGTGGGACTCTGTTCATCCCGCAAAATATCACTCCAACTTCCGCCGATTGCGGTTTGTTTGAGAGAATCGTCCGTCTTAGTGAAGATATATGACTGTAATTTTGGACTTTTCGTATCACGTACCATCTCGACTATTCATGAAATTTCGATGCTTCGGAAACTTTGGAATATGCAAACGATGACGAGGAAACTGATTAATAAATCGTTCGGGAACTAATTGGAAAATTATATCAATTTATAGCTTAAAATGGAAAATTATATCTATTAATACAGTTCCTCTATTTGAAATTTAAAAGAAACATTAAAATAAGGAAAATTATTTATATTTGTATGCAATACTTCCGATACACACTGTATTATATGTAGAATCAATAATTTTGAAAGATTCGGTATATATATCAAATTTGACATTTTAGTTTCTGACGACATTTATGCAGAATATATCTAATGATAGGTAGATCATATTATAATTTGGGAAATATATTTGAAATTTCAAAATACAGATGTCCTTGCTAGCAGAATTACAATTGTAATAAAAGAATTCAATTCTCTCTTTGTTATTGGGAAACATAAATTAGTATTTTTTTTAAAACAAGAAAATCTCGTAACCTCAGGAGAAGAGATTTATTTATTAGAACAAAGTTTAGTCAGTTGAATTTGAAACCCTCACGAGACAACATCACATTTAGAGTTGTCTCATTTTTTTGAAAATATAATAGAAACTATTCTATTATACAATCAGATCATGAAGCCATACATTATAAAGCCAGTGCGTGCATAATTCGAAGAAGAATTGCATCGTATATAGTGTGAGTGGTACCAGTTTTCTAAGTTATATATTTAGAAAGTATGCAGAATTCTAAATACGTTTAGAAGACGTACGAGTTTTCCTGTTCCTAGTTGTTGAGTCCGCTCCAGTTTTTTTAAAATTATTTCTCGAGAATTTACAGGCCTTTTTAAATACATTTAAAATAGATGCATATATAGGATCGTTTGAATTAAAACAAAATTAACGTTACATATATGAAATTTTACATCAAGTGAAGAAATTTTTTGAATAGACAATTTTAAACGGATATTGCGTTATTTGACATTGATACACGTCAAGTGTAAATTCGACGATTTGAACTTTTGATAAAAATATTTAATTAGGTTGATTTCTAGCATATAGGTTGTTCTAATTTTAAGGTTAGTAGAAAAGACTATCTTTGTTCTTTTATAATATTTTTGGGAAACAACATTTTTTTTGAAATCTGTTATCTGATGGTATAATATCTAATTTTGATTCCAACTCACTGTGGTATTCATTCAGTATATATTTTTATCGAATTTAACATCTTGCATTTAATAGAATTTTCGATCTAATCAGTGACATTTGGTTAATTTTCAGTGACAGTAAAATCGTAAATGTCATAGAATAATTAAAGTGCCTTTTATTATATTGAATAAACAGTTACTCGAGATTCTGTATAATAGAGTAATATTTAATTTGGAGAATACGTTGAAATTATAAAATTTGAATTATTATTTTTTTAAAAATTTGATCCCACCCTGAGTCAAGAGTGATTAAGTCGATTGTGAATAAATTCATCTTTCCAAATACAACAAATAATATTTATCTCAGCCGGGCATTGTTTGACAACTACTGTCAAAATTAAAATAGGTTACATACGCTGCTAAAGGTGTGTGTTCAATAGTGTCGCTACAATCACAGATTGTAAAACGTTGACAAATAATATTTCATATTGTTATATTCATATATCCATTCATTGAAGGTATAGTATATCAAATTGTCACCCAAACGTGGGCAATTATAATTATTAGATTGAATATATAATAAATTAGTGGCCAACGTTAGGCGAATCGAAATTTATCTTTATAGGAAGGTTTAAAAACATTAAAGTTAAACAATTAAAATTCATCACATAATATTAGATATATAATCTATCAATGAAAATGGACCTCACTGATGGTTACATTTATATTTACGTTGTATATTATTTTTATCAAATATTTTATATAACTTCCTTCTTTATTATCATTAAATAGTTTTTTATTAAAATATTTTTGATTTCCGTATTACAAAAAGATTACATTCAAGGAAGTCTTCTTGTGTGTGTCTCTATGGGTTTTAAGGCTCCTTGCTATCAAAAAATTTTGTTTGGGTTAGTAACATTGTCCCCGGTATACATGGTGGACGGGCTTTAATTGACGTATACAGAGATCTCGTAAACCGCAATAGATACAATATCGATTAAATGGAGAAAAACTTTGGTATATTTATAGGGAATTAGAAGTTTTAAAAAAATTTGAAATATCTTGAGATCCGGAGATATTAGACAAAATCCGAAAATAGTCCTTTTCGTTTTTTAAATGTGCCGTTGTTATTGTAAAAATATCAAAAAAATTATTCTCAACTGTTTTTAATAAACAAGGTTTTCTATAAATTACCATACCAAAAATTTCTATACGACGTTTCGTATTTACAGGATCACCATCAACTTCATTATTTTAGTGTTTTTAAATGAAACTCAAGGTCTCTAGTTAATTCCACAATATAATACAAGTTATTGAAAATTCTAAAAAATTGACAATTGTTTCGATAAATCAATATCATCGAAACAATTGTCAATTTTTTAGAATTTTCAATAACTTGTATTATATTGTGGAATTAACTAGAGACCTTGAGTTTCATTTAAAAACACTAATATGAGCATATTCCACGAAGTAAGGGTCGAGACAGTCAATTTCATTATTTTAAACACGGACCTGGATTTTGTATTACAATATTCTTTACGTTTTAAATAGATACATACGATGATATAGCATTCTTGACGATTCTACCACGTTTCGTCTTTCAAAAATCAACATCTTTTTTAAGTCCGCTCTTCTTTACTAAAGTCAAATTAATAATTTTAAATAATCGGCATTAAATAAGAATTTTTAAAGAAAATGATTAAATTCATCAATTTATTTTGAAACTTAATGACAATGAATAAGTATTGATGTATTTACAAATGACACTCTAAGTTAAACGTAAATTAAAAACTTCAATCAAAAATCAGTTATAAAGCTTGTTCAAAATGACGTTTATTCTGTGTAATACATAGTTCGATTCTCCTTGACATATGAGATGTAGCCTCATCAACCATTCCATGTCGCTTGTAATATTATTAGAAAGAATACATATTATTACAACCATCAGCCCCTCGGAGAAACCCTTTCTTAACCCAAACATCTGAATAGGCCGGTTTGGATGTACCTACAAGAATTTTATTTACTCTTAAAACCCATAAAAACGGCATTATAGAAATGATTCAAATTTTAATGATAGACTTGGTTTAACGACCCTTTTAAAAAGTCCGATGAGACCTTCAGATGGATTATACCTAGTTTTTAGAAAAATAAAAATACCTATGTCATCAATTTTGCTGCCTTCCATTTCATGCCCATATTGTAAGAAAGCATAAAAAAATTAGTCCACTTTCTTTAGTCCGCCAACTTTGGTGACCTGCCATGTTGAATTTAGAATGACGTCACATACCTAATCATGGATTGGCATGCAAGCTACACGTATATACAGAATTTCAGCTCAATCGGTTGAAGATAACTGCTTCAAAACTGAGTTGCAAGATTGCAACCGAACAAACATTGCCAGTTACATACTAAAAACATTGATATGCCACAGAAATATTTGAAGCTCTGATTAACCGGCTCTAAGAATTAAATACTGCACGTTCTAAGTAAACTTGGGAATTTAAAAAAAATCTGATAGTGAAATGCAATATTTATGTTATCATTACAATGGTTAATTAACCATCAACTTCGGCAATAAATATTCTGGCAAATTTAAATATAAAGTTTTAGTGTTTCTTTTAAATAAGGACTACAGTGAACCACAATCAGTCTAAAACATGTATTCTCAATATATTGGAACATTTTTAGGGATCTCCGCCGCCCCTTCCCAGATTGTACAACTTTGTCCAAAGGACATATACAACGGCTTCTATTTTTTGGACATTTATTTATCCAACATGTCTGTACGCAAACGTTTGTCGTTTTTTTTATAGTGTGACGTAATTCGCAACTTATTTGTGCACGGATTGTTTCTGATTCCGTGGCAAAATGGTTCAATTTAATTATTTTGTTTTATTGAAAATAGGTGGAATTTTAACAAAGTTATTTTTAAAAGTGAAGGTTTTTGTAATCCTTTCGTTTTTTAGCAGTAATTGAAAATAAATAGTTAATTATTAATTATTAATTAATCAAACACCCTGCTGGATGAGAAAATATAGATATCACGCACAATCCGGCAACAGCTGACAACAATAATGCTGTTTAGGGGCCATTTTTTATAGGAAAATGATGTTTAGGGACAAATACATCCAACATTTTCATCCATTCGTGTAACCATTGCGTTATTTTGCAGACACCCTCCACCTCATGAATTCAAAAGCATTGTTGATGTACTAGCTATACAAATTTTTGTGCTAGGTTGTGCTAGGTGTCTTTTATTTGTGTTAGCATTTTGGCGAAAAAATTCCAACCGGAGGGGGCTAGCGTTAACCTGGCCCCACCCAAATTCCAAAGCATTTTTATTGTAAGCTGTTGGTGTGCTAGCTATAAAAAATGGTGTGCTAGGTTGTGCTAGGTGTCCTTCATCTGTGCTAGCATTTTGGCGAAAAAATTCAAACCGGAGGGGGCTAACGTTAACCTGGCCCTACCCGAATTCCAAAGCATTTTTATTGTAAGCTGTTGGTGTGCTAGCTATAAAAAATGGTGTGCTAGGTAGTGCTAGGTGTCCTTTATCTGTGTTAGCATTTTGGCGAAAAAATTCCAACCGGGGGGGGGCTAGCGTTAACCTGGCCCCACCCGAATTCAAAAGCATGTTTATTGTAATCTGTTGGTATGCTAGCTATAAAAAATGGTGTGCTAGGGGTCTTTTATCTGTGCTAGCATTTGGCGAAAAAATTCCAACCGGAGGGGGGGTCTAGCGTTAACCTGGCCCCACCCGAATTCAAAAGCATTTTTATTGTGAACTGTTAGTGTGCTAGCTATAAAAATTATTGTGCTAGGTTGTGCTAGGTGCCCTTTATGTGTGCTAGCATTTTGGAAAAAAAATTTAACCGGCGGGGGGCAGCTTGACGGACCTCTGAGCTGCCTGTAATTCACTTCGACGACATTTCATTTACACGTCGTACATATCTTTCTTTCCTTCGTCAATTTAACGAGCCTTAATATTTATTTGGTTTTTAAATCATTTGAAACTTAAAAATCAAAGGAAATATCTATTAACCCGTATTTCAATTGACAGATAAATAAGCAGTTTGACAAAAGTTTCGGTTGTGACATACCACGGCTAACATTATTCTTAAAGAAAATCGTGAATGTAAATCTAGAAAAATTGAAGATAGAAACAAACGTCATGCCCTGCGATCTTTTATAGCCACTGCTAAACTGCATTTTTAACGTCATCTATGCGCTTACAATGTTACTAACGAACTTTATTTCACTGATTGCTGTAATACTGTCATCTGTGAATTTACCCAAACCAAGCTATTTGGATGTCAATTTCAAAAAATTAAAAGAGTCATTTTTGACAAATGTGTAAATTTATGTGGAAACAGAAGGTTGAAGGAGAAAATAACATTTGAGAATATTTACAACAATTGTAGAGTGTGTGCCTTACACTTTTTACAAAAGATTTTGGTCGAAATAAAGTTCTGAAAAGAGGAGTTTTCACAGGTAAATCTATAATAATTAGAGAAAAAATAACTAACTATGATACATTTATTCAATAATTGTTTTTATTTTCTAGAATCTTTAGAAACAGTAACTGATGATGTTCCTTCCTCAATAATTGAAGCTGAACCATCAACCTCTTTAGCTGTACCACAAATTGGCACTGCATCTGTAACTGAGAGTCCTAGGACTTTAAAGTTACAGGAAGCTTTAAATGCTCAGTTTGTAAAACTGAGAGCTTAAAAAGCACAAGAATCCTGTGCTATTAATGAGGCTAGTTGTAGCTATTCAGTTGAACCCGACCTGAAATTATCAACACATGCTGTTCAAGATTCTATTACTGTCACACCAGCAGACTTGAATGCAACAGTTACTCCAAAAAGAAGTGCGTGAATAATTAATTGATTTATTAATATATAGGTGTTTAACAAAAAAATTTTCACAGAAATAGTAGATATTTATAGGTCAATATTTTGATTTATTAAAAAACATGAAAAATGATTAGGTACTTAGAAGTGCATTTATAATTTCATATTATTTAGTTACATCAAGTTTTGACTGTATACTTCTATTAGAATATTGTCTTAAATAGGGTTTAAAATTTAACATTTCAACAAAAATGTTATCTAAATGCAATGTATATTGCATATTCATATTATTTTTTATTGCTAATGATATTATTTTTTAATTTAGAAATATATGATTTACTTGCTGAGGTGAATGTCTCTAGGGTTAATGACCTATCACCAAAAGCCACACGTCTCTATCAAATAGCCATTCAATTTAAAAAAAGAGCTACCCGGTTTAGAAGATGTCGTCAGTTGCTGTTAAAGAGGTATGCTGCTGAAACCTTTGAAAAATCTGAACTTTTTGAAAAATGTGTATCCGTTATATTGTATCATATGTGTAATATTTGCTAGCACATGCTATTATCAATAAATTATTCTGATCTTAAGTTTGAGAATAAAATAAAGAAAATCACCTGTACTATTTTATAAACAAAATTTTATATTAAATTCTTGAAACATTTTGTCGACATTCGTCTTTTAATAAACTATCCTGGTTAATAGAAACGGATAAAAGCTTAAAACAGCTTTTGGTAACAACCTATCCTACTTTTAAGCCAAAATAAAATAACAGGTTGTTTCAAAAAGTGTTTAAACTTTGTGTGACTGTTTTTATTTGTTTATTTAAGAAAAAACAATATACTTAGGCATAATTTAAAAAACCTTCAGTATTTGCTTGGCTTGCCATCTAGTAGTAGCTAGTAAACTGTGACTAATCATGCAGGTCTCTTCCTTTATTATCGAAAAGAAACCAAATTTTGTATTTTGGTACAAGAATTTAATATAAGCAGAGCGCTTTCGGTTTAATGATAAACCATCATCAGTGCCCCCTGTAAAAGTAAAAAATTGATCTTACATTCTCGAAATAAAATAAAAGGTTTAGAAGGGCCTAAAGCCAAATAGATACAATTTACTCACATGGTCAGGGTGTACTCCAAATCCTCACAAATTAGAAGATACATAAAGCGAATTAAAATATAGTGCTTGAAACACAGTCACTATTTAATTAAAATAATAATAAAAAGCACACACAACCCATTGTACAATGAATGAATCCCTAAAATAGGGGATAAAATATAACTCAAAACATTATTTGTGAGTCAGCTGTTTGACATTTGACAACAATTGTAGAAGATAAGTTGAAAATGAACAATTTTTGAAGGTGTTAATTAGTAAGGTAGGCTAACAACAGCCGGTGCTCTGATGACGTCATGAGAATCATAGAAGCAAAAGTTTTATTTTTATTTTATTTTATTTTATTTTATTTATTTGGGATACAAACAGGACAAACCCATAGAAGTATCCACTAATAGTTACACATAATTTTACAAATTAGGTAAAAAGAAAATATAAATACAATCATATAACTACATTAAATAAAAATAAATACAAGTATACAAAGAAAAGAGAAAAAAAGAGAGAACAAGAGTAGGTAATAAAACAAAATTAAATTTGCAAAAAATAGTCTTTCTGTAGTTTTTCAATCGAATCTGCACTGTGGTGAAAAATATCCATTTCAACAATACTGGACAATTTATTGTAAGTATTTGTTATTCTGTGAGCAGGAGAATTTAGAAAATAATTGGTGAGTGCCTGATGTGTGATAAAGGTATCATTGTTTCTAGTTGAGTGGCTGGGAATACGAAGTGTTATGAAATTTGTAAGTTCAAGGCAATCTATATTGTTATTGTTATTGAGTTGACAAAAGCTTGAAATATTAGTAAATTTATTTAGCAATTACGTTCTCATGACCTCCTCCGAGACACAAATGTGTGATGGTGAGGATAACTGAAAACAGTTCAGGTTTTAAAGTAAAGTAAGAGCGACGAAAGAAAAGGAAAAATGAAAAACAACTTTAATGAAAAAGTGACTCACAATCAGACAAGAATAATCCGGCCTGCACACCACCCCACCCCGGAATCCCAATCAGGGAAGCGACCCGAAAGTCTCCAAAGGATAAACAACTACTACTCGAGCTATTTGCTCCGACAGGCATTGTATCGCATCCCTCCAGCAACAAACCGGCCGATCCCCTGGAAGAGGCCCCGAAGAGGAGAGGTGCAGAAGCACGAAACCGCCCGCCATGGAAGTTGGAAATGTAGCTCGAATTATGGTGTTGTGGTCACGTGTTGTATTGGTCCCAACTGATCTGAACTATTGTCATCATTAAGTAGGATCTCACCATCAAAAAGTTTTCTATGTATAGGGGTAAAATCTCTGTCAAACTCTGTCTGTACATTAAGGCACTTATTGTTTTTATCGACTTCCTTCATGATTTCCATATCCTCGTACAAATCAAGTTTTAAAAAATGTTTGGTTGTTATGTTATGTAAGAGTGTTACCCCGCTCTCGTGATCGATATTGTGGTTGTTAAATTTCAAGTGATGTCCAAATACGGATTTCTCCGGAGTTTTTTCATGTTCAATAACTCTAGTTTTTAGGGATCTACAAGTCCTACCAATGTAGGTGGCATCACAATCAGAACAAGAGAGCTTGTAAACGCCACTCCTCTGTAATTTATGTAATTTGTCCTTGGCATTGACCAGACACGCACTCAAACTGTTTCTAACATTATAAGAAATTTGAGTGTCGGGAAAATATTTTTTGATGCAAAGACTTAATTTGTTGCACAAGTTGTGGTCAACAAAAGGAATACTCACATACTTGCTGGTGGCATCAGCAAGCGCAGGGTAGGCAGTATGCATTAGCAACTTTCCCTCCCTCCGCCTGATGACATCGTCAACAATAGTTGGCTCATAACCATTATTAACAGCTATTTGTTTTAGTATATTGTATTCTTTATTGTAATTATCAGCTGACAAAGGGATGGTTTGTAAACGGTGTACATAGCTGTTGAAGGCCGCTAGTTTGTGCTGTATAGGGTGGAAAGAACTAGAGTTAATGACATGGTCAGTCACAACACGTGACCACAACACCATAATTCGAGCTACATTCCCAACTACCATGGCGGGAGTTTTCGTGATTCTGCACCTTTCCTCTTCGGGGCCTCTTCCAGGGGATCGGCCGGTTTGTTGCTGGAGGGATGCAATACAATGCCTGTCGGAGCAAATAGCTCGAGGAGTAGTTGTTTATCCTTTGGAGACTTTCGGGTCGCTTCCCTGATTGGGATTCCGGGGTGGGGTGGTGTGCAGGCCGGATTATTCTTGTCTGATTGTGAGTCACTTTTTCATTAAAGTTGTTTTTCATTTTTCCTTTTCTTTCGTGTCCCTTACTTTACTTTAAAACCGGAACTGTTTTCAGTTATTCTCACCATCACACATTTGTTTCTCTGAGGAGGTCATGAGAACGTAATTGCTAAATAAATTTACTAATATTTAAAGCTTTTGTTTT
Organism: Galeruca laticollis; assembly: GCA_963921935.1. NCBI lineage: Eukaryota > Metazoa > Arthropoda > Insecta > Coleoptera > Chrysomelidae > Galeruca > Galeruca laticollis. The sequence continues at coordinate 5,489,671 of OY998179.1, forward strand.
TTTTTGCTTCTATGATTCTCATGACGTCAACAGAGCACCGGCTGTTGTTAGCCTACCTTACTAATTAACACCTTCAAAAATTGTTCATTTTCAACTTATCTTCTACAATTGTTGTCAAATGTCAAACAGCTGACTCACAAATAGTGTTTTGAGTTATATTTTATCCCCTATTTTAGGGATTCATTCATTGTACAATGGGTTGTGTGTGCTTTTTATTATTATTTTAATTAAATAGTGACTGTGTTTCAAGCACTATATTTTAATTCGCTTTATGTATCTTCTAATTTGTGAGGATTTGGAGTACACCCTGACCATGTGAGTAAATTGTATCTATTTGGCTTTAGGCCCTTCTAAACCTTTTATTTTATTTCGAGAATGTAAGATCAATTTTTTACTTTTACAGGGGGCACTGATGATGGTTTATCATTAAACCGAAAGCGTTCTGCTTATAATAAATTCTTGTACCAAAACACAAAATTTGGTTTCTTTTCGATAATTGTTTTTCTCTGGTACACTCAGCTGACGTCACTCATTTATTTCTTCCTTTATTTTTTCCCTGTTGGTGAATAGTAACCTTCCACCACAATAGATGGCGCAGCACTCGACAAAACTTTGTGGCTTCGGACTTAGTACAGGAGATTCCATTCTTCCCCGTATTAAAAGTATTTATCAATGACAAACGTGTAAGAAAATAGAGTGTATTCAACTTTACGTTAGGAAATATTTTATGGAAATTTCAATTACGTAAATTATTTACAGACTGCTTGATTTGATAAAAAAGTAACGGTACTATTTTCAAAAGTTAGATACTACTACTACGAAGTTATAAAACGATTTTATTTAGTTCGGCACGTACCTAACACCTAGTTCTTGTTAACCGATTTTCATACATTTCCCGTTAACCAATTAAACAGATTTTTGGACACATGTTTAGTGCATTCATTTTCTTTCAAAATTATTATTTAATGCCCAATATTTCAAATTATTAAGTTGACTTTAGTAAAGAAGAGCGAACTTAAAAAAGATGTTGATTTTTGAAATACGAAACGTGGTAGAATCGTCCAGTATGCTATATCATTGTCTGTATCTATTTAAAACGTAAAAAATATTGCAATAAAAAATCCAGGTCCGTATTTAAAAAAATGAAGTTGATGGTGATCCTGTAAATACGAAACGTCGTATAGAAATTTTTGGTATGGTAATTTAAAGAAAACCTCGTTTATTAAAAAAAGTTGAAAATAATTTTTTTGATATCTCTTATAATAACCACGGCACATTTAAAAAACGAAAACAACCATTTTCGGATTTTGTCGAATATCTCCGAAACTAGTTGAGATATTTCAAAGTTTTTTTATACATCTAATTCCCCATAAATATACCAAACTTTTTCTCCATTTAATCGATATTGTATCTATTGCGGTTCATGAGATCTCTGTATACGTCAATTAAATCCGGTCCACCCTGTATAATTTTGGATCCTAGAGTCTTTCGGTTGAGGCATCATTGAATAACAGATCTATCTTCCTAAATCTTAACCGTTCACATTTTCCATTTGTTTATTACTTTTCCGCCAACCTGTCTAATATGCGAGAAAAATATTGGTTTACCCACAAAAAAGTTGGAAATTTGAATTTTTTTTGAGTTATTTTTACGTTATCCATCAACAACAACACGAAAAAACGGTTTTTAGAAAAAAAATCCCGTGTGTATGTCGTCGTCGTCGTCGTCGTTGTCGTCGGCTACTTTTACTTGCAAGTCTTGTTAGCACGATACAACCTCCGGAGTGCAATAAGTCACCAATTTTATGATGGAATATTGTTAAGGACATTTCACAGATGAACCCTATTGATTTTTAGCTCACCAGAGCCAGTACAACGGGTGCTATGGTACTTGAAGTACGACATTTTGTTGTTTTTCGAGAAATTTCAGTTTGTTAGCACGATACAGCCTCCGGAGTTCAACAAGTCACCAATTTTATGATCTAATATTATTCAGGGCATCTTACTGATGAACCCTATTGATTTTCAGCTCACCAGAGCCAATACAACCGGTGCTACAGTACGATATTTTTGTCATTTTTGAAGAAGTTTCAGTTTGTTAGCACGATACAGCCTCCGGAGTATATACAAGTGATGAATTTTATGATTGGATATTATTCAGAGCGTCTCAAAGATGAACTCCATTGATATTGAGCTCATTAAAGCCAGTACAACGGGTGTTGTGGTACTTGATGTACCAAATTTTTGTCATTTTTGGAGAATTTTCAGTTTGTTAGCACGATACAGTCTCCAGAGAGTCTACGATTGATCAATTTTATGATTGAATATTGTTCAAGGTGTCTCACAGATGTACCCTATTGATTTTCAGTTGACTAGAGCGAGTAGAGCGGGCCCTATAAATCCAGATATACTACATTTTTGGTTATTGTTGGATAAATTTCGGTTTGTTAGCACGATACATTCCCCGAACTGTATACAAGTAACAATTTCATGATAGAATATTGTTCAGGGCCACAGATGCGGAAAAGTTAGTTTTAATCTTTAAAACCGTTTATTTTTAATTAACTTTAAAACAATTATAAACAAGATTTTCCATTTTTTTTCTAATTTCCACTAAACCGGAAAATTCAGTAGATTTATTAGACATTTTTACGGATTTATATGGGTAAACGCCCCGACTATAATATTAAAAAATTAAAGAAGGAACAGCTTCCCCTAAGGTAAAATGTATAACATCTGGATTCTACGCGTAGTCCTCCCCAACATTACCTATGCAAGGAGGATTCTCCAGTGACCTAGAAAAATGTGAAAACGGCGGGAGAGCGGCGAGGAAATAAAAAATAAAAGCAGAATAGGTGATAAGAAAAATAGACGAGCCATTCCGTGTATAAACAGAAACGCTACGGTGATTGTTTACTCGACAAAAGCCTATTTTTCATTTTGGGGATAGAAAAATGGCTGAGGATTTTGAATAGCAAACACACAACTGGAATATATTGAGTAGAGAAGGTATTTTTTATATAAATAAAAAAAATAAAAAACCATCAAGCTGTGTAGAAGTGTCAATATAATTTGAATAGAATTTTCCAAATGGTAGCAAAGGGCTATTGAGCTATTGAGTCATCATCGGTGCTTACTAATAAGCAAGTAAACAAATAAACTTAATGAAAAGAAAATTAAAATAAAGAAGTAAGGTTACTTATTCGTTAGGCAATACTATGATGAATCCGTAAAAATATCCATATACAGCAAACAGTTGAACATGTTAAAATATAATTACAATTTGTTTACATGAAATTCATCACTCTAAGGGACTATTATAGATTAAAAATTAGAATTCTACATAATGTAACATTAAGTACAAGTAGTACACACGAATTTGTACAGTTGGAATGGGCAATAAGTACCTTTCAACCATATAAATCACCAGGAGTGGATGGAATATTTCCAGCACTCCTGCAGCAAGGAATAGAGGATATTCTTCCTCACCTGCTGAAGATTACAAGAAGCAATCTAGCAGTGGGTCTAATACCTAGACAATGGAGAAGGGCAAGGGGAACCTTCAAACCAAAAATAGGGAAAAAATAAACGGTTTTAAGGATTAAAACTAACTTTTCCGCATCTGTGGCCCTGAACAATATTCTATAATAAAATTGTTACTTGTATACACTTCGGGGGATGTATCGTGCTAACAAACCGAAACTACTCCAAAAATAACCAAAAATTCAGTATATCTGGATTTATAGGACCCGCTGTACACGCTCTAGTCAACTGAAAATCAATAGGGTACATCTGTGAGACACCTTGTACAATACTCAATCATAAAATTGATCAATCGTATATTCTCTGGATGCTGTATCGTGCTAACAATCTGAAAATTCTCCAAAAATGACGAAAATTTGGTACTTCAAGTACCATAGCACCCGTTGTACTGGCTTAAATGAGTTGAATATCAATAGGGTTCATGTTTAAGACGCCCTGATTAATATCCAATCATAAAATTGGTCACTTGTATATACTCCGGTGGCTGTATCGTGCTAACAAACTGAATTTTCTCCAAAAATTACAAAAATATCGTACTTAAAGTACTGTAGCACCTGTTGTATTGGCTCCGGTGAGCTGAAATTCAATAGGGTTCATCAGTGAGATGCCCTAAATAATATTAAATCATAAAATTGGTGACTTGATGAACTCCGGAGGCTGTATCGTGCTAACAAACTGAAATCTCTCAAAAACTTACAAAATGTCGTACTTCAAGTGCCATAGCACCCGTTGTACTGGATCTGGTGAACTGAAAATCAATAGGGATTATTTGTGACATGTCCTTAACAATATTCAATCATAAAATTGCTGACTTATTGCACTCCGGAAGCTGTATCGTGCTAACAAGACATGCAAGGAAAAGTGGCCGACGACAACGACGACCACATACACACAGGATTTTTTTTCTAAAAACCGTTTTTTCGTGTTGTTGTTGATGGAAAACGTAAAAATAACTCAAAAAAAAATTTCAAAATTCCAACTTTTCTTGGGGTAAACCAATACTTTTCTCGCATATAGAAAGGTTGGGCGGAAAAGTAATAACAAGCTATTTGTTTTGTTAAACCTGTTTCCAGTTTATCCAGACCAGATATTAAAAAATTGTTATGTAACAGTGGTGATAAAAAATAATTAACCCTAGACCGATTTTATAACATATTGTAATTTTTGAAATTTTTATATTTATATTTTGTGTGTGTGTGTGTGTGTGTGTGTGTGTGTGTGTGTGTGTGAGGTTACAATGGCTTCGGAAGAGATTCCATTCGTCAGATTTAATTTATATTTTATATTCGGGGCTGTGAAATAAAATAACATTTTGTTTTAAAATTATTAGTTTTATTTTTAACATAAAAAAACATGTTTGAACAAAACCTTTAAACTAAAAATGGCTACTTATAGAAATCGTATAACTTTTTAATTATTTTCATAACAATCATTACAAATAATGCCCACGTGTTCTAGACATAAAAACTTGAAACATTTTTGACAACAAAAACGTGTCTTTCGGCTTTTCTTTGTGCTGCATATAGCGCATCGTCCTATCTGTCCATCCGGTGGAGCATCTTGTTGGTGTGTAGTGTCATGGTCTCCAGATATTTCGCGGAGTCTGTCTCTCAAAGTCATAAAAATACAGTTTTGTTTCTAATTTACTTTTAAATATTTTATTAAAAATACATCAACAATAACATAATATAATATAAACGGTTTTGAAGATTAAAACTAACTTTTCCGCATCTGGGGCCCTGAACAATATTCTATCATAAAATTGTTACTTGTATACACTTCGGGGGATGTATCGTGCTAACAAACCGAAATTTCTTCAAGAATAACCAAAAATTTAGTATATCTAGTTTTATAGGACCCGCTGTACTAGCTCTAGTCAACTGAAAATCAATAGGGTACATCTGTGAGACACCTTGAACAATACTTATTCATAAAGTTGATCAATAGTATACTCTCTGGAGGCTGTATCGTGATAACAAACTGAAAATTCTCCAAAAATGACAAAAATTTGGTACTTCAAGTACCACAGCACCCGTTGTACTGGCTTTATTGAGCTCAATATCAATAGGGTTCATCTTTAAGACGCTCTGAATAATATCCAATCATAAAATTCATCACTTGTATATACTCCGGAGGCTGTATCGTGCCAACAAACTGAAACTTCTCCAAAAATGACAAAAATATCGTACTCAAAGTACTGTAACACCGGTTGTATTGGCTCTGGTGAGCTGAAAACCAATAGGGTTCATCAGTGAGATGCCCTGAATAATATTCAATCATAAAATTTGTGACTTGTTGAACTCCGGAGGCTGTATCGTGCTAACAAACTGAAATTTCTCGAAAAACGACAAAATGTCGTACTTCAAGTACCATAGCACCCGTTGTACTGGATCTGGTGAACTGAAAATCAATAGGGATTATTTGTGACATGTCCTTAACAATATTCAATCATAAAATTGCTGACTTATTGCACTCCGGAAGCTGTATCGTGCTAACAAGATATGCAAGGAAAAGTGGCCGACGACAACGACGACGACGACGACATACACACAGGATTTTTTTTCTAAAAACCGTTTTTTCGTGTTGTTGTTGATGGAAAACGTAAAAATAACTCAAAATTTATTTTCAAATTTCCAACTTTTTTGTGGGTAAACCAATACTTTTCTCGCATATTAGATAGGTTGGCGGAAAAGTAATATGGGACTGATCCCCGATCTTTTATACCCATCTGCCTAACATCGTTTCTACTCAAAACGATGGAGAAAGTAGTGGATAACTACATAAGAACAGAGAACCAGAAGAATATACCACTTCATAAATGTCAGCATACCTACAGAGCGGGTCGATCAACTGAGACGGCTCTGTATCAGCTGACCGAAGTCATCCAGAGAACTCTGAACAACACAGAAATCGCATTCCTGGATATATCTGGGGCCTTTGACAACACAACTCATGTGTCTGTCAAAGAAGCACTAAAAAGGCGAGGAGTAAATGAAACCATTGTAAAATGGATGTATGAGTTGTTGACGACGAGGATAGCTGAGACACAGGTGGGGAGTCAAACCACATCAGTTAAAACCACTCGGGGGACAGCTCAAGGAGGAGTGATATCTTCCCTTCTATGGAGTCTCGTAGTAGATGAGTTACTCTACAGGCTAACGGAGCTTTGTTTCAAATGAATGGGCTATGCTGATGGCATAGTTCTAATAGTCAGAGGCAAGTTCGAGAGCACCTTGTGTGATGTATTGAGCAATGGTGCTTGTCAGTGGGGTTAAACATTAACTCAAACAAGACCATAGTAATTCCATTTACCCGGAAAAGAACACTTCCAGCCATGAAACCCATATCCTTAAATGGGGAAATCATTGACTGGAAATCAGAAGTTAAATATCTAGGGATAACCCTAAACTGTAAGCTTCTGTAGAATAAGCATGTTGAAATAACTGCTAGTAAAGCAATAAGAGCTTTGATAGTGTGCTGAAATCTAGCTGATAAGAGTCGGGGCTGTATCTCAAAAATATTGCGATGGTGGTACGCCATGATTGTGAGACCAGGAATTACATATGGGGCAATAGTTTGGCATACAAAAGCAAGTCAGTACAGCACGAGGAAGACCATTGATAAAGTTCCAAGGCTTGCCTGTGTGTGTGCATCACTGGAGCTATGAGAACGTGTCCAACTAGGGCACTTGAGATCATTATAGATCTCACACCTCTACAACTGGTGATAGAAAGATCTGCTCAAGAGGCAATTCTTAGAATATCTAAACAAGGTTCAGGCAATGAAAGTATTAAAAATCAGGGAGCCGGGTCCTCTCTAACAAAGTACATCAGCGAATCTTCCCAGTGGCGAAAATATCAAGAAAGTAGGTATCGAAGAGAATTTCACTACGATGCTAAATAAGAGGAGAGACTGAGAAAAGGAATACACCACCCAAACTTTCAAAGAAAACACCATTTTATCGTTAGGCTTTCAGGTAGAAATACTTGCGATCAAAAAATGCGTGGAAATGAACCTAGAAAGAAATGTGACATATCGATCCGTTCTGATTAGTGATGGGAACCATCGAATAAATTGAACCATCGAATAATTACTAAATGAATAAATCTAACCATCGAATGAATTAATTCGAATAAATTAGTAATGAATACATTTGTTCGCATATTAACAAGCAGTGTCTCCGTCTGTTAGAAAATTATTTAATAATGTATTGAATATTGATTATTTTAACGTTACGGTAGTCTCGCGTATTTAGGCAACCAAGATATCAAATAATTGTTTTGCTGTTAAATTGACGAGTAAAAAGCGTTTTACAAATGTGAAATTGTGGGATTCCCCTGTTTTTATTTATAACATTGTAACTTACGTAGCGTCATTTCGTTTTCGTGTTTGATTGTGTAGTTAGTATATTAATACTGAATATGCGTCAGAAGCGTGGAAATACTTCACAAAACGGTCCGAGAGAGATGTATTTTGTGAATTGTGCAAAAAAACTTTAAATTATCTGGCTACAAATCTAACGTACGTGAACATCTAAAAAGGAAACACCCATATATAGGGGACACGGGTAATTTAGATAAAGATCGTCCAAGTCAATGTAATGAAGCATCTTCTTCAGAAGATGTTAATCAGCCATCTACATCTTCATCGTGTTTATCTACTCCTACTTCCTCTGTAGATGAAAATCCAAGCAGGAATATATTACAAACCCTCAAACGAAAAAGACCACATCAGATGGAGCTAATGCTCACAAAGAAAAAACAGGCATTGTCTGATAGTGAACGCGATATAATCGATAGAAGTTTAATTACAATGATCGCTATTGATTACCAGCCTATCTCTGTTGTAGAGAATGTTGGATTTGTGAACTATTCGAGGCAATTACAACCACTGTATACGCTTCCTAATAGAAAACAAATCTCATTAAAAATGATACCTGCTGCATACAACAGTATTAAACAGCAATTACGTAATATGTTAGAAGATGTTAAGCATGTATCTGTAACAACGGATATATGGACTTCCGATAGTACTAAGGCTTTCCGGACACGTGCAATTTCATACATAATGATAAGTGATGGAGTAACGTTTTATCAACGAAAGAATTTCCAGAGCGTCATACCGGCGAAAATATTGCCAACGTTTTACAGTCAATATTTCAGGAATGGAACATTGACAAAAAAGTTGTAGCGATAGTTAGTGATAACGGTACTAACATTAAAAACGCGATAAAAGAACATTTAAAACTACGGCATCTCCCTTGTGTCGCGCATACCTTAAACTTGTGTGTAGAAGATGCGCTTTTTAAGGACGAGGCGTTTAAAAAATTAGTTACAAAGTGTAGGTCTATAGTGACACATTTTAAACATAGTGTAGTGGCATCAGAACAATTAAAAACTATGCAAAAGCAATTAGGGGTTCCTGAACTTAAAGTGAAACAGGATGTCTTTACGAGATGGAACTCAACCTTAATAATGATGGAACGATTATTAAAGATAAAACAAGCCTTATCAGCTATTATTTTGACACTACCAAAAGCTCCTCCTTCCCTAACTGTCTCAGAATGGGAAATAATTAGTGACTTGGTGTCAATATTAAAGCCAGCAGATGTTATGACGTCTGAGCTATCAGGTGATAAATATGTAACAATGTCAACAATCGTTCCCCTTGTTAGAGGCATCGAACATGATGTGAAAGCAAGAAAATCCATAACTTCGTCTGGACAATTTCTCCAAAACTGTCTCTTGGAAGTCATTAGCAAACGACTGGGAATGTTGGAATCAAATATACTGTGCGCTAAGTGTACTTTTCTTGATCTCAGATTAAAAAAATCAGGTTTTAGAATCATTTCAAATAGTGAAGATGCCCAAAAACTGGTTACAAACGAGTTAAGGGATGGTCTTACCTTAATAAAGAATGTAGACAAGGAAAAAGTAGTACGTACAAGTTCTACCAACGAGGACAATGAAAATTAGAAAGAAGAAAATGAAGAAGAGATGAGTATCGGGTCTCAATTTGACCAAAAAATAAAGCAAATGCAAGTTCAAACGACGCCACTTTCTGCAGCTCACGTTTTAATCAAAAATTATGTTGATATGCCCATTGTAAACCGACTGGAAAGTCCACTTGACTTCTGGAAATGTCATAAAAGTGCTTTAGGTGGATTATACGATTTACATTTAAAGTATTCTTCCCTGCCAGCTACGTCCGTCCCATCAGAAAGAATTTTTTCTAAAGCTGGTCAGATAATTAATGACCGTAGAAATAAACTATGTAGTAAAACTTTGGACAGCATATTTTTTTAAACAGCAATATTCGATGTTTTGAATTTTAAAAATTACAATAGTAAAATTCACTTAGTTGGTTTCTTTATTTAACTACTTACCACTTACCCAATAAAAACTGAATTTATTTTAAAATATAGACATTTCAAAAATTATTAATTTGCAACGCATTAGTAATTAATTAGTTAATACCAGAATTTGTTCTTAAATCATGAATAATTTGGTATTTATCCATAATAATACATTTTTGATGACTGCGTTAGTTACTTACTGCTACTACCTAAAACATTCATAGTTGACTGTTTTTGGCACCTACTAATTCATTCATTGGCGAATAATTTATTTTTAATGCTTCTACTAATTCATTCACATTCATTCATAAATGAATACTTTTCTGACTATCGAATAATTCGAATAATCGGCAACCATCGAATTATAAGAACAACAGGGTCTCTTTAGTCTGGGTTTTTGGCCACTCGGGAATCACGGGAAATGAAGAGGCCAATACACTTGCCAGAAAAGGAGCACAAACGCCCTTCATTAGCCCGGAGCGTTTTACATTGTAAACAAAATTTATTTTTAACACCTACATATAGAATTTTTATGATATCCCCCGCTGTGAGCTTTCTACCTGAAAATTTACTTATATGTATAAAGTGACAGGTCTTGCAACATTGGTTGCCTATTCTCGAAAATATATTTTGTGAGTACTGAACTCTAGCCTTGAATAAGTCAATAAGGTTTGAGTTTTGCGGGAACCCTCATACCTTTAAATCCATTTACCGTATAATTACGATTATTTCTGGGTTTCCAACTGGGAAACGAAGACTAATATAAAATGATAACATTATTTAAGACCAACCTATACGTTATCCCTGTATAATAATTAATGCCGTGTATTAACATATATCTTTTGCTAGATTTTATTTCTTATTTTTTTTTCTCATGACCAGCGGGCAGTTTAAAATTCCCGATTTTTTTCCACACAATTCGTATAATTTGTCTGTTGGCAGTTTCCACAAAGTGCGACGTTGCGAATCCTTACAATTCCTGCAGAATTTCTGCGATAGACGTCCAACTGATATATAAGTTAACTGTAAGCGACAATCCATGATGTATACGTTGATGACTCACATCGGTGTGTGATATGTGGATTCGAGTACAAACGGAGGGGAGGGAAGTTGTTTTAAGGGTTCCTTCTAGATTTTTGGATTTAATTTAGCATCACGACATTTACGAAAATAATCAAGAAGGTGATAACACAAATCGAATAAGAGTGATTTTTCTATGTAAAATTGAAAAACCTTCCATATTTTTCCAAACATGCTTTGATTTACTTAACAAACAATTTTGTTCCCTTGCAACATTAATTTAAAAACGCAAAAAACCAAATCTTTTATCTCGAAATCCTGTGATATTCGCACGTGTCTTGTTGGATATACTGAACCACCCTGTAGATAAATTGTACTTGAAATCGGGGTTTCTTATTATTAATATCTTTTAAATTAATCATTGTGGATTATGCCGGCGGTATATTTTATTATATTCCAAGGAATAATCTTTCTAAGTAAAATTTGGTTACCTAAGAAGCAAAATCAACATCTACCATGTTAATGTAAATCTAAACACTAATACTTCCGGTCTCTGTCACCCTCTCAGACAACTCAAACTAAAGCGGCGAGAACAAGTGTTTCGCTACCTCACAATAGGCCAGTCTTTAACCATCGACTTAGTTGAAACACCGACCGATTGCAAAAGCAGAAAACGTCCTTAGGATGAACAAAGTAGTAATTTACGTTACAAGGACTGGAAATAGTGTTTTGCAGATCGACGCAAGTTTGATGAGACCTGCAAAACACTAGTTTTTGGTCGCGAGTCGTACAATGTTTTTTTAAGACCGGCGCTTTGATGTAAACTTATTTATTTTATTTTATATACGGTGCGGTGGAATAAGTGTAACCCCCCCCCCCCCCTATTAACTACTCCATTTTTATATCTTAAGAGAAAAGCTCAAATAGGTCAATTTTTATATTAAACGTAGTATGTTATGACATAAAAGTTTCGAACCTGACATAATCCCCCCTCTTCATGGGGGTGTCATCCTTTCGATTTTTATAAATGAGAATGTGCATTATGCGACACCTCATTTGAAACCTATTACACTGATTTCAAAAATGTATAACACTTTGGTTCAAAAATTAACAGAGTTTGAGTTATGCGAGATTAACGGATTATGAGTACGTCACTGTCGATTTTTTCTCAAACCGTGATTGTCTTTTTTCTTTACCTAGCAAATTTATTATTATCAGTTGTCACTGTCAAATAATATTGAAGTAATTTCAGTTTTGTTACTACATGAAGATAAGTTTGTTTATTGTGAATAAAAATGGTACAACCTCGCAATTTACAAGAAAAATGCGAAATGATTGTTATTTATGGCGAAGCTGGTCGTAATTATCATGAGGCGGTCAGAATTTTTAATGAACGCTTTCCTGACCGCCCAATAGACCGACATTATTTTAAACCTGTGGTCGGTAAATTTTTTTAAATAAGTGGAGTCGAAAATAAAAAACGGTCTGGCAGAAACCCTATATCCGAAGATAAGCAGGTTTCTATACTGAGTGAGTTTGTCGTAAATCCATCTACTTCAACCACAAATGTAGCACAAACTTGTGAAGTAGATAAGAAGACAGTGTTAAAGGTGTTAAAGAAAAATAAATTCTATCCCTACAAAATACACTTTGATTTAAAAATTAACGGAGTCTGAGTTATTCGAGAGTTTTAATCTTACTTTGCAAGAATTCAATGAATTCTGTTGGCTTGACGGTAGGTTTTTTCATTGGAGAGTTGGAATTGTTTTGTCTTCAAATAAATCTTTCCTAAATTGTAAACGTTGGTAACTGAATTTATTCATTTAATGTAATAAATTACAAGTAACAACTAAGGGTATACTGAAAACTAAATAAATTTTAAACTTTAACAGTAACTGCAACTTAATAATTTTTTAACGTAAAAGGTGTTCAAAATGTTCCCCATTTACTTCTTAACAATAATACTGCCTATTTTGGGTTTCCTCTCTAACCCTTTGCGACATCTCTGGACTAATATTACCACATTCTGCAATAATTCTTTCGCGCAGTTCGTTAATTGTATCCACTTGGGTTTGATACACTTTGGACTTTAAGTATCCCCATAGAACAAAATCTAATGGGGTTAAGTCCAGCGATTGAGGTGGCCACTCGATATGTCCCCGTCTTCCAATCCATCTTCCTGGAAATACTGTGTTTAAATAATAATTTCGCACTCTGACAGCATAATGAGGCGAAGCTTCGTCTTGCTGAAATATGACATATTGAGGAAACTCATGCGGGTGGTTTGTGATGATGTTATTTTTTGAGGCGGTTATCTCTGTCTCTAACATATTCAAATAATTATCACCATTTAAATTCCCGTCAATAAATATTGGGCCTACCATGTAATTAATTCCCTAGTATGCCTGCCCATACATTTTGTTTTTGCGGAAATTGTGTGTGGCCTTCTCGGAATATTCTGAGATTTTCATCAGAACAATACCACACATTTTGCCGATGTACATGTCCGTTTACAAAAAATGTCGCCTCGTCACTAAAACAAATGTGTCGGAGATAATCCTGATTGTGTGCAATAATATTTGTGATAGTTTCACAATATTCCATCCGTCTATCTGGGTCATCCTCTGTGAGTTCATGCGACATTTGTATTTTGTAGGGACGGAATTTATTTTTCTTTAACACCTTTAACACTGTCTTCTTATCTACTTCACAAGTTTGTGCTACATTTCTAGTTGAAGTAGATGGATTTACGACAAACTCACTCAGTATAGAAACCTGCTTATCTTCGGATATAGGGCTTCTGCCAGACCGTTTTTTATTTTCGACTCCACTTATTTCAAAAAATTTACCGAACACAGATTTAAAATAATGTCAGTCTATTGGGCGGTCAGGAAAGCGTTCATTAAAAATTCTGACCGCCTCATGATAATTACGACCAGCTTCGCCATAAATAACAATCATTTCGCGTTTTTCTTGTAAATTGCGAGGTTGTACCATTTTTATTCACAATAAACAAACTTATCTTCATGTAGTAACAAAACTGAAATTACTTCAATATTATTTGACGGTGACAACTGATAATAATAATTTGCTAGGTAACGAAAAAAGACAATTACGGTTTGAGAAAAAATCGACAGTGACGTACTCATAATCCGTTAATCTCGCATAACTCAGACTCTGTTAATTTTTGAACCAAAGTGTTATACACTTTTGAAATCAGTATTTCAATAGGTTTTAAATGAGGTGCCGCATGATGCACTTTCTCATTTAAAAAAATCGAAGGGATGACACCCCCATGAAGAGGGATTATGTCAGATTCGAAACTTTTATGTCATGACATACTACGTTTAATATAAAAATTGACTTGTTTGAGCTTTTTTCTTAAGATATAAAAATAGAGTAGTTAATAGGAGGGGGGGGGGGCCGTAATAAACTACTAAGCCAGGTACTTGATAGAACTGCATACGCTGAACAAATGCATTACTTTTGAAAATATATCTGAAATATTTGAAGAGTAGATGTATCTGAAATGCTGGGAATTATTAGAATTTTCGTAGAGGTACTTATTTTCTGCATATTGTTTTTGGAACATCCAGCATATATTTTGATTGCTATATAAACTTTTAATTGAATTTTCAATGTAGCCTTTCGCTATGGTGGAGGATTTCACCCCCCACCCCTCCCTACTGTGCCGTCTGAAATTTATGATATCACTTCCTCCGTATACTAGCAGTGCTGCTGAGCTTTGATGAGAGCAGTGACCTGTGAATTCGCCAGGATTTTCTAATTTAAGATAACAAGCGATTTTGCTTGGAGTTGTTTCCACAGAATGTAATTTTACTAATTTGTGAAAATTTTCCTTAAAATAGTTGCAATGCGGTGGTCTCAATTGCAATTAATTACTGCAAAGTTGCAAATCTCTTCCGAAATTAACAATAAATGTTCTGGTAATATTCGTCTTGGTTATGGTCAACATTGTAATCCTCGATATCGTTAAATGTCATATTAACGAGTTCTTCGCGACGACATGCACCTACAGAATTCATAGTTAAAAGCCCCTAAATTAGAATTAAGATTTATTATAACCAATTTTTACTCAGTTTCTTTAATTTTAACTTACCTCAAGCATAGGATACTCGCATTGTCCAGAAACATTTCAATTTGTTCTCTTGACCGGATCTTAGATTTCTTAGAATTATGACCAATAGACTTCTTTTTAATAAACTCTATTGATTCAAAATAATTCTTAATGTATACATTTCCTTTCATAGTTAGCATAGATTGTATTATTGAATATAGGCTCCTTAATATTGTAGAAACCAGTTATTGGAATTTCAGGGATATTCCAAAAGGGCTTTACCTACTTTTTTTCTCGACACCACTTTTTAAAGTCGTATGCATTGTCGAAACGGGCTTTTGATTTTACTGGCAATATATCGTAAGCTTTCTTTACTGCTCCATAGCAAGTATTTATTATCCCTAGCATTTCCTTTTCTATAGTCGAGTATTTAATTTCTGTTTCATTCAGAGCTCTGGACGCGTATGCAACTAGCTTGTCGTTGCCAATAGGACCTTGAGAAAGTACGCCTCTAATGGCAAAGTTGCTTGCATCTTGGTGAGGATGAATGGCGTAAAGTATGGATATTGAAGTAGTGGTTCATTGGTTTAAAGGTTCTTATAAGTCTTGATACATTCTAGACATTCTGGTGTGTGTTTGATTATCACATCCTTCTTTAAGCATGCAGTTAATGGTTCCGTTATCTGAGCAAAGTATTTGATGAGTTTACTGTAGTAGCCCATTAAACCCAGAAATACTTTAATTTATATTGCTATTTCTGGAATTGGGCAGTTGATATTAGCTTTGATTTTGTCTGGATTCGGTTTAGTTCCTTCTGGAAAGACATTGTGGCCTATGCAGCTTACTTCTTTGTTTAGAAAATCGCATTTGTCTATTTATATCTTGAATATTTTCGCAAGATAGGCAAGATGTTGGGATGTAGAAAAAACGATTTTGTCGTCTATGTATACTAGACATATTTCTCCTTGCAATCCTTTAAGAGAATTGTCCATTACTCTCTGGAATGTTGCTGGGCGTTCTTGAGTCCCAATGGCATTCTGAGGTATGCGTAGTGACCGTTAGGGACGTTCAAAGCAGTTTTAGGGATGTCTTCTACTGCCACTTCAATCTAGTGAAACCCGCTGGCTAGGTCGAGGGTAGAAAAATACTGACATCTTCCTAGTTTGTCCAGGATATTTGTAATATTTGGAATTGGATATCAAATGTCTTTTTGTGGACTTTACAGTAGTCTACCATTATTCGCCATTTAATTTTTCCAGGTTTCTTGGGGCGAATCACATAAGAGAAGGCCTGGGTGATTGGCATTTTCTACTGATTGGTAATTGTTTCTGGACCTCTTCTTTACGAATGTGTGGATAACGGTAAGACTTGATGTAAGTGGGAGCTTCATCAGCTGATCTGATTTGGTTGGTGAATGTGAGGGGTGTAAGACATCTAAAAACCTTTTGAATCTGAATCCATATTTTCAAATTTATAAACGCGCGGAACAAGTTTGACATAAACAACAAATTAAAAGTCAACGTACTGTCACGTTGTTGTCATAGTAACAAAATCAAGGTACATTGAATAATCAAACGATTGAAAAAATTAAAGAACTGTGATCTGAACCCTGACCTTCATTCTCTGGTTCTGATCGGTAAAATTTTATTTTCTGAACGAAAAATTATCCAGAAAGTCTATATTTTCTGGCCGGCTTAAACAAAGTTGATAGAAAGATGCTGACATGTTTAGGTGAAGCTGAGTTTTTTTTAGATATCTAAGGATGTAGATTTCGTTTGACCTGAGTTAAAAATTCTCATTCTAAGATCACTAATAGGTTAACGTTTGGTCGCTAGAGCTCTTAAAGATATTATTTGAAACAGAAGGTACACAAGAATGACGTCCTCTAAGCCCCAAAGCTTTTTTCTCAGAAGTAGCAATATTACAAGTGCCAGAGTTATCTGAAAAATTTAGTAGGTGTAGATGTGAAACAAGAACTTGTCATAGCTTTTAGTCTTGAATTTGAACTACGGAGAGACTTCTGTGAAGACTGATGTGATTTATTAATATGGATATAAAAAGAGGAATACGTAAAATATGAAATTATGGTAGACGAAGTTTTTACAGTCTGACAATTTGGATTAGAAACAAATATTCTGATGACAGAGCAATTGGCGATAACAGATAAGTTGTAGAATAATGGTATGTTTGAACTGAAGTAAAATGTGCAAAAATAATAAGAATATTAATATAATTTAAGCATTTGGAATTGGATTTCCAAGCTGAATAGATAAAAATATGAACTTCGTACTCAGATTAGGTACATCCATGATTGGATTCTGTGAGCTGTCGATTGTTTGACCACTAGCCTGATAAAGATCCTCCTCCTTTTTTATTCGAGCTGAGGATCAAGACAACCGATGTAATGGATATAGTATTGAACCTTTCCTCCATTGACAGGCCTAATCTTTCAGTAGTGTTGGAACGTCAAGAGATACTGACAGGGACGAACCCTTTCCCTTTATCCCATCCTTATTATTGTTGCGAGCGAATTTATTTGCCTATAATTACAGACCACTATGCAATCGCAATTGTGGATATAGTTGGAGATCTCTCCATTGTCTTTGCATCCCTAAATTTTCTCCAGTTTTATTTACATGAATCCACTGTGACGATGATGTAATTTATAATTGAGTTTTCAAATTATTGTTTTTGAAACTATCCGACAAATCGAGAGAAGTTCCATTATTCTTCATTTATTGTGAAAACAACAATGCTTTATAATATGCATATCCGATATCCTTATATTATTTTCTTTTTTTTGAATTTATTGAATTTTCGCTGATTTCGTCATCTCTGGATTACTTTAGACCTCCGTTCCCATTTTTTCTGTTATTTTGCTCCATTATTTCAGTCAATATTAACTAATAGCATATTAAGCTTGCTTTTATCTAAATATTGGTTAAGGAAATGGACTGGACTCATTCTAAACATATCAAACAAAACGATAAAATAGAAATGAAAGTACTAATAAAAACACACTCTTAAAAGAAACGTAAAAAAAATGAGAATGGTTTCAATTGAAAGGTCTGTCAGAAGATAAATTCGCGGCCATTCCGGTGTTCTTGCAAGAAATTGTCGAAGTTGTGAGTTGCGCCAGAAAGTCAACGGAAGTTTTTCATAGAAAGCAGAACAGAAAATTGAATGGACGATTGTATTGCCACCCCTTAGCGATTTGTTTCGGACGATAACCACGTCTAAGAAGTTTTTTTAGACGAATATATATAGTCTAGTTCTATAGGGTGAAATTTATTTCATGGGAGAGTATCGGTAGCCGAACGAATACAGTTATGAATGATAAGAATCGATAAACCACACCATCCAAGGTAAGTCTGCAAAAATTTAAAGGATTTGTTGTGCTGAAATTCATTTGCGGGATAGAAAATTACCCAAAAAAATATTTCTTTGAAATTATCTTTGTGCAATTGTCTATTATCAAATGTAGTCCGGGAAAGTAAGGTCGAAAAATCTGTTAACTATCAAAACTTTCCCATAACTGATTTTTCATTTTTAAATTAAAATATATTGACCCATCATCACTCTCCTAGATTGTCTAATAATTTTCGCTGGAGCTTGCGACGTAGCTTGCAAGCACACCTCAGACCACCTAAAATTCAACTGATTTATGATCGTGTCATTTCTGGATGTGTTCTTACAAAAAAATCGTATAGTTGAAAATTGAAGCAAATCTTATGCTCTTGAAGGTGACGTAAATGGTTTTTCCAAAAAAAAATATCCGATCTTAAATTTTCCAAAAATTGGAAAAAATTACGAAAATTATATTTTTGGTTGGTAATTATAAATAAAATATTAATATTGAGGTCAAAACATAGATAAACATAGAGGGCAAACTTCTAAAAATTTACAATTTCTCAGATTTGGAAAATTCAAAACGGCGGCTGCGCAAATTGGAAACAATTTTTTTTTTCAATCGCGTCTAAATTTATGAACATTAACGATATTGAGAAACGGTTTGTTGCAATCGACAGAGTGGAAGTTATATTTTTATAAATAACATAAACAAAATTTTTTTACAAAATTTTTTAGAACATTTACCGAAAATAAAAAATTTTACATCTAGTTTTTTCTCATTCTGGCGTTGAAAAATTTCTTAAAAATATCTTTTTACGTTATAAATATGTTTGTTTTTGAAAGACGAGTATTTTGAAAAAAAATTTTCAGAAGCGACTTTTACAAGCTGAGATAAATAAATTCAAAATCTGCTAGATACTGTCATAATATTAATTGAAATTTTCAAATTTTGATCACCTCGCTAGGTGTTGAATCCCAACTAAACTTAAACACAATTTTTCATTTTTCTACCGTTAATTGGTCCATTCAAAAGAGAACAGTAATCCTAGCTCGCTCGGCCAAACGGTGCGGCGGCAGCTGCTTGGCGTTCTGGTGGGGGGTCAGCGCTCATTCTCTTCGAACGCCCAAAAGACCCTTACTTACATGACTGTCGACGTACTTGTACCCGACGAATTATTGAACATTATTTCGTGTTCTTGTACCACAGGGTGCTCTACTACCAGGTGTGGTTGTAAAAAAGTTGGCATACATTGTACGATATTATGTAAAATTGCGAAGGCAAAAACTGTTGTAACATCGAAATTGTAAGTACGGTATTTGACAATGACGAGGATGAGGATGAGTCTCTGAGTTATGAGCTAAATTTTAATATGACTCAATTAGGTGATTGTGAACTTGCAATTGATAGTAGCAATAATATCGATTACGATTTGTTTGCTAATGATAATGACGAGGAAAATTGTACAGAGCCATTTCCTCAGAGACCGAAAAGGGCGAGAATTTGTAGAAAATAGATGTAAATTTGTAAATAAATATTATTCTTAGTATCTACGTTTCTAATTATGTATCTATAATATATATAATGAATGGATTTATAGATATAAATTATAAATATCATTGTACCTTATTTCTAGCAATATGTAATGGTTGATAATAACCATACTATTAGCAAACCACAAATGCATAATTTTCACAAAAAAAACCAAAATAAAAGCTTGAGCTTTGTTCAACTGCGAACGAGCGCTGACCCCCCCCCCCCCACAACGTCAAGCAGCTGCCGCCGCACCGTTTGGCCGAGCGAGCTAGGATTACTA
The DNA here is from genome assembly GCA_963921935.1 of Galeruca laticollis. Taxonomy (NCBI): domain Eukaryota; kingdom Metazoa; phylum Arthropoda; class Insecta; order Coleoptera; family Chrysomelidae; genus Galeruca; species Galeruca laticollis. The sequence continues at coordinate 5,509,831 of OY998179.1, forward strand.
TTCTCTTTTGAATGGACCAATTGACGGTAGAAAAATGAAAATTTGTGTTTAAGTTGAGTTGGGATTCGACAACCTAGCGAAATGATAAAAATTTAAAAATTTCAATCAATATTATCACAGAATCTAACAGACTTTGAATTTGTTTATCTCAACTTGTAAAAGTCGCATCTGAAAAAATTTTTTTTAAATACTCGTCTTTCAAAAACAAACATATTTATAACGTAAAAAGATATTTTCAAGAAATTTTTCAACGCCAAAATGAGAAAAAACTAGATGGAAAAATTTTTATTTTCGGTAAATGTTCTAAAAAATTATGTAATAAAATTTTTAAAAATTTTGTTTATGTTATTTATAAAAATATAACTTTCACTCTGTCAATTGCAACAAACCGTTTCTCAATATCGTTAATGTTCATAAATTTAGACGCGATTGAAAAAAAAAATTTCCAGTTTCCAATTTGCGCAGCCGCCGTTTTGAATTTTCGAAATCTGAAAAAATGTAAATTGTTCATCTATGTTTTGACCTCGATATTAATATTTTATTTATAATTACCAACCAAAAATAAAAAACTATTTACGTCACCTTCAAGAGCATAAGATTTGCTTCAATTTTCATCTTTACGATTTTTGTGATCCAGAAATGACACGAGCATAAATCACTTGAATTTTAGGTGGTCTGAGCTGTGCTTGCAAGCTGCGTCGCAAGCTCCAGCGGAAATTATTAGACAATCTAGGAGAGTGATGCTGGGTCAATATATTTTCATTTAAAAATGAAAAATCAATTATGGGAAACTTTTGACTTTGATTTCCTTACTTTCCCGGTTTTTAGAATCACAAATCTCGCCAATATATTCGAGAAATTATTAAATCAGCACATAAGAAATTTCAGAGAGGGAAAATGTACAAAATGCACTAATTACACTCTAATGTCAGAAATATATTGCTCCCTAGGTGAAGAAAGTAGTTATTATATTAGTGTTTTTATTGGGCTTGACCAACAGTTACTAAAAATCATCAAAAATTTGGGTTTTAGTTATATGCCTTTAAAACTTACCTAGTCATATTTAAGGAAAAGATATCAATATGTTAAAATTGGAATCTCTATTAGTGCACCACAATATGTTGAATGTGGAGTTCCTCAAGCTAGGGCTGCATTTACAAGCATGCAGAAAATATTCTACTCTAAAGATCTCAACATCAAACTTAAGACCAGATTGGCCAGATGCTATGCTTTCTCGATCCTTCTCTATGGAGTGAAGAAAGAACAATAATGATCTAAAAAGACTCCAGGCTTTCGAATTGTGGGTATGTACAGTTTCTTGGACGGAAAGAGTTATAAATGTAGAAATTTTAAGGCGAATGGATACAGAAACAGAGATAGTGGATACTATAAAAACAAAAGAACTTGCTTACCTACGTGCACGGAGAAAGGTACCGTATGATACAACCAATGATGCAAGAGAAAATACGAGGCAAAAGAAGTACGGGAGAAGATGCACTTCATGGTTGAAGAACTTAGGAGAGTGGTACATCAATAGAATTATTCCGAGCAGCTGCATCCAAAGTATAAGGATCGCCATGATGATAGCCGACCATCTAAGATACGGCACCTAAAGAATAGGAAGAAATAGTTCCTCAAGAAACAGTCCTGGAACCGATATTTTCTACTATATACATATATAGCTTCAGATCTGTTGTGAAAATAATTAGTTATGCGGATAATACAGTCATTTTTTATAAGGAGACTTCGTAGCGAAAATTTAAAGAAACGGTAGAAAATCACTTCTGTCTGATATTTAATTGATTAAATTATGAAAAGTTATAACGAGGAAAACTCAACCTCTCAGCGCTCTTTATAACTTAAATGTTTACTAAAAGGGCGCCAGAGAAGTTTTGGCAAGCACCCAAGACTTCTTAAGTTAGCCCACAACTCCTCAGTGGGTTAACAGCACTAATCAAACACTCTGAAAAGGTTTTAGGAAAGTTAATATTAAAAATTAAAATCAGCAAATATCCCCTGATTGATGTTTAATATTTTCTTGGACCTTATGTCTCTTTTGAAAATATGAGATACAAGTTTACAACAAAAAAATAATGAGAATAATACCTGAGCTCAGCTGAAGGCTGTAGCTTCAGTATGTAGTTGGGCTGAAGGCCGAAATCTACATAAAAACTTAATTCGTACGCTAAATTAGCAGCTACAAGCAAAAAACTCCTAAATACAATTTGTAAATCAAACAAGCAGGTTCTACGATACCTGAGTAGAGCTGAAGGCTACTAACTCAGGGTGCAGAAGAGCTGAGGGCCCCAATCTACACAGATGTCTCAATTTACAGTTCAATTACAGGAAACGAACAAATGGTTCATGCACAATTTTTCAAATTCGGTGAAACTCTAACACCAAAACTATAATTGATTCAATAAATTGAGTTCACACTAAAGCAAACTATATGAGTTTAAATATTTATAAATGCCATCACATATATAAATGAAAATCGTCAAGGACAGAAAAATATACCTTAATATCGCAGCACCCTGGTACGTACCGTGGTATACCTAGGGTTTAAAGCCAACAATTTAATATTCAAATGAAATGTTTAACGTTTTAAACGTTGAACGAGTAATATCGCTTAATTAGCGCAAAAATATGACATAGGAAAAAGTATAAAATAAAAATTTAGTAAAATTTTGACGGTGAAAAATGGATAAACGTTGAAAGTATATAACAATATTAAGTAAAATGACGTTTACTACGAATTTCCTGCTTCAGAACGGCAATCGAATCCCTCAATGTCGACACTTCAAAAAAATATTCCAGCTCTCCTGGCTACTGATCCAGGCGAGTGGTCTGGCTGATTATACTCCTCAATCAGCGGATAAATCTATAAAATCCAAGATAAATAAAAAAAAACCTAAAATAGAGAAACGAATTAGCCTACTCATAGGATTTACAATTTTACCCCGGTCAGCTTTCCGACTTCCCCTCGTAACATTCTATTATATCAATTACATTTTAATTATCCAAAACCCACAAATAATCATACAACCGGACTTTTAGCAGTATAAAAGCCGTCTACGTTACTAGAAAAAACTGCAAGACTGGCTTTTTATCGATTAGCAAAAAAAACTATGATATCTAAAAATTATAAAAAAAACACGTTACTGTACACATCCCTGAATATTATTCAGCCCCCGTGATATATTTTATTTCCAAAAAATTAACGAAGCAATAAGAGAATTGACTTGATAAAATTTCACACAATAATTGAATAGATGAGGCTTTTACTTGATGAAGATCCATGCTGAACGATGAAAATAAAACAATTTAAAATGTTTAAAACTTCATTTATTTCAACTAATGTTCAATTTAAACTTGTTGACGCGTTTTACTAACACAGTAGCTTTGTCAAAACGAATGAAGGTAAAATATAAAAATGTCTTAATATATACAGTGCTACATCTATTTACTAAGGTTAACAATGGTATTGAAAGAAATTACCTGGAAATTCATTCACTACAAACATTCCTAAGCTATCTTCTAGGTAAAGAGGTTCATCAAAGGAGACTGATTGATATCTATTTGGTCGTTAAGGAGATTACCTGAATATTTATTTTTGTCAATCTCTAGGGCCTCTAATAAATTTAAACTAAAGGATTTACCGACTACATGGAGAATTTCAAAATTTGGGTCGAAAATGTGTTGGTTTTCTAATAAATGATTTGAATAGTTAGAATCTGATTTTTTGTTGTCATAGCTACGTTTGTGTTCCGAAATTCTAGTTTTAAAATTTCTAAAAGTTCTACCGATATAAATTTTATCACAATAGTCATTACCACTTTTTAATTTATAAACTCCTGATTTGTTTAATTTTGAAGATTTAGATTTATTATTTTTAATGAGTTTGGATAAATTGTGATCACTTTTAAAGGAAATATTCATGTCTAAAGTTTCTAAAAATGATTTAATTTTTAAGGATGGTGTTACAAAGTATGTTAAGCTTTTAAATTGTTTATTATTTTTATCTGAAGGGAATACTTGTTCTAAAATCTGTTTTTTTATCTTTTTATTTATGATATTGTCAATTAAATTTGGATCGTAATTATTATTAACTGCTATTTGTTTTATGATATTTAATTCTTTGGTATAATTATTAATATTTAATGGGACTGTTAAGAGTCTGTGTATCATACTATTGAAAGCTGCTAGTTTATGACTGAATGGGTGGACCGAACTATTATGAATTGTAATATCTGTATGTGATGTATTATGAAATATAGAAAAATCATATTTATTATTTATATTTGAAATTGTAAGGTCTAGAAAGTTTATAGACTTATTTTGTTCAAGTTCTACGGTAAATTTGATATTATTGTGAATCGAGTTTATGTAAGTAATGAAGCTCTCTAATTGTCTATTTGTACCTATGAAGCTAGCTAAAATGTCGTCCACATATCGGTGCCAGTACATAAATTTTATACTAAGGGGGTGTTCATGAATTATTTTTTCTATATTATCCATGAACATTTCTGCTAGTAGGGGGCTGAGAGGGTTGCCCATGATCAAACCATCTTCACTGCTATAATCCTCTACATTGAAATGAAAATAATTTTCATTCAAACACACTTTCAATAAAGTAATTATATCAAAGTGAATTATAGGATTAACATTATTGTATGTGAGCAAGTTATCAACAAGAGTTATAGTTTCTTTAGGAGGTATACTAGGGAATAGATTTGTTACATCGAACGATATGAATTTAGAATTATGGGGTAGTATTATATCTTGAATATTATTAATTAATTCAGTTGAGTTTTTAACTGAAAATCGGGGTATGAAATTTTGAATGAAGGTGCTGTGAAATAAGAAACAACTGGCCTGATTGGGTACCCCTCTTTATGGAGTTTAATTAATGAATAAAGTTCAGGGTGTTGCGGATTGGGTAAAAATAATTTATATTTTCCTTTATCGTTAATTATTGATTTAACGTTATCTACTGCTAATTTTATTTCTCTCTGAAATTTATTAGTTGGGTCTTTTTTAAGGGTCTCAAAATTGCGGATTGGGTAAAAATAAATAAATCCGCAACACCCTGAACTTTATTCATTAATTCTCCATAAAGAGGGGTACCCAATCAGGCCAGTTGTTTCTTATTTCACAGCACCTTCATTCAAACGTAGCTATGACAACAAAAAATTAGATTCTAACTATTCAAATCATTTATTAGAAAACCAACACATTTTCGACCCAAATTTTGAAATTCTCCATGTAGTCGGTAAATCCTTTAGTTTAAATTTATTAGAGGCCCTAGAGATTAACAAAAATAAATATTCAGGTAACCTCCTTAACGACCAAATAAATATCAATCAGTCTCCTTTATTGAACCTCTTTACCTAGAAGATAGCTTGAGAATGTTTATAGTGAATGAATTTCCAGGTAATTTCTTTCAATACCATTGTTAACCTTAGTAAATAGATTTAGCACTGTATATATTAAGACATTTTTATATTTTTCCTTCATTCGTTTTGACAAAGCTACTGTGTTAGGGAAACGCGTCAACAAGTTTAAATTGAACATTAGTTCAAATAAATGAAGATTTAAACAAACTATATTGTTTTATTTCATCTTTCACACAATAGATTACAGACTTCTACAATCTACAATTCCAAACTGCAAAAACTGCTACGTTAACTACCTATAAAGTTGTTAATTTCGAGAAAGTGTTCAGAAATTTACCTAAATATTGAGTTCCTCGAGCAAATCGTCTAACAAAATATCCACGTGGTTGTTTAAATCCTGCAAAAATCCTGGAACTCGCTGCTCATCGGAATGGTTCTCCACAGCAAAACGCCGAGTCGGACCCCCTAGATGCTAACTCACACCGTATTTTCCTTCCCTAACCAGGTAATATATACTTTCCACGTAAAATGGCTGTCTAAGTGCACGAATTTTTTAAAACTCCACAACGTGGTCTATTATTCGACGTCTGATGGGGAACTAGCTTCATTCACATTACACTGGCCTCTCGTCAAAGCCAGCGACAGTCTTGCCAAATTTAATTTTCAACGGTCGGGCGATATTTCGCGTTACAAAGTTATCAATAAATTACAATAAAACTGTTTTCTTGCCTTTCGCTCATATTTCTATTGAACTCCTAGTAATTGATCGTGTAAACAAAACTTCCAATGGCCATACCGTCACTCAACGTCCTCAACAGATAATATGAAATATCTTGGGAGTTTTATTGATCGGCACTTAAGATGGGAACACCATAGTGGCGAAGTGAAAGAAAACTAGTTTGTAATGCATTGGTTGAATCAAGAATTTCATAGTCTTCTTGGATGGGTTGACTATCATTTAAGGATGTTGGAAGTATTACAGAAGTATACCATTATGCAAAAGAAAAAAAATGACTATTGTACATATTTCCAACGAAAAGACATTCATAGAGGCAGCTGGACATGTCCAGACGGAAAAACCATTTATCAAATAGATCATATGTTAATGGAGAACCCAGAATTAAAAGCAATAAAAAATGTCAGAACATTTCGAGGTCCTGATGGGGATACGGATCATTTTATGGTAGGGACAAAAACGGTACAGATATTACAAGACATCAGAAACTATATAGGACGAAAAATACGAAGAAAGGAAGTCATAAGAAGAGCAATTGAAATACGAGGAAATGTTAAGTTAAATAAGGAGATGGAGAATACAAAAGACAATGGCACCATAGAAGATGAATGAGTAGAATTGAAGAGTACCATAGAAACGGTATCCAACATTTGTAATAAAGACCAAAAATCAAACAGGAAACATTGGCTCGACAATGAATGAAAGGCACAACTAGAAAATAGAAGAACATTAAGATTAATAATGTTAAGGGAAAACACAAGTAAAGCAAAAGTAAATCTTTTTATATAGGGTGTCCTTCAATGTTGATCGTGTTACACGAACAACAAAGAAAAGAGGTAAGAATATTACTAAGAAACAGAAAAAAAAGAGTAACTAAAAAATACCGATTAAATCCGAAGAAAACGATATTATAGATAGATGGAAAGAGTACTTCGACGAGCTTTTGAGTGGAGAAGAATATAAGAGCGAAAAACAAGACGATCCCGACATACAAGAACAAAGTGTAGGCAGTGTACCACCACCGAATAAAGAATAAATACAAGAAATAATAAAACAGCTAAAACATAATAAAAGTCCTAGTACAGACGGAATATTTCTGCAGAGGTCTACGTTTAACGGGTTATATACCTACTCAACTTACATATAAATCTTCATTAAGTTTTCTTTATAGTTTCGGAAACAACAACCTATAACATGAATCACGTAACTATAAGTTAATGGCCCACACTGTATATATAACTTTTTGTTACGACCACAACCGTATCGTTTTTATTTGATTTATATATTATGATCGGTGTGTTATTGTGGTGCAATAAACTAAAGATTTGGAAGTAGTAAATCTTTTAGTACGTCGTACGTTGTATTTATGGTCTTATTGCTTTTCGCTTTGCTGTTTTTTTTTTCATTGCAGCAATCCTAAAAGCAGACAATAATTCCTGTCAAAGTTTAATTGATTGTGTAGTTTGCCTTAAAGGAAAGTGTGAAATTCTTAACATATATCAAAGATCTACTTATACAGGAAGTCTTTAATGGGATCTCAAAAACAAATATATTATATAGCAATAGGGGTAAACAGTTAGTATCGGGCAATCGGCAAGAATTATATAATTTAAAAAATAATGCTTTACTGACATTAATAATTCATTATTGCATAAACATTTTATATCCTTTCCTAAACTATATGAACTTTAAAAACACTAAAGGAACATACAATTTTAAAAACTTGCAAAAACAATAGGAAAAACGCTGAAAAATATATCAAAAAAGATCAAATAAGAATTGATTGATGATAAAGAAGGTGTTAATAACAACAAACAAACAAAAAATAGAGAAAAAATGGTTTGAATCTTGAAAAACTAATTTAATTATGCCCCAACCTCTTTTTTCCCTATATATTGGTTTATATGGAGGAAATGTTATAAAGTAATTAATAGAATTTCATATAACATGCAGAATAGTAGTTTGTGCAACAAGTGCGCAAAGTGGTACTTTTCCCATGAGCGCTGAAGTTTGCGAACACAAGCCGCTAGGCGAGTGTTCGCAAATCAAGCGAGTGGGAAAAGTACTTTGCGCACATGTTGCACACAATACTTTTTCTACGATCACGATTTTCAAAGAAAAATGAGATATATTTTATTAATAAAATAACTTGGGAATGTAAATTATATTAATAAAAAGTGAAACAAAGGTATATATTTCTATTAATAAAATAAAGAAAATAATCAGATACCCATATTTTTATTAAACAATAATATTAAATTCCGATACAGTAACTTAGTTTAACTTAATTTAACACAAACACTTTATCTACTTTAAAACAAACGAAATAAACAATTTTTTTTTACTTGAAATTATAATTTATGGTAAAATTTGAACAATTTTGAAGTGTTACTCCAGGGGTGTCTCTATTTTTTACCAAATTTTCAGTAACAGTTACAATATTAGCTGATGACGTGGAAGGTTGTGTAATACCGGTAGTCACACCTATGATATTTTCACTGTAATAACCTAGGAATCGCTGTCACCACTGTAATAATCAATCAATAGATTCCTCTATGATCCTACATAAATAAAGAAAATTCTATCACCACTTGTAATAACCAAAAAAAACTCTGCTGTCCAAAAATGTCCCGAATGGACCGAGAAGGCAGCGTAGCTGGCTGTCACCACCCACGATTCCGTGGGAAACAGGAGTCGACGGCCCCTGTAAGAAATGTCCGAAAGAGCTGGTTTCGGCCTCTGCTGCTACCGGGTGTCGTTGGTAATGAGAGGTCTTGTATAAGGGGGTTACGTCAGTAAGAGGGGTGTGTTGAGGGAAAATTTTAGGTGTGGACCTTATGTGTATATGTTAGGTATCCCTGCTCTCCTGGTTGAGAAAATAAATTACCCGACAATGATTCCTTAAACGAGTTTAATAAAAAAATATAAGAAAAATAAAAATAATTACACCAAATTTACAAAACGTCGGGAATACTCGTATATAGAGTCCCGTGTCTACAATTGAATAAAACCAGTGATAGGATCGAGAGAAAACTTGAGATATCCCTTTTAAGTCAACGCGAATGACTCTCAGAATAAAAGAAATTTGTTATTTTTTACAAAAATAATCGTCAGAACCTAATATTTTCGCGTACCCTAAATATGAATTTTGATTTTAACACTTTAATATTCAACCTCAAATGTGCTCCCTATTCCTAATTCATACGGTGAGATATCACCATTAAATATTCGTGTGCGATATGAACTACCATACACCAATTAAATTATATAAACATAATATCATAAAAAGCGGGCTGGCAATGTTTATAACCTGACCAAACTACAGAAAAAAAATCATAATAGACTGTTAGTATAATTTGAAATCAGACTTACCAATTCCCGGACTGGGTGTTCACAAAACGCCGACGGACACGATTCGCGTTTCGAACAAAAAGAAACCCTTTTAGAGCGCGTACAGTAGACGCTCCCTTGTAATCTGCTTCCCTTTTCGAGAAAAAAAATAATTATACCTGACTGCTAAAACACTACTTTAATTATAAATTACTATAACTCAGGACTCCTCAAAAACCGCTATTCGCGAAACCCCAAAAGAAAACTTGACCGTTCTCGACCGCGAGTTTTTACCAACTGCTCCTCATTTGTTACTTTTTCGAAGTTTCGGAATTTTTCCTTGCTCAGCAATCCTTTATTTTCTTTGTACCTGTTAGCTTCTGATTGGTGGAACTTATCGTTCGACGTAATTGTGTAATAGGGTTTTTACCTCGATTAACAATTGAATTTATTAGATTCCGCAAAATTTCTTTATTTTGACGCAATTATTATTTCCGGTTAAAATATTATTTTTTTAATTCTTGCACCCAGACAGACGCTTAGATAAGTGGTTTTTTCTTTTCATCAATGTGAACGACCGGTTTCTATAGTTTAAACGTTACAAAGTAAAAAGTAATTTGTTATACAGGATGGTTCTCCCCATGAGTCTTATTTTGGTATTTATTACAGTTGTTCTTGCTGATTGTTAGATGATGACTCTACCGAGTTCACAATTTTATTAGCTACTTCTATTTTATTTGAAATGGTGTCATCGATATAGCTCTCTGCGACATTACTTGATCGCCACCCACCATGGCTTCTAAGAGTCAATAAATCTCCTCCTGCATTAACTAGAATAGTTGCAGAAGAGCGTCGAAAACAATGTCCCGTATAAAGAATGGAGTCTGGCAATTTTAAAAATTGTGCCACTTGTTTAGGCATACTGCCAATTTTATTTATTCCGACAACTTGCCTTGTGCATTAACCCCCTTGATAATTCACAAAAAGACGTCTGCCAATGACGTTATTAGGGCGAAGACAAGCGTATTTCTTGTAGATATTATAAAATTCTTCCGTTACTGTGAATGTTCTGTCAATTTTGGTTTTTGTATTTCGAATCTTGGCAGTGTTTAGATCTTCTATGTCATATTAATTTTACATAATTTAATATACCTTTTTTTATTTTTAAAGAATAACATTAATAGGAATTAAATATATTATAACAAAAAGAAATCCGAGGTACGTAGGATTTGAACCCCGGCCATTTTGTTACCAAATAAATACTCTACTCTCTACGCTATGAAAACTTATCATTACATATAGATAATATTCAATGTTCTGTAATGAGTTAAAATGCGCATTTCAAAAGTATTAATGTACCTACTTATTATAGGTAATCAAACAAAATATTGAAAATCAGTGTCTTGTCTAATATTAAATGTAACGTCTATTTACCTTTGTTAATAAATATTTATAATCAGGTGCTTCTTTCAAAAATTTTTGGATGTCTTCGGATGTTAAGGTTTTTGATTTTTTGGGTGTGTATTTCTCATTTTTTCTTTTTAGAAATGCTCTTAATTTTACATATTTTGAAATATCCATATTATTTTTAATGCTTAATGTGCTTCGCAGTATTGAATATTGGGACCACAGTGTCGAAGCCTTATAAGATTGTGATTGTTCTTGAAAATAGGCTAGAATTACATTTTCAGAATATGTTGAGATTTTCTTATCTTTTCTCCATTCCATAAATTTTTTATAAGCGTATTCATACTTTTCTCTTGATTTTTGAGGCAAAAGGTTCAAAGCTGCATTCATTGCTATTTCCAAAATTTCTGGAGGTGTGTTTTCCATAAATTCAACTGAATCTGAATTATTGTCAAATCCTTCCATGTCGAATTATTATTTTAATAATGTGCACTAAAGGATACGTCGATATCCAATATTCAAATTAAAAGCTAATAAGTTCCTAATCTATAGTTTTTAAGTTTATAAAATTAATCAATATGACACAATGAATTATATTTTAAATTACAAACGTCAAGCTACCTGTCAACAAACGCCAGATAGATGTGTGGGAGAGGCAGTATAATCAAAGAATACACCAACAACAAGAAGCGAAAGCCGGCATAAATCGTTTGATGTTTTGGGGGCAAAATTTGGTGACCTTCAAACTGACGTTGACAGATAACTGAGCATCTTTACTTGACTTTACACTAAGAAAAGTGTTCAAAAAATGTAAATTAAATCTTACCTACACGCAAAAAAGTGAAACCATAGAATCTCAAATAATTGCTTATTTTTATGGCTTGTTTCGACAAATTTTTAATTGTCAAAGAAAGATTTAAGCATTCAAGCGTGTAATATTTTGAATGTTGGTTGATAATTGGTGAAAACTCATTAAAGATGAAGAAATACCAAAGTATAATCCTCACAATAGGTCTGTTAAAGTTAATTCAACAGCTAAACAAACAATGTGAAAAATATACTTCAGCATTTCTTTATCCATAAAGTTTTAGCTTCTGTTCCATCCATTATTAAAAATAACGAGCTATTGTTTAACCAAATGATTTTTATTTTATATATTGTTTCTATCGAAATTATATGTGTAAGTAAGTATTTAAGTAGCGCTGTATGTAGGATAGGGTGAGTATAAAAATCAATACAATAATATAGATTATATATTTAGAATACCAGTTTACAATAGAAAGAATTTCAATAAATGATGATAAAATCTTACAATAAGTATGGTACTTGAATACTAATTCTTTATAATTGATATATTTAAAAGTTACACTTCACCAGATTCTGAATCAAATATTTTACAAGAGAAAATCTACTAATGTATGTGACAAAGAAGTAGCGACAGTAAACTTTTCTGCATAGTTATCCAAGTTTTGTTGCGTTTTTCAATTATTACCCTATTTTGTGCTTTTTTCTGGTTGAACAGTTTATGCTGTTTTTCTGGTAATATTGTAAATGTACGGGTTCCTCCATCTCAATAAGAATTTTAGAAGATCGATTATATGAAACAAAGAAAGGAAAATAGAGGAAGACTATATGCACAGGCTTTATTATAGACAACATGTTGTTTTATTCATCCATCACATTTTCCAGTGTCTATTCTCTGAAGACCAGTAGGAACATTTTCTTACATCGATAGCAAGTGAACTTGGAATGAATAACCGAACATTTTTCCATTTTAACAAAACCATAAAAAAAGACTATTGTATAAGAAAAACGAAACAGTTAGGCTAAATGCAATCTAATTATAAGAAAGCCATCGATTTTGATGCATATTATCTTACAGAAGTGAATCTAAATGATGATTATATTTACCAAGAGATAGAGAAGCATCACCAATATGTCTTGTGGCGGCTTGAGACGAATATCCCACTTGCTCATACGGCATGGTATCTGTAATTATAAAAATAATTGTAATCAACAGCAATTCCAAATAATCTGTTCAAAAAATGTCAAGCATTCTTAGATTTGTCACTCTAAAGAATACATAGGATTTACAATGCAATTCTATACAGCTGTTTAAACACAAATCCTATGGCGATTCACAGATAGGCTAAATGCAGTCTAATTATAAGAAAGCCATCTATTTTGATGCATATTATCCTACAGAAGTGAATCTAAATGATGATTATATTTACCAAGTGGTGGAGAAGCATCACCAATATGTCTTGTGGCGGCTTGAGACGAATGTACCACTCGCTCAAACGGCATGGTATCTGTAATTATTAAAATAATTGCAATAAACAAATAAAAAAAATGGCAATAAGGTATTAATGAATCCTGTCGGAAAGTTATAATTAATTCTGCACTAAGGTGGCAACAATAAATATCAATAACAACTGATTGTAATGTTTACTTAAATTTGATATTTACCAGACTGAATAGCTATTTTTGTTGGTGGATCGCTCAATATAACATGGCCCTTGCGTTTTAACCATGGGAATATTATAGGTACAGCTTGAAGACATAGGTACTTTTAACGTCGCCTTTTGAAAGTAAATTTATCCTCAAAGTGGAGTTGACATAACTTATTATGTAAACCATCTAGGGTTTTTTCAAACAAATCTCCACGGTTACATGCATCGAACCATAACTGTGCTCTAAAATGTAAATAAAGCTAAGTATTTATATTTTTATTTATCATATGTGTATAAAAGAAATAAACTACTACCAATTTATATTGAATATTGTGTATTATTATTCAACATATTCAAGCTGAACTCATCAGCAGTAACGCTTATTGTTGTGTATTCATTAATTGTATTACTATTATTATTAATATTATTTATGTTATCAAAGACACAGGGACAGAGGAATGTTAAGACTCAAAACATAGATTCACGCAACTTACAATCTATAGGTTCAATGGAAGAATAACATATTAAAAAAGAAGAAATATGTATCTATAATTTATAGCATATACAAAAAATTCCTCTTACCTCACAGGATCTTTAGGAAATCTAAACATAGTTGTTCCGTCTCCATCTCTTGAGTGACACCCACGAAGTGCACAAGTTTTTGACGCCATAAGTAATATAATAGTTTTTTAAACAATTGAAAACACAAACAAAATATATATATTATATTGTAAATAAGGAAGAACCGCACAGCAAAGAATATTCTTTGGTAAACATGTAAACAATAAAATCACATGACATTGACAGATAACTGACTCTGACTTAGACATGCGCACTTAGAAAATGAATTCTAAAATAGCACAAGCTTCGTTTCTTATAGGGCTGGTGTATTCTGTGGTATAATAGTTTTCTGCTGTCTTTTACGCATGTGCAGTGTGCGGTACAGACAATTCCCGCATCACTTTCTCGCACCATAGGAAATTAGTAACTTTGAAAGCAAGTAAGCTGTGTCTACTTGTATACTTTTCATAGTGATCGTAGAAAAACATTTTTTCTACTACCGTGCGTAAAATACGAACTTTAGACACACTTTCGAGTGCGTAAAACTTTAGTTTACGCACTAGTGCGTAAAGAAAAAGTTCCAATTTGTATGTAGTTCTAGCTATTCTTATAAAAATATAGGTAGGTATAATAAACGGATATTAAATCTGTTTTTTAAATCAGAGATTGAAACATATAGAATTCAGTAAAGTGCATACCTAATAATTTAATAAATAATTATTGTGTACTGAATAATAGAATAGGGTGCATAAGTGGTATCTATATAAGTTGGCTGTGAGTGACTGACATTTCCTCGTGCATTGAATTTGACATTTAAAACTTAAATTGAGATCTTCCGATTATACCTATTAAGGTAAGCAAAAGTATTGAACATTTTTAGGAAACTATGATGTTATTTTAGATTCTTTTTTTAGATATCGTAACAGATAAGTACATATAATTATAAAGATGGATTCCTCTGACGATATCTCAGAAGATTATTTCGCAAATACACCACCAAACATATTAGACGTAGCACAGAATGCTTCCAATGATTTATTGCCCCAAAAATCTGCGAATATTTACGAATCAAAATACAATTTGTTTAAAGAATGGTGTAGGAAAAATAAAATAACAAAATATTCCGAAAATGTTCTTGTGGCATATTTTTCAAGCGAATTGAAACACTACCAACCATCCACAACATGGTCGATATTTTCAATGTTGAAGACTACTTTAAAAATCAAAGATAATATTGATATTTCTAAATTTTATAAATTAGTTGCTCTTATTAAAAATAAAAGCAAAGGGCACAAAGTTAAGAAATCAAAAATTTTGGAAAAAGATCACTTGGTAACATTTCTCGAGACGGCTCCTGATTCGACGTTTCTAATGATTAAAGTAAGTATAATTTACAATAGTAAGTACCTGTATTTCATATATAAACAGTTTCCAATAAATTTCATATAAAAAAAATTCTACTTCATAGAATTTTCAGAGAAATGTTTTCCTATTACGTTTGTATATGTACTCAACTTTCACAACGTATAGTGTAGTTATCCGTAGCGTAGTGGCTAAGGTGTGAGACTCACATGCGGGAGGACCCAGGTTCAAGTCGCGCTCACGCCACTTTTTTAATTTTGTGTTAATTTTTAGTGATAATTATTTTTAGGTGGCTTTTATAATTGGTATTTCCGGCGCATGCCGAAGAGAAGAGTTGACAAAACTAACAATAACAGATATTGAAGATAAGGAAACAATATTAATCATTAGAATTCCTGAAACTAAAAATGGGACAGAAAGGGTTTTTACTATTTTAAATCCAACTAATTCAAAAATAGATTATTTGGCTTTTATTAGAAAATATATTGCTTTAAGACCTCCTATGGTGGATACTTCCAGATTCTTTTTAAAATATGTAAATAATAAATGCACAAAACAACCAGTGGGTATAAACACATTTGGCAAAATGCCATCTATTATAGCAAAGTACCTTAATTCACCTGATCCAGCCATGTATACAGGACATTGTTTTAGAAGGTCATCGGCCACCATGTTAGCGAACTCTGGAGGAGACCTCCTAACCGTAAAGAAACACGGAGGCTGGAAGTCGTCTACAGTTGCAGAGAGCTACGTAGACTCTACATTAACTAAACGAAATAATATTTCTAATTTAATATTAATGGATGATGATAATAATTTCCCTTGTACATCCCAAAATAATGGTAATACGATTTTATTGGAAGATAACACCCTTTCTACTACATCCACCCTTGCTACCGGCAATTCTTCATCCTATGGATTAGCTAACATTAGCAATACTACTGTAGTTTCTAAATCCACGGACAACTCTTTAGAGCAAGCTAAAGGATTAAAATTTATTAACTGCACAAATTGCACCTTCAATATTGATATTGTTAATAACTGAATTCGTCTGTTGTTTTATTAATTTGTTCTAATTTTGATTAAAATGTTCAAAATATTAATCAATATATAATATATTTTATTAGGAATCAATAAAAGCGTTATAATTTCTTCTAAAGAAAACTTAAACTTACTTTACGCACTAGTGCGTAAAGAAACATACTTTACGCACTAGTGCGTAAAGAAAATTACTAATAAACTTCTGTATATTGATAAAATTTTCGGTAGTAGAAAAAATATTGTATGCAATTCGTGTGTAAATGCCTTTTTTCGACTCATGTGATTGTCGCATTAGCCTGCGGCTCATGCGACAATATTCACATTCGTCGAAAAAAGGCTACTTTACACACTTGTTACATAAATAACTATTTTGTTGCACATATACCCTTTTCAACGTTCATTTTTGACAAGTGTTTTAAATTAACTTCTTGACAGAAACCCAAGAAAGTGTACAATTCAAAATTTTCCAAATAATAATTGATACATCAAGTCATTCCCAGTCCAACAATATAAGAAATAATAGAACAGAAAAGCCTTAGGCTACAATCCCGAGCATTTCTTCAAACAACAGAAAGTCTCCGAAACCAGCAAACTAACTGTGGATTCGTTGTCTTCTAATAAAACATCAGCTCACGAGTATTTCTATTTTGAGATACTTTTATAGTTTCTTACAACTTATCAAGCCTGTCTGTCCCGCTATAAAACTCTTCCTGTCCCCCAGTGACAAGTGACATCTTCTATCAATCAGTTATGAGATGCGTTCAGTATTGTAACACAGAGCTCACCTTCAATTAAAGACACCACACAACACTAACCTATAGAATTACTAATTTTGTAATTTAATTAGCATAATGAAACTAAAAATGTATAAACACTAATATTTCTTGTACTTGTTTTCAAATAGTCCTCTACCTCAAGATGTTTACAATAAATTTTGACTAAATTAATATTATTAAATTTTTGCTTTCAGCAACTTTGTGTAGTAGTAGTAGTAGTAGTAATAAAACAACGTCCTTAGGCACTTTACATAATTCTTTTAACGATTACAAATATCCATATAACTTCGTCATAAGCTGTTTCCCCCCAACAGGAACACTTTGAATAATAAATTTCAATAAAAAGCGACTCGGTATCCTTCTGAAGGGATGACTCATCGGTCTGCGTCGCAGTTTCGGTGCGAAACACTAAAAGGGATTTTATGACATTTCGTAAAGTCGCTATCACTCGTTTAGGAAGATATAACAATGGTGAAATGTCCTTAGTCCCTTCGTAATTTGTTCGATCATCAAGATTATTGAGTCAGATACCGAGATTCTTGTAATGGAAAGGAATTTTACGTTTTCTCCAATCGATTTTTGTTTCTTAGATTAATAATTTGTATACTACTCAAAATTTCATGAAATAGTATATTGCGCACCTAGGGTAGATAGTATGTCGCGTGCAAGATTGTAACAAAGACGCAGATTTGAATGACATACTTTATTCCCGTGGTGCGCATACTTTTTTTCATATAACCCGCAAAAAGTGCGAGTTTTAATCTCTAAAGCTAACAAGGACTAGAGAATTTCAGATTAATAGCGCATACAAAATTTATACGATAATAATGATTTATTGAGAAAAGTACAAAAATATCAACAAAGAAACTAGTGATATATTTTTTATTGAACATTTTTTAAAGATCAATTTTTTTCTCTGTCTATTTAACCTAAAAGTTAATAGTGTCAATGGTATAGTGCCAACTTTAAACTGTCGGCTTTTCGTTTGACTGGAATACGAGGATATCGTCATAGTCCAGTCAATATTATAATTTAAAATGCTCAGTGGACGATAAATTCATTTAATATTATAATTTCAACTAATAATCGTTAAAATGTATCGACAATCTAACGATTATTTTTAACCTGAAATTATGGAGCGCCATCCTACTTTTTAAGATACTTAGCGTAGAATAACTGAACTCGAAAGCAAAAACGAAAGTCTAAAGGTAAAAGTAGAGGCTATAGAAAGGGGAGCTAAGAAGAATAATGTTTTGATTTTTGGTCTGAAGTACGATATTATACAACACTCTCTTAAAAGTCTACTGGATATTGATATTAATGTTGAAGATATTAGTAATTTTTATCAACTGAGAAATTCAGGGAATAGACTAGTTAAAATAGAATTAGTATCCTACCTAAAAAAAATTGAAATTCTTAAGAACTGTAAAAAGTTAAAGGGGACAAATATACGTATTTCGAATGATCTCACAGAAGCCCAACGCGAGGAAAACTTTATACTAAGAAAACATTTAAAAAAGGCCCGACAAAATCCCAATCTGAACTCATACATAAGAGGTAACACCTTATTTATAGATAACCAGCCCTACAAAGCCAGTGATCTCGAAAATACTGAAGACGAGGAACTAAATAACCAACAGGTCAAAATAAATAGTGCCCCTTCTACACCAAATTTTCACAGCCAACGCCAAATTGATAACTCAACTGTAAACTACCAACAGAATGACACACCAAGGAAAACACCTGAAAAAACCAATGAAACAAGAGGAAAAAACAACAAACCAACTACCAGTAAGCCTATACTTCCGGACTTATCAAGCAAAACCAACGCCAATCATCAACAGGTTGTACTATCGGAACTACAGATTCTAAAAGAAGACAGAGGAAGATTGCGCTCAGGCAACGATAAGTCTTAAATTTTTTCTATTGCACCTCTGCTTATTTTTCTAAAAAAAATTTAAAAAGCTATTAATTCCTTTTCTGTTTGTTCTAATTCTATAACTTCTTTTGTATTTGGTTTTATTAAGTTTTCTGTATTTGCTTCAGCTTTTGTTAAATTTGAACAGCTTTTCTGTATCTATTTGTCAATAGCCTTCTTTTAAAATGGGTCTATTATCACTGGAATAATTTACAAATGGATGATTATATTCGAGACATAAATTACGAATACTACAACACTTTAGAATGTTATAGTTCAAGTGAAGTCAACGAATATTTCAAAAACGATAGAAGTTCTCTTAGTGTGATACATCAAAATATTTGCAGTCTAAATTCACATATAGATGAATTTAAAATAATGTTAAATGTTGTACTAACGGAAACTTTTTAAATTGATGACATTGATATTTTTAGTATGAACGGATATAGAACATTTTATAACAAAGGACAACTAAATAAAAATGATGGAGTCGTAGTATATGTAAAAAACAGTGCAGATAGCGCAACTATCAACATTGAAAACTCAAAGGCTCTGCAGATAAAAATAAATTAGAACAATAATAAACATATTGTGTTAACATATATTTATCGTTCCCCGTCCAACTCACCTTAGGACTTTGTTTTGTGTTTAGAGAATTATCTTAAACACATTAATTACTCTTTATTAGATTTTCATTTGATTGGCGATATTAATATAAATATAAGAGATGAAAACTATATTGTCAACACATATCTAAGCCTATTATTATATGAATATAATTTACACTCAATGATAAATAAATACACAAGCATAAAAAATCATTCACGTAGTGCCTGGACCATATATTTCTGAGAACAGTCACAGAATGTTTTGAAAATGTCACTGCAGCAACGTATGAAAATAATATAACAGACCATCGAGCTACGCTACTGAGCCTTCCTATAAAAACTATTTGTAGAAACTCTGAAACGATTAAGTATAAAACATACATAAACTATGAAAAAACCAGACATGACCTGCGAAATTATAATTGGAAATATTACTTTAATATAAAGGCTGAAGAATTGCTAAATATCTAATTATTTTTATAGGAAAACATAAAAAAGAAGTAAAAATAAAAAAAAATTATATAAAGCGTCAAAAGTGGATTACGGCAGGGAATTTCAGCAAGATTTGAATAATGTGGGGAAACGAGAAATATATATCACTTACCGCAAACGCGTGAATAACCTAATTAAAATAATGAAACAAAACTACTGTAATGTAGTATAAGTATATTTTAAATTATTCTTTTAACATCCTGTAGAATTAAGTTTACATTGTTGTTTATAATGTTTATTATATAATTTTACTAACCTTGCGACTACGCAAAATGATTGTAAATATTAATTATTCTACTAACCTAGTTTTTAATTGGAATATTGAAAACTTTAATAAAGATATAATAAAAAATAGACTTAGAAGAAGAAAGACGTTTAATTTTTGAACAAGTCCCATTACATGGCGATCCTGCCAGGATAACTATTTATATACATGTAGAAGAAATAAAAAAAAAATAGTTAAGAATGGGTTCCACTCAGAGTAAAGAAGAAATTGTAATTTCGCAAGCTGGCAATAGTGGAGCAATGTCGAATGGATTGTCCCAAAATGGAGCAAAAAATTCTGTTGGTGAAATAATGGGAATGGTAGCATTTGGTATGGTCATAATATTTGGGTTGGTCCTATTATATAACTACATGAAGGAGAGATTTGAATCTAAAATAAGGAAGGTAATTTCAAGAAGCCAGGAAACAGTCTAAATCCAAGCTGAGAATTTTTTTTATGGAATTAGTAAGAAGGTAATATTGTAAAATGAAGTTCAGGTTAGTTAATGTTACATTAGAGTAAATTTAATTAAGTATATCTATGTAAAATGTTAAATACTAGTATTAAATAAGTAATGAATCAAGTTGAAACATTTCAACACATATACGAGGAATTAAAAGTATTTTTAAGAAATTTAAATAAGGATCCACAAGTTAGACGCGATGATTATAGTATTACAAGTCATAAACTAAGTAAATTGGATCGAATTAAGGAATCATTAGAAATTGAAAGAGATCAATTTAACAGTAACAAATATAACCATCCTGATGATATAAAAAACGTTAAACTAATTGTAGTGTCTAGTGAAAAGCTAATTTTAGAAATAACAAAAATTTTAAATAGTAGGCTAGGAAATTGTGTTCCAACAAATATTATAATGGGGGAGAAATTTCACATTAAAACAGCAGCTAGTCTGTTACCAATAATGAATGGTGCAGAAAATATAACTAAACAGCTAATCGATTCTATTGAATTATACAACGGGCTTTTGGATAATAATGGTAAAAAGTTATTAACTAATTACATACTGAAACGATATTTATCAAACGGTGCCAAACTTCGAATGTCTTCAACATACGAAAACAATGAATTGCTAATAGTAGATTTAAAAAAGTACTTTCTAACAAAAAAATCTCAAGCAATATTATCAGTTCAACTAAATAACGCTAGACAGGGATGTAATGGGACTTGTTCAAAAATTAAACGTCTTTCTTCTTCTAAGTCTATTTTTCATTATATCTTTATTAAAGTTTTCAATATTCCAATTAAAAACTAGGTTAGTAGAATAATTAATATTTACAATCATTTTGCGTAGTCGCAAGGTTAGTAAAATTATATAATAAACATTATAAACAACAATATAAACTTAATTCTACAGGATGTTAAAAGAATAATTTAAAATATACTTATACTACATTACACTACTACCGAAGCGAAATACAAAAGAATGGGAGTAATAAAAAATATATGTGGAACCTAGTTAACAAAAATAAAACAAAAAATTATATTAATTTTATAACTAATGAAAAAGACGAAAAAATAACATCCAAATCAGATATGGCAGACGAATTTAACAGTTACTTTGTAACAGAGGGAAAAAACTTGACACAAAAAATATCCGTACCGACTAAACCCTCTCCTCGGCGATCTAAAAATGCTGAGACCTTTTATTGGATGCCTGTAACTACGGAAGAGATGAGAGACTAAATAGTATCTCTAAAAGCAAACAAGGCTCCAGGCATAGACAATCTGCGAGCAGAAATATTTTAAAAATTAAGTCAACAATTGACTAAACTTATAGCCGACTTAAAAAACTTGATCTTTGCAGAAGGCGGATGTCCCACTATTTTTAAAAAAGCTGTAGTAACCCCAATCTACAAAAAATACAACAAGGCAAAGATGTCCAACTATCGGCCCATATCACTTATTAAGACGTTGACAAAGCTAATGGAAAAAGCTGTGAAAAAAAACTTAACTAAATTCATAGCCAACCACAAATTATTATCACAGCATCAATTTGGCTTTCAAGAAGGACGTTCTACTAATGATGCAATTGAGACATTACTTTCTTCTGTGTACAGTTCTGTTGATGAAACTAAACCAACGGCAGTTGTATTTCTGGATATGGCGAAGGCGTTTGACACTGTGAGCCATGAACAGCTGTTGAACGTCCTGGGGGATGCAGGAATACGTGGGCTGCCTCATAAATTCTTTGAAAGCTATCTAAAAAATAGGACACAAATAGTAAGGATAAACGATAAGGTCAGTGCGGAAAAAATATATTGTTCGGGGTTCCCCAGGGAACTGTGCTGGGACCAATACTGTTTAATATGTATATCAATGATCTATTCTCTTATAATTCTACAGGCATAATAATAGGATTCGCGGATGATACTGCTATAATATATACAGACAGTACGTGGGAAGGCCTCAAACAAAAAATAGAAACCGATCTAAGACATTTATTTGATATCTTGAGACATAAAATTTTAACAGTCAACTATTCGAAAACATTTATTGTAGCTTTCACTAGTTACAAACACAAACTGCCTCCTTATGAAAAAATGAATGTTACTATTAACAACATTCAAATTGATATTTCTCTGAAATACGAAATAAAGTATCTCGGACTAACAATAGACTCACATCTACGATGGACATCTCAATTACGTGAAGTAGCTAAGACACTGAGATGTTTATTGTACAAATTCAAATATAAAAGGAGAGTACTGGACTTACAGCATCTTAGAATCATATATCATGCTCTTGTAGAATCACGTCTTAGGTATGGCATATTAGGTTGGGGAGGAACTGTGCCTACTCATCTAGAGAAGGTTGAAATTCTGCAAAGAAAAATTCTAAAAATAATGCATTTTAAAGATTTAACCTATAGTACAAACCAACTTCTCAACGAAACTAATATAATGTCCAGGCATTATATATTTTTAGTTTAATTGTTTACTTATTTAAAAATCGCTCATACTTGCAATCTCCTGGTCACCATTATCATACTAGAAATAAAACAAAAGATTTTGTCCAAACCAACACAGCGAAAAAAACAGTAGGACCTAGGTACTTCGAATTCATAGCACCACGTTTGTTTAACTCTCTTCCAGAAACGTATAAGACTCATATAAGAAGATTAAATTCTATCAGTTTACTAAAAAAATATTTAAAAAATATGTTAAATCCCTAGAAACTAAGGATAATAATAAAATCATTGATTGCTAAAATGAAAAGGTATATATGTGTATAAGGAAAATTGAATTAACATTATGTTAAGGAAAACAAAACTGGCAATTAAGTGGCGCCATATAGGAGCATTGTGCCTTTGTTCAACCTCATAGGTCTTAATAGGTTACAGTGATACAAAATAATCCACAATAGGTAATTAGCCTCCCCTGTTTATTTAAATTTTTGTAAAGGAATACGTTCTACATTTATTGTAATGTATTTTTTCTCGCTGTTTATACATTAGTTTTATTGGTTATGTAATTCTAATATATTATCTTTTTGTTGATTTGTAATAGTAATTATTTGTAAATAAACATATATTATAAAAAAAATAATATAGAACAAAATGCATTCCTTTAAACAATATTAACCTATTTATATTTAAAAACATCTTAAACATAACACGAGACAATTAATACTATCTTATATCTCGTTTTATTAAGAAGAATTAGAAATATAAATTTCAAATTACTTTTCACATCATTGATTGAACTATAACTAATGTTTTTGAGAGTGCGTTTTTTATACGAGCAAAGGTGTCCACTTTTTAGTTGGTAGTCTGAAGTCTGACATCAAGAAAGAGTGTAGTATTTTCTGAGGAATTTGGGTAAGTGAAGCAATATTATTTTTAGATATAAATTAAATATTTACTATGTGGCGTCATTGGGAAATATCGAGTTCGGTCCAAAATATTGTGTGTAGCAACGACGAAAATTTAAAGAATGGTGATGGAAGTATAGGAAATATGTTTCAATATGTATAAGAATCTACGGGAACAGTTTGGATTCGATAAAGAAACAGAATTAATGCAAGCAGTATCTGATTTAACAGAAGTTCCTCTGTCAACCATACGAAAAATAACAAAGAATGAGCCTTATGAACGCAAAAAGCGATGTGATGAGGGATTCTTCAAAAAATACTTCAAATCACAGGAATCCAAATGTATGAATTCAACATAAAATTAACGGCACGCGACGATCGATCGCCAAACTATCAAAATCGTCTGAAATCTCGAATATAGCGATTGCTGTTTGTTGAAACAATTTCGAGAATTAATTAAATTGCTAGGAAAGTTTCTCGTGGTGGCCCAAGTTTACACGAAACGAAATGCTGCTTTCCAATAGAAAAGATAGAACGTCACAAGATGACACGTATAGTGTCGGATAGTATCGTAATAATTGGTCACGTGCCCGAGGTGTATATCGACCCTTTTGGATTATACAAGTGACTTTCATAAAGAACAAAATCATTTTTAATGGTCGATGGAACGAAATCTTCCCTAGCTATATGATTTGCGGTTATAAACAATCTCGAATTGTTTTCTGAGTTAGTTTATATCTAGCATGGATTCGTTCCCGCGATAATTTTGGGTAGGTAGGTAGTCAGAGCAGCAGGCAAAGGACGTAGCTCAATTATTTAATAATATTGAAATATTCCTGTATTTTTCTTCACACTTTTTCCAGGCTTTGGACAGGACTGACAGACACGACATAAGTATTATACGTAAGTTTATTATTATAAAGGTTTAAAGAATCTGAACAACAAAATAAAATGAAAAATATTTCATTTTATTTAATCAAATTGAATAAGCTAGCTAGCCTATTATTCTTACAATAGCAGGTAAATATATTTCATGTAAATCTGGATGATGTGCAAAATTGTATATCTAAATAGCTGAAAATGATGTAAATTAAGCTGAAATATTGTACGATGAGCATCCGTACTAAAATATGCACACAAAATTAGTAGAATTTATTCTACCTTATTCTTGAAATATACTTCACGTAAATTACTACACTATTTTAAGATACTCTGTATAGGAATTTCCGTTCTGTACAAAATAGTCAAAGTTTCTTTCACTCCTCAAATTGAATTTTCCGAATCATATGAACAAAACCAGTCATCAATATGGTAGTAAACTAATTCCTGGCTCCTGAATAATCCAATCATCATAAATTGTACCTACCTCCGGCCATTTCTATTATTTTCCACGATGTTTTGCATCCGTTGATCAATCGTCTGCTATCGACGAATGATGACAGCCAGATAAAAACCCGCTCTCTTATATAATATCGAATTTACGACCGGTCATTAGCATAACTTCCAGCTTCAAGAACAATGCCATCGAATTGCATAAGATCGATCTCTTTTTATTGCAGAAACATAGCCCAGTAAGTCATTGACGGTCATAATAAGGGCGGATTCAAATGAATAAATGTGCGACGTTGGAAGAGTTTAAGTAGTTTCCTCAAATATAGAGAAAATATTTAATCTCAGATATTTAAATTTACATTTATATCTTTGATGTACTACTAGTTCTGTTTTATGTGTTAAGGAATGATTGGTGTCAAGTAGATGTTTTGCGTAATTGGATTTCTCTGGTTGATTTCATGTGTATGATCGTAAGTGTTCATTGTGTCTGATTTAAAAATTTCGAATTGTTTGACCTATATAGACTGCATTACATTATATATATATATATATATATATATATATATATATATATATATTGAACTAGTTTATTAAACTAATTCTTACGGAAGGTGTGTCAGTAGACACAACCACATTATAAAAGTCACAGAAAAAGCATGTCTAAATTCAATAGATAAAATGAAATAAACAAAATATGGTCAGATAGTGATAAAACTCGTTATTAAAAGAATAATGAATAAAAATTATAAACATAACATTGGTGATATAAGTATAAAAATTTACCTTAATAATTAATTCCAGGATTACGTCAATGTCAATAAGTTCCAAATTACTCTGAACGTTGCCATATAAGTTTCAGTATAAATGAAAATTAGTATAATGTGAAACCTGAAATAACACAAATTAATTCATATCAATAATTGATTATCAATATTTACAGGTGTTTATAGTAAAAGTTGAAAATTCAAAGAAAGGGTCAAAAGCTTTCTGAGAAATGATATATGGAACACAGCCTATTAATATGACAAAGAAATACGTTTCATAGACCGGAAGTAATAAAATCTGGTGATTTTCTTGCCAACTTAAATTTGTTGATTATTTATTTTATGAAGAACAATAACAATGAATTTGGAAATAACAAATAGTTTATGTATGAAAAAATAGTAAAAATTGAAAACAATCAATTACATATATATCAATCAATAATTTAGGTTGTACATTTTGTAAGAAACTAATGTAAATAAGAATACCTTAAAAAGGTAATGATGATGAAAATTGCAATGGGAATACAAGAAAAAGACATTTAATAGAATCCCAAAGACAATATTCATAAGTGTGTTAATCCTCCAGGACAGATGAGTTAAATATTTTCATTTAGTAACTAAAAGACATGACAATCAACAATTTGTGTAACAAAAACAATGATAAGCAAGGTATGAATTTTCCAAGGAAAAAGTTTGTTGATTTTGAAAACAAAAAGTAGTGTAGTTGGTGGTATGGAAGAGGAAGCGTCTGTATGAATCTCTTCTATTAAAAATTTGAGAAAATTATTGTTAAAAAGTAAAATATTAATACAAAAAGGTTAAGAAATAATTATATGAGTGTTGGTTAAACAGTGATAAAGGAGAAGTGATCAGAAAGGGGCATCTCTCCGATGAGAGATCTTCAAGAGTTTAGAGACGCTGGCTGCATTCAAGGTACCGAAGATTTGAACTAAGGTCTGTGCTTTTTAAATATAAAATTTGGAATTCCATATATATATATATATATATATATATATATAAACAGTGAACTATAAAAGATAATTAGAACGTTCAAAGAATAAAATCATAAAAAGGCCAAGAACAATATAATATGATGCAAATCATATAATATCCATGGATATCCATGCATTTTGTTTTATCATAATTATAAGAGTACTTACTTGTTCGATTAAATTATTCCATTAAATGTTCACGTGCTTCATAAATGATCATAAAATTTCCAATTCTTATTTCACTCTGATGCATGTTGACTTTCTATCTATTACTCTCCACATCTCTCACAATTTTGTAGATATATGTATGTAATGGTATTGTTATAATTCTGATAATATATATATATATATATATATATATATATATATATAAAAATTTTCAACGACTATTAGAACGCTAAGTGTATAAACAGTTCACACATACAGCATTGATTGTGAATAGCATGTTAGTGTAGTTTGGAACTCTAGAAGCGCATGCGTTGAACTGATGCGCCGACGCAATCTACTAAAATGTTCTGTATGAAGGATTGCATAGAATGCAGGAGTATGAGAGAATTTTGATGTCATAAGAATACAATTTTTTTTTATCGTAACAATTTATTAAAACAATTTTTCTAGAAGTGTTCGCATTTTTATTCGTATTCATGTCCTTAACAATTTTATTAGAACATGAGTATTTCATTCTGTCTATTTGATATTCATCTGAATTTAAATTTTAATGGTATATATTAAAGTGCAGATTTAAAGTAAAGAATTGAAATTGAACTTACATATAGATTTATATACATCCAGAACTCAAAGGGAGGAGTTTTTTCATGGTTCCGACTGTATTTAAATAAGCTGAGATAATAATACAATCTATTCGAACCGAGCTAGCCGAAGGTAATTTCATTCAATTCAAGTCAAGTATATATCAATTCAATTTAAAACAACATTTATATATATAAAGAAATTATAAATTATTGGGATAAATAATTATAAATTGGCACTCAAAAACGTGGGGCGAATATAAACAATCACATTTATTATAAATTTGACATCTGTAACGTGGGGTAACTATAAACAATTAAATTATTTTAAATAAAAACAAACATATAAATCATGGACAAGAAAATGGTATTGAGAGATGGGAAACAGGTTGGAAATGATAGCGGATCAGAAGAGGAGAGAGAAGAGAGGAGCCATGGAATGGGAGATTTCTAGGTCCAATATTTGATCCAGCGAGAATCAGAAGGAGATGTGCCTGAAGAAAGTACGACAGGAGATGAAGAAGATGTGTAACAAGAAGATAAAAGACAAGAGAGCAGGGAAACACAAGGAGGTACAAATAGCAATGATCAATTAATGCAATTTTTGATTAATATTAATGAAAATATGAATAGTAAAATAGACACGATAAATGGAAACATAGATACAATGAGGGGAGACATGAATAAAATGGAGGAGAATAGGAAAACGGATATGAACAAAATGGATGGAAAAATGGACACAATGAGAGAAGAAATTCGGGGAGATATTCACAACATCCATGGAAATATGAAAAGATTAGAAAAGAAAATAGAACAAGTTAAATTTGAAAATTGTAAGGAGAATAAAGAACTTAAGGAGAACTAGGAAGAATTTAAGAAGAACATTAAGAAGATAAAAGAAGACAAGGAGGATCAAAATAAAAATTTGAGACAAGAGATACAAGAAAATGGTGTGAAAATTAGAGAGAACATAGAAAAGCTGATAGTAGTAGAAGTACTGGAATTCAGGAGAGATATAGAAGAATATTTACCGGAAACTATCAAAGAGGAATTCTCAAAACAAGCTAATCATCTAACAATGGAAGTAGAACAGATAAAAGAAAATGTCCATAAGAAAATCAAGGATTTAGATGGTCGTATAGAAGAAAGAACGGGGATGAGTATAGCAATCAGTGAAGATATGAATAGACAAGTAAATCAAGAAATAGAAGAAATGAACAGGAAATTAAGAAACAGTAGAAGAAATAGAAGATAATATAAGAAGTCATGAAGTAGGTATAGGATGCTCTGGAAAATTTTATAATGTAGTAACAAGAATAAAATGGGATAACAAAATGAATATAATTCACACAAATGTTTTGACGAAAATAATAAGGATTGAAATGCATAATATGGAGGAATTTGAAGCACAAATGTTATTGGATTTATGGAAAGAAATTATTGAGATATGGGACTATAAAACTACAAAAGATATAATGGAGAACGGAAAGAAGCTACAGAAAACCATTGAGACTCAAACAACGAGAGTAGAACATAAGAAAAAAGTAAGAAAAAGAATAGCCGAGTAAATAGTATTACATGAGAATTGGAATGAAATTTGGAAACGAGAAAATAATGGAATGGAAAGGAATAGGATACAAAAATAGACTTACATAGAAAATTTATTATAAACAGATAATACAAGTATAGTGAAATTAATATAATATGTAGATCTAATGTTTTTTTTGAATTTTTCATATGCAGTAGATTTGTAGACGTTTTTCATTATTCATAGTTAGCAGTAATCTGAAACAGAAAAGAATATATAAATAAATAATAGGTAATGTTTAGTAAAAGTAGAGTGAAACTTAGAATTTTTATAATAAGGAAATTTTGTGTAAATATAAAGAACAAACAGATAGACATAATCAATAATTGATAAACAAAATTATACCAAAGTTAAACAGAAGGGAATATTTAATATTATATAAATAGATTGGGAAATTATTAGATAGAGGGGAGGATAAAATAAAATTTTACACTTATTAACAAGATCAGGTAGGATGTAGGAAGACAAGTTATATAACAATGGCAATGGAACAGTTAAAAAAGGGATGGAAAGGAAAGAAAGTTAAAAACCAAGAAATAGGAAATGATATATTCATGTCAAATAAACTTTTTATAGGAAAAATGGAGAAAAGTATAATGAAAATATGGAAATAAATTTTTATATAGAAATTGACTGTCTCGACCCTTACTTCGTGGAATATGCTCATATTAGTGTTTTTAAATGAAACTCAAGGTCTCTAGTTAATTCCACAATATAATACAAGTTATTGAAAATTCTAAAAAATTGACAATTGTTTCGATAAATCAATATCATCGATGATATTGATTTATCGAAACAATTGTCAATTTTTTAGAATTTTCAATAACTTGTATTATATTGTGGAATTAACTAGAGACCTTGAGTTTCATTTAAAAACACTAATTTATATAGAATATGATATGATTAATTATTATGAGATAGGGAGAGATGAAAAATGAAGTATAATGTAATGAATATATTGATGAAAGAAAATTGAAGAATTATAATTAAGAATTATGAAAATGAATATAAATAGGGATAGAAAGCAAAGAAAAAGGTTAGATTATAGAAACGGTTAAAGTGACATGAATATGGGTTGAAATATATATGATATAAAGTTATATGAAATAATTGAAATAATAAAATTTTACTCTTAGTTTTGAAGATAAGGTAGGGAGAGGAGAGCATAAAAAAAGATTGTTAAGTAAAGGAAAAAAAGGGTAAATGTTTATTTGTTTTGAAAAAAAAAGAAAGGGACTGTTAAAAATAATGAAGAGTCTAAGTGTTGAATAATTGAATAGTAATTGTCCATAGTGACGTTAGGTCCAGTGTTGTGTATGGGTAAGATCATCCTTTTTACAACATCAACGCTTTTGCTGCTGATAGAATAGGGGCCATCTAGTTGTTTTTCAGCATAAATTTCCATATTACTAGTGTAATATGTTTTAGCATCAACCAGCGCAAAGATCTTAATACCGTACTTGGCCGGTTTTGATGGTATATATTGAATAAAGTTACACCTGCCTCGAAACGCTTCCAGCTTTTCATCGATTGTTACATTAGCTCCTAGTGAATAAGATGTTTTACTGTTTTCAACAAACATCTCAAATATTTCTCGCACGGCAGCTAACCGATCAATTTTTTTTCCTCTCATCTCTGGACTGTCTGTTATCGAACCTGATACAGCGCATCAGGAATCTAAAAC
Organism: Galeruca laticollis; assembly: GCA_963921935.1. Classification (NCBI taxonomy): domain Eukaryota; kingdom Metazoa; phylum Arthropoda; class Insecta; order Coleoptera; family Chrysomelidae; genus Galeruca; species Galeruca laticollis. Next base: position 5,541,119 of record OY998179.1, read on the forward strand.
GAATTAAGCTCATCGTGAATCTGAATATTTCAACACCGTTTCCTGTTGCGTCCCACAGCTCAATCGGCCGCCTTTATACAGTCCAGCCAAGTAAAGTAGGTCTTTAAATGCATGGATTTCGATCATATCAGTAATACGTGCGACTCTTTCTCTGCTGAAATTGGGTTGTACACTTATTATATGCTGATTTGTGTAAGTGACTATGAGGTTTAGAATACGGTCATCGAATAGACACTTCCACGCTTCAAAGCGAGCGTTGCCAATAACTCCTGAAAGACGTGCAAGTATGTTTTGCTGCTCTAATCTTCTTTTTCTGTTATAGGGTGTTTTTTTCAATAAATATTTGTCAACAATTTTTCCGTTCTTTTTTCTGACAGCAACATAACAATTTTCATCTTCATCATCTGATGATATACTTGCATCCGTATCGTCTTGTTCACTATCTGAATCCTCTTTTCTTTCTTCTATGGCTTCGGAACAGTTAGTATCATAATCTTCTTCTAAGACGTCTTCAAGAAGGAGTCATTGGAGCTCTAATACGTCTGCGTCATTATTGGAGCTATACATTCTCATGGAAGCCATAATTCACTGCAAAAACAACAAAAATCCTTAATAGTTAGGACAATAATTTAGAACAGGCAAGAATGCTCGCGGGTATCTCACAGATACAAGTTTATTTTTTTCATGTTTTTTAGTAGCTAAGTATAAAATATCAACAGATGGTCTACTTGAAACAAAAAGGACTGCGCTTACATAAATTAAATAAATATACAAGCAAATCAGCAAAACTTACATGAATGATCGCAGTGTATCTCTCAAATACAAGCGGCACTTTTTTCACAAACTGTTCACTCTACAACGTTTGCACCAATACTAACCTCAAAACTTTCCTCGAGCAGGTAGGTAGAGGAGAGCACATCCCCACCGCTAAGTAGGTGTTAGAGATATATGAGAAAAAAGTATCGGTATGTATATCTCAAATACGCGCAACTACTGGAAGGTTAAGCTCCAAAGCTTTTCTAGCAACGTTTTGGGGATTTATTGCTCGCGACCACAAGTGACTAAGTCACTAATTTTAGTAGATTTGCCAACTAGCTTTATTTTTAATTCTAAAATTTCTTCTAATTATTAAAATAAAAAATTCAATTCCTTTGCGTAAATATTAACAATTTCGGTTGTGCCGACAGTACATTAGCGAGTCTCAACTTCATTTCTTATAAAGTTTAACATGCTTATTTTGAAGTAACCGTAAAGTCCATCATTTGCCGCGATAAAATCAATTGCATCTTCTTTTTTTTCACTTTAAATGGTGGCAATCAAATTTAATGGAGCCGGACGCGAGCTCCCTATCGCTCTTATTGCGATTACCGAGCATATTTTCTCCAATTTCCACCGTTAGGCGGCTCTGCTTAGCTTACAAATGGCATAAAATCTGATAAAGGTGGTTTCGAGACATTCAATTCAAGATTGGTGGAAGTTTTATAAAGTAACAATCTTATAGCTGAAAGAATTGGTGAATTGCTAAGAATAATTTTAGACTGTGATGTATGTGTACTTACGACTAAATTTGGTCGAATTTTTATACTTAGAACGCTTTTAAACTGAACTTCACTTAGTTTATTAGAAGATGTGTAAGTGAAGGGTTGTTTTTTTCCAGTTTTAAAATGTTCTGCTTGTGTCATATATTTTAATATTTTTAAGAAAAATGTCGCAGTTTATTTCTTGAATTAATTGAACTCGAAGTATATTCGATAATAATTTCTTAACGATTTTCGTCTGTTGAGGTTCTTAGCAGTGGCGTAACTAAGATGAAATTCGAGAGAGGGAAGGGAGACGTTTTGAAATTTTAAGCCCCTCAAACTGCATTTTAGCTTTATTTTTCTTATAATATTGTAGCTTATACTTCCTAGCTTTTAGTACATTTCAAACAACTGGACTTTCTGTTATTATGTTTAAATTTATTTTTTATTTTTTGATTTCTGGAGTGGGGGTTCTATCCCTTCCTCCCCTTTCCCGTAGTTACACCACTGTTCCTTAGCAAAATGTATACAAGAATTTTGACGTTTCGTCTTTAATTAGAGATGTTTTTAAAAATCTTGAGATAATTACCATTGGACTGAAACTGTGCTATATTTTTTAAATTTATTTTTGTTGCACGATATATTTGATTAGGTTAGATTGAACGACTTCAAGAGTACGATTTTAACATCGAACATCGAGTAGGTGTGTGTCACCGAAATGCCACCCATTATCTAGACGGCCCTTCTCGAGCAGACTGTACCCACTGCAGCAAGGCGGAATTTAAGGAAGCAGCAGTCTCAAGAACTATAGTAGTCAACTACGAATGTTCACCCATCAGGATCAGAGAAGATCAGGAGAATGATCCGACAATGGAAGAAAGAAAATCGGCGACCTACCTGGCCAGAAGTTTCAAGATGTTTACCAGCAACGAGAGTTGCTGAGGTACTAAGGAAAATTCATGACAGTTCATCGGGAGATCATCTGGGAGTGAAGAAATCCCTTCAGCAAGTCGGTGAAAGGTTTGATTGGATGAACAGTTTCGATAACGTGAAGGACTGATGTAAGAAATGTACGACTTGTGCTATTAGTAATGGAGCACATCGCTGGTTGTAATGGATTATTTAATAAAGTGGGTGGCACTTAACGCGATCCTGAATCAAGAGGCCACAACTGCCGCGGGTGTATGGGTGAATAAATTCATCAGCCGATATGGAGGTCCACGGCGATCAGGGAAGAAATTTCGTGCCAGGTATTTCAGGATATTCGTGAAAAGCTGGGAATGAAGAAGACCAGGACAACAGTCAGATGAGAATGAACAGAAGTTGCCAGCGACAGAATGAAAAAATGGTACGATACGCAGGCTACAGAAGGTAGTTTCAAAGAAGGGGAAAATGTTTTTCTGTAAAATTACAGAAATCTTGGGAATGTCCGTACCAAATCAAGAAGATGCTCAAGACGTCATCTATCGCATAAGCAAGATCATCAATGAAAAACCGAAAGTAGTCCATCAAACCGACTAGCGCCATTCGAAGGAGACTATGACAAAGAGTGAACCATATCCTGCCTGAACAAGGTTTGCTCACGTTGTCGGAAGATTATTCTTTGTATACAACATCCCCGCCAGTATCAAAAACGCGTGGTGGTTGGCAATGGATTTTCGAAAGAAGTTTGGGTAATGAGAAAAACTTGAAGATCAGATTCCAATCGCTGGCAAGATACTCAGATTCAAATACAATTCGCGGTACGTCTTCTACCTGGTAACAAAGAACGAATTTCAAGATCGATCCAACTACCGGGATGTGTGTTTTTTTATTATTTTTATTGGGAACCAAATTCTAAAAACTGAACTTTCTGGGAAGGGATTTTGGTATATAAATCGACAACCTGTGACCATTAACTCAGTTTATATCGTATTATTAGTTGAATTTAAGTAGTAAAGTGTAAATAAATGAAGTTTAAGTAAATATACCGTGTGAAAATTGATTAAGAGTGTGTATACATTTATCCCACTTCTCAGAACTATTTAAATAAATAAGAAAAATACTACATTACTTTTAAACTATCAAAGACTTGTTAGAAGATGCTGAAACAGGCTAAGGATTATTATATTATCTTCTTTATGTGGAAAACGTCTATGATTTTGTAACAATGTTTTATTATAGGCAATTAAATTGAAAAAAAATTGTAATAAATCGCCGGAAATTGATTTTTGACACCGTTTATCAAAGTGTTATCTAAAATTATGAATTTTATGTTCACAAACTTTGTTTTTATGGCTGATGATCCATTTTTATGTTTAGTATCGTAAACGTGGTTTTTTATTTTTTTTACCAGATTCGGACTTGGATATTTTACAACAGTGAGGGAGGGAATACACTGTAAATGAATCAATCTTTTGGAGTGAAGTATTTTAAATTAAATATCATGAATCAAAAACATTCAACTAAAGAATTGATGAACCAAGAGTCTATGGTGCTTTTAATTTTGACAGACAATCCGCTTGTCGAGATTATTTCTGTCAAGCAATGAATGTCAATTTTGATGTGACAGAGAAATTGTAAGAAAAATAAAATTTGATATTTTTGGGCTTTGATCACAGAGCAACGACTGTGAAATCTAAAGAAGCACTTCTGTGGTTTTTATCAAGATTTCAATGATTTACTTGATGGTCTCCCAGTTATGGTTTTGTAACTCGGTTTGTGATGTCGATGGAAAATTGCCGTATTTTTTTTATAGTAGTATGAACTCATCTCTTTCGATTTTTACTAATTTCAGTCTTTCCAATTCAGAACGAATTTTTTTCGGGTAAATTTTAATAAAAATTTTTAGCTCAACTTTTACTCTGTATAATTCCTACGAATATTAAACCCACAACATCCAACACACGCCAACACCTTTAAAAATCATTATATAAATCTATATCAAAACAAAAAAGGCAGCTCCAGCATTCTATGAAAGGCTTGCCAATTATTATAACGATTTAGCTATCCCCATACCGTTATATTCTTAGCTAACAACAAACCCAGCACTCCACCCTGGACTATTGCTAGTTCGAAATGCCACTTTGATCTTTGCAGCTTCAATAAACAAAACACACATCCAGCCCTTATTAAGTCCAAATTCCAAAACATTCTTAATACTTACCCCTCCCACGTGCAAATCTATACGGATGCATCAAAAACATCGAAAGGAGTAGGAATAGCAGTGAAAGTTCAAAACGATACTCGAATGTACCAATTACCCAAACTATCATCTGTATCCTCTGCAGAGTTATTTGCAATACTTCAAGCCCTTATACTTATTCAAGGGAGGCCAGAACAAGAGTACTTAATCACTTCATATGGGTACCCTCGCACATACGAATTCTCGGAAACGAAGAAGCAGACAGGGCAGCACAAGAAGCAATTATAAATGCGCGAAAACAGAGTACAAATGTCACATAAAAACATTAATTAATAACAAGTGGCAGGCCGAGTGGGATCAATCTAAAGATAAACTGAGACCAATTAAACCAACCATCAAACCTAAAATTAACAACGTAATGAATACAAAATGTCAAACTTTGTTAACACGCCTCAGAATTGGTCACACTCGGTTTAGTTACCAACATCTAATCACAAAATCTGATTCGCCAGTGTGTGATTTATGCAGAGTTAATGTAACTGTTGAACACTGTCTTGTAGAATGCCCAAAGTATAAACAAAATCGTCAAGCGCACGGACTACCGACCGATTCAAAAAGTGTGTTGAATAACAATTTGTTGAATTTAATTAATTAAAAAGGTACTTTATTAAGTTTATCGATCCCTGTTAACAATGTCATAGAGAAATAAATATATATACGATATATATATAAGACAGCCGATGTCCTGGCGATTTCCTTATCCATTCTTCTTTCCGGTATGTACTCACGGCTCCTTGCTATTGCATTATCCGATTGTTTTGATTTGAATACACCTTTGTCCCTAATATAGATTTTCACTCCTACAATCTTTCGACTTGGGTTTTCCCAGAAAAACAGCTGAAAAACTGGGTCTCAAATTGATACGGGGTTTAGTTTTCGAGAAAGCAACATGGCAGACGTTGATTTGTTTTTATATAATATTTGTTTACTAGTAAGTTTGAGTTTAGAGGAGCAGAGGCCTCACTGAGTGTATACAGCGAGACTTTTGCTCCCTTTGTGAAAATGGGTCTGGAAAAACAACAACCAAATTATGTAATTAGAGATCCATGCAGAAGCCTACACCCACTATCTCGGATGCCTTCTGCGCGATTTGCGTCTTTGAGTTTATTTCGAAGATCTTGTGGCAGACAGTGGTTGTAAAACTTATCTGAGATTTTGTTGATAAAGTCTTTGATAGTGGGTATATTCGCCTTGTCATGTAACAAAGAGGTTCTAGGTAATTTGGGGTAAACCGTGTTAAGCTTTAATGCCATTCTGAGACACTTGTTCTGTATCACCTGCAGGGAGTGAAAATTAAGTTTGGTGCCTGTATAGTATAAGGGTGCAGCGTAAGTGAGTATAGGTCTTATGATTTGTTTATATATTAGAATTTTGTTGTGACTTGTGAGTTTACTGTGTTTACATATGAGTGGATATAGTCGACACATTGCAATCTTAGCCTTTTGTATTTGTGCTGAAATGTGCGTATTTGCAGCAGTATTCCTTTGCATTGTATTTTTTTTTTTTTTTTTTATTTAAAAAAAACCTTAATAGGCTTTTCTTGAAATTACAATCTGATCATTAATACGATCAATAAGCAATTTTAATCTAACTTAATTTACTAATTTCTACCTTATAACTAAAGGTCTTACTCATTAGTAGTTCCTTAGGCTCTAATACAAACAAACACTATCACTAGCGTGCAATTACCGCACTATGCTCTGCTTTACACTGTCACTAGTTAACTAACTCAAAGGGCTTTGTCCTCTTGAGTCTTCTCTTCTGGTTGGTGTTGTCGAGGAGCTGGATGGCCTCTACATTCACATGGTCTAAAAGCCGTTGTTCGTGGCTTTTGGCAAACTTAGTGATTGTCTGGCTGACAGTGTCCATCTCCAGGTCCCTGTGGAGGTCACTGTTTCGGGAGTACCAAGGCGCATTGACGATGTTCCTTAATACTTTGTTCTGGAATCGTTGTATGATCTGGATGTTACTTTCTCTGGTACAGCCCCAAAGTTGGATGCCGTAGGTCCAAACTGGTTTCAGAGTTTGCTTGTATAATAGCAATTTATTGTATACAGACAGAGTGGAGTTGCGTCCCAATATCCAATGCATGTTTCTAAATTTGAGTCCTAATTCTTCTCTTTTCTTTTTGATATGTGGCTTCCAGCGTAACCCCGCATCTAATGTAATACCCAGATATTTTGCTGTATTGGCGTAAGGTATCTGAGCATTATTTAGTCTAATTGGTACATGTTGATTTCGTTTGTTGGTGAAGTTAATGTGCACTGACTTTGTTTCATTTAATCTGATCCTCCATCTTCTGGTCCATTCATAAATCTGATCTATGTTATTTTGCAGTTTATTTGCTGCTTCTTCATGGTTTTTGCCTACAGCTAAGATAGCTGAGTCGTCTGCAAATGTGGCTGTGGTATTATGTTCTAGGTTTGGAATGTCACTAGTGTACAGTAGGTAGAGGACTGGTCCTAGTACACTTCCTTGTGGTACTCCAGCATTTATTTCTCTCAGTTCAGAGTATGCTTCTTCTTGTTTTATTCTGAATACTCTTTCTGATATATATGAATCCAGAAGGTCAGAGTATTGTTTAGGTAGGTGACATCTGAGTTTGTGTTTGAGCCCCTCATGCCATACTTTATCAAAGGCCTGTGCTACATCTAGGAAGATTGCAGAACAGACTTTTCTTTCTTCCAATGCGTTTTCTATAATATTTGTTATTCTATGCACCTGGTCTATCGTTGAATGGCTCTCGCGAAATCCAAACTGGTGATCAGGTATCAATTTTCTTTCTTCTATTATTGGTTTTAGTCTCTTTATCAGAAGTTTTTCAAATAATTTAGAAACTACTGGTAGTAATGATATTGGCCGGTATGATGATACTTCTTCAGGTTTTTTGCCTGGTTTGGGTATCATAATCACCTCTGCAACTTTCCACATTCTGGGGACATATTTCAACCTGAAAGCTGCATTTATCAGGTGTGTCAGTTTTATTATAGCTTTTTTGGGCAGCTGCTTTAGGATTTCTCCTGTAATCAGGTCAAATCCTGGGGCTTTTTTCGGGTTAATGTTTTCTTTTATCTCTGCAGTTACCTCTTTTGGTGTAACAGGTCTTATCTCTAGTTCTTCTTGGTCATAGTCCATTCTTGATAATTCTTCTCCTTCGTTAGGTTGAAAGGTATTTTCTAGGTGATCAGCGAATCTTTTGGCTTTTTGATTGTTATCTCTGGCCCAGCTTCCATCTTCATTTCTGATTGGAGGACTATGCAGGATTGGTCTCTTTAATCGTTTAGTAGCCTTCCACAAGGAATAATCTGTACTGCTGTCATTTGTTAGTTCACTGAGGTAAGTACTAATTGATTCATGTTTGATTTTTTGTATTTCTCTTTTTAAATTCTGTGCGGCATTGTTTAATCTAGTTTTGTCTACTGGTGCTCTAGATTGTTGCCATTTCCGTCTTAGTTTTCTTTTTTCTGTTATTAATTCTTTAATTTCTCTTGGGTAATTATTTCCCTTTGTTCTCGATGTAATGCTCGGGGTATTATTCCATGCAGTTTTCTGAATAACCTTGTTGAGTTTTTCTGCTTCTTCATCTAGCTGTTCTTTGGTTTTTAGCGGGACTAAGAGGTTAATGTTGTTTTCTAATTCAATCTGGAAACTTTTCCAGTCAGTCTTGTTGTTGACTAGTCTTGGTAAGTTTTCTCTTTGTATTATAGTCTCACTAAGTGTGAGAAGGATGGGGGAATGGTCAGAACTCATATCCCATGCTTCTTCTATTTGCATGTAGTTTGTCGAGATATTCCTGGCCACAAAGAAGTCTATGAGGTCTGGAATTTTGTTAGGGTCAGCAGGCCAATAAGTTGGTTTTCCTGTCGAGATTGCTTCACATTTAATTTGGTTTATTGCTGTTAGTAGCTCCTTACCTTTAGTGTTAGTTAGTCTAGAACCCCAGTGTACATGTTTTGCATTGAAATCTCCTCCAATGATAAATCTGTACCCTAGGCTATTTAAGAATTCAATGTATTTATTCCTCTTGATTGCGTGTTTTGGCGGACAATAGACTGCCGTTACATTCAATTCGTAAGTTTTTGTTTTTATTCTGACTGTGGTTGCTTGAATTTCGGCTGTTTTATAGCTCATTTCTTGGTGATGTGCTATATTTTGTTTTATTATAACTGCACTTCCACCTTTGGCTGCATTATCTGGATGAATGGTATGGTATACCTGATATCCTTTTATTTTGATGAATGACTCCTTAGTGAAATGCGTTTCACTAATGAGACATATATCTATTTTTTTAATTTCTAGAATGGCCTGTAATTCTTGCTGATGTTGAATGAGGCCATTAGCATTCCATTCTAATATTCTAAGGCTGTCTCTCATTACCAAGTCGCTTGGGGATAGCTCCTTTGTTGCTATATTCCAATCTGGTAATTCGATCGTCCAGTTTATATAGTTTATCCAATATTTGTTGGAGAATTTGATCGGTTGTTGGGTTGTTTTGTTTTTTATTATCTTCTGTTGTGTTTTTTACTGCCATATTGTAAGTTTTTCTGTTTTCCGCATTGTTTGTAGTAGTCCTGCTTTGTGATTTTTCTGTCGCAGGAGCTGGGTTTCTGTTGTTATCTCTCTGTGGTCGATTAGGCCTTATTACTTTTTTAGTATTTTTGTCTTTTAGTTTTTGCATTTCTTTGGCTACTACACATCCTCTGTAATTAGCTGGATGTCCTTCGCCGCAGTGAACACATTTTGGTTGTACATTTTTAGGTTGAGGGCATTCATTCGTCAGGTGTTTGCCCACACATCGTACGCATCGTGGCTCTTTTGCACAGTAAGCTTTAGTATGGCCATATGCCTGACAGCGTTTGCATTGTGGTACCAATCTTGTTTTTCTTAGCGGTAATATTTCTACCCTTATTCCTTGTATATCTGTTATACCATAAATTTTGTCCACATTTTCATCATGTTTGAATACTAGCATGAACATATTTATGGGTTTCTTAGTTCTATAACTTCGTTTTGGAATAGCATCTAGCAGTTTATATCCTCTATGCCTTAAGTCTTCTACTATTGTCTCTGGTTTAATAGTATGGTGGAGCTTGTTAACAATTACCTTTATAGGTCTGTTTTGTTTGTTCTCGTATGAATGCCATGAGTAGTTACATTCGTTGAGTTGCTTGCTAAGTGTTCTGTAATCTTCTATATTGTCTACATTGACCTTAACGTTGCTATCACTAATTATTTTAATCTGAAATCTATTTACAGTCTTCCCTATTAACTGGTGACAATCATTGAAATCCTTGATATTATCTATGATGATTGGTGGAGGGGTTTGTTCTTTTTTCGTTTTTTCGATAGGAGTTGGGACATTTTGGCTTCGTTGTGGTGGTGTCAATGAAGTATCCATTTTACGCTTCTTTCGATTTTTGGCGCGTATCCACTCTGTCTCCTTTGCTAGTTCTTCCTCATCAGTTTGGTAAGTAACTGATTCAGATATGGTTTCGTCCTCTTTAGGAAGTCTTTTCTCTAACTCTGCAAATTTTTTCTGCAGTCCTTCATTCATTATCATCACTTGATTTAACTGGACTTGGAGATTATGTACCTCGTTAATGGCATTAATTTTCTCCTGTTCCATTTTTTTCCACTCTGTATATAAAATTTGTTCGTTTTGCGATCTGACATAATTCTCCTGAAACAGGGTTTGGTTATGCTGCATTAAGATCGCTTCGTTTTGTGTTTGCGGCACAATTGTTGATTTCATTATTTACCCTCGTATTTTAATTTTTCGACGATGATAACAATGTTTGCACATTTTTGTTTTTAGCTACAATTTATGCTAATTGATTTTATCGTTATCGCTCACTAAACAACTTTTTACTGCGTTCACTTGATAACTTATCAGAGCTCCGGCACTACGCTACCGTATCTCTCGGAAGTCAAATGAATACTCCGTTTGCATTGTATATCCTAAGTATTTTAAAGTATTATTAGGAGCAATCTGATTCCCATTTACGCAAAGCTGAGATTGCAGTGGGTCGGCTTTACTAGCTATTCTTCTGAGTAATAAATACTCGGTTTTTGAAGGATTAATAGCTAGTTTGTGTTCATTGAAAAAGGGTGTAATTTTGTTGTTTATGTGTGATTGTACAGTGTTGAGTGCTTGTTCATGATTCTTTGCTGTTGCTACAAAACAAGTATCGTCAGCGTACATTGCAGTTAATAGTTTTGGGGATGTAGGGAGATCATGGACAAATAGGGAGTATAACAAAGGTGATAATACAGAGCCCTGCGGTACTCCAGCCCTTATGTTATACGGTCCTGCCGTATAGTCATATATTTTGGAATAAAATTTTCTATTAGTCAAATATGAATGTAACATTTTAATTAAATAATCTGGGATTTTTAGTTTAATTAGTTTATAAATAAGTCCCTCGAGCCATACGGAATCAAAAGCTTTTTGGACATCAATTGTGACCATAATCGATTTTTGTTTGTTTTGAAATCCTTCTCGGATATAGTTAATAACTCTGATTATTTGGGCCACTGTACTGTGTCCGCTTCTGAATCCGTATTGCTCGCGAGGAATGATGTCATTTTTGTCTACGAATGCTTGTAGTCTTTTAAGTAATAACCTGTCTATCACCTTTGCTATATTGTTTAGCAGGGAAATTGGTCTATAGGTTGTTTGTTAGCTTTGACGATTGGTATGATATTGGAAATCTTGAGCATATCAGGATAATAACCAGTTTTAATAATGTAATTAGTTATGTAAGTTAACTGGACGATAGCTTTTTTCGGAAGATTTTTTAACATTATGTTGTGTATACCGTCTATGCCAGGGGCTGTCTTGTTTTTTAATTTTTGTAGTGTGTTATATATTTCGGTGAAAGTAACTAAGTCTTTTGTGTTAAATGTATTTATTGATTGTAAGTGATGATTAACGGTGTGAATTATCTTTTGATGCTGTTGTGAATGAGGTACATTGTTAATGAAATTGTTTTGAAAGTACTCCCCAAATTTCTCTGCGATTTCCGTCATGTTTGTGATTGTGTGTCCGTTATTTATGATTTTATTTATATCGCGGTTTGATTCTCTAAACCTTCTGGCAATTTTCCACAGAGAATTGTCCTCCGGTTTGAGACCTTCTAAAAACTTTGTCCAATCATTATTTTTGTGTTCAGTTATTAATTGATTGATTTGATTTTGATATAATCTTAGTAGTTGGTGATGTTCTTGTAATCTGGTATTTTGCCATAATTTACGTATTTTGTTTTTTTCTGTTATTAATTGTGTTATGTGATTTGGTAAAGTTTTTTGTTTTATTTGTTTCTTTATTAATGTTGTAGAAATATTTCTAGCATTTATTATTATGTTTTGTAAATTATTTATTATGCTAACGAGATGATTTTGATTATTTATTGTGTTGGTAATTTTTAAATTATTATTGATAAAACTTCTGAATTCTATCCAACTAGTTGTTTTATAATCGTAATGTGTGTTTTGTGTTGTTTGTGAATGGTGGGATATTTTGAGGTGTATAAGGACAGGGTCATGGTCGGAATTGAAGTCTGTAAGGGTTTTTATTTTTGTAAGATTGTTAATGTTTTTGCCTATTGCTTTGTCTATGGTACTAGGGGAATGATTTGCGAAGGGAAAGTGGGTCGGTGTGTCTGTATAAAATATGTTACAATCCGAAAAATCGCAGAACTTCTGCAGAGTACTTCCGTTTGGGTTGGGGTGCTTAGTGTAGTGATCCCACTGCGGATGTTTGCAGTTGAGATCTCCTACAATTAACACCTTGTTATGTGTGTTTATAATGTTAAAGAAATCTTCTTCGCGAAGCTTATTTCCAGGCGGGCTGTATGTGCCTACAATTTTGATTTTATTATCGAAAAGTATAGGGATATGCTCAATTGATGTATTATTTTGTTGCAAGAGTTGGAATTTAATGCCTTTTCTGATTAATAGTGCGATACCGCCACCTTTGACATCGTCGGGGCGGTCTTGTCTAAAAAGACGATATTCTGGGTTTCTGAAGTTTACTTTTTTGTTAGATTTAAGGAATGTCTCGATAAGAAAGAAAATGTCTGATTTATGAATGTCGAGAAAGTGACGAATTAAATGGATTTTATTGAGTACACCTTGTACGTTACAAAAAATGATTCTGAGATTGTATCTTTTCTGAAAGCCAAGTTTTTCACCTACCTGTCTAGATGTCATAAGAGTCTATATTAGCAACAAAGTTGTTGTAAATCGTGAATTTATCCAATTTGTTCTTTGCCTGCCTCATTTGTTGTATTAGGTCAGTCACCGCTCTGGAAACTTCGTCTAAATTCACCAAATTTTGTAGCTCTTTGAATAAGTTATTGATTTCTGTAAATTTGTTGATTTCACTGGAATGTCCGCTGCTTGATGTTGGTTGTTTTGTTGCATTTTTCGTGGATTGGTCAGTAGGTTTTTGTTGAATTTGAGTAGGTTGATTTCTGGGGGGGAGACTAGGAAATTCTGTGTCATTTGCTTTGCTCTGCCAGGGGTTAATTTTAGGAGGGGGACCTGGTATGAATTTTGTGGGAGCGGGTTTGGTTTTGGTGTTTTTCCTTTCATCCAACCATATTTTTCTTTTAATATATTCCGGGCATATGTCCGCATTTGCCGGATGATCTCCCTTACAGTTCGCTCATTAGGCTGGCAGGGAGCGTTCCTTGGTACACTCTGGGGTGAGGTGTTGACCGGCGCATTTCAAGCATCTGGGTGCCCTTCCGCAATTTGACGTTGCGTGGCCCCAGAGCTGACAGATGTGGCATTGTATGATTGGTTTCGTTTGGCGCCGATGTTCCCATTGGATACGTGTATGTTCTAGGACTCGCACTGTTTTATTTAAGTAGTCTAGGGTAACTTTTGCATCTGTTACCACCAGATACAGTGGTCGTCCTTTCGTCGTCATGCGATAAATATCAGTGACTTTAATTTTGTAAATATTGATTAATTCTTCCTTGATTTCTGCGAGCTGCATCCCCTCGGTTAGGCCTCTAAGCACAAATGCGTGCGTCTTCTCTTCTCGTCTGCTGTAGGTGTGATAGGGAACTTTTTCTTCCCTAAGTATTATTTTAAGGTTTTCAAAGTCTGTGACTTCTTTTGCAAATATAATTGTTGAGTTATTAGTATATTTTAACTCAAAGTTATTTTTGAGCTCTTGCTTTAGCACCCTCACCATGTCTTTATGAGCCTGCACACTACCATCAATGACTATGGGCGGGCAGGGTGGTTTGGTCTTTTTTTTTGTCGTTGTTATTTGAGTTTTTTCTTTATCCTTATTTTTTGCTTGGTGGGCTGTCTCGTCATCGGAGCTTGAAAGTCGGTCCTCCAACTTCCGGAATCTTGTTTTTTTTCGCTTTTTTTGTACGTGTTTGGGGGGTTGATCGTCTTCAGAGGATTCTGAAAGTGAATCGAATTTATTCTCGGTTCTTGTCGTTCCCCTGTTTTGATTATTTCGTTTAATTACATTATTTATGTTACAAAATTTTTTTGGTTTTTCAAACCCTGTAGGGGTAATCTCCCCAACTTCCATTTCTTGGGTTGCCGGAATGGTTGTGATTTTGTCCAAATCCTCGCTGTTCGTATTTAATTTTCTTGCCGTAATAATTTTATTTTTATTTAGAGCGGCATATTGGGATACGAAGTTATCTTCTGGAAGGGATGTGGTTTTTCCCTTTTCTTCTTCCACTTCATCAGCCCAGGAATGGTTCCCTTGTTTGTGAATTTGAACTTGCACTGTTTTTGGTTGTTTGCTACCGTCATTACTGTTTGCAGAATCACTTGAATGCTCACCAATAGTGTCTTCTCCCATTTTTATACGTTTTGTATTTTTGCTAATTATTCGACTATTTTCAGGGGTAGATGTTTTGTTTTCGTTAATACCTCTAAAAGAGGGTATAAATAACCCTGAACTGACTTCTAGTGTGTCTATGTGCAAATTTGCCAACTTTGGTGTCTGTTCTAGACACTTTTTTTGGTTTACTATACTCTTGTCAAAGTTTTCTAGACACTTGTAAGAGTCGTTTTCGCGACACTTTTCTGATTGTTCTATACCCTTTTTTTCGGATTTCGCGTTAGTAAGAGTTATAGCCTCTGTTAATATGTTTATATCTATATTGTCTAGACACTCTTTTGAGATATTTAATTTTTCGTTGTTTAAGTTTGTTTTAAATGTTTTGTCTGAATTATCTCCTATTAGGGACTCTTCGTCTATATACACTAATTTATGATAGTTTTTATTTTTATTTTTAAGCTCACTTGTTCTGATTCTTATTCTCGCTATTTCATCCGCATATTTGTCGGTATATGAATTGACAGTCTTATGGGCTGATTGCCCTCGATCACCGTTTTCACCGGCTTTCGCGACACTTTGTTGACTAGAGTTTTTTGTTTCAACGGAAAGTTTTGACTTTTTTTTGCTTTTTTTGTGTATTTTAAATTTTGACGTACCTTTTTTTTTAGTTCTTGGAGAAGTTTTAACTTTCACTAAGGGTTTAACGCGCACAATATCGTTTTGGTTAAGGTTTTCACTCTCGAACAGTTGGGGTTTTGTAGCATGCAGATTTTGTATTTTTGCTTTTAACCTACGAGTATATTCAGTTTGAAAAGGGATATATCCCGATTCTGGTGGAGACGGTATGGCTAGAGGATCAATGAGCACTGACTCTATTGATCTCTAATACTAAACACTGTATTATTTAAAGACTTTGAAAATATGATAATCGCTTTATTGTCACTAAAATCCAAAACCAGACAGTCAGTCTGGGAATTAGCATAGAACTGCAATGTGTTGAATGTGATTCACTTCTTAAAGGAGATCAATCTTTACAATCTAATTTGAATTGCAAACATTTCTATAAATAACAGTACAGTTAAAGCGCTAATAACCCTAGTGGTTGATGCGCATAAAAACAGGGCCGATCCTAGGGTATTGGCGCTCGCGTGCAATTACCAGATGTGGCGCCCCTCCAGAGATTTTTTTTCTTATTTTGACTAATATTTAACGTTGACGTTATAAACTCTTAAACTCATCTACCTATATAACGTCTATTTCACAGTTTCACACAAAACGATTTTGGACATACTCAGTGCGTATACAGCTTTGTTCCATGGAAGGCACGGAGGGCGAGTAATTCGTGGCGCGGGGGTGAGAGAAAAGGAAAGCGCCGTTGACGGAATTTGTTTATCTGTTCAAGGTCAAATTACTTTAAATTGATAGTTAGGCTGCAGTTTTGTCATTTTTCAGTTTTTAGGAATAAATTTCGCCTCTGGTACCTCCTTTAAATTTTTTTTCGCCGTTCCAACTGACATTGACTCTCTTTTAATCAGTTTATAACAATCTCCGCCGTCCTTCCAGTCTTCATTGTTCTCGATCGGTCTAGAGATTCTCATCGACTCCTCTTTCTCTGTTGTCTTTATCTATTCCTTCCCTCCATCCATAACTTCTCGGATTCTCTCATTCCTCACTCTCTCCAGCTTTGATTTTCCGGCAGCGGTTTTCCAATAATCCATCTCGGTGGCTTCAAGAGACCTCCAATTTTTTTACTCTAGAGGTCACACTTCACTATACTCGATAGTCGAAATTCTGTAAAGTGACTCATCGCTCTTACTGTCCATAAAATCAGTTGCAGAAGCGAACTTCATGAGCGCATCATTTTTGAAGGGTTCTTAATAGTCCTAAATAAAAAATAAATAGAAAATGTTCTTGTACGCTCTGGCGTTTAAATTTGAGAGAACAGAAATACGAAATTATTATGGTAGGTATAATTATGTATATACAGGGTGTTACCAAGAATAATACACATTTTTAAGGATGAGCTATAATAAGATGTATATAAAAAAGTCGATAGTCGAAATTCTGTAAAGTGACGTCATCGGTTATCTACCGATTTAAAGTGAACTCCATGAGCGTATCATAGTTTAAGGGTGCGAATACTGAAATATCTGGAATTTCAATTTTTAACATTTGAAATAATAACTTATCACAAGTTGTTCATAAGTAAGTTAAAACAAAATAAAAAAATGTTTAAAAGTCAATTCCAACTTACTACTACTAAAACTAAAAAAAAGTTGTTTGTCAAGACCAAAATAAATTACCAATAAGTATAGGTATGTTGCGAGGTCACTTGTAAAATGTCTGACTAACTGGAAGCGGTATCACTCCCTGACGACTCCTCACAATCATCGCTTTCTCCTCCTATATCGACAATGAGTGGTTCCGTCATTACTTCTACACGTATGTCTAAATCCCAAAACTTTATTTCTTCTTTTAATACGTGTTGAATACATTTACGCCAACTCTCAACAGTAACGGTATGCAGCGCCTCGTCAAACAGTTTCTCAACGTCAGCCATTTTGAATGTACTGTTTTTTCTCGCAACATAATTTTTCACTTGGGCCCAAACCAGCTCGATGGGGTTTAACTCACAGTGGTAGGGAGGAAGTCTAACAACTGAGACGTTGAAATCTTTCGCCATTTCATCGACAACGTACTTAATATAACTGCTTTTATGTTTCCGTACGAGAGATAATAATTCAACTTTTAGCATTGCCTCGTTGTGCGGAATGCTTTTACTCTCTAACCAATCAATTATAACCCTCTTGCGGCTAGCTGAAGTAGGTATTTGCTCCAGTCGACGAGAGTGGTATGAAGCATTATCCATAACTATCACTGAACCAGGAGTTACCTTTGTTAAAATTGATCTAAACCATGTTTCAAACCGGTTACCATCCATCTCTTCATGGTAATCGCCAGTTATTTTGGACTGAAAACTTAGTAATCCACCTTCTACAAATCCTTCCTCGCTGCCAATGTGAGTGATAATCAGTCGACATCCTTTCCCAGAGGGAGCTTTTAAACCGGAAGAGAAACCCTCCATAAAGGCTTGTCGATTGCTTCGTATATTCATGTCTTGCCACACTTTTGACACAGTGTAGCCTTCATTTAACCATGTTTCGTCAAGATAATATATGTGCCGTCCTTCGTTACGAAACTGTCGTATCTGTTTTAAATAATTTCTCCTCCATTCCACAATGTCATTTCGTTCAATTAAGGCACTGTTTCTACTTCTTGTTTGGTAACGAAAATTCATTAATTTTAAAGTTCGTCTCAAAACTTTATCACTGATGTTTGGTAAAGTATCATCAGCTTCTATTACCTTGCTCAATTTAGCTACCGAGGGGATTTCATTCCTAAAATAAAAAGAATGTATTTCCCTACGTATAGCATTCCGTGTTTGGTCGTCCAAAACAATTTTCTTTCTTCCCCTACTTTCCGGTTTACAGTTTTCACCTCGTTGTCTTGTCAAAGATCCGTCCCGCGATTTCTTTAGAATATTGTATATAGTACTCTCAGAAACTTTAGTTAAATAACTGCACTTAATCACAGCGTCACTAACACCCAACTGTTTGTCCGTGGCACGCAGTCCTTCGTACACATTTAATATGAGGACTTTTTCTTCCCGAATTAAATTGTTACGACGCCGTTTTTTATCGCCAACACCGCTACACTCCGCCATTATTGTCACTAAATATACCGATATAAATATTACAATAAATACCAATAATAACCGATTTATCACACAAAACCACAACACAAATACTGATGTTACGCTCATGAAAAGAATAAACACCTCACATAACTGTTTACTATCACTGTCTCATTCGCGTAGCTCGATCTATCTATCTCGTTCTCAAAGCCGGAACATTGAAGCGACTCTCCAACATTGTCAAATCGGCGAGTTTTTCACAACAAACTTTGCGTTCAAGAAATATACATAAACACTTTATTTCACATTTCAAGTAAACTAATTATTATTAGTCTGCTTGAAATTTGAAATAAATATATTAAATTGGTATTGACTTAATTACATTGCATCTTTTGTACCTGAAATATTGACACAATGGATTTGAAGTGTATTTATAAAATACAGCATTTCTCTCTAGAATACATATGGCAACTGCGCTTTAACCAAAGTGTTGATTAGATAGCTCTGACTCACTTTACACAATTTCGACTATCGAGTATACCATTGCTGATGACACTTTTCACTATGCTGTTGTAGATTCTATGCTTATTTTGTTTTGATACTACCTTATCCCACAAAATACTGTTGAGTCTGATTGCTTGTCTTCCTTGGTTGATTCTGTGTTTGATTTATTTATCCAAACTAAGTTCATTAGTGATGTGTATTCCAAGATATTTGTATTTTTTGCATTGTTTTATCTGATGTTGTTGTTCCAAGATAAGATTCTGTTGTTCTCCACCAATGCACATATATTCCGTTTTCTGAACATTTACCTCCAGCCCTCACTTATCGTATTCTTCAATTAATTTAAAGGTTATGTATCCTAAGTCGTCGTAGTCTTGAGCTAGGACTATTTGATCATCAGCGAAGCAGAGAGTATATCGTCAGTGTCCTGCTAATACCTCCTATCTGAAAATAGGGACATTTTACAGGAGCGATAAAAAACTCTCTCTTTTCTATCCAGATACATTTTCCCAACATATTTGTTTTTGATATTAATCAATATAATATTTTACTCAATGATAATGTTAATGTGAGCACCTTATTTAATTTTAATTATTTCTCTGTTAGTTAGGAGGTATTCGAATTACTGGGTTTGCAAATAGGAGGTATTGTACACAATTACTTTTAAAAGACTTAAATAAGTTTCCGGTCTTAAATCAGGTGTTTTTAATGTTTTTTGATATTAAGAAATTTAAGTTAATGTTCATAAATAAAATATAGATATATTCTTACTTTATCAGGTAACATACATTTAAAAATTAAAAAAAAAAATTCTACAAACTTAATTTTTATTAATTTCCACTTATTTGATTTCTTCTTCTCTTCCACTAGTCTTTCCTTGGTAAGTTGTCATAGAAGCTGTGGCAGTCTTGAGGTATTTCTTTCTTTAAAGCTTGAAGATGATTCCACTTTGAACGGGCAATGGGAAGAGGTCCTTGGTGAAGTTGTGGGAAGATCACTTCATTGTGATTTATGACTTTCGGGCGTACAGGTAAATCTATCCAGGAGACAGCGTCAAAATCTAGCTTAACTTGTATTGTATTATGATTATAGTACAAAACTCTGATGTCGGTGACAGTCGGATCATTTGACTTCTTGCCAGGTCTAATCGACGAATATCTAAGAAAAGTATTATAATTTTTAAAAAAACTAAAATCCAACACCATGGTTTCGTAAGGAAAGGGCTTTTTACGCGCTTCTCTTGTAGCAGCGACGTAGTAACTTGGCAGGTAAATGTCTCGTCCCGATATCTTCCTTTCTATGCAACTATGAACGGAGTCACACTCCATTTGGGTGTGACCCCGTTCTAAAAATTTTTGATAAATTGGAATGTTGTACGTTGTGGACAAATGTAGAAGGGCATTAGATAATGTCACATTTCTATTTTGGTATGTGCAGCCATCTGAATAGAGTATTATTGGTAACTTGTTATCAACGCAGTATGTTGTGAGGTAATGGACAATACATGAAGTAAAAGTAGATGCAGTCAAATCCGAGTCTACTTCGGTAAACCAATAGCAGAGAACATGGTGTGAAGTGTGATTGTATACCGTAAAATTGTAACAACACAATTTTGTTTTAAAAAAAAATGCGCTGGCACTAATTGAAGGCGACAATTTGACTGATTGTAAGTCCATTGTTAGAACAATACATTGATTTTCTTTCGCAAGTGCTTTATCAGAAGCTTTTTCTTGTTGCGCTCTTTCTTTTTTCTTCCTATGCAGTGTCCATTCAGCTTCTGTAATGTTTCCTACTTCATATGAAACACAGATATCGCATCTATCTTTTTTGTTTAAATGTAAGCTTAAGTTTTTTCCCTTGAAAACGTTGTCGAATATTTGTCGTGAAAGGGGGGTTCTGTTATCTCGTTTGCATTGCTCATTATACAAATCTCTCAGACTCTTCATAGTCTTGAAAACTGGTTCAAGATACAGCTTGGACGAATTAGCTCTATTATAGTGGGATGGAAGTTTTGGTAAATTGTCCATAAATTCATGTAGGAATTGCAAATCGGGTGCTCGACTAGATACAGGAACCTTCCTCTTAGAAATGCGTTGCTCATCATTTGGCAACATGCCGTATGTGCTCGAATTTGTCCATGATTGCACTGTGAACGAACCTAAAGCCAAGGTCTGTAAGAACATTTTCTTGCATACTCGGACTTGATCACCATTTAATGGCAAAGAGTAGGTTAGTGTTCCTTCCCTCCGTGAGTTCTCACTACATTTTCTCTTGGTAAGAGTTCTCTTGACGTGCGAAGCAACAAAAACTTTTCGTTGTTCCCAATTGGTTTCCTTCCAAAAACAGTCAAACAGTTCTTGCCTTTGACGTTCTGTAAAGTTGTAGCATTTGCGCATCTTTGATTTTTTACACATTTTGGATAAACACGATAGGCCTAGCTTCCGTTTTTCACGCATTTTATCATGCTTTACCTTTCCGTCTTTTCTCGTGTATCCTAAATAAGCTTTCCCTTCCATACGCAATTTTTTGCTTTGGTTCATTTTCCAACTATTTCTGTCTGCCACAAGGTTTTTTTTTCTTCCCTCCTGCATGTTGCCATACTCCACAAAATCTTCGCTTGGTTGAAAATCATCACTATTTTTTGCATCTTTTGGTGGAGCAGTATTTTCTCCGCCAGTTAAAGGATCTGGGTTATATGAAGACAAATCACTTTGGCTAGATTCTTGATCTCTTTGGTTCCATTCATCCTCACGTTGACTTGATCGAGAGTTTAATTGTTCATCGCTTTTGTTTGAATCTTTCTCACTGTGGTTTGATTGTTCATCACTTTGGTTAGATTCTTCGTCATTCTGTACAAACTTCTGTGAGCTTTTCACATTCTCCTGATTTTTATTGCTGCTCATTTGGTGAGATGGTCCAGGAGCTTCATGTATGATGTTCTGGTCGGTCGGTCATGACATTTTTGTGATAAATAACTTCGGTTGAAGGTATAAAACAGTTAAGCATGACTTCATAGAAATGTTTAATTCAAGTTCAATTACTATTAAAACACATTAATTTAGTTAAATTAAAAAATTCAAAGTAATTTTGTCACTTACCTATTTACCAGAAGAAACAACACGCAGTTCCAATGTAGACTGAGCAGATAGGAGGTATTACTTTTGCTGTCAACCTTAGATTCAGATAGAAGATATTTCCGCCTCAAATTTCAACGTTTTGTAATTTTTTTACAGTTAGGTGGATATTACCAACGCATGCGCATAAAAAAATTGAAGAAAATCATGTAAAAATCTCAATTTTGATAAATGTGGCAGTTAGGAGGTATTAGCAGGACACTGACGATATAGTATGTGATCGTTCAGTGGTATTCCCATCTGTTCACACTTTCTTTTCCATGTTTTCAAAGCTTGTTCTAAATAGATTTTAAACAAAGTTGGTGACAAGCATCAACTCTGCTTAAGACCCTTGTTAATGTTGAACCCCTTTGATAATGTCTGCCCTTTCTTTATTTGGCTTGTGTAGAGTTCTCGAACAGCTTCTATGTTATGCTAATGTTGGTTTTCTCGAGAGCCTCCCAGAGTTTTAGCTAGGGTACACTATCGTACGCTTTCTTGAGATCTACGTAAAAGAGGTGTATTTCTTGATTCCGTGTCGTCTTTTTCTCAATTATCTGTGTTATTGTGAATAAATGATCCACAGTGGATCTACCAGCTCTAAATTCAGCTTGTTCTTCGGCCTCACTATCACAATATCAATTCTCTTTTTCACTAGCTTAACATAGACTCTCAAAATAGTACCAAATGCAGCGATTCCTCTATAATTATCACACACGTCTCTACTTCCCTTCTTATGTATCGTTGTTATATACGACGTTTTCCATTCTTCTGGCAAACTTTCTCCATTAACGCATTTCTGGAACAGGCAGGCTAATTGTAGATATAGCTTTTCTGTACTGTGTTTAAGTAACTCCGGGGGGATATTACCGGGGCCAGGAGATTTTCTGTTTTTCAGTGCTTGACAAATCAGTTTTACTTCTTTGGTGTTGATTCTATGTGGGGATGGTGTGGTTCGTATTTGAGTGTAGGGTTGTGGCTGTTGTAGTTGCTGATATTGTGTCCTTTGCTCAGTCAGCAGTTTCACGTAGTATTTATCCCATTCGTCTAACGTTATTGGTGACATAATATCTTTTGTCTTTTCTTGACGAAGAGATCTTAACATTTTCCAGCTTTCGGTACTTCTACTACCTCCCAGGTATGTATTGAGTCTTGTGCAGTTTCTTTCCCAGATTTCGTTCTTCTTTTTTGTTATAGCTGTGCGTACTTTTCTTTGGGCTGTTTTGTATTCTTTTTTATCTTGATCCGACTTTGTGTTGAGGAATCTGTTGTATTTGTCTCTCTTTATTTTTATCATTTCTTCTATTTCTTCATCCCACCAATATGGTGTTCTTCGATTGGGCTTTGCGTATTTTCCCAGGGCTTCCAGTGCGGCGTTTTTCAAGCATATTTTAAGATACTCGTATTGATCTTCTGTGTTTTCAAAGTTTTCTTGTATGAGTTTTTGATCAAGTCGTTTTTTGTGAAATTCCTTTACGCTATCTTTGTTGAGGGTATCTAGTTTGTACATGATTTCTGTGTTTTTTTGTTCTTGTACGCTTGTGTCTTTTCCTTTTTCCTTTGTTACACGGAAGGGTAGTATTTTGGATTTGACAAGATGGTGGTCACTTCCACACGCCGCGTCTCTATAGGCTCTAACGTCCTCTATTTTCAGTGTTGTAGTTTACCGGACTATCACATAATCTATGATAGTTTTTAGGTTTCTAGAGTGTCGCACCCAGGTATACTTATGTATTTCTCGATGTTGAAAAAAGCCGTACAGAATTCGCAGGTTGTTTTGGTCGTACATATTGTCATATGTCTATTTCCATTGTCATTTACAGTGTCCTCCGAATTGTCCCACTATTTATCTTGCTGTTTATTTCCCGTTCTAGAGTTTAGGTCTCCTAACAGTATTATTTCTCGGGATGTTCCAATTTTGGAGATTTCGTATGACAGTTGCTCGAAGAATTCATCTTTATCATTGACTAAGGCATGATCATTAATAGCGTAAAGACTATATATGGCCCTTGGCTTTTTTTATAGTCATTACAATTTTTTTTGCTGCATTGCCGGCTCTGCCTTGAATTTTGCTCTCAAATGAAGAATGTGTGTAGATGAGAGTAGGAGAAGATACCTACTAATTACTAATGGACAATAGACCAACACACAACACAACTGAGCACTAACGTTTCATTTTTCTTCTGTCAAAAAATAGCTGATTGTTATAACTAAATGCGGCCTGCGGCCGCCCCTTAGTTTGGCCGCCCGCGCTGCACACCTGCTTAAAAAATATATTAAACGGAAGAAATGAAATATAATCAATAATCAAGGTACATATTTCTTCTATCGAACGGTTTAAGAAAGAAGTCGATATCTTTCTTAGTTTCGAAAATATAAAATTTTAAATGAAGTCATAATAAAAAGATTTCGAAAATTTTGGTTTCCAGTGAATGTATGTAAAAAGTTATATAGTATGTATTTCGTGTTGTTGAATCCCAGAGATAGGTAAGTTTTCGATTTTGATGTATTATTTTCCGGAAAATTCCATTTTCAATAATTTTCTTGAATTTTCGAACAACAGACAAAATTTGTAAAATTTGCGATGTGAAGTCTTTCAGTACTTTTTTTTCCAATTAAGATGACTATATTGTAGCTAAAAACGTGGGACTATGTTTTCTTAGAAATGCAATCTGTTTTATTATATTTTTTAGTACAGAAAGTACATGAAACAAATTAATTGTATTTTCTTGAAACTGTGTGTCCATAACTACGCCTCTGCCCTGTTAGACTGATTGTCTGGCTACTAGATGGCACCACAAAAGTTTTGTATTTAACGATGGCATTCAAAACTACCCTAACATTTCGTATACTCCGGGGTGTTTATAACTTTTTTTATTAAAACGATTTTTCGGATCTACTCAAAATAAATAAAAATTGCTTTTATCCCTCAAAAAGCCTTTGACCGTTCTTCCCTGGGACCATTCCTGTTAATTTTTACGCGTTTCATATTAAAAGTTAACAACTGAAACAGTAAATTTTGTGAAATACGAGTATGTTGTGATAATAACGAGATGGTTACTGGCTGTGAATAGTCGTAGAACTAATTTTAATTGAAAATGGCCGCTCGAATGCCCTGTCATGATCTCGAATTGTTAACTTGTTAATGTTCGAGACTGGATTGGAAATTACTCGATAGTTACTATAGCTATTATTAGCTATAAAACTTGATTTTCGGAATTTTTGGCTGCTTTAGTTTGATTTTTGGTGATTGTTATATGTTAATGAACATTTAACTTCTGAAATTTTGTTCAGAATTTGTTATATTACGAGGGTTGTATGCAGCGTTGCCAGATTCTTTTTTGCCAAGTCGGGACTTTGGAATCTTTTGAGTGAAAAAAGCGGGATTCTTTCGTCGAAAGCAGGACATAGTAAAAAACGTACATAATCAGAAATATTCAAATATTTATCTTTTTATTTGCGTTCAAAGTACGTTTACGTGACAATAGATAGCAAAAATAGCCATAGAAAATGTAGTTTAATAAAAATATGATATTTTAAATCAGATTTACCCTATCGTTAAATACTTGGAATTTGGTAGGGTGAGGAACGGGTGGATTGAGTAGCTCGGAAATCACCTTACTGCAGCCGATACCAAGCCCGGATAAAAGAGGAGGGTTGAGCGGAGGGTTAACTACCCACCCTCGGAAAAAAGAAACTAGTTATGAAAACTGCAACTTTGCCTCGGAACCGGACAGATAAACACAAAAAACGACAAATGCAATGTAAAAGGACCATGAATATTGGAACTTGGAATGTCCAGAGTTGCTACAGACCTGGAGCTGCTATAAATGCTGTGGAACAACTGGAAAACATAGGAATGGATATAACAGCCGTCCAAGAAATAAGATGGCCAGACGATGGAATTAAAAAAATAAGTAAATCCACCATCTTCTTCAGCGGTAACAAAAACGGAAGAAATGAATTTGGAACTGGCTTTGTGATTAGATGAAACCTAGTACATAATATACTAAATTTTAAACCTATAAATGAAAGGATATGCTACATACGAATGAAGGGAGAGCGATACAACATTTCGATTATCTCAGCGCATGCACCAACGGAAGAGAAGGATGAAGATATCAAGGATGACTTCTACGATTCCCTAGAAAGAGAGATAGATACGATGCCCAAACATGATATGCGCATACTCTGCGTGGACTTTAATGCTAAAATAGGCAAAGAGCCTTGCCTATACCCCACAATAGGTAAACACAGCCTACACAATATATCCAACGACAATGGCTCAAGACTCACAGAAACTGCAGCAGCTAATAATATGCTAATAAAGTCAACCATGTTTCCGCATAAAGACATCCATAAGCAAACCTGGGTCTCAAACGACCATATTACGCGCAACCAAATTGACCACATCATTGTAGATGCCCGTCATGGTAACAATATTATAGACGTAAGAAGCCTGAGAGGAATAGACGGAGACACAGATCATTACTTAGTCAGAGCAAAAGTCAAATCCAGAATATCTAGCCACAAATACAATAAAACAACAATAAACCCACAATGGAACATGGGCGAAATACACAATGCAGAGAAACAACAAAACTATAGAGAACAACTTGAACAAACCTTGAACTCTGAAAGAGAAGACAATGATATAGAACAGCTATGGGAAGCGACTGCCGAAATAATAACCAAGACAGCTGACAAGATCTTTGGAAGGAGTAAGCAGAAGAGGGCAAAAACATGGTATGACGAGGAATATCGGAAACAACTGGAAAAAAGACAAACAGTAAGAAAGACTTGGATACAACTGCAAACAGACCAAAGTAAAAAGGAATATGATGACTGCCGAAAAGAAACAAGAAAAATAATACGCACAAAGAAAAGAAACTACGAACAACAAAAATATGAAACTATGGAGAGAGACCGGCCCAAACCAGGCTCCAGAGAATTCTATAAAGCAATTTCCTCTGAGAAAAGAGGGCATAGAACCAATTCCATCCATACACTGAGAGACAACCAAGGCCGCATGATAATCGACGGTAAAGAAATAACTGAAGAATGGGAAAAGTATTTTAGAGACCTTCTAAACATCATACAGGAAGAACAGCACAAATAAGAGATCTATATCACAGCGGACATGCCCGTCAAAAATCCCTCCTTTGAAGAAACCCAAAAGGCCTTAAATAAGCTGAAAAATCACAAAGCGCCGGGTACGGACGAGATACCAGCAGAACTTCTGAAATATGGGGGAGACGCACTACAGCGCCAAATCCACCAGCTAATAACGCACATATGGTTAGAAGAAAGGATACCAGCACGATGGAAGGAAAACATAATAGTGCCCATCCACAAAAAAGGGGACAAAACAAGATGCGCGAATTATAGAGGAATCTCACTCCTAAACACGGCATATAAAACCCTCTCAAACATCATTCTTAGTAGACTAATCCCTTATGCTGAAAATGTCCTAGGCGAATATCAAGCCGGGTTTAGGGCAAACAGATCAACAATAGATCAACTATTCACGCTGAGACAATTTCTAGAAAAGGGATGGGAGTATAACAGACCCATACACAATCTTTTCATAGACTTTCGACAGGCATATGATAGCGTAGAAAGAAGCCAAGTATGGAATGCCATGGCGGAGTTCTCAATACCAAAGAAACTCATTCGGATGACCAAAGTCTGTATGGAGGGTGGAATATCTAAAGTACGTGTAAATAATAAACTGTCTGGCAGCTTTGAAATCAACAGTGGACTTAAACATGGTGATGCGTTATCTCCACTACTTTTTAACCTTGTATTAGAGAAAGCCATGAGGTCGGCCGAAATAAAAACAGAATTGCTATCGGTTCAAGGTCCCAAGCTGTTACTCGCATATGCAGATGACATAGATCTCGTTGGAGACTCCATCCTATCCACGAAAGACATTTTCAACAAGGTGGAAAGAGCAACAAGTGAAGTAGGGCTGAATATTAATGAAGAGAAGACGAAATATATGTGTATAAATAGAACGACACAAAGAGACAGAATAGGACAAAATGTGACGATCAACACCTTTAATTTCGAAAGAGTACAACGTTTTAAGTATCTGGGGGCCGTAATCACAGCGGACAACGATGTTACCGAAGAAATTAAAGACAGAATCCAATCTGCAAACCGCTGTCTATTTGCATTGAATAAGCTCATAAAATCAAAAAATCTCACAAGAAGTTCAAAGACCAAAATCTATAAATCCATCGTCAGACCTGTAATAACATACGGATGCGAAACGTGGACCATGACCAAAGCAAACGAAGAAAAGCTCAGACGCTTTGAACGAAAAATACTTAGAAAAATTTTCGGACATCACCACAAACCAGTATAAGATCAGAACCAATATCGAATTAAAAGCACTCTACAACGACGCCGATATTGTCCAAGAAATTAAATCACAGCGACTAAGATGGGCAGGCCACGTGCACAGACTGAATAACGAAAGACTTGTAAAACTGGCATGGGAGGAGATTCCCAAAGGCAAAAGACCACTCGGACGTCCCAGAATGCGATGGAGAGATAACATCCAAGCAGATCTCCGGAAAATGAACATTCCATTTGACCCTAGGTTGATGGAAGACCGAACAAATTGAAAAAAAGTTGTACAGTCAGCCAAGACCCACCCAGGGTTGTAGCGCTACGTGATGATGATGATGATGTTAAATACTTGGGTCTTATTCGTCTTCTGAATAAAAAGTATAAAAAAAAAGAAATCAAAAAAGTTTTATTCATCAGAAAAATATGTTGTAACAAACAATAATTTAACGAGTGAGTGTTACAAATTGCAACTTATAATAAAAGAATAGAATTATGTATCCATGATATTTCTGTGAAGATTTAATTTCTTTTAAAGTTTCCTTGTTCTCTGTAGATTAAACTAGATGAGTAATTCTACTTTCATTAAATTTACGTAGCATTTATTTCTAGCATCCGACCATTTTAAATTCATCTGAGAAAAAACGTACACGCACCGCAACTCTCTACTTGCTCACTGCTCTTTA
Source organism: Galeruca laticollis (assembly GCA_963921935.1). NCBI lineage: Eukaryota > Metazoa > Arthropoda > Insecta > Coleoptera > Chrysomelidae > Galeruca > Galeruca laticollis. Next base: position 5,569,994 of record OY998179.1, read on the forward strand.
AGCAGTAAAACTAATGGTATTCGTTATTTCTTTGTACGTAATCAGCGCACTTATCTTTATTCCCCGCCCGTGCTTCCTCAGCATGCTGCACGTACGGTCGAGTTATCTCCGAAAAGCGGGACTGAGCCTGTCCCGCGCGGGACATTTAATTTTTATTTAAAAATCGGGACGTCCCGTCAAAATCGGGACGTCTGGCAACGCTGGTTGTATGAAAAGTATGCGCTTACTTTTTTAAACTTTACAAATAATAGTGTCCATCTATCTTTGCTAAATTGGATTTTACGTATGCTATCACTTCCTCGTTCCATGAAAATATCTCTGATTCAAGACAAAATATTAAGTTAGGAAACAGAAAAAAGTAAGTGCGATCTGGAGAATACGATGCATGGTCAAAGTGAAATTCAGGAATTTTAGCTATGGTGATAGCTGAAGTTTGAGCAGGTGTTTTTTGTCGTGATGGATCTTTTCATTTCATTTATAACGCCCAACACATCATATTTTACCAAAAGGCACATAAGGTCCGGGCCTTGGGCCCGGTATAAAGTGGGGCCCGGAAAAAGGCCTTGAAAAAATTATAAAACGTTTAGTTAATTTGAATTTAAACATCAAAAGAAAACCGTATCTGATAATGAAAATTAGGCTTATATTGGTATATACAGGGTGGCCCGGGACTAATGGGAAAAAAGTCAGGAGTGTATAATCTGAGTCAAAATAATGTTAGTACTTCATATAAACTTTTTCTATTCAGGCCCTCGTTTTCGAGTTATAGGCCTCCAAAGTTTTAATTTTGAATTTGGTTTTTATTTTTATTTTTTGTACTAGTTATTTGATTTTTATAAAACTCACGGCAAAGCTATAATGTACGTGTATGTTTATTAGGGTAAGGTAAACAGATTTACAGTAGTGCCTTGAAGCCAGGAACGGACTATTCGCAATGGTTAGTGATCCAAAAAATTTGCAGGGATGGCACACCCTGTATAAAATTATCGAAATTCACTTCCCCACACATTAAGCTAACGAAAAGGTACTCTTGTTGGAACTCGATAAAATAAGCCGTTTGGCTAATATTTACAGTTTTACTAATGCACTTCCTACCAATTCACGCATTCACCATTTTTATAAGTACACAACGAGGTAAAACTAACTTATTAATACGATGTCCAAGATTTACCTTCAGTACTACAAAAAAATAATTTAACGATAGCAGAAGATGAAAAACATTAACGAGTTATTAATTGGAAAGTTGCTAAAAACTTTTTAAAAGTGTTTTTACCGTTTAGCAAGTAACCATAGGATTAGTTGTCAAACATTGTGTAGAATAGTTCGTAGTCAGTACTTGTCAATAATTGATAAGTCCTTAATTTAACAGTACAATGGCAGAATTCACTTTTATTGAGTACGCAGATATGAATTTAATGTATGGACTGGTTTCTCGAAACTGTTTAGAGGCCAGAAGGCTTTATGCAGAACATTTTGCAAACAGAGCATTGCCAGACAGACGAATGTTTGAGCGTATTGATCTCAGGTTACAAGAAACAGGTATGAATAAGTAAATGTAATTTTCCATGTATACAAAACAAAGTTTTAAATTTTAGGAAGTTTTTTGCCAAAAAAAAGGTAAAGAAGGTCCAGTACGAAGCGTACGTACTGTGGCAGTTGAACAAGACTTGTTAAATGCAGTTGATAATGAACCATCAACGAGTTTACGAAAATTATCAAGAGAACATAACGTCTCGAAATCAGTTGTTCATCGCGCTCTAAAAGAACAGCTGTTATATCCTTTTCACATGACAAAAGTACAAAGTATGACAGTGGCTGATTATCCTTCACGACTTGAGTATAGCCAGTGGTTTCTGCGACAACAACAAGCAGACAATACATTTATTAGTAACGTTTTCTTTACGAACGAAACAGGTTTCACCAGAGATGGAGTCATAAATTCTCATAATATGCATTTATGGTATGATGTGAATCCACATGGCATTATCCAAACTAGGAGCCAGCATAGATTCATGGTTAATGTTTGGGCAGGAATAGTTGGCAATCATTTGATAGGGCCATACTTTATTGACGATACTTTGACCGGTCAAAGATATTTGGAGTTTTTGCAAAATGAGTTATGGAACCTGTTTGATTATGTGCTACTACAAACTCGTAGGAATTCATGGTTCATGAATGATAGGGCCCCTCCTCATTTCAGTTTAGATGTACGACAGCATTTACACACCAGGTTTCCTAATAGATGGATTGGTCGTGGAGGCCCTTTTCAATGACCACCGCGATCAGGAGACGTTAATCCTATGGATTCCTTCCTCTAGGGTTATCTCAAAAGTAAGGTATACGCAACACTTGTGCAAACAGGGCAAGATTTAATAAACAGAATTGTGTTACACTGCAATGTTATTAGAAATAATGTGGGATTGCTTTTTCAAGTGCAAAGAAACAACCTTCGTAGACTTAGAATGTGCGTGGAAGTGGGAGGAGCTCATATTGAACATTTATTAGAATAACGTTAGTTTTTGTTGTTGTTCAGGAATTAGTTTTAGTCTAATGTTTTATAACTTGTGTTTTTTGAGGTTTTCTTAATGGTTTAATAATGTTGTGTTCGAAATTTTGATTGAAATCAACTAATTACGTTGTTTGCGTACCTATTTAATTCCCATTAAATAATTTCTTAATGTTTTTATCATCTGCTATCATCAAATTATTTTCTTGTAGTACATCGTATTAATAAGTTAGTTAGGTAAATTTGTACGTAGTGCATTAATAAAACTGTAAATATTAGCCAAACGGCTTATTTTATCGAATTCCAGCAAAAGTACCTTTTCGTTAGATTAATGTGTGGGGAAGTCAATTTCGATAATTTCATACAGGGTGTGCCATCCCTCCAAAATTTTTGGATCACTAACCATTGCGAGTGGTCCGTCCCTAGTACCAAAAATAAAAATAAAAACCAAATTCAAAATTAAAACTTTGGAGGCCTATAACTCGAAAACGAGGGCCTGAATAGAAAAAGTTTATATGAAGTACTAACATCATTTTGGCTCAGATTATACGCTCCTGACTTTTTTCCCATTAGTCCCGGGACACCCTGTATAAGAATATTCCTGTTATTTATGTATAATTTTAACTAAATTCAAAAACATAAAACATCGGCAATCAGCACACTTTTAGAGCGTTTTTGTTTATGCCGCTATAACCAAAAAAGATTTATCTTTTGCCGAAGAGACGACGAAATTACGTAAAAAACTGTTGGTTGCCTTCTATCCTATTTGGATTTTTGTTCTGTTCTCAGTTTCCAAGTGATATTGGCAAGCTATCAATATCAGTCCAACTCCAAAGTATCATTTTAAATTGTAATAATTTCTATTTACATCGTCCGAACCCTGAAATTTAACTTTAGGTACCTAACTTTTAAGTTATAATTATTAATTAATATATTATTTTTGTATAATTACTATAGGAATTTTACGGAAAAAAATATTAGGGCAAAATTTTAATACCTTTGTGATTTGAAAATTCATCATTTTAGTTCTTTCAAAGTGTCTCAAACACCAACAGTGTTAATTAAAATCGCAAAGTAAACGGCATTCAATGAAAAACTTAATTATTGTATTGGCCTTCACTATCTCAACAGTTTTCGAAGTCTAATATTATGTTCGCTACCAATTTCAAACACACTGTTTTAATTGACACTATTATTGCATTACCCAAAAATTTAAATTAGTACAACATTAATAAGCTTTTAATTTTAAAAGGGTAGAAGAAAGAAGAATATGAGTTACAAACATCAAAAAAGTAGTGAGAAGCGTAAAAATGCATTACTAAGGGAAAATGAAAGAGAAAACAAAAAAACGCAATGTCGGCATTCCTCAGAAAAGAACTAGAAAATTGACAAGATGACAAGAAAGTCGCGAACGATGATGATAACGTTTTCGTAAGTGATTTATCGGAAATTGACAAAGAAACTTCTCCACTAGTTCCTTATGATCTAGCAGAGTGGCCTCAAAATATAACCTCGAAATTTCAAGAATATTTTCTTAAAAACAGACCTGAACAAAACGTTGAGAAAATAAGTGGGTGTCTAAAACAATTGAGGGTAAAAAATCTAGAAGTTTACAAAGTTCAACATTCTATAAATTTAAAGAAAATGGCGAAAAAGTCTTTCGTGAGTGATTGGTTTACAGTCCCAAATCAGGCTGTGTTTATTGTTATATTTGCAAACTTTTTTCGAAAAAAGATATCAAGCTAAGTGCTGATGGCTACACTGACTGGAAAAATGCGACTCAGTACTTAAAAAACCACGAAAGGTCTTCTGAACACGTAACCTCCGTCGGCACAATGATTAATAGAAGTCGAATAGAGGGAAGGATAGATACAGAAATCAGGAAAAGTTACTTTCAGGAACAAAACTACTGGAAAAATGTTTTATTAAGAGTGCCTTGCTACCATTAAGTTTCTATCAAAAAGTGGTTTACCATTTTATGGTTCCACGACTAAACTATTTACAAAAGGGAATGGTAACTATTTAGGCTCGTTGGAATTTCTTAGTGAGTTTGACCCGTTTTTAGCCGGACACCTCCAGAAATATAGAGACATTGGAAGTGGGCATGTTAATTATCTTTCTTCGAACATTTGCAACGAATTTATTCACCTTCTAGCAAATGAGGTAAAAAATGTTATAATCACCGAATTGCAAGTGGCAAAATATTTTTCAATTATCATCGATTCAACGCCTGATATTTCACATATCTATTAATTAACTGTGATTACAAGATATATTTTACCAACTGGTCAACCAATAGAAAGGTTTTTGGGTTTTGTGGAAATATTTTCTCATACTACAGAAAGTCTATCGAATGTTTTTCAAACGAAATTAAGTGACCTTAATATCAATATCAATTACTGCAGAGGCCAAAGTTATGACAACGCATCCAATATGCCCGGAAAATGTAACGGATTGCAAGCAAAAATTAAAGAGACGGTAAATAATGTACATTTTGCACCATGTTCCAGTCATTCTTTAAACTTGGTCGGTAATAGTGCTGCCGAAAGTTGTTGGGAAGCTTCTAGATATTTTGAAAATGTACAATGTTTATATAATTTTTTTTCGGTTTCGACGCACAGATGGGAAGTACTTAAAATGTCTATCTGTTTCAAAAACTAAATTACCATTGGTTAAGAAAATATGTGATAGAAGATGGTTAGCACGAGCTGATGCTATTAAATATATTGCGCTAGGTTTTAGTGAAATAAACACAGCATTAATAGAGCTAAATGACGATGCAAACCTAAAAAAGTCTACCAGAACAGAAGCTGGAAATTTACTTCACAAAATGAATACATTTGAATTTGCCTTGATGACATTGATTTGGAAAAGAATCCTAGACAGAATAAACTCCACCAGTAAATCTCTACAAGATAATAAAGCCAATTTAACTGCGGTTTGTACACTATACAGCGGTTTGATCGAATTTGTCAATAGTTTTAGAGAACAGTTGGATGAATGTTTACAAAAATGAGATTTTAAGGGTTCGTAAGAGGAAACACTGCTTTTATGAATTCCCTGCACAATATATTACTTCAAGAGGTGCTGAGAACTTTAAAATAAATACTTTTTTTCCTATATGTGACTAATTGATTTATGAATTAAGAATGAGAATGCAAGCATATGATTGTGTAAATGAAATTTTTGGTGTATTTTTTAATGAACCCTAAAATGAAAAATTTAATGTAAGTATAAAAAATATTACAATATGGATGTGGATGCTACTGAAGATTTAGCAGAAGAAATTGTACAGCTTAAAGCGCTTTGTAAATCAAATTATATTTTTAATTGATTACAATATTTTGTCAACCTTCTCTAGCGTTGAAGTATTGTTGCGTATATGAGAACATTTTCTACATTAAAACGGGTAAAATCATATCTGAGAAACTCATTAAATGAAGAAAATGTTTCATCGTTGGCTATTCTAAATGTAGAAAGCGATATTCTCGATAAATTGAAAATCAATGATATAATAGATAAGTTTTCAGAAATGAAAATACGTAAGAAAGAATTTAATTAGTTGTTTATTTTTATTAATTATTATTTATTTTGTTCGTTGTTCCTTAAAACAGAAGTTTTTTTTATTTTTGTTGTGTTGTTAATTTTTAGTTTGAAATTTTGTTAAAGTAGTTTTTTGTTGTACTAAATAATATGTTTTTGTCAAATAATTCTTTTTATTTATTTATTTGGAAATATTATTATTTATTTACTCAAAACTTTTTTATCATTACTGAAGGTGCCAAAAGTAAGCAGAAAAATTCTTATTGAGAAGTCATATAGGATACTGGAGGCCTGAAATTTTGCTTGGGCCTTGGGGCCCAACTAACTTAAAAATAGGCACTGTACGTAGTCAATCACTAAAATTTTATAATGTTCCAAAGTATAGTTTAGAAATTATCTCTAAACATAAGTATTTATTTCGAGACATTTAAAGACCTATCACTCCAAAAGGAAGGCTCGTATGACAAAAATTTATTCGAACTTTGAACATTATTTTCACCTCTCTTCTACTCGCTACCGAATTTATATCAATAAGTTCCTGAACACCCTGTATAACTATTCACTTGTATTCAATAAATTTTTACAGTTGTAGAAAAAGTATAGTGTGCAACACGCGAGGAAAAATACTTTTCTCACTCGTGTGTTTACGAACATCCAATTGAACTTTCCTCACTTGTTACACAATTACTATTTCCAAATCAGCAAAAGTAATTTGATTATCATCTCTTTCGGACATTTTTATCCCTTGAAAATAGACTAGTTCCAAAAAGATTACACTACATGCAAGAAAAAATTATTAATTCAGCGACTCTCGCAATTTTCCTTTAGATTTTTCTTTTTTCTTTCAACTCTTCAGCATCTAGCCTCATGAATTTTTCGAGGATCAATTTTAAATTCGCCGACTCAAAAATTCAATAACACTGGGGAAATTCCTTTCAGTCGGACCAGCGAGTGTAATAAAGATACAGATCTTTTTCGCTGTATGTTCCTCGAAAAAAAAGTGGAGGGTTTTTAATTATTTATAGTTTTAATTCGGCTGCAAAGCAGGCTTACACAGGACCTGAATAGCAGTAGTGTTTCCTTTACAAATCAAAGAAATATTCATTTATGTTTTTAGTTTAGTGGATTTTTATAAATAACAAACTAAATAACAAATATAATAGTCCGGGTAAGTAAGGTCGAAAAATCTGTTAACTATCAAAACTTTCCCATAACTGATTTTTCATTTTTAAATGAAAATATATTGACCCAGCATCACTCTCCTAGATTATCTAATAATTTCCACTGGAGCTTGCGACGCAGCTTGCGAGCAAGCACAGCTCAGACCACCTAAAATTCAAGTGATTTATGCTCGTGTCATTCCTGGATGTGTTCTTACGAAAAAATCGTAGAGATGAAAATTGAAGCAAATCTTATGCTCTTGAAGGTGACGTAAATAGTTTAAAAAAAAAATTCCGATCTTAAATTTTCCAAAAATTGAAAAAATTTACGAAAGTTATATTTTTAGTTGGCAATTATAAATAAAATATTAATATCGAGGTCAAAACATAGATAAACATAGAGGGCAATTTTCTAAATATTTACATTTTTTCAGATTTGGAAAATTAAAATGTCGGCTGCGCAAATTGGAAACAAATTTCTTTTTTCAATCGCGTCTAAATTTATGAACATTAACGATATTGAGAAACGGCTTGTTGCAATCGACAGAGTGAAAGTTATATTTTTATAAATACCATAAACAAGATTTTTTTAAATTTTTTAGAACATTTACCGAAAATAAAAATTTTTGCATCTAGTTTTTTCTCATTTTGGCGTTGAAAAATTTCTTAAAAATATCTTTTAACGTTATAAATATGTTTATTTTTGAAAGACGAGTATTTTGAAAAACTATTTTTTCAGATGCGACTTTTATAAACTGAGATAAACAAATTCAAAATCTGCTAGATACTGTCATAATATTAATTGAAATTTTCAAATTTTGATCACTTCGCTAGGTTGTTGAATCCCAACTCAACTTAAACACAATTTTTCATTTTTCTACCGTTAATTGATCCATTCAAAAGCGAACAGTAATCCTAGCTCGCTCGGCCAAAAGGTGCGGCGGCAGCTGCTTGGCGTTCTGGTGGGGGGTCAGCGCTCATTCTCTTCGAACGCCCAAAAGACCCTTACTAACATGACTGACGACGTACTTGTACCCGACGAATTATTGAGCATTATTTCGTATTCTTGTACCACAGGGTGCTCTACTACCAGGTGTGGTTGTAAAAAAGTTGGCATACATTGTACGATATGTAAAAATTGCGAAGGCAAAAACTGTTGTAACATCGAAATTGTAAGTACGGTATTCGACAATGACGAGGATGATAATGAATCTCTGAGTGATGATCTAAATTGTACCTTATTTCTAGCAATATGTAATGGTTGATAATAACCATACTATTAGCAAACCACAAATACAAATGCAAAATTTTTACAAACAAAACCAAAATAAAAGCTTGAGCTTCGTTCAACTGCGAACGAGCGCTGACCCCCCACCACAACGCCAAGCAGCTGCCGCCGCACCGTTTGGCCGAGCGAGCTAGGATTACTATTCTCTTTTGAATGGACCAATTGACGGTAGAAAAATGAAAATTTGTGTTTAAGTTGAGTTGGGATTCGACAACCTAGCGAAGTGATCAAAATTTGAAAATTTCAATCAATATTATCACAGAATCTAACAGACTTTGAATTTGTTTATCTCAACTTGTAAAAGTCGCATCTAAAAAAATTTTTTTTTAAATACTCGTCTTTCAAAGACACACATATTTACAACGTGAAAACATATTTTTCAACGCCAAAATGAGAAAAAACTAGATGGAAAAAATTTTATTTTCGGTAAATGTTCTAAAAAATTATGTAAAAATTTTTTTTAATAATTTTCATCTCTACGATTTTTTTGTAAGAACACATCCAGAAATGACACGAGCATAAATCACTTGAATTTTAGGTGGTCTGAGCTGTGCTTGCAAGCTGCGTCGCATGCTCCAGCGGAAATTATTAGACAATCTAGGAGAGTGATGCTAGGTCAATATATTTTCATTTAAAAATGAAAAACCAATTATGGGAAACTTTTGACTTTTATTTCCTTACTTTCCCGGACTATAACAACATAATTTTTTTTTTTAATAAAACTAACGTGTCTCGGCATCTAGCGGCCACTGACACGGGATCTGTCATACATTTAGTTACAAATAGAAATCAAATTAGATTAAACAATTGACAGTCTTTGAGGAACTGAATCACAGCACTAAACTGGTTAGGTGGTCCGAGAATGTTTTTGAGAGTTCCACTGAGCTTGTGTTTGCGACGAGTTGGGCTGTAGTGTTTGCAATCTGTAAGTATATGCTCTATTGTAAGTCTTACATTATCACAGGATTCACAGATAGGGGGATTCTCTGTAGACATCAGGTAACCATGGGTTAGTCGTGAGTGACCTATTCTGAGTATTCTTATAACACTTTTGTCTTTTCTTGTCATGGGAGGCATCTTCCAGGCGGTAACTGTTGGTTGTATTGTACGGAGTTTTGTGTTACATGTATTCCAATGTGTTTGCCATGTTTGAGTCATAATATGTCGAGCTGCTGATTTTAAATCTTGATGAAGTTGAATTTTCTCTACTGGCAAGTCGGCTGAACAAGTTTGTTTCGCTGCTTGGTCTGCACGTTCGTTGCCTGTGATTCCTACATGAGAAGGGATCCAGATGATATTCACAACGATACCTCTAGTGTGATGGTCGTGGCAGGTGTCGAGGGATGTTGTGGACTTCGTACGTCACCCTGAAAACGATTATTCATTATTGCATGGTAAACTATTGTTGTAAACGCAAAGTATACTCTGCGGTAGATATTCTGCATATAGAATAGTAATTGGGGCAATTCTGCCACGCCACTTTGTTATAGTCTTCATTCTATAAAAAAATACTGTTCTAAAAACTAAAAACAATTCGAATTTGTAACCTAATAGATCATTCGCGTCGCCTCTTCTTAGCGGTTTGTTTGAACTGTACGGCCTGTTCCAGAATACGCAATTCAGCCACTAGTGGCCTAAAACAAAGTTAAGCGCTCTTTCTTGTATTGTATTAAAATTAAAATGTAACCAAACTACTACGGCGTTTCTTTTGTAACCATTAAATAATCGATTCGTACCCTTACCCTGAGAGAAAAATTTAGTCAATTAAAGTCGCCTCTTCTTACCCTCTTACCTACCAACATATTAATATTTTTTTTCTCAGTAACAAACTCCGGTAAACCTACGAGGTTTAACGCCTATAATGGTACCATGTCAGCCTTAGATTTATCTTCATCAATATCATCTTCTCTAACATGGGATACTCTTTCTAGATGATCTGCATGACAGCGACCACTTCCCTATAATTATAAACCATACTTCAGATATAATTCCTGAAGCAATACCTCCACAAATATGGAAAATAAAATCAGCAAACTGAAATAAATATGCATATTTGATAGGCCTGTACACGTCAAACTACATAGTGACATCTAACGTAACAAGTAGCATTATGTCTTTTAACGAAATTATTACAAAAGCGGCTATTGAAGCAGTAGGAAAAACAAAAATAATCAAAAAGCGTCCTGTCCCATGGTGGAATCCAGAGGTAGCAGAAGCAATAAAAATCATTAAACATGCGTTTAACAAATATAAAAGGCTTAAATGAGCGGAGAATCTTAACGACTTCAAAAGATGTAGAGCTAAATCCAGATTCTTGATCAAGAAATACAAAAAACAAAGTTGGATTTCGTACGTATCAACAATAAACTCATCCACACCACTTAGTATGGTTTAGGATAAAATTAGAAAAATAAAAGGATCAAGTTTAATCAAACACATAAATAACCTTAACCACAACAATAAAATAATATCTGACAATCAAGAAATAACAGAAGTTTTAGCTGAAACCTACGAACAAAATAACAGTGACGCCAATTACACAAAAGCCTTTAATGAACATAAAACAAGAACTGAACTGGTAGACGTTATAATACACGACGATGACAGCTATCTAAACGTGCCCATGTCATTACAGGAAGTTAAAGAAAGCCTCATGACTACAAAAAACTCTGCATCAGATCCCGATGCAATTCCTCCAATATTTCTGCAGAAACTGCCTCTTGGCCAAATAAATTTTAACCGAACTTTTTAATCTGATTTTCTCCTCCCAAAAATGTCCTTCTTTATGGAGAGAAACCATAGTCATACCAATTTTAAAAGAAAACAAACCAAAAAATCTTAAATAATCGACTCAAATGGCACTTAGAGAAACTAAATTATTTTAGCTCAATACAAAGTGGTTATAGAAAAGGTAGATCAGCAACGTTCTCTTGGAAACTGATATCCACGAAGCTTTTATGCAAGACCAACACCTCGTTGCAATATTTTTTTACATCAACAATGCCTTTGATACTACTTGGAGATACCACATAGTAAACACTCTAGGGGTATTCAGGGCATAATGTTAGCTTTTATAAAAAAAATCTTACTAACAGAACTATACAAGTCAGAATAAATGGCAAACTATCAAGTAAAAAGATAATCCAAAACGGCCTTCCACAATTCAATTTACCAGTAAAAGCGAGTCTTTGCGCAGATGATCTACTAATTTACACAAAAAGTTAAAAACTTAGATTAATCCAAAAATATTTTGCAAAACTACCTCAACAAATTAGAAAGATGGCCCATCACAACGGGGTTAACCTTTTCCTCAACAAAAACTCACTTTATAGTTTTTAGGAAAAAAGGCCAGGCCAACATTAATTTACATCTGAATGGAAAACAATTGGAAAGCGTAAAATTCTTGGGAGTTACATTAGATTATCAGCTGAAATGGACACTGCACATCAATAACCACCTTATAACTTGCCAGTCGAGAATAAACATACTTAAAATCCTCTCAAACCAGTCCTGGGGAGCCGACACCAAAATACTGATTAACCTATATCAGTCAATAATTAGAAGTAAACTTGACTATGGGGGCATTTGCTACAACTCAGCCAGCAGCACTTTTCTACACAAATTGGATGTTATTCAGACCAGTTCCCTAAGAATAGTTTCAGGAGCCTTTAGAACACGTCCTGTTAGAAGTCTCTAACTTATCACATCACAACCAGACGTATATATTTATCTTTATGCTATGCATCGAGAGTTTCAGCTCAAAAAAACAACAATCCTACTTTTTTAGCATTATTTCATGATACAAATACCATTCCAGACACCCAGAAAGAATACTTATCATGTTATGAAAGGTTAAAGAGATCAGATTTCAATATTGAACAATTTCAACAGTCTTTACCATTATGTCATGAAACTCCACCTTGGACAATTCAAATACCAGCTTCTCATTAGCAAATCAGCCCAAACACTCTACCAGCGACCACATATTCAAATTAAAATACTATGATCTCATTTCTAAATTCACCGGCTATGATCATATTTTTACTGATGCATCTAAATCAGAAACTGGAATCGCATCGGCATTTTTACAAGATGTAAATAATCATGCAATCGGACTAAATCCTCACTTTTCAATATACACATAGTCGCCACACTTGAAGCCTTGAGAAGCTACTAACAGCCATACAAAAACATATTAGAACTGTGTGTGGGTATGGTGTACACACTAGATATAAATTGAGTGAATGAAAATGACGAATACTCAGTGTGTATATGCTTAGCTGCATATTAATAAACATATACACACTGAGTACTCGTTATTTTCATTTACTCAATTTAAAAACATATTAATAATATCGGACTACTACTGTGCTCTCAAAGGAATAAAACAACTATTTCCTTCTCAGCAAATACTTATAGACAATAAAGAAGAACTTTACAGACTTCAGCTAACACACGTTAAAATAGAGTTCCTGTGGGTCCCTTCTCATATATATATATATATATATATATATATATATATATATATATATATATATATATATATCGGTTTTAAAACGTCTTTCGACGTTGTCCGATGTCTAACTTCCATCTCTTCCTATCGTCCCATTGTCCCTCTCTCAGTTCTCGTGAGCTCATCGCCTTCGCTATTCCTTCTTTCCATGTTTTCCTAGGTCTTCCGCGTTTTCGACGATTAGGCGGCATCCAGTTCATTACTTCCTTGGGAAGTCTTTTCTCTTCCATCCTCTGAACATGCCCGTACCACACTAATTGTTTTCTCTCGATGTCCGTTATTAAGGAGCCTTCTATCCCCATTTGGAGACGTACGTCCTCATTTCGTATTCTTTGTCTTCTGCTGATTCCTAACGATCTTCTGAATACATCCATTTCTACAGCTTCTAATCGTCTTTTGTTGTTTTCTGTTATTCGCCACGTTTCTCACCCATATAATAGGCTGCTCTTTATGAGGGTTTCGTAGATATTATATTTTCTATGTTTTCCGATTTCCTTACTCCAAAATATCCCATTTAAACACCCAATTATCCGTCTAGCTTGTGTGATACGTTTATTTATTTCTTTGTCGTCCTTCCCTGTTATGTCGAAAGTTACACCTAAATATGTATATTCATCGCAAGCCTCAATTTCTTCCTTTTCCAGTTCTATGTTCATCTTCTCTTGTGCTATAGGTGAATATTTAGTTTTTTGGGTATTAAGTTGCAAACCCCATTTTTCGTATTCTTCCTGCAGTTTACGTGTCATATATTCTAAATCATCTTTGTCATTTGCTATTAAGACTTGATCATCCGCAAACTGTAAGGTATATAGACAGACACCGCCAAGGTCAACACCCATTCCCTTACACTTTCTCTTCCACAGGTTTAGTGCTCGGGCTACATAGATTTTAAATAGTGTGGGTGAGACACAGCATCCCTGGCGTAGTCCTTTATTTACTATAAATTCTAGTGACAATTTATTGCCTACTTTTACTTGTGATATCGTTTGGTCGTAGAGATTTTTCAAGGCTTTTATTAGGGTATGACTAATATTAGTTTCTTGTAGGACTTTCCATAACTTATTTACAGGAACCGTATCATATGCTTTTTGGAGGTCAATAAACATGAGATGTACATCCTGATTGGTACCCATTTTTTTTATCATCTGTTTTAAGCAAAAAACGTTGTCTGTGCAGGTTCTTCCAGCTCTAAAACCCGATTGCTCCTCTTCTTCTTGTTCCCTGTATTCAGATTCTATTAAATCTCGAAGGATTCTTCCATATAAGCGGCTCATGGTACTAGTAACAGATATACCCCTATAGTTTGCACAGTCAAGTTTGTTTCCCTTCTTATGAATAGACGAAATGTAGGCGATTTTCCATTCTTTTGGTATAGGAGCGCCATTTAAAAATTGATTCATGCACCATGTTATTGCTTCAAAAAGTTTATTCGTTCCGTTCTTAAGTAACTCGGCCGGAATGTCTCCTGGTCCTGATGCTCTATTGTTTTTCAAGTGTTTTATAGCTTCCTTCACTTTATCATTATCGATTTTAATCATTTCGCCTTCAATAACAACATCCGTCGGTGTGGTTATCATATATTCGTCTCTATTTCCTGTCAGGAGCGTCTCGTAATGTTGTTTCCATTTGTTGATAGAGATTAATTGTAAATTTGTGTCTTTTTTTTCTGTTGTTTTCACTCTGTTTATAAACTTCCATGTTTCTGTACATTTTTTGCCTCCTAAATAGGTATTTATTTCTTGGCATTTTTGGTCCCACATGTCCCTTTTTGATTGATTTACTGTTCTTCTCGTCGTTCTCTTCAGTTCTAGGTATTTATCTCGGTCATCTGGTTGTTTGGTACTTAACCATTTCCCGTAGGCTTCCTTCTTTTGTTTTGCAAGTGTTTCTATCTCTTCATTTATCCACAATTTACTACTACTAGTTTTATATCTTTCTCCTAGGGATTCCTCTGCTGCTTCATGCATACTGGCAATTATATTATCATAAACAATTTCTACAGTTTGGTCAGCTGCTAAACTCAATAGTCTGCTATCTAGTCTGCGTTGGTACAGCATTTTAGTACTGTCATTTATTAGGCTGTCTAAGTTGTAGTGTTTGGGTGTTATTTTTATTATGTCCTCTGTTTCGACATCAATATTGGGTTTTGTTCTCGTGCGTCTGTATGGTAAGAATATTTTTGACTTGACTTTATAATGATCTGAGTCGCATGTTACACCTCTGTACACTCGTACATCATTTATTTTTATCGTAGAGGCTTGTCTAATAATAATGTAGTCTATGACTGATCTTAAGTTTCTTGTAATTTGTATCCATGAATATGTATGAATGTCCTTATGTTTATAGAATCCGTTTGCTATTTTTAGTTTGTTATTTTCGCAAATTTCTATTATTCTTTCTCCATTATTGTTTCTAGTCAGTTCCCCATATGGGCCTACTATTTTGCTCTGTAGTTCTCTTCCGACTCTTCCATTTAGGTCTCCCATTAAAATGATCTCTCTTAGGTTTCCAATTTTGATAATTTCATCGTTAATTTTTTCAAAAAATTCCTCCTTCATGTTATTGGGTTCGTCATCGGAAATACCATATACTCCCAAGATTGTAACAGATTTTTGATTTAAAACTAGGTTTACTCGTAGTATATTTTCATCTATGGCTTCGAAATCCGTAATTTTGTGGCGATGTTTTTTATGAATCAAAATAGAAACTCCTCGACTTGCTCTCTGGTATTTAGGGACACCACTAAATATATGCACATATTTGTCTAGTATTTCTGTACCGGTGCCTTTCTTTTTGGTCTCCGTCAAGACTGCAATATCCATGCTCAAAGCAGATACTTCGTGAATAACTTCATCAATTTTGTTCCTTATTCCTCTCACATTCCAAGTACCAATGTTCATTATCCTTTTTCGTAGCCAAAGTCGTTTACTTTTTGATCCGTCCGAATTTCCGAGGCAGTTGTTAGACTGTTTAGCAAAAATATTTTTTTACTAGTGATAGGTAGCTAACCTAACGCCTAAACCCCCAACCTGGAGGACCAGAGTTTTCTGTCAGGGTCCCTTCTCATGTAGGCATAAAAATAAAAAAGTTGACGAAATTGCACGACACTTAACGAAACGAAAATCTACTTTATTTTGAAAAAGTTCCAGCTGCCGATTTCAAATCAGTTATAAAAGATTTTGTATGGGATATCTGGCAAAAAAGATGCTTCTTAAAGAAATCATGCCATCAGTAAAATCTAGACTTCCTCTTCCACAGAACAGAAAAGATCAGGTTGTTTTAAACAGGTTAAGAGTAGGACATTCAGCCCTCACACACCAGCATTTGTTAAATCAAGAACCACCAAAGCAGTGTTTTACGTGTCATGTGCCTCTAACCATCAAACATATACTATTGGATTGTACAAATTCAAGTGTTAGAAGTACAGTTAACAACATTCCGCCTAACGTGAACTGCGCATTAAGTGAAAACTGTGAAAAAGTGCTGAAATTTCTGAAAGACTCCAATTTCTATCATAAAATATAAGTACCTATTGTATGTTTTTTGCAACCCCGCTTATAACCCTCGAGGTTGATGCGGTAAAAATAAAAAAAATATCAATTGAGAAGCTGGGCATAATACAATAATTACCCTTTAGAATACACACACTATTACCTGCTACAGTACTTCTTTTTCCACAATAGAAATTACTGAGAAAATTCTTATATCTAACACATTTCTTTTTTTTTCAAGGAAAATCCAGATCTGTTTTATTTTGTGTGTGGTCTCCTTCTTGACCCAGATTCGTCAATTTTTAAAGAGGCTATTTTCCATTCAACGCTGAGTGAAAATAGGAAACTGCCACATCAATGTTTTTAGAGGTCGTGCTTTTAAAATGGAAAGAGAGCAGGTAAAATGGCACTCCTCAAGGTTTTCTGTTATTATTTATTTTACGAATTGGGGAAATGTGTATGTTTTTCTTTCACAAGGAAATTAAAAGCTACAAGATAGAGGACAAGGGATAAGAAAGACAAAAAAATTATGTTTTTGATATATTTCTAAATATTCATCGTTATCTCAAAGAAGAATAAACACTATATTTTTTCCACGTTTTCAAAAGATTTTTAAAACCATTGTGTTTTTGATTATATTTTAATTGAACTTCGTCAACTGGCGTGGACATTCAACTAAATAAATAATCTTAATCTGACAAAGTTAATGTCGAAATTAATAATTTATTATGTACAAATTTACAAAATGTTACAAAGTTGAGTTGTGAACGCTGAATTTCTCTGGTTACAGACCGGAAGACACTTTATGTTACGATTAGATGAATTTTAAACTAACTTTGTTATTGAGCGCTGAGCTCGATTCGATGAGTGTGTAAAACTCGCGTCGATGAATGTGAAACTCGCGTCTAGAAGTGTAGAACTGACGAGTGGTAAACTAACTTGGTTGTTGAGCCTTGCGCTCGTTTCGATGAGTTAAAAACTAACTTCGTTGCTGAGCATTGCGCTCGATTCGATGAGTATGAACTTGATGTTGAGCGTTGCGCTTGTTTCGATGAGTTTGTATACTCGATAGTCGAAATTGTGTAAAGTGAGTCAGAGCTATCTAATCAACACTTTGGTTAAAGCGCAGTTGCCATATGTATTCTAGAAAGAAATGCTGTATTTTATAAATACACTTCAAATCCATTGTGTCAATATTTCAGGTACAAAAGATGCAATGTAATTAAGTCAATACCAATTTAATATATTCATTTCAAATTTCAAGCAGACTAATAATAATTAGTTTACTTGAAATGTGAAATAAAGTGTTTATGTATATTTCTTGAACGCAAAGTTTGTTGTGAAAAACTCGCCGATTTGACAATGTTGGAGAGTCGCTTCAATGTTCCGGCTTTGAGAACGAGATAGATAGATCGAGCTACGCGAATGAGACAGTGATAGTAAACAGTTATGTGAGGTGTTTATTCTCTTCATGAGCGTAACATCAGTATTTGTGTTGTGGTTTTGTGTGATAAATCGGTTATTATTGGTATTTATTGTAATATTTATATCGGTATATTTAGTGACAATAATGGCGGAGTGTAGCGGTGTTGGCGATAAAAAACGGCGTCGTAACAATTTAATTCGGGAAGAAAAAGTCCTCATATTAAATGTGTACGAAGGACTGCGTGCCATGGACAAACAGTTGGGTGTTAGTGACGCTGTGATTAAGTGCAGTTATTTAACTAAAGTTTCTGAGAGTACTTATAGTACTGATTTCTTCACGTTGTGAGACGTGTTAAGTAGAAATCTGCGAGGGGTGTGTTTTCACGTGGATTGGGTTGACCAAACGAAAATAAATATTTCCTATTGGCCAGCATCACCTGACTTGTCGGTTTTTTCCAGACAAGATTCAACTATGGGTGCCGCCAATATTAAGTTAAGTTTCTATGGAATACAACAATAGCAATTGTAACCTATTTACTCAGAAAGGTAATTCAAAAATGTTTTTTCATGTCTTCCGAACCTCGACCATAAAATACATGCAGAATTGACACTAAAATTGAGGTTTTTACAATCCAGTATACAAATAGGGTGAAACGTGCTTTTTTCTCACTTTTTAACTATAGGACAATGTCGACTTTCAAAAAGGTGTCATTCATCTGCCCATACAAAAGAATTTACAATCATTGTTGGAAAACGTGATATTTACAAAGCATTCTGAAATTAAAATTAAAATATCCTTTGAATTTACTACAATAGAAAGATCTTATCAATTCTGCAACATATTTCTACAAAGCTATAAACTAAAATGAATGTATGCCTTAAATATATACAATAAAAAAAGGGAAGGCGTACACATGTCTCACATATTTTAAATGTATCTTAACAAATAAATTTCAAGATTTTACAATCTTGAACACATTGTGTTCAATTTTGTTGTTAATTTTTGGTGCGGTTTTCGTGTCATTGCACCTTTTCAGCACAATATATATGCCCTCTAAGATTTTTTGTTTTGTTTAAGATCCATCCCAGTCATAGGACAGGCATGTACAACGCTTACAAGACTCATAATCTGTTGTTGAAAGAAGATGTCTTGAAAATGACGTTGAGGTCACATCCGAAAAGTACTTGGGCCAAATGGGCCATCGAATTGAAGAAGAAGAAAAAAATGCGGTGGTTTGTCAACGAAGGTAAAGCGTATGTACACTGTCATAAAGATTTAACTATGTATAAAAATTAAATTGAAAACAATTTTTTTGTTTTATTTCTTAATATTTGTTATAAAAAATGGAAAAAGATTATATACAAAAAATTTTTCGTATTGAAAGATTACAATCATTCCAAAAGTTTTAGAGCAGTTTAAAAAGGGTCTACAAAGGCTCTGTTTATTAGAAACAGTTTGGTTTACAGATGTAAAAAAGGTCTTGGGAACTGAATTAGCAGCGATATAAGCTCAATTACTTCTATTATTCTTTTTACTCTTATAATAATTTTTGCCTTGTATAGAAGATAGGATTGTTGGAAATTCTAGGAATTTTTATGTGCTTCTTACAACGCATTCAGCTGAGATCTGAATTCGCATTAAATACGAATCACTAAAGATATCGAACAAAAGACAATTGTTAACAATCAAAGTACACATGTCATTTGCAAGTACGTTATAGCAGACATTTCTAGTAAAGCATCATTCAGCTGCTCTATCAATTCCGAACAAAGGAGTGAAAACATTTCTCTAGGACTCGTAGTCACAAAGCAAATGCTAGATAGAAATTACGGCTGCTCCCACCATTCCTACTCCATGAAATGACAAACGAATACTTTTAACTAAGACATCGTGTAACAGCCAATGTCATCCCACAAATAGCTCAACTGTAACATAAACAAGAAGCACTTACATATTAGAAATTATTTAAATAAATTTAAACAATAAATAGTGTCATTGTAGCTCTGCCGATGTTAACGTACAATATCAAAATACCCGCAATTATCACACAAATTAGATAAAATTAATCAGTCAACATATTATGGGTGAATGTTAATTTAATAACAAATGAAAAAACTTTAAGTACAGAAATCACACAAAGCACACAAAACTTAACTATATTTCATCTTTTGTTTTTAAAAACTAAAAATGTCAACAACCTTAAGGCTTGCATATTTTAGTGTAACTCTAACATGTCCTAAACAGAAGTTTCTAACCAAAATGGAAGTCTTTACTAACGCCCTAACATGGTGGATAAATGAAGATTAATATACACCTGTGCCTAAAGAAAAGTATGTATAATATCATTTATTCTAATTAAAATGTTTTGTCCAGTGGTTCCCAACCTTTTCTGGACCACCGCCCCCTATAGAAGAGAACAAAAATTTCAGTTAATGTCTAAATTTTATTTTAGAGGAATGATGAAGTAGAAATTTATTAAACGACTACCAAATGTACAATGAAATTGTTTATTAAACTTTTAAATATAAACACAGAATCAATAAGAAATACAATCACAATAGAAATAAGAAATGGAATACAATGAGAAATACAAAATTAATAATAAAGAAAAAATCAATGAGACGGTTGAGGCTGGTGGAGTGTTACCAGTTTGTTAATATCTGGTTCCAATTTCGTTAACATCAATCGCAGATCGCCACGTTCAGTGATGTGTAGTCTGTTCCTCTTCTTTGACAGCAAATCAGTTACTGCACTGAATGCACGCTCAGCCATATAGGACGAAGGAAATGCAATTAACAACTCCTGTACTATTGTCCAGGATAGAGAACTGGTATTGGTTTTTGAAGCCAGAACTCTTGATACCAACGTTTGAATTTTACTTTCAGTTCTTCGTTAGTTGTGAGTTCTAATAGCTCCTCTTCCAAATTTGATGAGCCTTCAGTATCTGTGTTTGCGAAAGGATCTATAACCCCACTTGGTATTTCCATGTTTAAAATATCTTGGAAACGCTCTATAAAATCAACATGAAGAACTTCCAAGTGATGGCAGTGAGTAAGTAAATCCTCCGGTTTTGCAGACCCGGTTAATAATATGGTAAAATTATTGTACTCACCTCTACCAAGATTTCTTTTGAATATAAGAAGTTTTCCTGCAAAAGCAGCTATGATGTTTTTAGTCTAAATTAAATTTAAATCATCACCTTGCAATTGTAGATCAACTTGATTAAATACTTTAAACAGGTCCGTCAAATAAGCGATGTCATTTTTTGACGTAATCAGGTTTTCGCGAAATTGTTCGTTTTCTTCAAGAAATTCCAACACTGAGTCAAATAGATTGAAAAACGATTCAGACAAACACCTTGAGAGAGCCAACGTACTTCTGTGTGTAGCAGCAAGCGATTGTAGTCTTCATCATTTTCATTGCAACGCTTATGAAACAAACGGTCATTCAATGAATTGCTTCTAATGATATTGATTGCTTTAATAACGTTATTGAGGGACGCATGCAGACGTTCATTTAATTTTCTTGCAACCAAATGCTGACGATGAATAATACAATGTACTGCTTTTCTCAAATGTGCTATAAAACCCTTATGACGCCCGGTCATTGCTGGAGCACCATCAGTAGCAGCAGACAAAATATTGCTAATAGGAATTTCTTTCTCTTGAAAAAAGTCTTGCATGATATTAAATATAGAATGTCCCTTTGTATCAGATTCCAAATTCTTAGCAAATAATAACTCTTGATGAATTTTTTCTTCTTTTATAAATCGTACGTATGATAAGAGTAGAGCTTCGTTACTTGGTAGAGTTGATTCATCGAGTTGAATGGAAAATTTGCAAGTCTTTAGGTAATCGCATAATAATCTTTCAACGTCATTTGCCATTTCATCTATTTTTCTTTGCACTGAATTTTTTAATGGTATCAAATGGTGTCTTATGATGGAGAACAGTTTTTAATATCTCTTCGACTGCCGTCAAAATTAATTCCTTGCCAATGGTGTGTGGTTTTCCTGACTTTGCGATTAACAATGAAACGTTATATGAGTCTCGTAGCCCATCATCGTCTCGTTTAGAAGACGATGCAAAAAGGTTTGATATAGTTGGCTGTTTTAAATATTGTTTTTCGAGTTCTTGAAAATAGAATATATCTTTGTTCTTCTTATCAGGATGCATTTTATGTAAATGCTCTTGTAGCCTAGAATGTTTCATAGCTTCATTTGGAAAAACTTTTCGGCAAATTAAACACATAGGTAATGATTTGTTTCTAGAAGATTCCGCAAATCCATATTTTAAATATTCAATACTGTATTGCCGGCATTTCTTCTTTAATTTAGAAGTAGATTCAGCCATTTGCATACAAAAATTAAATTCTCAATAGATTTATAGATAGTAATGTTTATAAAATGACACACCACTCACGATTATTTACTACGGCAGAGCTTATGATTCAGGACTATATATCTCGGCCAAGCACATACAACTAACTAACAAAAAATTCGTAGAGCTGTTGCTTTTATACGTTTCATTTCGTGCATGATTCAACTTGTCTGTATGCGAACATGTGGAAACATGTTATTTTGTATATACATCGCGCGTTCGCTTATCAACGTGCGAGGACAAGTCATATACTTTTATTCTGAACTTAAAGAAATTATTAGTATTATTATTCATGCTAATTTAAAACTGCTTATTAACCCTCATTAATTCATTTTTATTTCACCATTCCTCTTGACTGCTTATTATTTGCTTCTGAATCCGCTACCGCCCCTCTAAAAGGCTGCAGCGCCCACAGTAGGGCGGTATCGCCCCCGTTGAGAACCAATGTTTTAGACTAACAGTTATGGGGTCGGCAATACCAGAACACTAATAAGTTATAGTGCTTATCAAGCTAAAGCAGGTAAAGTTTTTGGACTACCGTGACTAACACCCCAAGGTGGTGTAACCAAAACAAAAATCAGTAGTCTCTCGGTCACTTAAATCTACTGTAAAAATCAAAGAGAGAGAACTCCATAATACCCAAGAATTCCAAAAAAGTGGCTAACATGAGCCTATTTCCAGAACTTTTAACAACTAGGCACTCGTTTTGTATCATAGGATAACAAAAATGTTTCATTTACAACTTAAGCTGGGTACAGACCAAGTTCTCGAGTTGTTCTCGAATAGTTTGCGAACTTTTCCGAGCTTGGTGTATACGCCTGTTCGCGAACAGTTCTAGAGCAGCTCGGCAGTTCGTTTGGGGTCCCGAGTCGAGTCGGTACATTCAAAGGGTTCGTTTGCGAACACGTGGCGAACTCAGTATGTGTGTGGACGTTGACTGTTCGTTATCATAATATACGCACTGTGCGCTGTTTTTAAAGATTTTAATATCGAAATATTATCATAGTAGTTTTCAAATAAGCATGGACTGGTAAAAGGACGAAATTGTGTGGTTGATAGAAGAATATCGCCGGCATGAGAATTTGTGGAATCCCAGGCACAAAGATTATAAAAAGAGACATGTAAAAAAAGACGCATACGAAGATATAGGCAGATTTTGTCAAAAACAAAAGATGAGGTGGAAAGGAAAATCAGTGTTATTTTAGCGAAGAGCTCGCCAAAAGGCTGTACGAATGAAAAAATAAGGAATGGGCACAGACGAGATAAATAAAGAAGTGTGGTTTGGATACAAACATATGGGTTTTTGGAGTGACAGATATATGTCAAATGAAACACGGGATACGGTGAGTATTTTTTTATGTAACTGCTAAGTTTTTATATACAGATTTTTTCATTCAAAATCACTTCGCGACTGTACTCTTCCAACGGTAGAAAAATATTCAGCGAAATGGTCTCGAATTTGACGTGATTCACAGTAGATTTTCTTGGAACGTTTCTAAAACTCTGAAAGAAGTTCATTTCTGATTGATCTTTTCTCCACGAGCCGGGAATCATTTGCATCGTCTGGTAATCCTCACGATCATAGGTGTCTTCAGGTGCATATATCTTTGATTGATTGTTTACTTCGAATTAAAAAATTATGTAGCCTTTGTTGGTTCCAATAAAAGTGGTTTATGTAGAACACGAAACACGGTGGATACTATCCCAAACGAATTTTTAACTATTCGTCGAGCTCTACATAATCTATAATTAAAGGCTCGCTGACGGCTTCCCTTCAAAAGCATTCCAAGGTTCGGTTTCATTACGTTTTCTTGTAGAGGAAATGCGTCATCAGCAACAAAAGCGAACGGAGTATTTCGTTCCTGTACCAACAATGCTGTTGCTGCTGGTAGAGATAGAGTTCCATTTTGAAGCTTTGTAGCCAGATCAGTGTTTTTAAAAACACCTCCATCAGAAATCCTTCCCAGACATCCTACGTTGGCAAATAAAAATGAGTAATCTGCCTCAACTGCTGCCATAAGCACAATGCTGAAGTACCCTATATAATTGAAATATTCGCTTCCGCTATTAAATGGCGCTTGCAATGTGAAGTGTTTACCATCGATAGCACCTATACAGTGTGGGAAGTTCCATCTATTATTATATTCTTCGGCAACCACGAGCCATTCTTCAGATGAATTTGGAATCTGAAAAAAATACCAATACATTTCAACTGTCTAGCGCATAGTTAAAATGAAAATCAAATAAATTATTGTGAAATAAATTTTGTTTTAGGAGATTCAGGATGCATCTGCCAATGTGGGAACTTCTGCTGAAACAAATGTGGATACTAGTGACGGTGCCGTCGATGAAGCGGATACGACAAACAACAATGAACCTCAGGATAAAGAATTAAATGTAGATGACTTAACAGAAAATGCAAGAGGGAGTTTGGAGGAGGACCAAGCTGCAGAAGCTTTCGGTATTCTCAAAAGTATATATGCAAAAAAAATGCGCCACCTGATTCTTGCTCCTTATTTGCAAATCATATTCCTATGAAGTTAAGAGAATTTAATCCGTTAACCAGAGCACATGTCGAGTTTAACATTAACAAAATAATTTATGACACGCAAATTAGCATTTTACAATCGCAATCCACTCAACAATATCCACAGTCAATGCCTCATGGAAGAGTCACCTCACACCCAGTTCTATCAAACTTCAGTAAAGCCAGTTATGTGGTCTCGCAACCATAGTCAGGTTGTAGCACTGACTTTACCTTTCTCAAACTATGACACCGATTCACAGCATTTCGGATCATCATTGTGTGATGCAAGTAGCAACTCATCTCTTGTAGAAACTGCTTACTCCACAGATGCAGATTCTCAAGTACGACCAGGATGTAGTAGTAAACCAGTGCTGTATCCCCAGGAGGAAGAGCACTTGAGTGATTTTATTATTCCAAAAACTTATTAGAATTGTAGATATACCTACAACATTATTTTGTATGCTTTTTCTCAATAAATGAATGCAAATGTAAAAAAAATGCTTACCTTTATTAAGTCACTTAGAACTGTAATTAAAACTTCTGGTACAATCGCAGAAATGCTTTGCTTGGAAATTTTGAATAATTACATGAAACTTGTATAAAAATCTCCTGTTGCCAAAAATCGCCAAGTCAAAGCCAATCTTTCCCTGGATGAAATACACTTCCGATAATTTGTATTTTGTTTCGATATTACCGGTTCTAATAGAACCAAGAGTTTTTCAAAATCTGCTACAGACATACGGCTAAAATTTCGAAATAAACTTTGGTCCTCCATTTCTAAATCTCTGAACAAATTCACTCCACCATATCTTAAGCGATTTTTCAATAAACTTCTTTACCACCACCGCCTAGTCTTACGTTTCTTTTTTTTCGTCACGACATTTTGTTTTATTAAAAAGTATGCTGCACAAGCAATGATGAGCTCGCTTTCTTCGTCGCTATCCAGCGATGACATTTTTCAAATTTAATTAATTCAATTTTTATGAAAGTGCAGTTCTAGTTCGAACTTTTCAACGAACTGGACCGAACTGAACACAGAACTGAAACTCTTCTTGTGTGAACGATGTGTTTGGGAGCTGCTCGGGTTCAATTCGGGAATTGTTCTCGAACAGCTCGCGAATTCTTTATTTCGGTCTGTACCCAGCTTTACCCAGCTACCAATAGTGACAAAAACAAAATTGCTGTTCAGATGTCATGACATTTTGATTACAGCTTGCATCAAGTGCTGGCATGGTAATTACTATAATTCTGGACTGACAAAAAAGATAAGAACAATACTTTTAGAAAAAACATTATTTTAAACCTATACGTCAACAAAATGTCTATAAAAAAATCAACATAGTTTCACAACCTATGAATATCTATATATAAAAGCATATTTCAATCCAAAATCAGTTATTTTAGAAAAATCTCAAGTAGGTAAATTATGAAATTAACTGTATCGACCCTTACTTCGTGGAATATGCTCATATTAGTGTTTTTAAATGAAACTCACGGTCTCTAGTTAATTCCACAATATAATAAAAGTTATTGAAAATTCTAATATAACTTTTATTATATTGTGGAATTAACTAGAGACCGTGAGTTTCATTTAAAAACACTAATAGGTAAATTATATTAATAATTATCGAATAAATAATGCAATAAGGTGAAGTAATCATTTAATGATGAAATAAAACAATATAGTTTGTTTAAATCTTCATATATTTGAACTAATGTTCAATTTAAACTTGTTGACGCGTTTCACTAACACAGTAGCTTTGTCAAAACGAATGAAGGTAAAATATAAAAATGTCTTAATATATACAGTGCTAAATCTATTTACTAAGGTTAACAATGGTATTAAAAGATATTACCTGGAAATTCATTCACTACAAACATTCCTAAGCTATGTTCTAGGTAAAGAGGTTCAATAAAGGAGACTGATTGATATCTATTTGGTCGTTAAGGAGATTACCTGAATATTTATTTTTGTTAATCTCTAGGGCTTCTAATAAATTTAAACTAAAGGATTTACCGACTACATGGAGAATTTCAAAATTTGGGTCGAAAATGTGTTGGTTTTCTAATAAATGATTTGAATAGTTAGAATCTAATTTTTTGTTGTGTTCCGAAATTCTAGTTTTAAAATTTCTAAAAGTTCTACCGATATAAATTTTATCACAATTGTCATTACCACATTTTTATTTATAAACTCCTGATTTGTTTAATTTTGAAGATTTAGATTTATTATTTTTAATGAATTTGGATAAATTGTGATCAGTTTTAAAGGAAATATTCATGTCTAAAGTTTCTAAAAATGATTTAATTTTTAAGGATGGTGTTCCAAAGTATGTTAAGCTTTTAAATTGTCTATTATTTTTATCTGAAGGGAATACTTGTTCTAAAGTCTGTTTTTTTTATCTTTTTATTTATGATATTGTCAATTAAATTTGGATCGTAATTATTATTAACTGCTATTTGTTTTATGATATTTAATTCTTTGGTATAATTATTAATATTTAATGGGACTGTTAAGAGTCTGTGTATCATACTATTGAAAGCTGCTAGTTTATGACTGAATGGGTGGACCGAACTATTATGAATTGTAATATCTGTATGTGATGGTTTATGAAATATAGAAAAATCATGTTTATTATTTATATTTGAAATAGTAAGGTCTAGAAAGTTTATAAACTTATTTTGTTCAAGTTCTACGGTAAATTTGATATTATTGTGAATCGAGTTTATGTAAGTAATGAAGCTCTCTAATTGTCTATTTGTACCGATGAAGCTAGCTAAAATGTCGTCCACATAACGGTGCCAGTACATACATTTTTTACTAAGGGGGTGTTCATGAATTACTTTTTCTATATTATCCATGAATATTTCTGCTAGTAGGGGCTGAGAGGGTTGCCCATAATCAAACCATCTTTACTGCTATAAACCTCTCCATTGAAATGAAAATAATTTTGATTCAAACACACTTTTAATAAAGTAATGATATCAGAGTGAATTATAGGATTAACATTATTGTATGTGAACAAGTTATCAACAAGAGTTATAGTTTCTTTAGAAAGTATACTAGGGAATAGATTTGTTACATCGAACGATATGAATTTAGAATTATGGGGTAGTATTATATCTTGAATATTATTAATTAATTCCGTTGAGTTTTTAACTGAAAATCGAGGTATGAATGAACAATATTTAGGAATGACATCTATGAGAATCTTTGAAATTTTGAATGAAGGTGCTGTGAAATAAGAAACAAATGGCCTGATAGGGTACCCTCTTTATGGAGTTTAATTAATGAATAAAGTTCAGGGTGTTGCGGATTGGGTAAAAATAATTTATATTTTTCTTTATCGTTAATTATTGATTTAACGTTATCTACTGCTAATTTTATTTCTCTCTGAAATTTATTAGTTTGGTCTTTTTTAAGGGTCTCAAAATTGCTTGCCTGAATAAAATTGTTGGTTTTTAATAAATAATCTTCTTTAGGTAATGCTATTACCGTATTTCCTTTACCTGCTTTTGTGAAAATAAGACTATTTGACTTTGATTTTTGTTGAATTGATTTGGCGGTTGATAATTCAAAATTGGGTTTGTTAAACTCGACGAATTCTTTTTTAATAATTTCTGAAGCTTTGTGTTTTAGATTAGAATTATTTGGGATATTATACAAGTTAATTTCTGTTTCTATACCTAGTTTGTTGAAGTTATCCAATGAACAGGTGGGTTTTAATACCATTGTTAATCTTAGTAAATAGATTTAGCACTGTATATATTAAGACATTTTTATATTTTACCTTCATTCGCTTTGACAAAGCTACTGTGTTAGTGAAACGCGTCAACAAGTTTAAATTGAACATTAGTTCAAATAAATGAAGATTTAAACAAACTATACTGTTTTATTTCATCGTTCAGTATGGATCTTCATCAAGTAAAAGCCTCATCTATTCAATTAATCATTTAATATTTCAAAAATTAAGTTGACAGTTTTAGTGTCAAAATACACCTGTTACAACATACATTCTACCTAGTAGCATGCCACGACCACAATCAATTTATTTTCAAACAACGATCAACATACATTTAATTTAATTATCAAACATACGCCGCGTCTTTTTTATACTGCCTACTTTCGTCCAATATGAGGAAATGGGCCTCGTCTCACTTCGTTTTTCACTTCGTGTCTCCCATCAGTGGTATCGTTCACGCACAGCCTCCTGCGTCTTTCTTCTGACTATTCATTGCTCAAATACCAATAATTTTCCATAGTTTAATATTCTTATTTATTTCGTCGATTATTGCTATCAGTGCTCTTTTCTTCCACTCTCTTACTGATATCTTCAGTACTATACATATCAATCGTTAATTTTTTTAAATTGCTGTATGTTTGAATTTGTGACGATTCTACCGCCATTTTCTAATAGTAATCAATCGATTGTCGACGTTCGTGTCATAGAATCGAAAACTAAATTATAAGAAAGGAACGGAAACATCAGACAGTGGTTGAATTATTCAGATTCGAAAGTAATAATTTGTATAGCCTCACGATATAGATTCCACTGTTTGTCTTTGTGAAATCCGGCAAGGCGTTTACACACCATTAGTAATTTATAACCGATATTGCACCGTAAAATACACCACGAGAACAAACGCCAAGAAATTCCAGACACGACAAACATTCGTACCGATTTAAAAATAGTAAATCAATACCAAGTTGGCTTTCACCATTATTTACTTGTTTTGGATAATTTTGGATAGGAAATAATTAATTTTATATCAACTAGAATGTACAAAGTTTCATAATATATTCACCAGGTTGCCTAAGCAGGCTTCAAACTTCAGGAACATCTACCGAAGAACACAAACGAACGTACCTAGATGATTGACAAGGAACCGTAATAAATTTAATTTATGAATTACTGGTTGGGATGTGGTCTAACCCCAAATGTTTGTGTATTTTTTATACATATCTGGCAGCTACGTCTGGATGCCGGCTTTTAAAATTGTTATAATAATCATTCATTGTCGACATTGTCTCAGAATTGCCAAAATTACAATAAAAACACTAAAAATGTATACACATTAACGACAATAAACGTTTGTATATCCCACAGACGCCATATTGGCTTTCAAGTGACAGATCGTCGGTGACCTCTATGGGTACATCGAAGGATTTGAGCTTGTCGATGACTAAACTAGCACAGAGGCTCATGAAATCTGAATCCAGTTCCTTTAGAAAATACTTTGTTTGAAAACAATTGGTTTGTATGCCCCACGGACGCCATTTTGGCTTTAAATTGATAGATCGTCGGTGACCTCTATGGGTGCATTAAAGAATTTGAGCTTGTCGATGACTAAACTAGCACAGAGGCTCATGAACTCTGAATCCATTTCCTTTAGAACATACTGTCAATGAACTTTGAATTAACAATTTTATTTCGTCAAGCCATAAAAAATTTCCAAAATAAGTATACGCCGCCTCTGATTTCAATAACCTATTTTATTAGAAGAAAAACGCCAAATACTCTTACGAGACTTTTTTTGTCTTGTTACAAAGCTGGAAATTGCCGTCTTGCTGTAAGTTTTCTTTCTATTTGCAGTAATATAAGTGACATAGTGTTAAATTAAAGTGTCATTCGGAGAATAGATGTATAGCCGGTAGTTGACAGCTCAAAGAAAATCACGCTAAGACTTAAAGAGGCTGAAAGTGGAAAACTGTCTAGAGGGAAAAGGTCAAATACGCTACATAACGCAGTCGTGTCTCGTTTTGTGGCAGATATTTCAATTATAGATCTTATATAAAACAAAAAATATACTAGTTTCCACTGTGCTATAGTATTGGTAGAGCCAATTAGTCAGAGTTACTTGAATATATCTTTAGGGATTGCCATACATACATTGAAAAGTGAAGACTAGAATGTATTATTTAATATATTACTGTCGTACATCGAGAGCATAGTTTAGAGGTTATCCATCTTGTTGAAACGACAGCAAATCTTCCTACATGTCATCATTTTTTTAAATTGATGTTATTTCGGCATTGTAGATAACGTTCGTCGTTTAAATCTTCAAGAAAATATGCTCGAATAATCAAGTTTAGTAATCCCCTAGCATTCTTACCTAATGTAAAGAGAAGGCATACACAAATGTCTGGACTTAACACTTTAACGTATGTTTGGAAGGTACTGGCTCTTAGTCTAATACAATTTGTTATAAAAATGAAATATATCTGTATACAATATGTCCCCTAACCTTCCAGGACTCGCGCTTTATTTTGATACATCAGTACTCGCGCCGGGTCCAGCAGACTCTTTTGTATTAACTTTACCTCTTTTATATAAAAAAGGGAAATGGCATTTAAAATATAAAAAAATATGTACAGCACAAAAGTTATTCATTTTATTGAAATTACATAAAATTTTAATAAAAAACAATACAAATACTTATACTCTTACAAAACAGAATACTTGTTTATAACATATTGAATAGATGAGGCTTTTACTTGATGAAGATCCATACTGAACGATGAAATAAAACAATATAGTTTGTTTAAATCTTCATATATTTGAACTAATGTTCAATTTAAACTTGTTGACGCGTTTCACTAACACAGTAGCTTTGTCAAAACGAATGAAGGTAAAATATAAAAATGTCTTAATATATACAGTGCTAAATCTATTTACTAAGGTTAACAATGGTATTAAAAGATATTACCTGGAAATTCATTCACTACAAACATTCCTAAGCTATCTTCTAGGTAAAGAGGTTCAATAAAGGAGACTGATTGATATCTATTTGGTCGTTTAGGAGATTACCTGAATATTTATTTTTGTTAATCTCTAGGGCTTCTAATAAATTTAAACTAAAGGATTTACCGACTACATGGAGAATTTCAGAATTTGGGTCGAAAATGTGTTGGTTTTCTAATAAATGATTTGAATAGTTAGAATCTAATTTTTTGTTGTCATAGCTACGTTTGTGTTCCGATATTCTAGTTTTAAAATTTCTAAAAGTTCTACCGATATAAATTTTATCACAATTGTCATTACCACATTTTAATTTATAAACTCCTGATTTGTTTAATTTTGAAGATTTAGATTTATTATTTTTAATGAATTTGGATAAATTGTGATCAGTTTTAAAGGAAATATTCATGTCTAAAGTTTCTAAAAATGATTTAATTTTTAAGGATGGTGTTCCAAAGTATGTTAAGCTTTTAAATTGTCTATTATTTTTATCTGAAGGGAATACTTGTTCTAAAGTCTGTTTTTTTATCTTTTTATTTATGATATTGTCAATTAAATTTGGATCGTAATTATTATTAACTGCTATTTGTTTTATGATATTTAATTCTTTGGTATAATTATTAATATTTAATGGGACTGTTAAGAGTCTGTGTATCATACTATTGAAAGCTGCTAGTTTATGACTGAATGGGTGGACCGAACTATTATGAATTGTAATATCTGTATGTGATGGTTTATGAAATATAGAAAAATCATGTTTATTATTTATATTTGAAATTGTAAGGTCTAGAAAGTTTATAGACTTATTTTGTTCAAGTTCTACGGTAAATTTGATATTATTGTGAATCGAGTTTATGTAAGTAATGATTATATTTTACCTTCATTCGTTTTGACAAAGCTACTGTGTTAGTGAAACGCGTCAACAAGTTTAAATTGAACATTAGTTCAAATATATAAAGATTTAAACAAACTATATTGTTTTATTTCATCGTTTATAACATATTATTTTTTTAATTTCTGACACATCCACAAAATTTGAGCATGAGTTAGACAAACAAACTTTCTACACATTTGGCAAAAATATTTGGTTTTACTATCTTTCTTGCAAAAATAGCATCTCTTTCTAGTGCCAGGGGGAAAACAAGGTTGTTCTTGATTTAAATTTAGTATTCCAGCTGCTTCCTGTCTGCGTTCTCTCACTTCTTTTGGCAAATTTGTCAGTTGAGCTCTGCGTCTTTGATGATATTTGCCAGTTCTTTTAGAAATTTTCTCCTTATACAGGAATACTTTCTATTATTCGCAGCATAAATTCTTTGACAATTGATACCAACGATATTCATTATATGGGCACAAAGTTTGTCCACAGTATCCACTCCACCTTTGGTTGCATTATTGAATGTGATCATCTCTGGCTTATTTTTGTCACCGGTATCTGGATCGATTGTTCCATCGTGGTGCATGCTGGAAGCAATAATTACGTTTTTTCCTTTATGTGGTACATACGAAAGAATTGTGGTGGTTTCTTGATAACCAAAAATACTTGATAAATCAGGACGACTTTTTGTATTGACTAATTCAGAAGGTAGCTCCTGCTTATTCTTTCGTACTGTTCCAACATAGGTCAAGTTATTCTCTGAGAAGAGTCTCGTTATAAGCGGAAATGAAGTAAACCAGTTATCACAGGTTACATTACGATCAGTGCCGGAAATAGAAGAAACAAGTCGTAGCACAATATTACATGCATCATTTGGAACAGAATAACGTCCTTTAGGTTGTG
Source organism: Galeruca laticollis (assembly GCA_963921935.1). Taxonomy (NCBI): domain Eukaryota; kingdom Metazoa; phylum Arthropoda; class Insecta; order Coleoptera; family Chrysomelidae; genus Galeruca; species Galeruca laticollis. Next base: position 5,603,344 of record OY998179.1, read on the forward strand.
TTCCAATATAAACTTCCATATTTTGAACATATATCATTTTTGCATCCACCATGGCAAAAATTTTAATGCCGTACTTGTTGGGCTTACTACCGATGTATTGTCGAAATGGACACCTTCCCCTAAAGGCCGGTAACTGTTCGTCGATAGTTGCAAATTGACTAAGAGTGTAGTTTTTCTTACAATTAACAACAAAAATATCAAATAGTTCTCTAATCGGGGATAATTTATCTTCAGCTTTTCTTTCATCTCTTGTTTGTTTGTCGTCAAATCGCAAATATCTTAGTAAAAATAAAAATCTTTCTTTAGACATCGTCAGCCAAAACTCTTCAATGCCCGTACCATCCCTTTCCCATAGGTCATAAACATTTAGATGGCTGCTTCTTAGAGGCTTTTATTTCGATTTTATCGGTTTCTTTAGCATCTCTTTGTCGGGAAAAATTAGATCTCTGCATCTGGATCATTTTATTCGTATTTTGTACAATTATTTCCAATATATTATTACTAAAAAATAAATTCCAACATTCAAATGGAGTCTTTGCATTCTTAGCACAAGGTCTAACGCCAGGAAGTGAAGTCACAATATTGCATTTTCTTGTTCTCACATTTTTTTAGTGATATATTTTTTCCAGGTAGTTTTGCCATCCTTTCCAATAAATGTTGCAATACGTGGAATTTTTGCTGGGCGACCAAAATTTTCTTCGTCGGATTCCGCCTCTTGCTCAGTATCTGTGTCTTCGTTTCTTTTTTCAAGATGGTGTTCTTCAAGATCAGATGCTTCATCAATCTGCGGTTCTTCTATTTTATCTTCTTCAAAAAGACTGAAATTATCATCTATGTCGTGTTCAGGTGTAGGAACTTCAGCATTAAGCCGTAAAAGATAAGCCTGTTCCTTTTCATAAGACATCTGAAAATAGTATAATATTTAATTATAAGAGCTGGTTACAAATTAATTAAAAATATTACCTTTAAAATAGGTCCTTTATAGTCGGCGACATAAATTCAACAGTAACCCAGTCCTTAATCGACAATTACCACTCACAAATAAGACTTTTTTTAAATAGCGCGTCACGAGGTTAAATATCGACTGGCCATGGAAAGCTACTGAGCATCCCAGTATCGAGCGTTGCCCTACCACCATATAACACGTAGAAGTGAATTCGTTGGGTCTGTGAGACTTGGCGCGAGTCCTGGAAGGCTAAGTTGGAATTATATGGAAAACTTTTTCATTATTAATTTTACGAAAAAAGTTATTCTTCATAAAAAGATCTGCATTATCTAAAACCTAAAATACAGTCATCAAACATCACATTTTTTAGTTGTCTACAAGGTTTGTCAACAAATATGAATTTTACTCAAAAGTAAAGTACCTTTAAATTTGAGAATATCGAAAAATGTTACTGAAAACAGTTGATCAAAATTAAAAACTACGTTCAAATATGCAAGTACATCCATTTAAATTAAAACTTCAGATTATTTTATTTTTTACTAATATTTCTATTTTGAATGAACATTTATCTCTTGTGATGCGGCAAGGTTCATTTCCAAACTCAAAACATAGTAATCATAACAAACCAATGCAGACCGAACATAATGTGATGAATAATAATACTAATTAGTGTTTTTAAATGAAACTCACGGTCTCTAGTTAATTCCACAATATAATACAAGTTATTGAAAATTCAATAACTTGTATTATATTGTGGAATTAACTAGAGACCGTGAGTTTCATTTAAAAACACTAATATGAGCATATTCCACGAAGTAAGGGTCGAGACAGTCAATTTCAATAATACTAATAATTATAATAATTTCTTTTAGTTCAGAATAGAAGTATATGACTTATCCTCGCACGTTGATAAGCGAACGCGCGATATTCATACAAAATAACATGTTTCGACATGTTCGCACACAGACAAGTTGAATCATGCACGAACTGAAACGTATAAAAGCAACAGCTCTAAATTATAGATTTTCTTTTGAAAATCTTATTTTTAAAAATGATTTCACAAACTTTATTGTTACAAAATAATATACAATGCGTTGAATATGAATACACAAGAAGCTAGCGAGATGTTAACAAGAAGTCGTCTTAAAATTATAATGCATTTGGTTTTATGAAATATAAGCGCTGATCCAGCAATCTCCGATCTTCTAATCTTTCGCCATGAGCGTACTTTGTGGGCATATAACTTCTACGAAGTTTTTGTTAGTTAGTTGTATGTGCTTGGCCGCGATATATAGTCGTGAATCATAAGGTCTGCCGTAGTAAATAATCGTGAGTGGTGTGTCATTTTATAAACATTACTATCTATAAATTTTTTGAGAATACAATTTTTGTATGAAAATGGCTGAACCTACTTCTAAATTAAAAAAAATGCCGGCAATACAGTGTTGAATATTTAAAATAGGGATTTGCGGAATCTTCTTCAAACAAATCATTACCTATGTGTTTAATTTGCCGAAAAGTTTTTTCAAATGAAGCTATGAAACCTTCTAGGCTACAAGAGCAATTGCATAAAATGCATTCTGATAAGAAGAACAAAGATATATTCTATTTTCAAGAACTCGAAAAACAATATTTAAAACAGCCAACTATATCAAACCTTTTTGCATCGTCTTCTAAACGAGACGATGATGGGCTACGAGCCTCATATAACGTTTCATTGTTAAGCGCAAAGTCAGGAAAACCACACACCATTGGCGAGGAATTACTTTTGCCGGCAGACGAAGAGATATTAAAAACTGTTCTCCATCATAAGACACCATTTGATATCATTAAAAAAATCCTCTCAGTAATAATTCAGTGCAAAGAAGAATAGATGAAATGGCAAATGACGTTGAAATATCATTATGCGATTACCTAAAGACTTGCAAATGAATCAACTCTACCAAGTAACGAAGCTCTACTCTTATCATACGTACGATTTATAAAAGAAGAAAAAATTCATCAAGAGTTATTATTTGCTAAGAATTTGGAATCTGATACAAATGGACATTCTATATTTAATATCATGCAAGAATTTTTTCAAGAGAAAGAAATTCCTATTAGCAATATTTTTTCTGCTGCTACTGATATTGCTCCAGCAATGACCGGGCGTCAAAAGGGTTTTATAGCACATTTGAGAAAAGCAGTGCCAAATGTACTCGCTGTACATAGTATTATTCACCGTCAGCATTTGGTTGCAAAAAAATTAAATGAACGTCTGCATGCGTCCCTCAATAACGTTATTAAAGTAATCAATATCATTAGAAGCAATTCATTGAATGACCGTTTGTTTCATAAGCTTTGCAATGAAAATGATGAAGACTACAACCGCTTGCTGCTGCACACAGAAGTATGTTGGCTCTCCAAAGGTGTTTGTCTGAATCGTTTTTTCAATCTATTTGACTCAGTGTTGGAATTTCTTGAACAAAACGAACAATTGCGCGAAAACCTGATTATGTCAAAAAATTACATCGCTTATTTGACGGACCTGTTTAAAGTATTTAATCAAGTTAATCTACAATTGCAAGGTGATGATTTAAATTTAATTCAAACTAAAAACGTCATAGCTGCTTTTGCAGGAAAACTTCTTATATTCAAAAGAAATCTTGGTAGAGGTGAGTACAACCATTTTCCCACATTATCAACAGTGTCTGCAAAACCGGAAAATTAACTTATTTACTGCCACCACTTGGAAGTTCTTCATGTTGATTTTACAGAGCGTTTCCAAGATATTTTAAACATGGAAATACCAAGTTGGGTTATAGATCCGTTCGCAAACATAGATACTGAAGGCTCATCAAATTTGGAAGAGGATCTATTAGAACTCACAACTAACGAAGAACTGAAAGTAAAATTCAAACGTGGATATTAAGAGTTCTGGCTTCAAAAACCAATACCAGTTCGCTATCCTGGATTGTGAACAATAGTAGAGAAGTTGTTAATTACATTTCCTTCGTCCTATATGGCTGAGCGTGCATTCAGTGCAGTAACTGATTTGCTGTCAAAGAAGAGGAACAGACTACACATCACTGAACGTGGTGATGGAATCCGATATTAACAAACTGGTAACACTCCACCAGCCTCAACCGTCTCATTGATTTTTTCTTTATTATTAATTTTGTATTTCTTATTGTATTGCATTTCGTATTTCTATTGTGATTGTATTTCTTATTGATTCTGTGTTTATATTCAAAGGTTTAATGAACAATTTTATTGTACATTTGGTAGTCGTTTAATAAATTTCTACTTCATCATTCTTCTAAAATAAATTTTTTTAGACATTGACTGAAATTAAAGATGAATACAGATCAATTGGGACGGTACAGATGATATTCAAATAAAATAACTACTTTGGGCTAACCAGCGACTGGGGGGGTGGTGAAATTTTTGTTCTCTTCTATAGGGGGCGGTGGTCCAGAAAAGGTTGGGAACCACTGTTTTAGCATATGTAGCGGTTAATCCCCATGTGTCCATCCGAACCATTGCTGCAGAAATTGGTGTTTCTTCAAGTTCAGTTCCTAGAATTTTAAAAACCTACCATTACCATCCATTTAAATTGCATTTGACTCATGAGTTGCGACCCACCGATCTGGATCGGAGATTAAGAGGAACCTCCTCACAAGTATATAAACCTAAAAACCTACACAATACTGGTTACCTATCTAGTAATTATTTGGTTCAAAATATTCACGATAGATGTCGATAGTAGTACTGAATCGGCTTTTACTTATTCAACATATTTTCTCTCTCTGTCTTTCCACTCTTGACGGTTCAAAGAAACGCATCTCTGGACCAGATGTTTTGCTTTCAAATATTTCAACTTTTTGTGAACACAGAAAACTTATCTCTGATTTTTTAGGTTACATCCAAACAAAACTGATTTTTGATTATTTAAGCGTTTCATAAACGTTTTTGAAAGGAACAAATTGTTAAAAAGTAAGTAATAAAATTATAGTTATGATAATGTAAATTATCCTGCAATCGGTATTTTTTATTTTAAAAGCTATGTTTGAGGTTATGTTTACTGGAATATTTGATTATTGTGAAAATATGAGAGAAATAATAGTGAGTGTTTGTTCTAGTGTCATCAAAACATGTTTCCACATTCTCTTGAAACCCTTTTTAATGATAATATGTATTTGTTAGGGAAAATGCTTAATTGAAGTGTCCTTTCAAGTTTCTGAATGAAGAAAAATTAAAACCGCTCTGAAAATACAAGAATTACATCATTCATTTTGATGAAAATATAATAGTGATAATTGAAAAATATAACTATTATCACCTGATACAAGGTGCATTACATAGTGCATGAAAGGACATGTGCTATTTAATAATATGGATACCAAGTGACAGAATTGTGGGAATTGCTAGAAATCAACAATGGAAGAAAAATATACATACTTTAAAAACATTCTACCTTTCAAAATTTGTACCGTTTATATTAACATAATAAAATGTTTTCATAATTATAAATTTTTGCTTCATGCTAAAAAAATTAAATTGCGGAAAAGTTGCAAATATACATGATTGAAAATAGGCCATTTAGTGTGAAAACACAGAACGTCGTGTCACAACTTTGCCTTAATGTAACCATATTTGTATCAGTTTCAGAGTTTCTGTTGGTTGCTTTCAAATTTTATTTGTCATGTAGGCTCTTTTTTCAACTACATGTGTAAATATATTCAATTTTATCTAAAAATAAATAATATAAACAAAAAGTTTCCAAATTTCTTTATTGTACAGAGAAATATTTAGTTGTAATACAATGCTTTATATTTAATAGAAAGAGGAAAGTAAGGTACAGTGAGGAATCTTAATTTAACATAGCAAACGTTTAAAAAAAATTACAAAGCAACTATAACAACTAATAAAAAATGTGAACCGAAAGATCTATAATGGCAAATAATAATATTGTGGGGAGATCGATATATACAATACAAAAGTAATCATACATTCAACAAGGCGGCTATTAGAATATCTAAAGAAAGACGCATACATAAGAGATATTAACATACACATATCTAGCATGAAAGGAGCACTAATTAAAGCATTTACTGAAGTTATTCAAGAGCTTTGGTCTGAAGACAGTTCAGACAGAGTGGTTAATACAGTGTCATTGAAAAGTCAGACTCAGCGATTTAGTTCAAGGTTCATGGGATACACTCAACATGATGCATAGGAGTTTCTTCGTTACCTATTAGCAGGACTTCATGAAGATGTCAACAAGGTATATGAAAAACCAAAGCACATATTAACAGAAATTGATGACAAACTTAGTGACATTGAGAAAGCGCAAGAATCTTGGTTGAGATATCCGAGAATGGACAACTCCAAGATTGTGGATAACTTTGTCGGTCAATTAAAATCAACAATCAAGTGCACACACTGTGGTAACTGTTCAGTTACATACGATCCCTTTTGGGATTTATCGCTTTCGATACCCAAAAAAACAGTTCATTTACGACTTTCACAATGTTTAGATTCGTTTACAAGAGAAGAAACACTCGACGGTGATGGGAAACCAACATGTTCGAAATGTAAGGAACGAAGACGATGCACTAAATTATTCTCAATTCATAAATTTACAAAAAAAATATTGGTTATTTACCTGAAGCGCTTTTCGCAAACAGAAAGATTTAGTGGAAAACTTAATGCTGCAACATATTTTCCAATAGAAGGCCTTGATAGGAGCCATTACGCGGCTGATAATGTGGCACATTGTATGTATAACCTCTACGCTACGGGGTCTGATAAAAAAATAACCATTATTTTCAAATGTCGTGAGTTACGTATGTTCGATTCATGCCCTGCGATTTTTTATAGCCACTGCTAAACTGCATTTTTAACGCCATCTATTCCCTTGGAAGGTTACTAACGAACTTTATTTTACTGATTGCTGTAATACCGTCATCTGTGAATTTACCCAAACCAAGCTGCTTGGATGTCAATTTTAAAAAATATAGTAATTTTTGACAAATGGGTAAATTTATGTGGAAACAGAAGGTTGAAGGAGAAAATGATTTCTGAGAATATTTACAACAATTGTAGAGTGTGTGCTTCACACTTTTTACCTAAAGATTTTGGTCCAAATAAAGTTCTGAGAAGAGGAGTTTTCCCATCAGTCAATTTACCAGATAAATCTATAATAATTAAAGAAAAAAAGCTAACAACTAACTAGGATACATTTATTTAATAATTGTTTCTATTTTCTAGAATCTTTAGAAACAGTAACTGATGATGTTCCTTCCTCAATAATTAAAGCTGAACCATCAACCTCTTTAGCTGTACCACAAATTGGCACTGCATCTGTAACTGAGAATCCTAGGACTTTACAGTTACAGGAATCTATAAATGCTCAGTTTGTAAAACTGAGAGCTAAAAAAGCACAAGAATCCCGTGCTATTAATGAGGCTAGTTGTAGCTATTCAGTTGAACCCGAGCTGAAATTATCAACACATGCTGTTGAAGATTCTACTTCTGTCACACCAGCAGACTCTAATGCCACAGTTACTCCAAAAAGAAGTGAGTGAATAATTAATTGATTTATTAATATATGTATAGGTGTTTAACAAAGAAATTTTCACAGAAATAGTAGATATTAGGTATAGGTCAATATTTTAATTTATTAAAAAACATGAAAAATTATTAGGTATTTAGAAATGCATTTATAATTTCATATTATTTAGTTACATCAAGTTATGACTGTATACTTCTATTAGAATATTGTATAAAATAGGGTTTAAAATTTAACATTTCAACAAAAATGTTATCTAAATGCAATGTATATTGCCAATTCATATTATTTTTTATTGCTAATGATATTATTTTTTGATTTAGAAAGATCTGATTTACTTGCTGAGGTGAATGTCTCTAGGGTTAAAGACCTATCACCAAAAGCCAGATGTCTCTATCAAATAGCCACTCAATTTAAAAAAAGAGCTACCCAGTTTAGAAGAAGTCGTCAGTTGCTGTTAAAAAGGTATGTTGCTGAAACCTTTAAAAAATCTGAACTTTTTGAAAAATGTGTATCCATTATATTGTATCATATGTGTAATATTTGTTAGCACATGCTATTTTATCAATAAATCATTCTTATCTTAAGTTTGAGAAGAAAATAAAGAAAATCACCTGTACTATTTTATAAACAAAATTTTATATTAAATTTTTGAAACTATTTGTCGACATTCGTCTTTTAATAAACTATCCTGGTTAATAAAAACGGGTAAAAGCTTAAAACAGCTTTTGGAAACAATCTATCCTACTTTTAAGCCAAAATAAAATAACAGGTTGTTTCAAAAAGTGTTTAAACTTTGTGTGACTGTTTTTATTTGTTTATTTAAGAAAAAACAATATATTTAGGCATAATTTAAAAAACCTTCAGTATTTGCTTGGCTTGCCATCTAGTTGTAGTTAGTAAACTGTGACTAATCATGCAGGTCTCTTCCTTGGTGAATAGTAACCTTCCACCACAATAGATGGCGCAGCACTTGACAAAACTTTGTGGCTTCGGACTTAGTACAGGAGATTCCATTCTTCCCCGTATTAAAAGTATTTATCTATGGTTCGATTTTCGCATTTTATTTCTGTTATGTTGGTACACATGTCTGTTATATATGTTGGCAATATCAGCCATTTTGGATTGTCAGTTTGTTTTGAGACAGATAAAAAGGTTAGTCGTGTTTTGGTGTGCTCTTCGATTTTTTATTATTCGAAAAAATGGATCAAAGAAACTGTATTAAGTTTTGTGTAAAAAATGGAATTAAATGCGCAAGGACATCTGAAATGTTGACTGTGGCGTTTGGAGAGTCTACTATGAGCAGAACACAAGTTCAATTATGAAAGCGCCCAGAAGAGCCAAGACCGAAAAAACACGTCAAGTTCGGTCAAATGTGAAGGTTTCGCTCACTGTTTTCTTCGACTGCAATGGCGTGGTGCATCATGAATTCTTGCCACAAGGTCGTACGGTCAATAAGGAATACTACCTTGAAGTTATGCGCGAAGCAGTTCGTCTTTAAAAAAATATTGGGACACCCTGTATATATAAATAGAAATAACTTCCTGGTAAAGCAAAATATATAAAAAAAGGTATAAATCTTTTGTTGAAATACAGAATTCTTGATTGTAAATTTTTATGAGTGTATATTTTCAAAATCGTTTATATTGAAACAAGTTCAACAAAAAAATTCGTTTGTGAAGAGCTCATGCGAGGCTCCAGATGTGTAAATCCGGTATTAACACAACCCATTGAATGATTAAGAACCAGAAAGCTGTTCTCGCCCTTTTAACTATTATGTAAGTCTCACTCTTGAACCATTCATGACGCAAAAATCCCTTTAGCAATGTTGCCACGTCACTTCTAAACGACAGAATCTCACTATAGTGCATTTATCGAAAAGAAACTGTAACCTATAATTGTACCGGGTGTTCCAATAACAAGTTTTATAACGAAACTTAGATACTCTGAAAAAACTATTAAATACAATCATTGTATTTTTTGATATATTTTGCGTATGTTTCTCCACTAACCTGGAGTGATAACTTGTGTTATCCATAACAATGACTGAGCCCGTTGGAATTAGATCTAACATTTGTGAGAAATATCCTTCGAAAACGTCTCCATCCATATCTTCATGATAATCTTCGGTTTGCTTCGACTCAAAGCACAACAATCCACCTATAACAAAATCTTCGGCACTTCCGATATGAGTAATGATGAGTCGACGTCCTTTTCCTGCTGGTGGATTGAGGCCTGTTGACCACCCTTCAAGAGCTGCCTGCCTCCGACTTTTGACATTCGTGTCTTGCTAAGACATTGAAACAGTATGACCTTCATTTAACCAAGTCTCATCCAAATAATAAACTCGTTTTTGATCTAGTCTTGCTTTCCGAATAATGCGCAAATAACTCCTCCTCCAAATGACAATGTCTCTATCAATCAACATTGCGTTCCGATAATTTTTTTCATATTCAAATCCAAGTTCCTTCAAAATTTTCCATAATGTACTTCGAGACATTTTCGGAAAATCTGAATCTTCTTGAACCGAAGCCATAATTTTGGAGAGAGTTGGGATCTCTTTTCTAAAGAAAAAAGCATGCACTTTACGCCTTATTCCATTCTTCAAGTCGTCATCCATTTCAAGTTTGGATCGGCCTGGGGACTTTGCTGGGGCTGTGATGTTTCCATTTTTTTTCTCCTTCATTAAATTATAAATTGTTGTTTTTGAAACACCCATCATTGTTGCAGTAATCTCCACAGTTTCATCAACACTTCCTGTCAAATTCATGATTTTTCTTCTAATTTCTTCATTCTTTAACGAGTAATAGCAATTTAATATCAGATTTTTTTCGTTCAGCGACAATGGGCCAACTTTAGGTCGCTTAGATGGTGATAAATCCTCCATATCTGGTCGAATTTGGTTGGAACGCTATATAGTTGGAAGGTGTAGTTGGGTGTTTGTCTCGTGTGATGAGAAGAGAACTTGTATTGATGAACAAAAATAAACACCAGTTAACAATAACGGTAAAAAATAATAACAAATAACAGTAATAATTGGGAAATCAATCAACACAGCAGTTTCTCCAGAACAGATGAACTGTAAATTGAAAATATTCAACCTTTCCGCTACTATTATAGTTGAAAAGTTCTAGTAAGTATATTGTATTATGGGGGCATTATCTTAGAACTGAAAAGACTATAATTCACAATAATAAAACTATTTTTGAGCTACCTGTTTGTCAAGTTTCTTCAATTACCTGCTAATTGGGTGAAATCATCGGCAAATGGGGTTGGTTTGGATATATATATTGTGCTGTATTTTAATTTGAGTTACAGGTTGGTTTTTTTTAAAAAAATTGCGATGATGATTATTTTTAATTATTATGTTATTGTCAAGTTGCAATATTGTTGTGGAATTTCCTATTATTTATTATGAATATTAAATTTGTTAATCATTGTATTTCCCTTTTTTATTATGGGCGCCAGAACTCGCATGGTCTGCTTATTATAAACAGAGCGATTTTGTACCTAATGCAAGTTCAAATATTAATACCAAAAGCTTTATTCTTTTTTTTTAGATCTCAGGGGTGTGTCCGGCACTAGCGTTGAACAGTAACAGGAAACTGACAGGTTTTGAGAACACTTGAAGGAAAACAAGGAGGTTTGAATGTAGTTTTGTATAATTAATCAAAAATTCTATGTATTTCTTAACATTTCTCCCTCAATACTTACTGATGATAAAGCCAGAACAAATTACATAATTATTTACAAACATCTATATATAATTCTCATAGTTAAATGTTTTAAGTGAAATTATTATGATAAAGTAACAAAAATAACTAATAAATACTGTGTAACCATGATATCATCGTTAACCCGCAATCAATTCCCACCTCTAGCATTTTAAACCAGAAGAATGATGGTGGCGTGAATCACGTCATATGACCAGATAGCTTGTCAATCGCAAAATGGGTGTTTAGAAGTAATAGTTTTTAAAGTTTATTAATATATTTAGTCCTTAATAATAAAATCAGTGAGTGATTTCGTCGTTGTTTGGGATTAAATTGAATTAGTAGGATAGTGGAAATTGATTATTCTTAAATAACTAGGTAAATTCAAAAAGATATGTTCATAATATTATACCTAACCTAAGTAATAATTCAAGAAACCAAATGTTTGTGAATATATACAGAAATTCATGAGCTTGAAGATAACAAAAGTCTTGTGTTTCCACTCATTTCATTTCAATGAAACTTGTGATGATTAAAGTGTAATAGCTTCTCTATTCGACAAGGAGTTAAAGTTTATTATATTCGGATTACTTTCAATATAAGTAATTTCTGCTACGAGGAAAACGTAACCAAATAGCCAGGAACAAATAAGGTAAAAATTAAATTATCTCACCAAATTCTAGAAGACGATTAATGAAAAGTTTTTTTTATTTGATATTCAATTATTGGAATCTGGATCATTCCATTTATTGCCAATGACGTTGTCACAGTATTTAGTCAAAATGTTGTCCTTTAATTATGATTTTTTAACTTAATTGTATTATTTTATTCTCGTTCTCACATCTTTCCATACCACCTTTTCAACCTAACAACCCTCTCTCGACGCTCAACAATCAACAACCTCCTTCTGTTTTTTCCGATCCTCTTTTGTTAACTTGTAAACAGTATTGTTTTTTTAAAAAAAATCTATTTATCCGCGTCTTGTTCTTTTTCAATTATTCACTCCGTTCGAAAATACCTCCGCGATTGCACTAATGTCACTTTATTTACACTTAATCTAAATATTGATAAAGCTGTCACTTTATATATAATACTATTCATGTCTATTTGCTTTTTTAATCGTCGTCAGAAAAATACTTTATCGTATACAGGGTTTGTCAAAAGTTATAGCAATCGGGAAAATACAATTATAGAAGATGGTTTTTTATTTTAAAATTTATGTTACGAATGAATAATATCTTTTTATAATTGACTCACGTGTGTGCAACACACAACTATATGTTAATAGTTTCGTTTATCAATATTGTTTTTATCATGAATTTAAATATCATGTAACTATGAGCATTATAATTATTTTTGGTTGCAAACGGGCATTTATATACAAAATTTTATTTGTTCATTTTCCTGTTATTAATATTTCACTTTAATATATATATATATATATATATATATATATATATATATGTATTTGTATAAAATTGTTATTGACATTTATTTTATTATTTATTGTATGTAGGACTATAACCTGGAGCTTAGTGGAGGGACTCGTCTACGCTCTTTTATACATAATAATAAATTTTCTGGAAAATTGATGTCAGTGATATAATCCACAGTTTATTATATTATTGATAATTTGAAATTTCATTTTAAATAATATTACAAAACGGTTATTTTCGGAAATGAGATAATTTTAGAAGCCTCAACTTTTTTTAAATGACTAAATGTGGTACGCCTATGGTTCCGGCCAAAATGAGTGATTTATTACTCCATGCCTTTTAAAAACGGAGTATAGCCAAATTTCAACATCTTGACCCCTACCAGAAAACTCAGGTAATAATGCAGCTATTCCGGAGTTCGTAAATCCCTTTGATGTATTTTCTTGTTGAATTGGCAGTTCAGGTGGTCTGTTTCGACTTCCTGTTTGCTCTCTACCTCTGTCGTACGAACTCATAGCTCGAACGGTCGCTTGTACGATTTCATCTATAGTAGTAGATGCTTTTATGCATCTTTCCTCATCTTGCACGGGGCTGCGCCGTAGGTCAGCGGCAAGGTCAGCGGGAATTGGCGTCTTATCCAATTTAATTGGAGCCTCACACCTGATTTGTAGTAATTATATTATACTACGAGTTCCACCATAAAGAAAACTAACACAGTCTTTAACAATAACTTTAATTTACTTGCACACGAGCACAACATGAACATTCGAGCACAACCATAAAGCTCTAATGCCTAAATATTTCCAACCTAACTCACTCTTGCTCTTCTCGCCATAAAGCGGCTGAAGTGTACTGTCACTTGTCACTCTTCTTTTTTTTGGCGCAAAACACAACACTGTTTCATCTACATTATACCGTTTGCGCGAAATTTAAACTGACTAATAATATTATACAAAATGGAATGATTAAGTAAAAATTGCAAACTTGATAAAGAAACTATTTTAGAATTAATAACATTTATTTTTAATAATACATTTTTCTCGTATAACAACAAAAATTACCAACAATCTTTTGGATTACCATTCATATCATCCAGGTAATACAAAAATTAACTTGATTAAGCAGATGAAAAATAGTGAGAGCTTTTCTATAACTCATATCCTTCATATCTTTGGAAACATATTTTATATAATACTTCTTCTTCTTTTGTTTTAATGCCTCAGCTGCCAGGGCTATTCGGCCTGTTTTATTGCGTCCGGGATGATTTAAGATTGTCTATGATATAGTTTATACTAACAGAGTGATACCGCACTTATTGTTAAAAATTTTATCTGTAAACTGTTCTGTTTTTGAGGTTATATTTTGATGTTTGAAGCACTTAAAAATTTGGAGATGAGTTTAATGTTTCCACTGTTTGGGAATTTGAGCACCATGTCTTGCAGTGTGTAGGGGCCATAAACATTATTAGGAACCTTAAAAGATTTATGAAGAAAATCTGTATTAACACTATTTAAGGAACAGTTGAAAAAGATGTGTGAGAGATCTTGTTTTTCACCACATGGGCATGAATCCGAAGGTACTAAGTTGAATTTGTGTAGATATGACAAAGTGGCACAATGGTTGGATCGAATTCTTCAAGAAATGCAGATATCTCTTCTGGACAAATTAGAAAATGAAGAAAACCATGGATTTTTTCCTGGATATTTTATGAATTGAGAGTATAGATTTCCTTTTGTCAAGCTGAGTGTAGAGAAAGTAGAGTTCCACTTATCTAAGATTGATTTCTTAATAGAATGCACCACATCTGAATGGGGACCAGTTGGGAGGGTGGCACGATTGATAGTTCTCCCAAGATTTGCAAGATCATCGGCTCTAACATTTCCTTGTATAAGACTGTGTCCGGGAATCCAGCCAATTCGTATGTCTTTCCCTTGCTGATTTAACTTGTGTAGTAGCTCCTTTATTTTTAGGACAAATGGATTAGAATATGAGGAGAAGGATTTTTTAGAAATGCATTTTATGGCACTTTGGGAGAAAAAATTATAGCTTTGGATCGCAATTAGTATAGCGTAACATTCTGCTGAAAAGATAGAAAAATGAGAGGGAAGTTTGTAACATAATGATAAGAGGTTAGGAGAATAAATTCCGTATCCTACATTACTGTCAGTCTTAGAGGCATCAGTGAAGAAAATGGGGCCAGAAAAGTTGATAGAATTCATTTTGGCCAAAAAGACTTGATTACAGTCCGAATCTTTTTTAATTTCCAGATCTATAGTGTTAGTTTGACTAATTTGAGATTCGAGCGAGAAGTGATGACAAGGAAATTTGTTGAATGATTCAATGAAGGGAAGGAATTTAGATACTGATTGAAAGGCAAATATAATAGGAGGAGTATTTCTCAGTCTCCAGTATATGGGATCGGCAGCCAATTCTGTGAATAATTCTATAAGTGAGGTTTTTATTAGGTCTTTATATGCAACTGCTTTAGATACACATTCAACTGACAAGATTTCTCTACGTACCTCCAGGGGGGTCTGCCCACATTCAGATAACATGATGTTGATAGGAGTAGATTTTAGATAGCCTACTATAACCCTCAGGGCTTGATATTGTAAACGATCTAATTTTTTAAGTAGGTATTTAGAACAGCACGCATTATCAAATAATGGAAGTATGGTCGCTTTGTATATGTTTAAAAGAGAGATTTTATGGCTACCCCACCATTTACCACATAGAGATCTAATTAAATTAATAGCTTTTGATACTTTGTAGGAAATAAATTCAATATGTGGTTTCCAGTTAAGTTGGTCGTCAAATATAGCTCCTAAGTACTTGACTTGAGATTTCCAAGGGATAGGTTGACCATTAATGACTATGGAATGGACTGGACTAAGCTTATGGTTTTCCTGAAAAATCATGGCAGCACATTTTTGAGAGGCCAGTGTCAAACCCATAGACAATAAATGAAGATTGAGATTAGAAAGGAAGGTGTTGAGGGATGTTATAGACTCCTGGATGGTGTTTTCGGCATATATCACAGCAAGATCTTCTGCATAACCATTAATTTTTATGGAGGGTGGAAGTATGTTCTGAAGAGAGTTGCACGATATATTGAATAACAGTGGACTGAGTGGAGAACCTTGGGGGACACCTCTACAAGAAACACCAGGGCCTATAAGTTCATTGTTGAGGGTGGATTTAATGAAAAGATTTCGATCTGAAAGAAAGGATCAAATGAGGTCACAAATGTCATGAGGTAAATTAAGGGAATTTAGAGATGAATAAATAGAGGATAAAAGAAGTTTATCATATGCATCTTTAATGTCGAGAAAAACAACAATTGTGTTTTATTGGCAGACAATGCACATGATATTTCGGAATAGATGAAAATGTGGTTATCAGATATACATCTGCCTTTCCTGAAACCTTGTTGTGAGGGGTGAATTTTTAGGGAGTTTTCAAGAGACCAGTCAAGGCGATTTTTAATAATGCTTTCGAAAACTTTTCCTATGGTGCTGGATAAGGCTATGGGTCTCCAGCTGGAGGCATCGTTAGGATCCTGGTTTTTTTAAGAATAGGAATTATTAGATGATTTTTCCACTCTGAAGGGATAGGATGAGATTTATTGAGTATTTTATTGAAAATAGAGAGAAGAGTTTCTAGGGTTATTTTGGGAAGATGATTGATCATTGAATATGTGATGGAATCCAATCCAGGACTTGAATCATTTAAGTTTAGTTAGCTGAAATTCAATTCTTCTATTGTAAAAGGGTGAGTAAAGGAGTCGCTAATATATATATATATATATATATATATATATATATATATATATATATTATAATTGATTTATGTTTTATTTATTTATTTAATACAGTATTATTTAATATAGTATTTGTTTTACCTCGGCTAGCTCAAGATGTTAATTTTTTATTAACTGTTATATTTATATTCATTTATCTCAGTCGGAAGTATGAGACTCCTCCCTTTGAGTTCAGGATGCATTAATACCAGTGATTGACAAATTTAATTCAAACCTTACCTTTTTCCTTGTAAAATTTTTTATGAAAATTAATTTCTGAAGTTTCTCCTATATAAAATTATTGAAATATGTTGACAATGGAAAATTTTCTGATGGATGTGATGAGAATAAAATACCAACACTCAAATGTAAACAATTTAATAAATTATTATGAAAATTTGCAATAAGATTTAAACATTGAAAATTGTGTTTTTGTTCCACCCTATATCAGATACATTTCTCGGTATAAGAATGTTCCTATCAGTGCGTCGGCGCATAAATCTGAACGCATGCGCTGTTATAATTGAAACGATAGGAGGATACTCTCCCCTCTATAAGAAATAGCTTTACTGTTAAACACACTACCAGCGCGTCTACAATGGTGAAACAATTTTAAAGATATAAACTTTAAATAATCAATTACATATAAGTATACTTAGTTAAAATAATGTGAGTGAGTTGAAAGTGAAGACAGTAATAGGCAAATAGTTATTCATGCTGAAGATAAAAGAAAGAATGAGAGGTTATGTGAAAATTCATGATGCTCGTGAACATATACAGTGAATTATATTATATCAAGTAAGTACAAATATTATTATTAACTAAAACTGTTTAATTCTCAATTGAGATAAAATTATGATACATCATATGATAAATGTTCTTGGCCATTTAATGAATTTATTCAATTTGAACGTTCTGATAAATTTTTAATGTTCACTTTCTTTATAGAGAATTATATGGAATTCCAATGAATGTAATTGTAAAGACACAGACCTTAATATTGAATTCTCTGCCGGGCTGCAACTCGCATCTCCAAATTCTTGTAGATATCTCTCAGGAGATATTCACTTTCTACACTTCTTCATCCTTACACAGGATTATAAACAATAGTTAAATGCTTTTATTTACCTTTGATTGTGTTTTTTAACATTAATACCAATTTCTGATAAATTTTTAAACAAAGAGTCTCTCTATCGACGCTTCCTCTCCATCCCCGAAAACTCTCTTCTCTTGTTTTCAAAATCAACAACCTCCTCGCTTGATTAATCCAAAGCTCACTTATCTCTTATTTTGAATTAAAAATTGCCATTTCAAAGTGTTTTAGTTCTAAATCTGAATTATTTAATTTAATTGTTCTGAAGGATATTCACACTAGTTCACTATTATTTCTATTGTATTAAGGAATATATATCATGTCCTTTTTTCATAATACAATAGCAAATTTACATATAAACATGTTGTTTAGATATTTTTATAAATAATTATTTTTACAAAAACTACAACCTAAATTATTAATTTACCTTCATGTAATTGATCCTTTTTTTTAATTTTCAATCTTATTTTATATTTATATCATATAAACTATTGATTATTTTTGTTTTTGATATTATTTTTCAGTATGCAATAAATAATCAATAAAATTAAGTTGGCAATTATAAATTTACTAAGATTCATTACTTCCTGTTTATTAATTTCCCTTTCATAAGTTTGAGCTGCGTTCCATTTATCTTTTCATATACAGTTTTCAACTCTTTATGAAATTATAAACTTTTACTATTGGAACATGTGTAATTATGCTAATCAAACACTAGACTAAATATTCCTTTTTTAATTCTTTTAGGTTTCAAGTTATAATATGGCAATTAATATTCACAGACATTCCTACGGCAGTGTTCAGCACATTGTGGAACTCATTGACTTTGACATATATTCGGAATTACTTGTGCAGGTAACTTCTTGTATTTAATTAAATAATATTGTTTTTGGTATTTGTTCTCATAATCCTTTTTAAAATAATCACATTCATATTTAATAAGATTGATACATATTTTACTAATTTTTATATAACTTTATACTTAAATTGTCATTTTATTGCTAATGGTTGTGTCTACTGACACACCTCCCGTGATAATCTATACTTTTTATGATAGTTATTTGTGTAAATTTGTTTCCAGAACTAGGTAACTAGTTCAATATATATATATATATATATATATATATATATATATATAAAGATGTACGAATAGTGCGTGACATATGAACAATAACAAAGAACAGATTAGTGAGTATTGCACGCAAATAGAAGAAGGGGCTACTGAAAAGAGTGGTAACCGCAGACATGCATGTTTCTGGCTCATTAGCCTTCATCGGTACGGCATAACCAAGAAAACGTGCACAACTTGGGAGCAAGGATGTTAATTGAAACATGAGAAAACACAAACAACGGATTTCAACAAGATAACCAAACGCACATTTGTGCCTTCAAATGGAAGATCCCGAGTTTTCAGGACAACCTTTTCTTGGTTATGCCGTACCGATGAAGGCTAATGAGCCAGAAACATGCATGTCTGCGGTTACCACTCTTTTCAGTAGCCCCTTCTTCTATTTGCGTGCAATACCCACTAATCTGTTCTTTGTTATTGTTCATATGTCACGCACTATTCGTACATCTTTATATATATATATATATATCTATATATATATATATATATATATATATATATATATATATATATATATATATATATATATATATATTTCCAGGGTCGGAAGGTTCAGGCGGGAGAGCTATAGACGCCTCCGTGTCTCTGTTGGTTGTTGTTCTGAAAACTCGGGATCTTCCATTTGAAGGCACAAATGTGCGTTTGGTTATCTTGTTGAAATCCGTTGTTTGTGTTTTCTCATGTTTCAATTAACATCCTTGCTCCCAAGTTGTACACCTTTTCTTGGTTATGCCGTACCGATGAAGGCTAATGAGCCAGAAACATGCATGTCTGCGGCTACCACTCTTTTCAGTAGCCCCTTCTTCTATTTGCGTGCAATACCCACTAATCTGTTCTTTGTTATTGTTCATATGTCACGCACTATTCGTACATCTTTATATATATATATATATATATATATATATATATATATATATATATATATAATACTTCTGAGAACAAAAATGACATTACTAATGACATAATATGAAACGAAGAAAACAGTGACATTACAACTACTAATAATACCTCCCCAATGGGATAATATTGTTCTTGAATTTGTAGTCGGTATACGAAGTTTGGCAACATGGTTTTGAATCACCCTAAGGTCTCGTGCTGGTATTTTAATTTGAATATGAAAATGCCCTGGGCTCTTTTTGACAACACATCTGGGCAGATTGGAAACGGATTATTTTGAAGTGGATTTCTTTGATACAAGTACATTTTTGTGGTATCCCCGATACAAAGGGGTTGCGCCATTATTGAATATTAATTAATGTTGATACCAACTCTTCATTTAATTGAATTTATAAAAAATATATGGAAGTTTATTAAATACAAAGTTCTATGGAGGAGTTTTAGATGTTTATAATATTCATATGTTTATAGAAAAAACTTCTTGAGAGGGGAAATCTCTCTTTATAGAAATAGGTGTTTTAGAAACACGAAACAATATTCGCAAACAAGTATGACAGTTTACTACATTAAAATATAATACAGACAGAGAGGAAACCGAAAAGATAGAAGAAACAACGAAAGAGGAAGTTGAAAGTGCAAAAAATAGAATAAAAACGGAAAAAGCTTGCGGAGAGGATGAAATAATGCCGGTAATACTTTTTTTGTACAAACTGTTTAGATGAAGGGGAAATTGATAGAAGTGTTTACTTCCTTCAGGTAAATTGCCAAAAAAGGACTGATAGATCTTTTCGACAAAGGTTAAATGAAGAGCATCACATTGGGACATATTCCAAATTTTGTTTTAATAAACAATGTCCCTTTGGATGATATGCACTTGGTGTGTTTAGGGATAGTAAAGAGACTTATTACCCACAAAAAATATGGTTTTATTTTATGAAAACATCCACACAAAATTCGCGCATCTGCTGTTGTAAAAATTACAAGATTAAAGAAGATGTCTCGTTTCATACCATTTGAATTTGCGAGTAAAACACGACCAATAACGGAGAGTAAAAGATATAAAGCCAGCGAATTAAGAACAATTCTGCTATACACTAAACCAGTTGTCCTGAAAAATATTTTGCCAAATAATAGGTATACTTACTAATTTTTTAGTGCTTCCCATTGCCATATCTATTTTAGTTAGTGATTTGGTATATGACCGATCATGGCTTAACTATGCACAAGATCTTATTGTTTTATTAACCCTCGATCACTCGCGCCCCAAAAAATTACATGAGCACTCGCGTGTGAGAGTTTCTCTCACACCCAGACTAGATCAAACTTATGTTTGATGTTATTGTTTTTATTTAATTTTTCGAAAATAAAACAAAAATATAGATAATGTTGAAGGGTTTATTTTATAATATTAACGAAAAATAAAACTGCCAGTATACTTTGAACAACACAAATAAACTTGTGCAACAATGTGAACACAACAATGGAAACAACCCTGTATATATCTTTTAAATGTTACTGAGATAAAAGTTATGTTAATATAGGCTAAAGTAGAAACAAATGATCATAAAAATTCAATTATCTGAATTATCACTGTTGTCGTTTACACCACAACACGTTCGACATGTGAATGTCGTATGCTCTGTGCAAATCGCAGCGTTGCAGCTAACACATCGCTTTTTTGACTTCCTGTTCTCTCTCCTGGGACAAAAAGCACAAAAACCTGATGAAACATCTCTGTTGTGATCAATCTGAGGCAAATTTAAGTATGACCTCAACATGCTTCGGATATCAATTGGCAAGGACCTAATTGATGAACGCCTAACTAACAACGGCTTGATCAAATCTTCCGCCAGTTTATTCAGATGAATTCTACGTTCTTCAATGACGCCGGTATTAGTTTTATAAACAATATTGGAATTAATGGCAGCAATGTCTAGAATTGTAAAAAAAATTCTAAGGCGCCAGCGACAAGAAAATCTAGAAACAGAATATGTTGATTTGACCTCATCAACCACGTCGACGCCACCTTTGGTTAGGTTGTAAAATGTGATAATCTCAGGTTTCTGCAGGTCGCCAGACTCAGGATCTATTTTGTCTCCAGAATGAAATGTAGACAACATCGGCACATTTTTTTGGGTTTTGGTTTATATGACAATATTACAGTGTCCTTCTGAAAACCAAACATGCTACTAGGTACAGGTCGCTTCGCATTTATAAACACTGGTGGAATTTCCTTTTTGTTTTTTCTGAGGGTACCAACGATAGTGGTTTTTCTACCAATTAGTTCTTTGGCTAACGGCATTGACGTAAAGTAATTGTCCATAGTTATATTTCTACCTGCATCTAATATGGGATATGCAATACGCTTTACCACAGCAGAAGCAGAATTGTCAAGTTGAAAAGGCCCAGCCGGCTGTTTTCTTGCATATATCTCCATATTACTCGTATAAAACATCCTGGAATCAACTAAGGCTTATATTTGAATGCCGTATTTGGCCGGCTTATTGGCTATATATTGCCTAAATTTACAACGGCCTCTAAAGCTCTCTAACATTTCGTCCACTGTACAATACTCTCCAACTTGATAATTTTCTTGACATTTGGATACAAATTTTTCAAAGATTTCTCGAATGGGAGCCAAATTATCATACATTTTTCTTTGGTTTCTGTCATTGATATTGTCAAATCTCAATGCTCTACCTAGGAGATGAAATCGTTCTCGCGACATCGTGAGCCTAAAGCAAGCAGGTGCAAATATTGAATTATCCCAAAGTTCTTTAGTATTCACGAATTGAGCCTTCCGTACCCCAGCCATGTATAGAAGGCCAATGAAGGCATTTATTTCTATGGTATCCGTGTCACGGCAATCTCTTTCTCTGCTATAATTATTCCGTAATTTGGCCAAGTAAATATTAGTGCAATGTACAATTTGTTCAATAATCTCCTCTGTTATATATAATCTCCAGCAAGTTGCCACAGTATTTGCATTTTTTGCAATATTTTTGACCGCAGGAAGATGAGTGATAATATTCCTTCTTGGTGTTCGTACATTAGGTCGTAGAGGATAAGCCATCCAGTAAGTTTTTTTGTCTTTACCAGTAAAATGGTGTATAGAGCCGTATGCACGATTTTCTTCAATCTCCTGGACAAAATTTTCAACATCTTCATCACTTTGTTCCGAATCAGTATTATGTTCACTATGTTCACTGGCAGTATCACTTTCGATATCTTCGCGTTCATCATCTTCCATAATTTCTTGGTTTTGCTCGCCTTCTTGACCCGTCCATGGTATATTAGCTAACATCTGCTCTCTTTCACTCTCTTCATAATTCAGTCGCCCTAATTCCGCAAGCATCCGTCCTCTACTCATTGTTTATAATCTAAAACAATAAATTCAATGTAGTAGGACACTTTGTATATAGAAAACAAATTCACTTACCAACACGAGTTTACTCGATCACAAAAAATTATAAACTACGTTAGAACTCGCGCGATGAGAGAAACTCTCACGGAGGTCTGCAAAGGTTCAACAAGTATCTGGTAACTAATATCAATTCACACTAAATATTGCACATGCCGATGCATATTCAAGAAGAGCTGTCGAAAGTCAGCTAGAAGTGGGGGTAGCAGTATATGTGATTTACTGTTCATAGAATGTGCGTTTTATTAGCAGGCGTGAGAAAAACGCTCATAGCGCGAGTGATGCAGGGTTAATAAATCTAAGATTATATATGATTTTGGATTCTAGTCTTTAACTGTTCATTCAGTTATCCATTTAGCAGATTGCTGTAGAAAGTTAGGTACACTTGACAATTTCAGTGCTTTCCTCTTCGAAAATTATATGCAAAAGATATTAAAATATGTAAGAAAAGCTCTCATCATCCCTTATCACAAGTAATCCAAAGGCTATCTGAGGAAAATAATCTATTTAGTAGTTTGCCATCACATGACACTTCAGCTAGTAGCAATATTGTACCAAGTTGTTCTCAAATGCATTCAGGAGGTCCTTTAGGGTTGGGTTCTAAAAACCCCCAATTTAAGAAAGTTATTTTTAATAATTTTACAATAATGTCTTGCAATACTTTTGGCAACGATAAAATGGATGAGTGAAATAGGAAAGGAATGACTGTGAAAAATATGCAAAGAAACATAGAAATCAGAAAATTCCGAAACAGTGGGGAAAAATGTAATATGATCAATTTTTTCCTTTCTGCCCTAACCATTGTATCATTTCTGGAGATCCGCCATCTTCTCAACTTACGTTTCCTGTCCTTATTTTCTTCTCTGCTTATTTCGGGCTATTCTTGATCTTCTTTGTTTATCCTTTCTTCCTGTGTTAAGGTATTAAATTTATCTTCGTAATATTTAGTTCAATTTCCATTATCTCTGTATTTCCTATTTGTAACTGGTTCTTCATATTTTACTTTCTCTCATTCTTTTTATCTGCGTCCAGAATCTGTCAACTGCTCACCAAATTTTTTCCTTGATTTTTTGTTGTCTAATAATTTTTTTACTAATTTTCACTTTCTATTATAGTCATCTTCATCTTCTTGTGTCCTTGTTTGTATATATTTTTTCCATACTCTTTTTCATTTGGTATAATTATCTACTTGAGTACCCTCACTCTGATACACCGTTGAATTTGAAACAAAAAGCCCTTTCATTTGAGCTATAAGTTTGATCCCCCCTTCCATTGAATTTTTTTCAGTACACCTCGGATGAAATTACTGTAGGTCCCAAAAACATTACCCAATTTTCAAATAAACCTATTCGTTAATTCCTTAGTTACAGCCGGTACAAAAAATCTTGGGACAACCTGTACATTGCTAAGCTGGTGTAGTCTAATAAATCTTCCTTTATACTCATATTTATAGAACATTCAACCACAATTAGTCTGTTATTGTGTAAATTGTCAAGAATCTCAATTTGACTATTTCATCAAGTAAATACACTCGTGAAACTTCTAATTAGAGAAAATTACAAAAAAAAAACTAGTTTACAATCATTGTCGAACCATATTGATAAATGTTTTTAAATCAGCTAATGAGGGACGGATTTTTTTTCGAGTTATTTAATGAACCGATGTAGAACGTTCATAAATACACTGAAAATTGTTTTTATCTGAATGGCCTCAAACGAAATTCATTCTACAATTCCTTACACGGAAGTTATGAATGATTGAAATGAAAGTCGTTTTCAAAGCAAACAAATCGAGAAAATTCAAATGCAACGTGTAATTTGAGAAAAGCACAAATTACAGGGTTTTATATTTTAAGTGTATTTGTTGTTTTCGAACAGCTGTTACTTTTCACACGTTTGTTAGTTTTTGAGAAAGCTTTAAAAAAAGAAGAGAACGTTACTTTGAAAAAATACACAGCACTGATAATAATTAAAATTTTATTGAGAATGGTGGGTGTAGTCGATGACAAATTTGACAAGTAGTGCAGTTTTCTAATATACAGTATAAGAGAATTGAAATAGATTTCAATAACATTGCCAGAGTTTGAAAATAATATGAATATTAACTAGATGAAACGATAAATGGCTTTAAAAACTTGAATCCAGGTGCTGATAATATACTGATTTTTTTCCTGCAATATCTATAGGAGAGCGGCAAAGAAGTACTCTTAAATATTTACACCAATTGGATACAACATACTTTTCCAATTCGGTGAATTGAAGCAATAATCATACCAATTTTAAAGGCTGGTAAGAAAGCAACAAATACAAAATCGTACAGGCCTATTGCACTGTCTAGTACGGTGTGTAAGGCTAGAAAACATTATTAATGAAATTAACTGTCTCGACCCTTACTTCGTGGAATCTACTCATATTAGTGTTTTAAATGAAACTCACTGTTTCTAGCTAATTCCACAATATAATAAAAATTGTTGTAAATTCTAAAAAATTGACAATTGTTTCGATAAATCAATATTGGAAAAGTTATCACTCTGAAAATTAATATACAACTAGGTAGTTACAGTAGAAATAAAACGAGACTAGTCTGATTCTTACAGGGTGAAGGGGGGTAGCAGCCAATTACAAATCATGAAAAAGGGAAGAAGGGAAAAAGTCATAATTCGGAAAATCTAGCTAGTTACAGTAGAAATAAAGCGAGATTAATGGCAATGTCTTACGAGGGGAATAACAGGGTGAAAGGGGGTAACAGCCAATTCCAAAACATGAAAAAGGGTAGAACGGAAAAAGTTATCACTCTGACAATCGATATACAACTTGCTAGTTACAGTAGAAGTGGAACGAGATTAGTCTGATTATCTTACGAGGGGCATAACAGGGTGAAAGGGGATAGCAGCCAATTCCAAAAAATGAAAAAGGGTAGAAGGGAATTGGCTGCTACCCCCTTTCACCCTGTTAGACCCCTCGTAAGAGAATCCGACTAGTCTCGTTTTATTTCTACTGTAACTACCTAGTTGTATATCGATTTTCAGAGTGATAAATTTTTCCCTTCTGTCCTTTTTCATGTTTTGGAATTGGCTACTACCCCCTTTCACCCTATTATACCCCTCGTAAGAGAAGCAGACTAATCTCGTTGTATATATACTGTAACTGGCTAGTTGTATGTCAATTTACAGAGTGATAACTCTTTTTATTATTTTGAAAATGGCTGCTACCCCCTTTCATCGTTTTAGACCCCCCGTAAGAAAGACTAGTCTCGTTTTATTTCTACCATAACTAGGTAGTTGTATATCAATTTTCAGAGTGACAACATTCTCCCTTCTATCCTTTTTAATATTTTGGAAATTGCTGCTACCCCATTTCACCCTGTTAGACCCGTCGTAAGAGAATCAGACTAGTCTTGTTTTATTCCTACTTTAATTAGATAGTTCTATATCAATTTTCACAGTGATACCTTTTTCTCCACTACCCTTTTTAATATTTTGGAAATGGCTGCTACCCCATTTCACCCCGTTAGACCCCTCATAAGAGAATTAGACTAGTTTTGTTTTATTCCTACTTTAACTAGCTAGTTCTATATCGATTTTCAGAGTGATAACTTCTTCCCGTCTACCCTTTCTAATATTTTCGAATTGGCTGCTACCCCTTTCACCCTGTTATACCCCTCGTAAGAGAATCAGACTATATAGTCTCGTTTGATTTCTACTGTAACTAGCTAGACGTATATCGATTTTCAGAGTGATAACTTTTTCCCTTCTAGCTTTTTTATTATTTTGGAAATGGATACTACTCCATTTCACCTTGTTAGACCCTCTTTAGACTCCCGGTAAGCATATAAAGCCAGTGCTATTTTGTTTCTCTCAATCTCAATATAATATGTATAATAGAATAATATCTTGTTCTCCAAAACAGTTCTCTATTATTACAATAAAAATAGTACAATAAATACCTTAATCTCATTTTTTCTGGTTAAGTTAATGTAGTTTATTACTTATTAATATATAATGTCATGATTTGTAAAATTTAAGCGCACCTACATTTAAACGCACCTAAATAATTTACCACTGATCGTTCGGGCGTCTTCGGTAAATCGGCCGCTAGCTTTTGGCTGCCAAGTTTACACCAGTATGCAAAATATACTGCCGAGTCAACTATATAAATTGCATCAATGGTCAAAACTGTCGGGTTTTAACTTTTCTGCATTAAAAAACAAAATGATCATTATTTTCGAAATTACCTTGTGAAAAGACACTATATAAGAATAAACTACAATATGTAACTTCCATGACATTCTTAGGTACAATATTGGACCAGGAACTGGGGAAATATCTAAATAATATTTTCTAACCAAAACTGGGGATCTGATAAAAAAACTTTATAGAAATCGTATACGTTCCAAATTTGACGATGGATACGCATAATATCAGATGCATATCCATGTTCACCGATGGAATGCTTTTATTCAAAATTAGGGCAACGATATTTATCTACGAGCAAAAAAATGTTGACATTATCATGCGCTACCTCCATATTAGATAAATTGAACTTCTAATGTATCCAAAATTTATACACACGAACTTTTATATATCGCTCAACAACAATCGAGTCTACCTTTCTGTGATCGTGTGAGGCAGATCTTCAAATTGAATCCGTTCCTATATTTAAAGTTTGAACAAACATATCCTCCAAACCAATAATTAACACTCCTCTTATCTCTTTTGAAAAATACGAATTTCCCAGTTTGATGATAAAAACAATTATACAAAAAAAAACTCTTGAATATGATGATTATTACAAAATATATACAGATTCCTCGAAAACTTCAATTGGCATTGCAGCTACGGTTGTTACGATCGTAACCTGCAGTACTGAATCAATAAGTTTTAGATGTAACAAATATACAAGAAATTTTTTAGTAAAATTTAGTTTTATTCTTCAACTCAGTGCCTTTTTTTAAGTCAATACATAATAGTTTTCGCCTGCTATCACTTCCTGGTTCCATGAAAATCTCTGTTCTCCAAGACAAATTCTTATGTTAGGAAACAGAAAAAGTTACTGATAGCCAGATCTCGAGAATACATTGGTATGGTCGACCAATTCAAACGGTAGGTAATTTGTGAATTTTAGCCATAGCGATAGCTGAAGTTATTGCCAAACAACAACTGGCTATGAAAAAAGAATGAAATTTCAATAAAAATTTTTCTACACATTTACCAACTTTAGTTTAGGTCGGAAACATTTCAGAAAATCCTCGTAGAGGAACTCTAGGATTGGACTCGATATAAAATGAATATCCTTGTACACAATTGGAAGCAACTTCACTGAAATTGTTTTATAGCATTTCAATCACCACAAATTTCCGCATGAGTTTTCCTTCAGAACTTTATCCATTTGCTTGATGAACGCCGATTATTAAGTTTTCTGAATGACCATTCAGGATATATCCCAGTGAAATTTCTCCGAATTCACAGTCGAGAGAGTTTGTTGGATATATATACAAAAGTTCGCTTTCCTACATTACGAAATTAGACCGGTCACAGAAAATTTCAAATATACGTTAAGTCCCTAAAGTAAGGATAATTATTGTAAATGTTGTTAATTACATTATTTCAATCTATGAAATCATTAATTATTGTACAAATTAAACAATTGAACATTGATTTTTATTGTCCTTAACGTCCAAAAATCAATATCGCTGAATCGATATTTTTCATCCAACCAAAGGATTATTAACGACTGCTCTATTTTCGCAAATCCACGAGATTATTCCTTCGATTATACATTCAAAATAATATTCTCCTAGGAGTTCGTACCAAAAACATGTGAGATGATAGAGAGACTAATTATAATGATGGTAATTCATATAAAAAATGTTCTTTATGTCTTTCGTTGTTTACCAAATCTAACAATATTTCTAAATTCAAAATATTTGAGGATAATAGTTTTCAATTTAGACAAATCATTGTTTATTGTTTTTGAACGATTCATAAAAACTTATCCCACTTTTTTCCAGTCTACTGTAATTTGAATAAATCTATAACAAACTTATCCTTGTTTTTTTCTCAAATGAATAATCAGCAAAATTTTCTATCGACTTGTTTGTGTAATTTTATATTTGACTAATATGGCAATACTGAAAATTTTGTTTCAATGCAACAGCATCGTCGCTTCAAAATTCCCAAGAGCATTCTTGCAAAGGTCAGCATCGTTTTAATGATGTGAATTTGAATCATCAATATTTTTTGGTCAATTCGCTGAATATTCGTTATACTTTCTAGGCAATAAAAATGCGCATCTAAAAATACAAATCGACGTGTCCAAGCGTTTTTCCCAACACGCTCTCATTTATTCGTTATCGAATTTATTCTATTTGGCTGTTCCACACTGTATTTATTTCTCTGTTTATAGCTCGGTCTAGATCCTACGTGCTTTTAAAGTTATCTGTCCGCCTCACATACAAATTTTCTCTGCTTCTTTCATATCCATGTTGGTCCTTTTTTGATATTATACTTTATTCAACAACATTTGCACGAAAAATAAACATTAATTTTTCCTGTATATTCAACTTCAATCATCAATCTAACCGATCACCCTGTAGAAATGTTTACGTCCGCTTGTCGCGTGTCATATGAGGGATTGACTTTTATAGAACCCACTCGGGCATTTCTTGTCAACTCAACTAGGAAGTTGTTATTAAAGCAGAAAGAATAGAAGAGAATATGCTTAATTTAAAACGGCTGATCTGATGATGTAATTGTAGTTGTGGGAAATTTTAGATCTAAAATCCCTTAGGGGTAATATTTTTAAACTAACAGGGAATAGTATTAAGAGGGAGGTGAGTAATTGTATTATATTTTTAAATTAGAGATTAATAACTTCAAAATAGGTCTAGAGCTTGTGTAATATTGAGTATTTTTGAAGACGATTTTCAATTCTTTGGAATTGGAATTTCTTTCAAAAGTTCAACTTTACTGTCTCATTATTCGGTATGTATCATCACCGTAGAGCTCGTGTATTTTTTGTAATAGTATGGATACTTCTATTTTGAATTCCATTTATTTTGGCATTTCTATTCAAATATTTTTTCCTCCTTTTAACTCCCTGTATAATTCCCACAAATATGGAATTCGAAAAATCAAACATGGTCAGTTATTTGAATGCATTTTTCTCTATCGAATGACGTGAAAAAAACTTCCGTATGTCTAACAGTTTGTTCATAATAAATATTTCAAGAGAGTTTAAGAGCTTGAGATTCAATGATAATCGAGTATTTAGGAAGGAGGTTTCTAATTTGAACAATTTAATGCTTTAATTATTTGTTTTTAATAAAGTTCAAAGATTTATATAAATATTAAATAACGAATGACAAAACGCATTACCGGGAGTTATTTTCAAGACATCCTGTATAATATACTTGTGTTCGATGATTCTGACTAAATTTGATAATTGAGTCGATTTTTCTAGTATTAGTATCTATTAATTTCAATTTAGTGCTACAGTTTGTGATACAGTATCATCTGCGAATGTTTATTAGTTTCTTCTATTTGCTGGAGATTACTGGAGAAAGCTACTGAAAAGAAGTGTAGAACAACAATCATTTGCGAATAGTACCTAGGGTGTTGTAGTTAATACGAATTAAATGTTTATATTATCTACAAATTTGAATTCAAAATTATTAATCTTTGTTATAAGCACAATGCTATCTACATTCAGTCCAGAAGTACATTGATATGCTCTTGGTTTATGACGAGTACAGGAAAATGCTCGATGAGCGGCCCGTTTATTCCAAAAACGTTTTCCTCAACGTCCTCAGGTATCTCACACATGGTGCACTGCACCGATTTCATGTGAGAACTGATGATGATGTAATTAATGTACTTGCGTATGCTGATATCAATCCTCATACTTGTGTTAGAAACATAGCTGACGAACTGGGAGTAAGCACGAGCACGATACCTACAGAGAAATTTGAAGCAACACTAATATCACTCATTTAAGCTAGATTTAGTTCAAGGACTTAGTACTTCCTATTAAATTAAAGATTTTGGAGTGATGAACGCCGCTTCCACAACAATGGTGTAGTTAACACACACAATGTCCATTATTGGTCGAACGAAAATCCTCACTAGGTTGGTTCAACTCGTTTTCAAACAGTTTGTATAGTGTGGGTTATTCAATGATCATTTGATTAGGTCATACTTTTACGAGGGCACATCAACTGGACAAACATATTTAGATTTCCTTGAAAACAAATTTCCTGAATTTGTGGGAGACATTCCTTTCGCAGAGCGGAATATAATGATCTGGCAGCAAGACGGTGCTCCACCTTATAATGCAGGCATTGTTACGGAGTATCTCATTCAGTATTTTCACAACAGATGGATAGCTACTGACGGACCTATAGCTTGGCCTCCCCGCTTGCCCGATCTAACGCCACTGTACTTTTTTATGGGGTTATCTTAAAGAATTAGTATATAGAACACAAACCTATAGATTTAGGTGACCTTAAAGAACGCATTCGTGAGGAATTCGAGCTGCACAAGAACGCTTTTAAGACGTTTAGAAGCTTGTCATACGGGAAATAATTTTTATTATTTGTATTTTGTTTTAATAAGGAAATTTAGAAATTACAAAATGGTACTTTTTTTTTGGTGCTAATAATAAAAAAAAAGTACGTTACATCGTTATATTCCAAATTGACTGACAATCAATTTTCAACGAAAATATACAGGGGGCGCCACTTGATAATAGAAAGTGAGAGGTGCCTGCCAAAGCACTGTTAAGTAAAATAAAGTTTCTGATACGGTATTAAGAAGAAATGTTGATGCCATTCACAACAGTTTTTACAGTATTGGATTATATTTTAAATTACGCGAGATATTGCCTGTAAACGATAATAGATGTCAGAGCTATGAGAGGGGCAGATTGTGGTTCTGACCATATATTAGTACATGCACAAATATATATTCCATGTATTATACCATTACAACAAAATATACAGACGGAAAGAAGTAATTCAGAATATGACACTAGAATAGAAAATTACAATTTGGAAAGTCTAGAATATGACAGTACCCGATATTTATACCAGAAAAGACTTAGAGAAAAACTCGAACAGGAATCAACAACGGAACAAAAGTCCACAGAAGACGAATATCGAACTCTGGAAAGAGGTATAAAGGAAGCCGCTGATGAAGCTATTGGACACAAAGCAAAAGAAACCGATGAAAAACCATATTGGTGGGACCGAGATATTGAATCCAAAATACGGAGGAAGAAAGAATTACATATAAAAAGAATACAAGATAGAAACAACGTAGAAATTCAAGAAGAGTACAGACAACTGAATAGAGAAGTAGAAAGAGAAGTAACAAATAGGAAAAACTCAACATGGATGAATAAATGCAAATACATTGAACAACATATAGGAGGAACAAGGAGCTCGGAAGCTTGGCAAATAGTTAGGAACCTTAGAAAGTCTAATAAAAAAAATAATATATTGAAATGTGTATCAAATAACGACCTAAAGGAACACTTCCAAAACTACTACGGGAGAATATAGACCGATTTTTACCAACACATCCAACCGAAGAAGAACAGTTACTGAACAGAATATCCATCGAGATCTCAAGTATTGAAAGAGCCATACAACAAATAAAGATTAAAAAAGCACCTGGTATTGGAGGAATTTACCCAGAACTAATCAAGTATGGACCCAAAGAACTGTTCGAGAGCTATTTGAAAGATGTATTAACGGCGAACCTCTTCCAAAAGAATGGTTAATATCTTATATAACACCAATACACAAAAAAGGACCGATAGACAACCCACAAAACTATAGTGGTATTGCTGTTATTTGTACCATTGGAAGGCTCTACTCCCGCATACTACGAGACCTAATGGAAAGAGAAATAGAACAGAAACAACCGGAGGAACAAGCAGGATTTAGAGCAGGACGATCCACAATGGACAATATATTCTCTCTTAAAATAGCCTTCGAAAAAAGAATGCAGAGAAATAGAGAAGTTGATATTGCGTTGATCGACTTAGAGAAGGCTTATGATAGCGTGCCGGTATCGGAGATGTGGCACGCTCTAAAAGGATATTAATAAAAGTCTCATCAGGGCAATTCAAAACCTCTATTAAAATAACTGGACGAGAATAAGAAACGGACAACACTTCACATCAGCGTTTTCCACCTCCAAAGGTCTACGCTTTTTAAAATATACCTAGACAAAGCTCTACAGAATTGGACTAGAAAAATCAAATATATGGGGCTGCAAATTGATGAAAACAATCTATATAGTCTCTATTTCGTCGACGACCAAGTAGTTATAGCTGAGGATCAAGATGACTTGAATTACATGATAAAGAAATTGAAAGAAAGTTACCAGGAGGCAGGACTGACCATCAATACGAACAAATCCGAATACTTAATTATCGGAAACGATGACACAAATAACCTAGAACTGGACCAGGACCTTATAAAAGGAGTGGGAACTTGTGAGTATTGGGGAGTTATATTTAACAAACAAGGAAACAGCCAAGATCAAATTAAGGAATAAGGGGAAACAAGTCACACGATCTCTAAACTCAATACTTTGGGACAAGAACATCACCCTAAAAACGAAGAAAAGAATATACAAAACCATTTTTGAAACTGTAATAACATATGGAGCAGAAGTATGGGACATTAGTACGAGAAACCGTAGTAAACTCCTATCAGCTGAAATGGATTTCCTAAAACGAAGCTGCAGAAAATCTAGAGTAGATAGAATTAGGAACGAAGCAATTAGAAATATGATGAAAACAGACACAAATCTAATAGAAAAATTCAAGAAACACAGCTCACATGGTTTGGACACACAAAGAGAATGGGGGAACATAGATGGCCACGACGAATACTGGAATGGATGCCACGAGAAAAAAAGAAAAGAGGACGACCGAGAAGAAGCTGGAGGAACGAGATAGATGAAGCCATGTAATTGAGGGATTTGGAAGAAGACTTTTGCTTCGACCGAAAAAATTGGAAACTGGAAACGGAAAGGCGGCCTAGGCTGTAAAATAAATCCGTATATATATATATATATATATATATATATATATATATATATATATATTACAATATTTTTACCTTGATTTATTGTATTAATTATTATTAAAGTTTATCTATGGTTGAAATTTATCTATGTTTTAAATTGTTGAATTGGCTAGCTCAGAGTAAAATTATTCGTTTTATTTAGTTATTGATTTAATGGAGAGCATGAGAACACTCTACTCCCGTTGGATTCTGGATTATTAAAATATATGAAATTTGTATTTACCAAATATTACATTACCATTATCTCCTCCAAACATACTGTGAGTAATAGCGCGGAACATACCCATTTGACCTCTATGATATCATTCCTTTTTCTATCATCAGCATATGACATAAATAAATTGCAGAAGAGTCTAAATTTAGTTTATATAATTATGAATCATCATCAAATTGAAAAACATTATAACTATTAAGGAAAAAACTTCTGTTAAGCAAATTATTATTACAAACTACTATACATAAAATTGAAAATTCTTATACATAGAAAATTATTAGTGGTGAAATTTGGCCAAATTAGTTTTATATATGTCTGAATTGTTTTAAATGGTACCATATAAATTATTTATACACTGACCTGTTCATAACACTTGAAAGTTTCTTTGTGCACTCTGTTCCTGTTCTCCCCTGGAATGAAGCTGGACTCTCTTCAAATCGTGGAAACAAACTCGATAGTTTGTATTGCAGGTAAGTCGAGATAATTTTATTAAATTGTTCTTTATATTTGACTTAAAATGTTTTACGATGATACTAAATGTTTTCTACCTAATACTTGTAACTATAATGTGGTAATTTAATTAAAATTTACGCATAGCGCCCCTTCTCAAATTTCAATTATTTGTATTTTCCACAAATAATTATTATTCACAGATATTTTCAGCTATAAATGTTTATAAGATTATAATTTAGCATTTGTATTCGGTTTTAACTTCAATTTCAAATAATTTCCGCTTATTTTAATTAAATTTTAGAAAATTTTTCTTACATGTACATTTTCTTCCGCATCACACCACACACTCCTTTGTTCTCCCAATCAACAAACTTTTGTTGCTAGTTTTGTTATTTGAAAGAAAACACTAACAAGTTGCTAGATATATCATAGTCTTTTTATTTAATGTTTAATAGGTAATTTTATTGTCTTCCTCTTATTACTATTGTTATTAATTATTTGTGTAAAATTTCAAAATAATTCATTATACCTATTTACATGTGAAATATTTCCAAAAATATACCTTATATTTATATACAATGATAATATCTATCCCACTTTAAATTTAAATATCAATGAATTTACAATCATAACCTCCTTAAAATCTTTCATAATGCCTTTCAATTCATTTCTTATATATATGATTTAACAATTATCTCATATAAACTTGTCCTATCATTTAATACAGTTACATTTTTTAAACATTCTATCCACTTTGAAAATATTCAATACTTCAAAACCTAAAATACTTCTGTGGTTGAATATATTTCTGCTATTTTAATTCTATGTTACATGACATGAAATTTGTATTGACAGTTCAATGATTTCATTTCAACAAATGTGACAACTTGTCTGTATATTAGTATCAAATATCCTATTTATTATCGTCTAATAATAATTTTATGTTCTTTTCAGATTCATTTTGATATTCTTGATAAAATATACAAATGATCAACTGTGCTGCAAATAAAAAAATGAATTTATAATTTACCAAGGGAATGGATTAAAATTTATGACTCACAATGTTTACAATCTGAAATTTAAGGTAACGATTTTCAATATTACTGGTGTATTTATATAGTTATAAAGGATAATTGATATCATAGGTGTTTGATTTGATATGAGATATATTCATTACTTATAATTAATTATACGTAGAAATGATAATTCTATCTGTCTGAAGAAAGTGATATCCATTTACCATCTGACAAAGTTACAAATTTCATATATTTGTGTCTGATTCTCTTCAATATTTGCTACGATAAGTTCAATATATATATATATATATATATATATATATCTATATATATATATATATATATATATATATATATATATATATATAACGATAACTTTGGACACCTTGTATATAAGTACTACTTTCTACTTATACTTAGATGTTTAAAAAAATATGCAGATACTTCTGATAACAAATACCTAGGTAACTTCGTTATAAAATCAAAAATGATCTAGGTACAACAGAAAAGTAGAAAATAGCTATTGTGGTAGCGATATTTTCCGAGACATTGTTAGGACGTCACAAACATGAAGCTTATTCCCAAAGTCCAGTAAACACTGCCGAATACATGGCTTTCTTTAAACATACTGTAGATCAGATTTGTTTGTGTTGATTACACGAAACTCCAATCAATACGCACTAATTTCCATTTTCATTCAAGTCCCTATAACAGATTTTCACTTTCCACATATAAATTGTTTAACACAACTTTTCCTCAGGAAAAAAAGAAGACGACTGGAAAAGTGACAATCACATGTGTGTACAGAGATTTTTTTCGTGAAACGTTCAATTTGTGCTCGTGTCAATCTCAAGGCATTCCATATAATATAAAAGAAGAAAGGTATAGAAAATGTCGACGCCATAAAACGGGATGGATAAGAGATTTAGTCATATTAGTGAAAACTGCAGTTGACAGTTTGGAGAGTTGTGTATACGTTGAAACTCAGGGTGAGAATGAACGAGTTTTATATAAAGGGGCATACGTGCTTAATCTTTACAGGTTTCTTTTCAAGAAGAACGTGATTTTAAGTTGTACAAAAAGTGTTTTATATTTCTAAAAAATCGAAGCCTGTTATTATAACACAGCTTCAGAGGACGAATTTGAAATGCTGGAGCTTTGGTGTTAATTGCATCGGAATCAGCATAGTTTGAAACATTTCCAATGCAGAAAAATGTTCAGTTTTTTATAGATAATCATTTATTGAACTGAAATTATTGTTTGGAAGTTTACATATACGCAACAGTGTAGCGGTTCCCTATTTGTTTTTAGATTGAGTTGAATATTGAATACTAATCTATTTTCATATGTTTGTGATTCTTTTAAATTAAAAATTAATCATCAGATCCACTTATTTCATAATTAACGTCATTTTTTCATATTGTCTCTTCTTTATTCCCTCCATAAATTTATGTCATGCTCCATAAACATACTGGTCATACATTCAAGACTAAAAACATTCAAAAAATCCAATCCGAAAATGATAAATTGGACGACGACAGATTAAAGGGTTGGCCAAATAGGAAATTATAATACGAACGACGCGGCGGCGATGCTGCAAAAACGACGCCAACGTCGGTTTGAAGAAAATATTGACGACGTTGGTCACTTGGACACATTAATATTTGTGAGATTATTGAAAAATATAACAAAAAAGATTTTTTCACTTTATTAATCTCCCCACAAATTTTCAAAGGAACTATTGTTCGAATTTAATTTCACATCGTTATCTAGTCAGTTATTATTATTTGAAGTTTTGTAAAAATGTGTCATATAAAATAAGATCTTTAAGTAGTAAAATATATTTATTTGGTGTTTCATTTGGATAGTTGTTTCCAACCAATCTTATATTCTTCAATTGAACCAGCGACTTTATCGAAGAGATAATATCCAGTAATCCAGTAACATTAGTTTGTTACAGTTGGACCCTTTTAATAAGAGCCAATTTCCAACTATTATGTACCTAAAGACCTGTATACAATGCGGTCCATCAAAGAAATTATCACTGATAATGATGTATTGACCGATGACCTGTAAATTGCAAACGCCTTCAATAAACATTATGCGGAAGTGGGGAAAAAACTGGCTTCATCAATTCAAAAACCTATTAATTATCCAATGCCAAGAAAATCTCTGCCACACTCAATGTTTCTTAAACCTGTAGATGAGGATGAAATATGCCAGATCATAAATTCATTTAAACCAAATGAATCGCCAGGCATTGATAAAATTAAAGCTGAAGCTCTCAAAGAAATTCAAATAGAAATCGCCAAACCCATGGCATACCTCATTAACAAAATTACGAAATATGGTGTATGTCCCTCTATACTCAAAGTAGCCGTTAAAAAACCACTTCATAGAAAGGAAAAAAAATGTGTGATTGAAAATTATAGACCAGTTTCACTCATATCCAACATCGCGAAATTTTTTGAAAAAGCTCTCAAGAATAGACTCAATAATTAAATAAAGAAAAACAAGTTACTATCAGAAAAACAGTTTGGGTTCAGAGAAAGCTCAACATCCCAAATTTATAGAGCGATAGATAACGGAAACCCTAGTCTGTGTGTATTTTTAAACCTATCCAAGGCTTTCGATACTGTAAGCCATACACAGCTTCTCGAAACCTTGGAAGATATTGGAGTTCGGGGAACAACTTATAATCTTCTAGAAAGCTATCTGTACCACAGAAAACAATTTGTACAAATTGATAATAAAGTTAGTTCAGAAGAGTTAGTTCAGTTTGGTGTGCCACAAGGCACTGTCCTTGGGCCACTATTATTCTCAATATATCTTAACAACTAACTCACCTTGAATAGTACAGGAACTATAATCAGGTTCGCAGATGATACAGTGATTTTGTATGAGGAAAAAATTTGCATGAACTGAAAGAAAAAGTGGAACAAATTATCAATTGGTTTAATCATCAACTATTGACAATAAACTAACTATGAAAAAACTAAATTTATGACTTTCACGGCTTAATGGAATCATTTACCACATTTCAACACTCCCGATATACGGAACGGCGAGTTGATTGTTGATGTTTCCAGAACAGATACCATTAAATATTTGGGTATAACGGTAGATAGTAATATGAGATGGGACGTTCACACTGAGAATGTGACAAAAACCTTTCCTCTTTTTTATTAATTAGCTGATTTATCATATGTAATGGATAAGCGTTGGATGTTGCTATTTGTCTAATTGTATTGGTCTCTTCTATTTTAGCAAACATTTTTATGAACAGGTTAGAAAGAAAGATCTTTGAAAGTAATATTTCGAAAAATATTTTATTTTGGTATAGATATGTAGATGACATATTAGCTTGTTTTATGGGTATTGAACGACAATTAGATATATTTTTCAACCACATTAATCATTTACACCCAAAAATAAAATTTATGTTAGAAATTGAAGAAAATAGCTCAATCAATTTTATTGATTGAAAAATTCAAAGAGTTAATAATGTACTTGATTATTCAATTTACCGAAAAGCAACACACAATGAAGTGACAATTCCATATACTTCCAATCACCCCATGCCACATAAACTAGCGGCATATAATTCAATGATATATAAAGCTTTTTCAGTTCCTATGAACAAATGTAATTTTTAAAAAGATATTAATACTATGAAACAAATAGTGACATACAACGGTTATCCGTTACATATGATAAATAAGCTAATTAATAAAAAAGAGGAAAAAGTAGCATTACAACTAATATTTCCTAAGCAAACTGATGAAATAAAAACTTATAAAACCATCACATATGCAGGAAATATTTCTAATAAGATTTCAAAGATAATATCTTTACCAACGAATACAACAATTTCTTTTAAAACAGAATGTAACGTTAGTACAAAATTGTTGAATGTGGAAACAAAAATACCACTATTAAAGAAGTCAGGTATATATAAACTCAAATGTCCAGAATGTAATGCTGTCTATTTGGGTCAGACCCTTAGGAATTTTGAAATACGATACAGTGAGCACTTACGAGCATACAGATTAAAACAACCAGATAAATCCCACTACGCAAAACATCTGCTTGACACCAATCATTCATTGACACCTAACACAGAACTAGAAGTGCTGCATATTTGTGAAAAGAAACAAGAACTGGATTTCCTTGAAGAACTGGAAATTAGAAGACATTTAAGGAACTCACAATATGAAGTTGTCAATGAACAGTTAAATCTAGGGAGTTCTCCACTAATAAACTGTCTTCTTAAGTGATAATTGTAAAGATCAGCAGATATAGTTTTCCTGGTTTTCTATATCATTGCACAGTAATACTGATCTTAATTGGAAAAATGATATCCAGGATATCACGATAGGGCTAATAATATCTAAGCTTCAATATTTGTAATATCACATCTTCTTCTTAATCTACTAATCATCAGGTAGGCATCAAATAAAATGTAACTTCTGTCATTCTGACGATGATATTCAGTTATGGAAACAATTATCAATTTATTAGAATTTTCAATATTTTTCAAAATATCGTAGAATTAGCTAGAAACGTTGAGTTTCATTTAAAACACTAATATGAGTAGATTCCACGAAGTAAGGGTCGGGACAGTTAATTTTAATAAAAATATTGTTACGGGAGTGAAGCAGATGCTACTGCTTACTTACTTACTTACTTACTTACTGCTACTGCTTACTTCTTCTTCAAGTGCCGTCTTCGTTCCGAAGGTTGGCAATCATCAAGGCTATTCGTATTTTGGATACCGCTGCTCTAAAAAGGTGACTATTGGTGGCGTTGAACCATTCGGGAAGATTTTTTAACCAGGAATGTCTTCTCCTTCCTATTGATCTTCTTCCACTTATTTTTCCTTGCACAACGAGCTGAAGCAGTTGATATTTGTCCCCCCTCATAACGTGACCCAGGTAGAGCAGCTTCCTTTTTTTAATAGTTAGGACAATTTCCTTGTCTTGTTTTATCCTTCTTAACACTTCGGCATTAGCGACTTTCTGTACCCATGAGATTCTCAAAATCCTGCGATACACCCAGAACTCAAATGCCTCTAC
The DNA here is from genome assembly GCA_963921935.1 of Galeruca laticollis. NCBI lineage: Eukaryota > Metazoa > Arthropoda > Insecta > Coleoptera > Chrysomelidae > Galeruca > Galeruca laticollis. The sequence continues at coordinate 5,644,186 of OY998179.1, forward strand.
TTTCTTTACATCGTTCTTCTTTAATGTCCATAGTTCCATGCCATAGTACAGCGCTGACAGAACATAGCATCTCATAAGACGCAATTTGAGTTCCAAGCTGAGATCTCGACTGCAGAATACTCGTTTCATCCTCGTAAAAGTACTCCGCGCTTTTTCAATTCGGATTTTTATTTCCTGAGAACAGTTCGCATTTTCATTGAAAAGAGTTCCCAGATAATTGTATTTTCTCACTCTTTCAATTGGTTGGTTATGTATTAATATATTTCCGATGTTTTGGACCGATTTTGTTATAACCATAAATTTGGTTTTGTTTGTGTTTAGTGACAGTCCATATTCCACAACTGCATTAACAAGTTTCTGTAGGTCTTGAAGTGTTTCGGCTATCAGCACTGTATCATCGGCATATCTTAGATTGTGGATTGGTCTTCCATTGATTTTAATGCCATATTCCTGATCAGCCAGTGCTCTATTCATGATAGCTTTCGAGTATGCGTTAAAAAGGATTGGTGAAAGCACACATCCCTGATGAACTCCTCTTTTTATTTCTATATCTTCAGTTGTATTTTCTTCTGTCTTCACTACTGCTCTTTGACCATAATAGAGATTTGAAATAATGTTGTTATCTCTATAGTCTAAGTTTTTTGCCTGCAACAGTTTTATAAGGTGATCATGGCGCACTTTATCAAAGGCTTTAGTGTAGTCAATAAAGCATAGATACATATCCTGGTTCATGTCTAGGCATCTCTGGGACATAACGTTAAGTGCGAATAACGCTTCACGGGTACCCAGGCCATTTTTAAACCCGAATTGAGTTTCACTGATGTCCTGTTCTAGTTTCCTATATATTCTGGTATGTATGACTTTTAAGAATGCTTTCAAGGTATGTCTCATTAGACTTATAGTGCGATAATCTTGACAATGTTTAGGATTTCTTTTCTTTGGTAGCGTTATAAAAGTTGATATCAGCCATTCCTGTGGTATGGTTCCTGATTTATAGATGTTGTTAACCAGATCCACCAAGACATGTATCTGCTCTTCTTCAATAAGTTTAAGAACTTCAGCTGGTAGTTCATCTGGGCCTGGTGTCCTTCTGTTTTTGAGCGAGTTCAGAGCATATAAAACTTCTTCCTTTGTTATTTCTGGTCCTTCGTCTCTGTCCGCGCATTCAAGGTATTCCTTCTGTCTATGGTCTTCAAAGAGTTCCTCGACATAATTTTTCCAGGTTTTTAGTTTTTCTTCTATATTTGTTATTATTCTACCATCTATGTCGTATAATGTATTGAGTCGATTCCTTCTTTGCATTCCTGCAAGTTCTTTTACTTTCTTGTGTATATTGAAGCTGTCATGTTTTTGTTGCTGTTCTTCGATTTCTTCAGATTTTGTTTTATAGAAATTTTCCTTTGCTACTCTGATTTTCTTTCGTATTTCTACTTGTATTGTTTTGTATTGTTGTTCGCATTTGTCTTTAAAAGCTCTTCTTTTATTCATGAGATGTAGAATTTCGTCGGTCATCCAATCGTGTTTTGCTGTACGTATCTCATTCTTACCAATTTCCTTCATAAGTTCCATCAACGCTGATTTAAAGTGATGCCATTCCTTATTTATATCATGTTGGTTCTGATTTTCTTCTTCCAGATCAAGTTTTCGTAAGTTGTTGTTTATTTTTGTTTTTATGTTCTGGCGAGTTTTTTCCTTCTGTAAATGTCCAATATCCACTTGGTTCCTTTTAGTGCTTTTTATTGTCCTCTTTAATTTGATGTAAATTCGTGCTATCAATGGATTATGGTCGGAAAACACGTCAGCGCCTGGATATGCTTTTACCGATTTAACACAATTTCTGTATCTTTCATTTACCAAAAAATAATCTATTTGATTTCTTACCAGTTTCTTTTTGTTGTCTTGCGGAGATTTCCAGGTATATAGTCTTCGCATAGGAAGTTTGTAGAAAGTGTTTGTTATTATGTATTTGTTCACTTGGCAAAATTCTAGCAACCTGTCACCTCTTTCATTTCTCATCCCAAGTCCGTACTCGCCTACGTATTTATCACATTTTCCGTTTCCAATCTTAGCATTAAAATCGCCTAAGATAATTGTAACATCTCTTGATTTTATTGAAGATAGGACTAACTGAACACCTTCGTAAAATAGCTCGATCTCTTCATCAGGTTTTTCGGCTGTAGGAGCATATACTTGTATGATGTTTAGTTTGCTCGTATCTGTTTGAAGTTGTAAAAGCATGATTCTATCTGATGACACAATATTTTCCTACACAAGAACTGCAACTCCATTTCTATGGTGGGCTTCATTATTTCCAGAGAAATATATCATACCGTTTGCCGTGGTGAATTGGCCCGAATCTGGCCACCTGCTGTCGCTGATATCGAGCATATCTATACATAGTCTTTCCATCTCTTGTATCACATTATACATTTTTCCCGACTCAAACATACTCCTGACATTCCATGTGCCAATCTTTAGTTTATTTCCAATTTGGTGTTGTGCTGTTGTTGGCTTCGATTTGTCACAGAGATTTCGCAGGTTAACGACCTGGGAGGCCCTGTGGTCTCGCTTTGGGTTTCCTCCCCTGCCGGATCTTGGTATCCGATATCCATGATCAGTAAAGTTTGTGTTTTGTTGTATAGCCATGATGATTATACTAGAGAAATCCATATGGATCTTTAATGTAGTGGTATCTACATTCGTATGCCGTTGACTAATAATAGTTCTTCCGCCTTTAGGGCCAATTTCTTAACCCTAGGACAAAAGAGTGCCCTTATATTGTTGCTTTCATATATATCCCCAAAAGCAGGGTTGCCATTTGCGCCAGATCCGCCGTACTGAAGTCCTTCTTCTCCGCCTTCTCTGCCGGTATGGTCTTCACGCGTATCCCTGTGCCAGAGACCCTAAACAGGTACTAGCCTCCTGGGTCAGGAGACGCCTGGAATCTGCAGTAGGCAGGGATTGATTCATTCTCCCTGATAGGACTATCCAAAAGGAGTTCCTACCTGCTACCTGCTTACTAAGATGATAGAAATATCCGTAGATGCATTTTATAAATGATATTTAGGAAAACAAAGACTTTTGACGCTATTAATTAGATTAAGGTATACATTTAACTTAATTTTCTTCATTTACTATAAAAAATCTTAACGCAGTTTCTGCTATTTTATCAACATAAATTGTAAATTCTATATCAAGGGTGGATAAGCAAAATTCTACAAGAGTAGAAATATTTGTTCGGTTCTACGACTATAATTTTTCTACGACTATCAAATAAAAAACAAAACAGCATATATTGAATTGCTAATTCCCAAATATCGGTTTCGTGAATGTCCCTGTACTAGAGCCACGCGACGTGAATCTAGTCGCCTGTCAAGCATATATGGGTCTTCGGACGCTCGACGTTCCCAATTCAACGTCGACATCGCGGCGCTGATGCTTAAAAGGCTTACAAATAATTGTCACTTCATAAATTGGCTCAATTCTATTTTAACATGTCGTTTGGAATAATAGGAGAGTATGTAGTACAATTAGATATAAAGGAAAAATTTAGGGAGGGAGATGCCCCGAGCAATGATTATTTCCTATTGGGATCTTTTTATGAATATAACATGGATTTTTATGAGGAACTTTTTTTTAACAAATATTTGGTGAAAATATCCATACAAGTGAGTGATAGCTATTACCAGCGAGTGAGATACTATATTTTTTCTATGACTATTAAATTATAAAAATGAATTATGTTATATTATATTTCAGCTCTAATTGCCAATTGGAAGAATTCGTAATCAACAAATGTGTGAGACAAAGAGAGCCACTGTCAGCTCCGTTGTTTAATCTGGCTCTAGATGTTGCTTTGAGAAAAATGCAAAAGTAAAAACAGAAATCTAAGAAGGTCGTAAATCAATATTAGCCGACGACCCTCATTACTACTTATTGTTCGAAATGTAGACAAACAATAAAAGTGTGTGTTCCTTAAAAGATTTCCAGAACCAGATATCTCAGTGTATATTCTAGATCCCATCCAGGTTTCTTTATTTCGGACATTTTGAGTTTGAAGAAGGATAATTTATGTCGCCTTTAATGTAATATTTCTTGAAAAATAGATACGATTACAACTTTAAAATTTCAAATCTTGAGTAAGTTTTGTTTCCAAACATTTAAAGAGAAAATATGAATCCTTAAACTGAAAGTTATGGTAATTAAGTGCAGAATGAAAGTATTATGTCATTTTAAGGAGGTTAGCACATAAAAGAAAACAAGGTTTTCTCGATAGAAAGGTTTTTTACAGTCACAATAATGTACCTATATGATTTATTTATTTTTTTGATCAATTAGTTTTTGAATTATTTATAATTATAAAATCTAAATTTAATAAAGTAGGTATACATTATCCAAATTACCGAAGCCCCCTTCAGAGAAATTTAAAAATAAATAGCTTCGCCCTTTTAGACATAATATATTAATCATTATTAGTAAAATGTTACATGAAATTTTAATTGAACTAAACATCAATCAATAGCCAACGGTTTATCGTTCAAATTGTATCTTGATAGTTTTTCAAAAACTACATTTCACAATCTTTCTCTAGACTCTCCCATTTTTTTTTCTATTCGGGTCAAGATTATTAGAGTAAGTTAAGTTATTGTTGATCAAGATCAAGATACCACGTTTTGTCATTTCATGCTCGAAGAATTTCTCACACCAGATATAAGTCTCTTTTCTGTGACATCTATAACCTCAAGGGATTATTGGAAGCATGAACGGAGGTACCAAAAAATATAAAGTTATGCAAACTTAGTTTAGGAGTTTTTGAATTTTAATAGATTAAAATAAATCATGTCCTACGAAACCAAATATTGATTTGATATTATATATTTGTACATGTATGGTTACTCAGTCAACAAAAAATAATCGAAGTTGTTGATTAAAATAAAAAACCAAAGAGCCGAAAGAGTTATTTTAAAATACAAAAGGGAATTTTACATGATCCTTGGAATTTAAAAAAAAACCAAAAGTGGTAATACAGTAACATTATAGTCAGAAGATATTAGAAAAATGTCAGATAATCGCAGACGGTCCAAGAGAGAAACAGCTAGTAGAAACATTAGACTTGACGATGGGAATTTAAAAGTCTAAGAAGAGTAGTACCTAAAAGAATAATCTAATTTCCAATTATTCACTACGAAAATGAATCAGAAGGAAATCGTTCCGTAGGAGGAGACGCAGTTCCGGAAAATAGGGATGAAGCAAGAGGTTCAGATATACACCACATGTGCAAGGCTCATCAAGAGTACCGGTAGATTAACATTCTCAGATCTTAGAGATCTAAAGTAGCTTCAAGAAAAGTGGAAGTGGAAAAGAGGAGTTTGACGTCAGAAACAGAAAAGGTAGAAGACAATTTGCTGATAATAACAAGAAATTGAAAACCAAACGAGAAATATTCAGAAACAGCAAGAGTTAGCTGGAGTGGTACTAGAAGAAATGAGCAGTGATAGTAACTCAATGAATTATAGCATGAGAAGGAGTTTGAAAGGTATTCAAAGTATGATAAAAAAAAAGCGTAATTAAAAACAAAATTAGATAGAAAACTATAGGTATACCAATTCTGCAATTGATGAGGCCGAAGAAATTAATGAGAATAATAGAGAAGAAGGCAATAATATATCAAAGTTGTGTAATGTCATCGTTGATGCTATCAAAACAGTTTCAAAATCCATTAATGTGCCACTAGATTTACTAACTCGACCAATAATGGACAGGTACTTTACAATATTCGAAGGCGAACCAGAAACATGGCCCCTTGGTCGAGTTGAATCCGTATTTTCCGGAAGAGATACCTTTGTTCGAGGGGGGAGGGGAAGCTAGAACATCAACTGGAGACTATTGTCGCCCTGTCTCCAAAATACGCAGACTGAATGCAGGAAGTGAAAATAAAACTAGTCCCTAGTATATTTCACGGTGGGGAGGATAGTACTCTATCATTTTATATTTTTACATGTATGGCTGCTCAGTTGTTATAATGTTACCTCGTTCTCATCAATCTATATGAAAAACCAAAAAAAAATAGAGAATAGGTAAGTGTATTTTTTTTTGGCTGACTGGTGGTAATCTTAGGATCCGGCTAGCTAACAATGACGGCGGGTTTGGTTCACTATAAATTTATTTATCTTTGTTGTTCCTTACTTAGGGCACCATCTGATTTTGTCCAAGCCTTACCTTAAGTACACTTTTCCCTGAAGATCGGATAATTCGGGAAAATGAGATAGACGCACCTTCAAAAATACTCTTCCTTAATAATTTGAGAAAAAGGAAATTCCATTTTATAAAAATTTGTGAACATTTATATTAAGTAATTCAAAAGTATTTAATTAAGAAAATGCAATATAAAAGACGTTTAGGTCTAAAAAGGAAAAAATACAAAAAAATGTTAAATTAATATAAAAAAAATCAATTTTACCAAGAATTGAAATTGGGAAAAGCTCTATTCCACAAAAACGGGTACAGTTAAAATAACAAAAAACTAAAAACAATATTCGACTAAAGTAAAAATGGGGACATTAAATTTTTACTTTTCATAATATATAAGTATGGCTCATGTAACCTTGGCCAAGACAGTTTACCCGTTTTTTTACCAAAAGCTTTAATTTTTTGATTTCCGTCTTACAAGTTAAGTACCTACACTATATAAAAAAATATAAAAAAGTATATTCAACAAGAAAGAATTTTTTTTTATTAAAAACAATTGTCTATTGTTTTCCTTCGGGGCCTGCAATTCTCGACTAGTACATCATAGACCGGGAAATCGCCTCCTAGCCCAGAACCAGCTTAGACGTCTCTCTGTAAAAAATGTCAACCGGAAAAACATGTCACTCAGCAAAAAGAAAGTGGTCCAACAAAAAAACGCCTCGCAGCAAAAAAAGAAGTCTCCCAGCAAAAGACTTCAGCCGGCAATAGAACCCTATAAAAAATTACACTACTAACACCAAAATCAATGGGCCTGAGCCCCTGGACTATATAAAAAGTTTATTGAAAAATACTCTAGCATGTTGATTGAATTTAGCGAAAAAGAAATTACGTCTGGTTAGGCAACTTCAAACAGTAAGTAGATTTCAAGTTATAATAATATGCCAAGTTTAAGATACCTTAAATAACTGAATATTTTTTGAAAGTCTGTATACTTCTTTATGAGTATCACTATTCTGATAAACACAACTCTATAAACTTTTTTAATTATCCTGTTTTATATTGATATGATTCTACAACACTATGAAGATCTTCATGATATTATTTGCTAGGGATGGGTATAAAAAGAAGAAATATTCTTACTTGTTACTGGGTGATACTGGTTTTCTGTTGGCAAGCCATTCAATATCAAGTAAGGAAAGCTACTGTTTTCAGGTTGAGGGTTGGTGAATATATGGTTGCAACTTTTGCTTGGTAAAGCATGAAGCAAGGAAAACAAAGCGAGTTCAACTGGTAATTACAGTAAGTGTGGCATTGCTCAATGCTTACTGTTCTAATTAGTCCACGTGGTAGCCAATAAAAGTCAGCTAGTACTAAACGTAAAAACCTAAAAGATTTATAGAATGTAAAACTACAAGCCTAATATTAGAATAATATAAAGCAATGAATATTTGTGATTGTGTTTTACTAAGTTTAAATAAATATGGAAACATTAAGAGTTATATATCTTTTTTCCGTTTCAAAGGTAATATTCTAGAAAATATTTTTCATAACTGATTGCGTACTGTAACATATCGGTTTCATTTCGTTAAATCGAGTAGGTTTTACTATCAGTATGTACGTCGTGATAGTTTTTTAACAATAAACTTAACAGCGATAAAAAACAGAATAAAATACAATTGTATATTTAAGAGAGCGTCAAAGAATTGGAATTTTAATACTAAAAGAATGTGATGACCGGAAATACTCAAATATTCTGAAATTTGCGACATTTTGTATAGTTTACTATGGCAAAATAAGAAGAACCTTTGAAGATGCTATATAGTCCACGAAACCTAATCGCCTCCAAAAATAGCTTTTCTATTCTATAACAAAATCTAAAATTGTTTTTTCTTCCTAACAAGATTAAAATTGTTGATGATTAAAATGTTACGCCTTTCAAAAAACGTCATTTACACCGCCAGTGTGTTTAAAGCCGCATTCGGCGTTAATCCAGCTCTATAGAATGGCAGACACACAGAGGGAACATGCATTATCTCGATCTCTTTGTCATCGGTTCTTATCACACCATCATCTTACTTTTGACAAATTTTCATTAAAACTAGACCAGAATGCAGTTTTTTCTTACTATGGTAGTGGCTACTATTACGGAGAGAATTGAAAGTCGGGGCTTTCATTAAAAACCTGTTAGAGCGGGTATAATAAAAAAAGCCGGTTTATGATATATTCGGGTCGATTCTGATTAATATTACTATAAATCTTGTTATAGTAACCATATTGTTACATCTTATAACGAATAACAATGTGGTAATCTAAGATCGTATTCTGCTTAGACTAAAATAGCAAAATTGGTTATCAATTATGTTCGTAACAATATTGTTATCGCCATACGATAAATTTCGAATTTCAAAATTGACAACAATGTTCTGTGATCAAAAAGAAGAATGTGAGGTTAAATTTGACATTTGAATAGACCGCCCGGTTGTGGGGTGGTATATTTTTATAATGGAAAACAAAACAAGAAATAAAAAATCAACAAAATTCAAAATGGAGCTGATGACCACAGGTAAAATGCTCCCCCAAAATATTTCAGAAATCGAAAACAAATGGGATGAGCTTACAAATTTATTAAATAATATTGGTGTACGAAAGGATAAAAAACAATGGAAAACGGTAAATATATTTATATATTTGAAATTCACTCTACGGGGTAATAACTTACCTAAATAGGTTGTAGTTCTTATATAAATGGAAAAGCAGGACTATAAAGAAAGCCAGAAATAATACTGATTCTATAAGGCAAACTGGACGCGCAGAATACATTTGTGAAGAACTTAATAACATTGAAAATATGTTATTAAAAGTTTATGGATGGGTTCATGTGGTTGAGTGCCCAGGAGCGCCCGTTGAAGTAGATCCGGACATAACCGAAAACATTAATGAATTGCCATTTGTAATAGAAGATATCGAAATGGGAACATATAATACAATAAGTAAAGATAATATAGAAATTATAATAGATGAAGTAATTACTCCAAATGAAAATGTAACTCCAAGTACAAGTAACTTCACTGGTAAGTTTTTCAACATGGAATTTTTAAATAAGATATAAATGACATAAATAGTCTCTATGTGACTATAGGTATAATTTTATTACAAATTAATATTTTGAATTAATGAATAGTTTAGGAACGGTGCCACAAAAGGAAAAAAACAAAGGGAATGTTTCCGAACTTCAAAAGTTCGCTGAAGCATATTACACGAGCTCTAATGAAATGACTAGTGCGATGAGGGAAACGTCTAATGCAATGAAAGAAATGGCAGCAGCCGTTTACCAACTGTCTCACATCATAGATAATATTTCTACAAAATTTAATAAAGATAAATGATGCTATTTTTTAATAAATAGAGTTTTGGGGTTATAAAATTATGATTTCCATATTTTTCAACAATTATTTTTTGAAAATGTTATTTTTCATTTTTTCATTTTTGGAATTTCATTTTTGGAAAAAATGTTCTTTACCTTTTCTAATAATACTTAGTTTTTATGTGATCTTCTCTTTTTCAATTTAGTTTTAAGTTTTTTTAATTGATTTTCAAGAATGCTGTTTTATTTGTTTTTTAATAAAATTTTGTTTTTGTTTGTAGATTTTTATTAAATGAAAAGGAAATAGTTATTTATTCAACTAGTGACTTTTCTACACATGAGTAAAAAATGGTACATTACACACGAGCAGCTTACAATTTTTCTTCTACTAATATTTCAGAAAAAGTTAACAAAACTGTTTACATCAAACGGTTCTCAGTAATTTATTTCGTAAAATTATCTTCTTTGATAAATATATTGAACCATTTCTCTGCTATAATACCTTCCATCTTCCAGTTAATCTTGATCTACACAGAAAAGATAAGAAAAATATTTACAATTCCAGTTATTTTTATATTTGCCTTTCATTTCTACGTTCTGGTTAAAATGATTATCCTGATTATGTGGATCGTCATCATTACCATCCTCATCTTCATCAATTATATCCTCAACATTATATTTCTTCTATATACTATGGAAAACTGCACTAGAAGAAATAATGTAAGCTGCTACTGCACGTTTATAGTGGAAAACTCTATCTTTATTGAAGCATCTATGGAAAACTGCACTAGAAGAAATAATGTAAGCTGCTACTGCACGTTTGTAGTGGAAAACTCTATCTTTATTGAAGCATCTGAAACGTGATTTTGAGACTCCAAAACCCCTTTCAATAATATTTCTAGTTTTCCTGTGTAATATATTGTAATAGTCTTCTGGAGTATCAAGAGGAGCATCAGGAATAGGGGTTAACATCCATGACTGAATAGGATAGCGAGACTCTCCAAGAAAGTAACAATTTCTCCTTATTTCTCGATATTATTGTCTTCTTAAGGAAGAGGAATTCCAAATTGCTGGGTCGTGAGTGGCTCCAGGATAACGAGCATTAATATTTGTTATAATTAGATTTGCATTAAAAATCTATAATAAAATATTATATGAACAAATATTTATTATATAGGTAGTTTGTACTTACAGCTTGAACATTTATGCTATGAAAGCCTTTTCTATTTATATATGCTGCCGCGGTTTGAACAGGATCCTCAATTTTAGGAGGCGCTATTGGTACATGCGTACAATCAATCGCACCACAAATGGAGTTAACTCTTCTATTAGCTCAAGAGTAGCTCTCTTATCTGAACGAAAGAGTTTAACAAATCTGTTCTGGGGCAGATCAAAAGGATTACTAGTGTCCCTGATGTGCCTAAATTCTAGTCTCATAACTTCTCTAAAAATAGCATTTCCGATAAAAATATCAGTATGTATTTAACTTAAATAACTTGCCTGTTTGCTATATTTTCGTACTCATTTAAAAAATTCACATAAAAAAATAAGGAAAACACCATTTTAACAATTTATCCACCTTGTTATAAGAAATAACAAGTACAAAAACTACCTTGCAAAGATAGCAATGTTTTTAGTAAGATCTATTAATGAAGGACAGATCACATTGCTTAAAATCGACGATATTTTGCAAATATTACTATGATAGCCATATCTTTTAAATGACCATATTGCTAGCGCAAACAGAATCGACCCGATTATTTTGGTTTAAAAGCAAGAGCTTATTTAGACCTATTATATTATTAATCTACGCCCTTTTAGTACTTCCTTAAAACGAATTTATCTCTTGACATTTGCCGTTAATGAACAATCAATCCTTAAACCGCAAGTTTCTACTTCATAACCTACCTTTCAAGACCCTTTTCGATAACATTCTAGGCGACGAAAGTATCAACTTCCGGAAGTATTCAAAATGTCTCCGTGATATTTGTCTCTTGTTTTGACATATGCAAATTTGCCGCTTTTACGGATCACTAGAGCCGCCAACTTGATATTGAAAGGTGGTGGTAGACATATAGTGCAACGACAAGACCGAGGAAAATTGATTGGGGAATCAATGGGCGTAAAAAGGAGGGTTGAATATTATTTTACATGCAAAAAAATAGGATATAAAAACAAAATTTTGAAAAAATATGTAGTCATATCACTCATTTGCTGAAACAGTGACATAACACAAAAACTTCAATTTCATAGGTGGATCAATTCAAAATGTTGCATATATAACAAGTATAATGATATTAAAAAAGAAGAAAATCTAACTAATGGGAGGTATGAACCTGTTTTTTTATTTTTCATCAACTGATTCATGTCAGGTTTGATAGAAGACAGTTGAATTCTCATATCAGGTTCGGCGTCCATTCTATTGCGGTATTTTTTTGTAGTGGCTGATATTCAACACGAATTCTGCACGAAAAATCGTTAAAAGGCGTCGTTTTGAACAGTACCTCCATACTTGTATCTGACAACATTTCTAAAAGAGATTCATATATCTCGTTTAACATACTTTCGGGCCTTTGCAAGTTTCCTCTTTGTTTTCTATTCTTCGATAAAATACTTCTCAAAAGATGAGCGCATCGAAGTGAGACATTGGACCAATTCTTCAAATACATAATCTTGAAACATTTCTGAGTAGTTATCGCTAACAAACTCACTAAGTGACGTAAAGTTTTCAATTTTTCTCTTACCAACGCAAATAATCCAAAAATCTAATTTTCTTTTGAAGGCAGCAATTTTGTTACAGGCCTGGAACACTGTTGTCTTTTTACCTTGCAATGATAAATTTAATTCGTTCAGTTTTGGAAAGATATCCGCCATACTCGTAAAAGACTGTCGGAACAACCAAGTTTTATCATACAAACGATCAAATTAAAAGAAGTATCTGAAAGAAACATTTGTAACTCGGCTTTAAGTTCAAATAGCCTTGTTAAAGCTTTACCCCGAGACCTTCACACAATATTGAGAACAATAGGGATTGTAGTGGCCGTGGCTGTAACTGCGTAGAAGAGTTTAGTCCAAAGAAGAAATATACAAAACTGATACAATCCACAGATAACCCACAGATAGATGAGACACTGATTGTGGTGCCAACTAAGGAGCCCGTCGAGTAAACAACTGAGTGATGTTGGAAAGATTTCTGTAATTTTAGGTTTTGGCGGACTGGCGGTATATTCAAATATACTGTATTTTAATTATTTTATTTCAAAATAGCCATTCATAGTCTATCATTTGACATTTCATTCAATTTAACTCCATTATCTAGATTGTAGATTGTAGATTGTAGGGGGGTCGTACAGGCTGTACAGCCTCCCAAGCACTTCGACCTATAAGTTCTTTTGTGCGTGACCCTTGATCTATTCGAGGCCCGGGATTCCGAGACTTCTTGTGAAGTTTATCAGTTTCCTGGGAGCTAAGTTCCTGATGTCGGAGGGCGTTAAAAAGGCCCCTTCCAGGAACTTAAGCCTCTTGCAGAAAAGCGCTGGGCATTCGCAAAGCAAATGTTCTGCAGTTTCCGCGAAGTTCTCGCAGTAGCGGCAACTGTCACTCTCTGATTTGCCCATCTTTTTGAAGTGATACCCCAGAGGGCAGTGTCCAGTGAGGAGTCCCGTTACCATCTTCAAGTCTTTCTTGTCCAACTCGAGAAGCTGTTTAGCTTTCTTAGGCGATAGGCACACTAGTCTTTTCGCTTGTCTTTGTCCTGGCACTTTATTCCAGTGAGATTTCATTTCATCGGTTTCCCAGCGTCGGAACTCCTCTTTTAAGTGGGCTTTGGAGAGTCCACAGAAGGGTTCTGGGCCGGGAAATTGTGTATTTGCCCCTTCTTTGGCAAGGCAATCTGCTTCTTCGTTGCCTTTAATTCCTCTGTGACCTGGCACCCACATCAGGGTGACCTGATTGTTTGCTGCCAGTTGTCTCAGGGATTGTTTACAGTCCCAAGTTAGCTTAGACTCACAGGTGTATGACCTCAGAGCTTTTAGCGCTGCTTGGCTATCTGACAGTATATAGATTTTTTCCCTTCGAGTGCCTCTTTCAAGGCATTCCTGGGCACATAGTTCTATAGCATGTACTTCTGCTTGGAAGATGGTTGGGGTGTTACCAAGGGGTTTTGAGAGCCTGAAATTCGGTCCTGTAACGCCCACTCCAACCCTTTCGTCCATCTTAGATCCATCTGTGTACCACACTGATGCATCCCTTCCCAGTTGAGGTCCGTTCTCTGTGCAAGTTTGGTGGCTGTTTATGACCGCTTCAAACTGCATTTCCAAGTCGTACCTAACTGGCATGAAATCTGTCGGTTTAGACATGGCTTCTAGGGAAATATGTTCCAAAATCTTTAAGTGTCCGATCAGATTTCCTGCTTTTAGGCTTTTTGTCTGGCTCAGTCTGAAGGCACTGCTTGCTGCTTCTTTCTTTACACATAGGTGCAATGGCGGAAGGTTTAACATTACCTCCAGAGCTGCAGTAGGGCACGTAAATATTGCCCCTGTTATTCCCAGACAGGCTAGCCGCTGCACTTTCTGCAGCTTGACTTGTGCCGAAATTTGTTGAGTTTTTGGCCACCACACTAGTGAGGCGTAGGTGACCATGGGTTTGATGATCGTTTGGTATGACCAATAAATCATTTTTGGTTTCAGACCCCATGTCTTACCAAAGACTCTGCGGCATGTCCAACTTGCCGCTGTAGCTCTGGAAAGAATGTGGTTGATTTGGCTGTTCCAAGTCAGTTTATGGTCTATTATAACTCCCAAATATTTCACCTCTTTGGAAAATGTTAGCTGGGTTCCATTCAGAGTTGGGGCTTTAAGTTCGTACTTTCGCCTCTTGGTGAATGGAACCAGCACTGTTTTGCTAGGATTGACGTTGAGTCCTTCCTTTGCGCACCAGCTTCTGATTATGTTTAGGGCTAATTGCATGCGGTCGGAGATTACTCCGTCATGTTTGCCCCTAATGGTGACGACTAGGTCATCGGCATAACCTTGAGTCGTGAAACCAGATTCGTGTAGCTTTACTAACAGGTCGTCGACAACCAGTGACCACAGTAAAGGCGATAAAACTCCCCCTTGGGGGCAACCTTTTTCTGCTGTCATCTTGACTGTCTCTCCCCCAAGGGTCGCCACAATGATTCTGCTTTTTAGCATTGATTGTGTCCATCTGATCAGTGAGGCGTTGATATTCCTTTCCTCTAATGATCTGGTTATGGAGGCATGTGAGGTGTTGTCGAAAGCACCCTCTATGTCAATGAAGGCACAAAGAGCCATTTCTTTCGCCACATATGTCTTTTCAATGCTTTCAATTAGGCATTGTAGAGCATTAATCGTGGATTTTCCTGCTTGATAAGCAAACTGTTTCTTGTGAAGCGGTCTTAACTCGAGGAGTTCGCTTCTGACATAACAGTTTATTATTTTCTCCATTGCTTTCAGGAGAAAAGAGGTGAGGCTAATGGGGCGATAAGACTTTGGTTCGTCCATTGGGCGTCTTCCAGTCTTAGGTATGAACGCCACTACAGCCTCTCTCCAGGTCTTCGGTATGTAGCCGAAGATAAAGCTGGCTTTGAATAGCCTTTTCAGGAAGGGTTCTATTAATTCAAGGCCATGTTGCAGTAAGGCGGGGAATATCCCGTCCTTTCCTGGCGACTTAAATGGTTTGAAACTTTTGATAGCCCATTTGATTCTTTGGGTTGTGAAAATTTTCCCAGCTAGGCTTTTGCTGGCTCTATTGGGGTTGCGAACGACCCCTTCCGGGTGAGCACATTGCTGTTTGTCTCCATGTTCTTCTTTTCGATTTTCTGAGTTTTTTGTTGTACTCAGAAAGAGCTGTTTTGTAGTCTTCCCAGTATCCCAGACTCTTAGCTCTATTGAAAAGTCTTCTGACTTTCACCCGTAGTTTTGCTAGTTCCTTATTCCACCAAGGCACGTCCCGAGTGGTTGCCTTTTGTTTTTCGGGACAGCTGAATTCATATGCTTTTGTTATAGCATTATCTAAATAATGATTAGATGTTGAGTTAAATTAAACGAAATATCATATTATGGACCATAAATGGTTAATTAAATTGGAAAAAATAAAACAATAATCATATAAACAATTTATTTATTTTGGTATAAAAATACACAACAAATAATTTCTTTCACAAAGTACTTTTCTTAACAAACATAATGACAACAAATAAATTATAGTGTAAAAATCATGCAATAATTAAAAAATAATTTGAGTAACATACATTCTAGATTGGAGTATCATTAGATTTTCAAATGATGTTAATTCAAGATAACAGTAGAAAATTATGTATAATAAGTTTATATTAATTTATTATTACACTCGTATAAACACACAGATCTGGACAAACTGCAGGAGTATAACTGCTACTTACCTAATCGAAAAAAGTTGTTAACTACTATTTTTGGCAACTTTCTATGAAAGAAAACATTTGAGTATAATTACTGTGAATGTTAGAACAAAAGTAATTAAAATATTTTTATAGGAAAAGTTGTTAAATACTGCCCAGCTCTGTAAATACAAGGTGCCAAGTACCTAATTACATATAAGAGTGCTAAACAGCACTTGTGACTGTACAAAATTTAAAATAATATATCTAACATTTCATTTCCACTTAAAACACATCTTTATTTCTTTACTGGAAGTATTAAATAGGTTTATAACACAAGCTTAAACCTAGTATATTGCATATTTGTATATTTCTACAATTAAAAGCATTCCGTTCTTATGAAACCATTGCATAAGGCAGTTTAAGTTACTCTGCAGCTCCTGGCAGTCTATGATTGTTAAAATGTTTCTTAAGGGCTCTTAAAAATCTCACCGTCTCATGGAGTCCTTTCTCGTTTCTGGTTGAGGTTCTACAAGTAAACACACAAAATAACAACACTAAATAAGTAACCACACAAATATATTTGAAAATTTATGTCAACAGAAGAAAACAAAATGCGCTTACTATCGAAATAATAAGTTTACACATGTTTTTGTACTAAGCCAATAAAATATCAAAAAATGTTTAAATGTATACATTTGTTTGGTTTTTTTATTCCCTTTTTTGAAGCTTTCGATTTTTTTAGGAATTCTTGATTTTTAACTATTTTTTGACTTTATTGGATATTTTGGATTTTTGGTTACCGCTAGACCAAATACTTAGACGTAGTGCCTCAACAAAAGTTAATACTCACTTTTATTTCCCATAAATTGTCACACCATGGGCTATATATGAAAACCGGCAAGGGATCAATACCTTCCATCCCATAGCTGGTAGAGGGAATATAGCTATAACATAAAATAAAACCCAGATTATTTTTTTTTCAATGGATACATTTTAAAATGGAATTGTCTGAGTATGGTGTACACACTAGATATAAATTGAGTGAATGAAAAGACGAGTACTGAGTATGTCATTTGATTAAAATTCCAGCTAAGCGCTTTCAGCCATTAGGTCATCCTCAAAGCTGTCGACAAGGGAAAAACATACAACAGGTACAATGTACACATAATGAAATAAAATATTTGATGTTACATCATTATTTAAGTAAAATTTGTTTGAAATTACCCTATAAAGAGGGTGTGCACACATATCATTTAGTTGGTAATCAAATTGGACGTTTCGTTATGTGAATTACAATTGTACACACTCTTTATAGAGTAATTTTAACAAATTTTAGTTAAATAATGATGTGACATCAGACATTTTATTTCATTGTTTGTAGCAGTTACAGGGTTTGATGTTTTTTTGACACTTTCTGTATATTTTTTTCTTGACGAGAGGTTTCAGAATGGTCTAATGGTTGAAAGTGCTTACCTGGAATTTTAATAAAATTACACACTCAGTACTCGTCTTTTTGTTCACTCAATTTACATTTTAAAATGTACATAATTATAGCACGCTATATTGAATACAATAAAACTTACCATCAATTTTTGTTAATTTCCACTCATATGGGAAGGCAAATCAAACTGTCTTAATAACCTCTCTTCGTCTTTCTCACATCTAAAGAAACACTGTTTTTGAAAGGGATCATATCCTCCATCGTTTCTTCGTCGACAAATTTAATGATTTATTTCCACTGCTTTTCAGCCATATTAATTTTATCTTCCTGGGTTGGAGGAACAAAACTGTAAAAAGAAATATTTACTTTATTAATGAAGCAATTTTCAGTTTAGCTAATGTAAAGAACAACCATGATCTCTAGACTTGTCGATTAAATTAGTAAAAATTCTCTGTGTTTTATAAAAATGAAGATAATGGTTGTTAATTGTGAAAGAAAAAATGCTCAAATTTTTTTCATAAAACTTACAGAGTACACCACTTATTACTCCTTCAGAATACACTTTCACATTGTCTTTTCATTTAATAACAATAAAGCAACGAAACAACAGATAAATATTACACCATAGCAATTAAAAAGTACACCAAAATATTGTAACCTTAAAATAACCTCTACACTTGAACTAAGAAATGATAACAGTATAACATGTGGGGATGGGGACGAGCAATATGATATCGCGCATATACAGTTATAAAAATCAATAAAATTTGATTACTAACGACGTTACAGTTTTCGTTAATTTTTTGGAATTATCTACCGATTTTAGTTACTCGATGGGCTCTATAGATGGCACGGTCTGCAGTGTCCCTAGCCTGATACAATCAGAATACAGCTGTAGACCAATACCTAAACACTTCGCTTACAATTAGCATTTCGCTAGCTAGCTTGTAAGTAGGTTGGTACTTATCGCTCCGAACGCTAATCGTTGAGGCGAGACTGTCACTTTTATAATCCTAACCTCGATCTCGAACATTCTCAAAAACACTGGAGTCGGCGCCTTTGATAAATAAAAAGCCGAAATAAAAATAGATATGCAAAAAATGCGGTGTAAACAATTTCGACATTATGTTTTGAAGTTAAACCTGAAAATCACTTGTTTACAACTATAGTGTCTTATCTCATAGGCGGCTTTCATCAAAGGGACACTCAGAGAATGGCTGATCTAAGCAATTTGCTGCAAAAAAACACAGATTTTCACAAAATCTCTATACGTGTTTGATATAGCATTCTTATGAAGGGATATAGGGATATTCCAGGTTTTGAATTGATTACTGTGATTAACATAATATTTTCTGAATCTTTCCTCTTCATTTTTGCTATAATTGCTGCTTTGGAGTACGAGTATTTATAGAAAACTGAATTTGGAGAAGTTTTACCACTTTCAGTACATTCCTATGCTTCCGACCAGAGATTTTAAATCATAAGAATCATTGTAGCAATCTCTGACACGGAGGTTCTCCATTTTTCAGGCCTAATTACCGTTTGGCATATAAGTAGAGAGCAAGCATAAATGTATTTGCTGCCCTGCATAGTAGTTCGAATAGAATATATCATCTGCATCTGATTTTGTGACAGCAATTTACTTGTGAATTATGTATAGACTAAAATCACTTTTCACCCTTTTTTTACGACTAAGAAAATGATTTCAGTTTTATTACCACTTAAACCTAGGGGTACAAATAGTCTGTGATCATTGATTTATAAGTTATTGTTTTCGTTATCATTTCTGTCCATGTTCATTTCGCTACAAAAAGATGTTAAGAATAAAGGGTTTTGAAGATTAAACCTGACTTTTTTATATATGTAACACGCCCTTAACAATATCCTGTGATACTTCAAGTACCATAGTAACCGTTGTCCGTTTTACTGACTCTGGCGAGCTGAAAATCAATAAGGTTCCTTCTGTAAGATGTCCTGAACAATATTCAATCATACAATTTGTGAAATTTACTGTCTCGACCCTTACTTTGTAGAATCTACTCATATTACTGTTTTAAATGAAGCTAACTGTTTCTAGATAATTTCACAATATATTGAAAAAGTGTTAAAAATTCTAAGAAATTGACAATTGTTTCGATATTAAATATCATCGTCAGAATGACAGAAGTTACATTTCATTTGATGCCTACCTGATGTTTAATAATTATTTTTGATTTGATTTTTTTTAGAACACGTTCTACAGCTTTTGTATGAAACACTTTTTTGTAAAACGTACATGAGAACATTTATTAAGAAAATTTGTTGCAAAAACTTTTATATTCTCCTAATATTTGGTTTTTCTTGAAGGATTTGTTAATGCTTTTGCTTTTTTACTCCACATTAAGCGTCATAGATTGGGGAAATTTGAGGAGGAAATAAAGAAAACAAGAAAAGCATGAGGAAGACTATTTAATCGTATAAAAAATACATTCATCGGGAAAAGAGAGGTACCCAAAGAAATTAAAACACATGTTTATAAAAAAGAAGTGATAGTACCAATACTTACATAATGCGCAGAAATCTGGACAATTACAGATAAACTAAAACAAAATTTAAATAGGACGAAGATAAGATTTGTAAGGAAAATAGAAAAATAGCTCAGGAGTGATAAAATTAGGAATGAACATAGATAAAATCTGAAGTTAAGTCCAACAGAAGAGAAAATTGAAAAAATACAACCGAGATTGTTCGGCCACCTACACTAAATGACGGAAGACAGAATATTAAAACAGGTATTTGAATCTAGAACATACAAAAAGAAGTCTAGAGGAAAGCCAAGAAAGGCTTGTTAGAGGATGCGAAGGCGGCAGCAAGGAAGAGAAAGTTAAAATAGAAATTGATGAAAAGATTAACGCAGGACAAAAATGATTGGAGAGAGAGCTGAAGAAGAATACCAACATACCCAACTCCACAACACAATCCACATCTGCAAGGGTACAGTGTATAAAGATTAAGTAAGTAAGTTGTATTCTCCAATTCAAAAGTATCAAATGAAATAATACTTTTTTCCAGCTCTAACACTACCTATTATTGTTTTTTGTAGTAATATTCTCTGACTTCTATGTATAAAAAAACGGCAGACTTTACTTTGTAACTTTTATTAATAACAACAATTGAGCATTTATTCGACAAAGCGTGGAACATAACCATTTCTCTTAACATGCTACGATATACTAACCAGGAAGGATCTCAATCAGAAGGCTGACTACATAGGCGAGCGGGACGCACCCCCAAATTGACCTTACAGTGACCACGGAAGTACTAATCGCTAAGACCACTTTTACTTCATGTTTTCGGGGTCGCTGAATACGAATATGAAATTATTTTTACGATAAAACTGGGGGAACATGGAAAAAAACGGCAATTTCGGGTAAAATTGAGACTATTGAATTTGGCGTTTTTCTGTGTTCATCTCGCTATATCTTCCACATTTATCAATGTATCGTTATGAAATTTTTTATGACTATTGCATATCTAAAGATCTAAACAACAAGCTTACTCCGAAAATTCTGCGACAATTAATACTTGAACAGTAAATTTACAATTGTTTACTTTTACGTGTTCCGAGTTTTGTCGTACAAATGTAAAAGTTGTGTTACGAAGTTTCGAATTTCTAAAAACTAATTATTCAGTATTAAAATGCAATACCTAAAGAAGTTTTTGGGAATGTTTCAGATCTAAATATTGGAAAGAAAAAAAGATATGCTATTTCAAAGTCGAGCGTAGCGTGCGGCTGCACGGCGCGCTATAGCACGAGCAGTGACTATCCGAATCGGAACTTTACATGCGTCCGAAATACGGTTTTAATATATCAATTAAAATAAAAACCATTAAAATATCTTAAAAATCTTCATTTGTTTCATCTGTATTTACAATCACTTCTTTATTTACACATGTATCATTACAACTACAAACATCACAGCATTTCAAATTAGATTGTCTACAAGTCAGTTTCGCAAGCATTATTGCCAGTGCACGAACAAAAGTACTGTTGTAGTATTTCCATAGCAGTGGGTCCATCGTAATAATCGAAACTCAATCTACCTGTTTCTACCACCCAGCCAAACTTTGTCACATCTTTGGAAATGATTAGAGGTTCGATTGCTTGTTTCCACTCATTGATTTGCCAAAGAGCTCTTAAAATGTGTTTATGCATCGCGGGTTCAGATGAAGGAAGTCTTGCGATTTCAGAGTTCTTTTCGATAGTTAAATGATATCTTAATGAATTTATATCGTTACGTGTACCTTTTGACTTTTTCTTTGGATCGTACAAATAAGATGTGAATGTACTGACGACTTCTTGAGCAACATGTATGTCTAAGTCGGTTATTGCAGCTAAATTGTCAATTCTTCGTCTGACATGTCGTAATGCTGCATTCTCCTTGATCTTGCCTATGTAAAATAACGATGAATTAGTATCACAGCCTGTTAGAGCGTGTGCAGCTAACAACGACGAACAGATATTTTTTCCTAATTTTTGTGCTAAACTATGAATAGGTACAACCATAGCTGAGGTCTATTTTCGAAACTTGCAAAATGAAATACTAGTAATAAATGAATGTCTGTATCGGAAGATTCTACAATTGTTAACTGGTTTTCACGCATTCTGCGTTGAATACGTTGTACATGAAATATTAAGCGAGTATCAGCATCTATGTGCTATAGCGCGCCGTGCAGCCGCACGCTACGCTCGACTTTGAAATAGCATATCTTTTTTTCTTTTCAATATTCAGATCTGAAACTTTCCCAAAAACTTCTTTAGGTATTGCATTTTAATACTGGATAATTACTTTTTTGAAATTCGAAACTTCGTAACACAACTTTTGCATTTGTACGACAAAACTCGGAACACGTAAAAGTAAACAATTGTAAATTTACTGTTTAAGTATTAATTGTCGCAGAATTTTCGGAGTAGGCTTGATGTTTAGATCTTTAGATACGCAATAGTCATAAAGAATGTCATAATGATACATTGATAAATGTGGAAGATATAGCGAGATGCACACAGAAAAACGCCAAATTCAATAGTCTCAATTTTACCCGAAATTGCCGTTTTTTTCCATGTTCCCACAGTTTTATCGTAAAAATAATTTCATATTCGTATTCAGCGACCCCGAAAACATAAAGTAAAAGTGGTCTTAGCGATTAGTACTGCGTGGTCACATACTGCTATTTCTAAGCGACTTTCTGGGGGTGTCCCGCTCGCCTAACATAGATTGTCAGTCAGTGTTACCAAAGAAAATAAATTAAAATATAACATTATTCAAATTATACAGTGTAAAATTATCAAGGACAAATATACATTACTTTCAGAAGCTATAACTCCAGAACGGGTTAAGTTATCAGCTTCGAATTTTTACTGTGCAATATGTTTGAGTCCTAGTTTTTGTTTACCTTGTTGCCATTTTTAAAATTTATCTACGTTCTACGTGAAAAATTAATTAAAATACTTTATCCAAATTCATGTTGTAATAACTTTGTCGTTAATAAAAGTTTTATAAAATTTTGCTAGTTTACATTTGTAACGATTCTGAATCCAGTGATGTAGTCATATTTGAGAGAAAAAATACCTAATTTACTTTCTTCTTTTGTGGTAAAGAAAAATTAACATAGAGGGCCGGGATTTAAGCTATGAAAATTTGAGCCAAAATACTGTTTCTAGCAAAGAAAATGAACTCAAAATCGATTGAAAATACAGATTTTACAGGAGTCCTTCCAAACAAAATGTGCCACACTGTATATTATAACACCTATCTGTTACTACAAGCAAATAAATAGAAATGAAATATAACAAAATAACATTACGTTTTATTAATTTAACCTAGTATCATATAAAAATCAAAATTAAAAGAATACCATGAATGTTATTTTTAATTCGTCCCCCGTATGAACGGAAACGTTAATTACAAGCAGTTACAATTAAAAACGAATCCGTTAATCACGTTCTATTGTTTAAATAACCGTTCAAGTCCTCGGTTGAATTTTAATAAACAGTATTGCCAATATAATCCCAATTTCAATGTAATGATCCTTAAACACATGTTGCCAACCACGAGACTCGAGTATCCGGTTTAGAGAAGGAGTAAAGGGAGGGTTTAATAATGACCTCCTAGTATACGAAATCGTTTTCGAGTATCAAAATTCCCTGAAGGCATGCTTAGTGCTCTTACACGGTATACTTACGCCGTTGTTCGATGTTATAATCGTTTAAGTCGAGCTGTGATATTAAGGGAGGCTGCAGAATTGAAAATTGTACACTCAGAAAAATTATGCAATTCTTGTGTTCATTATTCACCTGCAATAGATTTTAGCGAAGCAGATAGAAAGTTATGACAGATCTGCACAAATGAAAGAGGGCTTTAGTCACAATAAAATGTTGTATATCAACATAAGGGTGTTTTGGTACCAGCCATGATAACTAAAATAGAGAGTACATCGAGGTCATATACGTGGATATGCAGTAAAACGTAATTCAAGTACGGCCATGTCCAGTACGCCTGCTTCCCCTCTGGCATGTGTGCGTGTGTGTGTGTGTGTGTGTGTGTGTGTGTGTGTGTGTGTGTGTGTGTGTGTGTTGGTCCTGGTGGTACTATGATGTACAGCTCTGGTCGTGGTCTGCGATGCCTGTAAGCTTTCTTCCTGCTATGTTGAGTTATCTACTTTTCCAGGCTCTTGATTTGGTGTTGAGGTCTCCCATCAGGACTCCTCGATATCCGTCTGGAAGGAGGAATTCTACATATTCTTTGTGCAGGTCGCCTGCAAGTCTTTTGTAAGCTGATACGATCCGTATTCCGCCGAAACCTGTTTGGACTGCAATGATGGTGGCTTCCATCGTCTCAGGAGGTCCGATGTGGTTATTATGTGGTGGTCCAGTCTGGTCTTTACTAGGATGACAGTTCCACCGCTTCTGGCGTTGTTGTCGTCTCTGTAAATCCTGTAGTGCGGCCATCTGATCTCGCAGTTTTCTCCTGGTAGCTTCGTTTCTTATACGGCGAATACGCCTAGGCGTTCTTCTTCTAATATGATTCCCACCAGGTTGATATTGGCTTGAGTCCTCCGCTGTTCCAGGTTCCTATCTTCAGCTGGTTTGGTCCAAGATGGTGTAGATCCATTAACGTTTCATAAGACTGACGAATATGTCCTGCATCTGCTGCATGTGTGTCGAGAACAATTTCATTGCTTCAAATAGTCTGGTTGTTATTGGCTGATGGATATCGTCTTCTTGGCTACACTGGCGTAGCTTGCCCCTGCTGTTCTCGTGGCGGTTGGTTGGTTTCTCGCTATTCCCTGGGTAGTAGTCGTCTTGAGTGTTGTCTGGAGTTCTGCCGTCTTTAGCGCTGTTGTATTTTTCTTGGGTGCTTTGGGACAGCCTCTGTAATCAGCTGGATGTTCTCCCTCGCATTTGGCACAGGTTTCAGGACTTTTCTTTGGTCTCTCACAGTTCACGAATCGGTGGCTTCCTTTGCATCTGATACATCTTGTGTTCATGTAGCAGGTCGTTTGTCCATGAGAGTAATAGCCTTTGCAGTTGTAACACTGCGTTGGTCTGCTACTTATTTTAGGGGTTTCTTGCCTCACCTTGACGCTGAGGATGAACTCCACTTTCTCCATTCTTTCTAGACTTTTTTTTGTTGAGATCCATCATGAAGATTGGAAGACTTCTTTTTTCTCCGAATCTGGAATGGAGCTTGGTGGTCCTTCTGACCTGGATTCCCTGTCCTTGATGTCTCATATGTCTTCGTCAGGAGATAGTCCTTTGATGACGGTCTTCGCCACCTTTTCTTCGGGATCGGTGAAGGTGTACCAGTTCACACTTTAGCCTTCCAATCCTTCCAGGTAGTTCGTCAGTGTTCAGTAGTCTTCTATATATCTGTATCTGTAAAAATTTGACCCCACAGCACAATAATTGGCCAATTGTGCATTAGTCTTCTATGTTTTATCGGGTGAATTTCATCCCTCGTCTTTCATTAAATGCTGTTTTCAATTGGATTCCTCTTCATATCCTTGGGAAGTCCTTCGCCGTCTTAATTATGACTGATTTTGGCTTCCTCTTTTTTGGCTGCGCTGGCTGCGTTGTCTTCTCTGCGGGTTGGGACGTGGTTTGTGCTTCCTTTCTCTTATCATCTCTTTGCTGTCGCTGTATTTCCCTCATGGGCAGAGAGAAACCTTTCTCGGTGGCGGTGTCCATAACTTCGGTCTGTTCCTTTGAACTGCTTTGTCCTGCTGACTTCTCTCTTGATTCTTTAATCTTTGAATAAAATATTAAGCTATATTTGTCTACATTTATTTCTTGTAATTGACAATAAAATGTTATGTATTATGTTCATTTAAACGAAATTCCTTTATCAAAATCTGAGATCTTGACCTCTCCTACTTTGTGTGTCACAATATTTTTCAACCATTCATCGCACTCGTGATTCACTGCCACAATGATTAATCTGACCAAAAGAAAACAAACAGAATTCTCATCCTATTTATCCGCAATCTAAATCTAGTCTCCTTATCAGATCGGAACAAATGAACGCCCGTTGGAAAGAGACCGGACAGTTATTTCAATATCGGTTACCAAATATCTATTTTCTTTTTACTTGAAGGACGTTTTTGACAAATCTCTTTAAAATCACGTCTTTGTTCGTTCTTTGTATTCAATTAAGTCAATATTCTATAAATAATTCATCTGCTTAGTTTGGTGATGAAGTACAAACTTTTACTATATATAAATTGAGAGTTTGTGCCATATTCCGTGCTGGATAAAATTTACGATAGAAATATGATAATGAGATAAGCTAAGTGAAAGAAGGGCTATGTCCAGTATCGATTGAATGGGCTGCAAATTGTGGAGTTGGCACAAGTCTATATAACTTCAAAATTTAGCTTTATTGTATGAAGAAATAAGCAAGAATGACACCAAAGATTATAGTATTTTCTAATTTAACGAAAAAATTCTAACGTTACTTTTTTAGTTACATTCTCACCTCTAGCTAGTTTACCAATTCCACAGTAGATTTCATACCCAAGGAGGCGTTTTTGAAAAATTCATTGCAATCTGCAATCTGGTCGCTTCATCTAGACAGCTGGGAACTGTCATTTGTCCACGTGATGTGTCTGGGAATACTTTACCAGTGTCAACGGCCAAATGAAGTCATTCTAGATCTCTTTCGGTAGGGGTAAAAAGGCAGTGACTACACAAACATACTAACAGTTAAAATATAGAAAAGTGTAACTGTATTAATGTAAAATGATGTATGAACAACGAGGCGTATACAGGGTAATACAGATTTATGAAAGAATAAGATTGTTTCTATTGAAATTGACAATAACAAACATACTAAAGATTGAAAAGGATATTATAAATCAAATAATGTTGACAATATGGTATCAATAGTAAAAAAAGTCTAGAAGAAACATATGAATTTTCAAGATATTTGGGAGAAAACGAAGAAGAAACAAGAATTACAGAATGAGAGTACACAGACTAGTGAAGATTGCTAGACTTGGCGAGCCAGAAGATAAAGGTAGCATATACATACCATGCGAGGAAGGTTCTTCGGTCACATGGAAGGTTAACATTGGCCATAAGCGACAATGTGTTAGAAAGAAGAAAGTATAAATTCAGTCTATCACATTTTATCTATAATAAGATGTCATAACATACGAAGGAAGTCAAAGGAAATTTCTTGTTTTTGGGCAGTAACCTGATAGTAATGACAGTGATGGTACCGGTTTTCGTTTTTAGCAATCCCGTTGTACTTACCTTTATAACCGCTTTGTTTTAACACTAGGAAGTGTTATAAGAAGCTTTTAGTTATGATAATTCCAAATGTAACAAATCAAAATAATTAATCTCAAACATCCTGCTATATAGATTAACCCCATATGCAGAAAACATCCTAGGTGAATATCAAGCCGGCATCAGAAAATACAGGTCAACTATATACCAACTTTTCACACTAAGGCAAATTCTAGAAAAAGTTTGGGAATATACGATAATAGAACAGTACATAACCTCTTCATAAATTTCCGACAGGCTTATGATAACATAGAGAGAAGCCAAGTATGGAACCCAATGGCACAGTTTTCAATTCCAAAAAAGCTGATCCAGATGACCAAAATTTGCATAGAGGGAGGAGTATCAAAGGTACGGGTAAACAATAACCTATCCAGTAGCTTTGGAATAGATAACGGACTAAAACAAGGCGATACCCTCTCGCCACTACTGTTCAACCTCGTCCTAGAGAAAGCAGTAAGAGCAGCTGAGATAAAAAGTGAACTGCTAGTTGCTGTTAGCATACGCAGACGACATCGACATCATCGGGGATTCTGTCGTAACAATAAACGACATTTTCAACAAGATCGAGAAAACAACAAGCGAAATAGGATTAAGAATGAACGAAGAAAAGACGAAATACATGTGCGTAAATAGAACGGCACGAAGAGATAGATTAGGACAAAACGTCACAATAAACTATTTCAACTTCGAAAGAGTAGAGCACTTCAAATACCTAGGTGCCACAATTGCAGCAGACAACGACGTCACCGAAGAAATCAAAGGCAGAATCCAATCCGCAACCCGCTGTCGTTTGCACTCAATAGTCTTATGAAATCAAAGAGTCTAGCAAGGGCTTCAAAAATCAAGATATATAAAACTATCATCCGACCCTTAATAACATATGGTAGCGAAACGTGGACAATGACCAAAGCGAACGAAGATAAACTCAGATGCTTCGAACTAAAGATTCTCAGAAAGATATTTGGACCCTACCACGATCCGACGACCAACCGATATCGCATTCGAACTAATGCAGAGGTCCAAGAACTATACAAAGATAGCGATATTATCTAGGAGATTAAATCCCAGCGTTTAAGATGAGCAGGACATGTACAGAGGCTACACGACGAAAGACTTGTAAAACTGATAAGGGAAGAGAATCCAACAGGCAAAAGAATACTCGCACGCCCCAGAATGCGTTGGAGAGACAACATAAGATCAGACCTCCAAAAAATGAACATCCCAATCGATTACAGGTTGATGAAAGACAGGGCCTCCTGGAATAAAGTTGTGCAGTCAGCCAAGACCCACCCAGGGTTGTAGTGATGATGATGATGTAGTTGGTGAAACATTTATTGTAATGCAGGTATAGTCGACGTAAGAGATATAGTGCTAACTTTAAGGTTTCAGCTTATTGTTTGACTTAAATCCCGTCATAGTCCAGTAAATATTATAATTTAAAATGCTTGTTTGACGATATATTCATTTAATATTATAATTTCAACAAATAATCGTTAAAATGTGAAGTGAAAAAAAGATTCGGCATCATTTAAATTTGGAAACACAGAAAATATGTTTCAATGTAAAAAATTTGGTTTCGATGAAGGAACAGAATTAATGCAAGTATTATCTGATTTAACAGAAGTTCCCCTGTCAACTATACGTAAAATAGTCAAGAATGGGCCTTACGAACGCAAGAAGCGATGTGATGAGGGATTGATCAAACCTTTAGATGTGTCTGTAATAAAATTATTAAAAACCACCATATATGACTGTTACAAAAGTAATGAGTTACCAACACGATTGAAATAACAAGAAATAGATTGACAAATGTCGGCCGTAATGTAAATGTCTGTAAGAACAATATTGAAAACTGGGATTCCAATTCAAAACGATTATTGAACATGAAACAATCATGGAAAGCAGTAGAATAGTGTATATGTGGTATACATACTTGCATTAATTCTGTTTCTTCATCGAAACCAAACTTTTCACATTGAAACATATCTTCTTTGTTTCCAAATTTAAATGACATCGAATTCTGTTTTCACTTTGATCACAATTATTTAAATTTTCGTTGTTGTTACACACAATATTTTGGACCGAACTTGATATTTTCCAACGATGCCACATTGTAAATATTTAACTTTTAACTAAAAATATAATTGTTATATAATAAATATGTACCTTACCGAAATTCCTGAGAAAAACACTACACTCTTTCTTGATATCAGCCTACCAACTAAAGAGTGAGTGTGGCTTATCTGTGGTGAACACTTGTTGTGTTCGAAAAATTGCTCAAAATATACTTATAGTTCAATAAACTATGAGATAAATAATACGTTATTTGAAATTAATATTCCTAATTCATCTTAATAAAACGAGTTATAAGGTAGTGGTAATAGTTGTCTGGTGTTATGTTTAAGATGTTTTTAAATATAAATATGTTAATATTGTTTGAAGTAATGCATTTTGTTCTATACAATAAGGATAAGTATTTTAAAAAGTAGGATGGCGCTCCATAATTACGGGTTAAAAATAATCGTTAGACAGTCGATCAATGTGTTTAATAATTATAAAATTACTAAATACATTTTAACGATTATTAGTTGAAATTATAATATTAAATGACTATATCGTCAAATAAGCATTTTAAATTATAATATTGACTGAACTATGACGGTATTCAAGTCAAACGAAAAGCCGAAAGCCTAAAGTTCGCACTAGATCTCTTACGCCGACTATACCAAAGTTATTCAAATTTAAATTAGAGTGTAGTAAAAATTAATATCGACATGCCCAATATTCTTATGCTGCACTTCTGGCAGTAGGAATTAATACTCAATGACCATTTTACGTTAATTTTAGAGGATTTTTTATGCTTTTTAATATTCCTGCACTACTTCTACTCTGCGTAGTGCCGCTGATGTAGGAACGGAACACGCCTATTTTCTCTTTCTGTCAAATGAACCGTCACATTTAGAGGGAGTATTCATTCCATATCAAGGGCGAGAATGAATATTCTTGCCCTAGGGTTAGAATCAAAAACTACGTCGGAATATTGAAATTCAATAATAGTCATAGAAAAAGAAATTTAGAGTGAAGATTAGATTGGAGTGAATAGAAATTTAAAAAATATTTTATTAGAGATCTCTAAAATTAATTTTGCGTTTATTTCAAAATTTCTCTCTATGATGTGAGATGTTTGGTGTCTTTCGTATATGGTGTGTTTATTGCGTTATTGACTGTGTTGGTGCTGTGAAGGTGAGTAGCGTTGTTGGGTGTTGTGTTTGTGAAATTGTTTTGGAAATATTCTCCGAAACTTTTTGCGATTTCCGCTGCTTTAGTTAGCGTTTTGTCAACATGTAAGATTTCGTCTTAGTTGTCGTGTTATTTTCCATAATCTTCTAGTTTTAATTATGTTAGTAGTCGTATTCATTTTATGTTTCTATGTTCCTTGATTCGTTTGTTTATTGTTTCTTGGTAATATTTTAGAATCTGTAAGTCGGTTTCGTCTCTAGTGTTTTGCCATTTCTTTTGTATTCGGTTTTTGTGATGTATTCAGTCGATAATGTGTTGTGGAACTGTGTCCTTTATTGGTTTGTGTAAAATAATTTTTGTTGATTCGTCGCGTGCTTTGAATATTGTGTTTTGTAGATTGCATAATGTTTTGTCTAACTCGTTTTTGTCTCGTTTTTCTTTTTTGATTCCGATTGGTATAAGAGTGCAAAACTAAAAATTGTGTTTTTTCCTTGCCAAATAAATTTTTAGATCAGCTTAAAACTAGTTGGAAAATAACTATGTATATATAAAAATTTTATCTGAATAAATTTCAGACAATGTATTGAGAATTATTAGGAAGAATGTTTCTTTGTAAGTATCAATTGGAAACAGAAAAAGTTAGTTAAATTTAATAAATGACATGGTATTACACGCCCACTATGCAAATAAATATTACAGTTATGTTAATTCAACATCACATTGTGATAATGTTCTTCCTTTTTTTCCTCTTGTTTTCATCACATGCACATCTATACAACCGTTTATGCCCAGCTTGTGGCTGTTAACATTTGTGATGTTTCAACTTAACTTCTCAGTGATGTTAAAGCGCTGCTTTTTTACATTACTGTGATGTTACTAGAACTTCCTCAAAAGGAAGTCTTTATAACGAACTAAAAACAACATTTCTGTTACATTCTGAAATGCCTTTTAACATCTTGTCGATGTTAATGCAATGTCTAAAAAATAACATCTTATCAATGATCTAAATGCGACATTTCAAAAACAATACAGTGTATTCTCGTAGATGTTGTATGGACATTACATAAACCTCTAAATAATATACCTCAAAACATTCTGGATGACATTCTATAGATGTTTCTGTGCCTAATCAGCAAATACAGGGTGAACAACTAAGGACGCCGGCTGTCGGCCATATTTCAAAAAATAGTACAACTTTAAAAAAATACCTTCAGGAAAATTACCCTAAAAAATCACTGGAAAATATTTTTGAGTTCCTGAAATATCTCCTATGGAGTGGAATAAACACTTAAAAACATAATACTGTGATTATCTCCAAAAAAGACATACTAAACGTATCCTTGAAATACAATGTTTGATATATTGTTGAGATTATGAAAAAATTTAGTTAGGGACTTTTTGTCTGTATTCTTCAAGTAAGGGGTGGGGGAAGGTTCTACCCAAACAACAAATGTCGTAACACTTTTTTTAATCGACATCCATGTTTTTGGCTTCATTTGAAAGAGTTCTTCCTTTTTAATAAGAAATGCTTAACAAAAATAACAAAATTGAACAATTTTGTCAACGCTTTGTGAAAAAGTCCACAATTTTCCCATTTTTCTCGGAAATTTCAAATGTAATGTGGCATTTTTTAAATTCTGATGAAAAGGGGTTAAAAAATAGGAATCTATTCCAAGATATAAGATTTACAATATCAAATATAAAAAAATGCTTCAATTTACATTTGAAATTTCCGAGTGGATACAAAATTATCTAATTTTGTTATCAATCTTATTAAACAGAAAAACTTTTAAATGCAGCTAAAATCATTATTATCGGTTAAAAAACGAAAAAGTTATACATTTGTTCATAAGTTTGAACCTTCCCCACCCTTTATTTGAAGAATAATGGCAAAAAATCTCCTTAATTTAATTTATTCATAATCTCATCAAGATTTCAAAAATTGTATTTTTAGGACACCTTTAATATGTTTATTTGGAGTATTATGTTTTCGAGTGTTGATTCCACCCCTTGCGGATATTTTAGAGACTGCAAAATATTTTCCAGCAATTTTTCAGGATCCCTTACCTAAAGATAATTTTTTTGAAAGTTGTACCATGATTCTTTTCTGAGATGTGGTCTACAGTCGTTCTTAGTTATTCATCCTGTACATTTAAAATAAAATAGCAAAAAAATAATAAAGGATTTAAAACGTTTATTCATTATTAATGAACAGTACAGTAAATTTGAAAAAAACAGGTACAAAATTAGAAAAAAAAATATCTTGTCCAGTAATCCAACCTAAAAAAAAAAAAATTGTGTAAGCATATTACATAACAATTCTGGAAAGTGGAAACTATTGAACACATGCAGTGAAAGCAAGAAATAAAAAAGGGTATATTAATCCGTAGTTACCATAACGTAACATACTTTGAAACCTTAATTAATAAAGTTTAACGGATACACATACATTACAGCTAGTTTACAGAAAATCAATTAGAATAGTTTTCTAATTATATTAAAAATAATAAAAATTTTACACCATAAAGATTTAACGAAACATTACGTTACATCAACAGAAATCCAATCTGATTAAAGAAAATTCTATCGTTTACTTACGGTTACTTTTTTCGAGTGCCTCAACCATTCCATAGCGTACACTTCAAAATCCTTATCTGTGAAATATATGAAGGGTTCTGAACAACAGCTAATAAAACAATTACTTTAGATCAAATTGTGCCCATGGAGACCTTTGATCAATCATCATAAACTACATCAAACTTGATTTTCAGCCAACTGACCGGGACCCATTTTCCATAGGATACATGCGGGGTTCTTCAAAGGAATAATAACATATTTTATTTCAAGAAGTGACTTTCATGATTTACCTTCTATTCCATGCCTCACTCCATTTGGCAGGTAAATTCAGATGTGCTATGAAAATTCAAACTTCTTCTCTGTATAAAATAATATACTATTCTAATCTTGTTATTTTCATCCTGGAACAAATTGTATATTAACATCGTGGAATTGTAACTTAATGAAAACTAAGCATTATTAATACACTGTATACAAAAAAAACTACTCATGAAAAAGAGATATGAACACATTATCAAGTTAAATGAGTTTATAATTAATTGTATCCAATAGCTGTGTTTCTACAATAATAAATAATTGAATGCTGTTTGTTGACTGCAGCATTCAGTATCATAAGTTACATATTCTTCAACTAGATTAATATAGGTACCATTGTAAGGGACAAATACAGCATATTTATTGTGTTCAGTGAATTTTCAAATGGAAATGAGCTTTTCAACAGAAGTTTTTGTTTTTAAAGCCTTAAACAGTCTCTAATTGTTCACAAGAATTGTTAGTAATAATGTTAAAATTTTCTAAACCTGCAAAACTATATTGATGGCTAAGACTACTACTAAAAAAACTAAAACTATAGTGATACTTGATTCAATATTTTTTGTACTGTTTAATACAATGTTTGTATCAGACTATCTGAAATAATTACTCCCCTCTCATTACATAATTACCAACTATTTTTTTTTACTTTATTTGTATAAGTAGCTTCTGAAACATCTTGAACATTGGAAATGTTTTCTTCTAGATTCAAATATCTGCGAACATATGAGCATGTTTTATTATTAATAATAATATCTACCCTATTGCAATATCAAGTTTTTTGTAGGGTATAATGCATATCTAGGATTTGAAATATTGTGCATCGTTTTCAAAATATACTTACTAGGTAAATAAAATATTTTAAAAATTGAAAAATCCTTATTTTGTAATATAATGTTAGTGTACAATTCCGCCACATGGAATTTCAATGTATAATAGCCGATTAAAGTATTGAATGAGTATTAAGTTTTAATAATTATGATTTTGGAATAGGTACTTACCGATAAAAATTGTTGTTCGTCCATTATAACTAAGTATAGAAACTGTAGCTTAGTAGGAACTAACGAAAACGAAGACCACTTTATTCAAGTGCTACTTGCAAAATATATGCTTCCTGCAAATAAAATATAACTATAACACATAACTGAAAACCATCCGCCATTTCATGCTTGTCATTTTTGTTTCTACAGATAACTACTGTATGTTTCGTTCATCAGTTCCTCTTCTGTTTTCTTCTTTATTATTTCGAAAGATGTAAAAGTAACTGCAACATGTGATCATCTTAGGCACATGTTAATTTGTACTATTACAGTAACGTTCTGTATGTGACATTAGTGAGAAGTATACAAATTAACACCGTATGAATGTTTCCTATAGGAAGTTACTAAAAAGAAGTTCATAGGATGTGTATGTAACTACGAATTCAAGTATTACTGTGTACATTACTGTGTACATCAAAAATATGTTTTATTTACATGACATGGATGTTAATAAAGTTGGTAATAAAATCAAGACATCTAGGAGATATCTTATTACCGTTTTAAATAAACATCACTAAAAGTTTCTAAAAAGAACATCACAAAAAAGACTTGTTATGTTTCTTGTTTAATGGGCGTGATTTCAAAAATTTTTGTCATTTAGATTTCATTACTTCAATTGTCCATTAAATGAAAACTTTATTCTTCCTAGAGTCACTTGAGATGTGTACATGGTGTAAAGTTTTACTGACATCCGTTGATGGCAGTATTCCACATAAACAAATTATTTTATTATACTTCTTTCGCATGTTGTGTTACACTAAATATACGTGTTGCTTATGGCACATATTAAACTTGCATGTGTTCAAAGAAACTTTCTTACACAGTATATGGAATTCATAAAGGATTATGGAATCTTGTTTCGTGTGATAAAGGACTAAAGCCTAGCAAAAGTATCTGCATGACTGAGTTTATGTTGTTAGGTCGTATTTAACACGTGATTTCGGTACACTTTACAACCTTCTGATTTGACATGACTTATTTCATTTTTATTTTGCTAGACCATAAGAAAATTCTTGACATTTACCGCACTATCATACAATGTAAACGATTTGGGAACGTTGCCCATACGTTTCAGTTATAAAACACATTGAATTTTATATGTACATTTGAAATCCGCGAATTAAATGTGCGAAGATGCTGAAATAATATTGAAAATGGACTCTAGACTATTTGTCATTTAAAATTGTTTTCAAAAATTAATTCATATTTATACGACAGTGGTCACGTTCTATAATTGCCTTCATTGTTTCAAAATGAATGGATGAGATTAAATAATGAACGCCGTTTTCCATTTCCTCCAAATTTTCGTATGATTTCAAATCTGCTATATTACGATTTATACACGTTTTTCAAATAGAAGAAATAAAAAATATTATCGGAGAGGAATTCAGAGATGAGTTTTAATTCGTGATACAAAATTTTTCAGTATTAATATTGAACGCAGTTATAGCTACATAGTGGAAATTCAGATATTCTCGGATACACTGCTCTTCAATTTTAGAAGAAAATATAAAAATTTCAGAAGTAGTCTTCATTATTTGATTAATCAAATCCAATAGATCGATGGGGCCATTTTAACATATATTTTCCCTAACTACGAACTGATCTATCACCGACAAATGTTGTTGGACATTGTACTGTTGTTATTTTCCACCTAAAACAATCCATATATACACAAAGGAATTATTTCTCCAATTTCAAAGAATCTCTATGCAATCTTCTGTTACAACTTCGATTAGAAATATCTATATAACAGCTTGTCTAAAGAAATTGTTATTCTTGAAGCTGAAGAGACAATCATTAGCTTGTATCTTTGTGTTCTTTATGTGTATACGCCACAGACACAGTTGCTACAAGCTTAATTAATGAAAGCTTTCGAGCTGAGCTTAAAATCAATTTATCGAGAAACTTTTATTAACGTAGGACTAATAGGAAAGGATATTTATATCTCAAGCAATCAGAAAAGCCATGAATTGTATTATTGTACTTACACACCAAAACAAATTTATTTCTAAATAGATTTACATAGCAGCTCTATCTCCGTTGGACATTGCCTAATTATTTTCAATTATAACATGGACACAAAACTCATAATAACATCAGATACATATCCTTTTGACAATATAAAGTAATTTTTTAAGTTATTAATGAAAGGGGAATCTTTAAATTTGAACAAAATGATGGTTCTTTTATCTTTGAACAAATATATCGATATGTTTCAAGAGTTAATTGAAAGAGGAATCTTTAAATTTGAACATAACTGTAATACTGCCATCTTTGGATGATATATAGCCATACTTTAAATGTTTAACGAAAGAGGCACCTTTAAATTTGAGCATAACGGTGGTTTTTTCATCTTTGGATAATATATAATAATTTTTTCAAAAATTAATGAAAGAGACATCTTTAAATTTGAACATAACGGTGTGGTTCTTCCTTCTTTTCACAATATGTAGCCATTCTACTAATGTGTTTATAGAGAGATTCATCTTTTAATTCGGACATAATAGTGATTCTTTCTTCTTTGGACAATATGTAGCCATCCTACTAGTGTTCAAAGAAAGAGTCATCTTTATATTTGGACATAACGGTGACTATTTTTCCTTTGGACAATATACAGACATTTTACTAGTGTTTATTGAAAGAGTCATTTTTAAGTTTGAACATAACGGTGGTTCTTTCTTTTTTGGAGAATATATAGCCATTATTCAAGTAATTAATAGAAGAAGAAGCTGTAAAATTGAACATAACGATGGTTCTTTGTTCTTTGGATAATATACAGTCATTTTTCAAGTGTGTATTTAATAGAGTGGGCATCTTTAAATTTGAACATAACGGTGGCTCTTTCATCTTTGTGCAATACGTAAATTTTTTTTAAATAATGTGTGGAAGAGGAATCATTAACTTTGAATATAACGGTGGTTCTTCCTTCTTTGGACAATATATTGACATTCTACTAATGTCGGAAGGAAGAGGCATTTTCAAAATTTGAACATAACGGTGGTTCTTTCTTTTTTGTATAATATATAGCCATTGTTCATGTAGTTAATGGAAAAAGAATCTGTAAAATTGAACATAACGAAGGTTCTTTGTTCTGTGGACAATATACAGTAATTTTTCAAGTGTGTTTTTGATGGAGTGGGCATTTTCAAATTTGAACACAACGGTGGCTCTTTCATCTTTGAATAATACATAATCATTTATTAAATAATAACTTTTACTATTTTAAATGAAACTTACTGTTTCTAATTAATTGCACAATATATAGAAAAGATTTTGAAAATTCTAAGATAATTGACAATTGTTTCGATATTAATTATTATCATCGTCAGAATGACAGAAGTTCCATTTCATTTGAAGCCTATCTGATGTTCAATAATTATTTTGGCTAGACCAAGAAGTGACCTACCTAGTGATTGACTTAATATATGTTAATAGAAAAAAGAAGAAAATATGATGTTACAAATATTAAAGCTTAGATATTATTAGCCCTATGGTGATATCCTGGATATCATTTTTCCAATTAAGATCAGTTTAACTGTGCAATGATATAGAAAACCAGGAGAACTATATCTGCTGATCTTTACAATTATTACTTATGAAGACAGTTTGAAAGTGGAGAACTCCCTAGATTTATCTGTTCATTCAGCCCTATGCTCTAACTACGCTTGACTTGATTTCAATCTTGAAACCGTCTCCGTCAATATTGAAATGAAATGGTATGCAGTAACCAAAATTGATTGTTAATAAAATTGATTGAAAGTTTACTGCTGGCAACATTGGATTTTTAATATTTTATGGAAAAAAAGAATAGAAAATTAAGCTATAACTTCACTTTAACTTAACATTTAACGTAAATATAAAATTTGTGTTTGTATTTGTTACCTATGTTTGTATAGATTCTGATGCAGTCTGCCATTTTTGTCTTCGTGTCTACTAGAAGTTTTGTCCATAAAAGTAAATAAACTTAACAAATAATTCCCAAAAAAACTTGGGTAGGTACTAAAATACCTAGATTAGGGAGCAGATTATTACATCTAGTATATTTTGCACTTCATAGGTTTGTAATCTGATTTCTATGTTTTTACTTTTGTAGATGCCTCCAACGAAAGCTACAGCGGCCCAATATAAAGAATTAATAAATTTAATTAAAAACTCAGATGCGATTAGGTGGGGCAAAGGCACACCTGATATTAAAAGGGAGGCTTGGGAACAAATTTCCCAGTCCTAACTTCTATTGGGGGTGCCCAGAAAAATGGAGAAGGATGGAAAAAGGTAGGTAGCAAATTTTAAATTCATGTCCTTCATATTTTTCTTCATAATTAATTACTTAAGAAAACTTGTAATGAACTAGTGACTTATTAGCATTAAAAAATATATTTTACAGGCGTTTATTGAGTGTAAATCACACATAAAAGCCAAAATTCGTTGTAACAAAATTCTAACAGATACTGAAAAGGAAAGTGCTGAGGCAATGGGCCTGATGATAGCTAGCACAGGCATATCAAATGTGCCTGAGCTAGGTCTTGAACAGAAAAAAATTGGTAAGAATACCTAAAATTAAATTTAAATAGCAAAAAAAAACAAATAGAAACTAAAACTGAAGTTAGCAATTTTAGTTTTGAATCAACTTGTAGCAGAATGTTTGATTTGTACTTAGTAGCACATTTTTTATATTCTAGAATATTATGGAGTGGACTCAGAGGGAAAACTTTTCCCAGATGTTCCTGGTAGCTGTAGGTCTCCCCAAATCCAAGACTCTGAAGCTGAAGAAGCATTGGAAACAGAAGCACATGTAAGAAAATGAATCAAAGAAAGGCCTTACGTGTCACTCAAAATCAGGTGTAAGTATAGATAAGATATGGTAAAAAACTTATCTCCAATTTTTTTTAAATCTCCATAATTTATTTGAAGTATTGAAAATTATTACTCTGTACATTTTAGTACTTTTGGATGAACACATTCAGTCAACACATAATGGGCTGCAAGATATTGCCAAATCCATTATGGTTGTTGCAGAATCTATTAACAATCTTGCAGCTGCAGTACGGAAGAGTAAAATATAGAACCAAAATGTTATTTTATTGTTTTGAAATATACATATGTCTATTTTTTTGAATGTATTTTTTTTTTATAGTCCATGAGAGAACTACAGTAGAGCAGTTTGAAAGGTGTATAAATTTAAAAAAAAAACTTAATTACGAAGGAGATTTTTCAGATCTTTGCCTTGAATTAAACCAAGAAAAAATTAGACCAACACGAACTGTAACCCAACGGAAAAAGGTACTTAAATTTCTTTCTTTTTTGCTGTTAAAGTTATACTTATTATCCCTCTTAATAAAGGATAAACTTTATTATTAATTTGTAAATATATTCACTCTTTGGGTATCACTCAATTAAATTATAATTACGAACATCTAT
This sequence comes from Galeruca laticollis, assembly GCA_963921935.1. Lineage (NCBI taxonomy): Eukaryota > Metazoa > Arthropoda > Insecta > Coleoptera > Chrysomelidae > Galeruca > Galeruca laticollis. The sequence continues at coordinate 5,683,978 of OY998179.1, forward strand.
ACAAAATTGTTTTCAAGGTGTTCAGTAAGTGGGAAAAGAAAGTAAAAGCCAAAGCAAGACGAATTCACTTTGAGCAAGATCTAGGTAGAGGTGGCATTCCTTTTGTAGAGATTTTAACCAATCACGAGAAAAAACTTTTGGAGGTTTTATCAAAAATTTCAATTTTTCGGCATCCACAGGTTGTTGAGCTTGGCTTTAATAGTAAAAAGATAAGAAAATTAACCTACAAAATCAGAAAATTTAAAATAAAGAAGAATCTTAGGAAAAAACCCCGGAGTATGAAATAATCGTTTGTATATATATATACTATATTAAGCAATACTTTTTTTAGTACCATCAGAGTTAGACTTTCCAACTTATTTAATTAAAAGCTTAAAAATGCTGAAAAACAGTATGGACGACATCAAAACCAGCCTCCATTTGTAGAGTAAAGCAATTAAAAATTTATTTGAATCAGTTTATCCCAAATAATTTTATTTTACTGTTTATTTTTTTAATATATGTCATTTAGACCAATTTGGATGTTTTTTAATGCATGCTAAATTAGTCACAGCAGAGCTGGCCCCCTGTGTACCTACACAACACATTGTACAGTTAGTTTTATGCTATTGGATATTAAATAAAAAAAGTAGTTCAAATTCCTAATTTTTACAGTCTTGCAAAGTACATGGTACCGCAACCTTTACATATTTTGACGTGAATAATGAAAATATATATATATATATATATATATATATATATATATATATATATATATATATATATATGTAATATGTAAAAATATTAAGTTTTATTGTAAATATTTATGGTTATAAGTTATGAAAGTAATTTTCAACTACTGCATTTCTTACAATTCGGCCTTCTTGCAAATTGTTTCTTTGTGGATTGTTACTGTTATCTTCCTCATGATCATCATCATCAATATTTTCATTTTGGTCATCTAAAACAAATGTGTTTTATTATTTGTGCTAAATGATTACAAGAACCAACAATATTTCAACAAAATTTAAAATGTTCAGTAGAATTTACCATTGTACTCATCAAAATTCTCATTTCTTAAAATACAGAAATTGTGCAATTGTGCAAATAATTTGTGCAGCTCTTCTTGGTGCATAATGTAGAGTACGGTGCTTAAATATGCAGCGAAGCGTATTTCCATTCTATACTCGACTAGTACGCAGCCATAGAAAACTGCTCAAGTATACATTGTTCTGCTTTTTTTAATTCTGTGATTACAATATACAGGGTGTCCCGGGACTAATGGGAAAAAAGTCAGGAGCGTATAATCTGAGCTAAAATAATGTTAGTACTTCATATAAACTTTTACTATGCAGGCCCTCGTTTTCGAGTTATAGGCCTCCAAAGTTTTAATTTTGAATTTGATTTTTATTTGTATTTTTTGTACTAGTTATTTGATCTTTATAAAATTTACGGCAAAGCTATAATGTATGTGTATGTTTATTTTGGTAAGGTAAACAGATTTACACTAATGCATTGAAGCCAGGGACGGACTACTCGCAATGGTTAGTGATCCAAAAAATTTGCAGGGATGGCACACCCTGTATGAAATTATCGAAATTCACTTCCCCACACATTAAGCTAACGAAAAGGTACTCTTGTTGGAACTCGATCAAATAAGCCGTTTGGCTAATATTTACAGTTTTATTAATGCACTACGTACCAGTTTACGCAGTCACCATTTTTATAAGTACACAACGAGGTAAAACTAACTTATTAATACGATGTCCAAAATTTACCTAGAGTACTACAAAAAAATAATTTAACGATAGCAGAAGATGAAAAACATTAACGACTTATTAATTGGAAAGTTGGTAAAAACTTTTTACAAGTGTTTTTACCGTTTATCAAGTTACCATAGGATTAGTTGTCAAACGTTGTGTAGAATAGATCGTAGTCAGTACTTGTCAATAATTCATAAATCCTTAATTTAACAGTTACAATAGCAGAATTCGCTTTTATTGAGTACGCAGATAAACATCTAATGTATGGACTGGCTTCTAGAAACTGTTTAGAGGCCAAAAGGCTTTATGAAGAACATTTTGCAAACAGAGCATTGCCAGACAGACGAATGTTTGGGTGTATTGATCTCAGGTTACGAGAAACAAGTATGAATAAGTAAATGTAATTTTCCATGTATACAAAACAAAATTTTAAATTTTAGGAAGATTTTCGCCAGAAAAAGATGGAGAAGGTCCAGTACGAAGCATACGTACTGTGGCAGTTGAACAAGACTTGTTAAATGCAGTTGATAATGAACCATCGAGTTTTAGAAAATTATCAAGAGAACATAACGTCTCGAAATCAGTTGTTCATCGCGTCCTAAAAGAACAGCTGTTATATCCTTTTCACATGAAAAAAGTACACCGTATGACAGTGGCTGATTATCCTGCTCGACTTGAGTATAGCCAGTGGTTTCTGCGACAACAACAAGCAGACAACACATTTATTAGTAACGTTCTCTTTACGAACGAACCAGGTTTCACCAGAGATGGAATCATAAATTCTCATAATATGCATTTATGGGATGATGTGAATCCACATGGCATTATCCAAACTAGGATCCAGCATAGATTCATGGTTAATGTTTGGCAGGAATAGTTGGCAATAATTTGATACAGCCATACTTTATTGACGGTACTTTGACCGGTCAGAGATATTTGGAGTTTTTTGCAAAATGAGTTATGGAACCTGTTTGATGATGTGCTACTACAAACTCGTAGGAATTTATGGTTCATGCATGATGGGGCCCCTCCACATTTCAGTTTAGATGTACGACAGCATTTACTCACAAGGCTTCCTAATAGATGGATTGGTCGTGGAGGCCCTTTTCAATGGCCACCGCGATCAGGAGACGTTAATCCTATGGATTTCTTTCTCTAGGGTTATCTCAAAAGTAAGGTATACGCAACACCTGTGCAAACAAGGCATGATTTAATAGACAGAATTGTGTTACACTACAATGTTATTAGAAATAGTGTGAAATTGCTCTTTCAAGTGCAAAGAAACAACCTTCGTAGACTTAGAATGTGCGTGGAAGTGGGAGGAGCTCATATTGAACATTTATTAGAATAACGTTAGTTTTTGTTGTTGTTTAGGAATTAGTTTTAGTCTAATGTTTTATAACTTGTGTTTTTTGAAGTTTTCTTAATGGTTTAATAATGTTATGTTCGTAATTTCGATTAAAAGCAAGTAAATTCTGGACATCGTATTAATAAGTTAGTTAGGTAGATTTGTACGTAGTGCATTAATAAAATTGTAAATATTAGCCAAACGGCTTATTTTATCGAATTCCAACAAGCGTACCTTTTCGTTAGCTTAATGTGTGGGGAAGTGAATTTCGATAATTTCATACAGGGTGTGCCATACCTGCAAAATTTTTGGATCACTAACCATTGCGAGTAGTCCGTCCCTGGCTTCAATGCATTAGTGTAAATCTGTTTACCTTACCAAAATAAACATACACTTACATTATAGCTTTGCCGTAAATTTTATGAAGATCAAATAACTAGTACAAAAAATAAAAATAAAAACCAAATTCAAAATTAAAACTTTGGAGGCCTATAACTCTAAAACGAGGGCCTGCATAGTAAAAGTTTATATGAAGTACTAACATTATTTGGCTCATATTATACTCTCCTGACTTGTAAACTAATTATTGTAGGATTTAATTTAATAAATAAGAATAGGTTATCAAACATATTTTTATAAAATAAAATAGTGAGAACAACGAAGATTAACGGGCATTATTAATATTTTTTGAAACATTAAATGCAAGATCATGTCTCCTTTTTCTACTTTTTTTTTGCTGTGGTTGCTTCTGCTGACGGTCGACCTGCTTGTATTCTATTCCTCGTTCCCTTGTTATTGGCGGTACGTCTTGATACCGATGTTGGCTGCACACGTACCTTGCGGGATAGTCCTTTTTTAAAATTATTGAATATAAAATTTTGGGCTTGTTGGTCTGTCGTTACATTTTTAAGCGAATTATTGAACATATAAATGGCTTTTAAATTTGTCGAAGTTGAATTTTTTTCTAAAATAGTTTTTAATTGGTTGAAATTTTCTTTCATTTCGGTCAGTGCTTCATTGTAAGTAGCAGTAAAAACGGGATCATCAACTTCGCTTATTAAATTACTCGGTGGCTGTTTTGTTGTTGTACAAATGTCGTCAATGGCCAAGTTTACAGATGCCTCGGAATCTTGGATTAGGTTAGCGTTTTCTTCAACGATAAGTCTATAAAGTCTGTGTTATATATTCTTTGCATAATTGGGCTTATCACTACAATAATTTTTGGATTTTTTCTGCATTCCATAATGTAATCTTTTCCTTGCAATTGTGTTAATTTGCGTTCTAGTACTTGATCGATATTTAAGCCGGACTTGTCCCCAAAGTTGAATTCACGCCAATTTTCATAAAGATAATATACATGTCTTTCACTTGGGTTAATCTGAGAATTTGCCAAGTAAACGGAACTTTCTTTCCCGTACTTCTCAATTAAGGTCATTTCATGTAAAGCCATTGCTGCTGCTGGACTCATTCCAGAATCAAAATATTTCCGAAAAGTAACGTCGGTTTCTTCAGTACTCCGCAAATAGCTGTACGCCTCTGCTACATTTATCAAATGAGAGTGGGAATAATTAATTTTGAGCAGCACTGTATAGCCCTCTTTTAAATCTGCATTATACCGGTAAGTGTTTCGGTTAGCTTTCTTGAACTTAAAGTCTATAGTCGCATTACAACCACGGGATCGTACTCGGCTGGGCCCTGGCCCTGACGTAATTGTAATTATCTATTAAATATGCCACAAAAACCGATGAGCACGAAGATGATGCAGTGTTTAGAACAGAGAGTAGAAAAATAAAACAAATCGAGACGAAATGGCGATCTGCAACTGTGCGTGTATAGACTGGAATTGGCATCGAGACGGCGCATATTCCGTTCTATAAACCAGTGCTCCGCAACCGGTGTGCCGCGGCACACTGGTGTGCCGTAAGCCGACTTGAGGTGTGCCGCTCTTTCAGACAATACGAATCAGATTCGTATTGTAGCGAGACCCGCGAAAAATAAAGCAATCTGACAACAGCGCCTATGGTATCCGTCTATCGGCGCGGCGCGGCGCGGCGGCTTGATTCTCGAAGGCGACTAAACTAGAAAGATCCGTGCCGTTCGAGGCGCGACTCGATGTTTTCCTGAACATCGCCGCTGCCTATATAAGCGCGTCTGTCGTCGCTCAGAGACTCAGAGAGAGTCGAATAGTCAAGTGAATCAGATAAATACGCGGGCAAACAAATAAATCGTAGAGTGAAATAAATAGTGAATTGCTATATAAATAAATTCTTGTGCCTTATAAATAAGTGAATATAAATTAGTTATAATTAGTTAAGTGTTATTTTTAGAGTTCCTGTTTTCTTTTTTACGTTGTTGGCCATATTGTGTCTAAATAAATTAAATTAAACTGGACTAAGTTTTGTTGCAGTATCTACTTTTATAAATAACTATAGTGCTTCAAATATGGATAAATTTTTGCTGAAATCACGAGCAGATGACGAAGAACCTAGCACAAGCTCCAGCATAAGTGCTGCAAAAAGAGCAAAAAAGGTGCTGAAAAGGAAGTACAATCAAGACTACCTTCGATATGGTTTCACTTGGTGTGGCGACGAAGCGCTCCAAAGCCTGAATGCGTCATTTGCGGTGAACAGTTGTCAAATGAAGCAATGGTACCCAGCAAACTAAACCGTCATTTGATCACAAATCATCCCAGTTGCGTCAAAAAAGACATTCAATTTTTCCAACGGCGCCTGGATCAAAATAAGAAACAAAAGCAGTTTATGAAATCGGCGGTTACGGTTTCTGAAAAGGCATTAGAAGCAAGCTACCTTGTTGCAAAATTAATTGCACAACAAAAAAAACCGCACACTATCGGTGAAACGCTTATTAAACCAGCATGCATGGAAATTGTTAGACTTATGCTTGGGCCAAACGAAGTTAAGGACGTGAGTAAAGTTTCTTTGTCGGCCGATACTGTTAAAAGACGTATCCAAGATATGTCAAGTGATATTTTGGGAACACTAATTAAAAAAATCATTTCGGCTGGAATTTTTGCGCTTCAAATCGACGAATCAACCGATATTAAAAATAAAGCACAGCTGATGGCTATTGTACGTTTCGTTGACGAGGACTCTATTAAAGAACATTATTTATTTTGTAAGGAGGTTCCAGAGAGAACTACCGGTGAACAAATTTTCCAAGTAACTGATAATTTTTTTAAAATACATAATATTCAGTGGACCAATTGCGTTGCTATTTGTACAGATGGTGCTGCTGCAATGATGGGCAGTAAGAAAGGTTTTGTATCTTGTGTAAAACAAAAAAATCCGTCAATACAAATTACACATTGCTGCATACATCGAGAAGCATTGATGGTCAAAAATTTGCCCGAACAGCTTTCGATCACAATGAATGAATGTATTAAGATCATAAACATAATTAAATCGAGAGCCTAAAAATTCGCGAATCTTTGGAAGAAATGGGAAGCGAACATGAATCCTTACTGTTTTAAACAGAAGTTCGTTGGTTATCCCGGGGAAAAGTTTTAGCTCGACTGTTTGAACTTCGCTACGAAGTGCGTGAGTTTCTTTCAAGTCAAGATATGTACGATCTATGCCAGCAGCTTCATGATGAATACTGGATAGCCAAACTTGCATACATGGCTGATATATTCGAACATCTGAATGAACTTAATAAAAAAATGCAAGGACGGAATGAAAATATATTGACGTGCTCCGATAAATTACAAGGGTTCAAAAAGAAACTTGAACTTTGGCAGGAACAGTTGCAAAAAGGATGTCTAGAAATGTATCACAGGACCAACCACAGTACGATCGAAAACAAGCAGTTGATTGTGGATTTGGCCCAACAACATTTAAGTATGCTTCAACAAAAATTTGAATACTATTTCCATTCTATCAACACGGAACAATACAATTGGATTCGAAATCCTTTCGCAACCAATGCAATAAGTTCCACGGAAGCACTGCCATTGCAAACTCGAGAGGAGTTCACAGAATTAAGTAATGATATGACCCTAAAACTTAAATTCGACGAAGTTCCGTTAGATGTTTTCTGGATTTCCATCAAGACAGAATATCCACGCATCTCCGACAAGGCCATCTTCACACTACTTCCGTTTTCCACAACATATTTATGTGAGCAAAGTTTTTCAACGCTTGTATTAATTAAAAATGATAAACGGTCATGCTTAAAAGATCTTGACCAAGAAATAAGAGTTGCGCTGTCTAAAATTGAGCCGAATATAAAACTTTTGTGTTCAACGAAGCAAGCGCAGGTATCACATTAATCAGTCATCATCATGTCAAAATATTTATTACTATTGACGTGTCAACAGAAGTAAATTTAGTATACCTACCTGTCCTACCTAGTATTTAGTATAGTTCTCATGTATGTACCTATTTGTATTTTTCATTCTATCTGAATAATGAAAAAAAATAAAAAAAAGTATGTATTATGTCCTGAGTGAAAATTTTGATGCCCCAAATCTGAAAGGGGCTTCTTCACATTTTAAAACAATAAAAAAAACTAAGGTAGTTTGGACATCCATAAATAATTAGTATACATGGAGTGAACTGACCCCCGACCTAGCTACGCCACTGCTATAAATATATTTTAGATTTTGGTGTGCCACGAAATTCTAGGGAGCAGTTTGGTGTGCCTCAGATGAGGAAAGGTTGCGGATCACTGCTATAAACGATTAGTCCGCATCATAAGTAGGTACTGGTGCGGTATATTATGGAACAAGCTATTTACCTAAGTCACTACAAAGTATACACAAGTTTTTGTGTATTACTGTTGTATATTATTATATTGTAGTCACAAAATTAAAAATAGCAAAACAATGTATACTTGAGTAGTTTCCTATGGCTGCGTACTGATCGGGTATAGTATGGAAATACGCTGCAGCGAAACCTCCGTTTTAAGACACCATTAGTTCTTTCCACTACATTTCTTGTTGTTCTATGAGCTATGTTAAATTACCGCTCATTTTCATTTGCAGGATGAGTAATTGGTATCAGAAGCCATGGTTCTAGTGGATAACCTGAATCTCCTACAAAAAGTATGGTACTGTTTCACTAAAATAATCGGTTATGCTATTTTTGCTTCTAAGCATTGTTTAATTAAATTATTAAATATACAGCATCCTCCAGAGATAACTCATTAAATTGAAATATTTTTTTCTTAATTCAAAAGGAATGTTCACAGCAAAAGATTTTAGAAAATGTTATAAAAAACAATTTTTGTCTGTTAGTCTTTTTTTTCTTTATTCCTATCTAATTCAAATAATAACCAAAATGTTTTCTCTAGAGTGTCATCTAGATCACCCACATAATTGCCTAATTTACATGATAATTTTATAATACTTAATTACCTACCTAATAAATAAACTAACTGATCTCCGTTTTGCCTAAAGTTGATTTCTAAATGGTTACGCATGAGTGATGTCTGCCATATAGCGAAATCATACACTGATCCTGGAAACCTAGCATTTCTGTTCATTATTTTTAATTTTGCATTACAAACCTACAAACAATACATAAAAAAAGAACCCTAGCTGCATAGAGGTGCAGATAGGTATATATAATTTATATTATTACAAACAAGCTTCCAAAAAATCACTTTTAACTAATTTTGCTGAAAATACTTACTATTTGGACATTTAAACTGTAAAATTGCTTACGGCTATAAAATATTACCCCAGGCATTTCAGGATCCTCAGTTTGTTTTAGGTGAAATAATTGCAATTTGTGGGCAATCAATGCAACCTATTATTGACAACTTGATATTGTGGGTTTCTTAAGTATCTTCTAATTTCATTAAATGATAAGTGATAGATGAATCATTAAATTTGATGATAACGGTGGTTCTTCCTTCTTTGGATAATATACAGCCATTTTACTGGTGTTTAAAGAAAGAGGCATCTTTAAATTTTGACATAACGGTGATTCTTTCTTCTTTGGACAATATACAGTTATTTTACTGGTGTTTAATGAAAGAGTAATTTTTAAATTTTAACGTAAGGGTTAGGTTCTTTCTTTTTTGAATAATATATAATCATTATTCAAGTAATTGATGGAAGACGAATCTGTAAAATTGGACATAACGATGGTTTTTTTGTTCTTTGGACAATATAGAGTCATTTTTCAAGTGTTTAATTTAGTAGGCATCTTTAAATTTGAACACAACGGTGGCTCTTTCATTTTTGAACAATACATAATCATTTTTTAAATAATGGGTGGAAGAGGAATCATTAAATTTGAACATAACGGTGGTTCTTCCTTCTTTGGACAATATATAGCCATACTACTAGTGTCTAAAGAACGAGCCATCTTTAAATTTGGACATAACGCTGTTTCTTTCTTCTTTGTACTTTAGCAAACTATTCTTCGATTCATCCAAATTTTATCCTAAACTCTCAGCAGATATTTATCTTTTTGACTATATATAGCCATTTATCAAGTAATTAATGAAAGAGACATCTTTAAATTTCAACATAAAACTGGCACTTTCTTCTAATTAATTAATATTTCATCCTCAAATCTCATTTTGAATTTTGAACATAACGCGGGTTCTTTCTTCTTTGGACATTCTTGAGCTATTCTTCTAGTGATTCATCATTAATCTATCCTCAAATCTATATTTCTGTAAAGCCTCAAAAGGGTATAATTGTTTAAAGATGATTTACATATCTGTCAGAGGTGCAGATGTATTTTGTTTTTTCTTGAACTCTTGAAAAGAGCCACATTTTAGAGCAAATACAGAGAAGTGTTTAAACTATCTGAAAAATGTTCAAGGTTACTTGGAATTTGAGGCATAAAAATGATTTTAACGTGGTAGTACAGAAGGATATGAAGTTAAATTGGATTCAATGTCGTATAAGAATATATTAAAGACGTTTTGTTGCATTTTCTAAAAAGTAATCCTTGTTGAAAATCCTTAGTCGGCGTTTATGTTAAAAGCAATACATTACATGAAATAGTAAAAACCTCTAACATTTCCATTTAATTTGACGTCTGGTAGGTTTTTGACAAGGGCTTCGATTAAGTGGTGGCAGTAGGTTAGTTCCACTTGGAAAATTCAACGGAAAATCTGAGTGAGGTTATCAAACGCTTATAATTAATCAAATTCTATCCTTGTGTGCCCTATTGTCTCTCGTTCGTTGTTAGTCCGCTTTACAAGGGATTTGTTATTGACTTGTAATTAAGTGTCAATTAAACGAATTAATTAAGGGCAAGATAAAAGAAGTATTTTACAAATTATCAAAAATTTGAGAGCAAATTCCGTATAAATTTATTTAAGAGGAATTATAAAAAGTTTTGCTTCCAACAGTTATGTTTAGGTGCTTCTTGGACTTTTTGACAATATCAGGCATAATAAATTGAAGTAACTTCTTAAAAAGTTTGATATAAAATGGGAGATGCGTTATTTCTTTGGTCTTTTACCTCTTGGAAAAATTGTTGCTTTACTTTTATTGAAACTCTTTCAGCGTGCCACCCTGTAGAAAAATTGTGAATTGTATCTTAATAAAATTTAATTTTATCCGGTTTTGGTCTTCGAGATGACAATTTAGTCATCAATTCTGATCTGCCAATAAAAATTTACAAAAATCGTAAATCTGTTTTGTAGTATCGAATTTTATTGACTTTTATTGCGATTGAAAATCGAAAACAATCCCATAAAGGACGATAAATAGCGAAATTACATGCGATGTACAACATATACAGAGTTGGATCGATGTAAGTGAATAATTTACATGCCAAATTTGAAAAATGTAATTTTTCGTTTAAATCGTCAACTGAAATGTTTTCCAAGAGAAAGTAATTAAAAATTCTACAATAGTTGAAAAATTAGTAGAATCTGAAGTTTCAATTAATGTAAATAACTGTGTTTTAAATTTTCATATTAATAAGTAGGTGGGTATATTGTTAAATAGAATATTAATAAATTTATTTTTCTCATTTTCCTCACAAGCGAGTTTTATTGTCTTAATTTTCCTCACTAGTAGTGTAAACGTCAATTTTCTTTCTTAAATTTCCATAAACAACGGTGGAAAATACACTATTTTATCATTTATGGTAAATTTAAACAAAATCATGGGATGTATTTGAATACTGCGTTCAGTACAGCATGAAAAAGTTATGACAAAGTCTTCCACGTGATATTGAACATTTTAGACGTTTTAAACGTCGCTAAAATAAAATGTCTTCTATGTATTAAAATGTTGTTTGGATTCTGCTGGTGCCGGTTCTGTACACAATGAAATTGCATACGATATCCAACAGTTAACCTGAAACGTAAATGTTATGATTCCAAAGTAGCTTTTAAGCCGTATTTCAATTTCGAAACTGCTTGTAACCTCCTCTGAAGATGGCGATGTTTCTTGTTTCTGCTTGGATTTAATTGTATCCTCATAAGTTCACAACACCCACTGCTGCGGGTGGTAACTTCGTGGTATATATATTTCTCTTATTCCGCTTGTACAGGGTGCTATACATTTAAATAATTCCATGAAGTTTCTAATACCAACTCTCTATTTTATTGATATATTTACTTTTTTTTTAGTTTATTTACTTTCTATTTGACTACAAAGTTCCTGCCTTACTGAATTTATCAAAATACAGGAATAAACTTTAACATAGCCAAATCAAGCTTTTTTCGCTGAAGCAATCTTTTGTTGATGTCTATAAACAGTCAGTAAGCACTGAGCGATTCTTTCAATTTTATTAAGGTTTTATCGTTTTGTGGCTTGGTGTAATGTTATAGTGAATTCGTACTTTAAGGACGATTTTCTTCATTGTTCCACTTACTGTACCAAATATCACCATGTAATAATCACTACTAATAGTTTTTGATAGTTTCTAACAATTTTCAGTTACTGTTATCCGCTTAGTCGACAATTTTTTCGATTCTGATTGTTTCACTTAAGACTTAAACAATTCCTTACAGTGTTTTGGATCATAAGTGCATGCTGCTGTATTTGGTCGATTGTGACAAATGTTTTCTACATTTACAGACATTTTGGAAAACTCAAAGATAACATCTATATGAAACTCGCAACTTTGTATTTTGGCATTATGATAAATTTTAGGATAAATTTTATAGCTCTTATTTTCATCTAAAATTTAATACTTTTGGCATTTCCTAGTTTAAATATAGTTAAGTTTCTCGACATATTTAACAAAGTATCCAAAATTAACCTATAATTTCGTTAAACAGACATGCGTGTCAAATTCATTTAAAACCGCAATACGTTGCTTTAATACTTCCTAAGGAAAGCATGAATCACAAGATTTTTACTTCTTTTTGTCAATATGTCGGCCGGTTTAAACTTATCCAGTGGCGTAGCGCTACAATTAGTAAATAATTATAATGATAATAAACATTACAGCAGCTTGAGATACTAAGAGCCAGCCCAAAGAAACGTTAACTTATAAAGGGTAGATATTTTTGTTGAGGGGTTAGAAACGTTGACGAAAGAGACAGATATCAGGCAATAAAAAGGTGTGCAATACATAGGCTGATTCAGTTAAAATATAAAGTCTGGCATTTATAAATGTGGTTCAAACACTTATTTTATAACAAAATTTATTAAACCAGAACAATTGGATAGGTCTAACGCAACTCCAGAATCAGTATGAGTTTTAATTTCCAAAGTAAAGCTCACTTTAACTTGTTCTAGTATTCCTGGTAAACAAAATTAAGTTACAGTTCTAACATTATATAAAGTGTTTTGTATATTTTTGATTAAACATGATTAAATTCAGTACCTTTCATAGTAGACCTCTTTTTCGCTGCTATGTAAAAATTATTAACAATATCACGTATCCTCTACTCAGCTCCATCACGAAACACACTTTTTTGAAACTCTATTATGTTTCCTAGGAGTAGAAAGTTGCAGTTTCACTGCAAAATTCACAAGAATCCTCTCATAACAAATTGTTTAGTACATCTTTTCTGAAATGCTAAGTATTCAACTATTATAATTAAGATGCCTATTATTCTGGGTGGAGGTTTATTAGACTCTTTAGATGGGCCTCCCTTCATAAATACTGCTATTAAATCATTGTTTGAACAACAAATATAAATAATTTAACGTGTATAAGCCTATTTATTTTATAACTTTATTACATGATACATGGTTAAGTCATCGTTAGTCAAGGTTTTTAACCCGGAGAATCTTCAGCTCAAACCAAATAAAGGCAGAAAAAATAACAAACTAATTTGATCTTGCAGTCCTAAAAAACCCTACAAAATGGTTTTTTATAAAGATCGATAGCATAAAAACTAAGCGAGTTATGGATAAAAAAACCAATTACTTTTTTAAACTCGTACATAACATTTCAATTAAAAAAAGGTATTTGGAGTAAAAAAAAATTATAACCAGTATCCTATAAAGAGTTAATGTTGATGGTATAAAGTGGGGAACACTTATCATTTTATAAAAAATCAAACCGTTGAAATTGCAGTCAGCAGGTATTCGGGCACTCAATTTTTTAGAAAAAAAAGTTGTAAACAAATATTATACAACACAACACTTGGCAAAATAAAAATAACTTTAATTGTAAAAATTAATAGAATTACTTGTTTTTATGCACTTGTTGCACGGTCCAGCGAACTAATCGGTTTAAAAATGCCTCTGGCGATGCATCGCTTTTATATCGCTCCAGTTATTATTCATGTCTGAATAGGAAAAATCAAGAAACTACCGCCTGATATGTTCTCGCAACACACTGAATGATAAGGTGGGTACAGACATAGAACAAAACTTCGTATCGTAACTCCGTCGCGCAACAATTGTTTGTTACGCATCGAATATACGGCGTGTCAACAAATATAGCGTATCTATACATCGTCGCGTATCTTATAAACGGGACATTTTGCCGTTCCGTCTTCACTAAAACAAAACAATTAAATTAGTCTTTTTCTTGTGTGCAATAGAGGTTGTTGCAGCAGCTCATACGGTGAGGACCAAAAGTCCGTCGCCCCTCCTGTAACTTCTTTATTCTACATATTACAAAAAAATGTTAAATACATAAGTTGTAGGGTTTCATTCGATCTCTTTAATGGTTTAAGTTTCATTCATACAGAGTGTCTCAAAAAAGCACGGTGACTTAGAAGTTAATTTTTTTAAATGGGACACCCTGTATTTCATTGCATTATTACATTCTACGTTGAATTCTGAACAAATAAATGGTTTTCTATCAAAAAAATTAATAGTTTTGGACTTATGAACACTTGTAATTAATTATTTCGACTACTTTTGCGCCAGTTCACGAATAAATTAATGAGGTATGCTATGCACGCTAGGCGCGTTTATTTTATCCATGACAACGAAAAAAAACTCTTATCTGTTTTTGCCAAATGTCATTGACATTTTGTAGGTTTTCAAAACTTTGTTTCAAACGGTTTTCAATTTCTCTTGTTGATTAATATGGCTCGTTCCGTAGAAGACAAAGTTGAAGCCGTCATCATATTTGGTGAAGCTAACCGAAATTACCACGCTGCTATTCGCATTTTCAATGAACGGTTTCCAGAACGTCCGATGTGTCGAAAATATCTGCAGAAATTGGTGGCAAAATTTAACCAAAATGGCACCGTGAAAGATGCTCCGAGATCTGGGTGGCCGAAAATAATTACGAAAGATGTTGAAATTCAAGTACTAACCGAAATGGTAAATAACCCACAACAATCAACTAAGCAAGTAGCTGAGACATGTGATGTTTCTAAAACATCAGTAAAGAGGGTTTTAAAACAAAATAAATTCCATCCTTACAAAATAAAAATTTTGCACCAATTGGTTGAAGATGATCCAGACCGGCGACTTGAATTTTGCGAGACCATGGCAGAAAGAATTGTTGCAAATCGACTTTATTGACCTGCTTTAGTGATGAAAGCACTTTTTACCTAAATGGAAATGTGAATACCCAGAATTGTAGATATTGGAGTGATGAGAATCCCCATGAATTCCGCGAGGGGCATACTCAATTTCCCCAGAAAATTAATGTTTGGGCTGGTATTTTAGGTAACCACATTGTAGGTCCGATATTCTTGGAAGAAAATTTAAATGGTCCCAGATACCTCCAAATGCGCAAAACCCACATGAATTTTACTTGGATGTAACATTTCAGCAAGATGGAGCGCCACCACACTATTTTCGGGAGGTGAGAAATTACTTAGATGAAAGGTATCCAGGTACGTGGATTGGACGTCGAGGTACAACAGAGTGGCCAGCTCGCTCACCGGACCTCTCACCGCTAGATTTCTTTCTCTGGGGCTATGTGAAATCCGTGGTTTTTAAGACAATTTGTAGATCGTTAGATGAACTGCGCCGTCGAATTATTGAAGTGTGTTCAGAAATAACACCTCAAACCTAGATTAATGTTAGGGAAGAGTTTACAACCCGACTATTTATGTGTCAAGAAATGCATGGTGGACATGTCGAACATCTTTTGAAATAGATAAAAACTCACCGTTTTTAGTTATAAATTAAAATATCTCTTTAGTTTTTAATGATTCTTGATCTGTTATGGACTACCTTATTTGTTAATAAAATGTTTCAACTTCATTTGTACTAGTTTTTCGTGAGATTCAACAACTCTAACAATTGTAAAATGGTACGACGAGGTAAGTTACACATGGTGCCATCAGCAGTTTGCAACATTGGATAGCTTTCGAAAAGTTAGGATAGGAAAGTGGAATACATTGTGATCCATTTGTAACGATTTTCTCATTAAACTGGCGCAAAAGTAGTCGAAATAATTATTTACAAGTGTTCATAAGTCCAAAACTATTAATTTTTTGATAGAAAACCATTTATCTAACTTGTTCAGAATTCAACGTAGAATGTAATAATGCAATGAAATACAGGGTGTCCCATTTAAAAAATTAACTTCTAAGTCACCGTGCTTTTTTGAGACACTCTGTATGAATGAAACTTAAACCATTAAAGAGATCGAATGAAACCCTACAACTTATGTATTTAACATTTTTTTGTAATATGTAGAATAAAGAATTTACCAGGGGGGCGACGGACTTTTGGTCCTCACAGTATATATATGCATTACTTAGTTAAAAAAAATAAAAAAAGACGTGCAGAAAGACGCTGGTGGCAGACCCGGTTGTATACTAATAGAAGTGTGTACAGCGGAAATCATTTACTGTTGGATTTAAAATTTCAGGCAACTAGTGGCATTTACAAAAATTTTACTAGAATATTTCCAACAGACTTCGATTACTTGATTAATTTAATTGGACAGGTTGGCAGTAACAATTCGGTTTGTGGCAACTGGTGACTCTTTCACCAGTCTACAATACCTTTTTAAAATTTCTAAACAATCGATAAGTGCTATAGTTCCTGAAGTGTGCGAAGCCATTATAGAAGGATTAAATAAAAATATACAGGTAAGAAACTGTTTTATTAAAGGAGTATAATAAACACATATTAAACAAAACAAATGTTAAAATCTCTAGTTCAATATCGGGCATATCCAATAGTTGGCGTGGTAGAGAATTGACTGGAGTACTGCGACTTGAATGATCCGAAATATTAGAATTAGCGTAATTATATGCTGGAGATGGTACCTGTGAATGCTGTTGAGTAAAACTGGAAGCTTGGCTATCCTGATACTGTTCAAATTGAGAATGTTGTGGCACAGAATTTGCAAAGAATGGCTGAAGAGTATGAGTACGGTATGATGGCGAATGATAAAAATTGGTTGAACTTTGTTCGAGATGGATCTTGTCTACTTTAAACAAAATTAACATTATATCTTGTTGTACAGTACTTTGTAATTCAAGAGAATATTTGGCCAGTTTTTTAGCCACAAGGTTTCCAAATATTTGACATTAGTTTTGCTCCTGTGGGTTTCTAGCGTTTGCTGATGCTTCTGACAGTATTTTAATAGCTTTATCTAATTTCTCAGAATCTTTATTCCTCTTTTGGCGTAACCTACTGGGTGTCGTTTCATCGCTTTTCTTTTCGGTACTAGGTGTTGCTTTTCTTTTCGGTACATTTTCTATACTTTCCCGATTCTCTTGTACAGCAGAATTTTTATCGTTATTTGCTAATGTTCCTTCATCACCCGATATTTCCTTTTCATCATTATCTTCTTCTTCATGTACAATCTAAAATTAAAAATAATTTGAAACAAGTATTTAATAAACAAACTAATTTAGAAAATAAAAATATGTCCATATTGGTGTTTTTAAATGAAACTCACGGTCTCTAGTTAATTCCACAATATAATAAAAGTTATTGAAAATTCTAAAAAATTGACAATTGTTTCGATAAATCAATATCATCGTCAGAATGACAGAAGTTACATATCATTTTATGCCTACCTGATGTTTAGTAGTTATTTTTGGCTAGACCAAGAAGTAACCTAACTTGTGATTGGCTTAATATATGTTTATAGAAAAAAGAAGAAGATGTGATATTCTTCTAGTTCTGTGCTGCATATTTGTGAAAAGAAACAAGAACTGGATTTCCTTGAAGAACTGGAAATTAGAAGACATTTAAGAAACCCACAATATGAAGTTGTCAATGAACAGTTAAATCTAGGGAGTTCTCCACTAATAAACTGTCTTCTTAAGTGATAATTGTAAAGATCAGCTTATAAAGTTTTCCTGGTTTTCTATATCATTGCACAGTTATACTGATCTTAATTGGAAAATGATATCCAGGATATCACCATAGGGCTAATAATATCTAAGCTTCAATATTTGTAATATCACATCTTCTTATTTTTTCTATAAACATATATTAAGCCAATCACAAGTTAGTTTACTTCTTGGTCTAGCCAAAAATAACTACTAAACATCAGGTAGGCATAAAATGAAATGTAACTTCTGTCATTCTGACGATGATATTGATTTATCGAAACAATTGTCAATTTTTTAGAATTTTCAATAACTTTTATTATATTGTGGAATTAACTAGAGACCGTGAGTTTCATTTAAAAACACTAATATGAGCATATTCCACGAAGTAAGGGTCGAGACAGTTAATTTCATTAAAAATATGTCCTATTTTTGGCGCACTGTGTAATTTGTTTTAACGAAATTTGTTTTAATTTTTACAGATACTTTCAACACCAGAAAGATGGTCAGAAGTGGCAAAACAGTTTGAGAGCACCTGGAACTTTCCACATTGTCTGGGTGCTTTAGATGGGAAGCATGTTGTTCTACAAGCTCCAATTAACACTGGAAGCAAGTTCTTTAATTACAAATCAACATTTAGTGTAGTTCTTTTTGCCCTAGTGGATGCTAATTAGAACTTTTTGTATGTTGATGCTGGAGGCCAAGGAAGAATTTCAGATGGTGGTATCTTTAAAAACTGCTCGCTTTTCAAAAAATTAGAGCGAAATGACTTAAATTCACCTGAACCAGAACCTTTACATGGCAGGCAACAGAAAATTCCCTATTTTTTTATTGAAAACGAGGTATTTGCCTTAACTGAGTCGTTAATAAAACCGTTTTCGGGAATACATCCTAAAGGATCATTGCAAAGAGTGTTTAACTACAGATTATCTCGCGCACGAAGAACGGTAGAAAATGTATTTGGCATCGCCTCAGCCGTTTTTAGAGTACTTCGTAAAACGATGTTACTTGAACCCAGAAAATCTGAATAGTTATAATAGCAGTAGCTCATCTACATAATTTTTTAAGAGAAAGTTCCACATCTTGTGCTTTGTATACGCCACATGGAACCTTCGATACAGAAATTGATGGAAAGCTTGTAGAAGGAAAGTATAAAACTATAACTAATGAACCAATGTCTTCTTTATTTCCAATTAGAAATATTCCCAGAAGACCAACCGAAAATGCAACACGAATTAGAGACGAATTGTCATCGTACTTTCAAAACGAAAATCGACTTCTGTGGCGAGATAATTATACGTAATTCGTTTTATACTTACGGTGCTTTGTGTTACCCGAACCTTGTTTTTGTCCCAAAGGAATAGCAAACTTTTAAAGGCAAACCAACTACTTTCATAGATATCTGAGAGCCCTGTATTAAATAAAAATAAAATTTGTTGTTGAAAAGTAAATAAACAAAATAGAAAAGAAATTAATTTTCAATTATTCAAACTTACATTTACCCGTATCGTGGCTCTTTTTAATTTTTGCTTTCTCTCGCCTGACAGAAGAACATTAATTTTTTTTTGCATTCATCTACTGTTGTACGAAACTCTACAGCAAGTTCTTCCCAAGCATCATGCTTCTTTATTTTATTATAGTATTTGGGATGTTTTGCATCCCACAACATTTCTTTATTACGATAACTATTTATGAAATCCAAGGTAGATTCTTCTGTCCACTTCATGTATTCAACTGAATAAATAAAACGAAAAATAAATCGCAACTGTATACCGCAGACATGCTAACAAGTGGTCCAATTTTTTTTTGACCTTGGGTTTTGGCGCCCGAAAGGACGGCGCTTTGCACTCTTTGCACATATGGTAGCGGAGGCCCTGCTGATATGGTAGAGTGAATCTGCAGAATATGCATAATCCATAATACAATTCGTGGCTTTTCATCCCCGGAAGTGGAAACTGCCGTTTTCTTCTCCAAGAGAAAGGCTCGAACAATGTATAGAAAAATGATGGCAGGCACTTTGAGCATTTGAGGCGGCACTAGAATGCCCATATCTACAGGGGGACGCTAAATAAATTTGATTTAGATTGATGTATTGCATTGCACACTTTGCACATATGGTAGCGGGGGTCCAGCCCCTGGCTATTACCCTATGAGGTGTTATGATGAAATTTATGTATAACATTTGACTCTGGTTGTTGTTGTTTGACATATTGTAGTTATACTGCAAAATTTGGATTAAAAATGGCTCTAACGATGGCAAAAACAGTGTTTTTGGTAGAATAATGTTCCAGAGATATATATCTACATTATGCTTGTTTCAACAAGTTGGTGCGATAAGATACCTAGCTGTTCAAAACCATCTCGGAATATCAAAGATTGGCTGAACAATTGGCCAATGCTACTCTAAAGATATTTATTGAAGAGCAATCATATCCGCGTCTTATGTCTTTGAGCCTTGAATACTGTCTTCTCCCCTATAACCTTCCACCATGAATCTATGATAAACCTCCGGATTTCATACTTTCCCCCCTCTTATTATGTGTTGAAGTACTTTGGTATTAGTTATTCTTTCCATTTTCCAAAGCGTAGATTTTACTTTCCATGGTTGGGTCAAGGGCCAGGGTTTAACTCACAGCCAAACAGCAAAAGATAAAATATATAGCACCTTATCATTAGTAGACGAAGTTCGAGCTAAGATATGACCTTATAAAGAAGTAACTGTCTCGACCCTTACTTCGTGGACATTTTTTTAGAATTTTCAACAATTTTTATTATATTGTGGAATTAGCTAGAAACAGTGAGTTTCATTTAAAACACTATTATAAAGAATTGTTTCATCATTATACTATGGTAAAACATCTTGAATTTCGTGTTTATTCACGTGGTTTAATGCCTCCCAATTTATACATCTGGAGTACAGTAATAGACAAAAATGTTTGAAAGTTTGGAAGGACGCAACAATAATATTAAAGGAAAAACTAAGGTTTCTAACATATATAGAAATTTATGCCCCAAATGTAAAAACCAATTTCATAAATATAACGTGAATTTTACCGCCAAAAATTGATTCGCTCCTCAAAAAATCCTAACAATTAATTTTTTGACTAAATAATATCAGTGGGTATCCCCTAAGTATAAAACCAAGTTTGTTTCGTCCGAAATCGCTAGCGTTTGCCGCTATATTCATAAACGCCTTATTGCAAATACCGTAAGGATCTTTTCTGTTTTTGTAGAAGATAACATTTCTAATCTTTTTTATTTAAAACTGTTTTCACGAACCACGAAGAATTGCTAATGGCTATGGCATCACGAACCACGAAGTAGCTAACCCGCCCCGAAGATAACTTTGTTAACTGTAAACTAGTCGGCATGTGGTAATAAAAACTTTGTACGAATTTAAGGATTTTAATACATTTACCTACACCTATTTTTTTATAAAATATAGTTTATGATAAGGAACATATTGTATTCATGATTTATATTGAGAACTTTAGCAAGTTCGCTCGAAACACCAAGGTCAATTTAACAATTCTACCAACAACGCAGGAAGTAGACCTTTACCATTCCTTCACAGTATATAATCAAGTTCAAAGTTGGCTGGGATTTCACTTTGACTTGGAAGAATGGGGCTGGAAGCACGTTGCGAATCGCTTAACAGCAATTAGTACTTAAAAAGGTCCGCCGCCGCAAATAATATTTTGCAGATGCAAGACAAATTGCGGAGCTGCCTGGGGATGCAGGAAGAGTGATGGGTTATATGTTCTATAATTTGCTCAAATTGCAGTGGCCAAACATTCGATAACTGTTGTACACAATATTTTTTCTACAACCACGTTTATTAATGAGAAAGAAGGTAACATATAGGTATTTTATGTAAACGTTGAACAGGAAGAATTTAAAAAATGAATTTTAAATTAATCAGTCAATATTAATTTGTTTTCCTTGGTGTATATTTTTTTGTAATATTAGTGTTACTATGAAGTTTATGTTAGATCGTGAAAAAAATGTTTACATTGACACTTCCGGGGTGAAAAGTCCCATTGCTAGTAGTTTTACCACTCTAAATTATTACTTATCAGGGATATCATATAAATTGAAAAGGACTGCTTTGTATATAAAAATTTGTGTAGAAAAGCGTGTTCTGCATTGCAGTTTTAGAAAACATACTTTACATTCTTTAGTCAATGTTCGAGCATCCCCTTAGATACTACTTGTTCCTCGCCAATGTTTCCGAGGAGAACCACCGTCATCTCTAGAATGATCTATTTTCTGCGTCGACATCCCATTCCAATTGCTTTTGACTGTAATAACCTGAGGAGTAAACGTGTGTTCTTAACTTAAGTGGACTGGCCTGAACGGAGATAATTTTCAGAAATGAAAACATGTCATGAATCTTAGTACAGTGGAAATGGTTATTATTATTTACGAAAAATTCAAAATCCTGTTTCCATTAGTTTTTCAGGGAAGTTGTAGGTAGTACTAGAGATAACAATATTATTTCCAAAATAAAGTGAAATGTGTGAATTATCATAACTCTCCACATAAAATGATAGCAGGGAAACTAAAACAGTAAGGCTATCAGTCTAAATCAGTTATTAGATAGCATACCTCTTAAATTATATTATTTTTACATTATCCGTTAAGAAATTTGAGCTGTAAGCCAGGCAATCACCAAATTTGACGTTTTGTGTGTTAGGATTTCAATTTCATAGATATTAGTTTTAATATGCTGACACTATCTATAACCATAGAAGCGTCTCTGGTACTATTTGGTAATTTGTCTAAATGTAACATATCGTTGGGGATGAAACAAAATCGCAAAGTCGCAAAATGTAAGTTGTTCAGGAGAATATAAAAACTTTATTACATTTTCTAAAAATATCTACTTGATATTATATTTAGCCAGTTGACACAATTTTGTATTTTATGTTATTTGGTGGTACATAGTCGACATTAGAACAAAAAATTATTAAAAATGTAACTGGTGGTTTTTTGTTATTTCACAACGAAATGATTTTACACAGATAATTAAGAAGAAGGCAAATAAAAAATGAATTTGGTTTTTATATGTAAGAAATAATAATAAAAAATAAAACTGTATTTAGAAATCATGTCAGCAATATGTCAAGTCACTCTTTAATGGGCTAGTTTCATGGGTATGAATTAACAAGTGAAATCATATCAGACGGATTAAAAATATCATATATTTTTCTATGATAACGATATTTATCTCCAAAAGTTATAAATATCTTCGAAAATTAGATTTAAAAATTTTATTAGATTTAAATAAACCGCTGTAAGTCGACCAATGACAGAAGCCCTTGTTGTCAGATTGAAAGTACGTTCTGTTGACAAACTCTACTTGACTATCCAAGTTGATTAATACAAAGTGAAAGTCGACTAGAAGAATTTGACAATTGACATCAATATCTACAACTAACCTCAAACAGACTTCATCCTCGCCGACTTTTTAGTTGTTTTTTATCATTAAATAGTTCAAAAAATTTCATTAATTACATTCTGCCTATATTTTTCCACACAAGACCCTTTATTAATGGAGGCAGAAAATATTTGGTCATTAAAGTCTAACAAAGTTGTACCCGATGATTATAAATCCTTTCAAAAATCCTGGGATATTCCTTTATCGAACATTGAAAAAGAAAATCTGCTTCAGAAAGCTATCAATTTACCAGACAAGGCTCGTTTGAATGCAGCATTTTCAAAGGAATCAGGAGCATGGTTGAACGCTTTACCGTCGGCCCCATTAGGTACGCTTTTAGATGATGAAAGTTTCCGTATTTCTATTGGTCTCCGTTTAGGTTGTCAAATTTGTGTAAAACATCGCTGTCGTTGCGGAGCTGATGTTGATGAAAATGGTAGACACGGCCTAAGCTGCAAATTGAGTGCCGGCCGTTTTTCACGTCATTCTGCAGTAAATAACCTAATCAAACGAGGCATGGCATCTGCAAAGATTCCCTGTTCGTTGGAACCGTCAGGTATTTGCCGCGACGACGGTAAACGTCCAGATGGTATGACCCTCATTCCATGGCAACGCGGCAGGCCAGTTATATGGGATTTCACTTGCACTGACACTTGGGCTCCGTCCCATGTCCGATCCACATCTACTTCCGCAGGCGCTGCAGCTTTACAAGGCGAAACTTTTAAAATCAATAAATACAAAAATTTGGAGAACATTTACATTTTTATTCCTGTAGCAATTGAAACCTCTGGTGTTTTCGGTCATGAAGCTTTAAAATTCATTAAGGAAATCGGTAAAAAAATATCAATAGAAACCAATGATTCGAGAGCAACTTTGTTCTTTATACAACAAATGAGTATTACAATTCAAAGAGGAAACGCTTCATCTTTTCTCGGTACGTTTCCCCGTTCTAAGCCTCTAGAAGAACTTTTTATGAAACCTAATCATAAGAAACGTTATTCTTCTACAACTTTCAAACTTTTTCACATTACAGACCCTAAAACATGTGATTTTTCCTTTTTCCGAAATTCTTATTTAACATCTTCATTCTCTTCTTCAGAATGTGTGCCTTCTGATAATACATGCGTTGACAATTTAATAAATTATGCCCCCAACAAGCTTTTGGGCCTCAGTGTACTAAAAAATACAGATAACCACCAGCCAGATGATTTCCCATTCATAGGAATACTGAAGAAGATGACTATGCTAGAGAATGATGCGATTCCTATACGCAATAGATTATCTCTAACCAAAACACTTTTCAAATCCGTAATATCTACATCCAATTCAGTAGCAAACATCATCAATTCAAATTCCTTATCACGCCGATCAAGTGAGAAAGACAATAATAGAATCCGAGATTATTCGTACAATGATAGTAGTTGCGAAAGAGCTTCTAACAATATTTCCACATTCAGATCCATAAAGGGTATTCCCCAAGATTCTTTGGATCTCAAAGGTCTCAAAAATATTGGTAACACATGTTTCATGAATAGTATTATCCAATGCCTATCAAACACAAGGTGGCTATTAGAATATCTAAAGAAAGACGCATACATAAGAGATATTAACATAAACATAACTAGCATGAAAGGAACACTAATTAAAGCATTTGCTGAAGTTATTCAAGAACTTTGGTCTGAAGACGGTTCAGACAGAGTGGTTGATACAGTATCATTGAAAAGTAAGATTCAGCGATTTACTTCAAGGTTCATGGGATACACTCAACATGATGCACATGAGTTTCTTCGTTACCAATTAGCAGGACGAAGATGTCAACAAGGTATATGAAAAACCAAAGCCCATATTAACTAAAATTGATGACAAATTTAGTGATATCGAGAAAGCACATGAATTTTGGTTAAGATATGTGAGAATGGACAACTCCAAGATTATGTATAACTTTGTCGGTCAATTAAAATCAACTATCAAGTGCACACACCTACGATCCTTTTTGGGATTTATCCCTTCCGATACCACAATGAACAGGTCAATTACGACTTTCACAATGTTTAGATTCGTTTACAAGAGAAGAAACACTCGACGGTGATGAGAAACCAGCTTGTTCGAAATGTAAGGAACGAAGACGATGCATTAAATCATTCTCAATTCATAAATTTCCGAAAATACTGGTTATTCACCTGAAGCGCTTTTCGCAAACAGAAAGTTTTAGTACAAAACTTAATGATTCAATAGATTTTCCAATAGAAGGGCTTGATATGAACCATTACGCGGCTGATAATGTGGCACCTTGTATGTACAACCTCTACGCTATATCTAATCACTGTGGAACTACTTATAATGGTCACTACACAGCATTTTGCCGACATCCCTACTCGGGACAGTGGCACGAATATAACGATTCAAGAGTGCTATTAATATCGTGGAAATCTTTAGTCAGTGGAGAAGCATATGTTCTCTTCTATGAACAAGATGACACAAAATCCCATCTTTAAGTTTAATATTTTTTTTTTAGTTTTTAAATTGTATATTTTCATTGTGAATCAATGTCTTATTTGTTTTTTTTCTGCAAAATTTATTTATATATACATTGTATCCGTTTAAATATAAATAAAATACTATAATTATTTTATAGTAGAAAATGTGCTTCTGTTTGTTTGCCTTTTAAAAGATATCGTTAAAATGGATCCAGGTTTCACCGAAGCTAATTCGACAAATCTTCCTCAAGTGGATGTGGACATGGTGTCTCAGTCACTCAAACTCCCCTAAACAGAAGAAGAGTAAGCGATCCGGTACTAAATCGAGTCTAGAACTTTGAGGTAACGCAATTTGTGTATGTGTGTTACATGACACGTTTTCCAAACAACTCAACCTACATGGAGAACATTAAATTTTCATTATACATATATTTTACGTAATATTGCATCATCACTGCAGTTTAAAATATATATTTCCAAATTTCTTTGACTACGAGAGAGTTACCTTTTTTAATAAGAGGCACCCAATTAGGAGAACATTATTTGAAAGAATCGTTTTGACAGTACTTTGCGTTTCTGTTTAACGGGTGTTAAAGAAAAAAGATAACTAGTCTACTTATAAAGTTTTCCCTCGAGACAACAGCGCAAAATATATTTGTTTGCCATTGGCTCTAGCCTACCACAGTCTACTACATGAATTCAATATTTTTTTCCATTTTTATTTAAAATCGTAGAGTGGCGTTATTAGTCGCAAATTCTTAGTTCAGACCTAATATATCTTGTGACATTATCATTGAATTGCATGAAACGAGCCCATTGTTGGTGAAAAGTGGTATAAGTCAAAAAAGATCGAAAACTTACGCTGCTGTTGAAGATTCATCAAAAAGTGTTTACACATTTGATCTGCAGCAATGCCTGTCCACCCCAGACCTGCAAACATCAATAGCATTCTATAAACTTCAATTATGGACATTTAATTTGACACTACATGACTGCAGTAATGAACAAGCATTATTAGTGTTTTTAAATGAAACTCAAGGTCTCTAGTTAATTCCACAATATAATACAAGTTATTGAAAATTCTAAAAAATTGACAATTGTTTCGATAAATCAATATCGAAACAATTGTCAATTTTTTAGAATTTTCAATAACTTGTATTATATTGTGGAATTAACTAGAGACCTTGAGTTTCATTTAAAAACACTAATATGAGCATATTCCACGAAGTAAGGGCCGAGACAGTCAATTTCATTAACAAGCATTATGTTTCATGTGGCATGAAGGAGGGGCTGGTAGAGGAGCGAATCAGATTGCCTCGTGTTTGTATAAGCACCTATTACATGTCTCGCCAGAAGTAAAAGAATTGACACTATATTCAGATACATGCGCTGGACAAAATAAAAATTCATTTTTACCCGCCATGTACATGATGGTTTTCGAAAATAATCCAAATCTGAGTTTAATCAACCATAAATTCCTCACTCCTGGATACACCCATATGGAGTGTGATTCAGATCACTCCGTAATAGAAAAGAAAAAGAAGCGATACCCTTGTCCCATAGAGCACCCACGAGACTGGATCAACTTAGTCAGATTGTGTGGAATTAAGAGGTCTTTTCTAGTTACCGAAATGTCCAGAACAGTTCCATTCCTTGTATAAAACTATTTTGCAGCAGAGGAAAGTTAGTGAGGCTGAAGAAAAAGTATTATGGTAAGAAATGAAGTGGTTTAGAGTTTCTCAAAATCCATGTATTTTTGAGTATAAACGAGCTTAAATGAAGATGAGCATTTCAAGATATTAAACTTCTAAAGAAAAGGTAAAATTTGGTCTAAAAATATGAAAATACCTTTGTCGTACACTGGTCCCAATCCCATCAATATGGAAAAGAAAAAAAACTTGATTGAACTTTTGCCTTACATTTCTGAAACGTTTCACGACTTCTATGAGAATTTTAAGACCAAAGAAGATATAAATACCGTAAGTGACGAAGAAGAAGCAGAAAAAGATTAAATAATTTCTTACCCACTGAATGTTGTTCATTTCTTTTTGACATTTTAACTTTTACGTTCTTAGGATTTACCTATATTTTCGACTCAAGCCAGAGTTGTTTTATTTTAATAAAATATAGTGTAAAATGTTATATTTCTTATTTTTTTCAAAAATTTTAACATATTTTTAATTTATTGGTAAGGTCCTTTTAAAATGCATCATTCAAAAACCATATAAAATATAATTTTTAAATAAAATCCCTCCCATTTTAAATGTCAGGAAATTAAGATTAATTAATTTTCAATTGAGTTTTTCTCAGAAGTCAATATTTGGACTTATACCACTATTCTCCAACACCAGCCAATTCTTGATGATGAAGCCACTTGGACTAGTGGATTTTTCAACTTTCAAAGTGTAATTGTGGACCTTTCTCTATAGAACAATGAATGCTTTTTTTTGACGTTAAGGTAGTGGAGTAACTATTTGTGTACCTAGGCGCGAAAGTGCTAATTTTCCGGGTCGACAGAAGGTGCAGCCGAGCCTGGCCACTTCTGGACCACTTTCGCGACGTGGAATACACAATAGTTTTTATCTTACACATACAATGATTAGATTCTAGAATGACAAAAAGAAAGGTGAGAAATATTTTGACTGTACCATTTACATTATGAGATGAACGAGTCATAAAAAATGGCAAATGATTTGTTGAAAATAATTTTTTCTCCGTACCCTGCAATGCAATAAACATTAATCCATAAAATGTTTACATTTTTGGTTATATTTTTGTTTTGACTTTTCATGTAGCAAATTTAGTTTAGCCTATCTTGCTTTTTACATAATCCATTCGGGTGTAGAATAACTGTCGTCCGATTCGTCCTTATTATGTAACATACTATTTTCAATCCTAGTTATAATGTCAACAAAATGTTAAGGTGGGAACAGACCAAGCAAACATTGTTGTGCAACAGCTGAACAACACACGAGTTCACGCAGTGTGTACGTGTTGCGCAACAGTTGTACAACTGTTGGCGATCTGTTGCGCGGTGTTTGCTCCCGAGGCGGTACATCAAAGGAGACGTTGCCCAAAAGTGCGCACACAGCATCGCTAGTGTAGACGTTGCATTTCAAACAGTGAGACGATTCGTGTGCGAAAAGTTTTCATCAGTTATTAAAATGTCTCAGAACTGGACTGAAGAGCAAAGTCTGATCTTGATAGATTTTATAAGAGGTTTTCCGAATATATGGAATCCCGAAAATGAGACTTATAAACACAAAAACAAACGTACCGACGCATTTAATAACATAGCTGAAGCTCTAAGGCTTTCGCGGGAAGAATGTGAGCGAAAATGGAAAGTTCTGCAAAATCAATTTAGACGAGAATGTATTAAAAGTGTAACAAAATCCGGACAAGGAACAAGTGAATTATACGTTTCTCACTGGTTTGGATATAATTTAATATTTTTAAAAGACAAGAATAAGCCGAGACATACAAGAGATACTCAAGTCGAGGTAAGTAAGCATGATTTTGTATTGCCTGTTTACAGAATCATAATAATTATATTAACATTAGAACAAACAATATTATTTTTCATTCCATTTTGTCTTGCCACGGCACTCTTCCATTGGTTGAAAAATAACGCGCAAATTGTTCACGGACCTCTTGTGCTTCTCTGGTTGATTTTCTACCAATTCTCTTTATATTTAAAAATGTTCCTGAGGGTTCTGGTTCGTTTCGCCAGGATCCAGGACTCAAAATTTCGGAGGGAATATCTTCTTTATCATAGGTTCCAGGCGGACTGTATAAAACTGTGGCTGATTTATTATTTTGTAAAAAATTATGCAAGTAGCAACAGGCTAGAACAACTTTTTCAGAATTAGCAGGTTGTAAAAGCTTTTCGAAGAACTCGAAACACAGCTGACAGAACTCCAAAAGTATTTTCAACTACTCGCCTTGCTCGTGATAACCTGTAATTAAATGAACGTTGGAACGTCCCCTTCGCATGTTCTCCTGAAAATGGTTTCATCAAGTTCTCCTGTAGAGGAAACGCATCGTCACAAACAAACACAAAAGGAGTTGTCCTGTCCCGATGTCCTGGCAGCAGTTTTGCAGGTGGCAAATTTAATGTACCAGCGTTTAGTTTCTTTGCAAAATCTGTATTTTTAAAAACTCCACCATCGGAAATTTGTCCCTGACATCCCACATTCGCATATAAAAATCTATATTTTGCATCTACTACTGCCATAAGGACAATACTGAAAGTGCCCTTGTAATTAAAATATTCACTTCCACTTTTTAAAGGGGCTTGTAGTACGACATGTTTCCCATCAACTGCTCCTAAGCATTGAGGAAAATTCCACAGGTCTT
Organism: Galeruca laticollis; assembly: GCA_963921935.1. Lineage (NCBI taxonomy): Eukaryota > Metazoa > Arthropoda > Insecta > Coleoptera > Chrysomelidae > Galeruca > Galeruca laticollis. The sequence continues at coordinate 5,713,942 of OY998179.1, forward strand.
CATAATCCTGGGCAACTTGAAGCCACTCCTCGGGTGAAGCAGGTAACTGAAAAAAAAATAGGTACATATATGAACTTTCCGACTCAAAATTAGCCCAGGAATTACCCATTAAAAAAGTTCATATCATTAATTGACACCCTGTATCCACACACAGTACACCTATTTTATTATTTTCTTTGTTTCAGACACAGGAATTGGAAAATACACAAGAAGACGACACATTACAATCAGAAATTCTTTCTAATGAGGATTCGTCCAACACTCATGTAGAACCATCGCGTGACACAGTGACAAATGTTTTATCACCAAGACAGGGAACCTCTTCTGATTATCAATGTTATGAATCACAGTCATCTCGTGACACCGTGAGGCAGTTGGTACCACCAGTAAAAAAACGTTGGGGAAGCACTCCGCTCCCTCTGATCCTCAAATTGATGAAGCTTTTAAAGCAATAAAAGCATTAACAGGAAACCGAGCAAAAAGGGACAGCTTTGACGTATATGGCGAATACGTAGCAAATAAATTAAGAACGTTTAATGCTTTGATTCGAGCTAACGTAGAACATAAAATTAATTGCCTTCTGCATGATGCTGACATGCAAATGCTCTACCAATCGCAAAGACAATTTAATCAAAGGACAACTGTATCCACTGCAAGTTCCTCATCCTATCCATCACCAGTCCCGTCTCCATACTCGTCAGAAAGCCTTCAACATGCTGTCTTAGAGCCGCAGGAATCCAACTTTATTGACGCTCTACTTGTATCTCAAGAACAAAAGGGAGATAACTTTACAGAATTGTAAAAAACCATGTTATCTACACACTAATTTAAATAAATAATAAGAAAAGATTTTGATTTTTTTTACCTGTATCTGATCCATCAAAGCTTCTATTAGCGCTTCGCATACTTCCGGAATTATAGTACCAATTAACTGCTTCGATATACGAAAAAGGTACATTAGACTGACATACGAATCTCCTGTGGCTAAAAACCGTAAAGTTACCAGTAATCTTGTCTTGACACATACTGGTTCTCGGTAGTTCGTATGTTTTTTTGCAATTTTAGGACCAATCATTACAATTAGTTTTTCAAATGTAGTTGTAGCCATTCGAGAGAAGTTATTGAACAACATGTTGTCCTCCATTCTTAATTCTGGTTAAAACTGTCGTTCTCTGTTAGCGTATATACGTCTTTGCCACCACCTCCGCTTTTTACGGCCTCTTCGTGATACTTTTATTTTTATAAATAAGAACGCACACCCGGTGAGTAGAGCATCTACTTCGTCGCTCATAGCACCGACTAAACGAACACTGGACAAACACCGGGGAAACTAGGTAGGTCGATGTCGTCTCTATTGCAATTCCGAGGCTAAAGTGGTCACATGTTAGAAACTAAAGTGTCACTTTTAGACCCAAGGAATATAAAGTGACAGTTAAAATCAGAAGGGATTTAAAGTACAAATAAAAACGTATATCTTCGATGCCTAGCCAACCTTTTTAGAAGTGTGTCCTCGATGCCTAGCCAAGTTTCATAATAGTCCCTCATCGATGCCTAGCCAAGCATCTTAGAAGTCCATCCTCGATGCCCAGTCAAGTTTCGTAAAAGTCTATCCTAAGTATTATTTGTTTTTATTAAAAATGTATGTAGAATTACCGGAATTGCAAAAAATAGCGTATACATCTCTCGACTAAAGTGACATTAATCACTTAGGTGGATTGCTAATCAAACGCCACCCGCGGGATTAAATGGGTCACTTTAGTCGCTTGGTGTATAATATACTATTATACGGCATTGACGACCTAAACTATATTCTATTATATAAGTATAAATTTTATCGTTTAGTTTTGGAACACCCTGTATTTTCCAAATTGGTAGAAATCAGTAAATTGTTTTTTTAATTTAATGATTTTTACATGAATTATTTGACTTCAAATCATAGATTCATCCGATTTTCGAATTTAGGACAGAAATATTATAGCATGCTATGGTCGATTGACAAATAACAGTTTCGAAGTGTGTTATGCTATCTACAAAATATAAAATAATATTTAAAAAATGAGTGATTCAAGCAAATTTGATGGAAACAACGAGCATATACTGTACCTACTTCTTAGTTCATTAATACATTTTTTGTTAGTTTCATAAATAAATTATTTAAAAATTGTCTTGTTATTTGAGGGAGGCGGAACAATCATATGTATAACATGGGTGTAAAGTGCCTTTTCCTCCTTTGAATGATTACTTCATCCTCTGGAGGAAAAGTAGCACTAGAAAAGTCTTGTAGACCCCAAAAAAACTTTGATAGGACTTTGGTTTTAATTTAATCTCTTTTGTTAAGTCAGAGTACTGTCTTGGAAGAGAGATATCTTTGTTTTTCAGTTTGCCCTTAATGGAACAGTGAACTGAGTCATCCTATCTGTGTGTGACGTTTGGTTAAAATAAGCAATTTTTGGTAATTTTTGGTAATTTTTGATAATTTTTGGTAATTTTTGGTAATTTTTGGTAATTTTTGGTACTTTTTGGTACTTTTTGGTAATTTTTGATAATTTTTGATAATTTTTGGTAACTTTTGGTAATTTTTGGTAATTTTTGGTACTTTTTGGTGATTTTTGATAATTTTTGATAATTTTTGGTAATTTTTGGTAATTTTTGGTAATTTTTGGTAATTTTTGGTAATTTTTGGTAATTTTTGGTAATTTTTGGTAATTTTTGGTAATTTTTGGTAATTTTTGGTAATTTTTGGTAATTTTTGGTAATTTTTGGTAATTTTTGGTAATTTTTGGTAATTTTTGGTAATTTTTGGTAATTTTTGGTAATTTTTGGTAATTTTTGGTAATTTTTGGTAATTTTTGGTAATTTTTGGTAATTTTTGGTAATTTTTGGTAATTTTTGGTAATTTTTGGTAATTTTTGGTAATTTTTGGTAATTTTTGGTAATATTTGGTAATTTTTGGTAATATTTTGTAATTTTTGGTAATTTTTGGTAATTTTAGGTAATTTTTGGTAACTAATGTGCGGAAAATTTAGTTTTAATCTTTAAAACCGTTTATTTTGATAGTAGTATCCATCAGACCACAGAACAATACATGACACGAATGTGGAAGATGAGAGATTAGAAGTAGTTTCATCAAATCAATAACATGATACATCATGATTGCGAAGGATATACATCGTAAAATTATTCACATATAGTTTCTGTTTGGTAGTAAAATACGCTTGTTTTTGTAAGACGATCAACTTCAGTGACATAAGTCAACCATAGACTTGTAATATATGGATAGTAACACATATGTCAAAAAGTAATTGTGTCTTAACAAATTTAAATAATTTGACAAAGTAATATGTATACTTATTTGAATTTCCTACAGTAATTCCTTCCGACTATAAATTTTATGAATTGAAAACGCACCGTGACTGTGTTTCCTTTGAAGGTGCCACTTTGCATTGCGTCGCCCATTTTTCCTTTTAATTCAGAACATACAGTGACACAAGATGTTTGGACGGGTAAGGGGGTGACAATAAGTGGAGGAGTAACGGACATATGTGCGTGAATTTGTGTGTTAGAATTGGAAACATCTGAAAATGGTTAGAGATAATGACGGGATGTCTTTTTTCGGGATAATTTAAATGGCTTTCGTAGTTGTAAAACGTCTTAGATGTTTCTAAAGTTAGTTGAGACTAATTGAAAAAATATATATAATTACTTGATGCTTTTTAATTAAAAATAATACTAGAAACAAATATTTCAATCGAAAATATCGGTATTCAATCCTGTAGGTATTTTTTTAAACATTTTTATTAGAATGGACAGTTCATTTGATCAGTTGATAGAAATATGAGACGATCCTTTTTTATCTGTACCTTTAAGAAGCATTCAAATACATTAAATAAAAGTCTCAAATTACAAATCGCTTGTAAATAAAAATTAAAGATTCATCGCATATTCTTTTTATGTGGTTGGTAGGGTAGGTAGATAGACGTAGAATAAAAAGGAAAACATGTTTCTGAACGGTTTGCATGATAATTTCGTTAAAAAATAAGCAGTCTTTGTTAATAAACCAAGCCACAGGAAATAAGTTAAGAAACGTTTACTTCACTTATTCAAATGCAACAAAAATATTTTAGAGAAATTTAGATAATAAACATTCATAAAGGCGCACTCTTTTATAATTAACTATTTAAACAGACGTATCGCATATTTTATATTTTTAATTTATTACCACACGTCAACTCCAAATGTGAAGTATTCATAAACAGACTGAAATACCATGTAAAAAAACAAATCCGAAATTAAAATAAAAAATAAAGATAAAACTAGAAAAAAATGGATCACGTCAGGGCTATCTACATCAATAAAAGAAAAGAACAAGCTATATAAACTACTAATTGAAAATCTCAATAACCTACAAATAAAACAAATATACAATAATTACAAACGAAACTTAAATAAACTTACGAAAGAAGCAAAGAACAATATTTTCAAAACGAAATTGGGAAGAATAAAAGTAAAACAAAAGGGCTCTGGGAAAGTGTCAATGAGATTTGCAACAAAACTCGCCCAAAAACAAAAATAACCAAAATAGAAATAAAAGAAAATTGTACCACTGAAAACAAACAGGATATTAGTGATGAATTCAATAAACACTATAGTGGAATAGGGCAAAAACTAGCAAATAAAATCGAAAACCCAAATTCCTTCCGAGACATTACAACTGAAATAAACAAAAATATGTTCTTATACCCCTCAAACACTGGAGAAGTATCACAAATCATCAAACAACTTAAACTCAAAAAAGTCCTGGGCATGACGGTTTTACTGCAGAAACGTTGATTCAAATTGCCGATTTCATAACAGTCCCTCTCACTCACATTATAAATAGCTGTGTTGAAAATGGAATATTTCCGAACATTTTAAAAACTGGTGTTATCAAACCACTTTCTAAGAGTGGGGATAAACTGCAAATTTCAAATTATAGGCCCATCTCTTTGATATCAAACATAGCAAAAATTTTTGAAAAAATAATGAAAAAGAAAATGGAACATTTCATGAAAAAACATGAAATCAAACCTGTCGAACCGAAAACAAGTAGTAGATATTGATGGTGTGGTGAGCACTCCGAGGACAATCACTTACGGGGTTCCTCAAGGCACGGTCTTAGGTCCCCCACTGTTCACTATCTATATAGACAGCCTGTTGAAAATGACCACTGTAGGTAATATTATAAGTTATGCTGATGACATGGCAGTAATTTACAGTGACAACACATGGCAACAACTGAAAGCAAAGACGGAAAAAGACTTCAACAACATCTTTAAATGGTTCCAATGCAATAAATTAACTATGGGCGCGGAAAAGACCAACTACTTACCTTTCACCTCCTAATAGCAATAACTTGCCGAATATGGGACCATTAAATACAAATGGAAATATATCCATTCCAGACGCCAGCTCAATAGAATACCTTGGTATACAAATTGACAGACATATAAAATGGAACTTACATATATCGTATCTAACCAGAAAACTACGTGGATTCATATCAAGATTCAAACTGTTGAAAGAATTCCTTGAAAATTCTCTGTTGAAAACTATATATTATCGCCTAATTCAATCCGAACTTATATACGGTATTATAGGATGAGGAGGCGTAAATGATACGCATTTAAATAGTCTGAATATCGTGTAGAAGAAAATTCGCAAAATAATCCTTGGGAAAGGAAAGACGTACTCTACCGATAATCTGTATAACGAATGCGACATTTTTGATATTAGACAACTCTATTGCCAAAATATGTTACAAAGGATTTACAATAATGAAATTGAAATAACGCACCCAGATCATCTGTACAATACAAGAAGGCGAAACTACAGCGTCGTGGTACCGAAATGTATTAAAACAGTGGGTCAGAGGCACTGCAGCTTCCTAGGTCCAAAAATTTGGGAATTGTTAATAAAAGTTAGAAATTGGCTTCAATGCTATGATAGACAGATATTCCAGAAAATAATTTAAACAAATTATTCATCAAACTTATAATACTGAAATGTATGTGTATGTGACCCTAAACCCCGATTATGACTCACTTTATGTGAAACCTACCTGGATGTTACCCTTTTACCAATTGTGATATCAAATCTTATGTGATACTCACATGGGATCAAAATCGTATGACCAATTGTGATATTTTATTTTATGTGATGCAATTTCTACCCATATATTTTATACTTATACTTTATCTTATCTTAAATTTATATTTTAATCTTAAGTTAGTGTTTTTAAATGAAACTCAAGGTCTCTAGTTAATTCCACAATATAATACAAGTTATTGAAAATTCTAAAAAATTGACAATTGTTTCGATAAATCAATATCATCGTCAGAATGACAGAAGTTACATTTCATTTTATGCTTACCTGATGTTTAGTAGTTATTTTTGGCTAGACCAAGAAGTAACCTAACTTGTGATTGGCTTAATATATGTTTATAGAAAAAAGAAGAAGATGTGATATTATAAATATTGAAGCTTAGATATTATTAGCCCTATGGTGATATCCTGGATATCATTTTTCCAATTAAGATCAGTATAACTGTGCAATGATATAGAAAACCAGGAAAACTATATCTGCTGATCTTTACAATTATCACTTAAGAAGACAGTTTATTAGTGGAGAATTCCCTAGATTTAACTGTTCATTGTCAACTTCATATTGTGGGTTTCTTAAATGTCTTCTAAATTCCAGTTCTTCAAGGAAATCCAGTTCTTGTTTCTTTTCACAAATATGCAGTACAACTAGTTCTGTGTTAGGTGTCAATGAATGATTGGTGTCAAGTAGATGTTTTGCGTAGTGGGATTTTTATCTGGTTGTTTTAATCTGTATGCTCGTAAGTGCTCACTGTATCGTATTTCAAAATTCCTAAGGGTCTTACCCAAATAGACAGCATTACATTCTGGACATTTGAGTTCATATATACCTGACTTCTTTAATAGTGGTATTTTTGTTTTTACATTTAACAATTTTGTACTAACGTTACTTTCTGTTTTCAAAGAAATTGTTGTATTCGTTGCTGAAGATATTATCTTTGAAATATTATTAGAAATATTTCCTGCATATGTGATGGTTTTATAAGTTTTAATTTCATCAGCTTGTTTAGGATATATTAGTTGTAATGCCACTTTTTCCTCTTTTTTACTAATTAGCTCATTTATCATATCTAATGGATAACCGTTAGATGTTGCTATTTGTCTAATTGTATTAATCTCACTATCAAAATTACATTTGTTCATAGGAACTGAAAAAGCTCTATGTATCATTGAATTATATGCTGCTAGTCTGTGTGACACAGGGTGGTTAGAATTGAATGGAATTGTTACATTAGTTTGTGTTGGTTTTCGGTAAATTGAATAATCAAGTACATTATTAACTCTTTGAATTTTTAAATCAAGAAAATTCATTGAGCTATTTTCTTCAATTTCTAATGTAAATTTAATTTTCGGGTGTAAATTATTGATGTGGAATTTTGAAATACGATACATTGAGCACTTACGAGCATACAGATTAAAACAACCAGATAAATCCCACTACGCAAAACATCTACTTGACACCAATCATTCATTGACACCTAACACAGAACTAGAAGTACTGCATATTTGTGAAAAGAAACAAGAACTGGATTTCCTTGAAGAACTGGAAATTAGAAGACATTTAAGAAACCCACAATATGAAGTTGTCAATGAACAGTTAAATCTAGGGAATTCTCCACTAATAAACTGTCTTTTTAAGTGATAATTGTAAAGATCAGCAGATATAGTTTTCCTGGTTTCCTATATCATTGCACAGTCATACTGATCTTAATTGGAAAAATGATATCCAGGATATCACCATAGGGCTAATAATATCTAAGCTTCAATATTTGTAATATCACATCTTCTTCTTTTTTCTATAAACATATATTAAGCCAATCACAAGTTAGGTTACTTCTTGGTCTAGCCAAAAATAACTACTAAACATCAGGTAGGCATAAAATGAAATGTAACTTCTGTCATTCTGAGGATGATATTGATTTATCGAAACAATTGTCAATTATTTAGAATTTTCAATAACTTGTATTATATTGTGGAATTAACTAGAGACCTTGAGTTTCATTTGAAAACACTAATATTTTTTTCCTCTTTCTCTCTATTCTTTTTCGATTTTTGGTTTGATAAAATTACGAGCAAACAATATAATTGTGTTAGAATGGAAGGAGAGAACAGAGCTGTCAAACTGCGTGCTATCGAGGTTCCTTAATACATTTAACTTTTTATTCTAGCCAGTCGCTAGGTCTGCTTCAGTCGCTGACATGTCCATCGAATCGGTTACCCAAATAAATATTGAATAACACAAGAATTGAAGCAATGGAGGGAGACCTAGATTAAGTTGCAGAGAATGTATCGGAAGAACAAAGTTTATAAGAAGTTCTATAGGAAAATCACGGGAAATAGAGACTGGACAATACATTTAATAGTAATAGTAATAGTAACAAGTACTTTTTGTAAGTGTAAAGTTTAGAAACGTGAATAATTTTAAAAGCTAGAACAGTCTTTAATTTGGAGAATATTTATGTGTCCTTTTTCGTCCAGTTCCAGTTAGTATTTTTCTTTAAATGTCTATATTACATGAAGGTTTTCTATGATCCTGCCGTAATAAGTGATTATGATCTCAGCTGGGTTGTGTTTCTTGGTATAGGCATTTCATTTATTGTTTCGATGTGGTTTTCGGTTGAATATAGGCCATTTTCATCTATTCGTGATGCTATTTCTCAGCCAGTCCTATTTTGAGTCTTGATTTCAGCTACTTGTAACTGGTGTAAAGCCAGTCTAAGCCGATCCATGTGTGTGGCCAAATCCGGGGCTGTTATTAAGATATCGTCGAGAAAACATACAACCCCTTCTAATTCGGAAAGTATCTGATCTATCGTACGTTCAAAAAGATATGGGGCGAAGCTTATCCCAAAAGGTAGGCGTCAATTTTTTAGAATTTTCAATAACTTGTATTATATTGTGGAATTAACTAGAGACCTTGAGTTTCATTTGAAAACACTAATATGAGCATATTCCACGAAGTAAGGGTCGAGACAGTCAATTTCATTAATCTTAAGTATTTTTATTATATTTAGAGGCTATATCACGCAGAAGAAGTTATTTTCTACGATTGCTCCTTCAGTGCTACCATTGTTTACTTCACTCAGCTCACAAGTACTACTCAATTGACATTGTTTTATCAAAATTATACTTGATTGTACATTTATGATGAATAAACATTATTATTATTATTATTACCATAAAAAATGTGCAAATATAACTCTTAGCAGCCGAGTACTGAAAAATGGCGAAGTGGAGGACTATAGCTACATACAGTACGTGAAATTTTCTTTTTAATTCCACCTAATTTTCATGAACATTTTCAAATCAATTTTTGAGGATGATTTAAAACAAATTGGGCCTTAGAAAAGCCTTTGAATATAGCATTGATATCAAAACTTTATGGTATCTTAGATAAGTTTATAAATCATCCAAGCAATATGAACCTATAAACTGTAAACCAATCAAAGAACTTTCCTTAAATATTTTGAATAATTCTAAAAGGTGATCTAATATGTACCTAAAAAACTCTTATAATAGTAATAACCAATCCCTAAAATGATATACGATTTTGTGTCATAGAATATATATTGAGAAAACTTTCAAATATATTGAAGTGTCCTCAGTTATAATATCACAAGAGCATAGACAATGTTCACAGAGTCAAGAGACGTATTTCGCGAAACGTCACGAGAGCGCAGCTCGAGTAGTGTTTCGCGAAATACGTCGAGTGAAGAGGTAAATAATCGAAAAATATTGTATATGCTCGAGTTGGTATTCGTTATGACTATATAACGAATAACATTCTAATTTTTTTTATTGATTAATATTAATAGTGAAAGTACAATTATTATAATACATATTTGATGTATTGTTGTTTTCGGTATTTGTAGTGTAGGTGTTGGTACTGTTGGTGACGCTTGAGATGGATGGATTAGGAATGTCTCTCATTTTTCCAACTATTTTTCTATGGTGTTCTGCGGTAAGTTTCAAATATGGTTTCAGAGATTCAGACGATGAGTGGCCTGTTATTTTGGTAATTTCTGGCAAGTTTGCTCCTGAGTGTGACAAGATACTCACAGCAGAGGGGCGATTAGAATGATTCATAACTTTCCTTTTTTTCGTATCTATTTCGGCTGCTGTACGTGTCCATTCACTCAATTGATTCAAACCAACAGAGCAATTTTTGAACCATTTCCCTGTTTTCTGCCAATCAATATTAGGTGTTAAAAAAAGACGATTGGTTGTGATAAATGGCGTTCTTTTGCTCAACAGTTTTTCCAAGAGACGTACTGGGTACTTATTCGCAAACTCTTTATTCGGAGCCAACCATTTAGAATCAGTGGTGCATTGTTCTCCGCCTTGTGATGTTTTTGAGAACATTGGATTGTATTCGATACGTCCCGTAGTTTGACCATAATTGTCGAATTCCTTTTTGAAATAGCCGGTTAAGCAACGTCATGCCAATTCCACAGCGCGAATTTGATAAACTTTTTTTTGCAAACCATCGCTTGTATTTTCATCAAAACTTAATATAATTTTGGTTATTTCTTTCTCGTTAAGAGCGGCTGTGCTCTCTTTTTTCTGTCGAGAACTGCTTGTAATTTCTTTTCATGAAACTTTTTCTGTAACAGTTTAGCAGAAATATTTCACTGTACTTTCTTTATATTCCTTTCCGTCTGCACGTTTCATATTGAATGCCCAATCCTTCATAATATCTGCTACTTTTTCATTCGAAATTTCAGCAGAAAGTTTGTAATTTCGATGTTCACAAAACACTGTAAACTACTTACAAACATAATTATCCGTTTTTGTAGTATTTTCTGGTGTTAAATTTTCAATTTCTTGATCAATTTCACCACTTGAAATGAAACCAAAGCACTGCATTTTGAAGAATTAACTGACAGTTCATTGAACTTGTCCGTTACTATGGAAATGATCACAATATAGCAGGAGGCGAAACACCAAAACGATTATATCACATCGTCAAGGGGTATATTCACGTCGTAACTAAGTGAAATTCAAGGATTGTATTGGTTCATTAGAACATGAGTTATATAATTCAAAATATACCTATTTTGTCCCTGAAATCATCCCTTAAACCCCCCTATTGGATCACCAAACTATATGTTACCAGAAGTTTTTTCAAGAGATTTAGTTAGCTCCATCTATGATTCCTGATGTGGATTGAGTAGCTCGTTAGAGATGCAGTATAAAAGAAAAATTTAAAAATGTTTGTTTCGGGGCATAGTTTTTCAACTTGCTATCAAATTTTTGGACTTATTGACAAGAAAAAAATACAATGATAATATTTTTATACCAGAAGATTGGATAAACATATAAGAAGTGCCAAGAAAAAAGAACAAAACTTTTGCACACATAATATGTAAAAAAATATTTTTTTAATACAGAAAGATTGGAACACGATATTGTCAAAAGGAAAAAATAATTACAGGAGAAAAAGTGGCAAGTTAAGGCAACGTGTGCCAACAAAAATGTATTTTAAATACAACTACAACGTTGACAATTCTTTTTTGAGGTAGATTTTAATAAAATTACACGTATCCCTACGTGTACTTAGTTTTGTGGTTTCCCGAAGGAAAAGCAATAATTATAGAGAAAAAGAAAGACTTAATTTCCTTATTAAAATATGTACCATAACTATTATAAGAATATAAAAACCAATAATAAAATCGATCTAGGGCTTGCAGATCATCAAGATGAAGCTGGAGGACAGATGGTATAACAACAACTTTTAGTTTTTGTTGGGACCAAAAGTGTCTATACAATATATTTTTTTAATTTTTCCGTAAAATAAAGTTAATTTCATAGTATTTTTTTTTTCTATCGCAAAAAATATATGTGTATGTCAACAAAACAAAACAAAACAAGTTTTTATTAAAGTTCTGAATTTCTGTAACAGTTTAATTTTGCCCCCAAATATCTCAAAACGGTTAATAAGCATCTCTCGCTCCGATTCGCTAAATTAATAACGGAATTGTTCAACTGAAAATTCTTCTGAAATCCATCAACATCTCCCAAGGTGTTTTTTCGAAGTAATTTGGAAATTTCCGATAGAGCTTAGTAAACAATTGTTTTTGCTCGTTAAAAACTCTAAATATTGAGGTATATATTGTGCATTTTACATACCACTGAATCGTGTTTTATAAATACTATAAACGAGGAAAGCGCAGCATTTATTTTTCTGTCGCTCATTGTCTGGATGCATCCCACATAAACAAGGAGAAAACAAAAAACAATGGAAAGGAAAAAGGATTCCAGTATGAGGTAAAATGAAAAGCAGCTGAAACAAATACCAGCGATTTATTTAAGAGCCGCGTCATAAATAAGTATAAGCGCGTTGACAACTTAAATCTATTATTTTGAAAAGTGAGATAATAAAGTTTTAACTGTCCTCAGTAAATCTGCAACATGGTGCCGCAGCTATTTTCGAGTCATATTGTTTCTTTTATAGATAATAAAATTCAAGAAGACACTACCAGACGGAAAACTGTAAATATTTTTCAAGATTTACAAACGACAAGTCGGAAAATGTATAAAATGATACAAACTACTTTTGTACAAATCGATTGGCGTAAGAGTTTTTTCATTTTCTGCTTTATCTTCAATTCAATATTACAAATAGATTGATTGTTACTAGAATTGAGAACTTAGTGTGTAGTTCAGAGTATTTATTCATAAAAATCCCAAAAGAAAGGCATTCTAAGTGGTTTAAATCTATTGAGGTTATGGGGCCATCTGTTATTGCTATTTTTTGTTATTATTTTCGTATTTATTAGACATTTTATTATAAAAATGGCTTCAAAAGATGTTCTGAAGCTATATAACATTAACTAATTCTTTGAAAATAATAATAAGACCATTAAAAGGGGTGAAAATACTTTGGAACCAATCCATGCAAAAAAAATATAATTTGATGGTGAAAAAATTTATAATATTAATAAAAAATTTAGTGTTTTCAAATGAAACTCACGGTCTCTAGTTAATTCCACAATATAATAAAAGTTAATTTCAATAAAAAATTTGGTAGTTATTCAAATCAGTAAGATTAAATGAGATACGGCTTAAATTCTATTATTTTAATATTCTCTGTTAAAAAACTTTAGCTATGAGCCAGGCAAAGACCAAGTTTGTAGTTTGTAGTCATGCATAACGACTCTTACACCACTTGAATATTGAGCCCATCTAACCTTTTTTGGACATATTCAGACTGGTTACCTTTTCTTCCTCGGGATCTCAATGTCATTGATATTGGTTATAATATATTGACAAGATGGTCCAGATTATCCATTGATATTAAATGGGGTTTTGGCCGTGAAATACCATTTGTATATTTCTAAACTTTATTCCGCTAAAATTCAAAATAACTAATCTTAGACCTAAAATAAAGACTTGTTATGTTTCTTGTTTAGTAGGCATCTTCTACACTTCTGTTTTTGAATATACGACTGACTATCACTTGGATGACTATGAATACTAGAAGACTTATTTTAATTGCCTTGACAAGACTTGACTCGACTGTGACTTGTAATTCTGACTTTTGCTTGTGATATACTTTATTCAAATTATGACCATACTCTGACACCATAGCTTTAACCTGTCCCTCAGTTAATTCGATACTAAGAGCGATTTTTAGAACTGCTTCGAAGTTATGGTCTTCTTCTAACAACTTTTATTTAATATCATCAAACCTAATTCCAAATATCAACCTGTCTCTCAAAGCATCGTTCAAAAAGTTAGCATACTTACAAGTTTTCGACATACTTTTCAACCTTGCAACGAACGCTGTGATGGTTTCCCCTAGTTCCTGGTAACTGTGGTTCATCTTGAAGCGTTCTGCTCAGTGGCGGCTAGTATATAAGCGCTGCAGTTCTGTTCGAATTGACTAAAATATTTCCTTTTATCAAATATAAATTTTATAAAATATTTTGTACGGCATTCGCATTGTCAGCTGTAAGTTAAGCGTAAGAAAAGTCCACCAGTGGAATATCTGTAGTGCAACCGCCTCTATTCTTCGTATATTAAATGAACCAATCTTCAATTTTTGGCTGACTTCTTTCCATCATGTAGATATATTATTCAATCAATTGCAGCAAAGAAAAATTTAACCCACTCTAGTAAAAGACGCTATTGAAAATTTTTAACGCAGTATAAGCCAAGTTTAAAATAATATTGATAACATCATAAGTGAAACACCAGATATAATAAGTAATGAGTCGCCATCACCAGAAAAAAGCAAACGTCCTAATAACAGCAGATTTTATCATCCGGTTTCTGCTTTAGAGGTGTGTGATGTTATTCTAAATTATGCAAAAGATCGATTTCATGTTAAAGAGCATTTAGTAGTGGCATCACTTTTCTTTTCGGCATACTTTGGAGATTATTGCAGTAAATTTCCCGGGGACAAACTCACTTCCGCATGTTCCTATTATCCAACACTTGATAAATAAATATTTCGAACTGAACTGTCTGTTATGTATTCAAAAAACGGTTGCAGGACAATAAATGGCGCACAATCTAAGAGATACGTTGAAGGAGACTAGAAAATTAGAAATTGTGATAACAACTTCCATGACAACATCAGAAGCCGAAGGATGTATTTCTACACTGAATCGAATAAGAAATTCAATGACCGAAGATCGTTTAACATCTTTTTACTTGCTATCTATTGATAAAACCATTATCTCCTAGACAATTTTAATGACAAAGTGATTACAACATTTTCGAATCGAAAAGAACGTATGACAGACTTAATTTCTAAAAAATAATTTGTTAGAAAAGTATTGCCTAATGCTTAACTCTTATTTTTCTTGTGTGGCAATTGACAATGGATTTTTTTTCAAAAATGGCAGAAAACCTTAAAATTTTTACCACAAGCCGAGACTGGTTCTGTTATAACTAGCCTTTTGGGAGTGTAGTGATATTTTAATGTTTTCACCTAATCAACGTATGGCTTTCTATTAGGCAATGCAGGTGACACAAGATCCTTCAACCTGCTATATCCTTCTCCCCCGATAAAAGTGAGTTAAAGGGGTACTTTTTTGTGTCTGCATATCATTCACTTTAAAAATTTGCTCTAAACATTCTATTTATGATGAAATGTCCCCAAACTTTTGGTTGAAAGGCTCTGTACTCCCAATTAAAGACAGTTTTTTTAGGTATTGACTTTCAGATAGACTAGAAAGACTTTGACTTGGCATAACTCAGACTGGACAGATTTGATTAGTGACTGATGTGCTGCAGTCTTAGAAAATGGAACGAACGTACTTGACTGTGTGACCTAGAACAAGCTGGTTTTCATTGGCCTTCAATGCAGCAAAACATTACATAAAAACATGAGCATTTTCGCGGATTCGTCTCGGTTCACGTCGTCACAAATGCTGTGAATTCGACGAGGAATTAATAAACAATAATCATTCAATTACTAAACACAGATTTGTTGAAAAAGACGAGATATTTTCATGCTCAAAAACAGTACATTATTTCAGCGACTTCTTTTTTTCTGTGTTGCCAACATTAAATGTATTACCAACCTAATCTAAGGGTATATTCATAATACAGGGGTGCACTCAAAATACATAGCAAATCAAACTGAGAGTTTATTTAAAAAACGTCAAGGACATGTGCATTGTTTATTTTTGGTAACCGTTTTATAAATTAGTGGACAAGATAAAAAATTCATTATAACATCGATTTTTCGTCTTTTTATGTATTTTTGTAACTAAAAAGAGGTACAGATTCTAATTCATACCCAATCATCTTAAAACAGAGCTTCCCTTTCCCACATATCATTCCGGAATCCACATTCTAACTTTTTCACAATTTGACAAATCCGTAATATCTACATCCAATTCAATAGCAAACATCATCAATTCAAATTCCTTATCACGCCGATCAAGTGAGAAAGACAATAATATAATCCGAGATTATTCGTACAATGATAGTAGTTGCGAAAGAGCTCTTAACAATATCTCCACAATCAGATCCATAAAGGGTATTCCCCAAGAATCTTTGGGTCTCAATGGCATCAAAAATATTAATAACACATGTTTCATGAACAGTATTATCCAATGCCTATCAAACACAAAGTGGCTATTAGAATATCTAAAGAAAGACGCATACATAAGAGATATTAACATCAACATATCTAGCATGAAAGGAACACTAATAGATCTTTTCATCACAATTATTTTTTGTGCGCATGCGTGCAGTTCAGCCATCTTTTTCGTACTGTTTGGTAAATAAGCATGTTAAAATACCTGTGTACAAATTGTTAAAATCAACAAACATTAAACAAATAATACTTATTAAAAATAAAATTAAGAGAAAATTAAAATAATAAGTGTCTTAATTAAAAAATAAATGTTTCAAGTCGACTTTATTATCTGTATGAAGAGGAAAAATAAAACGGTGTTGTTATGGAGTGTGTAAGTGAGTGATACATGTTATAAATTATTTGAAACCAATACATAATATATATTATTTTGTAAATTTTCCTAAACCTTACTTGCAATATATAGATGTATTTAATATATACGCATGATTTTATGATTAAAAATATAATATGTTTATATCAGAATTTTCTTTATTTTAATATTATTAATAATATTCATATCAACCCAGATATGTTAGTTTTAGAGTGTTTCTACATGTCCTAACAATAAATTATGGTTAAGTAGGATAAAATTATTTACCTAATTTTATCTAGATTGTTATTTACATAACTTCATTTAGATAATAGATTGTATTGACAGCTAACCTCTCAACTAGCAGACTTATTTTGCCTTTTTCAGAACGCCCATAACACTTTAACCACATTTTAGTCGTTTATAATTATACGCTTCAATGGATTTCTCAACAAGTACCGCACCATCAATAATGTCTATTAATGATGGATTTGTTTGTGGAGATAATATTGCATTCCCAGCTAATATTGCACAAAACAGTACGAAACTTTTAAACTCCCGCTCTTTCAAAATGGTGGCTGCGCTTGTGCTTGTCATGTGATGAAAAGTACTATTAAAGCATTTGCTGAAGTTATTCAAGAGCTTTGGTCTGAAGACGGTTCAGACAGAGTGGTTAATACAGTATCATTGTCAGATTCAGAGATTTACTTCAAGATTCATGGGATACACATACACTCAACATGATGCACAGGAGTTTCTTCGTTACCTATTAGCAGTAATTCACGAAGATGTCAACAAGGTATATGAAAAACCATAGCCCATATTAACAGAAATTGATGACAAACTTAGTGATATCAAGAAAGCACAAGATTCTTGGTTGAGATATTCAAGAGTGGACAACTCCAAGATTGTGGATAACTTTGTCGGTCAATTAAAATAAACAATCAAGTGCACACACTGTGGTCACTGTTCAGTTACCTACGATCCTTTTTGGGATTCATCCCTTCCGATACCACAAAGAACAGGTCAATTACGACTTTCACAATGCTTAGATTCGTTTACAAGAGAAGAAACAGTCGACGGTGATGAGAAACCAACATGTTCGAAATGTAAGGAACGAAGACGATGCACTAAATCATTCTCAATTCATAAATTTCCGAAAATATTGGTTATTCACCCGAAGCGCTTTTCGTAAACAGAAAGATTTAGTGGAAAACTTAATGTTGCAATATATTTTCCAATAGAAGGGCTTGATATGAGCGATTACGCGGCACCCTGTACGTACAACCTCTACGTTATATCAAATCACTGTCGAACCACTTATAATGGTCACTACACAGCATTTTGCCCACATCCCTACACGGGACAGTGGCACGAATATAACGATTCAAGAGTGCTATTGATATCGTGGAAATCTTTAGTCAGTGGAGAAGCATATGTTCTCTTCTATGAGCAGGATGACCCAAAATCCCACCTTTAGGTTTAATAATTTTATTTTATTAGATTTTAAATTGTATATTTTCATTGTGAACCAATGTCTTATTTGGATTTATCTGCAAAATTTATTCATATATACATTGTATCCTTTTAAATTTGACAATATTTCCCTCTCTGGATGCCAACAAACTTCAATAAACTTAAGTGAAGCTTTAATCCGCTGGTCAGATTTGTTTTTTATGGTGTAATGCTAATATTAATCGACCTTTCATCTTGCTAACATACATTTCTCTCTTTTGGATTACCTCAAAACTCTTTAATTATAGAGAATATACGACCGTTGACGTAAAAAATTCAACTAAAACATAACCTCAACCTTTCTATCATTAAAGCATTCTCTCTACTATTACCGATACGTAAATTCACACCTCTCTTCAAAACAAATTTATGTATCGACATAAACAATTAAATCTGATGATATATTGTTGTAAATAACAGTCATCCACTATATACAGTTTATGCTATTTAGAGCCTTTCGAATCGCTAATACCCAGACAAATTGATAGATTAATGCCTATACTTAACATTCAATTTGATCGAATGCTTCGGACACGCGAAATTAGAGGTTAACTGATGGTGTTAGAGGCAGCGCTCTAGGTAACTGTACGTCAGATGAAAATAACGTTCTATTCATTTACTATTTTTTAATTACGAATTAGGTTTGGATTATGTTGGATGTTTTATAAGTAAAACTGTGTTAAAAAAACGGAAGGGTTGTACCCAGTGGCACTAAGGTGAAGATCTCTAGTAATTTGCAGATATACGAGGTGTGGTTATAAACTAAGACAAGTACTGTGCGACGATCTAAAATTAACATAAGGCATAGGAAAGGCTACGACTATAAGTTAATATAGGTCATCATAAAAATTGAGGATCTTACTCACGAAGATATTTTTTAAAAACTTTTATTTTTCAATATCCAAAATTTTACTAATTTGATGTTTACAATACAAGTTCCATGATTAGAATGTCAAATAATAATGCGAGCTACACCAAGTCAACTAATTGCTGACAACAGCACTTTTTATTTATGTAAACAGGATGGCTTCAAATAACTTGCGTGTATGGAGGACATCTTTATATAACTTGCACGTCATTAATGATGTATTCGTTTTCAAGTTTGATTCCAACAATACCGCTTTAATATCACGATCCCCCGTTTGTTTGTATAACTTCCGGGGCGGCCACTTTATGGGAATTCTCGTTCATATCGTCTTATTCCCAAAAATGTATTGCTATATCCTACAATATAGACATCATTATCCATTTTATAGTTATTTATCAAGCTCATATCTTTATTAGTGTTGCAATAACTAGTTTAATGATCAAATATGAATGTTACGTACTCCCAAAACTATAAAATCTCAATTCCACATTGTAAACCACACTCTAGGTCCAAATCCGAAATCCTGACCTTCACCCCAATTAAAATATTCCTCTTGTGCCTGGAATACGACACTCTTAAGATTACTCGGGGTTGATTGGGTATCCATAACTTTAGCAAATTATTCCAGTCAGATATTTCAGAAGGTATGTAAGTAAATTAAATTCTGAATTCGGGAAAGGAAAGCTTCTACTCCGGTTTAATTGGTGATTAGCAGAATTTTCTCGGGTGAAAACAACAAGAGCCTAGAGGCGGCAATTAAACGACTCGCTCGACGAATACGGAACTTGTTGATTTTGTTTTATTCAAGTTTTAAAATGAATTATCGTGAGAGTTGAAAGGAAATTGCAGGTATTTTAATTTTTCCTATGGAAAATTCAATCCAATAAAAGTATTTTTACCTCGTTTGAAACGTAATAAAAGTGCCAATAAATGCACTGACACTTATTAACAAGATACTAAACTTATAGCTTCCAGAAGTGGACAGTCAAAACAATCATAAACGCGTAACAATCGTGATTCTTGGCTCTCATTGTTGGAATTTTTATAAACGGACAATTACCACCAGATGAGAACCCATTATAACAGTGTATAGTTCATAGTAAACAACAAAAACGACATATTTGTGGAAAATGATTGTCACGAGACTCAAAATTCACTCTCGAATGCTGCGATCTGGAAGTGATCTAAATGTTCAATTTAAAATTAAACCTTTATACAAGGCTCATTATCTTTACCATATAAAATTAATTGCTTTTTACTTTCAATGGGGTGGACACCACCAACTTCCGTACCGGGTGCCACCCAAGGTAGCTACGCCACTGATAACTGTTGATTCCATACTTTACGCGCGCACTGTATGAATCTCTAAATATTAGCGTATTATTGTTTTTCATACCTTTTTGATTTCCTATTTCTTATTAGTAAATAAAAGAAACAATAAACAATAGCCCTGATGATTATTAAAAAGCAATTCTCTTCACAATTTCAACTATGAAAATATCTTCTGGGTATTTTAAATTTAAATATATAAACTGTGTTTGTGTATCTCCCGAAACGTACTTTCTATTCATATTAAATTGAGAAAAATACCGGTTCGTATAGAAGAAAGGAAACACTAGACACTAGAGAGATCATTTATTCGATTTCAAACAAGCAGAAGTAGACTAGGTGTTGTTTCAAGTAAGTAAATGGTACGTTTAACAACGATTCCGACAGAACACAGAACCAACCAACCAAAGAGAGCAGATGTGTAAATTTCCACGTTTGAAATTCGATTAGTCCATGGGCATATAAAATATTACGAAAATTATAGAGTGGTAATTCTAAAGGGTCTAAGTTCCAAAAATATTAAACTGATATATTTAATTGTACATGTCTAAAAAATAAAGAAATAAAAAACACTTTCTTGAAATATTTTCATTGAGCAGAATACACGATCATATGAACTACATACAAAGTTACACATTAAAAACCAAAACTTAGATGAAAAAAACTAAGTTAAACAAAACTACTAGAACAGCGGCTCTCAAACTTTTTTGGTTACGGAGCCCCTTTGGAAAGTAAATTCTTGACGGAATCGTACAATAAAACAATTGTTTTTAAAAATGTAATATATATTAATAAGCATAATAAAAGTACAATGTAACAGTTACTACTTATTATTTACTTTACTTAGTAAATGACTATATAACGAGTATAATAATACAAGGTATTAAAAAAGAAAAAAATCTAACTAATGGGAGGTATTAAACTGTTTTTCCTTATCTCTCATCAACTGGTTCATGTCAGGTTTGATAGAAGACAGTTGAATTCTCATATCAGATTCGGCGTCCATTCTATTGCGGTATTTTGTTTTCGTCGCGGCATACGTTGAGAATTCTGTTTCGCACAAATATGTTGTTGTTAACGGGAGAAGAATATTCATAGCCATTGGATGGATAAAGCTTTCTATTTTTCTCTTACCAACGTGTGATGTAGTGAATGTGCCCTGAAATGCTGACACCAATTCTCCACAAGAATAGGCTCGTGTCACAACTATTGAGTCTCGTAGCAGGAACAGAATCAATAAAATATCTTCATACAAAATCGTTGGTTGGTTTATTATGACCAAACCTGGTACTTACATAGAGCTGAATACGTTACAGTTACTGACACATACTGACATAGTCAGAGTTCGACCCTGCTTTATATCATATTTGAAATCGTTTCTGTCGGTTTTAGGGATTACTCTGCCATCAGCTCCGTCAAGATGCCCCCCCCCGGTTAGATTTTTGTTACAAAAATGCTAGCACACATAAAGGGCACGTAGCACAACCTAGCACAACAATTTTTATAGCTAGCACACCAACAGCTCACAATAAATATGCTTTTGAATTCGGGTGGGGCCAGGTTAACGCTAGCCCCCCCCACCGTTTGGATTTTTTTCGCCAAAATGCTAGCACAGATAAAGAACACCTATCACAACCTAGCACACCATTTTTTATAGCTAGCACACCAACAGCTTACAATAAAAATGCTTTGGAATTCGGGTAGGGCCAGGTTAACGCTAGCCCCCTCCTGTTGGAATTTTTTCGCCAAAAGAAAAGAAAAGACACCTAGCACAACCTAGAACAAAATTTTTAATTGCTAGGACATCAACAATGTTTTTGAATTCAGCGGGTGGGGGGCGTCTGCAAAATAATGCTATGGTTACACGAATGAATGAAAATGTTGGATGTATTTGTCCCTAAACATCATTTTCCTATAAGAAATGGCTCCTAAATAGATGTTGCCAAATTGTGCGTGATATCAATATTTTCCCATCTAGCAGGGTATTTGATTAATTAATAATTGACTATTATTTAATTAATAATTATCTATTTATTTTCAATTAATGCTAAAAAACGAAAGAATACAAAAAACATTCACTTTTAATAATAATTTTGTTAAAATAATAGTAATTTTAATAAAACAAAATAATGAAATTAAAGCATTTAGTCACGGAATCAGAAACGATCCGTGCACGAATAAGTTGCAAATTACGTCACACTATAAAAAAGGCAACGACAAACGTTTGCGTACAGACATGTTGGATAAATAAATGTCTAAAAAAGCGGTGCCGTGTTGGATATGTCCTTTGGACAAAGTTGTGCAATCTGGGAAGGGGCGGCTGAGATCCCTAAAAATGTTCCAATATATTGAGAATACATGTTTTAAACTGATCGTGGTTCACTGTAGTCCTTATAAAAGAAACACTCAAATGCCGAAGTTAATGGTTAATTAACCATTGTAATGATAACATAAATTTTGCATTTCAGTATCAAATTTTTGTTAAATTCCCAAGTTAACTTAGAACGTGCAGCTTTGAATTCTTAGAGCCGGTTAATCAGAGCTTCAAATATTTCTGTGGCATATCATAAGACACCTACACTACTATGTATTTTTCAAAGTTTTTAGTATGTAACTGGCAATGTATGTTTGTTCGGTTGCAATCTTGCAACTCAGTTTTGAAGCAGATATCTTCAACCGATTGAGCTGAAATTCTGTATATACGTCTAGTTCGCATGCCAATCCATAATTAGGTATGTGACGTCATTCTAAATTCAACATGGCGGATCACCAAAGTTGGCGGACTAAAAAAAGCGGACTAATTTTTTTGCTTCCTGACATTCTCTACTTATCTTATTTTTTAGCGAAAATTCTCTCTAGTACTGCAATTTATATTTCAATTCGTTACTGAACTCTTCAAAATTATAACATGGTTGTATTCCCTTGTTTAAAAATTCGGTTATATTCGATTTCCTACCGTATAATAGTTCAAATGGAGTATAACCATGATATGTACTGGGTGTTGTATTATAACAATATGCAAACATGCAATAATCCAAAAATCTAATTTTCTTTTGAAGGTAGTTATTTTGTTACGGGTCTTGAACACTGTTAGGTCTGTTTACCTTGCACTGATAAATTTAATTCGTTCAGTTTTTGAAAGATATTCGTCATAAAAGATAGTCGGAATAAGTGATCTTTCAAACTAAAAGAAGTATCTGAAAGAAATATTTGTAACTCGGCTGTAAGTCCAAATAGCCTTGTTAAAGTTTTACCCCGAGACAGCCATCGCATTTCTGTATGGAGCAGCAGTATTTTATGTTTGCAGCCATAATATTCACACTATAATGAGAGTAATTGGGATTGTAGTGGTCGTGATTTGATAAAATTAATTATTACTACCGTTTCATCCATAACTAACTTCAAATTTCATCGCAAGTGCTTGTCTATGCAGGATATAATGGCTGGAACTACAATTAGACGCTTTATTAGGGACACTGCTCTTGCTGTTTTACCCGTCATCGCCTTGGCCCCATCTGTACAAATGTCAAGGCAATCGTTCCAACTGAGATTATTTTCTTCAAAAAATATATTTATTTTATTAAAAATTCCTTCTCCGGTAGTGTTTGTGGGTAGCAATGAACACATATGCATGTCTCCTTCAAAAGTACTTTCATATGGATGTCTCAAGATTACCAGGTCAACTGCCTACTGTAAAACATATCCGAATGAGTCAATATCGGAATGAGAAGAACTTGTTCCAAATCAATTGAAATATTTCCATTATCAATGGCTTGTGAGTTGGCGATGTCAGTATTCATTGTGAATCTTGCCATTTTCGCCTTGCGATGGTGAAATTCCAGTTATTGTTGTGCTTTTTGTTTCCGCTCTGGATTGGTCGATGGAATCGATTTGATCTTATTTTTATAAAGATCACACTTCGAACGTGTGTCTGATCTAGGCCATCCGAATATGAGATTTGGGCAGTCTTTTTTGAAAACCAGTGAGTAATACTTATAAATAACTACTGCATTAGAATTGTTTTTCTTGTACGCAAAAAACGTGCGATTAAGACTTAAATCAGGAATTCTTTTACTGATTTGTCCCGGCTGTAATGATTTTCCTTCCGAGGAAAACTCTGGATATGATCTTTAACTTGCTGACTCAGTTCTGGCAAATACTTTTTTACTTTGGTTTTATTTATCACTATGTAGGCTCCAATTTGATTTTTGTCGACTTACAGTCTCTTGTGGGTTAATGCAAATATATTATAAAAAGTTATTCTGCATAACTGCACATGCTCTCCACTACCATTTGGCACCGTGTAAGTAATCGTACTTTGGCGACAACTTTCCTCTGCATTATCATATTACCATGACTCATGCGATGTATGTTTATGACTTGATTTACCTAGCCCTATAAGAAAAGTACGCTGCTTATCGCAATTTACAGCATCATAATATTGTAGGAATAATGAGTTTCTCTGGTGGAATGATAAAGATTTGCATGAATATTTACAATATTTTAATACTACTTTGCAAAAAAGGTAATAAAATCACCATTTCTGTCTATATCTAGTACCTCATGAGTTAAATTTGGTGAAATGTTTGCCAATGTAAGGAATAAAGAAACCCAAATTTATCTGACACTTCTCAACGAAGGTGGAATAACCCCAGTGGATTGCGAATTGTCTCAACAATATATAACGAGTAAAAGCTACTAACCCTCAATGCTCGCTATAGATGTGCGGGATGTCTCACGTGGTAAAACCCGTGCTCGCCAGTCGACTAGCTTCGAGTCGAAGAAGGGGTGGATTCTTCAAAAATTATTTAATAAGTTTTCAAAAGGGCGCCAGAGAAGTTTTGGCAAGCACCCAAGACTTCTGTTAGCCTACAACTCCTCAGTGGGTTAACAACACTAACTACACACTCCAAAGGTTAAACTGAATAGGTAAGTTATTATTAAAAAAAAACTCAGCAAGTATCCCCTGATTGAAGTTTTTAATTATTCACTTTGGACCATAGGTCTCTTTTCAAGTATTTATTACAAGTTTACAGCAAAATGTCACAAATAATAACTGAACTCAGCTGGAGGCTGTAGACTCAGTATGTAGTTAGGCTGAAGGCCGGAATCTACATAAAAAAAACTTAAAACACAAACTAAATTATCAGTTACAAGCGAAGTCACAGGTAAAATGAGTAAATAACCGACAAGCAGGTACTATAACATCTGAGCAGAGCTGAAGGCTTCAAACTCGGGGTGCAGAAGAGCTGAGGGCCCCAAACTACACCGATGTCTCAAATTTACAATTATAGGAAAACGACCAAATGGTTCATGTACAATTTCTCAAAATGCAATGAAAAATCTAATACCAAAATTACCAATGTCACAGTTACATGGGTTCATACTTCCCCAATTTATAGGAACATAAATGCATAAAATTTAAATAGCAAACGAGCTTAGCGATGCAAAAAAAAATTATTTAGATAAAATCGTCAAAGTTCGAAAACATAACTAAATAACGCAGCACCCAGGTACGTACCGTGGTATCCTAGCGTTCAAAGGCAACAGCCCAATATTTTAAATTATGAAGTAAATCATTACAATTTTAAATAAAAGTGTAAAGTGAATTTATACTAATTGCCGCATAAAGAGAGAAAAATAAAAACCTTACATAAAAAAAACTGTGAAATTTGACGGATGAGGTGAATGTACAAGTGTATGAAAAATAAGAAGGAAAACTGTTCACTTATCCTTCTTCCGGACCCCAGAACAGCAACTGAAGTCCCTCCAGAATATTCCAGCTCTCATGGGAACTGGAAAAACCTTGATAATGAGTCCTACTAACAAAGCCGTCTACGGTAATTTTCCATGTGGTTTCCTTAATTCTACCAATTCTACCGGTATCCTTTGGTCATCGACACCGTCGGGTTCTGTAGATTCTCTGGTCCGACCTTCCTGCTGTTATATCGAGCGATATTTTCTTCCCCTGCATAGAATTTATCAGTATTTTCGTAAAATAAGGTTATGGCTCGCAGATCACGTGCCAAAATTAATTACTTGAAGTGTGTGTGTTCACGATGATGTCACAAGGAGAACTAAATCCTCTCTTCGTGCAGTAAGCGGTCTGAATTCTCCCCGTCGACATGCTTGCCAATATTAAACCTCCGACAGCTCGACGATTTTTCACGTTACAAATATCCTCAGGTATCTGACTACATTGTGTCAGTAGATGAACCTTCAAAGAAATATTGTAGCAAAGAGAAAACAATAGAAATGAAAAAAAAGGGCTTAGAAAAGTGAAAAGGAAACAACCAAACACCTTAGATGGATTGTCACTTGTCACTGACTCCGTTATATCTCGAAGTTTGAAAAAACCTCTGTTAGTGTGAAATATAAATACACCAACAAACGAGCTCCTGGACTAAGAGTTCAAAAGGTTTTATCAATACCGACCATCAAACATTTAAATCAATCATCCTCAAGAGAATTTCAATCAGTTAACACTTCAGAACATCCACACTGACATTCATTCCTGGGGGTTTTTCATGTAAATTCTTGTTTCCATCCCCAATCGGAAAGTTGCCGTGTATATAGGAATTTCGAGTCTTTTCATTAAAAATCTCTTCCACAATTTCGAGACCCCTTTTATACAGAACAGAAGCAAAATCAATTTCGAAATAACTGCGATAGGAATTAACTTTTGACAATTGTAGTTGATTGTCCCAAGTAATACGACAGTCGATTGATTTTTAAAAATATTGTTGTTTATTCTTTTTAATGACATATGAGCACGTTCTGTGTTATTTCACCTTCGATAATATATTAGATTACATTATATTTTAACGGGGTTACAGTACACTGAAAGGTTTATTGTGACCCCCCCCCCCTATCAGAGCTGTTCTCGCTACTACTACAGCTCGCCTTCCAGTTCCAAGGTTCTAATGAATTCTAGTATTTGGGACGGCTTCAACGAGGTTAGGTCCTCACTCTTACAAGTTTCTTGTCCGAAGCATTTCATGCGTTGGCTTACAATGGCGAGGCATTCCAGAACTAGGTGATGCGGAGTTTCATCATCCTCCCCACGTAATTTACACTCATCAATCTCTGCTAGACCTATTCCCATTAAGTGCTTCCTAAGGCGGCAGTGTCCTGTAAGAAAGCCCGTGAGAAGATGTATCTTATCTTTACTGAGGTGCAAATATTTTTTGGATTTAACAGTGTCAAAGTCCCACAGGAACTTCTGTAATGTTCCAACCCGGGAAGGCACGGCCAGAGTGCTTCTCTTTCGGTTTCCTCTTTCTTCCGAAACTATTTCTTGTAGGAGCATTTTGCTACACCACAGAAAGAATCCGGGCCAATAAAGGTCATTTGTGCTCCTTTCCTGGCAAGTGTATTGACCTGTTCATTTCCCGTGATTGCCGAGTGGCCAGAAACCCAGACTAAAGAGACACTCTTATTGTTGCATAATTCATCAAGTTTTCTTTGGCACTCCCCTGCCATCTTTGAGTCAATGACAGAATGGATCGATATGTCACATTTCTGGTAGTTTCTTTCTAGGTTCATTTCCACGCATCTTTCGATCGCAAGTATTTCTGCCTGAAAGACGCGCGGCAAGGAGCCTAAATATAATGAGTACCTGGTGCCAGGCCCAAATACTCCAGCGCCTGCTCCAATGGTGGTTTTTGAACCATCCGTATACCATCTAATGGTGTTTTCTTTGAGAGTTTGGGTGGTGTATTCCCTTTCCCAGTCTCTCCTCGTATTAAGCATCATGGTGAAATTCTTTTCGATGCTTACTTACCTTATCATTTCGTCACTGGGAAGATTCGCTGATGAGATGTATCTTGTCAGAGAGGACCAAGCTGCCTGATATTTGATACTCTCATTGCCTGAACCTTCCTTAGATATTCTAAGAATTGACTCTTAGGCAAATCTTTCTATCACCAGATGTAGAAGTGTGAGATCTGTAATGATCTCAAGTGCCCTAGTGGGACACGTTCTCATAACTTCAGTGATGCACACACAGGCAAGCCTTTGAACTTTGTTAAGGGTCTTCCTCGTGCTGTACTGACTTGCTTTTGTTTGCCAAACTATTGCTTCATACGTAATTGCTGGTCTCATAATCATGGCGTACATTCATCGCAGTATTTTTGAGTTACAAATCCACCTCTTACCAGCTAGATTTCTGCAAGCCATCAAAGCTCTTATTGCTTTACTAGCAGTTATTTCAACATGCTTATTCCACAGAAGTTTACTGTCTAGGGTTATCCCTAGATATTTAACCTCTGATTTCCATTCTATGATTTCCCCGTTTAAGGATATGGGTTTCATTGCTGGAAGTGTTCTTTTCCGGGTAAATGGAATTACTATGGTCTTTCTTGGGTTAATGTTTAGCCCCAGTGACAAGCACAATTGCTCAATGATTCTGAGGTCCTTTCGTATTAAATCACACAAGGTGCTCTCGAACTTGCTTCTGACTATTAAAACTATGTCATTGGCGTAGCCCATAAATTCGAAGCCAAGCTCCGTTAGCCTGTAGAGCAACTCATCTATTACGAAGCTCCAAAGAAGGGGAGATATCACTCCCTCTTGAGGTGTCCCCCGAGTGGCTTTAACTGAGGTGGTTCGATTCTCCACCTGTGCCTCAGCTATCCTCGTTGTCAACAACTCATACATCCATTTTACAATGGTTTCAATCACTCCTCGCCTTTTTAGTACTTCTTTGACAGACGCATGAGTTGTGTTGTCAAATGCCCCTGATATATCCAGGAATACGCACATTGCGATTTCTTTGTTGTTCAGAGTTCTCTGGATAACTTCGGTTAGCTGATACAGAGCCGTCTCATTTGATCGACCCGCTCTGTAGGCATGCTGACTTTTATGAAGTGGTATATTCTCCAGATTCTCTGTTCTTATGTAGTTATCCACTACTTTCTCCATCGATTTGAGTAGAAACGATGTTAGACAGATGGGTCTAAGAGATCGGGGATCAGTCCCATCTTTTTTCCCTATTTTTGGTTACCCTTGCCCTTCTCCATTTTCTAGGTATTAGACCTACTGCTAGACTGCTTCAGCTGGTGAGGAAGAATCTCCTCTATCCCTTGCTGTAGGAGTGCTGGAAATATTCCATCCACTCCTGGTGATTTATATGGTTGAAAGGTACTTATTGCCCATTCCAACCGTTGTCTGGTAAATATTTTTTTAGCAATGTCCCAATCTTCCTTGCGGGATTTTTTGGAGTAGTTCATAGCTATTTCGGGGCTTGTTGCTGGTTCACTACCTGGGAAGTGGGTTCTAAAAAGAAGAATCGATCGTTCCTCTTCACCTTCCGTGTATGATCCGTCTGGCTTTTTCAGCGACATTGTGGGGTTAGTTCCCCATTTGCCATGAACATTTGTAGTCTGGCCGCTGCCTGAGTGGAAGTGATATTTTCGCAAAAGGCTTGAAAATTAAACCTTTTGGCCTACCTAATCTCTATATTGTACTGAGTAAGCTTCTCAGTGTACCCCTGCCAATTACCGTCACGTTTGGCTCTATTAAAGAGCCGACAGACCTCTTTTCTGAGGTTTGACAGGTTCTCATTCCACCAAGGAGCATTCTTTTCTGAACGAACTTTTGAGAGTGGTCAACTGGAATGAAAATCTTCCATTATTGCCTCACTGATCTGTTCGACTCTTTGTTCCAGGTCGTAGTGCGGGTGATTTACCCCATTCACTTCGGCGTGTTCCAAATTGTCCTTTAATTTGGTCTTGTGAAGAGACCAATCAGTACTTCTAGGATTTCGGATTGTAGGAATCGAGGTGGTATTTCCCTCTATCCTAAATTCGATAATCCTATGGTCGGAAAGTGATGGCTCGCTCATCACTCTCCAAATCTTTTACATTTTTCCTAGCAGCAACATTTGCAATTGTTACGTCCAGGAACTCTTCTCTTGCTCTCGTGACAAAAGTGGGGGTTGTCCCCACGTTTAAGGTCTCAAGGTTATTTGCTAAGAGATATTCTAATAAACACTCACCTTTTGCGTTGTTATTGGTGCTTCCCCACAAGGTATTGTGTGCATTGGCATCACTACCAATCATAATTGGCAGCCGTCTGCTATTGCAGTATCTTACTAGCTCTTTTACCTTTTCTGGCGGTATCATCGGCCCGTCTCCAGCGAAGTAGGCAGAGGCAATGACGATGTCTCGGTCGATACCTCCAATGTTAAGGTGAACCATGATTGGAACAAGGTCCCGTGACAGGTATTCTGAAACACAAATATATTTTATGTAATTTCTCATGATTACACAGGCACGCGGAGATACTTGCCTTTGATCATAAATCAATTTAGAATCCTTACATGCCAAACCTTTGATTTGGCCTTCTTTGTTAATCCATGCTTCATGGATCAGTACAATATCCAGTTGTGTCTAGCGAACAACCTTGCAATCACAGCTGAATCTCCCTTCGCGTGATGCAGGTTAATCTGAACTACATTCGTGTACGTGAAGGTTTATTCTTACGGATGAGAGAGGCCGAGTTACTCAGCCTCTATTCATTCCCCTCCTTTCTCTCTCCCTGGCCCGCCTCAACCACCATGACAGTATCTCCCTCGGTAATCGAGCAGGTTTCTTGTTCTCGAGTCAGACTCTCGACCCCCAGGCTGCTCTGCCCAGTTTCCCGGGATGCAGAGGCGGTCTCCGCATTCCCAGTCATCCCAGCAGAGCCGGAGGAGATCTCGGGCTGACGCAAGGTCAAGTTTTCGCCTTTTTCCATTTTTCCAGAGGTTCCGGATGTTTCCGCGGGATTCTTATTTTTTCCCAGCCACGAGACAGGGATACGCCCAAAACGGAAGTTTAGCGCGTAACCTCCTGCCCTCGGAGCCTCACCAGATTGGTGATCGATCCCGATCCTGAGGATAGTTCCCTGTCCCTCTTTTTTAGAGTTCAGGATCTTCCAAGCCCCAGTAGTGAGGTTGGAGTTCTGAACCTCGACAAGTCGGAGGATCTTCTCCAGTTTCATGTCTTAGCTTCGAGCCACCAATTCGGGTCCTTCCCAAGAGTTTAATTTCGGCGTTGACTTCATGAGCCAGCCTGCCAATTCTTGTGACCCACAGTCCATCAGTATCATTCCCCAACGGAAGTGGATACCTGAGAAGTGCATTCCCTTCTCTTTGCTCTGACACAGCTCTTCCACTAGAGTGTCTTCCAGAGTGGAGAGCTGCTCTGCTTTCAGGATGACTTCAGGATAATTCTTGGGCATTATTTCCACCCTAAAAGCCTTCTTTGTTTTGACAGCTGCTGCGTAACCAGTGACTTGTCCGGTTACCGTTGCAGCTGTTTTTGATTTCTTGCTTAGAGGCCGCAGCGGAGGAGTAATATGCTCCGGGTCTCTTTTAAACTTTGACTTCCCCGTTGGTGGTTCCTTCGGGGGGGTTGGGCGCTAAACTACCTGGTTCCTGGCCTCTTCAGGGGATATTCCCTGATTGAGGAGTCGCAAATATTTCCGCACCCCTGCTCCACTGAGGCGTTTTCTCAGTGGGTCGTCTATGCCGCCCGGTTCTCATGGTTTTGGGAGGTCGAACGGAATACGATATTTGTGCCGTTTGGCCTTTTTTCCCTCTGTGAGGTGCCCGGATGAAGAGGTGGAGGTTTTCTCCACTACTTTTCCGGTGAAAGTATTACTTTTTCGTTCCATGAGTGATCCCACGAGAAGCTAGGGTCATTACGGTCCACCTCTGCAGAGCCCCGCATGCAGAGGTACGGGGTTCAATACAATGGAGTTCCATCCGGTGCTCCAAGGTCGAAAGCAGTAAGGACTATTTTTCTATATAGCCACGAATTCTTCGGCCTGGTTTCCCATCTTGACTTTAGGTTTATAATGAGGTTGTCTCCTTTTGGTCCGGGCAGTAAAGCCAAGACCCCCCCCTCCCACTGGCTCGCGAGAGTTTACGACAGACAGCCAGGAGATATTGGTATAACAGTAGATTTCGAGGTAAGCTCGAAATTTCACCCGGCATCTTAACCCTCTGTGCAATCCCTTAGCCACGATACTACAGCTGGGACAGGTAAAGTTGTAACGAAGTTACATTTTCGAAGACCGGGCAAAAGCACAATCTCCCGTATAATATTAAATAAAGCGTTCGAACACTGTATTTCTCCGTCCGTATAATCACATCGGTACAATGTAATATAATTTCTCTAACCTGCACTGACGGTCGGCGACACTTACTTCTTCGCAACGTATACCCCACAACCCATACCGTATAGTAGAACGATTCTCAGAGTCGTCAGTCTATCCGTAGACTCGATACCTTGCCCGCATACACAGGTGAGAATTAAATCTAAGAGCCATCATTGTGCTCACAAACCCGTTCACTTTCAGAAAGCCGATACCGATAGATACCGTTAGGTACCGATCAACCGAGATAAGTGTTATTTTATACCTTAGGGAATATGGTTTTCGCCCGTACAATCCGATCAGGGAAAGTAAAGGGAGACCGTGTCCGCTACTAGAAAGTTGAGGAGTCACATCCTAGTAGTGGCCGTCGCGACTCCGAGATTTCAATACCGCGGAAACCGAGAGCCGTATACCCGAAAGTAGAGCTTTGACTAACCTAGAGGGTCGCTTAGTTCTGCACGCTTCCGCTAACCGTTCACCGCACCCTCGCTCCATTTTTGCTTACGCTTGCATAGCTTTGTTTTACTTACCGTAGTAGTTTACCGTAGAAGAGACCGTTTGAACCAGTAGTATAGTAGTTAGTACTAGTGCTTTTGCCCCGCCTACCCGAATTAGAGAACGAGCCATTTAGTTTAGTTGATTAACTTTTCCGCTATTTGTGTAATAAAGACTCTTTGTAAATACGTAACTTTTGGTTTCACTTCTCTCCAACTCCAACAACCACTAAACTTCCGCAAATAGGTAAGAACGTTAAGCTATTTTAAGATTGGACATTTTTGGTCATTTTTGGAGCAATTTCGGTCTGTCGCCTCCAAAGTGTATAAGTGTGGAAAAATTAGGTTTAATCTTTAAAACCGTTCATTTTTCTCATGCCCCTAGTACCTATAAGTTAAAATTCATCTGTCAACGATTGAGTTTTGTCCTAAAATGGCATTTTATAATTAAACTATTCCAAAATCATTATTTTTCTAACACCTCTTGTATATATACGTTAAATTTCATTTATCAGTGATAAAGATTTGTCATAACATGGTATTTATAATAAAACTGTTCAGAAGTTATTATTTATCTATAACATTCTTTGTATACCAGGTTTCATACGTTTAATTTTATCTACCGTTGATTGAGTTTTCCCGTAACATGACATTTTCTAATTAAACTATTCAAAAATTTACTTCAAACTTGTATTAGAAAATAATTTACTACGTTAACATCAGCTAGTGGATCTTCTACCTTGATATCCGTATAATAGAACTTTTTTTGTATTGGATTTTCTTTTGAAACAATCTTTATATCCTGATACTTTCGTAGAGCATCTGGAAATCCACCTTAAGTAATTATAGCAAGTTGCCTGTCGATATTGCAAAGCTGGAAGTTGCGAGCCAGACACAGACGTTTTATTTTATATCGTTAAAGCTTTTCAATATCAGATGGTTTTGAATATATATTTTATACAAATAACAAGAAATATGAATACTGTCAACAGAAATGAATGATCAACATCTCGATGTCTTTTTCCACAATATAAAAGGAAATTGTATTTTTCAAAATCGCAAATATTAACTCTATAACCACAAACTTTTGGAAAAGTTTTAAGAAATCGATCCAAGTCTTAAGAGAATTTGTATACCGCGGAGATAATAAAAGTTTTATTATTTTATAACTATCAAGTGGAATTTCCCGATAGAAGTTCGATTAGACTTTATAGGAATGTAATTTTGTGACTCCGCCAGGTCTGCCAACTGAAATAAATTATAATGTGCACTTCAATCGAAAATGAGGCCAATTATACAAGATGGTTCATAGATAAGTAACGTTAATTATTAGAGGAATAATTTGAACATACTAGCTTTAACCCTCCAGAGGGTGCATTGGCGAATTTTATGCGGCAATATGAATAAATTTGGCAATAATGTCTCGTATTCATTATATACGTCTACGCCATTCAAGATTTTCCTATAGTAAACTTTATCTCTTACAAATAAGTTTGAGTTGATAACATTACAGGCTCAAATATGAATGTAACTACTGATTACTGGTACATTAGCAAAAGTATTTCATGATAAAAAATAACATTCAAAAAGAAAAGAAGCTCCGCAAGAAATGAATCACCGGTGCAACAGTGGTTTTGTTTATCGACATATAGAAACAACACAAGCCGAACGTTCAACTTTAGAAATATTTTTACAAAAGTTTTACAGGTTGTGAGACTGCTAATACGTACGAGGGTAACACAATATTTTGAATTTGGGTTTAAAAATAATAAATTGTGGCACATGTATAATACTATATAAAATCGAGTTTACAAAACAAAATAACATTAATGTGTTCTTTATTATTAATTAAATGAATGAGGAAATGAAAACCATTAGATTATTCTACGAAAATTGGGGTTTTTTTGTACAGACATAATTATTTATTGTTTCAAAAACCATACAGGGAATTAGATAATTACCCTATATTATTTTATGTGATGTAAATAATAAATAGATTCCAAGAGACATAAACTTTCACCTTTACTTCAAATTAATGTCTTTTATGTGGTCCCTTCATAATATTCGTCATTGAGGTTTATTTGTATACAAATTGGAAGGTAGATTTTGTAGATAAAGCGTAGAATATGATAAAGATTGTTAAACGACTTTCGAAATTTAACAAAGGCCAACAATTTTTCCTACTTGTTCGTAATAATAATTGATGACATACCTACCTGTTAGGCTTTCTAAAATTGTTATTCTTAATAATGTGTAATAGAGAATATTGTAAAAATTCGGGTTTATACATAAAATTTGGAAAACAGATTGTGGAAGTATACTAATAATAAAAGTAAAATATTAAAGCTTTTTTGTGGTAGATATTTCTACTTTCATATGTAAATTTTTGGGTTTTTTGCAAATATTTACTATGAAATTAGAACATCCCTTCACACTTTTTACAGAGTTAGGACTTGCAAAACAAAAACATCTTGGTTCTGAGTGCCGTAAATTATTGTTTATTTGGAACTATGTACAGGGTGTCCCAAATTGAT
Source organism: Galeruca laticollis (assembly GCA_963921935.1). Taxonomy (NCBI): domain Eukaryota; kingdom Metazoa; phylum Arthropoda; class Insecta; order Coleoptera; family Chrysomelidae; genus Galeruca; species Galeruca laticollis. The sequence goes on from OY998179.1 coordinate 5,749,367, forward strand.
GTGTTTTGAAGGGTATCTCGTAAACTAAAAGAGATAGAAGAAAAGCAGTTAAGATGTTATGACTTCTTTTTTTGTTAAAGCATGCATGCAGGAAGTGAAAATGGTTTTGTACCTAATGCTGGTATTATGTAGAACTCCCAGTGAAAAACAGGAGATTATCAAAATGAAATGGAGTACGAAAATTATGAGAAGTGGGCACAACAAAAACTTATTCCAAACGTACCAAAAAACTACGACTGCTTGGACTAAACAACAATTGAAAAACTGGCTTTCTAAAAGAACCATATATTACAGTGAACAAATGTTAAAACCGGATCTTTATAACGTTGCAAAACTGTACAAACCGCAGTATAAAACTTATAAAATTGATGAATTGTTTATTCAACATGGATTGCAAGTTTTAAGGCTACCCCCTTATCACTCGGACTTTAATCCAATCGAAAGTGTTTGGGCGACACTTAAAGAATATGTGGCCAAACGAAATGTTACCTTCAATTTTCTGCAAATGACTGGAAAGTTAGATGTGACCATGTTAAAAAGAATGAAGATGAATTTATCAACAATGAACCACTTTTAGATACTGTTGTAGATAATATTTTTAATAATTTGGCCGAAGACGGAGATAGCGAGGATGATGAAGTTGATATAGAAAGTGATTTTGAAGAATCATTTGTAAATGCACATCATTATTTTACTGTTAATGATCCCTGTACATCTAAAACATATTTTTCATTATAGTGTTTATTTGTAGGTGGTATGACTGAATACATTAAACGCAACAAATGTAAAAATGTAAATAGGTGGTATAAAATTGTAGATGAATTCCACTAGAGTAATATAATATTTGTAGCACATCTGTACAGGGTGTCCCAAATTGGTGTGTTTTGCAGGGTATCTCGTAAACTAAAAGAGATAGAAGAAAAGCAGTTAAGATGTTATGACTTCTTTTTTTGTTGAAGTAACGATAGCCTAATTAAATCTTTAGTAACTCCCTGCAGTTGGAAGATACAGGGCGATTATTGAAAACTGTCGAAAACTACAAAGTACTATAATTTCTTGATTCAGAAAAATATAAAAAAACGTTATGAAAACTTTCGATAGATATAATATTAAAGAGTTCAGTAGCGCACAAAATTTTTTTGTTAGGGGGCTCACTAAGGAAATATAATGCAAACTTATGTTTTTTTAAATGGGACACCCTGTATATTTTGACGAATTCGTTTTCTTTTTTAATTCTCATTCACCTGATACTATACTACTATATATCCATTTTCAATGGTTGGAGCTACAGTGCAAATAAACCATTTATGGATGTTATCATGTGAAACACCCTTAAAAAATTTAACACTCGGTAACAAAATTTAACATTTTATTATAAGGATACTGATAGGTGACAATTTTATATATCAAAATTATAATTAATAAAAAATAAAACCAGATTAAAAAAATAAAAACAATAAACTTATGAAACAACAAGAAATATTGTAACAACTAATCTACCTATAACTAATTTTATTAGAATGTAAAAATTACATTAAATGTTCAAAATGTCCTCCGTTTTGTTGTAATAATAATTGACACCTTTTTCTTACTGATCTTACACAATTGAGAATGTGCACTGGCTTCATTTTTCTAAATGCGGCATGAATATTTAGTAATAAATCTTCCCTACTCTCGAAGTTAGTCTTGTAAATATTATTTTTTTAAAATCCCCAAATAAAAAAATCAGGAGGATTTACTTCCGGAGAACGAGGGGGCCACCTAACCGGTCCATAAGTACCAATCCACCGATTAGGAAATTTTCCGTTTAAATAATCTCCAATGAATAGAGCATTATGGGCAGGTGCTCCATCTTGTTGGAACCAAAATGTGTCCCTATCAGCCAACACTTCCTCTTCCAAAAGTTGGTGTAAGTTTATTTCCAAGATATCTATATATCCAGCAGCAGTTAGTTTATCATCAAATATATGATAAACTAATTTGTTATGTTTGACAAAACAACTAACGTTAAAGCCGAATCTGCCTTGTCTCCTGATCCCCTGAACTAAGTGTGGATTTGAGTCGTTCCGATATAGTTCATTATGTCTGTTAAATATTCCTGCACTGCTTATGCGAGCTCCATCGCTAAATATTACCTTTGAATAAAAATTTGGCTGTTCATTACATTTTCCTATATACCACTGTGCAAATTGTGTTCTTCTCAAAAAATCGTTTGGGTATAATTTTTGGATCTAGGAATTTTCTTCGAAAGCAATTCTTCGAAAACAATTCTTCGAAAACAATTCTTCGAAAATCAATTCTTCGAAAATGCGATTCTTCGAATACCATATTCTTCGAATAAACAATTCTTCGACTAATAATTCTTCGACAGCTTTATTATTTGGATTTACTAAAATCTGGGATAAGTTTTCATTAGACAATAATCAATATTTCTCGCATGATATATAAACGTATGATGCGGAACATACTAATAATAAATGAGAATTATAAGGTCATTTTCTTTTTTGAGAATACCTAGGAACTGGAAATAAAACACTACTTTTTTTATTTGTTATAATTATGTCAACATTTTATTAATAAATTACAGTAAAAGTTTACAGTACAGTAAAAGGTTACAGTAAAAATTACAGATAAATGACATAAATACTATCAAATACCAAGGTAGGAAAAATATTATAGATTAATATGATATGTTGTGAGCTAAACCTCTAATGTATTCTATTATATTATTTTTATCATACTGATTTACAAGAGTTTTGATTCGTTGATTACAATCTTTGTACTTCTTTCTTGGTGTTTGTGGTTGAAATCCGCTTAAATATTGTTCTACACGAAGTTCATTTAGACTTTGCTCATTTTTTATACATTTTAAAAATTTCCACAGGTTGGGGTGAACTGCTGATACTTGTGTTTCAAAACTTCGATGCCATCCTTCTACCGAATTATTTGTTCTCGGTAAATCATCCAAAACTGTTTGATATAGATTCCACAATTTGTATGGATATTGTGGTGGTTTTCGCTGTTTTCGATTTGGTCGCCCAATCCACGTATCTTCAAAATAATTAATAACACTTTCGGCTTCTGACGGAAATATTTCACTATCATATAATTGTTCAAAAGCCATAACTATATCATCCACTGGGACAAAAGCAATAGCACACAACATTTTTAGTTTGAAAGCAAATTCACTGTCAGTCTCATAGCGTTTTTTTAATCCATTCCTTTGAATCATTCAAAAAATGCATTGACTGAAGTGGAAAAAACAGCCTCTTTTTCTACAACTTGGAAAAGCACTATTGCAGGCATTAATCAATGCTTTTTCGAAGTCAGTGGTAATCGTTGCAGGCACTAAAGATGATTTCAAATTTTTAAGTTCTTGAAAAAATTGATCATAAATTCGTTCTGATTTTTTTGGTAAGAGTGCATAAACTAAAGGTACCGATAAATTGTGTTGCAGTCCGTGAACGGTTAGTAATTGTTGGAATAATAACGGCACGGTTTTGAATGTGCCATCAATATACCAATGCTTACTGTTAGACAATAATTGGAGATTTTGTTCTGTAGTAAAAATTAATATTCTCTCGTCCACTGGACCGGCATCATATAGCTAAAAATTTTCATTTTTGTAGGTTTTCGTATATTCCTCCAAAAATATTATTTCGCTTCTATTAGTAGGAAGAGCTGGTCCTTGTAGATTTTTTTGTCTGATATTGCGAATACTCCGTTTCATACTGCTAACACTTGGAAGCTTGGGAGCTGCCGTTATGGAACATGTAGTCGAAGCAATTGATATAATTCTGTGCGGAGGATCATTACTTATTTTCGAGTTGATTCGAATTTTTTCGTACACTTTGGTCGCTTCCCCCTCTGAGGCGTCAGCAATATGATTATGTTCTTTTGTTATTTTACTGATTTTATCGTCGACAGTAATTATTCTCGCTGGACAGTTTGTTTTTCTTTTTTCAAAAAATGCGCACTTCCAATACACTTTTTCACCTTTTTCAACATCTTTAAAATAAAAATGTCCCTCGAACAACAATTTACGTTTTCCTTTTTCTGAACAAACAAATTCTGCATCCATATTTACTTGCACAGGGTTAAATTAAAACTAATTTTATTTTATGGAAAATAATCCCTTTTATACCCACTCAGGTCAGTTGCAAACTTGGGATTAGATAAATTATACCTGATTTATATCACAAACAAACTCTGCATCCATATTTACTTGCACAGGGTTAAATTAAAACTAATTTCCAAGGGATTATCGTCAGTTGAAAGCTTGAGATTAGATAAATTATACCTGATTTATATCTCTGAACAAAGTCATTCCTTTTGGATACTTCGAAGAATTGTTATTCGAAGAATTATTAGTCGAAGAATTGATTATTCGAAGAATTGCATTTTCGAAGAATTGATTTTCGAAGAATTGTTTTCGAAGAATTGTTTTCGAAGAATTGCTTTCGAAGAATTTTCCGGATACCATAATTTTTGACGGACGGATGTCCGATAAGGCCTAAATTTATATTTCTTTAAAATCCTTCCTGCAGTAGTTTTTGGAACACCTATTTCATTTTCAATTTGACGTAGGGAAGGTGCATGATGTGCTTGGATATATCCCAACGTATTTACATCTCTTTCTTCATGATTATTTTCGTACTTACGCCGTGGTTTCACAAAACATCCATACTCGATTAAATTTGAATCGAGTTTTTTAAAAATTCTTTTGTCAGGCTGCCTTCTTTCTGGATATCGTTGAAAATATAATTCAGACGCATCAATAACATTCTTTTGACATTCAATATATGCATATCATATTTTTCATAATTTTCAAAATTCATGTTGTTGACAAGACTGCACGTCGTAAAATTAATTCTGACAGGTAACACAGGTTTTGTTTTATTCTCCATGGCAAGAGGACCAAAGCCTACTTGATGAAATGAACATTCTAATAAGATATAACAATCATGTCAATTGAGGTAAACAAACTAAAATATAACAACATATCGGGTTAAACATAATTAGAAATAAAAGTGAAATCGGTAAAAAAATACAGACATCTTATTTCGTGATGTTAATTACCAAAAAACGGATTCAATAATTTCAAAATAATAATATAGGTACTTAAAATCAATAATCAGCTATATTTACCTACTTTGTTTCACTGTTAACTGATCTTATTTTTGGTAATGCTGAATTGGTTGAAGATTATTTAAACGAAAAACTTTTCAATCAATGAAAACGGAGGACATTTTGAACATTTAATGTAATTTTTACATTCTAATAAAATTAGTTATAGGTAGATTAGTTGTTACAATCTTTCTTGTTGTTTCATAAGTTTATTTCTTTTTATGGTTTTATTTTTTATTAATTATAATTTTGATAAATAAAATTGTCACCCATCAGTATCCTTGTAATAAAATGTTAAATTTCGTTACTGAGTGTTCAATTTTTTAAGAGTGTTTCAACTGATAACATCCATAAATGGTTTATTTGCACTGTAGCTCCAACCATTGAAAATGGATATATAATATGTCATTTCAGGTGAATGAGAATTATGAAAACGGAAAACGTCAACATATACAGGGTGTCCCATTTAAAAAAACATAAGTTTGCATTATATTTCCTTAGTGAGCCCCCTAACAAAAAAATTCTGTACGCCATTGAACTCTTTAATATTATATCTATCGAAAGTTTTTATAACGTTTTTTTATATTTTTCTTAATTAAGAAATTATAGTACTTTGTAGTTTTCGACAGTTTTCAATAATCGCCCTGTATCTTCCAACTGCAGGGAGTTACTAAAGATTTAATTAGTCTATCGTTACTTTAACAAAAAAAGAAGTCATAACATCTTAACTGCTTTTCTTCTATCTCTTTTAGTTTACGAGATACCCTGCAAAACACACCAATTTGGGACACCCTGTACAGATGTGCTACAAATATTATATTACTCTAGTGGAATTAATCTACAATTTTATACCACCTATTAACATTTTTACATTTATTGCGTTTAATGTATTCAGTCTTACCACCTACAAAATAAATAAACACTATAATGAAAAATATGTTTTAGATGTACAGGGATCATTAACAGTAAAATAATGATGTGCATTTACAAATGATTCTTCAAAATCACTTTCTATATCAACTTCATCATCCTTGCTATCTCCGTCTTCGGCCAAATTATTAAAAATATTATCTACAACAGTATCTAAAAGTGGTTCATTGTTGATAAATTCATCTTCATTCTTTTTAACATGGTCACATCTAACTTTCCAATCATTTGCAGAAAATTGAAGGTAACATTTCGTTTGGCCACATATTCTTTAAGTGTCGCCCAAACACTTTCGATTGGATTAAAGTCCGAGTGATAAGGGGGTAGCCTTAAAACTTGCAATCCATGTTGAATAAACAATTCATCAATTTTATGAGTTTTATTCTGCGGTTTGTACAGTTTTGCAACGGTTTTAACATTTGTTCACTGTAATATATGGTTCTTTTAGAAAGCCAGTTTTTTAATTGTTGTTTAGTCCAAGCAGTCGTAGTTTTTTGGTAAGTTTGGAATAAGTTTTTGTTGTGCCCACTTCTCATAATTTTCGTACTCCATTTCATTATGATAATCTCCTGTTTTTCACTGGGAGTTCCACATAATACCAGCATTAGGTACAAAACCATTTTCACTTCCTGCATGCACAATGATGAGCCTATTACCTTTTGAAGTGGGTTTTCTTAATCCTTCGTTACTCTTGTCGCTTCATCCTTTAAGGTGCGTGTGACATGAATGAATGTATGTTTCATCCATTTATGTTCCTTAAATATAGTTGGCGTAAATGTCTGCTCCTTCAACAAACTTCTGTTGTTTTTCATGTTGGTCCAACGAAAACCCAAAGAATGTATTTGTTTCCACAGAGATTCGCGACTTCCTGCGAAGCCATAACTATCTGCAAAGGTTTGGTGTATATTTCTTAACGTGGGTACTTTTTTCTCGGATATATGATAATTTATTATGCACCTTCTAAGCACAGTTTTGTCGAATTGATCCATACGGCTACTGGACGTTCTTTGTTTTTTAGTGGGCACATCAGTGTCAGCATTCCTCCTGCCAGAGCTTCTTTTTTAATACGGGAAAGCGTTCTTTCGTAGCTGCAAAAAATCGAATTCGTTGTTAATAAATAGTTTTTTAATCATCCACCTTTTAACAGAAGCAGCTTTATTGAATTACCGCAATTCAAAATAAGCGGACTTCCGATCCCGAGAAATTAAACTCGAGCTCGAAAATATCAACTTTTGTTTTGTTTAAAAGCTTGTAAACAATAGTATCACTTTTTTTTAATGTAACCAATTTCCATTCAATCTTTATCATGTTTTCTAGCAATTCCAAAAATATTTGGTTAAATCATGCCTGCTCTGGGGTAGAATAAATGGCCGATTACGACGCTGTAAATATTGAATGGCAGTGTTGCCGTTACATGAATAACCACCAATCATAGATAAATAGTTTCAATACGGGGAAGAATGGAATCTACTGTACTAAGGCCGAAGCCACAAAGTTTTGTCGAGTGCTGCGCCATCTATTGTGGTGGAAGGTTACTATTCACCAACAGGGAAAAAATAAAGGAACAGACCTGCATGATTAGTCACAGTTTACTAGCTACTACTAGATGGCAAGCCAAGCAAATACTGAAGGTTTTTTAAATTATGCCTATATTGTTTTTTCTTAAATAAACAAATAAAAACAGTCACACAAAGTTTAAGCACTTTTTGAAACAACCTGTTATTTTATTTTGGCTTAAAAGTAGGATAGGTTGTTTCAAGAAGTTGTTTAAAGCTTTTATCCGTTTTTATTAACCAGGATAGTTTATTTAAAGACGAATGTCGACAAATAGTTTCAAAAATTTAATATAAAATTTTGTTTATAAAATAGTACAGGTGATTTTCTTTATTTTTTTCTCAAACTTAAGATAAGAATAATTTATTGATAATAACATGTGCTAACAAATATTACACATATGATACAATATAATGGATTCCAATGTTTTTCAAACACTGATTTTTTTCCGATATACATTGTGTGTTTTGTAGTGTATTTGTCATCCAAGGGGCGATCTTCGTGTTTTTCCTTTTACATTTTTTTGTATATGTACAGTAGTCTATATATTCTTGAAGTTCTTCAATGAAAATATTTGTTGCATAGTTAGGATCTGTATACGACATCTCAAGATTTTTGTCTGAATATATTTTTAAGTTTTGTTTCATCTATGTATTTCACTATTCCTCGTTCCTTGGGCATCTGGTCTTTTCCAGTACTATCTGTAGTATTGTTGAGAAATGATCTGTAATGTCGGTTTGCAATACTATGGACAGTATTTGATCGAGTACGTTGAATTTGGATTTTAAAAATATGCGTCGAATGTCGAATTACTGGAATTTTTGCATATAACATTTTCACATTATTTTCAAACGGTGTTACTTGCAGGTTACTCGGAATTCTTTGTGTTTTCAAGAGAGTGTCAACGCTTTCAATTGAAGTGTTGATTTTTAAATATAATTGAGATATTTCATCTATCATCAACCTTTTAAATTCTAAAATAAATTTAAAATATGATTAAATATAAAAATTAATTAAAAGTATTTAGTTTAGTCACCTTGATCATCAAGTGTATCTATTTGTGGTGATGATTTATCTCTTTTGTGAAGTGTTCATCTGATTCCACTGCCACAAAGTTTTGACTCTAAAAAAAATTAAAAGAGGTTCATTATAAAATTAAGTATTTTTATACTAAAAGTCAAATTTAATATGCAAACTTTAGGTTATTATAAATTATGATTTAACTTAAGAAACAAATTACCTCTAGGAACAGCAAATCTCGCCATATCATTTGATTCTTTATTCTCAAGGGAAATTTCTTCAGCTTCAGGCCTCATAGTTTCAGCAATACATTCCACTTGAATCGCAGGAGAAGTACCTACTACCCGATTTATAATTCCCCGACTTTTTGTACAATACTGAAAATTATATTATTTGCACAAAACATTCTAATTAATTTCTTTAAATACAATTTGTTTGTGGTGTAGGTTTAAAAACGGGTTAAATGTTACGATTTAATGAGGGACAATCGTCTGAATCAGAACTAGAGAGATGGGACATATACCTTGTATTTTTTTCCGTATCCTTGATCTCCGTCCTTTGTAAATATCGGAACTAGACGAAAGGTCTGTTGTAATTAAAACCTTTTAGGCTTTTCTCTGTGCTACAGTAAAGTCATCTACAAGTTAAAAAATTATTTCTCTTCAAAAAATGACAAATACAATAAAACTCTGTCAAAGTCTCTAATATACTGATTACAAATCACCCACATACTGATCCATTTGTTATTGTTTTACTCCTGACATTTTGATGTCGTTAGTAACCTTCCAAGCGAATAGATGGCGTTAAAAATGCAGTTTAGCAGTGGCTATAAAAGATCGCAGGACATGCCACCAATTGAAAATACTGCAGTTTTATAGATTGAGAAGACACCTGATAAAATATTTAATTAATTTTCATTCTAATCAATTGAATGTATAATCATGAACTTTGAAAAGAGTCAAAATTAGTTCCATCATCCCCCTAGTTACTGTGTTACTAACTGTATAACTAGAGGGTTGAGGCGACTGGACTGAAAATGCTTTTAATAAGTGAAGCGTAACCGACTGCGAATTAGTTGAATAGAAAAGAAGTGACTGACTAGCACCCTAGTTAGGTCAAGTCAGGAAGTATCCTCAGATTTCTGATAGTTGCGGTTCACTGAATCGTTTAATTTTAACGATAGATCTAGAAAAGAAAATCAGAAATGATCGTTAGTCAGACTGAAAATACATTTTTTGTTAAAATTAGACAAAAATGTTTGAATGGAGATTAGTATAGAGAGTATAGGTATCCCGGAAACTATAAGACCTAGAGAGTCAGTTAAATAGGGAAACATTTGCAGCTTTTTATGCCTATTTCTAAACACCTTCTACATTTTCAAAAAAAGTGAATTTTACCGGTATCTTAAATGTCTCAGTTCTCCGTTATTATAAGCGATACAAACAAAACATATAGATGAAAGTAGATATTCATTAATAAAATTATTATAGCTCATTAGAATATTTAAATTTTGAGTAATAACACAAACTCTATAAACCGAAGTTCTTGCAACTCATCAGTATTTGATAAATTTCATTTTGTATACAGGGAGAAACCAAAACTCACGCCTAAGATTTTCTCGGTTATTTCATAATGAAACATCCTGTATTATATATCATCTCCAAAAAGAACTTAAAAATTACTTTTGTTAGGTATTCCCTATATGTAAATGTTACGATTTTATGAATAAAATCGACATTATTGGCAAATATTGGAAGCTTGTCTGAAGATCTAACCAATTAAAATATTTCCTTTTCATTCTACCACCTGCTACCGAATGGCAAACATCCTTATAGTCCCATCCTGAATCTTAATACGTAATAATCCAGATATTGTTGAAGTTTTTAAGCCCCATTTCCGCAATTAAATCCTCCAGAGGATCTCCTTGGAGGTATTACAGATATTATGGAGGTTTATTAAGTTTGTTTAAGTTGGCTGGGGACGGTGTTCACTATAGGATCTTAGAATCGAGAGAGAGATTGTGTGGATGTGGGGGGATTATTGGTGGTGAATAATAGCTGGCATAATTGAAAAGTGCTTAGAGGGCTGTTATATTGCTTGCATTGCATAATTTTTGAAATTGTTTACTGTTCGTTCTGATTTTAGAAAATTAATCTCTACCGTTTTTTTATTGGAGAGAGCTTGTTACAGTGTGAGCCTTCATAATGGAAGTTTCGAATAAAATGCCGCTATGGTTTCATTTGTTGTGGTTTTAGGTGAATAATTTTTATAAACAGATTTTGTTTATTTTTATGGTCATTTGAATCGTTTTCTTGCTCATCAATAAAACAACTTATATGTGTAAGAATTCGGCAGTTTTTACAGTCAGATCTGAATTTACTCGATGAACATTTGTTTGATTTTCACTGGTAATCAGCAAATTCAATTTTCTGAGCTGCTAGTTTATCTTTGAAAAATGTTTTTTAACTCAATTTGTTGAAATTCAGTAATTTTCGTAATTTATAAAATGTTTTTTATTTTCAGTTTTTTTGAGTTACCTTATACAAATATAACCTCCGTTTATGAATATTCAGGAATTCTCACAATCAAATCTAAATTTTCTTCATAAAATCTTGTTTAATTTCCATTATAGTTTTTAGGAATCCGATTTTTTTATTTTTCTGAGCTATTTAATACCAGTATTTAATGTTCAGCAGTATTTACAATCAGATCTGAATCTCCTTCATGAAAGTTTTCTGAGCTATCTTTTTACATTATAATCCTACATTAGCTGATGCTCGGCAGTGTTTACAATCAGCTCTAAATTTTCTTCATAAAATTCTGTTTTATCTCCATGCTGTATATTTGTGAAAAGAAACAAGAACTGTATTTCCTTGAAGAATTGGAAATTAGAAGACATTTAAGAAACCCACAATATGAAGTTGTCAATGAACAGTTAAATTTACTTTAATAAACTGTCCACTAATAAACTGTCTTCTTAAGTGATAATTGTAAAGATTAGCAGATATAGTTTTCCTGGTTTTCTATATCATTGCACAGTTATACTGATCTTAACTGGTGAAATGATATCAAGGATATCACCATAGGGCTAATAAAATCTAAGCTTCAATATTTGTAATGTCATATCTTCTTCTTTTTTCTATAAACATATATTAAGTCAATCACAAGTTAGATCACTTCTTGGTCTAGCCAAAAATAACTACTAACATCAGGTAGGCATCAAATGAAATGTAACTTCTGTCATTCTGACCGATGATATTGATTTATCGAAACAATTGTCAATTTTTTTAGAATTTTCAATAACTTTTATTATGTAAGTTCAGGTTATGGGATTATGGTCAATAAAACAATGAAAATCTATAATTTTTTCTGCCTACGTTTCGACCTTTATTGGGTCATCTTCAGGGCGTCTACAAGAATATACAAAATATATAAAAATTTGTTAAAATCAAATAAAATTTGTACAATAGTATATGTGAAAAACGACAAAAAATTATAGTTAAAAAATATTAAAAGTTAATTTTTTAAAAGGTTAATTTAAAAAAAAAAAAGACAGTTATGAAAACCACAGGAAAACAGGTGAGATCCTTTAATGTCATTAATTGTGACAAGCAGATAGAGTTTACTAATGAATTATATGATGTTTATTATCCTTCAACGCTCAATATCCGCTAGTTTAAGGTTGTATATTGTTGCTATTATTTGTGTAAGTGCAATCCCCAGTATAGTTCTAAAGGAAGAAGAAGACCAGAGAAAAAAAATTATAATAAAATCAAATGAATAAAAGAACTCTTTTCTTCTCCCCACCCCTCAATTCATTGAGAGAACCAAAACCCTTACAGGAAAATTAATATTACGGTACAATTTCTGATCATGAATATGTTTAAAAAGATATACTTTAATTGAATGTGAATCTATTGTTACTAATATTAAGAACAACTTTTTGTGATACTTAAATACCTCATAAAATGACGAAAACCAGATGAAAATACCTAATCAAAACTATGTTAAACAAAAAAAGACTTACCAAAATTGATTTTCTTCTTGTAAAAATTTTCTATCATATCAAGCCTTCCAAAAACTATTTTTTATCAAAAAAGGAAATAACATTTCAGTTTATTGTGTGTGTTAATGTTTGGATACGGTGGGAACTGAATGTAAAATGAATTTTATAGATATCAAGTAAGGAACGAGTTCAAAAACCAGTTTAATTGTTTTTCAACGACAAATCTTTGGTTCTATTTATTAATGAAATATAGGATGTGTTTAAATTTTCGACGTCTTTTTTGAAGTTTACTGAAGGGTTATTGACAATGTTAATCATTTTGGTTTTTGAACTCGTTCCTTACTTGATATCTATAAAATTCATTTTACATTCAGTTCTCACCGTATCCAAACATTAACACACACAATAAACTGAAATGTTATTTCCTTTTTTGATAAAAAATAGTTTTTGGAAGGCTTGATATGATAGAAAATTTTTACAAGAAGAAAATCAATTTTGGTAAGTCTTTTTTGTTTAACATAGTTTTGATTAGGTTTTTTCATTTGGTTTCCGTCATTTTATGAGGTATTTAAGTATCACAAAAAGTTGTTCTTAATATTAGTAACAATAGATTCACATTCAATCAAAGTATATCTTTTTAAACATATTCATGATCAGAAATTGTACCGTAATATTAATTTTCCTGTAAGGGTTTTGGTTCTCTCAATGAATTGAGGGGTGGGGAGAAGAAAAGAGTTCTTTTCTTCATTTGATTTTATTATAATTTTTTTTTCTCTGGTCTTCTTCTTCCTTTAGAACTATACTGAGGATTGCACTTACACAAATAATAGCAACAATATACAACCTTAAACTAGCGGATATTGAGCGTTGAAGGATAATTAACATCATATAATTCATTAGTAAACTCTAGCTGCTTGTCACAATTAATGACATTAAAGGATCTCACCTGTTTTCCTGTGGTTTTCATAACTGTCTTTTTTTTTTTATATTAACCTTTTAAAAAATTGACTTTTAATATTTTTTAACTAGAATTTTTTGTCGTTTTTTACATATACTATTGTACAAATTTTATTTGATTTTAACAATTTTTTATATATTTTGTATATTCTTGTAGACGCCCTGAAGATGACCCAATAAAGGTCGAAACGTAGGCTGAAAAAATTATAGATTTTCATTGTTTTATTGACCATAATCCCATAACCTGAACTTACACACATTGATTTGGTCAAAGAAACTATTTCACAAACTTTTATTATATTGTGGAATTAACTAGAAACCGTGAGTTTCATTTAAAACACTATTATGAGCAGATTCCACGAAGTAAGGGTCGAGACAGTTAATTTAATCAGATCTGAGTTTACTTCATAGAATGAATCCATGTTATTTCCATTAGAATTTGGGAAATTACATTTTCTGTATTTGCTGAGTATTCAGATTTTTCTGGGGTTTCTGACACTTCCGAGCTTCTGAGTTTCCGCATTTTCTCAGTTTTTTTAGTTTTCTGAGTTTTCTGTCAAGAGGAAAGCCCACAAATGTTAAAATTCAACACATTTACAATCAGATCTGACTTTTTTTCATGAAATTATTCCATTTCATTCCCATTAGAATCTTTGGAAATTATATTTTCTGATAATTCTGAGCTTTTTGTCCAGATCAAATCCCCAAGTGTTGAAATTCAAGAGTTTTGAATTATCTTCATAAAATTCCGGTTCATGCACGTCAAAGTTCAGAAAATTCAATTTTCTTAGTTTTCTCAGTCCAGAATAAAAGCCCCTATATGTTCAAATTCAGCAGATTTACAAGCAGATCTGAGTTTTCTCCATAGAATGAGTCCATTTAATTTCCATTAGAATTTAGGAAATTACCTTTTCTGTATTTTCTGAGCATTCAAATTTTTCTGGGGTTTCTGACGAGCTTTCCGACCTTCTGAGTTTCCGCATTTTCTGAGATTTCCGAGCTTTCTGAGATTTCCTAGTTTTCTGAGTTTGCTGAGTTTACTGACTTTTCAGAGCTTTTTGTCAAGAATAAATTCAAGATTTTTTACAATTAGATCCAAATTTTCTTCCCAGTTATATGAGCTTTTTGTCAGGAATAAAACCCCCACATGTTAAAATTCAACAAATTTACAATCAGATCTGGATTTTATTCATAAAATCTGATTCATTTACATCAGATTTTTTAAATTCAACTGTTTGAGTTTTCTGAATAACCTTATGTGAGTATAACCACTATTGGTTGAAATTAAGCAGTTTCTACAATAAGATCTGCATTTCCTTCGTAAAATTTTGTTTGATATTCAATACAATCAATGAATTATTATTTTTCGGTTTTTCCGAGCTGTTTTTGCTTCATATTTCAAATACAAGTGATTTTTTAAAGACATTTTTATTAGTATTAACAAATTATTAGTTTCTGAATTAAGCTTTCGTATATTCAATGCTCGAATTTTAAAAATTTTACCTAACCTTTATACGTTATTTGATGAGCAATGTGTTGATCCCCTGTATTACGTTTAACAAAGATGTACAGTTACGAGTAAACAGAAATTAAACAAATAAAAACATTCAGCACAGTTCAATATCTTCCTACTTTCCCATAACCGCCCAAAGTGAAAGATAAATGTTAGTGGTCGTGGCGAACACGGCAACGAACTACTCCTCACAGCTTTTAAGATAATTCCCCGAGGACAAAATACCAACTACAAAATGAAGAATTATGGAAATCAGCGTTATGAATCTGTCTTGCTGATTTACGAGCGGGAGTACGCCGACAGCGGCATCGGCCCGATGCCGCGCCGCCGCCCAAACCACCGCGTCTCGCAAATACGGACTCTAGTTGAATCTCTTAATTAAGCGATGTTCAACTTTAATGGTCTGATACGCTCCATTTCTTGCGTTTTGCTGTTTTAGCTGGAACGTATTTAGATACCGCTTCTTCTAAGAATTGTTACATTTTCAAAACGGTATTTTCAATTTAATAGATCGCATTTCAAATTGCTGTAATTGGATTTAGAACCAGTTATAAATATCGTGGATCCTTGATGAATCGTCAAAAATAGGAGGTAGAGGACTTTGGAGCTATTAGCAAAGGACCCCCCACTTCTGTTATGGAAACGGGAGCACCGTATTTTGATTGTGTTAGACAGTATTTACGTTTTTTGTTTCAATAGATAAGTACTTCTAGAATGTATGGGCATTAAATTGAAATTCGATAAATAAAAACATTACAATACATTTTTCTTTGTGATATAGATTGTCTAAATTATTATATTGGAGTTAGATACATGCATTGGTTTATTTGATTTCCACGTTTTTAGGGAGTAGTTATAAGAAAGCGGAATATCCTTCTAATCAGTTTTATCCTTTGTATTATGTATACATATAATAAGAGCTCGCAGCTAACATCATGGGATGATAAAGTTAATGGATCTAAATGTCTATTATCAAAACTGTCGTGGTTTAAATACTAAGTGCAACGAATTCTATACCAACTCTTCAGATTTTGAATTTGACATTATTCTTGCGGTTGAGACGTGGCTGCAGGAGGGGATTGGGGATGGTGAATTAGTTATTACAGATATCTATAATTTGGTTGAATCTGGATTTTACAAATGAATCTACTGGGGGGGGGGTGTCTTAATCGCCATAAGAAAAATATTCAAAATAATTAAAATAGCAAAATGTAGTAAGTATTTTGAGGCGGTGGCCCTAAATATCAAAATTAATATACTTTCTGTGGGATTTACATTCCTTCGGGTAGTAAATTGTTCGTATACGAAGCTGCCTTTGACTTCTTGCAAACTAATATTGTGGATGTAGACAAAACTTATTAAATTGGTGACTTTACCATTTCTTATTTAACAGGAACACATTATGATACCACTATTAGAAATAATAATATTATGGAAACCCTTCAGGACTTTATTGAATTTAATGGATTTAGAAAAACGCTAGATCTAGTTATTAGCTTCGTAAATAATTGGAACAACCGTGTGGTAAGTGAAGATTGTCTTCCATTTATCAAAGAAGATCTGTATCACCCGGCATTAGATATTGGTATAAAAATTTGGTCTAGTAATATACGAGTATTATCTAAATCAATAGACTTAAGAAAAACAAGGTATAATTTTAAAAAAGCGGATTTTATTAAACTTAGTCAGAGTGTTGGGGACGCTGATTGGCAACCAGTTTTGGATGAAAATGTTGATGTTAATGTAGCACTACAGATATTCTATGTCATATTTAATAATATTTTTGAAAATTGTGGGCCAAAGTTAAATGTTTATGATGGTGGAGAAAGCTTTCCATCTTGGTTTTCAAAAGAAATTAAAGAGATGCTTAAAGAAAAAAAAATAAATAAGGCAGAGGAACGTAAATATTTAAAAAATGTGGAACAAAATATTAAAACTGATGTAAAAAATTTCTGGAATCATGTCAATCATAAAAGAAATAATAATAATACAAGCTTTAGTACAGCGAAAAAATTTGCTAATTTTTTTCATCGGTATATTCAACTAACAAAGCATCTTATACACTACATTTTTTAGAAGACAATTCAGTTATTAATGATTCCTGCAAATTAACATATATTACTAAATTACAGTGCAATAAAGCCATAAAAAAGTTAAAGCCAAAAAAAGCTGCTGGGACAGACGGAATTCCGCCCTATATAGTGAAAGCTTGTAGTGATTGGTTGAAGAAGCCGTTAATACATATATTCAATCTTATTATTGCAACCAAGGTATATCCTACAGCTTGGAAAACAGCAGTGGTAGCACCTATATTCAAGTAAGGTTATCAAAAGGATATTGAAAATTACAGACCGATTTCTATAATGTGTGCACCAGCTAAAGTGTTTGAACAAGTTATCTACTTGGATCTATATAAGTATGCAGAGATATATTTAGCTCCTTAGCAACATGGTTTTTTTTCAAATAAATCTATAACCTCTAACTTATTTTTATTTAGTAACAGCGTATACGACACTTTTCAGAATAAAAAGCAATTGGATACTATATACTTGGATTTTAGAAAGGCGTTTGACAGTGTAGATCATGATAAGCTGCTATGGAAATTGCATGGGTTGGGTTTGTCGAATGATTTTATTTTGCTATCAAAAAGTTACTTACAAAATAGATATTTGATTGTTAATCATAATGGTAATACATTGGTTAAATTCGAACCCAACTCAGGCGTTCCTCAGGGTTCAAATTCAGGTCCTCTTTTATTTATTTTTTCCATAAATGATTTACCCTCCGTTATAAAAAACTATGAGAGTCTTATATTCGCGGATGACTTATATATTGAAACGATGTTAGGGATTGTGTATTAGTACAGAAAGATTTAGATAGGGTGTATGAGTGGAGTGTGCCTAATAAGTTATATTTCAATATAAATAAATGTTTTACTTTAACAATCACACGTTTAAAAGATCCGGTCATTTTTGAGTATAGAATTAATGATGAGTCATTAAAACGTAAATATGAAGTAAAAGATTTAGGAGTTACTTACAATAATATATTCTCATTTGCGGGGCATATAATGAATATAGCTAACTTCGCCAATAGGTTATTGGGATACATAATCAGACAAACTTCAAATTTTACCAGCATTGAGGCCATTAAATTTACAGTGTATCAGACTACATTATATCTCTTAGACACAGAATACATTTTTGAGGTATATTTATTATAAAAAGTATGGTGTTAACCCTGATTATAGTACAGTTATACTCCGTTTTTTAAAGGCATGGAGTAAGAAATCACTCATTTTGGCCGGAACCATAGGCGTACCACATTTAGTCATTTAAAAAAAGTTAAGGCTTCTAAAATTATCTCATTTCCGAAAATAACCGTTTTGTAATATTATTTAAAATGAAATTTCAAATTATCAATAATATAATAAACTGTGGATTATATCACTGACATCAATTTTCCAGAAAATTTATTATTATGTATAAAAGGGCGTTGACGAGTCCCTCCACTAAGCTCCAGGTAGTTATAATCCTACATACAATAAATAATAAAATAAATGTTAATAACAATGTTATACAAATACATATATATATATATATATATATATATATATATATATATATATATATATATATATGTATATATATATATATTAACATAGAGTAAAACAACACCCTGTATACCGAACATAAAATAAAAAACTACTTATTTCAAGAAATAAAAATTTTTGAAATTTATTTTTATTGTCAAGGTAAATAAATAGTGAGATTCTTTTTAAAATGAATATTAGGGTTTGAAGGACATGTAAATAAGATTTTATAAATATTTAAAAACATTTCGATATAAGAAGTAAACTGAAAAACATTAATTCTATGGAATGTGACATTTATTGAACGGTTTGACATTATGAACACATATTTTGTAAATTTGAAAATGCCATTTTGTAAACTAAATGAAATATAATTTAAGAGACACAATATGAGTTAAAATCATTAAAGAACCTTAAAACAAAGCGTTTTCAATTGATAGATGGACAATTCACTATTTGAAATGAAATCTATAAAGAAAAGTTTTGATAACCAAATCTGATTGGTGGAACGTATTCAACAAACTTTTAATCTGCGACAAGTAGTTGTTAATAATAAAAAAAAATTGAAGGAGAAAAGTTTGTTGATTATACAGACTATTGACTAGGTAAAATTCTTTTTTGGGTGGTAGAAAATTTGAGAAGCAGCAAAATTTTGGGAATTAAGAAAACTTTTCGAAAAATAAGATATTTGGCATCAAAATTCAGAAAAGAGAGATACATTGTACTTATGATATGGTAGATTATATATTTAAACAAGCAGATGTAGAAACTAAGAAACAATTTGGTAATTATGTTTGAATACTAACCGTATAATTGATATATAATACTTGATTAATATTTGTATGGTGGAATGGATATATCCACCATACCTTTTAGAAAGCTTTTGATTATGTAATTGGACTGAAATGTATTGATGTGGACGGGACATAGCATTGATTCCTGATTTTGTGTAAGCTGGACCAGTGATGTGACAATTTCCAGAAGGTAACCTAAAATAAAGTAAAGGATAATTGAAATGAATTACTATACAGGAATAAGGTATTTAGACTATTTTCATTATACATAAAAAAGGTTGAATAAAACTTACCAATTTAGTGAAAAAAATTGAACTTTGGTATTAAACAAACATTTACAACCATTGTGTTTCGCCATTTTGATATAATAATCGTTTATATAGAAGTTTCAGTATTATAAGATTTGTATTAAATGTTGCCTATTTTAGATTTGTATATAGAGATAATTTTTTCATGTGAGAACGTGATTTTGTTTGAATGAGTGGTCATAATAGATAGTAGGTTTTTTATTAATTTGTGTCTTGTAAAAGAACAATGTATTTGTCTATTCAAAATATTAAATAACGTTCTTTCTAGTTTGAAGAACATTGTAAATTTGTTTTTGATACATTTTATTTCTTTGTGGTGATGGCTCCATCTAGTTTGAACCGTTGGTAGTTTAAACTGACATCTGTGAATAGTAAAAAGGTTCAACTTGAAACACAGGACCGTCTTAAGAATTTATTACGTATTATTAAACAAGCAAGTACATTTTTATTAACAAAATTTTTAAGAAGACAGAGATATTTAATCAAATCTAGGCGCTCATATTATAAATTGAATTTTTGTTTCTCTATACCTGAACCCTACTCTGAGGTTAAAGAGTTTCTCATGTTTTAAGTATAACCATTTTAGTAATAAAATTTTAAATTTTTACAATATACCGGGCAAATCAAAACTAAATGTAAATTAAAAGAATAATAACTATAAATCATTCTTTCTCTTCCCGTTCTATCCAGTTTAATATATATATATATATATATATATATATATATATATATATATATATATATATATATATATATATATATGTATATATATATATATATCCAAACCAACCCCATTTGCCGATTATTTCACCCAATTAGCAGGTAATTGAAGAAACTTGACAAACAGGTAGTTCAAAAAATGGTTTTATTATTGTGAAATATAGTCTTTTCAGTTCTAAGAAAATGCCCCCATAATACAATGTACTTACTAGAACTTTTCAACTATAAAAGTAGCGGAAAGGTTGAATATTTTCAATTTACAGTTAATCTGTTCTGGAGAAACTGCTGTGTTGATTGATTTCCCCATTATTACTGTTATTTATTATTATTTTTCACCGTTATTGTTAACTGGTGTTTATTTTTGTTCATCTATACAAGTTCTCTTCTCATCACACGAGACAAACACCTAACTACACCTTCCAACTATATAGTGTTCCAACCAAATTCGACCAGATATGGAGGATTTATCACCATTTAAGCGACCTAAAGTTGGCCCATTGTCGCTGAACGAAAACAAGATCTATGCGTCAGTCGAAAACTAACAGCGTCAGAAGTGAAACTTTTTATGTTTTATGACGCAATAACCGCCAATGAGTGTACAAAGAGAATTCATAAATATCAACAACATAAAAAACTATAATTTAAAAAAATTAAAACAAAAATTATTTCCAAAATAAAAACAATAATTTTTCGGATAGACTATAAAAAACTATTTACAATAAAAGACAAACAAAAGTAAATATTCTTTTTAAGAAATTTGAATGCATATTACGTATCCTTCCTTTTTAATACCTAAGAAAAGTTCTGGCCGCCCATGGGGGTATCGAACCCGCGTTTTTCGTTTGATTTTAAATCGAGTCGAGTGATGACAGAAGGGGAGAACAGCGCTGCGTTTATCTCACTAAGTTTAAGTACAAATGATAATTAGAGCTTCACAAAACTTGTTAGCCTTTACGAGATTACCTCGTAACCAAAACCTCTGTAGTGTCCCATAAAAAGTTTCACTTCTAAAATATTTCCATAAATAAAGCAACACTAGTTACAACGACTTTCTCTGATGAACTGAGACTTACTTGCTCTTCTACGTACAGGTTAGCAAATATAGCTGAAAGTTTGAAAGTGGACACGCCCACGATGCGCGTTGGTCTCAATGCGGAAAGTAGGAGATAACACAGTTTATGCTTAAACTTTAATGAGTACAGAACTTATCTGTACGGACAAGTATACCTGTTTATTTCCTTTTTCAATATATTTCAATACTCTTGTTACGTTTTATTACATATTTTTTTCAAAATAATACAAATAAATACAGAAAGAAATTTCCTAGTTTTTATCGCCTTAATTTTAAAAGTAAACAATTTCTATATTAATTTCGCACTGGATTATACCAATATCGGCAGAAATTATTAAGCGCTTTTGGTATCCTTTTCCCTCCGAATGCGTTCTCACTTTATCGTTCGCGCAGCGAAGTGGGGATTGATAAACGGAATAATATGGTCGCCATCAATAAACAATGCCCTGCGACTATTCTCGGCGTCTCCTCTTTGTGCGGATCTTCGTTAATTTTTTCCGCCTCTCTCACAAGGAGTTTAACAGTTTTGTTAGCTCGACGAGTTAACTCTCATGACAAAACGCTAGTGTCCCATAAAAAGTTTCACTTCAAAAATCTGATATTAAATTGCTATTCCTCGTGGAAGAACGAAGAAATTAGAAGAAAAATCATGAATTTGACAGGAAGTGTTGATGAAACTGTGGAGATTACTACAACAATGATGGGTGTTTCAAAAACAACAATTTATAATTTAATGAAGGAGAAAAAAAATGGAAACATCACAGCCTCAGCAAAGTCCCCAGACCGACCCAAACTTGAAATGGATGACGACTTGAAGAATGGAATAAGGCGTAAGGTGCATGCTTTTTTCTTTAGAAAAGAGATCACAACTCTCTCCAAAATTATGGCTTCGGTTCAAGAAGATTCAGATTTTCCGAAAATGTCTCGTACATTATGGAAAATTTTGTAGGAACTTGGATTTGAATATAAAAAAAATTATCGGAACGCAATGTTGATTGATAGAGACGACATTGTCATTTGGAGGAGGAGTTATTTGCGCAATATTCGGAAAGCAAGACTAGATCAAAAACGAATTTATTATTTGGATGAGACTTGGTTAAATGAAGGTCATACTGTTTCAATGTTTTGGCAAGACACGAATGTCAAAAGTCGGAGGCAGGCAGCTTTCGAAGGGTGGACAACAGGCCTCAATCCACCAGCAGGAAAAGGACGTCGACTCATCATTACTCATATCGGAAGTGCCGAAGCTTTTGTTAAATGTGGATTGTTGTGCTTTGAGTCGAAGCAAACCGGAGATTATCATGAAGATATGGATGCAGATATTTTCGAAGAATATTTCTCACAAATGCTAGATCTAATTCCAACGGGCTCAGTCATTGTTATGGATAACGCAAGTTATCACTCCAGGTTAGTGGAGATATTACCTTCAACTGCATGGCGTTAACAAGATATCGACGATTGGCTAACCTCGAAAAATATTGAATGCCCAGATAACCCGCTGAAAAATGAGCTCTTGCAACTGGCCAATTCACATAAACACAAATATAGTAGATACGTTGTAGATCAAATGGCATCAGCGCGTGGTATAATGGTGCTGAGGTTTCCTCCTTATCACTGTCAACTCAATCCCATAGAATTAATGTGGGCCCAAGTGAAAGGGGAAGTTTCAAGAAAGAATACGACATTCAAAATGAGTGACGTAAAAGTTTTATTCGAAGACGCGTTAGGTAACGTAACCAAAGAAAACTGGAAGAAATGTGTTGAACACGTGATACAAGAAGAACTAAATATGTGGGAAATGGATCATATAAGTGAACACATGATTGAACCATTTATAATCAATGTTAATAATGGAAGCTCAACAGAATCGTCTGATTCTGATATATAGACTAGTTTTTGTGTTAGTTATTACTATTATTTGTTAGACTTTTTTTTATAAATATTACATTAATTCGTACTTCATTCCTGCATTTTTCTTTTTTCCCCTCCTATTGTAAACGGTATATTAGTAGTAAAGTTGATACCTACTGCAAAAAAAATTGATATTTTTTATATAATATTTTATGTTTATTGTTTATTCATAGGAACACGAAAAAATGTTTTTTTATTGAATCGATATTGTGAACTTTTTTGAATAGTTTTCGTAATTATAACTTCATAGTGCCTTCATATTCATATACCAAGTTTGTTTTGTCCTGATTGCACGCCTCTGAGGATTAAATTGTTTATTTGTTCATTCAAATACAATAGAGCGACCCTTTCAATACAATAGGCGACCCAACCGAATACAGAGTTACCTGAAATTCGTATCAAATGAGAAATTTTAGTACAAAATTAGATAAACTTCGGAAATATTTTATTATACACCCTGTATCGGTTTTGCATACCTAATGAGCTTTTATTACTCCATGCCTTTTAAAAACGGAGTATAGGAGTTTTCATCTTTGATCTGAGTTTAGAATCCTATCCTTGGAGGATAGGAGAAAATTAGCTATTCTAATATTTCTGCACAAAATTATTAACAACAAAGTTAACGCACCTCAGATTTTATCTCTAGTGGGGTTTAATGTTCCACCCAGATGAACACGTAACTGTACTATGTTCAATATTTCGATCGTATATTCTTCAAAGTTCATCGTCCATCGTAGCCATGTGTCAATTGGCAAATTATTTTAATAGCTTGATTGAACTAGAATTTAATTATTCATTAAGCACCTTTCGTAGCTTGGTATTGAACCACATAATATCATTGGCAGTGTAAATATAGGTATAACATAAGAGTAAGTTGTTCATGATGTTAGTCTTAGTGTTCTAACCTTTGATATGCTATTGTACTGTGTATTTGCTTTTTTTTATCCTCGTAATTAGACCTGTAAAAGGTCTGTTTGGATAATAAATAAATAAATAAATGAATAAATAAATAAATAAATAAATAAATAAATAGTTAAATAAATAAATAAATAAATAAATAAATAAATAAATAAATAAATAAATAAATGAATAAATAAATAAATAAGTAAATAAATAAATAAATAAATAAATAAATAAATAAATAAATATATAAATAAATAAGTAAATAAATAAATAAATAAATAAATAAATAAATAAATAAATAAATAAATAAATAAATAAATAAATAAATAAATAAATAAATAAATAAATAAATAAATAAATAAATAAATAAATAAATAAATAAATAAATAAATAAATAAATAAATAAATAAATAAGTAAATAAATAAATAAATAAATAAATAAATAAATAAATAAATAAATAACAGGAATCGGCTGGTCGCCATTAACATATTCCCACATTTAATTATCTATCAATAACGCCTCTTCTTTGCTTCATAGTTGTCAGGGGTGACATGATTCCATACTTTCCGCGGACACTGTACGCTATCGAACTGGTCTACCGTTAACAGTACACAATCGACTACGGTCTCAATATTAATTAACGGACGGTAGATCCATTTCGGTTGTCAATTGTTTTGACTTACGTCCGGCTAAGTCATCTAGTGAGTATTGACATGATGTATTACAATAGAATACAGTCTACCTTCTGTAACTGCATCGTCTCTTCAAATGGAATCGACAATCAGCATGTCCCCGCTGTCGCTGCACCCACAAATTCAATCAAATATTACACAACCATGTTTGCTAATGGACGTCTGAATCAAGTTAAATTGGATAGAGCGACGAACAGGAGAATCTGTGACTTTTGCAAGAGATATTTTCAAGTCAAATGGACATCCCATTTCATGATTATAATTAGTTCAACAATCAATTACTACGTTTAATTGTTAATTGAAGAAATCTACAGGGTGTGGCGCAAAAAGTTTTGATTAAAATAATGCCGGAGTTCAAATATAATGTTGTCCTGAATGTAGCGCTTCCGGTTATACCGGAAGTAGACGTCAACTTTGTTATTTTAAATAGAACCTAATATTTTCGAATTCTATATGAAATTTTAGATAAAATTTAGAGATATTTCGATTTTTCAAAAAAAATCCTAGTCTACTTTGATTAACGATATCTCCATTAATAACGAATCTAGTGACGTGAAATTTTAACCAATAAACAACAAGCGTTAATTCCATATGTCGAACTCATTCATATTCCATACAGGGTGTTTTAAGTTTAGCCGCCAACGTGCACAATTTAAATCATTTATAAGCTGCTTATTTCAAATAGAACACACTGTATTTTATTATATTTTCCGCTGTATTTGTTTAATACAATTCGTTTGGTATCGGTATTCTCTATCCTAAATCCAACCACTTTTGAGATATTTCATAATTTAAAGGTGCTTCTAAACTGGTAATATTTTTACTGCAATATTTCGCTACAATACTGGCAACATTAGACCGGCCAATACGACAACTTTTAACGCAGCATATGGCTCAGCAATATATGTATCGTGTCACAAGCCTTGAGACTCTGCTCAGGTGGTGAATTCGGCCTTAGTTACACTATTTCTCATTACCTCAATTGGGATAAGGTGAATCAACAAACAAAATTTCGGAACAACTTGATTTATTTGACACACAAAAATAAATTTATATAAACCGTATATTCTGAATACAAATACGAATAAATATCAGTTATTATAGTAAAAATGTCCAACTCAATATTTTATACAGTGTCCGCCATAAAGTTGGAACCATATGGGATTTTTTTTATTATTGTAGTTAAATAACAACTTTGGATAGCAATCACTTCTGCTTCTGAAAAAACTTAAAATGCGCCAAGACAAATTTGACAGGTAACATCTGTCAATTGTCAAGATCGTAATTTTGGAAAAAATGTCCTAAAAACGGGTCAATTTGTTAAAATTTCGAAAAATGTTACATGGAAATTATGATTCTAATCACATTTTATGCTTATGTGCCGATTTTGAGAGAGAAATTTTGATGTTCAATAAATTTCATATTTTCGTATCTTTTATTCACCCCCGTATCTGGCTACTTTAAAATCATTTAAAACTCTTTAAAGTAGTATAAAGGCTACCATTCCATTGCATATTGTGATCATAATATTCGTACGTAAGTTGGTTTTGAAGATTATTGATATTTTCAACTAAAAAAGAGGTAGTCTCTGGATTATTTACCAAATTTCAAAAAAATCAGAAATTGTTTTTCAACTTTTTCTTTATTAAACTTTAGTTGGATAGTACAAAAATGGTTTTAATTATAATCTGAAGATCTTAACGCATAACGACTACTTCAAAATTACAAACAATAAATAGAACACTTTAAAGGAACTTATCTACAAAAAATCAGTACATCCATGGAATGTCGTTGCTATAAGTAACCGAATGAAAGTTATAAAAACAAAATACGATATTGACAGTTTATTAGAAAATATTAGTTGTTATTGTCGGCAATTTTGTAAACATGCTTACAAAAGCTGAAAAGGTTGAAATAATTTTAATTAATGGCGAAGACCGTACAAATAGAACTACTGCCGAAATTTTTAATACCAGACACTGTAAAGGAAATTACATCTCCGTGTGTCTCCCTTCGGTTTCCATACATTTTTCTGTTTGACGGTTAAATTCCCTGACAGCATTTAGTAAGAACTGCCTAGGTATATTTGCACACTCTTCCCTTATAACATCTTCCGAATGATCCAGATTTTGAAAAGGCCTCCTTTTGTATACTTTTTCTTTTTAATATCCCCAAAGGGAAAAGTCCATTATGGTCAAATCGGGGGATCGCGCCGGCCAAAGAAATTCAGAAAACCTTCCGATCCATTTTCCTTTGAACAAAATGTTTAAAAATTCCCTGACTGCAACAGTGTGAATTGATGCTCCATCTTGTTGAAAAACCAAACGCGACCTTTCATTCAACGACATTTCATCTACAAATGATGCAATTTCTTGTTGTAACAAGTTTAAGTATCGTCTAGCATTTAAATTTTGTCTAGAAAAGTAAGGTCCAATTAACCTTCCCTTAAAAATGCCACACGACACATTAGTTTTAAAAGCAACTGATCTCTACACTCTTATGAAATTGGGATTTACATCAGCCCACCATCGACAATTCTGAGAGGATACCGTTCCATTGAATGTAAAGGTGGCTTCGTCCGTAAACATAATGTACCTTGAAAAATGTAGGCTGTCTTCAATCTCACCTTGTATTCGTGCACACAATTCTAATCTTGAGTCAAAGTCTCTTTCTTTCAATGTATTAATAAATTTAGGCTTATATGGGTGCTAATGGTGTTTCTTTAAAATTCTCCTTACAGTTGTATTTGCTGCATTTGTCCTCTCCGATATTCCAGCTACAGAGGTAACCTTATGCTCCACAACATCTAGCAATATTTCTTCTTCTTTGTCAGCAATTTTCCATGCAGCATGCTGTTTATTAAAAATATCATTCACTGAACCGCTGCCTTGAATTTTTTCATAATTTTGCCGACCGTCGCTTGGGAAATATGTCTTTCAGGATGTCTGGTATTAAAAATTTCGGGAGTAGTTCTATTTGTACGGTCTTCGCCATGAATTAAAATTATTTCAACCTCTTCAGCTTTTGTAAGCATGTTTACAAAATTGCCGACAATAACAACTAATATTTTCTAATAAACTGTCAATTTCGTATTTTGTTTTTAAAACTTTCATTCGGTTACTTATAGCAACGACATTCCATGGATGTACTGATTTTTTGTACATAAGTTCCTTTAAAGTGATCTATTTATTGTTTGTAATTTTGAAGTAGTCGTTATGCGTTAAGATCTTCAGATTATAATTAAAACCATTTTTGTACTATCCAACTAAAGTTTAATAAAGAAAAAGTTGAAAAACAATTTCTGATTTTTTTGAAATTTGGAAAATAATCCAGAGACTACCTCTTTTTTAGTTGAAAATATCAATAATCTTCAAAACCAACTTACGTACGAATATTATGATCACAATATGCAATGGAATGGTAGCCTTTATGCTACTTTAAAGAGTTTTAAATGATTTTAAAGTAGCCAGATACGGGGATGAATAAAAGATACGAAAATATGAAATTTATTGAACATCAAAATTTCTCTCTCAAAATCGGCACATAAGCATAAAATGTGATTAGAATCATAATTTCCATGTAACATTTTTCGAAATTTTAACAAATTGACTCGTTTTTAGGACATTTTTTCCAAAATTACGATCTTGACAATTGACAGATGTTACCTGTCAACTTTGACTTGGCGCATTTTAAGTTATTTCAGAAGCAGAAGTGATTGCTATCCAAAGTTGTTATTTGACTACAATAATAAAAAAAATTCCCATATGGTTCCAACTTTATGGAAAGACTCGGGATATACAGCTCGTAGCAGTAGTTAAGTTTTCTTGAGACGTTGTTGTCCGGTGGAGTGGGTGGTCTGTAGAATCCATAGAGGTCCTTAAAGGCTTTTAACGGTCCGTAGAGGTCCTCAAAGGTGCGTATAGGTCCTTACAAGCTGCAGAGCTGTAGGGAAAGAAATAAAAAACAGGAGAAACAGTAGAAAATTGGAAAGGAGGAATAAAATGAACAGGTAGGAGCTTATACTCCAAAACATACAAAAATTTGTATTTAATTTTCAAAATTTCATTCTTATCCGTCCTGTTCCCAAAATAATCAGAAAAAGCAAATTTAAGGCGGTGGAAAATAACCATATACGCTAGTTTAGTACCGCGGCGAGCGCCGCCTCGTGGCGAAGTATTTAGATTTCATTATTGTATCAGCTGTCTCGCTGTATGCTGTACGGGCAAAATGGATTGCCCAAATAGTGAATTGTTTATTAAAAATAGTAGACGTGCAAATCGTTATTGTTGTGTTGTTGGGTGTTCACACTCAGACCGTGCAAATCCGGAGCTGCAGTTTTATAAATTTCCTTCTCCGCCATATGAAAAAGAACGAAAAAAGAAATGGATCATTGCTGTTCGTCGTGTACAGTAAGTTAACATGCATTTGTATATATACTTATAAAATAAACGGTTTTAAGGATTAAAACTAACTTTTCCGCATCTGTGGCCCTGAACAATATTCTATCATAAAATTGTTACTTGTATACATTTCGGGGGATGTATCGTGCTAACAAACCGAAACTTCTCCAAAAATAACCAAAAATTCACTATATCTGGATTTATAGGACCCGCTGTACTCGCTCTAGTCAACTGAAAATCAATAGAGTACATCTGTGAGACACCTTGTACAATACTCAATCATAAAATTGATCAATCGTATACTCTCTGGATGCTGTATCGTGCTAACAATCTGAAAATTCTCCAAAAATGACAAAAATTTGGTACTTCAAGTACCATAGCACCCGTTGTACCGGCTTTAATGAGTTGAATATCAATAGGGTTCATCTTTGAGACGCTCAGATCATAAAATTGGTCACTTGTATATACTCCGGTGGCTGTATCGTGCTAACAAACTGAATTTTCTCCAAAAATGACAAAAATATCGTACTTAAAGTACTGTAGCACCTGTTGTATTGGCTCCGGTGAGCTGAAAATGAATAGGATTCATCAGTGAGATGGCCTGAATAATATTTAATCATAAAATTGGTGACTTATTGAACTCCGGAGGCTGTATCGTGCTAACAAACTGAAATATCTCAAAAAATTAAAAATGTCGTACTTCAAGTACCATAGCACCCGTTGTACTAGCTCTGGTGTACTGAAAATCAATAGAGATGATCTGTGACATGTCCTTAACAATATTCAATCATAAAATTGCTGACTTATTGCACTCCGGAGGCTGTATCGTGCTAACAAGAATTGTAAGTAAAAGTGGCCGACGACAACGACGACAACGACGACGACGACATACACACAGGATTTTTTTTCTAAAAACCGTTTTTTCGTGTTGTTGTTGATGGAAAACGTAAGAATAACTCAAAAAAAAATTCAAAATTGCAACTTTTTTTGGGGTAAACCAATACTTTTCTCGCATATATAAAGGTTGGGCGGAAAAGTAATAATTGTACAGATTAAAATGACAAATTATGTTATCAAGTATAAATATGAAAATAAATTTTTGTATGTCAAGTAATTATAATTTATCTTTGTGACTGAAAATTCGCCCTTAAGTGATCCTACATATTATTTTTCCAACCTTAAATAAAACTTTATTAATTCAGTGTATATGTGTGTTTTAGTGAGAGAAATATAAGATTTGGGAGTTCTGTTTTGTTTTAACTAAAATGTAAATATTGTAATTAATATCAATATATTAAAATTAAAATACACAACTCACTGATGAAAAATAATCGAAGAAATATACTAAAGAATTCAAATGTTTGCTTATACTTTTTTCTATTTTTATAATATATAACATAATATAACCATATAATTACCTGTATTTTAACTTTATAAACATTCTCAACATTTTTAGTACCCGTAGCACCAGGTGTTTCTCGTATAACTTCACCAATAATTTCGCGAGGATTGTTTTCCCCAATATTTTCATGTACCTCACTTACGTGGAAGCTTTCTAAAAGTTTTTTGTCTTTCGATACGCTTTTTGACCGGAAAATGCTTGTATCGACTGATTGGAACCCAACTTTTATTGTAACAACCATTTTTGATCAGAAACAACCCTCCCGACTCGTTGAAAAAAACGATTAGAAAAGTCATGTTTTTCATTTGTTTGCATACTGGTTCCTACTCGTACAATACCTGAATTTAAAAAAAATCCGGTAGGCGGCACGAGCGCTGCCAAAGATACTCAACTAGCGTATAGAGAATCTGTTATAAATTCGCTTCATAAAATAACTTTGGACGCCACCAGATTTTTTTAAAGGGAACGGCGAAGAAAAAATGGAAACGCCATAACAAAAACTTTGTTTTGTTTAGAACGAAATATTTTAACTAAATAGAAAAATCGAAATAGAATGATTTGTAAGCACACAATTACAATTTGAGAATATATAGATAACTTATCTGCGAAGAAAGTTAAAAATCACACGCATTTACTTAGAAACTGAATTATAAATTGCTTCTTAGCGAAGAAAGAACAAGCGACGATTCCTTGAATCGTAGTTTTAAATAGCCATTTAATGATGGTAAAAACTATCACCGATGCGTTCCTAATATTTGAAATAGAATGATTTGGAAAAGGCAACAATGCCTGCAACAGTATGGGCCGTCAATTTGTTTCATAAACGGGCTACACAATCGGGTCACAATGGCTGACGAAATAATACGCGTCGGAACGGCTTATATTGTTTTAAAGAAACATTTAAAGGAAAAGAAGACAAGGTTGTGGATTCGACCTTACTTCAATGGGCGTGAAACTTTAGATAATTTAAGTCTAGAAATAAGTCTTGATAATAATCTACATAAAAACTTTTAAAGAATGTCAAAGTTTGATTTCGAATTTCTTTTAAACACAGTTGGACCAAAAATAAAAAGAAGAGATACAAACATGAGAAAAGCAATATCTGTTACCACAAGATTCGCGATAACTTTACTATTTTTAGCGACTGGAGATTGATATAAAAGTTTGATGTATCTTTTCAGAGTTTCGACTGCTACCAATTCTGTTATAGTTCCAGAAGTTTGTGCAGCCTTAACCTTTCGGAGCTAGCGTACCATCTCAGAGACCAATAGCTTGCATTTTTCACGAAAACTTTCGAATGTGTTACGATACAGCCCGATGGCTTTTAGTACCTTCCTATCCCGAATACTTCTCCTCACTGTTAAATCGTGAGTTGCATGTGTCTAACATATCAGATGTTCATTCGGTCTCAGCGACGGATGTTAGTCTTGAAGTAACACGTGGTCGGTGCTAAAGACGTACGTTAGCTTCAGTGTAACTGATAACTGTGTCAAATAAGGTAAGATGAAAATTTATTTACAAACACAGTTACTTACTCATTTGTGTATCCCATTATTTATTTATCGTTATTCAGATTCTATTGAAGAAAATGGCTTCAGGGAGTTACGAAGACGAACAAATAAGGCTGCAGAGTCTTTGGGATGAAGCTGAATCCGATGGAAGTGAGGAAGATGCTTATGACAGCGACAGTAGTCTTGGAGAAGATAACGTAAAATTTCAGAACGAGAATACAGACACCGATCAAGATATGTCTGATGAGGAGACTGAAGTTATTGAACCTAACTTGAGTCGACATCGTGAAGCTTATTTTATAGCAAAAGATAGCACAAAGTGGAAGAAATATTTAGAATACTGTAAAAATATCAGAACTCGTGCGGACAATATTATAACGCATTTGCCGGGAGTAAAAGGAGAAGCCAAGCAGAAGACAGTAGCAGCCGAAATTTGGTCCTTGTTTGTAACAGATGAAATGATAGAAAAAATTGTTATATACACCAATATGGAGATTGAAACGAAGCAATATTCAGAAACTAACAGAATGGCAAGGCCAACGGACAAAGATGAAATAAAGGCTCTGCTTGGATTGCTTTATATTGCCGGTAAAATGAGAAGTAATAATCACAACGTTGTCGATATCTTTCGAGCAGATGGCATGGGATTTGAGATATTCAGACTGACAATGTCATTACAAAGATTCAAACTATTGCTCCAGAATTTTCGTCTAGACGACAAAGCGACAAGACTAGAACGGCATAAAAATTTGATAAACTGGCAGCAGTGAGAACTTTTTATAACAAATTTAATGCTAATCTACCAAAGTATTTCTCTCTTTCTCAGTACGCAACTGTTGACGAAATGTTGTGGGAATTTAGAGGACGTTGTGGGTTCAGAGTTTATGTGCCGTCTAAACCCAATAAATACGGAATTAAAGTATATTCTCTGGTCGATGCAAAGATGTTTTACACTGCCAAACTGGATTTATATGTGAGTCAACAACCAACAGGTCCATATAAGATTGACACATCAAATATCTCTTTGGTTCCTAGGCTGTGTGAACCAGTGTGGGGGTCCAGACGCAATGTAACAACGGATAATTTTTTTACTAGCACTGAATTAGCAAATAAACTTCTCAAGGACTACAAATTAACACTCACGGGTACCCTGAGAAAGAATAAGCCACAGATTCCAGAAGAGATGAAATTAAAAAGACCAGAGAAGACTTCTATGTTCGCTTTTCAAGAGACATGTACTCTAGTATCGTATATTCCTCGGAAGAACAAGAATGTATTTCTTCTCTCAACAATACACAGAGATGATGCAATAGACAGAACAACGAGTAAACCTGACATGATCATTGATTATAACAGAACCAAAGGTGGTGTAGACACTGTCGATAAATTATGTGCGGCGTACAACTGTGCACGTATAACGCGACGTTGGCCGATGGTCATTTTCTATGGTGCGCTAAATATAGCAGGCATTAACGCGTTTGTCATATATAAGAACAATGTACAGACAAAACTTCGAAGAGGAGTCTTTTTAGAAAATCTGGGCAACCAGTTGCTCGAACCACATACAAAGAAACGTTTTTATACCAAAAACCTTCCCAAAACAATTAAGTTGAGAATTGGAGAAATTTACAACATCACTGACGAAGCAAATGAAGCCCCTACAAATTTGGTATATGGTCGATGTTCTTATTGTTCAAGTAAAAAAAGCAGAAAAACAAAATATCGTTGTTTTAAATGTAAGAAATTCATGTGTTTGTAACATGTGACGCCAGCATGCAAAGAATGCGTTGAAATTATTGACTAAATTCAAGCCATAAAATGATAGTATGGTATTTTGTGACTTTTTCATAAAATACTGGTATTTAAGGAACGTTCATTTCGTTTTTCACTTCATAATAATTAATCAATTAGTTTTTTTCTATTGTTGTTTGTTACCTTAAGATTATTCTAATAAATAAGTTTAAATGCGTTTAATTTTGTTATAAGCCTTGAACGGGGAAATGATAATAAGCAAGAGTGGTTTATTTTCTTCAATTAAGTCACAAATGTGATCAACACTTCCATCTCATGGGCCATATGGTCATTTTCATCCATCGGTCTCAGAGACCGACGTTAGCTTGTATGATTCAACAAAACATGTTATCTCCGAAAGGTTAATAGAAGTAATAAAAGAATACATTAATGTAAATCAACGATGATTTATTAAGTCATAGTAGTAGGTAATAAGTACGTAACATTAATGATAGCAGTAGTGGTAGTCAGAGTTTTTGATCAATAAAGAATTTTTCATCACATTGGCGAACAGTAAGTGTCACGAGTTCCCCTAAGTAGAATTGTCAGTAAATTTAGTTTCATTTGAAGGGACACACTGATGATACTGAGGAACAGTAATGTGCTGGAAAGTATTTTGGCTCGACTTGTCATTTGTATTGTGATAGTCTTGAGACGCAGGAGCATAAATAATGTTTTGTGATTTTTCTTGCAGTACTGAATTTGAAGGGATAACTGAATATTGGCTTAGTGAAGTTGTAGCACACAAGGAAAAGTCTTTTTCTATTCAGGAAACCAAGACAGAAATCACCGGGAAGGAGTTGGAATAATAATTCCTGAAAAACTATCTCCAAGTGTAATTAACTTTCTCCCACACTCAGATCGCATGGCATTACTTAGATTGAAAGCAAATCCGGTTAATATTAACAAAATACAAGTATACACCCCCACCGCACAAGCATCAGAAGACGAAGTTGAGGAATTCTATGAAGAACTGAGACAACTAATCAATAAAAACGTTAAAAAACACGAAATAAACCTCATACTAGACGACTTCAACGCTAAAGTTGGAAATGGCATACCAGATGAACTAGTAGTTCCTTATGAAGTGGGAGAGAGGAACGAACGAGGTGGGCGGCTACACCAGTTTATCAATGTCAAGAGGAGCACATGAAAATAACTAACACTTGGTTCAGACTACCACCCAGGCGTCTCTACACATGGAGAGCCCCAGCTGACTACCCCGAACATATAATTAGAAATCAAATAGACTTCATATTGATTAACAAACGATTCGGAACATCGGTAATAAAAACATGTACATACCCTG
Source organism: Galeruca laticollis (assembly GCA_963921935.1). Lineage (NCBI taxonomy): Eukaryota > Metazoa > Arthropoda > Insecta > Coleoptera > Chrysomelidae > Galeruca > Galeruca laticollis. Next base: position 5,784,877 of record OY998179.1, read on the forward strand.
GAGCCGACGTCCCAACAGGCCATGTCCTCCTCATAACAGAAATAAAAATAAAAAAGCTAATAATAAAAAACCAAAACAAGAACCAAGGATAGAATTAAAGACGACACCATCAAAAGCGAAGTAGGCAATACAATAAATGAAACCTTAACAACTTTAGCCCTGTCACAATTAGCTGAGGAGATGAACCTTGACAACACATGGAAGGACATAGAAGAAATAATGATAAATACAGCAAAAGAAGAAATAGGATACAAACAAAAGGTCAAAAAAAAATAATGAATGACAGACGAAATATTAGCAATGTTTGAAGAGAGAAAAAAATACAAAAACATAGACAGTCGAGACAAATACAGAATTATGCAAAATGCTATAAGAAGAGCGATAAGAACGGCAAAAAATAGATGGCTTAAGGAACAGTGTGAAGAAATGGAACACTTACAAGAACAACATGATGAGTATAACCTGCACAAGAAAATAAAAGAAATAGCAGGAGTATAGAGGAAACAGACTTTCTCCAACATACAAAATGATCAAGGGCAAATGGCACAAGACAGCGCACAAAGGAAAGCTATCTGGGAACAATATATTGGCAACCTTTTTGCAGATAAAAGACCACGGCTAGAAGACATATTGGAAGACGATTTGTCTGGACCGCCAATCACAATAGAAGAGATTAATAGAGCAATAAAAAGCTCGAAGGATAAGAAAACGGTTGGGCCAGATCTAGTTCCTGTTGAACTGCTTAAATTATTAGACAGCGAAGGTATTAAGATACTTCATACGCTTTTCAACCAAATTTACAACAAAGGAAAATTCCCAACTAAATGGCTTACGTCTCTTTTCATCCCACTTCCGAAAAAGAACAACGCAACAAGATGCGAAGACCACAGATTGAGCAGCTTGATGAGTCACACTCTTAAAATATTTCTGAAGGTCATTCACTACAGAATTTCCACAAAATGCGAAAGCGTTATGGTATCCTCTCAATTCGGTTTTAGAAGGGGTCTTGGTACAAGAGAGGCACTAGTCGCAACCCATGTATTAATTCAGAACTGCTACAAGCAGAGAAAAGATGTAGTGATGTGTTTTATAGACCATGAAAATGCGTTTGACATAGTGCAACATCACAAACTCATTCAAATACTAAGGCGACTTGACATAGATTAGAATACGCTGTATTGAAAACTTGTACTGGAACCAAACAGCTGCAGTTAGAGTTGACAACGAGGCCACAAAAGCACAGAAAATCCTTAGAGGTGTAAGGCAGGGTTGTGTGCTCTCCCCACTCCTGTTCAACGTATACTCTGAAAATATCTTTCTAGAACCTCTCGAAGGACAGCAATTGGACATCCAAGTTAATGGCATGTGGATCAACAATATACGGTATGCAGATGACACAGCTCTGATAGCAGATAACATGAATGACCTCCAAAGACTTCTGGACATGGTAGGAATACGTAGCCGGTTGTTGGTAATTAACATCAATATGAAAAAGACAAAATTCCTAATAATCCTCCGTAAATTAGATGATTTCCAGAACGCAAAGCTATCATACAATAGTGAAGACATAGAACGGGTAAAAACGTTTAAACATCCGGAAACCTGGCTATGTGAAGACTGGTCTTCAGATGTGGACATCAAGTGCCGGATAGAAAAAGCGAGGAGCTCATTCATGAGATTCAAAAACATCTTCACGAACTCTGACTTCGACCTGAATCTCAGAATAAGATTCACAAAATACTACGTATGGTCCGTCCTATTGTATGGCATGGAAGGCTGGACTCTGAAGGTGAATACCATGAACAGACTGGAATCATTTGAAATGTGGATCCATCGAAGAATCTTGAAAGTTCCATGAACGGCAAGAAAAACCAACGACTAAATTCTGAGGAGGGCAGGAAGAGAACGTGAATTGTTGAACACGATAAAACGCAGGAAAATAGCTTACCTGGGACATGTGATAAAAAAAGGGGAGTGGGCAGAAAGAGGATGTCGTGGCTCCGAAATATCAAACAGCGAACAGGGATGAGAACCACAGGAGAATTAATCCACACCATCAGAGACAGAACGAAATGGTCAGAAGTAGTCGCAAACATCAATTAATGGATAACAGAAGAAGAAGAAGAGAAGTGGCAACTCCGCTTCTGCTATCATTATGTGGACTCTGTAACGGAGTAGATGTAGTCAAATGTTGACTTCTGTCCACTTCCATATCACAATCAAAGAGAATTTGCGTTATTTTGAATTCCGCATTAGCATCATCATATTTGCTTAACTTGTGTGCAATATGCGCTCCAAAAGAAGAATATTCATTTCTCCTTTTTTTATCAGCAGTACGTATAATTTTTTGAGCTTTTCCTAAAACAGGATCTGCAGTTTTGGACTTCTGAGAAGCTCGTGGTTTTGGAGTGGAAACTGAGGACAGCAGAGTCAGTTGTTTCTGAATCCACGACTTCTTCTTGGTCAGCACTGATGTTAGTATCTAGGGCTTCAGTCACCTGGAAATGGATAAAGTAGTTTATACTAAAGAAGGTATTTTTGGTACGGAGTTTATTCAATTTTTTTTCAGATGCCATCACGAGTAACAGAGTGCATATTTACATAATTTTTTGAGACGAAATACAAGAGCACAAACTTTGCATTCACCACCTGGGTGTTTTGATATTGATATTGAAACAATTGTCCCAGGATCGTGGAGAGTGGATGAACAAGGCTTAACAGATTTAAGAATACTAGGAAGGAATGCAAGCAAGCACAAGAGCAAAAGAAATGAGAGACGAATTTATGCAATTATTTTATGACAGAGCAGAGTCGAGGTAAATATTTAACACAAAGAAGTTGGAATAATCTGTATACTATAATAAATATATGCACCGAGTCAAAAATATATCAATCCTCTTACACCCGATCAGATAGGCATCAAATGAAATGTAACTTCTGTCATTCTGACGATGATATTTAATATCGAAACAATTGTCAATTTTCATAGAGTTTTTAAAATGTTTCCAATATCTTATGAAATAATCTAGAAACAGTAAGTTTCATTTAAAACAGTGTTTAATATTACATTTTGTTATTTTTGTTTGTAAGTTATCTAATTAAAGTAATAGCAAATACTTAGTCAACGTTTTTAATGATATCCAAAATTGATAATCCTTTAATGCTGGTTACTTTTCAGTATTAATAAAATATCACCTTATATGATGGAAATCGTAAGACGAAAAAATGAAGAACTTATAGAACTTTAGTCAGGGAATCTTCTATACCACCAAGAGACACCAACAGAAAGAACAAGCGGAGTAGGATTCCTAATTAAAAGAACCTGGAAAAATAGAATCATAGGGATAACAATCACCTCATACAGAGTAGCCAGCATATTACTAAGACTCTCAAAAAATATACTATCCAGCTTATTAAGGTATACGCCCCAACAATCGGCCATAGTGACGACGAAATAGAAGAATTCTATAATGAAATAACCCAAGCGCTCAGCAACGACAATAGTCACTTCAAAGACATAATGGGAGACTTTAATGCCAAAGTAGGACACAGGAAAGATCAAGAAAGAGGAATGGGGAAATATGGATTTGGAGAAAGGAATGAAAGAGAAGATAAATACAGTTCGCACACTTTCAGAACATTTATGTGGCAAACTCCTTCTTCAAGAAGAACCCTAATAGGAAATGGATGTGGGAAGCCCCCGGTGCAACTATCAAAAACGAAATAAACTTTATCCTCACCAATAAAATCAACACAGTAAAATATCTAAGCACACTCAACAAGTTCACTACAGGAAGCGACCATCGACTAATTAGAGCTCGACTGGTCTTAGATATAAAATAGAAAGGTCAAGTCTAATCAAAACCACGAAAAATATAAACAACGAAATACTGAAAGAGAACTCTCAGCAATATGAAGCACTACTCGAAGAAAGACTACAAAAAGTGGAATATAACAAACCTGCACTGATGGACACAATTCGAAACTGCGCCGTAGAAGTGGAAGGTCTGCAGCAACGAAATGAACACAAAAAACTGACTACGGAAACAAAAGCACTATTACGAAAACGGAGAGAAATGAAAAAGAGAACAAACATTCAAAGAATTGAATACACCGAACTGTGCAAGACGATACGAAAGATATCAGGAATTACAACGAGAAACTGGTACAAACAACAATAGAAAACTGTAAAAGCTACAAACATGCAAAAAGAGCACTAATAATAGGGAAAAGACAGATAGTTGCATTAACTGATGGAAACACAAGAACCACAGACAGGAATAAAATAATAGACCTAGTAGCCAAATTCTATGGAGACCTATACAAGGACCTTGAAAATTTGGAAGAAGAGGCTATACCAGAAGTATTGGTGGAGGAAGTAGAAATGGCACTGAAAAGCATGAGAAATGGCAAAGCTGCGAAAAATGACGACATCACGACCGGAATATTCAAATAAGCAGGAGCTAAAACCTGGAAGTACCTTGCCAAACTATACACGAGCTGTCTAATGTCCAGTAGCATACCTAAAGAGTGGAACAGCGCCCTTATAGTGTTGATCCACGAGAAAGGCCGTAAAGAAGACGTTAAGAACTACAGACCAATAAGTCTACTACCAGTAACGTACAAGGTATTCACAAAGATCATTCACACTAGACTCGGCCCAACCACGAAAACAGGCTGGATTCCGCAAAGGCTTCAGTACAATAGACCACATCCATACATTCAAAGAGGTTATCAGTCGAACCAAAGAATACGACCAACCACTAGCACTAGCCTGTTATATTTTAACTAAGATAATGAAATATCTCAAAATTAGTTGGATTTAGGTATAATATCGATACCAAACGAAAAGGCTTAAAAAATACAGCGAAAAATGTAATAAAATACTATTTATAGTAAGCAACTTATAAATGAATTAAATTGTGCATATTGGCGGCTAAGTTTAAAACATCCTATATGAAATATCAATGGGTTGGACATATGGAGTTAACGGGCAAGCGCTTGTTGTTTATTGATTACGTTATCAGATTCGTTATTAAGGGAGATATCTTTATTCAATGTGGACTAGGATTTTGTGCGCTGATTATATCTAAAATTTCATGTAGAATTCGAAAATAAAATAAATAATATTAAGTTCTATTTAAAACAACAAAGCTAACGTCTATTTCCGGTATAACCCGAAGTGCCACAGTCAGGAAAACATTATATTTGAACTCAGTGTCATCCAAAACCTACAGCTTCGTAATTTCAGATTTTTAACATAACTGTAGCCGCCATTACTTTTAATCAAAACTTTTTACACCACACCCTGTATAGTTGATAACTTGGCAACACAATTTTAAGTAGTTGGTATTTCTTATTTTCATCTGCTAACGTCCTTAATTAAATTCCTTAATATTTTTGTGTCAAACTGAAAAAAAGGAAAGAGTTAACAGTAAAGCGATTTTATCTGATAAAAATAGAATATTGCACCAAAACTAATTTTAAGGTTGAGATCTTGAAGAAAGGACACTTCTTTTTAAATATATATCTTTATCCTGTTCGTAATCTAGTCACATGTCTGTTAAAAATGATTTATCCCCTTCTCTATTACACTAATGGACACTTCCAAATTTAAAAAGTATTTTCCCAAAGCAAACAAACCTTATAAATCACCTCGATGTGTCATAAATATCGTACAAGTTTTAAGTAGCAATTCTCATTTATTATCTCACCACTGACGTACATTTCACCTATTAAATTTATCAGGTTCCAAAATATATGTACCTATAGTTTTTTTATTTTACAGTAGATACAATTTTCCGGACCTCAAAATATGCTTATTCTAAAATTTTCTTAATTTTCCTCATTGTTAAAAACTAACAAAATATGATAAAGGTAAGATTTAAAAGAGGTAAATTTCGGTCCGCTGTATTTACAAGTAAAACTAAGAATATAAATATGTGATTTTCAACATTGTTTAATAGTAACATTGATAAGATGTTTTTTTATAATAATACCCAATATTTTCGACAAATACCTTTTTGTACGCCCCTGTTGGCACGGAAAGTACTTGGTTAAGAACGTAATATTTCCTGAGATGTAAAACATTTCAAAAGCCTACTCGAAACGTGTAAATAAGCGGCTAAAAGATTAAATGTAGTTTAAAGTAGGTTGGTAAATGGGCATAGGGCGTTATGGGGTTCGCAGCGGGTAGGTATCTAACTAATAAGAACATGTGTTGAATATTATACACATCTTTTTTAATAAGAAATCACACGGTGAGCTGGAATGTATGTATGTATGTTTATTTTCATATCAGTTTTAAAATTGGACAAGGGTCAGTGATCTATTGATGGTCCAGTATCAACTATCAGCCAGGTGTGTAAGAAATAAATTGTTGGTTAGTTGAAACTGACTAGATGAATACGACAAAAAGTATCGTCTTTTCTGACTTTTATAAAAAAATTAGAAAATACGTCAAAAATCGTATAACGGAGCTTATTTCCGTTTCTCACAAGAGAAGAAGCCACCTGGGCTGAAGTTGGAATATTGACAATTGGAGAAACGTCGCTTGATAACAAGTAGTAGAAGAGCTGGTGAACAATTTTGGGTAGGTACTTCAGGCACTATGAAAATTTTTGTAATTATCGTTGAGAATCTTTAAATAAGAAAGTTGAGGCCTGGCTGAAGGGTAGCGGCCCCTTACTAAATCTTAATTTTTTAAAGGGAAATTTCTTTTAAAAAAAAATATGATTGAAGCATTTTAAATGATTATATTTCAAAGTTAGATATTTAATGAATTGAAAAATAGAACAGCCAGATCAATTAGTGGGGTCTAAATGTTAACCAGACTATTGCAAAACGTTTTTTTATAATATATTTTTATCATATTGATAGCACGATTTCAGGTAAGAGACCATAGGCGGACATAGGAATTTAGGCAGGATAAAATAAATCAATTGTATCTCAATTCTCCAAAAGCGAATAAATATGGACAATAAGTAGAATATCTAAACGTGGGAACCTAAAACCTAAAAATAAAAACTGCGCTTATACTACCTAACTTATACTAGAAAATAGTACTCTCATAGGCATCGCCCAATTGCATCTTGCGCTTTGATTGGATGACAACTTACTTGATTTAACCTTCCGGTAGTCGCGCTAATTTTTTTTCCCAAGATGAGTCGTCCCGGTCTCACAGACCAGGTGAGGTTTAAAAATAGGAAATGATTTTTGTATTTTATTTTTTCATAGAATATGGTATTATAGTAAAAAATAAACGGTTTTAAGGATTAAAACTAACTTTTCCGCATCTGTGGCCCTGAACAATATTCTATCATAAAATTGTTACTTGGATACACTTCGGGGTATGTATCGTGCTAACAAACCGAAATTACATAGGCCGAATGATTATAACCTTTTCGACAATTTTTCACAAATTGATCAAATATTGAACGAATGGGTGCTAGTTTATCAAATTTTGATCGATCTGAGTGTGTTTCTTTATCATCAAAACGTATGCAACGTACAAGAAATCGGAATCTCTGCAAACTCATTGTAAGGAAAAACCTTTCTTAGCCATATCCATCTCTTCTCCAAAGATCGTTGGCATTTGAGCGATTGGAGTGACCAAGACCATTTAATAATAAAATTTAAATGTGAAATTCTCATGCAGATCGTTGGTGATATTTTTACACCTAGCGGACATACGGTATACATACATTATGCTCAATATAAAACCCAGCTCTCCAAGCGACGAGCAGAGAAGAATAACAGTTGTCGAAGTGAACAGTTAGTGGTTAATATTTAACGCTCTAGTGCCAGGAACTTTAGGAAAACCCCATTTAACCCCCTGACACAGTCCACAATATCGCTTTCAAGAAGGTCTGCAACCCCGCAGAAGATCTCCAAAATGCCAAAGTGATTACAACATTTGCGAACCGAAAAGAACGTAGAATAAACTTAATTTATAAGAAAGAATTTGTTAGAAAAGTAGTGCCTAGAGACTCTTATTTTTTGCGAACTGAAAATAACGTCAAATCGACTTAACTTTTTGTTAGCGTAGTAGTGCTTAATGCGGGAACTCTTATTTTTCTTGAGTTGCAATTAACAATCGTTCCAGAAATCCAATATTTCAACAAGGAAGGCGGAGAAAGGACGATAAAATCGATACGGGACAATCCCTTTACAAGGAGAATTTTTTTTCAAAAATTTCAGAGCACCTTAAATTTTTTACCCGAGCCGCCAATGGTATCTGCTGTAGATAATGTCCAAGGAAGTGATTTGAAGTAGTAGCCGTAAAACCCATTGACGATATGTACCAAAATGTTGCCATTAACCAAAGCGATGTTAGTTTTGTCTCTCAAGAACAAATATTAGGAGTTCTACCTGTTCTCATAATTAAAATGAAAAAAAAACGAATATTTTATCATTTTGAAAAAAAGTTCCTGGTATTTTTAGCTTAATTCAGTTTGTGTTCTTATTTTTAGTTCACCTAACGCCTACTTCTGCAGTTAACGCAATTCCAATTGGTTTTTTGCCATATGTTTAATTGTATTAATGATTATAAATTTTGTAATAATGTAGATATTGATTTTTATAAATAAACGCTAAAATATTCCAAAATAGAGTCTTTTTAAGAGTATACGCTTTGTTCTCCAATAACTTTGGGGTAAATGTAAACACTTAAATTAACAAAAATGGTCTACCAGTTCAAAAGATTATGATTTTCAAATACATCTTTTAAAATGCATTTTCCTTAAACGGTTTCATTATATGTGCTTACATTTACCGCAGAGTGGCCTGGGTTAAGAATACATTGACAGATAATTTTTGATTTTTATAAAAATAAGTCTTAGATTTTTCTTTTAAATATTCTGTTATAAATTATTCTTTGAATATCTTTATGTAAATATACAGCTTGATGTGCGAGAGGTACAACCGATATATGCTTTGTCTCCCGCACCTCAAGCTCAAGTAATTATAGGAAACTTTCTCGATTATCTTGCAGTTAGAAAACTCCGTCCTATTGATCTGGCCTTTAAGTACCTATATCACTCTCCCCGTGACTCAAAAACATGTTTTGGATTTGTTTAAAAAACCATTTTGCAATAATCTGGTCAACATTTAGATCCTACTAATTGTTCTGGTTTTTTTTCTCTTACCATTACTTAAATATCTTACTTAAAAATATAAAAACATCAAAATGCCTGAAGAACATTTTTTTAATAAAGAAATTTCACTTTTAAAAAAAATTAAGTCTTGGTAGGAGGCGACCCCTCAGCCAGACCTCGACTTTAGGGGTCTTTCAAGGACAATTACAAAATGTTTCACAGTGCCTCAAGAACCTACCCAAAATTATTCACCAGCTTCGGACCACTTTATATTTATATTCAGTTCAAGATAACTCGCGAATTTTTTAGAAGCGATGATAAATTTTATAAATAAGATACGATAATATAAATAAACGTTGTTTGGACACTTCTTCCTTTTTTTATTTACTAATTTCTCATCTCCCAATATTGTACTCTGTGAATATTATAGATTTCACATCAAAATATGGTTCATTTTAACTGTAAATTCATCTGTGGCGTATATATAGTAGCTAACAGTTAAATTTTATTTGCGGTTATGAAATATACAGTAGACACCTAGTTATTTATGCTTTGTGATAAATTGAAATTACAGAGTTCCATTTGAAGTCGAAAAGAAAAATTGAAAAGATAGTTGTAAAATAATTTATGAGGTTAGGATAAAAAACATCGGATATAATGGAAATGTATGATATTAGTTTGCGAAATTATACAGCACTGTATATTCTGTTTGTACTCTTTTTTTTTAATATAAATTGGGTGAAACAGAAATAACTTTAAATCATTTATGTACATGAATGCTATTGTCATTTGTAATGCGACTAGAATTTAATTTATAGATATGACTTTTCATATTACAATATCTAGAGAAGTATTTAGTTGACAAGCGTATTTAGGTCTCCAGAAATATGTTTTTATATTGTATAATCTATTTTTGAATTTCAATAATCAATAGGAATGAAAAGATTTTGAAAAAATGTCCCATATTCTTTGGAAATGTATATACAAGGTGTCTCCAAAATAATCTGAAATAATACTGTGGGCAATTGGCTATTCAATTTTAAGACGTGTGTGATGAAGAATTGTTTTTAATAAACGAGCTATGACTGTGAGCTAAATTTATTTAGACCATACTTTTGTCATTAGTGGCGCTACTGATTCTCAAAAGTAAAAACAAAAACCATATTTATTCTAAGTGGACTTTGGAAAGTTCGTTTATTAAATACAATTCAACGCCTATAACTCATTAGCGATATAATACTTATCACATAGCTTCATAAGAACGTATTGTCTTAAAATTAAATAGCGAATTGCCCACAGCAGTCTTACAGATTACTTTGGAAACACCCTGTATTAGAGGCAGAAAGAAAACTGATTGATTGGTCAGATCGATGTGTTGATCAAAACAATACATAATCGCAAAATGATTGATATCTTTCGCTTCCTAATAAATATCAAAATATTTCACTCAAATAGACCAAAATTTTTGACCACAGGCCACAGCTTCCTTCCCTGTGATAGTAGAGTCTTTTCATATATTGAGAGAGAGAGAGAGAGAGAAAAAAGATTCATGGTCTATGAACCATTTGAATGGACTAATGTTATTGCCAAAGCCAAAACTAAGAACCCCTTTAAAGTAGTTTGGATACACCAGGGCTTTTTTAAGGACTTAACAAGTTTGGAGAAAGGCGTATGGAGAGACTTCAAAAGTAAGATAACAAAAGGAGTATGGATTCAACTATGTGCTGACTCTCCCACTATTTTAAGGATAAGAAAATCACACATAACATCCTCCAGCCTTCTGTTGGGTTTTGAACTGTTAATAACTAAGTTAAAAAAGTAAATTTATGAAATCGTATTGTTTAGTTTAGTTCATATCTATCTCGGCGTCAATCAGTGAGATGCCAAGTCATTTGACGTATTGCCGGCAAACAGCGTAATTCAATTTTTGGTACACTGTTTGCCTAATAGATTCAGGTATTCCCTGTAATGACGGAATTATTTCAGTCAAACGATGTAATTAGCTAAATGATTTAAGCTACCCTGTTGGCCGAGCTTAGTCAATCATTATAATTGGGACAGTGTTGCCATTAGTGCATGAAAATTTATTAAATATTAAATTGTAAACATCTTCTTCTTCTTCTTATTCGTGTTTAAGATCTTGCGATCTGTTAGTTTTGAAGGTTCCTCTTTATCGTTTGCTGGGAGGTGGACTGCCAACTGTCCTTCCATCTCTTAGGTGGTCTACCGGGTGTTCTTTTCCCTGTTGGTTTCCCTTCAAGTGCGATGCGTGGCAGTCTGCTCTCCTCCATTCTTCTCACATGAGCGTACCAATGTCTTCTTCTTTGTCTCCTTCATCTGACGATGTCTTGCACTCCACATTGTTCCCTGATGTCATTGTTTCTAATTCGGCCTCTTCTTGTTTTTCCCACTATAGTCCTGAGCGTTTTCATTTCGGCTACTCTAAGCATGCTTTTCGTTTTGTTGGTTTCTTCTCTGGTTTCTATTCCGTATGTCATGATTGGCCTGATACAAGTCTTATAGATCCTAACCTTGCTATCCTTTCGCATGTATTCGTTTGCCCATATTGTTTGCTTTAAGCAGCCCGATATGGGTGTCGCTTTGTTAATCTGTCTTCCTAGGTCCTTCACTGGGTCGTGATAACTCGACAGATCCATACCCAGATATTTGAATTGTGAGACTTGCTCGATGATTTTTACCTGGACTTCCAGCTTACATCTTAGAGGTTCTTTAGCAAAGGTTATGCTTTTCGTTTTTTCTATGCATATGGTCATGTTCATCGCTTGGCTGACCTGCTAGAATTTGTGCAGTTGTCTCTGTAGATCGTCCTGCGTTTCCGCAATAATAGCTGCATCGTCGGCTGATTCTTTTATTCTGTCCCATTCGGTATCCCATATTTAGTGATGATATTTCCTCTATAATTCTGTCCATTAAGAGATTCAACAGAAATGGGCTAAGGATCGCCTTGTCTGATGTCTCCTGGTGTTGGTATCTCTTCCGTATAAGTGTCTCCTGCCTTTACTTTGGTCATGTTGTTTGTATTGAGACTGCGGACTGCTCTTACGATGCTGTCTGGCGTTTCTTTCGCTATCAGTATGTTTATGATGTCGGAGAGACGAACCCTATCAAATGCCTTGGTCAAATCGATGAAACAGACATACGCTGGTGGATTAAATTCTATTGATTTTTCTTTGATTTGTTTGATAATGAATATGGCGTCGGTCGTGGATCTGTTTCGTCGTTATTGTAAACATAAACTCATTTATTATCAGTATGCATTATAGCAGGACAAACGTTTAGACAAATAACAAAAAATAAAATACGATTCTGAGATTGAATTCGCCTATCTTTAGTATACATACTATAAAAAAATCATAGAGCAAACAAATAGAAACAAATCAAAATAATAGCTAGCCTACCTACAAAAACATAATAATATGGATTATTATTTATTAGCGCAAGGTGCGCTTCTATGACACCTTGAATTACATAGAACTTTTTTTCTTACACAAACACTTCTGTTTGACAAACATTGTTTTATCGCTGGTTTACATGAACACTTAAAATATCTTTGACCTCCGGAAAGTGGGAGCGACTGCACAGCTTCTCGTACTGATACAAACTTTTCAGGGATGAAGAAATGCCGCTTTAGTTTCCATTAGATCAGGTCGGTTAAACCATGATTTTATTCGACCAGCTACACATCCGTCTTAATAGACTCCATTTTTGTAATCCGTTACAACACACATCAAATTTTGCATGTCGGAAAGACCTCTATCAATTTTATCAATCGGTAAAAGAATGCACGAACCTATATTTGTTGGTGGAAGTTTCCTGGCCGCATTTGTAAGCATTTTTTCTGCTACTTGCTTTTGGATTGCATCATATCTGTTTTCTTCAATAATTGCTGTATTTTGACGTACTATACATTTACCTCCATCTGTAGGGCATGTAGTGCATAATATAATTTCTTCTTGACTAAATATGTTTTCTGTATTTTCATTGGTCATCTATATGTCTATTTTCTCTTGATCTTCTGCATTAGAGTCAACAATATCCTCGACAACATCCTTGTGACCATCAACCATTTTCTCCATGCCATGTGGTTCTACTATTTCATCAGATTGTGACTCTTCTTGCAGGTTTCCATTCTCCCTATATTCTTCTTCCAACATACGCAAGTCATCTACATTTTCCACTTTATCCAGTTAGTCTCTAGATAGATTCATAGGAGGAAATCCAGCTTTAATGTCAACTCCAAACCATTCTTTGTATGGTAAAGGTCTGATTACTTTGTGGTTGGAACTGGTCTTCTGAAACTGCGCGAAATAACAGTCCAGTGACAATTTTTTTGAACTATGGTCGTACATCCATGCTCTCAGCATATTTTCCACATCTCGATTGCTTCTCTCTATGCTTCCCTGTGATTGTGGATGCCTTGGTCGACCATGAAGAATTTTTAAAGATGGCCAAATTTTTACCATTTCCGATATAACAGATGCCGTGAATTCTCGATCATTGTCGCTTTGGAGTATACTAGGTGCACCAATTTCTAAAAATATGTTCAACAATTCGTTTGCTACCTCATTCGCAGTTTTTGTTTTCAGAGGACGTACAAATAAAAAATTTGGTGATTTTGATATTTAAGCTACCAATGGTACTCATTGTTTGGGCAGGATTGAAAATCGATAAGGTCCACTCGTCCTCTAGAGTTGAAGTTTGTTGACATAATAGGTTTTATGGTCAGATTTGCATGACACTTGTTCCCTTTCTTTTGGCAAACTTCACATGTTTCGAGCTATGTTTCTATTACATATCTTCCAATGTAATATTTTGTTTTTAAAATGTGCATTATTTTATCCCGACCGCCATGACCAACATTAATGTGTGCGTCATAAACAATATCAAATATTTTTTCATAATGAACCACGGAAACATACTTTCCTTCTTCATGTTTGCCTTTTTTAATTACTATTTTTTCTTCTGCCACTTCCAACACGTCATATAAAGATAAAAGATTAAACTATCTTCTCGTTTTTTTCCCAGAAGCCTGTTTAGCCTGCAGAATTTCTGTAGCAACCTAAAATAAAATAAACGGTTTTAAGGATTAAGACTAACTTTTCCGCATCTGTGGCCATGAACAATATTTTATCATACAATTGTTACTTGTATACACTTCGGAGGATGTATCGTGCTAACTAACCGAAATTTCTCCAAAAATAACCAAAAATGTAGTATATCTGGATTTATAGGACCAGCTGTACTCGCTCTAGTCAAGTGAAAATCAATAGGATACATCTGTGGGTGACCTTGAACCAATAATCAATCATAAAATTGATCAATAGTATACTCTATGGAGGCTGTATCGTGCTAACAAACTGAAAATTCTCCAAAAATGACAAAAATTTGGTACTCCAAGTACCATAGGACCCGTTGTACTGGCTTTAGTGAGCTGAATATCAATAGGGTTCATCTTTGAGACGCTCTAAATAATATCCAATCATAAAATTGGTCACTTGTATATACTCCGGCGGCTGTATCGTGCTGACAAACTGAAACTTCTCCAAAAAGACAAAAATATCGTACTCAAAGTACTGTAGCACCTGTTGTATTGGCTCTGGTGAGCTGAAAATCAGTAAAGTTCATCAGTAAGATGTCCTGAATAATTTTCAATCATAAAATTGGTGACTCGTTGAGCTCCGGAGACTGTATCGTGCTAACAAACGGAAATTTCTCAAAAAATGACTAAATGTCGTACTTCAAGTACCATAGCACCCGTGGTACTGGCTCTGGTGAATTGAAAATCGATAGGGTTCATCTGTGACATGTCCTTAACAATATTCCATCATGAAACTGGTGACTTATTGCACTCCAGAGGCTGTATCGTGCTAACAAGACATGTAACGAAAAGTGGCCGACGACAACGACGACGACGACATACACACAGGATTTTTGGTCCAAAAACCGTTTTTTCGTGTTATTCTTGATGAAAAACGTTAAAATAACTCAAAAAAAATTTCAAAATTCCAACTTTTTTTGGGGTAAACTAATACTTTTCTCGCATATTAGATAGGTTGGGCGGAAAAGTAAAAAATAAAACGTAATACCAGTTTTACAATTAAAATCTCCATGCCCAAAAACCAATACAAAAGCACACAACAAAATAACTCTTTCCCCAAGCAAATGAACATAAAATCGTGTTAAACGTGACAACAGTGTGCGAATTTCAAGTGTTTTTGTAGGTTGCAGTAATTTGAGGTTTGGTTTGAAATCCCAACGAATTTACTTACCTCCATCAATTCCGCAATGTTCCACGGTTTTTTCATGATTCGATTGGAGTAATAGCCATCAAACTTCTTATAAAACAACTCGGAATGCTTCGACATTTCAGTTTTTGCAAAAATAATACAACACGACAATTAGCAGCGTTCAACTGAACACGGCAGCCAAGGTAACTTAAATCATTTAGCTAGTTACAGTGATTGGGAATCCCTGAAACTATTAGGAAAACGATGTACCAAAAGTTGAATTAGACTGTTTGCCGGCAATACGTGAAATGACTAGGCATTTCAGGGAAAGACGGATTTTCATTTTATTATATGTAACAACGTTGTAACTGTTATGAAAATACAACGTTGTTACACGAGTTTTTCACAATAATGACTCTACACCTGTAAATTTCGTTATAAGCATTTTCTTATTACAATTTAATGTCGATATAGCAGTTTTAATAAATAATACCAATAATAATTTAATACTCCCACATATATATATATATATATATATATATATATATATATATATATATATATATATATATATATATATATACATGGTGTCCCGGGACTAATGGGAAAAAAGTCAGGAGCGTATAATATGAGCCAAAATAATGTTAGTATTTCATATGAACTTTTTCTATGCAGGCCCTCGTTTTCGAGTTATAGGCCTCCAAAGTTTGAATTTTGAATTTGGTTTTAATTTTTATTATTTGTACTAGTAGTTTGATCTTCATAAAATTTACGGCAAAGCTATAATGTACGTGTATGCTTATTTTGGAAAGGTAAACAGATTTACAGTTGTGCCTTGAAGCCAGGGACGGACTACCCGCAATGGTTAGTGATCCAAAAAATTTGCAGGGATGGCACACCCTGTATTAAATTATCGAAATTGACTTCCCCACACATTAAGATAACGAAAAGGTACTCTTGTTGGAACTCGATAAATAAGCCGTTTGGCTAATATTTACAGTTTTATTAATGCACTACGTACCAATTTACCTACTAACTTATTAATACGATGTCCAAGATTTACACCTACAGTACTACAACAAAATAATTTAACGATAGCAGAAGATAAAAAACATTAACGACTTATTAATTCGAAAGTTGGTAGAAACTTTTTAAAAGTGTTTTTACCGTTTATGAAGTAACCATAGGATTATTTGTCAAACGTTGTGTAGAATAGTTCGTAGTCAATAATTCATAAGTCCTTAATTTAACAGTTACTATGGCAGAATTCACTTTTATTCAGTGCGCAGATATGCATTTAATGTATGGACTGGCTTCTCGAAACTGTTTAGAGGCCAGAAGGCTTTATGCAGAGCATTTTGCAAACAGAGCATTGCCAGATAGACGAATGTTTGAGCGTATTGATCTCAGCTTACGTGAAACAGGTATGAATAAGTAAATGTAACTTTCCATGTATACAAAACAAAATTTTATATTTTAGGAAGTTTTTTGCCAAAAAAAGTGGAGAAGGTCCAGTACGAAGCGTACATACTGTGGCAGTTGAACAAGACTTGTTAAATGCAGTTGATGATGAACCATCAACGAGTTTACGAAAATTATCAAGAGAACATAACGACTCGGAATCAGTTGTTCATCGCGTCCTAAAAGAACAGTTTTTCACATGAAAAAAGTACACAGTATGACAGTGGCTGATTATCCTGCACGACTTGAGTATAGCCAGTGGTTTCTGCGACAGCAACAAGCAGACAATACATTTATTAGTAACGTTCTTTTTACGGACGAATCTGCTTTCACCAGAGATGGATTCATTAATTCTCACAATATGCATTTATGGAATAATGTGAATCCACATGGCATTATCCAAACTAGGAACCAGCATAGATTCGTGGTTAATGTTTGGGCAATCATTTGATAGGACCGTACTTTATTGACGGTACTTTGATAGGTCAGAGATATTTGGAGTTTTTGCAAAATGAGTTATGGAACCTGTTTAAAGATATGCTAATACAATCTGGTAGGAATTTATGGTTCATACATGATGGGGCCCTTCCTCATTTCAGTTTAGATGTACGCCAGCATTTACACACAAGGTTTCCTAATAGATGGATTGGTCGTGGAGGCCCTTTTCAATGGCCACCGCGATCAGGAGACGTTAATCCTATACATTTCATTCTCTGGGGTTATCTCAAAAGTGAGGTATACGCAACACCTGTGCAAACAAGGCAATATTTAATAGACAGAATTATGTTACACTGCAATGTTATTAGAAATAATATGGGATTGCTCTTTCAAGTGCAAAGACACAGTCTTCGTAGACTTAGAATGTGCGTGGAAGTGGGAGGAGCTGATGTTGAACATTTATTACAATAACGTTAGTTTTTGTTGTTGTTTAGGAATTAGTTTTTGTCAAATGTTTTTGAACTTGTCTTTTTAGAGGTTTTCTTAATGGCTTAATAATGTTGTGTTCGTAATTTTGATTAAACGCAACTAATTACGTTGTTTCCGTTCCTATTTAATTCCCATTGAATGAGTTCTTAATGTTTCTATCATCTGCTATCATCAAATAATTTTTTTGTAGTACTGTAGGCAAATCTTGGACATCGTATTAATAAGTTAGTTAGGTAAATTGGTAGTTAGTGCATTAATAAAACTGTAAATATTAGCCAAACGGCTTATTTTATCGAATTCCAACTAGAGTACCTTTTCGTTAGCGTAATGTGTGAGGAAGTCAATTTCGATATATACATACAGGGTGTGCCATCCCTGCAAAAGTTTTGGATCACTAGATATTGCGGGTAGTCCGTCCCTGGCTTCAAGACACAACTGTAAATCTGTTTACCTTTCCAAAATAAACGTACACGTACATTATAGCTTTGCCGTAAATTTTATAAAGATCAAATAACTAGTACAAAAAATAAAAATTAAAACCCAAATTAAAACTTTGGGGGCCTATAACTCGAAAACGAGGGCCTGCATAGAAAAAGTTTATTTGACTGAATAGGGATTTAATAAAATAATACTTACAATTTATTATAAATTCTAATAAAGATCATCTAATTATCTGTTGAAATAACCTGTAGTCATTGTTTACATTGTTTAATGAATTGTTTCATCTATGGTTATTAGACATTAAAGACTTCCTGTCTCTCCCTTATGGTTTTTCTAATAATTTTATAAAGAACCGTTTTGCAACATCTCCAAATAAAAGAGCTTTTTCATATATATTTTTCTGAATATATAGCCAATAATACTCAATATCGGATGATAGAAATTCATACTATCTAATTAGGGATATTCTCATATTACAGAATGTCCGATTTTTTCTATTAAATCCCGGGAAACCCCTAATTGTTACTGCATTTTTTTTATAATATAAAACACTAATATACTTTGAAAATCACAACGGCAACGATCCACCCGCCTCCTTCAACCGATAGATTGCGTGACCATCTCAATTTCATAACTACCACTCGCATTTATTATTCCATTATTGTAGATGGTATCGTAAAATCGGAATCCATACTGTAATACACCATAACACGTAAACCGCAAGTGATAGAACATGCACTCCTCGATGTTGCCCAACAACTTCATACAGGCTATGACGTGTTTTCGTAATACCACTTATGTGAAGTTAATCAATACATTATTAATTACTGGATAATCATTCGGTTAATTGATTTTTTTCTATTAATTATAGAAAAAACTTAATGAAAATATCGAAAATTAAGCAATGGAAAATTAATGAAGATTATATTAATAATAATAACAAGCAATGGGAGCTTAAAGACGTAAAATAGACAAGGAGACATTAAATTATTTTATATAATCTTTATACAATAAAACCAATTGTATATAACTAGCTATAGTATGTCTAAAAGTCACCAAAATAGCTCAAGGAATATGAAACAAGCGCAAAACGCGATAAAAAAAATTATTAGAGGCTGCGGAAGAAATTGGATATGAGAAAATAGCAACAGTTGAAGCCGAAGATATCGAAATAAAGAGAATTGGAAGAATTTATTTTACTGAAGACTATTATAAGGAAGAAAATAGAGGAACTGAAAAAAGTGGGTTATAAGATATCAAAATCCAATAGGGATTATTACGGTAGGGGGTACTATTTAGAGATGCTCAAGGAAAAAGTAAAAGGAGAATGGAAGGGTACATAAGAAGAATAAGTAAGGAAGTTTATGGACATAGTAGAAGCAGTAAAAGTAATAATAGTTTAGTGACGGCAAATAAATGTGACCAAAATAATTATTAACACATTTATGTTGAACTAATAAAATACGTACTGAAACATATATCTTATATATTAAAGAGTATCAGCTGTTTGAGAATATTTTGCTTAGAATTTAAAATGGATTGAAACTATGTAGTTAAAAACACATTAAGAAAAACACAATCATAAGTAAAAATGCATATAAAATCAGAATATATTAAATCATTTGTTTACAATAATTAAAAGAGCAACAATAAATATAATGAAATTACCTTAATAATTGTCTAAAGTTTGAAAATGCTTAACAAGTATAGTGGAGAACATGAAATCTGCCCAATATGGATGTTTAGTTGTCATGAATGAATCAGCTGTTTCATCTGATATTAAACGAGTTTTAGTTATCTAATTTATTATAAGTATTAGTTGAAACAGTAATAATACAAATCAATTTCATATTTAGTATAAAGAATTAGATAAGTTTAAAAGATAAAATTATCAATGACATAAAGGTAAGTTATATGTCACAATGTATATCAAATTTATGGAATCAATGAATAAAAAATGATGATGGATTTAAAGAAATATTTGCTACTAGAGAATTTAAATAGTATAAATAACCAAAGCAAAGGATATTATAAAATAATTTATGTTCATAAATATAAATATTATTTCCAAATTGTCATATATATGTCAAAACAAAACTAGACATTGCCATATCAACATATAACAATGAACTTCACTATCTGTAAAAGACTTGTTCTATTGAAATTCGTTTGATAGTAAAAGAATACTTTTCAAGTGAAATTTACATTTATATATGTTTCCAAAAACTTCATAAAGTGTAGCAATTGTGAATATAGTTCGACAGCTCCAGAAACAATGTGATTGGTGGAAAAATGACAGGACAAATTTTGATCAACTAAAATTAACAAAAACTTTATTGATAATTAGTGAGCTTAGAAACAATATATTTGTTGTTGATAAAAAAATTGACGATCAAATAGAAGCGTTGGTAGTTGGTTCTTGGCGTCGAAATAGCGAGGAGGTGATGAAGAATTTTTCCCGAAATATCAAGTAAATCACATATTTTCATGATCAAAGCTATAGATTCTTAACAAATATAAAACTCACATGTATTTGTATCCTATTTTCCCGTGAGAATATCCAAATTTATCAACAAATTACGCAGCTAAAACTTCGGAAGGCGTAGTCCTGTTTCCAGACGGGATAGATCCAGAATCCAGATATCAGGTCAGTGCTTCTTTAAATATTATTGGCCAATAATAAGAATAATAACTCTGGAGTATAAATTCAGTAACTATTTTCATGTATATAGAAGAATTCTTGCGTCTATATGATCGATCTATAAAAAATAAAAAGGACTTTATGTAGTTTATTCACTAGACAAATTCTAAATATTATTTAAAAAGGCCTATTCTGTAATATAATGCTTGTATTTTCAAATCATATGTGAAAAATGCATCTTAATCCATTCATATAATATTTCCATTTGTATATATCATTTTATAACCTATTTCTTCCGAACAATTTATTTAGTGTATATATATATATATATAGGTGGGGATAACGGGGATTTCAGTCCAAAGAATTAACGCCAAGATCTTTTATTTACAAAATGCCGCCAAGCTTTCGTGTCCTTTTGACACTTCTTCAGGGCACTATAATACATATACAAATATAAATATGATTTAAAAATAGAGAAATAAATATAAGTACTTACATGTAAAATATTTCAAGTAAATTCAATATAAATAATCATTAAAAAATTTGTAAATGTAAAAATAAATATAATTATAATATACTTGATGTCAAATTTCACATAAGACAAATCGATACATAATTTGTTTGTTCGTTACTTAGTTATTTTAATTTTTTTAGGTTACTTTATAATTATTTAATGAAGTTTGAATTTGAGGTTAGATTATAACCTTATAAAATGACTTTGACAGATAATTTGTTTTTGACGTTAATAGAAAAGGAAATAAGGTTAGATTATAACCTGTGAAAATGACTTTGACAAATAATTTCTTATATTTTGACTTTAATAGAAATGAATTTAATTTTAATGAAATAATCATATAAATAATGAAAAATTATCTATTTTGTTCAATATTCAAAAGGTAGCTATAAATATTACTAAGATTTTCAATGTCACTTTTCTTATTCATACTATTATTTGCCTTGTTGATTTCTAACGTAAATTCTTTTATGCGAATCCATCAACATTATTGTAACGACAACGATGCTATGTATCTAATATTCACGCAGATGCAGAGCGTCGATAAGAAACGTTCGTTCCGTCTCGAATATGTTCGATTTTAGTTGGGCATGCGCATAAGATGGTGTATATCCTTTATGATTCTGTGTTGGTAATTTCCATAGGGGAAACTATTTTATAAATATTTAAATAAAAATTTCGTTATAAAATTAAATTATTGAAAGTATTGTGTTTTGTGTTTCTTTTTATGTTGAATGAGCAAAATATATCCAAACAAAGCCAGAACTCAAAGAGTAGAAAAAGTCTCATGCTCCCGAACAAATATAATTATAATATCAAAAAAAATAATTACTATAACTAAGCTAGCCACACACAAATTAAAACATATCTATATAAAATAATAAAATAACATATAATTAAAACTTAGTTTAGTACATATTCTTACAATTTCTATCCATCAGAAATACATTCGACAAGAAAATAATATGAATAATATGCCTCAATTAGCCGTAAACTCATTTAATCATTGTTGTATAAATAAAAAATACAAAACGTGGTGGTATCAGTATAACATCTACCAAATACAACACATGTTCTTCGTGCATTAGCATTTATACATCCCCTTTTTAGCACTTTGAATAATATTAACAGCTGTAAAAACTCATGTAACAATCAACACGCGTATGCATAACGTTAAAACAAAACATCCTATTAAACAACCCAAGCCTTTAACGCCGAAAATCCCTCAAAACTGAATACTTCTTCGAAAAACACACCTGCCGTATAAACACACGAAGGGCTAATTCCCTCTTGGAATAGGGGGTTTTTTAATGCAGAAAAATTAGCTGATAGAAATCGTCTCGCTGTAATTAAGTATGTGTCATGAGTACTAGATAGGTGTTTTTGCGTCTAAAAGTTATTTTGCTAATTGAAAATTCGGAGCTATATTTTGGTAAATAGTGTAAAGACTGTTCTAGTTAAATATATATATATATATATATATATATATATATATATATATAAAACTTCAAAGAGTGGTCTTTGTTAAAAAACCCTCAAACTCGTGGGGATAGCAGCCAAAAAAACTTTACAGGTTAGAGATAAAGTGAATCAAATAGTACATTACCTAAGCTTTCGAAGAGCATTGTCTTCATTCTCAAAGGCTATAATAAACCAGACAGAAAAAATCGGTTAACTTAATAAAGAAAACAACTTCTGAAATCATTACGACTTACTTGTAGTGTTGATTTAGAATTAAACTCACATTTCACAAATTGCAGGAAAACTTTCATCCACTAAAGATTAAAATGTCGACTAAATATAATTTCTCTCCTACATATAGTAATGAGAGCCAGGATTTTTTTCCTGTTTTTTAAAAACCAAAAGACGTACACAAGAAACGAACTGATTTTGTTGAATATATATTTCGACATGAAATCGACTGCTGTCGAAAGGTAGAGATACGGGGGGCAATTACAAGGTTGAAGTAAAAACATTTAATAAAAATCTAAATTTCTCAGCAATACTGTTATGTTTTTTTGGTTTCTTTGGTTAAAATTTCAAAGAAAAACAATGAAAGATTAATGTCCACACCTAGGATCACGTCAAGATTGAAAAATTACACATTTAAATTTAACCAGACTATTGTCTGACAGCTGCCACCTGTCTTTTGTAAAATGTAAAAAATTGGGATGACGAAATAAGCAAACGGTCAGTGAACACTCAAACCTCTCACATTCGGTATTCCCCAACTGTCAACCCATTCCAGCATTACTATTATTAAATAAAAAAGCCAAACAAAACCCACCCGCAAATACTAACGATCTCCACTTTCGTCTGATGTTAATTTCCATGAAAATCAATATTAATAATTTAAAATTGTCATAACAATAATAATGTCAGTTAGGAAAAGTGATGTAAGATCTGTAACTTTTAACACATGGAAAGGACCTAACCTCTCACGTTAAGGCCCGACTGTTTGGAAATCATTTGCATTCGCAACTGAGCTGTGATAGCCATAATGTATAAAAATTGTTTTGTTTCTAAATGAAATATTAAATAATGTTTGTATTGTCAACACTCGACTGACCTGTCACTTCAGCCAACCATTAACTCAAAACACTAATTTGGGAATCAATCTACTCGCTACCGGAGTGGACATTATTAAAGTGCAACAAATATGTATAAATCTTACTAAGTGACTCAATGTCAGACCTTCTATTCATTGGTTCCTCAATGTTATTAATATGATACATTTCTAAAAATTTTCTTTTGTTATAGTTTCTTTCTACATCAAGAATCTTTACTTTATCAAAATCTATATGGTGGAACTCATCTATAACATGTTCTGATAATGCACATTTTCGCTTTTTTAACCTAGCATCGCTTTTATGTTGAGCACAACGTGATTTCAAATTCTGAGATGTCATTCCTACATACTTTTTGTTACAATTTTTACAAGAAATACTATATATTACGTTAGTTTTCATCATGGAATCCTCCGGTTGTTTTAACTTAGTAAAAAGAGACTGTAAAGGTTTGGCTGTTCTTTGAGCAATTTTGACATTGGTCCCCTTGAATTCTTTGATGATTTTTTCTGACAGATCTTTAATATAAGGAAATGAACCAAAAGTAACCTGCTGTGAATTATTGAAATTAGCATCCTGTTCATTTTCATTACTATTAATATGACTGACAGTATGCTCGCCAGGAGTGTTGTAAATCAACCTCTTGAGAAGTTTGATAGGATAACTATTTTTTTGAAGCGTATCAATCAATATTTTAAGGTTTTTATTAAGTAATGTTAGATGTGATATTTTTTTAATTCTGTTCTTCATCCCCAACACTAAATTAACCTTCATTTTGTAGGGGTGATTGGACTTAAAGTTGAGGTATCTACCTGAACTGGTAGGTTTCACGTACCAGTCAAGTATCACCTTGCCTTCATTGGTCCTTATTAACTTTGTGTCCAAAAATGGTACACATCTGTTAATTTCATTTTCAATACATCCAATTCACAGTTGAAAATGAAATTAACAGATGTGTACCATTTTTGGACACAAAGTTAATAAGGACCAATGAAGGCAAGGTGATACTTGACTGGTACGTGAAACCTACCAGTTCAGGTAGATACCTCAACTTTAAGTCCAATCACCCCTACAAAATGAAGGTTAATTTAGTGTTGGGGATGAAGAACAGAATTAAAAAAATATCACATCTAACATTACTTAATAAAAACCTTAAAATATTGATTGATACGCTTCAAAAAAATAGTTATCCTATCAAACTTCTCAAGAGGTTGATTTACAACACTCCTGGCGAGCATACTGTCAGTCATATTAATAGTAATGAAAATGAACAGGATGCTAATTTCAATAATTCACAGCAGGTTACTTTTGGTTCATTTCCTTATATTAAAGATCTGTCAGAAAATATCATCAAAGAATTCAAAGTCTCTTTTTACTAAGTTAAAACAACCGGAGGATTCCATGATGGAAACTAACGTAATATATAGTATCTCTTGTAAAAATTGTAACAAAAAGTATGTAGGAATGACATCTCAGAATTTGAAATCACGTTGTGCTCAACATAAAAGCGATGCTAGGTTAAAAAAGCGAAAATGTGCATTATCAGAACATGTTATAGATGAGTTCCACCATATAGATTTTGATAAAGTAAAGATTCTTGATGTAGAAAGAAACTATAACAAAAGAAAATTTTTTTAGAAATGTATCATATTAATAACATTGAGGAACCAATGAATAGAAGGTCTGACATTGAGTCACTTAGTAAGATTTATACATATTTGTTGCACTTTAATAATGTCCACTCCGGTAGCGAGGAGATTGATTCCCAAATTAGTGTTTTGAGTTAATGGTTGGCTGAAGTGACAGGTCAGTCGAGTGTTGACAATACAAACATTATTTAATATTTCATTTAGAAACAAAACAATTTTTATACATTATGGCTATCACAGCTCAGTTGCGAATGCAAATGATTTCCAAACAGTCGGGCCTTAACGTGAGAGGTTAGGTCCTTTCCATGTGTTAAAAGTTACAGATCTTACATCACTTTTCCTAACTGACATTATTATTGTTATGGGAATTTTAAATTATTAATATTGATTTTCATGGAAATTAACATCAGACGAAAGTGGAGATCGTTAGTATTTGCGGGTGGGTTTTGTTTGGCTTTTTTATTTAATAATAGTAATGCTGGAATGGGTTGACAGTTGGGGAATACCGAATGTGAGAGGTCTGAGTGTTCACTGACTGTTTGCTTATTTCGTCATCCCAATTTTTTACATTTTACAAAAGACAGGTGGCAGCTGTCAGACAATAGTCTGGTTAAATTTAAAGGTGTAATTTTTCAATCTTGACGTGATCCTAGGTGTGGACATTAATCTTTTATTGTTTTTCTTTGAAGTTTTCACCAAAGCAACCAAAAAAACATAACAGTATTGCTGAGAAATTTAGATTTTTATTAAATGTTTTTACTCCAACCTTGTAATTGCCCCCCGTATCTCTACCTTTCGACAGCAGTCGATTTCATGTCGAAATATATATTCAACAAAATCAGTTCGTGTCTTGTGTACGTCTTTTGGTTTTTAAAAAACAGGAAAAAAATCCTGGCTCTCATTACTATACCTATGTAGGAGAGAAATTATATTTAGTCGACATTTTAATCTTTAGTGGATGAAAGTTTTCCTGCAATTTGTGAAATGTGAGTTTAATTTTAAATCAACACTACAAGTAAGTCGTAATGATTTCAGAAGTTGTTTTCTTTATTAAGTTAACCGATTTTTTCTGTCTGGTTTATTATAGCCTTTGAGAATGAAGACAATGCTCTTCGAAAGCTTAGGTAATGTACTATTTGATTCACTTTATCTCTAACCTGTAAAGTTTTTTTGGCTGCTATCCCCACGAGTTTGAGGGTTTTTTAACAAAGACCACTCTTTGAAGTTTTATTTTTTAACTAGTCAGCCGTGACTAACTGCCAACTTTTGGATTTTGGTTATATATATATATATATATATATATATATATATATATATATATATATATACATATATATAAATTGTAATATTTTTCAAAATAATTTCTTTAATAACTAGTATAAGTTTCTCTGTAAACAAAGAATTTTATTGATTACAATTGTTGAACAACTTATTATCCTGATTCATAAATCTTACCTGTGAACAAAGAAACGACATTCAAGCTATTGGTTTACAGTTTTATAATAGTTAATATCTATTCATGAAATTAATACAAAATGACTTATTGTAATCTAACTGACAATTTCTGTCATTTTCCAAAATCAAGTGGACTCGTTGGTTAATTGGTTAGTAAGAGGAATTAAAGTAATGGACGTGTTACTTTACCTATATTTATTATTGAAAATTTTAATTTGAAGAGGAAACTATTTTTTTAAATTTATTCAAGTACGTTTGCCGGTCTGCATAAATAAAATAAATATCGAAATGTTTTATGATTCGGGCTCAGTACAGGCGGTTGTCGGAAAGACAACGTGGAAACAAATTAGAAAATCCAGTTGATCAAAAGACTTTGGGGTAAACTTTAGTATAATAATAATAATTTATTCAATTATTTTCAAAAATACATACACTATGATAACAATGAATCACAAAATGTGAGAGAGAATCGTATAACATATAGCGTAGTATATAAATGTTCAGCTAATCACGAATAAATTAACCCGAGGGGTTCCGAGAGGTGTAATAATAACACCTGTTTCGGCATTTTACTAAAACATATCAATAAAACTTTGCTTATTATAAGACTAAACTAAAAAATTAAAATTAAAATTAGCCTAACACAAAAAAACAATTCTATTTCCATTACTATAACTATGGACCAGTAGACAAATATTAACCCTTTCAAATGATATCCGACTGTGTTTTTGGTTTAAGGTTCATACAAACTATAAAAATGTATATTCGGGCATCTCTAGTACTTACCCACCGGTAAGGACAGTACTATAGAAGTCTCTTGCCCTTTATTTTTGAATAAGTTAATATTTGGAATGCCTTGCAATTCTATAGAAATGCAATTGTATATCCTTGGTGCTGAAAACATAAATGATCTCTGACATAAAGAACTAGTCATTCTAGGAGCAGTAAAATGATGTCTCCGTCTAGTTTCGTATCTATGCTCAGGTAAGTCAAATTTATTTTTTGTGGTGTGAAATTTTGTGCTTACGCATAAGAAATATAGTTGATGCAGATCTAATATCTTGGCTTCTTTGTATAATAGGTCTGATGAATAGGTGTAATGTTTATGTAGCATTATCTTAAGAAATCTCTTTTGAAGAACTTCTAAAGGATGCATGTGAGTTTTTAAGGCACTACCCCAAACAAGTATGCCATACCGAAGGTGGCTTTCCACTAAACCGTAGTATAATACTTAAACGGTATACATTTTTTTAAATACTTAAATCTATAAAGAATAAATTGTAATTTTCTTACAATTAATTTAATGTGGTAGTCCCATTTTATGTTTTTATCTATAATTACTCCCAAGTATTTGATGTTTGTTACAGGATTTATGATGACGTTTTGGTTGTCTTGCTGTATTACCAGAGGTTCAAAATGGTCACTGGTAGAGTTACTCTTAAGGAATGGTAAGTAGAAGGTTTTTTTGAAGTTTATTGTTAGTATTTTTTTATTAAACCACTTCATTACTATTTTTAAGTGATTTTCCACTTTCTTTTTTAGGTCGAACCAGTTGTCTTCATCGTAAATGATAACTGTGTCATCAGCAAAACCAATCATATGTCCTGTACTATCTATTGAAAACAATTCGTTTATATATAAATTGAACAATATAGGGCCCAGAATTGTTCCTTGCGGTACACCATATGTAATATTGCACTGATCACTTGTCTCTCCACCAATCCGTACAATCTGTTGTCTATCTGAAAGGTAACTAGCAAATAATTTCAGACTGTTGACTCGTATACCAATATTTTCTAAAGACTGTAGCAGATTGCTGTGGCTAACAGTGTCGAATGCTTTGGCGAGGTTTAAAAATACGGCTAGGTATACCCTATCACTATTTAATACATCAAATATTTTAAATGTTAAATTTATCAATGCATCCTGTGTGGAGTTATTCTGTTTGAAACCATACTGATTAGGTGAAATTAGATTGTATTTGTTTATGTAAGATGTCAATCTATTTTTTAATAGCTTTTCAAGAACTTTGGATACAGTTGAGATCAATGATATAGGTCTATAATTGGTAGTATCGGTTTTGTCTCCATTTTTATAAATCGGTATTACTAATGACTGTTTAAAAGCCTTAGGCCAAATACCCTTATCAATACAGATATTTATAATATGTTTAAGAGGTTCTAAGATGCAAGGTGACACAGCCTTTAGACATTCCGTATTGACACCGTCAATTCACGCTGCCCTTTTTGGTTTTAGGTCTGTTATTATATCTTGGATTTCCAGATTATTTGTTGGTAGTAAAACCATTGAGTTAGGTAGTCGAATAGAAGTATTACTAACAATAGGAGTTTCATTAGAGTCTACAATGATTTTTGTGGCCAAAGTTTTACCCATTTCTGAAAATGTTTCATTAAATGCATTTGCGATTTGAAATGGATGAGTTATTATATGTCCTTTATGGCTTTTAATAGCTTCTATGCAAGTTCTTAATTTTTTTTTCCACATACATCTTGAACAATATTCCATAGGTGTTTGTTACTGTTTGAATTTTGTGTAATTTGTTCTTCGTAATATTTTTGTTTCATTCGTTTTATTAATGAAATTAACTTATTTCTGTAGGTTCTGTACCGCAAGATTAGGTCGCGATCATTAGGCAATAACTTTGTTTGAAAGTAAAGTCTATTTTTTTCACTAATTGATTGTATAAGAGCATTAGTAATCCAAGGCGTTAATTTAGTATTTTTTCTTGTTGCTTTCTTAACATAAGTGCAATTGTTAACATTTGCTTGTAAAATTGAAATAAATTTATCTGTTGCAGAGTCAGCATCAATGCAATCAAATATGGTGTTCCAGGACACTTTATTTATATCGTTATCAAGTTTTTTGTAGTTTATACCTTTAATAAACTTTTTTAGGTATCTTAGTGTCAAGAATTATCTGTAGCGCTATAGAATAATGATCAGTTATATCACTTTCTATGACTAGTGGAATAATATAATCTATTGCATTACATTTAGTGACTGTTAAAGTTTAGATTGGTGTCTAGCTTCTAAATTAGCACTACCCCCGGTGCAAAAATTCGTCACGTAAAACATTAGTGCGGTTCCTAACCAAAAAACCTAGTTGAAAAATTGCAAACAGAATTTCCTTTACCTTTTAAAGACCGTCTGGGCGTTATACAAGGGCATCAAGCAAAGACACATATTAAAAATGAATTTATACCAAAAGCTATTCGTCCTCGAAGCATTCTGTTAAAGGTACAAGACCAAGTAGTCGCAGACTTGAACAGACTGGTCGCGGAGGGCATTCTAGAGCCAGTGGACACAAACATTACCCTTATTCCGTGGACATCTCCTATCATAGTAGCGTTAAAATCAAGTGAAAAACTAAGAATATGTGCAGATTTTAAAGTTACCATAACCAAATATGTTCAAATCGACGACTACCCCCTACCACGATTCGAAGACATACCTTCAGAACTTTCAAGGTGGAAAATATTTCTCAAAAATTGATTTAAATGACGCTTACAAATGGAGATCCATCCAAACTGCCGAACATATTAAGTCATCTCCACACCAAAGGAGTATTTCACTTACAAACGCCTACCTTTTGGGATAAGCTTCGCCCCATATCTTTTTGAACGTACGATAGATCAGATACTTTCCGAATTAGAAGGGGTTGTATGTTTTTTCGACGATATCTTAATAACAGCCCCGGATTTGGCCACACACATGGATCGGCTTAGACTGGCTTTACACCAGTTACAAGTAGCTGAAATCAAGACTCAAAATAGGACTGGCTGAGAAATAGCATCACGAATAGATGAAAATGGCCTATATCCAACCGAAAACCACATCGAAACAATAAATGAAATGCCTATACCAAGAAACACAACCCAGCTGAGATCATAATCACTTATTACGGCAGGATCATAGAAAACCTTCATGTAATATGTGTTTCCCTCTATAGACATTTAAAGAAAAATACTAACTGGAACTGGACGAAAAAGGACACATAAATATTCTCCAAATTAAAGACTGTTCTAGCTTTTCAAATTATTCACGTTTCTAAACTTTACACTTACAAAAAGTACTTGTTACTATTACTATTACTATTAAATGTATTGTCCCCAGTCTCTATTTCCCGTGGTTTTCCTATAGAACTTCTTATAAACTTTGTTCTTCCGATACATTCTCTGCAACTTAATCTAGGTCTCCCTCCATTGCTTCAATTTTTGTGTTATTCAATATTTATTTGGGTAACCGATTCGATGGACATGTCAGCGACTGAAGCAGACCTAGCGACTGGCTAGAATAAAAAGTTAAATGTATTAAGGAACCTCGATAGCACGCAGTTTGACAGCTCTGTTCTCTCCTTCCATTCTAACACAATTATATTGTTTGCTCGTAATTTTATCAAACCAAAAATCGAAAAAGAATAGAGAGAAAGAGGAAAAAAATATTTGTGTTTTTAAATGAAACTCACGGTCTCTAGTTAATTCCACAATATAATACAAGTTATTGAAAATTCTAAAAAATTGACAATTGTTTCGATAAATCAATATCATCGTCAGAATGACAGAAGTTACATTTCATTTTATGACTACCTGATGTTTAGTAGTTATTTTTGGCTAGACCAAGAAGTAACCTAACTTGTGATTGGCTTAATATATGTTTATAGAAAAAAGAAGAAGATGTGATATTATAAATATTGAAGCTTAGATATTATTAGTCCTATGGTGATATCCTGGATATCATTTTTCCAATTAAGATCAGTATAACTGTGCAATGATATAGAAAACCAGGAAAACTATATCTGCTGATGTTTACAATTATCACTTAAGAAGACAGTTTATTAGTGGAGAATTCCATAGATTCAACTGTTCATTGACAACTTCATATTGTGGGTTTCTTAAATGTCTTCTAATATCCAGTTCTTCAAGGAAATCCAGTTCTTGTTTCTTTTCACAAATATGCAGCACTTCTAGTTCTGTGTTAGGTGTCAATGAATGATTGGTGTCAAGTAGATGTTTTGCGTAGTGGGATTTATCTGGTTGTTTTAATCTGTATGCTCGTAAGTGCTCACTGTATCGTATTTCAAAATTCCTAAGGGTCTGACCCAAATAGACAGCATTACATTCTGGACATTTGAGTTTATATATACCTGACTTCTTTAATAGTGGTATTTTTGTTTTTACATTTAACAATTTTGTACTAACGTTACTTTCTGTTTTAAAAGAAATTATTGTATTCGTTGCTGGAGATAATATCTTTGAAATGTTATTAGAAATATTTCCTGCATATGTGATGGTTTTATAAGTATTAATTTCATCAGCTTGTTTAGGATATATTAGTTGTAATGCCACTTTTTTCTCTTTTTTACTAATTAGCTTATTTATCATATCTAATGGATAACCGTTAGATGTTGCTATTTGTCTAATTGTATTAATCTCTCTATCAAAATAACATTTGTTCATAGGAACTGAAAAAGCTCTATGTATCATTGAATTATATGCTGCTAGTCTGTGTGACACAGGTATAGATGAGTAGATGACATATTAGCTTGTTTTATGGGTAGTGAACGACAATTAGATGTATTTTTCAACCACATCAATAATTTACACCTGAAAATTAAATTTACATTAGAAATTGAAGAAAATAGCTCAATCAATTTTCTTGATTTAAAAATTCAAAGAGTTAATAATGTACTTGATTATTCAATTTACCGAAAACCAACACAGACTGATGTGAAAATTCCATTCAATTCTAACCACCCTGTGTCGCACAGACTAGCAGCATATAATTCAATGAAACATAGAGCTTTTTCAGTTCCTATGAACAAATGTATTTTGATAGAGAGATTAATACAATTAGACAAATAGCAACATCTAACAGTTATCCATTAGATATGATAAATAAGCTAATTCGTAAAAAAGAGAAAAAAGTGGCATTACAACTAATATATCCTAAACAAGCTGATGAAATTAAAACTTATAAAACCATCACATATGCAGGAAATATTTCTAATAATATTTCAAAGATAATATCTTCAGCAACGAATACAACATTTTCTTTTAAAACAGAAGGTAACGTTAGTACAAAATTGTTAAATGTAAAAACAAAAATACCACTATTAAAGAAGTCAGGTATATATAAACTCAAATGTCCAGAATGTAATGCTGTCTATTTGGGTCAGACCCTTAGGAATTTTGAAATACGATACAGTGAGCACTTACGAGCATACAGATTAAAACAACCATATAAATCCCACTACGCAAAACATCTACTTGACACCAATCATTCATTGACACCTAACACAGAACTAGAAGTGCTGCATATCTGTGAAAAGAAACAAGAACTGGATTTCCTTGAAGAACTGGAAATTAGAAGACATTTAAGAAACCCACAATATGAAGTTGTCAATGAACAGTTAACTCTAGGGAATTATCCACTAATAAACTGTCTTCTTAAGTGATAATTGTAAAGATCAGCAGATATAGTTTTCCTGTTTTTCTATATCATTGCACAGTTATACTGATCTTAATTGGAAAAATGATATCCAGGATATCACCATAGGGCTAATAATATCTAAGCTTCAATATTTATAATATCACATCTTCTTTTTTCTATAAACATATATTAAGCCAATCACAAGTTAGGTTACTTCTTGGTCTAGCCAAAAATAACTACTAAACATCAGGTAGGCATAAAATGAAATGTAACTTCTGTCATTCTGACGATGATATTGATTTATCGAAACAATTGTCAATTTTTTAGAATTTTCAATAACTTGTATTATATTGTGGAATTAACTAGAGACCGTGAGTTTCATTTAAAAACACTAATATGAGCATATTTCACGAAGTAAGGGTCGAGACAGTCAATTTCATTAAAAAAATATTTGTTTTTTAAACGTTAGACGTACCCATAGATGACGTATATCATCCCGTTGATCTTACTGAAAATTTCAGCAATAGTTAATTAAAACGTAGTCAACACGTTGCCCATACTCAGCATTTCAGTTAAAAATCAATTATCCCACTTTTGAACTATTTACACAAAAACCATTCGTCAATGTTTATCAGCTGCCTGTTACGTGCTTTACTGGCACTTAATTTTCAATTTCGACAATCCCTGAAATCGTATAAACACTCGGTATAATAAATCTCGTAAACAGATTCGATTGTGGTTTTTTTTAACGAGATAACTTGTACTCATTATTTCTCGAGGAATTTTCAACAAGCTTGCACTCAATCTTCGATCGAGTCAAACGATGTTTTTTGTTTATGTTTAAAGACACGCCGCTTAATCTCTCGATAAAGGAAATATTTCACAAGTATCTTCCTAGCTTCAATATGCGTAACTGCCTTAGTTGACCTTGGAAAATACCCGACGTTAGATTCATAAATAATATTTAGAAAATGTACCTACATGTATAAGAATTAATTCCTCTAATAGCATATTTTTTTATTAGCTACTAGCGAAATTGGCATGCGCTGCTATGATTCAGATTTATATTCTGTAGTGTTATGTAACGAAAATACCAAATCGCCAGATCTTGTTCCTAAACGCATAAGTTTTTCCCAACAATGGAATATGTACGGATTCAGCGCCCATTCAATAGTGGCTCAGATTTTTACAATTACAAAGAAAGATATAGCATAAGCTTGTTTCCTTTGGCTTATGCATATTACTGCTTCAAATAAATAGTTGGAGCCATATCTAGAAATTCGGACTTCAATAAGGGCTATCAGTATCTGTATCTGTAAAAGTTGGAAGGGTGGGTAGACCCCACAGCACTTAGGCCACAATTGGCCCATTTTGCATCCTTCCGAGGTTCAAAACTTCATTCTAGCTCGTCATCCAGCCTACTTCTCTGAAGTAGGCGATATCTTCGCCTTAATTAAGTTCCCTCATACTGGCGTGTGTTAGCATGTGCTCGCCGAATACATTAAAGAGTGTCTGACATTCACAAAGAATGTGCTCGACAGTCTCATTTTCTTGCTCACATCCTCTACAAAGTGGGGAGTCAGAGAGACCCAGTCTGTGGAGGTGTTTTCGTAGGTGGCAGTGACCAGTCAGAATACCCGTGGCTGTTCGTAGGTTCCGCCTATTCATAGTCACGTATTTTTGGCTACTTTGCTATCCGGATACTGTAGCAGTTCCTTGGCAAGCCTGCAGCCTTCTGCGTCGTCCCATCTACCCTTAAACTTATTAAGGGAGTGTTCCTTTATTAGGTCGGCCGTCGCTGACGCCGATAGACCAATGAAAGTGCCAGGTCCCAAAAGTTTTTGGAAGGCTGCCTTCCTGGCTAGCGAGTCTGCAATACGGTTTCCTTTCGATTTCTCATGGCCCTTAATCCAGCCTAAAGTGACCGTATTGTTGTTACAGGCTTCGATTAAGGCCATGTGACATTCTAGTACTAGACCTGATGTAATACGTGGTCTGTTCAGGGCTAGTAGTGTTTGTCTACTGTATGTTATTACCTGTGGCTTTCCTTTTGGTAATCTCTTTTGCAGCGATGCAGATAGCAGTGAGCTCTGTTTGAGCAACACTTGCATTGCAGCCCATTGCCCATTTTATGTTTAGATTCAGGGGTCTGGAGAAAATTCCACATCCTGAGCCCACATTTGATTTAGACCCATCTGTGAAGATGCGGATTGCGTCTTCTTCCGTTGGGTCTTGTTCGTTGTTTTTAAAAATTACCTTGTAGGGCCTGTAGAAGGCATATCGCGATGGAATCGAGTCCGTATTGGCCTGCAGCAGTGGGACCTCCCTGAGGGACTCATGCCACAAGTTACGTCTCAGTTTACCGGATCCTACATCAGGTTGTATACCGGTAGAGCGTAGACGTGTCATGGTCATCAAAACAAACTCCTTGATGTATATGTCAAGGGGAGTGAGACCGAGGATTACCTCCATAGCTCTTGCAATAAAGGCTATGCTTAATGGATCATTACATTTGAAAAATGATCCGGTTATCATTGGTGATGATATATTTCCATGGAGTACAAACCTTCTGAAGCCTTAACCGTAAACTAAACGATATTCAACTATCGTTTATCTCATGTATCTCCAGATTTCGAACAATGTACAATTTAGATGAAATAAATGTTATTAAACTTACCATGTTGGTTGATTGAACTCTAGTAATTGTTACATTACTAAGAAAAGCGTCGACTGCAGCAAATCAAATGAGTTTTGGTTTGTTTACATCATCTCCACTATATTTGGACCTGATAATTTTATATACTTCTTGGGGATACAATGTCTTGATTGTTGTAAGTCTACCGATAGAAGCCAGATCTATATTTCCACAGCCATCAATTTATAATAAGTAATTCAATAATTTTCTAACACGCTATCCCTCTTCAGTTTATTCATGTGGTCTTTCCGTCCAATAGAGGAGACTTGCCTTGATCGTACCAATTCTCGTCTTTCAATTTATGTAGCTCACATACTGCTAGTTATGCCCAAAATTATTATATAGTTAAATCCATTCTTTCCCCACATTATAATTTTTTTTAAAAGTGATATAAGTTCATTTAGTACTTGAAAACAATAAATTACTAAGGCCCTGCAAGTGGTAAATTTACTTCTGAATCGATTTCTCTGAAAATATGTCTATTTCCTTAAATGAAGGACCTTAAATGTGAATTTGTTTGCTTCCCATATACATACTTTCTAGTTTCATAAATATATTATTCATATTTTATTTTATGTTCTCTCGGCATTCGTTTCGGTTGAATTAATTTGATAACGTCTTTTATATCTAGTTTATATTTATTACACATAAGTTTATATCTCCTTATTTAGACAAGTAGGTGTAGCATTTATAAAAACAAACTCAGAGCTACACATACCCGCCCACAATTACATTTGTATCAAATTGTCCAATAAGAGGATCGTCACAAAATTTTTTTATATGATATTACAAATAATCATGTCATTCTTCAAAACTCGTCCTCCAAATTCTAATCTTTTTTCATGGAGACTTAGTTGTTTGAAGATTTTTTAGTAATATTTTTTAAAATTTCCTTGTTTTAGGTGGAAATTTAGGTTTATTTTCATAATACGGAAATGCTGTAATTAATATCTCGGCAAAATTATTTACAGAAAGAGGACAATCAGCTGCTTCTGACATCCTGAGTTTTGTGTAAAAAGTTAGAGTGTTTGTTCCTCTTAAGACGCTATAAATTTCAACCGTATCTAAAACTTGCATATTGTTAATGGACTCCTTTGTCATATTATCTGTAAATATAAATATCCGGGATTGTGTCCGTAATTCTAGCGTATCTCCCCATATAACATTTTTTTGCTAGATAGGTTTCTCTGTTTTTCAAAACCGACTAGCCAGTGGTGGAGTGTTATTTTGTCCATATTTTATGCATGGTAAATAAATAAACTCCTTTTTGCTCCACACTTTTAATAGTTTCAAAATTATGCAGCATACTTAGAATTAAATAAGTTTTGATGCGGATCTGCACTAGGGACAGACAAACCGCTTTGGATGCGGTACAATTTGCAGTGAAACAACAACATTTTCTACATGAATAATTGCAGCACAATTAATATATTTTACTTTTGCTTTTGGTACCTTAAAATTTGTTGAATACTGTATAGCCCTAACGGTTTTTTGGGCGTTAGTTGTTATGCCCAGACTCCTTTAACTAAATAATACAAGAAGATACGCCCATGTTTGATTATTAGTGACAAAACACATCTATCTGATGAGACTTAAGAGCATTTTTAAGTAACTCTTAAACACTTTTCGAGATATTTCCGAGTCAAGTGTTACATTCGGAACATGTGGTAGGGCGAGATAGTATAGAGACACATCTAAATGTGATTGAAACACCATAAATCAGCCACTTTTCGACCTGGGGTGGGATCCATCCCGAGAATTTTTAGGTAATTAACGTTTTTTTGTCAAGACGACTTTCTATCTTCACTGTCAGATGTCCCGAGAATGTGTTTTGGAAATGAGAAAACATTTTATAGCTTTTATTTTTGAGTTCAGTATATCATCGTTTACTATGTGTAATCCAGTGATGGTTCGTCGGGGTAGGCAAGGCCTACCCTGGAAAATCTTCATAAATAATACATTTCTCTCTTTTATATAAAGTTAAGTAATTCACAATTTTAATATTTTCCGATTTTAATTCTCTTGTCAGGCACTGGTGCTGTGTGTTTATGTCAATCTAATTTTATTAGCTTGCTAATACAGATTTCAGCGCAGCAGAAAAAAGTCAACAACAAAAAACTACAAAAGTAAGTTTGTAGGTTAGGTTGAACGAAAATCACATGTAGATGAAAATTTAATGAAATAGTAAAAATGAAATTTAAATTACCATAAGGAATGTCCTGGTTTGGAAATGTAGCGGAAAATTTCAAGAAATTTAACCAAAACTTGGAAATGTATCTGACTGCACCAGGAAAAGGGTCGAAGACAGATGAAGTGAAAGTGGCAATCTTACTAAATTGCATTGGTCAAGAAGAGCTAGAAATTTTTGACACATTCAAACTGTAGGAAGATGAAAGAAAAGACTACAAAAAAGTTTTACAGGAGTATGAAAGTTTCTGCAATACAAAGAAAAATGTGGTTTATGAAAGATTTGAATTTCTCAGAAGAAGACAACAAGAAGGAGAAAGTTTCAACCAATTTGTGACAGATTTAAAAGGACTTTCCAATTCATGTGAACTTGAAAATTAAAGGGAATCCTTAATTAGAGATCGCACTGTACTTGGAATTTGTGACTTTAAATTGCAAGAGAAGTTACTTTCAAAAACAAACCTAACTTTAGAAAGTGCAATAAACCAGTGTGGAGCCGCTGTGTTAGCTAAAGTACAAATAAGAGTTCTACAGGGAAACACACAGGCTGTTAATGAAATCAGAAGGTCAGAATCGGAGAACGAAGATTTAAGAATAGATCTTTCAAAAACATTCAAATGCCAAAGATGCCTATCGCTTCATGGTCCACGGAAGTGCAAGGCTTATGGTAAAAAATGCAATTCATGTGGAAAAAGTGGACCATTTTGAAAAAGCTTGTAGAACAATAAAAAATAAACGGTTTTAAAGATTAAAACTAACTTATCCGCGTCTATGGCCCTGAACAATATTCTATCATAAAATTGTTACTTGTATACAGTTCGGGGAATGTATCGTGCTAACAAACCGAAATTTATCCAAAAATAACCAAAAATGTAGTATATCTGGATTTATAGGACCCGCTGTACTCGCTCTAGTCAACTGAAAATCAATAGGGTACATCTGTGAGACACCTTGAACAATATTCAATCATAAAATTGATTAATCGTAGACTCTCTGGAGGCTGTATCGTGCTAACAAACTGAAAATTCTTCTAAAATGACAAAAATTTGGTACTTCAAGTACTATAGCACCCGTTGTACTGGCTTTAGTGAGCTAAATATCAATAGGCTTAATCTTTGATACCCTCTGAATAATATCCAATAATGAAATTGGTCACTTGTATATACTCCGGAGGCTGTATCGTGCTAACAAACTGAAACTTCTCCAAAATGACAAAATATCGTACTTAAAATACTGTAGTACCTGTTGTATTCGTGGTGGTGAGCTGAAAATCAATAGGGCTCATCTGTGAGATGTCCCGAATAATATTCAATCATAAAATTGGTGACTTGTTGAACTCCGGAGGTTGTATCGTGCTAACAAACTGAAATTTCTTAAAAAATGACAAAATGTCGTACTTCAAGTACCATAGCACCCGTTGTACTGGCGCTGGTGAACTGAAAATCAATAGGGTTCATCTGTGACATCTCCTTAACAATATTCAATCATAAAATTGCTGAATTTAGTTCGCTGAAATTTAAATTGTACGAGTGAGTCTTTAATTCACTTGGAAGCTTTTGTGGTGGTTACTTAGTAAGGGTCCCTCGTATACTCGACGTTTACCATAAAGACATATTATTATGGAGGAAACCACTTACCTAGCAACCTGTATTCGGGAACAGAATAAACAATAACACATTTATAAAATCACTGGGTTCAAGTTTAATTCATTTAAAAATACACGATTATAAATATCAAAACGACTTATTCAAAGTATTAATAACAATAATATCATCCTGGTTCGTTCACACCCATTATATAGGAAACATAGTTGTGTTTTACTACACATCCGACCTCCGTCTATAAACTGTACATGTTTGTTTATAAAATAACAAAAACAAGCTTTCCTTGATAAATGACATTGACCATAGCCGACCAATGCTCCCTAAATACTATAATTAATATTAACCTGAATTTAAATATTATTTCTAAGTTAGTGTCCTTTTGTCTTTAATGTCTTTTAAGGGATCACTACACTTTACTTCATCATACATTGTATTTAAGGCCTTAAGAGAATCCAAAAATCCCCCAAGAAACTCCCGTTCATCTACTTCGTAACTACTGGTACTTCCAATTTTTAAATACTGTGATACAGATATTAATTTCAAGTAATTTTTAACTCGTATCGCATTCGGTACTATTTATTTGCTTCGCAGCACGCTAAATAAATTTTTAATGCAGTTTTGATAAAATCGGCTAGTTAAAATGAATTGATAATTTTTTGGTTCCAATAATTCTGACTGTAGTTCTAACATTGATTGTGTTGAGATTAGAACACCCGTTAGTGAAGGTTTTCAAATTTTTTTATAGCCAAACAATATATCTGAAAACATACTTAGAAATCCTTCCAAAAATGATATTGTTTCTTTATAAATATCAATATTAAATTTGCTTAGAGCACAAGAAGAATATCTCGAAGTCATTAAATAAAACCATTTTTCTACTTGGTCAACTAACAACATTAGTTGAAGTTGACACTTTCATTTGAAAAAAATATGTCGGAAGATCTTCTGAGAGTTTTGGTGTAAGTTTAAAAAAATTATCTTTCTGATGATTTAATATGTCTGAGATATGACTGGACATGACCATGTTTTAGAAGGTAGTCCATACTTTAGAACAATATTATTTGGTAACTGGATGATTTTATTTGTCACTAACATAGATTTAATATTTTTATATAGGTGAGTAAGATCTGCAAAGACATATACATTTTTATCATTATCTAATGGGTGCAGAATCTTGCATTTTATAAGACTGTACTTATCAGCTTTAATATCCCAAGCTTTCCACAAAGCTTGATTACGAGGACCCATGTCCTGATACTTAAAATATTCAAATTAAGCTGTTCGGCTTTTTTAAATATATCTTTTATTATATTATTCATGACAGCTCCGTTGACAGAGTCACTGGTGAAGTAATATGCTACAACCTGTTTCTAATGACCTGTAATACCTCCCAGCATAAACACTAAGATGTGTGTCGCCAAGCCTAAATGTTCAGGGAGTGTAACATCACCAAAATATTTATTCAAGGAGGTGTCATATTTTTTCCTGGAGTTATACCCATTTCATCCAAAACCAAGACACAATCCTTTTCATGAGTTGAAAATTGCTCCACTTTCAATTCTAAAAATGAAAAACACCTCATTTAGAATACCTGTATCGAACTGCAAGCTCTGGAATTTTCTCTGTAAAGCTCTGGTTGATCGGAGAGCATATCCTTGTTTTATAAGCTCAGTATGTCCACTACTACCACAACTAAATTTTAATTTTAAAGAACGTGTAACAGTGTTGTTGGTCCACTTCATTAGTTTTGTTGTTTTTCCATTTTTTCTGTTTTTTAAACCTTCTATTTGATCTTCGATGAATATTTGCTTCAGTAGTTCACAGTCCGAAGAATTGGGAGTTTTTTCTCTTTTTTTTTATTAGCTTCTTTCGTGTGGCTCTTACAGATTTTTGTATCGATGAGCTCTACATTTTTCTTTTCCATACAACTTCTTGTACCTGTTCCATTTAAGCTGTAATTGAGCTATTTCACTCATTGGATCAATTTCTGATATTAACACATTGCGCGCCATGTCTTTCATTTATGAAATACAACTACATTTCCGCAGGGGCCACGTCGCTCATATTTGAAAGACATACATACCTCTCTATCTGACAGTGTCGTTCATTAATGAAATACACTGCCGTATATTTTTAATAGGGAATCACTACCGTGGCCTCTGGGGATTGTACTGTGAAACTTGGTTTGAGGAAAATCAGAAAGATAAAGAATCAGTAGTACAAAGTATAAAAACTATTTATTTTTTGAAATAGTTACCTAGCAAACCATTAGATATACAAAGTATTGTAGTAAAATATCCATATCATTTATTTCTTATTATTCAACCCTTACAAAATAGTCAAAAAGTGCTACAGTAGCAGAAAAATAAAAACCATCCTATTTTATTAAACTCTTAATACAAAAAGCAATCGTTTGTGAAGAAGAACTGGTAAAATAATGTCAGGAAATAATTCTCTATGCTACATTAGATTAGAAAATGACAATAATCAATGTTTTTCATTGAAACATAAATGACACATTTGTGGTTGTCCGGTACACTGCGCGCAATAATTGTAGGTCATTTTTGCCCGATCTTTTGCCACTTTACGACCATGTTCTTTCTGTAATTTTGAGTAGCACACACAACACTTTCGGCGAATTTTCTTTCCGTTTTCACCAATTCGTGGAGCCAAATGGTGATAAGTGGATACCTTTGGCGTTTCAGGAAGCTGCTTCTCGATGCCAAGTAGATCTGCTGCCAAAATATCACGAAATGCACGGATTTAAATTTTCTTTTTAGTTGCCCGTTTGTATAGCACCCAAGCATTTACTACTGCTACCCCTAGAAGCAATTC
This sequence comes from Galeruca laticollis, assembly GCA_963921935.1. Taxonomy (NCBI): domain Eukaryota; kingdom Metazoa; phylum Arthropoda; class Insecta; order Coleoptera; family Chrysomelidae; genus Galeruca; species Galeruca laticollis. The sequence goes on from OY998179.1 coordinate 5,827,645, forward strand.
CATCCCTAGTTTTTTGTACCACTTCACACCCTTTCGTAGAGTGGTTGCGTATGAGGCCATCTGGTCTGACAAATCGATGCCAGCTTTTCCTTTGTTGTAAGCCAAAATTCCCATTGGTTTCTCTGTTGCTCTTCGAGCTGTTTTACGAGATTTCTTTCCTCCTGTTGTCGCCATTGGCCCTTCTCTGTCATTGGAAGCATGTGGTAGACTTTGGGAGTTGTCAGATTCCTGGCTCTCTCTACTAGTCGAAGCTTGAATGTTGATGGTACTGGAAGTACTAGCTATAGGCGGGTCATTTTCAGCAATTCTATTGCGTACTGGGACAAGAGTTGGAGCATGTCTTGTAGATAGAAACCAGACTTCTCGCGTATCCTTCCACTTCAAAATTACAATTCTGTTTTTATCTTCACGCGACACTACTTCTCCTCTTTTTAATTTTGATTGCATAACTTCTTTAGGAATATTTTTCCTGTTGGCTCTCAGGGTTCCGACAACATGTGTTTCCTTCCCGAGCATTGCTTTAGCCAAATCATAGTTATCTGCGTATCCTTCCTTGATTGAGAAGTTTCTCGCATAACCTTAAACAAACTTTTTCTGCTAATCCGACTTCTCGTTGTCCAGTCGCTGACTTTCCCGCATATATTTCAAGTGCCCATGTGTAACCATCGGTTGAACAAAGTTTGAAAAGCTTAATGCCATATTTGTGAGCCTTGTTTGGAATATATTGCCTAAATATTAGGCGGCCTCTCCATGGTACCAAAGTTTCATCTATTACGATGTCTTCGTCAGGATAGAATAGCGATTGAAATTTATTTAGCAGGATGTCAATCAGAGGGCTGATTTTTCCTAGACGTTGACCTTCTTGAATTGTCGCGTTGTCATTGAAATGCAGAACACTAAGTAGAAATTGATATCTGTTACGGGACCTAGTTGCTTTAGGAATATCTAGACGATAAATTCCCTTGGTCGCCCAATAATCAGGTAATGCGCTTAGTCGAACCAACCCCATCCACAGTGTCAATCCCAAGAACTTCTTTATTTCTTCTGGATTGGTAGGTTTCCATTTGTTTATGCGGGAATATTTCTTTGGTCTCGTTGATGTTATAGTTTGCGCCGCAAACTAAGACTAAGACCATGAAACTGGAAGGTCTTGTGGCGTCCTACATATTCGCTCCAATTAGGTAAATCTGGCAATTCGCAATCTCCCTCCATTTGGTCATCATTTTCATTCAGAGCTTCTTCCATGGCCAGATCTTGAAGGACACCTTCAATGTCCGGGGCTTCTTCGTCATCATCTTCATCAGATGACTCGAATCGATTTGTTGGAGCAGAGGTGTCAAGAGCGAAATTCGGATCGTTCAAAGAGTCATCGGAATCAAAGTCAAGCTCACCATCACTCTCGGTATCTAAATCGATTTCAGCTGCAATCTCCTCCAATTCCGACTGCGTGCAGCTTCGAGGACGTTTAGGCATGGTGTATCAGTCAGTTAGATCAATGTATCACATCCGAATCTGTAACAAAAAAAGGAATCATTGGAAAAAATTCGTCGCTCATATTTGAAAGACGTGGCCACACGTGCTTTTTTCCTGCGAGGCCGCGTCTTTCATATATGAGAGACACTCATAAGTGGGAAAAAAACAAATACAAATCAGGAAAAAAAAACGACAAAAAACTTTATTCCTGCACAAAATACAATCGAAAAACTCAATACAGAAGTTTGGCCCATGGGGCTAATCTCCGATACAGTGTGGCACGCAATGTGTTAAAGGTGAGGGAGCTGTACATAAACTGTCTTCACTGAAACTGCTTTTAGATATCGACAATTATTGTTGACCTGATTCTACATCCAAAGCTAAATTTGAAGTAGGTGGTTCTGGTGATTCTTCTGGCACAGTCTCATCTAGAGCTAAATTATCACCTAGAACTAATTATTAAACTATAATTGCAACAAAACATATTTAATAGGGCTAAAACTAAGAGTTTTTTCATTATTATGTGGGGATCTGTTGTAATTACCAACACATGTCTATTTACCCGACAAACGTTTAGGTTTCTTTGGATAATTAAATTTCCTTGGAACTGGGGGTTTCCTTTTAGGTTTTGGTTCCACAACGTATAATATTATAGGAACAGCATTTGATTTTCAAATTTTCTTGCCATCTACACGAGGTCGCTGTAGCATTTCGGGAGCAAAATGAATCTTAAACAAAATCTTACATTCAATTTTATCTCAATAACGACAAACATTAATTTTGAATTAGATATAACAATTATAAGTCAAAAAACAAAGGCTTCTACCTACCTCACATAAACACGAATAGTCTGTTGGAGTCCAATGATCTCTACTAGTTTTAATAAGCCATTCTTTTCTTCTAGATAAATCTCTAGGACACCCTTTTTTAGCAGAATTACTGCAATTGATTGCAGCACAGCCCGGCATTTCAAATGTTATTATCTGGAAAAAATCAAAACTTGATAAATAGTATACAATTTCTAGGGCCAAGCAAGCTAGCTTACCAAATATCACGAGTTTTTCGATTCGAAATAAAATTATTTATAAGTCCAAATACAAGGCTTTAAATTGTCTAAAGCCAAAACACCTCTTTTTCTCTGAATATTCACCAAAAACGTACAAAACCAATAATTCTAATCACAAATATAACAAGCACTATAAGAAACTTCGTATACACCAAACGTAAACAAAGAGATTTTAGCTTCAATATAGCTGTCAAACTGCTAGCCAATCAAAAACGGGTTACCCTATTGTCGCCACTGTCTCGTATATAGTATACAAATATACATACATACATACGTACATATACAAATTCAGTTTATCATGCCAGAACTAAACATATAGATAATCGTCATCATTTTGTGAGAGGCAATTGAAAATGGAATTGTTAAATTATATCATGTATCAACTAATGAAATGATAGCAGATATTTTAACGAAACCATTTCCAAGAGACTAAGGTACATGTATTCAAGGACTAGGACTAATAATTATTATTTAAATTATTATTATACGAACTCTTGTCTTGAGAGGATGTGATGGATATACAAGACATCCGTTATTTATTCATTTATTTTTAATATTATAATCTTCTTCTGTTTTATTTATCTGTCAATTTAAAAAAAATATTACTATATATAAAGATATTTTTGACAGTTGCTGTATTTTTTGATTAATTGATTAAAAGAAAGTGATATATTATAAGCTTGTAAGTTATTATTTATCAATAAATAATTTATGGGCTGTAATTTTGAGTAATGTAAAAATGTAGGTAAAATAGAAATAGCCGATTTAAAACAGCGATTTTCAGCTTCTCTTCAGAATTTTCTAAACGCGAGGCGGGCAACAGAGGTTTCTATCTTTTAGACTCTTCTCAAAAATATATAGGCTGATATATTCAATAAAATGAAGAGGCCAGAGCAAGGAGTAAGTCAGTTAGTTGTACGTCATTATTTTTATAAATCAAATTCTCTAGAACGCCTTAAAAGCTATACATTTTAGGAGTTCTTCAACACTAGATTCAAAACTTTCCATTTTCCAAATACTTTTACTTAAACGTACATAGATAATTTGTGGATTCTCCATTTCTAAGAACAACGTCGTCGAAAAGATAACGCGTATTTATAAAGTTCTTCAAAGTATAATTGAAGGGCTAATTCCCTTTGGAAATCAAGTTACAAAGTCGTCGGACTATACTAATTCTTCCTTTTATGCTTTGAGAAATTCAAATTAACTATTACTGTGACGGATTTCTCTGAATATACAACCAGAACTGGATCAGCCCCAAAAACAGCAAGAAATTAACTAACAAAGATATTAACAAATATAGGAAAATATAAAAAAAGATAATAAGATAATTTGGAGAGAAATATCAAAAGCAACTAAATACATACTATCGGAACATAGTAATAACAAAAAAGCCTTATTCAGGTAGCAAAAGAAAGCTGTAGAATCGCAGAAGAAGAGAAACGATTCAAACTTGCAAAGAGATCGTAAGGCAATAAAGATTACACGAAAATTGCTATAATACAGTTAAGAATATGACAAACCTCAGAGAAATATTAAATACAATAATCGTGAAATAGTAGCAGCAGAAGAGAAGACAATGGAAAGATAAGAAAAAGAATACTATAAATAACTTTTGGAAGAAGATAAAGTAGGAAAAAAGATACAGTAATACGAATAAATAAAGGAAAAGTAACTAGAAAAGGTATAACAAAAAAGAACTAACAGAAACAATTCAAAAGAAAGCATCAGTGATAGCTGAAAGGATAAGGTACGTGAATGCGGAAATAAAGAACTACATAAAATTCGTTAGTCGTTAGTGGAAAGAAAATAGCGTCGAATTGGTAAGTAGGAATCATTAGACACACATATAAGGGAGAAGATAGTAAAATATGTTATATTTTTGAAAAAATCGCTCTAAGAAGAACAGTAGGAAAATTAAACACCAGTATACTGGAAAGGAAATTAACCAGTAAATACTCTTGAGAAATATCCGAATGGGTTCAGAAAAAAAAGAACAACAAGTGATCAGATATTCATGCTAAAACTATAAAAAGAAAACAATTAGACGGGAAAATTAATTCGGGGCTGTTTTATACAAAACGGTGAGTAGCAAAATTCTCGAACCATTTTTCAAACTTTCCCATCATTTATATGGACCATTTCCGTAGGCTAGATTCTGATCTGATTTTAACCGCTTCACTCTCCGATGGCACTCATTATTTTTTAATTAACAAAGCTATTTAACCCGTTTTAATTATACTCAAACATGTGCGTCTCATACTTCAAATTAAACTGAGACAGATAATCTCTGGGATGAATTAATAAATCCGGGATGACTTTCAGTTAGGATCGAATGAAAACGAAATGAACCTGTGTATAGATTAATTTCGTTTCGTAAAACACCGGGCTCATCCTAATATTTCAAGGAGATTTATCTCAAAAAATCGGACTGGTATAATATGGATAATTTGACTGTGCAAATGAGCTCTAATTATTATTCAGGGTGGACCTATGATTTACAGAAATGAAAAAAAATATTTATGGAAACATAAATCGAATAAAAATAAAGAATTTTTTTTTATTTTATGACTTTTCTGAGCTGCCAATATTAAATATCACCAACATTTTCAAACATCAGTAGTTTTATTAAGCAGATCTCGAAAATGATAGTAAAATTTTGATTTACATTCCTCGAATTCATGAATGATACTATTCTGCGATTTCTGAGCTTCTGGTTATAGCCATAACCATCATTTTTATCAAATTCAGTAGTTTTTAGGAACAGATTTAGACTTTTTTCATTAAATTTTGATTTACTTTTATTATAGCTAAGAAATCACAATTTTCTGATATTTCTGATCTGCTGCTAACAAATATAACCTAATTTTTTGAAATAAATGACAGTAGTTCTTTGAAACAGATATGCATGTTGATATTAAAATATGGATTTACCTTCCTAACAATTGATGAATGATAATTTTTCTGCGATATATGAACATATCTGCATCTTGATAGTAAAATTTTGATTTATCTTTCAAACTATTTATGGTGATTTCTGAACATCTGATCCTATTTATAACAACAATGATTTATTTTAATAGTTTTTAGGAAGCGATTTCTGAGTCTTTAGTTATACATAATTTTTTTTAATTTTAGTGGATTTTAAGAACAAATTTTAAATTTTTGGCAAAAATTTTATTTACTTTTCTTGTTATAGCGAAAGAATCATCATTTTCTGAGGTTTCTGAGCTGCCGCTAACAAATATTACCTCAGTTTTCTGAATATCAATAGTTTTTTCAAACAGATCCGGATCTTCATAGTACAATTTTGATTCATCTTCCTAACAATTTATGAACGATAATTTTCTGCGATATCTGTGCATCTGATCATATTTATAACCATTATTTTTTATTTCAGTAGCAATTAAGAACAAATTCAGTTTTTTCAATAAAATTTTCATTTACTTTTGTTATAGCTAAGAAATCACAATTTTCTGATATTTCTGAGCTGCCGCGAACAAATGTAACGGCATTTTTTTGAAATAACAGTAGTTTTTTCAAACAGATCTGCATCTTGATAGTAAAATTTTGATTTATCTTCCTAACAATTTATGAATGATAATTTTTTATGATTTCTGAACATCTGATCATATTTGTAACAACCATTTTTTATTTCACTAGTTTTTGAGATGCGATTTCTGAGTATCTGGTTTCACATAATTTTTTTCAATTTCAGTGGTTTTTAAGAACAAATTTTGAATTTTTGTCAAAAATTTTATTTACTTATTTTATTATAGCGAAGGAATTATCAGTTTCTGAGGTTTCTGAGCTGCCACTAACAAATCTTACCTTAGTTTTCCAAATATCAGTAGTTTTTCAAACAGATCCGGATCTTCATAGTACAATTTTTATTTATCTTCCAATTTATGAACGATAATTTTCCGCGATTTCTGGGCATCTGATCATATTTATAACCGTAATTTTTTTATTTCAGTAGTCATTAAGAACCAATTTTTATAAAATTTTGATTCACTTTTATTATAGCTAAGAAATCACCGTTTTCTGATATTTCTTATCTGCCGCTAACAAAGATAACCTCATTTTGATTTATCTTCCTAACAATTTATGAATGATAATTTTTTATAATTTCTGAACATCTGATCATATTTATAACAATAATTTTTTATTTCAGTAGTTTTTAGGATGCGATTTCTGAGCATTTGGTTATACATAATTTTTTTTTAATTTCAGTGGTTTTTAAGAACAAATTTTGAATTTTTGGTGAAAATTTTATTTACTTTCTGTATTCTAGCGAAGGAATCATCATTTTCCGATATTCCTGAGCTGCCGCTAACAAATATTACCTCAGTTTTACAAATATCAGTAGTTTTTTCAAACAGATCCGGATCTTCATAGTACAATTTTGAATTAACTTGCTAACACTTTATAAGCGATAATTTTCTGCGATTTCTGGGCATCTGATCATATTTATAACCAATATTTTTTATTTCAGTAGCAATTAAGAACAAATTTAATTTTTTCAATAAAATTTTGATTTACTTTTGTTATAGCTAAGAAGTCACAATTTTCTGATATTTCTGAGCTGCCGCGAACCAATGTAACCGCATTTTTTTGCAATAACAGTAGTTTTTTCAAACAGATCTGCATCTTGATAGTAAAATTTTGATTTATCTTCCTAACAATTTATGAATGATAATTTTTCTGCGATATCTGAACATCTGATTATATTTATAACAATCATTTTTTATTTCAGTAATTTTTAGAATGCGATTTCTGAGTATTTAGTTATACATAATTTTTTTTAATTTCAGTGGATTTTAAGAACAAATTTTGAATTTTTGGTAAAAATTTCATATACTTTTTTTATTACAGCAAAGGAATCATCATTTTCTGAGGTGTCTGAGCTGCCGCTAACAAATATTACCTCAGTTTTCCAAATATCAGTAGTTTTTTCAAACAGATCCAGATATTCATAGCACAATTTTGATTTACCTTCCTAACAATTTATGAACGATAATTTTCTGCGATTTCTAAGCATCTGATCATATCTACAACGATTATTTTTTATTTCAGTAGCAATTAAGAGCAAATTTAATTTTTTTAATAAAACTTTGATTTACTTTTGTTATAGCTAAGGAATCACAATTTTCTGATATTTCTGAGCTGCCGCAAACAAATGTAACCTCATATTTTGAATTAACAGTATTTTTTTCAAAGAGATCTGCATCTTGATAGTAAAATTTTGATTTATCTTCCTAACAAGTTATGAATGATAATTTTTTTGCGATATCTGAACATCTGATCATACTTATAACAACCATTTTTTATTTCACTAGTTTTTAGGATGCGATTTCTGAGTATTTGGTTATACATAATTTTTTATAATTTCAGTGGTTTTTAAGAACAAATTTTGACTATTGATAAAACTTTTATTTACTTTTCTTATTCTAGCGAAGCAATCATCATTTCCAGAGGTTACTTAGCTGCCGCTAACAAATATAACCAACAATTTCCATGAATCAGTAGTCTTTTCAAACAGATCTGGATAGTAAGATCTAGATCTTCTTTACAATTTATCAACCATAGTTTTCTGCGATTTCTAAGCATCAGGTTATACGCAAAGTCACAATTTTTGTAAATTTTAGTAGTTTTAGAAACAAATTTTAAACATTTTAGTAAAATTTTGATTTATTCCTTTTATAGCTTATGAATCACAATTTTCTGAGCTGCCGCTAACAAATATAACCAACATTTTGTATATATCAGTAGTTTTTTTAAACAAATAGTAAAATTTCAATTTATCCTCCGTATAATTTATAAACGGTAGTTTTCGGTGATTTCTGAGCATCTGGTTATAACTTTTACCGCCATTTTTTTTAAATTTCAGTAGTTTTTACGAGACGTTTTGCCTTTTCATTTTAAAATTCTGATTTACTTTTCTATAGCTAATTAATTATAATTTACTGAGGTTTCTGAGCTACCGATAACAAATATAACTTCAGTTTTTCAAATGTCAGTAGATTTCACAAACGGATCTGGATGTTCATATTTAAGTTTTTTCAAATTTCAGTAGTTCTTAGAAACAAATTTTGAATTATTTTGTGAAATTTGTTGTCACTATTATAGCTAATAGAGGTTTTTGTCGGTTACTGAGTTATGAAACTTTAGATTTTCAAATGTCAGTAGTTTAACCTAAAAAGATTTTGATTTTTGTAGCATTTTTATTCATATTTCTAAGAGTATATAAATATGATGATTCCCTAAAGTTTATGAGCTGCTGGTGATATTTACATCACCTGTTTTTTATGAAATTTCATTGGGTTTTAGAAGCACATTTGACTTTTTTATGAAATGTGTGTTTATTACAGCTAAGGACAACCTATTTTCAAATTTCGGTGGTATTTAGAAAGTAATTTAGACTCTTTTTGTAAAATGACTTTCAAACAGTTTATGAATGCTGATTTCCTGAGGTTTCTGAGCTACCGGTCAGAATTGTATTCTTCATTTTTACATAATGTCGGCAATTTTTACAAATATACCCTTTTTTGTAAAATTTCTAATTATTTTCATTATAGCTAAGAAATTACAATTCTCTTAAGTTTCTGAGTTGTCAGTTACAAATATGAATTCCATTTTTTAAATATCAGGAATTTTTACTAAGAAATTTTGTATTTTCTTAAGAATTATGAATCATTTCTTTAATATTTTATGAGCAAGGTTTCTGAGCTTAAAACTAAGAAATTACGTTTTTTTGAGACTTCAGAGCTGTCGGTTACAAGTGTAATCGCAGTTTATTAAATATCAGTAATTTTCTCAACCAGATTTTTAGTTTTATTTACATTTTCATATATCTAACAGTGTATTAATGATGATTCCCTGGGGTTTCTGAGCTTTCGGTCGGGAACATAATAAACATTTTCCCCTTTTATAAGAATTATAATTCATATCTTTAACAATTTTTGAACGTTAATTTTTGTGCTATGATTTCAACAAATAACTTTCATTTTTTATTTATTAGTAGTTTTCACTGAGCTACTGCTCAGAAATATATACGTCATTAATTTTTAACAACGATATCTATTATTTTCTCATACTTTTGTTTTTCTCTTTAATATTTGATGACTTTTCGTTTTATAAGGCTTCCGAGCTGCCAGTAACCTTCAGTAGTTGAAATATTAATTTTCTGTTTATAATGATCATTTCTAATTATTATTTTGGCTTTGTGTTTTCGATCACCCCAAACTACCGTCGCAATCGAAAATATCGCCAGTATCTGTTCTTTTTCACTCTTACGTCGACAAAAGTCTCTAATATTAGTCCTCGGCTAATCTTTACCACATCACAATAAGCTGAGAAGCAAGAAGTTACCCCTCTATTCAATGAAAGAATCGAAAGAAAGATCCCCACGAAGAGGCTGCTTTGTGTTGCGGAAAGATTAGTATCCAGCCACTGGCGTGCAAAAAAACGGGAATATTTATGCTTAAATATTTCTTTTTTATTATATTTATTCTTATAGGCTGCTATTATTATTTTTTATGCAGCAATTTGAATAATTTTTGTTTCATACGACTTCCCATTAGATAAAACACTTGTATCTCTAATTTCCACAATAGAATATAAGCACTCCCCCTTTAGAATGAGAATATTTATTGGGACGTACTTACTTCTTATGTGTTTTTCATTCGATAACAAGAGTTAGAATGAAGAAACAACATGGATTGCCATGGATGTCAAAACTGTCATTGTGAGATATAAATGAATTTGAAACCTATCAAGCGCTGTTGGTAACAAGAAAATAAAACTGCCTCCTTTTCGGAAAATGTTTGAATTGCATTTTTCGGTGATTTAATAGAAAAGTATGGATATCCTTGACTTTATGGAATATATAAAAAGCGAAGAAAGCTAAGAAATATGGGGTTTTTACTAAAGAAGATGTTAGGCAATACTTAAAAAATGCTTCGGATATGATATTTTTATCTATAAAACAAATAAAAATTGTAATTTAAATAGCAATTTTATTAATGAAAGGTAAATTTTCATTTTTAGGTCATCCTTGGCATTAGTATTTTGGAGGATTGTTGCAACTGTGCGTTTTATAACATTAAAATGTCCGACATTAAATATTTGTAATCCATTGAATACAATTCCTAATGCAAAAACTAATAAACCAAGAGTTTTTACAATATCAGGGTATTTTTATAATATTGTACAGAAATTGTGGGTTCTGGGATCACGTAATATTCCTTCTAATAATTTTTTTATTTCCAAAAAAATTAATGTACACCGCAAGTAATTGGAATAAATAAACTGGTCAACATGCCTAAACAAATTGTCACATTTCTGAATCTAGACAAGCCACGAAAGTAAGGAAGAGTGGAGTAATTGCGAACACTTAATGGAGAATGGAAATTAAACAAAACCAGTTAATTAGTTGCTAGCAGGAGGACTAGCAACCCGTGCGGGGTTGCTAGTCCTTCATCGGGCGCCTCCCCAGGTGGCGGATAGGGGAAAGCCTCCCAGATATGGGTGGTACCGAGGAAATGAAATACTCGGGGCGGACCAAAACTAGTATTGTAGCGTCTGATTCAGAATGAGCGGCTACAAACAGCGTCTGACCCAGAATGGGCGGCTGAAAAGAACACTCGCCAACACGCTCGGCAAGCGAGGCGTTTCATATGCCAAAAACCTTTCATTGAATTATGCTAAAATGTCGAATTCAAACAAAATACCCCAGGTGAGTAACGCCAAGCGTGTAGAATCTCACACTGATCTTAGATCAGTCTGCCTCACTTCGGATTCTGGGGGAGGCAAAAATTCGATAAACCATAAGAAACAACACAAGTTGAATGTCACCAACATATATATAGCTACATATAATATCAGACCAATGAGCACGCCAGAAATCCTTGTTAAACTAGAAGAAGAATTGGAACACATAAAATGGGATATCCTAGGGCTTTGCGAAACACGCCTACCAGGAGAGAAAACCACTACCCTGAAATCAGGACACATATTATACCAAAATAACTCCATCCAACCTAGAGGTCAAGGAGGAGTGGCATTTGTTATTAATAAAAAAATTAAACATATGATAACTGAAGTAAATTCGATCTCTAACAGGGTTATATACATGGTCCTCAAATTAAACAGGAGATATAGCATCCAGTTTATTCACGGATATGCACCGACAAGCCAGGCAGATGATGAAGAAGTGGAAACCTTTCTCGAAGATCTATCAAAGGCCATAACTTCACAGAAAACTCATTATAAAATAATAAGTGGTGATTTTAATGCTAAAATTGGACAGAAGAGCACAACTGACGCGGACAACGTCGGAAATTTCGGTGTAGGTATAAGAAATCAAAAAGGAGATATGCTAGTAAATTACTTAAATAAAGAAAACCTTTACTGCCTGAACACTTACTTTAAAAAACCTAAGCAAAGAAAGTGGACTTGGGAAAGCCCCGATGGGGAAAGTAGAAATGAGATCGACTTCATACTTTCGAATAACAGAAAAATTTGCATAGACTGGTAAGAGCATCCCTTAGCCTCAACCTGAAAACTGAAAGAAACAAACTCATCCGTACAGACACAAGATACCTAAGGCTGAGGAGCTTGTACATAGGAAAAAGGATTATCAAAACGAACTAGAAAAGAAACTGGTACCAACTGAAGCATTGAATAGGATGGACATAGACGAACTGAACAAAAAAATCACAACCGACATCCACATTGCGACAAGGAAGATTTGCATGAAAACAAAAAACAAAAAGAACTCTAAAATACAACCAGAGACGTTACAACTTATGGAACAAAGACAGAAAACATCCAGAGATGCACTAAATTATCGGGAACTAAATAAACGAATACATAGAGAAGTAAGAAAAGACATCCGAGTTTATAACACCAAGACAATCAAAAACGTAATAGAGGATAATGTAAATATGAAAGTCTTAAGGTCAAAACTGTCCTCTGGTAAACAAATCATCACCAAAATGAAAAATCAACAGGGAAACATAATTTCGGACAGCAAAAAGATCGCGGAACACATCAAAGAATTCTACACCCGTCTTTACACATCTACTACACCGGACCCTAGAATTACGAGCACGGTTATATGCAATGTGGGCTCTGAAGACATTCCTGAAATATCAAAGCAAGAAATACAGGTTGCCCTCAAGCAAATGAAAAATAGAAAAAGTCCAGGAGAAGACAGAATCACATGTGAAATGCTGAAAATGGGAGGAGTGGTTATCGAGAAATCTTTACAAATTCTTTTAAATAAATGTCTACAAGAAGGCAAAATTCCCGATGCATGGCAAAACGCGGAAGTGATCCTGCTTTTTAAAAAAGGAGATAACAGCAACATAGAAAATTATCGGCCAATTAACCTTCTCTCTCATATGTATAAGCTCCTCACCAGGATAATAACCAATAGACTAACAAATAAATTGGACGCGTACCAGCCAGTAGAGCAAGCGGGATTCCGTAAAGGGTTCAGTACTATAGATCACCTACAAGCTATTAGAACACTGATAGAAAAAACAACGGAATACAACATACCCCTTCACTTGGCATTTGTGGATTTTCACAAAGTGTTCGATTCTGTCGAAACGTGGGCGTTTATACAAGCTATGAACGATGCTAGAATAGATTCCAGGTACACAAACTTATTAAAATATATATATATATATATATATATAAAAATGCCACTTTTCATGTCAAAATAAATGAAGTTCTAAAAACGGATAAGATTAAGGTAAATAGGGGAATACGTCAGGGTGATACAATATCACCAAAATTATTTACTCTGGCGCTTGAGAACGTCTTTAAAACACTACAATGGGAAACAAAAGGAATAAATATCGACGGCTCCTATCTACACCATCTTCGGTTTGCTGACGACATTATCCTGATAAGCAGTGACGTGCACGAACTGAGCAACATGTTAGAACAACTTAATAATGCTTCAAAAAAGATCGGCTTAAAAATGAACATCGCAAAGACTAAAATAATAAGTAACACCAACGAACAAATATATATATATATATAGATGGTACAAAACTAGAAAACGTGGAAGAGTATATATATATTTGGGACATGTAATAAAAATAGGAAAAGAAAATCAAACGGCTGAGATAAACGAAGAATAAAATTAGCCTGGGCGGGGTTCGGAAAAATGAACTATATATTCAGAAATAGCAGCATACCGATCAACCTTAAACGAAAAGTTTTCGATACCTGTATACTACCGATAGCGACCTATGGACTGGGAACAATGGCAATGACAGGGAGGACAGCAAATCAATTAAGAGTGATGCAAAGAGCGATGGAACGAGCGATGCTCGGAATTACTCTCAGAGACAGAAAAATGAATGAAGATATCCGACAAAGAACTAAAGTCATGGATATAATAGAGCGTACTGCGGAGCTGAAATGGCAATGGGTGGGGCATGTGGCCCGGCAGGATCAAGCTAAATGGACAACCAAACTAACGTACTGGCGACCAAGACAAACAAGGCGAAGCACAGGAAGACCACAGAGAAGATGGCTTGATGATATCAAAAGACAGGCCGGAAACAGATGGTTTCAACAAGCACAGGACAGGACAGCATGGAGAAATATGAAAGAGGCTTACGTCCAGGAGTGGATAAGAAGTGGCTGAGAAAGAAGAAGAAGTTAATTAGTGTTTTTAAATGAAACTCAAGGTCTCTAGTTAATTCCACAATATAATACAAGTTATTTAAAATTCTAAAAAATTGACATATTCCACGAAGTAAGGGTCGAGACAGTCAAAACCAGTTGAGGTTATGAACAGTATTTATTCCTGGAAGTAAACTATAACTAATCAATCTTATGTTATTTTAATCAACGTAGATAAATGTATAATATAAAATCAAATATTAATAAAAAAACCAAACATTAGAGTCCGGGATTGCCCCACAACACGTGGGGTATTTACTGATGGTGTGTGGAGTAATTACGAACATAGTTTAATCAATACATAAGTCACAAATACATTTTCTTGATGTAACTTAACCATTCGTAGAGTTCTCGTGGACCCACAAATTACATATTTGGTATTTGTAACATTATATCTTCATACATCACAAATTAGGCAATAAAACTCATTCTTCTTTACATCTCCTTCATTGGCTTTTTTTTCTCACATGGAATACCCCATTCTTTTTTCTCTAAAATATCTTTCAGAGAGGTTACTACCTCTTCATTGACCTAACACAGAAATAGAACTACTACATATTTGTGATAAGAAACAAGAGCTGGATTTCCTTTTCTCCTGGTCGGGTTGTGTGACTATACTTTGCGGCCTTCTTGGAAACTGCCTTCTGTTGCTTGCGTATTGTACCGTTTCTTCATTCTGTCACTGGCAACTTGAAGATTCGTTCGAACCATTTGTGCACATTGCCCATCCTTCTTCTCAATTGGTTCACGTAATCTTCTCCTGCTAGATCTTCGCTAGGCCGACAGCCAAGTTCCAGGTCACAAGGAAGCCTCATTTCACGAGGTCCGTCAAGCTGGCCCCCCCCGGTTGGAATTTTTCTACCAAAATGCTAGCTCACATAAAGGGCACCTAGCACAACCATTTTCATAGCTAGCACACCAACAGGTCACAATAAAAATGCTTTTGAATTCGGGTGGGGCCAGGTTAACGCTAGCCCCTCCGCCCCGGTCGGATTTTTTTTGCCAAAATGCTAGCACAGATAAAGGACACCTAGCACAACCTAGCACAACCATTTTTATAGCTACCACACCAACAGGTTACAATAAAAATGCTTTTGAACTCGGGTGGGGCCAGGTTAACGCTAGCCCCCTCTGGTTGTATTTTTTCCGCCAAAATAATAGCACAAATAAAAGACACCTAGCACAAATTTTTTTATAGCTAGTACATCAACAATGCTTTTGAATTCAGGGGATGGAGGGTGTCTGCAAAATAACGCTATGGTTACACGAATGAATGAAAATGTTAGATGTATTTGTCCCTAGACATCGTATTCCTATAAAAAATGGCCCCTAAGCAGCATTATTGTTATCAGCTGTTGCCGGATTGTGCTTGATTTCTATATTTTCCCATCTAGCAGGGTATTCAATTAATTAATAATTAACTATTATTTAATTAATAATTATCTATTTATTTTCAATTAATGCTAAAAAGCGAAAGATTAAAAAAAACCTTCACTTTTAAAAATAATTTTGTAATAATTTTAATAAAATCAAATAATTAAATTGAACCATTTAGTTACGGAATCAGAAACAATCCGTGCACAAATAAGTTGCAAATTACGACACACTATAAAAAAGGCAACGACAAACGTTTGCGTACAGACATGTTGGATAAATAAATATCCAAAAAAGCGAAGCCGTTGGATATGTCCTTTGGACAAAGTAGTGCAATCTGGGAAGGGGCGGCTGAGATACATGTTTTAGATTGATCGTGGTTCACTGTAGTCCTTATTTAAAAGAAACACTCAAACTCTATTTTTAAATTTGCCAGAATATTTATTGCCGAAGTTGATGGTTAATTAACCACTGTAATGATAACATAAATATTGCATTTCACTATCAGATTTTTTTTAAATTTCTAAGCTAACTTAGAACGTGCAGCTTTTAATTCTTAGAGCCGGTTACTCAGAGCTTCAAATATTTCTGTGGCATATCATAAGACACCAACACTACTATGTATTTTTCAAAGTTTGTAGTATGTAACTGGCAATGTATGTTTTTACGGTTGCAATCTTGCAAATCCGTTTTGAAGCAGTTGTCTTCAACCGATTGATTCGAAATTCTATATATATACGTCTAGTTTGCATGCCAATCCATAATTAGGCATGTGACGTTATTTTAAATTCAACATGGCGGATCACCAAAGTTGGCGGAATGAAGAAAGTGGACTAATTTTTTTATGCTTTCTTACAATATGTGTATGAAATGGAAGGCAGCAAAATTGATGACATAGGTATTTTTATTTTTCTAAAAACTAGGTATAATCCATCTGAAGTTTTCATCGGACTTTTTAAAAGGGTCGTTAACCCAAGTCTATCGTTAAAATTTGAATCATTTTTATAATGCCGTTTTTATGGGTCTTAAAAGTAAATAAAATTCTTGTAGGTAAATCCAAACTGGCCGATTCAGATGTTTGGGTTAAGAAAGGGTTTCTCCGAAGGGATGATGGTTGTAATAATATGTATTCTTTCTAATAACATTACAAGCAATATGAACTATATAAGTAAAACTTATGATCTAACTATTTTCACGAGTGTAATTCGATAGAATATTTCTCGATTAGACGACATAAAACTGTATTAATGCGAAATTTGTATTACGTATTTAAACAACATTACATGGTTCATTTTCAATCACTTATTTTTGGATTAAACTTGGAGAATCGTTTTCAAACCGTGACATTTATATGATATTTTAAATTAAAATTATGATAATAACAACAATTGCTACTTAGACGTTACTTAGATACGGACTTAAAAGAGAAATTATCGGCCCTGTCGGAGAGTCATCTCCGAAAAGATCCTGCTTAGTTTGGAATTTTTATCATATGAGTGAAATGCTCCGAAAATTTTTCGTAACTACAGTAAGAAACAATTAAACCAGCCGTTTTACATATATATTCAACCTATTCATTTATCCATTCATTTATTCATCGAGTAAGTATAGCGTTATTTCACTGACCTCCGTCCCACTCCCCAGCATCAAGAGTGTAGTTAGTGTGCTTGCTATAAAAAATGGTGTGCTAGATTGTGTTAGGTGTCCTTTATCTGTGCTAGCATTTTGGCGAAAAAATTCCAACCGGTGGGGGGGCTAGCGTTAACCTGGCCACACACGAATTCAAAAGCATTTTTATTGTGACCTGTTGGTGTGCTAGCTATAAAAATGGTTGTGCTAGGTTGTGCTAGGTGTCCTTTATCTGTGCTAGCATTTTGGCGAAAAAATTCCAACCGGGGGGGGCTAGCGTTAACCTGGCACCACCAGAATTCAAAAGCATTTTTATTGTGACCTGTTGGTGTGCTAGCTATAAAAATGGTTGTACTAGGTTGTGCTAGGTGTACTTTATCTGTGCTAGCATTTTGGCGAAAAAATTCCAACCGGGGGGGGGGGCTAGCGTTAACCTGGCACCACCAGAATTCAAAAGCATTTTTATTGTGACCTGTTGGTGTGCTAGCTATAAAAATGGTTGTGCTAGGTTGTGCTAGGTGTCCTTTATCTGTGCTAGCATTTTGGCGAAAAAATTCCAACCGGCGGGGGGGCTAGCGTTAACCTGGCCCCACCCGAATTCAAAAGCATTTTTATTGTGACCTGTTGGTGTGCTAGCTATAAAAATAGTTGTGCTAGGTGCCCTTTATGTGTGCTAGCATTTTGGTAGAAAAATTCCAACCGGGGGGGGCCAGCTTGACGGACCTCATTTCACGCCAAAAATAGAATTTTCGCAAGTGTTTCACCCGTGGACTCATTTATGGCCGATCGATAATCCAACACAAATAGGGAAAGGTACTGTTCCCAATCTCTCTAGTGGCTGGAAACTACTTTGGACAGGTATTTTCCAATGGTCCTGTTCATTCTCTCGACCATTCCATCTGATTGTGAATGCAATGCCATTGTCCTGGTATTCTTAATTTCCAGCTATTCCTTGAATACCTGGCTTCCAAAATTTCTTCCTTGATCGCTGAGGACCTCCAAGGGCACTCCATATCGGCTGAAAAATTCTTTCACCGTACATCCGCCACAGTTGTTGCTTCTTGATTCGGGATCGAATGAATTTCCACCCACTTTGTGAAATAATCCAATACTACCAGGATGTATTCACCACCATTTTCTATCGTCGGAAATGGTCCAGCGATGTCTAAAGCAATCCTTTCGAAAGGGCTTCCAACATTATATTGTTTCATAGGTGCCTTTCTCTTGTGATGTGGTCCATTACTCGTAGCACAAGTCGTACATTTCTTACACCAGTCCTTCACTTCGTCTGAGCTGTTAATCCAATAAAACTCGCTGAAGGGTTTTATTCACTCCCAGATGACCTCTCGATGGACTGTCTTGTAACTTTTTCAGTACCTCGGCTACTATCATTCTCGGGATAACTATCTGTCTTCTCAACTCGGAACCATCATCGTTTTCAAGGACTCTTTTTAACAGCCCTCCTTCCAGGACAAGTGAGCCCCACTGAGCCCTATATGGTCTTGAGTGTCGGTGAAAATATTGACACTTCTTGTCAGGTAGGTCGCCGATTTTCTTCCTTCCATTGTCTAATCTTCTTTAGGTGACTTCCTTAGATTTCGACTTGTTGCAGTGAGAATAGTCCATAGGGCATGACCGTTTAGGCAGAGAGTTAGTGTTTCGGTGATTCGCATCAGCTCGGTGTTCGCCTTTGTCTATTTTCCCCTGTGACTCGAGTTCATGGGTTGCAAGAGTTCTGGGGCGCTTGGATGGGCTCTCTCTAACTTCCGGCATTTGACCGTCTTCGGCTTCTTGTTTGTCATACTCTTAATCAAATTGACGATCTGGTCCAGTCTGTCTTCGTTACCTCCTTCTTGCATGGTCCTAACTTTGTTGTAACACAAATCTTTCGTGGTTGCTTTGCATTTAAGATGTTCTTTGTTTGCAGGAGTCGTAGGATGCTTACACGAACTGCGTACATGCTGTAGCTCGTCACAATTATAGCACCTGATCTTCTTCGGCTTCTTGTCTACCATATATTTCAATAAGTTGGCGATCTGGTCAAGTCTGTCATCGTCACCTTCTTCCTGCATGGTCCCACCTTTGTTGTATCCCGAAGTAATCGAGGCTGCTTTATATTCAAGAGCAGCGGTCAATACATGTGCCATGGTTTTGGGATGGGCTAATCGAAGCGTCCTTTCCATATCGTGGTCACATAAGCCATCAATAAAAGTCTGGATGCCCAAACATTCCATCATGCTCTCTGGTGGTGCTGATGGATAAGCAAAATGAACTAGTCGGGCAATATCTATTTCACACTCTTGAAGGGTTTCGTTGCCTTTTCGCATTTTGGTTCTTCAGTTGGAATCTGTACAAATGTTCTGAATGTTCGTGACAGTATCGCATGTCTGACCTCTTCTTCAGCTACTCAAAGTCATCTGTTTCTTCCAGAGGTATCGGCTGAAGTACATTTAAGGCATCTCCCCGAAGCGCGTTTACTGCCTTCTCCCTGTCGGAACAATTATTCATTCTAGCGGCTACTTCAAACTGTTTTATGAAATTGGTCCATGACGTCTCTCCGTCAATATTAGGGCCTTGATTCGGGCAAAACTGCCAATATCTTCTATTCTGCAAGTTATTACTGGCTTTCTGGGTTTTATATGTTTAATTTTCTTTTCTTCTGCTGGCCTGCTGGCGTGTCTTGTGTTATTAAATCTGCCAGTTTTCTCTCTCTCCTTGATTTTCTAGTCTATCGTTGTCATCTTATTTTCAATGTCTGATTTTATTTTCTCGTTCATCGTTGTCATCTTATTCTCGATTTTCTCGTCCATCGTTGTGATTTGTGATCTTATCCTCAATATCGGCAGAAATATCGTTCTTCATAGTGGAAATATTCTAATAATATAATGTTTATTCACAAAAAAGTAGTAAACACAATACATATTTTAACAAATGCAAATAAACATGGTAACTACACAGAAGCTGTCGTAAACAGCTTGTACGTGGTAGATATCGAAAATTAACAATCCAATATATATTATGATATAAGACATAGTCCATATTACTAGAAATATCGTTCTTCACAGTAGAAATATCGCTCTTTATAGTTGAAATCGTATCGGGTTCTGGTGTACTTCGCGACCCTCGGAATTTTATATTAATTTTAATTTTGTTTGATAGTTTACCTTAAATAAAGCAAACTAGAACAAAAATTTCGCTGGATCATTCAGTAATTACTTTAAAAATCGTGAATTTAGTTCGAAAAATGGTACTTATTCAACACTAGTTAATGCTATTTTACGATAAATATTTTCACTTCAAATTGAATATAAGTCTATTTCACAAAAAGAAACCCAAAAAGAACGGAAAAAAATACTTAAATTTTGCCAATTTTTAAAAATATTTCTAGGCATAATTATTTTCACTTCATAGCTATAGGTTACAAATTACACACTAAAAGCTGATGTCTAGGTGCCAGGCTCACAAATTAGGATGCTTGTCTGTCATCGTATGAGTTTTAGCGGCGTTGTTAAATGGTGTATATTTTCTTTCAGTTGAATTAATTTTGTGTTGTAATAGATATATGAATATATTATAAAAACATAAAAGTATGTTCATCTATATTTAATAATGAAAATTGAAATAATAAATATCCTTAGAATGTACTGTTGCAGCTATAGTAATCTGCGCCTGCGCTTAAGTAACGTCGACATTCCGCGAAATTTTTAAATATTCAATAAATTATTCCTTTCCCTTGAACGACAATACGCGGAACAATGCCGACGTTATTTCTAGATACACTTTCCTTCGTTTATGGTCCATGATAAAAGTGTTATTTTATTGTTGAGTTTATTATTGGGATAGGATTGGTTGTTAGTAGTAGCAAGTGAAAAACAAATGATAGTATTATGATAGTATTTTGACAGTAGTCAAAATGGAAGTCAAAAACGGTTTCCAACTGAATTCAATTATTATTTTAAAGGATGAGGATTTGTTAAATAGGCTCCAAAATGTGAACTTGTTACCGCGGAATATAAGATTTGCGCGAATTGCGAAACGTCGAATCGGCGCGCTCGCTTCGCTCGCTTCGATATCTGCTTTAATGTTTCAATCGGAAATCCAATCTTCAATAATTCAAATGATTTATTCACATCATTATGGAATAATACGTGCTCAAATAGGAATACTATCAGGAATACATATAACAAATATTTGTGACCGTTGGTCGGGTTATAATTAGTTCGAGGACTGGAAGGAAATATAATCTTGGTATATTCCATACCCCTTCTGGTAAAAATATCAAATAATTTGTATTCCACATAAAGTTTTCTACAACCTATAATGGATCTAATTAAAATGATAATAACAGTAGGGCTTTCTAATAAAAAACATTCGTTGCAAAATTAGAAGAATCGCGAAAGTCACCGGACCCTTTTCTCGTCCATGTTAGCAGAAATTAACGAGATTGAGGTGAAAGCTTCGTCTTTCTACTAATTCACTTCTGTTACCGGACGTTTCCAACTCGCGATTTTCTAATTCTGCCTTTAGCTTTGTCACTTTCAGGTCACTTAGTCTCTTGGCCATTATTTCGTAGTTATTTATTTATATTACCCCACACCTGACACCAATGTAATGTTTTTCTTATTTATTTGAAAGTTTTTATTACGACGGGTAGAATAAATTTATACACACCTAATTAATTTTTTCACTAAACTATTCACTAATTTATATTAACTACACAGTATATTCACTTACATTAATTTATATAAACACTTCGCTACTGTTTATTTACTTAGAGTATTTACTTGTTCACTGTTTATCTCACGAGATCAAATTATAAACTACCTTCGTTGGTAGGTAGTATCTCTTATATATTAAGTGCTTTTTATTCTGAAAACTTCTAGATTGCGGCTCACAAAAACAGTGGACCTATCTGGAAGTCTCTAGATAAGACTAGTCACAAAAAATAATGGTTAACAGTTCGAAGAAATCCCTACACCTTCGAGAAAAATTTTAACTTTTATATCTAGTATATGACAAAGTCGGATTTAGGCACTACATCAGTGTGCGATCTCGTAACAATACACTCAAGTTTAGTCATAAATTACTTACACGAAATTGTGGAAATAACTTTGAGTAATCATGCCTTGTAACACGAGTGAGTTGTACAATTTTTTGTATTGTTTGTCTTTATAAAAAAATTTGTGGATAACATAAATTTAATATAGGTACACGGTTAATTCAAACCGCGAGCTTGAAAATTTCTTGAATAAATCACCCTGTATCTCTCAAATTTTGTTTCTCAAGCATATAAAAACCTCTCATAGGCATAGTAACCCGTAAAATAGTATTAAAAGTAATAACAACCTCTACAGAAGCTGTATCCCATTTTTTTGTTAAAAATTTTCCATTTTGTACAAAACATCTTAAAAAACTATCGTACAGTATCTTTATATAGCGGATTCTCTATATCTAACGACGCAAACATAATTGTTATATTCCCTTGACGAAAATCTTCCCCTTCCTCCGCTGTATTTCCTTCTAGAGTTTCGTCCAGCGCGGGAAAAGCGGCAGAAGAATGCCACTATAGCGAAAAATCACTTGAGTCGCAGGAAATCCTGTCTCCTAGGCGCTTTTCGCTTAATTGCGGTGTTTCAATCCGACATTTCAAGGACTGGACTTTTCACGTGAAAACTTATATACGAAAAATTATATACTCTGAATAATGCTGAAGCTTTAAAATAATATCATATATCTTTAATGGTTAGAAGATAATTAATAATAAAATTAACAGGCTTTCTATGAATTTTTTCAATGTGCAAATTTGAAGATTATATAAGTAGTTGGTATAATGTTCATTAGCAGTCAACTTTGGAAATATTAATGGAATTAATCTTTAACTAGTCGCGCGGCGCCATACGGCGCCAACACAAATTTAATACCCAGTATTTATTTTGAGAAATTTTTTGAAAATTATCTCACCCAATTATTCCTCAAATAGGGTATAAAGAATAAGATACTAAAATATGAAATTATATTTTCAAATGTTTTCAATTATAGAAGCAATAAACTAATGCGGTGCATTGAAAGGCTCCGTTTGGCGCCATGCGACTAGTCACGTAGGTATAAATTTGTCGGCGGATAATGAGTGTTTTATTGTCTAGGTAATCAGTTTTTGTCACGTTCGCCTCATAATATTATTCTATAATTATTTGTAAATAAGGGCAATAAAAGAAGCCATTGTTGAAGATCGAATTATTTAGGCTGTGCGACCGAATGTTGAAAATTTAGTTATACCTACAATTGGTACCGTAGTGGTTCAATATTTCTATCTGTGTTTTATTTTATTGAGAATGGCCAGTTCAAGTAAAGATAGCAGTAAATGTTTTAGTGCAGAAGCAGGTCCCAGTTGGCGAAATAAAGTCCCGCTAACTCAAACTGAACTAGAACGTTTGATAAATGATTGTGAAAGTGAATAGGAACTAGGTTCAGAAAGTGTTGCAGAATATAGTGAACATGATACAGACTCTTGCCAAGAGGATGAATACGAGGATGATGCTTCTCCAACACCTCTACCGAGAGATGCTGATTATTATATAGGTAAAGACAAAAATACAAAGTGGAGAAAAGTGCCACCGTCTAAAACCAAAACTCGAAAATATAATATAATAACACATTTGCCCGGCTGTTAAGGACCTGCAAGAACTATTTCCACGCTTTCAGAGGCTTTCTATCTATTTTTTGATGACTACGTGATGCAACTTCTTGTGACACTAATAATTTTGTTACTGCTGAAGTAAAAGATAAAATTACACGTGAAAGAGATGCACGTTTAGTAACTGAAGGTGAAATAAAAGCGTTTTTACCGATTTTGGTAGTCAGTGGAGTCATGAGAACATCTCATTTGAATTTGGGAGATTTATTTGATGTTGATGATATGGGCAATGATTTTTTTTATACCACTATGAGTAAGCAGAGATTCCTTTTCATAATGCGATGTATTCGGTTTGATGACAAAGCAACAAGAGCAGTGAGACTACAAACTGATAAGTTAGCACTCATTCGTGATATGTTCGATTATTTAGTGAATAAGTGTGCCGAGCTATATACACCAAGTGAATATCTTACAGTTGATGAACAATTGGTAGCGTTTCGTGGAAATTGCAAATTTCGTCAGTATATTCCTTCCAAACCTAATAAATATGGAATAAAGATATTTGCATTGGTGGATGCCAGAACTTTTTATAACCTGAAGATGGAAGTTTACTTAGGAAACCAACCAGATGGACCTTTCAAAGTGAGCAATTCTGCCTCAGATGTGGTAATCCGGTTAATTACTCCTGTAAGTAAAACTGGGAGAAACACAACCATGGATAATTGGTTTACCAGTATTCCACTTGCTAATGACTTACTGGAGAATCATAAATTAACATTAGTTGGAACACTAAGAAAGAATAAAATACAAATTCCTTTTCAATTCCAGCCTAATAAAACACGCATTGAAAAAAGCACTCTATTTGGATTTTTTTTTGTATCGCAGTTGGTTACCATTTGATTAACGCTAACCACTGGTTACAAAGTGGTAAGTCGTTGTATCGCCCGCTAACAAGTGGTTATACGTTGGTTAAGACTAGGTTTTCCAACTACTTGATATCTGCTGGTTAACTTCATGTTTTGTCACAGAACGGTTATTTTATTAGCGTTTTGTGTAGTTTGATGTATTGACATTTGTTTATAGAGTGGGGATTTTGTGGGGTTATGCAGTTACTGTCTCTAGAATTCTGTATTGGATGAAATTTTTAAATAGACCTCAGAGTAAATAAATTGTTTAGACGTACGATGAATATTCAAAGAGACAATTTGAGAGACTTGGAATTAACTGACGATGAAGACTTTGTGGAGTTAATTGAATTGGTACTATTTCCAAGGGCTCCAAGAAATTTTAGAATAAGAGAAAACCATTTTGTAAAATGGAACAATGGAGAGTTTGCTGCAAGATTTAGACTATCTAAAGAAACTGTCGTGATGATTGTTAACAAAATTAGAGAGACGATTTCCTGCACTCAAAATGAGTAAGTTGAAATATTTTTAACAATCACAGTTCATAATATTATATTATTTTTTAGAAGCACATCATTGAGTGCTGAAGAGAGAATGTTAGTGACATTGAGGTATTTGGCTACAGGATCTATTTTGCAAGTTGTGGGAGACTTTGCAGGTATTGATAAATCTACAGCCAGCCGTGCAATTTATAAGGTTGTATCTAGCATTGCACAACTGCACAGAGAGTTGATTAAGATGCCTGAAACTCAAGATGAACTTGAAATTGTTAAGCAGCAGTTCTATGCCATCAGCCGATTTCCTCCGTTATAGACTGTACACACATCAGAATACAGTCACCAGGAGGTAACAATGCTGAAATTTTCAGGAATCGGAAAGGATATTTTTCATTTAATGTTCAAGCCGTTTGTAGACCTGATCTTGTTATTCAAGACATTGTTTGTCGTTGGCCAGGATCTGCTCATGGTTCTACAATATTCAATAACTCCAGATTAAGAGCAAGGTTTGAAAATGGTACCTTTGGTAATGCTCTACTTGTTGGTGATAGTGGCTACGGTGTTAGAACTTACTTAATTTCTCCTCTGATAAATCCTGTGCTCCCAGCAGAACTACTTTTCAATGAGAGCCAGATAAGGACAAGGAATCCTATAGAAAGGTGTTTTGGTGTTTTAAACCAAATGTTTCCGGTCCTGGCGATAGGTATTCGCCTCAATGTTAATAAAGTACAGGAAATTGTAGTTGCTTGCACCATATTGCACAATATAGCATGCCAAAGAGGGGATCCAGTTCTTCCAGTTGATCCAGCAATAGAAATGGCAATTCAGGAGACAAATAACATGAATTTCCAAGTAGTGCCAGACATCCCTAGGTTTAACAACAGCAACGCAACTAGATACAATTTAATACATCAATATTTTCAAGGATTATAGATTTCTTATAATAATTATTATGTAATATTATTTTATCAATAAATTTATGTTTGAATTTTTTTGGTATCAATCTCTACAAACAAATGTTTATAGTTTTACACAATTACTGGTAATATGAATAATATATTTTTTCAATTATCAATTTACAAAAGCAGAATTTAAGTAAATTTTTTAGCTGTATATTGAAAATTTGTTGTAAATAATTGGAATGTTTGTATATAAAGTGTTTTTTATTGGTTTGTTTTAGAGTTTTCATTTTTATTCTTTATCTGCTAGTAATCTTTGTATATGTATGTATTTTTGTTTATATAAGAACCCTTTTTTTTGTTAGAATACTAGTTAGTACATTTCAATCCCTTTATTCTTTCACAATAGCTTTATTGAAGTATTTGCCTCTCGTCATGGTTATTTACCAGACAAATATCAAAAAGATTGTGTAGGTCCATAAATAAAACTCATTATTTCTAATTTTGTAATAATTCTTTCTCTTCCAATTTCAAAATTGACATTTAAATTTCATGTTCTTCTTTTCTGAATTTAATTTCTAGTTCATGTTTTTCTCTGGATTGCTCCATTTCTAATTCATGTTTCTTTATATTATGGCTTAACTTCTGTTTGTACTCTTCAAGTAAACAAAGTTTTAGTGTTGTAGCACTGTCTTCTTTGGCTTTAGCCCAGTCTGACAACTTTGTTTTCAAACAATTGTCTAAAACAAAACATATATATATATATATATATATATATATATATATATATATATATAAATTTTTTTCATATGCTATATAGGTGGGGATAACGGGGATTTCAGTCCAAAGAATCAACGCCAAGATCTTTTATTTACAAAATGCCGCCAAGCTTTCGTGTCCTTTTGACACTTCTTCAGGGCACTATAATACATATACAAATATAAATATGATTTAAAAATAGAGAAATAAATATAAGTACTTACATGTAAAATATTTTAAGTAAATTCAATATAAATAATCATTAAAAAATTTGTAAATGTAAAAATAAATATAATTATAATATACTTGATGTCATATTTCACATAAGACAAATCGATACATAATTTGTTTGTTCGTTACTTAGTTATTTTAATTTTTTTAGGTTACTTTATAATTATTTAATGAAGTTTGAATTTGAGGTTAGATTATAACCTTATAAAATGACTTTGACAGATAATTTGTTTTTGACGTTCATAGAAAAGGAAATAAGGTTAGATTATAACCTGTGAAAATGACTTTGACAAATAATTTCTTATATTTTGACTTTAATAGAAGTGAATTTAATTTTTATGAAATAATCATATAAATAATGAAAAATTATCTATTTTGTTCAATATTCAAAAGGTAGCTATAAATATTACTAAGATTTTCAATGTCACTTTTCTTATTCATACTATTATTTGCCTTGTTGATTTCAACCATTTCAAGAAAATATCTTTTAGACATATTTTGTTCAGTATGTAGAACTTTAGCTTCATTAAATAACATTTTATGGCCTGTTTCGATGGAATGCTGTGTTAATGCACATGATTTTTTGTTAAGTTTTATATCACTTTTATGAGATGTGATGCGATTAGTCAAATTTCTAGAGCTGGTACCGATGTAGTTAAGATCACAGTTATTGCATTTTATTTCATAGACTACATTTGATTTTTTTAAGTCAGGTGAAGAATCTTTCAATTTACTATTTAAATTTCCAATCGTTTTTATATTTTTCTGTGTTATCTTTATATTAGTTTCATTTTTGAAAAGTTTTATTATGTTCTTTGATAAATTTTCAATATTTGGAATTGATAGGTAATTAATATTTTCTACATTTGTACTCCTATCTGTTTCATTGCTAGAGATATTATCATGAATAGTTCTATCAGAAATATTGTTGAAAAGAATTCTATTTAGAAGTGATTTAGGATAAGAATTTTCTAATAAGATATCACAATGAAACTCAGACCTATTATTTCTTCAATTAATGCACCAAACAGTAAAATAGCAAAAATGATAACCAATATTCTAGCCAACGCATATAACTTTGAAAATAATTTTTATATCAAAGATTCATTTGATTTTTTTTCATTCATAAATGAAAAACAACTTCCACCAGATTACATATTAATCAGTCTAGATGTTGTATCCTTATTCAGTAATATTCCTATAAAATTAGTAACGAATAGTATCATCAAGAGATGGAATAAAATTAAAGATTATTGTAACATTCCACAAAATAAATTCTTATCAATAATCGACTTTATATTTAACTCAAGTTATTTTTCATTTCAAGGATGTTACTATAAACAAATTCTTGGCACACCAATGGGAGCTACTATTTCTCCAATAATAGCACAATATGTAATGGATGATCTTCTTGAAGATGTTCTCCCAAAACTATCATTTAATATACCATTTTTTAAAAAATTTGTTGATGACATAATTTGTGCTATACCAGTTAATAAATCAGATGAAATATTAGAAAAAGTAAATAGTTATAATGAAAATTTACAATTTACAGTTGAATTTGAAAAAAATAATAGCATTCCATTTTTAGACACTAAAATAATCCGTAAAAACGAAAACACTTTGATTACCGATTGGTATATAAAACCAACAAATTCAGGAAGGTATATAAACTATCATTCTTTTCATACAAAGAAAATGAAAATTAATCTCATTATTTGTTTAAAAAATAGAATTGAAAAACTAGTTCACCCTTCTTTAAAACAAAAAAATTTGAGAATTTCACGTGATATCTTATTAGAAAATTCTTATCCTAAATCACTTCTAAATAGAATTCTTTTCAACAATATTTCTGATAGAACTATTCATGATAATATCTCTAGCAATGAAACAGATAGGAGTACAAATGTAGAAAATATTAATTACCTATCAATTCCAAATATTGAAAATTTATCAAAGAACATAATAAAACTTTTCAAAAATGAAACTAATATAAAGATAACACAGAAAAATATAAAAACGATTGGAAATTTAAATAGTAAATTGAAAGATTCTTCACCTGACTTAAAAAAATCAAATGTAGTCTATGAAATAAAATGCAATAACTGTGATCTTAACTACATCGGTACCAGCTCTAGAAATTTGACTAATCGCATCACATCTCATAAAAGTGATATAAAACTTAACAAAAAATCATGTGCATTAACACAGCACTCCATCGAAACAGGCCATAAAATGTTATTTAATGAAGCTAAAGTTCTACATACTGAACAAAATATGTCTAAAAGATATTTTCTTGAAATGGTTGAAATCAACAAGGCAAATAATAGTATGAATAAGAAAAGTGACATTGAAAATCTTAGTAATATTTATAGCTACCTTTTGAATATTGAACAAAATAGATAATTTTTCATTATTTATATGATTATTTCATAAAAATTAAATTCACTTCTATTAAAGTCAAAATATAAGAAATTATTTGTCAAAGTCATTTTCACAGGTTATAATCTAACCTTATTTCCTTTTCTATTAACGTCAAAAAGAAATTATCTGTCAAAGTCATTTTATAAGGTTATAATCTAACCTCAAATTCAAACTTCATTAAATAATTATAAAGTAACCTAAAAAAATTAAAATAACTAAGTAACGAACAAACAAATTATGTATCGATTTGTCTTATGTGAAATATGACATCAAGTATATTATAATTATATTTATTTTTACATTTACAAATTTTTTAATGATTATTTATATTGAATTTACTTAAAATATTTTACATGTAAGTACTTATATTTATTTCTCTATTTTTAAATCATATTTATATTTGTATATGTATTATAGTGCCCTGAAGAAGTGTCAAAAGGACACGAAAGCTTGGCGGCATTTTGTAAATAAAAGATCTTGGCGTTGATTCTTTGGACTGAAATCCCCGTTATCCCCACCTATATATATATATATATATATATATATATATATATATATATATATATATATATATATATATATATATATATATATATAATTTCTATTATAAAACATAATTCACAATCTACCTCTTGTCCTTGTTCCCCTGCTTTCATTAACCTGAAGTTTTTTCGAAATAGGTGTCCTTAAATTTTCAATAGATGCTTTGGCCCAATCATTTGAATATGAAGAATTCTCATTTGTGAAATTAATTGAGCTAGAACAATTTCCTACATTGTCTCCCACTCCAATAATGTCTTCATCAGAGTGAACTGTATTGTCAGCAATTTCTTCGATAACAAAATCTAGAAAATACATTTCTGTTTAAATATGGTTCTTCAAACTGGATATATAAGTAGTAATGATAATAATTGTCCTTCATAAGTAAAGTACAAAACAAGTAATAGTGGCCTAATAAGGAGTCCAAAATTTTCTAGTGTTCACAGTACTACTTACCAGGTACATCACCATCACAAATGGTGTCAAATCCAGTCATTCGGGATCCAATTATCTCTTTTATCCCAGATTCAATGGGACCATCTACAATATGTATGGATGGCCCACCTCCAGTACAATATTGGTATTTTTTTTCTTCGGCAAATTTTTTCTTTGCATTTTTTTTTAAGTTTAAATATTTATTTTTCAATGACTCCGTTGATCGAAAATTGTCTACGCAATTACTGTTAAATTCCTTTGTTAAGTGGAGCCACACCAGATGCTTCTTTTTATTGGCTTCGCTATCCGTTTGCTTATTTTCAATTACATTAGAATATTTCTTTACCAAAGAAACTAGCTCCCTTTCCTCTTTTTCAGAAAAGTTGGTTTTCCGCTTTCTCTTGCTATCTAGAAAAGATTTACAAATAAGATTTATGAAAACTAGTATTGCATTATACTTACCCATAATTTGAGACATTACAATAAAATAACCCTAAATATCTAAACTCTAAACTGATTGAAAATATGCTAAATACTAATTATAAATAAATAAATCTAATGTAAACTAACTTAATAATAATAATTATCAACAAAAACTACACAACTCAATTTATATTTAGGTTAAATTTTAAAAAGTATATAACATCAATCACGATCGACAAACAACGTCAAAGTACAACATGAAGTTAGGTAACAGTTCTACCAACACCACAAAACTTTCAGTTACGTGACCAGCAACTAGCTATCTGCGCAGCAACTCAACAACTGGTTAAAGGTTAACCATTTGTTTCGTAACCAGTGAGTTAACCAATTGCGATACAACCCGCCCTAAAATGTTAAATTTGTTAACCGCTCGAAACAGAAGAAAAATCGAAGTCTTTATAATCTGAACTGTCTGTGGATATGGTGTACACACTAGATGTAAATTGAGTGAATGAAAACGACGAATACTCAGTGTGTATTTGTTTATTAATCTCCAGCTAAGCGCTTTCGGCTATTAAGCCATTATCAAAGCTGTCGTCATTTAAAAAGTAGGTGTCAAAACCATCCAGTTGATTAAGAAAAATGTTCAAAGTTGAATCATTGTTATGATTAAGTCATTGAATTAAAAACGTTAAAATAACCCTAACAATGATTCAACTTTGAACATTTTTCTTAATCAACTGGATGGTTTTGACACCTACTTTTTAAATGACGTCAGCTTTGATAATGGCTTAATAGCCGAAAGCGCTTAGCTGGAGATTAATAAACAAATACACACTGAGTATTCGTCGTTTTCATTCACTCAATTTACATCATGTTAATTGTAATTTTACACCCTTCCAATAGGGTTATTTTAACGTTTTTAATTCAATGACTTGATTATAACAATGATTCAACTTTGAACATTTTTCTTAATCAACTGGATGGTTTTGACACCTACTTTTTAAATGACGACAGCTTTGATAATGGCTTAATAGCCGAAAGCGCTTAGCTGGAGATTAATAAACAAATACACACTGAGTATTCGTCATTTTCCTTCACTCAATCTTTATAATCTAGCTTTATTCATCCGTTCGTCCGTTTTAAACTTCAGCGGAGGAACGGTAAATGCTAGAGCTTAGGTATAAACGGATTCGGAATTAGCATGGTCTAAAATCTCCCAATGGAGAAAAAAATCTATACGGGATCATACATTAAACTGAAATTAATGTTGGAGTCAAAAAACTTCAGATTTTTATACAGGGTCATTCATTAACCTGGAATTACTGTTTATAAGTCTACGTATTGTGTACGACTTTGATTTGTATTTTCTTTGCTACAAAATTTGTTAACGTAGTGTCGTAGCCCTGTGAACGCAATCTCAAACTAAGGAACGTACCTATAAATGTATGTCAAAGTTGTCATCTGACAGTTCTTGTTCTATATTAACCTTCATAGGACTCGCCGGGGTCCGTTTGTACCCCATGACGTATGTTTTTGCTGTATCTTTGCAAACGCAAATTTTTAAACATTGATGTTTCATCTAGCTGCAGTTTATGAATTATTTTGATAAAATATGATGTATTTAGTAGTTTTCATTGGTTGGTATAAACAAAAAATAGTTTTATATTCCAGGGGTCTCTTCAGACCCCGGTCAGCCTTTTACGTCCGATAAAATAATCCCGGTAACTGTTAGTAAAATCGGGGAATCCTATACATTTAACGTTTGTTTACTCACAGGGAATTTACCCATTTAATTGAAAAATGTAAATTACCAGTTCAAATGGGGGATTCCCCGCACTGCGATATAATTTTTAGACTTGAATATTCGGGTTAGTCTCTTGTGATATTGCGAGTAGGGTACATCGTTTTGAAAATGAGTCAGTTTTTATTTACAAACAATCGCAAGGGGCTTACTGACGATGATATGTTACGTATACTTGAAAGTGATGATCCAGAGTTTGATAGTGTTATCAATGAGTGACTTAGAAGATGAAGACATTGTCACAGAAGTAGAGGAAGAAAATGATGTGATAGTTGTTGATCAAAGTATAGAGAAAACGAACCCAGAGGAACCAACACTACCAGAATGACTTATTTTTGTATTCTCACTGGTTCTCTGGATTTGATTCAATTTACAGACAACTATCAGCTGGTTTTCTTCAACTTCCCAGACAATCCCAGCGTACGTACAGGCAGTGACCCTACGCGACATTCCCCAGGTACGGCGGATTGTTCTGCGACGTTAATTTATTAGCCCAATATTTTATTTCGACTCATGAATATTGTAAAGTTCAGAGTCCGCCTCTGTGAATTTTCAAACCGACGTAGTATGAGGAGATAGCTTTCCGATTGGGGACGAACTTCACAACACACCCTAAAATATGCCATAATTACAACTTTGTGTCGCCTTATGATGATGTTCCTGTAATCCCCTGAAATTTTCGACGGAAACAAAGAGTTCGTTATGTTCGGTTTGTAATTTACGATCGTTCTAATGGAGAAAATTCGGATTTCATCTACATGGACGTAGAAAAATGTAATTGCATCTTTTGACAAAAATAGTTTGAGCATGAAACAAAAAAAAAATAACGTCAGAATGCCATTTGTGTACTCAAAAATCTATTTATAAACAATTTGTAATGTCCATTTCGAAACGCTACTGATTTATAATTGTTGCCATCCCGAAAATTGACTCTTCATCTCGACGTCTGTATTCGCCATCGTAATTTCCTCCCGCTGGTTTATATTTGCTTTGACGTGTGATTAAAACAATTAGTTGCTTTATTAGTGGCTTCAGTAGTAATTGAGAGAACTAGCGAGAAATTTGAGCTTTCAGTGGCAGATATTTGAGGCACTTTGAGCGATAAGTAGTACCCGTTTATTATAGAGAATATGAACTGTATGGATTTTTAAATATATCGTGGATTAATTAACATAGAAATCAGAACCATAGAACTAGAAATTCTTCTCTTTTTGTTTTAGACAGCTGACAGGTGCCTAATATTGACAATTGTTATTATTAGTGTTTTTAAATAAAACTCAAGGTCTCTAGTTAATTCCACAATATAATACAAGTTATTGAAAATTCTAAAAAATTGACAATTGTTTCGATAAATCAATATCATCGTCAGAATGACAGAAGTTACATTTCATTTTATGCCTACCTGATGTTTAGTAGTTATATTTTTGGCTAGACCAAGAAGTAACCTAACTTGTGATTGGCTTAATATATGTTTATAGAAAAAAGAAGAAGATGTGATATTACAAATATTGAAGCTTAGATATTATTAGCCCTATGGTTATATCCTGGATATCATTTTTCCAATTAAGATCAGTATAACTGTGCAATGATATAGAAAACCAGGAAAACTATATCTGCTGATCTTCACAATTATCACTTAAGAAGACAGTTTATTAGTGGAGAATTCCCTAGATTTAACTGCTCATTGACAACTTCATATTGTGGGTTTCTTAAATGTCTTCAAATTTCCAGTTCTTCAAGGAAATCCAGTTCTTGTTTCTTTTCACAAATATGCAGCACTTCTAGTTCTGTGTTAGGTGTCAATGAATGATTGGTGTCAAGTAGATGTTTTGCGTAGTGAGATTTATCTGGTTATTTTAATCTGTAAGCTCGTAAGTGCTCACTGTATCGTATTTCAAAATTCCTAAGGGTCTGACCCAAATAGACAGCATTACATTCTGGACATTTGAGTTTATATATACCTGACTTCTTCAATAGTGGTATTTTTGTTTTTACATTTAACAATTTTGTACTAACGTTACTTTCTGTTTTAAAAGAAATTGTTGCATTCGTTGCTGAAGATATTATCTTTGAAATATTATTAGAAATATTTCCTGCATATGTGATGGTTTTATAAGTTTTAAT
The DNA here is from genome assembly GCA_963921935.1 of Galeruca laticollis. Taxonomy (NCBI): domain Eukaryota; kingdom Metazoa; phylum Arthropoda; class Insecta; order Coleoptera; family Chrysomelidae; genus Galeruca; species Galeruca laticollis. The sequence continues at coordinate 5,862,568 of OY998179.1, forward strand.
TTCATCAGCTTGTTTAGGATATATTAGTTGTAATGCCACTTTTTTCTCTTTTTTACTAATTAGTTTATTTATCATATCCAATGGATAACCGTTAGATGTTGCTATTTGTCTAATTGTATTAATCTCTCTATCAAAATTACATTTGTTCATAGGAACTGAAAAAGCTCTATGTATCATTGAATTATATGCTGCTAGTCTGTGTGAGACAGGGTGGTTAGAATTGAATGGAATTGTCACATCAGTCTGTGTTGGTTTTCGGTAAATTGAATAATCAAGTACATCATTAACTCTTTGAATTTTTAAATCAAGAAAATTGATTGAGCTATTTTCTTCAATTTCTAATGTAAATTTAATTTTCGGGTGTAAATTATTGATGTGGTTGAAAAACACATCTAATTGTCGCTCACTACCCATAAAACAAGCTAATATGTCATCCACATATCTATACCAAAATAAAATATTTTTCTAAATATTACTTTCAAAGATCTTTCTTTCTAAATTGTCCATAAAAATGTTTGCTAAAATAGGTGATATAGGGCTTCCCATTGGTAAACCTTTATTTTGAATATATATCTTATTGTCAAAAGTGAAATAATTCTGATTAATGCATACATCAAATAAATTAAGTATATCTGATATTATTCCTGGAATAATATTTTTATCTTCTAGTAATTTTCTTACAAGTATTAGACATTCTTTAGGAGGAATTTTAGTGAACATATTAGTTACATCGAACGATATGAGTTTATAGTTATCTTGCAAGTGGATTGATTTCAACTTTTTGATTAGTTCTATTGAATTTCTAATTGAGTACTGAGATTCATATCCGTAAGTATTGAGTATATTGTTGAGCTTTTTTGGCAATATATTATTAGGAGCATTAAGATAAGAGACTACAGGTCTAATTGGTTTCGTTATTTTATGTAATTTAACTGTTCCATATAATTGTGGACAATGAGGATTCTTATGTATGATAGACCTCTTTTCGTAATCATTTAAAAGATAATTTGAATTATTAACAATATCCCTTACATTATTAGAAAACTTCTTTGTTGGGTCTGCTTTAAGAACTTTTACATCGCTGGATTCTATAAAGTTATATACTTGGGAATTGTAATTTTCAGTCGTCAAAATGACAGTAGCATTCCCCTTATCGGATTTTGTAACTGTTAGGTTATGATTCTCTATCTTCTGTTTTATTGCGTTTAAAACTGAAATGTCATTTTTTGTTTGACGTTTAACTTTTGAAGGTTCAATATTTTTGATTAAATTGGCAATTTTTAATTTCTTATAAAGAAAATTATTTGAATTAGATTTTAAAGCTATTTCTGACTCTGTAGCTATAATTTGTTTAATATTATTCGTAAATTTAGGTGGTATGCTGTACTTTAAACCTTTATTTAAAAATTCTATTTCACTATTTGTAAAATTAGTGTCTGAAAGGTTTTCAAATCGTGGTGCAAAGTGTGTTGGTATGTAGGTACTTACAGTTTCATGATGTTTTGAGTATTGAATTTTATGTTGTGTGTGTTCAAGATTATGTAGCTTCTTTTCTTGTTTCTTAAATTTCATATGCTTCATAGTGCTGATATTTTCTCTAATTTTGTCATCCAAACAGTCAAATTCTACTGGATGTAATTGGAATGTGAGTTCTGAATGTACAACTTTTATGTAGTTGTCTAAGGAGTCTCTAACTTTGAACCATTTCTTACATTCAGATTTTATCCAAACTCGTTGAGCACATTTTATAGCTTTTTGTGCTTGTGGTGTTTTAGTGTGACATTTTATATTCACATAATTTGGTATTACCTTTTTTCTAAGGCATTCTTGGTTAAACCAAATGTTTTGTGATGCTTTGTAACAATATACTCAATACTTACGGATATGAATCTCAGTACTCAATTAGAAATTCAATAGAACTAATCAAAAAGTTGAAATCAATCCACTTGCAAAATAACTATAAACTCATATCGTTCGATGTAACTAATATGTTTACTAAAATTCCTCCTAAAGAATGTCTAATACTTGTAAGAAAATTACTAGAAGATAAAAATATTAATCCAGGAATAATATCAGATATACTTAATTTATTTGATGTATGCATTAATCAGAATTATTTCACTTTTGACAATAAGATATATATTCAAAATGAAGGTTTACCAATGGGAAGCCCTATATCACCTATTTTAGCAAACATTTTTATGGACAATTTAGAAAGAAAGATCTTTGAAAGTAATATTTCGAAAAATATTTTATTTTGGTATAGATATGTGGATGACATATTAGCTTGTTTTATGGGTAGTGAGCGACAATTAGATGTGTTTTTCAACCACATCAATAATTTACACCCGAAAATTAAATTTACATTAGAAATTGAAGAAAATAGCTCAATCAATTTTCTTGATTTAAAAATTCAAAGAGTTAATGATGTACTTGATTATTCAATTTACCGAAAACCAACACAGACTGATGTGACAATTCCATTCAATTCTAACCACCCTGTCTCACACAGACTAGCAGCATATAATTCAATGATACATAGAGCTTTTTCAGTTCCTATGAACAAATGTAATTTTGATAGAGAGATTAATACAATTAGACAAATAGCAACATCTAACGGTTATCCATTGGATATGATAAATAAACTAATTAGTAAAAAAGAGAAAAAAGTGGCATTACAACTAATATATCCTAAGCTGATGAAATTAAAACTTATAAAACCATCACATATGCAGGAAATATTTCTAATAATATTTCAAAGATAATATCTTCAGCAACGAATGAAACAATTTCTTTTAAAACAGAAAGTAACGTTAGTACAAAATTGTTAAATGTAAAAACAAAAAGACCACTATTAAAGAAGTCAGGTATATATAAACTCAAATGTCCAGAATGTAATGCTGTCTATTTGGGTCAGACCCTTAGGAATTTTGAAATACGATACAGTGAGCACTTACGAGCTTACATATTAAAACAACCAGATAAATCTCACTACGCAAAACATCTACTTGACACCAATCATTCATTGACACCTAATACAGAACTAGAAGTGCTGCATATTTGTGAAAAGAAACAAGAACTGGATTTCCTTGAAGAACTGGAAATAAGAAGACATTTAAGAAACCCACAATATGAAGTTGTCAATGAACAGTTAAATCTAGGGAATTCTCCACAAATAAACTGTCTTCTTAAGTGATAATTGTAAAGATCAGCAGATATAGTTTTCCTGGTTTTCTATATCATTGCACAGTTATACTGATCTTAATTGGAAAAATAATATCCAGGATACCACCATACCTAAGCTTCAATATTTGTAATATCACATCTTCTTCTTTTTTCTATAAACATATATTAAGCCAATCACAAGTTAGGTCACTTCTTGGTCTAGCCAAAAGTAACTACTAAACATCAGGTAGGCATAAAATGAAATGTAACTTCTGTCATTCTGACGATGATATTGATTTATCGAAACAATTGTCAATTTTTTAGAATTTTCAATAACTTGTATTATATTGTGGAATTAACTAGAGACCTTGAGTTTCATTTAAAAACACTAATATGAGCATATTCCACGAAGTAAGGGTCGAGACAGTCAATTTCATTAATTGTTATTATAGTTCTGTGGAGAATGTATTGTTAGTAGAACAAGTTGATATTAATTTACTGAAGTACAACTAGGTTCAACGTAAATTTAGTGGTTATTTTTATTATTGCACCTGTTGTTTCTTTAATTAAAATTTGTTTCATATGTTAAACATAGCATATTCGTTATAGTGCATCGGTGGTTTGAAACATAGAACTGAAATATGAAATGCCACTTCTTCTTTTACTACTTTCGTCAGCTGACAACTGTCTAATATTGACACTTGTTATTATAGTTCTGTGTAAACGTGTTTGTAGTAGAACAAATTGATAAATAAATATTAAAAATGCCAATTAAAATTTGTTTCATACAATAAATCTAAAGTTGCTTTCTGAGCTCATAATTTCAAAAATGAATTTTCACAAACGGAGTCGATAAACAATATAATAGACGACCGGAGTGTACGTAAATCTTGTTAGGGTTGTTCAGTGTCTATTTTTCAAACAAATTTTGTTAATTTTGTGATTTGCGTATCCTGTGAATTATTATCACAAAGGGGTTTCATTTTTTTTTTGTTATGTAAGTACATTTTAAAATTAGTGCTGCAATGGACTGTTGAATATCATTTCAATAAACTTCAATAAGATTCATATACAGTATATTTTATAAATTCAGGTTATATTTCTCTTAATTTTAGAATATGATAACAAAACGTGTTTTGTGGATTTGTTCCAATTATAAGTAATATTCAAAAAGTACTTACGGTTATAAAAATAACAAAACAGCTTCTGGTTCCGGTGCACTTCGCGACCCTCCGAATTTTATGTTGATTCTAATTTTGTTTGATAGCTTACCTTAAATAAAGCAGATTAGAACAAAAATTTCGCTGGATCATTCAGTAATTACTTTAAAAATCACGAATTTAGTTCGAAAAATGGTACTTTTTCAACACTAGTTAATGCTATTTTACGATAAATATTTTCACTTCAAATTGTAGAGGTTATTATCTTGAACTAAATATAAGTCTGTTTCACAAAAAAAACCGGAAGAAAATACTTAAATTTTGCCAAATTTTAAATATATTCATATGCATAATTATTTTCACTTGACACTTATAGGTTATAAATTAGACAGCTATGGACATATTGTGAAAAATACGCGCCGGTTCGACGTTTCGCAATTTTCGCTTGGTCAGCAAGGATTCATCGATTAGCAAGATGTGACCGTCCCCACTCAAAAAATGTAAACAATTAAAGTAACCCTACATGGAATCGATACCGGTCAACTTTCGTTGCGAAACGTCGAACCGGCCCGCTCGCTTCGCTCGCGATATAAATCTGCTTTAGTGTATCAAACGGAAATCCAATTCTCACTAATTCAATTGATTATCAACATTATTATGAAATAATACGTGCTCAAAAAGGTATACTAATAGGAATACATACACAGTATACGAATGAAAAAATTGAGTGAACAGCTATGGACATATTGTGATAATGCGCGCTGGTTCGACGTTTCGCAATTCGCGCTCGCGAATTGCGAAACGTCGAAACGCCGCGCTCGCTTCGCTCGCGATATCAATCTGATTTGGTATCTCAAACGGAAATCCAATCTTCAATAATTCAAATGATTATCCACATTATTATGTAATGATACGTGCTCAAATAGGTATACTATCAGCAATACATACACAATTTGCAAATGGAAAAATTGAGTGAACAGCTATGTGTTGTAAAGCCCTAACTTTACACCCTCTTCGAGGTATCGCTCCCATCTTTCTTAATTCTATTGATTGCTCCTATTTTCTTATTTCTATTATTCTATTGTTGAAATGCATACTATTACATTATTTATATTTCTATATAATATATTTCATAAATGTTATTTTCGTAATTAGCTGAGCTTTCTGTTTTTCATATCTAGTTCATAGAAATACTAACATGAGCGCTTTGGTCTGATTGGTCCGTATTATAAAGTTTGTCATAATTTCATTGGTGAAACTTTAAATTCTAGAAGCTTCAGTCACGTGATTTACAGGTTCTACAAAACAGAAAGTTTGGCTAAATTCTAGGTCATTTTCATCACACATTTTGTCGGAGTCTATAAGTAGTGTATAATTGAAACAATGAAGGTTTTTCTCCTGCACAAATCTGCTTTTTTTGGCCTAAATCATGAGAATACAACATATGGATAGATTGTGAAAAATGCGCGCAAATGGAAAAATTCAATAGATTGTGCAATTCGCGCATAACTGATTTCAGTTAAACTAAAGTTGACCGGTTTCGATTCCATGTAGGGTTACTTTAATTGTTTACATTTTTTAAGTGGGGACGGTCACATCTTGCAAATCGATGAATCCTTGCTGACCAAACGAAAATATAATAGGGGGCGCATGATTCCAGAGCAGTGGGTGCTATGATGTCACGAATAAACGTGTCTATGTAGTATTTGTTCCCAACCGAACAGCCACTACTCTGGAATCAATAATTTCTCATCACGTATTGCCGGGTACTGAAATATGGACTGACTGTTGGAGGGGATATAGTGGCCTCAAAAATCTGGGAGGTGCATCCCCTTAGATACATAAGGAAGTTAACCATTCCAGAAACTTTGTGATCCGGTAACGGGAGTGTGCACGAACCATATTGAAGGCCACTGGTCGTCCATTAAACAATATTTGAGGCGTCCGGGGTGATGTCCTCAAGATTTTTATCGGAATAAGTGGATCAGATTATGTGGTGGCCCCCCTCCTAGTGCGAGATTCAATAATATTATCCAACAAATTTCGGCGCGTTATCCTGTGTAGTTTATAGATGGGATTTAGTTAGGTTAGTTCAAATATTCATAAGTAGATAAGTAGGTTAGATTGGGTTAGGTTGGGTTGACCGAATTCACATTTTTAAAAACATACCAGATACAGAGTTCGGACAGATTGGTGGTAGGTTTTAGCAGGTAGGCGATCGTCCATGGCTCTTTAGAATCACGTTTCCTTGTCCCATTAAGGGTTGAAGATGAAAACATGGTTGGTGGAATCCAGCAACTTGGTACTCATTTCTAAGGTCTATAGAAGATTTCCCCCACAACAAACAAATAGGTAGTTAACAAAGTTCGGCGCATTATCCTCCCCAGTTCACTACATTGTTGAGTTCTATTTGGTCTATATACTTAAGTTAGGTGAGAAATTTTTTTATATTTCTTGTTTCATATTTAATGATAATCTAGTTACATTTTGAACTGTCAGTTGCTCAGGAAGCGATATTGAATTTAATTATACTCGATAGTCGAAATTGTGTAAAGTGACGTCATCGGTTATCTACCGATTTAAAGTGAACTCCATGAGCGTATCATAGTTTAAGGGTGCGAATACTGAAATATCTGGAATTTCAATTTTTAACATTTGAAATAATAACTTATCACAAGTTGTACATAAGTAAGTTAAAACAAAATAAAAAAATGTTTAAAAGTCAATTCCAACTTACTACTACTAAAACTAAAAAAAAGTTGTTTGTCAAGACCAAAATAAATTACCAATAAGTATAGGTATGTTGCGAGGTCACTTGTAAAATGTCTGACTAACTGGAAGCGGTATCACTCCCTGACGACTCCTCAGAATCATCGCTTTCTCCTCCTATATCGATAATGAGTGGTTCCGTCATTACTTCTACACGTATGTCTAAATCCCAAAACTTTATTTCTTCTTTTAATACGTGTTGAATACATTTACGCCAACTCTCAGCAGTAACGGTATGCAGCGCCTCGTCAAACAGTTTCTCAACGTCAGCCATTTTGAATGTACTGTTTTTTCTCGCAAAATAATTTTTCACTTGGGCCCAAACCAGCTCGATGGGGTTTAACTCACAGTGGTAGGGAGGAAGTCTAACAACTGAGACGTTGAAATCTTTCGCCATTTCATCGACAACGTACTTAATATAACTGCTTTTATGTTTCCGTACGAGAGATAATAATTCAACTTTTAGCATTGCCTCGTTGTGCGGAATGCTTTTACTCTCTAACCAATCAATTATAACCCTCTTGCGGCTAGCTGAAGTAGGTATTTGCTCCAGTCGACGAGAGTGGTATGAAGCATTATCCATAACTATCACTGAACCAGGAGTTACCTTTGTTAAAATTGATCTAAACCATGTTTCAAACCGGTTACCATCCATCTCTTCATGGTAATCGACAGTTTTTTTGGACTGAAAACTTAGTAATCCACCTTCTACAAATCCTTCCTCGGTGCCAATGTCAGTGATAATCAGTCGACGTCCTTTCCCAGAGGGAGCTTTTAAACCGGAAGAGAAACCCTCCATAAAGGCTTGTCGATTGCTTCGTATATTCATGTCTTGCCACACTTTTGACACAGTTTCGTCAAGATAATATATGTGCCGTCCTTCGTTACGAAACTGTCGTATCTGTTTTAAATAATTTCTCCTCCATTCCACAATGTCATTTCGTTCAATTAAGGCACTGTTTCTACTTCTTGTTTGGTAACGAAAATTCATTAATTTTAAAGTTCGTCTCAAAACTTTATCACTGATGTTTGGTAAAGTATCATCAGCTTCTATTACCTTGCTCAATTTAGCTACCGAGGGGATTTCATTCCTAAAATAAAAAGAATGTATTTCCCTACGTATAGCATTCCGTGTTTGGTCGTCCAAAACAATTTTCTTTCTTCCCCTACTTTCCGGTTTACAGTTTTCACCTCGTTCTCTTGTCAAAGATCCGTCCCGCGATTTCTTTAGAATATTGTATATAGTACTCTCAGAAACTTTAGTTAAATAACTGCACTTAATCACAGCGTCACTAACACCCAACTGTGTGTCCATGGCACGCAGTCCTTCGTACACATTTAATATGAGGACTTTTTCTTCCCGAATTAAATTGTTACGACGCCGTTTTTTATCGCCAACACCGCTACACTCCGCCATTATTGTTACTAAATGTACCGATATAAATATTACAATAAATACCAATAATAACCGATTTATCACACAAAACCACAACACAAATACTGATGTTACGTTCATGAAGAGAATAAACACCTGACATAACTGTTTACTATCACTGTCTCATTCGCGTAGCTCGATCTATCTATCTCGTTCTCAAAGCCGGAACATTGAAGCGACTCTCCAACATTGTCAAATCAGCGAGTTTTTCACAACAAACTTTGCGTTCAAGAAATATACATAAACACTTTATTTCACATTTCAAGTAAACTAATTATTATTAGTCTGCTTGAAATTTGAAATAAATATATTAAATTGGTATTGACTTAATTACATTGCATCTTTTGTACCTGAAATATTGACACAATGGATTTGAAGTGTATTTATAAAATACAGCATTTCTCTCTAGAATACATATGGCAACTGCGCTTTAACCAAAGTGTTGATTAGATAGCTCTGACTCACTTTACACAATTTCGACTATCGAGTATAGGTAAAGTATTGTAAATTATGCTAATTCGGCAATAAAAAATTCCATTAAAGTTTTACTACAAATATTTGTGACTGTTGGTCGGATTTTAATTGGTTCGAGGAGTGGAGCGAAATATAATCTTGATATATTCCCTACTCCTCGAAAAAATATCAAATAATTTGTATTCCACATGAAGTTTGCTACAACCTATAATGGATCTAATTAAAATAATATTGTACATCTTAAAGACATATTTAAAATAAACATGTGTATGTACTTAAGATTATCTTTAATGCTTCTGGTGGTCCAATAAGTGTATACATTCTATTCTCTATATATCATACTAGCACATTAACAATCATTTTTAAACTCGTAAATACTTCTCCTTTAATTATCAACAATACGTTCGTTATAAGAAGAATATTTATACTTATCGGGACATTTAACGTTAACTTTTTAACTAAAAATCACAAATATATACATAATTTTTTATATTTACCCTAACTACATAAAATATACGTACTGTTAGTACCAGTGGAAAATACATAATACCTCCAAAGAAGTACATTTTCAATACATACATTTAAATCATGAAGATAGTATAAATCTTGTATAAAGTATTTCCAAGCAGACACGAGTCACGGAAATGAGAACTGTAACACTCCTCCTTCTAAAATTTGTGACCATCTGATATCTAGACAGAATTGTCAAATTTTTTTGAAAAATGGCGGATTTTTAGTACTTTTAATTGCGATTTTCTCTTTCAAAAGTGCATGATCCAAGAATTTTTTTCTCTTAAAATGTTCTATAACAAAAGGGCTTTCTAATAAAAAAAAAATCGTTGCAAAATTCGGAGGGTTGCGAAGTGCACGGGACCCCAGCTCCTAAACACCAATTTTACGAAACTTTCTTATACATAATAAACGCTATCAAAAGTTTTTAAGGAAAGTAACCCCTAATCTGCCAAAGATATACGTCACACTTCTGTTGCCTATTATTTTTGAGGTAACTGCCGCTGTAACAGTGAAATGTCAAACCATTTTTTGATGATGATTTTTATACTAAATGAGTATGTACGTTGTATTCCGTGTTTTATGTGCATTTTATATATTTAAAATAATTAAAGCTCTCGCAAATACACATTCCTGCGTGAGTAAAATGCTGTAACAGATTCATTTTTGACATCTTTATTAATATACTCAACATTTAATTTTATAGAATAAAGTTTAACTTGTTAGAATCTATTACAAACATCGTTTCTTGTGAACAAAATAAAGCAACGAGAAGAATGACTAATTATAAACTACCCCTGAAACCGCGACCCCTCTCTCGAGCGATTAGTAGAAAACATATCCAAGGCCAAGACGACTGATGGGGCTGATGGTGATGGGGTTCATCTATCCAAAAAGCGAAAGCCATCGCATAATAGATGGATAACATTTATCATTCTTAATGGAGTAGCTTCCTGATTTTCAGCAACATCATTTAGGAAACAGGAATTATGCCATGGGATGCTATCTCAATGATGATGGGGCGATACGTGACAAATCACGTAAATGATTGTTGAACAACAACCATTAAAAACAAAGGTATTTTTTGTTAGTTGGACTAAATTCAGACAAAGAAATAATGCTGATACTGGGTAGGAAAGTTAATAAACAAATGAGACATCTCTATAATGAAAAATTTAAGAATTGAGTATTTTTTGGGCCTGCGAATTCCCCGTCGCCACCGTTTACAGGGTGGCCCATTGCAGACTTGCGATTGAATTTTGGTAGGTATTTTTAGATGAGATTAACTGTTTTTATTTTTTGATTTAATAAACATGTATGATATTTCAAATCTACGAATTGTACATTACTATACAACTCAGTTGCAACCTACCATATATTTGCTACGATACTGTGTATGTTTTTGCACAGTTTTATTTCTGCGCCAATAAAAATACTGTATTTATGGGATTTTGGGCCAAGGTTTATTAATTATGATTTGAAAATAATTTTTCGATCTTTTTATTTTTATTTCACAACTGTTATGTATTAAACTCAGAAACTGTTACACAATTTTTTATTACTATAGTTACATATACTAAAGTCCCAACATACTGTGGCCACAGAATTGACGTAGTAGTTCAAATCCCTAAAACAAAATCAATCAACTCTGGTATCTCAAGGGAGCTTTAAGTTCCCTTCCAAAACGTGTTTTTATTATTTTCTTTGGGTTTTCAATGTGTAGCTCTTCCACTGTGAATAACTCTTCATTTTCTTCAGAGTTTAATTTAATTGAAGAATACAATTCCAATGGATATAAGCGTTGTAGTGGTCGAATTAGTTCACCCTTAGTCGTTTTTATTCTTGCTACTCTATGTATACCATCCTTTCCTCTATATAATTCCTCAACCTCTCCAAAAGGCCAAGCAATCCGTTTTTCTTTATCTGAACTAATTAACACTACATCTTCTATCTTCAGAATATCGTTTTTTCTGTATCCTACATTAACCAGCTCCGCAATGCATTACTTTTGGAACCTCCCCCTTAATGATTTTTTTATATTTTGTAAAAACTTGAAACGATTTAAAAAAAATATTATCTACGGTGGTTAAATCAACAACCTCGTCAGAAACGATATGCAATGGTTTTAAAAACTTTGATATGATAGGTTTAGAACCTCCCACTCAGAAACATAAGTAAACGGCCTCTCGTTAGTTACCGTTTCAATATTACACAAAACCGTGTATAGCTTGTGTAATGATAAACCTAAACTGAATTGAGGCTTTAATCAACTTTCAACTTGACAGTGACAATAAACAAATAACATAATCGCTAAGTGAACTATATAACATTCTTTCCCTCTTCAGTTTCTTATGAAATCTTCAAAATGCTTTGGAGAGTTTCTATTTCGTTCTGAACGACGAGGCAAAATCTCTTCCACTTGATCAAATTGAACATTGGGATTGCTTTCTTCCTTGTCTGAGCCTTTCTCTAATATCACCGTACAATCAGTTGAACCTGAACCCAAATTTTGTTGATACACATTTGTACTGGTTTCCTTCAGCAATGATGTATCTCCTCGAGGTGCCAGATGTCGGGTTGAAACAGTAGTTTTTCTACCATTAGAAAACCGTACGTGACCGTAATCTGGATTTACTTCGACCAGTTCCACTTCTTCCACTGAAGGTTCGTATTTATTCGCTCTAATGCGCCTTCTTGAGAATACAGTGCCAGGAGTAGATAACCATGTTGGAATTGATAATCCATTTTGCGATCTTCGTGGATAAATAAATATTTTCTCATGAGGAGAACAATTAGTTGCCGTACATAGAAGGGACCTTATTGAATGCAGAGCTTCTTGCAAAACTGAATCCCATTTATCTATCTTCAGGTTCTTAGATTTCAGTGCCAACTGAATGGTTTCCTATATTATACCATATATATGTCCATTTCCTCGAGGATTATACGCAGTTGTACGACTTGAAGTATATGATGATGACAAGACAGGCAGAAATTGTTTCCGGTATCTACAAACCAGCATTCAGCGAATTTTGAGACTCCACAAATATCATCCTGACAAAATTAAAGTAAAAACTCCAGAAAAGTCAAATTTACTGCAACGCTGATTACACGTGTAGCAGCTGGCGCTCTTTTATAAACTTTCGATTTTGGCTGTGGTAAGTCAAAAGACTTCGTCTAGTTTTTTTACGGCCCAAAAATTTGGGAAGCAAGTTGAAATGGCTGCCACAGCTATGCTTTCAAACAGTGGAGCGAGGCCGGGATCTCGGATTCTATTATTGTCTCTCTCACTTGATCGGCGTGATAAGGAATTTGAATTGATGTTGTTTGCTATTGAATTGGATGGAGATATTGCCGTTTTGGAAAGTTTGGTTGATGTCGATAGATCATTGGTCTGGTTCACTTTGTTAATATATTCCTTGTTATCTACATTATTTTTAGACGTGTCCTTTTGTTGAGTTTCATTCCCTTTCTGAAAATCTTTAATCGAAAATGAAATGTATGAAGAGAAGTTGTTAACACTAGGATTATTTTTAGAAAGGGAATTGATGTTTATCGATTCCTCAGTTACTTCTGACCCATTATTTTTTTCTACGTCTTCATTCTCTTCCAATTTTGAATTTGACTGCAAAACATCGGGGTTATTTTGACACTGGTTGGAGGCAATGTCATTTTTTTGGTCACCGAAACATTAATACTAGATTTTTTAACTCTGATTGATATTACTTTTGTACTCCATTGGTCACATCAGATATTTTGGATCTAACCTCAGTTGTCTTAATGGCGAGGTAAGTACTATTTTTTACTGTTCTGGAGAGTTTGTCATTAAAATTTTTAGTCAAATCGGCTACTAATGCGCGATTTCCGTTATCATCTTCATCAGACAAATTGTCTGTATTAGTATTGCTAGAGTATGTTATATGCTGTATATAGGAGTTGGTTGTAATAATTTATAATAAAACTCACTATTACTGACAATCCCTGTGTCGGAATTCAGACTGACTTTTTATCTTTATTTTTCAACCGTCAACATTACAGTAATCTATTTACTAAAAACACACCTTAACTTCTAGCCTATTATATGCAATCCATAACACATACATGATGTATTATGTTTTGCATAACTCCTTACATCCCCCTTTTTACAGATCTAGCCTCCGAGGTGGCCTACTCAGCCTTCCGGAGGAAGTTATTTGATTTCGTAACACAAAAGCCTCCTCAGAACCCACGACATCTGCATTATGCATATTATCGGGCCTATCTACAACATTCTCAAATCTTTCACCATCACTATAATTTTCACTTAAACTTTCATTATTGTCTGTGTCACTATTAGTTCTATTTATTTCGCTTTCTTCTTTTTCTACTTGTGCTGCACTGTTTTCTAACTCTAAGAAACACTTCATTCCTTTTTCTTTCCTTTCTTTTGATAGTGTAAAAAATGAAGGATGGCTTTGTTTGTATGCAACATTTTCTTTTTTGATAGTATTGTGAGACGGTCTAATAAATTTTCTATTTCTTATTAAAACGCTGCCATTTTTCATTTTTATTTTGTATGCTCTATTTCTAATACTTTTTATTACCGTTGCTGGTAACCAAAGACCCTTTGGTTTTAATTGAACTGTTACTTGAGTACCGACTTCTAATGATTTTAATTTTTTTACATGTTTGTTGTAATATGTCTCACTCATTTTCTTTTTATTTTCTAGAGTCATATTAAATTTTTCCGAATTTATTTGTTTGGGTCTGAGGTTACTCTCTACAGATGGTATAATTGTCCTCAATTTGCGCGACATTAATATCTCTGAAGGGCTGTATTCATTGTCAATTTTCATATTCCTATATAAAAGCAAAGCCAAAAAAATATCACCATTATCCTCTAATGTTTTTTTTAAAATATTTTTAGCTGTTTGAACATTTCGTTCTGCCATTCCGTTGGACTGTGCAAAAGTTGGTGATGTGATTACATGTTCAAATTCCCATTGAAGTGCAAATTTTACAAAGTCTTTTGATGAGAACTGTGGCCCCCCATCTGAAATCACAGTTAACAGTTGCCATGCCGAGCAAAAATGCTTTTTAATTTTTCAATAATATGCAGGCTGGTTGTGTCCTCACCTAAATCTTCTACTTCAATGTATTTAGAATAATAGTCTATTATTAATAAGTATTGTTTTCCTTTTAGATGAAAAAGGTCACAACCAACCTTATTCCATGGTAATCTAGGGATATTATGACTAACCAATGGTTCTGCTTGTTGCGATTTTGAGTATTTTAGGCATATGCTACAGTTTAGAATTTTTTGTTTAATGTCATTTGACATATTAATCCAAAAAAGGGATTCTTTGGCCAAAGAGAGGCATTTATTTAAACCCATGTGATTATAATGTATTCTTGACAACATTTCTTTTTGAAGACCTTTAAGAACGACAAGTGCTTTCCCTTTGAAAATTAATTCATCAATAACGGTTAAATCAGATTTAAATGGGACATATTGCTTAATACTGGTGGGTACCTTATTATTATTGTTAGGCCAACCATCTAAAATTGTGTTTTTTAAAACTAGTAGTTCCTGGTCTCTTTCTGTGTATTGTTTAAACTCTGTCCACTTATTTTTTGTAATATTAATTTCTGAAATTATCATACAAACATATTCAGAGATATCTTTGTCATAGACAACACTTTTGTTATCATTTATGTAGGCTCTAGATAACGCATCTGCAATTATTAAGTCTTTGCCTCTCTTGTACTTAACGTCAATATCATATTTTTGTATTTGTAACAACATTCTTTGTAATCGGGCAGGGCATTTGTTAAGAGGTTTTTTAAAAATAGTTATCAGTGGTAAGTGATCGGTTTCTACAATTATTTTTTTTCCAAACACGAACTGATGAAATTTGTCAAGTCCTACCACGATTGCAAGAAGTTCTTTCTCAATCTACGCATACCTACATTGTGTTTCGGTAAAGGCCATTGAGGAGTAAGCACAAGGTAGGTTATTTTGTAGGAGAACAGCTCCACATCCAGCTTTTGAAGCATCGACTGACACTAAAGTGGGTAAGTCTACATTATAGAATTGTAGAACAGGTCTGCTCTTTAACACATTTTTTATTCTTTCAAAAGCTGCTTGGTGCTCCTGTCCCCATTGGAATTCTATATCTTTTTTAAGAAGATCTCTTAGTGGTGAAGTTTTCTCTGAAAAATTGTCAATAAATTTGCTGACATATGTCAATAACCCTAGCAATCTTTGAACATCTTGTTTGTTTTCAGGTCTAGGCATATTTGAAATTGCATTTAATTTTGATTCATCTGGCAGAATACCCTGTTGTGTGATTAAATGCCCCATATAAGTGAGCTCTGTTTGACCAAATCTGCATTTTTGTAGGTTAAATTTCACATTATTTTCTTTGGCTAACTCTAATACTTTTATTAACCTACTATCATGTTCTTCCTTAGAGGATCCCCATACCAGTAAATCATCAACATACACGTCTGCACCCTTTATATTGAATATTTCTTTAAAGCGTGCTTGAAAAATTTCTGGTGCAGATTTTATCCCATAAGGAAGTCCGAGAAATTTGTATCGCCCATATGGGGTTCCAAAAGTGCATAGTCTTGAGCTTTCCTCATCTAGTGGTATCTGATAAAAACCCTGTGTTGCATCAAGTGTACTGAAATATTTAGCATTTGCTAGTTTGCTTGTTATCTCATCTAGAGTTGGTATTTTATAGTGTTCCCTCTTAATGGCCCTATTTAATTCTTGGGGATCTAAACATATACGTAATTTATTATTAGGCTTTTTAACAATTACAAGCGCATTTACCCAATCTGTAGCACCTTGTACCTTTTCAATTATTTTTAATTTCACAAGTTCATCTAAGCTTTCTTTAAGAGAGTTCATTAGTGGCAATGCTACTTTACGCGTTGCCTGAATAACTGGTTTTATATTTTTATCAATTTCAATATGATAAGGATTGCCCAAATTGCCTATACCTGAAAACAAATCTTTGTATTTTGTAATTAATTCTCTATATTGTATGGTATTTGACTCTAAACTGTCAATTTTCATTATTAAATTTAAATGTGTACTTGACTCTAACCCTAAGATAGCTTCTGTATTAGAATTTACTATATAAAAGTTTATTTTATAGTAGTTATTATTTTTCTTACATGTAATTAAACAAGTTCCAAGAACATTTAGCTCTTCACCAGTGTAAGAGCGAAGTGCCACATTTGACTTACAAATGTCCCTTTGTGAGAAGCCCAGTGAGTAAAATACATGCGATGGCAATATATTTGCCATGGCACCTGTGTCTATTTTAAAACTAATTTCCTGATTATTAATAAGCAATTCTGTTCTCCACTGGTTCTGAGAAATAGTGTCTATTTTTGTGGTTACACTGCCTACATAAAGAAAACTATTTTCCGAGTTAAGTAATATTGAATTTACCTCAGTACAAGCATCTGTATTTTCACTTCCTGTAACTTCACTGACTTTATTCTGATTGTACCTCCCTGAGGAATTTCCTTTTTTCTTCTTGAAACAAACCGTAGAAAAATGATTTGGAATGTTGCAAAGAGAACAAATTTTTCCAAACGCCGGGCATCTATTGATTAGATGTTCCATTTTGCCACATTTATTACAATTTTTAACCACCTGTCTTGGAATGCTGGAACCCTTATAAACACTATCAACCTCAGTTCTTATTGTATTTGTAAAGCCCATAGCCTGGCTTCTAACTTTCGAAGTTTCAATTACATGACATAAATCTATAGCCTTCTGTAGGTTTAATGTGTCATCCTGTAACAGTCTTTCACGTACCGTGTCATTCCTTATGCCACACGTTATTACTGTTAAAATGAGGCTGTCTTGCAAGGTCTCCAAGTTACACCTGCTAGCTTTTTTCTTGACTTCCACTATAAAATCTTCTGAGCTTTGTCCTTCTTCTTGTCTGTATGTAAATAGTTTATACCTTTCGTAGGCTACATTTTCTTTTCCTATAAAATGCTCTTCAAACTTTTCTAATAAAGGTTTTAATTTGTTTTTTTCATCATTTTCAAATTTGAAAGTCGTGTATACTTTAAAACCATCGTCTCCAATGTAATGCAGTAATTGCGCACATTGGGTTTTTTCATCTTTATTGTGGACTTCTGATGCAATCAAGTAATTTTCGAACCTGGCCCGCCACAGCTTCCAGTTCTCGGAAAAGTTACCTCTCAATGACAATGGAACAATGCCGCGATTGTCACCCATATTTTAATTATTTTGCTTTTCGCTCAACTATGAGGTTCAGTCAACTTTCTATTTATTTAGTTACTGTACTGCGCCATGTTATAAGCTGTATATAGGAGTTGGTTGTAATAATTTATAATAAAACTCACTATTACTGACAATCCCTGTGTCGGAATTCAGACTGACTTTTTATCTTTATTTTTCAACCGTCAACATTACAGTAATCTATTTACCAAAAACACACCTTAACTTCTAGCCTATTCTACGCAATCCATAACACATACATGATGTATTATGTTTTGCATAGCTCCTTACAGAGTATGCCACACTGTTAGTATACATTCTTTCACTTGGTCGTTCACCTTTTTATTTGATGTCTTCAACTCTATTGGGATTAAACCAGTTTTATATTTTGTTTTGGTCAGAGATAATTTATTGCGCACAGGAATCGCATTATTCTCTAGCATAGTCATCTTCTTCAGTATTCCTATGAATGGGACATCAACCGGCTGGTGGTTATCTATATTTTTTAGTACACTGAGGCCCAAAAGCTTGTTGGAGGCATAATTTATAAAATTGTCAACGCATGTATTATCAGAAGGCACACATTCTAAAGAAGAGAATGAAGATGTTAAATAGGAATTCCGGAAAAAGGAAAGGTCACATGTTTTAGGATCGGTAATGTGAGAAACTTTGAAAGTGGTAGAAGAATCAGGTTTCTTATGATTAGGTTTCATATAAAGTTCTTCTAGAGGCTTAGAACGGGGAAACGTACCGAGAAAAGATGGAGCGTTTCCTCTTTGAATTGGAATACTTATTTGTTGTATAAAGAACAAAGTTGCTTTTGAATCATTGGTTTCTACTGATATTTTTTTACCGATTTCTTTAATGAATATTAAAGCTTCATGACCAAAAACACCTGAGGTTTCAATTGCTACATGAATAAAAATGTGAATATTCTCCAAATTTTTGTATTTATTGATTTTAAAAGTTTCTCCTTATAAAGCTGTAGCGCATGCGGAAATAAATGTGGATCGGACATGGGACGGAGCCCAAGTGTAGTGTATTGAAATCCCATATAACTGGTCTACCGCTTTGCCATGGAATGAGGGTCATACCATCTGGACTTTCACCGTCGTCGCGACAAGTACCTAACGGTTCCAACGAACAGGGAATCTTTGCAGATGACAGGCCTCGTTTGATTAGGTCATTGATTGCAGAATGACGTGGAAAACGGCCGGCACCTAATTTGCAGCTTAGGCCGTGTCTACCATATTCATCAACATCAGTTCCGCAACAACAGCGATGTTTTACACAAATTTGACAACCTAAATGGAGACCAATAGAAATACGGAAACTTTCGTCATCTAAAAGCGTACCTAATGGGGCCGACGGTATAGCGTTCAACCATGCTCCTGATTCCTTTGATAATACTGCATTCAAACGAGCCTTGTCTGGTAAATTGATAGCTTTCTGAAGCAGAATTTCTTTTTCAATGTTCAATAAAGATATATCCCAGGAATTTTGAAAGGATTTATATTCATCGGGTACAACATTGCTAGACTTTAATGACCAAATATTTTGTGCCTCCAATAATAAAGTGTCTTGTGTGTGGAAAAATATAGGCAGAATGTAATCAATGAAATTTTTTGAACTATTTAATGATGACAAAAAAGAAGGAAGAGCTACTGAAACGATTGAGCGAATTCCTAAGCCACAATATAAAACAGGTAGTGAAGCTTGTTTCCAAGAAAGGTCCTCTAATTTAATGTTAATTAATGACGAATGGTATTGTCAAAATTGATTAAGATATCATTATGTAACCAGGTCGGACTACATCTTAAGATATATGTTAATTTTGGAATTAATGGACAATTCTTGAGAAGCATAGATAAATACTTTTAATACGGGGAAGAATGGAATCTCCTGTACTAAGTCCGAAGCCACAAAGTTTTGTCGAGTGCGGCGCCATCTATTGTGGTGGAAGGTTACTAATTACCAACAGGGAAAAAATAAAGGAAGAGACCTGCATTATGTCACAGTTTACTAGCTACTACTAGGGTAGGCCAAGCAAATACTGAAGGTTTTTGAAATTATGCCTATACTGTTTTTTCTAAAATAAACAAATAAAAACAGTCACACAAAGTTTAAACACTTTTTGAAACAACCTGTTATTTTATTTTAGCTTAAAAGTAGGATAGGTTGTTTCAAAAAGTTGTTTAAAGCTTTTATCCGTTTTTATTAACCAGGATAGTTTATTAAAAGACGAATGTCGACAAATAGTTTAAAAAATTTTATATAAAATTTTGTTTATAAAATAGTACAGGTGATTTTCTTCTCAAATTAAGATGAGAATTATTTATTGATAATAGCATGTGCTAACAAATATTACACATATGATACAATATAATGGATTCCAATGTTTTTAAACACTAATTTTTTTCCGATATACATTGTGTATTTGTCATCCAAGGGGCGATCTTCGTGTTTTTCCTTTTACAGTTTTTTGTATATGTACAGTCGTCTATATATTTTTGAAGTGTTTCAATGAAAGTATTTGTTGCATAGTTAGGATCTGGATTCAAGTATAAGAAATCCCACGATTTTTGTCTGATTGTATTTTTAAGTTTTATTTCATCTATGTATTTCACTATTCCTCGTTCCTTGGGGCATTCGGTCTTTTCCAGTACTATCTGTAGTATTGTTGAGAAATGATCTGTAATGTCGGTTTGCAATACTAGGGACAATATTTGATCGAGTACGTTGAATTTGGATTTTAAAAATATGCGTCGAATGTCGAATTACTGGAATTTTTCCATATAACGTTTTCACATTATTTTCAAACAATGTTACTTGCAGGTTACTCGGAATGAATTCTTTGTGTTTTCAAGAGATTGCCAACGCTTTCAATTAAAGTGTTGATTTTTAAATTTAATTGAGATATTTCATCTATCATCAACCTTTCAAATTCTAAAATAAATTTAAAATATGATTAAATATAAAAATTAATTAAAATTATTTAGTTTAGTCACCTTGATCATCAAGTTTATCTATTTGTGGTGATGATTTATCTCTTTTGTGAAGTGTTCATCTGATTACACTGCCACAAGGTTTTGACTCAAAAAAATTAAACATTATAAAATTAAGTATTTTTATACTAAAAGTCAAATTTAATATGCAAACTTTAGGTTATTATAAATTATTATTTAACTTAAGAAACAAATTACCTCTAGGAACAGCAAATCTCGCCATATCATTTGATTCTTTATTCTCAAGGGAAATTCCTTCAGCTTCAGACCTCATAGTTTCGGCAATAGATTCCACTTGAATCTCTGGAGAAGTACTACCCGATTTATTATTCCCCGACTTTTCATACAATACTGAAAAATATATTATTTGCACAAAACATTCTAATAAATTTCTTTAAATACTTACAAATTATTTGTGGTGTAGGTTTAAAAACAGGATAAATGTTACGATTCAATGAGGGACTCTCGCCTGAATCAGAACTAGAGTGATGGGACATATACCTTGTATTTTTTTTCCGTATCGTTGATCCCCGTCCTTTGTAAATTTCGGAACTAGACGAAAGGTCTGTTGTAATTAAAGCCTTTTTGGCTTTTCTTTGTGCTACAGTAAAGTCATCTACAAGTTAAAAAATTATTTCTCTTTAAAAAATGACAAATTCAATAAAACTCTGTCAAAACCTCTAATATACTGATTTGTTATCGTTTTACTCCTGCAATTTTGATGTCGTTAGTAACCTTCCAAGCGAATAGATGGCGTTAAAAATGCAGTTTAACAGTAGCTATAAAAGATCGCAGGGCATGTTTAGAAGGTAATAATAAATATGTGTCGGTAACCAGGATAAGCGAGAGGACATTTTTTTGAAAAAGGTTAGTTTTTCATTGAAAGCTGACAGAAAGGATTCGTTTAATAAAGGAGCACCTAATAGAAATAAATTTTGTCTGTTGGTAATTGTTATGCTACAGAATTAAATTTATCAATGGTTAGATTATTTGGTGATTCTAAGAAAAATAACTCGCATTTGCTGAAATTCAGTTCAAGACCAATATTCTTGGAATTGTTTATAATATAGACAAGACACTTTAACACGGTAACAAGGTACCAAGCATTGAATTCTGTGACAATGTCACTTATAAGTTTGTGTATCGGTATGCAAGAAAGGAGAGGTGCTAAAGGGTCCCCTTGTTGGACGCCTCTTTTCGAATAAATGATGTTTTCGCCAAATAAAAGATATGAAGGGAATCGATAACATTGATTTATGAAAGGAAAAATTTCAGGTAGAATATCTGCTACAAGTTTTAATAAATGATCTCGATGAATTGCATTGAAAACATTTTTAAAATCAATTTTCAGAAAAACTTTATTATTAACGTCTGGATGATTAGAGACGAAACGTCTTGCTGCATGTGCAGCCACCTTTCGATCCGAAACCAAATTGTAATGGACGAAGTAAATATCCGAATTTGTCTCTGATGTTTGAACAAATTATTTTCGCTACTAAACGACGATAAACTGTACCAATAGCAATTGGTCTGATACCTCCTGCTTTTTTAGTTAAAGCTAATAGTGACGCTTCGAATAAAATAGGACGAATATTGATGTTGACGGTGTCATTTAAAATAAAATTACATAATTTACACAAAGATGATAAGAGATTGTTTCCTGAAGGGTCAGCACTGTAAGTTATTAAATCTTGTAGATGTGAAGGTCTTAAAGAGTCTAAACCACCAGCAGAACTTGTTTTAAAAGAGTTTACTGCGTTACTGACAAATTCTTCTGTTATAAGAATAGGATAGTCAAGTAGGATTTGTCAACAAAACGTACTTTCAATCTGACTGACAACAAGGGCTTCTGCCATTGGTCGACTTACAGAGGTTTATTTGAATCTAATAAAATTTTTAAACATAATTTTCGAAGATATTTTTTATAACTTTTTTAGATAAATATCGTTATCATAGAAAAATATATGATATTTTTAATCCGTCTGATATGATTTCACTTGTTAATTCATACCCATGAAACGAGCTCATTTATTCAAACGACAGATGTCTAACAAACAACGTTTTGTCACGCAATAGCTCTATGGTCGTCGCATCAGGTTGCTAATCATACGTCAAATGTGCGATATTTTTTAAATGGTACAGTAAATGGACATAATTGTCTATATTGGGTTGATTTTAATCACCACATGTTTCGTGAGGTACATACGCAACATCCCCAAAAATTATACGTACGCGATGGTATTTTTGGTGATCGTATCGTTGACCCCACCGTTATTTATAGAAGTTAATGAGCTTTCAAACGATGTGCCTCTCAATGGATCACCCATGCTTATGATTCTCCGAATTTTCCGTTCCAAAAAATACGCTGTGTATATCACATGTCTAAGGGAATATTTTGAAAACGTATTCAAATTTAAAAAAATCTACTCCGCTGAATCTATGAATTGACTAGTATTCCTAGTTTTCAAAGTAAGTTTGATTGCTTAAAACTTCTCAAAAAGATTCTAGCTTTCGTTGAAAGGCAATTCAGTTTTATCACTACCAACACAATGGCGATAAATTCAATTAAAACGTTGAATGAAACGAAAATCAAAAGTAAAACATCAAATATAAGTCTTCCTTTCGGTATTTTCTCCCATAAGATTCCAATTTCTATTGGAAAGTAATTAAATTTCGCAATGGAGACATTTTCTAACATAGTTTAATACCCGGATCGAATTTCAATGGAGGACAATAGAGAATTTTGGCGTAAAGTCACTCTTTGAACCACTTTTCAATTACACCTTCGAAGAATCCGGCTGTTAAATCCACGAAAACGGTTTTGGGAAATTAATCTCTCTATTTGAAATTTCAATTGTTTTCCAGATATTACCTGGAATTTGTGAGAAGTATAATGCAAATATTGTTGGTTTAGTACGTTTTTTGTGGGATGTAGAAAAACAGAAATAAACTTTGACATTTATTACTTCTGTAATAACAAAACAATCTACGTTACTATATTCTCAAAACCTTCTAATTAAACAATTTTTTGTAACTGTCACCTGTCTATGTCAAAATCATAATATAATCTACTAAAGGTGGCTTCACAATAACTACCACATTAAGGTGGAGTCGTAAAAATATTTTAAATATATTCCAACATCCCCTCTATTTAAAATAACTCAAACCCTGACTTCTGGCACACGATAAATGTTTCTTCTTTTCAACTGCTTTTGTGAGGGAATTTGCAACTTGCCTATCCGTGGAAACATATTTCAAATCCAATAATTTTTCAGCAATTTTTTCTTTCAAGAAATGATGCCTTACATCTATATGCTTTGTTCTAGCATGGTATGATCCATTTTGTGCTAGATGTTGAGCTCCCTGATTGTCCACATGTATAACAGTTGCATTTGTACATTGTTGGAACTCCTCGCTCAATCTTCTCAGCCAAAGAGCTTCTTGTGCTGCCATGCTCATAGCCATATATTCACTCTCGGTTGTAGAAAGAGCAACTGTTGCTTGTCTCTTAGTTGCCCACGATATGGCTGTGCCATTTTTCAGAAAAACATATCCAGTAACTGATCTACGGTCATCTGGATTGCTGGCCCAATCAGCATCTGCGTAACCAACAATCTCACTGGTTTTGTTTTCTGAACAATCAAATTTTAATCTGTACTTCAATGTACCTTTCAGGTATCTAATGATGCGTTTCACCGCAGTCCAGTGTAGTGGACCTGGATTTTGAGTAAATCTACTCACATTGTTGACAGCGTAGGATATGTCAGGTCTTGATACTTGTGCTGCAAATAAAAGACTTCCTACTACTTCTTGGTAAGGTACATTTGCCATTTTTTCAATGTCGGCTTCTGTTTTTGGTGACATATCCTTAGATAATTTTTCACCAAGTAAAGCTGGGGTATCAATTGGGTTGCAATCCCACATATTATATTTTTTTATAATATTTTCTATATACAACTCTTGGTCTAACCATATTTTCTTATTCTTTCTGTCACGTGTAATCTGCATCCCAAGTACAAATCTGGCTTCTCCTATGTCCTTCATCTTGAACTGAGACATCAACTGATTCTTGAGACTGACTTTAGCTTCTTTGTCATTAGACAGAATTATCATATCATCCACATATACTGCTAGTATGATAATTATTGAATCAGTAAACTTGTAATAGATACATGGGTCTGTTTTTGATTGGGATAGATCACATTTTGTCTTGAGACATTCATCGAGCTTCAAATTCCAAACTCTGCTGGCTTGTTTGAGACCATACAGAGATTTTTTTAACCTGCATAGTTTGTTAGACTGTGAAAAACCTTCAGGTTGTATCATGAATATCTTTTCGGTAAGATCTCCCTGCAAAAATGCTGTAACTGCATCTAACTGATCAATATCCAAGTCGAATTCTGCAGCTAAGGCAAGTAAGTATCTTATAGATGTATATCTAACAACGGGAGAATAGGTCTCCTCATAGTCTATTCCTTTCTTTTGACTGCAGCCTTTTATCACTAACCTTGCCTTGTGTTTGACAACTGTACCATGAGCATCTTTTTTTGTTTTAAAAACCCATTTACATTTTAGTGGTTTTTCATCTCCTGTGTAGTCTACTAAGTCCCACGTTTTGTTTTAGACGAACGTAGATTGTTTAGTTATTACAGAAGTAATAAATGTCAAAGTTTATTTCTGTTTTTCTACATCCCACAAAAAAACGTACTAAACCAACAGGTTATGGGCCCAGGTTCCCGTTGAGTGTAAAAGTTTTTTCGTCGCCAAATTTCCATTCAGAATGTCGACTGTGTTGCCGCCAATTGAAAAGTTGCTAGGACGTGAGAATTTCGACAGTTGGAAATTTGCAGTTCAAACGTATCTGGAGCTAGAAGAATTGTGGGACTGCGTTGTAGGAACTGATAAAGACAAACAAAAGGATACAAAAGCTAGGAGTAAAATCATTCTTCTGATAGATCCCATCAACTATGTACATGTACAAAGTCAGAAAACCTCCAAAGGTGTATGGGAAGCTTTGAACAAAGCTTTTGAGGACACGGGGCTCACCCGAAGAGTAGGGCTTCTAAGAACATTGATCACAACCAGATTGGAGGACAGCAAGTCAGTTGAAGACTATGTGAACAAGATTGTTAGCACGGCCCACAAGTTGTCTGGTGTTGGTCTCAGTGTTAGTGATGAATGGGTTGGTACTATACTTTTAGCTGGTTTACCCATTGAGTATGAGCCTATGATTATTGGGATTGAAAGTTCCGGAGTATCAGTAACTGGAGACTCCATTAAAACAAAGTTACTGCAGGATATTAAGTCGAATAAAGGAGAAACTGCCATGTTTAGTAAAAAATTTCCAAATAGAAAAACAGAAATAAACTTTGACATTTATTACTTCTGTAATAACAAAAACAATCTACGTTCGTCTATATTCTCAAAACCTTCTAATTAAACAATTTTTTGTAACTGTCACCTGTCTATGTCAAAATCATAATATAATCTACTAAAGGTGGCTTCACAATAACTACCACATTAAGGTGAAGTCGTAAAAATATTTTAAATATATTCCAACACTTTTAAAATACAATATGACAAGATATTCATATAGTGAAAATATGTACTCATACGACAAAGTAACAGTAGCTACTTCGTTTTGACTACCTAACCTTCTGATTCATTTCGCGTGGTTGTTAAATATGACGTCACAGTAAAAGTCAGTT
This sequence comes from Galeruca laticollis, assembly GCA_963921935.1. Taxonomy (NCBI): domain Eukaryota; kingdom Metazoa; phylum Arthropoda; class Insecta; order Coleoptera; family Chrysomelidae; genus Galeruca; species Galeruca laticollis. The sequence goes on from OY998179.1 coordinate 5,889,045, forward strand.
TGTTGAAGTGTATATTTATATTCACCGAGCAAGCTAAAAAATAGAAAAAAAACACAGAAAAGTCATAGTGACATAAACAAATCATTCAAACTATCATCCATAAAATTATCGTCTCAAATTTTCGTAAATTCATTAAGTATGTGTTCAAATCTTCCATCATTATCGTCAGGACTCAAACAATGTCTTCCGTCTTTTGATTTAAGTAGAAGATTCGTGTCGAGATTGAAAATATGTAAACCGTGTGGAGGAAGAAAAGGGATTACAAAAGAAAGAAAATGTAAACTACAACGCGTACCACCGCACAAAATACCTTACCTACCGAGAGAAGATATAGTCAAAGCCATAGCGGAAGGTAGAAGATTCAGGCCACTAGGTACTTTCAAAATTAAACATTACTGATAACATTGTTTCGAATTGTATCACAACTACTTCAAAAATGTAAATAAATCCATTAAATAATTCAATATTTTTATTTATTTGAATGTATATCAAATGAATATTTTAGAAAAACATTGTAGTATCATAACCTCATTTTAACTTAGAAGTAGGTAATATAGGGCCTATCATCCTATCCACATTTTATGAAAATTGAGTTGAATATTGCATTATTTAGCCTGAATTGCCTCGCAGCAGTTGGCAAAGTTAAAACGTAACAAAATCAGCTATATCCCTTTTAATTTTACATCTGAAATATCGCAATAGACACAAAACTGGTCTGATCTAGACGTACTATCAAAGCCTAACACGCGTTATCCACCTGACCAATAGGAATAATCCATAACGGTCGGCGTGAATCATAGCTGACAATAATTTTGAGACATGTCTGATTCTATTCACTGTAGGTTGTCATTATGGGCTTGTTTAATTTATGGTGACATTAGAAAAGAGAGATATTGATACTCTTCTTCCCATTATTCTACAGTGCATTACTTCGTTAAGAAAAATAAAAAAAGACGCGCAGAAAGACGCTAGTGGCAGACTCAGCTGTATACTAGTAGAAGTGCGTAGAACAGAAATCATTTAGTGTTGGATTTAAACTTTCAGGCAACTACAAAATTTTTACCGGAATGTCCCCAACAGGCTTCGAATACTTAATTAATTTAATTGGAGCCAAAATAGCACGAAAATATACTAGATGGAGAATGGCAATGTCTGTCCAAGAAGGGTTGGCAGTAACAATTCGGTTTCTAGCGATCAGTCCAAGGCTAAAAGGGAGGGGGGCGAACGAGGCTTTGTAAATTAGTCAACATCCAGCGATGTGGCCTAAAATAATAACTGATGATATAAGAGAACTGTGCATATACAATGGTCTCATGCGCCTTCAAAATAATAATGGTAATTTTGAGGCTTCAATTCGAAAATACCCTACTAAAACCGTGCATTCTTTTCCAAATTATTTCAATGTACAAGGTGTACCAAATTGGTGTGTTTTGCAGTTGGAAGATACAGGGCGATTATTGAAAACTGTCGAAAATTACAAGGTACTATAACTTCTTAATTAAGAAAAATATAAAAAAAACGTTAAAAAAACTTTTGATAGATATAATATTAAAAAGTTCAGTGGCGAACAGAATTTTTTTGTTAGGGGGCTCACTAAGGAAATATAATGCAAACTTATGTTGCTTTAAATGGGACACCCTGTATAATTTGACGTTTTTCGTTTCCTTTTTTAATTCTCATTCACCTGATATGACATATTATATATCCATTTTCAATGGTTGTAGCTACAGTGCCAATAAACCATTTATGGATGTTACAGGTGAAACACCCTTAAGAAACACCCTTAAGAACACTCAGTAACGAAATTTAACATTTTATTATAAGGATAAGTATAAGGACCTACAGTTCGTCATCTAACCCTCTTCTATGTAAAATAATTAAATGTTAATTCGAATATAGAATGATTGGTTACTGTTTCTTGTATCTTATCCATAGTTTTTCATAAATACATATTTATATTAAATTAATCAAGCCTATCATACAAGCCTTTTATTTTTAAATAAATATTTTTGAATTACGCCCTACGAGGCACGGAACAATGAAAAAGAAGAACTATCAATCTAACATCAGATTGACTTTTCTAGTTTTCGTTAAATAAAGGAAAAAACTACAGCTTGGCAACATCACAATATTTTGTTTTGAAACGTCATCGTCTTTTTATCGTAAATAAACTATATATAATGTACATAATAGTATAATAAGCTTTCTGAGGATACACACAGTAATCAATTCCTGTATAGAAACTCTAAACTTTGTATTTTAAATTTGGGAGCATGCACCATGAATCAGATTTTCTTTGCAACTATAAGCAATTTGTGTATTCCAGTAATGGAGAAGAAAAGAAAATATGGAGAGTGGGCTGAGAAGGATATGGAAAACGACATAAAAGCATACAGAGGAGAGTAGGGCGGTCTCAACGACACTTGTTGTAACTTTAATATACCAAAGCCAACATTAAAAAGGCATTTATAGGCTAAAAACATACGAGTCTTTGAAAGCCAGAAAGTATTTGGGCGTACAACAACTTTATTTGAAGAGATGGAGGAGTAACTAGCTGCTCATACTTTAAAGTTAGAAGCTTGTTTATTTTGAATCACCATCACGGACGTGAGAAAGCTGGCTTGCCAGTAAGCAGAGAGGAATGCTAATCCGCATAATTTCATCCACGCAAAACAAATGGCAGGCAAGGACTGATACTATACCTTTCTTCGAAGACATAAAACTCCAAGTTTACAACAACCTGAATCTACATCAATGGCGAGAGCAAAATGATTTAATAGAGAACGAGTTTGCTAATTTTTTGATATCCTCAAGAAAATTTACGATGTACATATACTTAAACCATGTTATATTTATACTGTAGGGGTATTCTACTGCACAAAAGAAGAACAGGAAATACTTGTCCAAAATCAAGTTGAGGTTCAAGCCAGCGGAAAGCATGGACCAAACACAACAGTAGTTGGTTGATTGTTATTGTTGTTGACTTTTGAACGAAAAAGACTTTATAACAAATTAATGACAGGTGCGATACCAGGTAGGATTATAGATACATCAGTTACAGGATATATCAACTCGGCATTATTTGTAAAATGGGTAAACCATTTTGTTATCTGCTGTAATACATTTTATTACTTCTACCACACGTTTAAGGACGTTTTTCTACTAAATAATTTCGTCGTCCAATGCTTTGGCGATGTCTTCATCTACTATCTGTGAAGTGAACCTTGTTTTCAAAGTAAAAAGGTACTTCCGCTGTTCTAACTTATTTTCATGAGATTTCACTTTTTCATCTGGTTTTTTCCAGTCAGAAAATCCTGTAACAAATACATTTGTATTTTCGTTGTTGCAAAGCTTACAGACAAAACAATAAATGGATCGTGTTGAACTCTAATATATAATAACCACTCTCTGACTTTAGATTCTCCGTTGTTTAGTGTACAGAGTACAGGGTGTCCCAAATTGGTGTCTTCGTAAACTAGAAGAGATAGAAGAAAACCAGTTAAGATGTTAAGACTTCTTTTTTTGGTAAAGTAACGATAGCCTAATTAAATCTTTAGTAACTCCCTGCAGTTGGAAGATACAGGGCGATTACTGTAAACTACAAGGTACTATAACTTCTTAATTAAGAAAAATATAAAAAAACTTTATAAAAACTTTTGATAGATGTAATATTAAAGAGTTCAGTGGCGCACAGAATTTTTTTGTTAGGGGCTCACTAGGGAAATATAATACGAACTTATGTTGTTTTAAATGGGACACCCTGTATATTTTGACTTCTTTCGTTTCCTTTTTTAATTTTCATTCACCTCATATGACATATTATATATCCATTTTCAATGGTTGGAGCTACAGTGCAAATAAACCATTTATGGATGTTATCAGGTGAAACACCCTTAAGAACACTCAGTAACGAAATTTAACATTTAATTATAAGGATACTGATGGGTGAAAATTTTATGTATCGAAATTATAATTAATTAACAATAAAACCAGATTAAAAAAATAAAAACAATAAACTTATGAAACAACAAGAAATATTGTAACTTCTAATCTTCCTATAACTAATTTTATTAGAATATAAAAATTACATTGAATGTTCAAAATGTCCTCCGTTTTGTTGTTATAATAATTGACACCTTTTCCTTACTGATCTTACACAACTGAGAATGTGCACTGGCTTTATTTTTCTAAATGCCGCATGAATATTTTGTAATAAATCTTCCCTACTCTCGAAGTTAGTCCTGTAAATATTATTTTTTTAAAATTACCAAATAAAAAAATCAGGAGGATTTACTTCCGGAGAAAGAGGGGGCCACCTAACCGGTACCATAAGTACCAATCCATCTATTAGAAAATTATTCGTTTAAATAATCTCCAATGAATAGAGCATTATGGGCAAGTTCTCCATCTTGTTGGAATCAAAATGTGTCCCTATCAGCCAACACTTCTTGCTCCAAAAGTTGGTGTACGTTTATTTCCAAGATATCCATATATCCAGCAGCAGTTAGTTTATCATCAAATATATGATAAACTAATTTATTATGTTTGACAAAACAACTAACGTTAAAGCCGAATCTGCCTTGTCTCCTGATCCCCTGAACTAAGTGTGGATTTGAGTCATTCCAATATAGTTCATTATGTCTGTTAAATATTCCTGCACTGCTTAGTGCTTATGCGAGCTTCATCGCTAAATATTACCTTTGAATAAAAATTTGGCTGTTCATGACATTTTCCTATATACCACTGTGTCAAAGTACCCGCTTAACAGTATAACTTTTGACATTTGACTAAATATACTCAGTTGGCGTCAACTGCTAACTTTATCCTTTGTCGTTATACACCATAGAAAATTGAATTCTACTAACAAGGTCCATTCTAACTTGTCGTTTAGTGCGAAACACATTATTTTGAACTTTCGAATCAAATATTTTAATTACATAGTTTCACAAACGGACTCGTTATGCCATTAATAAAGTTTCGTGTAACTTTTAATAAGTATTAACGACAAATACTGGCTTAGTTGTATTTTTAAATATATATCTTCTTCTTTCATCAGATTTTTTATCTTTACAATGATTTATATACAGGGTGTCTCAAGATTATGTTTATAGGCAGTAACTCAGGAATTATAGAATAGGTTTATTTGAAAATTGGGTAATGTTTTTGGGACATACAGTAATTTCATCCGATATATACAGGGCATCTGTGACGTCATCATAGAAGCAGGGACGTCATCGCAATGAAAAAAATTTAATGGAAGGGGGAATCAAACTTAGCTCAAATGAAAGGGATTTTTATTTCAAATTCAATGGTGTATCACAGTGAGAGTACTCAAGTCGATAATTATAGCAAATTTTCAATTGATTGCTTATTTGCAACAATAACCAGTGATCGTTTAAATGCCGCAATTATCATATCCGGATTCACTTCAGAGAGGCCTATTTTTACTTTTTAACTAGTTTTTATGGAAGCTAAAGAAGTGTTTTTAAATGAAACTCAAGGTTTCTAGTTAAGTCCACAATATAATTCAAGTTATTGAAAATTCTAGAAAATTGACAATTGTTTCGATAAATCAATATCATCGTCAGAATTCTACTTGAATCGCTATTTGATTGATATTAGTAAAATCTAATGTCACATTGATTGTTGTCACTTTCTAAATACTCATACCTAGTACCAAAGTTTAAATGACATTCCTATTCACACCGAATGAATATGTAGATATGTTACTAATCTAGGGTGAGTGAAGGATGAATTCTCGAAATGCTCAAACCATAGACAAATAATATAAGAGACGGTTTGATGCATACACGGCAAGTGACACAACGTTTCTGCGCCGCCACACGCGCATGGTGTCTCTACTGTCGCGCGAACTACAAGACTGTTTTACATAAACAGAATAGAATAAAACAATTTAAACTATTATAAATGACAATGAATTTCAACATATTGCCTTTATTGTGAATAAATATTATAAAATATCCTAGTGTATTAACTTTTATGTCATTAAAAATGAAAATATACAAAATCAATCTTACAATGGTTTGTGTGAATACGGCTTGTGTTTGTCAAAGTGAAGTGTCAAAACTAAAAATATGGTTATATTGGTTATGATTACAAGTTATAAGGTTGAGTAAAATTAGTATAGTTTTGTTCAATTTATTTAGGTTTCCCGTTCTAATAAAGTAAGTGAACCTTTAAAATGTATAATTCGTCATAGTTTTTTTTTATTTATTTATCCGCATCGACCTACAAGATCATTAGCGGTTTACATAGTACATACATTTCTTAATACAAAATAAATTAACAATCTTATGGTAGATATTGAAACAAATAAAAATACATTAGCGGTATATGGTACATAATTCATAATTAATAGAATAAACAACAGAAAACAGGTGTCTCAGTGCAGTATTAACGTTTAGTTTAGGTATACTGTGTGACGGTAGAATGATTATATCTTATGAAACATATTTGCACTTTTCAGAAAAGCTATAACACTTTGTGGGTCTGAGACATTACCTAAGATTTCCTTGATATTTCGTGGAATCTTGTAGGTCTTTCGTAGTAGATCATACATAGGGCAATCGATTAGTAGGTGATGTACACTAATCTCTTCATCACAGAAATTGCAAAATGGAGGATCCTCCCTTGTTATTAAGTGTTCATGCGTGTATCTGGTGTGTCCTAGACGTAGTCGGGTGATGATTAACTGGTTCCTTCTGTTTCCAGTTGATATATGCCAAGGTCCGAAGCTAGGTTTTAAGTGTTTTAATTTAGATTCGGATTCTTGCCAAAAGGTATTCCAGCGTTTTATGATTTTGTCCTTGAAGTGTGATTTTAAGTCAGTTGATGTCGATAGGTTACAACAGTTTTGATAAGTTGCCGCTTGTGCTTTCTCGTCTGCTTCCTCATTACCTTTGATTCCCACATGCGATGGAATCCAAATGAATCTGATGTCTTGGTTATGGTTGTACAATTGTTCTAACTCTTTTTTTATTAAATTAACTATTGGATGTCTTTCGTAAATTCTTCCTAATAATTTTAGTGAGTTCAATGAGTCTGTCAAAATGATAAAGTTTTTATCTCGCTGGTGTTTGGCATGTTCTACTGCTTTGTATATCGCATATAGTTCTCCAGAAAGGATAGTGTATGTGCCTGGTAGTTTGAATGTTTCAGAGTTGGTATTTGTTACAATGGCTGCTCCAACGTTTTCCCCTTTTTTTGATGCATCTGTATATATCTCTGTGTACCCATGATATTTGCTTGTGATTTCTTTGAATTTTTGATGTATAGTGTGAATATTATAGTCATGTTTATTGAGATCGGTTAAGTTAGTATTGATTTTGGGAGGGACATGTGTCCAAGGGTGAATGTCGGTTTCAGAGACTCTATTTGGAAAGGTTAATGGGAACGAGACATAGTTGTGGCTTTTTAAATATCTGCTAATTCTTTCATAGAAAGGAGGGTTCCAGTATTTACTTTGGAAGCAGGAAGGATATCTGTCTGATATGGTATTCTTATACGTTGGGTGTTGGGTGTTGCTGGATATTTTTGCTGCGTATGATAGGCTCAGAATTTGCCTTCTATCACTTAGACTTGCTTCTCCTGCTTCGCAATTTAAGCTATTTACGGGAGTGCTGCGAAATGCTCCTAGTATTATTCTTAGTGCCTGATTATGGATAACATCAAGGGGCCTCAAGATTGACTGTTTTGCTGAAGCGTATGCAATGCAACCATAGTCTATTTTTGACCTAACTAATGCTCGATATACCATCATCAGTGTTTTTCCATCCGTTCCCCAATGTTTGTTGGCTAGACACTTTAGGAGATTTAAACCTGACTGACATGATAGAACAAGTTGTTTAATGTGAGCTTTCCAATTTAATTTTTGATCAAAAATTAATCCCAAGAAATTTATGTGTTCTTTACATTGAAGAGTTTCGTCGTGTAAAGTAAGTTTTGGTTGTAATTGTGTATATTTTTTGGAGAATACTATGCATTCGGTTTTTTCAGATGAAAATTTGAAGCCATTAGCTTTAGTCCATTTCTCTAACTCCTTTATTTGATTTTGTAGTAGGGTGGTTAAGCTGTCTAAATTTTTTCCTTTCATAAATATAATTAAGTCGTCGGCAAATAGCCTAGCTTGGACTGGTTTGTTAATTATTTTAAGTATGTCGTTAATCGCAATTAGAAATAGTGTGGGACTCAATATTGACCCTTGTGGGGTTCCATTCACTTGTTGTTTGGTGCTGGATAATGTACCATTGCTTCTTACTTGGAAAAGTCGATTTCTCAGAAAGTTTTGTATAAAAGCTAAAATATTGCCTTGATAGTTCCAGTTTTGCAGTTTTAATAAAATTTGATGATGCCATGCAGTATCAAAAGCCTTACTGAGGTCAAAAGACACTGCCACACATTTCTGTTTATTAACAAAAGCTTCATTTATTTGACTTTCTAAATCTATAATGTTATCTAATGTAGATCTATTTGGCCGGAAGGCTGATTGTTCTGCAAGTAATTGGTTGTTTGATTCTAGGCACCATAATAGCCTGCGGTTTATAATTTTTTCAAGGAGCTTACATGTACTGCATGTGAGTGATATTGGTCTATAAGACTCAGGCGATAGAGAAGGTTTTCGTGGTTTGAGGATGGGTATTATTATAGCTCGTCTCCAGACATCTGGAAACTTATGTTGATTCCAGATCAAGTTAAATATTTCTAGCAAGTGCTATTTTGCAGAGTACGGAAGATTCTTTAAAAATACAGTCGGGATCTCGTCGGGTCCCGGTGAGGTGTCTTTCATGGATTGCAATGCTTCAGAAAACTCTTCTATTGAAATGGGATTTTTAATTTGATCTACGTTTTCCTCAATTGTTATAGGGGAGGATTCAGCTATATTTTTGAGGTTTAAGAAATCGGCATCATAGTTTTCATTACTCGAAGATTGTCTATATTGTTCTGCAAAAATTTCAGCAATTTCGCTAGATTTCGAGATTAATGTGTTGTTTTTTGTTTTCAAAGCAGGGATTTCATGAATTATATTTTTTCCCGATATTTTTTTCACCTTTTTCCATACTGACGATAATGGCGTGGAACTATTTATATTTTTCAGGTAGTTGTGCCATGATTCTTTTTGGCTATTTCGTGTTGTGCGCCTCGCATGTGCTCTTTGTTTTTTGTATTCTAATAGGTTATCATTTGTTTTGTGTCTTTTGAACTTGTTCCATGAATGTTTACTGGCTTTTATTGCAGCATCACAAGCATTATTCCACCAAGGCACAGGGTTGTGTTTTTTGAGATAACCAGTTTTCCCAATTTCATCAAAGGCAGCAGATAGTATTATAGAATTGAAATTATTGAGGGTTTCATTGACGTTGTTGGTTATTTTTAGGTTAGTGATGTTTTTCCCAATGTGATCTGCAAAATTATTCCAATTTGCTTTGTTTAGTTTCCATCTTTTCAAAGGATTTGTGTTGTTATTCTTATTTGGTGTGTTCGCTAAGTTTTCTATAATAATTGGAAAATGGTCACTGCTGTATAGATCATCGACTACTCTCCAATTGAGGTCAGTTGTGATGTTCGAAGTGCACAGTGATAAATCTATAGCAGAGAAGTTTTTGGTGGCTGCATTGAATCTAGTCATGCTTCCATCATTCAGTAGTGAGATATTCATTGTGTCTATCCCGTCTTTTATTTTTCTACCGCGTGTGTCGATGCTCTCTGATCCCCAAGAAAAATGGTGACCATTAAAGTCGCCGACGATAATAAATGGATTAGGTAGTTGGTTTGTTAGAAGTTCCAACTCGTGTTGGTCTATGGCTTGACTGGAGGGTATGTAATTATTGCATATAGTTATCTTGTTAGGAGTTAATAGTTGTACGGCTACGGCTTCAAATGGGGTGTTTATTTGTATTGAGGTTGCTGCTAATAGTGATTTAGTGTAGATGGCAACTCCACCACTGGCTACTTCAGAAATTCTATTTCTGAAGAATCCAGTATAGTATCTTGGTGTTTTGTTTTTGTTTACACCAAAATGTGTTTCTTGCAAACATATTACATCTGGCGAATGTTCTGCAATCAATAGTTGTAGCATATTTGAATGGATGTAATATCCATTCAAATTCCATTGTAGAATGGTCTGGAAAGCGAATATTTATTTAGAAACAGCTGTCGGCAGATGCGTCACTGCTAGGGTCGGTATCTGTCTGTCTTTCTAGTTTTTTCCGTAGTTTTGTACATTTTGTTTTTAGGCTTCTATCTTCTATTTGTGGGTAAACTTGTAGCAGCATTTCGATTAAGCTATTTATATTGTTGGTGTAATCTTTGGCTAAGTTGATAACGTCTTGAGCTCCAAGTGAGTCTTCCAGTAATGAAGTGAATTGGTCGGCATTTAATACGAATGGAGGGTTTTGTTTATCTATAAAATCTCTAACTTGTTTCATTTGTTCTAGTTTGGATAAATTATTTTGTTGAGATTTTTTCTTCTTTGTCTTTTTAGTTTGCTTTTTTGAATTTTCTGGAAGAGTAAAAGTGAGCTGTTCAGTTGGAGTGGATTGCTGAGAGTGTTCTGGGGTGGATACAGTGACTTCTGAAAAACTTCTTTTATTACTTGTAGTTTGATCTGGTGATTGATTGGTTTCCATTGTATCGATTTCTTTATTTGAATTTTGTGATGTTTGTTCATTGATAGTTTTTTCTTGATTTATGTTTGTGATAGGAGATGAAGTGCGGGGCGCAGCGATTGTTGAATTAGCAACAGGCTCTTCTGATGTGGATGCATTTATATTTTGGTTTGAGTGAAATGTGTTGATTGTTGTGGTTGGGAGATTTGTTTGGGAAGGAGTGTCTAGTTTGGTATGAGTTGTAGGAGTAGTCTCTGTAGGAAATGGTTGTCTCGATGAAGTGGAAGGTGCTGTTGTAGGTATTGGAATATTTGGGCACTGTGAAGATAGATGACCTGGATTTCTACATTTGAAACAATGTCTAGATAAGATAGTCACAATCGCAAACAATTCTAAGAAATCCCTGCACATCTGCCATAGTTTTAATTTTCATACATGGCTTAGACAGAGTCGTAACATCACCGCCTCCTGGAAGTTTTGTGTAGCCGAAACTGGATGTTTGAATCGCCCCATTTCTACACTTTCCGATCTTATGGAAAAAGCAGGGCACCGTCTTCATCGGATACTGATAACGGGGGTTGAAACTGCAAATTAATATCTGGACACCTATATCTCGGAAGATAATATCTACCATGTTCCTGATAACTCGCCAATCCAACTGGTTACTCGCTATCTTAGGTATAGCCAGTTTCTTCACGCTGGATTCTAATACATGGTCTCGGAGGTTTCGAAGTGCTTTCCACACATTGCGGTAGGTAGATCGATCTTGAAATTCATTTTTAGTTACCACGTAGAAGACGTACCGCGAATTATGTTTCAGCTTTTGTGTATTGCCAGGGGCTGGAATCTGGTCTTCAAGTTTTTCTAATTCCCCGAACTTCTTTCGAAAGACAGACATACGCGCCCATAGATACATCGAAGGTAGGGTCAGACACATCTCGAATATAGTTTACTCCTTTCTCTAGATCATGGTCTCCTTCGAATAGCGCTAGTCGGTTTTGGTAAACTACTTTTGGTTATCTGTTGGGGATTTTGCTTATGCGATATATAACATAAATGATCGTTTTCTTGATTATGTATGGACCTTCCCAGAATTTTTGTAATTTTGGAAAAAATCCTTTTCTCCTCTTAGGGTTGTGCAACCATACTTTGTCCCCTTCTCTAAAACCGCCTTCTGCGGCCTGAGTGTCGTACCGACTTTTCATTCTGTCGCTGGCAACTTAAAAATTTGTTCGAAGTAATTCATGAATATCGTCCAGCCTTCTTCTCAATTGGATCACGTAGTCTTCTCCTGCTAGATCTTCTACAGGCCGACAGCCAAATGCCAAGTCACAAGGAAGCCTCATTTCACGTCCAAACAAGATTTTCGCAGGTGTTTCACCCGTGGACTCATTGACGGCAGATCGATAAGCCAATGCGAATAGGGTAAGATACTGATCCCAATCTCTCTGATGGCTGGAACCCACTTTGGACAGGTGTTTTCCAATAGTCCTGTTCATTCTCTCGACCATTCCATCTGACTATGGATGTAATCCTGTTGTCATGGTGTTCTTCATACCCAGCTTCTCGCAAATCTCCTGGAATAGATGGCTTTCGAAATTTCTTCCCTGGTCACTGTGGACTTCCAGTGGCACTCCATATCGGCTGATAAATTCTTTCACCAATACATCCGCGACAGTTGTGGCCTCTTGGTTCGGTATAGCGTAAATTTCCACCCACTTTGTGAAATAATCCATTACAACCAGTATGTATTTGCTATCGTCGGAAATGGTCCAGCGATGTCTAAAGCAATCCTTTCGAAAGGGCTTCCAACATTATACTGTTTCATAGGTGCATTTCTATTGCGATGTGGTCCATTACTCGTAGCACAAGTCGTATATTTCTTACACCGCTCCTTCGCATCGTCGGAGCTGTTCATCCAATAAAACCTTTCACGGACTCGCTAAAGGGTTCTCTTCACTCCCAAATGACCTCACGATGGACTCTCGTGTAACTTCTTCAGTATATCACCTACTCTCGTTCTAGGGATAACCAGCTGTCTCCTCATCTCGGAACCATCATCGTTTAACAGGACTCTTTTCATCAGCCCTTCTTCCAGAACAAGGGAGTCCCACTGAGCCCCTTGAGTGTCGGTGAAAATCTTGACACAACTTGCCATGTAGGTCGCCGATTTTCTTCCTTCCATTGCCGGATCATCTTCAGGTGAGGATCATTCTCCTGATCTTCTCTAATTCTGGTGGGTGACAATTTCTCGTTGACTACAGTAATTTTTGAGACTGAAGCTTCCCTAGATTCCACCTTGTTGCAGTGGGAGCAGTCTGTTGGGCACGGCCGTCTGGACAGGGAGTCGGCATTTCGGTGACTCACACCAGCTCGATGTTCAATGTTGAAATCGTACTCTTGAAGTCGTTAAATCCATCTAGCGGTCTGGCCCTCGGCATCAACCACTTCATGGGTCGGTGCTGCCCCCTCGTAGCCGATCCGTTCTATTTTTCCTGTGACTTGGGTTCTTGGTTTGCAGGAGTCCTGAGGCGCTTACATGAACTGTGTACATGCCCTAGCTCGCCACAATTCCAGCATCTGATCTTTCTCGGCTTCTTTTCCATCATACTTTTGATCAAGCTGACGATCAAGTCAAACTTGTCCTCGTCGCCTTCTTCTTGGATAGTCCTAAGTTTGTTGTAACCCGAAGCCTTCATTGCTGCTTCATATTCAAGAGCAGCTGTCAATGCGTCAACTAATGTTTTCGGATGGGCTAAACGAAGCGTCCTCTGCATAACGGGGTCACGTAAGCCATCAATAAATGCCTGTATGCCCAGACTTTCCATCATGTTCTCTGCTGCTGATGGATAAGCAAATCGAACGAGTCGGGCAATATCCACTTCATACTCTTGAAGAGCTTCATCACGGCACACTTCAGCAACAATGTCGTTTTTCATTAATAAGATATCGGCAGATATATCGTTCTTCAAAGCAGAAATATTGTTGTCAATATTAGCAGAAATGTCGTGCTTCATAGCAGAAATTTCGTTTTTCAGAATCGTTGAAATTTTGTCTTCCATGGCAAAAATATCGTTCTTCAAAGCAAAAATCTTCTCGTCCATATTCTCTTCCATAGCAGAAATCTTCTCGTCAATGTTAGCAGAAATATTATCAGAAATTGAAGATATTAAGGTGGAAACCTCGTCATTAAATAAAACTGTTTCTGGATCAAAGCCGTCATTTCCCAGTGCCACTTTAAGTCTTTCTACTAATTCACTTTTCTCACCGGACGTTTCCAACTCACGATCTTCCAATTCTGCTCCTAACTCAGTCACTTTCCAGTCACATCGTTTTTTGGCCATTTTTACTTAGCAATTTATTTATATTATCCCACTTCTTACACCAATGTAATGTTTTTCTTATTTATTTAAACAGTAAACGGGTGGGATAAACTTTAAACACACGGTATGGCTACTTACGAATTTATTTAAACACTAAACTTCTCACTAACACTTAATTTATATACATTTACTTAAATTTAATTTATATACACACAACCTTAATTATTAATTTATATCAATACTTTACTGTTCGCTATTAGAGTAAGCATAAATCTTTTTTAGGTTTGATGAAGTCAAGATTATCCTCCGTAGCAAATATTTTTCTATAAACATTTATAGAGACTGGTGTTTGACATGTTTCTACATACAAAGAATACATTTTGGATATAGAAAGGTTGCTGTCCAAATACTGCTTGCTAGAAGTCTTCCTGCAATAATGAGACTCCATTTTTGGAAATGGTTCAATGTGGCGTTTAACGAAATCCACATCTGCTTGTTTTGTTTTATTATGGGCTGCATGAGCGCCTCTTTTATGCATAAAATGGCTTCGAAAAACTTTTGACAAACTCTAGTCTTTATTCCAGATTGTTGGAAATAGTAAGTTTGAGATATCGTTCTTCTTTTTGATACATTAACATATCATCTCTTGGGAGGATTAGATACCACATTCATAAGTATAAAATCTTTTTGGCGTTTATAATCCGCTAATACCCAATAATTTTTGCAAATTTCAACACGCTCATTTTCTGAACAATGTAATTTACATTTGCATTCAATAGATTTAGGTGCTTGAAGTGCTTGTAGCTATCCTTTATAATTTTTGTATTGTAAACACTGTGATCGCAACAATTTTTCTTTATTTCGTTTGTAAGAGTCTTAATTTTTTTTGTGCCATCTAGTGGTTTTGATTTTCTTGGGTTCATTATTTCGTATATCGCCATTTACTTGAAATGTCTATAATGAACATTGTAAGCATTAGGAATATTGAAAGCATAATGATTTTCGGTCATCATCATTACCATACCTACATCGTTGTGACCATCTTCAGCTGTCTCATTTTTATTACTGTCAGTAATGCCCTTCCAGTTATGTGCCCTATTTTCTTTATTACTGCCAATTTCCCAGTCGGGAACAGCTACAGAGTCAACCCACAATGATACAATAATTTTCTGTTAACTAAAATTATTATTAAATCAAGTTATTGTGCTTAAGCATGAACTAAACATTTTTCTCTATTATTAGGGTAAAGTCGGGTGAGATGGCCAGTCCGGAGAGGTGGCCAACAGCTAAAACTTGACTAACGGGTCGTGAGATGGTGCTGCCTGTCCTCTCCGACAATAAATGATTATCCATAAGCACAGCCAATGTGTTGTTGTTTAAGTCGAGGTCACGTTAGAGCGTCAAAACAATAAAAATAATATCACCTCCTTATAAAATTTTATATTAGTTTTGTGTCACCTTCTACTGTGAATGTTTGTGAGGAAATTTAGTGCCGATTTCAACATATTAGGTGAGTACAATGTTCATTAGATGATTCTTACCTCAAACAACAGTTGAAAATGTGCGGTGGGTTTTGTTTGTCACGTTGGCCATCTCTCCCTAGCATTTGGGAGAGATGACCAACCAATAGTAGGGACAGACGGCCATATATTTTTACGTCTCTTTCTTTACAGTTTGGCATCATTTCCATACTGCTGCGAAAACATGCCAACGGAGTATCAAAGAAGGAGCTCGAATCGTGGAAACTATACTGAAGACAATCTGCGGCGAGCAATGGACGCTGTCAGAAACGGTTCTTCTGTGAACGGCGCTTCAAAAAATTATGGCATTCCTAGGAAAACTCTTGAGAGGAAATTGAAAAAAAATGTGTCGACGACAGGTAAAATGGGGCCGGATAGCATGTTGGGGGAGGCATATGAAAATAAATTGGTGCAACATATTAAGAAGGCACAAAAATGCGGCTTTCCTATGACAGTTCCAGATGTTCGAAAGCTTGCCTATAATTTTGCGGAAAGTCTAAAAATCAATCACAAGTTCAACTAAGAAAAATGATGTGCCGGTTCCGATTGGTTTAGGTCTTTTTTTAGAAGACATCCAGACTTGTCTGTTCGCAAGGCTGAGGGTGTATCTCTAGGGCGAGGTGAAGGCATGAACCGTTTAGATGTGGGAAATTATTTCACTTTACTGCAAGAAGTACTGGAACAAAATGAGATTTTCGACAAACCTGGATGCATTTATAATGTCGACGAAACAGGCCTTCAATTAAATAATCGTCCTGGCCATATCTTAGCCCAAAAAGGAGCAAAGGATGTTGTCACAGTGACATCTGGGGAAAAGGGTGAGACAATATCGTGCATAGCTTGTTGTAACGCTGAAGGTTTTTTTCTGCCGCCGGTCTGTGTATTTAAAGGCAAGAATTTAAAGACTGAGTGGACTGATTCAATGCCGCCTGGTTCACATATTGTAATGTCTCAAAAATCAGCCTACGTTACTGCAACGATTTTTTGAATTGGTTTAAAACTAGGGAATGCCATAGAACCCTCACACAGACACAAGTAACGAACACTCAACAATCGAACGCTGAAGCAACACGAGAACTTAGACACCCAGTCATCATAATGGATGAGTCGATGCCATCCTGTAGCCATGCTGGTACAGAACCTCGATGTTCAACTCCAGCGGAAGGGACATCTGTTCCAGATTTGACGCCTGGAAAGCTCTTAGATCAAATTAATCCCACACCTAAGTTAGTTGTTTCTGCAAAAAAACGAGCAAAGACAGTTGCTACCCTATTAACGTCTCCTGACTATATAGCGACTGTAAAAAACAAGTCCACAAAAAAATCTGAACAGACTAAGAAGGCCACCCCGAAAACTAACAATTAGCCAAAAAAAGAAACGTTCGTCTTCGCCAAGTTCTGATGAGGAGGAGAATATTGAAGTTCAATATGAAGAGGAAAGTGATGCCACTTCTGAGGTGGATGAAACTGAATGTGTAGGATGCGGAGAAAGTTATAACATCACAAAAAAAAGAAGATTTGTTGCAGTGCATAATTTGCCAGAAGTGGTTTCATGTAAATTGCTCTTCCTATTTAAACACATGCCAAAATTGTGGTAAAACTGCGTTTAAAAAGAAGCAAGATAGTTGTTCAGGATATTTTTTATATTTTGTTTTAATAAGTAGTGTGTTATTTTCATATTTTTATGTTTTATTCGCGTTTTTATATTGTGGCCATCTATCCCTTATTGCATTGGCCAACTGACCCCGCCGAACCGGGATAGATGGCCATATACAACTGATTTTTATAAATAATAATAAATAAAAAATTAAAGTTTTTTCAATGTATTTATTCACCAGTATGCTCGGATGATAGGTAAACAATGACAAAAAAATATTGTATGGAGCCTAACCCTCACCAAAAATTTACAGGCTCCTACTATGCAAAACGGTGGCCATCTCACCCGACTTTACCCTATAGAGAGAAAGTACTCAAACCTTATTTCTAATCCAAATTATATAGTTAAGTAGTAAAATTATAATTAATTAATATTAAAATATTATTAAGGTATTTTTTTCGATACTGTAAGCTAAAAATAATTAACGTTATGTTAACAAATTTTTCATTACCAATTTCGTTTATACTAAATATGCGTCAACCCACCCAATCGTGTCTTAATGTTTAACTAATTTATTACAAAATTTAATCATCTCGTTACTTACCGACATATTCAAATCATCTTCATCAGCAAAGGAAGTTGGATTCTGCATACGAAATGTAGACGGTTCACTTTCAGGATTAAAATCACTATCACTGTTCTTATTCTCCTGACGTTTAAGTGCATCTAATATTTATGCACCCCAGCATCTTAATTTACTTTTATCCATTTTTATAATAACTATTATAACCTCAATTTTAAAGGACGCCGATGTAGTTCCTCATACTTCGAATGAAAACGAATCACTGCAGTTAGCACGTGTCTATTCATGCAATAAAATAAAATAAAAATCACTAAACGATTTGTTTTTGTTGTGTAATTTCACCATAAATCATTAATACACTATAGTGAGTTTTAGTAGTACTAATTAGCTTAGTGTGTATTGTTATGAATACTAAAAGTTATTTACTGCTTTAACGAGGTTTGGCAATATTAAAAATCAAGAATACCTATTTGGACAATTTTCGATAAAGTACTAATGCATAATAATGATTTTCTATAAAAACATAACACCAGAGTAATGCTTTAATGATTTTATACATAGAGTATAACATCGAAATTATAAGTTAGAGAGATAAATGATTTCTTGCTATAAGGTAAAAGGACAAAGGGAGTTTCGATATGATATCAACTGCACTTACTGACATCTTGCAGTAAGCCGACGATATGTAGTTTTTCAACAGGAATAAATAAAGCAGTTTGATACTGAAATATATGCACTACGTTCAGCATTGTACTTAAGAAGGTTATTTAAAAACTACTCATTTTAAGACTAATTTTTGATAGGTAATATTATTGTTAAAATATTACATCTTAAATTAAAAACGAATAACTACGGGTATTTCTGTTCTGACACCCTCTTTTCCCAATTATATATTCAAGACAGATCTAACGAAATTTAAAAAGGGCCTACAGTCTCTTTTTAAAATAACTACAACAGAGCCTGTCTTAAAAATTATTTAAGTACAGGTTATGGGGTTATGGTCAATAAAACAACGAAAATCTATTATTTTTTCAGCCAACGTTTCGACCTTTATTGGGTCCTCTTCAGGGCGTCTACAAGAAACATACAAAGAATGTATTTTTTGTGTGATGCACTAAACACAAATGTCATAAAATTTGTTAAAATCAAATAAAAATGAGTACAAATACACAAATACATACAAATAAAATGAGTACAATGAGTAAGAAACGACAAAAATTATAGTTAAAATATATTAAAAGTTATTTCTTTAAATAACAGTTTGAAAACCACAGGAAAACAGGTGAGATCCTTTTATGTCATGCAGTTAGAGTTAATTTATGAATTATTATATAATGTTTATTATCTTTCAACGCCCAATAGCCGCTAGTTGAAGGCTATTTATTGTTCTCATTATCGATAAACGATAATGGTTTTAGATTAATCAATATGGCTATAGAAAAGCAAATGAAGATTATGAGTACACATTTTAAAAGGAAGAATATACACAAAGGAACTTGGATAATTCCAGGCACTAACGAATCAAACCAAATTGATCACGTGTTAATAGGGGAAAAAGATGCCAAATCAATAAAAAATGTAAAATCATATAGGGGTGCCGATATAGACTCTGACCATTTTCTAGTAATGGCTAAATTTAAACTAACAGAAACAGATAAAAGAAAAATTAGAAAAAACAGAAGAACGGTGAAATATTACATGGAAGAATTGCAACATCCTCAAGTACTTAGAACAAACTAGGGAAACAGAATTAGAACAGGGTGTAGAAAAGAAATTATCACGGATGGAAACAGCAATTTTGAAAGCGTCTGACGAAAGCTTAAACGCCATAAAGGCTACCAAAAGGAAGATCTGGCTTGACGACGAATGTATGGAAGAAATAAGTAAGAAAAGTAGTTTAAGGGAAAAATATCTACAGACCGGGAAAGAACAGTACAAACGGGAATACATTGAACAGACGAAAATTGCAAAAAAGATTTGCAGAACTAAGAAAAGAGAACACGATGAAAATAGAATAAAAATAATGGAAGAAATATACTGGAGACAAGAAATTAGAAATTTCTACAGGGATGTGAAATAAATAAATAAAGGACACAGGCCAAAAACACCATACATCAAAGATGGAAACGGTAAACTGCTAGGAGCAAAAACTGAAATAGTAAGAAGATGGAAAAGCCATTTTGAAGAGCTATTAAAAGTAAATGCAGAACTAGAAACAGAAGAAAGAGAAGAAGTTCCATTGGGAGAAGAAAACCGTGCCGAAGATGAAGAACCTACACTAGCAGAAATAGAAGAAATTATCCACAATATGAAAAATAATAAAGCCCCAGGATCCAATAGTATTACAGCAGAAAACCTGAAATATGGAGGTATTGTATTAAAAAGAGAAATTACTAAGTTAATACAAGAGGTTTGGAGGACTAAACATATGCCAGAAGGGTGGAAAAAAGCAGTAATTCTACCGATATACAAGAAAGGTGACATTTCACATTGCAACAATTACAGAGGAATAGCACTACTTGATTGCATGTACAAAGTACTAGCCACACTAATAAAAAGACGAATAGAAACCTATACAGAAAAGATAACCGGCGAGTACCAGTGTGGATTTCGTAAGGCTAGAGGAACAACAGACCAAATTTTCTTACTAAAACAAGTATTAACACACTTTTACGAATACGAGATTCCTACATATATGCTGTTCATCGAGTTTAAGGCAGCCTATGACACGATAAACGGGACTAAGCTATTGAGAGTCTTAAGAAAATACAAAATTCCAGAGAAGCTATGCAAACTGGTGGAAATGACACTCAAGCAGACAAGAAATGTAGTAAGAGTAGAAGGGAAAGAATCAGAAGAATTTGATACAACCCAAGGACTGAGGCAAGGAGACCCCCTATCTACCATGCTATTCAACATAGCATTAGAAGATGTTATAAGGAAAAGCAAAATCAACCGTCGGGGTACATTACTGAACAAAAGCCACCAATGTTTGGCATATGCAGATGACGTGGTTTTATTATCAAGGAAGAAAAAGAAATGATGAAAATAGCAAAAGATCTAGTAACAGCAGCACAAGAAGTGGGGTTGGAGATAAATGAAGCAAAAAGCCAGTACATGAAACTAAGAAATAAAACAGTAACGGAAGAGCCTGAGACATTATGGCTAGAGCTACAGAACGATAAAATAATACAAATAAAGGAAATCAAGAACTATATGTATCTAGGTGTCCTAATAAATGAGAATGTGAGGAAGAAGCCGAAATCGATCTTAGACTGGCCAAGGGCAATATATGTGCTGGAGGATTACTCAAAATATTGAGATCAAAACAAGTCACACGAGCAACAAAGAAAAGAATTTATAAAACAATATTAAGACCGACAGTGCTATACGGATGTGAAACATGGGTTATGAATAAGAAGCAGAAATCCAAACTCGAAATCTGGGAGAGGAAGATATTAAGGAAAATTTATGGCGGAAAAAAAACAGAAGAAGGATGGGAGAGTCGCACAAATAAGGAGTTGTATGATCTATACAATGACTCAACAATAATTGAAGTAATCCAATCAAAAACACTGCAGTGGTTAGGTCACTTAGAACGGATGGAACAGTCAAGAGATGTAAAAGAAGTAGCTTGGAAAAGACCAGAGGGAAAGAAGGAGAGAGGTAGGCCCAGAAGAAAGTGGAAAGAAGCCATTACGGCTACGGCCAGGACGTCGCGGAAAAGGGAATACGGAACTGGAAAAGCGTAGCAAGCGATAGATACAGATTGAAAATTCTTACACGGCTATAGGCCCTAGGGTCTGTCTTATGCCTATATATATATAATTATTTGTGTAGGTGCAATCCCTAGTATAGTTCTACAGGAAGATAGACCAGAAAAAAATCAAATGAAGGAAAACATTTTTCTCCTTCTCCCCCACCTCTCAATTAATTGAGAGAACCAAGAAACTTACACGAAAATTGATATTAAGGTACACATTTATGTACATCAAGAATATTCTTTGCTTAAATGTGAATCTATTGTTGCTAATATTAAGGAACAATTTTTTTGTGATACTTTAAATAACTCACCAAATAATGAAAACCAGATGAAAAAACCTAATTAAAACTGTGTTAAACAAACGAGACTTACCAAAAATGATTTTCTTCTTGAAAAAATTCCCTATCATATCAGACCCTCCAAAACCAATTTCCATTAAAAAAGGAAATAACATTTCAATTTGTTGTTAGTGTTCATGTTTGGATACGGTAGGGACTGAATATAAAATGAATTTTATAGATATCAGGTGAGAAACAAGTTCAAAAACTAGTTTTAGTTGCTTTTCAATGAAATATAGGACATGTTTAAATTTTCGACGTCTTTTTTGAAGTTCACTGAAGGCTTATTGACAATGTTAATCGTTTCAGAAAACCTTCTTTTATAAAAGTTGGTCTAAAATTGTGACGTCACCAAAATTAAAAGTTTGGTTTTCTGAGAAAGAATGTTGAGCCAAAGATGAAATCTTCCTTTCATCACTTCGGTGTTCATTTATACGTACAGATACATATCTTTTGGTTTCCACTACGTAGCATTTGTCGCAGTGACTGCATGGTATCTTATAAACAACATTTGATTGTGATTCAATTGGTGTTTAAGTTTTTACTTTAGAAAAAAACATATTTTTAACAGTATTTTCGCTTTTTAAAGCTATTTGCTGTTCCTCGTTTAAAATTTGACACATTTTACTGCGAGGCCTTTATGTATGTCATTTTATGGTAAATTACAGAGTGGTCTTTATTAGTATTAGAGGTATAGTTTGAATGAAATATTATTTTATTTAATAATTTGTTGGGAAAGTTATTACTCATGAGATACGTCTTAAGTTTTTTCAAATTTTGGTTGATGCATTAATCACTACAAATATTTTCTATACTAAATTTAATATTTTTGACCATGTTTATTTTTTACTCATGGGGAGTTGAGAGTGAACATTTAGGAGTCTCTCTGGAAAGGTGAGTTTATGGTACCAGTCAATGATAAGTTTGTTTCTTGTCACTAAAATATCTAAAAATGCTAGTCTACCAGAGCCTTCTTTTTCTATTGTAAACTAAAGTTTACGTTTTCGTTGTTTTATTGACCATAACCCCATAACCTATACTTACACACATTGACTTGCTCAAAAAACTATATCTTAAAAATTATTTCAATCATAAACTCTATTTAGTGTACAACTAAATGTAATACCATCTCAAACTTGTGCTATTATCTAGAAACAATTTATATTAGTTGCTAATAACCAGTTTTAGTTGATCCGAATTTTATAGTAAAAAAAATTAAGTGATAAATTTTGCATCCACTAATGTGTAAGGTACAGTAAACCAAATAATGAATTCATTATATTTGATTTTTATTTACTTTATACTGAGTTACCAAGAAAAAGAATCGATTCATTCTGTGTAAAGTGACACCACGTTATAAACTGATTTTATGCTTTTATAACCTTCCTTATCACATTCCCGTTTGAGTTAAGTTACACATAAGGCTTCCGTTACATCTTGAGAAAGCAAATTTTACGTGTGAAACGACTGTATAAGCAAACTCAATGTATAACAGGTACATAATTTTGTTTTCAAAAAAAATCCTCTTCCTCTGTCGCTTTGCCGGTGATGTTTACATAAGGAGAAAAATATTATTTTAGACGGTAGCGTCATAATTTAGAAAAAGAATCTTAATAATTAGGAAGCTTTTGATACTGTCAGCTGAGCATGCTTCACTGATAATCGGAATTTTTGTTTATTCACTGATAATGAAATATACTTGAGAATCGGATTCAGCGAATTGCAGTTTAGATAAATAATATGCCTTCATTTCGCCATAACATCACGATGCTTGACTTATGTAATTATTTGTTATACCCTTGTCCCACTAAAAAAATTTGTATAAAAATTTTTATAGGTAAACACCATTTTGATAGTGGGATAACACACATTTTTATGAAAATAACATCTCGTAAATATATTTTTATGTTGCTTCTATTTTCATGACGTCATGTGAAATGTTTTTATAAAAATCATAGATGAAAACTATTTTTTTAATGGGACAGAGCACATTTTTATAAGAATGATTTCCGTTAAATATATTTTTATGCTGCTTCTTACGTAGAAACATAGATGGCCTTCTCCGTATATAAAGGTTATCTTCACCGTAAAAAGTTTTTATGAAATATACAGTTTCTATAATTTTTTCGGAACTATTAAAGTGATTCAATATTTATGCCTCACCAGCATCGAGGATGTTTGAATATGAAAACGGGCGCACAGATTCACGATTTTAAACTCGAAAGTTAATGTTTATAGAAAAAAGTATAATTATGTTTGTTGTTGTTTCTAGATTGTCTTTGGCAAGTGTCAAAAATAAATGCTAAAAATATGGTGTGAACAAACCAGGTGTGTCAAGGGCGAGTAAGATTAGTTTCGTTTTTTAGTTTTAATCAAATAAATAAAACTAACTGAACCTTTAAAATGTCATCACGAAGTAGAATTAGTCATAGTTCTATTGTGAAAAATTGTAATAGTAAATATTCGGCTACTTGGAGTTTAAGATCATAATATTTTTTAAATTTTATTGCATTTACAAGTACAGTAAGCAAAATGCTTCTCAAATTGGTTTTACTTTTGCAACCCACACCTTTAAAAGTAGTTGAATATAGTAATAAGGCCCATACTGCCCAAGCTTTTGAAAATACAGTATTGCCATTAAAAAGAAAAATTATTTGATAATGATACTATTGAAGAAACTTAATTTTAACATTTACCTAAAAAACCACGTTTGGAATCTGGGATTTTAAGTAAAATTTATGAAACTTGTCAATATTTTTATCTCCCACGAGAAGGAGAAAATGTATATTACTAAAGATCATAGAAATAGAAGCCAAAAACGCACTTATAGCTAATAACAAAAATAAAAGCAATAATTTCTCTGATCACTTATTAATTAAATATTTTAATTAAAAAATAGATCCAGCAGGCATGGACTTTTTTAAAAAGCAGTACTGCTAAGTATATCAAACCTTCATGGTCAATAACAGATAAGGACCTTTCATTAGCCATGAACCAAAACCATTGACTTCTATTACTAATTATAATGAATTTAAAAATTTGAATTCTCGTTTTTATATACAAAATTAAATGATTCAAGTTTTGACAACTTTTAATCGCGAAGAATGTGAGGATAATTTGCAGAAAGATGATATTTTAGACGTTCACTAAAGATTCTTACAACGTAAAATATGATTTTATGTACAGAGAGAAGTCGTTTAATTTCTTTCAATACTGCATGCCATTCTATATCATATTTTACCACTTTTAGGTCATGTAGAAAGTGAAAAACATTGAAAAAACTCAACTCTTTGTTAAAGTAATGAATATAAATTAACGAAATAAAAAGTACATTTTTTACAACAGTTATCAAATTGCTTGGATACTTGATTGAGGATGTATTCAATAAACCTAGTCCGACAAGGTATGAACCTTTAATCAATTTACCTGTACCATAAGATTCAAAATCACTACAGAGAGCATTAGATATGTTCTCACATTACTCGAGATAGATTCCTCGATTTCCTCAGAAAATTCATAATTTGGTGAACAAAAAACCATTTCCTTTGTCACCTTCCGCTGAATGTGATTTTGAAAACATAAAAAAGGATAGTATTCATTCTGTTGTGATGTCTATTGATTCTAGTATACTTTTCGTTGTGGAAACTGATGCATCAGATCATGCTGTAGCTGCCTGTCTCAATCAGTTGGAGAGATCAGTTGCCTTTTTCTCTAGAACGTTGAGAAGTAATGAACAGCGACATTCATCAGTTGAAAAAGAAGCCTATGCTATAGCCGAATTTCTTAAGAAGTGGCGGCATTACTTGATTGGAGAAAAATTTATTTTGATTACTGATCAGAAGTATGTTTCTTTCATGTTCGACATGCAGCATACAAACAAAATGGAAAAATCCTGAGATGGCGTTTAGAACTTTCTGATTATAACTTTGATATTGTTTATAGACCGGGAGTTGGTAATACTGTTGCAGTTATATTCTATAGAATATGTGGATCTGCGAGCCATAACACTTTATTTGATCATCATCAAGCTTTATGTCATCCTGGAATCACACATATCATCATCATCACGTAGCGCTACAACCCTGGGTGGGTCTTGGCTGACTGTACAACTTTGTTCCAATTTGTTCGGTCTTCCATCAACCTAAAGTCAAATGGAATGTTCATTTTCCGGAGATCTGCTTGGATGTTATCTCTCCATCGCATTCTGGGACGTCCGAGTGGTCTTTTGCCTGTGGGAATCTCCTCCCATACCAGTTTAACAAGTCTTTCGTTATTCAGTCTGTGCACGTGGCCTGCCCATCTTAGTCGCTGTGATTTAATTTCTTGGACAATATCGGCGTCGTTGTAGAGTGCTTTTAATTCGATATTGGTTCTGATCTTATACTGGTTTGTGGTGGTGATGTCATGGTGAGGTCCGAAAATTTTTCTAAGTATTTTTCGTTCAAAGCGTCTGAGCTTTTCTTCGTTTGCTTTGGTCATGGTCCACGTTTCGCATCCGTATGTTATTACAGGTCTGACGATGGATCTACAGATTTTGATATTTGAACTTCTTGTGAGATTTTTTGATTTTATGAGCTCATTCAGTGCAAATAGACAGCGGTTTGCAGATTGGATTCTGTCTTTTATTTCTTCGGTAACATCGTTGTCCGCTGTGATTACGGCCCCCAGATACTTAAAATGTTGTACTCTTTCGAAATTAAAGGTGCTGATCGTCACATTTTGTCCTATTCTGTCTCTTTGTGTCGTTCTATTTATACACATATATTTCGTCTTCTCTTCATTAATCTTCAGCCCTACTTCACTTGTTGCTCTTTCCACCTTGTTGAAAATGTCTTTCGTGGATAGGATAGAGTCTCCAACGAGATTTATGTCATCTGCATATGCGAGTAACAGCTTGGGACCTTGAACCGATAGCAATTCTGTTTTTATTTCGGCCGACCTCATGGCTTTCTCTAATACAAGGTTAAAAAGTAGTGGAGATAACGCATCACCCTGTTTAAGTCCACTGTTGATTTCAAAGCTGCCAGACAGTTTATTATTTACACGTACTTTAGATATTCCACCCTCCATACAGGCTTTGGTCATCCGAATGAGTTTCTTTGGTATTGAGAACTCCGCCATGGCATTCCATACTTGGCTTCTTTCTACGCTATCATATGCCTGTCGAAAGTCTATGAAAAGATTGTGTATGGGTCTGTTATACTCCCAGCCCTTTTCTAGAAGTTGTCTCAGCGTGAATAGTTGATCTGTTTGCCCTAAACCCGGCTTGATATTCGCCTAGGACATTTTCAGCATAAGGGATTAGTCTACTAAGAATGATGTTTGAGAGGGTTTTATGTGCCGTGTTTAGGAGTGAGATTCCTCTATAATTCGCGCATCTTGTTTTGTCCCCTTTTTTGTGGATGGGCACTATTATGTTTTCCTTCCATCGTGCTGGTATCCTTTCTTCTAACCATATGTGCGTTATTAGCTGGTGGATTTGGCGATGTAGTGCGTCTCCCCCATATTTCAGAAGTTCTGCTGGTATCTCGTCCGTACCCGGTGCTTTGTGATTTTTCAGCTTATTTAAGGCCTTTTGGGTTTCTTCAAAGGAGGGATTTTTGACCGGCATGTCCGCTGTGATATAGATCTCTTGTTTGTGCTGTTCTTCCTGTATGATGTTTAGAAGGTCTCTAAAATACTTTTTTCATTCTTCAGTTATTTCTTTACCGTCGATTATCATGCGGCCTTGGTTGTCTCTCAGTGTATGGATGGAATTGGTTCTATGCCCTCTTTTCTCAGAGGAAATTGCTTTATAGAATTCTCTGGAGCCTGGTTTGGGCCGGTCTCTCTCCATAGTTTCATATTTTTGTTGTTCGTAGTTTCTTTTCTTTGTGCGTATTATTTTTCTTATTTCTTTTCGGCAGTCATCATATTCCTTTTTACTTTGGTCTGTTTGTAGTTGTATCCAAGTCTTTCTTACTGTTTTTTTTTCCAGTTGTTTCCGACATTCCTCGTCATACCATGTTTTTGCCCTCTTCTGCTTACTCTTTCCAAAGATCTTGTCAGCTGTCTTGGTTATTATTTCGGCAGTCGCTTCCCATAGCTGTTCTATATCATTGTCTTCTCTTTCAGAGTTCAAGGTTTGTTCAAGTTGTTCTCTATAGTTTTGTTGTTTCTCTGCATTGTGTATTTCGTCCATGTTCCATTGTGGGTTTATTGTTGTTTTATTGTATTTGTGGCTAGATATTCTGGATTTGACTTTTGCTCTGACTAAGTAATGATCTGTGTCTCCGTCTATTCCTCTCAGGCTTCTTACGTCTACAATATTGTTACCATGACGGGCATCTACAATGATGTGGTCAATTTGGTTGCGCGTAATATGGTCGTTTGAGACCCAGGTTTGCTTATGGATGTCTTTGTGCGGAAACATGATTGACTTTATTAGCATATTATTGGCTGCTGCAGTTTCTGTGAGTCTTAAGCCATTGTCGTTGGATATATTGTGTAGGCTGTGTTTACCTATTGTTGGGTATAGGCTAGGCTCTTTGCCCATTTTAGCATTAAAGTCCCCGCAGAGTATGCGCATATCATGTTTGGGCATCGTATCTATCTCTCTTTCTAGGGCATCGTAGAAGTCATCCTTGATATCTTCATCCTTCTCTTCCGTTGGTGCATGCGCTGAGATAATCGAAATGTTGTATTGCTCTCCCATCATTCGTATGTAGCATATCCTTTCATTTATAGGTCTAAAATTTAGTATATTATGTACTAGGTTTCATCTAATCACAAAGCCAGTTCCAAAGTCATGTCTTCCGTTTTTGTTACCGCTGAAGAAGATGGTGGATTTACTTATTTTTTTAATTCCATCGTCTGGCCATCTTATTTGTTGGACGGCTGTTATATCAATTCCTATGTTTTCCAGTTGTTCCACAGCATTTATAGCAGCTACCTGGACATTCCAAGTTCCAATATTCATGGTCCTTTTACATTGCATTTGTCGTTTTTTGTGTTTATCTGTCCGGTTCCGAGGCAAAGTTGCAGTTTTCATAACTAGTTTCTTTTTTCCGAGGGTGGGTAGTAAACCCTCCGCTCAACCCTCCTCTTTTATCCGGGCTTGGGACCGGCTGCAGTAAGGTGATTTCCGAGCTACTCAATCCACCCATTCCTCACCCTACCCCAGGCAGAGTTAATCACACATATGTATCATTGGATTAAATCCAAGAAGATGCCTTATTCTATTGATGATGTTCGAAAAATGTCAAACTCATGTCAGAGTTGTGCCGAAATAAAACCAAAATTTATAAACATGCAAGGTAAACTTATCAAAGCTACTCAGTCATTTGAGAGATTAAACATGGATACTATCAAATTTCAGAAAAAATTATCTTCTGACAATTGTTGACAAATTTTCAAGATTTCCGTTCGAGTCTCCATGCACTGATACATCATCTAGTTTAGTCATATCTTGTTTAAATCAATTATTCGCAATCTTTGGAATGCCCTCATACATACATACATACAGATAAAGGATCTTGTTTCATGTCCAAAGACCTTAAATCATTTTTATACGACAGAGGAGTAATGACAAGTCATAGTACCCCATACAACACAGAAAAAAACGGTCAAATAGAACGTTACAATTGTATAATTTGGAAGACTATATCATTAGCTCTGAAAACAAAAAATCTCAAAATCAATCAATGGGAAAAAGAATCTCTATATTCGATAAGATAATTACAGTGCTCTGCAATCAATTGTACTCCACACGAAAGATTGTTCAATTATATAAGAAAATCATCTTCTGGAACTACATTACCTAGTTGGTTTCCTGACCTAGGACCAATTTTAGTATGGAAATAAGGATTGGTTATTAAGCAAAAATTATATTCAGATATTTAGATTGTTTATCCTAAATGGACTCGCCTTTCTTAAAGCCGAGTCAGGAGTTTTACAAATAACGTATCGTGTTTAGTTTTCTTTTAATTTGACTGTAACCAATATTCTATATTTTTAGTCGTTGCGAAGTAGTCCTAGAAAGACTTACAAATTAAGGTTCGAAGTTAATAAAACTATTTAGACTTTTTATCTGTGTTTCACTAAGATCCATTATACCTTTCAAAAGGTTATGGGCCCAGTCACCGATTGTGATCGTGCGTGAGTTTCAGTTGTTCAGTTGAAATAAAAAAACATAAATAACAATGGCGAGTGGCGCGTCAACTGTGATGAAACGGAATTTAAAACTCTTTAATGAAGAAAACTATTTAATGTGAAAGTTTAGACTTTCGGAAATAATCGAACAAGAAGGTGCGAGTAGAGTGCTGAACGAGGATACACCAGAACCACTTACTGATGAGTGGATAAAATGGGAGCGGTTTACCAGAGGTACCTTGATTGAATATTTGGACGATATCACACTGTCGCAATTACCTCCAGGACGGGCGACAGCTCGACAAATCTTAGAAAAGTTCGATGGACTATATACTTGCCAAAAGGTATCTACACAACTATGTGTCCAAGATCGATTGTTCAACTGCAAACTAGAGTTTGATACATCAATGAAGAAACACATGCTGGAAATTGAAGAAATGGTGCGTGATTTAACTGCATGTGGCTTGGAAGTGAACGAGACAACAAAAGTATGGTATATGCTCAACTCACTACCTTTTAGTTATGCACCAATTAAAGCTGCAATAAAAACAATGACAGATGATAGACTTACATTGGCCTTTGTAAAAGGAATGCTTCTTGAGCACGAGGAATACCTAGCGAGAGAGAATAATGATACAACAACTAAAGCTCTTCATTTTCGTAGTACAAACGACAAAGGGTGGAAGAAAGAAAAACATTTTCCTAAGAATAAAACATTTAAAAACAAACAGGTGCAAAAATGTTTCCATTGTGGTAGAAAAAACCACCTTAAACGTGATTGCTTCTTCTACAAACAGAGTTTGAAGACGTATCAAAAACCTCACTATCAAAAGAAGAAAAACAATCATCAGGAGACTAGTGCTAATGTTTCTGCAGCAGTAGAGGAACCGTTTGCCTTTATGTGTACTATAGATTCAAATGACGAAGAAAAAGAATCAGAACGTTTTATATCAGACTCTGGTGCGACCGAGCATATTATCAACGATTTGGGGCTCTTCACAGAACACAGACAGCTAGCGAAGCCAATTTGCATAACTGTGGCGAAGAAAGGTGCAACCATCGAGGCGACACATATTGGGCAAGTGGAAATCAACACAACCCTTGGCTACAATGGAACATTGAAGGATGTCCTCTACAGCAGCAGTGTACCTGCCAACCTTATCTCAGTGAGGCGTATCCAGGAGGCTGGAATGTCGGTCGTGTTCACGGAAAGTGGCAACGTGGAAATCAAAAGGGGAAGCACGACAATGATAAAAGGTGAGCGCATAAATAATTTGTATATTATTGAGCTTATAATACAAAATGCGCGAAATACAGCACGGGCCGCAGGCCACGTGGCTGCTGTTAAAAGTATAGACAAAAATATATTGTGGCATGAACGAATGGGCCACATGAGTAAAGAAAATTTTTCAAAATTTAAAGAAAATGAACTTGCAAGTGATAATATTTATTTAAAAAATATAAATCCCATTAATTCAGTTTGTGAAGCGTGCATAAATGGAAAACAAACACGCCTTCCTTTCGCCAAAATAAAAGATAAACGTCATATTAAAAGACCGCTATTTATTGTTCATTCAGACGTATGTAGTCCAATAACACCATCTACGATAGATGATAAAAATTATTTTGTAAACTTTATAGATGAATATATTCATTATACCCTAACCTATTTAATATCAAAGAAATCTGAAGTATTTACTTATTTTAAAGATTACGCTGCAAAAGGCGAAGCCCATTTTAATACGAAAATAGTCAATTTATATTGCGATAACGGTCGAGAATATTTATCTGGCGAAATGAAGGAGTATTGTAAACAAAAATGAATAACATATCATCTTACGGTGCCATATACTCCGCAACTAAACGGTGTGGCGGAACGGATGAATCGAACTTTAACCGAAAAAGCACGTGCAATGGTATATAGCTCGGTTTTAGACAAACGATTTTGGGGCGAAGCAGTTTTAACTGCAACTTACTTAGTAAAAATTTCACCTACTACAGCCATAAAATTTAATACAACTCCCTACGAGATGTGGCATGATAGAAAACCGAAATTAAGTATTTTAAAAATATTTGGCTGTACAGCTTATGTACATAATAAAACAAAAACAACAAAATCTGATAGTAAATCATCTAAGGGAATTTTTGTGGGTTACGTGCCAAATGGATATAAGATTTTTGATTCAGAATCGAAAAAATTCATAGTTGCACGAGATGTAATTTTTGATGAAATTACATACAAAACATCAAGACGAGTAATTGATGATCAAATAAAAATTGGTGGCAAAAATGTATCAATAGGCACATATAATTTATCAGCAGGAGAAAATGCTGATAGTGATGCTGGTGATAAAATCTTTCCTGGTAAAACGGATAATAAAATATGCGATCAAACCCTTATAAAAAAGGTTGTCCCTGAAAATTGCATTAAAGGTCAAACATCTAAAATAAAGGATGTCCCTGAACATATAAGTACGAACTCAGATAGTTCTGATATAACTCCGCGTAAATTAAGAAAGTTAAATAATAATGCGCAGGATATAAGAAGGAGTGAGAGATTAAAAGCCAAACCAATAATATCTTACGATTGCTAAGAAGAAGATGATTTTGAATTTAAAAATTACTTAATAGCTGGTCAAATATTGGAAAATGAAATTCCAAAGTGTTTTCAATATGTAGCTAAAGGAAATTTAGAGTTGAAAGGGAAAAAGCCATAAAATATTAGTTAAAATCATTAGATCAAAATAAAACGTGGACGCTAGTACAAAAGCCAAATAACGTAAATATCGTCGACTGCAAATGGGTGTTTACAATAAAAGGCGATAGTAATGGAAATTGGGTCAAATATAAAGCCCGCTTGGTAGCGCGCGGTTTTAGCCAAAGAAAAATGTTAGATTACTATGAAACGTTCGCGCCGGTAGCGCGAATCAGCACTTTTAGATGCTTACTTGTGTTCGCAAATTAAAATGAGCTGTTAGTTCATCAAATGGATGTGAAGACAGCATTTTTGAATGGAACATTAGAAGAAAACATTTACATGAGAGTACCTGACGGTGTTGTAGTTAATGCAAATAATGTTATATGTAAATTAAATAAGTCTTTATACGGCTTAAAACAATCTGCTCGATGTTGGTTTGAATGTTTTAATAACGTATTAATTGAAAAAGGATTTGTAAATTCAGCAGCAGATAATTGTTTATATTTTTTGAACAGAGGAAATGTCAATAAAAATATCTACGTAATTTTATATGTGGATGATTTAGTGATTGCAACTAAAGATAACAATACAATGAATAATTTTAAACAGTTTTTAATGAAACAACTTGATATGGTTGATTTACAAGAAATTAATTATTTTCTGGGTATAAGAATAAGCAGATCAAACTCAGAAATTTCACTTGATCAAACAACGTATTTAAAATCTGTATTACAAAAATATAATATGAGTAATTGCAACCCCGTCAGTACACCATTACCAGTAAAATTAAACTATACCGCATTAAATTCAGAGGATAGTTATGATGCACCTCGTAGAAATGTAATTGGCTGTTTAATGTACGCAATGCTGTGCACACGTCCCGATCTGTGTACAGCGGTAAATTTACCAAGTAGGTACCAAACTAAAAATAATAAAGAATTATGGTTATGCTTAAAGCGGGTATTAAGATATGTAAAAGGAACGATTAATATTAAATTGGTATATATAAGAATTGACAATTATGCACAAATATTAACAGGGTATGTTGATGCTGATTGGGCAAATAATGAAGTTGATGAAGTCAACCGACACGAAATATATGGCCGTTTTTGAGGCTGTAAAAGAAGCCCTATGGCTAAGATCTTTATTTGTCAGTATTAATGTCAATATGTTTAAACCAATAATTTTATATGTAGACAACCAAAGATGTATAGCAATGTCAAATAATCCCGTAAATCACAAACGTTCTAAACATATAGACATTAAATACCATTTTACAAGGGAACAAGTAGAGAACAAGATGATCTGTTTGAAATATTTGTCCACAGGTAATCAAGAAGCTGATTTGTTGACAAAGTCGTTGCCACCACAGCAGTTCAAGGAACTAAGAAAGAAAATGGGATTAGAAGAAAAATAATGTTCACATTATAAAATTCTTTTTATTACTGATTTAGAAATTTAAGTGTTAATGATCTGATTAGGTTTTGTGGGGTTTCCCTAACCCAAGCAACAGATGTTGGATCATTGTGAATTCCCCAGAAAGCCGTAAAGTAATAAGTTTTTCCTCATATATTTTTGAGGGGGTGTATTGGTTATTAAGCAAAAATTATATTCAGATATTTAGATTGTTTATCCTAAATGGACTCGCCTTTCAAAAAGCCGAGTCAGGAGTTTTACAAATAACGTATCGTGTTTAGTTTTCTTTTAATTTGACTGTTACCAATACTCTATATTTTTAGTCGTTGCGAAATAGTCCTAGAAAGACTTACAAATTACGGCTCGAAGTTAATAAAACTATTTAGACTTTTTATCTGTGTTTCACTGAGATCCATTATACCTTTCACAAATAAGAAATACGATCCACTCGCAGAGGAAGCAGAACTAATAGAAGCGAACCCTGAGTATACATTAGTACGATTGTCAAGTGAAAGAGAAATCAACGTGTCCATAAAACATTTGGCTCCTCGAGGAGGTCAGCAAATCTTTAATTCTCAACAACAGGGGGCAGATGTACAATCTGAGATCCAGATCCAGACTAGGAAACCAGAAATACATTGCGACCCTCAAATAAACGTTTCAAAAGAGCAAAGTTTAATGAATAGAACTATTACAACTCAAAGTACTATGAATAATCAAACTACTGGAGATCTAGCTCAAAAAAAAATATTTAGCAGCAGGTAGGCCTGATAGAATATGTCGCATACTAACGTATTCAAACAATTATGTTTCGAAATAATACAGGGGGAAAATGTAGTGAAATCACTCTGTATTCTGATTACGTCCTTTATATTGTTACGAAACAGCACCCTGGTATAGTCCCTAAAACCGACTCTGTCTAAGCCAGGTATGAAAATTAAAATTATGGCGGATACGCAGTGTTTTTATAACTGTTTGGAAATATCTTATCTAAACATTGTTTTTGTGACCAGACTTATCTATAAAAGGCCAGAAAAGTTATTTGTGTGTGTAAGCCGCAGTCCGGAATTTACTAGTAAAAATGGCTTTAATATATAAGGGGACTGATCAGGAAGAGTTAGTTAGTTGATAATTTGACATCGTGAGATAAACAAATAAATAAGTGAATTACTGAACTGTTTATATAAATTAGTTTAAGTGAATATACTGTATATATAAATTAAATATTAGTGATTAGTTTAGTGTTTAAATAAATTAGTAAGTAGCCATACCGTGTGTTTAAAGTTTATCCCACCCGTTTATTGTTTAAATAAATAAGAAAAACATTACATTGGTGTCAGGTGTACATGGGAGAGAACATGGACGAGAAGATTTCTACTATGAAGAATGATATTTAGGCTAACATGGACGAGAAGATTTGTGCTATGAAGAACGACATTTCTGATAATATTTCTGCTAACATGGACGAGAAGATTTCTGCTATGAAGAACGACATTTCTGCTAGCATAGACGAGAAGATTTCTGCTATGGAAGAGAAGATTTTAACGAATGTGAAAAGCGATATTTCGGCCATAAAGAACGATATTTTTACTTTGAAGAACGATATATCTGCCGATATCTTATTATTGAAAAACGACATTGCCGCCGACGTTGAAAATGAAATTTCGTCTCTAAAATCTGAAATCGAGAATAAGATTACAACGATAGACGAGAAAATCAAGGAGATTGAGGAGAAGATTGCCGATTCAAGAACGCGAGGCACGCCAGAGGAAGAAAAAGGATGGAACTACGAGATTCTGCGTGGATTATCGCCAGCTTAACAACGTGACGAAGGAAGACAGCTATCCTCTGCCCCGAATTGACGATACGCTAGACACGTTGGCCGGCAGCAAACTGTTTTCCACCTTGGACCTGAAGTCTGGTTATTGGCAAGTGGAAATGGACCCAGAAGATAAAGAGAAGACTGCTTTTACCACCGGATCTGAATTATGGCAATTCAACGTCATACCATTCGGGCTCTGTAATGCGCCTGCGACATTTGAAAAACTTATTGAAAATGTCTTGAGAGGGTTGTCTTGGAAGACATGCCTGGTCTATTTGGACGGCATCGTAGTACTGGGGAAGACATTTGACGAACATTTGAAGAATTTGGAAGACGTATTCAAACGACTACAAGCTGCCCAGCTCATGTTAAACCCGAAGAAATGTCAGCTGTTCCAAAACCGAGTCAACTATCTAGGTCATATAGTGAGCAATGAAGGAGTGGCGGTGGATCCAGAGAAAATTGCTTCCATCCAGCAATGGCCGCAACAAACCGACAAACATCAAATTAGGAGTTTCCTTGGACTTTGCACGTATTATAGAAGATTTATCAGGAAGTTTGGAGATATTGCCAAGCCTCTAACGCGACTTACAGAAGAAACAAGACCTTTCCAGTGGGACGAAGACTGTCAAACGGCTTTTGAAACCTTGAAGAGGCATTTAACCTCGGCACCGATGTTAGGATATCCATTACCAGGAGGAGACTTTATTCTTGACACTGACGCAAGCAACGTAGGAATTGGTGGAGTGCTCTCACTGATCCAAGGAGGGCAAGAAAGAGTGCTGGGATACTTCAGTAAATTCCTCTCCAAACCAGAACGAAACTACTGCGTCACAAGAAGAGAACTTTTGGCAGTAGTGAAGTCCGTGGAACACTTTTACCAGTACCTCTATGGTAGGAAGTTTTTAATCCGGACTGATCATGCAGCACTCAAGTGGTTGATGCAGTTCATGAATCCCGAGGGCCAGATCGCTAGATGGATTGAACGACTTTAAGAGTACGACTTCAACATCGAACATCGAGCTGGTGTGAGTCACTGAAATGCCGACTCCCTGTCCAGACGGCCGTGCCCAACAGACTGCTCCCACTGCAACAAGGTGGAATCTAGGGAAGCTGCAGTTTCAAGAACTACTGTAGTCAACGAGGAATGGTCACCCACCAGGATCAGAGAAGATCAGGAGAATGATTCTCACCTGAAGATGATCCGGCAATGGAAGAAAGAAAATCGGCGACCTACCTGGCAAGAAGTGTCAAAATTTTCACCGAAACTCAAAGCGTATTGGGCTCAGTGGGACTCTCTTGTCCTGGAAGAAGGGCTGTTGAAAAGAGTCCTTGGAAACGATTATGGTTCCGAGATGAGGAGACAGCTAGTTATCCCGAGAACAAGAGTAGCTGAGGTACTGAAGAAGTTACACGACAGTCCATCGGGAGGTCATCTGGGAGTGAAGAAAACCCTTCAGCGAGTCCGTGAAAAGTTTTATTGGATGAACAGCTCCGACGATGTGAAGGACTGGTGTAAGAAATGTACAACTTGTGCTACGAGTAATGGACCACATCGCAAGAGAGAAGCACCTATGAAACAATATAATGTTGGAAGCCCCTTCTAAAGGATTGCTTTAGATTTCGCTGGACCATTTCCGAAGACAGAAAATGGTAGCAAATACATACTGGTTGTAATGGACTATTTCACAAAGTGGGTGGAAATTTACGCTATCCCGAACCAAGAGGCCACAACTATCGCAGATGTATTGGTGAAAGAATTTATCAGCCGATATGGAGTACCCTTGGAAGTCCACAGTGACCAGGGAAGAAATTTTGAAAGCCATTTATCCCAGGAGATTTGCGACAAGCTGGGAATGAAGAAGACCAGGACAACAGCTTCACATCCACAGTCAGATGGAATGGTCGAGAGAATGAACAGGACTATTGGAAAATACCTGTCCAAAGTAGTATCCAGCCATCAGAGAGATTGGGATCAGTATCTTTCCCTATTCGCATTGGCTTATTGATCTGCTGTCAATGAGTCCACGGGTGAAACACCGGCAAAAATCCTGTCTGGACGTGAAATGAGGCTTCCTTGTGACCTGGAATTTGGCTGCCGGCCTGGAGAAGATCTAGCAGGCGAAGACTACGCAATCCAATTGAGAAGAAGGCTGGATGATATTCATGAATTAGTTCGAACAAATCTTCAAGTTGCCAACGACAGAATGAAAAGTCGGTACGACACGCAGGCCACAGAAGGCGGCTCTAAAGAAGGGGACAAAGCATGGTTACACAACCCGACGAGGAGAAAAGGATTTTCTCCAAAATTGCAGAAATCCTGGGAAGGTCCATACTTAATCAAGAAAAGGATCAATGATGTTTTATATCGCATAAGCAAGATCCCCAACGGAAAACCAAAAGTAGTTCACCAAAACCGACTAGCGCCATTCGAAGGAGACCACGACATAGAGGAAGGAGTAAACCTTATTCGGGATGTGTCTGGCCCCACCTTCGATGAATTTATGGGCGCGTATGGGGGTACCGGGAAAGCTAGATATGGAGTCACTTCGGAACAACAACAAGATTTGTTCACTCTCCCGGAACATTATTCACTGGCATACAACATCCCCGCCCGTATCAAGAACGCACGAGGGTTGGCAACCGTCTTTCGAAAGAAGTTCGGGCAATTAGAAAAACTTGAAGACCAGATTCCAGCCCCTGGCAAGATACTGAAACTGAAACATAATTCGCGGTACGTCTTCTACGTGGTAACTAAAAATGAATTCCAAGATCGATCTACCTACCGCGATGTGTGGGAAGCACTTCGAAACCTCCGAGACCATGTGTTGGAATCCAACGTGAAGAAACTGGCTATGCCTAAGATAGCGAGTAACCAGTTGGATTGGCGAATCATCAGGAACATGGTAGATATTATCTTTCAAGATACCGGTGTCCAGATATTAATTTGCAGCTACAGCCCCCGTTATCAGTATCCGATGAAGACGGTGTCCTGCTATTTCCATAAGATCGGAAAGTGTAGAAATGGGGCCAGTTGCCGATTCAAACATCCAGTCTCGGCTACACAAAAGTTCCAGGAGGAACTTCCATTTAAGGAGGGGGTAATGTTACGAAATAGCACCCTGGTATAGTCCCTAAAACCGACTCTGTCTAAGCAAGGTATGAAAATTAAAATTATGGCGGATACGCAGTGTTTTTATAACTGTTTGGAAATATCTTATCTAAACATTGTTTTTGTGACCAGACTTATCTAGAGAAGGCCAGAAAAGTTATTTGTGTGTGTAAGCCGTAGTCCGGAATTTACTAGTAAAAATGGCTTTAATATATAAGGGGACTGATCAGGAAGAGTTAGTTAGTTGATAATTTGATATCGTGAGATAAACAAATAAATAAGTGAATTACTGAACTCGACAGGCATTTCTAATCACTGAACTGTTTATATAAATTAGTTTGAGTGAATATACTGTATATATAAATTAAGTATTAGTGATTAGTTTAGTGTTCAAATAAATTAGTAAGTAGCCATACCGTGTGTTTAAAGTTTATCCCACCCGTTTATTGTTTAAATAAATAAGAAAAACATTACAATATGTACCTTTTGTTTGGTTGTGTTGTTATATTTATATTCTAATGTCATTAGTTTCCAAATTGTCAGAACTTATGCCGTATATATGTCAAACTCTTAAGATTAATAAAACATAATTATTGCACTGATCACAGTGTATTTTATACACAACCTAATCCTACAAATTGGATATAATCCATTACACAATTTTTTAATAGTATCAAGTGTTTTACAAAAGAAAATTCAATTTGGAATCGAACCCGCCACGTCAATATCATTACAATTTAATCTATTATTGAAATTTCAATACGGCAACGTCAATTGAACACTATCGGACGATACATGGTTAACGTGCCAGAGATTTACGCAAGCACGATCACAACATGGGGCGAATTACACAAGCATTGTCCTCTAGTGGGTTGATTTCATATATGTAGAGGGTGACACACACAATATCCAGAGTTGAGTTAAACATAACCGTCACTCTCCTATAAGAACTCGTTAAAAAGGACCAGCTTGAACGGAATAGCGTCCAAAGGACTTAAAAATGTAAACAAGTATAAAATGAAATAATTCAGACCATTGATTCCGAATCCGTTTATAGCTAGCCTCTAGCACTTATCGTTTGTTCGATTAAGCCTAAAATGTGCGGACATCAACAGAAATTGACATCGATAAAGTTGGAGAGACAATTTATGTCCAGGATGAGGATATTGGATATTTATTATAAATATAGTCAAGAACGATTCTACCTTTTTTCCAAATATCTTTCTTTTGTTTCGGTTTGAATTTAAGTCATTCGCTTTTTTCCAAACTCACTTTGCTAGTTGCCCATTTTCTCATTCTCTTCTCTCGCTACACTTTCAGGTGTCTTAATGTGAGATTCCGGATGATCATTTAACCATTTTTCCACTCTCTTCTATTCCCTACGATTTCTTTCATCTTCTCTGTGGATCTTAATTTTTGCCTTCCATATTACTCCACTCGATCTAGTCACTTCCTTCTTGCTCTTCCCCTTCCTCTTTTTGTCGACTTTCCTAACTGCATTATTCTCTTTACCAGTCGGGATTGGTCCATTCTCACCACCTGTACAAACCAATTAATTTGTTTCTTTTTAACCTTTGCTAGTATTGGTTTTTGGCCAATGCTCTTTCTTATTCCTTCTATTCTCACTCTGTCCCATTTAGTTTTGCCTGCTATTTTCCTAATATGTTTCATTTCCATTGCGTTTATCTTTGCTTCCTGTTTCTTGTTCAGTATACAATTTTCGCTAGCTTGTGATATTATTGGTATTGTTATAGTATTGTGAATTTTCTTTTTACTGACACTTTTTTATGTCCTAATATTGTTCTGTTCAGTGCATAATATATTTTAGTTGCCTTGTTTCCTTTATTTACTATTTCCGCATTCATCTTTCGTCGTTTGTTATCACTGTACCAAGTATTTGAATGTGATGTAGTTACCTTTTCTAAATTCCTTCCCCCTTATTTTATTTGATTCATGTGTCTAAACACCAATGAATTCGCAGAGTAAGAATATCGAGGACATGTCTGGGTCATTATGATTACTTTTGTTTTTTCTATGTTTACTTCCATTTTTACTATTTCATTTCCTCCGTCCATATGTTAGTAAATCTTCTATAAATTGAAATGTCGTTCCTATGTCAAGCTATTTTTTAGTTTCTTCTCCACTCATTCTATTAACTTTTGAAATATCTCCTACTTTTTTAGTGGCATAGTAAAGCCTATTAGTTGTTTATATTATGTTGTGGATATCAACAACTTTCTAAACTATTGTTACTCCTGAGTATTATTAATGTTCCTCTTTTTCCACTATTACTTTTCCATTTTTCATATTTTCAATTCATTCCATCTGGATATCATGCATCATAGGGATTCTAATAAACTCTTTCTCTATATCTAAGAACATTTCTTAGTCGTTTTCTATTAACTGTTTTTTCTTTATTTGCTTTGTTATTAATACATAATATTTCTGAATCATCGTCGTAATTTATACTTTCGCTTTAATTCTATCCATGTGTGGCTCTATAGTGATGCTTTTCACAGTCAGATAAATTGACATTTACTCATTACAAGAAACGTATAAATATATTCGTTGCGACCACCTGGTAATATACATTTTAGGAATTTTCAATAATGTGAGGTAGAAATCTGCGGCTGACAGGGTTATACGTGAATAGAATTTTTGTTTAATATTAGAGAATGTAGTTTGTATTTGGGAGTATATTTTTTTCAATTTTTCAAACAATTCTATAAAACCACAATTCTGAGAGAACTTTTTTATTGAAGATGAATAAATGTGATACTTAGTTGTTAATAATGTAAAAATCAAAAAACGAGTAACGACAGTTAAGCCGATATTTAAAAAACTCACCGCAATCATTTTGGCAACATTTTAATATAAAATAAAAATGTTTATTGATATTATTTAACATATCAGGAGTGATATATCTAAGGATTATTCGTTATTTCAATCATCTAAATCAAAAGGTTTCGTTTTGTATACAATATTCTTCACATATTCTCATAAAAAGAAATTTAATAGGTAAAATTGTTAGTATTCTACACTAAAAAGATCATATATATTTATATTTTTGAATTGGAGATTTAGTTTTAAGAGGAAGTTATTTTTTGACATATGACAATGTGTAATACAATATGGGGATTATTATAGATATTTTATGTAGTCTGTAATGAGTAACTTATAAATAAAGATCGTTGTTTCCGATTCCGAGATTTCAATTATATATATATATATATATATATATATATATATATACAAGAATTGCTCATTTAAAGATATAAGATATATATAAATATATATATATATATAAATTTTTTTTCCATTTTTCGTGGGCATCAGGTTAATAGTAAACACAGTATCAGTTTATGTTTTAATTTGACGTTTCGCTCCCTCAATTTGGAGCATTTTCAAAAACTTCACATATCGATGTTTTACAATAAAATGAACAAGTTTAAACGATTAAAATTGAATGTAGACATACAGGTGATAAAAACTGGTAGTCAATAAAATAATTTCATAAACAAATAAAATCGAAAGTACATGCTTCAGAAACAATTCATTTACAGTATACAAGGGACAGTTAAAAAGTTGATGTTATTATTATAATAAATTATAATATATCTGGCTTAGGTTTTTGATATCTTGTTTATCGTTTACTACATTGTTCTCTTTTTTTATATATATCATTTCTTTTATTGTTAGTTTTTTGTAATTAGAGTCTTGGTTTATTATTTTAGTATTATTAAAGTCGAATTTATGTTTTTCATTTTTCTCATGTTTATGAGGTGCAGTGGAGGCGTTTTTTGTATATTTATGGCCATTGAGTCTATTTTCAAGGTGTTGGGTTGTCATACCTATATATTTTTTAGGACAGTCTAAACATGGTATTGAGTATATGACGTTAGATTTTTTTGACGTATTTATTTGACTTTTTAATTTTGAGAACAATGGTGATAGAGTGTTTTGTGCCCTATGACAAACTTTTATGTTGTGTTTAGATAATATATAATTTAGTTTTTCCGATAGTTGATTTGTATATGGCATTGCGATGTATGTATGAGGGGGTAGTGTATTGGTTTGTGTTGAATGGGATTGATTATTGTAATATTTATGTGTACGTTGTTTAATAATTCTGTCAATATGTTTGGATGGATAGTGATTGTTTTGTAATATAGTTTTGGTTTGATATAGAATCTCTGGACGATATTCAGGTGATGTAAGTGTGATTGCTCTATCTACTAATCCTATGATTACGCTGTTTTTTTGGGAATTAGGATGGTGGGAGTGGTAATTCAAGTAGCGACCGGATGATGTTTCTTTAAAAAAATGTTTTGTTGTAATTTTATTATCTCTGGTCTTAATAAGTATCATGTCCAGAAAATTTATGGTATTGTTTTGTTCTGTTTCTATTGTGAATTGAAGCTTAGGATTAAAACCATTGAAAGCAGCCAATATATGATTTATTTCATCGGATGGAACGGCAGCTTAGCAATCATCAACGTATCTTTTAAAAAATAATATATTGCAATTTATTTGGTTTAGGACATTTTCTTCTAGATATTCCATTACAATTTGTGCGAGGGTTGATGAAATTGGTGAACCCATAGTGCACCCGTTGAGTTGTATAAAAAAATCTTTTTTATATTGAAAAAAATTATTGTTTTGGATTAGCATTATTCCTTCTATGAATTCTTCATATGTGAGAGTTGTGTGTTCTTTTAATAATCTCCATTTATGTTTTAATACAATTAATTGCAATATATTATTTTTTAAAAGATACGTTGATGATTGCTTAGCTGCCGTTCCATCCGATGAAATAAATCATATATTGGCTGCTTTCAATGGTTTTAATCCTAAGCTTCAATTCACAATAGAAACAGAACAAAACAATACCATAAATTTTCTGGACATGACACTTATTAAGACCAGAGATAATAAAATTACAACAAAACATTTTTTTAAAGAAACATCATCCGGTCGCTACTTGAATTACCACTCCCACCATCCTAATTCCCAAAAAAACAGCGTAATCATAGGATTAGTAGATAGAGCAATCACACTTACATCACCTGAATATCGTCCAGAGATTCTATATCAAACCAAAACTATATTACAAAACAATCACTATCCATCCAAACATATTGACAGAATTATTAAACAACGTACACATAAATATTACAATAATCAATCCCATTCAACACAAACCAATACACTACCCCCTCATACATACATCGCAATGCCATATACAAATCAACTATCGGAAAAACTAAATTATATATTATCTAAACACAACATAAAAGTTTGTCATAGGGCACAAAACACTCTATCACCATTGTTCTCAAAATTAAAAAGTCAAATAAATACGTCAAAAAAATCTAACGTCATATACTCAATACCATGTTTAGACTGTCCTAAAAAATATATAGGTATGACAACCCAACACCTTGAAAATAGACTCAATGGCCATAAATATACAAAAAACGCCTCCACTGCACCTCATAAACATGAGAAAAATGAAAAACATAAATTCGACTTTAATAATACTAAAATAATAAACCAAGACTCTAATTACAAAAAACTAACAATAAAAGAAATGATACATATAAAAAAAGAGAACAATGTAGTAAACGATAAACAAGATATCAAAAACCTAAGCCAGATATATTATAATTTATTATAATAATAACATCAACTTTTTAACTGTCCCTTGTATACTGTAAATGAATTGTTTCTGAAGCATGTACTTTCGATTTTATTTGTTTATGAAATTATTTTATTGACTACCAGTTTTTATCACCTGTATGTCTACATTCAATTTTAATCGTTTAAACTTGTTCATTTTATTGTAAAACATCGATATGTGAAGTTTTTGAAAATGCTCCAAATTGAGGGAGCGAAACGTCAAATTAAAACATAAACTGATACTGTGTTTACTATTAACCTGATGCCCACGAAAAATGGAAAAAAAATTTATATATAAAGGTTAAAGAAAATCAAATAATTTATATATATATATATATATATATATATATAT
This sequence comes from Galeruca laticollis, assembly GCA_963921935.1. Taxonomy (NCBI): domain Eukaryota; kingdom Metazoa; phylum Arthropoda; class Insecta; order Coleoptera; family Chrysomelidae; genus Galeruca; species Galeruca laticollis. The sequence goes on from OY998179.1 coordinate 5,934,002, forward strand.
ATATATATATATATATAAAACTCAGAAATATTGGGGAATGCAGCAACAGGTAAAAAGAGAATTCTTTATTGGTTTTTATCCAAGCTTTCGAAAACGTTCGTTTTCATCATCAGGGACGCTACAAATAGAGGAAAAAAGGGGATTATTCTCAACTCCATCAATAAAGAGACGAAAGTGTACTTACATCCAATGTGAAATTATTTTCCTTTATGTAAAACATAAGATTGAAGAACTCATCACATGGCATCAGTTAGGGAAAATTGACATTCAAATTAGCAACAATATTATCAACATTGAGACTGTTATAGTATAATATAATAATAAAAACAAAAAACCTGCACGAGATTAACGTCGTAAAATCATTTTTCAACAAACACAGCCGACGGCAACAAGCAGGAATCTTTCCCTCCAAGACGGAAATGGAAACGGGCATTTGACATCACTGGTTCAAACAATTCACGGTAGTCGTCATTAAACAACTTTTCAAAACGTGAGAGCGGCGCGCAGGTTCTATTTACCAACACCAATAGAACTGCTAAGGGAGAAGGGTTCAGGCCGTAACTTACGGCAAGAAGAAGAGTTCCCTTTAAACGTGACTCTCAATGTATTTCGGAAAAGATGAATTAAATGACAGCTAATATGTAAGCAAATGGATTCTTGATGTATTGTCGTATATATATATATATATATATATATATTGATTGTAAAAAGGCATTATTAAGGTAACAACAATAATAATATTAACATTAACAATAACAATAATAATAAAAATAATGATAAAATTATGTCAACATGGCAAGAACAATGGAATCAACATGTGTCAAAACTGAGAAGGTTACAGATTCATGTCAAACCCTGGGCAGCGAATTTGCAACTATAGAGACAGGAACAAGTGAAATTGACAAGAATGAGAATTGGACATACACATCTTACATCCTCCTACATGTTACTAGGACAAAATCCACCAAGATGCGAAATATGCAATACAATTTTAACAATTGATCACTTATTATTAGAATGTACACAATATATTAACCAACGCCAACAGGTTATGCTTCCAAATGATATAAAACTTTGTTTAACCATTACAAAAAATATAAAAAAAGTTATTACCTATTTGAAAATGATAAATGTATATAACAAAATTTAATTTAACTAATACCATAATGTAAATAGTTAAGACATATATAAGGCTAATGACCACGTAGTCGACGCCTTCATCAACAAAAAAAAATTATATATATTTATAATATTATCTATTATACCTTCTTTTAATTATAATTTCTCCGCATTGGAAGCCAAATTATAATATATCTAATTCTCTATGATGAATTTTAATTATTTAATTTTAATGTAAACCTTCCTGTAAAGATAAATGTCAATTCACCTCACGTTGATGTATATTGTCGCAGCGACAATTCTTGTACATACAACTTAAAACTTTATGTGAGAAATTTCAACTTTGACAGTAATTGTCAAAAATATGCGCGGCTCTAATAAATATCAATTTAGTATTTCGAAATTAATGAATTTATAAGTGTAATCGACCTATTACTCTTCTCTCAGGGTGGGATCAAACTGTTAAAAAATTAATTATTCAAAATTTGTTTAAATTTTTACGTATCTCCAAATTATCTGTTTCACTATTGGTCAGAACCTATAGTAACTGTATGTTTAATATTATAAAAGGCACTTTAAATCTCTGATGACGTTTCCAATATTTCTGTCACTGAAAATTACCAACTGTCACTGATTTGATCGACAGTTTTATTTAATAAAAAATGTTTAATTTTCTGAAATAATGTTATAAAAAGACTATAGTGAGTAGGAATGCAAAATTCTATATTATACTACTAGATTCAAATACAAATTAATATTCCCAAAATTATCACAACGAAACAACAGTCGTAATTTCTACGAAACTTGAAATTACTACAACCTATATGATATGAATTAACCTAATGAAAAACGTTTAATAAAAGTTCCAATTGTCAATCTAAATTTTGATATGGATAAATGTCAAAAACTAGGTTCAATCAAATTTATCTAGTTCAAAACTTTTCTCCTCTTATGTGAATTTCCTTATATGATTTATTAATTTGGTTTACAATCAAAAATCTAATAGATGCATATATGTCAAGTTTAATTTAAAAATAGGCCTTATTATTTCTCGAGAAATTATTGTAAAGAAACTGGATCGGACTCACCAACTAATAACTGGACAACTCGTACAATTCTAATTGATCTTAGAATTCAGGAAACTTTCTAAATTTTATTTAGAAATCTGGAACACATTCACTACTGCAATTCTTATTCGAATTATGCACGCACTGGCTTTATAATGAAATGGCTTTTGAATCTGGTTGTATAAATATACAACTTCTACTATCTACCAATAATTGAGACAACTCTAATTACGATGTTGCCTCTTCGGGATTTCAAAAACAACTAACTAAACTTTCTTCAAATAAATCAATCCCCTCTCCTTTGGTTACGAAAAATTCCTTTTTTTAAAAAAATACTAATTTATGTTTCCCTATAACAAAGAGAGATTTGAATTCTTTTATTATCATTGCAATTCTGATAGCAGAGACATCTGTATTTTAAAATTTCAAATATATTCTCCAAAATGTAATATAATTCTGTCTATCATTAAATATATTCTACATAAACGTCAACCGAAAATTAAAATGTCACATTTGATTTGTATACCGAATCTTTCAAAATTATTGATTATACCTATAATACAGTGTGTATCGAAAGTATTGCATACAAATATAAATAGTTTTCCTTATTTCAATGTTTCTTTTACATTTTAAATAGAGGAACTGTATCAATATATATATATATATATATATATATATATATATATATATATATGAAATTGACTGTCTCGACCCTTACTTCGTGGAATATGCTCATATTAGTGTTTTTAAATGAAACTCAAGGTCTCTAGTTAATTTCACAATATAATACAAGTTATTGAAAATTCTAAAAAATTGACAATTGTTTCGATAAATCAATATCATCGTCAGAATGACAGAAGTTACATTTCATTTTATGCCTACCTGATGTTTAGTAGTTATTTTTGGCTAGACCAAGAAGTAACCTAACTTGTGATTGGCTTAATATATGTTTATAGAAAAAAGAAGAAGATGTGATATTACAAATATTGAAGCTTAGATATTATTAGCACTATGGTGATATCCTGGATATCATTTTTCCAATTAAGATCAGTATAACTGTGCAATGATATAGAAAACCAGGAAAACTATATCTGCTGATCTTTACAATTATCACTTAAGAAGACAGTTTATTAGTGGAGAATTCCACTACGCAAAACATCTACTTGACACCAATCATTCATTGACACCTAACACAGAACTAGAAGTACTGCATATTTGTGAAAAGAAACAAGAACTGGATTTCCTTGAAGAACTGGAAATTAGAAGACATTTAAGAAACCCACAATATGAAGTTGTCAATGAACAGTTAAATCTAGGGAATTCTCCACTAATAAACTGTCTTCTTAAGTGATAATTGTAAAGATCAGCAGATATAGTTTTCCTGGTTTTCTATATCATTGCACAGTTATACTGATCTTAACTGGAAAAATGATATCCAGGATATCATCATAGGGCTAATAGTATCTAAGCTTCAATATTTGTAATATCACATCTTCTTCTATTTTCTATAAACATATATTAAGCCAATCACAAGTTAGGTTACTTCTTGGTCTAGCCAAAAATAACTACTAAACATCAGGTAGGCATAAAATGAAATGCAACTTCTGTAATTCTGACGATGATATTGATTTATCGAAATAATTGTCAATTTTTTAGAATTTTCAATAAATTGTATTATATTGTGGAATTAACTAGAGACTTTGAGTTTCATTTAAAAACACTAATATATATATATATATATATATATATATATATATATATATATATATATCCTTCTGATAAATTTGATAGATATAATGCAACTGCGAGTGGCTTTGCTATGGTTTCACCCAATATTATCAATTTATCCATACGTTCGTCCATTGAATTTAAATGTGTTTACATATTTCTGCCATTGGACAATATCATTCGACATTACATTGTTTGATAGAGTTGATTTTTGATGATATTCCTTTAATGCTTCCCACGATGCTTTTGCCGTAGTTTTATTTTTTATGCGAAAGATTTGGTTGTCATAGACAAATAAACCAATGTAAGCACTGGCTTTGTCTTCCTTTTTATTCCATTCAGTTGTTGTGGGCGGTGCTATCGGTTATTCATCGATAATAACTGTCCACAGGTCCTCTTTTGATAGTAATACTTCCATTTTGTATCTCCAGACCTGATGGTTATCATCATTTAATTTCGTTATCAGCCTTTTTGTTGAGTCTAACATGATGCCGTCGATAGGAAACATTCAAACTTGAACTTTCGTGAAAATCAAAAAAAAATCTTGAAAATATTAATTCGCACTTAATTTTCAATGTTTCCTGTATACTCTGAGAAATCGAATCAAATAATACAATTTTTATATAATTTATCTATCGAAAGATCTCGCATATCATGCATCAAGTTACATTATAGTGATATACTCATTGAATAATGTGAAATATCACAGCAGCATTGATTCCAAAAATGGAACATAAATTGTTTCGATACTTCAATATAAATAAACAACTATTTATTTTATGTTAATTACAAACGTAACAGCGGAAACGTTATCCCGACAACACTTAACGAATACCAACATTATTAAATTAAATTTCTATTAGTAATTAAAAGCGTTTTTAATCAATAGGAATCATTATCAATTAACAATTCAGTTGAAATGCAATGTAATGCTGCGTTTGTAGATCGTGACTAAATAGAAATTTAAGGGTGTGGAGCAATAATAAATATTCAACTATAAAGTAGATCGTGAGGATTCAATTCAATTTTTTGTTTTTCGGAATTACATTTGTGATTTTATAAAAATTTACTCTGCATCCTTTTGTCAGAGAATGAGGAATAATTATTGTGAAGAGAGTTATGAGTATGAGCGACAAGCGTGAAGGGCAAAGAGATCTCCTTTCTTTTGTCGTGTTTACCTGTGCCCACTTTTTCTCCCACTCAATGAAAGAAAATTTACCATCAGTGAAATCCGGCATGTTTATGAAGATTATCGTCATTAATTTCCCCTATTCACAAAGTCTGAAATATTTGCTCCCAGAAAGAATTATTTTAACTTCCAAAATAGTATATTACGTAACAAGAGTTGTAAGTAACCCATTACGCACGAAATGAAAAAGTGCGTAATGGGCCTACAACTCGTGTAACATACTATACTTTTTCTACGCCCATTCATTTTCTTCCATTAAGTAAAAAACATCGCAATCATTTAAACTTTATTATAATAGTTGTTAATAACAACTGAACAATTATTGTAAATCGATTGTGCTTTGTTATTTAATGGTGATGACCGGTTATTTATAATTGTATTATATTTTGTTCAAGAAACTGACAATATAAATGACTACACATTTATTTTCATAGCATACTACTTAAGAAAACGTGTCCTATTTTTAAAGAAATTGCATGATGTGCTGCCTACATTTAGGGGCATCACTCTTTCAATCCTAAATACAAAATACATCTCGCTAATGCTAAAAGTTTTTATGTTTTTTAATTGACTAAATTTATGTAAATAGACCAAATAAAGTCTTACGTAAATAAAAATTTGTTTGTAATTCAATTAAACAAGGAAGTTTAAGTTTTCTTCTCAAAACGCACGTGTATGTTATGAGATCTCATTACGTGCATGTTATTGTTAAATGTCATTTACAAGGAATGTTGACAGTGCGATTTTTGACATTTACAGACATGGACGTAGAAAAAACTTATTAAATTAGAGGAAAATGCAATTCGAACAATTGACAAAAAACTCAAAATTTAATTAAAAATATATTTTTTATAATTCGCGCATAAAAGAGACTTCATTATAACATTGTTTACAGTGTCAATGAAGCTCTTTCAACACTGTTATAGTAATTTTTAGTGTACAGTTGGTTATTGAATTTAGTTATATTTTTGACATTTGACTTTAACCTTGACACAAATTATAAATGAAATGGTCTAGCGTTATTCTAGCTAGCAAATTATTATATTAAAGGTGAATTAGAATGATTTATATATTAAAAATGTTAATGAATAAAGTACGCTAACGTTTATTTATCAATGATTTGTCAATTGTTTATTTTTATATTGTATAGGATCAATATATAGGTATACAAAACGTCCGATTTTTGGGATAAATTACCAGATATCGATGTGAAGATGTATTAGGTACAGAAATAATTCTGTTCATGATATAATATAAATAGATCGCAAGAGCACATACGAAGAAGCTCTTTTTTAAACAAATAATTATCCTCTTTTTGCTTAAATGAAAGTTTCTTTACAATTTACACAATTATTCGGTTATATGTCAAAAGTCAGAAGTGCTGAATAAAACCATCTGTGATCTGACCAATTAGGAATCTACAGAATTGCCAACTTAAATTCAAACCACTCCTCCTAGTTTAAAAACAAGAATTATATGAAATTCTATTTTATTTAAATAATTAAATAAATGCTAATTATAAAAATATTGTGTAAACTTGTGCCACAATGACTTTCTGTAGTACTCGTGATTTGCCGCTTCGCAGTTCGTTGTGCAAACTTCACTCGTACTACAAAACGAGTCATTGTGACACTTGTTTTACAAATAACTATTTTGACCTCATTTGACCTTTGTTTAATCGTTCTCGTTGATGTGTGCTTTTCGCAGTCTCTTGAAAAGGCAAATCCATTTGTTAGAACTTTCCTTACTCGAGATCCTGTTCATATTTCTGGAGACCAGCAGACCTTCTTCTAAGTGATTCCTATTCTTTATACTACTAATAGTCGTGGTCTAACTGTGTTTAGTTGCCTGGCGCAGTCTTTCCTGTTGTAGTTCGTAAGCTCCCTCATCTGGAAGTTCGATTGGGTTCTCAGCTCTTCAAATTTTCTCCTGGCAACGTCCTCCACGATCTCCTACTCTCAGTACAGCTTCTTTGCCATGATATACCATGTGGCATTGATTGTTTGCCTCAAGCTAATGTTCTGCTGAGCTTTGAGCTTTTTATAATGGCCTTTGGAAGTATATCCCCACGCTATAAATACGTACAGCAGGATGAGGAGAATGATTAGGTACAGTTTTATCTTCAATTCCAGTTCCAATGTGGAAATAAGAAATACGTATAGATCATGATAAATAAAGCATATATGTTCGGGGTAGGTAGATTTTGAATACCCGAAGTAACAACGTTCAAAAAAATTCATTACAGTTTACAATACAAACGTTGAATTGTCCACCCTGTTAAATTGTATCTGTCATTACAATTTTATAACTATCACCTAATGATAACGATGAACTAGATATTATCTAAACAGAATTGTCACACCTCTTCGTTTTGTCTCATTAAAAAACAAATTACTTTAACCACCATATAAGGGTACCCCTGCAAAAAATGTGAAACCTAACACCATGTCATTTTCGAATTGAAAATTCATCTAAGATTACTCACAAAAGATAGTAAATACAATAGTCCAGAAGGAACAAGGACTTTAATACATGCAACTCGATACATCCTGCCCGTACGAGGGGAAATGAAAATATAATGCTATTATATCTTCAATTTGTTAGGGTGGTTATTTATAAGGGGTTGTTCATGCTCTTTCGTTCTTTTACAAGCTTTTTATTTACTAGAAAATGTACTGTTAACGTGGAGTATTGTAAATTTCTGTGTAAACTAAGCGATAAAAGAATTTCGACCATTTTTATAAGAGAGATTTTGATTGATTCTTCCAGTTCTTAAAGCATGCATTCTTTTAAGAACGGCATTGGACTAGGTATGTGTGCAATATCCGGTATTCTTTTGATTATTTTTTTCGTATGATTTTCAACCAATCAGAATGTCGAATTTAGTTAAGTTACCTCGTATAATTTCGATAATACCTGATTATACATAGAGTAGCTCCACCAATCGAAAATTTTAAAATAATTTCATTTTCATAGTAACCACCATAACTGTCAAATTGTGACGTTTATCAAAAATTGTTCAAAAATGAGTCGATTCGGAGATTTATCATCAAATGCAATAGACGAAAGTATACCAAATACTGAGCTTCATAATACAGTGAAAACAAAAAAGTACGTATGGAAACAATTTCTTACGTTTTGCAGTGAAAGAAACTATGTGCTAAATGAATCAATTTCCACTGAAATGATAGCGTCCATTTTGAAAGATTGGGCTTTCAATATGCGAAAATGTAAAGGAGAAAATTATAATGAAAATGTGGTTAGACCGATGTGGAACATTACGGCAAAACAAGTACTAGAAAAATATATAATAATAATATATGTTTATTCACTATAAATTACAAAGTATAACAAATGTAGATCAAAAATCGTAAATAAACACAATGCCCCACAGAAGCTGTAAAAAACAGCTTGTGAGTGGTATCTAAATTAAGTACAGCGACAAAATTAGTTACACTCACAACAAAAGTAAACTTAGCAACAATAATGATAGTAGTAATATCACAAATAATACATAGCACAATCATAATATCTCAACAAAATATGAATTTAAAAAAAATATAATATGAAAAATTAAAGGAATAAAGAAAATGAACCTGTACAACTACAGAACGAAACCTGTAGTATATTAAACTATTTAAGTTATTGAACACCGAAAACTCCAACCTCCAGCCAATGTAACCATGTGTAGGTGTAGATACTTCTCACGTTACGATTTTTATATCGCAGAATTCTCTTTTCTGCTCTAAAATGAAGTGTTTTAGTTTCTTTTCAAATAATCGAATATTTTGGATGCTTTTAATATAATCTGGAATACGGTTGTAAATCTTAACGGAATAGAAAGAATATGTTTTCTGACAACTCGTTTTTATCATCCTAGGGACTGTATGGAAATGTCTATTCCGAGTATTGTAATTATGGATTGGTAAGTTGTATGTATTCTTTGATCTATGATATTCCACTGAAACGCATAAAAAGTATAGTTGTTTCAGATCCAATATTCTGCTTTCAGTATACAAAAGATCTGAAGAATAAAGGATCGGTTTAGACATCATGATTTTTAGAAATCTCCTCTGGATTATATTTAACGGCTGCAGGTGAGTTTCCAACGCACTTCCCCAAACCTGAATTCCATATCGAAGATAGCTTTCTACCAATCCAAAATATAAATTGCGGAGATGTTGGCTAGAAATATACTTTTTCAAGTGCCTAAATGTATGCAAAATAAACTGTAATTAATAAATAAATAAATCCTGATCAAACTGTGATATTTTCAGTGGATAAAATCGGTTATTAGGTGAATTGGAGCTAAGGGTAGGCAAGTAAAAAGTTTTTTCAAAATTTATGGTTAATAGTTTACTATCAAACCACGATTTAATTAGCTTCAGATTCAACTTTTAGCTTTAAATCAAACCAATTACTGTCCTCATAAACAATTGCAGTATCATCCGCGTAACCAATTATATGACCAGCGCTATTTGAATAAAGTAGATCATTCATGTAGAGATTGAATAACACGGGGCCTAATATAGTACCCTGTGGTACTCTGTATGTTATATCGCGTTCTTCACTAATAAATCCATTGATTTTGACGACCTGTTGTCGATGTGAGATATAACTCCTGAATAGCTTCAAACAAGTATCCCGTATCCCGTAGTTCTCCAGCGTTTTTAATAGACTACTGTGGCTGACAGTATCGAATGCCTTCGCTAAATCCAAAAAAATACATAGGCACGTTTTATTCCTATTTAGAGCATCAAACATTTTGGTTGTTAAATTTAATAAAGCATTGTGTGCGGAACTGCTTGTTTAAATCCAAACTGGTGGGACGATATCAACCCATATTTGGTTATGTATGAATCCAATCTTATTTTCAATATTCTTTCAAAATTTTTTGATATATGTGGTACTAATGATATTGGTCGATAGTTAATAGGAAAGGATTTGTCTCCATTTTTATAAATAGGTGTGATTACAGATTTTTTGAACGCTTTAGGCCATATTCCCACCTTCATACACATGTTTATTATGTGTTGCAGCGGATCAAGGATATATGATTGTATTGCCTTTAGACACTCAGCACTAATTTCGTCTATACCAGTTGGTTTTTTGTTTTTCAATTCATTTATAATGGACTTCACCTCAAATGTATTTGTTGGTAGCAAAAACATTGAATTTGAGAAAGAAACTCTATCATATACCCGCTGTCGGTTTTTGTCTATTTTTTCGGCCAAATGTTTCCCTACTTCAGAAAAAGTTGAGTTAAACTCATTCGCTATTTGAAGAGGATGGGTTAATATATTTCCTTTCTGATCTTTAATATTTCCTATGTTAACTCGTGAATTGCTTGATCCACAAATATCTTTCACTACATTCCACAGTTGTTTGTTATTATTGGAATTTTCGTTAATTTTTGTAATATAATATTTTTTTTGTAGTTTGAATTAGAGCATTTAACTTATTTCTGTATAGTCTGTAATGTGAAAGTATATTACGGGCTTTTTTTGGTTAACTGAAATAAACGTTTCTTTTCATTTATGGACCTCAGTAGAGCATTTGTTACCCATGGCGCAATTTTGGTATTTTTCCGGTTGTGTCTATTATAATAAACGCACTTATCAATATTTTCTTGAATTATTGAAATAAATTTCTCTGTAGCATCATCTGGATCATAGCAACTTCTTATCGAATCCCATGATATTTTAGAAACAGATTCCTTAAGTTTTTGGTAGTTAACATGCTTTGTTACCCTTTCGGATGGCTTCTTTTGTTCTTTATTGTCCATTATAATTTGTAATGCTATTGCGTAGTGATCTGTCATATCAGTTTTTATTACCAAAGAAATAATATTTTCTAAATTTTTATTGGATTTTGAATATAAAAAGAGATGGTCTAGGCAGGAATTCAGTCTAGTTGGCTTATTAATGGTAGATACAAATCTATATTCGCTCAAGGTACTAATGTAATCTATTGTATTATGATCTGAATCAAGTAAGTCTATGTTGATATCACCCACAAATATGCAGTACTGCTCAGTACCTACTCTACTATTCCTTAACAAAGTATCCAGATTATTGATGAACTCGGGTATTTTAGGATTATAATTCTCCTGTGAGAATATGAAGGAGTTTAATAGAGTAATTGATCCATTCTCTAGTCCCATATTTTTAGCCGCACGAAACGCAAGAAATTCAAAAAGAAGGGAACTTCAAATGTTACCGGACAAGAGAAAGGTTAGTGCATCAGCATTTAAAGATAACGAGTACATAGCAATGATAGAAGCGTGGGATGAAAATACACCGGAAGGATTACAAATAAAATTTTTCTTAATTGCTTCTGTAGAACTTGCGTGGAGAGGAAATGAAGGGGCGTCATGCTTGACTCATTATTTTCAAAAAGAAACTGGAAATGATGATACTCCAACTGGTTAGGTAGAATACAATATAATCCTATTTTTACCAAAACCACACAGAGAGGAGCAAAACCATGTGCTAATAATAAATGGCTTGTACCTAACCATAATTAAGTAAGTCATTGTCCAGTGAGACTTCTAGATAAGCTAATGATGAAAAGAAGCGAAAACATCAATATTGAAACAGATAGGTTATTTCTGACAGTAAATCCCAACTGGAGAAAAGAAAAAACCCTTGGCTGGTACAAAAATATGCCAATTGGAGTGCATGAAATTAGTAAATGGACCAAAAAGTCTGCAGAATTGGCAAATGTGAATATGACAAACAAAATAATTTCAAATCATTCTCACCGAGGCACTGCTGTTTCACAATTGGCAAAAGCAGGTGTATAGGAACAAGAACTTATTAAAATAACAGGACATGGTAATAGCAATTCTATCAAACCCTACCTACAGGTAGATGAACAACATCACCAAAACATAATAAATAAGATGAGATCCAATTTTAAAAACGCTGCAGGTTCAAGTAATAACACATCCAGTATTTCCAGCACTTCAATGAGCAGTGGCCACGTTTCCCGCGCCGAAAATAACAATTTGTATTTAAATTAATAAATTGTTTATATATTTACTTAATTTACTCAAAAAATAATCGTATCAAATAGAATACGTACTTCAAAATAAATACGGTTATACATCTCAAACTTCCTGCATAATTACAAATCGTGTCAGTTTGACAGAATAATCCTCCCGCTTGGCGGTCGGATTATTTAAACTGTCAAACTGACACTCTTTATAATTATCCAACAAGTTATCGATGTAGAACCTGATTATTTTGAAGTACTTATAGTATTACTACTGATCATATTTAGTGTTGAAAGACACCTTGTATTATTTTTATTTTTTGTTTCTGATCTTGACTTTGACAGTTGATCAATTTTTTTTAATTCCTATATAAATGATGTCATATTACTTTCTTATAATGAAATTACTAATTTGAAGTAGTTTTGGCTCCCTATCCATTAAAACGGTATATTAATAACAGTTTTAGTAGTGGACTCTTGAGAAACTGAGCTAATAGCATTTTTAACATTTAGGCTTAAATTGTATCATCAAAAATACTGCCAACATGCCTTTTGTTATTAATAAAACATCTTTTGTCCTTTTGTTTCTTTAAAACTAAATGTCTATGTGACTAGAATATATTGGAAGGGAACTGCATAGTTACAATTAGAAGTCAAAGGATGTTGCAGTGATATTTTGATAAGTTCTAGAAGTAGGAGAATACGAATGTAACCAGGAATAATCGAGTAACAACTTTCTGTACCTTTCTTATGAAATATTTGTCTTTTGCCTTCAAGGTTACAGTTGCATCATCAGTTCTATTTATCTTTACAAGGAGCATATTCATGAAATCTATGAATATGTGGACAGTTATTATCTTGCTATATAACCGGATGGTACGAAACAATTTTCAGAATGTTTTCGATATTTTGCGTTGTAAACACTTAATTAGACGAACTGGGCGCTGCGCTATTTTGAACTATACTCCTTTTGGTATAAATGATGAAAGTGGATTTTTACGATGAAATTAATGTCTTTATTTTCTCATTTTCGTTACAAGCACCTAGAGTACTGACACGGGATGAACTTTTAAGACATTTTCTTTTGTTACGCCAAAAAAGAAGAATTTCTCATAGGTGTACATAAGTACACACACACACACAATACTATACCATCGGAAAATGGTTGCTCATTTTTCCGTAACACTTTTCAAGCCATTGCTGATCGTGAATACAAAGAAAAACTTGTTTTTAACAATGAACAAAAACAAAAGTATCATCACTCAACCATTAATAATAACTATAATTGAACTATATGTCATAAAAGTCTTAAACGAAGCAAAAACATCAGTGTATTAGTTACTCAAAGTAATTTGTTAATCAACCCCTGTAAAAATTTCTTAAAGGAACAGGACACATCTATTGGTAACACAATACGGCGTAACCTTTGAGCGGGTGGCCCCTTCATGCTTCAATTAGGTAAAGGTTTTTTGTACATAGAGGCATGGGAAAGTAGGCACACATATGTGGGCGGTAAGATGTACTAGAAAATGTTAATAGGCATGATGACAGTAATTAAAAGTGAGTAAAATCATGTATTTTTTTAATGAAACTTTAGGGAAGGAATACGGAACACGCATTCATTTTTTCTTAAGAGCGAGATTGATAATTATTTTGATAGAATAAAACTACAAAATACGGAAATCCGCTTATATTGAGTAGCAATAACGTCACTTTTGACTAAATAAATAAACAAACTATTGGTTCTTCATGATTCAATTTTGTTTTTACCGAATATTTCACATTTTTCAGTATTTCTCTGTTTTTCTCAATATAATTGTGATGCATATCTTGTGGGCATACACCCTGGTTTCATGCGGATTTGTAACACCGTTCCCATCAAATTATATTCCATATAATTGACTATATCATTTGGCATCTGAAATTTTAATTAAATACCCAAGACAACCGTGGTACAAGGTGAAACCTAAATTCGAAGAAATTGACTGTCTCGACCCTTACTTCGTGGAATATGCTCATATTAGTATTTTTAAATGAAACTCAAGGTCTCTAGTTAATTCCACAATATAATACAAGTTATTGAAAATTCTAAAAAATTGACAATTGTTTCCATAAATCAATATCATCGTCAGAATGACAGAAGTTACATTTCATTTTATGCCTACCTGATGTTTAGTAGTTATTTGTGGCTAGACCAAGAAGTAACCTAACTTGTGATTGGCTTAATATATGTTTATAGAAAAAAGAAGATGTGATATTACAAATATTGAAGCTTAGATATTATTAGCCCTATGGTGATATCCTGGATATCATTTTTCCGATTAAGATCAGTATAACTGTGCAATTATATAGAAAACCAGGAAAACTATATCTGCTGATCATTATAATTATCACTTAAGGGGACAGTTTATTAGTGGAGAATTTCCTAGATTTAACTGTTCATTGACAACTTCATATTGTGGGTTTCTTAAATGTCTTCTAATTTCCAGTTCTTCAAGGAAATCCAGTTCTTGTTTCTTTTCACAAATATGCACACACAACATAAAATTCAATACTCAAAACATCATGATACTGTAAGTACCTACATACCAACACACTTTGCACCACGATTTGAAAACCTTTCAGACACTAATTTTACAAATAGTGAAATATAATTTTTAAATAAAGGTTTAAAGTACAGCATACCACCTAAATTTACGAATAATATTAAACAAATTATAGCTACAGAGTTAGAAATAGCTTTAAAATCTAATTCAAATAATTTTCTTTATGAGAAATTAAAAATTGCCAATTTAATCAAAAATATTGAACCTTCAAAAGTTAAACGTCAAACAAAAAATGACATTTCAGTTTTAAACGCAAGAAAAAAGAAGATAGAGAATAATAACCTAACAGATACAAAATCTGATAAGGGGAACGCTACTGTCATTTTGACGACTGAAAATTACAATTCCAAAGTATATAACTTTATAGAATCCAGCGATGTAAAAGTTCTTAAAGCAGACCCAACAAAGAAGTTTTCTAATAATGTAAGGGATATTGTTAATAATTCAAATTATCTTTTAGATGATTACGAAAAGAGGTCTATCATACATAAGAATCCTCATTGTCCACAATTATATGGAACAGTTAAATTGCATAAAATAACGAAACCAATTAGACCTGTAGTCTCTTATGTTATTGCTCCTAATAATATATTGGCAAAGAAGCTCAACAATATACTCAATACTTACGGATATGAATCTCAGTACTCAATTAGAAATTCAATAGAACTAATCAAAAAGTTGAAAGCAATCCACTTGCAAGATAACTATAAACTAATTTCGTTCGATGTAACTAATATGTTTACTAAAATTCCTCCTAAAGAATGTCTAATACTTGTAAGAAAATTACTAGAAGATAAAAATATTAATCCAGGAATAATATCAGATATACTTAATTTATTTGATGTATGCATTAATCAGAATTATTTCACTTTTGACAATAAGATATATATTCAAAATGAAGGTTTACCAATGGGAAGCCCTATATCACCTATTTTAGCAAACATTTTTATGGACAATTTAGAAAGAAAGATCTTTGAAAGTAATATTTCGAAAAATATTTTATTTTGGTATAGATATGTAGATGACATATTAGCTTCTTTTATGGGTAGTGAACGACAATTAGATGTATTTTTCAACCACATCAATAAATTACACCCGAAAATTAAATTAACATTAGAAATTGAACAAAATAGCTCAATCAATTTTCTTGATTTAAAAATTCAAAGACTTAATAATGTACTTGATTATTCAATTTACCGAAAACCAACACAAACTGATGTAACAATTCCATTCAATTCTAACCACCCTGTGTCACACAGACTAGCAGCATATAATTCAATGATACATAGAGCTTTTTCAGTTCCTATGAACAAATGTAATTTTGATAGAGAGATTAATACAATTAGACAAATAGCAACATCTAACGGTTATCCATTAGATATGATAAATGAGCTAAAAAAGTGGCATTACAACTAATATATCCTAAACAAGCTGATGAAATTAAAACTTATAAAACCATCACATATGCAGGAAATATTTCTAATAATATTTCAAAGATAATATCTTCAGCATCGAATACAACAATTTCTTTTAAAACAGAAAGTAACGTTAGTACAAAATTGTAAAATGTAAAAACAAAAATACCACTATTAAGGAAGTCAGGTATATATAAACTCAAATGTCCAGAATGTAATGCTGTCTATTTGGGTCAGACCCTTAGGAATTTTGAAATACGATACAGTGAGCACTGACGAGCATACAGATTAAAACAACCAGATAAATCCCACTACGCAAAACATCTACTTGACACCAATCATTCATTGACACCTAACACAGAACTAGAAGTACTGCATATTTGTGAAAAGAAACAAGAACTGGATTTCCTTGAAGAACTGGAAATTAGAAGACATTTAAGAAACCCACAATATGAAGTTGTCAATGAACAGTTAAATCTAGGGAATTCTCCACTAATAAACTGTCTTCTTAAGTGATAATTGTAAAGATCAGCAGATATAGTTTTCCTGGTTTTCTATATCATTGCACAGTTATACTGATCTTAATTGGAAAAATGATATCCAGGATATCACCATAGGGCTAATAATATCTAAGCTTCAATATTTGTAATATCACATCTTCTTCTTTTTTCTATAAACATATATTAAGCCAATCACAAGTTAGGTTACTTCTTGGTCTAGCCAAAAATAACTAGTAAACATCAGGTAGGCATAAAATGAAATGTAACTTCTGTCATTCTGACGATGATATTGATTTATCGAAACAATTGTCAATTTTTTAGAATTTTCAATACCTTGTATTATATTGTGGAATTAACTAGAGACCTTGAGTTTCATTTAAAAATACTAAATTCGAAGAGATGATTTTACTTTTCCGCCCAACCCTATTTAATATGGGAGAAAAGTATTGGTTTACCCCAAAAAAGTTTTGGATTTTTTTGAGTTATTCTTTTATTTCCATCGAGAAAAATGCGAAAAAATGTGTTTCTTCAGTGTGCATAGCGCCTAAGGAACGTTTCATGTTTGTTTATTTTACCCAAACGTGACATCACTAGCGACATCACGACACTGACAAGCGTTAAGGGGCGAATTTTAAATCTAAAAACTAGAATGTCATTTTTTCTACTATAAACCTTTTTTACATGCAGAAATATGTTATTCATTAGGTTTGTTCTCACACGAGTTTCAAACCATCAGAAACAGTCAGGATTCTGCGCAAGCCATTTCTCCGCGTTCATAAATAAGTTTCTGATTGTTTGAAAACAGCTGGACGTTAGACAGTTAGACAACCATTAATGAAACCTGTGTGAACATCGTCCAGCTGTTTTCAAACAATCAGAAACTTATGTATCAACACAGAGAAATGTATTGCGCTGAATCCTGATGGTTTGTGATTCCTGTGAGAACAAACCTATTGTAAATAATACACATTTCCGAATATTTCACGAAAGGACCCCGCAGACCTTATATGGGAAATGGCTCTCCATCAAATTTCTTGAATTTTTGATACGTTGTAGAATTGATCATTCTGGTGAAATGTTTCTATGAGCGCAACACGATCCTATGGCTTTTCGAGATACAGGGTGTTGAATATGAGGGAGATTCACTTTTCATCACTTCGTATCTCCCAAGTTCTGATTTAGTTCTGATTCATCTTTGGTGGTATTATGGGGCGATTTGCTATTTTGAGACTTTCATAAATTTGTTGTTTTATAAAGAGAAAATGCGAAAAAAGGTTGAATTGTCACATAATATTATAAACTCATTAAGAGGGGCCTCCTCACAGGTATATAAACCTAAAAACCTACACAATACTAGTTACTAATTTAGTAATTATTTGGTTCAAAAAATATTTACGATAGATGTCGATACTAGTACTGAATCGGCTTTTACTTCAACATATTTTCTCTCTGTGTCTTTCCACTCTTGACGGTTCAAAGAAACGCATCTCTGTTCGAATGTTTTGATTTTAAAAAATATTTCGACTGGTTGTGAGCACAGAAACCTTATCTCCATGGGTGATTTATGCTTATCTCTGTTTTTTATGTTGCATCCAAACCACAGCCCAGCTGTGCATAGATAAGAGAATATTATATACACGGATCCCAACAAAATTTCAATTTGAGTGTAGCTTTTTGATTATTTAAGAGTTTCATAAATGTAAATATACATATTTAAAAACATTCTACCTTTCAAAATTTGTACCATTTATATTAACATAATAAAATATTCTCATAATTATACATTTCTGTTTGTTTCATGCTAAGAAAATTAAACTGCGGAAAAGTTGCAAATTTACATAATGTCTGAAAACACAGAGCGTCGTGTTACAACTTTGCCTCAATCTAATCATATTCAGAGTTTCTGTTGGTTGCTTTCAAATTATATTTGACATGTAGGCTCTTTTTTCAACTACATGTGTAAATATATTCAATTTTATCTAGAAACAAAGAGTTTCCAAATTTATTATACAAAGAAATATTTACTTGTAATACAATGCTTTACATTTAATAGAAAGAGGAAAGTAAGGTACAGTGAGGAATTTAAATTTAAAATAGCAAACGTTTAAAAAATTTACAAAGCAACTATAACAACTAATAAAAAATTTAAAGCGAAAGATCTGTAATGACAAATAATAATGTATATATTGTGGGGAGATCGATATATACAGTACAAAATCAAAAATACAATCAACATGTACAAGTTTGCTTCTACCTTGTTTGCAAAGATTGATCATATGTGTTGTGGAGATTGGAACTGAAACATTTTTCCTTCATTACACAAAAAAATAGTTGGTTCATTTTCTTTTTTCCATGACAGATACACAAAAGATTGAGGTCTTAATAAAACGAGCAAAAACTTCAATATACGAACATGCCAATCAAGAATTTCCAAACATCGATCTCTTGAAACAAGATTTGAGAAATGGGCTGCACCATGTATTTGGAAATCACTCATCATGCCGTCTTGGTACGTGCAATTCTGTGGAAGACATTACTGACAATATGATTCCACAGCTGCAGTCAACGTCCATATTTGATCACCTGAATGGTAAATGATTTTTTAATGTTTTTATATAAGGAATTGCTATTCGTATTATTTATTTTAGGAGAACTGGACCTTCTTGCAAGAAAATCACACCTGCTGATAGAAAACCAAAACAATAATAAAGCAGAAAGGTTCATGAATATTGTAGCAAGATTTAATGAAGGAAGGAGATTGAATCTTGTACAAAGGGGGTCATATCAAAGAAGAGTCCAACTGTCAGGTCTGAAGCATAATGCACATATTGGGTGGCACACAAGTCCCTACAAAAATGTGACTGGATGGTCCCCTGGTCAATATTTCATAAAATTTCTCTCCCAACAGGCAAATGTTCACGAAAAGAAAAAGTGTCGCAAAACACTTTTTCACACTACCACAACTGAACCATCAGGTGAAGTAGCACTAGTTAAAAAGAGAAAAAATACCACAAATGTAGATTATGAGCCAAATGCTGAACAACCTGAAAAACCAGAAATGATGAAACAGGAAGTGGTTGAAATCATGCAAAGATTACAAGTAAGTCAAAATGATTTTAAGTAGTTGTAACTACTTATATTAGGCTAACAGATATAATAATTGAACATTTTTTAGGTAACAGTTAGCCAAAGAGACCGCACACAAGCTGATGGTAAATATATTTAACATAACAAATAATTACCATGTGTTATAAATTCTTTTTGCATATTAAATGACATACATTTATTGATAAAATATTTTAGGGCTTGTAGGTGATGATGCACTACTTGAAATAAAATGCCTCCACTCTGCATCAAAACTGAATTTACAAACAAATACAATAAGCGAAATAATTGACCTCATGAAGAACAAAATTTGTCTAGAAAAACACAACAATAAAATTCAACTTAAGCGGAATCACAATTACTATTATCAGGTATAAACATGATATCTTTATTCCAAAGAACAAAAACTCATCATTTTCACATAATATATTTAATCACTTTGATGTATTTACCAACAATAAATAAAAATAACATTAAAAAGTAGTTATTTGTGTAATAGGTGCAAAAAGTGCATTTTTGTTGCAACGAAGCATGAAGCTTGTAGCTCGAGACAAAGTCAAGAGCTACAATCATGCTGAGTGCAACAAACATTCTTTTTGTCTATGATAAAAAGTAACAACTTCTTTGCACCAGTGCAAAAAAGAAAGTTTCGACACAGTAGATAGAGCAAAAAGGCACTTTTACAGATAAAAATATTATGGGGACTATTTAAAATGTGTGTTTTTAGATCCAGGGGCAATTGAATATAACTAATAGGAGCAGAAGTTACTTTGTTGTGTATCTCTGCGATAATATAGATCTGTATATAGAAGAAATTGAAATAGATAGAAAAATATGGGCCGAAAAAATGCTTCCGAAACTTAAGCAATTCTATACAGAATGTATAGCCCCTGAAATAATCAGAAATCAAATAGGAAAAGGGCATAAATGTATTGACCCCCCTTATATCAAGCAAGCAATATCAGAATATAAGAAAAAGAAAAGTCTGGCAAGACAGAATCTAGATGTGGACGCTGATACTACTCCGTAAGTAAAAAAACAAAACTTATTTACAAAAAAATCTAATTTCCATACATTTTCAGAACTGACAATTTCACTAATATGAAACCTGCTGCAACTGCCCCTCAGCTCCATTAATCTTTAATAAAACAGTTTCCTGATACTAATCCGTAAGTACAAACACAAACAAGACTATACTGTAAGTAAAAAAATGGCAAAACCTACTTAGAAGAAGCATCTAATTTTCTTATTTCATTTACAGTTCTGATTATGTAACTAAAACTAAGCCCAATGTAACTGTCCCACAGGTCCATTAATATTTCATAAAACAGAGTTTTCTTATACCATTCCGTAAGTAAAAACACTAACAAGACTTCTTTACAAAAATCAAATTTCTATTCATTTTCAGAACTGACAATTTCACTAAAAAGGAACCTGATGTAACAGCCCTCACAGGTCCAAATAATTTTCATATAGCATACTCGCTATAGCTATTCAGTAAGTAAAAACTAAAACTAAAATGTAGCCTGATAAAATTGAAAGGGATAGTTTATAAACTTTTTGTTTTTTTTTTGTCTGAGGATTAAGAAAATAGAAGATGCAGCTCAGTTGCCATGTATGCATAAAAATAAAGAAAATGTATTCAGTACTTATGTATATCAAATTTGTAATATGGATTCCAAGATAAAATGGATTACTTGTATACTTCTGCTGAATTGGGGGAAAAATAATTTTGTAAGTAAAAATATTATTTATTTAAAGAAAATATTTAAATTAGTGTTTTTAAATGAAACTCAAGGTCTCTAGTTAATTCCACAATATAATACAAGTTATTGAAAATTCTAAAAAATTGACAATTGTTTCAATATCATCGTCAGAATATGAGCATATTCCACGAAGTAAGGGTCGAGACAGTCAAAATATTTAAAGTATATTTTTTCAGTATTTGCAACTACGTGGATCCAGACTTCAATAATGTGGATGAGGGGTCACCACCCCTTTGTGAGTATAGAATCGTAAAAAATGGATATTTTTATAAACTTTTTCTTTTCTTTTTGTTATGAGGAGAAATGGTAGAGAAGAAGATGAACTTCAGTTGCCATGTATTAATAAATATGAAGACAAATACACTAAATTTGTAATAATAATTTTATTGTTATTTTTATAAAATATTTTTTGTTTCTTTTCAATAAAAACGAAAGAATAAAAAAAGAATATGTAGCTTTTATCATGAAAATTTGTAATTTTACTTAAATTTTCGGGAAAAGTTCCTTATCACATCCTCACTATTTCGACGTTAAAAACCAACTCCCAGCGCTTCTATTTGATCGTCAATTTTTTAATCAACAACCAATATATTGTTTATAAGCTCACTAATTATCAATAAGTTTTTTGTTAAATTTTATTTAATCGAAATTTGTCATGTCACTTTCCACCAATCACATTGTTTCTGGAGCTGTCGAACTATTTTCACAATTGTTACACTTTAGGAGTTTTTGGAAACATATATAAATGTAAATTCCACCCGAAAAGTATCTGTTTTCTTTTACTGTTCAACTAATTTCAATAGAACAAATCTTTTACTGATAGTGAAATTCCTGTTATATGTCGACATGGCAATGTCTAATTTTGTTTTGGCATATACATATGATAATTTGAAAATAACATTTATTTTTATGAACATAAATTCTTTTATAAGATCTTTTGCTCTGATTATTTATACTATTTAAATTCTCTAGTAGCAAATATTTCTTTGAATCCATCATTATTTAATATTCATTAATTTCATAAAATTTAAAATACATTATGACATATTAATTATCATTATGTCTTGATATTTTTCTATTATAAATTTATCTATTTCTTATTACTAAATATGAAATTGATTTATATTATTACTGTTTCAACTTATTAAATTAGATAACTAAACTTGTTTAATCTCAGATGAAACAGCTGATTTCTTCATGACAACTAAACATCCATATTTGGGAAGATTCCATGTTCTCCATTATACTTGTTGAGCATTTTCTAACTTACGACAATTATTAAGGTAATTTCTTTATTTTATTGTTGTTCTTTTAATTATTATAAACGAATGATTTAATATATTCTGATTTTATATGCATTTTTACTTATGATTGTGTTTTTCTTAATGTGTTTTTAACTACATAGTTTCAATTCATTTCAAATAATAAGCAAAATATTTTCAAACAGCTGATACTCTTTCGTATATAAGATATATGGTTCAATATATATTTATATAAATTCTCTTGCCATATTTAGGCTTATTACAATAAACGCACACAGTAAAATTATACTTATGAAATTGTGTTTCTCTGAAAATGGATGAAATTTACTTGTCGATTGTGATATATTTTTGTGGTTCTAAAAAAAAGTAGATATTTCAAATTAAACAGCTGTTCATCAAATTGAATATTTTCTAACTGCTATAATGGCTCAACGTTATATTGAATTTTTTCAAATTTGCTTCCAGTAAGTATAATTTTAATTTAAATAGCTGAAATGTACAAAACTTTAAAACTACTGATCAACGAATATTTCAAAGAACGTTTAAACACTATATAATAGAAAACTGTACCTGAATTTTCCATATTATCATTCTTGAATTCTTTGAAGGTCACAATGGTTTGCAGAAATACCTTCAGACTTCTATTTTGGAGCAACAGATTTTCAATGTTTGGTTTCTACTGTATAAAACGACTTCAGATTTTCTTCTTATTTTTATATGCAGTTTGATAGACATTACTTTGACAGTTGGTATTTTGATAGTTTTTTTTATTCTAAAGTTTGTGTTCCTGTTTCTATTTGTCATTTCATAACTTGAATTATGTAGTATACAGGGTTTGTCAGAACTTATTTTGAATAATATATTTTTTTACTGTTACTAATTTTTGTGTGTTATATTTTAGCTTATTGCAGACTCATTTCAAGGTTTCATATTTTTTCCATTATAGTGAATTAATGAATATGAACATCAAATGACAGAGTTGGTTGTATAGCTGTTATAAAAGTATATGATTTTTTAATATTTTATTTGAGTATAAGGTGAGCACCTATTCGTACCCTAACAATATATGTATATAACAAACCACAAAGAGATTCATAGGTAATTCACGCAGAAAAAAAAGGCTACTGAAAAGAGGGTAAACGCAGATATGCATGTTTCTGGCTCATTAGCCATCTTCAGTACCATATAACCAAGTAAGGGGATAAAACACTTGGAAGCAAAGCTCTTAACTGAAGCATGGGAAAGCACAAAACAACGGTTTTCAACAGGAAAACGAAACGCAACGTTTGTGACAACAACCAACATCGAAACGGAGACGCATATAGCCCTCCTGTCTGAAACTTTCGACCCAGAGTAATGAAACAATGTACGAGTAATACGTGGCATAGGTCGGAAGTTTTAAATAGGAGGGCTCCGTTGTCTCGAAAATTCGGGATCTTTCAATTGATGACACAAATGTTGTGTTTAGTTGTCCTGTGGAAAAGCGTTGTGTGTATTTTTCCATGTTTCGGTCAACAACTCTGCTTCGAAGGTTTACACATTTACTTGGTTATTTCGTATTGCAGACGAGTAGTGAGCTAGAAACATAGTTGTTCCTTTTTCTTTTTGCGTGAATCACCCATAACCCTTTTAATTGTTTGTTCTTAATGTGCGAGGTTATCCTTTTCTTTACAATAAATCTTAAGCGTTTGTCAAAGTACCTCACCACTTGTATGGCCTACATAGACCTAGTTTTAGATATAAAAACAAGATGCCAAAAATGACTGATCATATAGTGATGCCTCCTCCGTTGAATATAAAATTAGGTCTCTAAAGCAAATTGTAAAAGCTCTCTTTCAATATGCGATATTATTTGTTTCCGTGTAAAAAACTGTACCATTTCATATAAGCTACTTGTTTACCTCTAAAGAGAACGGAGCAACAAGAGTCTATTGATACAACGATACACTACTTGTTCTCTCTAGTACACAGATAAAAAAGGCAATTAATCCTCTTATAGCCATTGGAAAACGAGCGAAAAAAGTAAAATTCGTCCATTAAATACCAAATACGCCACAAATCCAAAGTAGATTTCGAACAATAGGATGTAAACAAATCCTCAGTTTTCTAAATTTATTCGTTACAACCTCAACAGACGATTGCAGTGCATTCATTCTTTGATACACGTTCGTTGGTTTCGTTTGTTTTTATTTCCGCAAAACACGGCCATCTAATGTTTTTGAGAGAGTGATTATACTCCACGATAAAAGAAATGAGAAAAGGCCTTGTTTGAGAAGCACACGTACACCTAGTGTTTTGTTTGTTGAATTTTAAATATAAAAAAAGATAGTATTGCTCAAGAATTAGTTGTTAAATGAACAATGCCTATTGATTCAGTTATTTGTTTACTTTATAACGGTGGAAAAAATACAATTATTAACATATACAGAGTGATAGTTATATCCATCACAATACGTATGATGACACCTTATATGGGAAAATGGCTCTCCGTCAAATTTCTTGAATTTTTGATACGTTGTAAAATTGATCATTCTGGTGAAATAATTCAATGGGCGCAACACGGTCCTATGACTAGTTTTCGAGATATGAGAAATATCTCATATATCATCACAGTTGATACAATTCATACGAATATAGAAAAATAACGAATTTTGGTTTTTCGGATACCTTGTAGAAATAAACCCACCGAAAATGACAAAATTCTCGTGAAGGATGTTAAATGATGTGTTTCATCGTATACAGAATCGAATGATCTTTTTTCATGGGAGAATTCGAAATACTTTCGTTCATATTATACAACATTTTCAACGGAATCCTATGACGTGATTTTCATATACAAGGGGAACAATTTGTGAAAAAGTTCATATATTTCCACTATTTTGCGCTAATAAATTACCACTTGATTGTAGGTGTGGATCTTAGATTAGTAGACTAACCAATCTCCTGATGTGACTGAGAATATACTTATATTAGATATTTATTCATACGTAAAAGTAAGGAATTCAGTGTAGTGAAATCAACATTATTTTAAATCATTTCCACGTCACCCCTGAGGTTTTTTCTATAGTGGTGTGCAACGGCCACTTCGTCGAAGAGTTACTCAGGCGTGGGTTATGTACTAGTAGAGACCCAAGGAGTGGGTCTTACCGGTTCTCGGGTAATCCTACTTATTTTTACGTAACGAGACGGAAAGATAAGTGGGCGCCACCTTGAGTCCTACTAATCTATAAGTTACCTCACATCAACTAATCCCAGTCAACAAAACAAGAAGTTGGAAGGTTATAAAAAAATATGAACAACGTTATTTAAAATTTACAAGTAGTTTTATTAAGTAAAGTTATATGTTGTATGAAAATTGAAAAAGTTATTTACAAGTAGTTTATTAACACGTTAAGCCCCGCGTGACACAGATGTTGCGTCACGCATGTTGAGTGACATCAGACCGCGTTGTAACGAAGTGTTCGTTACTGGCATGCTAAAGTTGATGCGCCGAGTGTAATTTCATTTTTGGTTTATGTCGCCGAGTATATATATTTAATTTATATTATGCATCAACCGTCATATATTCGTTCCTTTGTACCTAATCATGTTAAAGTTTATGCGCCGAGTGTAATTTCATTTTTAGTTTTCTGCCGCTGAGTATAATTGTTTTATATTACATATCACCCGTCACGTATTCGTTTCTTTGTTATATTTTCATTTGATGGTTTATGTCACCGAGTATATATTTGAGTTAAATTATTTGATAGTTTATGTCACCGAGTATATATTCATTTTCATTATGTATCACTCATTGCATATCCGTTTCTTTGTTATACTTTCATTTGATGGTTTATGTCACCGAGTATATATTTGAGTTAAATCATTTGATAGTTTATGTCACCGAATATATATTTAATTTAAATTATTTCATTGTATATATTCAACTGATATTATGTATCACCCGTCACATATTCGTTTCTTTATTTATAATTCATTTAATATTTTATGAGCCGAATATATTTTCATTTTACAATTTATGTCGACGAGTGTATCTAATCATTTGTATATTGACTTATAATTAGGGTAAAGTATTGTGAATCTTTGTGAACATTTTATTTTATTTTATCCCCTGGTTTCGGGGTAGAACCAAATGTTATAATAGTTTAATATTTATCCAAATTCCGATATTTTTATTTTCTTCCTAGTTGCGATGGAGGGATCAATTTTTTTCGGGAGTAAAGTATTTACTTCAATTTTAAAATTCAACATTTGAAGGTACTGGTCTCCCCACTGCAACAAGGTAGATATGGATAGAAGCGCGCAGGTCGAGAGGGAGGTGGAACCGTGAGGTTAGACGGCTGATATTATTTTTAAAAATAGAGAGAGTATCGAAGTGCCAGCCGACCGAGCCAGAAGTGTAACTTATTCATCGTCCGCTGTAAATTATTTTAACTTTTCTTTTGCCGATTTACTTTTGAGTTTTTTTTCGTGAGGAAAAAAATTTCAGTGATAACTTATTACTGTGAAGGTAAGAACTTTAAACAATAATAATTCCGAAAATATGTGGTCTTTTCAATGATAACTTAAAACATTTAGATAGTTGACTTTCATTTTAAAATACGTTGATATATCTAGTACATTAGAGTGTGGTAAACCATTTATATATCGTATCTGATTTAATACTTTTTCCGATTTTCCTTTTTCGTAGTTTTCTTAATATTAGTATATTATTCTTCTATTTTGCAAGGAAAATTCCTGATTGAAATATCCGTCTGCGCCAGGCACCCCCAAGCTAGGGCTCCCGGATATTTTAAATCTTGAGTTCCCAACTGCAATACTTTTTCCGAGTCTCCTTTTGTGAGTTTAGTTGATATCCGCCCCGTGTTTTAACACGAGTTTGGTTTATATTAGTTCCGTTTCGAACATTTTATTCTTCTAATTTTGCAAGGAAAATTCCTGATTGAAATATCCGTCTGCGCCAGGTATACCCAAACTAGGGCTCCCGGATATTTTAAATCTTGAGTTCCCAACTGCAATACTTTTCCGAGTCTCCTGTTGTGAGTTTAGTTGATATCCGCCCCGTGTTTTAACACGAATTTGGCTTATATTAGTTCCGTTTCGAACATTTTATTCTTCTATTTTGCAAGGAAAATTCCTGATTGAAATATCCGTCTGCGCCAGGTATACCCAAACTAGGGCTCCCGGATATTTTAAATCTTGAGTTCCCAATTGCAGTACTTTTTCCGAGTCTCCTTTTCGTGAATTTAGTTGATATTCGCCCCGTGTTTTGATACAAATTTGGCTTATATTAGTTCCGTTTCGAACATTTTATTCTTCTATTTTGCAAGGAAAATTCCTGATTAAATATCCGTCTGCGCCAGGTATACCCAAACTAGGGCTCCCGGATATTTTAAATCTTGAGTTCCCAACTGCAATACTTTTCCGAGTCTCCTTTTTGTGAATTTAGTTGATATTCGCCCCGTGTTTTGATACAAGTTTGGCTTATATTAGTTCCGTTTCGAACATCTCATTCTCCTATTTTGCAAGGAAAATTCCTGATTGAAATATCCGTCTGCGCCAGGTATACCCAAACTAGGGCTCCCGGATATTTTAAATCTTGAGTTCCCAACTGCAATACTTTTCCGAGTCTCCTGTTGTGAGTTTAGTTGATATCCGCCCCGTGTTTTAACACGAATTTGGCTTATATTAGTTCCGTTTCGAACATTTTATTCTTCTATTTTGCAAGGAAAAATTCCTGATTGAAATATCCGTCTGCGCCAGGTATACCCAAACTAGGGCTCCCGGATATTTTAAATCTTGAGTTCCCAATTGCAGTACTTTTTCCGAGTCTCCTTTTCGTGAATTTAGTTGATATTCGCCCCGTGTTTTGATACAAATTTGGCTTATATTAGTTCCGTTTCGAACATTTTATTCTTCTATTTTGCAAGGAAAATTCCTGATTGAAATATCCGTCTGCGCCAGGTATACCCAAACTAGGGCTCCCGGATATTTTAAATCTTGAGTTCCCAACTGCAATACTTTTCCGAGTCTCCTTTTTGTGAATTTAGTTGATATTCGCCCCGTGTTTTGATACAAATTTGGCTTATATTAGTTCCGTTTCGAACATTTCATTCTCCTATTTTGCAAGGAAAATTCCTGATTGAAATATCCGTCTGCGCCAGGTATACCCAAACTAGGGCTCCCGGATATTTTAAATCTTGAGTTCCCAACTGCAATACTTTTCCGAGTCTCCTGTTGTGAGTTTAGTTGATATCCGCCCCGTGTTTTAACACGAATTTGGCTTATATTAGTTCCGTTTCGAACATTTTATTCTTCTATTTTGCAAGGAAAAATTCCTGATTGAAATATCCGTCTGCGCCAGGTATACCCAAACTAGGGCTCCCGGATATTTTAAATCTTGAGTTCCCAATTGCAATACTTTTTCCGAGTCTCCTTTTCGTGAATTTAGTTGATATTCGCCCCGTGTTTTGATACAAATTTGGCTTATATTAGTTCCGTTTCGAACATTTTATTCTTCTATTTTGCAAGGAAAATTCCTGATTGAAATATCCGTCTGCGCCAGGTATACCCAAACTAGGGCTCCCGGATATTTTAAATCTTGAGTTCCCAACTGCAATACTTTTCCGAGTCTCCTTTTTGTGAATTTAGTTGATATTCGCCCCGTGTTTTGATACAAATTTGGCTTATATTAGTTCCGTTTCGAACATTTTATTCTTCTATTTTGCAAGGAAAATTCCTGATTGAAATATCCGTCTGCGCCAGGTATACCCAAACTAGGGCTCCCGGATGTTTTAAATCTTGAGTTCCCAACTGCAATACTTTTCCGAGTCTCCTTTTTGTGAATTTAGTTGATATTCGCCCCGTGTTTTGATACAAATTTGGCTTATATTAGTTCCGTTTCGAACATTTTATTCCTCTATTTTGCAAGGAAAATTCCTGATTGAAATATCCGTCTGCGCCAGGTATACCCAAGCTAGGGCTCCCGGATATTTTAAATCTTGAGTTCCCAATTGCAATACTTTTTCCGAGTCTCCTTTTTGTGAATTTAGTTGATATTCGCCCCGTGTTTTGATACAAATTTGGCTTATATTAGTTCCGTTTCGAACATTTTATTCTTCTATTTTGCAAGGAAAATTCCTGATTGAAATATCCGTCTGCGCCAGGTATACCCAAGCTAGGGCTCCCGGATATTTTAAATCTTGAGTTCCCAACTGCAATACTTTTCCCGAGTCTCCTTTTTGTAAATTTAGTTGATATTCGCCCCGTGTTTTGACACGAATTTGGCTTATATTAGTTCTGTTTCGAATATTTTATTCTTCTATTTTGCAAGGAAAATTCCTGATTGAAATATCCGCCTGCGCCAGGCACACCCAAGCTAGGGCTCCCGGATATTTTAAATCTTGAGTTCCCAATTGCAGTACTTTTTCCGAGTCTCCTTTTCGTGAATTTAGTTGATATTCGCCCCGTGTTTTGATACAAATTTGGCTTATATTAGTTCCGTTTCGAACATTTTATTCTTCTATTTTGCAAGGAAAATTCCTGATTAAATATCCGTCTGCGCCAGGTATACCCAAACTAGGGCTCCCGGATATTTTAAATCTTGAGTTCCCAACTGCAATACTTTTCCGAGTCTCCTTTTTGTGAATTTAGTTGATATTCGCCCCGTGTTTTGATACAAGTTTGGCTTATATTAGTTCCGTTTCGAACATCTCATTCTCCTATTTTGCAAGGAAAATTCCTGATTGAAATATCCGTCTGCGCCAGGTATACCCAAACTAGGGCTCCCGGATATTTTAAATCTTGAGTTCCCAACTGCAATACTTTTCCGAGTCTCCTGTTGTGAGTTTAGTTGATATCCGCCCCGTGTTTTAACACGAATTTGGCTTATATTAGTTCCGTTTCGAACATTTTATTCTTCTATTTTGCAAGGAAAAATTCCTGATTGAAATATCCGTCTGCGCCAGGTATACCCAAACTAGGGCTCCCGGATATTTTAAATCTTGAGTTCCCAATTGCAGTACTTTTTCCGAGTCTCCTTTTCGTGAATTTAGTTGATATTCGCCCCGTGTTTTGATACAAATTTGGCTTATATTAGTTCCGTTTCGAACATTTTATTCTTCTATTTTGCAAGGAAAATTCCTGATTGAAATATCCGTCTGCGCCAGGTATACCCAAACTAGGGCTCCCGGATATTTTAAATCTTGAGTTCCCAACTGCAATACTTTTCCGAGTCTCCTTTTTGTGAATTTAGTTGATATTCGCCCCGTGTTTTGATACAAATTTGGCTTATATTAGTTCCGTTTCGAACATTTCATTCTCCTATTTTGCAAGGAAAATTCCTGATTGAAATATCCGTCTGCGCCAGGTATACCCAAACTAGGGCTCCCGGATATTTTAAATCTTGAGTTCCCAACTGCAATACTTTTCCGAGTCTCCTGTTGTGAGTTTAGTTGATATCCGCCCCGTGTTTTAACACGAATTTGGCTTATATTAGTTCCGTTTCGAACATTTTATTCTTCTATTTTGCAAGGAAAAATTCCTGATTGAAATATCCGTCTGCGCCAGGTATACCCAAACTAGGGCTCCCGGATATTTTAAATCTTGAGTTCCCAATTGCAATACTTTTTCCGAGTCTCCTTTTCGTGAATTTAGTTGATATTCGCCCCGTGTTTTGATACAAATTTGGCTTATATTAGTTCCGTTTCGAACATTTTATTCTTCTATTTTGCAAGGAAAATTCCTGATTGAAATATCCGTCTGCGCCAGGTATACCCAAACTAGGGCTCCCGGATATTTTAAATCTTGAGTTCCCAACTGCAATACTTTTCCGAGTCTCCTTTTTGTGAATTTAGTTGATATTCGCCCCGTGTTTTGATACAAATTTGGCTTATATTAGTTCCGTTTCGAACATTTTATTCTTCTATTTTGCAAGGAAAATTCCTGATTGAAATATCCGTCTGCGCCAGGTATACCCAAACTAGGGCTCCCGGATGTTTTAAATCTTGAGTTCCCAACTGCAATACTTTTCCGAGTCTCCTTTTTGTGAATTTAGTTGATATTCGCCCCGTGTTTTGATACAAATTTGGCTTATATTAGTTCCGTTTCGAACATTTTATTCCTCTATTTTGCAAGGAAAATTCCTGATTGAAATATCCGTCTGCGCCAGGTATACCCAAGCTAGGGCTCCCGGATATTTTAAATCTTGAGTTCCCAATTGCAATACTTTTTCCGAGTCTCCTTTTTGTGAATTTAGTTGATATTCGCCCCGTGTTTTGATACAAATTTGGCTTATATTAGTTCCGTTTCGAACATTTTATTCTTCTATTTTGCAAGGAAAATTCCTGATTGAAATATCCGTCTGCGCCAGGTATACCCAAGCTAGGGCTCCCGGATATTTTAAATCTTGAGTTCCCAACTGCAATACTTTTCCCGAGTCTCCTTTTTGTGAATTTAGTTGATATTCGCCCCGTGTTTTGACACGAATTTGGCTTATATTAGTTCTGTTTCGAATATTTTATTCTTCTATTTTGCAAGGAAAATTCCTGATTGAAATATCCGCCTGCGCCAGGCACACCCAAGCTAGGGCTCCCGGATATTTTAAATCTTGAGTTCCCAATTGCAATACTTTTCCGAGTTTTATTTCTTTGAATTTGGTTGATAGTCGCCCGTTCTTTACCACAAATTTGGTTTATATTTAAATCTGGAATTGCCTTCCGTTTTCATTACCTTCCCCGAATTTTCTTTTAGTGGGATTTCGTGATACCCTTCTTGATTTTGTTAAAAGCTTAGGGAAATGTCTGACGAGTAGATATAGAGTCCCCGACCTATAGTATTGTTTTCCCGATTGGATAGTTTTTTTTTAGTACCACCGGACCCGTTCGTTACATAAGGGTCTATCAAATACATGAATGAAAAGACCACCAAGCTTAACATAGTTTTGCTTGCCTTTTTTACCGCTTCTTTTATTTGCATGAACGCTATTTTATAATTACAAACCACTCTCGCTTATGTCCTGCCCGCTTCGTCGCTAATAATACATATGTGCTTTTGAGTATTGTTTATTTTGTATGTATATAACAACTTAGAAGGTGTTAATGTAATAAAACTGAAATAAACCGGTGTTGTGTTTTATTGACCTATTATAGACTAGTATTTCCTTATGGTAGCGTAGTTGTTTGGCAGCACGAATTTTAGCTTCTCCGTAGTGTGGATCAGGATAATAACAGTTATTTCAGGACTAGCGAGAACATTTGTTTTATATATTTAGGAATATCCCGAATTTTGACGACAATAGACCCCTGGAATTTACCGTACCTCCATCTGAGGCTACCTGGAACTCTCGACGAGGGAAGTCGAGGGGCCGTGGAGACAACCACGTTAAAAATCTGGCGCCCGAGAAAGTGTAAGGTTTCAAAGGTGTCAGGAGTGACGTTTCCGAGACGTTCCACGCGCAGTGCAGCGCGCAGACATCGCCTCTCTCACTTGTAAGGGGAGGAAAACGCGTCACATCTTGGCGCCCGAGCAGGGACCTGAATTTGTTGTTTAAATAGGAACTGTTTAATTTTTTTTTTAGGTTTTCCGTATTCTTGATTAGTAAAGAATATTTTTCTCCCGTATTACTGATTCATTGATTGAGCAAGGACCGGAAATTGTTGCCTAAGTACGAACTGTTTTATTTTTTTCAGGTTTGATATTCGCCCCGTGTTTTGATACAAATTTGGCTTATATTAGTTCCGTTTCGAACATTTTATTCTTCTATTTTGCAAGGAAAATTCCTGATTGAAATATCCGTCTGCGCCAGGTATACCCAAGCTAGGGCTCCCGGATATTTTAAATCTTGAGTTCCCAACTGCAATACTTTTCCCGAGTCTCCTTTTTGTAAATTTAGTTGATATTCGCCCCGTGTTTTGACACGAATTTGGCTTATATTAGTTCTGTTTCGAATATTTTATTCTTCTATTTTGCAAGGAAAATTCCTGATTGAAATATCCGCCTGCGCCAGGCACACCCAAGCTAGGGCTCCCGGATATTTTAAATCTTGAGTTCCCAATTGCAGTACTTTTTCCGAGTCTCCTTTTCGTGAATTTAGTTGATATTCGCCCCGTGTTTTGATACAAATTTGGCTTATATTAGTTCCGTTTCGAACATTTTATTCTTCTATTTTGCAAGGAAAATTCCTGATTAAATATCCGTCTGCGCCAGGTATACCCAAACTAGGGCTCCCGGATATTTTAAATCTTGAGTTCCCAACTGCAATACTTTTCCGAGTCTCCTTTTTGTGAATTTAGTTGATATTCGCCCCGTGTTTTGATACAAGTTTGGCTTATATTAGTTCCGTTTCGAACATCTCATTCTCCTATTTTGCAAGGAAAATTCCTGATTGAAATATCCGTCTGCGCCAGGTATACCCAAACTAGGGCTCCCGGATATTTTAAATCTTGAGTTCCCAACTGCAATACTTTTCCGAGTCTCCTGTTGTGAGTTTAGTTGATATCCGCCCCGTGTTTTAACACGAATTTGGCTTATATTAGTTCCGTTTCGAACATTTTATTCTTCTATTTTGCAAGGAAAAATTCCTGATTGAAATATCCGTCTGCGCCAGGTATACCCAAACTAGGGCTCCCGGATATTTTAAATCTTGAGTTCCCAATTGCAGTACTTTTTCCGAGTCTCCTTTTCGTGAATTTAGTTGATATTCGCCCCGTGTTTTGATACAAATTTGGCTTATATTAGTTCCGTTTCGAACATTTTATTCTTCTATTTTGCAAGGAAAATTCCTGATTGAAATATCCGTCTGCGCCAGGTATACCCAAACTAGGGCTCCCGGATATTTTAAATCTTGAGTTCCCAACTGCAATACTTTTCCGAGTCTCCTTTTTGTGAATTTAGTTGATATTCGCCCCGTGTTTTGATACAAATTTGGCTTATATTAGTTCCGTTTCGAACATTTCATTCTCCTATTTTGCAAGGAAAATTCCTGATTGAAATATCCGTCTGCGCCAGGTATACCCAAACTAGGGCTCCCGGATATTTTAAATCTTGAGTTCCCAACTGCAATACTTTTCCGAGTCTCCTGTTGTGAGTTTAGTTGATATCCGCCCCGTGTTTTAACACGAATTTGGCTTATATTAGTTCCGTTTCGAACATTTTATTCTTCTATTTTGCAAGGAAAAATTCCTGATTGAAATATCCGTCTGCGCCAGGTATACCCAAACTAGGGCTCCCGGATATTTTAAATCTTGAGTTCCCAATTGCAATACTTTTTCCGAGTCTCCTTTTCGTGAATTTAGTTGATATTCGCCCCGTGTTTTGATACAAATTTGGCTTATATTAGTTCCGTTTCGAACATTTTATTCTTCTATTTTGCAAGGAAAATTCCTGATTGAAATATCCGTCTGCGCCAGGTATACCCAAACTAGGGCTCCCGGATATTTTAAATCTTGAGTTCCCAACTGCAATACTTTTCCGAGTCTCCTTTTTGTGAATTTAGTTGATATTCGCCCCGTGTTTTGATACAAATTTGGCTTATATTAGTTCCGTTTCGAACATTTTATTCTTCTATTTTGCAAGGAAAATTCCTGATTGAAATATCCGTCTGCGCCAGGTATACCCAAACTAGGGCTCCCGGATGTTTTAAATCTTGAGTTCCCAACTGCAATACTTTTCCGAGTCTCCTTTTTGTGAATTTAGTTGATATTCGCCCCGTGTTTTGATACAAATTTGGCTTATATTAGTTCCGTTTCGAACATTTTATTCCTCTATTTTGCAAGGAAAATTCCTGATTGAAATATCCGTCTGCGCCAGGTATACCCAAGCTAGGGCTCCCGGATATTTTAAATCTTGAGTTCCCAATTGCAATACTTTTTCCGAGTCTCCTTTTTGTGAATTTAGTTGATATTCGCCCCGTGTTTTGATACAAATTTGGCTTATATTAGTTCCGTTTCGAACATTTTATTCTTCTATTTTGCAAGGAAAATTCCTGATTGAAATATCCGTCTGCGCCAGGTATACCCAAGCTAGGGCTCCCGGATATTTTAAATCTTGAGTTCCCAACTGCAATACTTTTCCCGAGTCTCCTTTTTGTGAATTTAGTTGATATTCGCCCCGTGTTTTGACACGAATTTGGCTTATATTAGTTCTGTTTCGAATATTTTATTCTTCTATTTTGCAAGGAAAATTCCTGATTGAAATATCCGCCTGCGCCAGGCACACCCAAGCTAGGGCTCCCGGATATTTTAAATCTTGAGTTCCCAATTGCAATACTTTTCCGAGTTTTATTTCTTTGAATTTGGTTGATAGTCGCCCGTTCTTTACCACAAATTTGGTTTATATTTAAATCTGGAATTGCCTTCCGTTTTCATTACCTTCCCCGAATTTTCTTTTAGTGGGATTTCGTGATACCCTTCTTGATTTTGTTAAAAGCTTAGGGAAATGTCTGACGAGTAGATATAGAGTCCCCGACCTATAGTATTGTTTTCCCGATTGGATAGTTTTTTTTTAGTACCACCGGACCCGTTCGTTACATAAGGGTCTATCAAATACATGAATGAAAAGACCACCAAGCTTAACATAGTTTTGCTTGCCTTTTTTACCGCTTCTTTTATTTGCATGAACGCTATTTTATAATTACAAACCACTCTCGCTTATGTCCTGCCCGCTTCGTCGCTAATAATACATATGTGCTTTTGAGTATTGTTTATTTTGTATGTATATAACAACTTAGAAGGTGTTAATGTAATAAAACTGAAATAAACCGGTGTTGTGTTTTATTGACCTATTATAGACTAGTATTTCCTTATGGTAGCGTAGTTGTTTGGCAGCACGAATTTTAGCTTCTCCGTAGTGTGGATCAGGATAATAACAGTTATTTCAGGACTAGCGAGAACATTTGTTTTATATATTTAGGAATATCCCGAATTTTGACGACAATAGACCCCTGGAATTTACCGTACCTCCATCTGAGGCTACCTGGAACTCTCGACGAGGGAAGTCGAGGGGCCGTGGAGACAACCACGTTAAAAATCTGGCGCCCGAGAAAGTGTAAGGTTTCAAAGGTGTCAGGAGTGACGTTTCCGAGACGTTCCACGCGCAGTGCAGCGCGCAGACATCGCCTCTCTCACTTGTAAGGGGAGGAAAACGCGTCACATCTTGGCGCCCGAGCAGGGACCTGAATTTGTTGTTTAAATAGGAACTGTTTAATTTTTTTTTTAGGTTTTCCGTATTCTTGATTAGTAAAGAATATTTTTCTCCCGTATTACTGATTCATTGATTGAGCAAGGACCGGAAATTGTTGCCTAAGTACGAACTGTTTTATTTTTTTCAGGTTTTCCGGATTCTTGATTATTAAATAATATTTTTTCCCGTACTGCCGATTTATTGATTGAATAGAGACCTTAATTTATTGTTTAAGTAGGAACCGTTTTATTTTTTTTTCAGGTTATCCGTATTCTTGATTAGTGAAGAATATTTTTTTTCCGTATTGGTGATTTATTGATTGAACAAGGACCTTAATTTGTTGTTTAAGTAGGAACTGTTTTATTTTTTTTCAGGTTATCCGTATTCTTGATTAGTGAAGAATATTTTTTCCCGTATTGCTGATTTATTGATTGAACAAGGACCTTAAATTGTTGTTTAAGTACGAACTGTTTTATTCTTTTTCAGGTTTTCCGTAATTTTGATTATTAAATAATATTTGTTCCCGTATTGCCGATTTATTGGTTGAGCAGAGATCTTGAATTGTTGTTTGATGCTGATTAAGCAGGGATCTTGTATTGTTGGTTGAATACGAACTGTTTTATTATTTTTCAGGTTTTGCGTATTCTTGATTATTGAATAATATTCTTTTCCGGTATTGTTGATCCACTAGTTAGCAGGGACACTGGCTGTTTGTTAAAACCGGAACCGTTGTATTTGGTTGTGGAATTTTATTGTTTCAGTGTGAAGATTTGTGTAGGGACTTTGAGATTATCGAAGGAGTCCGGTGATAATTTGGTTTCCACGGCGTACCGTTATATACTGTTTTGACTGTTTTCCGTCTTATTGTTGAGTGTTTATTAAAACAAGGATTTTATATCTCGTTTCGAATTATCTTGTCGTTGCTGTGAAGGTTGAGGAAGAGGCTTAGTTGCTGTGAAGGCGGGAGCCGTACTACCTTGCTGTGGCTGTAAAGAGGCGAAGGAAGGACGAGAAGTTGCGACTACGAGGGATACAGAAAGAAGAGATAAAAGTAGATGTCAAGAGGAAGTACCGAGGAATTGGACATTGCTTTACCATTCGAACGTGAAGTTGCAGAGGAAACATTACCCGTTCCGTCAGCATCGACCCAATTACCCGTCGTAAATTCCATAGAAGAAACTACAGACCATCGCGTAAATTGGGTATATCTACTGAAAAACGAGGGTCTTACTGCCCAACTACGAAAGAGGAATTTATCGACTGCTGGAACCGTTCCTGACAAACGAAGAAGGCTCGTCAACTTTTTGAGACGAAGACATATTTCCCCACCACCCGCTAGAAACCAAGGAGATCTTGTGGATTATCTGACCGATATGGCGACCCAACCGATAAATGTACACGATTGGAAGGTGTCTTTTGGGAACCGAGGAGATCCGGCCGCTTTCATAGAAAGGATCGAAGAAATCTGCACTGCAAAGAATGTCCAGAAAGACAACTTGCTTCCGGTATTACCGGAATTACTATCAGATGAACCCGCCTCTTGGTACCGCAACAACCGAAGTCGGTTCACAACCTGGGACGAATTCGAGGCTGAATTCAGAATTTTCTTTTATCCAATCAACTATGAAGTCGATTTGGAAGCCGAGATAGGAAGACGTCTTCAAAGACGAAATGAATCCGCTGCAACGTACATGACCGAGCTACAGACCCTGATGAGGAGGCATGGGAAGCTAACTTCCGAACAACAGCTAGCATGGCTGTACCGAAATCTTTTACCCGAGTACCGGCTGCAGATCCGAAAAGTAGACTTCAAGGACTTTCCTACGTTCTTTCAAGTGGTGAGGGAATATGAGCTCCTGAGGAAGGAACTCCAAAACGCACCCAACCCCAGTGGGCCGAACCGTGGACCAGCCCGTCCGCAGCCAGTGAGTACCCCTAGATATGGACAGTCCCACAATCCGCCGTCCGATCCAGTAAGAGAAGCCATCCCTGGTACCAGCCGTCCGTTACCGAACGATACTCATCACGGTCCGACACGTGATAATACTCAACGACCGTCTGGCTCGTCTTCACGCCCACCAACCTGTTTCCGCTGCGGTGAATCCGGACACTACCGAAGCAATTGCCGGAACCCTCAGAAGATATTCTGCTCCCGTTGTCATAAGGAGGGAGTATTTTCCCGAGACTGTTCCTGCAGGAGGCAGGAAAACTAATCCGAAGCTGTCCCGAGGAGAGGCCGACACAGCTTCCGCAGATATTTGCCTCTCATGCCGAAACGCCAGAAGAAATGACCGATTCCCGACCGCACATTGACGTTGAAATTGAAAACCGCAAGTTCAGAGCCCTATTGGATACTGGAGCTGCTAAATCATACATCGGTGATCAGATAGCTAGGACATTTTCCCAAAGAAAGCAAACCATAGCCCGTCAAGCTGCGAGAGCCCGTTTAGCTAACGGAATTTTAGTCCCTATCACCGACACATACAAGCTAAAACTGAACATCCATGACGTCATTATGGAAGGGCCATTCGAACATTTCCCTGGTCTGATAACTGATATTGTGTTAGGACACGATGTCCTTCAAAAGTATAATTTCCGGTTGGAGCTAGGAAGCGGGAAAATATACATGGAAGACAAACTAGTGATGCACTCACCATCAACCAGTCCTGTTGAGATGTTGGAAGTAGTGAGCCCACTCACTAAAGAATCCGATGCTGCTAAACCGACCCTAAGTATGGACAATACCGACAAGTGTCTCTCAGAAGACCGTGTATCTGAAGTCTCTGCGTCTTCCCTGGTGTTAGGGGTTGACAAAGAGCAGTCTGTTTCTGAAGTCTCTGCGTCTTCTCTGGTGTTAGGGGTTGACAAAGAACAATCTTTTTCTGAAGTCTCTGCGTCTTCCCTGGTGTTAGGGGTTGACAAAGAACAATCTTTTTCTGAAGTCTCTGCGTCTTCTCTGGTGTTAGGGGTTGACAAGGAGCAGTCTGTTTCTGAAGTCTCTGCGTCTTCCCTGGGGTTAGGGGTTGACAAAGAACAATCTTTTTCTGAAGTCTCTGCGTCTTCCCTGGTGTTAGGGATTGACAAAGAGCAATCCGTTTCTGAAGTCTCTGCGTCTTCCCTGGTGTTAGGGGTTGACAAAGAGCAGTCTTTTTCTGAAGTCTCTGCGTCTTCCCTGGTGTTAGGGGTTGACAAAGAGCAATCCGTTTCTGAAGTCTCTGCGTCTTCCCTGGTGTTAGGGGTTGACAAAGAACAATCTTTTTCTGAAGTCTCTGCGTCTTCCCTGGTGTTAGGGGTTGACAAGGAGCAGTCTGTTTCTGAAGTCTCTGCGTCTTCCCTGGTGTTAGGGGTTGACAAAGAGCAATCCGTTTCTGAAGTCTCTGCGTCTTCCCTGGGTGGTTTAGGGGTTGACAAAGAGCAGTCTTTTTCTAAAGTCTCTGCGTCTTCCCTGGTGTTAGGGGTTGATCAAGAGCAAGCTGGTTCTGAAGTCTCTGCGTTCTCCCCGGTGTTGTTAGGGGTTGGCAAGGAGCAAGCTATTTCCGATGTCTCTGCGTCCACCCTGGGTGGTTTAGGGGTTGACAAGGAGCAATCTAATACTGAAGTCCTTTCGTCGTCTCTGATAAGGGTTAGAGAAAATGAAGATGATAATAAACCTGGAAGATTGAAGTTATCTCCGGAGGAGTTAGGAGATAACACCAATTATGGCTACATAGGATGCCCGTTCGAAACAATCATTCCGAGTGAAGAAATCAATTTGACGAAGAATCAAAAAGAAAAGTTGAATACATTTTTGAACCAGGAACTTCCGCTGTTCGAGAAGATTAGAGGTCCGACTACGCTTATTGAGCATGAAATCCGTCTGCTACAGTCCCGTCCGATTAAACAAAGACACCGACCGCAGAATCCAAAGATGCAGGAAGTGTGCAATACCGAGATAGACGCGATGTTAGATGAAGGAGTGATAGAACCTTCTACCAGTCCTTGGAGCTCTCCAATTGTAATTGTGAAGAAGAAAGATGGAAAGAACCGTTTCTGCATCGACTTCCGCAAAGTGAACGAAGTTACGATGAAGGACGCTTACCCGCTTCCATTTATTAATGCTATACTGGATAAACTGCGAAAAGCCAAATATATTTCCAGTTTAGATTTGAAGAGTGGGTATTGGCAAGTTCCATTAACACCGGAGAGCAAACCCATTACCGCGTTTACCGTACCGGGACGTGGATTGTTCCAATTCACGGTCCTTCCATTTGGTTTACATTCCGCACCTGCCACTTTCCAGAGATTGGTTGACAGACTAATAGGCCCAGATTTAGATCCGTACGCCTTTGCCTATCTGGATGACATCATAGTTCTAGGAGAAACGTTCGAACAGCATTTGGAAAATCTGTCTGAGGTGTTCCGTCGATTACGAGGAGCACGGTTGAAACTGAATCCGGAGAAATGCCACTTCTGTTTACCGTCCATGAAATATTTAGGCCATGTAGTCACTGGAGATGGAATCCGTACCGATCCAGAAAAAGTCGAGAGCATAATTAAATTTGCAGCGCCGAGAAATATCCGAGAGTTACGAAGATTTTTGGGAGTCGCATCCTGGTATAGGAGATTTGTGCCATCGTTTTCACAAAAGGTGGCCCCGTTAACGAAATTACTCCGCAAATCCCAGCGATGGAAGTGGGCTGAAGAGCAAGAAGCTGCCTTTGCTGAGATTAAAACATGTCTGTCAGAATCCCCTGTTTTAAGTTGTCCTGATTTTTCCGTACCGTTCACCCTACAGACCGACGCCTCCGAATATGGTTTGGGAATAGCCCTTACCCAACAGAAGAGTGGCCAGGAACATGTGGTAGCATATGCAAGTCGCACGCTAAGTCCTGCCGAGAAGAATTACTCCGTCACTGAGAAAGAATGTCTTGCCATTGTTTGGGGAATTGAAAAGATGCGTCCTTATTTAGAGGGCTACCATTTCACGGTTGTTACCGATCATCAATCTCTTAGATGGCTGCATTCCATAGTGAGTCCGTCCGGACGTTTAGCCCGATGGAGTATTTTTCTGCAGCAATATGATTTCGAGATACAGTACCGTAAAGGTGCTCTAAATCGCGTGGCTGACGCGTTGTCCAGAAATCCGCTACCAATGACAGCAGAAACCAATCCACCATCGATACTTTGTGTGACCGAGGTAACCGCCGAATGTTCATGGTACCGTAACAAGAAGGAAGAAGTCCTGAAGGATCCAGAAAAGTTCCCTGACTACTGCATCAAAGAAGGCCGTTTGTACCGTCATTTTTGGGATATAAATGACTTAAGAGAACCAGAGATGAGTGATCCATGGAAACTATGCATAGCGAAATCCGACCGAACCCGAGTTCTCGAAGAAAACCATGATGCCCCTCATGCTGGACATCTGGGAATCGCCAAGACCATTACTCGTATAGCCAGATCTTACTATTGGCCGGGAATGTTCCGAGACATCACCAAGTACGTTCGAAGATGTTCACAATGCCAGAAGTACAAACCATCCCAACAAAAGCCTCCTGGAAAAATGCAGCCATCTCCAAATCAACGACCTTGGGACACTGTTAGTTCCGATATCATTGGACCATTGCCGAGGAGCAAGAAGGGGAACTGCTATATTGTAATTTTCCAGGACCGATTTACCAAGTGGGTACAGTGCAAACCATTGAGGAGTGCCACTGCCAGTAGTATCGGTACCGCATTTCACGAAGAGATACTGACCGTATTTGGATGTCCCCGTACCGTTTTAACCGATAACGGATCCCAGTATACTAGTACGTTGTTTAAGAATATGTTGAAAGAATTAGGAATCCGACACCGCTTCACACCCCCGTACACGCCGCAAGCTAACCCGGTAGAGAGAGCCAATCGCACATTGAAGACGATGATTGCGCAATATTGCGAGCAAGATCACCGAGATTGGGATATCAGACTAGCCGACTTGAAGTTTGCGATGAACAACTCCAAACACGATTCGACTGGGTTTTCGCCGGCCTTTTTGAATTTTGGACGAGACCCTGACATTCCGAAATCCCTTAGGAGGGAAACTGAAGACAACCCGGAGAGCACTACGAAAGAAGGTACCGTAACCGAAAATCCTAAGGAGGAAGATACAATACCGCACCGCACGAGGCTGGATCAATTGCAAGAGTGTTTTGACCTCGTACGTTTAAATCTGTCCAGAGCATTTACCAGTCAAAGCCATTATTATAATCTACGCCGTCGTGACTGGAAATGCAAGCTGGGGGAAAAGGTTATGAAAAGAGAGTATACTTTGTCTTCAGTCGTTGATCATGTCGCCGCGAAATTAGCTCCAAAATACTCTGGGCCCTACGAAGTGGTCCGAGTCGTCTCCCCGGT
The DNA here is from genome assembly GCA_963921935.1 of Galeruca laticollis. Lineage (NCBI taxonomy): Eukaryota > Metazoa > Arthropoda > Insecta > Coleoptera > Chrysomelidae > Galeruca > Galeruca laticollis. The sequence continues at coordinate 5,977,305 of OY998179.1, forward strand.
AGTGTATGACTTAAGAGACGAAACCGGCAAGCGACATAACCGAATCCACATTAAGGATTTAAAACCGTTGAATGATTAATTCCGCCTACAGGAGAGATGTTCCCGTCTGCGCCGATACACCAGAGCCCGAGGATTTAGGCCTTGCTTCAGCATCCGTAGCAGAGGCTACAGACTCAAAAAGACCAGACCTTAGTAGGTAGCATCATAGAAGACAAGTTTGAATTATGGAAAGAAGACTGTAATAGAGTAAGAAATTGTAGCTTTGATAGATTGTTTGAAAAAAATGTAAAGCCCGCGAGCGGTGCTCGCGTCCTTTAATTTTTTTTACCGAAGTAAGGGGGGGATGTAACGAAGTGTTCGTTACTGGCATGCTAAAGTTGATGCGCCGAGTGTAATTTCATTTTTGGTTTATGTCGCCGAGTATATATATTTAATTTATATTATGCATCAACCGTCATATATTCGTTCCTTTGTACCTAATCATGTTAAAGTTTATGCGCCGAGTGTAATTTCATTTTTAGTTTTCTGCCGCTGAGTATAATTGTTTTATATTACATATCACCCGTCACGTATTCGTTTCTTTGTTATATTTTCATTTGATGGTTTATGTCACCGAGTATATATTTGAGTTAAATTATTTGATAGTTTATGTCACCGAGTATATATTCATTTTCATTATGTATCACTCATTGCATATCCGTTTCTTTGTTATACTTTCATTTGATGGTTTATGTCACCGAGTATATATTTGAGTTAAATCATTTGATAGTTTATGTCACCGAATATATATTTAATTTAAATTATTTCATTGTATATATTCAACTGATATTATGTATCACCCGTCACATATTCGTTTCTTTATTTATAATTCATTTAATATTTTATGAGCCGAATATATTTTCATTTTACAATTTATGTCGACGAGTGTATCTAATCATTTGTATATTGACTTATAATTAGGGTAAAGTATTGTGAATCTTTGTGAACATTTTATTTTATTTTATCCCCTGGTTTCGGGGTAGAACCAAATGTTATAATAGTTTAATATTTATCCAAATTCCGATATTTTTATTTTCTTCCTAGTTGCGATGGAGGGATCAATTTTTTTCGGGAGTAAAGTATTTACTTCAATTTTAAAATTCAACATTTGAAGGTACTGGTCTCCCCACTGCAACAAGGTAGATATGGATAGAAGCGCGCAGGTCGAGAGGGAGGTGGAACCGTGAGGTTAGACGGCTGATATTATTTTTAAAAATAGAGAGAGTATCGAAGTGCCAGCCGACCGAGCCAGAAGTGTAACTTATTCATCGTCCGCTGTAAATTATTTTAACTTTTCTTTTGCCGATTTACTTTTGAGTTTTTTTTCGTGAGGAAAAAAATTTCAGTGATAACTTATTACTGTGAAGGTAAGAACTTTAAACAATAATAATTCCGAAAATATGTGGTCTTTTCAATGATAACTTAAAACATTTAGATAGTTGACATTCATTTTAAAATACGTTGATATATCTAGTACATTAGAGTGTGGTAAACCATTTATATATCGTATCTGATTTAATACTTTTTCCGATTTTCCTTTTTCGTAGTTTTCTTAATATTAGTATATTATTCTTCTATTTTGCAAGGAAAATTCCTGATTGAAATATCCGTCTGCGCCAGGCACCCCCAAGCTAGGGCTCCCGGATATTTTAAATCTTGAGTTCCCAACTGCAATACTTTTTCCGAGTCTCCTTTTGTGAGTTTAGTTGATATCCGCCCCGTGTTTTAACACGAGTTTGGTTTATATTAGTTCCGTTTCGAACATTTTATTCTTCTAATTTTGCAAGGAAAATTCCTGATTGAAATATCCGTCTGCGCCAGGTATACCCAAACTAGGGCTCCCGGATATTTTAAATCTTGAGTTCCCAACTGCAATACTTTTCCGAGTCTCCTGTTGTGAGTTTAGTTGATATCCGCCCCGTGTTTTAACACGAATTTGGCTTATATTAGTTCCGTTTCGAACATTTTATTCTTCTATTTTGCAAGGAAAATTCCTGATTGAAATATCCGTCTGCGCCAGGTATACCCAAACTAGGGCTCCCGGATATTTTAAATCTTGAGTTCCCAATTGCAGTACTTTTTCCGAGTCTCCTTTTCGTGAATTTAGTTGATATTCGCCCCGTGTTTTGATACAAATTTGGCTTATATTAGTTCCGTTTCGAACATTTTATTCTTCTATTTTGCAAGGAAAATTCCTGATTGAAATATCCGTCTGCGCCAGGTATACCCAAACTAGGGCTCCCGGATATTTTAAATCTTGAGTTCCCAACTGCAATACTTTTCCGAGTCTCCTTTTTGTGAATTTAGTTGATATTCGCCCCGTGTTTTGATACAAGTTTGGCTTATATTAGTTCCGTTTCGAACATCTCATTCTCCTATTTTGCAAGGAAAATTCCTGATTGAAATATCCGTCTGCGCCAGGTATACCCAAACTAGGGCTCCCGGATATTTTAAATCTTGAGTTCCCAACTGCAATACTTTTCCGAGTCTCCTGTTGTGAGTTTAGTTGATATCCGCCCCGTGTTTTAACACGAATTTGGCTTATATTAGTTCCGTTTCGAACATTTTATTCTTCTATTTTGCAAGGAAAAATTCCTGATTGAAATATCCGTCTGCGCCAGGTATACCCAAACTAGGGCTCCCGGATATTTTAAATCTTGAGTTCCCAATTGCAGTACTTTTTCCGAGTCTCCGTTTCGTGAATTTAGTTGATATTCGCCCCGTGTTTTGATACAAATTTGGCTTATATTAGTTCCGTTTCGAACATTTTATTCTTCTATTTTGCAAGGAAAATTCCTGATTGAAATATCCGTCTGCGCCAGGTATACCCAAACTAGGGCTCCCGGATATTTTAAATCTTGAGTTCCCAACTGCAATACTTTTCCGAGTCTCCTTTTTGTGAATTTAGTTGATATTCGCCCCGTGTTTTGATACAAATTTGGCTTATATTAGTTCCGTTTCGAACATTTCATTCTCCTATTTTGCAAGGAAAATTCCTGATTGAAATATCCGTCTGCGCCAGGTATACCCAAACTAGGGCTCCCGGATATTTTAAATCTTGAGTTCCCAACTGCAATACTTTTCCGAGTCTCCTGTTGTGAGTTTAGTTGATATCCGCCCCGTGTTTTAACACGAATTTGGCTTATATTAGTTCCGTTTCGAACATTTTATTCTTCTATTTTGCAAGGAAAAATTCCTGATTGAAATATCCGTCTGCGCCAGGTATACCCAAACTAGGGCTCCCGGATATTTTAAATCTTGAGTTCCCAATTGCAATACTTTTTCCGAGTCTCCTTTTCGTGAATTTAGTTGATATTCGCCCCGTGTTTTGATACAAATTTGGCTTATATTAGTTCCGTTTCGAACATTTTATTCTTCTATTTTGCAAGGAAAATTCCTGATTGAAATATCCGTCTGCGCCAGGTATACCCAAACTAGGGCTCCCGGATATTTTAAATCTTGAGTTCCCAACTGCAATACTTTTCCGAGTCTCCTTTTTGTGAATTTAGTTGATATTCGCCCCGTGTTTTGATACAAATTTGGCTTATATTAGTTCCGTTTCGAACATTTTATTCTTCTATTTTGCAAGGAAAATTCCTGATTGAAATATCCGTCTGCGCCAGGTATACCCAAACTAGGGCTCCCGGATGTTTTAAATCTTGAGTTCCCAACTGCAATACTTTTCCGAGTCTCCTTTTTGTGAATTTAGTTGATATTCGCCCCGTGTTTTGATACAAATTTGGCTTATATTAGTTCCGTTTCGAACATTTTATTCCTCTATTTTGCAAGGAAAATTCCTGATTGAAATATCCGTCTGCGCCAGGTATACCCAAGCTAGGGCTCCCGGATATTTTAAATCTTGAGTTCCCAATTGCAATACTTTTTCCGAGTCTCCTTTTTGTGAATTTAGTTGATATTCGCCCCGTGTTTTGATACAAATTTGGCTTATATTAGTTCCGTTTCGAACATTTTATTCTTCTATTTTGCAAGGAAAATTCCTGATTGAAATATCCGTCTGCGCCAGGTATACCCAAGCTAGGGCTCCCGGATATTTTAAATCTTGAGTTCCCAACTGCAATACTTTTCCCGAGTCTCCTTTTTGTGAATTTAGTTGATATTCGCCCCGTGTTTTGACACGAATTTGGCTTATATTAGTTCTGTTTCGAATATTTTATTCTTCTATTTTGCAAGGAAAATTCCTGATTGAAATATCCGCCTGCGCCAGGCACACCCAAGCTAGGGCTCCCGGATATTTTAAATCTTGAGTTCCCAATTGCAATACTTTTCCGAGTTTTATTTCTTTGAATTTGGTTGATAGTCGCCCGTTCTTTACCACAAATTTGGTTTATATTTAAATCTGGAATTGCCTTCCGTTTTCATTACCTTCCCCGAATTTTCTTTTAGTGGGATTTCGTGATACCCTTCTTGATTTTGTTAAAAGCTTAGGGAAATGTCTGACGAGTAGATATAGAGTCCCCGACCTATAGTATTGTTTTCCCGATTGGATAGTTTTTTTTTAGTACCACCGGACCCGTTCGTTACATAAGGGTCTATCAAATACATGAATGAAAAGACCACCAAGCTTAACATAGTTTTGCTTGCCTTTTTTACCGCTTCTTTTATTTGCATGAACGCTATTTTATAATTACAAACCACTCTCGCTTATGTCCTGCCCGCTTCGTCGCTAATAATACATATGTGCTTTTGAGTATTGTTTATTTTGTATGTATATAACAACTTAGAAGGTGTTAATGTAATAAAACTGAAATAAACCGGTGTTGTGTTTTATTGACCTATTATAGACTAGTATTTCCTTATGGTAGCGTAGTTGTTTGGCAGCACGAATTTTAGCTTCTCCGTAGTGTGGATCAGGATAATAACAGTTATTTCAGGACTAGCGAGAACATTTGTTTTATATATTTAGGAATATCCCGAATTTTGACGACAATAGACCCCTGGAATTTACCGTACCTCCATCTGAGGCTACCTGGAACTCTCGACGAGGGAAGTCGAGGGGCCGTGGAGACAACCACGTTAAAAATCTGGCGCCCGAGAAAGTGTAAGGTTTCAAAGGTGTCAGGAGTGACGTTTCCGAGACGTTCCACGCGCAGTGCAGCGCGCAGACATCGCCTCTCTCACTTGTAAGGGGAGGAAAACGCGTCACAGCGTGACCATGCGTTTGGTCACACAGCCAGAATTTCTAACGAGAGACGTGATATTCATATGGGAGTGAATTCTATGCGGTCCGGGGAACACTACACTGCTTGCGGGCTCTGAAACTGACTTGAATTTTTGAAAATAACTTGTAAATTAAATAATTATTGCTTATGCTTATGTTTTATTTGGTATAAAAAAGTAAACGAAAACAACCATAAACTCCTTAGAAAATATAAAAATAATTGGATGTCTGAAAGAAATATTTACGCCAAAAAATAACTTGATTTTATACTTTGCTGGCATGGTGCACAGTAAAAAAACAATCCAAACAGTAATTTTTCATGCAGGCCAGACATCGATATTTTGTTCTTGGGCACTTTCGTTGAGCTTCTAATCTTCCAATCTCAGCTTTCATGTTTGAATAACATACAGAACATCTATTTCGTTTATCTTCCTCTAGTTTGTGTTCATTTGGCGCAACATTTATTTCGGTTTTTTCGCTAATTTTCAACAATTGGAGAGCAACTGCTTTTTTGAAGTCAGTGATGGAGATTTTATTTTGGGTTACTCCCTTATAAACAATAAACGCATTTACCATGGTAGAACCAAAAGTTAGTTCCATTGCTAACTTCCTGTACCATTTTGTGGCTCTTCTGAGACAATGTGAGTAGGATTTCATTTGGTCGGAAATATATATGTAAGCCTTACACTCATTGTAATCAACCACAACTTTTGGCTTTTCAATTTCTGCTCCCTGTTGTCGCACTACTTTTCTTTCTTCTGTGTGCTTGGTGGTAAGAATAAGCACGTCTCTTTTATCTTTCCATTTTATCATTACTATACCATCTTCACTTTCACGCGCAAAACTTTTATTTTTTCCCAACTTTTTTTGTGTTACTTCAGGGCAGTTCAGTTTTCTATTGAACCTTACAGTACCCACAAGATGTGTCTGTCTTTTTGCTAGTTCTCTGGCAAGATGAACGCTTGTATAATAATTATCGGTGTATAGGGTTCGTCCACAATCCAGTAAATTTTCCATAAGTGAAAACACTACGTTGAAAGATGCATTTCCTATAGCACCTTTATCATTTCCACAGTATACTTTGATATTATATGTGTATCCATTTTGCAGACAAAGTTTGTATAATTTTATACCAAATTTATGTCTCTTATTCTTTATATATTGCTTGAATTTCAAGCGCCCACGAAATGGTACCATTGTTTCATCAATGCAGATGTTTATACCGGGAGTTATGACATCTTGAAAGCTTTCCACAAGGCTTTTCAATAATGGCGTGAGTTTATGTAGACGGTCAATCTCGGCGTTGTGGACCTGATCATTGTTACTGAAATGCCACATGGATAGGAGCTGCTCAAATCGATTTCTGGTCATAATTTCACATACATTATTTTGAAATAAAAAGTTTTTACTCCAATAATCCCTAAGTTGCGGGGTTTTAACAAGTCCCATCCATATCAATATTCCAAAAAAAAATTCCATTTCTCTTGCATCAGTAGCGTCCCATGATTTGGACTTTGATTTTTGGGATGGCGTTTTCTGTACGAGCTTCTGCTGTGCATACAAATAAGTTTGCTGAACGATTTTTGTAATAATGTCGTCTGTAATGAATATTTTATAAAAATCGTAAGGATTTTCATCGAACAGATTATAATATTCATGTTTTATCCCCGTAGAAGAAACGTTGAATTCAAATGTTTTTAGATTTGAACCATCAACAGATGCCCAAGATGCAGTAGTAGAGGTGTCATTATTTTCTGTATTTGACATATTTGATTCCGAATCAGAATCAACTGCAAACTGACTGATAACATTTTCAATGACTTCTTCAATAGACAATTCCTACAAATTAGTAAAAAAATACACGGTTTTAAAGATTAAAACTAACTTTTCCGCGTCTGTGGCCCTGAACAATATTCTATCATAAAATTGTTACTTGTATACAGTTCGGGGAATGTATCGTGCTAACAAACCGAAATTCATCCAAAAATAACCAAAAATGTAGTATATCTGGATTTATAGGACCCGCTGTACTCGCTCTAGTCAACTGAAAATCAATAGGGTACATCTGTGAGACACCTTGAACAATATTCAATCATAAAATTGATTAATCGTAGACTCTCTGGAGGCTGTAACGTGCTAACAAAATGAAAATTCTTCTAAAATGACAAAAATTTGGTACTTCAAGTACCATAACACCGGTTGTACTGGCTTTAGTGAGCTGAATATCAATTGGCTTAATCTTTGAGACCCTCTGAACAATATCCAATCATAAAATTGGTCACTTGTATATACTCCGGAGGCTGTATCGTGCTAACAAACTGAAACTTCTCCAAAATGACAAAAATATCGTACTTAAAATACTGTAGTACCTGTTGTATCCGCGGTGGTGAGCTGAAAATCAATAGGGCTCATCTGTGAGATGTCCCTTTAGCTTATCAGAGCTAATCTCTTTTCTTTTGTGACATTCGACCAAGATTTTCCAAATCGTAAGTTTTTGAACCTGACAATCTTATTTTTCTATTGTTTTTTTGGGAAAATAATAGTGGTATTGATCTTTTTGTTGTTTTGTGTGTCTGACTATTCATCCTGGCCATATAAGTGTACTACTGAAGCTTGAAGCGTATACTACCGTAATAAGAGAGATTATGCTTCAGAAATTGTTCTTTCTCTTATCACTATAAAATTTTATTCAAGGAATTTTTGCGAGGGGTACATCCCCCATAAACCGGTGACAGGTAAATCACTCCGATTACACTCTCAAAAGTTAATATCATTTATTGCGTCCTAATGTTTTATCCCGAGATATTTATCTAGGCTAATTGTTTGTTTACTCTGTAATTAGGGAGAAATATTTTCAATATCAGTCTATGAAATATATTTAATTGTAACATAAATTATATTCGCTTAAACAATAAGATTTTATTATTTAGTCAAACTTTGTCCGGCAACGGAGTTTTCCACTCAATCAGCAGAAAGGCCGATATACGAACTCACCTATTTTTTTTTCATTACGGAATTTCAAAGGTTATGAAAGCCACTGAAGTAACCGTTAGCTAGGTCAAGGCGTTATATGTTAGTAAGGAGACGCTAGATCGTTTTTTTTTTCTTAAGAAAACTCTGGCCACTTTCTTTGACGAATGATCTTCGTTGTGCTTGCCAGACGATTGTCCTTGCCGGACGATGACTGGAAGAGAGAGCGAATATATTTAGGAACCCTCGTGAGTTTTATGTGAGTGCCGGACAACTAGCATTATTATTATATTATATTGTAATGTTTTTGTTATTTATTTAAACAATAAACGGGTGAGATAAATTTTAAACACACTCATTTATTTAAACACTAACTCACTAACACTTAATTTATATGTACTTAACTAATCACTTAAATTTAATTTATATGCACACAAACTTAATTATTAATTTATATCAACACTTTTATATTCACTTATTTACTGTTTATTTGTCAAGATCACTTTATCAACTGCTCTGGTCCGCAGATCGGTCCTTTTTATATACTAGTGCCTTTTTACTAGAGAATTCTGGACTGCGGCTTACACAAAAAAAATGCCTTTCGCGATATTTCTCGAATGCCGGCTCAATCCTTAAAAGACCTTCCGAGAACATGTCTATAAAAACTGTCACAATAAATCCCAATAGACCTTCTCAGAATTCGGCGCGCTCGCCATTTTTTTAACTCTGTTAACATAAGGACCCCCCCTTAAATGAAAGTTCCTCCTGGAACTTTTGTGTAACCGAAACTGGATGTTTGAATCGGCAACTGACTCCATTTCTACCCTTTCCAATCTTATCGAAATAACAGGGCACCGTCTTCATCGGATACTGATAACGGGGGTTGTAGCTGCAAATTAATATCTGGACACCGATCTCTTGGAAGATAACCTCTACCATGTTCCTGATGACTCGCCAATCCAACTGGTTACTCGCTATCTTAGGCATAGCCAGTTTCGTCACGCTGGATTCTAACACATGGTCTCGTAGGTTTCAAAGTGCTTCCCACAGATGGCGGTAGGTAGATCGATCTTGGAATTCATTTTTAGTTACCACGTAGAATACGTACCGCGAATTATGTTTCAGTTTCAGTGTCTTGCCAGGGGCTGGAATCTGGTCTTCAAGTTTCTCTAATTGCCCGAACTTCTTTCGAAACACGGATGCCAACCCTCGTGCGTTCTTGAGACGGGCGAGGATGTTGTGTGCCAGTGAATAATCTTCCGGGAGAGTGAACAAATCTTGTCGTTGCTCTGAAGTGACTCCATATCTAGCTTTCCCGGTACCTCCATACGCGCCCATAAATTCATCGAAGGTAGGGTCAGACACATCTTGAATAAGGTTTACCCTTCCTCTAGGTCATGGTCTCCTTTGAATGGGGCTTGTCGGTTTTGGTGAACTACTTTTGGTTTTCCGTTGGGGATCTTGCTTATGCGATATATAACATCATTGATCCTTTCCTTGATTAAGTATGGACCTTCCCAGGATTTTTGTAATTTTGAAGAAAATCCTTTTCTCCTCGTCGGGTTGTGTAACCATATTTTATCCCCTTCCTCAGAACCGCTTTCTGTGGCCTGCGTGTCGTACCGACTTTTCATTCTGTCGCTGGCAACTTGAAGATTTGTTCGAACTAATTCATGAATATCGTCCAGCCTTCTTCTCAATTGGATCACGAAGTCTTCACCTGCTAGATCTTCTCCAGGCCGACAGCCAAATTTCAGGTCACAAGGAAGCCTTCTTCACGTCCAAACAGGATTTTCGCCGGTGTTTCACCCGTGGACTCATTGACGGCAGATCGATAAGCCAATGCGAATAGGGAAAGATACTGGTCCCAATCTCTCTGACGGCTGGATACTACTTTGGACAGGTATTTTCCAATAGTCCTGTTCATTCTCTCGACCATTCCATCTGACTGTGTATGTAATGCTGTTGTCCTGGTCTTTTTCATTCCCAGCTTCTCGCAAATCTCCTGGAATAGATGACTTTCGAAATTTCTTCCCTGGTCGCAGTGGACTTCCAAGGGCTAATAAATTCTTTCACCAATACATCCGCAACAGTTGTGGCCTCTTCGTTTGGGATAGCGTAAATTTCCACCTACTTTGTGAAATAATCCATTACAACCAGTATGTATTTGTCACCATTTTCTGTCGTTGGAAATGCGATATCTAAAGCAATCCTTTCGAAAGGACTTCCAACATTGTACTGTTTCATAGGTGCCTTTCTCTTGCGATGTGGTCCATTACTCGTAGCACAAGTCGTACTTTTCTTACACCAGTCCTTCACATCGTCGGAGCTGTTAATCCAATAAAACTCGCTGAAGGGTTTTCTCCACTCCCAGATGACCTCCCGATGGACTGTCTTGTAACTTCTTCACTACCTCATCTACTCTCGTTCTAGGGATAACTAGCTGTCTCCTCATCTCAGAACCATCATCGTTTTCATGGACTCTTTTCAACAGCCCTTCTTCCAGGACAAGGGAGTCCCACTGAGCCCAATACGCCTTGAGTTTCGGTGAAAATCTTGACACTTCTTGCCAGGTAGGTCGCCGATTTTCTTTCTTCCATTGCCGGATCATCTTCAGATGAGGATCATTCTCCTGATCTTCTCTGATCCTGGTGGGTGACCATTCTTCATTGACTACAGTAGTTCTTGAAACTGCAGCTTCCTTAGATTTCAACTGGTGGCATTGTGAATAATCTACAGAGCATGACCGTCTAGGCAAAGAGTTTGTTTTTCGGTGAATCGCATCAGCTAGATGTTCACCCCTGTCTGATTTCCCCTATGACTGGAGTTCTTGGGTTACAGGAGTCTTGGGGCGCTTAGACGGACTGCGTAAGTGCTCTAGCTCACCACACTTCCGGAATTTGATCTTCTTCGGTTTCTTGTCTGGCATTCCTTTCAACAAGTTGATGATATGGTCAAGTTTGCCATCGTCATCTTCTTACTGCATGGTCCTACCTTTGTTGTACCGCGAGCCCTTCGTGGCTGCTCTGCATTTAAGAGGTTTTTGGTTTGCAGGAGTCTTAGGACGCTTACACGAACTGCGTGCATGCTCTAGCTCGCCACAATTACAGCACCTGATCTTCTTCGGCTTCACGTCTTCCATACCTTTCAACAGGTTGACGATCTGGTCAAGTCTGTCATCGTCACCTTTTTCCTGTATGGTCCTACCTTTGCTGTGTCTCGAAGTCATCGTGGCTGCTTCATATTCAAGAGCAGCAGTCAATGCATCGACCAATGTAAGCCGTCAATGAAGGCCTGGATGCCTAAACATTTCATCATGTTCTCTAGTGCTGATGAATAAGCAAATCGAACTAGTCGGGCAATATCCATTTCATACTTTTGAAGGTGTTCGTCACGTTTCCGCCTTCGGTTCTTCAGCTGGAATCTGTACAACTGTTCCAAATGTTCGTGACCATATCGAATGTCCAACCTCTTCTTCAGCAGCTCGACGTCATCCATTTCTTCAAGCGGTATCGGCTGAAGTACATCTAAGGCATCTCCCCGAAGCGCTATAGTTAGGTTCACTGCTTTCTTCTTATCGGGCCAATTATTCACTGTAGCGGCTGCTTCAAACTGTTTCACATAATTGGTCCACGACATTTTTCCATCGAACGTTGAGGCCTTGACTCGGGTAAAACTGCCAATATCATCTACCTTGGGTTGTGTTTCTGGCTTGCAGATCTTGATCTTCTTTTCTTCTGCTGAAGTGTCTTGTGTTCTCAAATCAGTTATCTTACTCTCTAACTCCTTGATTTTTTCGTCCATAGTTGTCATTTTATTCTCCGTTTTCTCGTCCATCGTTGTGATTTTATCCTCAATATCCGATTTGAGTAACGAAATTTTATTTTCCACGTCAGCGGCTATGTCATTTTTCATTAATAAGATATCAGCAGAAAGTTTGTCCATGTTAGCAGAAATATCGTTCTTCATAGCAGAAATCTTCTCGTCCATATTAGTAGAAATTGACGAGATTACGGTGGAAACCCCGTCATTGAATAAAAATAATTCTGTATCAAAGCCGTCATTTTCCAGAGCCACTTTAATTCTTTCTACTAATTCACTTTTCTTACCGGACGTTTCCAACTCACGATCTTCCAATTCTGCTCTTAATTCCGTCACTTTGAGATCACTCAGTCTCTTGGCCATTTTTACGTAGCTATTTATTTATATTATCCCACCTCTGACACCAATGTAATGTTTTTGTTATTTATTTAAACAATAAACGGGTGAGATAAATTTTAAACACACGGTATTGCTACTTACTAATTTATTTAAACACTAACTCACTAACACTTAATTTATATGTACTTAACTAATCACTTGAATTTAATTTATATGCACACAAACTTAATTATTAATGTATATCAACACTTTTATATTCACTTATTTACTGTTTATTTGTCAAGATCACTTTATCAACTGCTCTGGTCCGCTGATCGGTCCTTTTTATATACTAGTGCCTTCTTTACTAGAGAATTCTGAACTGCGGCTTACACAAAACAAATGCCTTTCGCGATATTTCTCGATAGCCGGCTCAATCCTTAAAAGACCTTCCGAGAACATGTCTATAAAAACTGTCACAATAAATCCCAATAGACCTTCTCAGAATTCGGCGCGCTCGCCATTTTTTTAACTCCGTTAACATAAAGTTACAGGACCGTACTTAGTATCTGCTTCGGTGTGCGAGTTCGTAACAATATCATATACCGTAGGCATCAGAGTTAAGTCATTGTTTTTTTCCCTTTAGATTTATTTGTTCGTAATATATATGTTATCTACCCAGACTGTTTCCTTTACACCCAACAAATCCCTCTAACCGACATAGGTGGATTCAACCCTGGGGACATGCAGGCAGCTGAACGACACTACGAACCTTAGAAACTCAGATTTGGCACATCGTATAAGCCCAAGAGGGCCCACGAATACCCTTCCGCTCGAGACAGGAAACCACCCTCCCCTGAGGTCTTCAACAGGGGATTCCGGCTCTATTATACCCTACGGCACTGGTGACAGCACGCAGAGGAAAAAAAAGAAATACAAAACTAAACAATAAGGACAAAATTGTTACATTAGGTGACAAGGTCTAAGTTTGTTAGACAAGGATTTCCCACGTTTTGAGATGATCGAGGCCGTTACTGGTATTAAATTGGTTCAAATTACTGACGACGAAGCTGTTACCTTATCAATCTTCTTAATCTTGTAGTCCATTGGCGTTCCAATAGGCTTGCAGCTTAAAATTCTGAACCTGTTCAAAACTTCATTGATATATTTGGTTCGATGCGCATATTACATTCCGGAACTACGTAACTATTTAAACACCCTGTTTCCTGAACACTGGATTGGTCGTGGCAGTCAGGTCCCTTGACCACCACGCAGTCCAGAATATAACCTCTTGAATTTCAGTGTATAGGGCACAATGAAGGAGATAGTTTACAAAAACCCTATAAATAGTCGTCCAACTTTGGCAAGAAATCAGATCAGCAAAAAATTACATTATTTAATATTAGGTGATTTTTTATGGAACATATTGATAAATGTATTGACATGAACGGCAGACATATTGAACAATTACTGTGAAATAATATTTAATTTTAGAATAAATTGTTTTTTTTCTTAAATAAAAGTTAAGTTAGTGTTTTTAAATGAAACTCAAGGTCTCTAGTTAATTCCACAATATAATACAAAATATTGAAAATTCTAAAAAATTGACAATTGTTTCGATAATTTATCGAAACAATTGTCAATTTTTTAGAATTTTCAATATTTTGTATTATATTGTGGAATTAACTAGAGACCTTGAGTTTCATTTAAAAACACTAATATGAGCATATTCCACGAAGTAAGGGTCGAGACAGTCAATTTCATTAAAAGTTAAGTTATTTAGAGCTCCGTCAAGCTGGGCCCCCCGGTTAGATTTTTGTTACCAAAATACTAGCACACATAAAGGGCACCTAGCACAACCTAGCACAACAATTTTTATAGCTAGCACACCAACAGCTCACAATAAAAATGCTTTTGAATTCGGGTGGGGCCAGGTTAACGTTAGCCCCCCCTCGGTTGGAATTTTGTCGCCAAAATGATAGCACAGATAAAGGACACCTAGCACAACCTAGCACACCATTTTTTATAGCTAGCACACCAACAGCTTACAATAAAAATGCTTTGGAATTCGGGTAAAACGAAAGAATACAAAAAACCTTCACTTTTGAGAATAATTTTGTTAAAATTCTACCTATTTTTAATAAAACAAAATAATTAAATTCAACCATTCAGTCACGGAATCAGAAACAATCTGTGCACGAATAAGTTGCAAATTACGTCACACTATAAAAAAGGCAACGATAAACGTTTGCGTACAGACATGTTGGATAAATAAATCTCCAAAAAAGCGAAGCCGTGTTGGATATGTCATTTGGACAAAGTTGTGCAATCTGGGAAGGGGCGGCTGAGATCCCTAAAAATGTTCCAATATATTGAGAATACATGTTTTAGACTGATCGTGGTTCACTGTAGTCCTTATTTAAAAGAAACACTCCAACTTTATATTTAAATTTGCTAAAATATTTATTGCCGAAGTTGATGGTTAATTAACCATTGTAATGACTATTTCACTCACCTACGAAATGAAGCAATCAGAAGCTCTAGTCAACTTCGGCTTACCGATAGTACCAAACTTGACTCTTGACTCTGATTGGCCTATCAAATTCGGTGTTTTCAGATTTGTTTACAGTGCATGTGACAGTTAAACGTCAAATATAAGTGATTACGCTGTGCACGTATTCAAAAATGAGTAGATTTGGGATGAATTCTATCGAATCAATCAACGAAAAAATCTATGAAAATGTACCGAAAAATACGAGGAAATCGAAGGAGTACATTTGGAAGCAATTTACCAGATTTTGCGATGAACGAAAATACCTATTAGATGAAGCAACGCCTGTCGAGAGACTAGCTATTATTTTGAAGGACTGGGGCTTCAACATGAGGAAAATCGATGGTTCTGATTACAAGGAATGTGTTGTGAAGACGATATTATTTTTCAATCGGCCAGAAATGCGCGAGATACAAAACGCAAGTTGCTTCAAGGTAACGTACAGAAACGAAAGATCAGTTCGGCACCGTTGACCCATGAGGAACATCAAGCAATATGTACACAATGGGATGGAGATACACCCACAGGACTCCAAAAGAAATTTTTCCATATCGCAGCAGTAGAACTTGCTTGGAGAGGAGGTGAAGCTGCATATTGTTTGTTAGATTATTTTAAAGAAGAATTAGGTAATAAGGGGGCGCCTACCGGCAGAATCGAATATAACACAGTTTTTTTAAAAACTTGCCAAGGAGGTGGTCAGCGATGTGCGAACAGCAAATGGTTGATTGGAAATGTGCAAAATGCAACAATGTGCCCCGTGAGACTTTATCAAAAGATGATTTCAAAACGAGGTAATAATGTAAGATCTAATAGGTTGTTTCTCACCGTGAATGGACATTGGAAGCCTGGTGATCATTGCACTCCTTGGTACAAAAATATGCCTCTAGGGATCAATACGATCAGTAAATGGACCAAAACATCAGCTCAGAATATAGGGCTTGATGTGAAAAAGCAAAAAATTACCAACCATTCAAATCGAGCAACTGCAGTCAGTGAACTTTTATGTAGAGGAGTAGGAGAACAGGAAACCATAAAAATTACTGGACATTCGAGATCTAATTCGCTGAAACCCTACATCCAACTTAGTAAACAACATCACGAAAAACTTATAGCAAATGTCAGAAATTATAGCAATCAAGATGTAACAAATATTGCAAGTACAAGCGCGTGTTCAAATAATCAAGCTCAAAACATTGTATATAATAACTGTACCATTTATAATAATTATAATTGAAAAATATTTCAGTATGTTATGGTTATTGTTTGTAGTGTAGTATTTCTTTCGATGTCAATGTTTTCTGTTCATTGAAATTTATTGATTTCTCAGGTCAACTTTTTTGCCAATTTCCTCTAATCCTGCCGAATTTCAGATTTTTTATCTTTCACTCTGTTTGTGAAATAGTCTAATAAAATTCCACTCGTGATTGAATTTATCTCATAAGTCTGTCTTTCATTTATGATCTCAACTGAATTGATTCTAGAAAACACCACTCGTCCTGCGGACTCGTGGTGTTTTCTCGAAACAATTCAGTTTCGTTCAAAAATTAATCGACAGACTTATCGCGAAAATTCAATCACTTGTGGTATTACTACTGATAACATAAATTTTGCATTTGACTATCAGACTTTTTTTAAATTCCCAAGTTAACTTAGAACGTGCAGCTTTTAACTCTTAGAGCCGGTTAATCAGAGTTTCAAATATTTCTGTGGCATATCATAAGACACCAACACTGCTACGTATTTTTCAAAGCTTTTAGTATGTAACTGGCAATGTATGTTTGTTCGGTTGCAATCTTCCAACTCAGTTTTGAAGCAGATATCTTCAACCGATTGATTTGAAATTCTGTATATACGTCTAGTTTGCATGCCAATCCATGATTAGGTATGTGACGTTATTCTAAATTCAACATGGCGGATCACCAAAGGTGGCGGACTAAAGAAAGTGGACTATTTTTTTTGATTTCAATATGGGTATTAAATGGAAGGCAGCAAAATTGATGACATACGTATTTTTATTTTTCTAAAAACTAGGTAAAATCCATCTGAAGTTCTCATCAGACTTTTTAAAAGGGTCGTTAAACCAAGTCTATCGTTAAAATTTGAATCATTTTTATAATGCCGTTTTTATGGGTCTTAAGAGTAAATAAAATTCTTGTAGGTACATCCAAATTGGCCGAATCAGATGTTTGGGTTAAGAAAGGGTCTCCCCGAAGGGCTGATGGTTGTAATAATATGTATTCTTTCTAATAATATTACAAGCAACATGGACTATATAAGTAAAACTAATAATCTAACTATTAGAATATTTCTGGATTCGACTGTATTAATGCGAAATTTATATTATTTAAACAATATTACATGGTATTTAATTACCCTTTTTGGTTCATTTTCAATCACTTATTTTTGGATTAAACTTGAAGAATCGTTTTCAAACCGTGACATTTTTATGATAGTTTAAATTAAAATAATGATAATAACAACAATTGTTACTTAGACGTTACTTAGATACGGACTTAAAACGGAAATTATCGGCACTGCCGGAGAGTTATCTCCGAAAAGAAAGTTATCTCCGAAAAGATCCTGCTCCATTTGGAATTTTTACCATATGAGTGGAATATTCCGAAAATTTTTCGTAACTACAGTAAGAAACAATTAAAACAGCCGTTTTACATATATATTCAACCTATTCATTTATCAATTTATTTATTCATCGAGTAAGTATAGCGTTATTTCACTGACCTCCGTCTCACTCCCCAGAATTAAAAGTGTAGTTGCTGTGCTAGCTATAAAAAATGGTGTTCTAGATTGTGATAGGTGTCCTTCGTTTGTGCTAGCATTTTGGCGAAAAAACTCCGACCGGAGGTAGGCTAGCGTTAACCTGGCCCTACCCGAATTCCAAAGCATTTTTATTGTAAGCTGTTGGTGTGCTAGCTATAAAAAATGGTGTGCTAGGTATCCTTTATCTGTGCTAACCTTTTGGATAAAAAATTCCAACCGGGGGGGGGGGCTAGCGTTAACCTGGCCCCACCCGAATTCAAAAGCATTTTTATTGTAAGCAGTTGGTGTGCTAGCTATAAAAATTGTTGTACTAGGTGCCCTTTATGTGTCCTAGCATTTTGGTAGAAAAAATCTAACGGGGGGGGGCAGCTGGACGGACCTGTTATTTAGTTCATATTGGTTGCTTTTTAATGAAGGGGGTTTTAAAAACGCGAATATCTCGAAAACTAGTTGGAGACGTTTCAGACTAATGATACGTATACATTTTTTGCGCAAATATCATGTAATTTTAATATTTTTTAATAAAAAGCGGTGTAGCGTTAACAATAACAAAGTTAAGCGCACAATTACACCTATTACGTAGCTCATCGGGCGCCCTCTATAAAAATACATCGAAACGGATATCATAATAAGATTTCTGATGCCTTAAAACCCCCTATTTTCAAATTTTTACGTTCGTATATCCCAAATCTTTTAATTTACTGTGAAAAAACATTTCAACTTTGCCACCTTGTCTCATTTTTATTAAGAATATTTTATTAAATAGAGTTGTGTCAGATCGTTATATTTTAAGACCAAGAATCTTACATTTCACTTTTGACCATTACTTACCAACCACCCTGTATACTGACTGTACTAAAAATAGATAATATGCGACAAGATTTCTCATCTAACAAGACGTGGAAAAGATGGGGGACCAGAAGAGGAATTACGGGGATAGAAAGATAATACAAGAATGTGTTTGAGGGTAAAATCAGTGTCGTTTTAAGGGTTTGCCGAGCATATTTGGAATACTTCTCCCTCTTCCCCTGCTATTGCGAGCTCGTTTGATTTTTATTACTATTTTAAAACATTCTTTCAGATGTCATCCGTTTTTTTTTAGTCAAAAAGAAACAATAATCGGAATTATACCTTGAGTAGGATTGTAAACAACCCTCTTGGAATATTAATATTCATAAAAGGAGAATCCCCCATACGTGCCATTTTTATTCACCATTCATCCCTCCCCAACCTATTTTCTTAATGAAAGGAGTCCCCTATCAATCAGTGATTAATACTGACTCATTTTTTGTCCGAAAAGGGCTTTATTTTTTACTATTTGAAGATCAGTAAATGAATGAGAGTAACTAGGACCGTAAATTCGAGTGATTTTATAAAAATTCATTAGAATCAAGTAAGTCCAAAACTCTCTGCATACGAAATTAAGATGGGAATCGCAAAAATTAGAAGATAAACATCAAAATTGATATAAACACAATATAAATTATCCATATTAAATGTAAAAGAAGAGATAGGAAGACGCTAAAATCACTAGCTTCAAGGTTTATCAAATAAAAATTGATTATAGATTTTTAAGATGGGTTTTTAATTACATAAAACAACAGAGTATTTAAAAAAACATATGGACTGTTCAAAAAATGAATTTTTTGAATAAATACAGACTCTAAATATGGAAGGCAATCACACTTTGTGAATGTTCATCGGGTAAATCGTTTGGAAGTACGTTTCTGAAGTAGTTGTTATGACAATGTCGCTCCAAACTGAAGGAAATTATGACAGGAAGTCTTAATAGTTAATGTTAGCAGTTCGAGAATGAATATCTGCTTCCTTCTAATGAGTGAGAGGAAAAGAGATAGTGAGGTGTTGCTGTTTGTCTTGATATAATGTTAGTAATTAAATTGCATGGGTTAGTGCAATGGGAGCTTGTAACAAACACAAGATTAAAAGGGAATATTATCGATGACATTTGTATTGGAAGATACGATATTGTAACAAATTTAATGGAAATAAGGAAACATTAACGTCGTTAAGAAAGTAAACAAAAACAATGATAGTAATTTAAGATGCAAGTGTAAAAAGTCATTTTTTATTGAAAAAATTTTCATTCAAAAACACGAGTGAGTGTTTTTAAATCTCTAAAATTCTACATTTCTAAGAGTATGATGTGACAATATACACAATAAACCGTTTAAATTCTCATCATAAAATTTTAATGCTAAAATTTGACCAGAAATGACAATTATTTCGATTAAATAATCTTCTCATCTTTTGATGTCGCAAATGGTATTATTATATACCCTGCTCGTTGGACCAAAATATTTTGTTTTATACTGATATTCTTTTCTTCGTTCGTATAAAACCGTTAGATCTCATTACAGCGTGTAGAAAATGGTATTAATTTACATTGAGATACTTGATATTTCCCGGGAATATTGTGTAATATAAACCAAGCTTCAAGAAAACAAGTTGCCGAGTTTCTTAATAATCCTTTTTCATTTTATAAGATTAATTTCTATTCTTCGTTAAGACCGCAAGTGGAATTGGTTAATTAAAATTAAAACTTCAGGAAAAAGGTCAACGAGTAGGTTGTTGATAAAACAGTTTGCAAATAGACCAAGCAATGTTCGGAAAATAGTAGTTTGCTGTAAATAGATATGCAGCCAGGCCCAGGTCCGAACTCGCCCATTGCGCAGTAGGAAGAAGTTCAGTCAACGATGCTATACGAACATTAAATTTAGATAGTGGGGTTATTTATTTGAATTGTATAAATGTAGATATTTAGAAATAATAGGGGTAGCCATGAAGATAATTGGGTACGGGTATCAGCATTTTTCTTGCGGCATGTTATACTCTACTGAAAATAATAGTTGCAACTTAGAAATGAGAGCAGTCGTCTTTTTTTCAAAGGGGGGCACATGTCATGTTTGGAAATAACACCCAGCTAAGCAAAAGTAGGTCACGGTGTTAAAAAGATTTCACTAATTATTTATGCAAAGTATAACATAATCAAGATAATAATAAAATAATAAATAATGGAAAAATCAGTTTCAGTCATTTGATTTCTGCTTCTGTCAATTAAATGTAGTTCTGGTCTTCTCAAGAAATTAACCTTTATTATTATTATTAGTGTCTGTTCAATGTTTAAACGTGCAATTTACGAAATTTTTCTTGTACGCAAAATCAGTTTGAGGTTTATTGCGAGGCGGCAAATAAACTACATTAAGTAAGGAAAAGACATAATGTGTTTTCAAATCATTGTTGAGGTCAGTTACTTAATCAACGGTTTGTTGTCTTCAGAAATGTGCGAGGGCACTGAGGGTAGAAGAAAAAAATTATCTGGAGCCCAATATAGATTAGATTAGATTTTTACGGGGTTACAGTGCACTGAAACCAAAGGTTTATTGTGCCCCCCCCCTATCAGAGGTAAGTTATCCCTAACTTATTTTTTTGGTAAGTACTTTTTTCTTTATATCCTAAAAAATAAGCTTTTAATCATAAAACCCCACTTGTGAGTTAAAACGTATTTCATAATAAATTCAATTATGTTAGTAGAAAAGACATTACGAAACTTTTTCATTGAAAATTAACGAATTTATTGTTCAGTTTCTCGGAATTCCTAGCCCCGAAAGATCATAATTACTAATTACTAATGCCTACAATTTTGATATGAGTTAAATAAATCAATATAGTTTTATTTTTAAATCTCCCATGTATAAAGATTAATTTATAAAATAAAAATTTTAGTCCTTTAGAACTATCATATAACGATAATGAAGTTTATGACTTGGTGGGCATTGGTATCACAATAGTTGACAGCGTTACGAGTCCCCTCTCTTTCCTAGTCTAAGGTTAAACGAAACATCAACAGTCGATGATCTTTCGCCGACCTTGTTGTACTTTCATTATTTATTATTAAGACGCGACATTAATATGTTTTACAAAACAAGCGTGATTCCTCAATTTGTTACACCTTGTCAGTGACCTTCAAGTTTACTGGCCGCTAGCCATAATTGAAATTAAAATCTAGTTACATCTAATTAAATCTAATAGTGTCTTTTGGGATCGTCACAAGCTGACTTTTCATAATTGGCTTTGTTCATTGTTCTTCAAATAAAGTCGAAATTAGAGAACATTTTCAGGAGTTTTTCAAAGTTTTGAATACTACAGGAGAAGCGCTTTTCAATTTTTTCAGATAAGAAATATTGTCAAAATTTGAAATAGACCTTCATGAGATGAGAGTTCAGGGTAACGACAATGGTGCAAATAGGTCTGGCAACCATGTGGGCCTTCAAGCTCAAATTCAAAAAATTAACCCCAGAGCAATGTTTTTGCCTTGTTCAGCTCACATGTTGAATGTAACTGTAAATGATGCAGCTAAAATTTCATATGAGACTGTAGGTTAATTTTTGAATCATTCAGGAATTGCTCAATTTTTTATCTGCCTCACCTTACAGGTGGAATATTTTAAAAAGGACTATGCCAAACTTTAAAATCAGTAAGTGAAAATCGATCGGATAACAGAGTCAGTGTCATTCGCACTCTGAGATTTCAATTCCTCGAAGTTCATAAGAATTTACAGGATTTGATAGAAGATAATACAAGAAATATGAACGCCAAACATTCTGCAGGGTCACTATTAGACAAAATTAAAACTTTCAAATTAATTTTTTCTATCATAATTTGTTATGTCGTGCTAAAAAAGTGAGTAATGATCCAGAATCCAAATAAATGCCATACGGAAATAAAAATTCTTATCATTTATTTTACTGAAAGAAGGATAAATATTTCGATATTTCTATGGATGGGGTTGTAGAAGATGCAGAAAAAAATTATATAGAGCAAACATTTCCTTTATAGAGGCTGTTAGGAATTCAACGCTGCCTATAACGTTTTCCCTAATAGGAACATATTTTTTATTTCTTTTTTTTGTAATTAAAATTTAGAAATAAATCTAAATTTAGCGCGTCTATGGCCATTTTAATGAATTATTGCTCACTATTAAATGTACAGCTGGAAAAGGACAGAGCGAAAACCTGTAATCTCCCGTAAAAAGCGGAAGCAATCAATGAACAAACGACTTGCCGGTAAATATTCGTCGTGTTCGCATCGAAAGTTACGAGTAGTGCGAATTCATTGTTTTTCACCTTTGTTTTTGTAAAGAAAATCAAAATTGCCTGTAATCTTAGTGAACGTTGCACATCGGAGCATCTGGGGCCCCAAGGAAGCAGTAGAGGATCAACAGGTGAGCTCATTTTCCATTCTTCCTGTGCTATACATAAGATAAATCTTTGATTGATATATGTTTTCATATTTTCCGCATTCAGATGCAGAAAGACGAAGCGTTAATTTTCAAATTTTCATATGAAAGTGCAGATGAAGTAGTTTTGGATCCATACCAAAAATTTATTTTCAAATTTTAGACACAATACTTCAATCCGTACAGCTTCGAGGGGATAGGTAGATGCTATGATTTACTTGGATTCTTGGGCGGTTTCCAAAATCTAGAGTCTGATGTGATTAAGCGATCATGTATAGATTTGGATTTGGCTTCGCAAACCCAACAAGAGGGAAATGTATGCAAATATATTGATGGTTTTGATTTGCCTAATAAAATTATTTCATACAAAATTCTTATCCCAGCTCAGATTCTAGCGAAATTTCAGACACGCCCTTAGATATTTTAAATTATTTATTTATTTTTGTCCACACAGTACGGGTTGAAACATTAAATTTACTTTACTTCATGTACATTTTACAAAATACCCCGAATCTCGAAACTATAACCCTAAATTGTTTAATTAGTTATCAGCGCGCAATTTTTTACCAGGCGACTCAGATTTCAGCGACATAGAATGTAAACTAAAATCATACAATACATACGTCCAACGACTACATAAAAATTATGAAAAACTGCCCTAAAAAGAGGCCCTTTACATTAATAAAAATGAAATACGATCATTTTTTGCTGTTTTACAAATTGAAAAAATAATATTGTTAACAGACGACAAATTGAAGAAGGAGAAAAATAAACTACATATTAAATCGATTAAATTTCAGAAAAGTGAATTGTTTATAGGCTTAGTTAAAAAATTACTTCTTAAATCAATACTTCTCTTCTTTTTCTTCTCATTTCTTTTTACCCTTTCATGTGTCGGATAGGGGTTCCTGTCCCTCTTGTACCCAGTTCTTCCACTTGTTACGGTTTAAAATGATTTATGAAAAGTATTCGCTATAAATGACAAAATGCTTACTTTGAAAATGGAAGAATATATAACTTTTAAATCGTCTATACTGATTCACACTTTGTAAAACAAAATCATAAATATTACAATTTGTTTATTTTAAAGTGAAAAATAACCTTTATTGTTTACAATCTAATGTTCGTCTTTTTCATTGAATTATTTGTTGATCTGTGATTATTAAGTAAAACAGCACTCAACGTTTTAGCTCACTAATTACTTCTTTATAGGTTAATTAGTCTTACCTGGTTTAATAACATAAACATTCAATACCTGCTTTAGAAACCTTGACTTGTATCTTGTCATTTTTTTTTATAATTTTTTCTTTTTGAAATGGCTGCTTTTTTAACCACATGGGTTACAATTTTTCGAAGCAATTTCGGATTTAAAATAGCCTGAAAACAAAAAGGAAAATAGTAAATTTCTTATATTTTCATGGGTTTCGGTCAGAAATAAAATCACTTGCTTATAGTAGTTACGTTTCGGTCTATTTTATTTAAACCATTTTCAAACCTTTCTAAAAATGTTTTGAAAACACAATACATTTATTAAAATACATATAATTAAAAGATGTTCCTTTAAAACTTAATTTTTGATTATGCCTCCGTAGAGGCTCGTCTACTACTGTACAGTAGTATTTCTTAAATAAAAAAAAAGACAACTAATGTACACAAAAACAAAAAATACAAACAATGAACTATGTTAAAAATGATTAGGATGTATTTACAGAGTGTCCTAATTAAAATAAAATTAGAATTAGAAATCTATTTTTTAATTTTTAATAACTAGGTAAGGTGTAGATATTCGTTTATAATATTAAGTTCGTATATATACAACTTAAGTTGTCTATGTCAGTTCTGAAATTGACTAAGTCAGGATTCTTCCTAATATTTATCAATCTTTTACTATTATTTTTTTCTGTAGTTATTATTTCTACGTTGTTGAAATTAAAAGAGTGATTTTCATCAAGTGAATGTTTTGATAGTGCAGTACATTCATTGTTATTTCGAATTGATTGCTGGTGTTGTTCAATTCTCTTATGTAAATATTGGCTAGTTTGACCTATGTAAGTACCATTGCAGTCAGAGCAATTTATTTTATATATTGAGTTTATTGTGTTCTTATTATCTGGTTTAAGTCTAGAAAAAAGCTTATTTCCTGTCATGTTATTAGGTTTATCAGCAATTTTAATATTGAATGGTGTTAGGCATTTTTGTAATGGTTTATTAATATCGGGAATGTACGGAATGTATTTAAGAAATACTACTGTACAGTAGTAGACGAGCCTCTACGGAGGCATAATCAAAAAGTGAGTTTTAAAGAAACATCTTTTAATTATATGTATTTTAATAAATGTATAGTGTTTTCAAAACATTTTTAGAAAGGTTTGAAAATGGTTTAAATAAAATAGACCGAAACGTAACTACTATAAGCAAGTGATTTTATTTCTGACCGAAACCCATGAAAATATAAGAAATTGTATTTACGGTCATTAAAAATATATATGGAAAATAGTAACTTAAACTTATGAGTATTTTTATCTTCAAGAGAATTGGGGAGAAGCCCTGAGAAGGATCTTTACTTGTTTAATTTATTTCACATAAAAGCCACACACCACCTTTGGTAAGTTAATCAAGTTGCTTGTCATTGCTTGTTATTCTTTTAATATTAGGCATCTAGTTATAAATTCTATAATTCTTTTAGGCTTTTTTGGTTTTGTTTCATTCATCTTACAACTTACTAACCTATATGTCCTGCTGTATGGAATACCCAGAGTAGGCAGTTTTCAATAAATAACTGAAGTTATGGTTATTATCAAGGTAACTTAGACTTTTTAATAAATTGTAATCCAGGTATATATGGAGTATACCGATTAGAGGTGCTTTTTCAATAATTTTGGAGGATAACAGATTCTTAATAAGTAGTGTAGCTATTCAGTTATTAATAAACCTATAGAATATTATATTATAAACAAGATTCACAAATTTAAATTGTGTACACCTTTTAGTACTAAAGGGGAAACTTCATAATTGTTAAAGATTGATACCATCATATATGTGAGTTGCAAGAAACCATATTAATCCAACAATAAACTATTCACTACCACCTTTCTTTTTATGTTTACTTCTGATTTAGATTGTAATGGTAGAGACAAACCCGTGAGCCATCTTCAGGTAAATCACTTTTGAATACTCACACTGTGTACATTTAAAGGTAGTAAGGCTGAAGAGGGGGTAAACATTCGCTTAACCCTTATTATTAAAATACATAATAATAAGTGTATGTAATACACTGTCTTCTCTCTTTTGCCATATTCCTTATTCTCTCTCTTTTTGCCCCCAGCTGCTTTTTTGGTATATCAATTTCATCATTGGTCTCCCCCTTGGTTTCTTATTACATATACATATTTTCTGTGCTTCCAATTTTAAATGTCGTCGAATCGTGTTTTCACTTCCATCACCATTATTTAAATTTTCGTCGTTGCAACACCGAACTCGATATTTTCCAAGGACGCCATATTGTAGATATTTAATTTTTATCTAAAAATATAATTGCTATACTTACCCAAATTCCTCAGAAAGTACTACATTCTTTCTTGATGTTAGACTATCAACTAAAAAGTGAACACCTGCGCTCCTATATAAAACGCACTCTCAAAAATATTAGTTGAATGATGTGAAAAATAATAAGATATTTGAAATTTATATTTATAATTCTTCTTAATAAAACGAGATGTAAGGTAGTGTTAATTGTCTGGTGTTACGTTTTAGATGTTTTCAAATATAAATAGGTTAATATTGTTTAAAACAATGCATTTTGTTGTGTACATTAACGCTAAGTATCTTAAGAAGTAGAATGGCGCTCCATTATTGCGGGTTAAAAATAATCGTTAGACAGTCGGTAAATGTATTTAATAATTATCGAATATATTTTAACGATTATTAGTTGAAATTATAATATTAAATGAATTTATCGTCAACTGAGCATTTTAAATTATAATATTGACTGGACTATAACGATATCCTCGTATTCCAGTCAAACGAAAAGCCGACTGCTTAAAGTTCGCATTATATCTTTTACGCTAACTATACTTGTTTTCAGTTTTTTATTTTGCATTCATATTTTTGAAATAAAAATTTGTCATTCTGTTTAGTAAGAGATTACTTGTAATATCGCTAATAATTGATTGGATTTAAGTTTATATGCGATGAATACATAATTTATTATTAAAAAAAATTAATTCCCGAATATCTCAATATTAATGATTTCAAGTTTGGAAGGTTTCTGTATGTCCAAATTAATGTCCGTCCTGGTATTTTTCAATCCTCCCTCGTAGACGAGAATATTCTGCACCCCGTCCGTTTATAATCTCCTGTATTATTTCTAGGCGTTGAACATCCACGAAACCGGCAATTTAAAATATTATTCATCCAGTAACACGAGTATAATGTTTTAGTGGGTGGTCTTATAACTGCTTGTTTGTTCCTAAAACACATTTCTTGGTTCCACCGTAACTGATAACAACAACTGAGTCAGTTTATCATTTTCTTTTGTAATCACTCACCTCAGTATCATGTTCTCTACAAAAGAATTTGATATGTACTCGGTTATTTAAAACAGACGAAAAATTACACTTGACCTTTTTATATCTCTTATAAATTATACTTGAAATACATATAAAGTTATATATAAGATGGATGTAGGGAATTAAATATATAACAGATGGAAGTAATTCAAATATTATATCTTGCGGCATTCTTAAAAGCAATTGAAAATATATTTCTTTTTCTTGGTAATGGATTAAAAGAGAGACGTTAGTTTAGCTCTGACATAGATACTTTTTATAGTACCTTAAACAAAACTCCGAATCTAGTCGGTTTACTATTAAAAGGTAACGCGTAATTAAAAAGGTACCGCGTTTTGGGGAAAGTAACAAAAATTTTGCTTTTGTCTGTAAATATTGAGATAAAGTGATCCTGATAACAGAAAAAAAAAGAGCTGAAAGCTGGTCTATTGCATCTTGATAACGTAGACGTCATTATAGATAGTTTTCAATATAATTCAGAAAAAGGAGATTCGTTATTGGAACTCACTGCCAATATTTCCGGTATATAGTTTTTATCCGAATGCTATGAAAATATAGAGAAGTAAAGCAAAATTTCATAAGTTGATTCGTGAATTGAGCTTCTTGAAAATTTCATCTTTTATATCAATAAAAAAGGCATTTTTTGGTGATTTAGAACGTAACAATGAACATGAAAGCCTTTGTGCAAATTTGAAAATGTTCTCGGAAGTCGTTGCGTGTAACTTCAAAGTCTAAAAGAACGGCTTAGCATCAATTCAAAAGTTAATATCGATGGTGGAATCAAACACTGGCGTAGCATGTGAGTTATACGAATAAAATTCGAAGATACAACTTAACATTACCCCCAAAATCACTTTAGGCTTGCTTGGTATTGTACTCACGATCTACCAATTTTGCTCTTAACTCAGTCCCTTAGTCTCTTGGCTATTTTTACGTAGATATTTATTTATATTATCCCACTTCTGACACCAATGTAATGTTTTTCTTATTTATTTAAACAGTAAACGGGTGTGATAAACTTTAAACACAGGGTATGGCTACTTACGATTTTATTTAAACACTAAAATACTCACTAACACTTAATTTATATACACTTAACTATCCACTTAAATTTAATTTATATACACACAACCTTAACTATTAATTTATATCAACACTTTACTGTTCGCTATTTCGGTGTATTCTTGTTTATTTGTCAAGATGACTTTATCAACTAAACTGAACTACCCCGCTGGTCGGTCCTTTATATATATTAGTTCCTTTTTTACTAGATACTTTTAGATTGCGGCTTACACAATAACAATTGGCTCTGGCATTTTCTAGATAAGACTGGTCACAAAAACAATATCTAGATAAGATAGTTACAATCGTAAACAATTCTAAGAAATCCCTGCGCGTCCGCCATAATTTTAACTGTCATACATGGCTTAGACAGAGTCAGATTCAGGCACTATACCAGTGTGCTGTTTCGTAATATTACTCCCTCCTTAAATGGCAGTTCCTCCTGGAACTTTTGTGTAGCCGAGACTGGATGTTTGAATCGGCAACTGGCGCCATGTCTACACTTCCCGATCTTATGGAAATAGCAGGGCACCGTCTTCATCGGATACTGATAACGGGGGTTGTAGCTGCAAAATAATATCTGGACACCGGTATCTCGAAAGATAATCTCTACCTTATTCCTAATAACTCGCCAATCCAACTGGTTACTCGCTATCTTAGGCATAGCCAGTTTCTTCACGCTGGATTCCAACACATGGTCTCGTAGGCTTCGAAGTGGTTCCCACACATCGCGGTAGGTAGATCGATCTTGAAATCAATTTTTAGTTACCACGTAGAAGACGTTACCGCGAATTATGTTTCAGTTTCAGTGTCTTGCCAGGGGCTGAAATCTGGTCTTCAAGTTTTTCTAATTACCCGAACTTTTTTCGAAAGACGGATACCAGCCCCCGTGCGTTCTTGAGATGGGCGGGGATGTTGTATGCCAGTGAATAATCTTGCGGGAGAGTGAACAAATCTTGTCGTTGTTCTAAGATTTTTGTAATTTTGGAGAAAACCCTTCTCTCCTCGTCGAGTTGTGTAACCATACTTTGTCCCCTTCTTTTAAACCGCGTTCTGTGGCCTGCGTGTCGTACCGACTTTTCATTCTGTCGCTGGCAACTTGAAGATTTGTTCGAACTAATTCATGAATATCGTCCAGCCTTCTTCTCAATTGGATCACGTAGTCTTCGCCTGCTAGATCTTCTCCTGGCCGACAGCCAAATTTCAGGTCACAAGGAAGCCTCATTTTACGTCTAAACAGGATTTTCGCCGGTGTTTTACCCGTGGACTCATTGACGGCAGATCGATAAGCCAATGCGAATAGGGAAAGATACTGGTCCCAATCTCTCTAATGGCTGGATACTACGTTGGACAGGTATTTTCCAATATTCCTGTTCATTCTCTCGACCATTCTATCTGACTGTAGATGTAATGCTGTTGTCCTGGTCTTCTTCATTCCCAGCTTCTCGCAAATCTCCTGGAATAGATGACTTTCGAAATTTCTTCCCTGGTCGCTGTGGACTTCCAAGGGCACTCCATATCAGCTGATAAATTCTTTTACCAATAAATCCGCAACAGTTGTGGCCTCTTTGTTCGCGATAGCGTAAATTTCCACCCACTTTGTGAAATAATTCATTACGACCAGTATGTATTTGCCACCATTTTCGGTCGTCGGAAATGGTCCAGCGATATCTAAAGCAATCCTTTCGAAAGGGCTTCCAACATTGTACTGTTTCATGGGTCCCTTTCTTTTGCGATGTGGTCCATTACTCGGAGCACAAGTCGTACATTTCTTACACCAGTCCTTAAAATTATCGGAGCTGTTCATCCAATAAAACCTTTCACGGACTCGCTGAAGGGTTTTCTTCACTGCCAGATGATCTCCCGATGGACTGTCGTGTAACTTCTTCAGTACCTCAGCTACCCTCGTTCTAGGGATAACTAGCTGTCTCCTCATCTCGGAACCATAATCGTTTTCACGGACTCTTTTCAACAGCCCTTCTTCCAGGACTAGGGAGTCCCACTGAGCCCAATACGCCTTGAGTTTCGGTGAAAATCTTGACACTTCTTGCCAGGTAGGTCGTATATTTTCTCCCTTCCACTGCCGTATCTTCTTTAGGCAAGGATCATCCTCCTGATCTTCTCTGATCCTGGTGGGAGACCATTCTTCATTCACTACTGTAGTTCTTGAACTGCAGCTTCTTTAAATTTCGACTCGTTGCATTGTGAATAGTCTACAGGGCATGACCGTCTAGGCAAAGAGTTGGCTTTTCGGTGATTCACATCAGCTGGATGTTCAACCCTGTCTGATTTCCCCTGTGACTGGAGTTCTTGGGTTACAGGAGTCTTGGGGCTCTTAGACGGACTGCGTATGGGCTCTAGCTCGCCACACTTCCACCATTTGATCTTCTTCGGCTTCTTATCTGTCATACCTTTCAACAAGTGGACGATCTGGTCAAGTTTGTCATCGTCATCTTCTTCCTGCATGGTTCTACCTTTGTTGTACCGCGAGCTCCTCGTGGCTGCTTTGCATTTAAGAGGTTCTTGGTTTGCAGGAGTTGTAGGACGCTTACACGAACAACGTGCATGCTCTAGCTCGCCACAATTACAGCACCTGATTTTCTTCGGCTTCTTGTCTACCATACCTTTCAACAAATTGACGATCTGGTCAAGTCTGCCATCGTCATCTTCTTCCTGTATGGTCCTACCTTTGTTGTATCCGGAAGCCATCGAGGCTGCTTCATATTAAAGAGCAGCTGTCAATGCGTCGACTAATGTTTTCGGATGGGCTAAACGAAGCGTCCTCTGCATATCGGGGTCACGTAAGCCATCAATAAAGGTCTGGATGCCTAAACATTCCATCATGTTATCTGGTGCTCATGGATAAGCAAATCGACCTAGTCGGGCAATATCCAGTTCATACTCTTGAAGGGTTTCGTCACGTTTCTGCCTTCGGTTCTTCAGTTGAGATTGGTACAAATCTTCTAGATGTTCGTGACCATATCGCATGTCCAACCTCTTCTTCAGCTGCTCGACATCATCCGTTTCTTCCAGAGGTATCGTCTGAAGTACATCTAAGGCATCTCCTCGAAGCGCTATAGTTAGGTTCACTGTTTTCTCCCTATCGGACCAATTATTCATTCTAGCGGCTGCTTCAAATTGTTTCA
Organism: Galeruca laticollis; assembly: GCA_963921935.1. Lineage (NCBI taxonomy): Eukaryota > Metazoa > Arthropoda > Insecta > Coleoptera > Chrysomelidae > Galeruca > Galeruca laticollis. Next base: position 6,008,995 of record OY998179.1, read on the forward strand.
CATAATTGGTCCACGACATTTTTCCATCGAACGTTGGGGCCTTGACTCGGGTAAAACTACCAATGTCTTCTAACTAAGTGCGTGTTTCTGGCTTGCAAGTTTTTGTTTGCTCGGTCTTCTTTTCTTCCGTTGGCATGTCTTGAGTCCTTATATCTGTCATATTTTTTTCTAACTCCTTGATTTTCTCGTCCATCGTTGTCATCTTATTCTCGATTTTCTCGTCCATCGTTGACATCTTATTCTCGATTTCAGATTTTAGAGACGAAATTTCAATTTCAACGTCAGCGGCAATGCCGTTTTTCATTAGTAAGATATCGGCAGATATATCGTTCTTCATAGCAAAAATATCGTTCATCATAGCAGAAATATCGCTTTTCACATTCGTTTCTTCTCTTCCATGGCAGAAATCTTTTCGCCCATGTTATCAGAAATTGATGAGATTAAGGTGGAAGCCTCGTCATTAAATAAAACTGTTTCTGGATCGAAGCCGTCATTTTCCAGTGCCACTTTAAGTCTTTCTACTAATTCACTTTTCTTACCGGACGTTTCCAACTCGCGATCTTCCAATTCTGCTCTTAACTCAGCCACTTTTTTTCACATAGTCTCTTGGCCATTTTTACGTAGCAATTTATTTATATTACCCCACACCTGACACTAGTGTAATGTTTTTCTTATTTATTTAAACAGTAAACGGGTGGGATAAACTTTAAACACACGGTATGGCTACTTACTAATTTTTTTAAACACTAAAATACTCAGTAACACTTAATTTATATACACTCAACTATTCACTTGAATTTAATTTATTTACACACAAACTCAATTATTAATTTATATCAACACTGCTCGCTATTTCGGTGTATTCTTGTTTATTTCACGAGATCACTTTATCAACTAAACTAACTCTTCCTGATCGGTCCCTTATATATTAGTGTCTTTTTCACTAGATAATTCTAGACAAAAACAATTGACTCTCGTATTTTCTAGATAAGACTGGTCACAAAAACAATGTCTAGATAAGATAGTCACAATCGTAAACAATTCTACGCGTCCGCCATAATTTTAACTTTCATACCTGGCTTAGACAGAGTCGGATTTAGGGACTATAACAGTGTGCTGTTTCGTAACATAACTATGAACTCGTCGCATTATTTGTTGTATTTACATTAATATCTGTTTTTTTTGCAAGATTTAATATACGTTGTTAATATTGTCGTATGTGTGTTTTTTATTGAAAGTTAAAATTACGACTGGCCCTTTTTTCCAAAAACCAAATCGAAGTGAATCAAAACAACAAAATCGGTGAACGACAAACATAACAGTGCATTACACTAATTTAGTTCATCTACACCAATTATTATTCAGGACATTTCATCATAATCACATTTAACATATTTCATTTCTTTCTTTCGTATCTTTCTTTGTTCTCTTGAATCTTGGAAAAACTACACCACTGCTTTTCTTAAGACTAGATTCACCGTTTTTTTTCCACAATTTCCTCTATTTAAAATATTTGTTCCTCTGTATTTCACGTTGCAATTTCTCCTTCCCGCAGGAAGATTTCTACGTATAAGTCAAGTGGTGAGATGAGACAAGTGCTCAGATGATGCATTACTTCTTCTTCGGATTTGAATCCACTTAACGGCTTAAAATTCCGGTGGCTGTCGGATAGCCGCTGAATACTTCGTAGGGGGAATTCGCTCTCCACGTATTTGAGTATTCAGCAGGGATGTGTTAATTTTTGGAAGCGTAGCTGTAAAGTTTGGATTATTTGGAAATTATTTTGGATTAAAATATACATAATGTCATATTCATGATGCGAGTAAGCACTATGGTATTAAATTTATTCTATTTGTGCAGTTGATCCTCAACTACATAAATACCACTTGAAGTCCAGACATCACCTGGCCATTTCTTAAAAAGCTAACAGAGGGTTAATATGACTGCAAGATGTGTAAAAGAGCATCACCGAATACACAAACTATTCGTGTCACTGTAAGAGCTTTCGATTGTTCAAGGAATTCTATAGGATTAGATGCAATATCAAGTTCATTTATAACAAAGGAATACGAGTGAGTGCAATTTTGTAAAGTATGTGTTAAGTACGGATAAACATTCTATTTTATACAAGAGAAAGAATTTGTAGGTCTTACTTTACGTGTGCTAAAATAACAGTTAGGATATATTTTTTATCATTAGATGCAATATCAAGTTCATTTATAACAAAGGAATACGAGTGAGTGCAATTTTGTAAAGTATGTGTTAAGTACGGATAAACATTCTATTTTATACAAGAGAAAGAATTTGTAGGTCTTACTTTACGTGTGCTAAAATAACAGTAAGGATATATTTTTTCAATAGTGGTAGTCAAGGGCCATCAGACTATGAGGATGATTTTTGGGATGGTAAGCTAGTTATTATGAAGGAACAACGTCGTACTTTTAGAGATTTCAGGATATATCAAAGTGGAAAGAAGTTAATTAATATTCAAGAAAATAGAAACTCATTTCGGAAATTATATTTCTGGAAATAAATATATCTACTAAGTAGGCAGACACTTGAAGGAAATTAATACAGATTACAAAAAATGACAATTAGTGACTACTTTATATTAAAAATTATTTACGAAAAAGCTTAACAATTACGTTGTCAAACTAAGCCAATTAATGGTTATTTATTAAAGTTCGTTTGTAGTTAATTGCCGTCTTTGTTCAATTATAAATAACTGTGATAATTGTCATTGATCTGGGAATTGAGCTTGATAAGATTAAATATATGTAACAAATGAAATTTTTTTTCAATACAGTGTGTTTAGATCTCAATACCTTTAAATAGGAAGAAATTGATACCGTGCTCGATAAAGTCCTAGTTTACTAAGGTTAATTAAATTCCTGTTCATGTTCCTAGTGAAAAACATGATTTCAACGGCCACAACTAAATTAGGTCGGATTTTGTTATGACATAATATTACGTAATTCAAGTGGGTAAAATAGCCACTACCCGCGACTAGGATTCTATACTTTTTCCACGACTTTTAAACAATAAAACTTTATCACTTCGTGTTTTGTGAAAAGTTCAAAATGTATACCAACAACTATTCTCAATCATTGACCTCATCTCAAAGCCAATCTCGTACCCACAATACCTACTCTTCAGCAGTATCAAAACAACAGTTTCCCTCAAAAGAACAAGCAATAGTTTTCAGTACTTTAGAAAATACTCAATTACAAGATTATCTAATCCCTCTAGGAACCATAATCCAACCGAAAAATATCATTTTTTTCCTCTCGATTGGCCCATAATCGTATATGTATGTACGTATCTAGTAAACAGTTGGTGGATGACTTCATAAATAATCATGGATACTTAAAAGTACAGGGAGAAATAGTTAGGGCCAGAAGTCTAATAACACCTGCTGAGAGACTCATTCTGTCGAACGTATGTCCTACATTACCACATAATCTATTAATAGACTAATTAATAAACATCGGACTAAATCCTGTTTCTCACCTGACATGTTTAGGAGGCAAATCTACGTCAGTCCTCACAATTTATCGCTACCACAATCGTTTACAGTAGACTTTGAAAATACGACATTCCAAATTTTTCTGTCTCAAGATTGTATGGTATGTTACAATTGTAAAAAGCCTGGCCACATAGTATCTCAATGTACTAAACCTAAAACATCTCTACCGCAAGTTCAACCTACAGGTAGCAACTTACCAATCAGCTCAAATACATCTAATTATGTTCCGACAAACACCGTTGTCACGCAAAATGTAATACCAGCTTCCCCACTGGACTCAAATTCAACCACAAAAGACGCGGCAACCTATAACGCCACGCCGGTTGCATCTACTAACAGGAATTTAACTGAAGAAGCCAACAACAGCTCCAACAAAACAAAGCGCAATATAAACGAAGTAATAACACCTGAAGCAGATGCAGCTGAAAATGATCACAACTCATTTCCTTTAGCGAAAAACGAACAAAAATCAAAGAAAATGAAAAATCAATCTAACAACACCCAGTCTTATATCAGATACAGTTACTTGAACCGGCCAAAGACTTTATTGATAATCAATCTCCTCCATTCGTTATCGATTATGATCAACTTGCGTTACTTATAACCAATGTTAGTGGCTCTACAGATCCCATCAGTATGATCGAAGAATATACAATAGATTACTTAGCCCTGACCCATATGCTCTCTCAAATACATCCCCACTTAAAAGATAGATCTATGAAGACTCGATTTACTAACTTAAAAAAGAAAATTTTCAAGTTCCTGGGTAACGATACTTTAGAGTGGGATAGTGACATATCCCAAAGTAGTCAGCAAAATATATAATGTCAATACTTCAGTGGAACATCGACGGATCTTTCCATTGCCTTGCTATGCTACAAATCCTAATTGGGGAGCACTCCCCGATATTATATGCCTACAAGAAACTAATCTTGAACATCAAAACCCTAATAATTCAAAGCTGTTCGACTGTTTTCGCAAAGACCGAATAAGTCATATTAATTTCACTTCCGGCGGAATAGCTACTCTAGTCAATAAGGCATTGGAGACAAAACCATTTCCTGTCACTAGCAACTTAGAAGCTGTCTTTGTCAAGATCAACTCACCTAGCACATATTTCATATGCAACATCAATTTACCCTCAAGTTATCCAGTCTCCTATAACGACTTAAAAGATCTACTCATACAAATACCACATCCAGGCATAATTATGGGTGATTTTAATGGCCATAACATAATATGGGGATCGCTACATACAGACACAAGAGGCAAAATTATGGAAAAAGTATCTCGGATCTTCAACTGAATTTTCTCAATGCTGGAACCTCAACTAGATTCAACATCAACACCGGGGACTCAACTATAATCGATCTAACCCTTTGCGATCCCTCGTTAACACCTCGCCTATTCTGGGAAGTCCTGAACATTACCTATGGTAGTGACCTCCACCCTATAATAATAAATCGTTGTACTCATTAATCTCCGGATCTTTTTCTGCCAAAATGGAAAATCGACTCTGCTTACTGGTCCGATTTGGCTGAGCATATTCAAGTCGCTATCTTAGACTATAAACTATCTGAAAACATCGATGAATCATTATCAAATTTTAACAATATAATTCTGAGCAGTGCTGAACTAATTATAGGCAAAACAAAAAGGACAAAATTGAATCACGTTCCTGTACTTTGGTCGAATCCAGAATGTGAAGCAGCAATTCGAGCAAGCAAAGCAGTTTTGAATAAATATAAAAGATATAAGACAGTTGAAAACAAGATAGATTTCAAGAGACGTAAAGCCAAGGCTCTCCTCACAACGAAACTCGCAAAGAAAAACTCCTGGATTCAATATATCTCAAAAATAAATAGTTCTACTCCTATCAGTGAAGTGTGGACAAGAGTAAGGAAAATTTCGGGCTTTAATTATAAGCCAGTAATAACTAGTCTAAAATTCAACAACATAGTCACAACCTCTGCAAGTGAAACGACTAACATATTAGCCAGTATTTACAGGCAAATTTCCTCGAACGAAAACTACGACATCACTTTTTTCGATAATAAATTAGCTGCAGAAAACTCGAATCTGTCACTTGATGGAAATGAACATACTGCTTTAAACATGAGCTTCACAAAGGCAGAATTGGATAACGCCCTTAATAATTTAAAAAATTCCAGTCCAGGACCAGATGATATCCCAGCCGTATTTTTAAAACATCTCCCTGATATGGCAAAAACAACGCTCCTGAAACTAATTTACTGCATTTGGAAACAACACCAGTTTCCATCAAACTGGTCCAAATCCATCGTCCTTCCGCTCCTTAAACACCAAAAATCTCTCATTGAACCTTCATCTTACCGACCTATAAGTTTAATATGCTCAATCAGCAAACTGATGGAGAAAATGGTCAATGGCAGACTTACGTGGACTTTAGAAAAGGTAAACCATTTAATATCCGAGCAAAATGGTTTCAGACAAAATCGTTCAGGGATTGATAACATCCTGGAACAAGAAAGTGAGATTCATGAAGCTCTATCGACAAAACAAACCTGTATTGCTATATTCTTCGATCTTAAAAAAGCTTTCAATACTTGCTGGAAACTTAATATTCTAAAGCAACTGCACATGTGGAACATTCGGGGAAGTTGTTTAAAATGTATCAGTAATATTATGAAAAACCGATCTTTTCGTGTAAGAGTCCATAGCTCTTACTCTGCAGATCAGATAGAAGAAAATGGGACACCACAAGGATCCATTCTCAGCCCTACATTATTCTTAGTGGCCATAAACAATATCATCAAGGGCTTATCGAAACCCTTGAAAGAACGCATATATGCAGATGATCTGGTTGTATATATTAAAGGAAAAAATACTTCCCTCATGACGAATATTTTGCACAAAATTTTAACGCAACTCGAACAATGGTCCTTGAATACAGGTTTTGAATTCTCCTCATCAAAAACAACCGCCATGTTCTTTTCAAAAAAAAGTCCAGACGTTTATTCAACATTACAATTATATGGTAAAAATTTATCGTTCAGATCATCGGTAAAATTCCTGGGAATGCGGTTCGATGAAAAGCTTACATGGCAGGAACATATTAAACAAACGACCCGTTCTTGTAACAAGCGACTAAATCTAATGAAGACATTGGCTAATAAATGTTGGGGATCTGATTACTATACACTACTCACCATTTATAAAACAATAATCAGGTCAAAAATATACTACTGTTCCATTGCATACGCCTCGGTTTCCAAAACAACTCTAAAGTTACTGGACACTGTGCACAACAATGACCTCCGAATTGCATTAGGAGCTTTCAGAACAACTCCCGCTGAAGCTATATATTGCGAAACTGGTGAGCCACCTCTGCATTACAGAAGAATATTCTTAACTCTCTCACACGCCACATCTATAGCCTCGAATAGAAACAAACCCCTCTACACCAATGCCTTCACCAAAAAATATACTAACTACTTCAACAACAAACCGCATACACCTAAACCATATTATGAGAGAATACGTACATACCTCCAGTATTTAGACATCCAATTTCCAGAATTAGTTACAATATATCTAGACCACCCTCCTCCCTGGACCATCAACGTCCCCGCCATTAACACTAGTTTGAGCAGATTTAATAAACAGGAAGTATGCCCAGCCGTCTTTAAAACTAATCTTAAATTAATATTGGAAGAATATCAGGACTTCATCAAAATATACACAGATGCATCTAAATGTGAAATGGGAGTCGGAGCAGCAATTGTAACAACCAATCTTAGTCTGCATTTTAAACTTTCTCCAATCCTGAGTATTTTTCAGCCGAAGTTTTTGCGCTCTATAAAGCCATCCAACACATAAATTCTTGCAACATACCAAAAGCGTTAATTATTACTGACTCTCTCAGTTCTTTGTTAAACTTAAAAGAGATCTATCCCCAAAACCCTATTGAGAAAAAGATAAAATCAGAACTGCTACAGGGTCAAGAAAACTCCAGATGCGTTAACTTCGTATGGATCCCATCCCACATCGGCATCGAAGGCAACGAAAAAGCAGACATTTGTGCCCGTAGTGCTATTTCTAATGACGAACCAGAATCGGAGTGTTGCTAGTGATCTCAAGGTATTTATTAAAAATAGAGTTTTGTGTAAGCGGAATCGGGACTGGGAAAGTTCTCAGTCGAAATTACGGCAAATCAAAAGTGGCGTTCCTCCGTGTCAGTTTAAAAGTAGTGATCGACGTACGCATCAAACGACGATCCACCATAATGCACTGTGTGCAATGTAATAGATAGTGTAAAACAGCCATGTCAAACATGCGGCCCCGAATCAATTTTGAAAACAGCCATGTAATGCGGCCCGCGAGCCTGTTAAAAACCGAAAATAATGTACTGTGATGATGAACAAAGATGCGCGCTCAACCTAAAAGCCTGGCTTGTTCCGGAAAGTTCTATCGCGCGAGAACACAGATGACGCTACCTGCACATTCTGGAAAGAACTGTCGAGAAATCACAATCCGTATATAAGCCAATACCGCTCGATTGAGTTCAGTTGTTCAGTCAGTTATGAGTCAGTTGCGATATAATTGCGAGTTTAGTTGCGTACTTATTGTTACAACACGTAACAGTACTTATTGTTATTTGTTTCGGATAAAGTTTTTAACATGTCTGTTTCAAAACCAAGTGGAAGTAAGAGGAAACTTGGAGATGAGCATCGTATCTTTCAAGAAAAGTGGGAATTAGAGTTTTTTTGCTGTTAAGTGAAAGACAAAATTATTTGCTTGATTTGTAACAGTACAGTCGGTGTCCCAAAATTATATAATATAAAACGTCACTATGATAGTCATAAAACTAAGTTTGACAAGTATACAGGCATGATTAGAAACGAAAAGTTAAAATCACGGTTAAAAGATCAACAGCTTATGTTTACACGTCCAAAGCAAGAAAATGAATCTGCCGTTCAAGCGAGCTACGTACTGTCGGAGTTGATCGCAAAACACTCAAAACCATTTGTTGAAGGTGAATTTATAAAAGAGTGCCTTGTAAAGGCCGCGGAAATTGTTTGTAAGTCCCGTGAGCGTGAAGGCTTTTCAAAATATATCCTTGTCCCGGAATACTGTCGCTGAAAGAGTTACCGAGTAGGCTGCCAATATAAGCGAACAGATAAAAACAAAATCAGACTCTTTCATTGCATTTTCTATTTCCTGTGACGAAAGTACAGATGTGTGTGGTGTAGCGCAACTCGCTGTTTTTCTTCGTGCTGTTGATAGAGATATCAACGTTTATGAAGAATTACTGGAATTAGTACCATTGCATGATACAACAACTGGGGAGGATATTTTCAATGCTGTTTATGGACTTCTGCAAAAGTACAATTTAGATTTGTCAAAACTGTATTCCGTTGCAACAGACGGAGCTCCTTCAATGACTGGAGTAAATAATGGCTTCATTACAATATTACAAACAAATATCAGAGAAACGGGCAGTGACAAACCAGATTTTCATCATGTTCATTGCATAATCCACCAAGAAGTTTTATGCTCAAAAGTGATCAAGTTGGAAAGCGTTTTAAAGTCAGTGAAAAAAATGATGAACTTCATAAGGTCACGTGGCTTGAATCAGCGACAGTTTTCTGCGTTTTTACGTGATTTAGAAAGTGAGTACACTGGTTTACCTTACAATGCAGAAGTGCGATGGCTTTCGTGTTCTATGGTTCTCGATCGGTTTTGGAAACTCAAAGAAGAAATACGCCTTTTCATGGAAGTGAGAGAACAAGATGTCAGCTTATTATCCGACGTACCTTTTTACAAGATCTTTCATTTATGGTAGACATCACAAAACACTTGTCGGACTTAAATACGAAATTGCAAGGACCACGTCAAGTTATAACAAATATGCATGATCATGTTAAAGCTTTCAAGTGTAAGATGATGCTGTGGAAAAACCAGTTAGCGGTGGTTAATCTGTCACATTTTCCGACTTGCAAAGCGTATCAGGAAAGTACAAGTGGCCCAATATCATACAAAATGTATACAGAGAAAATGGGAAGCCTTCTGTCAGAATTTGAAAAGCGTTTTCGGGATTTTAAGTCCCAAGAAAACAATTTTTCTTTATTTACTGGTCTTTTCACTATTGATATTGATAAAGTTCCCCCTCACTTGCAGATGGAAGTGATTGAGATTCAGTGTCAAACCCATTTAAAAGAAAAATTTGATAGTGTTGGTACATTCGAATTTTATAAGTACTTGCCTTTTCAATACCAAGAAATGAGAAAACTTGCCTGTAAAATCCTGTCAATGTTTGGAAGTACCTATAAGTGTGAACAATTATTTTCTTTGATGAAAGGAAACAAATCTCCCGCAAGATCGCCATTGACGGACGCACACTTGGACGCAGTTTTAAAAGTTATTTCCGCCGATAAATTCACGCCACAAATAGACAACTTAATTAAAGACAAAAGATGTCAAATATCTGGCAAAAGAAGTTAATGTTTGTAAGTTTTTGTAATGTCCTTTTTATTGGAAATTTAATAAATATACTTCTAACATAATAGAACTTTTTTTCGTTAATATTTTCAGTAGTTTGTCTTCTTTAAGATTAGGTTATGCGGCCCACTTAGTCTATGGTCTTCATGCTTTTGGCCAACCAGTGACTTTGAGTTTGACATGGCTGGTGTAAAACATTTCCTGGTCGAATATCCCAGATTTCATAATCAACGTAGCATGCACAACATTCCTACCGATTTGAAGAAACTCATTGGAAATTTCTGCGATCACCGGCTTGTAATTGACTACCTAAAATCGAGTTATGGAATATTTCATTTATTGATCACCAAATGAATTGTGAAATTAGAACAGTTTTGAAAATTAATAGAGACTTTTGAACTCCAATCAACAGTATCAGTAATATTTGCACGTCGGCTCGTTTGTGGTTGTGAATTAACGTTTATTACTTCGACAAAAATTACAAAATATATTTATTATAAAAAGATTAAAAATAATGAATTAACAGAATGTATAAAGAATGAATGAATGTCAACTAGAGTTTTCTATTTATATGATAGAACTGCAAGGTCTGCAACTTCAATCGGCTTCTTGCTGTGTCTTCAGGAATGCTGAGATAATTTGTGGTAGAATTATGTTTTACGGAATTCAAGATCTTTTTTGCTGTATGTTTTAGCACTTAATTTTTTTTTTGATATTTCGGCTCGACTCGTATACATTGATACATTACTATAAAGGATACTGAAATTTATCAAAATAATAGTATGTTTTATAAAAAATACAATTATGTGGACAAATCTACCAACAGTAAACAAAAATATATATAAACATATAATTAACTGAACGATGAAAGTAAAATCCACATCTATTCAATATTATTAACTCTTTTATAACTTCCTAAATACAGTTCTGATATCCCAAAATGACTTATGATAGGGCTCCTGTGTGTTTTGTAGAAGATAATGATAGTTGGTGGGTGCATACATTTACTATGTATTATATTCCGTAGAAAATGATGTAGGTCATATCAGAGTGACATCCCTATACATGTTATGAATGAAAGGAACAGTCAAGATACGATGTGAGGGTATGTAGGAATTGTTTGGGAATTTTAGGATCGATAACTACCGAGAGCATAATGGTTTATATGGGTTTTATTACTTTAATCTATACAGGGTTTGATCAAACTACATAGATTATGATTAAATGCATAATTTCATTTTATTTACAATGCTTTTTAGAGCATACATCATTTCATAAATTTTCATCATTATTATTGACCAAAATTTTCGCGTTATCATTAAAAATATTTCCATCTTGTTTCTTGTGTTTTCCATAATGCATGTTTGGAATATTCATGACGTCTCCGGGGAGAATATCCTCTATAAACACCTCGCAACGCGTATACATATCGGAATCGAATTCACAATATGGCAGCAACCAATGCAATGATAGGATTTTCGTGTACACACCAATTTTCAATGAAAATGGCGATGGGAATCGTGGAAATCCCTGAAAGCGCTGTTTGTCTTTATGAATAAATTATGTAGGAAGCGACATCTGGCGGCCGCAATGCGATCTATTTGTATCTATTACTACTGATTCGTATGTTATTATTTTAATAATACGGAAGATTGTTGATTTAGGTTAATAAATTATTTTTAATTAACGTTCATTCATTGAGGAGCTTAGACATAATATATGACACAGTGGTTCTAAAACTGTTAATATACATTTATAACGGAAAGCATCATATTCATTATAAAACCTAAAACTTGTTTTTTTTATTATTAAGAATATCAAATTGTTTTTTAACTTATATTCATATCTGGTTGAATATCCAGTAAAATAAGTGTTTTGAGTGGAAAATTCAGTACGTTTCGATCATGTGGATACGAAAAAGAGAATGCTTGACACTCTCGGACTCCCCACAACGTCCAAGATCCTAAAAGCAAATGTTGTTTGATGGCTTAAATTTATTTTATACCTGATGGGATAGATAAAAACTTTCTGTCCAAACTATGATTATTTCAAACAGGATAGAAGAGGACATAGCTTTGCTGCTATCTTAAAACTGCAGCTGGTATTTAAATGATTCTTTAAAACCAACTGAATTTATTATAGACCAAACGATTTTAAGAATACACATTGTAGAAATGACAAATAAAGAAAGTGATAACAAATCTTCCGAATTAAAAGAACAACTTTTTATTTTACTTTTAAACAAATAAGGATATTGAAATCACCAAATCAATATACATATAAATAAACGCACACATTCTCATGTGAAGGAATAAACAAGCTGTTTAATACTGAACACAATTCAATCACCTAGTGTGATACTCTGAACTGAATTCTACAAACTCTGCCATCATATTTGGGCTAGGATTTGCCAATAGCAATGAATATTGTGATGTAGATGACATGGGACATGATACTACTGCTACCTGCCATAAGAATTTCTTGAAACTTTAGCCTCTTAGCAAGTTTTCTTCTTTTGATCAGATGTCTTTTTACACTTCTGTATTTTCTCTTTGTGCTCAACGTTCTTTAGTTTTAGTGAAATAAGTGTTGTTATAGCATGTGTTTTACCATCTTTCCGTTCTTGGGTCAGGATAGCTCTCTTGAAGGATTTTGCAATAATACTATGAAGTATATCATCAAGAGTAGAGAAACCACGTCAGCAAGGAACAACAACTGCTCGTAAAACTTCCAGGAAGATTATTTCGTATCGCCAAGAGCTCTACTACCTGTAGGTCTTTTGGACACCTTGGCGTAGTCTCTTCGGAAGTTATATCGCAAAGTTTGCCATTTCCGCTTTACAGTCTCACCTGAAATTTAACGATTCAAACATGTACATTATGATATATCTTTGATTAAAAAAATTAGATATTTCGTTTTTTTCCTTCTTATAATCAGTAGCATGCTTTGAAGCGAATTCAAAATCACCATGGGATGAAACTTCTTTTTAGTCAAACCACTCGCAACTTTTTATTGAAACAATTTAAATTTGACACAAAATAGTTTTTAACCATTAAACAGGTGGGTGAAGAACTTTTTTGTTCCAAACATCTATCATTCCTCAGATCTACAATATTAAAAAGTCTCGTCTTTTAATTTTCTTATTAGTTCTATTATATTTTTAATTGAGTAACAGTTTTATACAATTGTGGTTATCGAAGATTTTTATATATGATTTATTTCTTTTCATAATCACTTAAAAGATAATTTGAATTATTAACAATCTGTCTTACATTATAAGAACCCTTTTTTGTTGGGTCTCCTCTAATAATTTATATATCGCTATATTCTATAAAGTTATTTATTTTGGAATTGTAATCTTACATTTTTAATATAACAGTGGCATTACTTTTGTCAGATATTGTAATTGTGACACCGTTGCTTCCGAAAAGATACTACACCAAAGTACGAAGCAAATGGAGGTGTAGCCATCTTTATCAAAAATAACATCCCTGCAGAAGAAATTAATACTACTTCAGAACTATAGGTAGTGGCAGTGCAAATCCAATATCCCACAAAAATTACAATATGTAATATATACTTACCCAACGATAAATGGAAACTACGCGATCTACAACAGATTATTAACCACCTTCCCTGCCTCTTTCTCATAACAGGCGACTCCAATGCCCATTCATCACATTGGGGATCTTTATCACAAGACATCAGAGGCGGCCGTTTAGAATCTCTAATAGAAGACAACAACATTGTGATTTTAAACAAAGGTGCTCCAACCAGATTCAATGTAATTACAGGAGAAACATCTTGCATTGATCTCAGCTTATGCTCTCCACAAATAGCGCAAAAACTGAGATGGGAAACATTGGAAGATCTCCATTCGAGTGATAATTTCCCAATTATTATGTATATTGACAACATCCTAAGAAAATCATACACAAATCGTGAGAAATGGTTACCAAACCTAGCAAGCTGGGAAAAATACTCATCAATCATAAATATTCTTCCACTTTTCAATGACATCCAGACCTCCGTGAATTCTCTCACAAGCACCATTATCCAAGCTGCCATATCTAGTATCTCAAGATTCAAACCAACAAAATCACATCGACCTGTCCCATGGCGGACTGAAGAAATTAAAGCTGCTATCAGAGAAAGAAAAAGAACCTATAACTTATTTAAAAAATATCCAACCATAGAAAATCTCATAATTTTCAAAAGAGCTAGAGCTTCAGCTGAAAGAAAAATCACGACAGCCAAAAAGAATTCATGGGAGAAATGTGTATTAACGCTAACATCAGAAACCAATTTTGGCGATATATGGAGGAAAATCAAAATTATTTCGGGAAAGAATTCTCTTGATTTTCCCGAATATCCGATACACCAAAATGAGATTATAGATAACCCCCAAGAAATATGCGAAATATTTGCGAATTATTCCGAATACCAGAGTAGCACAAACAACTACGAAATTTTTTTTAAGCTTTTGCTTGAAAACATTGAAATTGTTCTCACATCTTATTTTGACCAATGACGAATGTTTGCTTTCATGCCTGGAGATCAGTTCACCAATTGGTAAGTCCGATCATGCAAAAGTAACTGTCAATATACAACTTAACTTACCTTCTGCTGACGATGATAAGAATTACATGACTACCGAAGTAACAAATTTTATAAATGTCAATCGTACTCTCTCTTCCATTAATTGGGATAACATATTGCCTGATAATAATAACTGTATACATTTATGGAAATGTTTCTATGACACGGTAACAAAATATTTGAATGAGAATACGAGAGAAAGAATAATTTTCCGAATAAGTCAACTCATATTATATTTTGTGTACTTTTAAATGTATAAAAAGAGCCCAGTAGTAGTAGCAGAATGAAAGAATTAAGGAAAGCATTAAACTTAGAAGTACCTGAATATGTAAGAAACGATTTAACGGAATTGTGTGAGAATTACGAAGATATATTCGCTTTGAAGAATGATATACTAACGCACAATAACTTTTACGAACAGCGGATATCAGTAAAAGATGATACACCGATATATATATAAAAAATTATCGCACACCACATTCACAATCAACAGAATTAAATAGTCAAGTGGAAAAACTTATAACACAGGGAGTAATTGAACCCTCAGTATCAGATTATAATAGTCCAGTATTATTAGTACCAAAGAAGTCGACGAATCAAGATAAGGCATGGAGACTTTGTATAGATTTTAGACAGCTAAATAAGAAAATAGTCACAGATAAATTTCCTTTACCTCGTATAGATGCAATTTTAGATCAATTAGGGAGAGCAAAATGGTTTTCAGTTTGAGATCTTATGTCAGGTTTTCATCAAATACCTTTAGAACAATCTTCCTGGAAATACACTTTGTTCAGTACTGAAAAAGGCTCATTTCAATTCACAAGACTACCTTTTGGGTTAAACATAAGCCCTAATAGTTTTTCACGAATGATGTCAATAGCATTCTCAGGCCTCACGCCGGAAAAAGCATTTCTTTATATGGACGATATAGTTGTGATAGGAATTCCAGAGAATCATCACTTAGCCAATCTTAGGAAAGTGTTTGACGCATGTCGTAAATTCAACTTAAAATTAAATCCACAAAAATGCCAATTCTTCAGGCGAGAAGTCACATATTTAGGTCATAATTTATCAAAGGATGGTGTTTCACCAGATAAAACAAAATACTCAGTCATTCAGCATTACCCAGTGCCAAAAAATGCCAACGAAGTCAAAAGATTTGTTGCATTCTGCAATTACTATCGAAGGTTCATTCAGAATTTTGCCGAAATATGTATTCCTTTAAATA
The DNA here is from genome assembly GCA_963921935.1 of Galeruca laticollis. NCBI lineage: Eukaryota > Metazoa > Arthropoda > Insecta > Coleoptera > Chrysomelidae > Galeruca > Galeruca laticollis. Next base: position 6,024,828 of record OY998179.1, read on the forward strand.
GGTTAGCTAGGAAAAACGTAAAATTCGAGTGGTCACAAGAATGCGAAAACTCATTTCAGGTCTTAAAAAATGCATTATTCAATCCACCAATTTTAAAATACCCAGACTTTGATAGACAATTCATATTAACTACAGACGCTTCGAATAGCGCATGTTCAGCAATCTTAAGTCAAAATTACGAAGGGATTGACCTACCCATCGCATTCGCATCACGCAGCTTCAAGCCCACAAGCCCACCATCATAAAAGAGTTATTAGCAATTCATTGGGGAATCAATCATTTTAAGTGTTATTTATATGGTTCACCACATTTCATAGTGAAAACAGATCATAAGCCACTAACGCATTTATTTGCAATGAAAGACCCGCCGTCGAAACTCACGAGAATAAAACTCGATTTGGAAGAATATGATTTTGAAATACAGTATGTTAAGGTATAGCGAACTACGCGGATAGCATATCGAGAATATCCATAGAAGAACTTAAGGATTTATACATAAATAATTCACATGTCTTGGCAATCACAAGAGCACAAACGCGAAAAGAAAACGCTCAAACAGAAAAGGATCAAAGGAATAACGTAGAAGCAAAGGAAGTAAGAATACAAAAACCTTCAGTCCTAAAAGTTTTAAATAATCTTGAGGCACATAAATTACCAATTTTACACTTTGGAAATAACCGTATCTCACTAAGGATGAGCATTCGGATCAAAAATAAATTGAAATTTAGTGAAGCCTTAAATACCGGATTACACAACTTCGACCTAGGACGAACGTTGGAAAGGCTTGAAGAGCTATCGGTAAGAAATGAAGTAAAAAGAATGAAAATATATACAAATGATGATATATTCAAAAAGTGCACAGTAGAAGAATTTATAGAAGTAGGAAACCAAAGGTTAAAAAGTATTCAAGTATGTATATGCGAAGTACCAAAAACGGTACAGCAAAAAGAAGAGATCCAAAAGAAATTAGAAAGATACCACAACGATCCAATGTTTGGAGGACATGTAGGAAATAATAGATTATTGAAGAAACTAAGAGCAAATTTCAAGTGGAAAAACATGGAGAAAGACGTTAGGAAGTATGTAAAGAATTGTCATAAATGTCAAGTGAATAAAGCGAAGCCTAATCATAAAGAAAAATTTGTCATCACAGATACATCTATAAAACCTTTTGATATTATTTACATAGACACAATAGGTCCGTTCGTAGAAAGTAACAACGGAAATCGTTACTGTATTACAATATTATGCGAATTAACTAAATACGCAGTTATGATACCGGTTCAGAATAAGGAAGCACACACTATAGCAAAAGCAATATTCGACAATTTTATACCGAATTACGGACTGATGAAGGAGATAAGAACAAATCAAGGGACGGAATATGAGAACGAAATAATGAAAAATTTAGCGGAACTTTTAAATATAAAACATAATTTTTCAACAACATACCATCACGAAGCAATAGGCAGTTGTGAAAGATTACATAGGACATTTAATGAATATATAAGAAATTTTATCAAAGATTCTAGGGATAATTGGTGCGAGTTTGTAAAATGTTTGCATATTGTTATAATACAACACCAAACACGTATCACGGATACATTCCTTTTGAGTTATCATACGGGAGAAAACCCAATTTGCCAGAATTTTTAAATGTAAAAATTGAACCGTGTTACAATTTTGAAAGATACGATAAAGAATTAAAGTACAAGTTACAATACGCTAATGAAACAGCCAGACAGTTTTTAATCAATAATAAATTAAGTAGAGTCAGTAATAGTGAAAAGGATTCTTCACCTGTAAATTTTAGAATCGGGGAATTAGTTATTTTAAAAAATGAAGGGAGAAATAAATTTGATGCACATTATTTAGGCCCGTTTAAAATAACGGGAATGAAAGGCGTAAATTGTGAGATTACATCTCCAGACAGTAAACTACAGATAGTTCATAAGAATCTTATGTGTAGATACAACGACCGGAAGCAATTGTAAACAAGTGAAGTGCGTTTATAAACGAACAAGTAGTGTTTAGTAAACAAAAACAAAACAAAAACATTCAATGAAAACTGTTATAGGTATAGGTGATATCAGAAATGATAATTTTTCTCTTCCAAGAGGGGATTATGTAGTGATCCCGAAAGGACGGTAACGGTAAAAGGACATTAGCTTAGAAATAAGATTTAAAAATTAGGTTAATATTAATTACAATATTTAGCGAGCGTTGATCTAGGAAGGTCAATGTTAGTTATGCGTGGAAGCACGTTCTAGTTAAAATGTAAACAGACACGTTCAATCAATAGACGAAGGTCAGGCATGTAGTACATCGTATGTACACTTCCTATAAAATGAAAGTATAACGAACCAGGATTATTAATTGTTATTGGTAGTCTGAATAAGTCAACTGATATTATATTTTATGTACTTTTAAATGTATTAAAAGAGCCCAGTGATTTTGTATAAGTGATGTCGTTTATTCAACTCCCGAATACCGGTTACTAGGTAAGTGTTTTCCTCAAAGATAATATGCCTTTATGGTAAACGTAAAGTATACGAGGGACACTTACTAAGTATCCACCACAGTTTAAGCACTTATTTATATTTTCAGATCATGAGCTTCATAGGTTCTCACCTCAGCCCTTATTTCTATTGTAATAATAATAATAATGATAATCTTATTTAGCCAGGCAAATGATTCAGGAATTGAATTATTTCATAGACACGACCTTTTTCAAACAATGAAGTTTAATGTTTCGGTGGCCGTATAAGCTTGTCAGACCTAATTGGGTAATCGTGGAAATCAGAATTGAGATTAAAATCATTGAAATTACTTTTTGTATATGCACTTGTAGATATAAATAGAATAAAATGCTAGAATACCGAAATCTTTAAAATTATTTCTGCATGTTTCTCTATAATCTAGTTTAAAAGTTAGATGGATAATCCTTTTTTAAGAAATGAAAATATTTGAGGCATTGATTGCACCACCCTCCCCCCAGAGAATGACATTGTAGGATATATGGGGTATACATAATAGACATTAGTCAATTGACTAGTTGTAAACATATTTTTCAACTGCAATATTGCAAAGTAACTGCTATTTAATTTTTTACAAATGTGGTTGGTTCCCAGATATTTTGTAGAAACCGAAAAAAACATCAGTACCTTTAACTGAGATACTACTATTTCAGAAATATCTATCCTTGTGAAAACATGCAAAATGATGGTTTTTTAGAATTCACTATCGGAGAATTCCTTTCACACCAACTGAGAAATTCTTTTGATAAAATATTCTTCTTTGCAAGTAGCTCAACTGGAGATTCAGCATCAATCGCTAATGGGGCGTCATATGCATATAGTATCAAGTGATTAGTGCTAACATATCTAGAAAGATCATTCATGTATAATAAAAATATCAGCGGACCCAAGATTGAACCTTGAGGTATGCCAGTTTCCACAGGTTGATCTTCAATCCTAACAATAATTTTTCTGGCTTTTAAGTATGATTTCAGCCACTATCGAAATTTGCCCCGAAATCCTAAATCTCGTAGTTTATTCATTGTTATGTCAGTACCAACCGAGTCAAAAGCTTTTGAAAGATCATATCATATGAAATGTAACTTCTGTAATTCTGATGATGAAAATAATATCGAAACAATTGTGAATTTTTCAGAATTCTTACCGTTTTTTCAATATATTGTGGAATAATTTAAAAACAGTTAGTTTCATTTAAAAAATAATATGAATAGATTCCACAGAGTAAGGATCGAAACAGTAAAAGTCTCACCTTGTAATTTGTACGATTGCATTTATCCAACCAATTTAATTCCGTTGATGTTTTTATAAACCTCTCGGTTATATTATCGATACCAATCAAGAAAATTGAAACAAAAACTTACCTCATTTACAGTAAACTATAAAATTAATAGATATGTGTGTACCTACAATCTAAAACTTCTTTTTTAACTTTCTGAATCTATAAAAACTCGTTTTAACACCTCCCGAGATTTCTAATGATACAAGAAGGTGTTGATAAATTCTCCTATATTGAGTTTCATTGCAAAGAATGCCTAGCAAAAGTATGAAATGTCTAATGATCCGCAGAGATAACTTGCAAATTAATTATAATTATAAATAAATAATATTTAGGCGTGTACACGTATTCGGTTACATGTAGTAAAAGTTGTTTGGAATTTTATGCATTGGAAATAATAAATGAAAAATTAAATTTCGACCCCCGCATTGATTTGGCCGTTTAAAAATAACTTTAGTAATTAACTAGCCGAGAGTTGTTTGGTGTGGTAGCCCTGTATACCCAATCCAAGAAGAAGACACGCGTTTTTACCTGAAGGCGTGCTTTTGATGACATAAGTATTGGTAGATTTACCCTCTAAATTGTTCTAGAACAGTAACCAGGGTGATTCATCACTAATTGTGAATAACAGAGTAGCTTTCGCAAAACGAATTCGTTTTGAGAAAGCTACTGTGTACGAGTCAACTAGTTTAAATTGAACATTAGATCAAATATAATGAAGTTTTAAACAAATTAAACTGTTTTATTCCATCGTTCAGTTTCAATTTTGCAGTATTAGTCTATATCTCTTTCTCAATTTATTTTTAAATTGATTTAAATTATTTTAAATTTTAATACATGTAGGGTTGTCCAAAAAAAACAGAATTTCCTTTTTAATTGATATTTTTTTTATTTATAGGTCGATTTTATTGATGTCGGTTTTGTTTAAAAGATAATTGATCAAGACACACTTCTAATCTAATATTTCGCGTTTTGTTTAAAAAACAAAATGGCGGATACATGTTTCGCACTGTATATGTTTGCGAATTATTTTACGGAAGTTCAGACATTTGTGAATGTAACGAGAGGTCAAACATACGTCGTAGAAATCGGTCAAAAATTGTCTGTATTAATTAAAATTCACTATGTTATAACATACTTGTTTTTTTCGAGCCATACATCAGACAATTTTTGACCGATTTCTATGTTTGACCTCTCGTTGCATTCACAAATGTCTGAACTTTCGTAAAATAGTTCGCAAACATATACAGTGCGGAACAAAAAATTTCCAGTCAGTTTTAAAGTTTGGTAAAGTTTGGATGTGTCCGCCATTTTGTTTTTTAAACAAAACGCGAAGTATTAGATTAGTAGTGTGTCTTGATCAATTATCTTTTAAACAAAACCGACATCAATAAAATCGACCTATAAATAAAAAAATATCAATAAAAAAGAAAATTCCGGTTTTTTTGGACAACCCTATATATTGAAATATTAATAAATTTGTTTTTTACAATTGATGTAAATCTTTACGTATATATTTTATTCCCATATAATGATATTGATATTAAATTTTATAAATACTTTTTCAATATTATTAATTCAAAATCTAAACTTTATTAAAGATACGCCCTCTATGTAAATTTCTTTAAAATGACCAAAAATTATTATTTTTATTTACCAATTCATACACAATTTTATAATGAAATCTCTTACCTTTTTACTTATACAGGGACTGCTTCTTTTTAATATAATTTTAATAATTTCGACATATTAATCTGACCGTTCTTCAAAGAGAAAAACAACTACTTTCCTGGCTAATACCACGCAAAATATTGAATTACATCGCCTTCGAAGAACGTCACGTGGATCGACCCTTTTGTTTTTTGTTGAACTGAAGACTCCGTCCTCCGACAACCTCTATTTGGCTCATGTGGCTACACACTCGCGAGAAGTAGACTTTTTCTTATTTTATAATATTTATTATGTAAAGTATAGTAAAACAATATTCAATTTTAATTCAAATTAAGTTTATATTTAACAAAAAATTTACAAATAGCCTATATACTATCAATAACTATTTCTAATATTAAAACCTTATCAGTCGTTCTATTGTCCTTCACTGCCAAGTTCTTCTACAGTTTATTCCCAACTTCACAAAAGTATATTCAAATTATCCCAAAATATCACTAACATCTCTTTACGCCTTCAGTCCTTTTAAATAATGTCCACTATCATTGATACTTTTCGTTCTTCCCAGTATTTTCTCTTATTCAGTTTTAAGTTCGTTTTAATTTTTTCTTTCTGTAACTCTTTCTCACCAACACCTTCCAACATATAATATTTACAATGTTCAATTTTAACTATTTTTTTAATTAATTTTTCGTAACAAAATCCTTTTACAACTTTCCGCAAGATAATCCTTGCTCTACTCTCCACTCATTGTTTTCAACAAACTCCTTCCCTGTTACTAGTTACCAAGGAAAAACTTGTTGAACCAATACTATTTTCTTATTTATTCAGAGCAATTTTTTAATATATAATTGTGAAATATTGAGTATTTTTTTAATATTTTCAAACACCCCCATAGAGGAATGTTTTGTGATATTACTAACCTATATTACTAAGATTGGAAAACTTAAAACTAGGGTCTTACTCACTAGTGGACCTTAGAGTCTAATCTTTTAATAACACTGAAACCAGCGTGTTACACTTATCCGCACTATGCTCTGCTTTATCACTAAATAATTATTGCACTCGAAGGGTTTAATCCTCTTAAGTCTTCTGGTCATGTTTGTGTTGTCTAGGAGCTGAATTGCCTCGACGTTCACATGTTAAAGCATCCGATGTTCATGGCTACTGGCAAATTTGGTTGTGATTTGGTAAACAGTCTCCATTTGAAGATCTCGATGGATATCACTGTTTCGGCAGTACCAGGGTGCATCGATGATGTTCCTTAGTATCTTATTCTGGAATCGTTGAATAATTTAGATGTTACTTTTACTGGCACAACTCCAGAGTTGTATGCCATAACTATATATAATATTTGCTTGTATAGAAGCAATTTGTTGTACGTGGATAACTTGGAACTTCGTCCTAGTAGTCAATATATCTTTTACTTTTCCGCCCACTAATATGCGAGAAAAGTATTGGATCACCCACAAAAAAGTTGAAATTTTAATAAAAATTTTAAGTTATTTTTACGTTTTTCATCAAGAACAACAAGAAAAAATGGTTTTTAGAAAAAATAAACGGTTTTAAAGATTAAAACTAACTTTTCCGCTTCTGTGGCCTTGAACAATATTCTATCATAAAATTGTTACTTGTATACACTTCGGGGGATGTATCGTGCTAACAAACCGAAATTTCTCCAAAAATAACCAAAAATTTAGTATATCTGGATTTATAGGACCCGCTGTACTCGCTCTAGTCAACTGAAAATCAATAGGGTATATCTGTGAGACACTTTGAACAATATTCAATCATAAAATTGATCAATCGTACACTGCTTGGAGGCTGTATTGTGCTAACAAACTGAAAATTCTCCAAAAATGACAAAAATTTGGTACTTCATGTACCATAGCACCCGTTGTACTGGCTTAAGTCAGCTGAATATCAATAGGGTTCATCTTTGAGACGCTGTGAATAATATCCAATCATAGAATTGGTCACTTGTATATACTCCGGAGGCTGTATCGTGCTAACAAACTGAAACTTCTCCAAAAATACAAAAATATCGTACTTAAAATACTGTAGCACCTGTTGTATTGGCTCTGGTGAGCTGAAAATCAATAGGGTTCATCAGTAAGATGTTCTGAATTCTATTCAATCATGAAATTGGTGACTTGTTGAACTCCGGAGGCTGTATCGTGCTAACAAACTGAAATTTCTCAAAAAATGACAAAAAAATGTCGTACTTCAAGTACCATAGCACCCGTTGTACTGGCTCTGGTGGACTGAAAATCAATATGGTTCATCTGTGACATGTCCTTAATGATATTCAATCATAAAGTTGCTGACTTATTGCACTCCGACGACGACGACGACGACGACGACGACGACGATGACGACGACGACGACATACACACAGGATTTTTTTTCTAAAAACCGTTTTTTCGTGTTGTTGTTGATGGAAAACGTGAAAATAACTTGAAAACAATTTTCAAAATTCCAACTTTTTTTGGGGTAAACCAATACTTTTCTCGCATATAGAAAGGTTGGGCGGAAAAGTAAAATCATGTGTGTATGTCGTCGTCGTCGTCGTTGTCGTCGGCCACTTTTCGTTGCATGTCTTGTTAGCACGATACAGCTTCCGGATTGCAACAAATCAGCAATTTTATGATTGAATATTGTTCAGGTCATCTCACAGATGAACCCTATTGATTTTCAGCTCACCAAAGCCAATACAACAGGTGCTATGGTACTTGAAGTACGAAATTTTTGTCATTTTTTGAGAAATTTCAGTTTGTTAGCACGATACAGCCTCTGGAATGCAACAAGTCACCAATTTTATGACTCAATACTGTTCAGAACATCTTGCAGATGATCCCTATTCATTTTCAGCTCAGCATAGCGAGTACAACGGGTGCTATGGTAGTTGAAGTACAACTTTTTTGTCATTTTTTGAGAAATTTCAGTTTTTTAGCAAGATAGAGCCTCCGGAGTGCAACAAGTCACCAATTTTATGATCGCTTATTATTGAGAACATCTCGCAGACGAACTCTATTGATTTTCAGCTCACCAGAGATAGTACAACAGGTGCTATAGTACTTTAAGTACGACATTTTTTGTCATTTTTGGAGAAATTTCAGTTTGTTAGCACGATACAGCGTCCGGAGTATATACAAGTGACCAATTTTATGATTGGATATTATTCAGGGCGTCTCAAAGATTAACCCTATTGATATTCAGCTAACTGAAAGCAGTACAACGAGTGCTATGGTACTCAAAGTACTAAATTTATGCCATTTTTTGGAAAATTTTCAATGATTTAGCATGATACAGCCTCCAGAGTGTATACAAGTGACCAATTTTTTGATTGAATATCGTTCAGAGCGTCTTATAGATGAACCGTATTGATTTTTAACTCACCAGAGCTGGTACAACGTGTGCTATGGTACCTGAAGTGCCACATTTTTGGTCCGTTTTGGAAAAATTTCGGGTTGTTAGCACGATACAGCCTCCGGAGTGTATACAAGTGGCCAATTTTATAATTGGATATGTTTCAAGGTGTCTCACCGATGTACCTTATTGATGTTCAGCTGACCAGAACAAGAACGGCGGATCCTATAAATCCAGATATACTACATTTTTGGTTACTTTCGAAGAAATTTCGGTTTTCTAGCACGATATATCGCCCGAAGTGTATACAAGTGACAATTTTATGATATAATACTGTTCAGGGCATCTCACTGATGCGGAAAAGTTAGTTTTAATCTTTAAAACCGTTTATTTCATTCGTAAAGTTGATGTGAATGGATTAAGTTTCATTCAACTCAATACGCTATCTATTGGTCCAGTTGCTAATTTGGCCAATGGATGTTTGTAACTTTCCAACAGCTTCTTCGTAGGTATCTCCCACGGCCATAACTGCCGTGTCATCAGCGAAAGTAGCTATTGTGTGGTGTTCAAGTTCAGGGATATCACTATTGTACAACAGATGGAGCGCTGGACCAAGTACGCTACCCATGGGTACTTCGGCCTTGATTTCTTTTAAATCAGAATACGATTCGTCTTGTTTTACTCTGAAATATCTATCTGACAAGTAAGACGATTTGGGAATATTGTCTTTGCAGAACCATTTTCAATTTGTACCAATCTTTATCAAAGGCCTGTACCACATCTAAGAAGACAGTGGAACAAACCTTTTTTCTTCCAAGGGTTTCTCAATACTGTCCGTGATTCTGTGAACTTGATCTATGGTCGAGTGGTTTTCTCTAAAAACAAATTGATGGGCGGGAATCAGTTTTTTATCATCTATTATTTTTCTTCTTTTAAGGAGTAGTTTTTCATAGAGCCTCGAGATGTCAGGCAGCAAAGAAGTAGGATCAAACTTCATGAGGAGGCTTTCCTGTTTTGGAGATCATAATGACCCCTGGAAATTTCAACATCTTAGAAACATACTTCAATCTGAATGATGCGTTGATAAGTAAGTTTTACTATGGCCTTTTTTGGTAGTTGTTTTAGAACTTCGACAGTAATTAGATCAATGCCAGGGACTTTTTAGGATCGATGTTTGTTCTGATCACCTCAAAAACTTCCTTTGAGGAAGTAGGTGTGAATTTAACATCTTCTGGTTCGGGTTCATTCCAATCTTCAGGATCTTTTCCATCATTCGATTGGAAGGTAGTCTGTAGATGTTCTGCGAATCTGGATGCTTTTTGAATATTGTTTGGAGCCCACACTATTGATGTTACATTCTTAAACTAATTATAAATTTAATTTTAATAATTGATTTGAAATTATTTCGATTGTAGAATTTTTATTTTCGTATCTTTTTTCTCCAACGTGGCAGTTCACAACCATTTGACATTAAAAATCATATAATTCTCAACTAAGATGTCAATGAAGTATTTTTTTGGTTATGGAATCTGTCAGATTATAAATCATTCTCATGAGGATTATTTATTGAAGTATGTTTTTTGATTATATGTCCTGGTATATTTACTCATTTACTGCTCAATTTACCTAAGTTATTTCATGTATATCCCAAATATTTTTAAATACATAATAATAATATTTCATTCCATATTAATATTTCAGGATGGTGAATCTTTTTTAATACAGGGTAAACTCACCAGTGAATGAACATCACGAGTGAATGAACAAATTGAAATATATCTGAAATTATTAAGAATATGGTGTCTTTCTCGTGAACACTGCCATATCCATCATGCCGTAGTTAGTTCAAATCAGTTCTTATGAATGAACGTACTGCTGTGTTTTTGTTGACAAAATTTGAGAAACGTATCTGTTATTGGAACGATACTAAGCAAAAACCAGATGAGCAATAGTACAGAATAAGATATTAACAAATGAGATGTGTGGTGTGTCATCATTATCACATCAACTAATTGATTTCAACTGATTTTATCGAAAACCTAACCTCAAAATACACCTAAATCGTTATTAAATTCAATAGTTTGAGTGTTCATTCATTGGTGCATGTGCTGAACCCAGTAAACGAACAAAATGTTCATTCATTGGGATTTTACGTGTTACTCTAGATTTCATCGATCTGATCCTTATATACTCGTTTAGAAAGGCTGTTTTACGGATTCCGTCAGGAAATGTCTACTAAGCTTGCTACCCAGTAAATGAACAATTTATTCTTTCTCTGTCTTTTCTGATTTCATATTTTTTTCAATAATTTGACAGAAATATGGAAGGTGGAATGTCCAAGTCAGAACATCAGAAAAAGTATGTAAGATTCCGATATTCCGATGACTGTCTTCAGAAGGCCGTGAAAGCAATAAGAAAAAAGGAAATCACCATCAATGCAGCCAGCAAACAATATCATCATCATCATCACGTAGCGCTACAACCCTGGGTGGGTCTTGGCTGACTGTACAACTTTTTTCCAATTTGTTCGGTCTTCCATCAACCTAGGGTCAAATGGAATGTTCATTTTCCGGAGATCTGCTTGGATGTTATCTCTCCATCGCATTCTGGGACGTCCGAGTGGTCTTTTGCCTGTGGAAATCTCCTCCCATACCAGTTTTACAAGTCTTTCGTTATTCAGTCTGTGCACGTGGCCTGCCCATCTTAGTCGCTGTGATTTAATTTCTTGGACAATATCGGCGTCGTTGTAGAGTGCTTTTAATTCGATATTGGTTCTGATCTTATACTGGTTTGTGGTGATGTCATGGTGAGGTCCGAAAATTTTTCTAAGTATTTTTCGTTCAAAGCGTCTGAGCTTTTCTTCGTTTGCTTTGGTCATGGTCCACGTTTCGCATCCGTATGTTATTACAGGTCTGACGATGGACTTATAGACTTTGATCTTTGAACTTCTTGTGAGATTTTTTGATTTTATGAGCTTATTCAGTGCAAATAGACAGCGGTTTGCAGATTGGATTCTGTCTTTTATTTCTTCGGTAACATCGTTGTCCCCTGTGATTACGGCCCCCAGATACTTAAAACGTTGTACTCTTTCGAAATTAGAGGTGTTGATCGTCACATTTTGTCCTATTCTGTCTCTTCGTGTCGTTCTATTTATACTCATATATTTCGTCTTCTCTTCATTAATCTTCAGCCCTACTTCACTTGTTGCTCCAACGAGATCTATGTCATCTGCATATGCGAGTAACAGCTTGGGACCTTGAACCGATAGCAATTCTGTTTTTATTTCGGCCGACCTCATGGCTTTCTCTAATACAAGGTTAAAAAGTAGTGGAGATAACGCATCACCCTGTTTAAGTCCACTGTTGATTTCAAAGCTGCCAGACAGTTTATTATTTACACGTACTTTAGATATTCCACCCTCCATACAGACTTTGGTCATCCGAATGAGTTTCTTTGGTATTGCGAACTCCGCCATGGCATTCCATACTTGGCTTCTTTCTACGCTATCATATGCCTGTCGAAAGTCTATGAAAAGATTGTGTATGGGTCTGTTATACTCCCATCCCTTTTCAAGAAGTTGTCTCAGAGTGAATAGTTGATCGATTGTTGATCTGTTTGCCCGAAACCCGGCTTGATATTCGCTTAGGACATTTTCAGCATAAGGGATTAGTCTACTAAGAATGATGTTTGAGAGGGTTTTATATGCCGTGTTTAGGAGTGAGATTCCTCTATAATTCGCGCATCTTGTTTTGTCCCCTTTTTTGTGGATGGGCACTATTATGTTTTCCTTCCATCGTGCTGGTATCCTTTCTTCTAACCATATGTGCGTTATTAGCTGGTGGATTTGGCGATGTAGTGCGTCTCCCCCATATTTCAGAAGTTCTGCTGGTATCTCGTCCGTACCCGGCGCTTTGTGATTTTTCAGCTTATTTAAGGCCTTTTGGGTTTCTTCAAAGGAGGGATTTTTGACGGGCATGTCCGCTGTGATATAGATCTCTTCTTTGTGCTGTTCTTCCTGTATGATGTTTAGAAGGTCTCTAAAATACTTTTTCCATTCTTCAGTTATTTCTTTACCGTCGATTATCATGCGGCCTTGGTTGTCTCTCAGTGTATGGATGGAATTGGTTCTATGCCCTCTTTTCTCAGAGGAAATTGCTTTATAGAATTCTCTGGAGCCTGGTTTGGGCCGAAGGAGAAACTACTCTAGAAACTTGGATTCTATCCTAAGCTCTATTAGGATTTCCCATGCATCCCGATGAGGTGAAGGACTCAGTGCAACGTGTCCTCAAAGCTGTTGATAGGCCCAATAAATTCGTGGATGATAGACCGGGTAGGAAATGGTTACATCTTTTTTTACAAAGAGATCCAAAAATAACCACAAGGAATACAGAATCAATATCCAAGGCGAGAGCATCTGTAACAGAGGAAAATATTCGAAAATGGTTTCAGGAGATGAAGGAATATTTAATTGGAGAAGGCGTTGAAGACGTCCTTTCTGAGCCTGATAGAATTTTTAATGGGGATGAAACCGGTTTGCAGACTGGTCCCAAAACGGGAAAGATTCTGGGTCCCAAAAATTAGAGGAATTTTTATGAAATTGCTAGTGGCCCAGAAAAAGAATGCATAACAGTTCTCTGTACATTTTCTGCCTCAGGAGAATCTGTTCCACCTATGAGTGTGTAAATTATATGAAGAGATATTGCACAAACTATACCTAAGGAGTGGGGTATTGGCCGATCAGATAGTGGATGGATGACGAGTGCAACATTCTACGAATTTATTGCGAATATTTTCTTCTCTTGGGTTCAAGAAAACAACAATAAATTTCCTTTTTTACTATTGCTTGACTGTCATAAATCGCATATCAATATGGATTTGTATAATTCTTGTGTATAGAAAAGAATAATACTATACTGCCTTCTGCCCAATGCAAAACATATCTTGCAACCTTGTGACACGTATCAGTATGCAAGTCTCTCAAAGGACACTGGAAAAATACCGTTTTGAAACATAAACAGAACACTAATAAATCAGTTACAAAAAATACCTTTGCCCCTTTTTCCAAAAAGCTTTTGAAGATTCGATCAAACCGGAAATCATCAAAAACTGTTTCAGAAAATGTGGATTGTTTCCATTTAGTGCAGACGCTGTGAATTATTCCCAATGTATTTCAACAAGGAGACAGCAGCTTGACCTAAATTGTGACAAGGAAGTTTCTGTGACCAGAGACGAATATGAAACTGTTCTGAAAGTCATTAAACATCATGTAGATTCAAAAACTTTGATAGAATTCAATAGTACCTATGAAGGTGAAAAAGCAGTCGACATTCAGTTCTACAACTTTTGGAAAATATGTAAAGGAGCAACCGATGCCGATGGGACGATTAATTTGAGAAATGCTGATGGAATGAACCAAGAATGTGAAGAAGGCTTCGAAGAAAACTCGCAGAATATTGCTAATTTTGACATACCGGATATACAAGAATACACAACAGACTTAACAGATGACCTGTTGAATCTACCATTGTAAATTGATGCTATTCTCTATCCAGCTAACATATCTGACAATTCAACAATAATATTGAACGTGGATAGAACAAAAGATATAGAAAACGTTATCATAGAAGAAATTGAAAATCCTGAAGATATATTGGACGGTACCGAGCAAGAGAGTATAACTAATAATGATACTCTGATAGAAGGTCACGAGAAAAAAATAAGTAAAACAGATGATCTGAATGCTGTACAAGAACTCGAGATTCTAGATAAAATACACGTAGTAATAGTTAACAGTAGTGTCGATTTCCATAATCAAGAGCCGAAAACTACCAAAGACGTATGGCTACAACATCTTCATTGGCCAAACATTGAAAAAAAGTGTGGCAAAAGGAATCAGGCAACTTTAATGCCGTTTACCATCACTTCCAGAAAATGGAAAGACTATACAGATACAAAAGAATCTGAGAAAAAGGAAAAACAAGCTGAGAAATTGAAACAAAAATCAATTAGAGAGAAAAAAAAACGAGAAGCAACCACAAGAAGAACCGCGAAAAGAACCAAAGCACCACCAGCAACAGGCTGACGAATATGCTATTAAAATTATACTCAAAAACAAATATTGCTTTTTTATTATTTAGATATAAGTAATAATGAAAATATAGAATATTTTGAGAGTTGTAAAGAAAAAAAATGTGGGGTACACAATGTACCCCCTCTGGCATCTTCGCAGATGCGCGACCCTCCGTCATCCGAAGGTTAAAATTTTGAACTCAGTAACTCGAATTGATAATATTTAACTGTTATTTTTATTTTAGCATTTTACTCCTAACTCCAACCACCCGCCAGGAAACCAGTTTATGAATAAAACATTTGGGGGTTTCCCTCAACAACAGCAGCATCAGCCACAACAGACCTTCCCGCCCTTCAACTCTCCTCAACAGTTCCAATCGCCTAATCCAGCGGGTCAGCAATCGACACAACAATTCAGCAATTTGAACATGAGGTCCCAACCTCCGCAGACACCGATGGGAAATTCGTGGAGTAATTGAGGAAATTATCGTTTTTATTTCTAGGCTGATATAATCGATACTGGCAATCAAGATAAAACTCCTAGTGTTTCCCAAGATATCACTGTAGGAACTTATGCTATAATAACTTATAACAAAAAATATTTTCCAACCATAGTAGAAACTATTGACAATGATGAATATGAAGTCCGGGCTATGGCACCAGCTGGTCTTAATACCTTTAGATCGCCAAATTATGTTGACCAGATATGGTACAAGAAGTCTTCAATTGACGTGGTTCCTACGAGTGTCCCGAAATTCGTAAATATTCTGAAAATATCAATCCGAGCAACATAAGGAATATACTATCTTCCCCAAAGGATGATATCAACAGGGACAAAAATGGAGCAAAAATCAATGATTCACAAGAAATTACTATTGGAGCTTATGTCAGAATAATGTATAACCAAAAATATTTTCCTGGAGTAGTGGAAAATGTAGAAGGTGATGAATATGAAGTTCGCGCTATGACACCAGCAGGTCCCAATACTTTCAAATGGCCAGAACGTGTTGACCAAATATGGTACGAGAAAACTTCAATTGTGGAAATGATTGAAGTACCCAAGCTCATAAGACGTGGTTTTTTCGAATGTCCAGAAATGCTGAAATTTGTCTGAAATAATATGGTATCACCATATGTTGTGTTGTCGTTGATAAGCATTGATTAAAAATTGTTCAACGTCTATTTTCTTCATAAGTTGATTCATTAGATCAGCCATGTTCAATCAATGGTAAAATTCGTTCATTTACTGGGGTATTATGCAACATTTTATTTTTTGAAACAGTCTACTTCTGTAACTATCGTATGCAACGTGTTCGTTATTTTTCACTATTTCATTGAACACAAAGTGTTATTTTTCTGAAGTTAAAAATCAGTACGGATGGCTTATAAAAATACTGTGAAGTTCAAAAGTGTCTTGAGTGTTCATTCACTGGTGCATTTACCCTAAATATACTACATCTAATAGGATTCAGTCATTATCTCAACCAACAATTAGATCAAAGGCATTGTTTATTATTCTTGATGAATGGGTTTTTATCCTAATATATATTAAAAATAAATTTTGGTTTTCTACTGTACACCTCCGTTTTAGTCAAAATTTTAATAATTTCGACATATTAATCTGACCGTTCTTCGAAGAGAAAAATAACTACTTTCCTAATACCACGCAGGATATTGAATTACATCCCCTTCGAAAAACGTGACGTCGATCTACCCTTTTGTCGATACAGACATCTGTGGTGATTCGCAACTGATAGCGGAATGGCATAGTACACTGACGCGTTTCGACCTTCTTGGGTCTCTTTAAGAGTGCCGTAATGCCTTCCAGTTCAGAATCTCTAATCCGAACTGAAGATACCGCCCTCCGACAACTTCACTTGGCTCGTGTAGTTACACACAAGCGAGAAGCAGTCAGCTGGCGCCATCTTCACTTTCAGTTGCGAACCAACACCTCAGATAAATGCCACCGTATTAGTCGTATGAAATAAAATGAATATAATTTCACAAAATACGAGGTGTCTATATGAAACATAAATTTTGATTTTCTACTACATCTGCCTTCAGTCGAAATTTCAATAATTTCGACGTATTGTCCTGACCGTTCTTCGAAGGAAAAAACAACTACATTCCTGGCAAATACCACGCAGAATATTGAATTACATCCCCTTCGAAAACAATGACGCCGATCAGCCATTTTGCCGATACGGATATCTGTGGTGATTCGCAACTGATAGCGGAATGGCATAGTACACTGACGCGTTTCGACCTTCTTGGGCCTCTTCAAGAGTGCCGTAATGCCTTCTAGTTCAGAGTCTCTAATCTGAACTCATGATTACGCCTTTCCGAAACATTTATTTGGCTCGTGTAGTTACACACTTGCGAGAATAACAACATTTATTTCCCACAGACCGCTCGTCTGCAGAAATCTTTCGTGCTGCAGTCTCCAGAGCTACAATTGCCATTTGGATCGCCAACCTTCGGCAGGAGAGGACGTGATAAGAAGAAGATTTCCCACATAGACACACCTCGTATTTCATGAAATTTCAATTCTTTTTATATATATGGATAGGGAGGGAGGATCGACAGAATGGCCAATGCGATCACCGGATCTTAACTTATTAGATTCATTTTTTAGGGATACAAAAGTAACTCCTTGATTTAGATGATGCAATAAACTTGGAACCGATAACATTTTTTAACAGAGAATAAAGTTACAATTCAAACGATATATGGCAAGCTCATACTTCCTATTTAAAAAATTGGGGGTTTCATATGTCCTTCGAAGGGAGCTGGAGATGGGAATCCAATTTTCACATTGAAGAATATCAAATTTTATAATTTAAATTTGATGTATTTCGGAATATTTTAAGTCATAGTAACCGCAATAATAAATTTATTCCACACTGTATATCAGGATTGTTAAATATTTTGAGAAAGTCAAAATTGAGCCGAAACGTCAAAAATATTTCTATATATTAACATAGACCTAAAATCAAAATTGATTCAAGAAATCAATATAAACTATTCACAAATTTATTAATTAGTTATTAACAAGTGAAAGATCTAAATTAATAACTAAAAATTTGGCGTGCGCTTCCTTTTTTTATAACGTATGCACGGCAGTTCAAATGCATTGCGCCGCACCATACCAAGAAGACCGTGGAAGCCAAAGAACTTAGACGCGATTTCAGTTCGCTTCAAACTACCGAACGAGGAGGTTAAGTCGCACGCCATATTGAAAAGAGATCGCGTTCGTTCGTTATTGTAAACAATATTTTTTTTATTCCAATATTTATGTATATTAATCAGACATTATAGTGGATTGTGTGACATTTTATTCGCGGATAGTGTTGTGGTGACAAATATATATTTTACTATAGTTCTGTGAACTTTGTTTTATATAAATTTTGGAATACGCAACATCTTTAAAAAAAAGGTTAATATTTCAAAGTTATTACACCGAATGTTTTTGTGAATTATTTTAATTAGAAAATTGGTAATAAAATAAATATATTTTCTGGTGACCTGATTTTTCTACAAAATTTACGAGAATATTTAAGATAATAGTTGTAGGCGAGTCCAGTAAAATCACTTTGGATCGAGTTATATACAATATTTTTTCTGTAACTGTTTTGTATTTTAAAAAGGGTATCGTATGAACTTTATATAGATGTGAGCTCCAACAGAACCTTGTTTTTTTATGTACGAACACTATGAGACTAGCATAAAAAGAGCGCTTCGCGAATTATTTTATTTCCTCTCAAATCTTTAACTATGATTTTTACGTTTTCTCTTTAATTCAAAACCATTCTATAGGGATGAAAGTTGATTATTTTATCTTCTTTTCGCCTCCTAGTTAACTCCGCGGTTGTTATTGTAGTCACCGATTGCCCTCTGTATTATACCGACAATGTAAATTGATCAACTTCTGCTTAATCATCGCCTATTAAATAAGTAGTTACGGTGATTCCCAAAGTTAATACATTAATTATCATCTTTGGTTTTAAGTTTAATGTTTCATTTAAAAACGGATTCCTGTATGATTGGTATGCTTTTCAACCCCTTTATAATTAAATAGGTCCAGTACTAAAATACCATCTGGTATCATTACAAAACTGTCCACTGTCCAATATCAAAACCAGTACCATAGATCAATTCTTAAAATAGTTTTACAGTCTGCAAATAATATCGCAGTATTTCTCACGCCTTTCAATGTTGAGTTAACTTCAAAATCTTGAATTTTGTACAAAAATCATTTCCCAAGTTTACGTGAAAATAACAATTTTACTTCTATTGATGGCAGATTTATTGTGGGAACCTAGTTTTACGAATTGAGAAGTATTTCGTTTCTTATAACAATGACGACTAACATGTCCAGACTGTTAGTTTTTTAAATGAAACTAGCTGTTTCTAAATCATTCCACGATGGAATGAAAAAATGATACAAATTAAAAAAATTGAGAATTACATACCATATTAGCATCGTCAGAATGATAGAAGTTACATTTCATATGATGCTTGTCTGATGTTTAATAATTACTTTTGGCTAGACCAAGAAGTGGCATATCTTGTGATTGACTTAATATTTAGGTATGAATAGAAAAAAAAGATATGATATTACCAATATTAAAGCTTAGATATAATCAGCTCTATGGGGATATCCTGGATATCTTTTCTCATTTAAGATCAGTATAACTGTGCAATGATATAGGAAAAATTATATCTGCTGATTTTTACAATTATTTCTTAACATTGGAGAATTCCTTAAATTTATCTGTTCATTGACTACTTTATATTAAAAGTCTCTTAAATGTTTTCTAATTTCTAATTCTACAATGAAATCCAGTTCTTGTTTCTTATCACAAATATGTAGTACTTGTAGATCTATGTTAGGTGTCAATGAATGTTTGGTGACAAAATCGCTAAACATAGCAAGTTATATGGCATATAACGACAAAAGATGGGAGATGATGAAAGCTGGACTTAGTTTTGCCCAAAATCGATGCATTTGTCTGAATCGTTCTATAAACTTCAAATATTTTCCATATACAATATGTTCCCCTAATCATATGGAAAACTTTTTTATTACTAATTTTAGGAAAAAAAGTTATTCGTCATAAAAAATTCTGCATTATCTTAAACCTAATATATAGTCATCGAATATCAAATTTTTTAATCGTATACAAGGTTTATCAAAAAATATGAGTTTTACTCAAGAGTAAAGTAAGGTAAACCTGTGTAAGAATGAACGCTTTTTTGATTAGTGCCAATTTAAAGCATTATAACTTCTAAAATATGTGTTTTTAAATTAAACTCACGGTCTCTAGCATATTCCACGAAGTAAGGGTCGAGACAGTCAATTTCATTCTAAAATATGTGTCTTTTAAATTTCATATTTTAAACATAACTAGTATGAGTATCTGTCTACATGACTTTTGAGTTTTGCTGGTTAAAAGCAAAACATTTTAACTCATCTTTTTGCCTTTTTTTTTGTCCAGTGTTCACACTTACCCCACAAAGTTGGGCAAGTGTGAATGCGGTTCATGCTGTCTACAATATAAGGTGTTTTCAGATAATTTGGGGCAAGTGTGAAATACTGTTAAAAAAGCTACAATTTCGTTTTTGGAACACTTTAATATCTAAAATAGTTAAAAAGTTATGAACTTTTCAAAATGAAATTAACTTAAGTCAAATTTGCCAAATATACTGAGAAAATGAATGTGTCTCCTTTGCGGCCTCTCTTGGGCTCTGGCAAGATTCTTATGATCATTTCTTTATTGATCGTATCAATATCGTCTATATCGGGCCAAGAAAAGGTTTTTCTGCCGAATTTTAAAAATTTCACTTCCCATCCTTCATAAGTTTAGTTTAAAATGTTGCCAACAAAATACCTTATTCTCTTCTTCGTTTCATATTGAACTACCACCCATTTGCCGTTTTCGATATTAGTTTGCTCTTCTTCGATTTTTTTGTCCATAGTTTTATCTGTATCTAGCTCTTCTTGTGTATCAGTACTCTCTGGGTCCAGGTCATCTGCTGAATCAATTATTACAGAGAAATCGTTCACCTCTTCTAGATTCGATGTCACATTCTTTCTGGAGTGTACGCTTTTTATTAACTTTTTATCGGAAAATTTTATTAGTCTTAGTCGCTTTTTCTTCTTCTAGTCTAGCTAATACCTGTGGTGCTCCACATGCCACTTTTTTATTTTTTGTGCCTGGCCACTATCAGAATGTCTTATTGTTTTCAAAAGAAGTTCTTCAAATGATAATTTTGATGTGGATCGACTAGTTGTAGCTTCGATATTTGGAATTTGTTCGACATTTTGGTTTTCTTCGACATTTTGGTTTCCTTCGACATTTTGGTTATCTTCGACATTTTGATTTTCTTCGACATTTTCGTTTCCTCCAACATTTTGGTTTTCTTTTCGTCTCCCAACAGCATTACCTGAGGTGTGTTTTCTCCACCTTCTTAAACATTCAGAATCTTATTTGTCTTCAGATATGACCTGCCGATCAAATGGCTGTATACCAGCTTTTACAAAACCATTACTAATAGTGATAGGCTTGAGGTCCTTCCAGGCTTGACCGATCATTGCCGAAAATTGTTTCTTTGGTATTTTAATTCCCGCATTTCTCCTTTGCCAAGCCACTAATCTTTCATCCCATGTACCCTTCAGTGATCTGAACACTGATATATCTAGTGGCTAAAGAAGATGGCTCGTATGTGGGGGAAGTTTGAGAATTGTTACACTATTGGCAATTGCCAATTCTATTAGAGGAATGTTAACATGGGTGCTATGACCATCATAAATAATCAGAACAGGTCTGTGTGGTCCCAGAGCAGGCAATATAGTTTTTTCAAAGTAATTTAAAAAAAAATTCTGTCCTTATCCAGCCTTTTTTGCTTGCAGCAAATGACATTCCCAGATACTAGTCTTCTTCATTTGGAACCCAGGCACAATGAGTGGAAGAGCTTTTAATCCGGAAGCAGATACAGCAGTTAAAACAGTTGTATGATATTGATTTATCGAAACAATTGTCAATTTTTTATAATTTTCAATAACTTGTATTATATTATGGAATTAACTAGAGACCTTGAGTTTCATTTAAAAACACTAGTTGTATTTTCTGTTGTTCTATAACAAGCTTTTCCCCTTGCACCAACAATTTTTGTTTTATAAGGATCATGAGAAAAAGAACTCTTATCTAGGTTCCAAATTTGTTCGGGCTTGTTATGAAGTGATAAATCTGTTGAAGTTTGATTCAAAATATCGAAATATGCATTAATGATGAAAGGATCTGCCATCTTTTTTCGAGCGTACTCAACTGATTGGGGCTTCTTTATACTCAGGTGGTGACGTATTTTGAAGTTTCTGAACCAATCATCACCAGGTATGTTGTTCTTGAATGGTGTCTTGATATTATTTTGTTCAACATAACTTGCATCAACCATCAGCAATTCTTTTCTCGTGATTCCAAAGCCCCACTTCTCAAGTGTGCGAAGAGCATTTGGTAATTTGATTTCATCCTATTTTGGAATCACTGTAGAACGGCCTTGTGTCTCGCTTTTTTTTCCTCGGGTACCTATCAGTTGATAAAATAGAGTAGTTTTCGGAATATGATATAATCTATGGGCTCTATGTATGGTTAGAGCACCGCGTTTAATTTCAACCAAAGCTAAATTTATATCTTTCTTCGAATAAGCCCCTCCTCTGTTAGTCTCTCTTACGTAGACTCTTGGCATATTCTGAAATGAGAATTTTTTATTAAGTTTTTATACCGCAAAAATGTACGTTCACACTTGCACTGATGAAATGTTCACACTTACCTCATTATGCGAAATACTAAGGGGTAAGTGTGAACACGATATTTATCAACAGTACGAAGAAAAAACCGAAAATGCATATATACTGTGTTAAACTATAACATATTACAAATACAATAGCAATATTTAAAAATAACTTACGTTGGTAAATTTATTTTTCGCGCCCGCCAATTATCGCACGTGCGTTATTTTTAGCGGGCATGTGTTCTAAGATGATATACTACCACGAACAAAAAAACGCACTTCTATTGGTGTACTCCTGTCATTTTAAAATGATATGTTCACAGTTACCCCCGATTCACACTTACCCAGGTTTACCTTACCTTTAAGTTTGACAATATCGAAAAATGTGACTAAAAAAAGTTGATCAGAATTAAAAACTACGTTTAAATATGCTTGTGAATCAATTTAAATTAAAACTTCAGATTATTTTATTTTTTACTAATATTTCTATTTTGAATGAACATTTATCTCTTGTGATTACGAAATACATAATAACCTTTTAGTTTTTCGATGTTTTCTAATAATTTTGCAATTAAAATGCGGAATAAGTGCATATTCATTTAATTTGCAAATAATAAAATACATTCAAATACAAAATTATAAAACTAACATCATATTAGTATTAGAAACAAACACATTTAATTTTCACTCATACTAATGCTTCGACATATCTACCCTCTCGTTCAATACACTTAATCGTACTATTGGAAAATTCACGTAACACATTCCTTATCTTTTATAGAGAAATTACTTGACATGTTTCTAAAATTATCCTCTCCAAGTGGTCAATATCTTGAAATGACCCTTTCTGGTAAATATTTTGTTTCAGGTAACCCCATAAAAAGTAATAAAGGCGGGTTAGGTCAAGGGATCTAGCAGGCCAAAAGAGATCAGAATATCTGTGAATAACTTTTCCATGAAACACATTTTCGAGATAGTTTGTAAAAACTTTAAATATCGTTCGGCATTCATAGATTCGCGAAAAGAAGGTCCTATTAATTTGTTATTATATATGCCACACCACACGTTCTTCTTAAACGAATATTGGTCATGAGACTTTAATACAAAATTGGGATTTTCCTCAGACCACCTGCCACAATGTTCCATTTGACGAAAATGTCACCTCATAGGAAAAAAATTATATACCTCGTAAAAAAAGGGTTCTACTCTAACTCTCCTTGGATGAGAGAGCAAAAATCAAAGCGCCTATCATAATCCCTTTCTTTTAATATGTGTACGATTTTTGGTTTGTATTTATTTAATTTTAAAATTCCTGCCACTGTATTTTTACTTTCTTTTCCGCAATGTCAATTTTGCATTTGCTACAACAGACAGCATTACATCAAACTGCGTATTCTCATCAGCAACCAGTTTTCGACATTTTTCATTAGAATAATTTTTAATCCTTCCAGTTTTTCTAAATTTATTTACTATTTACGTTACCGTTGATTGGGTTATATTTTTATTGGGATGTCTATTATTGAAAATATTTGCTGCTTCTCTATGCGTTTTATAGTACCTAATCTCCCACAATCAAAACAATTTCTATTTTCTCTTCATCATTTAATAACGCTAGCATTTTTATAAATGTCTTATAAATTCTAGCGCGGTTTGAAATTTACTGTCAACATTTCTTTCTATCAACAAATTATTTGTTTGTCAGTGAATCATACATTACGTGTAACTACAGTTAAATTTGCATTATTATAGACTTACGTTATAAAAATAATTTTATTTATATAAATGTTAAACGTAATTTTGAATTCTGATCAACATTCTTTAGTAACATTTTTCGATATTGTCAAATTTAAGGGTACTTAACTCTTGAGTAAAACTCATATTTTATGACAAACCTCGTATACGACTAAAAATTTTTATATTTGATGATTGTGTTTTGAGTTTTAGATAATGCAAAACTTTCTATGATGACTAACTTTTTTCCTAAAATTAATAATTATTATTGTTAGGTATCGCGTAAATCACATACATAATGCTAGATTAGGATCAATCTATCTAATTGTCGGTTAATAATACTAGTTCTCGGTAAACAGTGCTAAATATCGGGAGGAATGACAAAATCGCTAAACCTAGCAAGTTATATGGCATATAACTACAAAAGATGGGAGATTACGAAAACTGAACTTAGTTTTGCCTTAAATCGATGCATTTGTCTGAATTGTTCTTGATACTGGCTATTTATTCATTATTATTAATAGATATCGCGAAAATCGAAAAATGTCATGCTAGATTAGTTTGAATATCTAGATTTCGGTTAATCTTACCACTTTTTCGGCAAACTTTTTCGTCAAAATTTCCTCGTCGACTTTTTCGTCCACTTTTTCGTCAACCTTTTTGTCAACCTTTTCGTCACCTTCTTCGTCACCTTTTTCGTCACCTTTTTCGTCACCTTTTTCGTCACCTTTTTCGTCACCTTCTTTGTCTCCTTCTTCGTCAACGTTATCGTCTACTTTATCGTCAACTTTACCGTCAACTTTATCGTCAACTTTTTCGTGATATTTTTCGTCAACTTTTACCTCAAATTTTTAGTCAACTTTTTCGTCAACTTTTTAGTAAACTTTTTCGTCCCATTTTTCGTTCACTTCGTACAGTGCTAAATATCGGTGAAAATGCAAAGTAGCTATACATAGCGAGTTATATCACATATAACGACAAAAGACTGTCGATAACTAAAGCTCAAAATCGATGCATTGGTCTGAATCGTTTTATAAATTTCAAATATTGGCCATATATCTGTTATTATTGTTAGGTATTGCGGAACTCATATATATAATGCAAAGTTAGGTTGAATCTATCTAATTGTCGGTTAATATCGGTAAACAGCGATAAGTATCTGGAGAAATGACAAAATCGCTGAGCGACTAAAGATGGGAGATAACGAAAGCTGAACTTAGTTTGACCCGAAGTCGATCCATTCGTCTCAAATGTTCTAGAAACTTGAAATATTGGTCAATAATCTGTTATTATAGGCTGATATGGCGGAAATCTACATACATCATGTTAAATTAGGTTGAATCTATGTATATGTCGATTAATGTTACTAGTTCTCTGTAAACAGTGCTAAAACATAGCGAGTTATATGGCATATAACGACAAAAGATGGGAGATAACGAAAGCTGGACTTTTTGTTTGTTGTAATGTGTATACTCATTAGTGTTCACTGTGTCTAATTACAAAATTTCGAAGGGTTTCCACTCATTGCCATCTATTATCAATTTATTATATCCAATTTTTACCGTTTTTCCGTATTCTATTTCTGTTTTGGCTGCCTGTCTAGTTTTATTTCACGTTCCAATTTTGTTAAGTATTCATTTATATATTATTTTATCTGTTCTATCATTTTTTAACTTATATTTGTTTCTCATAGCGTTTTCTTTGTCATCTTGTTTTTAAAATCAACTCCGACTTCTTTTTGTATCATTTTTTTCATGCTATTTTTGATGAGCTCTGTATCCGTAGTATTTACCTTTATCACCCTTATCATCTTACCTCTTTTCTTTTTCCAGCCATTCTACTATCTTGTTCACTTCAATTAATTTCTCGTTGGTTTTTTGTACTCATCTTTCAATATTGCATTTTCCTTTCTAAGTATTTTATTTTCTTGTTTCATTTCTTTTACTTCTTTAATATCAGATTGCTCGTCAATAATTCGCCTTTGATCTGTTTTCATTTCAAGAATCAGTTCAATTAAGTGATCCTGCTTTTCCTCGTATTTTTTATTTACCATTCCTGATGACCTTATTGTGAACTTGCCACTGCCAAAAATTTCTTCCCTAGCTCTCTTTTTTCTCCCGGAATAATCATTATCTATAATAAAGTACCGAAATAACGTAGAGTGACTCATAGCATTCTTATCGTTTGAAGAGGTTGAGACTCGCATCTTTATCACCAACTTATAAGCGTACGATGACATTTAATATTTACAGACACAAGTATTTAATTATTAAAAAAATTATCTTTTAGCTATGTAGATATAAATGGTTTTGTGCATTAAAAAAATGATAAAATTCAAAACTGAAAACACAAAACTCAAAATTCAAAACCCAAAATTCATAAAGTAGCAATACTGATCGTTACAGTATCAACAACCAAATAAAATACAATCAAATAAAATTGACTGTCTCGACCCTTACTTCCTGGAATATGCTCATATTAGTGTTTTTAAATGAAACTAGTTAATTCCACAATATAAAAAAAGTTATTGAAAATTCTAAAAAATTGACAATTTTTTCGATAAATCAATATCATCGTCATTTTATGCCTACCTGATGTTTAGTAGTTATTTTTGGCTAGACCAAGAAGTAACCTAACTTGTGATTGGCTTAATATATGTTTATAGAAAAAAGAAGAAGATGTGATATTACAAATATTGAAGCTTAGATATTATTAGCCCTATGGTGATATCCTGGATATCATTTTTCCAATTAAGATCCGTATAACTGTGCAATGATATAGAAAACCAGGAAAACTATATCTGCTGATCTTTACAATTATCACTTAAGAAGACAGTTTATTAGTGGAGAGCTCCCTAGATTTAACTGTTCATTGACAACTTCATATTGTGGGTTTCTTAAATGTCTTCTAATTTCCAGTTCTTCAAGGAAATCCAGTTCTACTTTCTTTTCACAAATATGCAGCACTTCTAGTTCTGTGTTAGGTGTCAATGAATGATTGGTGTCAAGTAGATGATTTGCGTAGTGGGATTTATCAGGTTGTTTTAATCTGTATGCTCGTAAGTGCTCACTGTATCCTATTTCAAAATTCCTAAGGGTCTGACCCAAATAGACAGCATTACATTCTGGACATTTGAGTTTATATATACCTGACTTCTTTAATAGTGGAATTTTTGTTTTTACATTCGACAATTTTGTACTAACGTTACTTTCTGTTTTCAAAGAAATTGTTGTATTCGTTGCTGAAGATATTATCTTTGAAATATTATCAGAAATATTTCCTGCATATGTGATGGTTTTATAAGTTTTAATTTCATCAGCTTGTTTAGGATATATTAGTTGTAATGCCACTTTTTCTTCTTTTTTACTAATTAGCTTATTCATCATATTAAATGGATAACCGTTAGATGTTGCTATTTGTCTAATTGTATTAATCTCTCTATCAAAATTACATTTGTTCATAAGAACTGAAAAAGCTAGTCTGTGTGACATAGGGTGGTTAGAATTGAATGGAATTGTCACATCAGTCTGTGTTGGTTTTCGGTAAATTGAATAATCAAGTACATTATTAACTCTTTGAATTTTTAAATCAAGAAAATTGATTGAGCTATTTTCTTCAATTTCTAATGTAAATTAAATTTTCGGGTGTAAATTATTGATGTGGTTGAAAAATACATCTAATTGTCGCTCACTACCCATGAAACAAGCTAATATGTCATCCACATATCTATACCAAAATAAAATATTTTTCGAAATATTACTTTCAAAGATCTTTCTTTTTAAATTGTCCATGAAAATGTTTGCTAGAATAAGTGATATAGGGCTTCCCATTGGTAAACCTTCATTTTGAATATATATCTTATTGTCAAAAGTGAAATAATTCTGATTAATGCATACATCAAATAAATTAAGTATATCTGATATTATTCCTGGATTAATATTTTTATCTTCTAGTAATTTTCTTACAAGTATTAGACATTCTTTAGGAGGAATTTTAGTAAACATATTAGTTACATCGAACGAAATGAGTTTATAGTTAGCTTGCAAGTGGATTGCTTTCAACTTTTTGATTAGTTCTATTGAATTTCTAATTGAGTACTGAGATTCATATCCGTAACTTTTGAGTATATTGTTGAGCCTCTTTGCCAATATATTATTAGGAGCATTAACATAAGAGACTACAGGTCTAATTGGTTTATCAATGGGAAGCCCTATATCACCTATTTTAGCAAACATTTTTATGGACAATTTAGGAAGAAAGATCTTTGAAAGTAATATTTCGAAAAATATTTTATTTTGGTATAGATATGTAGATGACATATTAGCTTGTTTTATGGGTAGTGAACGACAATTAGATGTATTTTTCAACCACATCAATAATTTACACCCGAAAATTTAATTTACATTAGAAATTGAAGAAAATAGCTCAATCAATTTTCATGATTTAAAAATTCAAAGAGTTAATAATGTACTTGATTATTCAATTTACCGAAAACCAACACAGACTGATGTGACAATTCCATTCAATTCTAACCACCCTATGTCACACAGACTACACAGACTAGCAGCATATAATTCAATGATACATAGAGCTTTTTCAGTTCCTATGAACAAATGTAATTTTGATAGAGAGATTAATACAATTAGACAAATAGCAACATCTAACGGTTATCCATTAAATATGATAAATAAGCTAATTAGTAAAAAAGAAGAAAAAGTGGCATTACAACTAATATATCCTAAACAAGCTGATGAAATTAAAACTTACCATCACATATGCAGGAAATATTTCTAATAATATTTCAAAGATAATATCTTCAGCCACGAATACAACAATTTCTTTTAAAACAGAAAGTAACGTTAGTACAAAATTGTTAAATGTAAAAACAAAAATACCACTATTAAAGAAGTCAGGTATATATAAACTCAAATGTCCAGAATATAATGCTGTCTATTTGGGTCAGACCCTTAGGAATTTTGAAATACGATACAGTGAGCACTTACGAGCATACAGATTAAAACAACCAGATAAATCCCACTACGCAAAACATCTACTTGACACCAATCATTCATTGACACCTAACACAGAACTAAAAGTGCTGCATATTTGTGAAAAGAAACAAGAACTGGATTTCCTTGAAGAACTGGAAATTAGAAGACATTTAAGAAACCCACAATATGAAGTTGTCAATGAACAGTTAAATCTAGGGAGTTCTCCACTAATAAACTGTCTTCTCAAGTGATAATTGTAAAGATCAGCAGATATAGTTTTCCTGGTTTTCTATATCATTGCACAGTTATACTGATCTTAATTGTAAAAATGATATCCAGGATATCACCATAGGGCTAATAATATCTAAGCTTCAATATTTGTAATATCACATCTTCTTCTTTTTTCTATAAACATATATTAAGCCAATCACAAGTTAGGTTACTTCTTGGTCTAGCCAAAAATAACTACTAAACATCAGGTAGGCATAAAATGAAATGTAACTTCTGTCATTCTGACGATGATATTGATTTATCGAAACAATTGTCAATTTTTTAGAATTTCCAATAACTTTTATTATATTGTGGAATTAACTAGAGACCGTGAGTTTCATTTAAAAACACTAATACAATCAAATAATTTGTTTCGGTATTTTTTTGTAAATTATATTAAAATAAATTATGTTTTTACTTCTTCACCAAATCGATATCTACGTTTATAGACGTCTTATTAGTTGGAATTGAGGATAGGAATTTTATACGGTTCTAGACTTTGTTATCCGGTAATAAACGCTACAGTACTTTAAAATAAAGGCCAATTTTGTATAAATTATTATTTACGTATCGTTTGGTTCACAATTACATGTAGGCGGCCTATAATTTTTATAGTTAATTCATTTTATTCCTAAGAATTATTTTGTTCCGCTTTAGTTTGATTGTGAATCTCACTCACTCTACGTTATTTCGGTACTTTATTATAACATATGCATATTTTCTTCTTTGTTATTCACGGTTTGCGTAAAAAGTTAAGCCCATCTCAACGGTTCGTATGCTTTTCACTTTTATCCAATCCTTCTAGTTCAGATTTCATTCATAATTCGGCAACACTGGTGGAAAAGCCGTTGCTATTTATACTGGTATCCGGTTCTTCCTTATCAGTTAACCTCTGTTGTGCTATTAAGTATTTTGACAATTCAATTAATAAGTTAGTTCTGTACTTTCAAGTTACTGTTTATACGGCTGCAACCTGTATATTTAGCTCACTTTTACACAATTACCGAAACCTGTTTAGCGCTGTACGTCCCACTTTTTAAGATTTTTTTAGGCTGAAACTAGAATACATATTCATCAATTGGTTGCCACGTTACTTACTATATATGTTATATTCGTTCTTATTATGTTTTTTTACAAACAATATACTGCCATTATCAAATTTCTTTATTTTCTAGTATTGCTTTCTTGATTGATTCTATTTCCCCTGAAATGTTTTTCCTTGGTCTTCATTCATTCTAATAATGTATTTAGTTCATCATATTTACTAAAATGAATTAATTACGATCCCCCAAAAACATTTATTAGAATATTTTGTAGATCTTGACGTTTTTAAAGATATTTTACAGAATTTCTAAGCTCTTCTTGTATCTTTGTACAAACTTGACGAATTTATGCAAATGTAATTTACAAATTTATGTAAATGTAAAATTTACATTTCCAAATCCTTGGGTACATAAAGAAACTAGAGTAAACTCTTTTTCCCATCTCACTGTTTTACTTTACTGTGGGAGTAGTTTAAAAAAAGTATTTAAAACTTTATCTAAAAGAAGCCACTTTCGACATAATGAAAGATGAAATTTTTTAATTATCATACTCGGAGAGCTGCTAATGAAAATTTTAACGAGAATTTTATTTAAATAGAGATTTTTCAACTCGAGATAGTTCCTCTAAATGGGATTCCCCGTAAAAACTTTTATTATTCATTAGATCTGCAGATGGAAAGTTTGTTCGATTGAAAGATAATAGGCGGGGAAAAGTTTGATTAAAAAAAACTTTATTTTCATTAAATGAACAAAAATTATTGTTTCACAATATTGAATTTGAAGGCGATGTATTGAAAGAAAGTCGGCGTTAAAAATATTTTAATGCTGAAGCTGAAACGATTGTTGAAGGCAAAGTGAAATCTTCTACCGAGGTAATGCATGACCTAAACAAATTTTTACAGCTTAGATCTGGTGTGCTGCCACACGATAAGACATATACAGGGTGTATCAAAATTACGCTTACAACGATGTAAAAAACTGGTCCTATTATGTTTATCATTTGCTCCGAAATTTGATAAAAACAGTGACAAATAATACATAGAAAGCAAAGGCAATAGTCATGGTAGTGGATACTAAAGACACTCGATAAAAAATTGTATCATATATAATAAATAAAATACTGTGGTTAAAATATGGTGCGAATGAAATTGTCAACAAGCACGATGATAGACTTTATAAACACAATTACAAGCTTAGGAAAAGCGTTTTGTAGATAATACAGCTAAAGTTAAACTATTTTCTACAGGGTGATTTCGAAATTCGTCTAAAGGTGTTTAATGATACAAATTAATGGACATTGTTGAATCTTGAGCTAAAAATAATAAAATTAAATCTAAATTATTTATATAAAATGTGGCTCATTTTGTGAATACAAATTAACAACTTTTGAAATAATGCGACATATTTTGCTAACTGTATCTAAATTTTATCAAATATTTTGTACAAGTTGTTGGTGCCGTAATTCTAAAGGGACTTCGCTAGTTTCTACCAACATTGACATTTATTTTTGTCAATATAATTTCGCCTATTCATAATATTCTAAAATTAACTGTCTCGACCTCTACTTCGTGGAATCTGCTCATATTAGTGTTTTATATGAAACTCACGGTTTCTAGTTAATTCCACAATATAATAAAAGTTATTGAAAATTCTAAAAAATTGACAATTGTTTCGATAAATCAATATCATCGTTAGAATGACAGAAGCTACATTTCATTTTATGCCTGCCTGATGTTTCGTAGTTATTTTTGGCTAGACCAAGAAGTAACCTAACTTGTGATTGGCTTAATATATGTTTATAGAAAAAAGAAGAAGATGTGATATTACAAATATTGAAGCTTAGATATTATTAGCCCTATGGTGATAACTTGGATTTCATTTTTCCAATTAAGATCAGTATAACTGTGCAATGATATAGAAAACCAGGAAAAATATATCTGCTGATCTTTACAATTATCACTTAAGAAGGCAGTTTATTAGTGGAGAACTCCCTAGATTTAACTGTTCATTGACAACTTCATATTGTGGGTTTCTTAAATGTCTTCTAATTTCCAGTTCTTCAAGGAAATCCAGTTCTTGCTTCTTTTCACAAATATGCAGCACTTCTAGTTCTGTGTTAGGTGTCAATGAATGATTGGTGTCAAGTAGATATTTTGCGTAGTGAGATTTATCTGTTTGTTTTAATCTGTATGCTCGTAAGTGTTCACTGTATCGCATTTCAAAATTCCTAAGGGTCTGACCCAAATAGACAGCATTACATTCTGGACTTTTGAGTTTATATATACCTGACTTCTTTAATAGTGGTATTTTTGTTTTTACATTTAACTATTTTGTACTAACGTTACTTTCTGTTTTAAAAGGAATTGTTGTATTCGTTGCTGAAGATATTATCTTTGAAATATTATTAGAAATATTTCCTGCGTATGTGATGGTTTTATAAGTTTTAATTTCATCAGCTTGTTTAGGATATATTAGTTGTAATGCCACTTTTCCTTCTTTTTTACTAATTAGCTTATTTATCATATCTAATGGATAACCGTTAGATGTTGCTATTTGGCTAATTGTATTAATCTCTCTATCAAAATTACATTTGTTCATAGGAACTGAAAAAGCTCTATGTATCATTGAATTATATGCTGCTAGTCTGTGTAACGTAGGGTGGTTAGAATTGAATGGAAGTGTCACATCAGTCTGTGTTGGTTTTCGGTAAATTGAATAATCAAG
The DNA here is from genome assembly GCA_963921935.1 of Galeruca laticollis. Lineage (NCBI taxonomy): Eukaryota > Metazoa > Arthropoda > Insecta > Coleoptera > Chrysomelidae > Galeruca > Galeruca laticollis. The sequence continues at coordinate 6,058,297 of OY998179.1, forward strand.
TACATTATTAACTCTTTGAATTTTTAAATCAAGAAAATTGATTGAGCTATTTTCTTCAATTTCTAATGTAAATTTAATTTTTGGGTGTAAATTATTGATGTGGTTGAAAAATACATCTAATTGTCGTTCACTACCCATAAAACAAGCTAATATATCATCTACATATCTATACCAAAATAAAATATTTGTCGAAATATTACTTTCAAAGATCTTTCTTTCTAAATTGTCCATAAAAATGTTTGCTAAAATAGGTGATATAGGGCTTCCCATTGGTAAACATTCACTTACGAGCATACAGATTAAAACAACCAGATAAATCCCACTACGCAAAACATTTACTTGACACCAATCATTCATTGACACCTAACACAGAACTAGAAGTGCTGCATATTTGTGAAAAGAAACAAGAACTGGATTTCCTTGAAGAACTGGAAATTAGAAGACATTTAAGAAACCCACAATATGAAGTTGTCAATGAACAGTTAAATCTAGGGAGTTCTCCACTAATAAACTGTCTTCTTAAGTGATAATTGTAAAGATCAGCAGATATAGTTTTCCTGGTTTTCTATATCATTGCACAGTTATACTGATCTTAATTGGAAAAATGATATCCAGGATATCACCATAGGGCTAATAATATCTAAGCTTCAATATTTGTAATATCACATCTTCTTATTTTTTCTACAAACATATATTAAGCCAATCACAAGTTAGGTTACTTCTTGGTCTAGCCAAAAATAACTACTAAACATCAGGTAGGCATAAAATGAAATGTAACTTCTGTCATTCTGACGATGATATTGATTTATCGAAACAATTGTCAATTTTTTAGAATTTTCAATAACTTTTATTATGTTTTTAAATGAAACTCAAGGTCTCTAGTTAATTCCACAATATAATACAAGTTATTGAAAATTCTAAAAAATTGACAATAACTTGTATTATATTGTGGAATTAACTAGAGACCTTGAGTTTCATTTAAAAACACTAATATGAGCATATTCCACGAAGTAAGGGTCGAGACAGTCAATTTAACTTTTATTATATTGTGGAATTAACTAGAGACCGTGAGTTCCATTTAAAAACACTAATATCAGCATATTCCACGAAGTAAGGGTCGAGACAGTCAATTTCAATAATAACAGTTATTGAAAATTCTAAAAAATTGACGATGATATTGATTTATCGAAACAATTGTTCATAATATTCTGTTAGATATAGTTGCAATTTGGCATGTTGCTTCATTTTGTAGACCTTTAAACATGCTGAAACCCCAGCGATGAACCATTGAACCTCAAAATCACCCTTAAAAGAGGTAAAATTCGCTTCTTTTACTTTGTCTTCAATACCTCTAAAACTAAAGATTTTACGAAAAAAAGTGAAAAGTTGTAGAGAAGAAAATTTCCTACCAAATAAAATTAGAATTTCCGAGGCGCAGGGACAAACTCTAATTTAGTTAATTTTATTCTAAAAATTTTGATAGGAAATTTTCTTATATCAACATTTTTTTCTAAAATGTATAATATTGGATTTATTAATGAAATTGGAAAAATAATCGATTTCACCTCATTTAAGAGGTGGTTTAGGGGTGATGATCTCAACGTCTCAGCGCGTAGTATTAGAGGACATTTATCACCTTAAAACAAAGTACTGTACAAAATTGCAGCTAATGGTCACCCATATAAAACGTTGTATCCGGCCCTGGCCTATAATTTCTTGTTGTATTTTAAAAAAACTATCAGTACTTCCTGTCCATTCTAGTCTCCTTTTTATAAAAAATATTTCAAAAAATAAAATTATTGCATACATTTTTACAGTTTAATTATTTTTGTAATACAGATTTAGATATAAAACTAAAACTACTCTTTGTCTTATTGTAATCGTAATGACACCACTAAATTGAGGGTCTGTGCTTGGTTTAAAATCACTCGTATGGGATAACGTAAAAAGAATAAAGAGAAGACCGCAACAATTAAATGCCATCGCAAAAAGTTTAGGAAAATGATCGTTTTTGGTCGAAGTACAGACACTGATGGTTGGGCTTAGGGAAATTCGGAAAGGGATTTTTTATCGGTCATTTAAATCGATGTAATTTCTTTGTTATTTGACTACGTTTAAATTTTAATTGACAGCCGAATTGTTTTTTTTGGAATGAAGTAAAAGCAGCCAATCTGTTTAAATATTTAAATGACAATTTACGAATCACGATATAGAAAATAGATGGCAATTGTAGACTTGAGTAACAAGAGTAATTGGTATTTTTTGTTTGTAACATGAACTGTAATAAATTAATTGAATACATTTTTGAACTACCGAAAAACATTTTTTTGTATTGCTCTACTGAATCTTCTATTTCAACAGATTTAAGTTCAAGATTATAGGAAAAAAGGTTTCTCTTGTTTGAAAAACGGTATAGCTGCGTCTCCAATTCCTCATCAAATAATTTTGGTTGGTTATTCTGGAAATTCATGAATATTCTGAAAAAAAAAATTTTTTGGTTCTAAGCAAAACATTCGTTTCATTACTCTTCTTCTAAATCTTCAACTTTAACAGTTTTACAGTTTTTATTTTTTGTTGATCTGTTCGCTTAATTTTCCCACTCGCATGACGTAGTAGGAGGGGGTCGTGTATTTACCCCCCCCCCACTTTTTTACGGAAATACCGATTAGCGCCAAATTTTGTAAATATATTATTAGGCATAAAAGAGATAGTTAAAAAGCTTTTATTGTTATACAAAGTGTCCAGAAACTCTCCTGCCAAACTGAAATCACAGTTACAAGGGGTGATTTTAAGTCGATTTAGATCAAATTACCTTTTTCCGAAAATGCTTACTAAGGGAGCTACAGCCCTTTGAAGAAGACGTCCTCATATGAGTTTTCTTTCAATTTACTCAAAAATACCGTTACTTAAAATATTCAAACTTGGTATAATGAATAAACAATTACAAACCAATCGTTTGCTGTAAATAAATTTTTTCCAGATCCATCACAAGCGTGTCAGTTGGGGGGACCAACAGGTATTTTTATTAAAAAAAAATATTTTCAAGTTTTTTATGTATCCGACACCGAATTTGGAAAATTCAAGACAATTTTCATAAAAAATGTTCTCTTCTTTCAAATCAATATCATGAACCGTTTTCGAGAAAAATAAATTTAAACTTTTTGTGTTTCTTACATAAAATCATGTTGGATTATAATCTGTAATATCAAGTTGGCTTTGAAAAATCAACAAATTGTACAGATACTGGTAACAAAAGTCGTAAGTATTAAGTTGCTTACATTGTTTTGGAAATTTTAAATCAATTTTATTTCGTGAGGGTATAAAACAGCAATCAACATTAAAAAAACAAAGTAAGTGATAATTACCAACAGAAATAAGAGAATTGATTTTACAACAGATGCTCTACATCAGTGATCCGCAACCTTTCCTCATCTGAGGCACACCAAACTGCTCCCTAGAATTTCGTGGCACACGAAAATCTAAAATATATTTATAGCAGTGGCGTAGCTAGGTCGGGGGTCAGTTCACTCCATGTATACTAATTATTTATGGATGTCCAAACTACCTTAGTTTTTTTTATTGTTTTAAAATGTGAAGAAGCCCCTTTCAGATTTGGGGCATCAAAATTTTCACTCAGGACATAATACATATTTTTTTTTATTTTTTTTTATTATTCAGATAGAATGAAAAATACAAATAGGTACATACATGAGAACTATACTAAATACTAGGTAGGACAGGTAGGTATACTAAATTTACTTCTGTTGACACGTCAATAGTAATAAATATTTTGACATGATGATGACTGATTAATGTGATACCTGCGCTTGCTTCGTTGAACACAAAAGTTTTATATTCGGCTCAATTTTAGACAGCGCAACTCTTATTTCTTGGTCAAGATCTTTTAAGCATGACCGTTTATCATTTTTAATTAATACAAGCGTTGAAAAAATTTGCTCACATAAATATGTTGTGGAAAACGGAAGTAGTGTGAAGATGGCCTTGTCGGAGAAGCGTGGATATTCTGTCTTGATGGAAATCCAGAAAACATCTAACGGAACTTCGTCGAATTTAAGTTTTAGGGTCATATCATTACTTAATTCTGTGAACTCCTCTCGAGTTTGCAATGGCAGTGCTTCCGTGGAACTTATTGCATTGGTTGCGAAAGGATTTCGAATCCAATTGTATTGTTCCGTGTTGATAGAATGGAAATAGTATTCAAATTTTTGTTGAAGCATACTTAAATGTTGTTGGGCCAAATCCACAATCAACTGCTTGTTTTCGATCGTACTGTGGTTGGTCCTGTGATACATTTCTAGACATCCTTTTTGCAACTGTTCCTGACAAAGTTCAAGTTTCTTTTTGAACCCTTGTAATTTATCGGAGCACGTCAATATATTTTCATTCCGTCCTTGCATTTTTTTATTAAGTTCATTCAGATGTTCGAATATATCAGCCATGTATGCAAGTTTGGCTATCCAGTATTCATCATGAAGGTGCTGGCATAGATCGTACATATCTTGACTTGAAAGAAACTCACGCACTTCGTAGCGAAGTTCAAACAGTCGAGCTAAAACTTTTCCCCGGGATAACCAACGAACTTCTGTATAAAACAGTAAGGATTCATGTTCGCTTCCCATTTCTTCACAGAGTATTCCAAAGATTCGCGAATTTAAGGCTCTCGATTTAATTATGTTTATGATCTTAATACATTCATTCATTGTGATCGAAAGCTGTTCGGGCAAATTTTTGACCATCAATGCTTCTCGATGTATGCAGCAATGTGTAATTTGTATTGACGGATTTTTTTGTTTTACACAAGATACAAAACCTTTCTTACTGCCCATCATTGCAGCAGCATCATCTGTACAAATAGCAACGCAATTGGTCCACTGAATATTATGTATTTTAAAAAAATTATCAGTTACTTGGAAAATTTGTTCACCGGTAGTTCTCTCTGGAACCTCCTTACAAAATAAATAATGTTCTCTAATAGAGTCCTCGTCAACGAAACGTACAATAGCCATCAGTTGTGCTTTATTTTTAATATCGGTTGATTCGTCGATTTGAAGCGCAAAAATTCCAGCCGAAATGATTTTTTTAATTAGTGTTCCCAAAATATCACTTGACATATCTTGGATACGTCTTTTAACAGTATCGGCCGACAAAGAAACTTTACTCACGTCCTTAACTTCGTTTGGCCCAAGCATAAGTCTAACAATTTCCATGCATGCTGGTTTAATAAGCGTTTCACCGATAGTGTGCGGTTTTTTTTGTTGTGCAATTAATTTTGCAACAAGGTAGCTTGCTTCTAATGCCTTTTCAGAAACCGTAACCGCCGATTTCATAAACTGCTTTTGTTTCTTATTTTGATCCAAGCGCCGTTGGAAAAATTGAATGTCTTTTTTGACGCAACTGGGATGATTTGTGATCAAATGACGGTTTAGTTTGCTGGGTACCATTACTTCATTTGACAACTGTTCACCGCAAATGACGCATTCAGGCTTTGGAGCCGCTTCGTCGCCACACCAAGTGAAACCATATCGAAGGTAGTCTTGATTGTACTTCCTTTTCAGCACCTTTTTTGCTCTTTTTGCAGCACTTATGCTGGAGCTTGTGCTAGGTTCTTCGTCATCTGCTCGTGATTTCAGCAAAAATTTATCCATATTTGAAGCACTATAGTTATTTATAAAAGTAGATACTGCAACAAAACTTAGTCCAGTTTAATTTAATTTATTTAGACACAATATGGCCAACAACGTAAAAAAGAAAACAGGAACTTTAAAAATAACACTTAACTAATTATAACTAATTTATATTCACTTATTTATAAGGCACAAGAATTTATTTATATAGCAATTCACTATTTATTTCACTCTACGATTTATTTGTTTGCCCGCGTATTTATCTGATTCACTTGACTATTCGACTCTCTCTGAGTCTCTGAGTGACGACAGGCGCGCTTATATAGGCAGCGGCGATGTTCAGGAAAACATCGAGTCGCGCCTCGAACGGCACGGATCTTTCTAGTTTAGTCGCCTTCGAGAATCAAGCCGCCGCGCCGCGCCGCGCCGATAGACGGATAGACGTTTACCATCGGCGCTGTTGTCAGATTGCTTTATTTTTCGCGGGTCTCGCTACAATACGAATCTGATTCGTATTGTCTGAAAGAGCGGCACACCTCAAGTCGCCTTACGGCACACCGGTTGCGGAGCACTGCTCTACATGACGACCACTTGTCTCAATACACAAATGTATTCTTTTCTCTAAAGATCGTCTAATTTTTGCAAAAATTCCTGCATTATTTCTAATTTAATTACTACCGTTTTGAATTCTTTGCCACAGCTGATTACGGGTTTCTATTGGAACAGCATAGACTAATGATTTTAAATAACCCCAAATACAAAAATCACAGGGTTTTAAATCTTGTGTGCCAACTAACTGGACCACCTCTTCCAATCCATTTATCGTAATATGTAGTTATTGCCGAGATATGACGAACTTCTCTACTAAAATGAGCTGGGCAGCCGTCCTGCATGAACCATAAATGATTTCGAATCAGTAGTGTAGCTATGCTGGTTCCGACTCACTACTTCGAAAAACGTCCGCTAGGCGACGGTGGCGCTGGTGTCGTTGGCGGGTGATTTGAATGTGTCGCCGTGACGTCATCTACGGCATCCATTTTCTGTGATGTCACTCATCGTCTATTTTGTATGTGTCATTCATCTTGCCCCCACGTGGGTGTGCGCGTGATGTAACTGACAACAGGAGTCGAACAGTAGGTATACTTCATACATGTGCTTAGAAACACTCCCATTCTTCTTAAGGAACTTGAAGTTGTCGTTGTCGATGTCGTTGTCTCACTTCTTACACCAGATACACATCAGAGGCACACCAGAGACAGCGACAACGACAGCACGCTCTCTGGTTGCTCAGCTCCCTCTGGTTGCTGAGCTCCTTTTGGTCGCACATGCATGCGACGTTACACGCGACGCTAGACATGTGTCGCTGTCGTTGTCGCTGACTCTGGTGTGCCTCTGATGTATGTCTGGTGTAAGAAGTGAGACAACGACATCGACATCGACAACGACAACTTCAAGTTCCTCAAGAAGAATGGGAGTGTTTCTAAGCACATGTATGAAGTATACCTACTGTTCGACTCCTGTTGTCAGTTACATCACGCGCACACCCACGTGGGGGCAAGATGGATGACACACACAAAATAGACGATGTGAAACATTTTGTAGGAAATTAAGATATTCTTGTCCTGTTAACCGGCTAGGAAGCTCTACGGGTCCCAGAAGCTGATTACCGATTACACATATCCAAACATTTATACTAAATCTTTGCTGGTGCATTTTCTCTACTGTTGCATGAGGATTATCACCAATGTAGGCATAATGATGTGCATTATGTAAATTAGAAATTCCGTCTCTGGTAAACGTAGATTCATCGCAGAATAAAATATTGGAAAAAAATTAAGATCCTGATTTTTTTTTGTTCCGCAACCAGTTTGAAAAATCTATGCGGACAGGGAAATCATCATCTACCATGGCATGAACTTTTTGAAAATGGAAAGGATGAAGGTTTTCTTTATGAATAATATTCCATATGGAAGACTTGGAAATGCCAGGATACATAGCAGCGAGTCTTCTGGTGCTAACATCAGGATTATTTTCGATTTGAATCAAAATATCGTCTTCGTATTCTATTGTCACATCAGGTCGTCTACCAGTTTCAGTATTTTTAGATACTACTAAGCCACTTTCTCTTTGGTGTACGGCTACAAATGTTGCGCGAGCAGAATGCCTTCTGCTTGGGAATTTTTCCGCATATTTTCGCTCTGCTGCAAAAGCATTACATTGTACCTCCATGTAAACTAAATGCATATCAGCATATTCTTCATTCGAAAAATAAACCGTTGTGATCAAATTAACTTTTATTTTTTACCTTTCACACACAATAACAATAATAACTGTTTACAATCAAAATAATTTGATACATTGCCAGATTTTGTTGATTTTCAAAGCCAACTTGATACTACATGATTTTATGAAGAAACACAAAAAGTTTAAATTTATTTTTCTCGAAAACGGTTCATGATATCGATTTGAAAGAAGAGGACTTTTTTTATGAAAATTATCATGAATTTTCCAAATTCGGTGTCCGATACATAGAAAATTATTTTGTTTTTAACAAAAATACCTGTTGGTCTCCCCAGCCGACACGCTTGTGATGGATCTGGAAAAAATGTATTTAAAACAAACGACTGATTTGTAACTGTTTATTGATTATACCAAGTTTGAATATTTCAAGTAACGGTATTTTTGAGTAATTTGAAAAAAACTCATATGAGGACGTCTTCTTCAAAGGGCTGTAACTCCCTCAGGAAGCATTATCGGATTGAGGTAATTTGAGCTAAATCGACTTAAAATCACCTCTAGTAACTGTAGTTTCCGTTTAGCAGGAGAGTTTCTGGACACCCTATAGATTTCTTGTACATTTTCTTAGTAAAATATGAAGAATATGAATTTGTGCCCAAAAATGTTCAATTGAGCTTCTAAAATATTTATTTTCGAAAAATTTTACTTTGAAATTACTTACTTTTTACCAAAATGTTTTCAGCTGATACTATGACAAATATCTAACATAAATTATAAATTTTAACGATTTGGTTATATTGTTAAGACATTTTTACTTGTTGGACTGTTTGGTAATAACTTTAACAAATGTATAAACGTGTGAAAATGGTTCACATTCTTCAAAAAAGAATATAAATGATTTTAATTTATGGAAGGGTTAAAAGTGTCCACGAAAGGCGACATCTATTTTTATAGAGAGAAATTCAAATTATAATGCTTGCGTTATGTGTTTGAATTGGTGACAAAGTTTGGTGAAAAATAACAAAAGTAGCAGTGTTTTAAATGCAACTCACGATTTCTAGTTAATTCCACAATATAATAAAAGTTATTGAAAATTCTAAAAAATTGACAATTGTTTCGATAAATCAATATCATCGTCAGAATGATAGAAGTTACATTTTATTTGATACCTACCTGATGTTTAGTAGTTATTTTTGGCTAGACCAAGAAGTGACCTAACTTGTGATTGACTTAATATATGTTTATAGAAAAAAGAGGGGGATGTGATATTACAAATATTGAAGCTTAAATATTAATAGCCCTATGGTGATATCCTGGGTATCATTTTTCCAATTAAGATCAGTATAACTGTGCAATGATATAGAAAACCAGGAAAACTATATCTGCTGATCTTTACAATTATCACTTAAGAAGACAGTTTATTAGTGGAGAACTCCCTAGATTTAACTGTTCATTGACAACTTCATATTGTGGGTTTCTTAAATGTCTTCTAATTTCCAATTCTTCAAGGAAATCCAGTTCTTGTTTCTTTTCACAAATATGCAGCACTTCTAGTTTTGTGTTAGGTGTCAATGAATGATTTGTGTCAAGTAGATGTTTTGCGTAGTGGGATTTATCTGGTTGTTTTAACCTGTATGCTCGTAAGTGTTCACTGTATCGGATTTCAAAACTCCTGAGGGTCTGACCCAAATAGACAGAATTACATTCTGGACATTTGAGTTTATATATACCTGACTTCTTTAATAGTGGTATTTTTGTTTTTACATTTAACAATTTTGGACTAACGCTATTTTCTGTTTTAAAAGAAATTGTTGTATTCGTTGCTGAAGATATTATCTTTGAAATATTATTAGAAATACTCCCTGCATATGTGATGGTTTTATAAGTTTTCATTTCATCAGCTTGTTTAGGAAATATTAGTTGTAATGTCACTTTTTCCTCTTTTTTACTAATTAGCTTATTTATCATATTTAATGGATAACCGTTGGATCTTGCTATTTGTCTAATTGTATTAATCTCTCTATCAAAATTACATTTCTTCATAGGAGCTGAAAAAGCTCTATGTATCATTGAACTATATGCCGCCAGTCTGTGTGACATAGGGTGATTGGACTTGAATGGAATTGTCACATCAGCCTGTGTTGGTTTTCGGTAAATTGAATAATCAAGTACATTATTAACTAAAAATTGACTGCCTCGACCCTTACTTCGTGGAATATGCTCATATTAGTTGTTTTTAAATGATACTCAAGGTCTCTAGTTAATTCCACAATATAATTTATCGAAACAATTGTCAATTTTTTAGAATTTTCAATAACTTTTATTATATTGTGGAATTAACTAGAAACCGTGAGTTTCATTTAAAACACTAATATGAGCAGATTCCACGAAGTAAGGGTCGAGACAGTTAATTTCATTAAAAAAGTAGATACTGAGTACTAAATAAGAAGCTCGATTGGAGTTTCGGGGGCATTTGCTGCAGATCCCACTAGCTTCTTACGATCAGTAACAGTACAGACTGGAATATCACGCAAGACTAAATAAAACAAAAGCACTGAAAATGCATAAATCCCTTCCATATAAAATTAAAATTATTTAAGAGCTCCATGGAGATTATTATGGAAAATGAATATTGTTTTATGAGTAAATGTCATCCCTAATCTTTTGTTAAACATCTATTTCAGCGATGAATTTTTATAGACAAATCGGAGTGAAGAAACCCCGAATATTTCTCGAGAAGGACCTACAAAACAACCATAAAAAGTTAATTTTTGGACTAGTAATCTTGGAAATGCCATTATTGGTACATTATTTCTTGAAACTTGACTGTTAATCTGTAACTTGATATGCTTGAAGAGATCCTCATAAATTCAAATAATGCAGAAGGTAAATGCAGTTTGCAGGAAGGTACTGGACGGTGTTCAGGGTGGGAATTTTTCATATTGACACGTTGTACATATATATTTATTATATCGGCAATATATAATGTCAAACAGTTATAATAACGTTTGAAATCTAGCTTTTATTATGGGTTCTTTCTACCTGTTTCTGCTGTAAAATTGTGATGTCTCGCCTTTTTAATCTAGTCTGTCGCAAAAATACCGTTCTTTATAACAAATTTATGATTTTCTTTTCACATTAATAAAAAACGCCATAAATTCATTAGTACAATAATATAAATCATTCGATGGGAACCAGATTCAATTAAGCAAACGGAAAAATTCCCGAAACTTTTGACGACAAAAAAATTACAACCGTCTCTTCTTTGTTCTCCTTAATCAAATAAATTAGCAATTAAACAATTGTAAGTCCAATTATTTTATTGAGTAATTGCTTTATTGGACTACCTAGATATATATAATTCGTTGAATGAAGGCAATTGGGATGTCTTCGAACGAAATGAAAAACAATTCCGTTTTTTGAAAGAGAAGACAAGAGAATTCAATTTTGTTTCAATTAAGATAAGATATTGGTAGGGACAAAGGAGATCATTTTAATTTTGTTTGGAAAGGATCCGAATTGCGAGAAGTTGTCTAATATACGACATTCTGATAATGGAAAGTTTGTGTGTCTGTTGAAGAAGTTGTTAGTCACTTTCTTCACGTTTATGTGAACTCTTTAGTTGTTTTGCAAATTCCAAAGCTCCTCTTGAAAATATGCTGCTCGCTCTGTGGAACTTACCCTATCAGTGTGATTTTTATTGCTCGAAAAAATTCATGTGAAGCTCTTATTTTCTTACATCTTAAAAATGTGAACCTAGATCACGTTAAGAACAACATTCGTTAAGCTACAACCCAATATGCACGTCGATGTGATGGAAAGTGTGGATGTAAAAGCTTTTTCACACAAAAATTTTTATACAAATGAGCAAAAGTTCATCTTATATTTCTTAAAAACAATATTTTTAATAAAAAAGTTTCAAATGTATGGTTGTTATAAAAGAAAAAGAAAAAATAATTACGTTGACTAGAGAGTAAAGTATGTTTAAATTTAAAACAGTTGAAAATGTTTATTAAAATTGATAATAGTCACTAAATTCTTAACTTTTGGAACGATTTATCACTCTATTTAATCATCGTTATTGAATGTTCCCTCATCTAGATATCATGCTACGATTTAACCGAGATTGGCTTTTCGATTCATGCAAATTTTCGCAACCTTTTTTGTACCACGTTATCGATAAAATCTCTATATACACCTTTCTCCCTTTCGTCGGGTAAGTAGGTTCTTTTGTATTTCAAATTGCCATAGCAGTATTTTAAATCTAACAGAAAAGATCGCCCAGTTCGATTCACGACTTTAAACAAGAAAACAAGGAACTAAATCAGGATAATTTCGATTCTTTAGTTCATTTGAATATTTGGACGGATTTATTTCAACGAAAATCTGAATTCAATTTATATTTACACATTTAAATTTTATTTATTATTTACATAATTTATATTAACGTAACACGACATTGTTAGATACTAACTGACTGTGCAGGTCTTTAGTGACAACACATTCTTTTAAAAACAAACATAGGTACTGGATCTTTAGTTTTTTTAATATTCTTAGTGATTGTCTAGATCTTTGGGCTCGGTACTTCTAGACTGAACTATACAGGGTGTTTTCAAATGACACTTACAACGTTTGTATGTAGATACCTCTCGTAAAATTGGACAAGATCATATAGGGATTGAGGGGTCCAACTCATTTACTTTTCGAAATACAGAGTGTTAAAATTGTGAAAAACATAATGTTTTAATTTGATAACTTTAAAATGGATGAATATATTGATCTGACATTTGGCAGGTTGTTTTTAAATGTAAAAGGGCATATTTTGATGGAAAAATATGTTTCAATTCTTGATCCAGTGGTGTACATTTAGAAGAATATGTCACCTTTCTCCTCCCATTTTTTACGCCACTGGCATTTGAAGCTATTTTTATTTGATTTTGTATTCCTCTATAGTTTTCACGTGAAAAACGCATGACCTTTACATATCAAAAAATCTGTAGTTTTCAAGATATTTATACTCCGTTTTTAAAAGGCATGGAGTAATAAAAGCTCATTAGGCATGTAAAACCGATACAGGGTGTATAATAAAATATCTCAGAAGTTTATCTAATTTTGTACTAGAATTTCTCATTTGTTACGAATTTCAGGTAGGCACCCCGTACCTCTGTATTCGGTTGGGTCGCCTATTGTATTGAAAGGGTCGCTCTATTGTATTTGAATGAACAAATCAACAATTTAATCCTCAGAAGCGTGCAATCAGGACAAAACAAACTTGGTATATGAATATGAAGGCACTATGAAATTATAATTACGAAAACTATTCAAAAGAGTTCACAATATCGATTCAATAAAAACACATTTTTTTGTGTTCATATGAATAAAAAATAAACATAAAATATTATATAAAAAATAGCAAATTTTTTTGCAGTAGGTATCAACTTTACTACTAATATACTGTTTACAATAGGAGAGGAAAAAAGAAAAATGCAGGAATAAAGTACGAATTAATGTAATATTTATAATAAAAAGTCTAACAAATAATAGTAATAACTAACACAAAAACTAGTCTATATATCAGAATCAGATGATTCAGTTGAGCTTCCATTATTAACATTGATTATAAAAATGGTTCAATCATGTGTTCACTTATATGATCCATTTCCCACATATTTAGTTCTTCTTGTATCACGTGTTCAACACATTTCTTCCAGTTTTCTTTGGTTACGTTACCTAACGCGTCTTCGAATAAAACTTTTAAGTCACTCATTTTGAATGTCGTATTCTTTCTTGAAACTTCCCCTTTCACTTGGGCCCATATTAATTTTATGGGATTGAGTTGACAGTGATAAGGAGGAAGCCTCAGCACCGTTATACCACGCGCTGATACCATTTGATCTACAACGTATCTACTATATTTGTGTTTATGTGAATTGGCCAGTTGCAAGAGCTCATTTTTCAGCGGCTTATCTGGGCATTCAATATTTTTCGAGGTTAGCCAATCGTGGATATCTTGTTTACGCCATGCAGTTGAAGGTAATCTCTCCACTAACCTGGAGTGATAACTTGCGTTATCCATAACAATGACTGAGCCCGTTGGAATTAGATCTAACATTTGTGAGAAATATTATTCGAAAACGTCTGCATCCATATCTTCATGATAATCTCCGGTTTGCTTCGACTCAAAGCACAACAATCCACCTTTAACAAAACCTTCGGCACTTCCGATATAAGTAATGATGAGTCGACGTCCTTTTCCTGCTGGTGGATTGAGGCCTGTTGACCACCCTTCAAGAGCTGCCTGCCTCCTACTTGAGAATGAGCTCTTGCAACTGGCCAATTCACATAAACACAAATATAGTAGATACGTTGTAGATCAAATGGCATCAGCGCGTGGTATAACGGTGCTGAGGCTTCCTCCTTATCACTGTCAACTCAATCCCATAGAATTAATATGGGCCCAAGTGAAAGGGGAAGTTTCAAGAAAGAATACGACATTCAAAATGAGTGACGTAAAAGTTTTATTCGAAGACGCGTTAGGTAACGTAACCAAAGAAAACTGGAAAAAATGTGTTGAACACGTGATACAAGAAGAACTAAATATGTGGGAAATGGATCATATAAGTGAACACATGATTGAACCATTTATAATCAATGTTGATAATGGAAGCTCAACAGAATCGTCTGATTCTGATATATAGACTAGTTTTTGTGTTAGTTATTACTATTATTTGTTAGACTTTTTTTTTATAAATATTACATTAATTCGTACTTTATTCCTGCATTTTTCTTTTTTCCTCTCCTATTGTAAACGGTATATTAGTAGTAAAGTTGATACCTACTGCAAAAAAATTTGCTATGTTCTATATAATATTTTATGTTTATTGTTTATTCATAGGAACACAAAAAAATGTGTTTTTATTGAATCGATATTGTGAACTCTTTTGAATAGTTTTCGTAATTATAATTTCATAGTGCCTTCATATTCATATACCAAGTTTGTTTTGTCCTGATTGCACGCCTCTGAGGATTAAATTGTTTATTTGTTCATTCAAATAAAATAGAGCGACCCTTTCAATACAATAGGCGACCCAACCGAATACAGAGTTACGGGGTGTCTACCTGAAATTCGTAACAAATGAGAAATTTTAGTACAAAATTAGATAAACTTCGGAGATATTTTATTATACACCCTGTATCGGTTTTGCATACCTAATGAGCTTTTATTACTCCATGCCTTTTAAAAACGGAGTATAAATATCTTGAAAACTGCAAATTTTTTGATATGTAAAGATTATGCGTTTTTCACGTGAAAACTATTGAGGAACACAAAATCAAATGACAGTGGCGTAAAAAATGGGAGGGGAAAGGTGACAAATTCTTCCAAATGTACACCACTGGATCAAGAATTGAAAGATGTTATTCCATCAAAATATGCCTTTTTACATTTAAAAACAACCTGCCAAATGTCAGATCCATATTGTTACGAACTCACACACCGAAGCAGATACTAAGTACGGTCCTGTAACCTTATGTTAACAGAGTTAAGAAAAAGGCGAGCGCGCCGAATTCTGAGAAGGTCTATTGTGACCGTCCTTTTTAAACATGTTCTCGAAAGGCATTTTAAGAAATATCGCGAAAGGCATGTCCCGTCCCGAATGTTCTAGTAAAGAAAGTTTTTGATATAAATACAGGACCGATCAGCGGATGAGTTCAGTTTATAATTTGCCATAGTTAGTTAAACAGTAATTAAGTGAATATAAAAGTGTTATAAATTAATAAGTTAGTGTGCATATAAATTAAATTTAAGTGACTAGTTAAGTACATATAAATTAGTGTTAGTGAGTTAGTGTTTAAATAAATTAGTAAGTAGCAATACCGAGTGTTTAAAATTTATCCCACCCGTTTATCGTTTCAAATAAATTAGAAAAACATTACAATATATTCATCCATTTTAAAGTTATCAAATTAAAACATTATATTTTTCATAACTTCAACACCCCGTATTTCGAAAAGTAAATGGTTTGGACCCGTCAATCCCTATATCATCTTATCCAATTTTACGAGAGGTATCTACATGCAAACGTTGTAAGTGTTATTTGAAAACACCCTGTATATAGGGTATAAACACCTTAAAATGAGTGTCGACTTCTCTTAGTGCGCTCTTCTGCTCCTATTTTTTTCGCAGTGAATCAATCGGCATTTGCTAAGAACGGGGAACAGAGAAAATGCAAATTGAATTACTAAATAAACATCATGCCAATCGAGGAAACCAGATGGAAAAATGAAGGGAGAGTAGAAAAAGAGAACTTTAGACTATACTATTCTGGAGAAAAGAGACAAGGAATGAACGGAACATCAATTATGTTAGAAAGTTGAGAGACAAGATAATCAATGAGAGGCTGTCATACATCAGTAGATAGAGTAGAAAAGAAACAAGCGAAGAAATATCGATAATAAATGAATATTTACCAACAGAAGAAGCCAGAGACGAAAAATTTCAGTTTATATGACCCTGTAATAAAAAACTTCTTCATTGTAGAGGTTTCAACTATGCTGATTCTGAATCCGTTTATATCTAAGTTCTAGCACTTACCGTTTGTGCGCTGAAACTTAAAACGTTCAGTCGGACTGTGTTTAAAAGTATAAAAATCATTATTTACCGACATTGTTACATTTCACAGGAATACCTAAGCTATAATTAAGAAAAAAATTATTTGATTGGTAATAAAACTTGAATAGAATGTTTTTCTGTAAACGCACGTGTTACGATCACGAGACTGCAATGCTGTCTGTTCTTAAAAGATTTATATATCCTTTTTCAAACATTACAAGTTCCTTCCAACTACCAATCGACGTGTTTTTACTTGAAATTTCATTGTCGCATTTTCCACATGCAACTGAACCGGTCTCTTAATGGACACTAGATTAAAAAAGAGACAATAATCGCCCGCCTCATTCAATGGACACGCTTAAACTGAACTTTAAGCCGAGATTAAAAGTAAACGTCGCTTTTTTCACGTCCGGCGGTTTTCATTGAAACGACATTCTATTTAATGCTAGAACAATTCCTGATTGTACTCGAATACAAAAAAAATCCAGCAAATTTTCAGTTAAAAGAGACGTAACATTTAAATATCGGTGGTGAATTTTACCAAATGAACTGAAAATCGAAGAAATTAGACCAGTTTTTTCGTACTGTCTGTGCTTTTGTTGTATAGTTTTCAACCCAAAGTTCAAATTTAATGTCTTATAACTCGGTTTGTATTATCGGTGGACGTTATTGTATTTTTTAATAATAGTATGAACAATTCTCTTTCTTTACTACAATTTTTTTAAGGTAATTTTTCACAAAAATGTTTCACCCTCTATATTTTTCACAAATATGAAATTAAAGAAACCAAACATGATCCATAATTAAGATACATCTTTCCTCTATCGACTGGCGTAAGAATGAAATCAACATCTTTTATAGATTCTGAATTATAGAATATTTTATGGAAAAATTTTCAAAATTTTTTGGGGTTTCGACCAGAAAATTGAGTTATAGTGAACGTATGGTAAATACACTACCAATTGGAATTCGGTAGTAGTGCTTGATGTGTCATATTATGTAGCTTTACGATAAAGCCATTTGGTAAAAATCGTGCAAAATTTCCAAAATAATTGATACTTTCCACACCTAAAACTCACGTTGTATTATTAGTAAACATAATTGATGACACACCCTGTATTATATCTTAAAATCAAAATGTATTGATTTACTTAATAGAACAATATTTAAAAAAAGAATTTCCAAAGAAAATATTGCATTTGCAGAATTTATTCACCACTTGGTTACAAAGCTCTCAGAGATGCCTATGATCGATAAGCGAAGAAACCTAGGCTCTCAAGATTTTTATGTGCCCATCCTGGGATCGGAGTAGAGATCAGGGATATAATAAAGAAAGGTTCACAGGTATTTTTAAAAGCTTTCGATTGGTCCATATTATAACTCATAAGACGTCACCTACACCGAGTTAGCACCGAATCAACATGGATGTCTGTATCGACACAAGGGTCGATCGACGTCACGTTCTTCGAATGGGGTATAATTCAATATTCTGCGTGGCATTAGCCAGGAAAGTAGCTATTGTCCTCCTCGAGTAACGGTAACACTGGTTTTTCGAAATTATTAACATTTCGAATCAAGGTGTATTGTAGAAAAGGTGCATTTTATATATTGTATAGACAAACCTCGTATTTTCTAAAATTTAATATTATTTCATACGACTTCTTCTACGGTCGAATAATTCTCTCAGGAAGTTGTTTGGAAAAACTTTCAAAATAAATCAGAAAAATTTATATGTGTGTGTATCGGTTTAAAACTTTCTCCGACGTCTTCCGATTCCCAGTCTCCGTCTATCACTATCATTCCATAGATCGTCTTCAAGCTCCCTCTCTCTGATTTCTGTGTCTATACCCTCCCGCCAGCTTTTCCTTGATCTGCCTGGTTTCCTTTTTCCTCTAGATTGCCCATTTAGAATCTGTTTGGGAATTCTCTGTCCGTCCATTCGTTGTACATGTCCGAACCACACTAATTGTTTGTTTCCGATATCCTCGATAATGTTGTGTTATGCCCATAATTTCTCTTATCCCACATAATGCTGTTTAGTTAGGCAATGGCTCTCCTTCCTAAGCAGTTACTCTCTTTAATTGTGAAATTTTTACTCGCAAATATTGATACTCTCTAGTTGTTTTAATGCTATTTTCGTCCTCTAATATGAGTTCTTGTTGTCGTCCATGTATTGTCATACACTCTGTTTTTTGTATATTTATCACTCCGGAGATTTTTTATTATTCTCTAACTTTTCGAGCTGTTAACTCCCAGAAAAACATAACAATATATAAAACTTGAGAATACTGGGGTATTGCAGCAAAAAAAGAAGAATGTACTATTCCAAGCCTTCGAGTATGATTATTCCCATAATCAGGAAGACTAAAATTTAAAAACAACAATTAAATAATGTAATCGATTAAGAGGAACTACATCTAGGAAAGAAAAAACACGTGTGTACTTACGTCAGAGTTGAGGTTAGATTCCATTGTGTTAGATTGAAATGAAATATGGAAAATCAACAATGTGGATTAGTTAGGGAAAAAGAGAAGTTATATGATCACGTCAATCGTGGCTAAAAAAGTCGAAGTATACCACCATTTTATAACTTGAACAACCGAAGTGTTCATCTGATATCATTTTCCCTCTAAAACGGATGGACTATTCAGATGACAGACAGTGTTATCAACTGTCAAAGAACTAATCGGAAATTAGATGATGTACCCATTCGATTATGGCATCTGTTGTATTGCTATCACTTTAAAACTGGAGTATGAATAAGTGGAGGGGGTAATTTTCCATGTATAGGAAAAAAGAATAAGTAACCCATTAATAGGTATCGTGAGGTACTTTACAACGAAATGTAAATGTAAACAGTAAAACAGCAGCGATGAAAATATATAACAATTATGTATTATTTGGAAATATTTACCAACACTTATACATAAATGTGTTCGAGGAGAGATTAATTTACACATATTTTACATATAACATATTTGAAATGTATGACAATTCGCAATAGTCATAGGAATTTCTTTATGTTTAGCCTATTAGTAACTGAGATCATAGTTATTCTATTACAAGATGTTAACTAAACTTTTTTTAAAGAAATATTAGAAAGTTAATAGAAAGAATTATTTTATTTGAACAATTATTTTCTTAAAAAATGAATACCATTTCCAGGAAAATCCTTTTAGAGTAAGTTATTTTTTTTACATAGGATTGTAAAGTTTTTATAATCTATCACATGATTTGTAGAAAATACATGTTCAGCTAATGCTGATCTTTCTGGATATAACATTGCATCGCTCTTATGTAAAGTTAAATGCTTTTAGTTATGTTTTGCAACATCTGAACCACATATACAAAAAAACTAATAATAGTACTATAGCTAAATGTTACAATTTACCTAGACCAATTTATCAGTAAGACCTATTATAGCTTCTAAAAGAGAATTCCTACAGAAAATTTGTTTGCATATATATATATATATATATATATATATATATATATATATCATATATACTTATTAAAGCATACTCGTATGACTGCAATAATGAATATTTTGTAACAGATTCATTTCAACGTTCAATAACATTTCATAAAATGAAACTTCCATCAAACTATGTATACTTACAAACCAGCTTAAGATCTATAGAAAAAATTGGGAAGTATTCGTTTACATTGCAAAGGAAACAAAAATACTTTTTTAGAAATTATCACATTTAATAAAAAAATGTATAAACAAACGTTTGTATCCACATGGGAGCAAGTATATCTCCAATTTTAGCTGCGTATGTAATGCATGACAATTTTATTCCATTCTTTCTTTCATAAAAAATATGTAGACGATATAATGGTAGCACTACCTAACACAGGAAACATCTTGGAAAATGAAAAAAATCCATCTTTTGGAAATATTTTGTGAGTTAATAGTTTCACTACTTCATGATAAAATGATTAAAAATCTTCATTATTCCAAACTGACTACATATAATAATTTGTATGCACGAAAAACTCTCTGTAGAAGTTAATATAAGAGAATGACTCATGATAAAAATGTCCATCTCCATAGAGACGTTCATTATAACTAAATAGCTTTATAAAATGTTGCAATCACTAATTAGCGTTTTATTACAAGTCAACAGATAAAGAAGAAAAAAGTTCTCTTTAATTCGGCCTTTTTTTCTACTAATAGACGGAACGCTTTATAGCGATAAATTATAGAAATTAAAATAAGTGCCGGTGTCGAAAGGAGGACCTTGAAATATTAAAAGCCGGAGATTTGGTAGTAGAACTCCCGAAATTACAGAGCGGGTCTTTTGTACCTCAATTTTCTAAATTCAACCGAATTATGTATATATAAGTAATATTAAGAAATAAATTTTGGCTCAGTATCGATTTTCTTGACTATTGTATCAAGATTGGGCACCGCTAGAAAAACACTTGCTGTTAATTACACTAAATCAGTGGTAGTCAACCTTTTTTTTCATAAGGCCCATAAACACGTGTCATGGTGTCGCGCAGGATAAATATGGCATCTATTGCAGACCTGTTGTTTCTAAAACCTTGTTGTTCTTTACAAATTCCGGTTGACATTACCTACTTCTGCTAAAATTTTCGTGAACAGTTTTTGTACTCTGCTTTTATAGTTTCGAAGATCTGCTTTTTCTCCCTTTTTATAAATTGTTATCAAGATACTTTCTTTCTATTCGGATGGTATATTCTTATCTGTAAATATTTTGTTAAATAGAATCTATAATTCAGCTAGTAATGTATCAACTCCATTTTTGATCATTTGGTCCTTTATTTCATCAATGCCTGGATCATTTTCTTCGGTAACAATCTTCATTTTCATTGCTGCATACTTTTCAGAAATATCGATATTGTGATTCAAATTTAGCTTCGCTTTTAGGATTGAGTATATATTTTCCATACACCAAAAAATGCAATTAAAAATGTAATTTTTCCGTTTTCTTGCTGCGAATCCCGAAATATCTAAATTTAAATTTGTTTTAATAATCACAATGACAGTTGTAATATTGACAATTACATAATGTTATATTCATTTTAACACTTGTTATAGAATAAAAATCGCTCGCTCTAGATCGAACATTCTATTGATTTCGGACTTATTACATTCACTTGTCATGGAAAAACATATTTCTACATCATCACTCATATTCCCTGTAGTCGCTTTTATTCCCTCAAAACAGACGTCTTTTGCATAACGTGATTTCCGAAGATACCGCATAAAAATAGGGATTCAATCTTTCAATTCTGCTTGCACAAAAAGGGTCCTCGTCTTAAGGACTGAAGGCCATATGGTCAGTGAATCTTTAAAGGAGAAGGTAAAAGCTCGAGGGTCTGATCTTACCATCTTTCGCTGACCCACTTAAAACCACAGGGTAATTAAACCGACAAGGACCTTTTACTATTTTCAGAAGTGGGATTTTGGACCCTTTTCTATTAAATTGAAACACAGTAGCGTCGTACATATGTTTTATTTTTTGCAAAATGAAACAGTTATTTATAAAACCTACATTATAATTTATCTGCAAAAGCAATCGTATAAGTAAATAAGAGAACAGTCTAAGTTATGTGAATATTTCGTATAAATAATATTTCATGCTTTATTGTTTATAGAAAAATACATGTAGCTGTTACTATAAATGCGGCATATACATAATTTATTCTTCAGTAAGGTCGTAAAAAATTTTAATCCGGTGATGCGACACATTTTGTAGCCGATCTCTTTTGTATAACAACCTTATAAATTCCAACAATACTTTTTGCTGTTCGATTTAATATTTTCAACTAATATATCGTAATGTTATTATTTTTTTTTATTTTTTATTGGAGTCTTTATATCGTGAAGCGTATAACTACACAAATAAAAATATTTTACTGTGTTATGAAAATAAAATCAGCCAAATCGGCTCTACTATATTATATAGAACCTACCGGAATTAACCCTAAATGATTGCTCGCGTGTTAGATTTAGTTATTTTAGAACTAGACTAAAAAATTTCAAAATATATTGACCAGATTGGTTAATAGTTATTTAACGAACAAGTGTATTGATAAAGGCGACTAACAATCGAGATAATTTAACGAGCCAGCGGAGCGAGCTTGTTAATGTTCGAGATTGTCAATCTCCTTTTTAATTCACGAGTTCGTTACAAAAGTCTTCTTGGTTGTTGAGTTGTATGTCAAAATGAGTCGTCATTATGTATATCAATTGAATTGAAATAAAAAGTTACGTTACAATTTAGATCGTTTTATCACATGAGAAATATATACAATCCACTGAATCGAACCAATACATTCGAAATTCATTGAAAGAAATGTTAAGGTAAACAGTTGCCTACATTTTTTTTGTTGTTTCTGGGTTGCATATAATAAAATCATTGATTAAAGAAAATCATTAATTAACAGGGGTCATTAATATTCGATTTTGAGTGCGTTAAAATACACCATAAATGGACGGTGTAAAGAATGTTGAATGTTATAGTGGTTACTAAAAGTTGCACTGTGAGAAAATTGGATGAAGATGGCAATAACTTTGTATATACTGAATATGTCAGGGAAGAAAGTGATGAAGGAGACTTAAGAGAGGAAGAAAGAAAATTATCTCAAGAAATTGAATTCCGTGAAAAGTTACAAAAGTGATCTCTTAAATATAAAATTACACGTGAAGCAACAAATGAACTGTTGAGTTTATTAAAACAACAACGAAAGATTGTCGAACTATGCTAAAAACTCTGAAGAACCTTAATCAGTTAGAAAATGGTGAAGTATGGTATCCGGCAATAAAAAATGAGCTACTAAAAATATTTTGTAATATTGTAGAAGACACATCTATTTCAATATTTATTAATATCGAAGGTTTACAGCCATTCAAGAATTCTCCACTAGAATACAGGGATATTTTATTTACTATATTTGAAGTACCTCGTTGAAAACCAATGGTCGCATGTATTTATACTCGTATATCCGAACCACCATTAGAAAAACTTATTTAGATGAAATTAACTGTCTCGACCCTTACTTCGTGGAATCTGCTCATATTAGTGTTTTAAATGAAACTCACGGTTTCTAGTTAATTCCACAATATAATAAAAGTTATTGAAAATTCTAAAAAATTGACAATTGTTTCGATAAATCAATATCATCGTCACAATGACATCGTTACATTTTATTTGATGCCTACCTGATGTTTAGTAGTTATTTTAGGCTAGACCAAGAAGTGACCTAACTTGTGATTGACTTAATATATGTTTATAGAAAAAAGAAGAAGATGTGATATTACAAATATTAAAGCTTAGATATTATTAGCCCTATGGTGATATCCTGGATATCATTTTTCCAATTAAGATCAGTATAACTGTGCAATGATATAGAAAACCAGGAAAACTATATCTGCTGATCTTTACAATTATCACTTAAGAAGACAGTTTATTAGTGAACTCCCTAGATTTAACTGTTCATTGACAACTTCATATTGTGGGTTTCTCAAATGTCTTCTAATTTCCAATTCTTCAAGGAAATCCAATTCTTGTTCCTTTTCACAAATATGCAGCACTTCTAGTTTTGTGTTAGGTGTCAATGAATGATTGGTGTCAAGTAGATGTTTTGCGTAGTGGGATTTATCTGGTTGGTTTTAACCTGTATGCTCGTAAGTGTTCACTGTATCGGATTTCAAAATTCCTAAGGGTCTGACCCAAATAGACAGCATTACATTCTGGACATTTGAGTTTATATATACCTGACTTCTTTAATAGTGGTATTTTTGTTTTTACATTTAACAATTTTGTACTAACGTTACTTTCTGTTTTAAAAGAAATTGTTGTATTCGTTGCTGAAGATATTATCTTTGAAATATTATTAAGAAATACTTCCTGCATATGTGATGGTTTTATAAGTTTTTATTTCATCAGCTTGTTTAGGAAATATTAGTTGTAATGCCACTTTTTCCTCTTTTTTACTAATTAGCTTATTTCTCATATTTAATGGATAACCGTTGGATCTTGCTATTTGTCTAATTGTATTAATCTCTCTATCAAAATTACATTTGTTCATAGGAACTGAAAAAGCTCTATGTATCATTGAACTATATGCCGCCAGTCTGTGTTGGTTTTCGGTAAATTGAATAATCAAGTACATTATTAACTCTTTGAATTTTTTAATCAAGAAAATTGATTGAGCTATTTTCTTCAATTTCTAATGTAAATTTATTTTTGGGTGTAAATTATTGATGTGGTTGAAAAATACATCTAATTGTCGTTCACTACCCATAAAACAAGCTAATATGTCATCTACATATCTATACCAAAATAAAATATTTTTCGAAATATTACTTTCAAAAATCTTTCTTTCTAAATTGTCCATAAAAATGTTAGCTTAAATAGGTGAAATAGGGCTTCCCATTGGTAAACCTTCATTTTGAATATATACCTTATTGTCAAAAGTGAAATAATTCTGATTAATGCATACATCAAATAAAGTAAGTATATCTGATATTATTCCTGGATTAATATTTTTATCTTCTAGTAATTTTCTTACAAGTATTAGGCATTCTTTAGGAGGAATTTTAGTAAACATATTAGTTACATCGAACGAAATGAGTTTATAGTTATCTTGCAAGTGGATTACTTCCAACTTTTTGATTAGTTCTATTGAATTTCTAATTGAGTACTGAGATTCATATCCGTAACTATTGAGTATATTGTTGAGCCTCTTTGCCAATATATTATTAGGAGCATTAACATAAGAAACTACAGGTCTAATTGGTTTCGTTATTTTATAGAATTCAACGGTTCCATATAATTGTGGACAATGAGGATTCTTATGTATGATAGACCTCTTTTCGTAATCACTTAAAAGATAATTTGAATTATTAACAATATCCCTTACATTATTAGAAAACTTTTTTGTTGGGTCTGCTTTGAGAACTTCTACATCGCTAGATTCTATAAAGTTATATATTTTGGAATTGTAATTTTCAGTCGTCAAAATGACAGTTCTGTTCCCCATCAGATTTTGCAACTGTTAGGTTATTATCTTCTATCTTCTTTTTTATTGTATTTAAAACTGTAATGTAATTTTTTGATTGACGTTTAATATTTGAAGGCTCAATATTTTTGATCAAATTGGCAATTTTTAATTTCTCATAAAGAAAATTATTTGAATTAGATTTTAAAGCTATTTCTGACTCTGTAGCTATAATTTGTTCTATATTATTCGTAAATTTTGGTGATATGCTGTACCTTAAACCTTCATTTAAAAATTCTATTTAACTATCTGTAAAATTAGTGTCTGAAAGATTTTCAAATCGTGGTGCAAAGTGTGTTGGTATGTAGGTACTTACAGTTTCATGATGTTTTGAGTATTGAATTTTATGTTGTGTGTGTTCAAGATTCTGTAGCTTCTTTTCTAGTTTCTTAAATTCCTTATGCTTCATCGTGCTGACACTTTCTCTAATTTTGTCATCCAAACAGTCAAATTCTACTGGATGTAATTGGAATGTGGAACTAATACACACTGAGTATTCGTCGTTTCATTCACTCAATTTTATGTAGTTGTCTAAGGAGTCTCACTTTGAACCATTTCTTACATTCTCCCTTTATCCAAACTCGTTGAGCACATTTTATAGCTTTTTGTGCTTGTGGTGTTTTAGTGTGACATTTTATATTCACATAATTTGGTACTACCCCTCTCCTAAGGCATTCTTGGTTAAACCAAATGTTTTGTAACGTTTTTGTAGTAACTTCTGGTACAGGAAGTATTTCTAATAATATTTCAAATATAATATCTTCAGCAACGAATACAACAATTTCTTTTAAAACAGAAAGTAACGTTAGTACAAAATTGTTAAATGTAAAAACAAAAATACCACTATTAAAGAAGTCTGGTATATATAAACTCAAATGTCCAGTATGTAATGCTGTCTATTTGGGTCAGACCCTTGGGAATTTTGAAATCCGATACAGTGAACACTTACGAGAATACAGGTTAAAACAATCAGATAAATCCCACTACGCAAAACATCTACTTGACACCAATCATTCATTGACACCTAACACAAAACTAGAAGTGCTGCATATTTGTGAAAAGAAACAAGAATTGGATTTCTTTGAAGAATTGGAAATTAGAAGAATTTTCAATAACTTTTATTATATTGTGGAATTAACTAGAAACCGTTAGTTTCATTTAAAACACTTATTTAAATGTCAATAATAGTGAAGATGTAGATGGTCGTGGCTACAAATTTGACGCTTTTGTTGATTTATATTGTATAGTAAATTGTATTGTATATTGATGTGCTCTCTAATTGCCAGGTCTACTGTGTTTTTTTCTACAAAAAATAAAAACAACGTTTTTAAAAGACTGCTAGCTGTCAATTAGTTATTCTAGTTTTCAAATAAATAATAACTTTTAGAGCACTGTTTATTGTTAATGTTACTAACTTTGTAGTAACAAACACTTGAACGTCTGTTTTTAAAGTATATTTGACTGCGCGGTTCAAAAGGGTTGGGTTACTATATTTATGAATTCGAATTAACACAGCTCTATGAGTTAATTTATTAATAAAATTATTTCGTAAATAACCAAAGAGCCTTAAGAATAAAAATATTTTGATCTTAAGTATTTAGATTATTTCAGTTCGGATTGACCTCAACCGCTGAAGAAAATCAAATATATATATTTCGATGTTCATATGTTATCATCATATCATATGTTATTTGACAGTAAAGTGGAAATCGTTGATAATTTTCACGTTTCAGGAATTTTTTTGAAAGTTTCATAATTACGCCGTTATACCCTGTTATTATAACTTATAAAAATATGTAGTCCCTAAAAATATATGTCGTCCGACAAAGGAGAAGCATAATATATCTGACATTAGTGAAAGCGAGAAAGATATTCCGAAAGACAATCAGCATCTCAATGTCAACATAAGTTACACTCATTGCGACGTATTTGTTACTACATCGTTACGTATTTGTTTAAGGGGGTCTTGTAGTTTATACCTCTTCACATCTATTTTCAAACTACAAAAAAGAGCTATTCGTTATATTTATGGTTTGAGTCGTAGGACGCATTGCGAATTCTATTTTAAAACATACAAAATTTTAACTCTTCCTGCTCTATTCATTTTGGAATCCGTGTGTTTGATTCGCAAACACTTTCACAATTTAACTGAGAGGCCAATTCATAGTTACCCTACTAGAAGAAAAAATTTCGATATCTACTTAACAATACCCACCTCTGATCTGGTAAAAAATTCCATCATCTTCAATGCCAAAAAACTATTCAATCAGCTACCTTTAGAAATAAAAGTGGCAAATACATTTAATAGGTTCCGGAGATTGACAAGGGCGTTTCTGCTTGAGAGACCTTACTATTTAGTGGCAGAATTCTGCATTCTACCCTAGACTTTTGAGTTACATCGGCGTAGATCATTATTTGGTATGATGTACGATGGTAACATTGTATTATAATTATTAATTTAAATTTGTATTTTTATATATTATGTTTTGTATCGTTAGTATTGTCAGTATTTTTTATATCTTTATATTATTTTTTATATACTTTTTTATATTTAGCTATTTTTAAATTATTTCGCTTTGTCCATAAAATTGTAAAAATTTTCATGACAATAAAGCTTATCTCTCTTTCTCTAATAACGATGTGGTAATAGTATAAGTAACAACAACGTCAAGATTACGTAATTGTTATTCACCTCTAAAAGTATGTTTCTACTGGTGCGTCTGACTACTACGACTTGCGACTAATCGCGAATGATTGCTTCAATTAAGTTTCTGTATTTATGGTTTTGCTCGTGCGTTCCGACTGAATGCGACAGTGATGGAGCCGTTGCCACTGCGTCCCGACTGCAAGACAGACCAGTCGTTATGCAAAAATGGCGCGTTTTTCAGCGCATACCGATAAAATTTTAATAGAAAAAATCGAAAAACACCCGTCTATTTATAAAATAGCCTTCTGTAAGTCTCTGGAACATGACGCGAGTCATATCTTTTCTGCAGCCTGTGTTATGACAAATGTTCTTCATCTTGCTCTGAAATGACAAGAGTTTGAAGATTGGTGTCGTCTATTCTTTTTTATAATTAAACTACTTCACTCAAGGCTTCTATCACTTGAACGCTGATGTGCCGCAGTTCTAGACGTTTCATCGAAACCATACAATATTGCGACTACGACTGCGATCAATCGCAAGCTGCAAGCGAAACCATACCTTTAGGGAAGCGTTACTCAACAAATACGGTCTACTTACGTCGCGCCAGCGGTAAGAGTAACGTTTAAGGAAACTTTTATTGTATTTTGTAACATGTCTATCGACCTGTTTCGATTTAATTTAACAAATTCCGTGTAATTCCCGCTTGCCGTCTCATTAGCCACTCCCAACCACAGAATTAAAACTAAACGTTGAGACAATTGACATTTGTCAATTTTCCCCTGTTTGCTACAAGCTAAAAATCAGCCTTTTCCGATACCGACGTTGAAGAGAAAACACGTACTCACTTTTTCTCTTGTTCTACTGAAATTTTTCTTAATTTGCTGTGGTATTCACAGCAACTACGTGAGAACTACGTAACAACTACGTGAGAACTACGTAACAACTACGTGATAGCTACGTGATAGCTAAGTGACTACTAAGAGGCACCTTTACCGCTGAAGACAGCTTCCATTTATCTAAGACACCTTCACCGTTGAAGACAGCTTCCATTTATCTGAGAGACCTTTATCGTTGAAGGCAGCTTCCATTTATCTAAGACACCTTTACGGTTGAAGACCGCTGCCATTGGTCCGAGACATCTTTCGCCATAGAAAACACAGATTCCATTCCTTCAGAACATCTAAACCACCAGAGTACCATCAGTTAAGTACATCCTGTATTTTTCCGACCCGCCCTAGGGCAGAATTAAATCAAATTTTTTATACATTATTTTCTTTATTTCTTATCCACCCGGCTGTGAGAGCCACAGGGTATCGTGCCCGGGTTGATTAAGTTTGAGCACATTTTATTTTAACATTTTTAATATTAATTTTTTATAACATGTAAATTTAGAGTAAATTATTTTACAAGGTGTTTCTACTTTTATCACCGTAGTTTTGTTCTTGTTCTTTCGTAACGTTTGAAAAGGTAGTGGCGCCCTGAGCTCTCATAGTTTGATCATCCTCTGTTATACAAAGTGTGTCATTAACTTGGAGTCGAACTACCCTTGAGAATTCTCATGCCGGGATTTTGTTCAAGCGAACGATAAATGGATACAATTTGTTACGTAACAATTACTTAAAATGCTAGTTGCAAAGTGTCCAAGGATGGCAATACAGTACAAAACACCTATCCTAAACTCCCAAGAAACACTTGGTTACATGACAAAGCCGAAATACCAACTATTAAGGACTTCGTAACTAAAATATCAATAAGTTTTTATAATCACTGTCTGCCAAAAGATTTTCGAGGTGCACTCAAAGCCGCAAATCGCGCAGAAGACATCCTAGATAGTGGGTATAGGCTTCTGCATGGATCGTTAATCATATAACTTGGATGCTCAATCACAACCCCACTTTTTCAAATCAGGAGTAAATTCAGCCCGGTCCCACAAACTGGACTGAACTACCCCTAATTCACAAACAAAAAAATGAAACCAAATCAACTAAAACCCCCTATCACCTTCTAAGACCCCCTTTTTTTCAGCTGATACCAGGGATACCACAGCCGGTAGATTCTAAGAGCCAAAACTATATATCGGGGACAAAGTTACTATCTCAAACAAACAAACAAAAGTTATTTGTAAAACAAGTGTCACAATGACTCGTTTTGTAGTACGAGTGAAGTTTGCACAACGAACTGCGAAGCGGCAAATCACGAGTACTACAGAAAGTCATTGTGGCACAAGTTTTACACAATGTTTTTTATAATTCGCGTTTATTTAATTATTAAATTAAAATAGAATATCATATAATCCCTGTTGTTAAACTAGGAGGAGAGGTTTGAATTTAAGTTGGCAATTCTGTAGATTCCTAATTGGTCAGATCACAGATGGTTTTATTCAGTACTTCTGACTTTTGACATATTATAACCGAATAATTGTGTAAATTGTAAACAAACTTTCATTTAAGCAAAAAGAGGATGACTATTCGTTTAAAAAAGAGCTTCTTCGTATATGTTCTTGCGATCTATTTATATCATATCATGAACAGAATTATTTGTGTAATACATCTTCACATAGATATCTGGTAACTTATCCCAGAAATCGAACGTTTTGTATACCTATATATTGATCCGATACACTATAAAAATAAACAATTGATAAATGAACGTTAGCGTACTTTATTCATTAATATTTTTAATATATAAATCATTCTAATTTACCTTTAATATAATAATTTGCTAGCTAGAACAACGCTAGACCATTTTATTTTTAATTTGTGTCACGGTTAAAGTCAAATGTCAAAAATATAACTAAATTCAATAACCAACTGTACACTAAAAATTACTATAACAGTGTTCAAAGAGCTTCATTGTGACACTGTAAACAATGTTATAATGAAGTCTCTTTTATACGCGAATTATAAAAAAATTATTGGACAATGCTGTTATATCAAGGAGCCTTGAAACCCACTGGAAACGAACACAAGACGTTTGAAAATCGCCAGGATATCGGCATTACATTCTTTCATTTATTGTAATCTTTTAGGCTTGTTTCTAAAAAGGGAAACAAATTCTGCCTGTTAAACGTATACATTTATCCTTATAATATTGTTACGAAACAGCACACTGGTATAGACCCTAAATCCGACTCTGTCTAAGCCAGGTATGAGAATTAAAATTATGGCGGATACGCAGTGTTTTTATAACTGTTTGGGACTATCTTATCTAAACATTGTTTTGTGACCAGACTTATCTAGGAAATGCCAGAAAAATTATTTGTGTCTGTGTAAGCCGCGGCCCGGAATTTTCTAGTAAGAACGGCATTAATATAAATAAGGACCGATCAGATTAATACTCAAGTTTGTGTGCATATAAATTAAATATAAGTGATTAGTTAAGTATATATAAATTAAGTGTTAGTGAGTTAGTGTTTAAATAAATTAGTAAGTAGCCATACCGTGTGTTAAAATTTATCCCACCCGTTTACGTTTTAAATAAATTAGAAAAACATAACAATATTTTTCAGTAAAGCGAGTCGAGTAATTTTGACAGTGTACTGGTAGCGATTCTTATAAAAAGTATCATCCACTTACGTGGAACTATAATTGAAGTGATAGGGAGTTTGAGCTTGTAATAGAAGGCATTAGTGGATAATTTTCAATTGAAAATAACTTCAGATTTCAAATTTATGGTGTATTAAAATTGATAGAAAGGACGTGGCACGAATTTTATATGAAGAAATTACGGTCTATAGGAAGTTAGAATGCCAGACGGCATGTTATTAACGTTTTGTAGATAATTTAAGTGCCAGGTTAAGTGGGCAGTTGGTGCTATGTATGTTGTGAATCACGCTCTCTTGAAGATTTCACTCGAGCTAAAATTAAAATCTCAAGTAGTAGGGTATTGAAAAAGAAGCTAAATTAAGAATGTGTTGATCAAATAATAAAAAAATGTGTTTATTTTTAATAACCTACTTATGACTGTTTTTAATTTATTTTGAGCTTCATATGATTCATCATTTCTACATAATAAAGAAACTTCAAAAATCGGGAAAGTACATATTAAAATTATAAAACTAGATAACTAGAGAAACGCAGTCAATAAGAGAAAATAATTGAGAAAAACTTATACTACAATTAGGAATATTAAGATTAAATAATCTCCAAAAGTATTTAGATCTGTTTATCTAGATCTAGGATGCCGAGCATATAATACGCATTTTTGGACAACATATTAACAAAAAGTATTAGTGTTTTTAAATGAAACTCAAGGTCTCTAGTTAATTCCACAATATAATACAAGTTATTCTATAACTTGTATTATATTGTGGAATTAACTAGAGACCTTGAGTTTCATTTAAAAACACTAATATGAGCAAATTCCACGAAGTAAGGGTCGAGACAGTCAATTTCAACAAAAAGTATATTTACTGTTGTGTGTTGGTAAATACGTACTTATAGTTTCATGATATTTAGAGTATTGAATTCTATGTTGTGTGTATTCAAGTTTTTTCTCGTGTTTCTTAAATTTCTTATGCAATTAAATTCCACTGGATGTAGCTGGAACGTAATTTCAGAATGTTCAACTTTTATGTAGACGTCTGATGAGTCTCTCTTTTTAAATAATTTTCACCTTTTCCTTTAAGCCAGACTCATTGCGTGTATTTTATAGCTTTTTGTGCTTGATGTGGTTTATTATGGCATTTTATATTTACATAATTTGGTTTTATTTCTGTACATATACGCATGTACACTGATAATTAGTGCATTGTTATTCCAATTATTATTGTTTGTAGTTAAATAAAAATAAAATATTTACACAGAATTACTACACTGTTTACATTTACTATTAATTGTACAATATTTCTATACGGTTGCGGAAATTTGCTACTCGAAATACCGAGAAAAAGAATTGCGAAATATTCCTGATAATGTGGAGGTCAAATAGAAAAACTCACGAGGTATACAGAGAAAAAGAAGCACAACTATAATAAAGTAAGTTACTAGAGCTACTTCACTAAACTAATAAGATACAACTTGAGCTTAACTCAAAGCCGGAGCTGAACCGATTGACTTCAAGAAACGTTTACGACTGAGGGTTATAACTGATACTTTCTTGCAAAAAAAATCGTATGCCATCAATAAAACACGGGCAAATCTTAACACCGCGAAGAATTATTTGTTTTTCTGGGTAAAACTATATTGCAATAATAACGAGAGAATAGCTATTTTTACAAATTATTAGAGAATCTATTATGGAAAGTAATGCGTCTTGTTAAAGAATCTATTATGGCAGGTAATGCGTCAGAGTATATTTCGATTATAAGCGTCACCTGCCCAATCGGCATCGACATATTATGTACAAGGTGGGCAAATAAGCGAGATAAGCGGTTGTATCTCAGGAACTAATAATCGTAGAGTGTTTCGGTAAAAATTTTTATGGATAAAGTGGACAAGGAAAAATTATTTTCAAGTTTCTGAGATGGCTGCCAGTGGGCGTTTCCACCATCTTGAATTACATAAAATTACGTTTCTCGCGATTCTCCCCAATGAATGTAACAAAAAAGTATTTGTGTTTTAATGGTAACTTAATGTCGAA
Source organism: Galeruca laticollis (assembly GCA_963921935.1). Lineage (NCBI taxonomy): Eukaryota > Metazoa > Arthropoda > Insecta > Coleoptera > Chrysomelidae > Galeruca > Galeruca laticollis. Next base: position 6,092,054 of record OY998179.1, read on the forward strand.
CATTTTTTGTAGAAACAATTTTTCTCTATCTTTCGAAATAAAGTGGTGGGGGGTATATGAATGTTGTTTTAAATAAATGCCTATAACTTCGAAGCGGCTGAATGGATTGGTATAAATTTGGTATAGTTAGATAGAGCATTTCTTCGGCTTTTAGGTTTCTTATAATCATGACAATTGTGACCTACACGGCCGCCGATAGAGGGCGTTATTCGATATTATAACCAAAATATTGGATTTTCTCAAAAAACTCAAATGAGATGATATGACTTTTTTTAGACTAGAAAATAGACAACTGACCAACCAATAAGCCTGCGCAAACCGCCCCTTAACATATTTACTTTCTTGGTAACTTTGTTCGTATTTATGACACCCGAAGGAAAAAAATTAATCCGATTTCTTGAACATTTAATTTATTTATGTTAACAACTAAAAACAATACAGGAAAATAAATTTTTTCTTAAAAAATTAAATATGAAAGTATTAACCATGATCCTAATTCGGACACAGATATCCAACTAAAGTGCTAAAAAATAACACCCCCAGGTACAAAAAACGGACAGTGTCGGTAATTCGGACACAAACTTAACCTAAAAGTAAAAATTGTTATGAAAAGTTGAAATTATTGTATATTTATGAACTTTTCAATTGCAGGTACCTTGAATAACATCTTTTTTAGAAGGTCACTTCCAGCTGCTTCCACTTGGAGTCACAGCACTTACATAAGCATCCTCTTCGTCACTTATTTCAAGTATTATGCCTGGAAATTTTTGGTCAATGTAATTAACAATAACATAATCTCCTTTCTTAAAATTTTTCTCTAGGTCTACAATAATTTTGTCTTCGTGAGCATTCATTTTTTCGTTGGCGCTCTTTTGTTGTCAATTTTTTCATTGAAATTCGTCTCTTTTAATTCGGATCGGTTATTAATTTTCTGTTTTCTTGAGTTTTTTGGATTTGCTGACTTTTCTTTTAGCTTTTCCAGGCGCAATTTCTTCCTTCTTTTTCCTGTTCTATCTGCTTTTTTGCCCGTTTCTTACCATTATAAAATGCCTTCCACTGTTCTGAACTAGCAACAGCAGGTATTTTAACTAAGGTTTTTTTCTTCGCTCCCTCTTTTGATTTTTCAGGTCAATAGAATATACCTTTAAATGAAATTGACTGTCTCGACCCTTACTTCGTGGAATATGCTCATATTAGTGTTTTTAAATGAAACTCAAGGTCTCTAGTTAATTCCACAATATAATACAAGTTATTGAAAATTGTCAATTTTTTAGAATTTTCAATATTATATTGTGGAATTAACTAGAGACCTTGAGTTTCATTTAAAAACACTAATATACCTTTAAACGTTGACGGTACTATAAATTTACTAGAACTAACTTCTTTTGGGCTTTCCTTTCCTTCTATTAAATTAACTTTTACTCCGACTTCTTTCGAGTCATGGTTGTTACTTTCTTCTACTGAATTAACTTTCACTTTATTTGTGTCTTGGTAACTTCCCTTCTCTACTTGGATCATTGTTTCTGTAGTTTGCAACCTTTCCGTTTGTATTATTGATTTCTCCCTTATTTCTCTTTCTTTTGGTTTTTTATTGCTTGACTTTATTATTTCTGTCGGTTGTAGCGTATCTCCCTGTATTACCGGTTCCCGTTTTGTTTCTTTTAGTTCATTATTGCTTGACTTCAATATTTCTGTTCCTTGTAGCGTATCATCCCCTATCACTGATTCCAATCTCATTTCTTTTAGTTCTTTATCACTTGATTTCATTCCTTTCCCTTGTAGCATACTCGTATCTTCCCCCATTAATGATTCCGGTCGTATTTCTTTTTCGCTCGTACCTGTATTGATTAACTTTTCCATTTCTATTCCTTGTTCTTTATCTACTACCAATTCCCTCAATATTTCTTCATTCAACAATTAGTTTAATTCAAAAAAGTGAGAAAAAGTGTGCTTTAAATTTCAAAATTATTAAACAAAGACCCCAAATTTCATTACAAACGGACCACCCCGTATACAAATGAACCTTAAAGTATAAAACTTCAAAGAAGTACGATAATTAAGGCTACTTTTTAATATCCCATGCATAATAAGTTACTGCATTCTATCTACCATACAATTTAAAGTAATTATTCGTAAATCGAGACCACCCTCATAGACTCTAACCTAATAAATAATTAAGAAGACAGCTCGGAACACCACAATGGATCACATGTTATTACAATTTCTATTAAAAAGGAAAACCTATAATCATTCTTTTCTTATATATAACAAAATAAATATACACATAATATGAAAATAATAGACTATTATATAAAGAAGATATTTGTGGGGTTATTTATACTTTTATTTAATTAGGGGATTTGGAATTTATATACGGAGGGGATGTCTTACATACACTACTAAACATTATAGGCCAGTTTTTTGACAATGTGTATGAATATTGTGTTGCCTATAAGTGGCGCTTTTATAAAATGTTAAGCAAAAAGCTAACATAAGGACAGTGACAGAATTGTTTCTTTTGTCAATAACGTGTATTCATTGTACTCAGTTAATGTTAAAATACACCTCTTAAGTCTTCTCAGGTGACTAGTAATACTAAATAAAACAAAGAGTATTAAGTAAAAGTTATAATAGTAATAAGTATGTTTTTAGGTTAGAATTTACAGAGGTCATAAATCTAACCAGATATTCTGGTACCTCAATTGAACCTAAGTACAAATCTGTAATAATCGATAGGATTTAGATCTGGACCTGAGAGTGACCAAGTAATAAGTGATCTATTTCAGCGTCCAGAATATAGCTCTTAAATATGTTTCCCAATTTCATTAGTATAATGTTATGGGTCATCATCTTGTAAATACCTGATTCTTCTCATCAAAATTGATATAACTTTTTAAATTTTTTCTCTCAACAACTAGAGGTATCCCATTACACAAAATATCTACTAGACACTTAACATTAATTAATATCTTACCCAGAACTAAAACTACTAGAGGAAAGGGACCTAATATGAGACACCTTTTTATTTTTTTGAATAATTTTGCACAAATTTAACTTTTAGAAGTGGCTTTATTTCTAAAGGATAGATCGTTGTGTATACTTCACACCCTAACAAATTAAATATGTTAACTATTTTTGTAAAGTGGTAATAAATAAAAAAAAATCACTTTTGTCATTTTCAAGATTGGTCTCCTAATATGATATAGTTAGGGTTCCTAATAAAAGACTGTCTCATAATAGGATACCAAAAAATAAAAACAAGTACTAAAAGAAGATAATATATTGTTTTATTTCAGAAGTAATCAAAATGAGAATCAAAAGTAACAACACTATAATTTAATCGAACAAAAGTTTTTTTTCCTTGTTTTTTTTCGCATATAGGGCAAACAAATGTTGTGCCATCAACTTCGCCGCAATCTTCGTGGCACCAATGAAAACAAACGATACATCTAGCCCACTTTTCTCCACGGGTTTCTTCGGAAAATCTTCCCTGACAAAAACGACTCTCTGCATCATTGTAATCCTCTTCATCAGTCGAGTCATCATAATGCACAGAAGTTTCTGAATCTGAGCTGCGCGATGTAATTTCAGCCTTTTCGGTACTTTTAGTCTTGGATTTTTTATCTGTTGTTCCCAAAGAGTTTGGCTTCACATCTTTCTTTATTTTTAGTTTCTTGGCAATGGATTCTTCCAATTTTTTTTTATATGGAGTTATTAGAGTTTTCACCATGATTTGAAGAATTTGATGGCACTGGACAAACGTCTTTTGGAGAAACTAGCAAAAGTTTATCACTTTTGTCAGAGCATTTGTTGTGGGCAGAGCCTGATGATATTGATGGATTTGCCATAGTTTTTCTGGACTCTGCAGGAACATCCACAACTACATATGATGACACATTTGACATATTGTTGTCATTTAATGAAATATCTGCACCTTCATTTTCAATGTCAGTTCTTTCTTGTGTAGGTAGATTTTGCTCTTCTTCCAAAAAGTCAGTTTTTCTAAAAACATGTCTGTTACAAGGAAAGAGACCTGTTTTCCTAAATGAATTGATCGATGCCTCCATTATTGCAGCCCGATTATAAGCTTTCCCAAATAGCGAGCAGATGTTGGTGTGTGTCACAACTTTTCCTGAGTTGTGTTTGAGAAATGTCTCTATTTTTTGAGCATGATATGTTTTTAGTGGTGCCATGAAACCCACATCAAGTGGCTGCATTTTATGAGTGGCATGTGGTGGTAAGCACACAATTGAAACATAATTCTCTCTAGCCCTGTCTATGATTTATATGTTTCTCGTGTGTGAATAGTGACCGTCTAAAACTAACACGATCGGATCATCTTTTGTTGGTTTAGTAAACTTAACGAAATGTGAAAACCACTGCGTTAAAATATTTGTCTGAATCCATCCAGATGGATGGCAGGCCCATATTGATCCAGGAGGTGCGCCATGCATTAGATGTTCCGACATATTTTCACGAGGAAACACTATCAAGGACGGAACAAAAGTACCAGAGGCGTTCATGGACAACGGTGAGAAGTTTTCCCCTCTCTTGTGATGTTATGGCACAAACCTGTTTTCTTCCTTTCAAGCCGATGATTTTGCTTTGTTTATGCTGCACAACCGTAATGCCTGTTTCGTCGACATTAAATAATCTATGTGGAGAAAAATTAATTTTTTTCATCTCCTTCTCAAATATGTCAAAAAACTGCGCAACGTTTTCGGCGTTAAACCCTTTAACTCTCGCAGCAGGTACTGCCTGTGGTGTACGTACAGACAACTGCGGGTGCCTTCTTAAAAAACCCCTGAGCCATTTTTTACCTGCAGATTCCTTTCCTGTGCTAAAAGGACGCTTTAAGCCATTTCTGATTGCTAACTGAAACGCGTTTCATATGTTTAAACAATAAAGCAACTCCAATACAACAAAGCAAATATAACAAACTTAATTGTTTCCTCACCTTTTCAGAAAATAAATCACGTCAAACTGAACACTAATAAAATTTCGGTATTGCACTAATGCGTAAAAACACGTACACGTGGCGGGTCGTGAGAGCAACTGAAAATAAATCTAGTTGATCTAACATTTGATGTTCCGATGAGTTAGTCTTAGCGGTTGTCGCTAGATGGAAACTCTCACTAGGTGAGAAAATACGGTATCTCATAATAGGCTGCTATCTCATATTAGGCCTCCTTCCTCTACATATTTGCGATAAGAAACAAGAACTAGAATATCAAAACAATTGTCAACTTTTTAGAATTTTTATCATGTTTTCATTATATTGTGTAATTATTCAGAAACAGTTACTTTCATTCAAAAAAGTAATAAGTGTAGATTCCACACAGTAAGGGATGAAATAGTGGATATCATTAAAAAATTGATATTTCTAAAAAGCTCTGGGAGGCAAAAAGTTTCAAAAATATTGTCCTTAATTAATGGTGTCACAATACTTATATGTATTTCCTGTTTTGTTCATTAATGAGATGGTTTTAGATAAAATTTATTTAGTTTTTCAATTTTATTTGACGTTGATTTAAACTCTAAATCTGGTAAATATCTTTGGTAATTATTAAAAGTAGGTTACCAGGAAATGAAATTGATCAAAGATGTTTTGGAAGCAAAATTTCATTGTTATCATTATTTAGATGATGAAAACGTTTTTTGAAAAATTCTTTCAGTTCAAAGTTGTTTTTCATGATTTATTCAATAATATTTTAGATATAATTCAGATTTTTTAACTTTCTACTTCTTAATATAAAATACTTCAATATTTGACTGTAAATATGGAAAAAGAAAAATTGTTCTTTCGACTGGTCTATAAACTATTTTTGGTTACCCTTTTGGTAAACATTTTAGGGTCTTCTAAATAGGGAGAACATCCATTCATACGATTAAAATATTTTACACTAATAGTTTTACACGGTTGTAGTTTAATGGCCCTTAAAATAGTATTTAGGGACAAGGTAAATAAATGGCTTTATATGAAATATAATAATAGTTAGACACGATAGAAATTTCCAGAGAAAACTTTTTAATGAGTTAATAAATTGAAGTTTTTATAAAATTTGAAATAAAAGCAGCTGTCAGATGAATAAATTGTACATTAATAGTTTTTCAGGCAATTTAAAAGAGTTTTTAAGGCAATTTTTAACAAACTTCTGTATAAATACAATTTTTTGTACTGAAAGTTAAATATCACGAAAAGGAAAGAGAGTAAGGTCAAGAGAAACACAAATATATACACTTGATCCGTTGGTTGTTTTTACATTTAAATCATCTAGATAATTCTAGGCTAACTTGGACCAGCTTGACACTTGAAATTATATGTTAATCTGGAGCGATTGTTTTGAAATATTTCTGGCTAAGGTGTTTCAAAAATTCTTGACAATTCATATTGTAATTAATTTTCACAACTAACTCAGCAATCACCACAGACAAGCAACTTCGCTCGTCTGTCTGCAAATTTTCCAATAAAGAAAATATTGCCTATAATGATTGAAAAAACTTCCCCAATTGTTTTCGGCAGTTCGGAAAAGGTTGAGGTCACTTTGAATAACTAAATCCATGGGTTATCAACAATGCAGGAACTGAGGAAATACTTTGTTTAATTTATTGATCTCTTCTATCTTTGTCCACATTTTTTAAACCAAGTGATTCAACAGTTCTTATAGCATATTCATAACTTCACTGCACTGCAATTTTAAATACAGAATTGTCTAAATCTTAATATTTTTGTAAATATATAAAAGTTCTTGTGTGAAACTCATTATTTACATTCTATTGATTTCGGAATTATTACATAACAAATAATTTTCTTTTTATAAAAATAATATTGAACATTCAATTATTGTTAACATTTTTTCTGTCTCGGTAGTAGTTTTCGTGCCAGACATGACATTTCTTGATTAAATTTGCAAACTTAGGTAAATGAATGACCCTTTTATTACCTATAAAGCAAATTACAGTGCAGACTTGCCTGTAATAATCAACACAAATAGGGGTTGCTACCCTTTGTATACCCCTTCGTCCTTCTCAAACATCAGGCTAGCCTGCAATATGCCCCATCGTCAAATTATAGCTTATGGGTACGGATTTAAGGTAAAATCTGATAAAATCAAAATTAGATATTCGATAGTACGTATTGGGAATACTGAGTGCTCGTTTAGGGAGGTAATTGTCGGGTTGTTTGGTGTTGAATTATCATTATTGTCCTGATTTTGAATAGTTAAAGTTGAATATTATCTCGGGTTATAGAATGTGCAACAAAATGTACTCGAGAGATCCAAAAAATCATCGAACTATTGAGAAATATCTTGAATTTTTGAAGAAAATCCAAAGTGTGATCGAAATTTTGAAAAATTGTTTAATGTCATCAAAAAGTTCCAGAAAGTTATGGAGAATTTCACGAAGTTACCTATAGACATATAGATTTGCAGAATTATGTAAACATACTGCATTTGTATTTTGTAGGGGTGGGATATAAAAATATTTTTGACCAAAAAAATATTTATTTATAATGGTGATTATAACAATTTTAAGCATTACAATTCAAAATCTAAGCGCTTTGGCTTTAGAGCAAGATATCAATTCAGTTGATATAACTTCTTCTCTATGAACTGACAGCGTGGTTATTCCATTAGGCCCCACTTGGGCAGTACTATTTCTTAAATAACTGTTTATACATTTAAAGTTAAAAAGGTCCATTCTGTTGTAGAAGTTTGCGAATATTAGGGTAAGCATGCTAACTACAAACCTCCAAACAGGCCAGTGTCCGACATTTGTTTTTTTATTTCAGAGCAATTACTTAAATGTTGGTGCCACATTTTAATTTCTGATTTTATAATAATTTTCAGAATATCAGGGAAGCATAAATCAAGTAATTTATCATACTGATTATTGCTTGAATCAATTTCTTCATCTCCACCCCAATAGAGTACGTAAAGATTTATAAACTTATTTTAGTCCATGGGGGGATATATACCCTATATCCCCCCAGTAAGTACACCACTGGTTGAGATGAACTAACAAAATAAAGGACAGTGACAGATGAACCTCAATTTCTTTATGAATTTAAAGGACATCTAAGCCTATTTGTCGTCAAAAGAAGACAATCCTTCTTTCTTAAAGGGGTTTTTAACATAATCAGAACCAATCTGAAACTGTTTTCAAATATATACTGATTAATATTTTGTATTTTATATTTTTAGCAGAATTTCATGTTCCCTATACTCCCATCATCCGATCCACTCAATCTCCTGATCTTAAATCTCTTACCGATATGAATTTCGTTATTCCCCATTGTTTTTGGCTCTCATCTAAATATTTCGGGGGATATCCATATATCCATCTCAACTATGTAAGAAGCTTCCTCCAGAAATTCATTTCCAACGCTTGAAGACGCCCTTCTTAGAATTTATTCAATTGCCATGCTTTAATTACCATCCTTTTGCACTTAGTTCAATGATTACAACCTGCTGGTGACCAGAGACGTCTTTATTTATTGCAAGAATGATGTTAAAAATTAATGATGATCCACATTTTTTATCAAAAATATTTTGGAGTGATGAGGCTATATCATAGATTTTATAGATTTTACAATAATAGTGTAGTAAACAGGCTTGTGCAAAAGCCCACTTTTTTTAGAAAAAGACGACCCACTGGGTTTTCCTGGGTTTTTGAAAAATTTTGGGTTTTTGCAAATTTAAAAATGCTGCGCTTATTAGTAGTAAATACTGGAAGTTGTCAGTTGACTGAATGCATTGATGCCAAAGCATGCAATATTAAAGACGCAACAGCAATTGTTTGTTATGAAAATAAATAAAATATGAAGTATGGATGGCTTTATGTTTATTTAAATATAATTAATAACATTTTCGCATGATTTTAGTTGTATTAATTTTACTTAATTAATGTATATCTTGGTTTGAATTATAAATTAAGGGTTAATCTGACTTTTCCTCGTGTAATGTGTATTGTGTATTGGCTTTGGCAACTCTGTTAATAAATTAGTTTATGTTTTACAACGCGCCAACGCGGAGTTCGGGGATTCACAGCTCACAGCTGTTATGAGAGGGGGTGAATAGTTGTGTGTGCAGGTGCAGTTGTTGGCAGTCGTCACGGTAGAGACCATCAGCAGTGATTCGCATTGTTATTGTTTTTCACTTGGGTTTAGCCTGCAGCCAGTGCAGGTGATTATTTGTGTTTTGGTTTTTACTTGCTACTAAGTTTATATTAAGGTAAGCAAGTCTTTATCACTATTGTATTATTATTCAAACAATAATTAATTTCATATTTATTTATTACAGTACATTAAAATTGAATAAATGACTTGAACGGTAAAACGTTTTTGTAATGGATAAAAAATTGTCAAAATTTGAGACTAAAAAAAGAGGATCTGTGAGAGGTTCAAATAGAGGAGGAGGTAGACGGCAATCCAATGTATGGAACGGGTTTTTCAAGGATGGGGATATTTGTAGATGCAAATATTGCAAATTGCAAGTTAGTGCAAAAGTAGAAAGACTTAAAAATCACTTAAGAAAGTGTACAAAATATTTGGTGTCTGTGTCCAAACTGTCAGACACAGACACAGAAAGTGAAAATGAAGATATTATATTTACACCAAACGCAGCCAACTCTTCAGAAAATCCCACAGTGGACCCTGCTGAACCTGGTATGTGTTAATTTAGCTAATTACTAATTACAATTAGTTAATAGTTGATACACCTTTAATAAAAATTTTATGCCGTAAAATGTGAAATAAAAAATAGCATGGTAATTTTATTTTACTCATTTTCAACAGGGATTTTCCTGATTAAGTATTTCAGTATTTGTTTCTTTTCTTTTAGTTAAAAATAAATGCGGCCCTTTTGCAAACTATGATAAAGATAATAATGATGAATTGGAATTAAATATAAATGACAATGAAAATACGCAATTATCAACATCATCAGCATCAATGTCTTGTTTGATTTCGACCATTGCTTCTGCTTCCGGCATTTCAATTTTAAAGCGTAAAATAAACGTCTTAGAACCTTATCAAAAACCAAAACAGAAACTGAAACAGGCAAAACTTGAAGTAATAAAAACAGGAAAAGAAACCAAACGTAAAATTAACTTGACTGTAGCTAGGTATTTTTATGTCTCAAATACTGCCTTTCGACAGGTGGAATCTACACAGTTTAAAGAACTTTTACAATTGTTACGCCCTGGTTATAAACCTCCTACAAGAAAGGATCTGTCAGAAAGTCTTTTAAATGAAGTATTTGGAGAAGTCAATGCTCAAATTCAAAAAGACATGGCCGAAGAAAATAGGCCAATAACACTAGTTACAGATGGTTGGTCTAGTATAAAAAACGATCCGATTATAGCAGTAAGCATTCACACAGGAAAGTCGTCCAGTTTACTGAGTACAATAGAATGTGGACCAGAAAAAAAACTGCTGAATATTTTTATGAGATTATTCATGAAAACATAACAAAAGTAAATCAAGAGTACAACAAAGATATATTTGCTGTCGTGACAGACAACGAGAATAAAATGAAAAGTTTAAGAACAATAATCGAAGAGGAAAATCCAAATATACTAACCTACGGTTGTAATTCTCATTACTTAAACTTGGTTGAGCAAATTGTCACGCCACAAACTATCATAAAACATATAGTGGAAATTCATAAATATTTTAGAAACCATCATATTCCACTCAGGCTTCTAAAAGATCGAGATGGTGCAATGCCACAGCTACCGAATGATACCAGATGGAACTCTCAGTTGGCATGCCTAAAAACTTTTGGTCAAAATTTTCATTTATACAGAGACATTGCCAAAAACTATGACGATACAGATAATCAGATTAAAAAAAAATAGATGACATGAATCTATACAAAAACGCTATTGATTTGCAGGACCAGCTGGAAATTGTTGGAAAATCACTAGATTTTCTTCAAGGAGGACTATCGGATGCAGTTGAAACCTGGTTAAATTTAATTTCTGAGAAACAATTGGAATTTTATAATTAAGCGCTAAAAAAAAGATTTAATCAGGCAATGGAACCCTTTCACTTTCTAGCCTATTTGACAGATCCAAAACGAAAACTGGATTCTGGTGATATCCAAGGTATTTTTTTTGTGTGCCCATGAGTCAATAACTCGGATTTAGATTATGATAATCGCGTCAGAGCTGAAGAGTGGCTGCACAATAAGTATCCGCAATTTGTGCCTGGTTTTTTAAGTTATTGTATGTCTGACTGTGACATATTTTCAAAGACCATGTTTCAAAAAGAAATCCTAAAAAATTTCAATGGGTACAAATGGTGGCTTTTGAATAAAGATAAGTTTATGCAAAAGCAAAAGGATTTAGAGAAACAAAATGAAAACAATGAAACTTTAATCAAGAAGTATGAAAACCTAGTTGATATGTGCTCTTTCTTTCCAAACTTGCATAGCTGCCCAGCCTCAAGTGCATCAATAGAACGCATATTTTCAACTTTTGGTCAAAGCTCCGAAATCAGCTAGGTGTTGAAAAAGTATCGAAGATGGTGAAAATTTACAGATTTTTGAACAAACCATCCAACCAAATAATTTTATAATAGGTATAACGTTATTGTTATCACTTATATTAGTATTACCTAATATGTACTTAGAGGAACAAGGTTTTCATTTTGTAGTTGTATTACATCTCCATTTTGTATTCTTTTGTTTGCTTTTAGATTTTTAGAATCTGGAATCTTGATTTTTTGTTTCTCCTAATAAAATTAAAATTAAATGTAAAAAAAAGCAAGATTTTTTTTTAAAATAAATTGGAAATTGGATTTGATATGCATCGTGTTTCTTAATTCTTAGTTGTTATAGCAAATTTTATTACAAAAACTCATCTGGATTTTTCTTATAACAAAGACCCACAAAAACCCACCCATAAAACCCAGGGGGTTATTCTAATGATGGGTTTTTCTATACAACCCTGGTAGTAAACCATCACAATTAAAATTATTGGTCTTTCATGAGCTAACATTGCTTAATGAAATGAAAATTTCACAATATTTGGGGTATAAATGTGTGGTGCGGTTTATTTAATGGCCATGTTATGGATCACTACTTTTTTGACAGCACTCTAAAAGGTATTCGATATTTAGATTTTTTTAGAATTCATACTTCCCGATTTCCTTTTAACGAACGTCAAAAAGTGTGGTGGCAACATGATGGAGTTTCTCCACACAATGCGAGAATCATTAGCGATCACCAACAAAACCGTTGGATAGCAAACGGATCTCCAGAAATTATGTGAGTGGTTTGCCTAATTTGTCACCTCTTGAATCTTTCTTTTGGAAAGCAATAAAAGATATTGTTTATCATTCACAACCGCAAAATATAGACGAATTAAAAGGAACCGTAAGACGGGCATGTCGCCAAATTACTCCTACAAGGATTCAATCAATATGTAGGGGAGGCTGGGGATAGTTTGGACACGGAGTAACAATAGACGCCTTTAAATGTGCCGTCACAGTGATGTAAGAGATATGACCAATGGAATATTTGACACGTACTTGCCGGACAAATTGGTACATACTAAATATGGCGGCTTGCATCTATAAATGAAGAGTTGACATAGATATTTCAGTTTGTATGCTTCTCTATGTAAGTTTTTGATCTACAGATTGTTATGAATTGGACAGTTTATCACCTAACGATGAAGTATTGCTGAAGATACTGCTATGATGAAAACAATGTGTGCTTTTCAAGGACTGTCAGTACAGCTAACAACATATACACATGTTTGTTTAATGGCTGTTTGCTAATTGAGTTTACAGATGGTTCGTACATACTAAAAATGCATTGACAGGTATCTAGAAGAATGAAATACATAGACGGCCGTTGAAGATGTGATTCAGAGAGAAATATCCATACGTGCTGTGATAGCCAAGTATGGGGTGAAAAATTGTTGGCTATTGTATCTGGTTAAGAAAGCTAAATAGTGTTACGAAACAGCACACTGGTATAGTCCCTAAAACCGACTCTGTCTAAGCCAGGTAACAAAGTTAAAATTATGGCGGATACGCAGTTATAAAAAACTGTTTACGACTCTACGACTATCTTATGTAAACATTGTTTCTGTGACCAGAGTTATCTAGAAAAGGCCAGAATCAATTGTCCGGAATTTACTAGTAAAAATGGCTTTAATATATAAGGGGACTGATCAGGAAGAGTTAGTTAGTTGATAATTTGACATCGTGAAACAAACAAATGAATAAGTGAATATAAATTAATTAAGTGTTTATATAAATTAGTTTGAGTGAATATACTGTTGATATAAATTAATAATTAAGTGATTAGTTAAGTATATATAGATAAAGTGTTAGTGAGTTAGTGTTTAAATTAATTAGTAAGTAGCCATACCGAGTGTTTAAAATTTATCCCACCCGTTTCTTGTTTAAATAAATTAGAAAAACATTACATTGGTGTCAGAAGTGAGATAATATAAATAAATATCTACGTAAAAATGGCCAAGAGATTAAGGGACCTGAAAGTGGCGGAATTACGAGCGAAATTGGAAGATCGTGAGTTGGAAACGTCCGCTAAGAAAAGTGAATTAGTAGAAAGACTTAAAGTGGCACTGGAAAATGACGGCTTTGATCCAGAAACAGTTTTATTTAATGACGAGGCTTCCGCTTTACTCTCGCCAATTTCTGCTAATATTTCTGCTAACATGGACGAGAAGATTTCTGATATGAAGAACGATATTTCTACTATAAAGAATTATATTTCGGCTAACATGGACGAGAAGATTTCTAATATGAAGAACGATATTTCTACTATGAAGAATGATATTTCGGCTAACATGGACGAGAAGATTTCTGCCATGAAAGAGAACATGGTCGAGAAGATTTCTACTTTGAAGAACGATATATCTGCCGATATCTTATTAATGAAAACCGACATTGCCGCTGACATTGAAAATGAAATTTCGTCTCTAAAATCTGAAATCGAGGATAAGATGTCAACGATGGACGAGAAAATCAAGGAGTTAGAAGAAAATATTGCCGATTCAAGAACGCGAGGCACGCCAGAGGAAGAAAAGAAGACCGAGCAAACGAAACCTTGCAAGCCAGAAACACTACCTAAGTTTGAAGACATTGGCAGTTTTACCCGAGTCAAGGCCCCAACGTTCGATGGAAAAATGTCGTGGACCAATTATGTGAAACAGTTTGAAGCAGCCGCTAGAGTGAATAATTGGTCCGATAAGGAGAAAGCAGTGAACTTAACCATCGCGCTTCGCGGAGATGCCTTAGATGTACTTCAGACGATACCGCTTGAAGAAATGGATGACTTCGAGCTGCTGAAAAAGAGGTTGGATATGCGATATGATCACGAACATTTGGAACAGTTGTACAGATTCCAGCTGAAAAACCGAAGGCGGAAACGTGACGAACCCCTTCAAGAGTATGAAATGGATATTGCCCGACTAGTTCGATTTGCTTATCCATCAGCACCAGAGAACATGATGGAATGTTTAGGCATCCAGGCCTTTATTGACGGCTTGTGTGACCACGATATGGAGAAGACGCTTCGACTAGCCCATCCTAAAACATTGGCCGATGCATTGACTGCTGCTCTTGAATATGAAGCAGCCACGATGGCTTCGGGATACAACAAAGATAGGACCATACAGGAAGAAGGTGACGATGACGAACTTGACCAGATCGTCAACTTGTTGAAAGGTATGGTAGACAAGAAGCCGAAGAAAATCAGGTGCTGTAATTGTGGCGAGCTAGAGCATGCACGCAGCTCGTGTAAGCGTCCTACGACTCCTGTAAACCAAGAACCTCTTAAATGCAAAGCAGCCAAGAAAAGCTCGCGGTACAACAAAGGTAGAACCATGCAGAAGGAAGATAACGATGACAAACTTGATCAGATCGTCAACTTGTTGAAAGGTATGGCAGACAGGAAGCCGAAGAAGATCAAATTCCGGAAGTGTGGCGAGCTACAGCACGTACGCAGTCCCTCTAAGCGCCCCAAGTCTCCTGTAACCCAAGAACTTCAGTCACAGGGGAAATCAGACAGGGGTGAACATCCAGCTAATGTGAATCGCCAAAAAGCCAACTCCTTGTCCAGACGGCCGTGCCCAACAGACTGCCCCCACTGCAACAAGGTGGAATCTAGGGAAGCTGCAGTTTCAAGAACTACTGTAGTCAACGAGGAATGGTCACCCACCAGGATCAGAGAAGATCAGGAGAATGATCCTCACCTGAAGATGATTCGGCAATGGAAGAAAGAAAACCGGCGACCTACCTGGCAAGAAGTGTCAAGATTTTCACCGAAACTCAAGGCGTATTGGGCTCAGTGGGACTCCCTTGTCCTGGAAGAAGGCATATTTAAAAGAATCCTGGAGAACGATGATGGTTCCGAGAAGAGAAGACAGATAGTTATCTCGAGAGCGAGAGTAGCTGAGGTACTGAAGAAGTTACACGACAGTCCATCGGGAGGTCATCTGGGAGTGAAGAAAACCCTTCAGCGAGTCCGTGAAAGGTTTTATTGGATGAACAGCTCCGACGATGTGAAGGACTGGTGTAAGAAATGTACGACTTGTGCTACGATTAATGGACCACATCGCAAGAGAAAGGCACCCATGAAACAGTACAATGTTGGAAGCCCTTTCGGAAGGATTGCTTTAGATATCGCTGGACCATTTCCGACGACAGAAAATGGTAGCAAGTACATACTGGTTGTAATGGATTATTTCACAAAGTGGGTGGAAATTTACGCTATCCCAAATCAAGAGGCCACAACTGTCGCAGATGTATTGGTGAAGGAATTTATCAGCCGATATGGAGTACCCTTGGAAGTCCACAGTGACCAGGGAAGACATTTTGAAAGCCATCTATTCCAGGAGATTTGTGACAAGCTGGGAATGAAGAAGACCAGGACAACAGCTTTACATCCACAGTCAGATGGAATGGTCGAGAGAATGAACAGGACTATTGGAAAATACCTGTCCAAAGTAGTATCCAGCCATCAGAGAGATTGGGACCAGTATCTTTCCCTATTCGCATTGGCTTATCGATCTGCTGTCAATGAGTCCACGGGTGAAACACCGGCGAAAATCCTGTTTGGACGTGAAATGAGGCTTCCTTGTGACCAGCCCCTGGCAAGACACTGAAACTGATCTACCTACCGCGATGTGTGGAAGCACTTCGAAACCTCCGAGACCATGTTTTGGAATCCAACGTGAAGAAACTGGCTATGCCTAAGATAGCGAGTAACCAGTTGGATTGGCGAATCATCAGGAACATGGTAGAGATTATCTTTCAAGATACCGGTGTCCAGATATTAATTTGCAGCTACAACCCCCGTTATCAGTATCCGATGAAGATGGTGCCCTGCTATTTCCATAAGATCGGAAAGTGTAGAAATGGGGCCAGTTGCCGATTCAAACATGCAGCCTCGGCTACACAAAAGTTCCAGGAGGAACTTCAATTTAAGGAGGGGGTAATGTTACGAAACAGCACACTGGTATAGTCCCTAAAACCGACTCTGTCTAAGCCAGGTAACAAAGTTAAAATGATGGCGGATACGCAGTTATAAAAAAACTGCTTACGACTCTACGACTATCTTATGTAAACATTGTTTCTGTGACCAGAGTTATCTAGAAAAGGACAGAATCAATTGTCCGGAATTTACTAGTAAAAATGGCTTTAATATATAAGGGGACTGATAAGGAAGAGTTAGTTACTTGATAATTTGACATCGTGAAATAAACAAATAAATAAGTGAATATAAATTAATTAAGTGTTTATATAAATTAGTTTGAGTGAATATACTGTTGATATAAATTAATAATTAAGTGATTAGTTAAGTATATAAAGATTAAGTGTTAGTGAGTTAGTGTTTAAATAAATTAGAAAAACATTACAATAGCAATTTTAAAAACAGGCAAATAATTCTCAATAAGATGGAAAATTTACTTGCTTAATATAATATAAATTGAGTGAATGAAAACGACGAATACTCAGTGTGTATTAATTTATTACTTTTAGGCTAAGCGCTTTCGGCTGTTAAGCCATTATCAAAGCCGTCGTCATTTAAAAAGTAATTGTCAAAGACATCAAGCCGATCAAATACAAGAATCAATACTCAAGATCTATCCAACCATCGTTATGATTGAGTCATTCTAATAAAAACTTTAAATACCCTATTATAAGGGTGTAAAATTATATTCATAAGATGTAAATACACTCAAAATTAAATTGAGTTTTTTAATTTTGAGTGTATTTACATCTTATGAATATAATTTTACACCCTTATAATAGGGTATTTAAAGTTTTTATTAGAATGACTCAATCATAACGATGGTTGGATAGATCTTGAGTATTGATTCTTGTATTTGATCGGCTTGATGTCTTTGACAATTACTTTTTAAATGACGACGGCTTTGATAATGGCTTAACAGCCGAAAGCGCTTAGCCTAAAAGTAATAAATTAATACACACTGAGTATTCGTCGTTTTCATTCACTCAATTTGCATATAGTGTGTACACCATATCCACAGGCATTTCTAATATAATATAGACTATTCTGGAAAGGGCTTATCCCAAAAACAACTAGAAAACTGGCATACCAATACGCAAATAGAAACGAAATACGACTATCATCTACTTGGAAAGAAAGACAAACAGCTGGAGAAAACTAGTTCTCAGCTTATATGAAAAGACAACCGATGCTTTCTATACGGACACTAAAAGCGACAAGCGTGGCGAGAAACACTGTATTTAACAGGCATAAAGTGGGTGTGTTTTTTGACAAACTTGTAAGTGTAATGCTGCCAATCAAACCAAATACACAATCCGGATGAAACTGGAGTCATCACAGTTCGTCGCAGCGAAAAATTTATTGGATTGAAGGGACGCAAATACGTGGGGCAAGTCACATTTCGGAAACGTGGAAAGCTTGTCACTCAGGTGGGAATTATCTGCGTCAATGGCAACGGACTGCCACCGGTGTGGATATAACCTCGTATCCTTTGACGAAAACCGCATGATGTCTGCAGCTTCAACTGCAAGTTTGGGCCTAGTGCATAAGTCGGGGATGACAACAGAAAACTTTGTAAAAGAACTAAAATTTTTAAGAGGCAATGTTTGGTGCACTAAAGAAAGTCCCGTCTTTTCATCATGGACAATCGCGAGTCCCACTCAAGAATTCAGGATTTAGATTTGTGAATTGTGGTGTTGACACTCCTTCCATACACATCGAATCAGTTGCACCCTTTGGAGTTGTGTATTTGGTTCATTTGAAAAATTCTTTATTTTTTCTGTCAGCTCTTGGATGAGTTCCAACCCAAAAGTGACAATAAGCATATACGCACTCCCGCAACTGTGCAGCTCAACTAGGAATCTAGCAGCGACCCCAGTAAAGCTGGTTTTAGGGTTGCAGAAATGATTAGTTTAACAAATATAAACAATAAACTGATATTTTCTTTATTACTTATGAACCGATTTTAATTTTGAAACATTTGTTGGATAGACGATAGAAGACTAGATCAAAAACTATAAAAAAAAAAACGGTTTTAAAGATTAAAACTAACTTTTCCGCATTTGTGGCCCCGAACAATATTCTATGATAAAATTGTTACTTGTATACACTTCGGGGGATGTATCATGCTAACAAACCGAATTTCTTCAAAAATAACCAAAAATTTAGTATATATGGATTTATAGGACCCGCTGTACTAGCTCTATTCAACTGAAAATCAGTAGGGTACATCTGTGAGACACCTTGAACAATACTTATTCATAAAGTTGATCAATCGTATACTCTCTGGAGGCTGTATCGTGCTAACAAACTGAAAATTCTCCAAAAATGACAAAAATTTGGTACTTCAAGTACCATAGCAGCCGTTGTACTAGCTTTAATGAGCTGAATATCAATAGGGTTCATCTTGGAGATGCTCTGAATAATATCCAATTATAAAATTGGTCACTTGTATATACTCCGGAGGCTGTATCGTGCTAACAAATTGAAGCTTCTCCAAAAATGACAAAAATATCGTACTTAAAGTACTGTAGCACCTGTTGTAGTGGATCTGGTGAGCTGAAAATCAATAGGGATCATCAGCATCTTTTTTGGATTGTCCTTGTGTATAGGTTTCTTGTGAATAATACGAAAATTTTATAACGTTTCGCCCATCATAGTAGGCTTTATCAAAATCTGTTTTATTTTGTGGAACAGTACCTACGAGTGAAAAGAATTAAAATGAAATTTGGTAGCTTACCCGTTGTACTGGCTTTAGTGAGCTCAATATCAACAGGGTTCATCTTCAAGAAGCTCTGAATAATATCCAATCATAAAATTCATCGCTTGTATATACTCCTGAGGCTGTATCGTGCTAACAAACTAAAACTTCTCCAAAAATGACAAAAATATAGTTCTTAAAGTACTGTAGCACCGGTTGTATTGGCTCTGGTGAGCTGAAAATCAATAAGGTTCATCATTGAGATGCCCTGACTAATATTCAATCATAAAATTGGTGACTTGTTGAACTCCGGAGGCTGTATCGTGCTAACAAACTAAAATTTCTCGAAAAATTACAAAATGTCGTACTTCAAGTACCATAGCACCCGTTGTACTGGCTCTGGTGAGCTGAAAAACAATAGGGTTCATCTGTGAAATGTCCTTAACCATATTCCATCATAAAATTGGTGACTTATTGCACTCCGGAGGCTGTATCGTGCTAACAAGACTTGCAAGGAAAAGTGGCCGACGACAACGACGACGACGACATACACACAGGATTTTTTTTTCTAAAAACCGTTTTTTCGTGTTGTTGTTGATGGATAACGTAAAAATAACTCAAAAAAAAATTTCAAATTTCCAACTTTTTTGTGGGTAAACCAATAATTTTCTCGCATATTAGATAGGTTGGCGGAAAAGTAATACAGGTTGCTACTCAGAATTTAGTCACATTCGAATATCTCTATTCGTTTAGAAGATATAGCTTGGGTGAATTAGCCTGCGACATCCTGTATAGATCTTAAAGGTGAATATTTTTGTTCAAATTTATTTTTACTCCATATTCTCAATATATTTATAGAATAACCTCCGCCTTACATGCGATTTATGTGGAATACGTTGATAGTTCTGTTTTAGTTTCCAACTTTTTTCCGTAAATTGATTCAAATATGTCAACATTTTATTCGACGTTCACAGAGAATTATTCATGTATTGTGTATACCGTTCTTATAATGCAAGTCGTTCTGATGAATATACTGCGAATATATGAATATTTAATAGGTGAAGGCATCAACACAGGAAGTTGAAGTAGCCCCGAGGTTCAAAATATAAATATAAATACGTTTCAAGTGGTCACATTCACGTTAGAAAGATTAATGAGGATGAAATATGTAATGAGAATTTTGGGGAAAGCTGGATTTTAGGAAAACTGTTGGTAAACCGTGAGAGCGACTTGTTTTCGATAAAATTATGTTTATATGAAACTGTTAGGAAGTATAATTAATTCGATAACGAGCACTGAACCCACTTTCTGTTTTGGAAATAACTTTATTATACTTTTAACAATACAGTCTATGAAATTGACCTTTACCCTGATGTAAACACAAACATTATACACTCAATCCTTTTCTACTCACACTAGAAACACATATTTACAATTCGTACACTTGCTTTTTAAGTACTGACATTATTTTGGATGCCTGGTGGTAGCCATGTTGAAAACATTTTGCAGTAGGTAAAAATTAAGCTTGAATTTAGTTAATTACAGGGCGGCCTGAGGGGTGGGCGACGTATGCAGCCGCATACTCGAGTCCTTTGGAGGCGCATAAAATTGGAAAATTTTGGTAAAAAAAATGTTGGCAAATATTTAGAAATTGATTTAAATGTTGTGGTGCGCATTTTCCAGAAGTAGTAAAATTCAGTGGCTCTTTGAATTAAATAGTGAGAGGATTTCATTCCCACTCCTGAGAGTAGTACCTATCGCTTTGAATCTTTATTTTATTAAGTTGGGCATTCCAACGACTTTGGTCTTTTACAAAAGCACACTTATAGTCTAATCAACAAGTTCAAAAACATGTTAAATAGAAATAAAGCTCCTAAAAATATGTGCCATAGCTCATTCGATTCGGAATGACGTCTAGAAAAATGTTTTTTGAGGGTATATTAGCACATAAAAAATTGCAATTGTTATTAACAAAATAAGATAAAAAAAAGGTATTTAGTTTTTCGTTAATAACGTTTAAAATAATGATATTTAAGGAATTTTGAAAAAATATCCTGAAAGAGGAGGGAATTTCCAATAAAAAAGTCCTAACTCCCGGAACTCTATCTATATTAGTGTTTTTAAATGAAACTCAAGGTCTCTAGTTAATTCCACAATATAATACAAGTTATTGAAAATTCTAAAAAATTGACAATTGTTTCGATAAATCAATATCATCGTCAGAATGGCAGAAGTTACATTTCATTTTATGCCTACCTGATGTTTAGTAGTTATTTTTGGCTAGACCAAGAAGTAACCTAACTTGTGATTGGCTTAATATATGTTTATAGAAAAAAGAAGAATATGTGATATTACGAATATTGAAGCATAGATATTATTAGCCCTATGGTGATATCCTGGATATCATTTTTCCAATTAAGATCAGTATAACTGTGCAATGATATAGAAAACCAGGAAAACTATATCTGCTGATCTTTACAATTATCACTTAAGAAGACAGTTTGTTAGTGGAGAATTCCCTAGATTTAACTGTTCATTGACAACTTCATATTGTGGGTTTCTTAAATGTCTTCTAATTTCCAGTTCTTCAAGGAAATCCAGTTCTTGTTTCTTTTCACAAATATGTAGTACTTCTAGTTTTGTGTTAGGTGTCAATGAATGATTGGTGTCAAGTAGATGTTTTGGATAGAATCAGAATGTAAGAAATGGTTCAAAGTTAGAGACTCCTTAGACAACTACATAAAAGTTGTACATTCAGAACTCACATTCCAATTACATCCAGTAGAATTTGATTGTTTGGATGACAAAATTAGAGAAAATGTCAGCACGATGAAGCATATGAAATTTAAGAAACAAGAAAAGAAGCTACAGAATCTTGAACACACACAACATAAAATTCAATACTCAAAACATCATGAAACTGTAAGTACCTACATACCAACACACTTTGCACCACGATTTGAAAACCTTTCAGACACTAATTTTACAAATAGTGAAATAGAATTTTTAAATAAAGGTTTAAAGTACAGCATACCACCTAAATTTACGAATAATATTAAACAAATTATAGCTACAGAGTCAGAAATAGCTTTAAAATCTAATTCAAATAATTTTCTTTATGAGAAATTAAAAATTGCCAATTTAATCAAAAATATTGAACCTTCAAAAGTTAAACGTCAAACAAGAAATGACATTTCAGTTTTAAACGCAATAAAAAAGAAGATTGAGAATAATAACCTAACAGTCACAAAATCTGATAAGGGGAACGCTACTGTCATTTTGACGACTGAAAATTACAATTCCAAAGTATATAACTTTATAGAATCCAGCGATGTAAAAGTTCTTGAAGCAGACCCAACAAAGAAGTTTTCTAATAATGTAAGGGATATTGTTAATAATTCAAATTATCTTTTAAATGATTACGAAAAGAGGTCTATCATACATAAGAATCCTCATTGTCCACAATTATATGGAACAGTTAAATTACATAAAATAACGAAACCAATTAGACCTGTAGTCTCTTATGTTAATGCTCCTAATAATATATTGGCAAAGAAGCTCAACAATATACTCAATACTTACGAATATGAATCTCAGTACTCAATTAGAAATTCAATAGAACTAATCAAAAAGTTGAAAGCAATCCACTTACAAGATAACTATAAACTCATATCGTTCGATGTAACTAACATGTTTACTAAAATTCCTCCTAAAGAATGTCTAATACTTGTAAGAAAATTACTAGAAGATAAAAATATTAATCCAGGAATAATATCAGATATACTTAATTTATTTGATGTATGCATTAATCAGAATTATTTCATCTTTGACAATAAGATATATATTCAAAATGAAGGTTTACCAATGGGAAGCCCTATATCACCTATTTTAGCAAACATTTTTATGGACAATTTAGAAAGAAAGATCTTTGAAAGTAATATTTCGAAAAATATTTTATTTTGGTATAGATATGTAGATGACATATTAGCTTGTTTTATGGGTAGTGAACGACAATTAGATGTATTTTTCAACCACATCAATAATTTACACCCGAAAATTAGATTTACATTAGAAATTGAAGAAAATAGCTTAATCAATTTTCTTGATTTAAAAATTCAAAGAGTTAATAATGTACTTGATTATTCAATTTACCGAAAACCAACACAAACTGATGTAATAATTCCATTCAATTCTAACCATCCTCTGTCACACAGACTAGCAGCATATAATTCAATGATACATAGAGCTTTTTCAGTTCCTATGAACAAATGTAATATTGATAGAGAGATTGGTACAATTAGACAAATAGCAACATCTAACGGTTATCCATTAGATATGATAAATAAGCTAATTAGTAAAAAAGAGGAAAAAGTGGCATTATAACTAATATATCCTAAACAAGCTGATGAAATTAAAACTTATAAAACCATCAAATATGCAGGAAATATTTCTAATAATATTTCAAAGATAATATCTTCAGCAACGAATACAACAATTTCTTTTAAAACAGAAAGTAACGTTAGTACAAAATTGTTAAATGTAAAAACAAAAATACCACTATTAAAGAAGTCATGTATATATAAACTCAAATGTCCAGAATGTAATGTATTTGGGTCAGACCCTTAGGAATTTTGAAATACGATACAGTGAGCACTTACGAGCATACATATTAAAACAACCAGATAAATCCCACTACGCAAGACATCTACTTGACACCAATCATTCATTGACACCTAACACAAAACTAGAAGTACTACATATTTGTGAAAAGAAACAAGAACTGGATTTCCTTGAAGAACTGGAAATTAGAAGACATTTAAGAAACCCACAATATGAAGTTGTCTATGAACAGTTAAATCTAGGGAATTCTCCACTAATAAACTGTCTTCTTAAGTGATAATTGTAAAGATCAGCAGATATAGTTTTCCTGGTTTTCTATATCATTGCACAGTTATACTGATCTTAATTGGAAAAATGATATCCAGGATATCACCATAGGGCTAATAATATCTAAGCTTCAATATTTGTAATGTCACATCTTCTTCTTTTTTCTATAAACATATATTAAGCCAATCACAAGTTAGGTTACTCCTTGGTCTAGCCAAATATAACTACTAAACATCAGGTAGGCATAAAATGAAATGTAGCTTCTGTCATTCTGACGATGATATTGATTTATCGAAACAATTGTCAATTTTTTAGAATTTTCAATAACTTGTATTATATTGTGGAATTAACTAGAGACCTTGAGTTTCATTTAAAAAAAACACTAATATGAGCATATTCCACGAAGTAAGGGTCGAGACAGTCAATTTCATTCTATCTATATTATTTATAATTTTTTTTTAACGCTGAGAATAGAGCTCCGCGAGGACGTTGCGGCAAAGGCGCGCCGCTTAAAAAGCCGGTATATCACCTAAAATAATTTTTTTTAATATTAAATAACAATTTAAAAATTTGAATAAATTATAGTGTAATCTAGACACTTGAACGAAAAAAACCTCGGTGAAAAAAAATTTTTTTGTCGATTTTTCAAAAAGTTACAGCATTGTTAATTAACTAATTTTTTTCCAATCTCTGTTTTTATAAATTACGGTATAAAAGTTTAAATAATTGGTCCATAAATTTTTCGCTTCGTGGAGCTCTTTTTGTTTAGGTACTTAATAAAGTTATGCAAAAAAAATTATTAAAGTTAATTATTTTGTTAATTATAATTTTTTTAAATCAACTAAAAATGAAATTTCTAAAAAATGTTATAAAAAAAATTTTTTTGGTAATATATTATTATTGCTGTTTTCGCATCTGATATAAGTATTAATTAACATTGGAAAAAAAAAATTTGCGTCATTTGTTAAGAAATTGTTTATAAACAAATACACTATTTTGGGATTTAAAAAAATTTTTTTTACTATCTTATAGCATAGGTGGAATGATGATTTTTTTAAAAAAAAATTTCTCTTAAATAAATTTTAATATTGTTTATAATCGTTTTTTTTATATTTCAATTGTTCAAATAATTAGTTAGAAATTATTTTATTCTTAAAAATCATCATTGACCCTTTTCAATGGAATAACAGAAAATTTTTTTTTATAAATAATTTAATTGTTTATTAACTTAACAATTTGTTATAAACAAATAATATTAACCGTTATATTTTTTTTCGAAAACTTCAAAAAATTCAAAACACAATCATATATAACAAAGTTAAGAAAAAAATTTTTTTGTATTTTCTACAACACTTTTAAATATTATACAATAATGAAAGCCGTTACATAATTTGTCAAGTTAAAAATTGTTATAACTTTTAAACTATTAGAGATAGGGTAAAGAACATTTAAGTCATTTTTGTAAAGGATTTATTTATCTGTAAAATGAATTCAAAATCGATTCTGTAACTATTATGTATCACTTGTTATAAGCATTTGTTTATAAAAATTTTAGATTTTTTTTACATCTTTTCAAATTCCATAGCTTATAAATTGTTAAATAATATGGATACAGTTACGGACCCAAGAACTTTTTTATTCTATGATAAAATATCTGGGCTACGATAGATAAAATTCAAAAACGTATTATAAGTTCATTTATATTACATTAACGTAACTAATTAGTAAAATGTATAAAGGCGTACAAATTAGTGATAATCGGATTAAACTTAATGCTTCATAATTTAGAAAATATACCTGAAAAAAAAATTAGAGAATAAATTCATTTATTAAATAAAAGATGTCATTTTTATATAAATAAATAATTTATAGAGCTCAGCTACTAGGGCTATTCAGCCTAACGCAACCGAAGTTGACTTGTTCTTCGTGACACATATAGATGGCGCGAAGAACGTGTATCTTTTTACATAAGTATAAGTGCACACCCCCTGGTTTCATCAAGGTTTTTTCACCAAACTTTATAATCTGTATTTCGAGAACTGTTAGGCCTACATTCATCATATTTAGCTCAATATTTATGAAATTAAATGTACTTTATAAATGAATAAAGTTGTTGAAAAAGTACTCATTCATTCACATTTTTAGCTGTTTAAATGTTATATGGCGGTGGTCCGGAAGGTCGCTGAGGTCAAAAAATTAGATTTCGCATCTCTAGACAATCCCAAACAATATAAAAAGAGAGAAACCTACTAGCCCAAACCATGTAAAGTGGACCACTTTGGATGACAAGGTTACTGGATTATAGGTTAATGTTAAGTACAACCATTGGGGTCATGCGGTGAAACTCAAATATCTAGAAAACGGTTAATTATTTGAAAATCAAAGAAGTATATTTTTTTCCACAGAAAAGATTAGGCTATCCATGATTTTAATGAAGGGTTTATATATTATGAATGAGATGCCAGATCTATTCTTTTTCTACGTCATTATCAAAATGAGATCAAAATAATTTAATGTTTACATTATTTATCTATATATAGATATTTTCATATAATTGTGTGATACAATCGCAAATCGACCACATGCGTTTACAATCTTTGAAGTCGAATCCAGACCACGAAATTACCGAACTCACGCCTAGCCATTAGACTTACAATTTTGTTTTTTCATTCCGCTTTCCAAACGCGTGATGGATATCTTTCAGATGTCTGTTGTTTGGTGCGGTTAATGTATACATATACGATCTCATCTTCTTTTAGATTATCTTTAATGCTGCTGACGGTAATAAAACGCGAGGAATGTTTGCCGATATTCAACTTTAAAAGCGTATTATTATTTTCTTCGCCAACAGCATATGTCTATTATACCTATATATCTAATTTCCAATGAGAAGGAATGGAAACAATCAATATAATTATTGGGATTTGTTTATCAGTGTGGTCGTGTTTGTTTAGTTGGTATACAAGGGTTATCCATTAAGAAGATTTTTTATTATTGAAATTTTCAGTTATCCATAATTAACTAATTTTCGATAGGTTACCGACTTGAATTTTTCGTAAAGTGTCTGAAAGTTATCTAGTTTCCGAAAAATTGCTTCTATTTTCCAGAAAAATACAAACTTTTCACTTGGGTTGACCTTTAAGAGATATTTGTCAAACAAAAACGATGATGAAAAAATATATACAAATAAAATAGGGATGATGGCTCATTTCTGGAATCGGTTTTATTTTCTAGGTAGACTTTAAATAAACATGAAAATATAATTTTACCAAAAAACATCATAAATTTCAATAAAAATAGTTCTTAAAAATAATCTTGACTGAGTTCTTGCGAATAAGTTTAATAGATAAACGGTTTTCAACATTAAAGCTAACTTTTCAGCATAATTATTGAGGCAATACGTTCATTTTTGTAACTACAAAAATAGTATATTGTGCAACAAGTGGGAAAAGTAGTTTCCCCACATGTTACACACTATACTTTTCTACAACGGCACAAATATACATACAGAATACAAGTAAATGTTTGTGTAGAAAATGTCTAGGCATCGAGGATCTTCACCGAAAAGCGCCTAGACATCGAGGAACCCATGCCGGCATGTATAGGCATCGAAGATCCCGCTACTGGAGTAGAGTGGGCAAAGTGCCGTGAGTAATATATGGTTTTGAAATTAATAGAGTTTTCGGTTTACATGCTCGGAAATCACTCTCTTTGAGATTAATTACATCATACACAGAGAAAAGATTGATATTAATTCCACTGCGCGCAATCTCGATCTCTCCTCGATTGTATAATCGAACATACTTCATCGAATGGCAAACCTAACCTCATTGATTTTATGACTATACTTTTCAGGTCATGTTATTTTTGAAAATATTGAAGATATTTGTTTTTTGAAATAGGTGATTAAATATGGACGCAATAACAAGGAAGATCGTCGTTGATTCTGCAATACCTGCTATGTGAAAAAGAACTCCTTTTTCAGGAATGAAATAAAACGTGTTTTAAATTAAGTAGCAATATTTTACAGCTTTCTGTTCCAGCCAAACACATCAATATGTTTCTTGAAATAAGTGTAGTTAGTTATTACAACAGTTTTTAGGTCAGTTTTCTTAAAAACCGGAATTAATAGTTATTATGTTACATAACAGATATTTTGTGTCTGCTTTTTTGCACATAGCGGTAATTTCATATTAATAAGGTATAAGTAATTTAATAAAACATTAAAACCGTATTATACGGATACCTATTTTGATTTTTTTGAATCCGGTCTAAACTTTAGAGCATCATAAAAAGCATGGTGATCTTTTTCAATAACCGATTTTAGCTCCTGAAGATGACGAAATTTTGACTCTGCTATTTGAAGTTCTGAGTTGTACATTTTTGTAGGTGTACCTGTACCAGTTTTTTTCTTCTTTGAGGTAGTTGATTCCATTCATCTGTAAATCCTAGTTGATAACAGATTTCTTCACTGGGTAAATACCTCATTTGGCGAATATCTGTAACTGTAGGGTCACCGGTTTTCTTTCCTGGCCTCAATGATTGTAAGTTTATATCTAGGCCATCATACTTCAAGAAAAAGTTGAAATCAATTACATTAGTATTATAAGGCTGCTTAGGTCTGGCCAGCCTCATTCGAGCAATGTAATCCGCGGGTGAATTTATTGGTGGTTTAAAGTATTGTTCCAGGGTTGCATGGACGCTGATTGCCTCCATCATTGTGTGACCCTTTTCTAAAAACAGCTGCTCAATGATGATAGATTTTGACTGTGCAAGATCACTTAAAGCGCTGGCCAATACTTTATTTCTATTCTGGTAATTACAACCGTCCGAAATCAAAACCACGTGTTTATAAGTTTCGGATATCATTGTAGAAATGTAGTGAACTATGCATGAAGTGAATTCATTGCTGGATACACCCCCATTAGCCTCATGCCAAACGTACAAATAAACGTCTCCTTTATTGAGCTCATAAGTAGTAAAATTGTGGACTTGTAATTTTTGTTTGTAATACATTGCCGATGCTTCTGTTTTCGGACAAACGAGGACGCTTTGCAAATCCATTGTTACAACCAACTTTTCCGAGTTAGCGCTTTCCTTGGCAGCTCTTTTAGCAGTGCGAGCATCATCTTTTCTTTTGATGTGGTTGGCGTATTCTTCATTATCAACAGTACCCACTTTGAATCCACAGCAAGTATCGCACTGGTCTTTTCTGGGGTGATGAATAGCTATTTTATCTTTTTTTAACAGACCTGTGAACTGCATTCTTCCAACTGGTACCAGTTCATTTTCTGTGCACCATTCCTTGTAGACATCATACATGTGAAGATAAGATCTAAAAGTTGACTCGACATAATTTTTTGTTGACGAAGCCCGGCAATAATGGCTAGGCACCTTGGGCAGTAAATCCAACCATTGTTTCACTTTTTCAACCTCATTAATTTTAACTGTGTGCGTATCTCTAACAGTAGTTGTTGCAGTTTCTTCATCCTCATTTCCACTGGAGGTTGGACTAGAAGTATGAGTGTCTCTTTTTACCCATCTCATAAAAGTGTCTCGTCCCAGATCAATGGTATTTAGGAAGAAAGTTCTACAAACTCTCACTTTGTCCCCTGTGCCAGTTGGTAAAAATAAATCGTGGCCTTCGCTTTTATTTCGTTTCCCAGTTACTTGTTTTCTTCTTCTCCTGATGTCTCTCGAAGTTACTAATCCTTTAACATAGGCTTTCTTCTCAGGCCATGTTTTTAGTTTCTTCCAAAAGATATCAAAAATATGTTTTCTGTCTTCATCTTTTATTTGATCACACATGAATGAGCTCTTCGTTTTTCTTTTTGGCAGGGAATTATGAGGACAGCGACCTTTGATAGCCCTTGCATCTCTATTTTGGTCGTGGATAATCACATTGAGGAGTGTTCTTTTATAGCCAGTATATTTTTCACCGCTTACTCTGTTTCTATACGTTTTTCTTCTTTTTTCAAAAACAGTTTCTGTGTTTTCACCTTTGGATTTGTCTGTGTATTCTCCTTCATCCATATCTTCTGTGTTTACCTCATTAAAATCCGAATCCATTTCTGCAGGATTATTTTCGTATTCTGCAAGCCCTCCATCTCGCCTTTCATTTACAATTCGATTTTCTGCATCATCCCCTATATCCATATTTTCTGTGCATTCTTCTGAATTTTCTTTGTTGTCCTCAATACTATGTTCAATAATATCCAGATTCATTATGACGAGTTGGCCTGTTTCAATAATGGTATCCGCAGTATTATTTTCACATCCATTCGTAATAACTTGTTCGGTAAAAGTATCTTCACCAAAAACAGATATGTCTTCTATTAATGCCCTAACGAATTCTACATTTTTTAGTACTTCCCACTCAGGAACCTCGCCATCGATACCTTTATTTGGAATCACAAAATTTGAAATGGAAGTAACGTTTCCGGGAACATTATCTAACTCCTTAAGTAGATCGTGATCAGGAATCAATACTGTTTGAGAATCAGACTCATTTACTGTGACTGTAATTTTCTCACTAACTGAAGATTCTGGTTTTTTTGCAATGGCCAAATTGGAAATTCTTTTGCTACGAGATGTCATCTGGAAGGAAACAACAATAAATATAAGCTTGGACCTAAATAATAGTATAATAATTAACTTTTACTGATCCAACTTTTACAAATAAAAACCTGATTTTGTAAAACGAAACACTTTTAAAAACTCTATTATAACCTTCGTTTTTTGTATTAATTTTACATATTATATAAAAAGTGGATGAGCGGAAATCTTCTTTTTTATGCCCCGAGTATCAGGTACCATAAATATTTTTTGTGGAATAAATAACCTTGTCATATTATATTGTACACATTTTATACTTCTTGACTGGTCCACACTGTATAATGAAAAACTTAATATTCTTTTGCTAGCTTTTACTCAGTTATCTACCCTAAATAACATCAAATTTTTAAGTCCGACCAGTGAGCTGTTTAGATTTATAGGCAAAGTATGATTGGCGCCAAAATAATGTTGTCACTATAATCGGTATGAACTCAAGTGGGCCATAATAAAAAATTGTGCATTCACACGTGCATTAATCACAATCCTATACTTACAATAAAAATAATATCTTTGTAGAAACTAGTTATAATAACAAAAGAAGACGACGTGTTTACTTCTTCACTACTTCAGAACAACAATAACAACAAACTGAAGTGTACATAATAGCAGATTTTATGGAATGCGATAACTGCTATGTGCAAGACCCGCGGTGGGGAAGGCTAAATAATATCTGCCATGTGTATCCTGATACACATATCAGCTATTACTGTCCATAGTTTGAGTGGTGGCACATAGCAGGGTTTTATTATTTGATTTAAAAAATCAACGGATTCCTTTAACACATATCAGATGTTACCAACCGATGCACGCACGTTAATATAGCTGGAATACAACCAAACCTGAAAATCGCCAAAAAATGCACATAGCAGGTATTGCAGAATCAACGACGAGATATTGTTTATTAATCCCGTTTATGATACTGACAACAAATTCGTCACAAATGATGGACAAATTTTGTACCAAGTGATTGAAAATGGTGAGAAACTATTTCTACTTATATAAAAGGCCACTAGTCTTCAAATTAGAAATAAAACGTTAATTATATAGTTGTGAATCCATAAATAAAACACTTGACTATATAATTATGAAAAACATTAGCTATATTGTCATTGTCAAATACTTACGTTATTTGAAATGGAGTCATGTTTCATTTATTACTTATTTTAGGAATTGAAAAAATTGTGTACCTGGATGAAGTCCCTTTTGAAAGTTCTGATAGAAGCACTGAAAACACTATTGAAGAGTCTACCAGTATAACTGAAGATGTGAACAGTGATAAAAAAATTGAATGGTCTGAAAACGACACAAAGCTATTGCTTGACCACTAAAAAGATACAAAAATGAAAAAGCCCTATGACAACACATAGCCAATGTAATTGCAGAAACGTTAGGGATTTCAAGATCACCGACTCAGTGTGAAACCAGATACAAAACTATACTAAAGCGAAAGGGGAGCTCCATGGAAATAAATAAAACATCAGGAGAAGCCAGAGTAGATTACTAATTACAAACGTGCAGCATCTCCTTCCTCAGATAAAAGGAAAGATATGTGTTGAAAAAGCATGTAATTTCCAAAATTCTCCCATTATAAAATTTTTGGAAGACATTCATAAAGAAAAAGAAGAAAATAAAGAAAGGAGAGATAGATAAAAGATGGAACTAATTGAAGAACTTCTTAAAGATAGAAACTCTTAAGGAAATATCTTGATATGCCATAAAATGTTGTTCTAGTATTTAATTTTTAAAAATAAATTACTTTGTTTCTTGTTTCATTTAAGTGTTTCAGATGTATTATTTGGTTTTTTCTACTGAAGATACTTCGCTAGCAAGTTCCTTCTATCAAGACTGTTGTGTGTTATGTTATGTGAGAATAAATAAAAATATGTTTCTAAAAACATTTAAATTTTATTTTAATAAAGATAGGTTATTTCAATACAGATATGTTAGAAATATGTATTTTTATCTTAATTCATTATTATACAACATTAATGCTATGTCATCTCTTTTAATAACACCTGCTTCTCTGTTCAATTCCTGAGCTTCTCTATTCAGCTCCCGATTCTCACCATCTTCCCCCAACGGAAGCTGATTAAATTCAGCTGTTTCTTCAAAAATATCTTCCTGATCTATGCATATATTGTGACGGACACAGCAACTTATAAACATTGATGTTCTTAGAAATATATGATTCTCCATTTTAATAAATTGTCGAAATCTGTTCTTCAAAATACCAAAAGTATTCTCTATTTTGACACGAGTTGCTGAGAATTTGTAATTGTACAATTGTTGCATTTCATTAAGTCTTCTGTAGTCTCTATATGGAGTTAGTAGATTCTGTGATAAGGGGTATGCACAATCTCCTACAAGATGACAATTTGCTCCCAAACTATCAACCTTTCACTTTACACATGACAACCTAAAAACCCTGGCATCATGAATTTTACTAGGGATACCTGTAAAAACGTCCAAAAATTTTCTTTAGTGATCACAGATACCTTGAAGTGTTATAGATGGCGTGTCATGTCGATTTGTATAGGTTGATTTTATTTTATGTGCTGGAGTTCTTATATTAACGTAAGTGCCATCAATGCACCCCAAACCTCCAGGAAATCCAGCGATCTAAAATGGTAATATAATTATGACAGAAAATCATTAAGTTCAATTAAAAAATAAACGGTTTTAAAGATTAAAATTAACTCTTCCGCATCTGTGGCCCTGAACAATATTCTATCATGAAATTGTTACTTGTATACACTTAGGGGGATGTATCGTGCTAACAAACCGAAATTTCTCCAAAAATAAATCAAAAATGTATAGTACCCGCTGTACTCGTTCTATTCAGCTGAAAATCAGTAGGTACGGGTACATATGTCAGACATCTTGAACAATATTCAATCATAAAATTGGTCACTTTTATTCACTCTGGAGGCTGTATCGTGCTAACAAATTAAAAATTCTCCAAAAATGACAAAAATTTGGTACTTCAAGTACCATAGCACTCGTTGTACTGAATATCAATAGGGTTCATTTTTGAGACGCTCTGAATGATATCCAATCATAAAATTGATCACTTGTATATACTCCGGAAGCTGTATCGTGCTAACAAACTGAAATTTCCCCAACAATGACAAAAATATCGTACTTAAAGTACTATAGCACCTGTTGTACTGGCTCTGGTGAGCTGAATATCAATAGGGTTCATCTGTGTGATATCCTAAATAATATTCAATCGTAAAATTGGCGACTTGTTGAACTCCAGAGGCTGTATCGTGCTTTCAAACTGAAATTTCTCATAAAATGACAAAAAAGTCGTACTTCAAGTACTATAGCACCTGTTGTACTGGCTCTGGTGAGCTGAATATCAATAGGGTTTATCTGTGTGATATCTTAAATAATATTCAATCGTAAAATTGGTGACTTGTTGAACTCCAGAGGCTGTATCGTGCTTTCAAACTGAAATTTCTCATAAAATGACAAAAAAGTCGTACTTCAAGTACTATAGCACCCGTTGTACTGGCTCTGGTGAGCTGAAAATCAATAGGGTTCATCTGTGACAGTGGCCGACGACAATGACGACGACGACGACATACACACCGGATTTTTTTTTTCTAAAAACCGTTTTTTCGTGTTGTATTTGAAAACAGGTAGTGAAGTTATATGATTCACGATATTGTATTTGTTCTTTGATTGGCCTATTTTCAAAGCGACACTTTTTATAGAAGTGATTTGCAAGGTGATTCGTCCTTGAAAGAAAAGTATTTTGATATTCACAGTCAATTACACAAAAAGGACCAGGTTTACTTGTAGTACTCAGAAGTTGCTCGCTTCATCCACACGAAAGTTTTACTGCTGCCTTTTGTTTTATTAGACCCATGTTACGGCCGCATTCGAGATAGCTATGTTCCTGAACTAGAAACGTCGTCTTCATTTCCCTTAAGCGTTTTGTCTTATATATTTTGGTCGCTACACGAATGGCAGAAAATTTTTACTTCTTTTACACTCTCATCCAGGAAATTGAAAATAAAATGTGGGACAGATGCTAAGTAGTATAAGTATAAAAATATGAAACATATTTTGACACCACATGAAATAAAAAGAAAGCTGACGTTTATAATATATATTATTAGTGCGTTATTGAGTATTGGCAAATTTTGTATATTGTATAGTGTTTAAAACCTATTTTTGCCTAGTTAAATATTTAATTCGACAATATAAATCATTCTGGTTTTTATCGTAATTCAAACAACGCAAACCATCAATAAAACATTGAAATCGGACATTTTATATATATTTCAAAACGTTCTGCGGTTATCGAATTTAATGAAAATTTATTAGCGAAACGAAATCTGTCGACAATTGTATTTTGTTTTAAATTAATTAAGTTATAAATCAATCAAAAACAAATGACCGTAACCAGATGAAACCAACAAACTATATATATATTTATTTTCGATAATTATGTCTGTTTGTATGGATCAGTTGGTGTGTGTATATCCGAAATTGAGAAGTTTTATATACAGGGGCTTCTACATGTAAACTAATTTTAAATAGAAGAAATTTAAAGTGAGAATTAGCGTTACACTCATTGATTACCCGCTATAAGTTTCATAATATTTAATGTATAGAGAGAAAACAAATTCTTTATCGAAAAATAACGATGATGACGACAAATTATAAAGAAAAAATTAAAATTCTTCACTGATATTAAGAAACATGATGGAATTAAAGTTGAAACTAGAATCTGAACTTCGTTGGCGACACGAGCAATTTGATGAAGTTGCATGATTATGATTTACACGATACATAATTTCTCTTTGATATCTCGACAAGGAACGCCTAAGGAAACCACTTACAGGGTGATAGCACTGATCTTGTCTATACTTACTGCGTTTTTATATGAATGAAAGAAATAAGAATATTACAGAAATAGAATAAAATATCTGTATACAAAATGGAAAGGAGCTCTTTGCTTTTTCTTTTTTTTTTATAATAAGTCTTTCTGCGACCCAAAGAATTGATAATTTAAGGTATTGCAATCTACTAATATTGATGATTTAATACACCGAATAAGACAAAAATATAATCAAACCTCCGCAGAGATGTTGCAAAATGTTGTAGAAGAATTTCAACACCATCTATTTTTTTGTCATGGAATGAACGGAGCCCATTTTGAACATCTGATGTAGACTATAATTATTGTAAATATTGTTAATTACGTGAAACTGTATTTCGTTCTATGGCATCACTTCGACAAAGCTACTCTTGGGGATACTGCTAATCTAGAGTTTTGCTACCTTACATCGAATGCTACAATTTTATTGTGAAACACCCTGTATCTTAGTAAAAATAATAATATAAACGTTCTGTTTGGGACACTTTTTTTGGAATTTCAATAAAACTTTTGTGGAAAAAATAATATTTAATATACGGGGTGATTAATTAAGGGTGTCTAGGACCGTATCTCAGGAACTAATAGTTGTAGGATTTCGGAGAAAAAATCGTTCAAAGGAAATCAGCAAATATAAAATGCTGGAAATATTTTTTAAATTCATATCTAACTCAACTATTTTATTATAGTCGTAGAAATGTTTTGTGATGTGATAAATTTTATAAAACCATTTTAGTCTCAGAAACGTTTTCAAAATGTTTATTAAATATCTATAACCACAAAATGGGCAAAATTTATAAAACATTTTGTTTATATAATACGTTTTATACTTGCTATAGGGACTAAAAATAGATATATACAATGTTTATAAAAATACAATAAAATTGTTTTATAAAAGGTTTATAAGTGTTTAATAAATGTGCTAGAAAATTTTTTACATATATAATAGTTGAGTAATTATATGAAACTTATATACTTATGTATTATAATTTAATTACATGCCACTTTATTGCCATTGTAGGAGTATTAATAAATCAAAAATGGTTATAATAATATGTTAGTAAAATCCTAAATTGTTTTCAAATAATTATATTCCATAATTGCTGATGATAATATAAATGACACGAACAATACCAACTTTAGAAAGAAAATAAATATATGTCCGATTACTTAAATTACTCTTAAATTTTATTTTTTTGCAAGTATTAGTGTCTAACGAAAGGAAAATGTTAATGCGAAACAAGTTTTATCGTGATTTAAGTATAAATATACGTATATATATATATATATATATATATATATATATATATATATATATATATTAATACAGTTCCTCTATTTAAAATGTAATAGAAACATTGAAATAAGAAAAACTATTTATATTTGTATGCAATACTTTCGATACACACTGTATTATAGGTATAATCAATAATTTTGAAAGATTCGGTATACAAATCAAATGTGACATTTTAATTTTCGGATGACGTTTATGTAGAATATATTTAATGATAGACAGAATTATATTACATTTTGGAGAATATATTTGGAATTTTAAAATACAGATGTCTCTGCTATCAGAATTACAATGATAATAAAAGAATTCAAATCTCTCTTTGTTATAGGGAAACATAAATTAGTATTTTTTTTTTAAAAAAGGAAATTTTCGTAACCAAAGGAGAGGAGATTTATTTATCTGAAGAAAGTTTAGTTAGTTGTGTTTGAAATCCCGAAGAGGCAATATCGTAATTAGGGTTGTCTCAATTTTTAATAGATAGTAGAAGTTAACCAGATTCAAAAGCCATTTCATTATAAAGCCAGTGCGTGCATAATTCGAATATGAATTGCATCGTGCGTAGTGAATGTGTTCCAGATTTCTAAATAAAATTTAGACAGTTTCCTGAATTCTAAGATCAATTAGAATTGTACGAGTTGTCCAGTTATTAGTTGGTGAGTCCGATCCAGTTTTTTTACAATAATTTCTCGAGAAATAATAAGGCCTATTTTTAAATTAAATTTGACATAGATGCATCTATTAGATTTTTGATTGCAAACAAAATTAATAAATCATATAAGGAAATTCACATAAGAGAAGAAAAGTTTTGAACTATAAAAATTTGAGTGAACCTTGTTTTTGACATTTATCCATATCAAGATTTAGATCGACAAAAGGAACTTTTATTAAACGTTTTTCATTAGGTTAATTTATAGCATATAGGTTGTAGTAATTTTAAGTTTCGTAGAAATTACGACTGTTGTTTCGTTGTGATAATTTTGGGAATATTAATTTGTATTTGAATCTAGTAGTATAATATAGAATTTTGCATTCCTACCCACTATAGTCTTTTTATAACATTATTTCAGAAAATTAAACATTTTTCATTAAATTAAACTGTCGATCAAATCAGTGACAGTTGGTAATTTTCAGTGACAGAAATATTGGAAACGTCATCAGAGAGTTAAAGTGCCTTTTATAATATTAAACATACAGTTACTATAGGTTCAGACCAATAGTGAAACAGATAATTTGAAGATACGTAAAAATTTAAACAAATTTCGAATAATTAATTTTTTTAACAGTTTGATCGCACCCTGAGAGAAGAGTAATAGGTCGATTACACATATAAATTCATTTTTAGAAATACTAAATTAATATTTATTAGAGCCGGGCATATTTTTGACAACTACTGTCAAAGTAGAAATTTCTTACATAAAGTTATTAAGTTGTATGTACAAGAATTGTCGCTGCGACAATATACATCAACGTGAGGTGAATTGAAATTTATCTTTATAGGAAAGTTTACATTAAAATTAAATAATTAAAATTCATCATAGAGAATTATTGAATATATTATAGTTTGTCACCCAAACGTGGGGCAACTATAAAATAATATTGAATATTTAATAATATATATCTAATAAAATAAGGTGGATATTTCGACCGTGGTTATTTATAAATTACAATATTTTGTTGACAGGTTTATAATAGATTTAAAAAGTTACAGTATATATCACTTAATTGTCTTGTGTCAGTTTTGTAATTAATGTTGTTTTTTTGAAATGGTACATATAAAAAAAGAAAAGAATTCAGTGAACGATAAACAAGACATAGAAAATCAAAAGTCAAATTTATCATAATTTAATTGTGTAATGAATTTAGTAACCAAAATATATACATCCAATAACAAATAAAAATACTATACACTTTTGATTGCACTCCTATATCGTGAATTTGATTCTGAGGTAAATATCTTTATTATTGTATCAACAAACTTGTTTTTATATGTGTTCAGTGTTGTTTTTGTACACGTTCCAAAATTGAATATCGATTAATGTCCAAATAAGACATAACTTCTTTTTGAGAAAGCTCCCAACAAGGAGCGAAACGTCAAAGTGTGTAGACGATATTTAGTTTTTTTATTTATGACCTAAGCCCAAGAACACGAAATCAAAAATATTTTGAATGGTTAAAGAAAATTAGGAATTATTATATATATATATATATATATATATATATATATATATACAGGGTGGTGCATTAGAAACAGTCCATCCCAAATATTGTTGACGAGACACGTCGATTTTGTTTTCGAGGGGGACAACTTTTGATAGTTAACTTATGGTTGTACAATCATCCCCCTAAAAGGGGTGACCACCCCTTCGAGAATATTTAATGGCATGGGGGGTCGAGTGGCACATAATTTGAAAGGTATCTCGATTCTCTTTAAAGATATGCTAACATTTTTGTGTTAACTGTTAAAATTAATGAC
This sequence comes from Galeruca laticollis, assembly GCA_963921935.1. Classification (NCBI taxonomy): domain Eukaryota; kingdom Metazoa; phylum Arthropoda; class Insecta; order Coleoptera; family Chrysomelidae; genus Galeruca; species Galeruca laticollis. Next base: position 6,131,426 of record OY998179.1, read on the forward strand.
AAAAACCAGCTGGAAGTGTGAGTGAAAGAAATTAAAAAAAAGTTTTCAGAAAAGTTTTAATCAAAGTTAGTGTTCAAATTGTGATCCGTTTACTTCCAAACAATAATACAACCTTTGTTCAACACTGTTCCGAACATTTTGTAGCATAACAGGAGTTATTTCACCATATGACACAGTTATCCGATGGCGAAGAGCTTCTAAAGAGTTCGGTTGCGTTTTGTAAACAACACCTTTTAAATAACCCCATAAGAAAAAGTCCAACGGTGATAGATCAGGCGATCTTGGGGGCCATTCAATGGAACCTCTTCTACCAATCTAATGTGCGGGAAAATGTTGATCTAAAAAGTGACGTACGGGAGCTGCATAGTGGGGTGGAGCGCCATCCTGTTGAAAAAAAAATCATTTTCTGGGATCTGATCATCGTTTTCCATTATCTCCACAATTTGAGGAGCAAATTAAGATAAGATTCACCCGTCAAGTTATGAGGTAGGAAAAACGGACCAATAATATTATTTCCAAAAACCCCAGCCCACACATTCAATTTTTGTGGAGCCTGTGTATGTTGTTCTCTCATAATTGCAGGATTTGCATCACTCCAGTATCTGGAATTATGTCTGTTCACGTGACCATTATGAAAGAACGTGCATTCGTCAGAAAAGCATATCAAATATAAAAAGTGGGGGTTGTCCACCTGTCTTCTAGTCATCTCCTCACAAAATTGGATACGGCGATCTGGATCGTCTTCGTTGAGCTCTTGTACGAGATGATTCTTATAGGGATGGAACTTATGCTGTTTCAAGACCCTCTGAATGCTTCTACGTGGAATTCCTGTAGCTGCTGCTATTTGTCTTGTGCTTGAAGTGGGATCCAATGCAACATGTCCCAAAAGTGCAACCTGTGTAGCCTCGTTAGTAACAGGATGTTGTCTTTCATATTTTCTGTTAGAAACGTTTGCGGTTTCCATGAACTTAGATATTAAATTCATCACGTAGGGATCTCTTACATTCTTACCGGGATGACGTTCATTAAAAACTCTTGCAGCTGCCCGTGCAGACTCGTTGTTTCTAAAATAGTGTGCAACAATTTCAGTTTTCTCTGCAGTGGTGTAAACCATGATAATTAGATTCATTTACTTTGAACTAGAGAATGAAGGAATTCCACTAAAATAAAACTAGGTACCCATAAAATTCTACTAAAAACTATTTTTTATCACGTCAATAGCTGACAAACATCTTTTTTGCTATTTCAGTAATAAATGCGAATAGGTTTATAATTTAAAAGGTATAAGAGGTTTAAATTTATTTGTAGTATTTAGATTTTCATGAATTTGATTTTTTACTCCTTTTTTTATTTGTCTTTCTTTTTTCATAAAAATAATAACATTTTATTGGAATGTTATTACCTAATTATTAATTCAGCTTCTTATTCCGATTTCTTTAACAACGGAGATTTCAATCTGATTTTTGTCATTGATTTTAACACTTAACACAAAAATGTTAGCATGTATTTAAAGAGAATCGAAAAACCTTTCAAATTATGTGCCACTCAGCCCCCCATGCCATTAAAGATTCTCGAAGGGGTAGTCACCCCTTTTAGGGAGATGACCGTACAACCATAAGTTAACTATCAAAAGTTGTCCCCCTCGAAAACAAAATCGACGTGTTTCTGGGTTTGCCAACAAAATTTGAGGTGGACTGTTTCTAATGCGCCACCCTGTATATATTTGTGGCATTAACATGAGAGTATTTATTAATACGCCCTCTAACGGTGGATATATGAATTTAAAAACCTTTCCAGCATTTTATCTTCGCCGATTTCTTCTGAAGGATTTTTTCCCAAAATTCTACGACTTTTAGTTCCTCAGATACGGTATTTCATCTGTCTTAATGAATTATCCCGTACAAAGTAATTCAAAAGGGGTATTAGAAAATGTATCAACTTTTTTATATGGATCACCCTGTATTGTATACCGTTATAAGAAATAACTCATTCATTTGTGTTATGATTCTGCTTATTATTTTATACCGTGCTATGAAAATTTAATTATTACGGATATACCAATAAATATGTAACAAATTTTTTGTTAACCCACTCCGTAGTATTTTCTGTACGCACCCCGTATCATCACTACAATCTTCTGTATTATACTAATTTCGAGTTTGTATTCGACTTTCGAAATACGACAAAAATTGTATGATAAAGTGTCGCTAGAGGCATGCATAGCAGATGAAAAATTACGGAAGCTATTTCTGACGTTATTAGGTTGATAGGCGCTTGTTTCAGACTAAGGTGGAGTCGATAGACGGTACTACCTTGGATCCCAATCCTCAAGTTTATACGGCTATAGTTTATTTAATAATCGCCATAAAAATCCAATAAATAGTTCCTTCTAAAACATACTTTACAATGGTTACATTCAAGAATATTTTTCAGTATAAAGATGCAACAAGAAGTAAAAGTGCAAAAATCTAACAGAAGCTGTTTTTTTATCTACATTAATTTATAAAAAGAAAACATGACCGTATCATTTCCAATAATATCAAATAAGAAAAAGTTACGAATACCATTAAAGATGATATATTTGTATAACCCACAGGTGTCGGTTATATTTGTTTTTCTTTTACGTACGTAAACACAAACGATACATTACCAGATTGCGACAAAAACCAATTTATTTCTCATTTATTTCATCCACTCCGTCTAAATTACTCAATCATTGTGCCTTAATATAATATTTCAAAGCCGAACCCGAAGGGCATATTTTATCATATTTTTAAAAAAATTCTCAATACAAACAGTGGCAGAACAACAAAACTTTAATGATTATTTTAATTTAAATGAAAGGAAAAGGTTTTGTGGCAAAGGTTTAATGGTTATTTTGATTTAAACGGAAATCGAAATATGTTTGTGTTCTAGAAAGGTCCTGTGGTCGAGATACTGCAACAATAGAAAGGGTGTTGTGTCTTTTGGAGCACCTTCTTTAAATATTTGATAATAGTGAACTCGGGGTCAGTTTCAAGACCATAGAACTATATCTCATATTCTCTATGATCTACACTAATAAACAAAATTTTCAAATATTCTGTCGGAATTTGATAATTAGTTCAAATAATGATCCTACGTCGTTATGATGATAGTATTCATTTAGCGGACGAACATGTCATGTCTTAATTATGACATTAGTGAATGGGAGCTACATTTCACAAAAACTTCTTGTAGAAAGTACTCCCTACTTTGTCCTGATTGATGTGGGTAATTAAAGGCTTATTATTAGTTTACGGATTAATTTATTAATCTAATTAACAACAATTATATGCAGACTCGACAACAACAAACTGCTACTGTCTGACAGTGACAAGCTACGACATATATGACAGATATACAGACTGAGCACCGTCTATCAATGGGAAGCCTAAGCATAATATTGCGGATTTTCAAATTTTACATACATGTCTTCCTCCTCCTCCCAGGACGGGGAGAGCTAGAATCCTGGTATTTGAAGTCCAGGTACAGAATTTACATGTTGAGAACAGGATTTTTGAGAGAAAAATTCATATTCAACAGGGCGAATGCCCAAAAATTAGGTTCAATGACCTAAAAAGGTATATCGGTTATCTTGACAAAACTCTGGTGATGGGGGCTTTAGACTCGGAAAAATGTAATGAATTTGTTGATTTTCTTATAAGAATGATCTTAGGAAACATTTTTTGACGTCCCATTACGCAATATTTCACCAAACTGAAAATAATCAAGGGTGAAATTTAAGAAAACGTATACGACTGCGATTTCGAAAGTTCTTTTTTAGTTGAGTTGAACACTAACAAACATATAACACCAAACAAACTAAACCATGGCTGTTTTCCGGCGCACCTTCATAAATTGGGGATTCTACAGTCTCCATTTTGTAACTGAGTCAATATGTGATATATTTCTAGAGTGTAAGTAGCCATGTCAAACTCAAAGTCACTGGTTGGCCAAAAGCATGAAGACCATAGACTAGTTGGGCCGCAAAACCTAATCTTAAAGAAGACAAACTACTGAAAATCCTAACGAAAAAAAGTACTATTGTGTTGGAAGTATATTTATTAAATTTCCAATAAAAAGGACATTACAAAAACTTACAAACATTAACTTCTTTTGCCAGATATTTGACATCTTTTGTCTTTAATTAAGTTGTCTATTTGTGGCGTGAATTTATCGGCGGAAATAACTTTTAAAACTGCGTCCAAGTGTGCGTCCGTCAATCGCGATCTTGCGGGAGATTTGTTTCCTTTCATCAGAGAAAATAATTGTTCACACTTATAGGTACTTCCAAACATTGACAGGATTTTACAGGCAAGTTTTCTCATTTCTTGGTATTGAAAAGGCAAGTACTTATAAAGTTCGAATGTACCAACACTATCAACTTTTTCTTTTAAATGGGTTTGACACTGAATCTCAATCACTTCCATCTGCAAGTGAGGGGGAACTTTATCAATATCGATAGTAAATAAAGAAAAATTGTTTTCTTGGGACTTAAAATCCTGAAAACGCTTTTCAAATTCTGACAGAAGGCTTCCCATTGTCTCTGTATACATTTTGTTTGATATTGGGCCACTTGTACTTTCCGGATACGCCTTGCAAGTCGGAAAATGTGACAGATTATCCATCGCTAATTCGTTTTTTCACAGCATCATCTTACACTTGAAAGCTTTAACATGATCATGCATATCTGTTATAACTTGACGTGGTCCTTGCAATTTCGTATTTAAGTCCGACAAGTGTTTTGTGATGTCTACCATAAATGAAAGATCTTGTAAAAAAGGTACGTCGGATAATAAGCTGACATCTTGTTCTTTCACTTCCATGAAAAGGCGTATTTCTTCTTTGAGTTTCCAAAACCGATCGAGAACCATAGAACACGAAAGCCATCGCACTTCTGCATAATAAGGTAAACCAGTGTACTCACTTTCTAAATCACGTAAAAACGCAGAAAACTGTCGCTGATTCAAGCCACGTGACCTTATGAAGTTTATCATTTTTTTCACTGACTTTAAAACGCTTTCCAACTTGATCACTTTTGAGCATAAAACTTCTTGGTGGATTATGCAATGAACATGATGAAAATCTGGTTTGTCACTGCCCGTTTCTCTGATATTTGTTTGTAATATTGTAATGAAGCCATTATTTACTCCAGTCATTGAAGGAGCTCCGTCTGTTGCAACGGAATACAGTTTTAACAAATCTAAATTGTACTTTTACAGAAGTCCATAAACAGCATTGAAAATATCCTCCCCAGTTGTTGTATCATGCAATGGTACTAATTCCAGTAATTCTTAATAGCACGAAGAAAAACAGCAAGTTGCGCCACACCACACACATCTGTACTTTCGTCACAGGCAATAGAAAATGCAATGAAAGAGTCTGATTTTGTTTTTATCTGTTCGCTTATATTGGCAGCCAACTCGGTAACTCTTTCAGCGACAGTATTCCGGGACAAGGATATATTTTGAAAAACCTTCACGCTCCCGGGACTTACAATTTCCGCGGCTTTTACAAGGCACTCTTTTATAAATTCACCTTCAACAAATGGTTTTGAGTGTTTTGCGATCAACTCCGACAGTACGTAGCTCGCTTGAACGGCAGATTCATTTTCTTGCTTTGGACGTGTAAACATAAGCTGTTGATCTTTTAACCGTGATTTTAACTCTTTTAACTTTTCGTTTCTAATCATGCCTGTATACTTGTCAAACTTAGTTTTATGACTATCATAGTGACGTTTTATATTATATAATTTTGGGACACCGACTGTACTGTTACAAATCAAGCAAAAAATTTTGTCTTTCACTTCACAGCAAAAAAACTCTAATTCCCACTTTTCTTGAGAGATACGATGCTCATCTCCAAGTTTCCTCTTACTTCCACTTGGTTTTGAAACAGACATGTTAAAAACTTTATCCGAAATAAATAACAATAAGTACTGTTACGTGTTGTAACAATAAGTACGCAACTAAACTCGCAATTCTATCGCAACTGACTCATAACTAACTGAACAACTGAACTCAATCGAGTGGTATTGGCTTATATACGGATTGTGATTTCTCGACAGTTCTTTCCAGAATGTTCAGGTAGCGTCATCTGTGTTCTCGCGCGATAGAACTTTCCGGAACAAGCCAGGCTTTTAGGTTGAGCGCGCATCTTAGTTCATCATCACAGTACTTTATTTTCGGTTTTTAACAGGCTCGCGGGCCGCATTAAATGGCTGTTTTCAAAATTGATTTGGGGCCGCAGGAAAATGCTCAGTGGGCCGCATGCGGCCCACGGGCCGCATGTTTGACATGGCTGGACTGTAAGACATACTCACACAGGAGAAAAGCCAGGGAAATGTAACATTTGTTTGAAATATTTTGCAAAGAAAGGTAGTTTAACTACACATTCGCATATTCATGCAGGAGAGAATCCACCAAATGTGACATTTCTTTAAAAACATTTTCACGGAAAAATCACTGAATACATATTCACACAGGAGAAAAGCCATTCAAACGTAATATTTGCTTGAAAACTATTTTTTGACAAATTTTACAGTTAATTCAAAAAATATAAGATATTTATACAAAAAAATGTGCCTTTGTTTAAATTCGCTATTATGCAACGTTTTCTAGAATAATAAATTTTAATTTTTAGTATTTTTGGCATTCAATATAATCATTTGATTACTAAACGATATTTACTTTACCCAGTTGGCTATGACAAATTACCAAGAATTCAAAGGGCGCTAACTCGCTTAGGAGAAACTTTTGGTTAAAGTTAAATTAGGTTAGAATCACATCTAGTTTGGCAAGAGAGTTTCTGGACTGTTTCTGTATAAGCATAAGCTAACTAATAAGTAAAATTACCAAAAAACTTTGTATAAAGTATACATATCCATTCTCAACATATATTAATGTTTAGATTTAACAAAGAATCCCCTTAAAAAAATATCAGAAACGTCTCTGGTCATCACATTTTGAAATTAACTTTTGTAAGCACAGAAGTTGAAGTAACTTTAATGTTAAATACGGCGCGTGTGGGTAGACGGCAATAATTTTTTTTTCAAAAGATTCTCGAACCGCTTCTTGATTTCGAGATACGAAAGAAAGATAATAAAGAGAGATACTAATGAGAAAACATGCGGAGGTCTTAATAAACGTTAAGAAAACTTTATCTAACATATTTACTATTTAGTAAAACTGTGTCATTTTGCACTAAATATATAGTTTACGTCACTAACCATTGATACGTCATAATAACTAAACACGCTGTAGGTGGCATATTCGTTCTTGTCATTATTTCAGAACTAAGGTGATAGATTCTTAGTTTTTATTGATTTTATTGTCACACACACACACACCTGACGCTGCTTTCCAGGAACAATTTTCACATTCTATGGGTCCTCAGTCGTCATTGTTGATAACTCCCTCAATCTCCTCCCCTCGATTTTGTGAATGTGCCTTCTTTTCTTCAGGGTAGTGCAATGCACTTTACTCCATTTTTTGGCTTCCTTTCCTCGTCATTCGCGTTGGGCGTATGTGTTCGCGGCCTCTAGAAGGTGCAAATTATTTTTTAGTGTCTTTCTAAATTTTAAATACTCAAAATTTTTACTTTACTAATAAACCATAATTATAATTCATACTATTTTAGTAATCTAGAAGACATCCTGTATATATAAAAGTCAAGGCGATACTTCTTATGAAGTAAATAAATCTTGGATTCGACATTATCACCATTTTTATTTATATTCAACTAAAAAAAGTAATGTAACTTCTCCGCACTATAAAAATAACTATTGATCCTTAAGGACATAAAACTCCTCTCTTTTCATGAATCATTCAGTAGCTAAGTACCTGAAATATTCCCGTGAAAAGCTCCCGGAATCATCGGGACACGCTTTGTGGCAGCAGCTTTTCTTTCAAATAGAATAGACAGGGAGAATGGGGGGAGTTAGGAGGAGGAAGAAGAAGACCGATGACAAGTATCTGAGTTCAATCTTACGCGACTTCGATTGTAAGCAAGAGACGAAGGAACCGATCCTGTGGAGTGATAAATTAAGATCGGGCTATTGTTTCGCATCCTAGGGAGTCATGACAAGGATATATACATCCTCGAAAGGGATCAACACATTGACGTGCTTAACAAAAGTTGATTTTTTCAATTACACATTGAATTAGAGTGAATTTGTGTCTTGCTGCGATCTTCAACTGCTATATTAATATTAACAACAATAAAGATCCTACTGACTGCGCCAAATATTCATTTGAAACTATTTTTTATCTCGCTGCGCAGTAAAAATCTGGCAGTAAAGCTCTCAGCGAGAATGTTTATATGAAAGTAACTAATTTATCATATCAGAAAATTGAAATTATTATGTGTATTAATATATAAACCTAAAAAATCTAAATAATGGTGAAAACATTGAAATCCACTACGTGACTTAGGAGGATTTAGGGGATATACAGATAGACGCGGAAAGCGTCTTAGTTTTATACTGTTTAGATTCCATCTCCCAAATTTTGAGTAGAAAACTTGAAAGAAACATTGATGTTATTAAATGGAGAAAAAATAACGTTATAATCAACAAGGATCGTAGAAAGGAACATATATTGAAGAGTGCACCTATGCTGACGAGATCCAAAATGTCAAAACCATGGTCCACGGGTAATGCATTCATTGTAATTTCCAGCCATCGGGATTTAAAACGTTACGTACGCCAATGTTGGGTGGGAGACAGGGAGGATTTCCAATTGAAATCAATCGACAATGGGCCGCTTTTTTCCGTAATTAACGACATTTTCATTGTTTCGCGGGTTTCGGAGAATGATCAAAAAGGAGACAGTGCTATTGACGGAGTTACACGAATTCTAACACAAAATATACAATGTCTACTTTTGTTTTTCGAAGGTTTTCTCTAGAGGATGAAAGGAAGATAAATTAAAGAGAACTTTGTTAAGAAAGGTGGGAACAATTATGACGAGATTTAGACAGTGTATATTGAAAAAGGTTGACTGAACTGAAGGACGATGTTTGTAGTAACATGCGCAAAGAATTATATTTAATCAATGCAATTATAGAAATGAAAAATACTTCGTTTTTTAGAATATGAAAAATTAAATTTTGTGAGGTGTAATATGCTGAAAATAGATTTAGCGTCGCTAGGACAAAAATTTCGAAATCGCTTTCTTCAATATGAATACAAAAAAACTTTTTTTCTATCCCCCGTACCTAGTTTATAGTTAGGCAAGTATTTATTTGGGAATTTTTTAAATATTATTCAACTAAAAATTCTCATTTCGAAAATTTATTACCCTAGTTGTCGTAAAATTATCTCATTAAAAATAATCAAGCTCAACAATCAGGCGTTTCAACTGACGCCTATAAACTATCTCTTAGAATAGAATTCTACTTCTAAAAAAACAGGTTCTTCGATATTCACTTCTCGAAAAAAAAGAAGAACCCGTGGGTTAATAATTATTTTAATAATAGGGAACAGCCATTTTTCGGATTGTGCACAGTCATTAAATGGTTTCGTAATAGAACATCTACGGGGTTAGACGAAACTGATGCTGAAATCTTTCGTTAATTTTATTGTGAGACAAGCAACATTAAAGCCAGTGACACACTGGACACTGGTGAAATAAGAATCATAGGGAAAACGTTATTATCGCACTACGCATGTATTTAGTTTAGACGCAGTACACTGGCTTTTCTGAAACAGAAAAACTGTTTCGTGAACAAATGTCATAAAACAGAACGTGCCGTGTTTCGTGATAAGTTATTTCGATTTGTTATTGTTGTTATTGTACTCTAGAGCCTATAGGTGTTCTAAATGAGTTTCTTTTTTTTTCAATTGAAGGTTTAACCAATTCCAATAAACTGTTTTCGCATGTTTGTCCTGTAAAATTCCTTAAATTTCTCAGGATCTTCCAGCAGTTCTGTACCAAAAATACTGTATCATCGTACCCGAAACTAAATTTAAAAACGTAAAACATATTTTGAAGTCGCGACTAATTATTGTAGCCCCAAATGGAATATAATTTACACGTATGAGTTGTCTGATTTTTGGCGGGTTATTCAAATGACTGGTGACTTTGTATCAGAATTATTTTCTTAGTAATTCATTATTTTGACTCACTGCTCATAACTGAATCGCTGATAAAGAACTAAGACAAAACATTAAGTTTTCGTTTTAATATTATTACTGACAAATATATAGATACATACACTATTTTTATATAAATAAAACTATTTACCAAACAGTAATAATGATCACTGATATATTCACTACATGAGGTATTTCACTAAACATTATCTTGTTCAGGTGAATATTTTAAGGGGAAAAGAAGAAGTCTTGAAATTAAATAAAGTAATATAAAATACATTTAAAATATTAATAATGAAATAAGAAATATAGAAAACAATTATTGCGTACATATAATTAATATAAATGGTCATTTTGGGGGCTATCAGAAAAAAAAGGGATTTCTTATGATTGTTTTCAAGGTTTCATATGATTTTTCATGGTAGATTTGTTTTTTGTAGTAATCGAAAATTGTTTCTCTATTTTTGCGTTTCAAGGAAGCCTACTGTTAAACAAAGGGTTATCGTTCTGTATCTCTAAGAATTTGCTAGGTTGGTGACCTCACTGTACTTGGCCCATTGTGTATCCTTCTGAGGTTCAGGTGCTCGCCGAATACAGAAAATTTAAATTCAGAGAGTATCGGACATTTGCAAAGGATTTGTTCGACAGTCTCATCTTCTTGTTCATATTCTCTACAAAGTGTCGGACAAATCCAATTTCTCGAGGTGTTTTCGTAGGAGGCAGTGGCCAGTCAGAATACCACTAACTGTTCGTAAGTTCTGCCTGTTCACGATCACGTATGTTTTCACTACTTTACTGTCCGGATACTGTAACAGTTCCTTATAAAGCCTACAACCTTCTGCGTCGTCCCATCTACCCTTAAACTTATTAAGGGAGTGTTCCTTTAATAGGCCAGCCATTGCTGACGCCGATGAGCGTTTTTGGGAGGCTGCTTTCCTCGCTAACCATCTCCGTCTTTTTCGGATTTATTGACAGTGCATGGTCTTTGCACCCTTGTTCTATGATATTGATGGCCTCTTGCAGTAGAGCGCAGAGTATCTCCTCCAATCTTCCTGTTAGCAGAATCACTAGGTCATCTGCATAAGCTATTGTGTAGAAGTTGCCATCGTTGAGGTGGTTGACCAAGGTGTCTAAGACCATGTTCACCTAAGGTGGACTCTTTTTTTTCCAGCGATCTCTCGATGCGGCATGCCACAAGATAAAGAGCCGAATGGGTAGATTTCCCTGGGGTGTATGCATGTTGATTTGAATGCTCTGGATGTTGTGCTATCACTACTTCTCTTATATATCGTTCGCACATCCTCTCCAAGGTCTTCATTGAAAATGATGTGAGGCTAATGGGTCGATATACTTTTGGACTGGAACGGTCAATTCTTCCTGGTTTCGGTATGAACAAAACTTTAACTTCTCTCCTACCTTTTGGAATATACTTCAGTGCCAATGAGGATTCCCACCAGGTGCGGCTTTACCGCATCCAGTCCCCACTGAAGTACAGCTGGATAAATGCCGTCCGTTCCTGGATATTTAAAGGGGGAGAAGCTAGTGATGGCCCACCTCAGTCTGTTCGCGTCGACGATCTGTCGCGTTATACGTCAGTTATCGTTTGTCGGGTAGTTATATTCCTCTTCCTCCCAGATTGCCGCGTTTGCGGTTCTGGAGTCAGGGAAGTGAGTTGTTAATGGTTGAAGGTTCTCCTTCAGGTAGGCAGCTTTTGTGCATCCTCTTTGGATAGTGTACCGATATGACAATAGAGGGCTTTTTGGAGTCTAGCTGCTTGGGGAAATCTTCGATTTCCTCGCAGTAGATTCTCCATGCTTCTCTTTGTTTTTTTCTAATGACTATTTTATACTCCTTGAGGTGAGACTTGTATGCGTTCCAATCCTTTTCGAGTTTGGTACTTTTTGCCTTGTTGGAAGATGTCCTCTCCGTCTTCCAGAGCTGATCATTCTCATGGCACCATCATGAAGTGGAGACTCCATTGAGATCGACCCACCTGAGGAGGCAGGACATCTTATAGGCATTGATTATGGAGTTTTGAATGGTTTCAGAGTAAAATTTCAAATCTCCTTTATTATTTGGCAACACGTCCTCCACTTCTCGCAGAGCCCTTTTCAAACAGTGGACATATTTTGTCCGGTCGGTTTTCCTGGGGCCGCGAGTGGTGTGGAGGTTATGAGTGCCAGTTTTATTTCAAATTTTATCCAGCGGTGGTCCGACATTGAAATGTCGTCGGATACATGCCAACCGGAGATTATATTCGACATGTAGATAGTAGATAAGGTAATATCTATTCGCGTTTGACTTCGAGAATTAATAAAAGTTGGTTTAGTACCTCTATTTAGAATAGAGATTCTAGTTAGTTATGTAATCATCAAAATACTTACCTCTAGTGTTAATATCTTTGCTGCCCCAGCTTACGTGGCGAGAGTTTGAATCGCAGCCTATTACCAATTCTTTATTTGGTGGTAGTTTGTTTGCGTCTGAGGGGAGGTATGCGGATGCCAGTATCAACACTTTCTTTTCACCTTTCTACGCATATTCAACCTTCACTACCGTTAAGTCGGAGAACGAAAAGTGCGTGGTAGGTCTTAAAATTCCTAGGGACATATATAGTCGTCCTAGGTTGCTCATTGCTTGGGAATCTGAAAATTATACCATTTGGATTATTTAGACTCACGAATTTGATATGTCTTATTCAGGGTTGCTTGATAAGTGCTATTGAGTCCTGCATCACATCAAGATGGCAGCATAGTGTTGCCGAGGCCACTGAATAATGAGATGATGGTGGTGAGATAGGCTTTTATCTGCTAAGGTCATCTCCACGTCCTCAATTGGAGGTGGTTTGACGTTGCCTATATCTTCTACCGGTAAGAAATCAAATAGATTATTTTTTGGTAAATGAAAGATACAGAAATTGTGTAAAATCGGTAAAAGCATATCCAGGCGCTGACGTGTTTTCCGACCATAATCCATTGATAGCACGAATTCACATCAAATTAAAGAGGACAATAAAAAGCACTAAAAGGAACCAAGTGGATATTGGACATTAACAGAAGGAAAAAACTCGCCAGAACATAAAAACAAAAATAAACAACAACTTACGAAAACTTGATCTGGAAGAAGAAAATCAGAACCAACATGATATAAATAAGAAACGGCATCACTTTAAATCAGCGTTGATGGAACCTATGAAGGAAATTTGTAAGAATGAGATACGTACAGCAAAACACGAGTGGATGACCGACGAAATTCTACATCTCATCAATAAAAGAAGAACTGACGAATGCGAACAACAATACAAAACAATACAAGTCGAAATACGAAAGGGAATCAGAGTGGCAAAGGAAAATTTCTATAAAACAAAATGTGAAGAAATCGAAGAACTGCAACAAAAGCATGACAGCTTCAATATACACAAGAAAGTAAAAGCACTAGCAGGAATGCAAAGAAGGAAGCGACTCAATACATCATACGACATAGATGGTAGAATAATAACAGATATAGAAGAAAAACTAAAAGCCTGCGAAAATTATGTCGAGGAATTCTTTGAAGACCATAGACAGAAGGAATACCTTGAATGCGCGGACAGAGACGAAGGACCAGAAATAACGAAGGAAGTAGTTTTATATGCTCTGAACTCGCTGAAAAACAGGAGGGCACCAGGCCCAGATGAACTACCAGCCGAAGTTCTTAAACTTATTGAAAAAGAGCAGATACATGTCTTGGTGGATCTGTTTAACAACATCTATAAATCAGGAATCATACCACAGGAATGGCTGATATCAACTTTTATAACGCTACCAAAGAAAAGAAATCCTAAACATTGTCAAGATTATCGCACTATAAGTCTAACTGGACATACCTTGAAAGCATTCTTAAAAGTCATATATACCAGAATATATAGGAAACTAGAACAGGACATCAGTGAAACTCAATTCGGGTTTAGAAATGGCCTGGGTACCCGTGAAGCGTTATTCGCACTTAACGTTATGTCCCAGAGATGCCTAGACATGAACCAGGATATGTATCTATGCTTTATTGACTACACTAAAGCCTTTGATAAAGTGCGCCATGATCACCTTATAAAACTGTTGCAGGCAAAAAACTGAGACTCTAGAGATATCAACATTATTTCAAATCTCTATTATGGTCAAAGAGCAGTAGTGAAGATAGAAGAAAATACAACTGAAGATATAGAAATAAAAAGAGGAGTTCGTCAGGGATGTGTGCCTTCACCAATCCTTTTTAACGTATACTCGGAAGATATCATGAATAGAGCACTGGCTGATCAGGAATATGGCATTAAAATCAATGGATGACCAATCAAGAATCTAAGATATGCCGATGATACAGTGCTGATAGCCGAAACACTTCATGACCTACAGAAACTTGTTATTGCAGCTGTGGAAGCTAGTGAGGAATATGGACTGTAAACACAAACAAAACCATATTTATGGTTATAACAAAATCGGTCCAAAACATCGGAAATATATTAATACATAACCAACCAATTGAAAGAGTGAGAAAATACAATTATCTGGGAACTCTTTTCAATGAAAATGCGGACTGCTCTCAGGAGATAAAAATCCGAATTGAAAAAGCGCGGAGTACTTTCACGAGGATGAAACGAGTATTCTGCAGTCGAGATCTCAGCTTGGAACTCAAATTGCGCCTTATGAGATGCTATGTTCTGTCAGTGCTGTACTATGGCATGGAATCATGGGCATTAAAGAAGAACGATGTAAAGAAAGTAGAGGCATTTGAGTTCTGGGTGTATCGCAGGATTTTGAGAATCTCATGGGTACAGAAAGTCACTAATGCCGAAGTGTTAAGAAGGATAAAACAAGACAAGGAAATTGTCCTAACTCTTAAAAAAAGGAAGCTGCTCTACCTGGGTCACGTTATGAGGGGGGACAAATATCAACTGCTCCAGCTCGTTGTGCAAGGAAAAATAAGTGGAAAAAGATCAATAGGAAGGAGAAGACATTCCTGGTTAAAAAATCTTCGCGAATGGTTCAACGCCACCAATAGTCACCTTTTTAGAGCAGCGGTATCCAAAATACGAATAGCCTTGATGATTGCCAACCTTCGGAACGAAGACGGCACTTGAAGAAGAAGATATCTTCGCTTAGAGCTGTTAGTTCTGCCAAGAGACTGCCGGTCGCCATCTTAGGAGATGGTTCAACAGTCTCCACATAAGCAACAGCTCCTTGGGGCTCCTCGGAGGGGGGAGGGAGATTCATACTTGATCTATTTTCTCTGTTCCGTTCCGGGTCAAGTTTATTTATTTCAACGATTAATGAGGTGAATGAATAGCTCAACCTCATTGATCGTTTTTCTAGGGCTCCCATATCCTATACCGAAGACGAAGAGGTGCCCTTTGGGGTTGACCTTTGCTTCGCGGTGGAAGGAAAACCACGCATCCACCCAAACGTCTGGATTTTGTTTATCCAGCCGACGTAGCACATCCTATTTATCAACCAGGTCAGCGTGAGCCTCGCCAGCGACCCAGGGGGTGGCTTTTGTCAACTGTGGAAGGTTGTCGACGTGAACAACGTCGAGCTTAGCCTCCTTCCATGGTTTCACTTCTGAAACTGTGTTCTTTAGCCACTCTAGCGTTTCGTCGTTATCGCAGGTGACTCTGAGTATGTCGCCAGAGTGCGACCATGACCTAAAAGTAGGCGGCTTTTTTTACTGTGGGGGCGGACATTAGGGTTTCGTCCAAGGCCTCCATTAGCTGTATTTTGGCAAGGTATCCAATATCGGTAATTATATTACAGTATGAATCGGCCTTGTCTATAATAGATAACCGTAAATGGTTGGTAGCTCTTCACTTTAGCGTTCATCCGTAGCCTCTTTCCTCTCGAAGAATTCTCCTCCGAGGTGCTGGAGCGGATGCGTTTCTCTTCCTGGAGGGTGACACGTTCCGGATCTTTTTGGAGGAGGAACTGGCATTGCTGTCTTTATTTTTTTGGCCGCTGATGCCAGTTTTGGATAGGAAAGGGCGAGTGGCGCTGATGGTGTCTGTGGAGACGCCAGCCTGCTGCCTTGCTTTCCTCTGTCTCTTTGCATCAGCACAGCAGACTCTTTTACCTTAACGGTGGTTTTGTTTTGGGGTGTGCGTTCTCGCCCATCCACCGATTTTTGTTTTTTTCTCTATTTTTGTTGATGATCACAAAGGATTAAAAGAAACTTCATTTCGGCTTGACAAAACCGAACCTAATTTATTTAAGCTTTTCATATGTTAATTATTATGCTCATATTCTCCTGTAGAAGTTGAGTCACTTGAAATTGAATTTGGTTTGGCAAATTATGATGATTATGAATGAGCAACAGCAACACACAGCAGTCAACAAAAGTAACGTATCTTAAACACAGTGAATATCGAAAACCGAAAGCATTCTGTGTCCAGAGCACGCCAATTTATCGGCCACGGTATATTCCATTTCGGGCTATTAGTCACGGTTAGTTTTGAATGTGTCCGTGGACATAGAGCAAACTTGCTTCACACACATTTTTCATCAAACTTATTCCACCATTGTGTGTCACCGGCTTAATAATAAGTGATAAATAAAATCTGTGCCATCCAAAGAAGGCCGCTCCATAATTTAAACAAAACAATGCATTTTTTTATTCTTTTAGTTATATAATAACGGTATTTTACAAATAAAATTCACTATCTCTGAAATATAATCTTGTTAGGACCAGGTAGCTAACCAGAAACATTGTTTTAGAAACCCGAAATTTTTACCTGCCAAAATATAAAACAAAAATAATGCCTTATCGAGAGAAACAAAATAATAATTTTTCAAACTGTCTTCGGAAAAAAATGTTCAAGTAAGTGTGTCTAAAATGCTGGTTTTCGAACCCCCGGGGGTTCTCCCTATTTCAGATGACATGATGAACGTTGGGAACGTTGAGGGTAGCTACCCAACCAGTGGCACACGATCTATAAGTTAATAAGGGTGCAGTTGAAAGTTTCTATTATTTTATTTTATTTTTGTTGGTAAGAAGAGGAACATTTATATGGGTATTGTTATATTGAAGAATCAAAATCTTCATGAAGAGTATTGTGGAGACTTGGAATGGATCAAAAATGTACTTTCGAACACGAACAACATGTAAGAATTCGGGAATGTTGTTTTGTTAGAATGATCAGATGAGTTCATTTTGTTGAAACTAAATATTTATGGATGGGACATTTCAAACGCCAAGTGAAGATTTAACCAATTCTTGTGGACTGTCCAATATGTGTCAACAAAAAAAGTATCCGCGAATTTAGCGCCAATTTGAAGAAAATATAAGTTTACAGATGATGGTAGTGTTTAACCTTCCGTGACTGGCGCGCGGACTCACATTCCGCAACCAAATATTTTCGTACTTCATTTTAATTTCCTCTGCGCCACCATCCCACCGCACTCTGTATTTCTTGAGCTTACTGTGGTGGTCATCAGTGTATCGTGAGCGGCACAGAAGTGCAGTCGTTTAGATTTGGTACCTGAATGCGGACTAAGAATCCGCCGCCAGTAAAAATTACATAAATATTCTACAGATTAAAATTTGCAAGTTTTGTAGTTTTTTCCATGAAAGGTAAGAAATATTATTCTGAAAATTGTTACTTTTACTGAATAATTATTACTTTACTAGATGGCGTCATATGAAAAAGAGCAAGAACGATTACAGCGACTAATGTTAGAGTGTCTCAATGAAGATATAGTTACTGAAGACGACCCAAACGACTCCGACGAAGACAGTGAAGAGGATATTTTAGAAACGCATGAAATAGATTCTAATTCGGAGAAAGAGATTGTGGATGGTGACGTTGAAACAATGCCCTCATGAGTACCGTACTTCATCGGAAAAGGGCTGTAAACCTGATCACTCGTATGCCAGGTGCTAAAGCAGCTGTACAAAATTTGAAGACACCTCTAGATATTTGGAAATACTTTTTCAATAACGAAATACTAAGTACAACAGTAGAGTATACCAATATGCATATTCGAAGTAAAAAGGATAATTATACCCGTGAAAGAAATACCAAGGAAACCGACGTAAATGAAATGCAGGCTCTAATTGGACTACTCTATTTGACGGAAGTAATCAAATCTAGTCGCCTGAATGCTGATGAATTGTGGAACAACAGCGAGACAGGTGTTGAGCAATTCCGTCTGACAATGTCAAAGACCCATTTTAAGTTTTTACTTCAACATATTAGATTTGATGATCTCAATTCTCGATCAGAAAGAAGGAAAATTGATAAATTATGCCCGATTCGGGAAATTTTTGACGCATTTATTGCCAACTGCAAATCTGCGTACACTCCATATCAAAGTGTTACAATTGACGAAAAGTTAGAAGCATTTCGGGGTAGATGCGGCTTCCGCCAATATATTCCGAGCAAACCTAATAAATACGGGCTAAAAATATATGCTCTAGTTGATTCAAAGACAGTTTATACTACCAATTTAGAAGTGTATACTGGTAAACAACCCACTGGTCCATACGCTTCGGATAATTCAGTTTTAGCACTTGTTCAAAGAATGGTTGAGCCTATTAGGAATACCAAACGAAACGTAACATGCGATAATTGGTTTTCGAGCATTCCATTGGTACGTACCCTATTGAGAGATTTTAATCTTACGTACTTAGGAACCATTCGTAAAAATAAACCTGAATTACCGATTGAACTATCTAATCCACAAAGTCGACCTGTAGGATCGAGCATGTTTGCCTACGATAAAGATATAACATTGGTGTCATATATTCCCAAACGGAAGAAAAATGTAATTCTGGTTTCAAGCCTTCATCATGATGGTGAGATCGCGATACAATTACAGGGAAACCTGAGATGATTGTTGATTACAACAACATTAAAGGCGGAGTTGACACTTTGGACAAAATGTGTGCTGCTTATGACTGCGCTCGAAACACATGGTTATTTTTTACTCTATGCTAAATATGGTTAGAGTGAATTCATTGGTGTTGTTTTATTTGCAAAATTCTCATAAAATAGCTAGAAGGTTATTTTTGCATAAGCTATCAGCCGCGTTAACCGAAAACCATATTCGTTTCCGTGCTACGCCGAAGAATATTCCAAAAACGATAACACTACGAATCAAAAAATGTTTGAGATATAAGATCCTACTCCCACTCCCCAGCCTGAGAATTCCAGAGGTCGATGCAGTTACTGCGACCGATAGAAAAATCGACCAACGCGCTTTTCCTGTAAAAAATGTACCAATTTTATGTGCATTGAACATTTAACTTGTGTTTGTACAGAATGATATTCTGATAATATGTCTTAAATACTTTTGTATGTTTGTTAGGATATGATAGTTATATTTTTGTCGATGTCTATGCTTTGTAATAATGAAATGAATGTAAAATGAAATATAATCATTTAAAATGGACTTTTTATGGAAAAAAAGAGTACTATATATCACCATTTCGGGGAATCTCAGTCCGCCGCCACTATCTATGCTCAGAAACAAAGCGCCAGTCACGGAAGGTTAAAAGTTACTAAATTGTACGTTATCCTTGAAAACAGGATTAAATTATTTGTAACATTTATTCATGGTTTACCTAAAAAGTATGTTCAATGGAACATATCAATAAATGTAACAAACGAAACAACTTCCCAAAAATGAAGCGTGTTCATTTTGAATTCGGAATAAAAATAAAGTCATAATAGACATGATGATAGATTTTGAAAAACAGTCTTGCAATTGATAATCGTTTCGGTATTTCGCCTCCTTCCAAAATGTGAATATTTCCATAGTGATGTGTATTAGACGTTCGCCAAAAAAAATGCAATAACAGTCAAGCTTAGTGAAGTTTCATCTAATGTCTCAATATGCATTGCTTTGTTTATAGTTGTAGTGGTGAAATCAAGAACTTGAATATTTGACATCAGAAGATATCACAAATAACATAAGTATGTTTGGAAAGAGCTTACGCAGTTTTGTGAACACCGAAATTACAAATTTTGTGCAAGAATTTAAATTGAAAAACTAGCAGATATACTGAATGATTGGGCGTGTATATAATACAAAAAAAGTGACAACAATTTGGAATTTTTGTGCTAAACTCTTACAGAAAAAGTTTTTTGAAGAATTTCACAGAGAATTGAATCCATTTAAAGATAAAATTTATAAAAATGGAAGAAAGGATCGGGCAGCTAAAAGAAATAAGTTATAAGCCATTACCGAAAAAAGATAGACAATTTCAGCGGCTCTTAAAAATTACCAAAACATTTCCATGAAAATACACCAGACGGTTTGCAAAGAATATTCTAACAAATTTGTGCTGTGTAATTAGCGTGCCGTAGAAATGAAGTAACTTTTAGCTTTGTTCACTATTTCGAAAAGAAGTTCGACAAATACGGTCAAAATACTGTTGAGTACACTCCTATGTTTTCAAAAACAACACAAGGTGATGAAACACGCACTACTGAGTCTAAATGGTTGACACCGAACAAAGATTCGGTAGGTCAGTTCCCAGTACGTCTCTTAGAAAAAGTATGGAGCTGAAGAGAAGGTAAGGAAAGGGTCCAAGGATACTACCTTGAATAATTCCGGACTTTACGGGATGGTACCCCAACAATGAGGAATCCCAAATAGCAATTTAACTTGTTACAAACTTACATCATATTTGACACATCAAACTTCTAAACTTGCATTAAGTTTGCTACAGCAAGTTCACAAACTTGCTGCAAGTATAAAGCAAACTTGCTAGTTACCACATATCAAAGTTGCACCAAGTCAGCCATATGAAACTTGCTTAAAGTTTATAAACTCAAACTTGTCACAAGTCACAACTGGGTGTCAAATGTCAGAATAGTATATATCCCACAGGGACTTGCTGGTATTCATTTCCTCCTTTATCATAGATGTCAACGACTTTTATTAGCATCTACGGCACACTTGTAGTTTTAAATGAAGTAGACAAACAAATTTAAGAACTTTTATTAACCTATATTATTTACATCATTTTTTCGTTGTTGTCTCTCAGCTCTGAAACGAAGGTTGAATTGTGATAAACTAATTCAAACAATTTCATTTGTGTTTGATTGAAAGACATTTTTTTCGAAAAAGAAACAAGTTTACAATAAGAAAATGTGTATCAATTTTGTTTTTACGAAAATATTAAACAAAAAAATATATAAGGGTAATTCAAATTCAACAATTTGTTTTAATTTTATTCAATATCTGCCTATTTTAATTTGATTTAAAAACAAAAATTTGTTGCATATTTTCCCAATTGTCATTTTGATTTGGAGCTCTGGCAGTATTCTCTGTTTGGGATAAAACGGAGTCAACCTTCTACTCCACTCTGTTTAAGCCTTCTGTTAGGTCAGTCACTAATTGAATAGGGTAGCCAGCTGAACTTCAATTACAACCTGTAATAAAATAATAAAACTTGTATGACTATATAAACTACTTCAGAAATCAAAAAATTAATAATTATCTATTATAAATAAAAGAAACCCACGTGCTCTATAACTTATTCTCCTACTTTATTTAATCAGTAATTGGAAATTGAAGTTAAATAAACACAATTCATATTAATAGACGCATATTCTTACACAAACATTATTTTTATATATAAAAATAAGATACTTACATCTATACAACGAAAATCACTATATAGAATCGTGATAGAATTTCAGGGTCTCTGGCAACTATTATAACGATATAGAATCACTAACACTAATAACGCGCGAAAACACTCTTTTCTAGATAAAACCACCAAAACTGACCATTAAAATCTTCATCTTTAATGGCGTCTGACCCTCAACGAACAACGAACAGTTCATTGTGTAAGGTTATGTTAATCTTCTTCTTTTCGTAGTGAAACTCTGATCTTTAAATAAAATAGTATTCGGTCGCAACGATGATATGTCTAAGTTTTATGAATATTTAAACATTATTCTATTACCTAATACCTTCTTTTGTTCTTTGAGCTTATTCGCATATAAGTGATAAAATTGATTACGGTTAAATACAAAAACAATAAAATGTTTTTTTTTTAATTTGCATCAAATTTGCAACAATTTTTCATATTCACCTTTGACATGGCAATTTTGTTGCAAACTTGTTTCACGCTTAATATGACAAATTTGCTTGAGCAACTCAATATCAAAAATCAAGCAGGTTTGCAGCAAACTTGCGTGCTGTCTGGGATATATTGAGTTGAAAAGTGCGTTCAGTAAGATGAGGTTGCGCCCTCGTGCCAAACTTTATCGATGACCTGTTGTTCATTTAGGAATACATATCAGTTTCAAGATTGTATCTGATTTTATTTATAAGTCAATAACATTGTTGGATTTCTGCATAGTTTTTCCGAAATCCTAACTGATGGGAACAGGAATTCTATCATTTATTGGGATTAATGTAATTATTCTGTTGAACAGAAGTCTTTCAAATATTTTAGACCTGAGCGGGTCGATACGATGCAGGTTCTGTAGTTGGTTTGCCAGGCTTTGTTATCAGTATGATTTGGGCGTATTTCCATTTAAACATCTATTTTGCAGATTCTTAGATAGTGTATCTTGTTTGAGGACTAAATTTAACATAAAAACAATATTTTTTGAGGTTTAGTTTCACATTGCTCCACTGTTGTCTTAATAGGTATTTACTTAAAATTTCAGATACGCCAATGGATTCAGGTAGTTATCAAGTTGGATTCGGACCCGTAGTTGTCTCCTTTCTGTAGACGAATGTATAACAAGTGAAAATGTACAATTAGAGAGACTCCACATAACGACTTTCGAAGCTATTCTCCCAGAAAGGAGAGATAAGTGGCTTTTTGTGCAACCAGGGGGGCTTATCGCCCCACCTAATTTAATAAAGAGAAATTTTCACCTCTTCTATAACGCTACGTTAGCGACATAAAAAAATAACCTGACGATGAATTCCCGCGATTTTTATATTTGATATGATTTAATGGGTTTAAGTTTAACTTCGCTTTTAGATGTTGAGAATCAGTGGGTGTAAACAAGCTGATAAAAGTTTTTTTATTAATCAAATCAGATATAATTAATGTTTATACAGTGCGCGCGGAAACTATGGAAGGTATATTTATTACTTCAGTGGTGAGCAAACTTTTTTCATAGGAGGTCAAAAAGTTTAAGAAATTTGAGAGTAGCGCAAGAATTATGACAAAAATTCATATTTATTCGGTTAATCACAGAACATGGATGTACGTAATTGTGAGGGTAAGAAGTAGGAGCGCAACCTATAAAAAACCTCCAGGAGAATGATAATTAAAATCTGTGGGGTCATTAGATATAGCAATTTGAGTTAATACAGTTGAAAATTCCTCAAGAGTTAATTGAGAATTTCCAACAATTCTTATCAAATGGTACTTAGCGGTTTTTATTGCGGCTTCCCAAATTTGACCATAATGGAGAAACGAGGTGAAATGAATTTCCATGGTAGGAAGATAATTTTGTATAATTTCTGTTTTCTAAAAAATCTAAAATTCCTTTAACTGATTTTTTGCACACACAAAATTTGAAGCATTGTGCGAGTATATAAACTAAGGTTACCTCTACAAGCGATAAAACGCTTTAACGTTAGAAGACAGGATTCTGTGCTCAAATGAGGAACCCAAATCAATATTGTTACGAAACAGCACACTGGTATAGTCCCTAAATCCGACTCTGTCTAAGCCAGGTATAAAAGTTGAAATTATGGCGGATACGCAGGTTGTTTTTATATTTGTTTAAGAATAGTGACTCTATCTTATCTACACTGTTTCTGTGACCAGTTTTATCTAGAAGTTGCCAGAAAGCCATTTGTTTTTGTCTAGAATTCTCTAGTGAAAAAAGGCATTAATATATATATAAAAAGGACCGACCAGCAGACTAGTTAGTTGATAAAGTGATCTCGTGAAATAAATACACCGAAATAGCAAACAGTTAAGTGTTCATATAAATTAGTTTAAGTGAATATACTGAGTATATATAAATTAAGTGTTAGTGATTAGTCTAGTGTTTAAATAAATTAAGTAAGTGAACCTACCGTGTGTTTAAAATTTATCCCACCCGTTTATTGTTTATACTCCGTTTTTAAAAGGCATGGAGTAATAAAAGCTCATTAGGTATGCAAAACCGATACAGGGTGTATAATAAAATTTCTCAGAAGTTTATCTAATTTTGTACTAAAATTTCTCATTTATTACGAATTTCAGGTAGACACCCCGTACCTCTGTATTCGGTTGAGTCGCCTATTGTTTTGAAAGGGTCGCTCTATTGTATTTGAATGAACAAATAAACAATTTAATCCTCAGAGGCGTGCAATCAGGACAAAACAAACTTGGTATATGAATATGAAGGCACTATGAAATTATAATTACGAAAACTATTCAAAAGAGTTCACAATATCGATTCAATAAAAACACATTTTTTTGTGTTCCTATGAATAAACAATAAACATAAAATATTATATAAAAAATAGCAAATTTTTTTACAGTAGTTATCAACTTTACTACTAATATACCGTTTACAATAGGAGAGGAAAAAGAAAAATGCAGGAATAAAGTACGAATTAATGTAATATTTATAAGAAAAAGTCTAACAAATAATAGTAATAACTAGCACAACAACTAGTCTATATATCAGAATCAGACGATTCTGTTGAGCTTCCATTATTAACATTGATTATAAATGGTTCAATCATGTGTTCACTTATATGATCCATTTCCCACATATCACATATCACGTGTTCAACACATTCCTTCCAGTTTTCTTTGGTTACGTTACCTAACGCGTCTTCGAATAAATCTTTCACTTCACTCATTTTGAATGTCGTATTCTTTCTTGAAACTTCCCATTTCACTTGGGTCCATATTAATTCTATGGGATTGAGTTGACAGTGATAAGGAGGAAGCCTCAGCACCGTTATACCACGCGCTGATGCCATTTGATCTACAACGTATCTACAATGTTTGTGTTTATGTGGATTGGCCAGTTGCAAGAGCTCATTTTTCAGCGGGTTATCTGGGCATTCAATATTTTTCGAGGTTAGCCAATCGTGGATATCTTGTTTACGCCATGCAGTTGAAGGTAATTTCTCCACTAACCTGGAGTGATAACTTGCGTTATCCATAACAATGACTGAGCCCGTTGGAATTAGATCTAACATTTGTGAGAAATATTCTTCGAAAACGTCTGCATCCATATCTTCATGATAATCTCCGGTTTGCTTCGACTCAAAGCACAACAATCCACCTTTAACAAAACCTTCGGCACTTCCGATATGAGTAATGATGAGTCGACGTACTTTTCCTGCTGGTTGATTGAGGCCTGTTGACCACCCTTCAAGAGCTGCCTGCCTCCGACTTTTAACATTCGTGTCTTGCCAAAACATTGAAACAGTATGACCTTCATTTAACCAAGTCTCATCCAAATAATAAATTTGTTTTTGATCTAGTCTTGCTTTCCGAATATTGCGCAAATAACTCCTCCTCCAAATGACAATGTCGTCTCTATCAATCAACATTGCGTTCCGATTATTTTTTTTAGATTCAAATCCAAGTTCCTTCAAAATTTTCCATAATGTACTTTGAGACATTTTCGGAAAATCTGAATCTTCTTGAACCGAAGCCATAATTTTGGAGAGAGTTGGGATCTCTTTTCTAAAGAAAAAAGCATGCACCTCACGCCTTATTCCATTCTTCAAGTCGTCATCCATTTCAAGTTTGGGTCGGCCTGCGGACTTTGCTGGGGCTGTGATGTTTCCATTTTTTGTCTCCTTCATTAAATTATAAATTGTTGTTTTTGAAACACCCATCATTGTTGCAGTAATCTTCACAGTTTCATCAACACTTCCTGTCAAATTCATGATTTTTCTTCTAATTTCTTCGTTCTTCAACGAGGAATAGCAATTTAATATCAGATTTTTTTCGTTCAGCGACAATGGGCCAACTTTAGGTCGCTTAGATGATGATAAATTCTCCATATCTGGTCGAATTTGGTTGGAACACTATATAGTTGGAAGGTGTAGTTAGGTGTTTGTCTCGTGTGATGAGAGGAGAACTTGTATAGATGAAAAAAAATAAACACCAGTTAACAATAACGGTAAAAAATAATAACAAATAACAGTATTATTGGGGAAATCAATCAACACAGCAGTTTCTCCAGAACAGCTGAACTGTAAATTGAAAATATTCAACCTTTCCGCTACTTTTATAGTTGAAAAGTTCTAGTAAGTACATTGTATTATGGGGGCATTTTCTTAGAACTGAAAACACTATATTTCACAATAATAAAACCATTTTTAAGCTACCTTCCCTGATTTATTTCCAGCATATAATCTATTAAGAAAGATTAAGCTGTAATCACTTCTGTCATTACCTGTGTTCTTATACTCGTCTACGCCCTTTTATACATAATAATAAATTTTCTGGAAAATTTATGTCAGTGATATAATCCACAGTTTATTATATTATTAATAATTTGAAATTTCATTTTAAATAATATTACAAAACGGTTATTTTCGGAAATGAGATAATTTTAGAAGCCTTAACTTTTTTTAAATGACTAAATGTGGTACGCCTATGGTTCCGGCCAAAATGAGTGATTTATAACTCCATACCTGTTAAAAACGGAGTATAAATAAATAAAAAAAACATTACAATATGTACAGCTCGTGTCACCTTACAAACAAATATGGCAATGTAACATTTTGTCAAAGGAGGTTTACGTAATTTACAAGTCTTGTAACGTGAATTTCACACTTTAAAATAATTCTAAATAATTTCCTAGTTTAACAAAAAATTTAATACTCTCACGGTATCGGCTCACGAGGCACGATCAAAAATTTAAACAATTGTTGAAATACCTGAATGTTCAAAGAATCAATAATTTTATAATTAGCATGCGCTGTCGGCAGTATACCAGCATAGGGCGATTGGATTTGATTTCTTCCTTTTTGATGTGAAAGATGATAAATATAACGTTTCGTTGAACATAATTTCGTCTATGTGGATGAAGTAATAATATCACATTTTTTTAATTTTAACCAATTCCTCCTCTTTATTTACACCAACCATGTTTTTACAAATAAGTTAAATCTGAAGATAATTAAACTAGCGAAAGGCACAATAAATATGAATCCCAAAAATTATAACTATTTAATAAAAAATTAAAGCATTCCCAAAAAGCATAAATGAGTCTATTTTCCCGTAAATAGAGTTAACAATTTAATTAAAAAACACAATGTTTGTCCTTTATTTGATAAATGTTAAACTTCAAACCAAACGTCAAAAAATAAATTGAAAAAATCTTATCAAAATCGTCTATTTACTTGCCGTGTGCGAGAATACAATAAATTCATCTTCTTTCGAGAGAAGTAGGTCCTAATTTCGGGACTAGAGAGAGTAAAGCGGATGCTACAGCAGATGTTATTCACCAAATATAACCAAATGAACGTGAAATTTTATTTTTTCCAAGTTTCGATGTTCTGGGTTCACAACAATCCAAATAGCTGGCTCGAAGGGCCAAAATGTAAATTGGTAAATTAAATATTTGTAGATCACTACTAGAGGCCTTCCGAGGCATAAAGGATTTTTCTTCTTGATATGAAATTAATAAATATTCTATTTATCAAAATAATTTGACCACAAATTATGTAAGTTTATTGCTCTACAATACTTACAATCTCTTTCGGGAACGGAAAACGAGAACTATCTTTTATGTATGTTTTAATGTGAGAAAAATTTTAAAAACTCAAGTCGAATTTTTTATGTATCTCTGTTTTTGTTGGTAACCAGAAAACAAAATAAATTAAAGATTTTGTTTAGGAAATAATATTATCTATGAGTATGTAACTCATGAATAATTTGCAAAAATAAGGTTCATTAAGAACTTACATGTAAAAAAATACATAATAAAGCAAATAAAATTGCTGAATTAGTTTTTAAAAGCATCAAAATAAGTTAATTCGTATTAAGTTTTATAAAAACTGGTTGCCAGTAAAATTTACGAAGATTTTAAAACAAAGTAAAGCAAGTAAAATGTCTGAAAGATTGAACCGGGTTGCCAATTACGTAGAAATAAGGTCCATGTGCATGAGTTTTTTTGTTTTAGAATTATTAAAAACAGGTACAGTCCGATGGGAGGTAATCTCTTTGTATGTCAATCAATCTACGGACGAATAACATCTCCAAATAATTTATTGACCTTTGTTTCAGACGTTACAAATATGACTAATCAAAAAGTAGATTACATTATTGTATTCTTTCAAATACAGGGGCTGCCTGAAAAGTTTCCGAACTAATAAATATACAAGGCGACCCTTAAACCGGTCCAAAAAAGCTACTCGACTGATTGTCAAACAACAAAATGGAAACTTTCCACGCAATCCTCGTATGTGCAGTTTAGAAAATGCAAATTTTAATCCAATACTGGTTCGGTTTCAACATCATATTTACATTTCATGTCAGGAGAAACAAGAGTACAACTTGTTTAGATAAACTTCAAAATTTATAGTAACGAAAATCTGGGCGCCAGACCACGTAATCTACAAATGGAACATCTTGGAAATAAACTTCCGTAAAACATGTCCGATCTAAATCAAAACCTACATCTAGCCCGCAAACAATCACTATCATTCATTTTATTTTTTGATAAAAATCGAAGAATGTCTACTACTACGCCAGACGGATTTTATATCGCTAATTATATTTGTTATTCTACATTCATGCAAAAAACAACACTTTATTGAACTATATTTAGTGGAAAAACTAATACTTATTGCTCTAGCGCAATAAAAATTTCATTGCACTCATCTGTCATTTTACTGTTGCGTTTTGTAATAATGACAAACATAAACATTCAAATCGACGCCAAATATTTAGTCCATTTTCTGTGAGATTCTTTTACATTTTAAACAATAGCATATTTTATATTATTCTCAATCAATTTTATTACAGTTTTTAAATGAAACTCAAGGTCTCTAGTTAATTCCACAATATAATCCAAGTTATTGAAAATTCTAAAAAATTGACAATTGTTTCGATAAATCAATATCATCGTCAGAATGGCAGAAGTTACATTTCATTTTATGCCTACCTGATGTTTAGTAGTTATTTTTGGCTAGACCAAGAAGTAACCTAACTTGTGATTGGCTTAATATATGTTTATAGAAAAAAGAAGAAGATGTGATATTACGAATATTGAAGCATAGATATTATTAGCCCTATGGTGATATCCTGGATATCATTTTTCCAATTAAGATCAGTATAACTGTGCAATGATATAGAAAACCAGGAAAACTATATCTGCTGATCTTTACAATTATCACTTAAGAAGACAGTTTGTTAGTGGAGAATTCCCTAGATTTAACTGTTCATTGACAACTTCATATTGTGGGTTTCTTAAATGTCTTCTAATTTCCAGTTCTTCAAGGAAATCCAGTTCTTGTTTCTTTTCACAAATATGTAGTACTTCTAGTTTTGTGTTAGGTGTCAATGAATGATTGGTGTCAAGTAGATGTTTTGGATAGAATCAGAATGTAAGAAATGGTTCAAAGTTAGAGACTCCTTAGACAACTACATAAAAGTTGTACATTCAGAACTCACATTCCAATTACATCCAGTAGAATTTGATTGTTTGGATGACAAAATTAGAGAAAATGTCAGCACGATGAAGTCACAACGCAATGTTACTATGGTAACTTATTTTAAAGACAGTTTATTAAATGAGTTGAAGAGAGAAAAAACTGATTGAAATTATTGAAATAATTAATAAAATCATACCGGAAGTACGAAAAGTATCGTATATACCTTGCGACTGAAGTACATTTAATCCTTCAGGTAAATTATGGCCCTCCCTGCGGTCGGGCCATAAACTTTACCTTCAGGATTAAATGTACTACTTCAGTCCCGCGGTATATAATATACTATTATCCGTTTTAAAATTCAAAATTAACAGAAACTTTAAACATATTTTCAATATAGTCAAATAGCCCATTGTATGAAGAGAAAGCGAAAAAGTTATTTTTGATCCCCATGGACCAAAACAGTGTAATAGTTTCTTCCTTTTCATAGAATCTGTTATATATTATGCAACGTGGCGAGATAAAAGCGAGACAGTCCACAAACTTGTATAGTTTTTGATACCTAATTGAATATAGTTGAGTGAGAGAATTAATATAAACAACTGTTTATCTCATTTTATCAAAATTTAAAAGAAAATATTTTATTCTGAATTATTACGTTCTTAAAATTACGTATTGTCGAATCAGTAGCCACTACTTCAATGTAACACGCAGAGAACAAGTGCCCGGCGGGTTACCTAATACTTCCAAAAAGTCAAGAGTCCGCTGCCAGCAGCTTCTTGTGTATGTAAATGGGATTTTCCTGTAAACATACTCGCACTGTTTTCTAGATGGGAAAATATTATCCTTGGAAATAGGAAATTGTTACTTCTGTGCCAAATGCATGGAAATTACATTATGAAAATATACAAACACGAACTTACACATGGGTCAGCATATTTCTACAGATAGAAATGTATATTAGTGTTTTAAATGAAGCTCACGGTTTCTAGTTAATTCCACAATATAATAAAAATTATTGAAAATTCTAAAAACTTGACAATTGTTTCGATAAATCAATATCACCCTTAGAATTTTCAATAACTTTTATTATATTGTGGAATTAACTAGAAACCGTGAGTTTCATTTAAAACACTAATATGAGCAGATACCACGAAGTAAGGGTCGAGACAGTTAATTTCAGAAATGTATATATTTACACAAAATTACTGCGAAAAATGTTCACGAAAATTACGTTATCAATTAATGAATTCATAATTTAAAATGAAGAAGCTTTTGCTTTTCAATATTTGTTTTATGGAGAATAAGAACCCAAAGGAACATTAGAAAGCAGAACAAAGTAGGATCATCCTTATTACAACAAAATTCGAATTAGACACGTTCCCCAGCTTTCCCTAGCATAATTATCCCTCCCATAATTATTACAGAATGTTTAGCTTCATCATATATATCTTGAAGTTTTACCAAGAAAATATCTTTTTCAGCTACTAAATAATTTTCATTAGGCCCAAATGCTATATTATTTCCTTCCACTCTCTGATTTTTTCTAAATCCACAAAATTGTAGACCTATAATTATTTATTACCTTATATTACACAAAATTTTACAGTGAAGGCTCTGAGAAAACAAGATGACCAAGATAATACCAAAGAACACTTTCTGACTTACAAATATAACATGATAACAAAACTAAGGAAAATAAATTTGGTATTCAATTAATATATGAACTTGAATCATCTGGTATAAATAAAACATTATTCGTCCTTTGAACGGTGTAATTTTAATTCCAGAAATGCCGAATTCGGCTGCGTTTCATTGCCAGTCGGAGAGTTTCAAAATTTCATGGTAATTTAATGTTTTAATTAGGTTCAAGCAAGAACTTTTACGTTTTCAGTGCAAGCCAAAACCTAGCTATATGTATTCTGCGCCTTCGCTCAATCTCTCATAGCAAGGAGCGTGAAACAGATGCGAAAACAAAATAAATGTGAACGAAAACGTTAGAGATGAATAGAAGTTCGTTGGGGTGGATAAAAAGGTGAAACATCCTAATAAAATACCATGAGTTTCTGCTAAATAAACCAACAATTATTGCATTATTGGACCTAAAATTTTTCTTAAAATTCATTTTTTTAATTGCTTTGCTTCTAACAACTTTGAAAGTTTTTTTATAATTTAGAAACTTCGTTTAAAACTTCAATTTAGCTTTTTACGAATTATTTCATAAGGCCTGACTTGACTTGTAAAGGACAAATATGACACAGATATTCTTCAGTATATCATCATAGTCCTATTACAAATTCAATGAACTTATACACTTATACTATTTATATTTCAAAACTTCTAGTAAAATTTTTACACATTCATAGTTTTTTTTTTCACATGTACAACTTGAACGACTGAAAGATGTGCAAATTTATTTTCGTTATGTAATAAAACTGTCGTGCGGGGTTGCTAGTCCTCCATCGGGCGCCTCCCCAGGTGGCGGATAGGGGAAAGCCTCCCAGATATGGGTGGTACCGAGGAAATGAAATACTCGGGGCGGACCAAAACTAGCATTGTAGCGTCTGATTCAGAATGAGCGGCTACAAACAGCGTCTGACCCAGAATGGGCGGCTGAAAAGAACACTCGCCAACACGCTCGGCAAGCGAGGCGTTTTATATGCCAAAAACCTTTCATTGAATTATGCTAAAATGTCGAATTCAAACAAAATACTCCAGGTGAGTAACGCCAAGCGTGTAGAATCTCACACTGATCTTAGATCAGTCTGCCTCACTTCGGATTCTGGGGGAGGCAAAAATTCGATAAACCATAAGAAACAACACAAGTTGAATGTCACCAACATATATATATAGCTACATATAATATCAGACCAATGAGCACGCCAGAAATCCTTGTTAAACTAGAAGAAGAATTGGAACACATAAAATGGGATATCCTAGGGCTTTGCGAAACACGCCTACCAGGAGAGAAAACCACTACCCTGAAATCAGGACACATATTATACCAAAATAACTCCATCCAACCTAGAGGTCAAGGAGGAGTGGCATTTGTTATTAATAAAAAAATTAAACATATGATAACTGAAGTAAATTCGATCTCTAACAGGGTTATATACATGGTCCTCAAATTAAACAGGAGATATAGCATCCAGTTTATTCACGGATATGCACCGACAAGCCAGGCAGATGATGAAGAAGTGGAAACCTTTCTCGAAGATCTATCAAAGGCCATGACTTCACAGGAAACTCATTATAAAATAATAAGTGGTGATTTTAATGCTAAAATTGGACAGAAGAGCACAACTGACGCGGACAACGTCGGAAATTTCGGTGTAGGTATAAGAAATCAAAGAGGAGATATGCTAGTAAATTACTTAAATAAAGAAAACCTTTACTGTCTGAACACTTACTTTAAAAAACCTAAGCAAAGAAAGTGGACTTGGGAAAGCCCCGATGGGGAAACTAGAAATGAGATCGACTTCATACTTTCGAATAACAGAAAAATTTGCACAGACGTATCAGTACTAAACCGATTCGATACAAACAGCGATCATAGACTGGTAAGAGCATCCCTTAGCCTCAACCTGAAAACTGAAAGAAACAAACTCATCCGTACAGACAAGATCCCTAAGGCTGAGGAGCTTGTACATAGGAAAAAGGATTATCAAAACGAACTAGAAAAGAAACTGGAACCAACTGAAGCATTGAATAGGATGGACATAGACGAACTGAACAAAAAAATCACAACCGACATCCACATTGCGACAAGGAAGATTTGCATGAAAACAAAAAACAAAAAGAACTCTAAAATACAACCAGAGACGTTACAACTTATGGAACAAAGAAAGAAAACATCCAGAGATGCACTAAATTATCGGGAACTAAATAAACGAATACATAGAGAAGTAAGAAAAGACATCCGAGTTTATAACACCAAGACAATCAAAAACGTAATAGAGGACAATGTAAATATGAAAGTCTTAAGGTCAAAACTATCCTCTGGTAAACAAATCATCACCAAAATGAAAAATCAACAGGGAAACATAATTTCGGACAGCAAAAAGATCGCGGAACACATGAAAGAATTCTACACCCGTCTTTACACATCTACTACACCGGACCCTAGAATTACGAGCACGGTTATATGCAATGTGGGCTCTGAAGACATTCCTGAAATATCAAAGCAAGAAATACAGGTTGCCCTCAAGCAAATGAAAAATAGAAAAAGTCCAGGAGAAGACAGAATCACATGTGAAATGCTGAAAATGGGAGGAGTGGTTATCGAGAAATCTTTACAAATTCTTTTAAATAAATGTCTACAAGAAGGCGAAATTCCCGATGCATGGCAAAATGCGGAAGTGATCCTGCTTTTTAAAAAAGGAGATAACAGCAACATAGGAGATTATCGGCCAATTAACCTTCTCTCTCATATGTATAAGCTCCTCACCAGGATAATAACCAATAGACTAACAAATAAATTGGACGCGTACCAGCCAGTAGAGCAAGCGGGATTCCGTAAAGGGTTCAGTACTATAGATCACCTACAAGCTATTAGAACACTGATAGAAAAAACAACGGAATACAACATACCCCTTCACTTGGCATTTGTGGATTTTCACAAAGCGTTCGATTCTGTCGAAACGTGGGCCTTTATACAAGCTATGAACGATGCTAGAATAGATTCCAGGTACACAAACTTATTAAAATATATATATATATATATATAAAAATGCCACTTTTCATGTCAAAATAAATGAAGATCTAGAAACAGATATACGATTGATCAATTTTATAATTGAATATTGTTCAAGGTGTCTCACAGATGTACCCTATTGATTTTCAGTTGACTAGAGCGAGTACAGCGGGTCCTATAAATCCAGGAATACTGAATTTTTGGTTATTTTTGGAGAAATTTCGGTTTGTTAGCACGATATATCCCCCGTAATGTATACAAGTAACAATTTTATGATAGAATATTGTTCAGGACCACAGATGTGGAAAAGTTAGTTTTAATCCTTAAAACCGTTTATTTTGACATCAATAAGCAAATTCTAATGCTTCAAATGGCAACTCAAAAGTTTTTGGTCAAATTCAAATCTTTTTTATGTCATTAAAGTCGTCTGAGATGAGAATATGAGGTTTTATCACAGTTCAAATTTTTCATCTTCAATATTCTTAATGCACACGGAGATGAACTTGATTGAGATAATTTTGTAGGCGATTTAGGTACTGGAAGTTGTAGGCTATGTAAGGTGTAACGAGAAGATCTAGCAAGGTCAGGATTATTATCATAACTACCACAAAATCAAAAGTTTTAGTATTTAATGAATAAAAAAGTAATAACATAAATCTCACATCAAAGACATTCTTTTTAGAGTTGTGTCATTACATTGGTTAATAAATTCTTAGTCTGACGAACAAATATTTTTTAGTAAGAATAAGAGGTAAGAGCGAGGATTGAAATGGCAAGTAGGGCATTCAGCAAATGGAAACCAATTCTCACGAATAGAAATCTCACAGTTCAGACGCAATTAAGAACACTCCGCTGTTACGTATTGTGCATTTTTTTGTACGGATGTGAGACATGGACGCTTAAAGTTGACATCATGAATAAAATAGAAGAGTTTGAGATGTGGTGCTATCGGAGAATCCTTAAGATCCCGTGGACTGCACATACCAGTAATGAAGAGGTACTCAGACAGCTGTATAAGGATCGAGAACTCCTGAACACCATAAAAATAAGAAAGGTCAGTTATTTCGGTCATATAATGCGAGGAAACAAATATCACATCCCTCGGCTGATCATTCAGGGTAAGGTTGAGGGCAGAAGATGGATAGGTCGCAAAAAGCTGTCGTGGCTACGAAATATTCGAAACTGGACCGGACTGGGAGTAGAACAACTATTCCGAGTAGCGACAGATAGAGAACAGTTCAACCAAATTGTCATGGAGATAGCCCACGCATGAAGACAGGCACGGCACCGAAAGAAGAAGAAGAATAAGATTCAAAAGGTAGCTGCTATAATGACTAACTTTTGGTTCAAAGGTTACGGTGAGATTATTGAATTTATTTTTAAAATATTGATAAAAAAATTTAGTAAAATTCTCTTTTTGGTATCTTTTCTTGAAAATCACATGAATTTTGAAGAAGGTGAGACGTCTGTCTACTAAAAAATCATCCGTAAGAAGCCTACAGGTGATCCTCCAGACGTTTGATCGGTTGCATGGACATAGTCAACGTAGGTAGGTAAAATCTGCCAAACTATTGTATAAAATATTTGTACTTCAGTCTCTTGTAGACAACAAATTTTATTGAAATCAGTTTTATCCATTTTTCTTACCCTTTTTGAAAACTTAGCGTACCTACGTCTTTGATTTAAAAACGAAGTTGGCGGGCTACTGAAGATGTTTCGTTTATGTTTTTATTAGGAAAGGCCTTTTTTATGCAGATTTTACGGCCTACAAATAGACTTATAAATTTTACTGTTTCTAAGAACGTTGTCGGAAATTAAAAAAATACGGTTAGAATCAGCGACTTTGTGTATGAAAGTAGAGCCAGTATTACACCTCAAATATTTTGCATTTAATAGGCAAACATTATTACACGCATACGGCGTCTTTCAACAATAGATTTAAATGTGCAAATTAAGGAATACCAAATAATGAAAATGTCTACTTATCACCACTACATAATTTATAGTATTGATTTGTATCAATTTGAAGCAATAAAGATATTATTATTATTAGTAAAGGTGATGTTAAACTTTATTGAGATTTGTTACAGAAAACTTATTAACTTTTCTACTTGTCAGATCAGAGGCAAACGGAATCGAAATTCTATTCTCTTTTATCCAGTGTTCTTATCCCTTTGGAAAAATTAGAGTACGTCTGACGGGTTATTGAAGATGTTTCGTTTATGTTTTTATTAGGAAATGCCCTTTTTTACGCAGATTTTACGGTCTACAAATAGACGAACGAAATGTTACTGTTTCTAAGAACATTGTCGGGAAATAAAAAAGAAAGGGTTAGAATCAGCGACTTTGTTTACAGTAATTTTATTGGTTTTCGTGGAGTAGTCGATTCAGTTGATAATACAGTAAACGTTCAGATTATATAAATATTTATAAATCAAATCGTTAAATTTTTCGATAACTTTTTGGAAAATTCAAGTATTAATACACGGTGTCCCAGGACTGAAGGACCAAAACTTGGGTAGATGGAATGAAAATAATGTTAGCATTTTATATAATTTTTTTCCTACGGACCTCCTTTGTTGAGTTATAGGGCTTTAAAGTTAGAAGTTAAAAATACATTTTTATTTATCTCTAAAACAGCGTTTCGGAAGTTTATGAAAATTTGGTGGATTCTCAAATTTATCAATGCATATACCTGGCGAGCAAAAAATTGAGGTCACTTCACAAATTGCGAATAATTTTAGCGTCAATATTGATAAGGACATAATAGTATTAGTAGGCGTTAAAGCAAGTTTTTTCCGAGACTTGACAGCTGTCATCAGCTGTCATTCGATTCATTAGAGTATGACTTTTATGAAAAATGTGCCTTTGCGCTAATTGAACATTCACATTTTCCTTGCCTGTTTTCCAGTTTACTGTTGATTCTTTGTGTAAAACCTAACGATTGTAAAATTTAGTGATTTAACAGGCCCATAATGCCTTTAGATCCGATTGTTGGGGCAACAATTGTTGCGCTATTATAAAATGGTCGGGGGCAACGTGAAACTGCAAGAATTGTTTGGTGCTAGTCGTCGTGGTGTACAAAGGGTATACCAGTGCTTTCTGGAGACTGGCGTGATCACTAGAAGACCAGGATCTGGGCGAAAAAGAATTACCACTCAACGAGATGACTGTTTTTTGGTGTCCACAAGTTTGCGGAATAGGACAGCTACTGCGGTTTCACTGCGATATCAGTTGGAAGAAGTGAGAAATGTCAACGTTAGTGAATGGACCGTTAGAAGAAGACTTCATGCTGCTGGATTGTCATGCAGAAGAATGGCTACAGGTCCCCCGTTGCAACGTCAGCATCGGACTGCAAGATTGACATTTGCCAGAGATCACGTTCGTTGGAATGATGATGACTGGAGCTGGGTATTGTTCTCAGATGAGTCGCGTTTTTGCCTCACTGGGTCAGATGTACGTCGACGAGTATGGAAATGACCTGGGGAAATATATGCTGAAGTTTGCATTGAGCGTCTTCCATTTGGAGGTGGGTCAGTTATGGTTTGGGCGGGAGTCACTGCAGAAGCTCGTACAGCGTTGGTCTTCATAGAAAATGGCTCCCTAACCTCTAACAGC
The DNA here is from genome assembly GCA_963921935.1 of Galeruca laticollis. Lineage (NCBI taxonomy): Eukaryota > Metazoa > Arthropoda > Insecta > Coleoptera > Chrysomelidae > Galeruca > Galeruca laticollis. Next base: position 6,169,413 of record OY998179.1, read on the forward strand.
TACATTACGAAGGTGCTAGAATACCATGTTATGCCTTTCATGGTGACTATGGGGGAACGTGGCATTTTTATGTAGGATAATACGAGACCACATACAGCCAGAATTGTCAAGGAGTATCTGGATGAGCTATAAATAAGGCGGTTTGACTGGACAGCCCGCAGCTCAGACACAAATCCCATAGAACATATCTGGGACGAATTGGGACGACTGATCCGCAGACACACACTAGCACCAAGAACTGCCCAGAAGCTGAGAAGATTGCTGTTGCAGTAATGGGATAACATCGATCAGAATGTGATCCACAGCTTAATTCAAAGTATGCCGCGCGAACTTCAAGCAGTCATCAATGCAAGAGGAGGGAGTACACGTTATTAGTGTCAAGTTTTTTCATTTTGTTCGTTCCATATTTCCCCTAACAACAAAATATTGAGTTTCTCCAAAAATGTTAATTTGTTGCTTTTTCAGAAGAAATCATGGAATCCAAGAAAAAAATACATTTTTCTTTAGTATAGAGTATCACATTCAGCTTACAAAAGCACATGCAATGATGTACAGTTTGCGAATACGATCTGAAAACGTAAAATTTCGAAGAACATGAAAAGTTTAGGATGACCTCAATCTTTTGCTCGCCAGTGTATTTTGGTAATGTCAGTAAGAGTACTAGTGTTGCAGAAAGATTGGACTTGCATCACTGGCAACTTTTACAGTAATGAAGTAACAAACTTCCAAATACTGTCAGTTCATTCCCCAAATCTTTTTGCTTTTTGACGAAATTGATACAACTAGTGGTTTCAGAGAAATAAGTAATTTTGTGAGACGGCGCAGACCACATATTCGGCTTCAATCATTACTTAGGACAACGGTCCTCAAACTTTTTTGGTGACAGAACCCTTTTGGAAAGCGAAACTCTTGACGGAACCCTACAGTAAAACAATTGTTTTTAAAAATGTATTCTTTATTAATAAGCATCATAAAAGTATAATGTAACAGTTATTTTTTACTTAGTAAATTACTATAAAAACAAGTATAATAATAGAAGATATTAAAAAAGAAACAAATATATCTAATAGATGTGTGGGCAGAAGAGAAAATCAAATATCAGGTCGCAGGTATCAGAAACCAAACAATGTAAAAATTCTCATCACATAATAGTTCTTAGCAGCTTCGAGAAAAAAACGAAGGACCACCTGCATTGTGCTGCAGGAGCTTGTTAACCGTATCAGAGGCAGAAGGATAACCTATACATAAATATATGAAAATAAATAAAAGTCAAATGTTACAATAGATTCTTTACTTTAGTATGTAAGAAAGAGATTATTTACAGGAGCGAATACAAGAGTGAAAAACCTAGAGGTTGGATAAAAAAACACTCCGCTACATATTAGGAAACCTGTTGCCAGTTATGCGTAAACATTCCGCCAAATATACACACGCTGCTAGTTAAGAAAACACGCAGCTAGTTATGCAACATTGAAATCCAAATCAACGTTTCACTATTAAGATCATCGTTAGTATGAATATAATCAATACCCGGTTGGAAAGTCGGAAAATTACACTAATATATACAAATTTACAATAGTTACAGTTAAAGCCAAACCCGCATTTAGCTTCAATCAATCAAGTAATAGTTTCAGGTGAATATAAATTCAGAAATTTCATAAAATAATATCGCAATAGAGCAATAAAACGTTTACAAATCAGTTGTTAACAATATGGCATCAAAACCAGGACATTTTGAAATTAGCTACCAACGTTCTCCGGCATTCTTAAACGCGCGGTACAATGTGAATGGATTTCGACTTGGAAACAGTCGGTGGATATTATTGGATATATTGTCCTTCTTATAATGATAAAGGTACTTACAATTAGCTCCAATAATAGTTTACACTATACTTATTAATTATTAGCAATTACAAGCGGTACAATCCCCATTTTATTGAGGAAAAACACTACATTTTTTAGAGCACAAGGAACAGACGTCATTTGTATGACACTGTCAATAAACAAGTTAAGTTATTAGCGGTAAAGCGAACTAGACCAGCAAGTGTTTGACGTTTGCACTCAAATATTATCCCACGGGCAGACCGACTATTGTACGAATTTAATGAGAAATTCGTAAAATAGGAGATATGAAACTGTTTTTTATTTTTCATCAACTGGTTGATGTCAGGTTTGATAGAAGACAGTAGAAGTCTCAGATCAGGTTCAGCGTCCATTCTAATGCAGTATTTTGTTTTCGTGGCTGCATAGGTTGAGAATCCTGTTGATAGGTATCGTTTTGAACAGTGATTCCAAACTTGTATCTGACGACATTTCTAAAAGAGATTCACATATCTCGTTTGACATACTTTCGGGCTTTTGCTAGTCGGATAAAAGAGGATTATGAATTCGGTTTCCTTTTTGTTTTCTGTTCTTCGGGAAAATACTTTGCAAAAGATGCGCGTATCGAAGTGGGATATTAGATCAATTCTTCAAATACATCACCTTGAAACAGTCGTTATCGCTAACAAAGACACTGAGTGACGTAAAGGTTTCTGTTTTCTCTTACCAACGCAAATAATTCAAATATCCAATTTTCTTTTAAAGGCAGTTATTTTGTTACAGGCCTGGAACACTCTCGTCAGTTAACTTTGCAATTAATTATAAATTTGATTCGCTCAGTTTTCGAAAGATATTCGCCATAAAAGACAGTCGAAACAACCAAGTATTATCATACAAACGATCTTTCAAATTAAAAGATGTCTCTGAAAGAAATATTTGTAACACTCGGCTCTAAGTTCAAATAGCATTGTTAAAGTTTTACCCCGAGAATGCTATTGGACTTCTGTATGGAGCAGCAGTGTTTTATGTTTGCTGCCATAATCTTCACATAATAATGAGAACAATCGGGATTGTAGTGGTCGTGATTTGATAAAATTAATTATTTTGACCGCTTCATCCATAACTAATTTTAAATTAGACGGTATTTGCTTCATCGCAAGTGCTTGTCTATATGCAGGATACATTGGCTGGAGCTACAATTGGGCGCTTTATTTTTTATTAGTGACACTGTTCCTGCTGTTTTACCCGTGTTATATTTGGTAACCCCGTATATGGTTCAACACTGTAGATGCTGACAGCGGACTTTATTATTTGTTCATTGTTGAACTATTATTGTACATATTTTCATTGCTGATATAGATAGTTTTGCTAGTTAATAAATTAATTTCACATATTCAGTCTGATGTCAACTTTTAAATAATAAAGATCAATCCAATAAGATAATATTGTGTAATTAGTTTTTGAAAGTAGTTGAAATACAGTAATAAAATTGTTTTTTAAAAATAAGTTCTCGATTCTGAGACTTATAAGTCCCGTCATCGCCTTGGCCCCATTTGTACAAATGCCAATACAATCGTTCCAACTAAGATCCTTTTAGAAGATGTAGTTGCAACACGTTTAACGACTTTAAGCCAACGTTCTTCTTTATCAATAATGTTAGTCCAAAGAAGAAATGTACAAACCTGATACAATCAGAATACAGCAGTAGAACAATACCTAAACACTTTTTTTTAATATTCGCAATTCGATGTTTTGAAATTAGACCCGAAAGTCGCTCATTCACAACTATAGTGTCTTATCTCAGAGGCGGCTTCCATCAAAGGGAACGCGGGTTCATAACGCCTTTCATAAATGGAAAGCGGAATTAAAAATGGAGATACAAAAAATGCGGTGTAAACAATTTCGACTTTGTGAGCGCGCACAAGTAGATATCGGCGGTGGCGGCATAATAAAATTGTACTGTTGCGAGTGGCGACTAAGTATCTGCTATGCCTCGTGATACGCCCGCGTCAAAACGTTTGACCAGAGGAAGGTGTTTTAATTTTTTTCTGATTTCTTGCGGAACCCCTACGGGGTATCGCGGAATCCTAGGGTTGCGCGGTACACTCTTAGAGAACGGCTGACTTAGAAAATGTGCTTTTACGCAGTAGGCCGCTGTCAATTTTTTGTCATTTGCATTAACAATCCTTTCGGAACTGTAATTTTATCAAGGAGACAGCTGTCAATATATTTGTCATACTTGGAGGTAAATAAGGATATTTTATTTACTTCTGTAATATTTGCAATGGCAGAATTCGCGTTCAATGAATATGCAGACATGAATTTAATGTATGGGAAGGCATCTGGCAATTCTCAAGCTTTGGTCTCCCATTCCTGGTACACCCTGTTTAAGTAATATCTCCTTAAAGAAGGCATCTTTCAACTGAAATTAGGCATATTTCCAACTATTATTTATTTTTATAAAATCTACCATTAATTAGGCCGCCCTATATCAGTTCTAAGATCGTTGAAAGCAGACGTTTATATATCGTGATAAAATCGCAGTGTGCTTGGGTGGCGTGCGCTCGCTCCATCACTTCGGTCGGACGTCCACGCATTCTGGATCTAACAGGGTTTCAACAAAAGCTTTCGATGTCTGAAAGGATTATGCTAAATGCAAGTTATGGAATAGTCAAGGCGATTGTTAACCGTTTAAAAAAATATATCTAAAGGAGATTACGCTGAATATTAGAAACGATTGTGGGTTGACGATGTTAATCCTTGAAATTAGAATTAGCGATGTGATATACAGGATGTATGATTTTGATAGGAACATTTTGACCTTCTCTGAAAAAAATATTTATATATAAATGAGTTTTGTAGTAATACGTTTCAATTTTTAATCTAGAATAAATAGTTTATCTTACGCATTAAAAAAATGACAACAATCATCATCATCATCATCTGTGGCTTTACAATCCTGGGTGGGTTTTTGCCAACTCAACCACACGTCTCCATCCTTCTCTATCAAGTATTCGACCGGGTCCATCTTCGATTTTCATGGCTTTTAGGTCCTTTGTAATATGATCTCTCCATCTGAGGTGGGGTCGACCTAATGGTCGTTTTCCCCCCGGGACCTCCTCCCACACCAGTTTTACCATTCTATGATCTGTCAATCTTTGAACGTGTACTGCCCACTGTTGTCTCCATGCCTTTATTTCGTTTATTATGTTGGCGTCAGTGTGGAGTTATTTGAGTTCTTGGTTGGTTTACATTTAATATTGCCCTGTATTTTCGTCTCTAATTGGGCCGAATATATTTCTTAGCACTTTCCTTTCAAAGACCTTAAGTCATTCTTCGCTTGCAACCGTTAGTATCCAAGTCTCACATACATACATTACGACAGGCCTTATAATTGTTGTGTATATGTTCAGCTTAGTTTTCCTGGTAAGAATACTCGATTTTATCAGGTTTTAAACGGCAAAAAGGCATCTGTTTGCAGCCTGTATCCTGTTATATATCTCTTCTATTTTGTCGTTGTTTTCACTAATACTTATACCGAGATATTTAAATTGTCTTGTCCGCTCAAAGTTGTAGTCTCCGATAGAGAAGTTTTATCCTTCTCTATATCTATTCACAGTCACATGTTGTGAAGAGAGAATTCGAAGGACCATATTCACATTCTGTATTCTGTGATGTGAAGAGAGGATTACAATGTTTTCTCCTTTGTGATATAATTAACTACTTGGGTATACTCAGTATAAGATTTTCTAGTTCGTCATTGAAGGTATCCTTTATTTCAGTGGCTCCCAACCTTTTCTGGATCACCGCCCCCTATAGAAGAGAACAAAAATTTCAGCTTTGAACCTCATGAAAACAATGATAAGTTAGGGTACCATTACAAAGATAATTGACTGCCCAGCAAAATGATGTGTTATTTAAGAATCCAAGGATAATATCTACCCCCCCTAGGGGATTGAACCACCAGGGCTACACATATTCTTTTAAATTGCCCCCTTGAAAATAAAATTGAACTTTTTTTTGATTTATGATATTATTTACTGGAAGGAAGTTATTAAAGGTGGGTATTTTTCAAATTACCACCTGTATATTATCTGCTCAATATATTTTCGAATTACAGGCAACGGTAAGTTTTTTCCAATTTATATGGTTTTTGACCTGAAATAAAATAAACGGTTTTAAGGATTAAAACTAACTCTTCCGCATCTGTGGCCCTGAACAATATTCTATCATAAAATTGTTACTTGTATACACTTCGGGGGATGTATCGTGCTAACAAACCGAAACTTCTCCAAAAATAACCAAAAATTCAGTATATCTGGATTTATAGGACCCGCTGTACTCGCTCTAGTCAACTGAAAATCAATAGGGTACATCTGTGAGACACCTTGAACAATACTTATTCATAAAGTTGATCAATCGTATACTCTCTGGATGCTGTATCGTGCTAACAGTCTGAAAATTTTCCAAAAAAGACGAAAATTTGGTACTTCAAGTACCATAGCACCCGTTGTACTGGCTTTAATGAGTTGAATATCAATAGGGTTCATCTTTGAGACGCTCTGATGGTTTACCAGTATGGAACTTGCGCAAAGTCTAAAAGAAAAGAAATTAACCCTTCTAGGAACCATTCGAAAGAACAAGAGACAGCTTCCTTTGGAATTTGTACAGAATACAGGCCGACCGAGCGGTTCCTCAATGTTTGGGTTTTGCAACAATACAACACTGGTTTCATTTATTCCAAAAAAAAGGAAAAAAGGTACTTCTCATTTCAACAATGCATTTTGGAGATGACATTGACCCTCGTACGAATAAGCCAGAAATGATAATGACTTATAATGACACCAAAGGAGGGGTCGACATGGTCGATAAATTGTGTGCTCAATATAATTGTGCTCGTGGTACCAGACGATGGCCAATGGTCCCCTTTTATAGCATGCTGAACGTAGCTGGGATAAATGCATTTGTCATTTATAATGGAAACAATCCCGATTCAACAACGCCTCGAAAGGAATTTCTTCTTAAGCTCTCCATGGCCCTTTTGTATGATTATCAAAAAGGAAGAGCTATATCTGCCAATTTGCCAAGGAGTCTAAGAAGCAGGTTACAAGAAGTGTGTGGAGTCCCAGCTGGAGATGAGCCCCCAGTAAGAACACCTGGAACCGTCGGCCGCTGTGCAGTCTGTACCTGGCAGAAAAACAGAAAGACGAAGTACTTTTGTCAAAATTGTGCAAAATATCTGTGTTTAGAACATATTCGTCCTATGTGTAATGCGTGTTATGAAAATATAAGTTAATTTTTTTTGTTATCTTTATGTTATGCAATTTCTCAGTTCTGCTTTTTTGCCTAATATATTTTTTGTAACTAACCTAATAAATTACTTTTATTCTGTCCCAAAATGATGAAATAACCCTAAAATCCTTCACAAAGTAATAAGTAAGCTCAGAAATTACTTAATTCATTACCCGGTCTCCTAGACCGTGCGCGAGTTATTAAGTACCAAAATTTGGCGCGAGTAATGGAAGGTTAAAAATATGAGAATCGAATTTAAAAGATGTACAAAAGTACTGATATCAGTCCAGAAACCTCTTGACGAGGTAGAAATAGGTGACACAAGTACAGCCATTACAAAAGGTGTGATAGCGTTTGTTTAAAGCTGATTTTTTTCTTTCTTTAAATTTTACCACAAACCATTAAAATTTCTGTATATATTTTAGAAGGATGTGCAAATTAGGATCTATTCAGTTCATACTACCAAAAAGATATAAGATTACAATGTGTAAAATGCTTCATTCAATCAATACACCCAAAATGCAATTCAAAGAAAGGCTCCATCCGATTTATAGGTACTTTGGTACTATCATAACACATTAGAAAGAAAGAGCTCCATCCAAATTACACTATCAAAACATATAACAAAGCACGGGATCCATCCGATTTATACTATTAAAACAAATTAGAAAGAAAGGGTTCCATCCGAATTATACTATGGAAATGCATTACAAAGAAAAGGACACATCTGTTTCTCTTGAGATGTCAGAGCTACAAAGCAAACAAAAAGCTTTTTTATCTCTACTTCAAAAAGACCGGAAAACAAAAAGTATTAAAATGAAACTGAGACGATACAAACAGTAACATTATTTAAACTGGGCTGAACGCAATTATTTTAAACTTTCAAATTAATAAAGAATAAAGTGTGAATATGTATCCATAACATCCCTTAATTTTAAATAGTAGGGGAGAGTTGGACAAAACAGGATAGTGGGATAAAACGGGATACTAGCCAATATTTAAAAACAAGCAACGCCATCTGGCAACCAGGGGTGTAATTCGGTAAAAATAACGTTTGTTTAAATATTTTAGGCGATTCTTCCACTTAATTCGTGTTCTGTGGTGAGTGGCAGGTGGCAGTTTAAAAAAGTGTGGTTATGCTATTTAGTTTTATAAGCAGTTAATTAGGATTTTTTTAGTTTAAGCAAGCAAAATAAATAACAGTAAGTATTTTTTGAAGATTCTGTAAATATTTAACTATATTTTGTTGAATTTGTGAATATGATAACTAATTTTCTTCATAAACATCTTAAACAAACATTTTGAAACGTGCAGTCGGGCAAAATGGGATCTATCCCGTTTTGTCCAACCAAAAACGGTATAGATTTTATAGAGGATTATAAATTATATTTTTTTACAGGCCTGTTACAAGATGGGAAAGTATAAAAGAACAACCGATCGGCAGTCTTGGAGTGAGGAAAGTATGTACCAGGCAGTGGAAGAGGTTCTCGAAGGAAGAATGGTTTACCTTAAGGCTTCGAAACAATTTGGTGTACCTCGGACAACTATTGAATCCCGAATAAAAAATATGAAAAATGGGTTTCTCGAACGACTAGATGCAGCAAAAAAGGGTCTAGGGCGTTACAGACCGGTTTTCTCTACTGAGCAAGAAAAAGAGTTGGTGCAACACATTTTGTCTATTGCATTGCGATTATTTGGTTTTACTTTGAATGATTTTCGCGGTTTGGCTTTTTAATTAGCTCAACGCAATGGCTTAGTTAATCAATTCAACAGGGACAAAAAAATGGCAGGTAAAGCGTTAAACTTCTCACCCCTGCTGATACCACGGACAAGCCGATGCAATTGGTTCGGTTGAAGGAAATAATGGTCACCTTCCACCACGTACACCATCACCAATAACACAAATTCTTGTTATATACAACGGTCATCAAAAACCCAAGTTGCAGGTAAAGAACAAAACGATGCAGAAAAATTTGATGACTTCCCAAGAACACCGTCATTGCATCCAGATCCATCCACATCAGAAAAATCACATCAGCTGCTTAAAAATAAGGAGAATTTGTTTAATAGCCAGGACTGTCGACTTTGGGCTCACGAAGCTTGTGCTGGGATGGAGAACGACGGTGAGCCATACTCATGCGATTTTTGTCGATGTTAAACTGTTAATTTGTTTTTTATATAAAAATAAAATGCGTAATGTGTTCGGTTTCCAAGTTCAATAAATATATTTCACTTTAATATATTTTCTATTCATATTTAAATACCGTCCCATTTTACCCGACCAGGAGGGCAAAACGGGATATTTTTAACTTTTTTAATAGTATCGTCGAGATATTTAGAAATAACCATACTTAAACATGGAAAGTGGTCAATGAAAATGTTACAGTCAAAAAACCGTTGATATCCATAGCTTGGTTATAGAGTGTCGGGTCAAAAAATGTTACCTATCCCGATTTGTCCAACTCTCCCCTAGATATAGTACTTGTGTCACCCTGTACACTGTAGGATTTGATAATAAAACCATTGGAATTGAAGTCGCCAAATTTGAAACCATACTATTTATATTTATAATGTAGCAAAATAATTCTTGTTCTCCAAACTCGTTCTCTTCAATCAGATGGACGAAAGTTTTCCCATTGATGTTTTGCATGAGCTGTCAAGAGAATGTTAACATTTTAATCTTCTTACAGAGCTTCTTTATCGAGATGCATTACCTCAGTTTGAGAGTTTGTTTCTGCATGTATGTACATTCATTATTATACTATTTAACTAGTTCGTGTTCATCTACGTCGTTCTGGCATCCAGGGACGGATTCATTGTAATTTCTAGTGTTAAATGGCTCTTTATGCATTTTGAGTAGTTACATTATACCATTGTTTATATATAACGGAGCGTAGCGTGTATATGAACAAGGATTATACTTAACCAAAATATTATTACTGTATCTTATGGGATGTTAAAGATATCTTCATGTTTTCATACTTTGAAAGTGATAAATTTGGCGATGTTTTATATCTTCTTAATTTATCAATATCAGACTTCAAATTCACTTGTATTTTCTTCGACTCAATATTGGGAACATACTTTTAAGCTCGTTTACTCAATTTTCTTATACATACCTACCTACCTGAGCTGCTTCAGGTTTTGTTTAGAGATACAAGTAAACTTTAATTTAATACCAAGAACTTAGGTCAGTTTTGCCGGCTTTTATATATGCCGTGTTTACATATTTATACAATGTGTCTAATTGAAACTTCTGGTCAGTAGAACATCTATTGTTTGCCTTAACCATTAACCACGGACAAGGAGTCTGACAGACTCCGCGGAACATTTCTCTCGATGCTACTCCCACCCTTTTTACTTATTTCGTCTATGCGTTTGGGTACCTTCCTAGTTAGTTGTGTCTGATCGACTGTAAGCGTAGTTTATCTGTGACCCGTGGTTATCGTAATTTATACATAGGAAGGAGTATCGTAGACTCCTTGTCCGTGTTAGTGTACCAAAAATTCAGAACTGTGAATATGGCTAGTTCGTCGAAACGTATAAAATTAGGTGATCCAAATTTCGAAGAAACTCTTTTACAGAGGTATTTTGAAGCAGATGTTGATAACAGTGATTCTCAACCAGATGAGACTGTCTGTTTACAAAGTAATCATGATAGCGAAAGTGAGCAAGAAGTTAGTGACGACGATGATGATTCTAATTATAATCCTGTAGAAGATACATCAGAAGAAGAAAGTTAAGAGAAATAAAAACAAAGAAGAAGAGAATATGGTGGAAGGTGATACAGAGAACAACCTAGAAGAGGAAGAAGACTTTGAAGAGGTCGAGCACATTGAAATAGGCGGGAGCCAAAGAACTAAGAAGCAGAACTATTGGTTCGGAAAAAAACAGATATAAATGGAGTAAAAAGGAACTTACCCGGAACGTTCGTACTGCAGCTCGTAATATCATTCGTGTCCCACGAACACTTTTGGATAATAATCTAACAGACCCTTTAGACTTTTTCGATAAATTGTTGTCTAATGGAATGTATGACTGTATTCTACAATGGACTAATAAAAAACTTATCACTATGGGAATTTGCCGAACAGAGCTACGAGCTTTCATAGGGTTACTTTTAGTTACTGCTATTTTCAAATCCAATGACGAAGATATAAGAAGTATTTTTGCCACCGATGGTACGGGCAGGGAAATATTTAGAGCGGTAATGTCGGCGGAGCGTTTTTCTGTATTACTATCAGCCCTACGGTTTGATAATCCCGAAACTAGGCTAGAACGAAAAAGAAACGATCCTGCTGCACCAATTACCGAATGCTTTTCTTTATTTATAGAAAACGCGAAAGCATGTTACACAGTCGGAGGTTCAGCATGTGTAGACGAAATGTTAGTAGGATTTCGTGGGAGATGTAGTTTCATAATTGTTGATATTTGTAGAGCAAATTCATTTATTATTTATGCTTCATATTCAGGAAATGACAAAACACGTTTATGTTTTGTAAAAGAATTAGCAAAGAAAATAATTGATGATCATGTACGAGAAAGATTATTGTCAAAGCGTATTCCAAAAGAGCAAAAATGTCTAATTCGCAAGATTTTGAACCTTCCGCCAGATACACCTTCTCCAGAACAAATATTAGAAACTCGAAAATATTGTTATGTTTGCCCCTTTATATGCGCTGGAGATTTTAACTATATGCGCTGGAGATTTTGATTATATGCGCTGGAGATTTTAATTATATGCGCTGGAGATTTTAACATAGATTTTTTAAATGCCGATGATATTTATGTGGATAAAATATCATCTGTGTTAGAATGCTTTGGTATTGAACAAATCATAGACACTCCTACAAGAATTACAGCTACTACTGCTACCTTACTGGATGGTATTGTAACATCATCTGACTGGGTTATTGACAGGGGAGTTATTCACGTAACAGGTGTCATTCCTGATCATGATATAGCTACATGTAAAGTAAAACTGAGTGTTGAAAAACATGGCCCCAGAATGATTACGTATAGGTCTTTTAAATATTATAATGAAGATGATTTTAGAATAGATTTATATAATACTCCATTTTTTGGAATATATGATCAGGAAGGGGCTGATGAAAAAATAACGTTTTTGATCAACTGTCTGATGAACCTCTTCGACAGGCATGTGCCGTTAATAACATGGCGTGTATCTAAGCCTCGAGCACCTTGGTTAACTGGCGCTATAAAAGAAATGATGAAAATACGAGATAAAGCGCTGCACAAGTATAAGAAAACTAAACTTGACCATCATTTTCAGTTTTATAAAGACATGAGGAACTACACAAATTCTGCGATTAAAAGAGAAAAGAAAGCATTTTTTACATACGAACTTAGTAACAAGAATTCTAAAACTCTTTGGAAAACTCTAAAAACGTATAGTATTATACCTACCAAATCAAGCACAATACCGGACAATTTGAAAAGTCCTGCTGAAATAAATGAATTCTTCATCAACTCATGTTATATGAGAGAACCTCCTGAAGAATTACTTTCGTCGTACAAACTAAGAAAAATAATAGATTCGGATTTTAAATTTCAGGAGGTTAATGATTTATTTATTCACAAAACAATAAATGGTATAAAGACAAATGCTGCAGATGAAGACAAATTAAATTTGAGACTATTGAAGTTGTGTTGTCCATATATAATTCCTTACATCACACACATTATTAACTTTTGCCTGAGTCATAATATTTTCCCTGAACTGTGGAAAAGAGCCATTGTAAAAGTATTGCCTAAAAAGACTAATCCAGTTGAAATTAAGGATTTGCGCCCAATTAGTATACTGCCAACTTTGTCTAAGGTACTCGAAAGAGCTATAGAAGTACAATTGAAGAAATATGTTGATCAGTATTCATTATTACCTATAACACAATCTGGATTTCGAAAAAATTATAGCTGTACAACGGCTCTTCTCCATATTATTGACGATGTTGTTAGAGCTTTGGACAAGGGTGTATGCACTGTTCTGGTCTTGCTAGACTTTAGCAGAGCCTTCGATACCATTAACCACAATTTAATGCTGGAAATTCTACATTATATAGGACTTTCCAATAATGCCAGAAACCTTATAGCATCTTACCTTCGAGGACGTAAACAGATGGTTGTGGTTGACGGACACTCTTCTGGCTATATGGATTTACGGTGCGGAGTCCCTCAGGGCTCCATTCTGGAGCCATTGCTCTTTGCTTTATATACTTTCTGTCTAGTGAAAAATTTGAAGTTGTGTAATGTACACCTGTATGCGGATGATACTCAATTTTATCATAGTTTCCACCCCAGTAATGTAGTGGAGTCATGTGGGTATATAAATAAGGAACTTAACAGTTTTATTAAAGCTGCAGAGGATCACTGCCTAAGCATTAATTGTAGTAAGTCTAATGTTATACTTTTTGGCAACAAAAATAAAAGAGATGAGATTTCTGATAGTGTACGTATTGTAATAAAAAATGAAACTCTTCAGAATGTAAGCGAAGCTAAAAGTTTAGGTATAATGTTGGACTCCGATCTAAAATTTGAAAAACACATAAATCAACTTATATAACGCGCATACCTCACTCTTAAAAATATATATGGCAACCGGCATTTTCTCCCACAACATGTGAAATCAAATCTCTGTGAGTCACTGATACTGTCTATATTTAATCATGCTGATGTACTATATGGACCGTTTTTATCCAACCAATATCAAAGAAAAATACAAAAAGTACAAAATTCATGTTTACGACTCATATTCGGTATACGCAGAAGAGAACATATTTCCCACAAAACGAAAGATAATGGTTGGCTAAATATGGCTAATAGAAGGATTCTACAAGCAGCTGCTCTTTTTCAAAAAATAATTTATGATAAAACACCCTCATACTTGCACAGAAAAATTACCTATCGATCTGATCTACATAATTTAAATATCCGATACAAAGGAACCCTTTCACACCCAATCTTCAGACTAGTTTTTTCAGGCGCAGTTATTCCTATCAAATATGTTCGTTTTATAATCAGGTATACATGCCATGTTTAAAACTTACATATTGCAAATATTTAAGAAGACCTACAAGAAACATTTCTTTTCAATACAACACTGATATCCGTACGATTGAGTTTAGATTTAACTGTAATTTATTTTGTTGTCACACCAACCTAGCGATGTATTCAAGGTTAAGTGGAGGAACAGTTTATAAGCTGATGTTATATCAGCTTGTAAGCTGAACTTCGCCTTTTGCTTTCAACCTTATGTGTATTTTCTTTTTTTTCTTGTATTAATATATGGAAGCAATAAAGTCGTTTATTATTATTATTATTAGAATAAGGAGAAAAACAGCTTTTTTATGTCTAAAATGTAAAAAACCGATTTGCCTCCAATGTTCAAGAAAATGTTGTTTGAATTGTTATACAGAAGAAGACTAGATGTCAACTAAGATGAGAAAAAATATCATTTGCACGATTTTTTATGTAAAAAATTAGAATTGCAATAATGCTTTCTAAAATACAATTAACACTTACTTATTACCATTTTTTGTTCAAAAATACTGTTTTTAATTTTTTTCTAATTTTTCACACTAACAACATTTCTGCATGTATTAAATATATTTTGTTTCAGTGTAGAATTTTTTTAATCAGAATGTTTCAATTTTGAAAATAAAATATACTTAAAAACATGTCGCTAGTTATTTTAACACATTTATTGACATTCAAATATTTTCATATAATATAAAAATATAATTTTTTTGAAACGGAGTCTGGGGGACTCAACGTCCGTGATAGTTGCTGAAAAGTATATGTCCGTGGTTAAGGGTTAAATTCAATACATTTTTAAGTCGCTTTTTGAATTAAAAACATATTACATACATACTATTTCTTGTATAGTAAAAAGTATGGTGCGGTTCTGAAATATGCGTTTCATCGTCTGCAGCATGCGCAGAAAAGCGTTACGAATGAACGTTTATGAGCATCGAAGAACTGTAGATTAAATCTTTGAAAATAATTCATGCAAAACTCTGTAGATTTTCTTTCTTTTTATTCGAAACGTCTCGGTAGGATGATCATCATACTCACCATGCTCGGTCAAGTGCAAGATCAACATTATTAATTTAAATTATGCATTTGATTTATTGTAAATACACGACATTTCAAATGGAATAAATGAGAAAATTATATACACAAATCAGTTATCATATAAAACGTCTGCCCTGAGAAATTGTCGAAATACTTTTTAATAGTTTTAGTCCAAATCAAATTCTTCAATCATTTAAATGTTAGAAACTTAAAATCCCTTGTGAACTGATTTGTTTATGAATGTAGACCGCCAGTATTACACGTCAAATATTTTCCACGTAATAGGCAAACATCATTACACATATAAAGCGTCTTTTGAGATTAGATTTAAATAAAAGGTGGAAATTAACAAGTAAAACGATACAAATTTTAATATGGATCATGTAAATATTATCACTACTAGATAATTTATAGTTAAGGTCACACAGTTATAAATTATTCTACATTTCCGAACAGTGCAACAGAATCGAAAATCTATTTTGAACCGTTAATAAAGAAATGTACCACACTCACTATAAATACTTCTCTAATTAATTCCACCAAATATTTCAAAATTTCAACTACATTTCGCGAAACTATTCCTAGACCAAAATGAAACATACCAATTACAAAACAAATTTATAGAAACATTTGTCACCATCTCCGGCTGTAAAGTTGTCGACGGCGTAATTGATAACATCCAGAGTTACTGCGACGCAATTACAATTTTAATTAGTTGAAAGATGACTGAAGATTTTTGCCCAAACCTACTTTTTTTATATGTGTCACATGTGTGTGTGGTATGACATTACAGTGGGTGTTTCAGTGCATGAAATTGAGAAAATAATGTCAAAGATTAAATAAAGAAGTAACCGAGAAGGGGATAACGAGTTTCGAATAATTTCCACACTTTCTATACGGGGTTAACTAAAAACTAGATATTTTGTTAATAATAACTTTCTTATGGATCTCATTTTTAGTGTCAAAATTAGATACTTCATTAGAGAACTGTAAAATAACATGGGAAATCCCTAAGGTCCATTCTACACTTTTGTCACCAATGTCCTCGGGCATCTGACACATGCCAGCCATCTTAGTCTTCGGTCTTGATGCCAAAGAGACATTACCGTATATCTCTGTTATTACTGGGTGGATTGGATTGAGACAAATGGAATTATGAAGGAAAGAGGGCGAGGAGTAAAATGTTGCGGAGAAGTGAAGCCAAAAGGGCTTTAGCTTGTATCTCTGTTATTACTGGGCGGATTGAAGTGGGACAAACGGCAATATGATGGTAAGAGGATGAGGAGTAAAATCCTGCGTGAGCCAAAAGAACATTAGCTTGTATCTCTGTTATTACTGACTGGATTAAAGTGGGACAAAAGGCATTATGAAGGAAAGAGAGTAAGGAGTAAAATCCTGCGTGAGCCAAAAGGGAATAAGCACGTATCCCTGTTATTACTGGGTGGATTGAAGCTGGACAAACGGTATTATGAAGGAAAGAGAGTAATGAGTAAAATCATGAGTGGAACTAAATAAGAACAGTTTGAATAAACAAACATTTTAGTACACAATACCACATATAATTGGATCGTTAAGTCAAAATAATAAACTAATTCAACAATAATTTGTTATTCACATGCAGGTATAACATGGAAATTTTAATTGGATAATACGTCACGACCAATGGCATTTCCTTTTCGTGTGACGTCAAATTTAAAGGATATCGCCGAACTTTCTCAAACAAATTATGGGACAATTAGAAGTTCTTCTTAGAAAAAATATTGTGAAGTGAAATGTTTTATGTTTTAAGAGGTCTGTAAGAAATTTTCAGGTGAATATAAAAATTTATGCAAGGGGCCTATTACTTACGATAACTGAAATTCATCTTTCAATCATATCCGATCTTTTATTTCATTAATATATGGCTTAATTTATAGGCAGTTTTAGCAATTTCGAAAGAAATCTGCTACCTATTCCGAATTTAAATCGTTTTATACAAAATAAATTGAAAGCAGGAATTGCGTGCCTTTCGAGTTCTTACAATTCCTTCGGTAGGTGATAAAGGATTATAAATTGATACAGATATCGTTGAATTAATGACCGACTTGACGTCGAACACTACTTTTTGTAGTAATTAGCGGGATAAAAGGTGTTGGCAACAAAAAAAATTACAACATGTCTACCGATACACATCTCGACGTTGCATGCGATGATTTATCAAAACGTACCTAATGAAAAATGAACAGGAAACCGAAAACAAGGAAATAGGAATAATAAATCTTGTGTTTACAACAGTCAGGATTTTAGATGTGTAGTTTCTGTTGTTACTCTTGATAAATACGAATATATATTACAAAAGAATAAACTGAGAATGAAAATAACTATAATAATAAAAAGCTCAAATTTATATTTGTATTTTGTGCAGAATGTAATTATTTATACAACTTTAAATTGAAATGTTTCGATGACACATTAGACGTTAGTCAGAGTTAAAATCTGAAACTTTGTACTAAGAGGATTTCGGCAACGATCTATGGAATGAAAATATGCTCAACTTCCGATTATACCGGAAGTAGAAGTCAGCTTTGTTATTTTAAATGGAACAAACTATATTTTTTACATTTTTAAATTAAACATTAAAAATAATGTAAGAGTTTTTTATACCTATCTTTTATAGTTTTCGAGATATCTAAGTTTTTTGCGAAATACAGTGTTTCACAAAAAATGGAATAACAGAAAAACGGATCAACTTGAGACAAAAAAGTTTTTAAAAAGATTATAAGGCAAGTTATTTGAGCTGAAAGGTGTCTTAAGTATTTCACACCTTGTAAAACGTATCGTTATAGACAATATGGCATGAAGTTGCCTTAAAGTCTTTTTATTAACAATTTAAAAACATTGTTGGTTCAAGCTGATCCGTTTTTTTTGGTATTCCATTTTTTGTGAAACACTGTATATCGCAAAAACTAAGATATCTCGAAAACCATCAAAGATAGGTATAGGGAACCGTTATGCAACTGACATTATTTTTTACGTTTAATTTAAAAATGGAAAAAATATAGGGTGTTCCATTTAAAATAATGTTATAACTTTAACAATTTTATTTACTTTACTTTATGGATTACTGTTTGGTATCAGACGAATGCGATAAATTAGGTCGTAGATTTTATTGACTTCGTTGAAGTTTCGGAGTTAACCCTTTCTTTTTTCTGGGCTGGTACTACCAAACTGCATGGCCGGGCTTAAATATCTCTTCTTTAAGGTTTTTATCCAACCGTCTCTTCATCTTTTCGATGGTTAGTTTCAGTCGCGTCCTTGCAAACTCGTGAATCTTCTCTAACTTTTGTTGAAGGCCTTCAACATATTGAGGCAGGCTCTGAAGGAGGAGGTTTTCCAAAGAGGATATCGCTAGGAAGCTTTATTTCTCAAGCAGTGACCAACGTTGAAAGTGTATAGTCAGTGGATTCATGCTGTGCACTCCGATAAGATAAGAGGAGCAATGGAATCAGTTCATCCCAATTTTGCTGGTTTTGGGAGAAAAATAACGATAGATATTGGCAAATTATCATGTTATGACGTTCCACTAAACCATCAGACTGTGGATGCATTGGTGTAGTTCGAGTTTTCTTAATCCCGAGGATTTTCATTAATTCTGTCCACAATTCTGATTCAAAATTTCTTCCTTGATCGGAATGTACTTCCAATGGTACTCCGTGTCTTTCGATGATATAATTCATAAATGCTTCAGCGACGGTTGAATCGTCTTGGTTAGATGCTAACATTGTATTATAATTATTAATTTAAATTTGTAGTTTTATATATTATGTTTTGTATCGTTAGTATAGTCAGTATTTTTGATATATCTGTAAGCTTTGTATACTGTATGGTGTGTACGTAACCCAATATACGAGTATGTGAACGCCGCCTAACAAGTATGACGTAGCACACGAAGGGCGACAGTAATAGTAAAGTTCATAAAATTTCTAGTTCAATTAAGTGAAGCAATACAGTGTCGACCTACTAAAATATTGGAAGTCGATTTTTCTATTTTTATGTTAGTAGATTATAATTCATACTGTGTAAATATTTGATCTCAATTAATTTGAATGTTTTAATTTCATAATAACATCAAACTTTTCTATTTATTTACTCCCGTATCATCTAACATATTACATATCTTTATATTATTTTTTATTTACTTTTTTTTATATTTATCTATTTTCAAATTATTTTTCTTGGTCCATAAAATAATAAAATTTTTCATGACAATAAAGCTTATGTCTCTCTTTCCCTCTCTCTCTCTAGGAATTGGTACTACTTCTGGCCACTTGGAAAAGTAATCCACATCTACCATTAAGTACTTGTTACCTTTTTCTGTTTTTGGTAGTAGCCCGAGTATGTCTACACTACTCTCTGAAATGATTCACTGGACATATATTGAACCATTTTTCCACGATTTCTAGTTTTTGGTCCTTTCTTTCCGCTGCATAAGTCACATTTCTTACACCATTCTGTTGACCCAGTAGAATCGTTCACGAACTCTGGCTAACGTTTTCTTAACTACGTAATGTCCTCCTGAACAACTGCTATGAAGTTCTTCCATCCCTTTACGAACAAGTGATTCAGGCAAGATAAGTTGGTAGATCGTAGATATACCGTCAGAGCTCTCCAACGTCCGATGGAGTACATCATCGCGAAGAGTAAGGGAATCCCATTGAGCCCAGTATCTTTTGATCGTTGAACCATACTTGGACACTTCTTGCCAATCGGGTCTAACTCCATTTTGTAGCCTGTTCCGGACAACTTTTAAGTCTTCATCTTTCTTTTGAAATTTCCTTAGGTTTTCTACTAACCACATATTTTCGACCGAGTCGCTTCTTATTGTTGCATGCAGCAATTCTATCTTTTCATCTTAATTTATTTGGTTATTATTGATTTCCTTTTCCTCAATTCTATGGCAATATCTGCATTGTTGCTGAGTACATGGCCGAAACGAAGATACAATTACCAATACACTAACCATTGAGAAACATTTAATCGAGAAAGTAGCGTCGTACATTTATCTAGGTCAAGAAATAACAATTAGTAAGGAATGTCAGAATACAGAGTTCACAATAGGAGAATACGGTTAGGATGGGCAGCATATAGCAAACTAAAACAGGCGTTTCAGTCAAATCTACCAATGAAACTAAAAGCAAAAGTATACAATACATGTGTCCTGCCAGTGTCTACATATGCATCGGAAACTTGGGTCTTGATAAAAAAGAACTTGAACAAGCTCAAAACACATCAAAGAGCAATAGAGAGAAAGATAGTTGGAGTAACACTGAAAGACCGAAAAACTAACGAATGGATCAGGAGAACGTCAAAAATCGAAGACATCGAAAGGAGATTAGCCTCACTCAAATGGAGCTGGGCTGGGCATATTGCTAGAAACAAAAACAACTGGAGCAGAAAAGTGACTAGATGGAGACCTTGAGGCGAGAGGAGAAGCGTTGGCAGACCTCAACAGCGTTGGTACGACGATGTAAAACGCACAGCAGGTTTAAATTGGTATCAGGGAAACCTGGAGAACATTGAGAGAATCCTATATCCAACGGATAGAAAACGGCTAGAAGGAAGGAAGGAAGGAAGGATATGGCCATTTCCGTGATAACAACCTTTTCTATAAATTATTTCAAAAGTGTACTGCTGAAGTCTTTCTAACCATCTTGCAATTTGTCCTTCGCATTTTTAAAATTCATCAGCCTATGTAGTGTTTTATGGTCAATTCTGATGATGAAGGTTCTGCCATAAACGTATGTGTGAAAGTGTTCAATAGCCTTTACAATTACTAACCGTTTTTTTTTTGTAACGCAGTAATTTTTCTCCGTCCTTCCCAGGATCTTACTGAAATAAGCAATTACTTTTTCTTTGCCATCTTGTTGCTGTGAAAGTATAGCTCCTATGCCATGTTGTGATGCGTCGCAGTCGAAAATAAATTGATCTTCTTCTTCAGGGTACGCTAAAACCGGTGGACAACCTCTTTTTCAATTCAGTAAAGGCATTTTGGCATTCTGGATCCCAATCGAATGATGTGTTGTTTTCAGTAAGTCTGTGTAAAGGTTTGGCCATCTTTCCAAAATTTTGAACAAATTTCCGGTAATATGTACAAAGACCCAAAAATTGACGAACCTCATGTTTATCTCTTAGATTTGACTAGTCTCGAATCGCTGAAATTTTTGCTGGATCAGTTTTTATTTCCTCTGCTGATACAACGTGAACCAAATATAAAACTTCACGTTGAAATAGGCAGCATTTCTTGGAATTCAATTTTAAGTTTGCATTTTTTAAACGACTAAAAACTTCTTCTAGATTGTTTAGATGTTCGTCGAATGTTCATCCCATTATAATGATGTCATCTAAATAACACAGGTTTTCCACGTCAGTCCTTGTAATACTATTTCCATAAGTCTTTCAAAAGTGGCTGGAGCATTGTATAGACCAAATGGATGTACTTGAAATCGATAAAGGCCATTTCCAGTGAAGAAGGTTGTTTTATCAATCGTCTATACGTGGCAGGGGGTGGCTGTCTTTTACAATAACTTGATTTAATTTGCGATTGTCAACGCAGAATATTGTACTTCCATCTTTCTTAGTTACTAAAACGATTGGAGAACACTACGGGCCAGATAAATCTTCAATAATGTTCTCATCTAACATGTTTTGCATCATATTCGCTACATCTTTTTGTTTAGCGAATGGAAGTCTTCTTGGTTTTTGACGTATGGGTGGTGCATCTCTTCTATTAATTTTATGGTGAACCCAGTTGGTTTGCACTGTAGATTTTCCGGTTTCGAAAAGGCTAAGTTGATTCAAGACAAATTTCTTTGCCATGCTCGCTTCTTCGGGTGTTAGTTCGTCAAAGTCCTTGATGAGTGTCTCTATAAGTTGGTCGTCGACTTTATTTTGTGACTTTTTTTCGGGTTTGGGATTATCTAGTAAATTCACTATCCTCTTCACTGATTCACAATATCTTTAATTCAACTCGTCTCCTAGATGTATTGACCACGCGAACGGGAATTTGCTGTTCTATTTTTTCCAGACATATGGTTACCACTACTCCATCTTCTGTCGTTTCACGTGGCTCAATAAACCCAATTGTCAGATCTTTAGATTTTTCTTTAAGATGAGCCATGACAATGCTTTCTGAATTTGCCGGAATTCTTATATCTTCATCAACGATAACTTTCATTTTGTGCAATTGATCATTTTCACCACTGAAGATTACTTTTTCTTTGTCGATGGATAAACTTTTGTTTTTAAAATCTTTTAAATGTGTCTTACATAATGTCTAAACACAAAACATATTCATCCATAATATTTGCTACTAAAAATGAGTGAACTATGGCCGTGTTTCCAATTCGAATGGATGCTGTTACTTGTCCCAAAATCGGAGTAGTATGACCAGTAAACCCAATAGTCAGATCTTTAGATTTTTCTTTAAGATGAGCCATAGCAATGCTTTCTGAATTTGCCGGAATTCTTATATCTTCATCAACTATAACTTTCATTTTGTGCAATTGATCATTTTCACCACTGAGAATTACTCCTTTGTTGTCGATGGATGCAATTTTGTTTTTAAAATCTATTACAAATTTGTCTTACATAATGTCTAAACCCAAAACAGATTCATTCATAATGTTTGCTACCAAAAATTAGTGATCTTAGGCCGCGTTTCCAATTCGAATGGATGCTGTTACTTTTCCCAAAATCGGAGGCCTTTAGCGTATTTCTGTTTCAACATATCTGGGCGTACCAATGATCTAGTTGCCCCAGTGGCGACAATAAATTTGCAATCGTGATTTTCTAGTTGTCCCCTAACAGTTGAATTTCGGCCATTTTTAATAAAAAAATATGTGCGAATCGTGGGGCTTTGAATGGTTTTAGTCGACGACCGCTCCGAATAGTCGACTTTTAGTAGTTTTCCTGGTTGCTGGTATTAGAGCGCCGATCAGGTGTTGGTGTGGAGATTATGTTCTAGGGTTGTTTCTTGTGGGGCTATGAGTTCTGTTTCTAACAGGGCTCTGCGAGGATGTACTTAGTCTTAATGTTGTCTGGTTATCCGAGTTCCTAACTTTGCTTCGAGATCTTGATGGAACTCTACATGTTCTCTGCAGAAGTCCAATTCTACCACAGTTGAAACATTTCCGGGATTCTTGAATTGGTGTACGACTTTGTAGCGTGTCTTTCGGTAGGTTTTCGATTCCAGCCATAACTTCGGTTAAATTCTCCTCCTCGAAGTGTATTGCTCGTAATTTTGGACGTCCGGTTTTGGAAATGGTTTTAGCAGCTTCGAATTCTTGAACAAAAGTTAATACCTCTTTGTAGTGTCAGCCGGTGGCGCAATCGAAGGGCTTGTTGCATTTCTGTATCTCTTAAACCATCAATGAATGCTTCAACGCCAAATTGTTCTAAAAATTCTTTAGGTGCCTGTGGATAAGCTAAACTCAATGCCACTACCATATTCTTGGAGACTCTCGTCTAATTTTTGCATGCGCACCTTCAATTGACTTTGGAAAACTCGTTTAAATCGTTGCTGTCCATAGGCCATCATATGTAGGTGGCTTGATAACCTGGTGTGACGTGCTTTATTTCCTCAAAAGAATTGCGGACGTCACTATGACACCCGCGGCTTTACTATCTACCAGATTTTCTCGGGCGCCAGACTTTTTGGATGGTTCACTCCACCGAACTCTCGGAAATGGTAGCGTCAAGAGTTACCAGGGTAGCAACAGATGGAGGTTAAGTAATTCCAGGGGTCTGTTGTTCTTGGGCTTTAATTGTTTACCACTGTCGGAAAATGAAACTACCTGTGCTTTATAAAATTTTACAATTTATTTCGACTTCGAAATAATTTGGGAAAAGGTAAATAAAACGAACCACGTAGCTAAATATTTAAAATAACTAAATATTGATGAAAACCCTTCGTTATTTACGATTTCTATTTAAATTACAACCCAGACCAAAGTACTTTATTACAGAATAAATGTTTTACGATTACAATCCTAACGTGCAAAACTTTAATAGTTTTCGGCGATTGCCGGTGAAAATCCGTGAAAATTTACTAGCAGTACGGTGAGAATTACACAGAGAAAGCGTTATCAAGGCACTAACGGTGTTTTACGGGAGCGTTTCTTGGCATTTGTGTACGGTTTAGAATAGAACGGCGGTAAATAATAAATTTTGTGCGGATATTACCCCGGCCGTTGGTGCTAAAATCAATCGCGTAAAGATCAGTTAGTCGGCAGAATCCGAAAACCTCTCCCTGGCGAATCTGCTATGGTAGCGAACGCTCGTGAGATTATTTCGTTTCACGCCTTGGAAAACCCTCGAGGATATCCCTGCTATGGCAGCGAACACAGACGAGGCTCCTCCAAGTTGCCTATTATCAAATATTTTAAAGTCACGCTACCAAGGCCTATGGTACTAGATTGAGCAAACCCCCCGAAATACTTTGAGAATCCCTCAAGAATTTACCTGCTTTGCAGCGAGAATGCTTGAAGGTTTCCCAACGGTATTTCCTTTCCCTAGTGTTGTATACCGGAATCGGGATTCCCGAAATACCTTGAAAATCCCTCAAGAATTTACCTGCTTTGCAGCGAGAATGCTTGGGAGTTTCCCAACTATATTTCTTTTTCCCCTACAGTTAAAACCAACGGTAAATTCTTATTTCGGAATCGTACACAAATACGCGGAAAATCGCTCAAATTAAACAAGCAGTAAGCAAAAATAAAATCTATTAACACAGTTACGAAAGACGCTAGTAGCAAAATGAATTTAACACAAGAATGATTTATAAAATAATTTCTAAATTCGCTTACCTTGTTGGTGAAAATCAGTCGGCGTTTCGAAAACGGCGGGAAAAAAACGGCGGAACTGTAAGAGCACAGAACTAAGAGCTAAGAGCTAAGAGAGCACAAGAGTAAAAGGGACCGATTCCGTCCCGTTTGCCGGTTTTATACATTCTTTCCCCGACCCCACTCAGGAGGTCCCCTACTTAACAATCTTAAGAACGACGCAGACTGATTTGCGCGAACGGTACAGTAAGCAATACATATTCAATATATACCGGATGTATCAAAATCAATATACATATTTAAAATTATTAACAGCAAATAAATTACAGCTTTTGATGAAAGAGGGGTGTGTAAGTAAATAATAATATGACTTATTAATAATACTAATAAAATGAGAAACGAAAAAAATTGGAACATCGTTACACTGGATGTGTCGCAAATTTACTATTTCAGTTCTGGCACTATCACTAATGAAATTGCTATGATTGGGATTAACTTCTATTTTCTTTACTAATGCATTTATGTCAAGCTGGTCTATTTTTAAATCTTTCTTGGTCATTTTTAAATCTTTCTCTACTGTTTTTAAATCTTTTTCTACTGTTGCCAAATTTTCCTCAACTGTTTTTAGGCCTTCTTCCATTGTATCTATTTTGTTATCTAAGGCCGCTATTTTATTTTTAAAGGTAGAACTAAAATCGGACAGTACCTCTAATATTTGCTTCCTTTCCTCACTCTCCACGTTCCTCATGTGTCCCTCGTCTTCCTTTTCTTGTTTCCTACGGTTTTCCTCGTCCTCCTTTTCTTGCTTTCTTTTCCGTTCCCCTTCCTCCTTTTCTTGTTTTCTTTCTTGTTAATCTTGCTCCATCGTCTGAGGAAACCATGCTGGTGCTCCACTATTAGCTTCCATTTCGGTGTCCTAATTTGTACTTCTAGTATTGACCATAAATTACTTTTACCGCTGTCACCACTGATATAACTTTCACAACTTTATTCAATACTTGGCAAAATACAAAACTACTTTTCAACAATTCAACTTATTAACTCATAAAACTATCGACAGACTGACTCTGCCACAACTGATCTCTATTTATACATAGAAAGAACTTTCCAGAAAGAACTAGAATATTCTAGTACGTCTATATGGAACACAATAGAAAAATCTTGAAAATTCTAGACTGTCTCCTTACTGTGTCTTCTCCGCCTATTCAGCCCTCTTCTTATTTTCAGTCCAAACTGTCATTCTGACATTCATAGAACAGGTGTAACAATAACAAAGCTGACGTTTACTTCCGGTATATCTGAAAGTCGCCGGAAGATGAGCATACTTTCATTCGATAGATCACGGCCGAAAACCCCTTACTACAAATTTTCAAATTTTAATTCTGGCTTATTTTCCTATAACGTCTAAAGTGCCCTCGAAACATATCACCTTGTACATTAAGATTTAATTTAATACATATCTAATAGTTTTCAAACCATATTGTCGATTTTGCTTTGTGTTGATCATGCAAATAATAATTGCAAAAGATGTACCCAATTAGAACTTCTCATACGTAAAGAAAGCTCCACATACTTATTTTTCTAACGTTATTATCGTTTGCTACTTATTTTTCAAGAAAAACGCCAATTTTTATAACGATTGAGTAATTTTCAACATCTGCGCTTCATCATTAAAGCTTCCAATTTTGATAAGTGCCGCAATAGGTATAGAGTGGTGTAACGATTTTTTATTTATATCTTCAATTATGGCATATAAAATCGAATATATAAAAATGAAAGCAACAATATTATTTTTAAATGGGTTGACGATACAATTAGATTTATGGAAAACGAGAAAAAGGAAGAATAAGACACATTTGTTGAAAATATCCTTATTACAATATATCTTAAAAATTCCAGCAATTAATTTATACAAATTTAAACTACTAAAACATTATAGAAAACATATTTGATGATTGCTAATTGAAATTATTGTAGAGCAAACATCTTAAACAATGCTATTAAGATTTAATACACATAAATAATATAGTCATTTAAAAAGCACGCTTGAATTTAGTTGCTAAAATGTCGTTTGCTCAATAACATACATACTTTTAACGCCAACACTCATTTAGTTTGTTTAAGAAAAACTTTAGAGATAATAACAATTTTTTGTAGGAGAATCGTTTATCAGAACTAATGAGTACATCGTTAGTGCTGTAAACGAACTCTTTTATACTAGATATTGCGAGACAATATAGGACAAACATCTCGCAAATTAATCATAAGATTTAATAAACATAAATGTGTTAAAGAAGAAATATTTCCAAATAATATTTATGTAAATTCAGATTTTGTTGGAACGTTCACCTTTATGGTGGTGAAATTGACTTGAAAGTACATTTTTCTCTCTATTTGCCAAAGCATTAGCGGAATAAAAGTTTCTAATTGAAAACTCGGAACTTAATTTGTTTCTTTTTTGTTATACAACCCTTTTTCCATTTAGTTAAAACTGTGGAACGGAGGGTAAAGCCATCGATGCAGATGTTAATTAAGGCCGTTTCCCAGTTGGAGATTCTTCAATGGAGAAGAAAAGTCACGTTTGTGTTAAATGGTCTAAGTAATTAATGAAATACAAAGTGCTGAAATGAATATTTTTTTCGTAATAACCGAAATGGAAATTCCAAGTTTTTCTTTTTCTATTGTCCTCTCGAATTCAATTTTATTAAATAAACATTGCTTTCGGCGAAATAAGTGTGCCCATGGTAAAAAAAGTCGATTGGAAAAATAATATTCATGAAAAAAATCGAAACTACTAAAATTCCTTGATATTGTAAATTATATCGCTTTTACCTATATATGGAATTGTCTTGATCTTTCATTTCGTTCGAAAATATGGCAGTTTCGTTTAGTCGTTAACACAAGATGTTGGAAGGTGAATAATACAGGGAGGGTTCTAAAAGTAAACAAACTATTTCGCGCTCTTGTTCAATACCAAACACGTAAAATAAATATAAAGTTATATTTCTAAGTAAAAGATACGACATATACTTTTCCACTCTCTGACACGACGTTTCGATAACAATGTTATCATCTTCATAGATC
This sequence comes from Galeruca laticollis, assembly GCA_963921935.1. Classification (NCBI taxonomy): domain Eukaryota; kingdom Metazoa; phylum Arthropoda; class Insecta; order Coleoptera; family Chrysomelidae; genus Galeruca; species Galeruca laticollis. The sequence goes on from OY998179.1 coordinate 6,197,519, forward strand.
GAATGAAACGATTTTTATGAATTGTTTGAAATTTATTGAATATTTATAACATCAACTATAACAATAACATTTCTATATTAATTTCCATTATTTATATGTAAATGTAACGTGAATTAGCCTACACTTTAAACGTTTTATTAATATGCAATTAAACTACAAAGTCCCACACGAAACAATAATTATATGGAGATCAATTAATACAAAGTACGTGGGAGATTACCTGTCATTGTTTTTTATAATTATAATAATATTTTTGAGCTCTAGCTGGAAAATATATACATTTCTTTGTTGGCTCCAACTACGAATAATCGACTGTTACACTTACTTTATCTACTTATACAGGGCGTTTCAGAACCAAATAAAACAACGATCTTTAGGATTAGTTTTTGCCAGGCCCATTAAACTTTCTTTCGTTAATAAAACCAACTGGAAGAGTCCAAATATCAGTGCTTTTGTCATTTAAATCTTTGAGAACAATCTTCTCCAGCTTCCTTTTTGAAGAAATCATATATTCTAGCTTTTGGTGTTATCGTCACTCTGTTTTAAGCTTCAGCGGGCGAATAGTTAGTGCTAGAGTTAAAGTATAAACGGATTCGAATTCAGCGTAATAAGAACCCTCTATAGTGGAGATAAAAGTTGTGCTCCGACCTTTGTTTATTGAATTGTTTCGTTATAAAATGTGTGGTGTAATTTTCAAGTTATTTTTCATTGGTTTTGTGTTAGGGTTGGTTGAAACCCCTATTTCTTGCTCATCTTGTTATTGTTTTTACATTGTTAATTTCAGTAAAAAAATGGGTCTATATTTACTCAACTTTAGACTCTATTTGGGGATATATTAACCGTTCAAATGGTTTGGACTTTGTTGTAAATACAATAAAATAAGTGATTTGGTATTAGTCCATTCCCATTATACATTTTCAAATCAAAATTTCTTTCGATACAAAGTCTTAATATTACAAAGAGTAGTTCGTGTTTATGTTCGCCTTGTAAAGTACAGTAAACTCTTTTTCCTTTTAATTCAAGATCATTTTTCAAGAACGTTCTAGCGTCGTTTTATGAAACCACCAAGACCTGTTGAATAAACAATAGTCGAACTTAATGTATTCAAAGTTTTCGATACTGAACCAAACAATATGTAATTTACAATTCTGTTTTAATAATTTTATTATGCAAATTTAATAAACGTTAATAAACGGTTTTTATGCATGTATGCGCGGCTTCAGCATAATAAATATATCATTATCACAAGACTATCATTAAATTATACGAGGGAAAACGTAAAGTATTTCGAACTTAATATTATTGATGTTTTTCAAGATTAAAGTTTTGTTTGTATGTACAGCTGCGGCCAAAAAAAAGGGACAGTTGTTCTTGCCTAGTGTGAATATGTCTTTTCCGTTTCCGGCAAACAATTTTGTCGTATATTTAAATGATAATAACACCAAAGTGTAAATAATATTGGTTTCCATTATTAAATATCAAAGGCCAATAAATAATTTTTAATTTTCAATAAAAAACAACAATTAATATTTAAAAAATGAGTGAAGTCGGCTGAGTGTACCAGAGAAAAACAATTATCGAAAAGAAACCAAATTTTGTATTTTGGTACAAGAATTTATTATTAGCAGAGCGCTTTCGGTTCAATGATAAACCATCATCAGTGCCCCCTGTAAAAGTAAGAAAATTGATCTTACATTCTCGATATAAAATAAGAGGTTTAGTAGGGCCTAAATCCAAATAGATACAATTCACTCACATGGTCAGGGTGTACTTCAAATCCCCAGAAATTAGAAGATACATAAAATGAATTAAAATATAGTGCTTGAAACACAGTCACTATTTAATTAAAATAATAATAAAAAGAACACACAACCCATTGTACAATGGCCGGTGCTCTGATGACGTCATGAGTCTTCCTCTTGTTGACCACAACTTGTGCAACAAATTAAGTCTTTGCATCAAAAAATATTTTCCCGACACTCAAATTTCTTATAATGTTAGAAACAGTTTGAGTGCTTGTCTGGTCAATGCCAAGGACAAATTACATAAATTACAGAGGAGTGGGGTTTACAAGCTCTCTTGTTCTGATTGTAAGAAAATTGATCTTACATTCTCGATATAAAATAAAAGGTTTAGTAGGGCCTAAATCCAAATAGATACAATTCACTCACATGGTCAGGGTGTACTCCAAATCCCCAGAAATTAGAAGATACATAAAATGAATTAAACCTACATTGGTAGGACTTGTAGATCCCTAAAAACTAGAGTTATTGAACATGAAAAAACTCCGGAGAAATCCGTATTTGGACATCACTTGAAATTTAACAACCACAATATCGATCACGAGAGCGGGGTAACACTCTTACATAACATAACAACCAAACATTTTTTAAAACTTGGATTTGTACGAGGATATGGAAATCATGAAGGAGCTCGATAAAAACAATAAGTGCCTTAATGTACAGACAGAGTTTGACAGAAATTTTACCCCTATACATAGAAAACTTTTTGATGCTGAGATCCTACTTAATGATGACAATAGTTCAGATCAGTTGGGACCAATACAACACGTGACCACAACACCTTAACTCGAGCTACATTTCCAACTTCCATGGCGTGAGGTTTCGTGCTTCTGCACCTCTCTTCCTCGGGGCCTCTTCCAGGGGATCGGCCGGTTTGTTGTTGGAGAGATGTAATACAATGCCTGTTGGAGCAAATAGCTCGAGGAGTAGTTGTTTATCCTTTGGAGACTTTCGGGTCGCCTCCCTGATTGGGATTCCGGGGTGGGGTGGTGTGCAGGCCGGATTATTCTTGTCTGATTGTGAGTCACTTTTTCATTAAAGTTGTTTTTCATTTTTCCCTCACACATTTGTTTCTCTGAGGAGGTCATAAGAACGTAATTGCTAAATAAATTTACTAATATTTCAAGCTTTTGTCAACTTTCGCTTCTATGATTCTCATGACGTCATCAGAGCACCGGCTGTTGTTAGCTTTCCTTACTAATTAACACCTTCAAAAATTGTTCGTTTTCAACTTATGCTTTACAATTATTGTCAAATGTCAAACAGCTGACTCATAAATAATGTATTGAGTTAAACTTTATCCCATATTTTAGGGATTCATCCATTGTACAATGGGTTGTGTGTGCTTTTTATTATTATTTTAATTAAATAGAGACTGTGTTTCAAGCACTATATTTTAATTCATTTTATGTATCTTCTAATTTGTGAGGATTTGGAGTACACCCTGACCATGTGAGTTAATTGTATCTATTTGGCTTTAGGCCCTTCTAAACCTTTTATTTCATATCGAGAATGTAAGATCAATTTTCTTACTTTTACAGGGGGCACTGATGATGGTTTATCATTGAACCGAAAGCGCTCTGCTAATAATAAATTCTTGTACCAAAATACAAAATTTGGTTTCTTTTCGATAATTAATTAATATTTAGTAATCCTGCCATTATGCTCTACAGCTTCTCTTAATCTACTAGTCATCGATATATATTATTACATATTGATTATTTAAAATATAATCCACTAAACATAATAAAAAAAAATATTATTATTATTTCTAAATCAGGTTTATTAGAATCATTTATTTGGGACACACTGTAAACATGATCATTTGAGACACCCTATATACACATCAAAATTATTGTGACAGATAACCTACAAAGGAATAAAAAAGTCAAAAATGACATTTTTTTTAGGAAATCATGTAAAAATGTATAAATACAATTATTTTTGGAAGTAACTGATACTACGTATTAGATTATTATAATAGATATAAGTAGAAAATTTGAGAGTTTATAAATAAGTAACATATAATAATTATAAGAGGGTAGTGAAGTTCGCGTTACAAGTGCGCCAATAGAGATAGAGATGGAAAAAACCCTTTGAAGCCGGATTTAAAAAAAAATGAGATGGATTGAGAAGTAGCGGTAAGAAAAGTCAAAAAAATTTTTGGCAGATAGAAGTCAATAGGAAGATACTCGTATATAAAAATAGAAAATTATCAAGAAGAATTAAAATCGAGAAATTGAAAATTACAATATATACCTTATTACAAACAGAATTCTGGTAAGACAATTAAATTAAAATTTATTGACACAGAATACAAATTATCAAGAAGAAATAAATTACAACATATAATTTGCAAACAAAATTTCGGCAACAGAATTAAATTAAAATTTATTGAGACAGAATACAATGTTAATTTAACTGCCAAAGAAGTGTAGGGACTTTATGGTTATACGGATATAGTGTATCATATTGTTGAGCTCATATTTATAGACATTCTCGTATTTATAGACATTTAATTTAATTATAGCTAGTAGGTTAGTAGTATTATATATCGTATTCAAATTAAAAAAAAAAGAAAATTGTTAAAATTGAATAGATTAAATATTGTTGAAAAATTATTCATTATTAAAAATTATATTTTCTAAATTTATTCAATAAGGGCACGAACCGCAACCTAATTACGAGTCTTATCATTAATCTTATTAACAGCTAGCCGACATTAAAAAAAAAAGGAAATCAATTTTAACCTAATTTCATTACAATTAACCCAGAAATAGTAATATATAACAATTTGTCGCCAGCCAACGTGGGGCTATTGCTGATATAACTGCAATTAGCCTATTTAATTATTTGTATTTCTTTGATAAAATATAAATACATTCATAAAAAAACATAGACTACTGAACAATGGAGAATCTGCAAGGATTAATGAAAACTCTTATAGAGAGTGTGAATGATTTAAGAAAAGGGAACCAGGAAATTAAGAAGGGAGTGGAAGAAAGAAATACGGAGTTAAATAGAAAATTAGAAGAAGGAAATACGGAGTTAAATAGAAAATTAGAAGAAGGAAATGAAGAAGTCAAATGGAATATAGAAGAAGTACGTAATGGAATGGAGGAATTGGAAAGAAATTTAAAAATTAACCTCGAAAACAAATTTGAACAATTAAAACAAGAAATGATACAAGATAGAGATGGATATAGAAAACAAATGGAGGACCGAATCTGTGAGAAGATAGGACAAATGGGAGAAGTCATAGGAGGAATAGAAGACGAAATTAGAAATAAGGTTGACAGAATACATACTAACACGGAACAGACGTTCCAAGATTGTAAAGAAATGATAAATAAAAATGGGGAAGAAATAAAAACAATTAAGGACAAAATGATCCAAGAAATACAAAGGGAAGACAGTCGTAACAATGAAAGGGAAGAATACAAATTGAAACTAAGAGAAATGGAGGTAAATTTGAAAAAAATGGAAGAAGATCAGGAAGAAAAGGAAAGGAGAATAAGAAGAGATATAACAAGAATACAAGGAGAAAATAGGATAGTTAATATTGGAAATAATAACATAAAATTTGATGGGGACTTTAAAAAGATACATCCTGTAACATTTATCAAAATGTTAAGAAACAAGATAAGGGAAGAATACGGAGCAGAAGAATTAAGAGAACTTATAAGGGAACATCTTGAACACCATGCCTTAATATGGTTTACGAGTAAAGAAGAGGAAATAGAAAATTTAAATCAATTTGAAAGAAAATTTATAGAATATTTCTGGAGAAACAATGTCCAATCAAAAATTAGAGAGAGGTTGTATTTTGGAAAATATGATGAAACCATAAGACAAATTGAAGAACCAATAGTTTACAGAGAAAATGGCGAAATCAGAGTGAAACTTGAGAGAAATATGAAAATAATTGATCCAAGAATATTTATTAAGAGAATTGGAAATGAAAGAAATCGAATTGAGATTATGGTGGATATGAAAATAATAAGAAGCAATTTCAATGAGATGGAAGAATTTGAGATGCAAATTTCAATGCATTTATGGGAAAAAATTGATGAGATATGGGACTTCAAAATTAAAAAAATTATGGTGGTGAACAGAAAGAAGTTACAGAAACTCATAGAGAATCAAACAATAAGAGAAGAGAATAAGACGAAGTTTAGGAAAAGAAAATAAAATTGAATTATATGACAGGATTATAGGAATGAAATCTAGAAAACGAAAAGGAATTGTACATGGTAAAAGAATGGATATAAAAACAATATGTAAATAAAATTTATGACAACAAGTATTGTGAGAATAGAAGAGATGTTAGAAACTTTGATAGAAGATATGATAATGAAAATAGAAATGAAATTAAGCAACAAAATGGATGGACAGGATGAAATAATTACATTTATAGGAACAAACGGACGGAAGTTATATGAACTAGGCAAATATATGATACAAAAGATTGAATTAAAGGATGAAAAAGAAGTTGATATGTAAGCATAGTCGATGAAGAAGTTAGAAACAGACATAGTTATTGATGAATTGATGAAATATAAGGAAATAATTGATTTTGAATAGATAGATAGAATTAAATGGTAAAATAATTGAATTTGAGGAGGTAAATATGGAAGTATTGGCAATTGAAGAGGATAATAGGAAGTTATGGAATATAAAGAGGAATGGAATTATGGTACAATTGGAGTTAATGAGTGGAAATAAGGAATATGAAGAAAAAGTGAAGAATTTGATAATGAAATATGAAGGATTGTGTGAGAAAGAAATGGGAATGGCTAATAATTATGTTCGTGAGATAGAATAAATAGAAGATGTGAAAAGTAATGGTAATTGGACAGACTGTAATGAAGAATATTATAAATTTATAGAAGAATTATTAAAGATGTTGGAAGACCAAGAAGATGTATTTTAGATAACGCTACCTATTTCAATAATAAACAATTCATTCATTTTATGGAAAGAAATGGAATTGTATAGACTTTCACAAGCATAAGACATCCAGCGTCTAATCCTACTGAAAGATATGTAAAGGAAATTATCAAATATTTGAGAGTTTTAACAGCTCATGAACAGAGAAATTGGGAAAATAAATTATTGGAAGTGGAGTATTATATGAATAGCGTACCAAGTTTGAGTACACTAGAAACTCCAGTTGAAATCATGAGGAACATAAGACCAAATAGACCTTGGATATTTGAAAAGGATAATAAATATGATGAATTAATAGAAAAAGTGAACGTACAATTAAAAAGAAATGCGGACAAGTTTTTTAAAAGAAAAAAAAAGAAATATAAAGAAACCAACGGTATTTAAAGAAGGAGATTGGGTGATAGAGCGATCATTGAAGGTTGCTGATCCAAGAAAAAAAGAATGTGCAAAATTGAAACTACCATTCAATGGACCTTTTATCGTAATAAAGGCATATGAAAATAGTTATTTATTAAAGAATCCATATAACAATCAAGTGAGGGGCACAATAAATGTGCAAAACTTATATAAATTCGAGAGAGAGCCAACATTTTAAAAACTCAACGAAATACAAATAATTTAAAAAAAAATATTCTTAAAATCACAACAGAAAACATATTAAAAATAAAATGGATTTAATGATACATTCATTATTTTGTTTCAAGTAATTATTCATTTTAGTTAGTTTTATATATGCATGTAAGAATGAGTTCAAACAACTGATAATTAATTTGAATACGGATAAACCGGAAATTTACTTTTATAAAATTTTATTCAGATATTTAAGGAGATCAAAATTTTAAAAAAGGAAATTTGGGGAAATTATTACATATTGATTATTTAAAATATAATCCACTAAACTTTATAAAAAAAAATATTATTATTATTTCTAAATCAGGTTTATTAGAATCATTTATTTGGGACACACTGTAAACATGATCATTTGAGACACCCTATATACACATCAAAATTATTGTGACAGATAACCTACAAAGGAATAAAAAAGTCAAAAATGACATTTTTTTTAGGAAATCATGTAAAAATGTATAAATACAATTATTTTTGGAAGTAACTGATACTACGTATTAGATTATTATAATAGATATAAGTAGAAAATTTGAGAGTTTATAAATAAGTAACATATAATAATTATAAGAGGGTAGTGAAATTCGCGTTACAAGTGCGCCAATAGAGATAGAGATGGAAAAAACCCTTTGAAGCCGGATTTAAAAAAAAATGAGATGGATTGAGAAGTAGCGGTAAGAAAAGTGTAGGGACTTTATGGTTATACGGATATAGTGTATCATATTGTTGAGCTCATATTTATAGACATTCTCGTATTTATAGACATTTAATTTAATTATAGCTAGTAGGTTAGTAGTATTATATATCGTATTCAAATTAAAAAAAAAAGAAAATTGTTAAAATTGAATAGATTAAATATTGTTGAAAAATTATTCATTATTAAAAATTATATTTTCTAAATTTATTCAATAAGGGCACGAACCGCAACCTAATTACGAGTCTTATCATTAATCTTATTAACAGCTAGCCGACATTAAAAAAAAAAAGGAAATCAATTTTAACCTAATTTCATTACAATTAACCCAGAAATAGTAATATATAACAATATATATATATATATATATATATATATATATATATATATATATATATATATATATATATTTATATATATATATATATATATATAATGTGGAACAATATTCTCCAGTTATTTCCTCCCAAGCTTTATTTATAACTTCCAACAAACCTTCAACGTTTCTTGGTCTTACATTTGCCTTTCGAATTTCTCTCCCCACTGAGCAAGAATATGTTGCCTCAACGTTGCTGCAAATCACATATAGGATGTGTAATGTTGCTTCCGACTTTGCAATGATGTTGCATCAACATGCCAGCAACGCCGTAACGGCCGCCATTGCAACGTTCATCTGTAATATTTCAAAAGTTATGTTAGGTGATGGTACGTACGGATATTTCTTACACCGTTCAAATGCAAGGTTGTATAATTATTTCAATATCACATTCTAATCAACTTTCTTTTATGATGTTGCAATTACCTTATAACTAGACGTTTCAGGAAATGTTCCTATACATTTCAAAAGTATATTCAAATCATCTTTCATTTGGTATGTATGGGACCTTGTAATTAGAACTTACTAGTACCATTCCAAGACATTTCAGAAGTATACTTGAATCAACTTCTGTTTGCGATGTTGCATATTTCCTGATTTATTGAAAGTTCGAAAGTTTACTAAAATCATCTTTATGATTTGGCAATATAATTATTAGGGATTTACAGGTACTCTCCAATTATCATATTGATTATGGAAAAATGCCTAATTATATTAAGATTGGAAAATTTCAAAATGGATCAATTAGTCTCTTAACCTCAAATTGAAATGACTTGCGTTTGTACTTAATGAAGAGTACTTCTAATCTGTAGAGACTATAGCATGATTAACTAAATGTGTGTTGAGCGCTAGTGACTTCAATTTGGTTTCATGGTGTGGTTGAAAGTTTTTATAGAGTTTTGTCAAAATGTATATTCTAAGTTAAAAAAACTTATTGAGATTCATTAGTGACTACACTTTTAACGCAGAATGTGTGTCCGTTCTGAACTTTGGACAAGTAAGAGAACCCAAAAAAAGCAAATTTAAATCAAAATATTCCAACGATTTATTGAACCGAAATAAAAACAATATTGCACATAAAATAACACATCAGATAGAAAAAACATGTATTTCCAGTAGCAGATAATTCAGTTCAATGAATGAACGAATGAACACTGCTTATATTCATCAATTTCGTTTTTTTCAATGTTTTGTCAGTTTCTACGAATGGTCCACTGAATCATACAAATACTAAAAGCAGTAAAAAAATTAAAATATAAATATGCATCCAATAATTTATTGAACTAAAAAATTCATAATAAAAAATATTTTAATGACAATCACACTACACAATTTGCACAGATATCAACTTATATACTGGGAAACAACCAGATTACTCGGTGCTTGCTGGAGGAATATTAAAACTAAAATTTGTGGTTCAAATGAACTTCACAAACAAGTGATTATAGATAGATAGATAGAATTTATCGATATCATAACATCAAATAATGACATAAGACAAGTCGAACAAATCAAAATTAAGAAGTCTAGCTAAAACTAGGACATTTACCATTAAAATCAATACAGTAATGTAGGTTAACAAATCGAAGAAGCCTATAGTCTTGTTGATATACTATATAACAACTAATATAATTGAAACGTAATAATTCTAAGTGAAAAACACAACTATAAAATAAAAAGGAAACTGTGATCCAATTGTATAGAGTATACAAATATAAATTAATCAATTGCTTCACTTCACCAAGAAAACATAATAAATGTGAAAAATGTTATTTCGTTTTCCCTCCAACGACCGGTAGAAACCAGTGTTCCCAACTCTCAAAATTTTTTCTCCCTAAAGCTCCAACCAAAAACCCCTAAAATCCCTACAATTACGGCGAAATTCCCCTAAAAAAACATTATTATAAATAAATGTTATTAATTAAATGAATAATTAAATATTATTAAATTAATTATATAATTATTTATAAATAATAAATTAATAATCGAATACAAGTGTATGGAGTATGGAGAGTAGTGCAATTAAAAAAAAATTAAAATTTTATCCCTAAAAATACCCTCAAAAAATTATTCCCCCTAAAAAACTCCCTGTATAGATTTTTTCTCCCTAAATTTAGGGAAAAAACCCCCCAGTTGGCATCACTGGTCGAAACACTCGAAACCCGAAAGAAACAAATCCTAACCCAACTTTTTTGTTCTTCTTCTATACTATTATCGGGCTCGGTTAGTATGAGTTCCCAATGCATCGTTTTTGCCTTTTGCGTCGCACGTCACGCTATCTTTACGAATTCTGATTGGCGAATTGGTGAATCGCGTCAGGAATTTGCCGATCAGAATACGTGACGTGCGACGCAAAAAACAAAAACGATTCATTGGGAACCATTCACTCAGTTCCGATCAGACCTAATCTAGAAATATATAAATTCGAAATTCGAAAAGTGTGCCGGAGAGTAATCGAAATAAGCGTAATGCATCTGGGAATTTTTCAAAAGGAATATTATTAACTCACAGCAATGTTTCTTGATTAAAAAATATCGCAATATTCCAACTTGGATAGGTACTGAAACTTAATATGGAAATATTTCGACAGAAAAAATAAATAACTTACAGCAATGTTACTCGCGAAAGTAAATGACAATATTTCAATTTGTGTATTTGACAATATCACTGAAACTTAATAGCGAAATGTTTTAAAAATAACAAATAACTAACTTACAGCAATGTTTCTGAAACAATGCTGATGCAATATTACAACTGGCATATCTAAGAACATCACGGCAACCTCAATTACAAACGTTTCAGTGAAAAGGAAATCTCAACTTTATAAAATGTTTCTCTAATGAGCAAGTCACAATGTTTCAACTAAACTTACGCAATAATATTACTGCAACTTCTCCAGGAAACATTTCTAACCGTATATAAAAGTAATTTGCAGCAATGTTTTGCAAGGTTCTGTGCTCAGTGGGTCACTAACATTTTCTACTGGATTCAAGTCTCGGCTTTTACTACACCAGTTAAGAACATTAATATTACGTGCCCGAAACCATTCGGTCACTACACCAGAGTTATATTGTTGGAAAATCAAATCATTGTTAGGGAAAAGAATCTCAACAGAAGGAAGCATAACATTTTCTAAAATTTTGATATATGCTTCACTTTCAAATCTTTCACCAATATGCCATAGAACTGCAGGTCCCTGCTTAGATATCCACGTCCACATATTTACAGAAAAACGGCCATTTTTATTTGTGAAATTGACTCTCGTCAAACCGTGTATTCGGTGGGCGATAGACACGAATATTGCCGCTATTTGACGATTGGAAAACCTTTTCATCCGTAAAAATAACACGATTCTAAAATTGTTCGTCATAAGCAATATGTTCTAAAGCAAACCCCATTCTTGCTTTTTCGTAACTATTGTTTAATAATAGTTTCCTTGCTGCTGCGTGGCATTTCAATTCAGACTGTGCTACTATGCGACGGCCCGTACGACAGGATGCTGAAAAATTTGTTGCTGGAACAACTTGAACTATTGTTTCAAATGGATTTGCTCTTAAATGGTTAAGCAAAGCAGCATCCTGTTCAGCAGTTGACTTTCTCGGACGTCCTGAGCATGGAGCTCTATCAATTCTTCCTTCATACCGCCATCTTCTTACAATACTTGAAACAGAGTTCTTGCTTACATTGTAAACATGTAAAATTCCGCAGTTTGCCTCACTGACCACCTATCGTCTATTTTTGCGATTATTCCACCTTTCGTCACTGAATTTATATGCGTCATCGTTACTTTCGAATTTGGAATTGTCTGACAGATGTCAAATATTCAATGTTGACTTATTCATAAGACAAATTCAAGCAGCTAGAATTAGACAAAAATCTGCTATAAAAGTTGTCCCATTTTCTATTGTCCGCAATCATTATTTCGCAACGTTTCTCATTTGTTGCTGTTTCGGCTCGACAAGTCTGTTTGATGGAAATCCGCCTTTACTGCTATAAATTAAAGTAACAAGAAAAAACTAACATTCTGGAGATATAAAGAGACCGTCTAATATCGGAGCAAAGTTTATCTCTAAAGTTATCGTAATTCTTTTTCTTCCCAATTAGCCCAAAAAACATTCTTTCGTAATTTTTCTACCTTCCTTTTATCGCTTTTTTTCTAATTTAAAACGTCAATTCAAGAAATGTTGGTCTAGGACCATTTACAAAAATACAAACAGTTCTTTGTTCTGCATCCATTACAACCAACATTTATTGTTTCCACCAATGGCGTAGCTAAATCTTTTTTTCTACGAATATGAATGTTTTTATAACTATATGAAATAAAATTTATCCGTGAAATTGGTTTTGGTGGTACATACTTTCATTTAAAAAAAACATTTCGTAATCATTAAAATTAGTATTACAAAAATTTATCAAGAAAATATTTATTTCCAATTACCTCGTCGAAGGCTTTTGTCGGGTCTAAAAGGCAGCAGTGTATATATGTTATTCGCAATAACGGAAATCGGCCGCTGTCCGAATGTTTTACCCACACCACGTTCTGTGTATTGCAGTTTACCCACGAAGCGATTAAGAAGATTTCTATCGAGCAGTGAGCAAAACGAATTACCCAGAACGCGTTGTGGGTAAACTACGTTACTCAGGAAGCGAAATTATATTTCGGGCGGTTTTGTTTGGCATTGTGGATCTTTTCGTTTACCCACGTCGCGTTCGTGCTTTTACGTTTTACCCAAAATGCATTGTCAGTATCTTGACGAACGAATATTAATCCATAACAAGCACGTTCTTGTATAGCGAAACACGTGCGTAAATATTGGTTAGGTTTTTATTTGTCTTGTGTTTTGTGTACCGGCAATTCTTTTAAACAAGAAGAAAGCTGAATTTGAAGAAAGATTCCGGATCCTAATGTTGGAAAAGAAAAACAGGTCGTTTCTATTATCGGATGAACGTTACTTAGAAATAGTTCAAGAAACCAAAATTGCTGAATAAAAGAAACGGGATGGTCTTGAATTATCATTAAAAGATTATCGTAGATTAAAACGATATGATTTATTGACAGCTGAAGATAAGGATAAACTAGTCAGTAAAGAAAAATCAAGAAACCAATCAGGTTTAATTTTTTACTGTACCGCAAGTGAGATGTATGATATAATACACACAGAACATTTACAAATAGGACATAAAAAGAGAAGGCCATGGAAAATGATTTGAAAAATAAATACTGTAATATAACTAGAGAAGTAATTTTGATATATTTAAGTCTGTGTCAATCATGTGCCTTGAAAAGGAAAGCAAAGAGTAAGGGATTAGTTGTTACACCTTTAGTTATGAGTGAAATGAATTCTCGATGCCAGGTAATATTTTTTACTCTGTTTTATAGAAGTATACTTTTATCGGTTGACCTCATCGATATGCAGAGTGAACCTAATGGAGAATATAAATTTATCCTGAATTATCAACATCATCTAACGAAATATGTTATATTGCGACCACTTAAAACAAAAACGGCGGATGAAGTAGCAGAAGTTATTCTTGATATCTTCTGTTTGTTTGGTGCTCCGAACAAATTACATAGTGACAACGGAAAAGAATTTTATAATCAAGTAAGTGTAATGGCTTCACACAAGGGCTTTCCTTCATCTAAGTGTCAACTTTTTAGGTAATTGAAAAGTTAGCAGCTGGTTACTCCGCTCTCAAATTGGTCCATGGCAAACCTCGACACTCCCAAAGTCAGGGTTCCGTTGAACGAGCAAATCAAGATGTTCGTGATAGTCTTGTAGCCTGGATGTCAGACAATCAATGCCAGAACTGGGCAAAAGGTCTTCGCATTATTCAAAGTACAAAAAATCGCAGTTTCCATACGGGTATAAAGCGGACACCTTATGAGGCTATGTTTGGAAGTCCACAAAAAAACGGGCTATTGGATACATGTTCAGATACCTCTGTCATTAATACAATTAAGACGGAAGAACAACTAGAATAACATTTAAAATTAATAAAAGAGTATTTCGAAACAAATACCATAAATGAGGAACCTAATGAGACAATAACTGAGTCGGACTTAGAAACTGATTCTGACAGTATGACCAAATGTTTTATTTGTGATATTATGTATGTTCCGTGTATCCAAAATGTATGTATTGAATGCAATGAGTCACTTCATATCGAATGTGCTGCTAATTTGGATTTACCAATGTGTAAATTATGTAGCAATAAAAGAGCAGCTGATACGGAGAGAAAGGGTTGCAAACGGGGGCTAGAAAAACAGGCTGATAAAATGCTTGCCCAATCCCAACACAAATTCTCACCTGCCAATATAGGTGACAATGTTTTAGTAAATATACCAGAGGTAGATCGGGGACGTCTAGCTCCTAGGAGTGTATTAGCAATCATTATAGACAAGACTGACCAAGGTTTTTATATTCTCGGTACTAAAAATGTAAAACTGAAACGATTATATAGCCGAAATGAGTTTCAATTATCACCTTCAGTATTTTTATCATTATCTGAAGTGCCATCAGATTCTTCTGTCAACGTGCGAGAAGAAGCTAAATTATCTTCTGGGTCTAAGCAAGGTTTTGTTCGGTGCAATTGTTGTAAAGGGTGCCACACAAAAGCATGTAAGTGCCTAAAATCAAATATTAAATGCAATTCAAAATACCATCAAAGCTCGTCTTGTAAAAATAAGTAACATATTTTTTGCTTTTCTATTTCTGGTTTTTATATTTCACATTATTTTTTCTGTTTTTATTATTTTAATGTGTATTTTATGTTTATTAACATAATCATGTTTTATATTTAATGTTCCGCTAAAATACATATTTTTGTTTAATTATTTGTTATTTTATTTACAACGCGTTCTGGGTAAAGCTCTATGCCCAGAACGCAATGTGGGTAAACGGAAAGATCCACAATGCGAAACAAAGCCGCCAGAAATATAATTTCGCTTCTGAGTAACGTAGTTTACCCACAACACGTTCTGGGTAATTCGTTTTGCTCACTGCTCGATAGAAATATTCTTTATCGCTTCGTGGGTAAACTGCAATATACAAAACGCGTTGTGGGCAAAACATTCGGACAGCGGCCGATTTCGGCTATTGCGAATAACATATACATATATTTCGGTCTAGTCTTATGGCTATTCCTACTAGTTGTCTCATAATAAACATCACGTAGGTTGGTCTGAATCCATCGTCGCCCGTGTAGAAGTATGTTAGGGAAGTGATTCGGAGGTGGAGGTAACGTCGAGTGGAGGTGAGTTTGATCCCTTGGGGATTAGTCCAACACTGCTTGGGTCTTGAAATGTCAATGTGATATGCCTCTGTAATATCGGCATTGTCTATTATCCCTTATTTTGTAAATTGAGGTAATGATCTCCAATGTCTAGTCATCAGTTTCTTTGTATTCAAGTACTTCGTTCATGAGTTATGTCAAATAGCTCACTGCTTTTTCTGGCATTGCGATTAGCATGTCTGCAATGAATTTATCATGTCCACGTTCTCCATAGTTTAAGTTTTACTTTTCCGCCCAACCTTTCTATATGCGAGAAAAGTATTGGTTTACCCCAAAAAAAGTTGGAATTTTGAAATTTTTTTTTGAGTTATTTTTACGTTTTCCATCAACAACAACACGAAAAAACGGTTTTTAGAAAAAAAATCCTGTGTGTATGTAGTCGTCGTTGTCGTCGGCCAATTTTCCTTACATGTCTTGTTAGCACGATACAGCCTCCAGAGTGCAATAAGTCAGCAATTTTATGATTGAATATTGTTAGGGACATGTCACAGATGAACCCTATTGATTTTTCAGTTCACCAGAGCCAGTACAACGGGTGCTATGGTACTTGAAGTACGACATTTTGTCATTTTTTGAGAAATTTCAGTTTGTTAGCACGATACAGCTTGCGGAGTTCAACAAGTCACCAGTTTTGTGATTGAATATTATTCAGGATATCAGACTGATGAACCTTATTGATTTTCAGCTCATCAGAGCCAATACAACAGGTGCTACAGTACTCTAAGTACGATATTTTTGTTATTTTTGGAGAAGTTTCAGTTTGTTAGCACGATACAGCCTCCGGAGTATATACAAGTGAGCAATTTTATGATTGGATATTATTCAGAGCGTCTCAAAGATGAACCCCATTGATATTCAGCTCACTAAAGCTAGTACAACGGGTACTATGGTACTTGAAGTACCAAATTTTTGTCATTTTTGGAGAATTTTCAGTTTGTTAGCACGATACAGCCTCCAAAGAGTATACGATTGATCAATTTTATGATTGAATATTGTTCAGGGTATCTCACAGATGTACGCTATTGATTTTCAGTTGACTAGAGCGAGTACAGCGGGTCCTATAAATCCAGATATACTAACTTTTTGGTTATTTTTGGAGAAATTTCGGTTTGTTAGCACGATACATCATCCGAAGTGTATACAAGTAACAATTTTATGATAGAACATTGTTCAGGGCCACAGATGCGGAAAAGTTAGTTTTAATCTTTAAAACCGTTTATTTATCTATAGCTTCTTTGACCTCCTTTTTGTTTCATTTTTCATTTGGATCTAATTCAGTTTCTTGTAAATGTTCTTTAAATTACTCCCTTCTTCTTCTCATGATTTTATCCTAGTTAATAATAAATAATTATAAATATTTCCTAAAATCTTACTGATGTCCTTTATTCGAATATTGTAAATACTGTGAATACTATCTTAACCTATAAGAAACTGTAGTTATTATTGGTAATGAAATCTTTCCACACCATTCATTGTATCTAATGTCATAGGTCATAGTGTCTATCTCTGTGGAAATTAATAATTTTGAACATAAATTTCAATAATATATGAATAGCGTACCAAAGCAAACATTATGTATTGTAGAAACAAAATTAAATAAATTTGTAAAACATTCTAACTAACATTACAGAAAAACTTTAATTAAATCATAGGGTGTTTTTGTGTTATATATTATGTTACCCTTTTTAACTCTTGAAGCGTACGCCCTATTTCCTCGACCATTAGCTGGAGACATCCTAACAGTCAATTATCACATGTTGAAAACAAATATAAAAGCTTTAGGTCGTAAGAACTGATAAATGGTCCATACAGTTTCCGAAAATTCTTTTAAAACACATGTTTTAAACGCCCCATATATATAGATATATATTAAATACCGTCAAGGAGGCTCCAAATGAAACCTTTTAGTGGGTCGTAAGTGCTAAGTGCTTTTTAATGTCCTTCGACTTTTTTTCCATTTTATTGTTATTTCTGTTTCATAGAATGATAAACATAGTTTTTTGGTTGGAAAAAATGTTTTCAAATTCATTTCTGAATAAACAAGCCCATCAATTTATTCTTTTGTGTGATTTATATTATCATCTGATTGCGAATATTTTTGCGTGTGATATATACTAAACTTTTCCCTGTATATATAGTTCTTAATATATCCAACAAAGAGTGTACAAAACCAGACACGGTTTTAATGGGTTTTCGAGTGTTTATTTCCTCTTTCAATGGCTTTTTTTCTACGACACAAGGTCCCATTGACAGCTCGTAAAAATGTATCTAACGAAGCTGTGACTTTTGTTGTTGGAAAAAAAATGAAAAAAGAAGTGGATAATAGATAACGTAAGTGAGGTGTCAAATTCTTTCTAGTATATAAAAGTATTTTGTTTCCTTTGAAAACAATTTTGTTCTACATTATTATCAATATTTTCAAATTAGAGACTTCAAAATATGTTTATGTACTAAAATATTGGAAATTAATACAAATAGTAAAAAAAAACAAAAAAGCCGCCCGAGCAGGGACTTGAACCCTGGACCCTTGGATTAAAAGTCCAATGCTCTACCGACTGAGCTACCCGGGCTTATAATTATTTGGTACGAAGTAGTGTATTAGTATTGCTGCTATTATAAAAATAGTTTTGATGAGTTGAGAAAAACTGTTTTCTTAATTTTATAAAAGAATTTGTACATTTCTCATACATTTTTAATTGAGGAAGCTGTTCAGTCTTCTATTGTGTAGAAAATTGAACAATTTCTTCTAATTGACATTATTTTATTTTTTGTCATCGAATCATTTGTTCCATATCTACAAAATATCAGGAAAAATTGAAATTGTGGATGATTAGAGAGAACTGTACGCCGCCGCCAGACGTGCAAGAGGCTGCCAAACTTAACACTTATTACCTCTTGCCACAAAAGTCCAGAACGAAAATATATGCATAATGTTGATATTAAAAAATTAATATCAAAAAATATTACAATAATTACTTAATTCTTTTATGATTAGAAAAAGTTTAGTATTGAACTCGTGAAAAATGACCATTTCCACTCTAATAAATTACTTCACTCCGCTCGCCTTTGGCTCATGCAAATTTTATCACTCCTTAAATAATTATGATTTTAAAGTTTACCTATGACTGTGACTAAAAAAATTGTTTTTTATAATTCAAATACCTACAACTATACCCATTTACAGTATGTTTTAAATAATAATTATGATGAAACTTAAGAACATAATAAAAAAGGTTAGAAGATGGGAATATAAAAAAATTGATTTCATCTTCTATTGAATTATTATTTCTGTAGCCTTTATCAATTATTATTCTAAACGATTTAAGAACAGAATTCTCGGTATATACCAATCGGCATCAATTTACATTCGACATTCATCATTTTAGACATAAATTCAGTTCCGGAATTTGCAAGTGGCGTCTAAAATTTCGACTAAACTCTCTCCCTCCCTCTTTCTGAATACAACCTCCGGTTATTTGCGAAAGTTTCCTACTATATCGAGTTACCTGAGACATCTTTAGATATATCCCCGTTTATTATTATTTGCCTTTCAAAAAATCAAGTCTGTTTGTTTAGGATAAGTAATGTAAATCGTGTAAGGGCGCTTTTGTTTTTCTGATTCGATTGTTTGGACCATAAGATGAATTGTTTTCAATAACAGCGGCGTGCTTAATCGAGATCTTATGCAAATATATTATTATTAAAAATTTAGTTTTGCCTGATTAGATTATTTAGTTAGTATCACGTCTGTAGGTAACATACTCACCAATGTTAACTGTCGTCTGTCAGGTCTGTCATGAGTATAACAAGAACAATCTCGTACTTCACGCTTACATTTTATAATATGTATATATGGTCTAAGGCTTCACGTATTATTGTAACATACATTGGAATGGCTTTTTCTACCTTTATAAATAATTAACAACAATCAAGAGTTAATATTTAATTAACAATTTATAAATAAAGAAACAAACTTTAACAGTAAGTCCAATAATGTAAGTTGCTACCGATACGTCGGCAGCTTAGACACTTGATGGATTTGACAAGACTGAGAAATTATACGACCAGGGATGCCAGATGTCTTACGTTATAAATTATTAAAATGTAATCATATACAAAGTTGTGTTTATAATAATTTTATGAGAAGCGAATCATGCTATTATTTTCTAAATGTTAATGTAGAGCTCTTAAATTATACATCAAGATTCACATTAACAGATTTACTATTGCACAATGCAATGATAAGAGATGTAGCAGGATTGGCAACACGTCAAGTCGAAACAACTGTAGATGTTTTTAAAATTGTTTGTATATGTGGTGTTAATAGTTTAGTCAGCGTGGTTTAGTGTTTTACATACAACTTTTTTTTTGTATTATATGTTCTTTTATAAATATAATTAAGAGAGTCAATATCAAAGACAATATTCTTACTTAATTCAAAATTTTTTTCTTAGTGTTGTTAAACATACCTACAGGTAAGATATTATTTTTTTAAGTTCTGTAATCTCTTGTATCTGAACATTTGCACCTTTAATTAAGTAAATAGTTAGTTACAAATAAAGATATGGAGTTTAATGACAATATACTTTTTGGAATGTAATCTTTCTGTTTAATATGAAGTTAAAACATAAACATATATTTCGATACAGGCTTTCGAATTCTCAATTTACTTTACCAAACTTTTCTTACACATAGCATTTGGAATACTGCATTTTTATTTTTTATTTGTAAACTAAACTTTTACCACTTTTAGGAAATCGATTACTCAACTGTACGTCTTTATTTCTTATCGATTTGCACTGTGGTTCTGAGCAATATTCATGACTTTCGTCGCACATTTTAGTTAACAGATATAAAAATCGTCTCTTAAATTAAACCAATATGAAAGCGACAAACAATGTTCAAACAAGCATTAAATCCAATCTAATCACACATCTAGAGAAGTTCACTTTAACGCTATGTGTGGTGGCCAATCGCTTAGCAAAAGATAATACCATAGAGAATGTAATGTATTGTCTTTAGTATATACAATACATACTCTTATCAAATCTGACTTCACAGTTAAGCATGCAGGGTTATGAAGTTGTCCGTATTCATAGTAGTAGAATTTTTTAATTCCTAACCTCACTTAATACGGAAAGGCGTTAAATAATAGATGAGAAGCATACAGTAACATCGACCTTTGGTATGTTAATACCTATTTAAATCCCACTTTGCACTCAGCATGTAAATTTGGTTTATTTTACATAATGCCAAACGTAAAAGGCTGTACGCTATAAATCGTTCCATTATCTCATAGCAAAATAACTGCTGCCCGGCCTTTTTAGGATTTACACAAATTAAGAAGCTGTTTTAAAAAAGAAACGTATTTATCAAAACTATGATAATTGTTTCTTGGAGAATCTGGGAATAATGTTTAATATAGGTACAGGGTTAGAAAGAAAAATATATCCCACTGTCAGGATTTGATGCAAATGATTATAATAGATCATATCTCGTAAAGATGCGCCTTTTGTACATCACCCCAAATGTAGTCAAAAGTGTTATTTTTTTATTACGTAACGTCAAATTTTGAACTAATTCTAATTCTGTTCAGAAAATTACTTCAAAAACCATTTTCAGCTTTTGGAATTTTCCAAAACCTCTGTATATAACTCTCGTATCACCTTTATAATGAATATATTTTTTTTGTAATCACCGAAAGCCGCTTATATAGAAGATGCGAGGTGTGGTTAGTAAATACAATAGGTTTATGAGCGTCTTTTGTTTTTTCTTCTTACTTAACAACAAAGGACGGTTTAACTTCTAAGTAAAGAACAAACACAATTGTACCATCATTGAATGGTACTCAATAAAATAAGTCACAAAGAAAATGTAATAAAAAAATATTAAGGATAGATACATTATACAAACAAAAATGAAACAACTGTTTGTCTATGGATGTTCACTTTAACACGTTGTCTGCCGATTCGGTCGTACTACGAGCTCCTTTCGCTTGTATAATCTGTTTTATAAATGCAGGGTAAGTTATACATTAAAGGAACCCTTACATTATGCCCTTTTGGTGCAATTTTTAAACAATTTCATGTTTCATTTTACACTAAACTATATTCGAGATAATTGGGTTATTTTTATATAATATAATAACAAAAAATTTGAGAGGTGTCAAGGGACACCCGGATGGAACGAAGTTCCTTTCGATTAATTAGTGAAGGAATTGTAATAAAATTTTATTTTTTTTAAGTTATAATAATATTTTTTTTATTATTAACAAATATAATGTTATATAAACTTAATCAGTAGGCTCAATTTTCGTAATAATTGGCTTGTGGTAACTGAAGTAGGAAACATGTTTGGGATTCTATTTTATTTAAATGTCTTGAAAAAACTGCATCAATGGTAGTATTATATTTTGTTGTTGATTCAGCTGGATTATTGTTAAGAAGCAAAAAAAAGAATTTTTCAGAAAATAAAAATTCCTCCCCGGCGGGGAATCGAATCCCGGTCTCCCGCGTGACAGGCGGGGATACTGACCACTATACTACGGTATTATTCATTATACAGCAAGTAACTAAAGTATATTATCTCAATTTTTGTTGTAGAGAATCTCAACAATTAATTAACATAATAAAGACAAAAAACTATACTAAGTAATATTAAAATATGATTTGTTTTTGAATTTATTAGAATTATGACGCGTACACTTGCTAAACACACAAAATGTGGAGATTATAAATCGTATGACTTGGTTGGAGAAACATGCGCACGCCGCACAGCTTACAATAGCTTCAAAAAGTGTCGTGACAACTTTTCGTAAGAATTTTTTCCGTCTAGCCTCCTTTCACAACGCGCGATAAGGAACTTCGTTCCAACAGCAATTTTAGTGGTTTGCCGAAGAAAAAATAAAAGAAAACCCAGAAAATACCATTACCATAGGATTTTCTTGATGCAAAAGATGTATTTTTTTTATATAATGGTTCAAAAACTAGACTTGAATGGACAAATCAACATTTTACAAACTTTTGTAGGAAATTAAACTTAAGATAGAGAAATGTATACCGGCCAAACATAAACTAATTATTTCACTTAGGTATCTTGTTACAAGCGACTCATTTAGATCACTCATGTTTAACTAGGTACTCTTTATTCCAATTATTTGTAGGGCAATATAGTTAAGAGGTATGTATGGAATATTTGAAGGTATTTACCTAAGTTTAATTTGAAAACCATTATAAATAGGTACGTATATTAATTTTTAACAAAGCAGTTAATATTATTTAAGTTAGCTCAAACTGCAGGTGAATGTCTGGAAATTGCTAAACAATTTGAGGAAATATGCAACCTAACTAATATAATAGGTGCTATCACAGAAAACATATTGCTTTTCAGTCTCAGCAATGATCTTTTTTTTATGATTATAAAAAACAACATAGTTACTACCAGCTATGGTAGATACACATTTCAATTTTATTTACATTTGTGGGAATGAACGGAAGGAAGTCTGATGGAGGAATTTACAGGGAAAGTTACTTCTACAAAGCAATACAAAAAAAATACTATTAATATCACTGAAAACTGGCTGAAGCTATATTCCCACTTCCAACTCACATAATGAAACTGTGGTGGTTACTTAGTAAGTGTCCCTCGTATACTAGACGTTTACCATAAAGGCATATTATATTTGAGGAAATCACTTACCTAGCAACCTGTATTCGGGAATAGAATAAACAACATCACTTCTATCAAAATCACTGGGATCGTTTTTAATACATTAAAAATACACAGATATAATATCAATCGACTTATTCAAATTATTAATAACAATTGATTAATCCTGGTTCGTTAACTTTCATTTTATAGGAAGTGTAGGTATGATTTACTACATGGCTGACCTCCGTCTATAAATTGTACGTGTTTGTTTATATATTAACAGAAACGTGCTTCCACTAATAACTGACATTGACCGTCCCAGATCAATGATCGCTAAATATTGTAATAACCTAATTTTTAAATCTTATTTCTATACTAATGTCCTTTTGCCGTTACTGTCCTTTAGGGATCACTACAAAACCATATCCCATTCAAAAATTGGATGAGGTGAAACGAATCTTAAATTACAGAAGTAGAGTTCGTCGTCGAGTAGAAAACATTTTTGGAATTCTCATTAATAGATTTAGAGTACTTTTAAATATAAAACCGCTAAAACACAAAAAAGTAAAACAAGTTTCTCAAGCACGTTGTGCATTACACAATTATTTAAGACAAGAACTCAAATCAACGTAAACTGGTGTGGATCCAGAAAATGATATCAATAAAAAATATATCTTCGTATATGGATTAAGTTCTCAAGCAACTGATGCTGCAATTAAAATTAGTGAAGAAATTAAATAAGTGGCCTTGACAGTACGAGATGATAAAATTTTTTTAAATTTTGTTATATCTTGAATCCATTTTATTTTTCTATAATCTTTTAAGATTGATCTTAGGTCGGTATTATTTCTAAGATGATCTTAATACTGTCTTATTATGGCGTATATATTGATAAAGATTGTTTTAAGACTGTTTTAAGATCGTCTCAAAAATCATTCTTGACTATGCATTATGTTAAATACTTAACTTAAATAATTATATTGAAAAATTTTTTTAATGTTACAAAATACATAATATTTAGTGTTTTGAAATGAAACTCACGGTCTCTAGTTAATTCCACAATATAATACAAGTTATTGAAAATTCTAAAAAATTGACAATTGTTTCGATAAATCAATATCATCGTCAGAATGACAGAAGTTACATTTCATTTTATGCTTACCTGATGTTTAGTAGTTATTTTGGCTAGACGAAGAAGTAACCTAACTTGTGATTGGCTTAATATATGTTTATAGAAAAAAGAAGAAGATGTGATATTACAAATATTGAAGCTTAGATATTATTAGCCCTATGGTGATATCCTGGATATCATTTTTCCAATCAAGATCAGTATAACTGTGCAATGATATAGAAAACCAGGAAAACTATATCTGCTGATCTTTACAATTATCACTTAAGAAGACAGTTTATTAGTGGAGAACTCCCTAGATTTAACTGTTCATTGACAACTTCATATTGTGGGTTTCTTAAATGTCTTCTAATTTCCACTTCTTCAAGGAAATCCAGTTCTTGTTTCTTTTCACAAATATGCAGCACTTCTAGTTCTGTGTTAGGTGTCAATGAATGATTGGTGTCAAGTAGATGTTTTGCGTAGTGGGATTTATCTGATTGTTTTAATCTATATGCTCGTAAGTGCTCACTGTATCGTATTTCAAAATTCCTAAGGGTCTGACCCAAATAGACAGCATTGCATTCTGGACATTTGAGTTTATATATACCTGACTTCTTTAATAGTGGTATTTTTGTTTTTACATTTAACAATTTTGTACTAACGTTACTTTCTCTTTTAAAAGAAACTGTTGTATTCGTTGCTGAAGATATTATCTTTGAAATATTTCCTGCATATGTGATGGTTTCATAAGTTTTAATTTCATCAGCTTGTTTAGGATATATTAGTTGTAATGCCACTTTTTCCTCTTTTTTACTAATTAGCTTATTTATCATATCTAATGGATAACCGTTAGATGTTGCTATTTGTCTAATTGTATTAATTTCTCTATCAAAATTTCATTTGTTCATAGGAACTGAAAAAGCTCTATGTATCATTGAATTATATGCTGCTAGTCTGTGTGACACAGGGTGGTTGGAATTGAATGGAATTGTCACATCAGTCTGTGTTGGTTTTCGGTAAATTGAATAATCAAGTACATTATTAACTCTTTGAATTTTTAAATCAAGAAAATTGATTGAGTTATTTTCATCAATTTCTAATGTGAATTTAATTTTCGGGTGTAAATTATTGATGTGGTTGAAAAATACATCGAATTGTCGTTCACTACCCATAAAACAAGCTAATACGTCATCTACATATCTATACCAAAATAAAATATTTTTCGAAATATTACTTTCAAAGATCTTTCTTTCTAAATTGTCCATAAAAATGTTTGCTAAAATAGGTGATATAGGGCTTCCCATTGGTAAACCTTCATTTTGAATATATATCTTATTGTCAAAAGTGAAATAATTCTGATTATTGCATATTCCACGAAGTGAGGGTCGAGACAGTCAATTACATAATATTTAGACAAAAATCAAACTTATATAAAAATTCCTTCAACATATGGCAAATACTGAACTTATTAGTTGTTTTTGTAAAACTCCATCATTTGCTTTAAACGCATCTATAAAAATTTCACATACCAGGTAACTAAAAAATAAAAATGTAGTCAGAATAAGCTGTACACTTTTAAACCACTGAATGAAGATTTAGTTATGGAGTAATATACATATGAATGTATATGAATTTACCTTTCAAAAATATTAAAATTAGATTCCTTCTTTTCATCTTGTGAACCAATTTTACTCATGGCATGTGAAGCTGTTGTCAAAAGATCTTCCAATGGAGTGTCCTCATTTTTCTGTTTTTAGAATTTGGTGGTTTAGGTATTATACTTGCTGTCATTGTACGTTGCAGAAAATAGTCTGCATATTATAGATATTACGTTTTCTACATTGGTCGAAAAACTTGCTCTTGATACATTTGGAGAATGAGTAGCAGAAAGTTCATCTATATAACTATCAAAGAGAAGAGAATTTCTGTTCCGGCAAAATTTTCTTCATAGTCTAAAATACCATTTATGCCAATTGTTTTTCTGAGAAGTCTTTAAATTGTACTCCCCTTGCATTATCACATTACAACTGTTATTAAGAAAACCCAACAAATCAAAACACCCAAAGTTTTGGTTCATAGACATCATCTGTGGCCGCTTCACTTGCCTCAGATTTTTTTATTGTATTTAATCCTATTAAAACTGCCATCTATGGATGTCAGTAAAACTTTGCGTCATGTACATCTCAAGTGACTAGAAAGAACAAAATTTCCATTTAATACGCAATTGAAGTATTGAAATTTGAATCACAATAATTTTTGAAATCACGTAAAATACCATGTCGTTTATTAAATTTACCCAATTTATGCTATTTTACGTCTCTTACAGCAGTAAGCGGGTGAAGCGGGTCCCAATTTCGGCATTCGATACGATACGATACGATTTATTGACCAGTTTTAAATACAAAAGCATTTGTGTAGTCCTAATACTAAATTACTAAGTAGGTATCAAAATTCCTAAATCAGATAATAGAATAGAAATAAAGTTAAACCAATATTTTCATAAAATTAGATTTCTGAAGTAACATATATGTAAGAATGAATTAGTAAGACTGATAATTGAACGACATGTAGTCCCGAACTGCGTAAAAACAATTTTGTAGTAAAAATTGTTTTGAAAATCTATAGAACTGATTCTGGCTCATATTTTTCACATTCCTATCAGCATGCAAATCTAGAAACTTATTATACAATCTAACATCTAGTTTGTTGTATTGTGTTTGATGCAGCCTAGAAAAAGGCACAATGAGTCGCTCTGCACCTCTGGTGGTATAACAGTGAACACCAGAATGAGTTGCCATATGTAGTACACCCCTATGAATACACAGAAGTGTCTCAAACATGTACATGCAAGGCAATGGCAGGATCCCATATTCCGCGAAAAGTCCACTGCAATGTACTCGACTTTTTGCATTATGAATAATGCGCAAAGCAGTCTTCTGAAGAGTAAAGACTCTTTGTACTCTGCTAGAGTTACCCCATAGAGAGATACCATAAGCCAGATGACTGTGGATCAACGCAAAGTAAATCGTACGCATAACAAGATTACTACCAATAGATGAGCGTAATTGTCTCATTGCAAAAATCTGTGATTAAATCTTTGAGCATAGTGAGTCTATGTGGTCCCCCCAATTGATACCAGGATCTAATGTGATACCCAACAATTTCACAGATTCCCCTTTGGTACCTCGTTTTACAGAGCTAAATCTTATTTTTTTAGTTTTCCCGTCGTTTAATTTCAAATTGATTGAATCAAACCAAGATTTAGCTAACTTTAGATTCTCGATGCTGACATTTTCCTCTCCTTTCGTTAAGAATGTAGCATCGTCTGCAAATAAAACCGATCGACACTCAAGAGACGCCGGTAGATCGTTTATGTATAGTAAAAATAATAATGGTCCTAACACTGAACCCTGCGGGACTCCATCGTTTACCGACATCCGACTAGATTCACAGCCATTGTAGCTTACGTATTGCTGACGATTTTCCAAATAAGATTTAAACAATTCCAACTCTCTACCACGGAATCCGTAATGTTCCATCTTTCGCAATAAAATGTCCGAGCTCACACATTCGAAGGCCTTAGTTAGGTCACACATAATGGCGTACGTGTTTTTACCCGCATCCAGACCCTCAACTATGCTCTCAATCACATTCAAGATTGCCAGAATGGTTGACTTATGTTTCTGAAACCCAAATTGACATTCAGATATTAAGTTCTTATGTTCTAAATAGGAGCTTAGTTTATTTTTTATCAGTATTTCAAATATTTTGGAGATTACAGGTATAATAGCTATAGGCCTATAGTTGTTAACGAGATCGATGTCGCCACTTTTGAATACCGGAATAATTTTTGATATTTTCAGTACGTGGGGCCAGTTCCCCTCATTTATACATTTGTTGTATAAGGTTGTCAATGGTCCAACTAGCGAAGTCAAAGTGACTTTAATCATCTTTGCGTTTAAATTATAAAAATCCAGACTTGGCTTACATTTTAGAGATAATACAGCCTCGTGAACATCAGTCTCCAAAATTGACGACATGAAAAAGGATGATGATGGTCTAGGTAGAGCATTCAAAAAATGTAATGGGTCAGTTTGGGGACTGTCAATACTTTTCAGAATAGTTTCCGATATGCCTGCGAAAAATTTGTTGAATTCACTAGATTCTAATGTGTGCGACACTCTGTTCTGATGTTTAGTGTCTCTTTCCTGATTTACAATACTCCAGATAGCTTTACTCTTGTTATCTGACTCATTAATGTTCTTTTCATATGCATTCTTTTTCGCAATTTTAAGCGATTTACGGTAGTCTTTCCGCAATTGACAGTATTTATACCAATCTAAGAGTGATTTTTCAGACCTAAACAAATAATTACCACTATGATCCGACACTAATGGTTCATATACCCCTGTATGGAGTTTATCATCATCTAAGTTTGTGACTATATTATCAATACATGAGCTAGTTGTGTTAGTTATTCTAGTCGGCATATGAACCAAGTGCCTTAGACCATACGCACAAAAAATATTTATCAAAATCTTTGAGTACTCACTATCACCATTCAAGTCTAGATTAAAATCCCCCATGATAATAATAGATTCTCGTTCAAAATGTTCAAAATAGATCAACAAAGATGTTACCATCTCTTGACATTTTCTGTGCAGCTGCTTCGGCATTTTATTGACCACACACTGCAGATTTGCCTAAGTAATTAGTTATGAAAACAACTGTTTTTTTAATCTTAAAGAAGCAATGAATTTAAAAGCACCAAAAAAACTTGTAAATATTAGACGATGATCGAATTTCAATAAACGTCAAAACAAACTGGGGAATTTTACCAGTTGATTTGACAACGTCTTGAAGTTTTGCCAACCCGTTAGCTGTATATTGCCCTTGCTGTTGAGGGTAAATTGTATTCACGGTTGGTTAATTAATATTTATTCTGATAACCATTTACTTATCGTAAATAAACTATAGCATGAAACTTGCATTGCACCTAAACAACATTATGTAAGGTCGCCTTTAGATGTAAATGGAAAAAGTAGGCTTAAGTAATAGAAACAGATGACAATCGACTTTTCTAAAAAAAATTTGAGGCATAGATGAATTAAATAAATAAGAAAACAACTTACAAGGTTAAATAACATTGAAAATGAATATAATAGATACTAGAGAAAAAAGATTGTGCCTAATTTTTCATATGTTATTTATTTGTTAAACCAGTAGAGATCAAACAAGAACTATCTGTTCATTTCAAAACACACGCACTTCCTTAATCTGATAGCAAACACAAAAAACTATCGTTTCTGGAAAAAAACTAATTTTTTTAAATATATTTAATAAGATAAGCCATTCTAGGGGATTACTGTGTCGATTTATTTACATTAATCACTATTATTGTGATTTTATCGTCGTTGATTGATGATTTCGCTTCGGGGTGAGTGACTTTATCAAAAAAAAGTCGTAATCCCGACTTGAGCGATAACCTCAAAAGTCGAACCACCTATGGTGAAGTATCGTTTACAGAAATAACATCTGTTTGCCAGGCTACCAATCCTACTAAGAATCAATTTTGACAAAATGACACAACTTGGCCTGGAGGCATTCAAATACAGACATTTATTAATTACAACTTAAATTTGAGAACTTTATGAAAATTATCAAAAAATCTATAGATTTTATATGGCATCTTTTTACTAAAACAGTAACAATTATACACAGACTGTTATTATTGATAAAAAAATAACACAAATTTATCTAGGCTTCTACGGAGAATTCAAATTAAAATAAAAACAATGTAGCCAATTCTATCATAATTATTTCCGGCAGATTTTATATACCGACATTAAACTTCCACGGAGTCCGCCATGAATATTTCATGTCGAAATTATTCTGTAGTGACCATAATACTTCAATCAGACTGTGTTATTAACCACTAACTCATTTGACTCGCAAAATACTGCCTCGTTGATTTACTAAAGTATAAATACTGCTTGTAAATTATAAAGCTTGAGCTTCCAACTTTTTTAAATTGACGAGAGAGGGTATTATATTTAAATAATAGGAGCTACAGAAAGGAAAATGTGGAGGACACTTGAGGAAAGTTGAGTTGCCGCTGTTGTATGTATAATAAAGTTATTATAGTTCAATAAAATTTAGATTGTAATTACCATATATTTTAATGTTAGTTAATTTTAGCTTATATTGGCAGGAATTATATTTAAAAAATGTTGAATTTCATTTGGGGGTGAAACATTGTTGATTGTTAGTTATGCTGTTGACAAATGAAATTGACGTACCTTTCTTATAGAATTAGAGAAAAAGATGTCTGATAAATTTCACTATAATATATAAAAATAAATAATGTAAATACATTGTAAATAGTCTTCCACTGTGTAACAATTTATAAAAAGAATAAGAAACAAGAATAGAAAATATAACAAAAATAATTATAAACTACCCTAAAAATATCACGAAAACTTGAGGAGGTATGAAAAAAAGTTTCCAGTAAAAAATGTAGATATTAATATTTTCTATATTATTGTCTTAATTCACTTTAGGCGTATTTGCAATGGAAATTGAGATATTTGTAATAAACATAGACAAGACAAGACTTTTATCAAAAAATATAAAAATGTTAATTTTTCACCTTTTTTTTGTCTTTAATCACATTTACAAAGTTTAACAAGGAATCTCAGAGATTATTATTTAAAAGTTATAAATATGTATTTATATTTCTAAAAATGTTTTTTTTCTACCAAAATTTTGAATAATTTTTTTTGAAATCTATGTTTTTCAATACCTCTACACAACACACTTTATTTTAAAAAAAATCCCAATGGCACAAAACCAATTGGACGGCGTATTTCAGCAAAGTTTTTGCATCAGATTAAAAAAAAATTTTCAAATAAATGTTCTCATGTACGCTTTAGAAAAAAATTTTTCATACAAAAGTTGTAGAACGTGTTAAGTTCTAAAAAAAATCTCAGTAACTTTTTTGCGTCAGAGCGTCAGATCAAAAACAAAAGAAATACGATTCTTTTTTCAATTTTGACAGGCCGCCATTTTGTTTCTACTGGTCCGATTTGGCCCGTTAACGAACTCGTCCCAGATTTTGGCCGAACCAATTTTTGTAGCGAGTTTGGTTTCGATCCGTCAAAGAATGCGCCCTCTATCGTGCTTATAAATTCCTTTATAACACATATATATATTAAAGTGAAACATATCTACCAGGTTAAATGAAATCATTAGCATCATTCAGATAATGTGAATCTTAGTAGTAGTAGTAGTAGTAGTAAATTCAATAAAAGGAAATAATCCATAAAGACATAACTTAAACATATCAAGAAATATTTACGAATAATATACAATTGATAAAATGATTTAAGAGATTACTATTTAATTTAGTAACTATTTTTCTTTAAAGTATATTTCAAAGTACAGAAAATATAACAACGACAAGTAATTTACGTCAAACATAATTTTGTACATAATTATAATGATCACTGTATATATGATCACATGAATTTGAAACAAAATTCAACTTTTATAATTTATATTTGTAAACACTTTCAGAAACCCTGTATATTGCATAAACTTTTCAATTATTTGTATGAAACGTCAAAATCAAAATATCAACGCGGAAACCAACGTTCTACTAATAGTTCGGGTAGAGTGATGCGGAGTGACTATAGAAGTGCATAGAAATACAGTGAATTTATCTACAATAACGCAGAAATAGATATTTTGATTTAATAAAAACAATGTTTATTTATCAACAAATGAACAATGAAAAACAAAAAGAAAAAACATTGGAATATTGTTGATTCGGAGCTTGAGAGACGCCGTGTAAATTAAATAGATGGAGGACGTGTTAAATTTTTCTTCTCCAAATTTTTAAGAAACTAATATAATTTAAACAAAATCAAAATGAAACGTTGGCTAAAGTGTTTAGCAAACTCTTGAAAAGTAAACTAACTAAAAATATCATTCGTATATTAATAAATAAGTGAAACAATTGTGATATCGTCTAGATTTGGTAAGATTGAACAATTACCTTATTAATATAGTTTCGATGACTATCCATATATCTTGCTATTGATAAGATATTTCTACTGGTGAAATAATTCACATCTCATCATTTCCACATCTTGAGTTTCGCTTATTCGATCATAGGCGATCGTTTTCTACAAATGCATCACATTCAGGGTCAAGAAGAACCAACTATGAACACTATTCCTCGTGTATATTTTGAACTTCTCCTATAAAAAACATTCACAGATATATTTATATGTTAGGTTATATTATTTTTGGTATCAATTTATCAGTTAAATAATAGTCTTAAATATTCAATCTTCACTAATATATCGGACACGAAACACTAAACTCATATTAAACAAGTACTTACCAAAACTCATACAATAAACTATGATAATAATAAATCCTAAACACGTCACATTTTTCTTCATCTTGTAAACTGAATTATATCCACCACTGAATAACACACCACACGACGATCGTATTGGCAATAGCGAGAGTTGGGATTGAAGCGTTATGAATGTACATTCAGAACACATAGAATAATGATAATTGAGCGAAATTTACTTGCTGCGTTTGAAGTAAATAATATTTACAACTAATGAAAATCGTTTATGCGAAGATTTTCGCTAATAGTATTCCATTGAATCTAATATGTATTACTAATTCATTAATGATAAAAAATTTCGTTATTTCACTATCTATATTTAATTAAAATCGTTTGTCTATGTTCGTCTTGCGTTTCTTTGATATCTTACCTATAGTTTCCTGTTACTGACAAGCGTCAAGTGCCGAATCCCATTCCTGAGATATAGTAATGACCAGATAAAACAAATTTACAATATTTTTTAACTTATATAGTATTTTTGAATCGGAATTAGCGGTAAGCGAACCAATTCTGGCGCCCATAAACACTTAAACATCCCACAATAATTAAACATTAATAAATAAATAATTAAATTAAGCACATAATAAATATATTACAATATATATAAATTTACTCTCTACAATAGTCATATTTCAATCTTTAATAAGCCTAAAAATATATTTAATATTGCAAATATGTCATAAGTGATTTAGTACAATTTTAATCTACATTTTTTATTCAAGAGTTTTTTCAAATTATTTCATGTTTTTGAGATATTTTCAAAAATGTGATTTTGGAGTTTTTAATATTATTTTCTACCCTCCAAATTAAACACAACGTTTTTTAAATACTGTCAAAGTTATGCTAAAATGAACCTACATTCAAATATGCGTCTTATTCTACTATTATATAATATTGGATTCAATGTGATACTTTGAACGAAGAATATGTCAAAGTAATTTTTTATTTGTTTAAATCCAATTTAATTTCGTTAACTTCGATATTTCCATAATGTCTATCCCATAAAACATTTTATTTTATCTAAAATGCGCTGTAAATTCAAATAATATGGTAACTACAAATTTATTCATCTGAAAAAGGGATCTGATAGAACAATAAAAATGAAGTGCAGTGCTTATCGTTTTACATTTCTTCATATCGTAGTAAAACGTCCATAGGACAAAAAAAAACAACATAAATCTGTTCTACACAAGTCACAATAGGTTATTGTAGATGTCGATTCCTTATCTAGTATTGATAAAATTGTTTTACATACGTATGGTTTGTGTCTTGTGAAAGAATATATTATGTAACCAGAACAGAAAAATACATTAAATACAATTTTTAGTGATTTTACACTTTAATAAATAAAAAGTTTCTACAACTCCTTTGAAAAGTAGCGTATTTATCATAGCTTACTTAATTTCAAAACCATATATTTAATAAATAAATATTATAAATATAATAATATTAATATTTTAAATATTCCACAGATTCAAGGGCCCTGTACATTGGAAAGGTATTTTTTACCAACCACCCTTAGCGACATAATAAAAGTTACAAAAAAGGTTCTAATGTAACATCTCCGTTGCTGAAACCGAAACCGAATAGATCAGTCATCTGTGACACGTATTTGACCACATGGTTAATACATTTAATTTAACATGTTATCCATTTTTTCCGTGTCTACTCACAGTCCAGGACGTATTCGTATAAAAACATACATCAATCATGATTTTATTATATAGATATTATATCTCAGCTGCACAGACGAATTATATATTCAGTTTTTTTTGAGAAACACTCTAAACATAACTGTTTCAACTTTTATTCAACAGAAACAGCTTAAGATTAAAAAAATGTTCTTAAATTTTACTAGACTACCCTTATTTTGATACTAATTTTTTGTTACAGATCTTTCCCACGTTGTCGCTTTCAATCAAAACATGTGACATCGGCTGTCACTGGCGGTCAGGTTCAAAGACAAAACTCACGTCGGGCATATTCATAAAGGGAATGATTATTCAGTGTAATGTTCAAACGTGTTGTGCCCCCTAGAGTCTAACTGTCAGCCTTCGGGGAATCTCCCTATTAAAACAATTTCTCGCCATGAAGCACCAGCCCCATCTGACGGCTGTTACCGTAACAGCGTTAATTTTTCTGCAAGTCGGCGTCATATGCAATCAAGGTAAGTCACATATTTCAAATATTTTTTGTTCAATTGATTCCCAAATATAAGGAACTCAAAAATCCTTTACTCAGTAAAAATCCCACCTCTACTTAATTTTGGTATGTATTGACACACATTTATTGTTTCTATAAAAGTATTACAGCTAATGATTTTAAATTTTGCAACAGTAAATGCGTATGTCAGACATTTCGGTACTGTAAATTGTTTCACTATACAACTTTTATGAAAATAAGGTCTAGTTACATAAAATATTACATAATGAAACCCAAAATATTTGTATACATTCAAATACGGTATTTATTTTCGGGACACATAAAGACAGTAGATAATTTTTACCAAAATACGACGCTTATTTTTTGGAGTCCTTTTTATTGTTTTAATTGTTTTTCCTCCCTATCGCCATATGGCGCTATGGCACATAATGTTAGGTATTAAAGTGGGTTCACGTGATTGGATTATGAGTTTCAGGGGTATTTCTATGCAAATTTTATTCTAATGACGTATATACACTCTATTTTCATACAAATGCCGAATTTGTATGTTATCGATAATGTAATCTCATTTCAAATCTATTGTTTACATAATCAAAATATTTTGTTGAAAAATAAATCCATAGAAATTGGTTATGGTATGCGTTAAATTAATTTCGATTCTATAAACCACCACTAGATTGCGTTACTCTCGATAGACAATAATGGTTTTGTAGAAAGTATATCCAGAATTTAGAAATGAGAAAATTTAAACTAAATAATTGATGGGCATGAAATTTTTACAACTACATTTTAAACATTAGTATTTACTACATTAGTCTTTTTTCTATCGCCATCTACATATCAGATTTGCAGTTTATTACTTTTTCTGACGTAGAGGTTGCCATAACTTTTAGTAATATCTTACGAACATTTCAAGATTTTAATGTTAAATGGTGATTTAATTACTTATGTACCATATTAGTGTTTTAAATGAAACTCACTGTTTCTACCTAATTACACAATATAATGAAAATTGTTGAAAATTATAAAAAATTAACAATTGTTTCGATAAATCAATATCATCGTCACATTGACAGAAGTTACAACTCATTTGATGCCTACCTGATGTTGAGTAGTTATTTTCTGGCAAGACCAAGAAGTGACCTAACTTGTGATGGACTTAATATATGTATAAAATAAGAAGATGTGATATTACAAATATTTCTTCTTCTTCCTCTTTAGAAGGCGTATCGCCTGTTTAGTTCCCGTTTCCTCCTCGTCTAACCAACTCTTGCGAGGTTGACTGCCAACTATCTCGCCAACGTTTAGGTGGACGTCCAGTTGGTCTTCTGCCATGGGGTACATTGTTGCGGATTATTATGGCCATTCTGTCGGGGCCCATTCTATTGACATGCTGGTTCTATTTTCTTCTTCTCTGCCGTATCCATCTGACAATGTCGTTTGTTTGGCACTTTTCTCTTATGTCTACATTTCTCTGTCTGTCCCTCAATGTGTATCCAGTTATCATTCTTAAGGTCTTCATTTCAGTAGTTCGTAGGATTCTCTTTGTTACCGATGTTTCAGCTCTGGTTTCCGCACCATATGTCACCACTGGTCGTATGCAGATTTTGTATATTCTCGACTTACTATCAATGCTCAAATGTTTGTTTTTCCATATGGGATATTTAAGGTGTCCTGATATTGCGGCAGCTTTATTGACTTGTTTCCTTACTTCTTCTTCCAGGAATCCTGAGCTTGTAATTTTGCATCCGAGGTATTCATATGACATTATCTGATCAATAGTTTTGTTCTTTATTACCAATTTGCACCGTAGAGGCTCCTTTGTGATGGTCATGCATTTGGTCTTATTTGTAGAAATTCGCATGTTAAGTTTTTCTGCCTGTCTGTTAAAAGCTTGCAGCATTCTTTGGAGGTCGTCTTCTGAGCCTACAATAAGTACTGCGTCATCGGCTTAGCACAGTATGCTTACTTTATGTATTCCCAATCGATATCCTAATCCAGTATTCTTGACGGTTTTTATTAATTGATCCATGATTGTGTTGAATAACAGAGGGCTGAGACTGTCACCTTGGCGAATACTTACAAATATTTAAGCTTAGATATTATTAGCCCTATGGTGATATCCTGGATATCATTTTTCCAATTAAGATCAGTATAACTGTGCAATGATATAGAAAACCAGGAAAAACAAATGTGCTTATCTTTACAATTATCACTTAAGAAAACAGTTTATTAGTGGAGAACTCCCTGGATTTAACTGTTCATTGACAACTTCATATTGTGGGTTTCTTAAATGTAGAAGTTACTACAAAAACGTTACAAAACATCACAAAACATTTGGTTCAACCAAGAATGCCTTAGGAAAAAGGTAATAATAAATTATGTGAATATAAAATGTCACACTAAA
Source organism: Galeruca laticollis (assembly GCA_963921935.1). Classification (NCBI taxonomy): domain Eukaryota; kingdom Metazoa; phylum Arthropoda; class Insecta; order Coleoptera; family Chrysomelidae; genus Galeruca; species Galeruca laticollis. The sequence goes on from OY998179.1 coordinate 6,235,014, forward strand.
ACACCACAAGCACAAAAAGCTATAAAATGTGCTTAACGAGTTTGGATAAAAGAAGAATGTAAGAAATGGTTTAAAGTGAGGGACTCCTTAGACAACTACATAAAAGTTAAACATTCAGAACTCACGTTCCAATTACATCCAGTAGAATTTGACTGTTTAGATGACAAAATTAGAGAAAGTGTCAGCACGATGAAGCATAAGAAATTTAAGAAACAATAACCAAAGCTACAGAAACTTGAACACACACATCATAAAATTCAATACTCTAAACATCATGAAACTGTAAGTACCTATATACCAACACACTTTGTACCACAATTTGAAAACCTTTCAGACACTAGTTTTACAGATAGTGAAATAAAATTTTCAAATGAAGGTTTAAGGTACAGCATACCACCAAAATTTACGAATAATATTAAACAAATTATAGCTACAGAGTCAGAAATAGCTTCAAAATCTAATTCAAATAATTTTCTTTATGAGAAATTAAAAATTGCCAATTTAATCAAAAATATTGAACCTTCAAAAGTTAAACGTCAAACAAAAAATGACATTACAGTTTTAAATGCAATCAAAAAGAAAGTAGAAGATAATAACCTAACAGTTACAAAATCTGATAAGGGGAACACAACTGTCATATTGACAACTGAAAATTATAATTCAAAAATATATAACTTCATAGAATCTAGCCACATTAATAATTTACACACAAAAATTAAATTTACATTAGAAATTGAACAAAATAGCTCAATCAATTTTCTTGATTTAAAAATTCAAAGAGTCACTAATGTACTTGATTATTCAATTTACAGAAAACCAACACACACTGATGTGACAATTCCATATAGTTCCAATCACCCCATGTCACATAAACTAGCGGCATAAAATTCAATGACACATAGAGCATTTTCAGTTCCTATGTACAAATGTAATTTTGATAGAGAGATTAATACAATTAGACAAATAGCAACATCCAACGGTTATCCATTACATATGATAAATAAGCTAATTAATAGAAAAGAGGAAAAAGTGGCATTACAACTAATATTTCCTAAACCAACTGATGAAATAAAAACTTATAAAACCATCACATATGGGATAATATCTTTATCAACGAATACAACAGTTTATTTTAAAACAGAAAGTAACGTTAGTACAAAATTGTTAAATGTAAAAACAAAAATACCACTATTCAAGAAATCAGGAATATATACACTAAAATGTCCAGAATGTAATGCTGTCTATTTGGGTCAGACCGTTAGAAATTTTGAAATTCGAGACAGTGAACACTTACGAGCATACAGATTAAAACAACCAGATAAATCCCACTACGCAAAACATCTACTTGACACCAATGATTCATCGACACCTAACACAGAACTAGAAGTGCTGCATATTTGTGAAAAGAAACAAGAACTGGATTTCCTTGAAGAATTGGAAATTAGAAGACATTTAAGAAACCCACAATATGAAGTTGTCAATGAACAGTTAAATCTAGGGAGTTCTCCACTAATAAACTGTCTTCTTAAGTGATAATTGTAATGATCAGCAGATATAGTTTTCCTGGTTTTCTATATCATTGCATAGTTATACTGATCTTAATTGGAAAAATGATATCCAGGTATTAACATATATTAAGCCAATCACAAGTTAGGTCACTTTTTCGTCTAGCCAAAAATAACTACTAAACATCAGGTAGGCATCAAATGAATCGTAAGCTCTGTCATTCTGCCGATGATATTGATTTATCGAAACAATTGTCAATTTTTTAGAATTTTCAACAATTTTCATTATATTGTGGAATTAGCTAGAAACAATGAGCTTCATTTAAAACACTAATATGAGTAGATTACACGAAATAAGGGTCGATAGAGTTAATTTTATTTATGTACCATTTATCTACATTATTTTCATAGAAATAACTTTATAATAACACAATTACCAAATTTCATAGATATTTTAAGTAAAACTTAAAAGAACCGATTCGTAACGAACATCAGTCACATAATAAAATACCGCTGTTCATATTGAGATACAAAACATATTTGCAATATTCCAAGTTTATATAGAGACGTTGTCTTGTACGTTGACGTTCAACATATGCAACCCATAACAATCCTATAAAATGTTAGGACATTTATGTTGTGACATAAAAACATTTATCTCCACACCTTTCGCACACCTAAAATAGATTGAGATTCGCCAAACATAAATTCGAGAATGTCATAATGCTGGCTGAAATAACGGTTAGTTTCTATAAATTTAATTTTATTGTTTCCCATCGTGTGTAGAAATTGTTAGGGACGAGCAGCTTCAATTCAAAAGTTACTCCTCAATTTGATAATAGATTAATTTAATTCTTCTAATTTCTTTGATAGTGTATTAAAAACTAGATATTAGACAACACTGTATACATTCTAAAATATAAACTTATCCGATGTCCAGACCCTCTGGCATTCGCGTGGTACATAACAGACGATCTCGCCCGATAAATCAGTTACCACTGTTACCGACTTAGCTTACTACATGTAAGCTTGAAGCAGGTTATATGTGCTGTTTTATCAGCTACTTTTTTTCTCCATCTGATTACATTGAAGTATTTACTGACCGTTTAATACTTGTTTAGGTACTAGTTGTTTATTAGAGGTTGTTAGAATGGGCAGTAAGGGAATCAAGTGCGCTTTCGAATCAGTCACGGTCCTATCGGTAAGGTAGAGATTGATTTAAGTTTATGTGATTGGATGGGTACTATTGAAATCGTTATGGGCTAATTTGCAATCAGTATGATCATTTTGCCATGTGTTGATTAGGGTAATTGATGGTACGGATAATTAGTGATTATATACAGTGGGCGAACAAGAAGTTTACTATATTTTTTTTCTGGCTGATTTATTTATTCATTTTTAATTACGTGAACTGTTTTGAAAATGTATAGGTAAAAGTATTCGAGTTGCTTGTTTACTTACAACAATGGACCCAGCAATAATTATCCTTAACGATATATTAAATCTAACGAGATATAATGCAATGTACCAATTCCGTCAAACACGATCTTACATAAATTGAATGAACAGAAACCGGACTGCCTAATCCAATTTGTGCCGTACACAATCATTGTTAAAATATTATGAGAGAATATTATTTATGGGCTTGGTATATAATGAATATCGACCACCATGAAACAAACTTACTATTAACTTTATTTTCTATTGAATAAAATTTTATGGAACACGTAAATTAATCATTGTTTGATTTATATATTTTTTTAAAGAGATATACGGGGTGTAATAAGAAAGTATGTCGTAAATTAAACCACAAGAATATTACGAATATATTTCAATATAAGATTTTAAAATGAAGAACGAATAAAAGAATAAGAATATTTTATATAATTCTAATGAAAATGGTAATTTAACTTACCAAACGGTGATATATGTGTACATGTACAAATCTCGTTATAGCGAATTAAAAGGGAAAGCCAGAAATGCAGACAGACAGCAGTAATTTTAGTGAATTGTTGAAGCAGCTGGTAGGATAAACGGTCGACCGCGCCATTTTCCATTCCGTTTCGAGCTTTATTTCATACATCAACAATTACAGAATATATGCAGGAAAGTGTCGGTATCTAGTGTTTGTTTTCATGAAAATTATGTGTGGATTTTATTTACTTGAATATTTTCCTTCCATTCCACTTTAATTTTTCTAAGATCTTCTCCAAAACAAACATTTTTATCCAATATTCATTTTATTGCGCTGTCGCTCTCCCTCGTATCCAAATTTTTCGCAAGAACGGTTCTTTGACAGAATTGTCACTTACTCTTGTAAGAGGAGCATTACATTACAAAATTGAAGAAAGGGGGAATATATCAAAAGAAAAACCGACGTTTTCCGGTCCCCGGACGAGGGCGAGAGTGCAAACTTGTGTTTACCTTCTCTCAAAAGTGGGAAATTCAGAAGTGGGATGCAAATAATTTCCAACGTTTTAAATTGGCAGTTGGAAGTTTGCGTTACGGTGTCGTGTCATTTTCATAACTTTCTACTGGAACGAAAGTGAAACCCTGAGATTACACAGCCTGTTGTTGTATTTGTTCAAGGGTTGAAAGTTTCAACAACATTTAAATAACTTTACATTTAGGGGAACTATTAATTTAATAATTAAGGGAATTCTATTTATGCAGTAACTATTTTTTACGGTCTGTGGATGATATTGTTACGAAACAGCACACTGGTATAGTCCCTAAAACCGACTCTGTCTAAGCCAGGTATAAAAGTTAAAATTATGGCGGATACGCAATTATAAAAAACTGTTTACGAGTTTACGACTATCGTATGTAAACATTATTTTGTGACCAGAGTTATGTAGAAAAGGCCAGAATCAATTGTCCGGAATTTACTAGTAAAAATGGCTTTAATATATAAGGGACTGATCAGGAAGAGTGAGTTTAGTTTATAATTTGACATCGTGAGTTAAACAGTAAATAAGTGAATATAAAGTGTTTATATAAATTAGTTTGAGTGAATATACAGTTAATATAAATTAATAATTAAGTGATTAGTTAAGTATATATAAATTAAGTGTAAGTGAGTTAGTGTTTAAATAAATTAGTAAGTAGCCATACCGTGTGTTTAAAATTTATCCCACCCGTAATAGAAACTTTTAATAAAAAAAACATTACAATATGATGGGTCTGGACGTAATTCTTCTGAGACAGTGGCGACAATAGAGTTTCTCATTTTTTGACACTTTATTCGAGAAGACAATGATAAAAATGTTTTTCTAATATTTCTACTAATTATACAAATTTAGTTTCGCTTTAATTTTTATTTTTTCGTGATTTTTTAACTATTCCTATACTTTAAGGTAATTCGACATATTGTGAATTTCTGATTTTTTCTTTCTTGATACCTTTTACAGCCCTGATGATGGCTCAGTGAGCCAAAACTAGTTGCTTCCTTTATATTTTACTAATATATGCTGTAGTACTGATTTTAAGTTTTAGTTACTACTAATTAAAACATTATTAAAATTGTTAGAATGACATTTCAATAAACTTTATCAAACAATGGTGACGTTTCGGTCTTAAATTTAGACCTTCCTCAAAAAATTAGATTGTGAATAGTAAACAAACAATTGAATTACAAACAAACTTACCTCAAAGTGTAGTCTATGAATCTACATTGAACATTTAACACAAATAATACGTTTTACATGATTACAACACACTTTACAATATTTGTGTTACAATTTTTTCATTAAGAAAACTCAACTGTGTCATTTTTTGTTTGACGTTTAACCTTTGAATGTTCAATATATTTGATTAAATTGGCAATTTTTAATTTCTCATAAAGAAAATTATTGGTATTCATTTATCGAAACAATTGTCAATTTTTTAGAGTTTTCAACAATTTTCATTATATTGTGGAATTAGCTAGAAACAGTGAGTTTCATTTAAAACACTATTATGAGCAGATTCCACGAAGTAAGGGTCGAAACAGTTAATTTCATTAAAAAAATCTTCGAGAGATGATTTGACCCGACTGTACCAGAAGTTACTACAAAAACGTTACAAAACATTTGGTTTAACTAAGAATGCTTTAGGAAGAAGGTAATACCAAATTATATGAATATAAAATGTCACACTAAAACACCACAAGCATAAAAAGCTATAAAATGTGCTCAACCAGTTTGGATAAAAGAAGAATGTAAAGAATGGTTTAAAATAAGAGACTCCTTAGATAACTACATAAAAGTTGTACATTCAGAACTCACATTCCAATTACTTCCAGTAGAATTTGACTGTTTAGATTACAAAATCAGAGAAAGTGTCAGCATGAAGAAGCGCAAGAAATTTAAGAAACAAGAACAAAAGCTACAGAAACTTGAACACACACGACATAAAATTCAATACTCTAAACATCATGAAACTGTAAGTACCTACATACCAACACACTTTGCACCACAAATTGAAAACCTTTCAGACACTCATTTTACAGATAGTGAAATAAAAATTTTAAATAAAGGTTCAAGGTACAGCATACCACCAAAATTTACGAATAATATTAAACAAATTATAGCTACAGAGTCAGAAATAGCTTTAAAATCTAATTCAAATAATTTTCTTTATGAGAAATTGAAAATTGCCAATTTAATCAAAAATATTGAACCTTCAAAAGTTAAATGTCAAACAAAAAATGACAGCACAGTTTTAAATGCAATCAAAAAGAAAGTAAAAGATAATAACCTAACAGTTACAAAATCTGATAAGGGGAACACAACTGCCATATTGACAACTGAAAATTATATTTCAAAAATATATTACTTTATAGAATCTAGGAATGTGAAAGTTCTTAAAGCAGACCCAACAAAAAAGTTTTCTAATAATGTAAGGTATATTGTTAATAATTCAAATGATCTTTTAAAAGATCACGAAAAAAGGTCTATCATACATAAGAATCCTCATTGTCCACAATTATATGGAACCGTTAAATTACATAAAATAACGAAACCAATTAGACATGTAGTTTCTTATGTTAATACTCCTAATAATATATTGGCAAAGAGGCTTAACAATATACTTAATAGTTACGGATATGCATCTAAATACTCAATTGGAAATTCAATAGAACTAATCAAAAAATTAAAAGCAATCAACTATAAACTTATTTCGTTTGATGTTACTAATATGTTCACTAAAATTCCTCCTAAAGAATGTCTAATACTTGTAAGAAAATTACTGGTATGTAGGTACTTACAGTTTCATGATGTTTAGAGTATTGAATTCTATGTTTTGTGTGTGTTCAAGTTTCTGTAATTTTTGTTCTTGTTTTTTAAATTTCTTGAGCTTCATCGTGCTGACACTTTCTCTGATTTTGTCACCTAAACAGTCAAATTCTACCGGATTTAGTTGGAACGTGAGTTCATAATGTACAACTTTTATGTAGTTGTCTAAGGAGTCTCTTAATTTAAACCATTTTTTACATTCTTCTTTACGCCATACTCGTTGAGCACATTTTACAGCTTTTTGTGCTTGAGGTGTTTTAGTATGGCGTTTTTTATTTATATAATTTGGTATTACCACTTTTCTAAGGCATTCTTGGTTGAGCCAAATGTTTTGTGTTGTTACCAATATGTTCACTAAAATTCCTTCTAAAGAATTTCTAAGACTTGTAAGAAAATTTCTAGAAGATAAAAATATTAATCCAGGAATAATATCAAATATACTTAATTTATTTGATGTATGTATTAATATGAATTATTTCACTTTTGACAATAAGATATATTCAAAATAAAGGTTTACCAATGGGAAGCCCTATATCTTCCATTTTAGCAAACATTTTTATGGACAGTTTAGAAAGAAAGATCTTTGAAAGTAATATTTCGAAAAATGTTTTATTTTGGTATAGATATGTAGATGACATATTAGCTTGTTTTATGGGTAGTGAACGACAATTAGATCTACTTCTCAACCACATTAATAATTTACATCCAAAAATTAAGTTTTCATTAGAAATTGAAGAAAATAGCTCAAACAATTTTCTTGTTTTAAAAATTCAAAGAGTTAATAATGTACTTGATCATTCAATTTACCGAAAACCAACACACACACTGATGTGACAATTCCATATAGTTCCAATCACCCCATGTCACGTAAACTAGCGGCATATAATTCAATGATACATAAAGCTTTTTCAGTGCCTATGAACAAATGTAATTTTGATAGAGAGATTGTTACAATTAGAGAAATAGCAACATCCAACGGTTATCCATTACATATGATGAATAGGGTAATTAATAAAAAAGAGGAAAAAACGGCATTACAACTAATATTTCCTAAACAAACTAATGAAATGAAAACTTATAAAACTATCACATATGCAGGAAATATTTCTAATAATATTTCAAAGAATACAACAATTTCTTTTAAAACACAAAGTAACATTAGTACAATATTGTTAAATGTACAAACCAAAATACCACTATTAAAGAAATCAGGTATATATAAACTCAAATGTCCAGAATGTGATGCTGTCTATTTGGGTCAGATCCTTAGAAAGTTTGAAATCCGATACAGTGAATACTTACGAGCATACAGATTATAACAACCAGATAAATCCCACCACGCAAAACATCTACTTGACACCAATCATTCATTGACACGTAACACAGAACTAGAAGTACTACATATTTGTGATAAGAAACAAGAACTGGATTTCCTTGAAGAGTTGGAAATTAGAAGACACTTAAGAAACCCACAATATGAAGTCGTCAATGAACAGATAAATCTAGGGAGTTCTCCACTAATAAACTGTCTTCTTAAGTGATAATTGTAAAGATCAGCAGATATAGTTTTTCTGGTTTTCTATATCATTGCGCAGTTATACTGATCTTAATTGGAAAAATGATATCCAGGATATCACCATAGGGCTAATAATATCCAAGCTTCAATATTTGTAATATCACATCTTCTTCTTTTTTCTATATACATATATTAAGTCAATCACAAGGTAAGGTCACTTCTTGGTCTAGCCAAAAATAACTACTAAACATCAGGTAGGCATCAAATGAAATGTAACTTCTGTCATTCTGACGATGATATTGATTTATCGAAAAATTGTCCATTTTTTGAAATTTTCAACATTTTTCATTATATTGTGGAATTAGTTAGAAACAGTGAGTTTCATTTAAAACACTAATATGAGTAGATTCCACGATGTAAGGGTCGAGACAGTTAATTTCAATAAAAAAATTGTTTCGATAAATTACCAACAAGCCTTAAGAGTAAAAACATTTTAGTCTCAAGCGACATATTCCGTAAAAAAACAAGAATCTTCGCATCTTATAGTTATTATTACAATTATAATCTACGAATTTATAATTAACTAGTAATATAAGTACGTACAGCAGAACAACTAAAAATCGTATGTTTTAAGCATAGAGATTAATAGTTAAATAACTAATATACTACAAACTAAAACTTCTTTATTTCTATAGTGCTTATTCAAGTTCCCATACAAAATGGCGAATTGGTGGATTTTCCTGCTTATATTCGCCACTGTCCATATATAAAGTCACTGTAATTCGTTGTGCTGCATGTTAGACCAGGAACTTTCAGCAATATTTTTAAAAATTACTTATCAAAACGTTTCGTTTGTATGTTCACATATCTGCAATCTTTAGATTTATAAATATAATAAAGTATTAATTTCATGTGAGAAATCTTGAGTAATAAACGATTTATATTAACAAATAAATAAATAAAGTGCCGAATAACACGATAGTCCTTTTAACTATATCTTGTGTTTGATGATTGCGTTTGGAAAGCTGTGATAAAGTTTTATTACCAATTTATTTATTCAAGCACCTCTCAGACGAAAAATGGGTTAATGGACATCTTAATAGCCGCTTTTATATAAATATTTACTTATACTTATAATCATCAGTTTGTTGCTATTTCCTCGTCCAACACTTGAACGTTTCAAGTCGTTAAATTAACGCTCATCATGCACTTACTGATTACCGATGTGGCGTTTTATCGTCTCATCACAAGATCTTTTATGGAATTCAGTAAGATCACCCATAATCCTTTTTTTAACATCATAGTTTATTTTATAAATATTAAGTGCACAATTTTAGTTTTTATAACTAAAAAATGGTAAAAAAAATAAACGGTTTCAAAGATTAAAACTAACTTTACCGCATCTGTGACCCCGAACAATATTCTATCATAAAATTGATACTTGTATACACTTCGGGGGATGTATCGTGTTAACAAACCGATATTTCTCCAAAAGTAACCAAAGATCCAGTATAACTGGATTTATAGGATCCGCTGTACTCGCTATAGTCAGCCGTACTTCAATGGGGTACATCTGTGCGACACCTTGAATGAGACACCTTGAAAAATATCCAAATATAAAATTGGCCACTTGTACACACTCCGGAGGCTTTATCGTACTAACCCGAAATTTCTCTAGAAAGGACCAAAAATGTGGCACTTCAGGTACCATAGTACCCGTCGTGCTAGCTCTGGTGAGCTATAAATCAATAAGGTTCATCTATAAGACGCCCTGAACAATATTCAATCATAAAATGGGTCACTTGTATATACGCTGGAGGCTGTATCGTGCTAACAAACTGAAAATTCTCCAAAAATTACAAAAACTTGGTACCTCAAGTATCATAGCACTCATTGTACTGGCTATAGTGATCTGAATCTCAATAGGGTACATCTTTGAGACGCCCTGAATAATATACAATCATAAAATTGGTCACTTGCTTATACTCCCGAGGCTGTATCGTGCTAACAAACTGAAATTTCTCCAAAAATGACAAAGATGTCGTACTTAAAGTACTATAGCACCTGTTGTACCGGCTGTGGTGAGCTGAAAATCAGTAGGGTTCATCTGTTGCACTCCAGAGGCTGTATCGTGCTAGCAAGACATATAACGGAAAGTGGCCGACGACAACGACGACGACGACATACACAGGATTTTTTTAAAAAACATTTTTTCGTGTTGTTCCTGATGAAAAACGTAAAAATAACTTTCAAATTTCAATTTTTTTGTGGGTAAATCAATAGTTTTCTCGCATATTAGATAGGTTGGGCGGAAAAGAAATATAAGTAAATGGTAGAAAAATTAATATGTAATGCAATTATGGTGACAAATACTATTCTGTTGATACAATTAAGGGCAAAGTTAGTAAAGTTAGTAAATTTTGCACCCCCAGAATCTCTAGTTAATTTGAGATTTGAAAAAAAATGCCAAAACAGGTTAATATTGACCTAGGTAGGGTTCTAAATTGACCTTTTTTGGCAGATTTTCAAAGTAGAAATATTTAGTTGGAACATCCTATATAGAACATACAGACAATATACCCAGGGTGACAAATTAAATAATAAAAGATTGTTCCGAGTATAAAAATTTGGATAATCCTACACAACATTTTATATCGGCAAAGTACTAGAAATAAACGTAAAACTTAATGTCTTATTCCACTTAACTCGAAACAATGCTCAGTTTACATACTGATACGTTAAAAGATTAGCTGAAAGTATCATAAAAGCTATTCAAAGTCGTTTTGAAGTAAACATTTAATCCTGTTAAGATATAAAGTGTTTTAGACGCCTACATGCGACCTTTGTTTCAATAGTGCTTTTCATCACATTTTTTTGTACGCATGCATCTGTTCATCTTTTTCGTACTGTTTTCTGTAAACACGCATGAACAAATAGTTAAAAGGACTACTTTTTTAAGAATGTAAAGGTAAAAGCAGTAGTAATTGACAGCGCACTAATAGTAGACACTTTCCCCTTTAAACTAATAAAATACGTATCTTGGTGTTTTTCAATAACGCCACAGTATACTAATATCATTTCAATACCTATTTGTAAATCGATCAGAATGATATTTAAATCAAACAGAAATTTCCCGCTATTTTCATCAGAGAGTCATGTGTGTTTTGGTAGGAACAGTCTTTTACAAATAAAAGTCGTAAGTACAAAAGAACCCCGTACACCTTATATGGGAAATGGCTCTCCGCCAAATTTCTTGAATTTTTGATATGCTGTAGAATTGATCATTCTGGTGAAATGTTTCAATGGGCGCAACACGATCTTATGACTAGTTTTCGGGATACAGGGTATCTTCCGTATCTCCCAAGTTATGATTTAGTTCTGATTTATCTTTGGTGGTATTATCATCACATCCTTGTATGACAAATTCATGAGAAATTCACTTCCAAATCTCTTCGTATTACAGGGCGATTTCACTTGATAATAATGCTATTTTGAGACTTTCATAATTTTGTTGTTTTATAAAGAGAAAATGCGAAAAGAGGTTGAATTATCACATGACATAATATTATAAATTCATTTAATCTTTCATCACAGTTGACACAACTCATACTAGGTGATTCACGAATATAGAAAAATAACGAATATTGGTTTTTCGGACACCTTGTAGTAAATAAACCCACCGAAAATGACAAAATTCTCGTGAATGATATTAAATGATGTGTTTTATCGTACACAGAGTCGAATGATGTCAATTTGAAAAATTACGTATACTATACTAAATAAAAACATGGATTTTTTTCATCACCCTATATCTCATAAGGGAGTCCGAAATGGTAGCGATATTTTTTCATAGAAGAACTCGACATACTTTCATTCATAACGTACAAAATTTTCAACGGAATTCTTTGACGTGATTTTCATATACAAGGCGAACACTTTGTGAAAACAGCTAAGGTCTATACATTTCCCCATTGCTATATTTTCACTCCAATTTTCGGCGGGCTTGTATGGATCGGTAATAATAACGTACCGTAGCATACCGTATCCCTCGAGAAAAAGCCACGACTCGAATTAAGATTTGCAGCACGGTCTAAAAGGCGATTCAATGGAGAAGTTATTTTTTCATGCTTAGTGTTTCTCAGAAGCCATATTATACTTGTTACATTCGCAGAAGTTTCTTATTTCGAATTTTCAATCTATAAAACAATAAAATTGTGAAACTCTCAAAGTAGCATTATTATCAAAGGAAATCGCCCTGCAATAGGAATAAATTTGAAAATGAATGTTTCATGAATTTGTCGCACAAGAAAAATACCACATACGATAAATCATATTAAAATCTTAATTTGTACGTATTTCTATCGGTTTATATAGAGTATATATTGTATTAGTCCAAAATCACGGCATAGTTCTTCACCAAAGGAACGTCTAATTTTTCAATTATGTTTTTGTATCTTCCAATCGTATATATGTTTGTGTACTCCCACCCTTTCGAGAACGTTTCTATTTCTTTTTCTTGTATTAGAAACGTTATCTGAATCTTCTTCGAATACCTACAAAGCACCACTTATTATCATACTTATTCCTGTTATCTCGTAGTAGGCATGGAGAACAATTCAAAGAGGGTAAAATCAACAAAATTCTAATGTCAATTGTCGTTTTCTTGTTGATGTCATAAAGCTCAAGAACTATATCTGAATTATTAGACTAACTGAAATTTTTTTGTACTGTTCAAGTTTATGTGATTTGCGGTGTTTGTTGAACTTTGCTGAACAATATGGCCTTCGCAAATAGAGTGAGTTGTTATGTTTGTAACTGAAATGTTATTCCTAGACTCTTAATATTCAGGAAGATACAAAAATATGTTTCAATTGTAATAACACAGTGATGAATGACATTACTGCAATGGAAAATAACCCCAATTGCCTTTGTCTCAATGTATTTTCCCGCGTATCAATAAGTCGTGCGTGCATTATTTGTAATGCTCGTCAAAATATTCAAAGACTTTCTTTAGAATGTAGAGTGGATATTTTTGTTACTTCTGATATCTATGTCCCAGATTTTCTAAGAATTTGCGGTCACCATCTTGATCATCCAGGTTTCCTTCCAAATTACTTGCATGGAGGATTGAATTTTGTGAATAAACCATACATAATTTCCAATCTTCAACATTTTCTTCAAAGAATGAGGACAATTGCTAATAGAATTACTCAACATATTCTCCTCTTAATTGGATACATTTATTACAGCGAACCTGCAACCTTTAAAAAAAATGTTTCTTCTTGCTCTGCAAACCAGACCTCCACAGCTTTTATTACCTCCTCGTTGGAAGAAAGTTTAAGACTTTTCAAACTTTTTTCCAGTTGAGGAAAGAGATGATAGTCGGACGGAGCCAAATCTGGTGAATAAGGGGAGTGTTCTAGTAATTCAAACCCTAAAACTCGAGTTTTTTGCATGGCAACATGAGATTTGTATGCAGGGGCATTGTCCTGCAAAAACTAAACAACTTTGGATAGCTTTCCGCGTCTTTTCTCTTTAATTTTTTCCCGTAGAGTGGTCAGTAATGTCGAATAGTAATCTCCAGTTATTGTTCTACCCTTATCCAAAAAATCAATCATGATTACTCCATAGCAATTCCAAAAAACTGAAGCAAGAACTTTTCCAGCAGATTTTTGGACACGAAACTTCTTAGGTCTTGGAGAACCATTGTGTCGCCATTCCATCGATTGCTGCTTTGTTTCTGGATGGTAGAAATGTACCCAAGTCTCATCCATAGTAACAATTCGGTTTAAGAAGTCTACATCGTATTCAAATCGAGCACAGATCGAACGCGATGCTTCTACCCTTGCACGCTTTTGGTCAACATTCAACATTTGGGGATCCATTTTGCAGCAATTTTTATCATGTCCAAATTGATGTGAACTATATGATAAACGCGTTCGTATGAAATATTCAGTGCTTCAGATATCCGTTTTTGACGGTCTGATAAAATAATGTCATGAACTGCATCGATATTTTCGGGGACTGACACAGAAACTGGCCTTCCCGATCGGTCATCATTTTCAATGGAAAATTGACCTCTTTTGAAGCTTGCAGTCCAATTTTTCACGGTCGCATACGAAGGTCATTGATCACCAAGGGTGTTAAGTATATCTTCGTAAATCTGCTTAACTCTTAACCCTTTTAAATACAGGTACTTGATGATGGCTCGATACTCCAATTTTTCGATTTTCACAATTTCGGTGGACATATTTTTTCTTTTAATTTATTGCGTAACTCTGGTTTACTTTTTTGACGTCAAACTTTACACTGACACTTCTAATAAGTTATTGTTCGTTGCTATGGTAACGCAATATTTTGTTTATGCATGGAACTGGTCTGGGCTAACTATATGTATATCAATACATCCTCGTATGTTAAAAATAATTGACAAAAACTCGCAGCCCTGACGAACTCCTCTCTTAACTTTTATATCTTCGGTTGTACTTTCTTCTATCTGAACTACTCATCTTTGACCATAATAGAGATTTGAAATTATGTTTAATATCTTTGGAATCTACATTTTTTCTTGTAGATGGTCATGACGAACTTTATCAAAGGCTTTAGTGTAGCCAATAAAGCACACGGATATAATGGAATATGTAGCTAAAGCTGCTTTTCCAATACATCATCATCAGCTTATGAGCAGTGTTCAGGTATCTCAAGTAATTATTCCGAATTAACTTTTTATTTCATAAAACTGTTAATTTGAAGGTACTAACGGAATTGAATCGAAACAATCCTTTTAAAGATGATAAATCTGGAAGAACATGGCTTCTTGAAAAGAAGTAAGCTTTAGGGTCGCACGTAATCTTACATCAACAAGATCTGCTGTGAAAAAAGAAGCCATTGAAAAATAGTTCCAAGAAGTATTTAGCTATTTAAAAGAGAACAATTTAGAAGAAGTCTTAAAATACCCAAACAGAGTTTACAATGCTGATGAATCGGCATTTTTGCTTAACTCAAAAGGAAATAAGGTACTGGCAATGAAGACAGTTTAATAACAAATACACCTTGTCGAGAAAGAATGCCTTACAGTCTCATAACAGGAAATTCTGCTGGTGATTTAGCACCACCAAGGGTGGTGTTTAGATATAAAAGGATCCTTAAGAATTTGCATTTAGTGTGCCTGAAGAATGGGATATCGGAAAGTTCGAAATTTGATGGATGACAGGAGAGACGCTTTTCGAGTTCATTACAAATATTTTTGACAAATGGCTAACAGAAAAACAAATTCCACGACCAGTAATTGTTTTCATAGATGGTTGTTCATCACACCTCACGTTCCATACTAGCAAATTTTGTGCCTATAATAATATTATTTTGGTGGCTCTATACCCAAGTGCAACCCATGGATGTAGCTGTTTTTCGTTCGTTAAAAGGGGGCTGGAAAGAAAGGTGGATTGGTAACCACAGCTCCCATTTTAAGGAAAATCCACCGCTGTTTTCTTTTGAAAAAAGTAGTTGAAAAGCTTGTACCGTCAACTTAACACAATGAGTTTCGAAAATGTGGCTTAGTTCCATGGCTATTCCATTTCCTAATGAGAAAGTAGATATTTCTAAAAAACAGCTCGAACTTCAAGAAATGAAGAGTGGAAAGTGTTTTAAAAAAATATTGAAACGAATAAACTAACATTATTCAAAACAAGATTGATTGGAATGTTTATTTCCAAGACTTACTTATCCCTACTTAGTTTCTATGAAGGTTTTTTCAAAAAATGTAATAATCTGAAATTACAATCCAAGAAAACTGTGGACAATGAACCTAATAAGTTAGCTGTAGGAGACATCGCCAATATTAACAATGATGATAGCAATGAAGTTATTGAAAATTCCGAGGAAATTACTTGCCATGAGAACTCAAATAAAAACAATCAAGTTTTATCATACAAACGATCTTTCAAATTAAAAGAAGTATCTGAAAGAAACATTTATAACTCGGCTCTAAGTTCAAATAGCCTTGTTAAAGTTTTACCCCGAGATATACATCGTATTTCTGTATGGAGCAGCAGTGTTTTATGTTGCTTCTACGCAAGTGCATGTCTTTGCAAGATACAATGGCTGGAACTACAATTTTTTATTAGCGACATTACTCTTGCTGTTTTACCCGTCATCGCCTTGGCCCCATCTGTACAAATGTCAATGAAATCGTTCCAACTGAGATTATTTTCTTCAAATAATATATTTATTTTATTAAAAATTTCTTCTCCGGTAGTGTTTGTGGATAGCGAAGAACACATAAGCGTATCTTCTTCAAAATAACTTTCATATGGGTATCTCACGATAACCAGCAAGATAGCCAGACCAGCGACATCAGTCGACTCATCCATTTGCAAGACGAATCGTGTTTTTTGTAGACGTGTAACTAGTTTCTGTTTGACGTAGCTTGCCAGGTCATGAAACAGTATCGTTTGACAGCGGCACAGTGGAAAGATGCTTTGCAGATTTTTAATCAAGCATACATTTTATTTATTTAACACACATGTTTTTATTAAATTCTCAGCGATAGTGTGTACTTCACGGGCTTGTGCAATGCGATAGCTTACTAAATATGATGCCTCCGTGATAGTTTAGGTTAAAAACATCACAGTGATTTGACTTTCCAATAATTTTTTTTACGAACAAAAAATTCTTTATTCTTGTCTTTAGACTAGGAGTGTACAGTTTTCAAATGTCGGCACAACTTGGCAGGTGCCATTGAGCTATTAGGAAGCAGTTTACTACATAACATGCGGAGAGATGAACCGTTGGAATCAACAAATCCTTCCTTTTTTTCGCCTTTGAAACCGTGGAGCTGGACGTCGTTGCATCATCGTCTGGATCGGAAATTGCTGTATACACTCCTCGCGTACTGCATTTGAACATTCAGCTTCGTTAGAAGATGTTGTTGCAACACGTTTAACGTCTTTAAGCCAATTTTCCATTTTTCTTTATTAATAATGTTGCTGCGTAGAAGGGTTTAGTCCAAAGAAGAAATGTACAAAACTGATGCAATCAGAATACAGCAGTAGAACAATACCTAAACACTTCGTTTAAAATTCGCAATTCGCCAGCTAGCTTGTAAGTAGGTAGGAACTTATCGCTGTGAATGCTAATCGTCGACTGATGAGTGTTGAGCCTAGAGATGGGTAACACTGTGCGGTGCGGCACTTTTGTGTTAACACAGTACAATGTGTCAAGGGTGTTGACACTCTTATATGACGTACATAGCACACCGACACTTTTGGAACACAATGTTCTAATTTCAAGAATGGTGTGGGGCGTGCCGGACTGTGCCGTGTTCTGGTGTCCCACTGCAGCACCACAGGCAGCTAGCTAATATATTAAGCCGTGTTTGTTGAATTTTAAGCTTTGTTGCGAAATCCAATGCGTGTCGGGACAGGTCGGCCAACCAATAAGAGATAAGTTTCGTACCGAAATTATTACGTATTAGGTGACAATAGAGAACGTAGACAACTGGTAATCATCGTAAACGTTGTTGGTTACATTTAAGATAGATAACATAGGAACTTGATGTATCAGGTTGTGGTTGTATTTGCTCTTTTATATGCTGTATGAGAGAATATGTCGATTTATTTTTAACCGATAATATTTGCCCGCAAAACAAACATTTTACGCGACCCTTAGTCTCCTCGCAAAAATGAGTCCAGACATCACTCTTTTTAGGGGCCATGACACAATATTTCAGCGTGTTCCCTACTTAAATCTACAACAGTAATACTTACATAATTGAAAAAATGTTACTAATAGTCTTACCTTCAATTTCTCGTCTAATAATAATTCGTTTTTAAATAAATATATTATTTAACTGTCGGTTTAACAGAAGTAATAAGAATATAAAAGATGGGTTTAGTTATATGAAGTACCACGATCAAGCACATGAACAAATACAAACTTCTCAAATTCTAAAATCAAAATAGAAAATAAAAAACCCACCAAACCATAGGTTCAACACCATCTTTCGGCAATACGGATTATTATACCGTACACTTGCTTAAAGATAAAATATATAGATGGCCATTCTGTTCTTCCTAATCTAAACAAGCCAAACGAGGCAACCGGAGGGACAACCTGTGCCGTGCTGATTCTGTTTATCTGTGACTGATGATATGCAGATGTTGTGTTTCATGTGTTGCTCTATAGAGAATGCGCCATACTATTACAGTCTGTCATACGACACAATTGTGTTAACACGGAGTGTTGACACACTTAGATGTGCGTGTGTTGAAGTGTTAACACGCACATCTAAGTGTGAGGTGTTACCCATCTCTAGTTGAGCCGCGATCGTCACTTTTATAGTCCTAACCTCGATCTCGAACATTCTCAATAATACTCGAGTCGTTGCCTTTGATAAATAAAAAGACGAAATAAAAATAGTAATACAAAAAATGCGGTGTGAACAATTTCGACTTTGTGAGCGCGCATAAGTAGATATCGGCGGTGGCGGCATTGTAAAATTGTACTGTTATGGGTGGCGGATAAGTTCGGTTGCGCCTCGTAATACGCTCACGTCAAAACTTTCGACCAGAGAAAGGTGTTTCGATTTTTTTTTCTGAATTCTTGCCGAACCCCTATGGGGGTATCGCGGAACACACTTAGAGAATGGCTGGTTTAGATAATATATCTCCAGAAGAATTTGGAAATGAAAGTGATTTTGAAGAAACAAGCCTCACTGCTTACACAGTCAAATTTCCAGGAAAATAATGAGTATCGATATGTTTGCATTATTCAAAGGATATTTGAAAATTCGGAAGTTGGAATTGTTGGTACGAACTATTGCGTCGATTGTAATAAATCTCTTTTCAAAATAAATGATAAACAAACTTGCCCAACCAAAAATAATTATTTCTAGAGAGAGGCTGAAATATTAATTTCCATAATGAATTGATATACCTTAGTCATTTTACTTACATTTTTAAGTTCTAAAGTTCCTTATGTTTGTATTATTAGAGTTTATGTTTTTTTATAAAATACTTTTTCTAATCACGTACTTTAAGATTTTATATTTTAATGTCAATTACCAATACTTTCCCATGTCAACTACTGAGGAGATTTTCTTGAGTATCGACTACTGAAATTTTTGTAAATTTCATAAAAAATGTTAATTCTGAAATTTTGGCAAAACATTTGATCTAAACACGTTTCCAACAATTGGAGGTATCCCGGTATATAAATATTTGGTTGAAAACTGTTATGTTATTAGATTAAATATTTGCCATTATATTGTCAACTACTACTACATTTACCTTAACTATTATTTCTAATAATGTACAAATAATCACCACAATACCGAAATTTTAACAAAATTTAATTATTAATAGTTAGTTTTTTCAGTATCCTAAACAGATTTATTCACTGAATATCCAACAAGAAGATTCCTTGCACCGCAGTATGAATTTCAAAATAAACGAGTGGTTTTACTCCACCCTGTATTATTTTGAAATTTGTATAACGTAGAAGCGAAACGATGAGACATCCTTCATCCGCTAATATCCCAAAAAAAATAAACTTCATGCGGAGACAAATTCTACCTCTGGGGACACCCTTTTGCAATCCCAATCGAAAAACAAATGCATGCCAAACCGCCTCTCGCGATATACGGGTGGATCCCTGGCTTGTGCTAAGTGACTGATCGCCCCCAGTCGGCTACAGGCGATTGTTTACAGAGAAACGCCATTAGGGATATTTCAATTACCGCGGGTATCTGCGATTTATATGCGCTCACGATGATGATACTTCATATTAGCTTGCTTTGATTTTTTGAGGTGATTTATCGCCTTTTGGGAAATGACGGCGGTTTTGGACCGAATTGATTTTGGGGTGTACGTTAATAGAGGGGTGGAATCGACAAGCTAATTGAAAGAATTGCATAATATCGTCTAGTTTTCACTAGTCATGCTGTTATTTTACCAGTATATCAAATAATACACGGTGGTCGTCAACAATGACGTCGATTTTACGTCATACCAACTAAATTACAGTGTCTCTAATTGAGCTAATAATGCGTCACCAATATTCACGAGCAGCCAAGAACGTAGTCACATTAAAAAATCCCAATGGCGCAAGACCAATTGGACGGCTTATTTCAGTACAGTTTTTGCATCAGATTCAAAACAAAAACAAAAAATTTAAATTTTCTTAAATAAATGTTTTCATGTACGTTTTAGAAAAAAGTGTTTCATACAAAAGTTGTAGAACGTGTTAAGTTCTAAAAAAAATCTCAGTAACTTTTTTGCGTCAGATTAAAAACAAAAGAAATACGATTTTTTTTCTATTTTGACAGGCCGCCATTTTGTTTCTACTTAGCCGATTTGGCCCGTTAACGAACTAGGCCAAGACTTTGGCCGAACCAATTTTTGTAGCTAGTTTGCTTTCGATCCGTCAAAAAATGCGCCCTCCATCGTGCTTTTATCGCACAGGAGCCAAATACTATCAATAAAAAATCAGATATCAAATTTACTCTTTTTTACTGTCTGTTGACAAACACCAAAATTTCAATATGATTCGGGATTTGCATAGTTCTTCAATTTTATCATAATAATATCTATATAACAATATTCAATTTATTCCCCCCCTGTTGTGGTTTTTTGTCGTATTGGAATGTGTACCTACCGTCAACAAAAAAATTATAACTAGTTTCGTGTAATAACTTAATATATGGATTTGCCATTTGTGTGTGAAATGTCTCATTTTACGAAGAGAATATTTTAAAATGTAATTTCAGTTTATTTAAGCTCTTTAGTAACTTCGACATTGTCATGTTTTTTGTGTCACAACGTTGTAACAACTATTTTTATTAATCTCAACATAATGTAAGTATGCAATTATTTTAAAATAAAAGTAATTTGTTATAGAATGGTTGAAGTTGTGCCATAGTACCCAATTTGATGATTTTTGTTAAGTTTGATAATGTTTAAAAGGAAATAAATTCTATCACATACATACTCGTATAGTAAAAAAATAGTATATTATGTAACGTGTGTTGTAAGAAGAATTTTACGCACGAACGGAAAAGTTACGCACGAAGCCGCGTAGCGGCTTCGTGCGTAATTCCGTGAGTGCGTAACATGCGTTACAACACGTGTTACGTACTATACTTTACCTACGACCCACTTGTACTTGTGTTTATACTATTATAAAGGTATTTAAAGTACAAGTAAAACCGTACATCCTCGATGCCCAGCCAAGCATCTTAGAAGTTTACCCTCGATGCCCAGCCAAGTTTCGTAAAAGTCCGTCCTAAGTAGTATTTATTTTTATTAAAAATGTATGTAGATTTACCGGAATTGCATAAAATAGTGTATACACCTCTCGACTAAAGTGACATTAATCCCTTAGGTGGATTACTTCCCTGAGGAATCAAACACCACCCGCGGGATTAAATGGGCCACTTTAGTCGCTTGGTGTATAATATACTAATATGATATACATTCAGACAGCTAAAAGATGCGGATTGAATAAAACTGAACCAATTATCATATAATTCCAAATAACTCTTAGTATTTAATGCAATCTCATATATAGAATAAAATTCAACGTCAAATATCTAAGTAATACATTTTTTTAAGCTGGTTGATTCCTTTAACATACATTCTCGTAAGTGTGAGATGAGGATTTGTGGTATTTAAATCACTAGTTGCTCTGCATAATTAATAATAGCTTTCAAAACTCTGACTAAAAATTTCAATGTAATGTATCAGTTGTCTTGTTATTAAAAATGATAAATTCCGTACAGGATTATTTAGTTTAATAGTCGGGTAAAATATTGTCACAATTTGACCTTTTTTGACAATTCATGTTTGTGTCGCCATCAGTGCTTTTTGTTGGGTTGGAACATTCTTGACTAGTTCGCTGCTTTTTGTGTGTGTGAGAGAGAGAGAGAGAGAGAGAGATTTTGCGATTGGTCGGGGTTGTTTTGACTCGGCAGATTGTGGTGTTGGTCGCATGGTATAGTTGTAACGTTTTTATGATCTTTTGTAGTGCTCCCCAATGATGGAAATAAACGTTTCCGAAAGTTTGGAAATATTATATAGAGTGTTCTTTTATTTGCTGCTACCCCAATATTTTGCCAACTGGTCAGCAAAGACTTCCGATCTTTATATATATATATATATATATATATATATATATATATATATATATTGTAATGTTATATTATACATCTAAAAGTTAACCTATAATAATTTTGCCAGCTCAATCGAATACTATGTCTATAAAACCTCAGGGTGTGAAGGTTTTTCATTCCTCATAAATCAATAAAACAAGATTCTAATTATTCCCTGTTCTATCATGCATGTGAAAAATATAAATCGATATTGATACCTACTAAAATGTACATATAAATTGAATTTCGTTTTTTTTATTTACAGTTGATGTTTTAATAATTAGTCCAATAAATGTCTGTTAAAATTTTAGTATTCAATTATAATGAAAATGTTCTTTATTGCATAGTATTATCGAATGGTTACTGACCTTATCACTCGTCCACAACCGGTTAAATGTCCATAAGCACTATCCAATCTTCTGTTATCAGGCTTCTTTCTTTTCTTTTCTTCGCGTTCAAATTTTGTTACTGTCTGATAAATATCTCCTTTTCTATTTTTATGAATCAATAGGTTCGTAGTTAAACACGTCTTTTACGAACGAAAAATACCTTTTTTAATTTCCTCTCAACATAAAAAACCTCTATTCAAAAATTACTTGACATCTCCTGTCAAAAATGTCTCCTTCTTTCCTCTTGTTGATCAATCTGGTCTTGTCAAGATCACTTGACATCTCTTGTCAAAAATATTTATGATTATCTCAAATATTCACTCTGAATATTTCTTATACTACTATATACACTTACATACTAACAACAATTCTATTTTTTTCTATTTTATATAGGTATCAATATCCCGAAATTTAACGTAAACGATTCATTAAACTGAATTATTATTTTTGATGTTTTCTGACATAAATATATATATATATATATATATATATATATATATATATATATAAATTTACTCTCTACAATAGCTTTATTTCATTCTGATATGAGCCTAAAAAAGGAGCTGAATTTTTACACTAGTTTGTTAGGGTTTCAAACTTATTTAAGTTAAATTTAAAGATAAACAGAACTTAATAAATAAATTTGAGAAACTCATTTAATATAAAATTAATCTTGGTCAAAACTAAAACAAAAAGATGAAATGTTACCAACTAACTTACCATTTAATATTGATATTGAAAATGAATAAAGAAAATTATACATATTTAAACAGTTTCAATTTCAAGAGCTTAATCATAATATTGTATATTTACAAAATAATATGAGAAATTCTTCTTTTATCGTTCCCTCACTTTAAAAGGTCTAAATATAAAGGGCTACCCATGTCTAAGTGTCAATCTGACCAGTACTATGACTTAGATATCTAATTGGCATACTGTCAATATTCTTTTGTTCCCTCTCACTTCCATTTTTTCTTTCATGGCTGAATCGTAGTCGCATCATGTTGATCGAACTTTTTCGGAGCTTTGAAGCCAAAAAGCAAAAGGAAACCACTTAGACTATTTAGTTTCTTTTCATGCCTTGAAAAGCTCGCAAGGGGATCTTCACGATTAGTCTGTTTAAAAGGTACTCCACCTTCGGTAAGTCTACTTAACCTAACCCAACCATATTTCAATTAACCATCATCTAACTGATTTTTCACTCTCTTAGGCTTTTTCTTTTACACTCCCTCAAAGTGTGTTTAGTAACACATCATTTTGAATGTATGATACTAAAAAAATTATACGTTACATTCAATAATTTTGATATTCGTAATTATGTCATGGTGGTACCAACGAAGAAAACTTTCCCAATAATTTTAGACGATAATATATTTTTATTGCATCTAAATGTCAAAAATATTTCAGAATTAATTCGTGATGACGTACTTTCGGCTTTAATAATCCTATTGACGGTTGAAAGCTTCAACTTTCAAATCGTAATCCTCGGTTACATACTAATGCCGAATTTACTTGAAGACAAATTTTAAAATACAGATTAAATAGTTAATAAGATTATTTTTTTTAATAAATCAATAGGAATATTATCCGTACTACTTTTTAAAGCTGCACTAATTCAGAATATCATAGATAAAACGGCAGCAGTTACATTTTCAACTGATAAGTCGACATAGCAACATATGTACTAACTACATGCCGAAACAGACAGACAAAAACAAACGACACTTATCTGCACCGCGTATCTCATATTTTACAATCAAAATCAACTTTGAATCTTCTCTGTTTACCATTAAAATCACTCAACTTCGATGGTTTGAGTACATGATGAGAATGTTCCGAAACGTTTCAATTTTGTCGTTGTGCAAATTCAAATACAGGAACTTTAGAATATTTCTCTTCATGAAATTAACTGTCTCGACCATTACTTCGTGGAATCTACTCATATTAGTGTTTTAAATGAAACTCACTGTTTCTAGCTAATTCCACAATATAATAAAATATGTTGAAAATTCTAAAAAATTGACAATTGTTTCGATAACTGAATATCATCGTCAGAATGACAGAAGTTACATTTCATTTGATTCCTACCTGATGTTTAGTAGTTATTTTTGGCTAGACCAAGAAGTGACCTAACTTATGATTGACTTAATATATGTTAATAGAAAATAGAAGGAGATGTGATATTACAAATATTGAAGCTTACATATTATCCCTATAGTTATATCCTGAATATCATTTTTCCAATTAAGATCAGTATAACTGTGCAATGATATAGAAAACCAGGAAAACTATATATGCTGATCTTTACAATTATCACTTAAGAATACAGTTTAATAGTGGAGAGCTTCCTAGATTTATCTGGTCATTTTCGACTTCATATTGTGGGTTTCTTCTAATTTCCAACTCTTCAAGGAAATCCAGTTCTTGTTTCTTATCACAAATATGTAGTACTTCTAGTTCTGTGTTAGGTGTTAATGAATGGTTGGTGTCAAGTAGATGTTTCGCGTAATGGGATTTATCTGGTTGTTTTAATCTGTATGCTCGCAGTAGAAGTGTTCACTGTATCGGATTTCAAAATTTCTAAGTGTCTGACCCAAATAGACAGCATTACATTCTGGACATTTGAGTTTATATATACCTGATTTCTTTAATGTTGGTATTTTTGTTTTAACATTTAACAATTTTGTACTTACGTTACTTTCTATTTTAAAAGAAATTGTTGTATTCGTTCCTAAAGATATTATCTTTGAAATATTAGAAATATTTCCTGCATATGTGATGGTTTTATAAGTTTTTATTTGTTCAGTTTGTTTAGGAAATATTAGTTGTAATGCCACTTTTTCCTCTTTATTATTAATTAGCTTATTTATCATATGTAATGAATAACCGTTGGATGTTTCTATTTGTCTATTTGTACTAATCTCTCTATCAAAATTACATTTGTTCATAGGAACTGAAAAAGCTCTATGTATCATTGAATTATATGCCGCTAGTTTATGTGACATGGGGTGATAGGAACTATAAGGAATTGTCACATAAACTAGCGGTATACAATAAAATGATACATAGAGCATTTTCAGTTCCTATGAACAAATGTAATTTTGATAGAGAGATTAGTACAATTAGACAAATAGCAACATCCAACGGTTATTAATTACATATGATAAATAAGCTAATTAATAAAAAAGAGGAAAAAGTGGCATTACAACTAATATTTCCTAAACAAACTGAAGAAATAAAAACTCATAAAACCATCACATTTGCAGAAAATATTTCTAATAATATTCCAAAGATAATATCTTTAGCAACGAATACAAGAATTTCTTTTAAAACAGAAAGTAAGATAAGTACAAAATTGTTAAAACAAAAATACCAACATTAAAGAAATCAGGTATATATAAACTTAAATGTCCAGAATGTAATGCTGTCAATTTGGGTCAGACCCTTAGAAATTTTGAAATCCGATACAGTGAACACTTACCAGCATACAGATTAAAACAACCAGATAAATCCCATTACGCAAAACATCTACTTGACACCAACCATTCATTGACACCTAACACAGAACTAGAAGTACTACATATTTGTGATAAGAAACAAGAACTGGATTTCCTTGAAGAGTTGGAAATTAGAAGACACTTAAGAAACCCACAATATGAAGTCGTCAATGAACAGATAAATCTAGGGAGTTCTCCACTATTAAACTGTCTTCTTAAGTGATAATTGTAAAGATCAGCAGATATAGTTTTCCTGGTTTTCTATGTCATTGCACAGTTATACTGATCTTAATTGGAAAAATGATATCCAGGTTATCACCATAAGGCTAATAATATCTAAGCTTCTATATTTGTAATATCACATCTTCTTCTTTTTTCTATAAACATATATTAAGTAAATCACAAGTTAGGTCACTTCTTGGTCTAGCCAAAAATAACTACTTAACATCAGGTAGGAATCAAATGAAATGTAACTTCTGTCATTCTGACGATGATATTCAGTTTTCGAAACAATTGTCAATTTTTTAGAATTTTCAACATTTTTCATTATATTGTGGAATTAGCTAGAAACGTTCAGTTTCATTTAAAACACTAATATTTCTCTTCATTCGATTTAACATTATTTCGACTTACCCTGTATACTAGGAAGTCAACTGACACTTATTTAATTTTTGAAAACATTTATAATATCGTATAAATATAAACAATAAGCTAATGGGTAATAAAAGAGACATAACATCACATGGGCTTGTTTCATGAATTTCAATGAAAATGTCACAAGATATGTTGGATCTGAACTGAGTATTGGCAACTAATAATGCCACTCTACGATTTCAAATAAAAATGAAAAATATATTGAAATTTGAATTCTTGTTGAACACTGTGGTAGGCCAATGACCAATGACAAACAATTTTGCACTGTTGTCACGAGGGAAAACTTTATAAGTAGATTAGTTATGTTTTTTTCTTTAACGCGCAAAGTACTGTCAAAACGTACTTCAAATAATGTTCTCCTAATCGGGTGTCTCTTATTAAAAAAGGGAACTTTCGCGTAGTCAAAGAAATTGGAAATATATATTTCAAGTTGCAGTGATGATGCTTTCAAAATAGAGAATATAATGTAAAATGTATGTATAATGAAAATTATATGTTCTCCATGTAGATTGAGTTGTTTGGAAAGAATTCCGAACTCGATTTAGTACCGGATCGCGTATTCTTCTTCTGTTTAGGGGAGTTCGAGTGTACTGAAACACCATGTCCACATCGACTTGAGGAAGCTTTGTCGAATTAGCTTCGGTGAAACCTGGATCCATTTTGAAGATGTCTTTTAAAAAGATCAGTTTCTACTATAAAATTATATAACTCAAACAAATAAAAATTCGGCGAGGATGATATCTGTTTGATGTTCGTTGTGAATATTGATGTCAATTGTCAAATTCTTCTAGTCGACTTTCACTTTGTCGTAATCAAGATGGATAGTCAAGTAGGATTTGTCAACAGAACGTACTTTCTATCTGGCAACAAAGGCTTCTGCCATTGGTCGACTTACAGAGGTTTATTTAAATTTAATAAAAAAATTTAATCTAATTTTCGAAGATATTTATGACTTTTTCAGATAAATATCGTTATCATAAAAAATATATGTTATTATTAATCCTTCTGTTATAATTTCACTTGTTAATTTATACCTATTCGCGTCTGTTGAAACAATTTTCAGTCGCCGACAGTCAACTCGCTAGAATGAGTGGTGTAAGTGTTCAGATAGTAGAGTTGGGTTTATTGTCTCAATTGGTTAATATCGAGAGTATGCAAACGATGTTATTACATTTTATAATTAACTATACGGCGAAATATTTTTGTTATATTCGAGCACGTTTCAGTGGTGATACTCTAAACACACTATTCCGTATACATCCTTATGAAATGCGCCTCAAGCTGAGCATTTTGTGTGGATCGATGTTCTGTAGTTATAATTTTTGGGTTTGCTTATTGAACATTTTGACATCTAAAATTCTGATTGGCTGGCTGTATCGTACCAGAAACGCGCATGACGTTACGTTCGGGCATTGTTCGTTCGGTAGAGGTATTGACTTTTTCTGTTACCATTTTTAGTTGAAAATCTTTATTTCACTGTATATATGGCGATAACCATTTAATATAGTAGGCGTAAGAGATTAGTGCGAACTTTAAGGTTTCGGATTATCGTTTGACTTGAATACCGTCATAGTCCAGTCAATATTATAATTTAAAATGCTTATTTGACGATATATTCATTTAATATTATAATTTCAACTAATTATCGTTGAAATGTATAATAATTTTATAATTATTAAATACATTTATCGATTGTTTAACGATTATTTTTAACCCGGAATTATGGAGCGCCATCCCTCTTTTTAAGATACTTAGCGTTAACGTATAGAACAAAATGCATTCCTTCAAACAATACTAACCTAATTATATTTAAAAACATCTTAAACATAACACCTGACAATTAACACTACCTTATATCTCGTTTTATTAAGAAGAATTAGGAATATACATTTCAAATAACTCATTATTTTTCCCATCTTTTTCTGAAATAATACAATATTTTGAAACGGCAATTTTCTCGAATACAACAGCACAGATAACCGCACAACATATATTCACTCTTTAGTTGGTAGGCTGATGTCAGGAAAGAGTGTAGTGTTTTTCTGAGGTATTTGGGTAAGATATATTTATTATACAGCAATTATATTTTTACTTAAAAATTAAATATTTACAATGTGGCGTCCTTGGGAAATATCGAGTCCGGTCGAAAATATTGTGTGTAACAACAACGAAAATTAAAATAATTGTGATCAAAGTGAAAACAGGATTTGACGTCATTTAAATTTGAAAACACAGAAGATATGTTTCAATGTGTATATGAAGCTACAGGAAAAGTTTGGTTTCGATGAAGAAACAGAATTAATGTTCCGAATCCGCTTATATCTAACCACTAGCATTTACCATATGTCCGCTGAAACTTATTGGCGGATAAAAATATTAACGTAACATGACTATATATTGTCCTATTTAATGAAAACACGTTCAAATGTTTAGTCCAATTAAAAGCATCCAAGTTGAAATAGGATTATTATCAGTCGTAATTCATGTCTGTCGATAAATAGCGATTTCAATTTGGAAAACTTCACCCTCTGAAATTGAATGTAAACAGATAATCGGAAATAAATTCACTAAAACCAAATTACTATCATGCTATAAATCGCCTGTATGAAAATTATTAATTGCATTGTTAGGATAACAACTACAATTACATCTACATAGTTGAATTGTTTGTTTGATTATCACAACATGCACCAGAGGTCGTGGATTAAATCAGATTATTTAAAAAAAATGAATTTTCAATCACAATTGTATTTTATTTTTGATAATATTCGCTGGGGATTAATTTGATATGAAAAATTATTTTTTCAAAATCCTCTACAATATATATTACAGATGGTCCAGCGTTTAAATTTGCAACGTTGCCAAATGTACAGCTTATGAGATACACGAACAAACTTTGTGTCCCTTTCATCAATGAAAAATTTCCGCAAATCGTCTCCCTTGAATTCATTGCCTTCTTGTCTACGTTATTCTTGATAATTGCTTTAATGAATAAAAGGTGGGGAGAGTGGAAAAGTGTTTGTGGATAAATACCTATAACTTTGGTTTGGATCAATCGATTTTAACGAAAATATTGTCATTAGAAAGAGCGTAGATGAATTAATTACATCTACCATAGAACAATTGCATTTAGCTTTAATGGTCATAGGTAGAATTTAAATTTGTTTTTCTTAAAAATGTTTAATGTAAACACCTAATTATTGTAAATTATAATGGAACTGTTGACGCAATATTGTTTACATTCGATATTATAACAAATTTAAATGTTATCTATGAACAAAATGACATTTGTAACTTCAACTGACGCTTAATTACGCTGTTGTATATTTAAGCACGAGAATGTACCATTCGTACGATTTTGGGAACGGTGCTCGAGAATATCATTTTTAGGAATTATTCGCAAGTAGAGCATTCACAGGCTTGCGTATATGTGACGTAGCGTACGTTGTCAAGAATAGCGCCTCGATGCGAGATTTAGGGCGGACGAAACTAAGTCACCGATCACCACGTCTATAAGAAGAGAATCACCGGTACCGACAGTGGTTTTGTTATAGATATATCGCACAACACAAGCCAAACGTTCAAAAAATGTTCACAAAAGTTTCGAAAACAAAGGAAATTCTGGTAAATTTGTGAACTTTCTTAAATAATTGATTTAATTTACGTTTTAGAGAAAAATGTTAAATACAAAAGTTGTAGAACGTATTAAGGTCTATCAAAAGTTTTAACAACTTTTTAGCGACAAATGAAAAACAAAGGAAATACGAATTTTTTTCAACTTTGACAGGCCGCCATTTTGTTTCTACTGGGCAGATTTGGCTCATTACCGAACTCGTCCAAGATTTTGGACCAACCGATTTTTGTAGCGAGGTTGGTTTCGATCCGTCAAAAAATACGTCGTATATCGTGCTTACAAATTCCTAAAAATAGCGTAGTTTTAGATGGATTGAAAGAAGGCGATGAAATAACTGGATGGGTTAAAAAAGGAAGTTTCAAGTTTCCATCTGATCCTGTAAGAAACACTTTTATATCAAAAATCGCTCAATGGAAGCTCTAAAGAGAAAAATAAATGATTTCGAAGCCTTAGTAAAATTTTAAAATGGTCCTTTTTCCTGATGATATATATTATCCTTCAGTAAAATATACAGGATGATCAAATCCGGTATATCTGTTATTAAACAAGATATCAAAAAAATTTATTTACAAATATAGTAGCCAGCTTTAAATTATTTACAAAGATACAGGGACTTCTGTAACGCTGTACCACAGCAAAGTAATGTTTTTTTGAACGAAGCATCCTGTATTTTATTTCAAATTTAAAACCCCCTTCACTTGCCATGTACAATAATGTTAGGTTGTAGTATGTAATACAGGATATTTAAAAAGTTATAGCCAACTGTATAATTAAAAATGTGTACAGGAGTAACCATATTACTTTTCCGCCAACCTATCTAATATGCGAGAAAAGTATTGGTTTACTCACAAAAAAGTTGGAAATTTGAAATTTTTTTCTGAGTTATTTTTACGTTATCCATCAACAACAACACGAACAAACGGTTTTTAGAAAAAAAATCCTGTGTATATGTCGTCGTCGTCGTCGTTGTCGTCGGCCACTTTTCCTTGCAAGTCTTGTTAGCACGATACAGCCTCCGGATTGCGATAAGTCACCAATTTTATGATGGAGTATTGTTAACGACATTGATTTTCAGCTCATCAGAGCCAGTACAACGGGTGCTATGGTACTTGAAGTAAGACTTTTGCCGTTTTTCGAGAAATTTCAGTTTGTTAGCACGATACAGCCTCCGGAGTTCAACAAGTCACCAATTTTATGATTGAATATTATTCAGGGCATCTCACTGATGAACCCTATTAATTTTATTTGAATAATAAGAATGGGTGAAGCAATATACAACATCAAAGTTATTTATCCTAAGTAAATAAAGAGGGTACACAGGTAATTTAAAATCAGGTAGGTCTATGAAAACTTAATAACAAAACACCCAGAATTTTGTAAGTAGGTAAAAGTTATTCAAATAAAATAATACCTACCGTCTTCTACAAAAATGAAATATATTTGCATATATAAATGTAACAATACATAAGAGAAATACTAGAGTTATATTAATATTCTCTTACAAGGATTTTTTGACTGAAATGATAAAATATTCTTTCACCCCTAAGGTTTATTTCTGGGAAGGGTAGGAGACCAATAAGTTGTTTTGGTTTTACAAAACTAACATCACTTGACATAATGGCAAAATTTGTTTCTGTTTCTTCCATATTTCTTATTCCAATAACTTCAATTTCAGAGTCCTCTATTTTCTCAACTGAACAAACGTACCTGAATAAATTGGAGTTTCGCTTACCACCTTTAAAACTAGCTAAGACAAAACTTCCATTCTTCAGTTCCTTTAGATCTTCTATGGGGGTAACCTTCATTGCCTCCTCCTCATCATCTTCCATAGGACTTAAATCGTCGCTTTCATAATCTATGTTGGTCTCTCCACCACTCTCGTCACTTGATGATTGATTTTTTCTCAAAGAATTTCTAGATTTTTTTCTCCCGATGTTTTCTTCTTTTTAGAAATTGATTGCTGTTTACTTTTCTTTCTCTTTTCTGTAGTTTTATTGTTCAGCTTTTTGTTTTCAGCTACTCTTCATCTTTCTAGACAATCACCTGTTGTTAGTATTTCACCATAGGTTTGTTGCTTCAACCTGGGAATAACTTTCACTTTTCCGCTAAACCTTTCTATATGCGAGAAAAGTATTGGTTTACCCCAAAAATTTTTCCATCAACAACAACACGAAAAAACGGATTTTAGAAAAAAAATCTTGTGTTTATATCGTCGTCGTCGTCGTCGTCGTTGTCGTCGGCCACTTTTCCTTACATGTCTTGTTAGCACGATACAGCCTCCGGAGTGCAATAAGTCAGCAATTTTATGATTGAATATTGTTAAGGACATGTCACAGATGAACCCAATTGATTTTCAGTTCACCAGAGCCAGTACAACGGGTGCTATGGTACTTGTCATTTTTTGAGAAATTTCAGTTTGTTAGCACGATACAGCTTCCGGAGTTCAACAAGTCACCAGTTTTGTGATTGAATATTATTCAGGATATCAGACTGATAAACCCTATTGATTTTCAGCTCACCAGAGCCAATACAACTGGTGCTACAGTACTTTAAGTACGATATTTTTGTCATTTTTGGAGAAGTTTCAGTTTGTTAGCACGATACAGCCTCCGGAGTATATACAAGTGATGAATTTTATGATTGGATATTATTCAGAGCGTCTTAAAGATGAACCTTATTGATATTGAGCTCACTAAAGCCAGTACAACGGGTGCTGTGGTACTTGAAGTACCAAATTTTTCGTCATTTTTGGAGAATTTTCAGTTTGTTAGCACGATACAGCCTCCAGAGAGTATACGATTGATCAACTTTATGAATAAGTATTGTTCAAGGTGTCTCACAGATGTACCCTATTGATTTTCAGTTGACTAGAGCGAGTACAGCGGGTCCTATAAAACTAGATATACTAAATTTTTGGTTATTTTTGGAGAAATTTCGGTTTGTTAGCACGATACATCCCCCGAAGTGTATACAAGTAACAGTTTTATGATAGAATATTGTTCAGGGCCACAGATGCGGAAAAGTTAGTTTTAATCTTTAAAACCGTTTATTTTTTCAATGATTCTCAAAATTTATAAAAATAATTGATTTTGTTAATATAACACGGATAACTAACTGATGTTTAAAATGTGTTTTAAACACCTTAATATCTACTTATACTTTAATACACTAAGGTCAAACAAGAATTTTAATCATTGAACAACAGAATCTCCTGATTGAACCACTAAACAGTTAAAATATTATAAACGCAGGCGCGGTGACTGTTTGGTGGATATGAATATGAAATGTTGGTAAAGTCCGGCTCTGATTCAAACGTGTTGATAACTATTTACATTTTTATGACCGTACTGGGAACGTACGTTAAATCACGGCCTAAACAAAAGGTTTATACCAACAAGAAACAAAAGAAAAACACGAAATTAGCCGACTTGAATTTTAATTCAAAAATAAAAAAATATAACTGTCTCTAACATTTTGTAAAAGCGACTGTTGAATCCTTTTTTTATAAATATATATTCTCATTCTAGCTGCTGTTCATTATGCACAGCATTTGGGAAGTTGCTGAAACGGAAGTTTTCATGACAGGATTAATGGATTAAAATTGAAACAATGAATGTTGCACCCTTTTGTTCAGGAAAGAGATAATTTCTTAAATAAACTTTATAAAAAGAGAGAGATGTTTTAATATACAGTGGAAAGGATATTAGGCCGGGCAACGGGGAATTATTTTTGCTATAATCCCACGATAACAAGGATAAAAATTGTTCTGTAAATGTAGAATTTATTTTCATATCTTGCAGCACAAAATTTTGAAAAATTGATTGTTAAAGATTGTATATTTACCACGTTGACCATATTCTGGCAGACATAGAAGAGACCGTTTCATTTAATAACAGCCGTAATTTTCTTACATGTGTCTTAAAAAACTGAAAATCATTAATTAAAAGTAATAAAGAAACTATGACAAGCGGTATTTGTTTAATTAAAATAAATGAATAACGTTAGCCACTTTTGATTATTTTCAATAGTTTTCTCTTGACCTAATAAGCAAGAGTTGAAGATGTGGCAACGTTTATTTGTTAGACATTAATTCTTATTATTTATTTTTTTAAACTGATTAATTTTAGCCAGTTTTTTAACAATTGATTATTTTCGTTATAATAATACTTAAATAAACCTTTCTTCTGATGGCATAGCCACAGTTTTCTAATTCATATTAAAACAAATTCCCTGTTGCCTAAATTACGGTCCTGGTATGTAAAAGGTGACAGATGAAAATGAGAAATTAGCTATTGATGCAAACTACCACAACTCATGCAATTTGGAAGTAGGTTTTAATTATAACTGTTCAATGTATCAATTATTCGGTTTTATGTAGAACTAATTTCAAACATAATTACGTGTTGCTGTGATATGATGAGCAATCGAATTTGTAAATGAAATGTTAAAAAATGTACACTTGGAATAACGAAACTCAGTTTGTATTAACGATAGCCAATTTTTTAACAATCGCCTAGTTTATTGAAACATTCACATCAAGATTTATTTCCAATGGGATGATGATTGACACCCGCGAAAAATATTAATTTCAAATAAAATGGAATTGAAGAATACTAGCAATGAACAAATTACATAAAATAACCAGAAAAATATGATAAAAAATCCCAACTAGAATAGAAATTTACACACATGCATTTTTGAGTTCGAATATCTTTATATTCGCTTATATCTCCCGAAAAATTGATTCCAGCTTCTTATACGTATACTTCATCGACTGAGAATGAGTCAGTCTATACTTTGAAAATCACACATTTCTATTCTTATTATTCTTCAAGATACAGGGCATCAAAGCTTACCTTGCAATTATTCCTCTTATTTTCAATACCCCCATATTGCCTCCGATATCTTGGTTAATAGCGTCAGTAGCACTTCCTTAATTTTTTCCCTCGCAGATACATTCTTGGAACATTTCTTTAAAATCTGAATTTAATATCTTCATCATTTTGAACAATGCGATTTTTTAAATAAACTCACTTAACTTTAACGATCGATCGTTTTGCTTCTAGTCTAATTCCTGCCATTTGTAAGGCGAAACAAAGTTGTCGCAATGTCTATATTTGAAAATAGGAACACTACAGAGATTGATTTTGCTACTAGTCTAATTCCTGCCATTTGTAAGACGTAACAAAGTTGTCGAAATATCTATATTTGCGAATAGGAACACTACAGAGATTGACACAGAGTCGCGGTTTTAACTGATTCTTTAAAGTTGTTTTAACAACGAGATATTAACCAAAATGTATTTCGGAAACGAGTTGTTCCTTTATCGAAAGCGATAATTGTAATAATAAAACTAGTCTCTTATTAGAGGGCACAAGAAAACTAGTATTAAATTTGAACGAACATTTATTAATCAACGAGCGTTGCGCCGAAGTTTATGGAGAAATAAGTGGGTTGCGCATGCAGCTAATATTGTGACAACATGATGGTATCATGTAATTCATATCTCCTGTATAATTGGTCATATACATATATATTTATACCGAAGCGGTTTATAAAATATCTTTCTATAAGCTGTGGAATGTTCACTTTTATATTCTTATTATTTTCCAAAATACAGGGTATGAAAGTTGACTTTGCAATTATCCTTCTTATTTTTAACACCCCCCCCCTCCCCCCATATTGCTTCCTACATCTTATCTATCACATTATTGATCTTTTCCTCAGAGATATATCCCTCAAAAGTTTTTCTTTTAAATATATACTTAATATCTTAAGGTTTAAGATTATAGGTGAGTGAGTTAGATAACAGCGCCTTCCACTGCGACCCTAATGTGTTTAATTGTGACTCACACCTTGCTAGATTTCGCGGTATAGTTCACATTCTTTAGCAAAAGAGATAATCGTAAAATGTGAGACTTCTTTAAAGTACGTGGGCTCCAGTCGGGTAAAGATGAAGGTCTGCAGTCTTTCCAGTGATGTGTAGTTTCGTCTTCCACGTAAAAGAAGCGACTGTCCTATTTTTGTTGCAAGATATCTCTGTGGCTTTTACTTTGAGACACAAAAAAAAGTTATTTATAAGTACCTATTTAAGAAATAAGGTTAACTAACCCCTTCTATCATTGTCAAGCTTAATCGTTGGGCCATTAGACTAAACCTTGGTCGGGGAATTCTCAAGGAGGAAGTACTATTGATGATGCAGCTTGCTGTTGAAGATAGAAAAGATTTTGAAAAAATTGTAGACTTACATTTTGATGAAGTCAAAGTTAAATCTGTTCAACAATATGATGTAGCGAATGATCGTAAGTACTGGGGTCTTGCAATCAAATGAAAACCGTTTAAGCCAGAGGCTTATTTTCAAAGTGGAAGCAATTTGTGTGAGTGTGGCAAGGGATGATTCCATATCGAGGATTTATTTGAGGGAGGATTTTCATAAGTTTCATTAAACATGTAGTGTTCATGATGTCAAACGATCGAGTCGACCAAATATTGGTTATGATAAAGTTGCAGAAATTGTAGTAAACCTTTCTTCTTCCACATCCCAAGTAGCGTCTACCTGTGGAGTCAGTCATAGTACAGTACACAGGGTGTTGGCCAAATCTAAATTTCATCCATACAAATTAAAAATGTAGCATTAACATTCTGATGACGACCCCGACCGAAGGCTGCAATTCTGTGAAAATATGTCCACTAAAATTCTCCAACAGCGAGTCTATGTAAGGACAATTTGTTTTAGTGACGGAAGTACTTTCTTCCTGCATGGAAATGTTAATACTCAAAATGTGAGGTATTGGAGTGACATAAATCCTCATATGTTTCGTGAAAAACATACACAGCTCCCATTAAGAAATAATGTCTGGGGGTAACCACATAGTCGAGACTCTTTTTTTGAACTTTAATTTAACCGGAAGACTGTTGAAGACTATGTACACACTTGAATTTTAGAAGTAGAAGAAGGTTGATGGGTGTATTTTCTCAAAAGATGAAAGTGTGGTAATAAATTTTATTAAAAAATTAAGCTAAGCGCTTTCGGCAAATAAACATGCCATCATCGGAGCTTTCGTCAATGGTAAAAAATACCTCTAAAAAAGGGAAACATCGAAAGGGGATCGGCATCACAGGCACAATAATTAGATGTACCTTCTTCTACTTCTTTAATTGAACCGCTGAAGTATAGGGTCAAGTGGGGTATATGTAAACGCTTTTATGCGTTCTTAAAATATGGCCCTATTTTACCTTTCATTTAGGAATAATTCAAACTTATTTTATCAACTCTGAATCATTTAAATTGTTTTAATACATATTTGAAAATTAATGAAGCAAAATCAGGTCAATTTTTATTCTAACAACATTTAAAAAAATATGTCATGTTTATATTTACCCCGGAAAAATGGGGTAACCGTAAACAAATATCTCACAATCAGTGCGTTTAAACGCAAAAATAGCCGAGGCAATTGTAAACATGTGTTGAATTGGACACGGGTACCTTAGATGGTGTTTACGTTTGCCCCAATAAAAAACGAATAAAAAGATTTTTGATACTTTAAATTTTTTATTTGAATAATAAGAATGGGTGAAGCAATATACAACATCAAAGTTATTTATCCTAAGTAAATAAAGAGGGTACACAGGTAATTTAAAATCAGGTAGGTCTATGAAAACTTAATAACAAAACACCCAGAATTTTGTAAGTAGGTAAAAGTTATTCAAATAAAATAATACCTACCGTCTTCTACAAAAATGAAATATATTTGCATATATAAATGTAACAATACATAAGAGAAATACTAGAGTTATATTAATATTCTCTTACAAGGATTTTTTGACTGAAATGATAAAATATTCTTTCACCCCTAAGGTTTATTTCTGGGAAGGGTAGGAGACCAATAAGTTGTTTTGGTTTTACAAAACTAACATCACTTGACATAA
Organism: Galeruca laticollis; assembly: GCA_963921935.1. Taxonomy (NCBI): domain Eukaryota; kingdom Metazoa; phylum Arthropoda; class Insecta; order Coleoptera; family Chrysomelidae; genus Galeruca; species Galeruca laticollis. Next base: position 6,273,557 of record OY998179.1, read on the forward strand.
TGGCAAAATTTGTTTCTGTTTCTTCCATATTTCTTATTCCAATAACTTCAATTTCAGAGTCCTCTATTTTCTCAACTGAACAAACGTACCTGAATAAATTGGAGTTTCGCTTACCACCTTTAAAACTAGCTAAGACAAAACTTCCATTCTTCAGTTCCTTTAGATCTTCTATGGGGGTAACCTTCATTGCCTCCTCCTCATCATCTTCCATAGGACTTAAATCGTCGCTTTCATAATCTATGTTGGTCTCTCCACCACTCTCGTCACTTGATGATTGATTTTTTCTCAAAGAATTTCTAGATTTTTTTCTCCCGATGTTTTCTTCTTTTTAGAAATTGATTGCTGTTTACTTTTCTTTCTCTTTTCTGTAGTTTTATTGTTCAGCTTTTTGTTTTCAGCTACTCTTCATCTTTCTAGACAATCACCTGTTGTTAGTATTTCACCATAGGTTTGTTGCTTCAACCTGGGAATAACTTTCACTTTTCCGCTAAACCTTTCTATATGCGAGAAAAGTATTGGTTTACCCCAAAAATTTTTCCATCAACAACAACACGAAAAAACGGATTTTAGAAAAAAAATCTTGTGTTTATATCGTCGTCGTCGTCGTCGTCGTTGTCGTCGGCCACTTTTCCTTACATGTCTTGTTAGCACGATACAGCCTCCGGAGTGCAATAAGTCAGCAATTTTATGATTGAATATTGTTAAGGACATGTCACAGATGAACCCAATTGATTTTCAGTTCACCAGAGCCAGTACAACGGGTGCTATGGTACTTGTCATTTTTTGAGAAATTTCAGTTTGTTAGCACGATACAGCTTCCGGAGTTCAACAAGTCACCAGTTTTGTGATTGAATATTATTCAGGATATCAGACTGATAAACCCTATTGATTTTCAGCTCATCAGAGCCAATACAACAGGTGCTACAGTACTTTAAGTACGATATTTTTGTTATTTTTGGAGAAGTTTCAGTTTGTTAGCACGATACAGCCTCCGGAGTATATACAAGTAGTGACCAATTTTATGATTGGATATTATTCAGAGCGTCTCAAAGATGAACCCTATTGATATTCAGCTCACTAAAGCTTGTACAACGGGTACTATGGTACTTGAAGTACCAATTTTTTGTCATTTTTGGAGAATTTTCAGTTTGTTAGCACGATACAGCCTCCAAAGAGTATACGATTGATCAATTTTATGATTGAATATTGTTCAGGGTATCTCACAGATGTACGCTATTAATTTTCAGTTGACTAGAGCGAGTACAGCGGGTCCTATAAATCCAGATATACTAACTTTTTGGTTATTTTTGGAGAAATTTCGGTTTCTTAGCACGATACATCCCCCGAAGTGTATACAAGTAACAATTTTATGATAGAACATTGTTCAGGGCCACAGATGCGGAAAAGTTAGTTTTAATCTTTAAAACCGTTTATTTTTTTCTCGGAATTAGACGGCATGCTTTGAGTTTTGTCAGTTTTGAAAAATATGGCATCCATAGAAGTGCTTGATGTAGAGGGCGTTGGATTAAGATATATTCTAGAGTTATTGAATGTTGTTTGCAAGTTAGTACTAGCTGTTGTAGTACTAGCCGTTGTAGTACTAGCAGGGATTTCCAACATGACTGCTTGATCTGAATAGGCGGTATCTGGAAGGGTATTAGGAAGCTGCATATTTTCTGCAGGTTTACTAAACGGTTGGGTCACAACTTGATTTTCGGAGACGGCGTCTCTTCTAACCAAATAGCAATTTCAACTTGTTACAAACTTACATCATATTTGACACATCAAACTTCTAAACTTGCATTAAGTTTGCTACAGCAAGTTCACAAACTTGCTGCAAGTATAAAGCAAACTTGCTAGTTACCACATATCAAAGTTGCACCAAGTCAGCCATATGAAACTTGCTTAAAGTTTATAAACTCAAACTTGTCACAAGTCACAACTGGGTGTCAAATGTCAGAATAGTATATATCCCACAGGGACTTGCTGGTATTCATTTCCTCCTTTATCATAGATGTCAACGACTTTTATTAGCATCTACGGCACATTTGTAGTTTTAAATGAAGTAGACAAACAAATTTAAGAACTTTTATTAACCTATATTATTTACAACATCATTTTTTCGTTGTTGTCTCTCAGCTCTGAAACAAAGGTTGAATTGTGATAAACTAATTCAAACAATTTCATTTGAGTTTGATTGAAAGACATTTTTTTCGAAAAAGAAACAAGTTTACAATAAGAAAATGTGTATCAATTTTGTGTTTACGAAAATATTAAACAAAAAAATATATAAGGGTAATTCAAATTCAACAATTTGTTTCAATTTTATTCAATATCTGCCTATTTGAATTTGATTTAAAAACAAAAATTTGTTGCATATTTTCCCATATTGTCATTTTGATTTGGAGCTCTGGCAGTATTCTCTATTTGGGATAAAATGGAGTCAACCTTCTACACCACTCTGTTTAAGCCTTCTGTTAGGTCAGTCACTAATTGAATAGGGTAGCCAGCTGAACTTAAAGTTTTTTCAATTACAACCTGTAATAAAATAATAAAACTTGTAAGACTATATAAACTACTTCAGAAGATTGTCAAATTCATGAAAACTGCTGTTTCCCCATCTCTCTGAATATGTTATATCACTCATCTATATTTGAGATAAATAAATTTATAGTTTTTTAAATGAGATATTACATGTTAGTATCATTTTATTTTGATTGTAATACTTTTACCCAGAAATCAAAAAGTTAATAATTATCTATTATAAATAAAAGAAACCCACGTGCTCTATAACTTATTCTCCTACTTTATTTAATCAGTAATTGGAAATTGAAGTTAAATGAACACAATTCATATTAATAGACGCATATACTTACACAAACATTATTTTTATATATAAAAATAAGATACTTACATCTATACAACGAAAATCACTATATAGAATCGTGATAGAATTTCAGGGTCTCTGGCAACTATTATAATGATATAGAATCACTAACACTAATAACGCGCGAAAACACTCTTTTCTAGATAAAACCACCAAAACTCACCATTAAAATCTTCATCTTTAATGGCGTCTGACCCTCAACGAACAACGAACAGTTCATTGTGTAAGGTTATGTTAATCTTCTTCTTTTCGTAGTGAAACCCTGATCTTTAAATAAAATAGTATCCGGTCGCAACGATGATATGTCTAAATTTTATGAATATTTAAACATTATTCTATTACCTAATACATTTTATGTTTTTTGAGCTTATTCGCATATAAGTGATAAAATTGATTACGGTTAAATACAAAAACAATAAAATGTTTTTTTTAAATTTGCATCAAATTTGCAACAATTTTTCATATTCACCTTTGACATGGCAATTATGTTGCAAACTTGTTTCACGCTTAATATGACAAATTTGCTTGAGAAACTCAATATCAAAAATCAAGCAAGTTTGCAGCAAACTTGCGTGCTATCTGGGTTCTGAACGAAATATTTCAGGAACTGTAGGAGCAACAACGCCTACTTTTGTTGGATGATTCCTTTCAATTACTACCTCATAAGCTTCTAAATCAATCACATTAAACTCTGTCTTTGGAAACATTGTCGGATCAACTGGAAATATACCACAGCTTTTGAAACCTGATATAATATTAGTGGGTTTCATTGATTCTTTCCAAACTTGGCCAAGCAGTACAGAAAATTCTTTTTTGGTGAGTCAACAGTCTCCGCTACAGCTCTTGACGTTATTGACGTTTCAAAACAACGAATTTTTGAAGAATGCAGGGAAATTTCCTCAGACACATTTTATCGAGTCCGACAAGACTTTAATAACAGAATGTTTCACTGACAGGAAGTAGATGGAGCACATTTTGAACAATTATTATAAGAACTTGTTCTTAAATATTTTTATTTATTAATAGCGAAACTCAAATTTTACTGTTTATTTATATTAACCATCAAAAACATCCTAAATCCAAAGAAAATAGTATACTCAATACCTTTCAAACGAGGTGTCACTTGCCATAAGGTCCCATTTAATATTATAACGAGAAAACCTACCAACCCTCTCAGTGCTCGTTATAGATATGCGGGTTGTCTCACGTGGTACAACTCGTGCTCGCCAGTCGATTAGCTTCGAGTCGAAGAAGGGGTGGATTCTTCAAAAAATTATTAAGTTTACAAAAAGGGCGCCAGAGAAGTTTTGGCAAGCACCCAAGACTTCTTTAGTTAGCCCACAACTCCTCAGTGAGTTAACAACACTTACTACACACTCCAAAGGTTAAACTGAAAGGTAAGTTATCATAAGAAAATAAAAGTCAGCAAGTATCCCTTGATTGAAGTTTTAATTAATCACTTTGGACCAAAGGTCTCTTTTCAAAATATTTATTACAATTTTACTACAACAATGTCCCAAATAATGTCTGAACTCAGCTTAAGGCTGTAGACTCAGAATGTAGATAGGCTGAAGGCCGGAATCTACATATATCCTAATTCGCAAGCTAAATTATCAGTTACCACGAAATCGCAGCTTAAATAAATAATCTGACAAGCAGGTTCTATAATCTCTGAGCAGAGCTGAAGGCTTCACTCAGGGTGCAGAAGAGCTGAGGACCCCAAACTACACCGATGACTCAATTCTATAATTATAGAGAAACGACCAAATGGTTCATGTACAATATCTCAAAATACAATGATAATATATACCAAAAATTAACAATGTACAGTTACAAGGGTTCACACTTCCGCAATTTATACCAATATGAATATAAATATAAATAAATGCATAAGCATAAAATTTAAATAGCAAACTAGCTTAGCGTTGCTAAAGAAAATATAAATCGAAATTATGTACTGCGCAAAATTATATACATAAAATCGTCAGAGTTTGAAAAATCCACTAAATAACGCAGTACCCAGGTACGTACCGTAGTATCCTAGTGTTCAGAGCCAACAGCCCAATATTTTAAACTATAAGCAAAGATTACAATTTTAAATATAGAGTGTAAATCGAAATTATAGTAATTGCCGCAAAAAGAGAAATAAAACTTTACATAAAAAAAACTGTGAAATGTGACGCATAAAGGTGAATGTACAAATGAATGAAGAATAAAAAGGAAAACTGTTCACTTATCCTTTTTCGGACCCAGAAACAGCAACTGGAGTCGCTCCAGAATATTCCAACTCTCCTGGAACTGGTCTCACTGACTCATTAATCTCCAATCGGTGAATTAATATCCCCAATAAAATCCCCCTAAAATAGAGATACGAATTAGCCTCTACATAGGGATTACATTTTACCCCGGTCAAATTTTCGACGTCCCCCCGTAATATCCCATTATACTGACTATATTAACAACACCCGAAATTCGCAAATAATCATACATTCTGACTTTTAACTGTATAAAAGCCATTTACACTGAGAATAAAAATTATATGACTGGTTTTTTTTCCGCTTAGCAAAAAAACTACGATATCAAAAAAAAACCATAATATAAAAACTATGTCGTTGGATACCACCCTGAATATTCTTATTTCAAAAAATTATAAAGCAATAACGAAAATGAACTAATAAGAATTTGTGAAATGTATCGAAACTATCTCGTGAAATCCAGTTTACATACTCCAATAAACTACGATTAAAAGCTAAAATTCCTACGTTAAATCCGAGAAAGTATTTTCAACCATTTACCTTGATAATGAATCCTAACCAACGCCGTCTAAGGAAATTTACCACGAATTATGCAATTCCACCAATTCTACTGGTATCCTCAGTCATCGGCCCTTTCTGGACCAGTAGCTTAACGGGTCAGAGCTGCCAGCTGTTGGTTTAAGCCGTATTTTCTACCCCTACGTAGGAATTGTCAGGTTTTTTCGCAAAATACTTTATGGCTCCCAGAGCGCATGCAAAAATTTCTACGTTGGAAGTGTGTGTTTACACCAGCCATGTCAAACATGCGACCCGCGGGCCGCATGCGGCCACTGAGCATTTTCCTGCGGCCCCGAATCAATTTTGAAAACAGCCATGTAATGCGGCCCGCAAGCCTGTTAAATACCGAAAATAAAGTACATTCTGGGGAGAACTGTCGAGAAATCACAATCCGTATATAAGCCAATACCGCTCGATTGAGTTCAGTTGTTCAGTCAGTTATGAGTCAGTTGCGATATAATTGCGAGTTTAGTTGCATACTTATTGTTACAACACGTAACAGTACTTATTGTTATTTATTTCGGATAAAGTTTTTAATATGTCTGTTTCAAAACCAAGTGGAAGTAAGAGGAAACTTGGAGATGAGCATCGTATCTTTCAAGAAAAGTGGGAGGAGTTTTTTTGCTGTGAAGTGAAAGACAAAATTATTTGCTTGATTTGTAACAGTACAGTCGGTGTCCCAAAATTATATAATATAAAACGTCACTATGATAGTCATAAAACTAAGTTTGACAAGTATACAGGCATGATTAGAAACGAACAGTTAAAAGAGTTAAAATCACGGTTAAAAGATCAACAGCTTATGTACGTCCAAAGCAAGAAAATGAATCTGCCGTTCAAGCGAGCTACGTACTGTCGGAGTTGATCGCAAAACACTCAAAACCATTTATTGAAGGTGAATTTATAAAAGAGTGCCTTGTAAAGGCCGCGGAAATTGTAAGTCCCGGGAGTGTGAAGGCTTTTCAAAATATATCCGTCCCGGAATACTGTCGCTGAAAGAGTTACCGAGTTGGCTGCCAATATAAGCGAACAGATAAAAACAAAATCAGACTCTTTCATTGCATTTTCTATTGCCTGTGACGAAAGTACAGATGTGTGTGGTGTGGCGCAACTAGCTGTTTTTCTTCGTGCTGTTGATAGAGATATCAACGTTTATGAAGAATTACTGGAATTAGTACCATTGCATGATACAACAACTGGGGAGGATATTTTCAATGCTGTTTATGGACTTCTGCAAAAGTACAATTTAGATTTGTCAAAACTGTATTCCGTTGCAACAGACGGATCTCCTTCAATGACTGGAGTAAATAATGGCTTTATTAAAATATTACAAACAAATATCAGAGAAACGGGCAGTAACAAACTAGATTTTCATCATGTGCATTGCATAATCCACCAAGAAGTTTTATGCTCAAAAGTGATCAATTTGGAAAGCGTTTTAAAGTCAGTGAAAAAAATGATAATCTTCATAAGGTCACGTTGCTTGAATCAGCGAGAGTTTTCTGCGTTTTTACGTGATTTAGAAAGTGAGTACACTAGTTTACCTTATTATGCAGAAGTGCGATGGCTTTCTTGTTCTATGGTTCTCGATCGGTTTTGGAAACTCAAAGAAGAAATACGCCTTTTCATGGAAGTGAAAGAGCAAGATGTCAGCTTATTTACAAGATCTTTCATTTATGGTAGACATCACAAAACACTTGTCGGACTTAAATACGAAATTGCAAGGACCACGTCAAGTTATAACAGATATGCATGATCATGTTAAAGCTTTCAAGTGTAAGATGATGCTGTGGAAAAACCAGTTAACGGTGGATAATCTGTCACATTTTCCGACTTGCAAGGCGTATCAGGAAAGTACAAGTGGCCCAACATCATACAATATGTATACAGAGAAAATGGGAAGCCTTCTGTCAGAATTTGAAAAGCGTTTTCAGGATTTTAAGTCCCAAGAAAACATTTTTTCTTTATTTACTGGTCTTTTCACTATCGATATTGATAAAGTTCCCCCTCACTTGCAGATGGAAGTGATTGAGATTCAGTGTCAAACCCATTTAAAAGAAAAATTTGATAGTGTTGGTACATTCGAATTTTATAAGTACTTGCCTTTTCAATACCAAGAAATGAGAAAACTTGCTTGTAAAATCCTGTCAATGTTTGAAAGTACCTATAAGTGTGAACAATTATTTTCTTTGATGAAAGGAAACAAATCTCCCGCAAGATCACGATTGATGGACGCACACTTGGACGCAGTTTTAAAAGTTATTTCCGCCGATAAATTCACGCCACAAATAGACAACTTAATTAAAGACAAAAGATGTCAAATATCTGGCAAAAGAAGTTAATGTTTGTAAGTTTTTGTAATGTCCTTTTTATTGGAAATTTAATAAATATTCTTCTAACATAATAGTACTTTTTTTCGTTAAGATTCTCAGTAGTTTGTCTTCTTTAAGATTAGGTTTTGCGGCCCACCTAGTCTATGGTCTTCATGCTTTTGGCCAACCAGTGACTTTGAGTTTGACATGGCTGGTTTACACGTTGACGGCAAATGGGGGACTGAATTTTTAACTTCGCACACTCAGCGCTCTCTCTAAATCTACGACAGCTTGGCGATTATTCGCGTTACAATATTATTGGATTGAATTGCCTGGTGACGTCACCAATGCCTATTACGTCTCCTGTTACCACTAGTAGATAAACTTACTGTAGTTCGTTTCCTCTCTCCAAATTTTATCAGTTTAAGTATCACCGTTCAAAATAAAATAGGGGAAAGGGGACTTTTGAGACGCACTGTATAAATAAACTTGAAACAATAGCGATTAAACAACATCACCATAAAAAAAATGATGAAACAACCGTTTATTTATAAGCACGTTAGTGAAAATCTCCCGCTATTTGACATAATCAAGATGTTAGATTCATCTGGGTCCACATATCATTAGGAAAAGGGTTCTTGAGACATGATTCTCTTAATTGCCTTAATTTATATTAGGAGATCGCTTACTAGATATACCTGCGAGCTTTTAAGAACGACTTATATACAACGTTTGTGAATATATTAGTCGTCGTCCAGTGTTGCCAACTCACAATAAACAACTACCATGCTGCTGACGAGGAAGTAAATAAGTATATACATTTATTTCACTAGGTGGATTTCGGTGAAAAATAACTTTAGAATAAGATATCGGTTGCGCCTCCTGGCGAACACCTTCGAAATCTGAAAATATTTTCCAGTCTTCTTTCAACCATTTTAAGATAAAATTTTGAACCGCAAATTTCTACGACGAATGTTTTCCGAGATAGAGCATTGTGCATTCTCAATTCTAACCTCAAATTAGTAAAAATATATAGTAACAATATTAAACCTAACTTCTGAATTTTACCAAACATAGTATATATGTTATGGGTAATGTGAATAATTGGGCATTATTCATAATGCCCGGGCAATAGATAGATACAGAAAATACATACAAAAGAAATATACAAAACATATCTTAATGTAAAAACTGAGTAAAATGTCACAGCAGAGATACGGTGTTGAGATTGCCTCGACAATGCACAATGTAATCATCAACAGACTAGGAACAATATTTAAGGAAAAACTTTTTTAAATACTTTTTAAAAGCATTGGAGCCCATGGTTTTTGCAATGGCAAAATATTAAAAAGCCCATAGTTTGGTGAATTTGATTGCGTCTTGTTTAGCCGAAAGTAGCTGCATCTGATATTATGAGCAATACGAGTGTTGTAATCGTGGATATCTGAATTTCTAGACAACATTGACTGTTTCCCATGAATTTCAATTAGAGTATGAAATAAAAACAGAGACGGTAATGGCATAATTTTGAATTTTATGAAAAATTGTTGACAATGATCCCTGAAACCAAAATCAGCAAGCACCCTTATCGCCTTTTTTGCATTCTAAATACTGTTAAAGCATGGGAGGAATTACCCCAGAGGGTGATGCCATAGCTAATATGCGAATGAAAGAGAGAAATACGTAGTTTTCAGTGTACTTGAATTAGTAATGTTTTTCAACTGTCGTAAAATGAATAAGGAACTTGAAAGTTTTTTGACTAAATGCTCAATATGTGCCTGCCAATTTTGCCTGTGGTCTAGGACTAATCCAAGTAATTTCACATTTTTTGTTTTTTGGTGAAATGACAATTGATTACTTGCAGATATATGCATGATTTCAGTTTTATTATTATTTAATTTTAGTTTGTTCGATGAAAACCATTCATTTGCTCTGTTACTAACGCAATCTAGAGAGGCAGCTAAATTCGTATTATCTTTCTCCGAAATAATAAATGTTGAATCGTCTGAAAATAGAACCGACATATAGAGTAACATAAAACGGCTCAGATCATTAATATAAATGATAAACAAGAGGGGGCCTAGGACCGACCCCTGAGGGACTCCATGACTTACCTCCACATTGTTTTCTGTTCGACAGGTAAGAACTAATAAGCTTCAACGGAATTCCCCTAACTCCATAATAATTTAATTTTTCTAAGAGAATGTCGTGAGAAACGCTGTCAAATGCCTTTGAAAGATCGTACAGCACTATGGCCGTACCGTTACCATGTTCAAGTTCTTCCACTACGCCACTCACAACTGCCTGGGTGGTTGAGCGGGAATTTCTAAAACCAAATTGGGAGCTACTGAAGAATTCGATTAAATCAAAATAGTCATACAACTGTTTTTTTTATTAATTTTTCAATGACTTCACTGAATATTGAAATAATACTGATATGGCGATAATTGTCGATTACGGAAGCATCGCCTTTTTTAAAAAGAGGAAGAACTTTGGATAGTTTAAAAATATCAGGATAAATACCGGTGTTAAAAATAAGATTTATGAGTGCCGTATAAGGTTTTGCAGCGAATGGCGCTAGTTGGTTTTGGTGAACTACTTTTGGTTTTCCGTTGATGGTTGATGGACCTACCCAGAATTTTTGTAATTTTGGAGAAAATTATGTCGCTGGCAACTTGAAGATTTGTTCGAACTAATTCATGAATATCGTCCAGCCTTCTTCTCAATTGGATCACGTAGTCTTCGCCTGCTAGATCTTCTCCAGGCCGACAGCCAAATTCCAGGTCACAGGGAAGCCTCATTTCACGTCCAAACAGGATTTTCGCCGGTGTTTCACCCGTGGACTCATTGACCGCAGATCGATAAGCTAATGCGAATAGGGAAAGATACTGGTCCCAATGGCTGGATAGTACTTTGGACAGATATTTTCCAATAGTCCTGTTCATACTCTCGACCATTCCATTTGACTGTGGATGTAATGCTGTTGTCCTGGTCTTCTTCATTCCCAGCTTGTCGCAAATCTCCTGGAATAGATGGCTTTCAAAATTTCTTCCCTGGTCACAGTGGACTTCCAAGGGCACTCCATATCGGCTGATAAATTCTTTTACCAATGCATCCGCAACAGTTGTGTCCTCTTGGTTGGGGATAGCGTAAATTTCCACCCACTTTGTGAAATAATCCATTACATCCATTATGTATTTGCCACCATTTTCGGTCGTCGGAAATGGTCCAGCGATATCTAAAGCAATCCTTTCGAAAGGGCGTCCAATATTATACTGTTTCATGGGTGCCTTTCTCTTGCGATGGGGTTCATTACTCGTAGCACAAGTCGTACATTTCTCACACCAGGCCTTCACATCGTCGGAGCTGTTCATCCAATAAAACCTTTCACGAACTCGTTGAAAAGTTTTCTTCACTACCAGATGACCTCCCGACGGACTGTCGTGTAACTTCTTCAGTACCTCAGCTACTCTCGTTCTAGGGATAACTAGCTGTTTCCTCATATCGGAACCATCATCGATTTCTCTTTTCAACAGTCCTTCTTCCAGGACAAGGGAGTCCCACTGAGCCCAATAAGCCTTGAGTTTTGGTGAAAATCTTGATACTTCTTGCCAGGTAGGTCGCCGATTTTCTTCCTTCCACTGCCGAATCTTTTTTAGGCAAGGATTATTCTCCTGATCTTTTCTGATCCTGGTGGGTGACCATTCTTCATCGACTACTGTAATTCTTGAAATTGCATCTTCCTTCGATTTCGACTTATTGCATTGTGAATAGTCTACAGGACATGACCATCTAGGCAAAGAGTTGGCTTTTCGGTGATTCACATCAGCTGGATGTTCACCCCTGTCTGATTTCCCCTGTGACTGGAGTTCCTGGGTTACAGGAGTTTTGGGGTTCTTAGACGGACTGCGTTGGTGCTCTAGCTCGCCACATTTTCAGCATTTGATTTTCTTCGGCTCCTTGTCTGCCATACCTTTCAACAAGTTGACGATCTGGTCAAGTTTGTCATCGTCATCTTCTTCCTGCATGGTCCTACCTTTGTTGTACCGCGAGCCCTTCGTGGCTGCTTTGCATTTAAGAGGTTCTTGGTTTGCAGGAGTCGTAGGTCGCTTACATGAACTGCGTGCATGCTCTAGCTCCGCAGTTACAACACCTGATCTTCTTCGGCCTCACGTCTACCATACCTTTCAACAGGTTGACGATTTGGTCAAGTCTGTCATCGTCACCTTTTTCCTGCATGGTCCTACCTTTGCTGTATCCTGAAGCCATCGTGGCTGTTTTATATTCAAGAGCAGCAATCAACGCAACGACTAATATTTTAGGATGGGCTAATCGAAGCGTCTTCTCCATATCGTGGTCACATAAGCCGTCGATAAAGGCCAGGATGCCTAAACATTCCATCATGTTCTCTGGTACTGATGGATAAGCAAATCGAACCAGACGGGCAATATCCATTTCATACTCTTGAAGGGTTTAGTCACGTTTCCGCCTTCGGTTCTTCAGCTGGAATCTGTACAAATGTTCGTGACCGTACCGCATGTCCATCCTCTTCTTCAGCAGCTCGCAATCATCCGTTTCTTCAAGCGGTATCGTCTGAAGTACATCTAAGGCATCTCCCCGAAGCGCTATAGATAGGTTCACTGCTTTCTCCTTATCGGACCAATTATTCACTATAGCGGCTGCTTCAAACTGTTTCACATAATTGGTCCAAGACATTTTTCCATCGAACGTTGGGGCCTTGACTCGGGTAATGTCTTCTAACTTAGGGTGTGTTTCTGGCTTGCAAGGTTTTGTTTGCTCGGTCTTCTTTTCTTCCGCTGGCGTGTCTTGAGTTCCTATATCTGTCATCTTTTTTCTAACTCCTTGATTTTCTCGTCCATCGTTGACATATTTTTCTCGATTTCAGATTTTAGAGACGAAATTTCATTTTCAACGTTAGCGGCAATGTCGTTTTTCATTAATAAGATAGCGGCAGATATATCGTTCTTCAAAGCAGAAATCTTGTCGTCAATATTAGCAGAAATGTCGTTTTTCATAGCAGAAATCTTCTCGTCCATGTTCTTTTCCATGGCAGAAATCTTCTCGTTCATGTTAGCAGAAATTGACTAGATTAAGGTGGAAGCCTCGTCATTAAATAAAACTGTTTCTGGATCAAAGCCGTCGTTTTCCAGTGCCACTTTCAAGTCTTTCTACTAATTCACTTTTCTTACCGGACGTTTCCAACTCACGATCTTCCAATTCTGCTCTTAATTCCGCCACTTTCAGATCACATAGTCTCTTGGCCATTTTTACGTAGCAATTTATTTATATTACCCCACACTTGACACCAATGTAATGTTTTTTTTTCTTATTTAATTAAACAGTAAACGGGTGGGATAAAGTTTAAACACTCGGTGTGTTCACTTATGTAATTTACTTAAACACTACACTTTTCACTAAATATATACACAGTATATTCACTTAAACTAATTTATATAAACAGTTCACTAATTCACATGTTTATCTCACGATGTCAAATTATCAACTAACTGGTCGTCCCTTATATATTAGTGCCTTTTTCACTAGATAATTCTATATTGCGGCTTTCTCAAAAACAATTGGCTTTCTGGCATTTTCTAGATAAGAATGGTCACAAAAACAACGTCTAGATAAGATAGTCACAATCGTAAACAATTATAGAAAAACCCACGTATCCGCCATAATTTTATCTTTCATACCAGGCTTAGACAGAGTCAGATTTAGGGACTATACCAGTCTGCTGTTTCGTAACAATACCATACGCATGTTGCTACATTGTTGGTAATTAATTAAAGTGCCCAGAGAACTAATAACAGTATTTAATGTGATACATTATAGCACACAAATACAAAATTATTAATAATATGATCGGACACTTTTTATATTCCGGATTAATCATAGTAATAATGAATATTTGATGGATATTATAGTGAAACTAAACTCTGATTCAGTCGATAAGTGGGTGTAACGAACTCATTGTTTTCCAATGGTATCGAAATAATTTGCCTACTTGACCTATCTCGTGTCATATATCGTTACTTCGTCGAATGACGTTGTATACCGACATAAAGTGGGAGTGACATTAACCATGTCTGTCCAGATACTCCCATATATATCCCAGATTTATTGGTTAATCCCTTGTAACTATACAGGACACCAGATGTGTACCTACATATAGAAAACGTCCTCGATCGTGGGTTGCACAGTGAACAATTTTATTGTTTAAGATTCTAATTGAGTTAGAAAAACGGTGAGATGTTGTTGGAATACCAAATTGGGAATTGGTGGGTTACGGGTTACGAAATGGGAAACTTTACACCTTGAGTCAAAGTTTACATTTAAAATGTTTTACTGTTAATTTATTCTTCGTTTTTAAACATTGTTACACCTTATTCGTTATTATTTACAGTATGAATGAGAAATCTTAAAATGTGGGGAACTTATTTTTTTCGCAACTAATCGAGAAACAAGAATAACGAGCAATACTTTTGTAATAAAATTTTAAAACTAAAGAATTTTACTTAGTTTGACCGACTGTTCTTTCGATGGTTACACTATACAACACGCACTTAACCACTCAAAACTCCACTTAACTCAAAAAGTTCAATCCTTTTAAGTATTCTCACTATTTCACTTTCGTCTAACAGCTTGATTGCTTCGATGTTCTTCTAAGTCTCTGTGTAGTTCGCTGATGTTTACATACCAAAGAGCATTGGCAATGTTCCTCAATACCTTGTTGTAACCTCACCTTATATCCTTAAGTATACTTACTTATAGTATTTTAAAAGAATTTATTTATTTAAAAATAAATGTCAGAGTTAAAGAAATATATTTATCTACTCGGTTACACAACTGTCAGTTGCTCCGGATGGCAACCTTAGGCCTTCGACGTCGCTCAGACGGAGATGAGGGTGGTTCCCTCTCCTTGATCTTCCGGATGAAGTTTTAAGAATCTCTTGTAAATGGACGCCAACTGAGTCTTCCACCTAGGCCAATCACGATAAGTTACCCCCCCAAAACCCAGTAGAACAAGGGGTAAAAATAATTAAAGCAAATATCAACTTATGCCCGATTATAATGTCACAAAAGTGAAAAAAAACATCCGATGACAATTTTAATTAAAATCCCGAAAAGTATTTACTGCCCCCCCCCATAAGATCAAATCAAGCCGGAAACTAATATAAAATAATAACTCAAAGGAAAACGTATCACTTACTTGAACAAGTGATTAACTACCATATAAAAAAACTATTTTAAACAATGTAAAAAAACAACCTAGTTAGTAGGAAGTTAATATGGCTGTCTTTACTCTAAGACTGTCTTATAAAAAAATTGTATGAGTTGAATACATGTGAATTTGGTGAAATACACAAACCTGGAATAATGTATGCCACAATAAGTGATACTACAGGACTGGGCGTTGGTACCAATGCGCAGTGAGTAGAATAAAATTAAAAATTATCCATCGTAAAATGCTACTTACCACCATTACAATAATAAAAAAACATATGAAAAAGAAGGTATAAATTTTGTTTAAAACCAAAAATGTAAGGAAAACTTAACTTAGTTCTACATGTAACCACCCCAGTCGCGGAGGGTTACAATACTCTAATAGTTGTGATTATATAAAAAAAAGAAACTAAGTTTACGGAAAAATAAAAATAAACTAAGTCCGGAAGGCCGGGTTACCAATGACCTCAGGTCTTCATCCCTGATGTGGGATTCAGCCAGTGGAAAACCAAAAGGTGATGAATCCAAAGATTCAGGACAATTCTTATCCTGGCAGCTGTATGAACACGAAGCCAAGACGTAGTTCCACAAATCGAACCAACAGCGTCCAACTCCAAAAGGTAAATGAACTGCTATTCTTATACCAGTGACAAAGCTCAAGCTTAACTCGATAATAAAACCCAATTTAAGATCCGTAACTAAAAACCCTAAAAAAAATACAAATGTATCAACCGAAAGTTGGCTTAAGCCACTAGACTATATTTACAATTTTTATCCCTAAAAATATTTTCCCCACTATAGACAAATAATTGTACTTGCCCTGCAACTAACTTATCAATCCAACAGTAGAATATTTCCCAAAAACCGCTATGCTACAGAAAATAACCACAGCCCACAACTCCTCTATCATTAACAGACAAGAATCATAAAAACCCGCTAGGGGATGGCTACAAATGGCCA
Source organism: Galeruca laticollis (assembly GCA_963921935.1). Classification (NCBI taxonomy): domain Eukaryota; kingdom Metazoa; phylum Arthropoda; class Insecta; order Coleoptera; family Chrysomelidae; genus Galeruca; species Galeruca laticollis. The sequence continues at coordinate 6,289,777 of OY998179.1, forward strand.
TTAGAAAACTACGATTCTCCTCAATCACCCATTAGCACTACTGCCTTAGTTTTCCAGCAACCCACAAAAAAAAGTTCGTCCATAGAACACAGGACCCTGTCACGATACCAACGAACCGAATAGTCACCACTAACATGAAACGCACTCTGAACTACACCAACGTCAACACGGAGCAAGTTCCAAACAGGTAGATCCAAACTCTACTCAAAATATCAATAACCCTACCTAAAAATATACGGTCAGCGCTCGAAAACCGACGTTAGCAGCTCCTAGCATTCATCGGTTACGATATACAACTAACCTCTAACTACAGACATCAACGTTACACGGAAAACCCACCACAAACACACTATAAAACGCCCGCAACTTACAACACGACAGAAATTGACATAATCCACACTCGACTAACATCTGTGTTTCCAAGTATGACAGATCGGCTATCAAAACAAACACTTGTTGATTTCAATGAGAAAAACTAAGCAAGGAATTACGAGAAAACGAAATATATATTTAGTGCAGTTATACCACCTATACCTAGTAGAAGAGACAACTGTACTTGTAAGTGGAATCTCTATACAGTACAGTTATACTACCCATATGAAACTGAAAGAACCACTGCACTTCACATTTTGGAAAGAGATAAAGAAAAACGGAGAAAAAGGTAAAAATGTTTTCAAAGACATCTACCAACAGAAAGGATTTATGAAATATGGTAGTTTATTTTATTAATTTTAGGTGGAAAAAAGCACAAAATAGGTAGGCCTAGCTGGTAGACTAAACGAGGGACAACAGGACTAATCATAATTTATCAGGACAACCATAAGAGAACCAAAAGACAGTAACCATACATTCCAAACAGGTAACCTAAGTAATTTAATAAAAATCAGGGAAAATATGACCTAGAGCTGAATTTACTCGTTACATTGTTCTGTAATATTTGTATGATTTCATTATTGTTGGAGGGATACTTATGAAGAATTTGAGTTCCATCCTATTTTGTGACTAGAAATATCACTAAAATTCAAAATTCCGGTCATATCTCTGAAACATTAGGGCTATATACGAATTCTACATCAAGTTAATTCATACAATAAAGAGTTTTTCATCTCATTTACCAGATATAGAACCTCGACATTTATGTTCAGTTTTTCTCTCTGCTTTTCTATATCTCTAGTTTGAGCACCATGTATATCCGAAATATCGCCCTGTTACAGGTTAGCTCCAGAGAAGTTTATTCAGTTGCTGAATAGTATACTTTTTTTACGTGATATTGAATATTGACATACACTTTTTTTGACAAAACATGAATCAACAACTTTTTTTTAATATACAAATATCTAAGCGACAAATAGTTTATTTACGATAAAAAGACGATGACGTTGCAAAACAAAATATTGTGATGTTGCCAAGCTGTAGTTTTTTCCTTTACTTAACGAAAACTAGAAAAGTCAATCTGATGTTAGATTGACAGTTCTTCTTTTTCATTGTTCCGTGCCTCGTAGGGCGTTAGTAAAAAATATTTAATTTAAAATAAAAGGCTTGTATGATAGGCTTGATTAATTTAATATAAATATTTATTCATGAAAAACTATGGAAATACAAGAAACAGTAACCAATCATTCTATATTCGAATTAACATTTAATTATTTTACATAGAAGAGGGTTAAATGACGAACTGTAGCTCCTTATATCTGATTCTATGCTCTATAGAACCAACTGCAAGAGGTTTACGCTAAAAGGAATCAATACAAGCTGTAATCATCTTCATTCAAATTTAAATATTGTTTCTTTATACAATATCTATTATATTTATTATAATAAAAATAGATAGGAAAAGAAAAATATAGATACACAAATAGTTATTTTTCTACGCCCTATCTTTAATAGCTATTTATGTAACCAGTTACGAAATGCATCATTTTATGTAACGAGTGAAATTTTGCGGGACGAGCGAGTTCCGCTTAGCGGGGCGAGCGAGGTCCCGCAAAATGACACGAGTTACACAAAAAAGCATTTCATAACGTTTCATACAAGATTTTATCTAATTTTGACAAAAAGAAAATTTAATTTATTCTATGCATCACGAAATTACATCAACTTCTAATTCTGCGGGGGTTAACCTAACAAACTGTTCGAATTGTGTCATAAATATTTATAATGCATGAAATAAAAAGTGAATTATTCTAGTTGTTCTTATTGTTAGTAGTTCTCTTCAGTTCTAGTTGTTGTTATTTTTCTATAATATGACATTAAACTTTCTTCTTTTCTTTCTTGTTTTTATTAACTGGTGATAAAATTAATTTTTCATCACCAGTTACATAATATTTTACTTTTCCGCCCAACCTTTCTATATGCGAGAAAAGTATTGGTTTACCCGAAAAAAAGTTATTTTCACGTTTTCCATCAACAACAACACGAAAAAACGGTTTTTAGAAAAAAAATCCTGTGTGTATGTCGTCGTCGTCGTCGTCGTTGTCGTCGGCCACTTATCCTTACATGTCTTGTTAGCACGATACAGCCTCCGGAGTGCAATAAGTCAGCAATTTTATGATTGAATATTGTTAAGGACATGTCACAGATGAACCCTATTGATTTTCAGTTCACCAGAGCCAGTACAACGGGTGCTATGGTACTTGAAGTACGACATTTTGTCATTTTTTGAGAAATTTCAGTTTGTTAGCACGATACAGCTTCCGGAGTTCAACAAGTCACCAGTTTTGTGATTGAATATTATTCACGATATCAGACTGATGAACCCTATTGATTTTCAGCTCATCAGAGCCAATACAACAGGTACTACAGTACTTTGAGTACGATATTTTTGTTATATTGGAGAAGTTTCAGTTTGTTAGCACGATACAGCCTACGGAGAATGAACAAGTGACCAATTTTATGATTGGATATTATTCAGAGCGTCTCAAAGATGAACCATATTGATATTCAGCTCACTAAAGCCAGTACAACGGATGCTATGGTATTTGAAGTACCAATTTTTTGTCATTTTTGGAGAATTTTCAGTTTGTTAGCACGATACAGCTTCCGGAGTTCAACAAGTCATCAGTTTTGTGATTGAATATTATTCACGATATCAGACTGATGAACCCTATTGATTTTCAGCTCATCAGAGCCAATACAACAGGTGCTACAGTACTTTAAGTACGATATTTTTGTTATTTTTGGAGAACTTTCAGTTTGTTAGCACGATACAGCCTCCGGAATATATACAAGTGACCAATTTTATGATTGGATATTATTCAGAGCGTCTCAAAGATGAACCATATTGATATTCAGCTCACTAAAGCCAGTACAACGGATGCTATGGTACTTGAAGTACCAATTTTTTGTCATTTTTGGAGAATTTTCAGTTTGTTAGCACGATACAGCCTCCAGAGAGTATACGATTGATCAATTTTATGATTGAATATTGTTCAGGGTATCTCACAGATGTACGATATTGATTTTCAGTTGACTAGAGCGAGTACAGCGGGTCCTATAAATCCAGATATACTAACTTTTTAGTTATTTTTGGAGAAATTTCGGTTTCTTAGCACGATACATCCCCCAAAGTGTATACAAGTAACAATTTTATGATAGAACATTGTTCAGGGCCACAGATGCGGAAAAGTTAGTTTTAATCTTTAAAACCGTTTATTTCATTATGTAACTGGTTATGAAAAATGTTGCGTTTACTAACGGAAGTCAATTTAGAAAAATGTCACTTTATATGTCAAAATTAGATAAAGTACCTTGTATTTCATCGGTTTGTAGCGCTTAAAGTGGTTGTTTATGGTTAGAGTGAAAAAAAGTAAAAAGCGTTAAAAAAAGTAAGCTAAGCTAACACAATGAATCTTGGCTGGGCATCGAGGATGGACTTTCATGAAACTTGGCTGGGCATCGAGGATGAACGTATAATTATAATTTACCGAAGGTGCTTAATTAGAATATCCCAAATTTCTATTTGCATTTTATTTTTTTGTATAGGGCTGTAGAAAAAATAATGTATGCAACATGTGCATAAAGTGTCTTTTTTTCACTCTTGAAAAAAAGTATCACTTTATGCACTTGTTGCATAAATTACTATTATGCAACAAGTGCAAAAAGTGAGTGTTTTTTGCACGCGACGTGAAATTGTCCAACGAGGCCTTTAATCCGAGTTTGACAACACGTCGAGTGCAAAAAAACACGTTTTGCACGAGTTGCATGCAATATTTATTCTACATTCATGCAAAAACTGGAAAATTAGAATATAATATGTTAGGAACTCAAACTTAACCGTTCTTCTTTTTTTTGTATCATTATGGCATCTACCTTGTCAGTACTTAATCATGGCTGGTTTTCGCTTTGACCATTTAAATTTTAAATAATAAAAGATTTTTGCAATAATTGTAACTCATTGAGACTAAGTAGTAAGATATACATATATTATTGCTGTATTAGAGCAGGATCAGACATTTGCTCTGGATTCTTATTTTATTTAATTGTTTAATGTTTGTCATAAATCATCACAAAACTGACAAGAATGACAGATGTCTGCAACAAATATTTTGTTCCACTAGTGCAAAAAAGAACCACTTTTTCCATTAAATGTGTTCCACAAAAGTGTTGTTTTTTGCATGAATGTAGAAAAATAAAATTTTGTCACAAGATATAAAATTAAAAAATCTCCCATTTTATCAGTATTATTTATGTAGAGGTACTGTAGTCGTTGTTTCAATTTGTGTATTATAAAATAACTGTACCTAATTAAATTAATAATAGTTCTTAGTTATTTTGAAAAGGTGGAAATAAAGCAAATTGAATAAAAATATACAAAAAACAAAACACAAGATTTCCACTACTCCACTACAAAATCATCACTATCTTCATCGCCACTGTAAAAATTAATAATAAGTGGAGGCACATCCTGTCTATCAAATACTACTTTTCCGTCCCTCCCATCTTGTATAATGTTTTGAGTGTGCTCTACTGTCTTTGACCAAATATCAGGAGTCACTTTTTCTAAAGACACCATACACCTATTGCTTGTTGTGTTGAAGAACCATCAGTTCCCACATGATCTCTATAAAACTTTTTAACTATGCCCCAAATATGTTCAATTGGGTTGAATATACAGTGGTAAGGGGGAAGTCGAAGCACTTTGTGACCATATTTTTCAGATAATATGTCAGCTTCATATACTGTTGGTGGTTTAAACCTACAAAAATGCATATATTTAAACAAAATAAGTTATCTAAGTATTATCATAATATTTTGAAAAATGTTTATATCAACTTACCGTTGTACTAAATTCAATGATTGGGTTTTGAGGAAAGTATTTTCAAAAGGAATATCATTTTGTATCAACCAGTTCTGTATATCAGCCTTTTTGGTAGCTGTTGTTGGTACTTTATTGATCATTGTACTGTGATAACTTGCATTATCCATTACACTTGTGGCAGGTTCTTCCAAGTTCACTAAAGGCTGGTATTCAAACCAATGCAAAAAATTTTCTCGGTTCAATTCACCGTGGTAATCACCATCTTGTTTTTTGGAAGAAAAAACCAGCCCTGCTCCAGGAATAAATCCAGAAGAGGAACCAGCAAGCAATACTATATACCTACAATAAGGAAATAACAAATTACTACTAGATTTACTAGATAGCTCAAAACAACTATTAATAATTATATAGATTGAAATAACATAGTGTGACTAGTAAATATTTGAAAAGGTCTTAAAATGGCAGGAATGTTAGTACATCATAGATTAATTGCTAAATTTTATTATTCAATTACCTTGTACCACCAATTTTGTTTTTTTTTCACGCTTCTATGATTAGAATCTTACCAAGAACGTCCAACAGGACCGTCTTCGAATATCCAGGTCTCATCCAAAAACACAAATTGATATAAACCTCCCCTTTTTATCTCGACATATTCATGTAGAAAATGTACACGTTTTAATGCAATATGTGGCAACTCCATTAACCCACGACGAGGATCATATTTTTGGTATTTGAATCCAATATTTTTCCCTATCTTCCAGAGTGATGTTAAACAACCATTAAAGAGTTCATGCTCCTGGAGTTTGTCTCTTAAAGTTTTCAAGGTTATGTGTTCCTCTGAAAAAAGATTGTGTTAGTTAATTGTGAATAAAATGAAACAGTAAATTCAATATACGCACTGTTTCCATACATTTCGTATATAACATTTCGGAATGCATTTTGATCAAAATTATCAATTTCAACAGTACGTTTTATACGTTGTCTCTTTTTAGGTGGGCTTTTAGGCTGTTCACCTCTATTATGCTTGGCGGCAATACGGTTAACAGTGGTAACGCTAAGTTGTAAAGCTACTGCAACTCTCTACAATATAATTACTTCAATTTATGAAAGATTAATATTATATTAAGTTTAATTAACCTAACCTAACATTGAAAACATTTACATTTAAATATGTAACAATAATATTAATAATAATGAATATATAAATAGCGAATACTATTACTTACGTCTCTTACAGCAGTAAGCGGGAGAAGCGGGCCCCCATTTCGGCATTCTCGTTCAAAATAGCTCAACAAAGATGTTACCATCTGTTCACATTTTCTGTGCAGCTGCTTCGGCATTTTATTAACCACACACTGCAGTTATGCCTAAATAATTAGTTATGAAAATAACTGTTTTTTTTTAATCTCAAAGAAGCAATGAATTTAAAAACACCAAAAAAACTTGTAAATATTAAACGATGATCGAATATCAATAAACGTCAGAACAAACTGGGGAATTTTACCAGTTGATTTGACACCGTCTTGAAGTTTTGCCAACCCGTTAGCTGTAAATTGCCCTGTCTGTTGAGGATAAATTGTATTCACGGTTTGTGAATTAATATTTATTCTGATCAGCAGGAAAGTAACTAAAAATGACATCATCGTCTTTTTATCGTAAATAAACTATAACAATATGTATTGTATTATAGTATTGTAGCTATAGAAAAAAAATATCTTGGAGAATCGAAAGTTGTAGTCGAAATGAAGCTTGTGAGAGTCCTCTCAGTCGAACGATTCCCGGCAATATAGTGTTTTCCATTGTAAATGATAAATTGGCACAAAATTATTTCTTCTCTTCTTGTTCTGCTTTGTCCCTTTCTACGTGTAGTAATCTATGATGTCTTCCTCGACAATTATTTTCGCCACTTTGGTGTTTTATGAAACGTTTATTTACTTGATGTCCCTTCTTCAAGCAGAGAAAATTATCCGCATTCTTTGACCACATGGTTTATATTTTCACAGAAAACACCCCGTAGTTCTAGATATATTTTCTTTTAGGTGTTTTCCTTTTGAGACCGTTACATTTTCTTTCTTCGTAAAATGCCTGGAGTTATACTTTTGGAACGGATTGATTATACCAGTCATTAAATTCGGTTTTTCCTCGAACCAAATTGTTCTAGAGATACATAATGACCCTGACTTTCTAGTTGTCGTTTCTGACTGCCCCAACTATATTTCTGTATACACGTAAGCTTTATACAAGAATTGATAGCAATTCTGGGTTATAAAGATATAGGTGATAATTCACATTCGTCATTGTTGTAATCATAGTAGTTATCGCATTTGAGAATGTAATTTAAGATTCCACCTGGTGTATGAGAGTTTCTTCACATTTTCGATTAAAGGCACTTCTTCCAAAATTCATCCCTAACATTTCGATGATTATTCAAACATTGGAAGGTGAAGTTAATAGAGCTCGAACAGCATCTCTTGCTTTCCCACGAAATTATCGATTAAGATGAATCATTATCCTATTTAAGGACGAAATATTTTTGTTTCATAAAAAATAATCTATTTTTCTATCGGATTAAATGATATAAATAGTAAATGTCAATATTCAAAATTTACTATTTTCATGGTTGAATGAAAATAACAGGTATTTACAATTAGTTGGTAAAACAATAAAAAAACTTCTCACGAGAAAATTAACTTTACTCGCCAGTTTATTTAAATACATCGGTAAAGGCGGTTATACAAATTTGTATAGAGTTGGTAAACGTCAAAAGGCTAACGAATACCTCAATGCAAGTACCTAGTACTTATTTAATATGATGTAATGACGGAAAAGTAAATATTAGATTTTGTTCGAACTCACGACATGACATGTACGATATTTTAGGCCAGTGAAAAGGATTTAATGTCATAGAAAGTTCGTCCAAAATAACTGGAATTTGTAGAAATAAAACTAAAAATAATATTAAAATAGTATTTTTTAAAACGAAAATGTAATGTAGGTAGCCAATAATATAGAAGCATGTTGTAGGATATGAAAGGTGCTGAAGGCGAGTAGATTTTACGATTGAATCCAAAAATTCGCTTTTAGTTTTTTGGAAAACTCAACAAACAAACAATTGAAACATTTTCAGTAAAGTTATTAATAGTCTTGTTCCATAATATCTGGTGGAGCTAAATTTTCTATATCATCATCACCACAGAAGAAAAACACCTGACTAACGAAATGAAGCATATATGATATACATATTCAAGAAAACGACAACAATGAAAGAAATTATGGGTAAAATGTTGTAACAAACCTGGTACTCATAAACCTAGGAAAACGTATGGAAAGAAATGGAAGAATAAGGAACTTTTGATAGCAGTAAAAGCATGGTAAAAAAATAATGTAGTAATGGTAGACGTGGCAGAAAACGTTGGACGAAAAAGGGGTTTTATGTCCTCAATAATATTCAAAATCAATCTAAAATTGGAGAAACAAAGCGGATCTAATGAAGCAATTTTAAATATAATTTTGCAGAGCACAATCAAGCCAAACATCACTGAAGATATGTACATTGAATAAACATATTTTGTACTTTTTTTATTATCTCGAACTTAACTAATTCAAAGAACAATTCGGTCGGCTTTTTGTGTTCTTTTTAATAAACTTTCTCAAGTGGAAACTACATTCTTCATACAACAACTATAAACTACTTTATGGTTAACTACAAGGCAAAAACACCTAATATTTTTAATAAAAGTCTATTGTGATTATTGTAAAGCTAATAATGTATCCACAAGGAAACCTGGTTATCACCAAATGGCAAAACAAAAAACCAAATAGATCACGTCTTAATAGAAATGAAGCACTTAAAAAGGGTAACAGATGTACGAAGTTATAGAGGAGCTGATGCGGATAGCGACCACTTTTTAGTAATTACAGAACTGAATAAAGATAAGCCACCTAGAATTGAACAAGATAAAAAAAAACGGAAAAAATACGATTTAGAAAAATTGAAGGACGAGACCAAAGTAAATCACTTCCAACAAGAAATTAATAGAGAATTAAATTTAAGACCTTGCGTCGAGCAACTAGAAGAAGAATGGTCACAAATAGAAACTGTAATGAGAGATGTAACAAATAGGATACTAGGGAGCCCCAAGGGAAGAGAAAAAGATAAGTGGAAATGTAAACAGGCGTTGGAAAAAAGAAATAAAATCAGACAAGACTATTAAAAGGAAACAGTGAAGAAAATAGACTAGAGTATAAAAAAGCAAGGAAAGAAGTTAAAAACAAATATGCAGAAAGAACAAAAGAAATTATTTTGAAAGGGAATTAATAAAAATTGAAGAAGATTATAAAAATAAAGAAGTGAGACATTTTTATCTTGAAATAAGAGAAGGGAAAGGCCACAACCGGAAAGCACCTTATTTTTTGAAAAGCAAGGAGGGATATCTAATAGGGGATAGGGAAGAAAAAATAAATAGATTTGCACAGTATTTTGAGGAATTACTAAATGATGGCGAGGAAGAACTAGGCGAAAATGATAATGAAATGGAGGAAGAAAATTGTGATGAGGAAGATCTAGCCATAACGGCCCCAAAAAAACTGGAGGTGACAGAATGCTTAAAACATATGAAGAATAATAAGAGTGCAGGAGAAAACAATATTCCTATAAAAATTTTAAAATATGGGGGCGAACAATTAACGGAGGGAATATGGCAGTTGTTGAAACAAGTATGGCGAGAAGAAAAAATCCCTAAAAATTGGAACGATGCATTAATAATTTCAATCCACAAAAAAGGTCCCAAGGAAGAATGTGATAACTACCGCGGAATAGCACTTTTAGATGTAACATACAAAGTTCTGGCAAAAATCGATTAGACAAATACCACAATGAAAATGTAGGAGAATACCAAGGAGGTTTTAAAGCAGGTAGATCGGCAATAGACCAAATTTTCATTATGAAACTTCAGGAGAATGCTTACGAACAAAATCTAAGTCTGTATATGCTATTCATCGATTACAGACAGGCCTATGATACTATTAAAAGAAAAAAAATGTATGAGGCAATGAGAAAGTTAAAAATACCAGGTAAATTGAGAAGACTAGTGAAAATGACAATACGAAAAACCGAGAGCAAAGTAATTTTGGAGGGCAGTACTTCTAACGAATTCAAGATAGAGAAAGGTCTGAGACAAGGAGACCCATTATCCACAACTCTCTTTAACCTAGTTCAGGAAATTATACTTAGAGAAAGTGGTATAAAAACTCGAGGTTTAATTTATGGGAATGAACATCAGTGTCTAGCATATGCGGACGACATAGTACTTATGGCAAGATCCAGGAAAGAACTGCTAAGCGTATTTAAGCTACTAGAAAAGAAGGCAAGAGAATATGGTCTAGTGATCAACAAGAAAAAAACAAAAAACATAGTAATGAAGGATAATGAAAATACCGATATTATTATAAATTGTAATGGAAACAAAAGCTACAAAATAGAAAAAGTGGAACAAATCGAATATTTGGGAGTCACTATCACAAATAAAGGAGACGAAGAAAGGGAAATAGAAAAAAAGGTTAACAAAAGGCAGTAAAGCAGCAGGAATGGTATCACAGATGTTTAACTCAAAAGACATATCACGAACAGCAAAAATAAGAATGTACCAAACAATAATAAGACCGTCAGTTACCTACGCTTGTGAAACCTGGACAATGAACAAAAAATAGCAGAATAAACTAGAGATATGGGAACGTAAAATGCTCAGAAAGATTTATGGTAGAATGAAAGAAAATGAAATATACGGAAGAAGAACAAACAGAGAATTATCAAATTTGTATAATCACCCAAGTATAACCCATATAATTAAAGCACAGAGAGCGAGATGGTTAGGACATATAGGTAGAATGGCAGAAGATAGATGGGTAAAACGAGTGCTGAAAGGGGGAGAAGGTGGTAAAAAGAGAAGAGGAAGACCAAAGAAGAAATTGTTGGAGGAGGTTAGGAGAGACCTGAGATCAGTGGGAGTAAGGGACTGGCAGAACGAGGCGAGGAATAGAAAAAAATGGAGAGAGAGAGAGAGAGTGAAAGATCTCGAAGCCGAGGGCCAGATAGGCCTGTAGTGCTGATATATATATATATATATATATATATATATATATATATATATATATATATAATAATGTATCAAATAAGGAAAATAAATGTTGATTAAATACGTGGCCGTGTTCCAGTCGATTGTCCCATAGATAAACGACCTCAGGAAAAATTAAGTAGAAACCGGGACATTACTTTTCCTTTTATTGGGTAATATAAATTCCAATTTATTATTTATAAGTTGAATTTTACTTTTTCTTTAGAAACTAACGTAGTTCTGGCCTACAAAAGCCCATGATTATTTATGATTTTATCTAACATCTCTGATTGGCAAAATTCGCTTGAACTTATTATCAACTCTCCCAGTTATTGTTTCAAATATATTAATGATATTATTAGTGTCTCTGGGGCATTATGACTAATGGATATAATTTGAACGACCAACAAAGTTACATGTCACAAGATACGATCTGCAGTAATGAATTTGCAAGGTTTTGAAAGCTTGTCTACCTACTTATTTACTTTTTTAAATAAGAGAAGGTGAAATTAAAATTATAATTAAATGTTTCGTACAGGGTTATTAATTAATTTGGTAGTATGTCTGCTTTGGAGAAATAAAAATGACTTTTTGGATCCCACAATCAAAATAAACAAATAAAAAATGTTCCCGTTGAGCTGAAAAGTGGTACACACGTTTAATATACAATTAAAAATGAATATCGTAAATTTCGCTTGATCCTACTTGTGTACAAAAAGTGTAAAAATTTCTGAATTTTTCATTTTACTCTTGAACAGTGACTGTTATCAAAATTTGTATACCATGAAATTCTCTACAAAAATTGTTATGACCTAACCATTTCTGAGATATAACGATTTCACAAGTTGAAAAATCATAGGCCCTTTGAATGTCAAAAAATATACATTTCTGGTGGTAGGCAAGAGCTTCGCGTATCTGTGATTCAAGATATATGTAGTAGGTTATCTAAAGTAGAATTATTTTTACGGAAGCCACTCTCTCTCTGCCATAATGTAAATCTTGTGTTTCTAAAAACCACATCAGTGTTTGGCTTAATATTTTTTCCCTTTTTGGTCGTCCTGATTTTGGTACTGGTATAATTATAGATTTAGTCCACTGTGTCTGGAAACAGTTATTTTCACAGATGAAGTTTAGAATTTTTAAAATAATTTCTTTGCGTTTAAGGACGTTCCAAAGAACAATTCGTGCTCAACTTATTGAAAGCGTATGTCAATATATTCTTTCAATGAATTATTTTCAGTTCTTTAAGACAATTTTAATAATTTTTTTTAACTTTACAATCTGTTATTAGCGTCAACAATAAGTAAACTTCATGACAATTTTGGATTATGACATGCAGGGATTGTCTCCAATGAGAGACTTCCTCTAAAATACAGTGTGTTCATAAAGTAACGTAACTTGCTAATATTTCGATTTCCGTTAGGTATACAAAAAAAATGTTGAATAAAAATTTTTCCAAATAATCCAGGCCATCTGATTAAGTCGATTAGAAGTATACAGGGTACACCGTTGCTCCAAAATAACTTATTACCATATTTTTTTAAATAGTACATCATGTATATATTTTCAGTTTTTCATAATCTATTAAATTACAAATACAACCGTGAAGACCGCATAATTCTAACCTCATTTGTTCTACATTTATTGAGAAAAATAATTTACGGGAACGTTTTAATTACCAAAATAATCAACAAGAACAAATACATTTCTCACTGCAGGAACTATTTGATTTCTTAATAAATCTAAATATTTTGGTCCCTTCAAATTGCCTTCTATAAAGAATGGTCCGATAACAGTGGTGCCGATAATACCTGCCCAAATATTAACTTCACAATCCTCGAAACTGCACTGGTAATTTGGTTGCGATAAGCATCATTAAATAAGTGAGCTACCTCATCATAAGTTCTTTTACGATCACCGTAACCTCTCATCATAAGAATCTTTTTTTATACTTTGAAATTTTTGCTCATCAACCCCTAGGGTTATTAGCGCCCAACAATAAATTTACATTTACGTCATGTACATAATAGGATTCTCAAATTTTATACAGTAAGTTAACCGCTTTCAGGAAAAGTAACAATTTTTCAACGTCACAGTTTTCTCCGATAATGTCTGTGATATTATTTGGTAAATTATACCGCGATCTTTGATGAGCAAAACGGGTACACTCCACTAACACATGCACTACCGACACTGTTTCACATATGGGTGCCGCAGAATGAGACATTAGGTGGCCGTGGGAGAAACGAGTGTGCCCAATTCTAAGTCGAGTTAATATTATTTGATCTCTTCTTTTGGCTGGAAGGAATTTCCAGGCAGCTACACTTTTTTTCACTATCCTCAATTTTGATTGAGATGTAGACCAGCAGTTTTGCCAGTGACTGATGACTAACCGTTTAAAAAAGTTTTTACAGTCTGTCACTGTAGTTTTTGATACTAAAGTGCAATTTAGATCTTGAGTTGCATTTTTGGCCTCGAGATCTGCCTTTTCGTTTCCGATTATTCCTATGTGTGACAGAACCCATAAAAAACGAATATCCTTATGAGCTTCTTGTAGATTGAATAGCTCTCTTCTGATAATTTGTACTAATGGATTCGAGGAGTACATTTGGTGAATGCTCTCAACAGAGCTTAGAGAGTCCGTAATGATCAAAAAATGACTTGGTTCGTGGTTTTTTGCATATATAAGGGCGTGAAATATTGCGTACAGTTCTCCAGAGTATACACTTCCCATTTCTGGTAGCCTAATTCTAATAACAGCACTGGGAGCGATAATTGAAATTCCTACCCCTTTTACCTTTTCCATTTTCGAGGAATCTGTGTAAATTTGTGTGTATTGACTAGGTCTGGACACTTTTTCATGGAATGCTGTTCTAATCAAGGCTTTATTTGTTTCGTATTTATTGAAATTTGATAAGGAAGTATCACAGTACGGAAGTTTCGTTAGCCAGGGAGGAAAGGGATTAAGGTTCAGCGGGAAAGTTGTAGGAATGGAGGTATCCAATAAGATGAGATCAATTCGTTTTCTTTTTTTGTACTCAGAGCTAAACCGATTTGACAGTGCATTTTGATATACCGGATGATTTAGATTAGAGGAAACTGATGCAGTGTACGCGAGGCTTAGATAATAACGTCGAAGATGGAGGGGAAGTTCAGAAGCTTCACATAGCAAACTGTCAATAGGAGTCGAGCGAAAAGCCCCAAGGCAGATTCGGATTGCAGAGTTTTGAACAGAGTTAAGACGACTTAGGACGTTTTGTTTAGCCGAGTTGTATGCCACTGGGTCATGGTAAGATGCCAATAGTGCGGTGTTATCTGCGAAAGTCACTGTTGTTGTGGTTGTAATAGATGCGAATATTAAATAGGGAAAACTTAAATCAGTAAATTTCAGAACACACGGTAAAATATATTTTTTATTTCATATATAATAAAAGTAGAATTCGACATACTTTTTGTTTAACAAAAATGAGACAGGACCATAACATTTTGCAACAACATAACAATGAACTAGGGCAAATTTAAAATTATTGTTTTGTATACAAACGGTTAGTAATAAAAATCGAGGACACTCTATAACAAAAAATGCAACCTTTGAAATTTAACACAAAACCCTGATCAAAATTTGGGGGAATGATGAAAAGTAAGTTCAGAGTAGACAGAACACAGAGTCGGGCGAAAAACGCGAAGGGAAAAAGTCAAAGCGCTACTCAGATATCTTTGACGCTGTCCCCCTGGGGAACACAAAACGAAATCAACTCTCTCTCCGACCGTGATCCAGCATATCTCGACACCGTGTACTAGAAATTTAGCGTCAGTCAGTGAGTAGAGCGTAAGTCAGTGATCAGAGATAGGTAGTTCCCTCACAGTAAGTTTTTGAACAAATCTATGATTTGGTTGGGGAAAGATTTAATTATTTTTTTTAGGTGCGCTGATCTAACATTGATATTGATAACATAAATGTTTGCATAGACAGAATATATAACATTTTCTTAACTGTGTTATTGGACAAGTTCATAGGTTCAGTTAAATCTGTAAGTCCTGGCTCATAATTTGTGCACCGCTCATTTTATAGATATCATTTTATTATGTGAGATATTATAGTAAGATTTTACACACGATTTGTGGGAACGGTTTTTTTTGTATATATAACTTGACAGGATTTAGGTATCATTTTTTTTCACATAATTCTTGCCCACCCCGTAGATAGGTGGTAGGTAAGTTTTGAAACGAGGCTAATTGTAATTTATATCATTTGCCCGGAGCGTATGATTTTGTCTCCGTACAGCCAGGTTATCGCTAAATTTTCTCAGCGGTTGAGTAATTTTGTTTTTCAGAAGCGGTCATATCCGTTAATCATATCTAGTGGTATAAATAAAAATTATATTTTATTCGCGCGGAAACAAAACTTGCAACACTGAATTTTTGTTAATACATACTGAACTGTTTACCGATAAGATTTATGAAATCAGCAGAATTTATTTCTCTACTTCTCCGTTTTAATTACGTAAAGTACAATGACATTCGTCAACTAGAGACTAGCGGCGGGCGATTTGGTACCTTTTTTATAGTAGACAATTATTCCCGCAGTGAGGCAGGTCAATTCTGCAGTAGAGGCGAAATCATACGGCCCATTCACGTATTGAAAAAATTTGTATATAAGTGTATAGTTTTTTTGGATCATATTTATACCGTGAAATATATAATATATTGTTTTTATATAATTTGTTGTTCCGAAACTTTATTCAGATCCCTACCTCGACTTTCCCTCTAGAGTGAGCTGTGCTGTTGGATACGAGGCTGAACAAAAAGATCAACTCTGTCCTGGCAAATATAGTTTACCGCTTTAAGAACAAATATCGCAATCGACTTACAGATGAACATTTGGATAATTGTATTCGAATGGCTGTATCAAATTATACTGCAAACATTAAAAAAATTATCGATGAGTCTGAGTGTCAGCCTTCTCATTGAACGTGCTTTTTTATTTTTCAATGTTCATGATAGTGAGTTACTTTTTTGTCGTTATTATTAACTATTTTTAAATCTTACGTGACATGCCGTTGTGGCTGGATAAAAGTTTGTGTTTATTTTTCAAACACCTTCGTTTGGTAGGTAGGAATGTAGCTATGAACAAGTACGAACTAGTAATATTCGTTATTTTGTTATTAGTTTATTATTAGTACCTATGTATTATGTATTACCAGTTGAATAGTAAAATAAATACATATAATGATAAATTAACTATGGATTATTTCATTTACGTTGTGTTACGTGGCTTCCGTGTGGGTAGCTCGCTGTTTATTCCAAAATTAACAAAGTAGTTCAACACATTGAGAGGTTGGCGACCACTGGACTAGAAAGATAGATGCATACTCTGTTGTTCGAAATTTTAAATGAGAAAATTATATCTTTCGGTTGAACTTTGGTTCCAAGGGCGATGATGTATTCATGAATTTTCACTTCTTTCATAGCGGGGAATATGATGGCTTGCTCCTTTGATGGGTATTTGAATGTTTGTACTCCTGTAGAATAAGACTGAGTTGGGGGATTCAAAGAGTTTTCTTGATTTGATTTATCATTTTGAGTACCCCTTCGCCTTGCCGAAGTTATTCATATTTTATAAAAGATTTTCAGCAGAATAACTGGCATTACTTCCTCCTAAGTGCGACCCTTAATAGGGGTCTGGCGAAATATTTTCAAAATAGTCCAGGAGGAATCGGCGCATGAGTACCGAAAACTATTCCACCTCAATTTCTTTATGCGATCCTCTTTGAATAGCCCTACTGATGATATAAATGCATGTTGCCATGGGGCAACCTAGTACCATATTGTTTAAACCGAAATTGTTTAAACAATTGGAAGGAATTGTTATTTTTCAACCGGACAAATTTTTTTTATATTCTTTATTGAAATACAAATAAAAAAGGTCCTATGACTTTTCACGATAAAGTTAATATTTTTAGAGATATGAATTTTTGAAGGTTCAAAAAATCTCAAATTTGGTTACTTTTGACCCATGAGAAATATATTAAAAAAATAAAATAAAATATAAATAATAATTTTTCTAAATTCTTTATACAATATTTAATAATATCCTTAATAGAGATTTAGGAAAATGTCATTGTTTATACCTGTTTTTTAATTGTTAATTTCGCGCGCTCACAAGTATGCGTCGCTACCTTTAAGTATCGCCGTCTCTCTCTGACTCATGCGCTGCATCGACCTCTCTGTGTCCTGAATCATTATTTATCATTTATCTAAGAAACCATTAACTTCATCAAGATTGGTAAAGAGAGCAATGTTATTAATAATTAAATTGTCTACAATTTGTTTTTAACAAAAGTAATTTAAGTATGAATCGGACCATGTAATTAAAATTACTTTTTTGTTGTTATCATAGTGATTTATGCATTTTTATCAACAATAATAAGATATAATAGTATTTGAAAAATTTTTGGAATCACAATTATATATAAATAATAAGCTTTTGCTCAAACATACATTTGGAAAAATGCATTGAATATGGAATATAAAACATTAGATCTTACGAATTTCGGATACAAACTAGAGAATGATACTTTGTTAATACCTTCATTTATAAACAAAAGCCCATTTCCAACTGATCAAGATGAAAGATAAATTATGATTCAGGACACAGAGATGCCGATGCAGCGCATGAGTCAGAGAGAGACGGTAGCGACGCATACACTTTTGAGCGCGCGAAATTAACAATTAAAAAACAGATATAAACAATGACATTTTCCTAAATCTCTATTAAGAATATTATTAAATATTGTACAAAGAATTTAGAAAAATTATTATTTATATTTTATTTTATTTTTTTAATATATTTTTCATGGGTCAAAAGTAACCAAATTTGAGATTTTTCGAACCTTCAAATCTCTAAAAATATTAACTTTATCGTGAAAAATCATAGGACCTTTTTTATTTGTATTTCAATAAAGAATATAAAAAAAATTTGTCCGGTTGAAAAATAACAATTCCTTCCAATTGTTTAAACAATTTCGGTTTAAGCAATATGGCACTAGGTTGCCCCATGGCAACATGCATTCATATCCTCAGTAGGGCAATTCAAAGAGGATCGCATAAAAAAATTGAGGTGGAATAGTTTTCGGTACTCATGCGCCGATTCCTACTGGACTAAAATACTATTAATATCTGATATCAAATTCAGATTCATATTAATTGTTGTTTTACTAACAATCAATAAAAAGTTAAACTGATATTTTCACTGTTTATTTTAATTCACTGAGAAATATACACTAATTAGTTTTTAACTACTTATTTTATTTATCGTTTCACAAAGGTTCGAAACCGAATGAGTCTGATTCCTTTTGTAATAGTCATATGTGGTGGTTTTTAATAATTTTATTACAGACACATCTAAAAATTTGACCAATCCCTTATCACATCGCTTTTTACGTTCATAAGGCCCATTCATGGATATTTTACGTATAGTTGACAGGGCAACTTCTGTTAAATCAGATACTGCTTGCATTAATTCTGTTTCTTCATCGAAACCAAATTTTTCCCATATATTCTTATACACATTGAAACATATTTCCTGTGCTTCCAATTTTAAATCTTGCCGAATTCTGTTATCACTTCCATCATTATTATTCGTCGTTGTGACACATAATATTTTGGACCCAACTCGATATTTCCCAGAGACGCCACATTGTAAATATTTTATTTTTATCTAAAAATATAATTGCTATACTTACCCAAATTCCTCAGAAAATACTACACTCTTTCTTGATGTCAGGCTACCTACTAAAAGTGGACATCTGTGCTGGTATAAAAAACGCACACACAGATATTAGTTATAATTCAGTCAATGATGTGAAGTTATTTGGAATTAATGTTCCTAATTCTTCTTTATAAAACGAGATATAATGTAGTATTAATTGCCTGGTGTTATGTTTAAGACCGTAAATTCCATTGTTGATCTTAGTAAACACTTGTAGAAATTTTATAATATCGTAAATATCATAAATAGGTCTTAAATCAAATGTGGCATTACGTCTGCTGAAAATTTTATGTCTTCTATATTTATCAGTATAACAACAAATGACAGAATATCTTGTCTTAATCAAACACACAGTTCCAAAACACGTTTTACCTTTTCCTTCTTATAATTTCCCATTTAGACGAACATAATTCAATATTTTAAAAACGTTTGCTGCAACTGGAATATTAAACACCACAAAATATATGTATATGTATATACGCTTTGCCTAGCCAAGCTCTTCAGAGAAGAAAGAAAAAACTCAAGACAATCGACGCACTCTTGAAACATAGTAAAAACACATGTTTAAAATACAATAAAACCAAACTAAAATGCTAAATGGTTATTATGCATGTATCTTGTCAAAACGCTGGATGCCTGCGGTTGTTAAACATGTAAATTTATGTAAAATGGCTGCGTTTTTGTAATGCAGCCCCGGCTTAATTGTTATATATACAAAGCGCCATGGGAATGACTCTAGTGAAAGCTTTAGTTAAAACCTCTGGTCATTCGAGACGGTAGTGGGTTTGTGTTAATGTCGTTGATCGTATAATTTTTACATTTTGACCTAATATGAACCACTTCTTTTCATCGAATGTATTAAGACTGGACATCAAGATAAAAATTTAATGAGTTTCGATGTAAATTAACGATTCAAAACCGATATGGTTAATGATTCATTAGATTATTCACTTTTTACACTACTCATAGTTTGGTTCTTTTCAAACTACATAGGTATATTGTGCTACTTTTGTAACCGTTAGTAAGGGAAGTAGTTTATTTCGTGATTTTGGTGCGAAATTTTTAAAAGAAGGCCGGATCTACAGTAGTGAATCCACGAATAGGAACGTACACTTAATGTTCACAAAAACGAAAGAGCAAAAAAATTGGAAAAAAGAGTGGAAGATTATTTACGTATGCTCCTCGTAAACTAGTGCAGACTTTATTACGCTTCTTATCAGATTTTCTTTCTAAAAAAATTAAACGAACTGAAATCTAAATTCTATAAATAATATTTACTCAATTCCGCCAGCCATCTGTCGAAGGAAGAGAAATGGTTTTTCAATTCACATTGATTCTAATCTACTCTCCATCTTTTAGCAACTTCAGCGTAATTGATTCGAAATCTCGAACACCTTAAAAATCGACTCTGAAAAAATGTTCGTGTCCTATCTAGTCAGATCTCCCCTACAATTCTTGAGTGACTCTCTTATCAGGAAACGTTTTCGAATGTCGGGCTACATCCACCTAGAAAAGAATTCGTTTAATGGATTATAATCTTATTAAGAGAAGGAAAAATGATTAGGATAACGTATTAAAGTTCAAACATAAATAATTTATAGTAGCGTCAATCCTATGCATTCTTTATTTCGCAATTAAATATGGTTAACATATTGACCGTCTGCCTGGCGGAAGGGTAATAACCCACCTTACCGTACTCCTCTACTATACGCGCTTGGCATGTATTAAAAAGCGAAAAAAGTTAGATGGTAAATTACTTTGATTATATTGATTAATACAATTTTATTTTGAATGAATTTTCATTTTTTTAGGTTAGTTTTTGTTCAATTTTTAGTTCTCAAACTTTTGGATTTGTAGATACGCAAATTGTATAGAAATGTTCAACATTCGACAACAAAGAAACATATGTTGAACTTTGTATGTATTTTTTCCTCAGATTTGTATCATTAAATGGAACTTATAACAATACCGTTGTTACATTTTGATTTTTTCATCGAATTTTTCGGAAGCTTTCGCCTGGAGATACATTATAATAGAACAATCGTAAATATCATTAGTCACGATTGCGAATACTCAAGTTTATGACTAGAGGGCTTCAATTCCACAGAAGCTGGTAACCGTACAACGAACGATTTAAAGGAGTAGTCAATAGAAAATTATTAACCAAAGGCGTATCAAACGCTCTATCTACAATATACAAGGTGTTCCGTGAAATAGAACTGTGAATCAGAGGACGTTAAGAAGTATTTAAAACACACATATATACAACTCGTTAGTCCGTGATGTACAGGTTCATAAACGCTGCAGAAGAATTAAACATTTGTCGCATATCTTCTTGGCGATAGAAATACAAATTTTTCATATCTTATAGTCTCTTCAAATCACACTGATAATTATATTACTTTTCCGCCCAACCTATCTATATGCGAGAAAAGTATTGGTTTACCCCAAAAAAAGTTGGAATTTTGAAATTTTTTTTTGAGTTATTTTTACGTTTTCCATCAACAACAACACGAAAAAACGGTTTTTAGAAAAAAAATCCTGTGTGTATGTCGTCATGGTCGTTGTCGTCGGCCACTTTTCCTTACATGTCTTGTTAGCACGATGCTGCCTCCGGATTGCAATAAGTCAGCAATTTTATGATTAAGTATTGTCAAGGACATGTCACAGATGAACCCTATTGATTTTCAGATCACCAGAGTCAGTACAACGGGTGATATGGTACTTGAAGTACGACTTTTTGTAATTTTTTGAGAAATTTCAGTTTGTTAGCACGATACAGCATCCGGAGTTCAACAAGTCACCAATTTTATGATTGAATATTATTCAGGACATCTTACTGATGAACCCTATTGATTTTGAGCTCACCAGAGTCAGTACAACGGGTGCTATGGTACTTGAAGTACGACTTTTTGTAATTTTTTGAGAAATTTCAGTTTGTTAGCACGTACAGCATCCGGAGTTCACCAAGTCACCAATTTTATGATTGAATATTATTCAGGACATCTTACTGATGAACCCTATTGATTTTGAGCTCACCAGAGTCAGTACAACGGGTGCTATGGTACTTGAAGTACGACTTTTTGTAATTTTTTGAGAAATTTCAGTTTGTTAGCACGATACAGCATCCGGAGTTCACCAAGTCACCAATTTTATGATTGAATATTATTCAGGACATCTTACCGAAGAACCGTATTGATTTTGAGCTCACCAGAGTCAGTACAACGGGTGCTATGGTACTTGAAGTACGACTTTTTGTAATTTTTTGAGAAATTTCAGTTTGTTAGCACGATACAGCATCCGGAGCTCAACAAGTCACCAATTTTATTATTGAATATTATTCAGGACATCTCACTGATGAACCCTATTGATTTTCAGCTCACCAGAGTCAGTACAAGGGGAGCTATGGTAAATGAAGTACCACATTTTGTAATTTTTATATAAATTTCAGCTTGTTAGCACGATACAGCCTCCGGAGTGTACACAAGTGACCAAGTTTATGATTGGATATTATTCAGAGCGTTTCCATGATGAACCCTATTGATATTCAGCTCATTAAAGCCAGTACAACGGGTGCTATGGTGCTTGAAGTACCAAATTTTTGTCATTTTTGGAGAATTTTCAGTTTGTTAGCACTATACAGCCCTCAGAGAGTATATGATTGATCAATTTTATGATTGAATATTGTTCAAGGTGTCTCACAGATGTACCCTATTGATTTTCAATTGACTAGAGCGAGTACAGCGGGTCCTATAAATCCGTATAAACTGAATTTTTGGTTATTTTTGAAGAAAATTCGGTTTGTTAGCACGATACATCCCCCGAAGTGTATACAAGTAACAATTTTATCATATAATATTGTACGGGGCCACAGATGCGGAAAAGTTTGTTTTAATCTTTAAAACCGTTTATTTTTATCAAATTATAATAAACTAGTGGTGTAGTAGTACAGGGACTTTTATTATACCACTATTTTGAAATTTTGTTTACTCGTATTAATTAAATTTCCTACTTAAAAAGAACCTTTGTTAAACTGGTTAAAAGACTCCATGTTTTTTCACTTTTCATTGCCATAAAACATTCTTTATTACGTTCTGAATTGTTTTAAGCAATAAAGTATCAAATTTTGAGATAATAAGAAATTTTGTAGTCGCCGGAGAAGAAAAACAAGAAAAGTTTTCAAAAACTAATAGTACTCGAGCTTAGGTATAAACGGATTCAGCATCAGCATGATGTGTATTGGAAGTAGATTCAAATGTTATTGTTTCATTAATTTCCCCTGTATATCGATTGAATTGATGTTTTTCTATATTAATGTCATAATAATAAACTATCAAATATTTTTCAATATAGTAATTCAAATCATTTGGCGAGCGTGACAATGGGAAGTTTTAAGAAAGAATGTGATATAATCAGAAACCATCTGAAGATATCGACCTGAAGATAAGCGACAAAGAAAGAAACAAAGACGATGTGGTATATCCCTTTTAAGACAATTAGATGAAAACATTAGAGGTATACTATTAATTAATGGCACCGATGAAGCAGATTTAAAAGAGGAATTTGGCTAGGTAGAATTTTATCCAGAATAATCCATAAGACTCAGTTGTGAAGTTCAATTGAAGAAGATACCTGAAGACCAAGCAATATCCCTTGAATGGAGCAGCGAGAGGAACAAGAGGAAATTCCATCTTCTCAAAATCGAACACAAAAAACGGAAACGTTAAAAATTGGATTCGATTCTAGGGACAGTTCCGAAAAATCTATGAAGACAAGGATATAGATCTGGAAGACAAATTTCAATATGTACTACAGGCAACAAAAGTCGGTTCCACTGCAAGAGAGCTTTTCTCTATCAGGAGCTAATTACACGTTAGCTAGTGACCAGATTAACACCAGGTTTGCAACAGATGAATTCATTGTTGAGATCTATGTGAGGGTATTGTTGAATTTAGCTGTTAAACAAGCAATGGATAATGCAAGTTTAGTTGAGGTAACAGATACAGTCTAGCAATCTAATTGTATAATCCCTTTAAGTTATGTTGCGGAGCTAAATTCTGAAAGGTATTGATATTTTGTTTACATACCAATACCTACATTGTTAATGTTACGTATTTGTTGAAAGGACGTTCGGTTTAAACATCCAATTGAGGAAGATTTGTTGAATTAAATTCGGTGAAACCTGGATCCATTTTAAAAATGTCTTCTAAAAGGCAAACAAACAGAAGCACATTTTCTACTTTAAAATAATATAAAAAACTAAAAAGTCGGCGAGGATGATATCTGTTTGAGGTTGGTTGTGGATATTGAGGTCCATTGTCAAATTCTTCTAGTCGACTTTTTCTTTGTATTAATCAACTTGGATAGTCAAGTAGGATTTGTCAACAGAACGTACTTTCAATCAGACAATAAGGGCTTCTGCCATTGGTCGACTTACAGCGGTTTATTTAAATCTAATAAAAATTTTAAAACTAATTTTCGAAGTTATTTATAACCTTTTGAGATAAATATCATAGAAAAATATATGGTATTCTTTAATCCTTCTGAGATGATTTCACTTGTTAATTCATACCCATGAAACGAGCTCATTACCCCCTGTATATCGAGTTTTAATTCATGTTTTTCTATAGTAATGTCATAATAATAAACCATCAAGTATTTTCAATCTATAGTTTTTCAAAGGTAATTAAACCTCTCTAATGGAAAAAAAAGATTAAAACTAACTTTTCCGCATCTGTGGCCCTGAACAATATTCTATCATAAAATTGTTACTTGTATACACTTCGGGGGATGTATCGTGTTAACAAACCGAAATTTCTCCAAAAATAACCAAAAATTTAGTATATCTAGTTTTATAGGACCCGCTGTACTCGCTCTAGTCAACTGAAAATCAATAGGGTACATCTGTGAGACACCTCGAACAATACTTATTTATAAAGTTGATCAATCGTATACTCTCTGGAGGCTGTATCGTGCTAACAAACTGAAAATTCTCCAAAAATGACAAAAATTTGGTACTCCAAGTACCACAGCACCCGTTGTACTGGCTTTAGTGAGCTTAATATCAATAGGGTTCATCTTTGAGACGCTCTGAATAATATCCAATCATAAAATTCATCACTTGTATATACTCCGGAGGCTGTATCGTGCTAACAAACTGAAACTTCTCCAAAAATGACAAAAATATCGTACTTAAAGTACTGTAGCACCGGTTGTATTGGCTCTGGTGAGCAGAAAATCAATAGGGTTCATCAGTGAGATACCCTGAATAATATTCAATCATAAAATTGGTGACTTGTTGAACTTCGGAGGCTGTATCGTGCTAACAAACTGAAATTTCTCGAAAAACGACAAAATTTCGGACTTCAAGTACCATAGCACGCGTTGTACTGGCTCTGGTGAGCTGAAAATCAATAGGGTTCATCTGTGAAATGTCCTTAACAATATTCCATCATAAAATTGGTGACTAATTGCACTCCGGAGGCTGTATCGTGCTAACAAGACTTGCAAGGAAAAGTGGCCGACGACAACGACGACGACGACATACACACAGGATTTTTTTTCTAAAAACCGTTTTTCGTGTTGTTGTTGATGGATAACGTAAAAATAACTCAAAAAAAAATTTCAAATTTCCAACTTTTTTGTGGGTAAACCAATACTTTCCTCGCATATTAGGTAGGTTGGCGGAAAAGTAAAATATCTTCAGTTTTTATACAGGTTCATTCACTAAACTGTAAATAGTCTATCTATGTGCTGCAGCATGGTTCTCTGTTACTTGTTTTATGGTACTTTCACCTTTCTAATTTCAATTAGATTATGCTGCTATTCTGATCTACAAACTCCTCGATCTGAGGAATCAGAGTTAACCATCAATTGATTTGATGTCTTTTAATTCAATAGGAAATTTTCTATTTTGTTTTATGCTCCGCCTATGAATTGAAGTCTGTGGAGAATTACGTACTGCCTTGTGCGATTTATGATCTTCCAATGATCACGGCCGAGTGCGCAGAGTAGACGTACCGATAATAAAAAACATCGATTTACTGCGGAAATGATAGTACCCTTATTCTAATTAAATACAGAACTGCATTTTGCTTCCGAGAACGATGGATTTTTCATTTACAGATAGGCAAAATTTATAATAATCATTACTAGCCATCATGTGAAGTAATTTTCTGTCATAATCGATCAAAAAAAAAGTTGAGAGTGCGGATATATCCACTTAAAGTAACAAATGATGATTATTTTAGTAACAAAAGTATTAACATCCTAAAATTGAGATGATAATCCTCCAGTCTATGATTCTCAGTGGAATGATTACAATTTTGATGTCTCTGTCCTTTTGGAATGCAATACGTTTTAAAAACAGAGTTCCATTTATTATATAGTAAATTGAGCAACAATTACCCCAATGTTTGCAGTTTCGCACTGGAAACACTATATTGTCAGTAAAACATTTTTTAGGTTCATCTAAATATATTTTTAATTGAGATTGGAAATTGCTTAATTATATGAAAAACATCTCATTTAATGTGAATTCATAAACATCTATAGTGTTTAGTAATTATTTCCCAATTCGTTGTGTATAATTCATAATGTTATCGACAGTTAATGCGAAATAACAAAAGGTTTAGTCTGTATAACAAATTTCCGCGAAAAACAGTCAGGATATGATTCGAAAAACAATTATTTTGAATCTGGTATAAGTAGACACTCCCATCTCTATACAATTCTATAATTTTCAACCATATCGTTTCATAAACATCCATATTGTTCACCAATTGTTTCTGAATTCATTGTACATTTTATAATTTTATTGACAGTAGCTGCGCCATTAGCAGCGGAGAAATTAAATTTAAAAAATCTAGTTACCTATTACGAAATAACAAATGGTTCACCCTGAATAATAAATTTCCTCGAAAAACAGTCAAGATCTGGTTTGGAAAACAGTTATTTTCAAACTGGTAGACAGTTCCATCTCTATATAATTCTACAAACTATTAACCGTGTCGTCATTTTGTAAAACAAATAATTAATTGGAGTGTCATCTCAAACGTGTTTGTTCGACTCAACAACCTCTTCGTCTTTTCCAAAAATACAAACAGGACTTTTCCTTTGAATCATTTAAAGACATATTTAAAAATGCATTCGGCGTAGGTTGAGTAAATGTTTGATTTTAATTTCGGTGAACAAAGTTATATTGCAGATAAATTGAATTTAAAATTATCTGCGCCTATAGACAGATAATGCGCAGTTTAACTTCCGATTTATGACAATGGAATTAGGGCTGTTGTTTGTTTATAATATATATATCACCGAATCTGGAATTATCGTTTCAACTAATAAATTTACGCGTTGTGGTTTTCGGTAAACGGTTTTCAATGACACGGAAATTTATATTATCCAGTTAAATCTTTGTTATTGAATTTACAGAGTGTGTTTCTGAAATAACGAAGCATAAGACAAGTAGCGCCTCTATTGATATTCGGCAGCATTACAGGTGACATATTACAAAAGTACTCACGATTTAATTACAGCAATTTTTGTAATAATATAGTAAAAACGTATTGAAACAAAGAGAAAAACCTAACAAATCGTAAAAATAGGATTTTAGTAATGATTGTATCAATCGTACTCAAGTACACAGGTGGTATACACAATTTAAAAATGGTTGTGATGATTTAAATGATGAATCAAGACCTAAGCGATCCTAAACGTCAAGTTAGTGGCAAAGAATATGTAAATTTCACCATAAGAAGAATTTCTTTGTTGATATAAAGATGAAGAAAAATAACTTAACTTTTTCCGATACATTACCTTTTTGTTCAATGAAAAAAGTGGCTGAGTTATGCATTGAGTTTGAGATTCTAGTGACCTTCGCACTCACCGCATTAGCGTACAATTTTTCTGTGATCAAGAGAGTAGAACGCCTTCTTAAAGTCTACAAACAGTGTGAACAGTTTCCTGTTGGGGAAGCGTCACTAATTATTCACCAAGGTTTGATAACATGATTCAACCTCAAGGATTACCGGATCACTTGACGTTATGCTATCCATTTATCGATCGACCTGTGCTTAGTAAGTCATTTAACTTCATAGAAAGAGCAATAAAACTACGACACCAACTTTATTTGTATACGTGTGAACAATAAAAATTTATTACTATTACTACAATAAGAAGAATTTCTAACTGAAAATTTGACCACAACAAAAGTTTCTGCATGTTTTGTTCCACCATCAGGTAAATGAAGATAAAAAAATATTCGTTTAGACTGTTTAGAGCATTGCAAAGACATGCGATTTAAATATTAGAATGTGTGAAGGGTATAGTTGGCGCAAAACGTATAGTGTAGCAATGTACGAGGTCTGATAAAAAAATAACCGCTATTTTCAATTTTTTCAAAAAGTATTTATTTATTCATCAATAACTATCTTGTCCCCTTCAAAGTAATCCCCTTCAGATATAATACATTTATGCCAGCGTTTTTTCCAATCCTCGAAACACTTCTGAAACGCGCTTTTTGATATCGCCAACAGCTCCTGTTTCGATTTTTCTTTTATCTCCTCAATCGTAGCAAAACGCTTTCCTTTCATCGGTGTCTTCAGTTTTGGGAAGAGGAAAAGTCAGCGGGGGCTAAGTCCGGTGAATACGGTGGTTGAGGCATGATAACGGTTTTGTTTTTGGCCAAAAACTCACGCACAAGCATCGATGTGTGAGCTGGTGCGTTGTCATAGTGCAAAATCGATTATTGCTTTTTCCACAATTCTGTGCGTTTCTGAATAACTGCTTCGCGCAAAGGGCGCATAACTTCAAGGTAGTATTCCTTATTGACCGTACGACCTTGTGGCAAGAATTCATGATGCACCACGCCAATGCAGTCGAAGAAAACAGTGAGCACATTTGACCGAACTTGACTTGCTTTTTTCGGTCTTGGCTCTTCTGGACGCTTCCATAATTGAACTTGTGTTAGACTCACCAAATGCCACAGTCAACATTTCAAATGTCCTTGCGCATTTAATTTCATTTTTTACACAAAACTTAATACAGTTTCCTTTATCCATTTTTTCGATTAGTAAAAAATCGAAGATCACACCAAAACACGACTAACCTTTTTATCTGTCAAAAACAAACTGACAATACAAAATAGCTGATATTACCAACGTATATAACAGACATGTGTACCAACATAACAGAAAAAAAATGCGAAAATCGAACATACGTAACTCACGAAATTTGAAAATAAATAAGGTATTAATTATTCTGTTTACTTTCACCAATATCGATATTTATTGTATTAGACGTTACGTAATTGTTGAAAGGGCGTTCGGTTTAATCGGGATACCAGACGTAATCTGAGTCCTTTGTGTATCCCATTCGATTTTTTATGAACAAAACTAAATTCAATGAAAAAATAACAAAAAAAAGAAATTTTATAACAATGAATAAAATAATTCTTTAAAAATGAACATTATGTCTAACTCCTGTTTGTTACTCCTATATAAGTAACATGAAAAATTTATTAAACTTAATAATTAATTTTCTTCTTCCAAAAATTCTATTAATCCTTCTCCCATATCATCTGCTCATCTTTTGTAAATCAATAATTAATTTATTTCCTCCATTAATATGGACTTGCCCAATATTCTTATACTCATCTTCAATTTTGTTTATATTTATTATCTCTGTTTTAATTGTTCCCAAATTAACTCGATGGGATTGAAAATACAAAAATAAGGAGGAAGTCTCACTATAGATTGTCAATATTTTTCAGTAATACTCTCTAGGGCGTACACTTTCTTAAATTTCTTTGTCTGTAACACTTCAATCACTTGTTGTTTTGTATAAGAATCTCGAAAGTACAAGTTATTATCCATTTGTAGTTCGGTCTTCTTGTAGCTTTTATTTGGTATTTTATTGAGCTGTCTGTCGTGAATGATAAGAACCGTTGTCGAGAACTGCAACACTATTTGGCTCTAAGTTTTGAATCAATGTGAATTCAAACTTTATTATTATGATAGTCAATGTTGCAATCTTCCATTTTTTTCCACATATTTTTAAGGCACTTGGAACCCATTCTTCATTTCCACCGCAATGCACAATAATAAGTCTTGATCTTTTGTTTGCAAGCATTGTTGGCATTCATATTTTTGACCCATCAGTCCATCATTTCTTAACCGTCTCGTGTGTATCACACCAAGTTTCGTCCAAATAGACAATCGGTCAGTTTTCTTCTCTATACTTATCCACTATTCTTCTGCTTTCCATGACTGTTTGACGTTTCTTAATCGTTTTGAATTTAAATCCCAATTTTTGAATCCAGTTTTCAATAGTTTTCTTGCAGACATTGTAACCTTACCTTGCTGTTGTTACTACAAGAAGTGAGGTTACAGGTTCGCTTTTCGCCGGAGAGCATAAGGCCGTGAGTTAGTGAGGAATATTTGAAAGCTGGTCCTATATTATTTTTTTAAGGCGCCACTTGATTAGTAGGACATTCAAGAAACTCTTACTGATTAATCAAGAAACCAATAGTGAATAAATTAGCTATTATAACTTTTCAAATATGTTATTTATATTGTTTTGCCTTTACGTTTGTGAATCAAATAAAACACATTTTATCGCCAATGAATCAGTTTAATTAAATTTAATGGTACCTTGAACAGATGGTGTGATAACCTGTCTCAATAAATATGAGGTAACCGACTCTAATTATGAACTTATAATCAGTTATCAATGGTTGGTTAATTTGAAAAGTTTAACAGTTTCTAATGTTATCAACTACCTGAGATCATCATGTACAATACACTAAATCTTTAGTAACATGTAAATGGTATACCAGTTACAGCCTACAACTGTAATAATTAACTAGATGTCACCAAATAAATAGATCAAGAGTGTCTCTTATGTAGTAAGATTAAGCTGAAATATAATTTCAGGGCTATATGCAATAATTAAGTTAATATTTCAACTTTAAAAGTTAATATGTCGTTAAACGTTAAAACATGAAGTTACAAAATGAATAAATTGCTTAAAGTTCAGATGAAAACGAATAAAACTTTAAATGTTACTTGCGGTTAGTGTCCAAACTATTAAACGTCAATCGGCTTAATTGACAAGCCACATCTAATTTGTGGAACAAGATTCAGCCATCCGGTTAGGAATCGTTGTCCATAGTGGAATCATTCCGCAATTATCACCAACAAACATGAGTCCAGCATCGTCTCCTCGTGAAGTGGAAACGCCATCACGAGCTCTTGTTGCTCTATAACGCTAACGCCATCCGAGATACGACACGTCTCTACTACCATGAACGGAGTACTATGGACTGTCAGCTATCTCTACGAAAATATATCCCATACAGGAAACATCCGAAATGTAAGGCTTCTTAAAATCTTGACATGATCATCCTATATCATCGATTACCATCACCCATAAAAAATTGTTCAAACCATATCCATTTAGCAAAAAGTATGTATTAAAAAATGTATGTAAAAAACTATGCTTTACAGAAAAACCCTAAAAAGAAATTGGGGATATTGTGTGAAAATATACGTACAAGACGAAAGCTTACACTGTTACCAAGGACTTTTCACCACGATAGTCCTGGAAATAGATGGTATAAACCATGTGCCACCGGCCATTTTCTATACATCCGACTTGTCATACTCGACCTAACAACTCGAAAAGTATCAGACAATTGCCCAGAGACAAGTGATTCCAATTTATCTTCCCGTTACTTTTGACATCTGCGATCAGTGTTACCACTGACAATCAAATAAAATCCCCACATAAAATGATAACATACTCGTGAATTAGTTAAATCACATGTAAAATATTAATAAAAATATTACCCTAGACACCCATTTAATTATATATATCCCATTATTTCAGGATATGCTTAAATAATTTCAAAACCCGTAGTTAATTCCCTTATGCAACCAACTATACAGAAGTGTGTATAAAGTTGCATACTCAGTGGGTGGATTAACAGAATCATTCCAACTCCGTGAGTTATAATACAATACAAAAGCATTTTATTTTTATCGTGCTACAACATTTATATTACGGCCGACATTTGTCAATTTACTTTTTATTATTTCGATCGTTGGAAACAAATTTCTTTTGTAACATTCATGTATGTTGGTTTTTCATAATTTTATTACAGACACATCTAAATGTTTGATAAATCCCCTACCACATAGCTTCTTGCGTTCGTAAGGCTCATTCTTGGCTATTTTACGTATAGTTGACACGGGAACTTCTGTTAAATCAGATACTGCTTGCATTAATTCTGTTTCTTTGTCTAAACCAAACTTTTCCTGTAGATTCTTATACACATTGAAACATATCTTCTTTGCTTCCAAATTTAAATGACGTCGAATCCTGTTTTCACTTTGATCACAATTATTTAAATTTTCGTTGTTGTTACACACAATATTTTGGACCGAAGTCGATATTTCCCAAAGACGCCACATTGTAAATATTTAATTTTTAACTAAAAATATAATTGCTATATAATAAATGTATCTTACTCAAATTATTTAGAAAAACGCTACACTCTTTCTTGATGTCAGCCTACCAACTAAAGAGTGGTGTCTGTTATCTGTGGTGAACACCTGTTATGTTAGAAAAAATTGCCATCTCAAAATATACTTACAGTTCAGTAAATGATGAGAAAATAATAAGTTATTTGGAATTTATATTCCTAATTCTTCTTAATAAATCGAGATATAAGGTAGTATTAATTGTCTGGTGTATAAATATGTTTATAAATATAGATAGGTTAATATTGTTAATAATTAGACCAGTGATGACGTATGGGGCAGAAATATTAACTATGACTAAAAAACAACAAGAGAATATGAGAATTCAGGAACGAAAAATAGTAAGAACAATATTAGGACCAAAAAAAATAGGTGACGAAAATAGAAGACAAATATGGAACTATATCAAGAGATACAAAAAGACATAGTAAGAAAAATTGAGGAACAAATATTAAAACGGTGGGACACACATGGAGAGCAGGTAAGAGAGCAATAATATACTCAATGGTAGAGTGGAACCTCTTTAGTAAGAGAAGAAGGGGAAGACCAAGGGTAACTTGGTTGCAGGAGGTAGTAGGTGATCTCAAGACTATAGAAATTTGATACTGGGAAGAGAAAACGCAGGGCAGGAAGCAATGTCTACATTTACATTTTAACGATTATTAGTTGAAATTATAATATTAGATGAATATATCGTCAAATAAACATTTTAAATTATGAAATTGACTGTCTCGACCCTCACTTCGTGAAATATGCTTATATTAGTGTTTTTAAATGAAACTCACGGTCTCTAGTTAATTCCACAATATAATAGAAGTTATTGAAATTTCTAAAAAATTGATTTATCGAAACAATTGTCAATTTTTTAGAATTTTCAATAACTTGTATTATATTGTGGAATTAACTAGAGACCGTGAGTTTCATTTAAAAACACTATTTTAAATTATAATATTGATTGGACTTTGACTGTATTCAAGTCAAACGAGAAGCCGAAACCTTACGTCGGCTATAGAGAGTGTTAAAAATCACTGTAGAAACTGTGGACCGCAAAATTGAGTCGATGTATTGTAAGTATTAGAATTAATTATAAAGATTAATATTTATCTCAAGCATCAAATATATTGTAAATTTATAATACAACATTTGACATGTCTATTCAGTTTAAAATGTTTGCCACTATATCACGCTAGGTAACATAGTCTAGTTATTTTAAAAATCTATTAATTAAATTAAATCAAGATATACAATTTGCTAGGTAATTATGGTGGTTAGATATATTCTGAACGTAAAGATACCCTTAGAGAATAATTGCAATGCAACAAAGGCTTTAATCAGCAATTTTACGAATAACAACAAGAAATGCTAGAATTGTAGTCTCGAGGCGATTTCGAGAATTTCTTGAAAAAGTAAATAATCAAGTAAGCCGCTTTCTTAACAATTCACCGCAATGTTAGTTAAGTTTGAACTTGAATGTCAATTAATTCAACAACAAAACGTAATTGAATATAAAAGTAGGTCTTGAGAATAATAATACATAACAGTTTGAAGTACGATCCAAATGTGTTACTGTCAAAAATAGTGCAGCATTTAACTAAGTCAAAGTAACTTTTGAAATAATAAATGTTATCGAATATTTTCTTTATCATCAGAGCCAATTATTGCCACCTTAAGGTTTGATAATTTGTAATATATCCAGATTGAACTCTAAGGCTCTGTAAATAGGATGAATAAATCTCAATATATTTATCTTCAAATATATTACATAATAATAAAAAAAATTATTCTAAAAAATAGTGTTTTAAATGAAACTCACGGTTTCTAGTTAATTCCACAATATAATAAAAGTTATTGAAAATTCTAAAAAATTGACAATTGTTTCGATAAATCAATATCATCGTCAGAATGACAGAAGTTACCTTTCATTTATGCCTACCTGATGTTAGTAGTTATATTTGGCTGGACCAAGAAGTGACCTAACTTGTCATTGACTTAATATATGTTTATAGGAAAAAGAAGAAGATGTGATATTACAAATATTGAAGCTTAGATATTATTAGCCCTATGGTGATATCCTGGATATCATTTTTCCAATTAAGATCAGTATAACTGTGCAATGATATAGAAAACCAGGAAAACTATATCTGTTGATATTTACAATTATCACTTAAGAAGACAGTTTAATAGTGGATAACTCCCTAGATTTAACTGTTCATTGACAACTTCATATTGTGGGTTTCTTAAATGTCTTCTAATTTCCAATTCTTCAAGGAAATCCAGTTCTTGTTTCTTTTCAGAAATATGTGATAATTGTAAAGATCAGCAGATATAGTTTTCCTGGTTTTCTATATCATTGCATAGTTATACTGATCTTAATTGGAAAAATGATATCCAGGATATCACCATAGGGCTAATAATATCTAAGCTTCAAAATTTGTAATATCACACCTTCTTGTTTTTTCTATAAACATATATTAAGTCAATCACAAGTTAGGTCACTTCTTGGTCTAGCCAAAAATAACTACTAACATCAGGTAGTCATCAAATGAAATGTAACTTTTGTCATTCTGACGATGATATTGATTTATCGAAACAATTGTCAATTTTTTAGAATTTTCAATAACTTTTATTATATTGTGGAATTAACTAGAAACCGTGAGTTTCATTTAAAACACTATTATGAGCAGATTCCACGAAGTAAGGGTCGAGACAGTTAATTTTATTCTAAAAAAAGTTACTATTTTTTTTGAAAAAAGTGCACAACTGGCAATATTTGGAACACGGGGTCAAAATATTGCCATACACCTGGCAATAAAAGGAATAGCTAGTTTACAAAAAAAAATCAATGCTAAAAAATATTAACTTTATTTTTTGTTTATAAGTAACAAAAAAAACTTACTAACTAATTAGAGTAATATGAAACCTCAAAACCCATCGCATTGAGGCCCCCGGAGGGTTTTAAGTTTGATATTACTCTAAGCATAATTTGGACACTTAAATAACTCTTTATCTTGTTTGGACAGTCCCACACATTCTTCATGGACATAAACTTTGCAGACACAACCTCATATCTGCTATACGATTTTCCTTGCATAAAAAACAATACCATGATTCGGAAGATGATTTTGCGTTAGGAGGAGGACATTTTTTGGAAGTTCCACGTGCCTTTGATAAAACAGGTGTAATTCCTTTTGTCTCGTTAAATTTCATTTTTTTGGAAGGAGGTGCTGAAGAGGAAAGAAATAGTTTTCTTGTTACTTCTTGTGCTTTAATATTGATGGCTGGTTTGCGTTTGGAAGCGATTGTTTTTACTTCAGGAGTATTGAGCAATCCCACCTTTTTAAAGGAACTATGTTGACGTTGGTTTTTAAGATCTTCCGGAATATCGGGAAGACTGGAAGTAGTTTGACTTTGGTTGTTGGGGAGTTCTGGAGTATTAGGAATACTCTGGATAGCTTCACTTTATTTTTTCGGAGTTTCCAGAAAATGGGGAATACTAGGAGTAGATGCAGTAACGGGTGGCTTTTCAATTAACGACTCTTTAAAGGAATCTTCATAACTGCTTGCAGAAGATAACTCATCTTCACATGAATCGTCATGAACACTATATTCTGAATCCAAAGAGTCATCAGAGGAGAAATGTTCAATCTGTTTTTGATTTTTTAGTTTAAGTAATTTCTCTTTTCGTTGACTCTTACTGGACTTAAAGTCTGTGACTCCTGATGTTGATGGTTGTATGTTAGGAGATTGGGACTTTCCAAGTTCTGATGTAGGTAACTTATTGTTAAGTTCATCTTTATTATTCGGAGATTTTTGAGTTGTTGATGTAGATGGTGCATTAACATTATTCCCATTTTCTTTGTTTTCTCCTATGTAAGTGATCAGGCTAGGTGCAAATGCAGATTCGGGTATTACATCTGGATTAAAAGGGAATATACTGGCAGCTCTAAATCCAGATGTAATATTGGCTGGTGTCATGGATTTTAACCAGACTGTTCTAGAAATATCGCCAAATCTCATTTTTGTTATGGCTTTTCCAGGGTTCGTTAACAAAAAATTTAATATTGCTTGTTCCCAAAAGGACTCAAAACTTTTAAAAACGGATTTGTCCATCGGTTGCAACTCGTGCGTGGTATTGCTGGGTAGGCAAAACAATGTTACACCGTACTTCTCTGCTGCGTCGACAATAGAAACATCTAAATGAGATTTGGCTCCATCGAATATTAATAGAGTGTTGGTCCCTGGATTTTTGTATTTCGCAAAATGCTCGAGCCACATTAGTCATACTCCCTTTTGGAGTCATTGTTACTTTTGAACCAGGAGGCAAATTATCTGACCATTCTGGTTTGAGTCTTTTGCCCTTAAATAAAATAAAAGGTGGAATAGCTTGGCATCCTACGATTGTAACATTTTCACCATGTTCTGGAGCTGTTAAATGAACACGTTTAACTCCTTTTTTTGCTAAAACAGTTTGTTGTTTGTGAATGGTCAGTCTGCAACCCTTCTCATCCATATAATATAGATTTTCTGGTTTATCAAATAACTTCAGTTTAATCATAACATTTTTCAGTTTTGTGAAATAATCATTTACAACAACGGGATTCATCTTTTGAGTCCTTGCTGGATTCATTTGTTGCGCTTTACGTCTGACTACATCAGGATGTCTTTTAAAAAATAGTCTAAGCCATTTTCTACCTGCTGTTTGGGATTCTTCAGAAAATCTTGTCGATATGTTAAGGGTTTTTGCATAAGGAAATACACTTTTCCTAACGACTTTACTTGTAACTGGTACACCAACTTCTGCTAATTTATGAATCCTTGCCAACAAATGAAGTTCTTGTTCTAAACTTAAAGTTGATTTTCTCCCAAGACGTTTAATTGGATTATTTTGTCGGTAATGCAATCCAAGAGTTGTCCTAGGAATCTTACTAATGCTAGTCCCATTTGTAATATATTGCAATGCCCTTCTAAGATTTTCTTGAGACCACTTAGCTCGAATTTTTTTCGGCATTCTGCAACAATATCATTCTAGTTAATACATCTATTAACAAATTATTTAGAAGAAGTGGTTCCTAATTTTGCCATGGCAATATTGAGAACAATTTATGTGGCAATATTAGGACACTTGCTATCCGAATGAAAAAAAAATTTTCTTGTCTCGTTCGTTAAATGAAATAAAACAAAATATGCTACAAGCAATTACTTACTTCAACGTACTTATTGATAATTAGAACATCCACTAATCTTGAAAAGCAAACATGTACAAGAATTTTAAACTTAAATATTTTTTATACCGCTCTCGTTAAAAACACACACTTTCAAAGTCTGATCGGTACTGGCGACTGAAATGCATCAATGCGGTAATTATGGTTTGTGTTCCTACTCTAAGACAGACTAGGAGCGTCATCTTATTAAGAATAGCTGAATTAACGATTCGATGGGCGATGGCAATAATTGGCTCACCTACCTTAACAATTATAATTTATTTTATGATATGACTTTAATGTTCCACATTGGGAGACGTTTATTATTATTATGGATTGTTCATATATTTATTTTAATACTATGGTATATTTTATGATATGATTTATTTAAACATTTTAATGCTCTAGGTTGGTCGCCAATTATTATTGTGTATGTTTTATTTATTTATTTATTATTGTGTTTGAGTTTACTGCATTATACTTGTATTAATTCACTAAGTAATGTAAGTAATAAGTACGTTGTACTTTTATTATGTTTATTAATAAGAATACATTTTCAAAAACAATTGTTTTATTGTAGGGTTCCGTCGCCAAAAAAGCTTGAAAACCGCTGTTTTCTAGGTAAATAGGTTTAATAAGGGAGAGTGGTGATATCTATTTCGTTAAGAAGGTTGCCTGAATATTTGTTTGTATTTATCTCAAGAGCTTCTAAATGATTTAATTTAAAGGATTTAGGTTCTACATGTAAAATTTCAAAATTAGGGTCGAAAGTCAGTTGGTTTTTTAATAAATGATTTGAATAGTTAGAATCTAATTTTTTGTTGTCATAGCTACGTTTGTGTTCTGAAATTCTAGTTTTAAAATTTCTAAAAATTCTACCGATATAAATTTTATCACAGTTTTGATTTAGATTTGTTATTTTTAATGAATTTGGATAAATTTTAATCGGTTTTAAAGCAAATATACATGTCTAACGTTTCTAAAAATGATTTAATTTTTAAGGATACTGTTCCAGAGTATGTCAAGCTTTTAAGTTGTTTATTTTTATCAGAAATAACTTTAGACATGAAAATTTGCTTTAAAACTGATTACAATTTATCCAAACTCAGTTAATGTTAAGTTGTTCTGCAATTTTGGAAGAAAGTTTATCTTGTAAGGGGGTTGGATTTTATTGGGAATTATTTAAAATTATTGTTACGAATTCGCACACCGAAGCAGATACTAAGTACGGCCCTGTAACCTTATGTTAACGCCGAATTCTGAGAAGGTCTATTGGGATTTATTGCGACCGTCCTTTTTAAACATGTTCTCGAAAGGCATTTTAAGAAATAACGCGAAAGGCATGTCCCGTCCCGAATGTTCTAGTAAAGAAAGTTTTTGATATAAATACAGGACCGATCAGCGGATGAGTGCAGTTCATAATTTGCCATAGTGAGTTAAACAGTAATTAAGTGAATATAAATTAATAAGTTAGTGTGCATATAAATTAAATTTAAGTGTCTAGTTAAGTACATATAAATTAGTGTTGGTGAGTTAGTGTTTAAATAAATTAGTAAGTAGCAATACCGAGTGTTTAAAATTTATCACACCCGTTTATTGTTTAAATAAATAACAAAAACATTACATTGGTGTCAGAAGTGGGATAATATAAATAAATATCTACGTAAAAATGGCCAAGAGATTAAGGGACCTGAAAGTGGCGGAATTACGAGCGGAATTGGAAGATCGTGAGTTGGAAACGTCCGGTAAGAAAAGTGAATTAGTAGAAAGACTTAAAGTGGCACTGGAAAATGACGGCTTTGATCCAGAAACAGTTTTATTTAATGACGAGGCTTCCACCTTAATCTCGTCAATTTCTGCCATGGAAGAGAAGATCTCAACTAATGTGAAGAACGATATTTCTGGCATGGAAGAGAAGATTTCTACGAATGTGAAAAGCGATATTTCGGCTATAAAGAACGATATTTCTGCTATGAAGATCGACATTTCTGTTAATATGGACGAGAAGATTTCTACTTTGAAGAACGATATATCCGCCGACATCTTATTAATGAAAAACGACATTGCCGCTGACGTTTAAAATTAAATTTCGTCTCTAAAATCTGAAATTGAAAATAAAATGTCAACGATGGACGAGAAAATCGAGAATAAGATTACAACGATAGACGAGAAAATCAAGGAGTTAGAGGAAAAGATTGCCGACTCAAGAACGCGAGGCATGCCAGAGGAAGAAAAAAAGACCGAGCAAACGAAACCTTGCAAGCCAGAAACACTATCTAAGTTTGAAGATATTGGCAGTTTTACCCGAGTCAAGGCCCCAACGTTCGATGGAAAAATGTCGTGGACCAATTATGTGAAACAATTTGAGGCAGCCGCTAGAGTGAATAATTGGTCCGATAGAGAGAAGGCAGTGAACTTAACCATCGCGGAGATGCCTTAGATGTACTCCAGACGATACCTTTGGAAGAAATGGATGACTTCGAGCTGCTGAAGAAGAGGTTGGACATGCGAT
Source organism: Galeruca laticollis (assembly GCA_963921935.1). NCBI lineage: Eukaryota > Metazoa > Arthropoda > Insecta > Coleoptera > Chrysomelidae > Galeruca > Galeruca laticollis. The sequence continues at coordinate 6,330,175 of OY998179.1, forward strand.
ATGGTCACGAACATTTGGAACAGTTGTACAGATTCCAGCTGAAGAACCGAAGGCGGAAACGTGACGAACCCCTTCAAGAGTATGAAATGGATATTGCCCGACTAGTTCGATTTGCTTATCCATCAGCACCAGAGAACATGATGGAATGTTTAGGCATCCAGGCCTTTATTGACGGCTTGTGCGACCACGATATGGAGAAGACGCTTCGATTAGACCATCCTAAAACATTGGACGATGCATTGACTGCTGCTCTTGAATATGAAGCAGCCACGATGGCTTCGGGATACAACAAAGATAGGACCATTCAGGAAGAAGGTGACGATGACAGACTTGACCAAATCGGCAACTTGTTGAAAGGTATGGTAGACAAGAAGCCGAAGAAAATCAGGTGCTGTAATTGTGGCGAGCTAGAGCATGCACGCAGTTCGTGTAAGCGTCCTACGACTCATGTAAACCAAGAACCTTTTAAATGCAAAGCAGCCAAGAAAAGCTCGCGGTACAACAAAGGTAGAACCATGCAGGAAGAAGATAACGATGACGATCTTGATCAGATCGTCAATTTGTTGAAAGGTATGGCAGACAAGAGGCCGAAGAATATCAAATGCCGGAAGTGTGGCGAGCTAGAGCACGTACGCAGTCCGTCTAAGCTCCCTAAGACTCCTGTAACCCAAGAACTCCAGACACAGGGGAAATCAGACAGGGGTGAACATCCAGCTAATGTGAATCACCAGAAAGCCAACTCCTTGCCTAGACGGCCACACTGCAACAAGGCGGAATCTAGGGAAGCTGCAGTTTCAAGAACTACTGTAATTAACGAGGAATGGTCACCCACCAGGATCAGAGAAGATCAAGAGAATGATCCTCACCTGAAGATGATTCGGCAATGGAAGAAAGAAAACCGGCGACCTACCTGACAAGAAGTGTCAAGATTTTTACCGAAACTCAAGGCGTATTGGGCTCAGTGGGACTCCCTTGTCCTGGAAGAAGGCATATTGAAAAGAATCCTTGAGAACGATGATGGTTCGGAGAAGAGAAGACAGATAGTTATCCCGAGAGCGAGAGTAGCTGAGGTACTGATGAAGTTACACGACAGTCCATCGGGAGGTCATCTGGGAGTGAAGAAAACCCTTCAGCGAGTCCGTGAAAGGTTTTATTGGATGAACAGCTCCGACGATGTGAAGGACTGGTGTAAGAAATGTACGACTTGTGCTATGAGTAATGGACCACATCGCAAGATAAAGGCACCCATGAAACAGTACAATGTTGGAAGCCCTTTCAAAAGGATTGCTTTAGATATCGCTGGACCATTTCCGACGACAGAAAATGGTAGCAAGTACATACTGGTTGTAATGGATTATTTCACAAAGTGGGTGGAAATTTACGCTATCCCGAACCAAGAGGCCACAACTGTCGCGGATGACCATCAATGATCCCACGGGTCAAACACCTGCGAAAATCCTGTTTGGACGTGAAATGAGGCTTCCTTCTGACCTGGAATTTGGCTGTCGGCCTGGAGAAGATATAGCAGGCGAAGACTACGTGATCCAATTGAGAAGAAGGCTGGACGATATTCATGAGTTAGTTCGAACAAATCTTCAAGTTGCCAGCGACAGAATGAAAAGTCGGTACGACACGCAGGCCACAGAAGGCGGTTTTAAAGAAGGGGACAAAGTATGGTTACACAACCCGGCGAGAAAAAAAGGATTTTCTCCAAAATTACAAAAATCCTGGGAAGGTCCATACTTAATCAAGAAAAGGATCAATGATGTTTTATATCGCATAAGCAAGATCCCCAACGGGAAACCAAAAGTAGTTCACCGAAACCGACTAGCGCCATTCGAAGGAGACCATGACATAGACGAAGGAGTAAACCTTATTCGAGATATGTCTGACCCCACCTTCGATGAATTTATGGGCGCGTATGGAGGTATCGGGAAAGCTAGATATGGAGTCACTTCGGAACAACAACAAGATTTGTTCACTCTCCCGGAAGATTATTCACTGGCATACAACATCCCCGCCCGTATCAAGAACGCACGAGGGTTGGCAACCGTCTTTCGAAAGAAGTTTGGGCAATTAGAAAAACTTGAAGACCAGATTCCAGCCCCTGGCAAGACACTGAAACTGAAACATAATTCGCGGTACGTCTTCTACGTGGTAACTAAAGATGAATTTAAAGATCGATCTACTTACCGCGATGTGTGGGAAGCACTTCGTAACCTCCGAGACCATGTGTTAGAATCCAGCGTGAAGAAACTGGCTATGCCTAAGATAGCGAGTAACCAGTTGGATTGGCGAGTTCAGGAACATGGTAGAGGTTATCTTTAGAGATACCGGTGTCCAGATATTAATTTGCAGCTACAGCTACAACCCCCGCTATCAATATCCGATGAAGACGGTGCCCTGCTATTTCCATAAGATCGGAAAGTGTAGAAATGGGGCTAGTTGCCGATTCAAACATCCAGTCTCGGCTACACATAAGTTCCAGGAGGAACTTTCATTTAAGGAGGGGGTAATGGTACGAACTCGCACACCGAAGCAGATACTAAGTACGGCCCTGTAACCTTATGTTAACGGAGTTAAGAAAAAGGCGAGCGCGCCGAATTCTGAGAAGGTCTATTGGGATCTATTGTGACCGTCCTTTTTAAACATGTTCTCGAAAGGCATTTTAAGAAATATCGCGAAAGGCATGTCCCGTCCCGAATGTTCTAGTAAAGAAAGTTTTTGATATAAATACAGGACCGATCAGCGGATGAGTGCAGTTTATAATTTGCCATAGTGAGTTAAACAGTAATTAAGTGAATATAAAAGTGTTATAAATTAATAAGTTAGTGTGCATATAAATTAAATTTAAGTGTCTAGTTAAGTACATATAAATTAGTGTTAGTGAGTTAGTGTTTAAATAAATTAGTAAGTAGCAATACCGAGTGTTTAAAATTTATCCCACCCGTTTATTGTTTAAATAAATAACAAAAACATTACATTATGTTCTGAAAAAAGATTTTACTATTTTTAGAGAAAATTAGTGTACATATTTTCAAACGCAAATTTGAAACGTTTTCATCTATTTCTACAGTTTTTCCTAATCTTGCCAACTTGTTTGATTATCGATTACTCTTCAATTTTTATAATCAATTAGAACAGGGCTGTCAGACGTAAGGCCCGCGGGCGCATGCGGCTCCTCTTTTTGCGGCCCGCGGAGTTGTGCCACTAGCAATAGATAGAAGGTTACAGCCAGCTGGTAATTTTCATCCGAATCATTCCAAACGACTTCAGTGTCGCTTGATCTTATTTCTCTTCATGGTACAACCCAGAACCAAGGGTGTGGATTGGATTTGCATGACTCTTGAAACAAAACATCAAATGCCCAGTGATACACTCTTTTGTTCACCAAGAGACCCTATGTGGAAAATTCTTTCGTCAAATAAATGAATGAATGTTACGAAAGGGGGAAATTGTGCGTTACTCACACAAAGTTTCGTGATTATTTAGCCGAAATAGATGTTACTTATTGGGACTTGTTACTTCACACCGATATACGTTGGTTAAGACTACGAATCACGGAATTATTATTAATAACTAACGAAATGGCAAAGACGACTAAGTCATAAGATGTTTGCTTATCACATTCATCAGCGCGTTTTCTCGAGTTGACACGATGTTGTGGACGGTCTTGAATTCGTCTAGGAGCTGCGATTACGTTGGACAGGATAAACCCACTTTGGGCTGACGATCTCGTCGAAGTCATCAATATTTTAGCACAGTAATTTGTTGTTCGTATTGCAACTGAAATAAAATATTGATATTGATTAAAAAATCAAAGTGCTAGAACGTAGGTATAAATGGATTCGAAATCAGCATGGTCTGCAATCTCTGCAATGGAGAAAATCTCCAGTATTTTATACACGATTATTCATTAAACTGAATTGACTGCTTAGAATTCTACTTACGCACTACGGAGCTTTTCTACTGGCTTTAGCAGCACATACCCTCTGTTTTTGCGTTTTCCTCTTTTCTAATGTTGGAAAAGCAAAATTGCGGAATGCCGTATTCTCCTTTATGGTAAATGCTCTGAAGGACCAATCGTCGTAATGTGACGATAATGAATGTTATTCCATGTATGAATTGGTTATTATGTGAAAATAAAATTCGATGGTTTCATACACTTTTCTTTATATTATTATTATTTACATTTTCTTCGGTATATATCTGCGTCACAATGAAGAATTCACAAATGCTTATTAAAAGATGCAATGATATTTTTTTGTACGTTTTTATCAAATTTATGACAATATGTGTCGTTAGATTTTCTGATGCTTTTTTGTGACTTGACTAACAACGGTTTTTTGTATAATGATGAAAAATTGAATATGTGTTGTTATGGATATTTTTATGTGTGTTTTTAAGTGGGTGATAATAAGGAACGTTATGTGAGATTGTAACCAATGGGAAAAATAGAGATTTAAATGAAACTGTCATATGACAGCTGATACTCAGCGGACGCATGTAGTTTTGTGGAGAAAAGAAATTGTTATACAATTATCTGTGGTTTTTTATATGAAATGAAGTTTGAATGGTGTTATACAGGAGAAGTTGAAAATGAAAAGTCACAGGAGAATTTTGTAATTAAATCAAATTCGAACACCCTCTTTGTCCTGTAGATACAAGACACCCAAACCATCCTTATTGAAATGCTTGTTTCAAATCCATATCTCATGATACAAACTCCACTATAAACTGTCCTATTATTATTATTACTATTATTATTATTTTCCTTTTTGTGTCACCGGATTTACACCCGGTGTATTCCAACGACAGTCGGCCTCAACAGCAAGACTTTCGTTGGGTGTCACTATTCTAGAAATGACCTAACAATGTTTGTCGCATCCAGGATTACAGATTTTTGCATTAATCGGTAGGTTGACTCAGGAATATCAATGTCTTTGAGGGAAGTACTTAGTTTCTTGGGAATTAGCCCCATGCAGGATAAAACAACTGAAATGATCTTGACTTCTTTAAGATTCCACAATTCTTTTATTTCAGTCCTTAGCTCGGCGTATTTGCTTAGTTTTTCATTGTATTTGCTTTCTGTGTTAGAATTATTTGGGATCGATATGTCAATAAGCAGAGCTTGCTTGGATTGTTTATTAATGACTGTGATGTCCGGCCTGTTGTGTCGTACTGTTGTTACGTCCGTCATGATAGTTTTATCCCAGTAGATCTTAACATACTGATTTTCGATAACTGGAGAAGGCTTATATTTGTAATATGGCTCGTTGTTTTGTGGATCAAGGTTAAGTTTTTTCAGTACTTCTAGGTATACTACTGTGGCAACTTTGTTGTGTCGTTCCAGATATTTAGTTTCAGCTATGCTTTGGCAACTAGAAAGAATGTGTTCAATCGTTTCTTGACTTCTGTTGCACTTTCTGCACCTATCTGTTGGTATTTCTTCCTTCAAGATATACTTTTGGTAATTCCTCGTTTTTATAACCTGATCTTGTATACCAACCTTAAAACCTTCAGTTTCTGGGCACAGCGTTCCAGTTTTAAGCCATTCAACCGATTTAGCTTGATCTATCGTGTCTTTCTGTAAATCATTAATGAATCTTCCGTGCAATTCTTTTGAACGCCAATTTTTAATTTTATCTTCCTCATTTCGTGTATTAAAGGGCGTAAAGTTTTCCATGCTTAGGTTTAAAGGTGTATAACCCGTATCTGTTTTCACTATGGCTTTATGAAGTTGACTATTTTGGTGGCGGAAAAAACTCCTCAAGCCTGCAATTTGCTGAGTGCAAGCTTCCACAACATCTTTTATTCCTCTACCTCCTTTTTCTCTAGGTAAATTTACCCTTTCGACGGACGCTTTTGGATGGTGTTTTCTATGTTTTGTTAGCTCGGTTCTAATCTTTCTGTTTACTGCTTCCAGGTCCGTTTGAGTCCATTTAATTATTCCGAAGGAGTACTGAAGAGCGGATATGGCGTAGCTATTTATGGCCGTGGTAAGGTTTCTTGAATTTAGCTTACTTTTTAAGAGGATGTAAAGGCGTTTTTCGAACTCGGTGGTTATTATGGCTTTTATTTCTTTATGTTCTATCTTGTGTGTCTGAAGGATTCCTAAGTACTTGTAGGGTTTGTCTGTCATGGCTTCAATATATTTGCCTGTCTCTAGTTCTATAGGTTCTCCTTCTTTTAGCTTTCCCTTTTCAACCGATACAGTTTGGCATTTTTCCATACCAAACGACATTCCGACATCTGTGCTTCACTGGTGCATGAGTTTTAAGTTGGATTCTAGGTGTTTTTTGCACGCGGCAAATAGTTTCAGATCATCCATAAAGAATAGATGACTTATGGTTGTTGAGTTTCGATCCGCTCTAATAGTTGCTCCATATCCTGAGTGGTTTAGGCCACGTGATAATGGGTTTAAGCACAAGCAGAACCATAGAGCGGAAAGTGTATCTCCTTGAAAGATTCCTCTTTTAATACTGATAGATTCAGTTTCTAGTTCTGTGTGATTTAGGTTAATTTTGAGTTTTGTTTTCCAATTACTCATAGTACTTTTTAGAAACCTAACCACCACAGGGTGTATATTGTAAATTTCCAAAGTTTTTATTAACCAACTGTGGGGCACTGAGTCGAAAGCCTTCCGATAGTCTATATAGCCATGTATAGATTTCTGTTCTTCTTTCTGATTTGTTCCAATATCACATTATCGATTGTTATTTGTTCCTTGCAGCCCATATATTTTCTTTTGCACCCTTTTTGCTCCTCAGTTAGAATATCATTAGTTTCTAGGTATGCGTACAGTTTATCACATAGTGCTGCAGTGAAGATTTTGTACATTGTAGGAAGGCACGTGATGGGTCTATATTGAGAAGGATCTTGGGTTTGATAAGATTTTGGAAGAAGATAAGTTACACCATTTGTAAGGAAGTCTGGTAGTTGGTCAGGGTTTCTTAGAGCGATATTAAATTGGTTGGTCAGGTGATGATGGGTACCCGTAAGTTTTTTGGATACCGTCGTTCCCTGGTGCTTTCCAGTTGGCCAAGTTTTTTATTACCTTTTTCAGATCTTGTAATGTAAATATTATTTCTTCCATGTGTAGATGGTTGTTGTTCTGAATTTCTGTTTTGATCCAAGGTGTATTTTCCTGGTGTTCGATTTCCTTCGACCACATTCCTTCCCAAAATGTCTGTAAATCCTCCTTCTTTGGCGGTTGTCCTTTAGAACCAGGTTGTTCGTTAAACGATCTATAGAAGCCCTTCTGATTTTTTGAAAAGAAGTTGTTTTGGATTTTGCGTTGGTAGCTCTCCTGATATCTTTTTAATCTTTTAGAAGCAACTGCAAGTTTTTGTTTCCAGGTATCTAAGGTATCATCTATAATTGTTTTTATTTCATTTGTTGTTTTTCCTTGCAGCTGTTGTTTAATCTGGATCGGGATTTTACTTAGCAGCTTTTTGGATTTTTGCCCATATGCTATTTGTTGAATTCTACCAGTTTCTTTTCTTAAATTTTCGATTTTGGTACTGTCTTTGTTCCCATCTTGGTTTTTGAGGCGTACGTGTCTTAGGTGCTTTTAGTATTTTTTGTTTGTTGGCTTTGATTGTTGCTAAAGCAGCGCAATACACGTGAAGATGTATTTCCTCGAGGTTCATATCTGCATCCAATTGACTTTCCAGAATTTGATTAGCAATCCCTAAGAGAGAGTGCGTGTTTGGAGTATAAATGAGTTTTGGTAGCGCCGGCCTACTGGCAGGGTCGGATCCTCTGAATTCAGTAAGATGTTGTTGGTAGTTTTCTTCCCATAATGTTTGACGGTTGATTACTGAGGGTCGAAGACTTAATAGTGGTAGGTCAGCTTCAGGTCCTCTACTTTCTTGTTCCTGAGTCTCTGGGGTCTCATTTATAGGCTGTTGATTAATCTCCCTCTCTACCTCTGCCCTTATTTGTTCGATTGCAGGTAGAGGTATTAGGTTATTTCTTATGATAGCTCTACGTTGATCTGCTATTCGTTGTTCTGAGAGGTGATTTAGGTGTGGCATTTTCTCAATGAAGTGATTATGCAGTCGCATGCGGTACATCGTCATATTAGTCTCCAGTGCCGTAACTGTGAAAAACGAACGTATTACTCGTTTGTTGGTTTCATTGTCCCATTTCATACGTCGTCTTTCTGATTGTGCCTGATTTGGTTCAGTGGGTGCGACAGGCTGTCGCACAACACATCTCCGAGGCGCCGTAGCTTCAAGCGGTTGATGGGATACGTTTCGATGAGCGGTGCCCCCACCATTTTCATCTACATGCTGGACATCCTGACGGTTCCGATTGGAAGGACCAGCATCTAATCCTTCCCCGCCCGAGTAACGATTTCTTCGTGTGTTGAAAGCACTTTTTTTCACACCATACGGGATGCTACCCCGCGTGGTGGTGGTTCTCCCTCTCGCGTTAGCCCATCTGCTGCAGATCCGCCACCGGGGTTGGTTACCCGATCCCGAATCCCCAGAGATGGTTACCGGGGCTACCGACGTGGAGGTGCGAGCAGGAATTGGTAGGAGAGGCTATAAGAGACGCTTCACTACCATTTTAACCCCTTATTACTATTATTATTATTATTATTATTATTATTAGTATTATTATTATTATTATTATTTCTATTGATCTATATAATATTATTGATATTTTGTTTTGTTACAGATGGCGCTCTTCTCGAAGAACAATCCACACCGAAACCTACACCGGAGCAAGACGAATCGCTCCTTCTCAATACAGACCTTCCCATTTTTTTAGCGGAACCTCAGAACGCGTTCGTGGTGAAAAATCGACCGGCTACGCTACAATGTCGCGCCGCGCACGCGCTCAGTTTGTATTTTAAGTGTAACGGCGCCAAAAAAGTGGAAACTGTCGAAAATTGGTTCGTAGATCCTCAAAACGGCGTGCGGATTTTCGAGGCCGACGCGAATGTTACCAGAGACATGGTCGAAGAATTTTTCGGCAAAGAAAAATTCAAATGCGAGTGTTATGCTTGGAGTGGGAGGGGGAGTATCAAGAGTCAGCCCGCTACTGTCGAAGTTGCATGTAAGTACTTGTTGATTATGACAAATTTTATGAGAATTTTTCAAATCTGAATACCCTCCTTAAATAGATCACCATATATGTTGAAACATTATTACAAATCTTGTAATGGGATGTATTTTGTGAATATTCTAGATATTTATATCATAATAATAATAATATTTATTCACATCAGCATAATACAAATACAAAGTAAAAAATATAAAGTTCAGCTGTGAATAAAAAACAAGATAAACAAGACTGAATTTGGTTTCTGCGATTGTAAATGTTCCAACTTCAGGTGTCTTCAACTTTCGTGAAACGAAGTCTATCAGATAAGGCGTGTACAGTCTGCTCAGAGATATAAGAAAGTGACTAACTGACTCTTAATAGAAAAGTCCCGGGCCAGCTGTAAAATTGAAATATAGCCGAATAGGTCCGTACTTTGTTTAGAATTTAATGATGCTTTAGGGAAAGTAACAGTGTTGCGAATGAAATATGAAAAGACTTGTACCAAATTAAAAATTCAGTGCGGAATTCTTGTCAGACTTTCTTGGTATTCACCCTTTTTAAATATATCACTGATTACTTTTTTTTTAATTTAGCGGTTGAAAAATTGATTTTTCAATTCACATTTATGTAAACAAATTTCGATGTATTATAAGAAAAAATTACCATTAATATTATTAAAATTTACGTGTAACAAAAACAAAACAAATGTGCCGCTTGATTACCACATAACAGACAAATTTATTATAGTGACTCTCTAATTTATTATTGACTTCAAATCAATACACCGATGCCATGCTTGATTATCATGTAGAAAGTTTATAGTTACATTTTTTCTTCTTCTTATTCTTCTTCTCCAGTCGTTTCTACTTGATTTACAAACGCGGACGGAAAATTTGTTATTTTGAAACTAGTTTTCAACCGCCTACTGAAATATCTAGAAGAATTTACGACTATTACATAACAGCATTATACTAATTTCATTTACAGGATGTTCGAAAGTCATACATGAAATTGAGAAAATTACTTTATATTTTAATTATTCTTCTTCGCATTTCCGTTTACCTTTCGAAGTGTTGGAAGGGGTTACTCTTGCCATTGCCATCTCCTTCCAAGTTTTTTATTAACTTCATATGTACTTTTCCTTTTTTCATGTTTTCGCTAATTCCATGATATGTAATTTCTTATTTTCCATTTCTTGGGTTATTTATATTTCTGTTCCTGCTAATGTGTTTATATTCCTTATCCCTATTGTTATCTCCTGTTGTAGGAGAATGGGGGCTGTTGTGTAAATGTCAACATCAGCTCTAGCTCTGTTCACTCCTAGTTCACCTACTATTTGAGTTATACAATAATCTCGTTCCAAATAAAACTCTCAAAACTTTATTACTACAATTAATAATACTCAAACAACTGATAGATGCATCAGATCATACAATTAATCATGGCGGTATAATGCGTCATTGTATTATTCAATACGCAAAGATTAATCAGTACTTCTTAGAAAACTATATTGTAATTTCGAGCACAATCTAACAACATCGTAAACTAGTGCTTCAATTCGACAGCGCAGTCAATGGATGTTCAATATAATTTAAACGATAATAAAAGTTATGATTGTTACCAGATTTCTCCTGTCACTTCTTTGCACTGATATGAATTGAATTGTTGAGTTTTTACATGCAATAAATTATACAAAGAAAAGAGCAATCAAGAATAGTTATACTTCACAAACACTCCTTTTTCACCAAGCTTTCATGCCGTACTGTTAGTTTTGCTGGTACTACCATTGCCCGATCGTACGCGAACCAATCCGGAGTGCTCTTACCTTATATGGTAGAAAAGCTGCATGGCAGCTAGGTTGAAATTGCGAAAGCAAAGCGGTTGAAAATGAATTTCCAACACCTGTTTCTTTTTCATTTTTAATTTCGTTGCAACTATTCTTCCGTTTCTTATTTCATTTATTTTGACCTATCTGGTTTGTTTCCGTTTTATGTTTTACAGTGTTCTCTGATTTTTCCCAGCTTATTTTCAATGTTTTTATCACTGGTTTCTTGTCTTTTACCTCTCTCCATCATTACTATCCTTTTCTTGTCTCTCTCACGAGCTAGAGAGTTTTTAATGAACAATAAAGAAATTAGGAAAAATAATAGTAAACGAGAATCATTCCCTGCAGATTCTGAAGTTGGAGATTTAGTGTTATTAAAGAGAGAGAATAGAACAAAATTTGAATTTCAGTATTTAAGTCAAATTCAAATCACAAAAATAGAAGGCGTCAATTGCAAAATCAAAATGAATTTAAAACAGAATATGCAAATATAACGAGTAAGCATTACTTCTAAAAGGTAAAGGTCACGAGCGTTAAAAAGTGTAACATACCTAAACATAAACACTGAGAGACAATAAACGCTACAAACTTTTAAAAATTGATGGAGCCAGTACGGTGAAAACATTGCGATTCTCGGAAAATTCCATATGTAATTTTCCTCTCCCAGAAGTGGGTGATGTAGTGGTTACTAACCCCGAAGGTCAGAAATTATTCTTATGAATATATATGAACCTAACCTCGGGCAGTGTAGTTACAAATATATTACAAATTATTGTTATGAATAAAGTCAACTATTTGTATAACGTATCGAATGTTTAAAATAACATACGCGAGTTTATTTACTATAAAAGAGAAGTGATGTAAACACAGAGGACATTCCCTTTAATGTAAACGAATCAATCTGGCATATTGTTTTACATTTGAACTTGACCGTTCGTAGTATTATACAGGTCATACATTCATTTTAATTTAAGTAAGGGTATATATGCAGTGATAAATAAAAACCCGATGATATTTGATGAGATAGTTTATTTCCACCCGCTGGTCATACCACGCATGACAGTCCTGTTGGGTTATCCGTTAATAATATACATACACTACATGCCCTATCTCTTTGGAAGGATCTTATTTTCCTCTCCTCACCGGCATCAACACTTAATTCTACCGTTATACCTTCTTTTCCTAATTTATTGTTACGGTTTAAAATAATATAAAGGTATTCAGAACAAGTTTAAAATCTATTAATGAATTTAATAGAAAATTAATTTATCAGAAAAGGTATTGACGACTATACGTTTCAAGAAATGTAATTGTATAATCCAGTAAAATCATTTGCATAGTAAACATCTTACCTACAAGTTCAGATATCGATAAAAAAGGAGCTAACTTACTTTTGACTTGTACTTTTTCGTTTTAGTTCATTCCTGGTAATCGCTCAACATAGTTAATAGTTAAAAATAAAGATTGTATTGTTTACATTCTTTTCTCATTTATTTCATTTTCTCAAACGACGTACGTTTCGACATATTGCCATTTTCAAGTATTTCTTTTTCTACATTATAAATCTGCTGTCGACTGACTGACTAGTACATAAAGTTGTATGAGGTTAAAAAAGTGTGGGAATTTCAAACATCCATATATGAAGAAAAATTAATAATATTTCCTTGAAGCCTGTTATTGTTTTTGTCTATGAAAGACAACATTTTTCTCCTGATAGTGGAAGTGGATTGTTAAATGGAATCCAATGGTAGCTGCTGAGCATTTAATATGAGAAAAGGATAATTAAGGTACCTTATTCCTTCGATAAACTAAAAGAAATTTTACCAAATAATCATTATTTCATGAAATACTTGCTATAGAAAAATTACACTGAATAGAGAACAATAAAGGCATATTAAGATAAACCAATAAATGCATTTAGACAAAAAGTAACTCAAAAATAAGAGGATAATATTAATAAATACAAGTGATACTTTGAATATTCAAGGTTAAACATAAATGATACTGACATTAATTGAATCGATTTTTATTTGTGACTGTTGTTAAAAATTTACTAATTATAGATATTGAATTGTAGTTTATATATCAAATTGATCGCAAATATTTAATTATTTCACATTGTGTATGAACTCAACATTTTTTTTACTTTTAAATAATAACAAACCAGAGCAATCTCAACTCACCTGTTAGTTCAAAAACACCATGTTATTGATTCTTGTTATTTGATCGCCATTGTGTTTTCATAAATATTTCTCAAATGTTACTATTTTCTTCGCAAGGAACTTAAACATTTCCTTTATTTCCTCGATTTCTCCCATGTCTCCATCTTACTTCCATCGATATGTGTGTTTCACGGTGTCAAACCTCTTGTTTGTGTTTGATTGTGAAATGACTATAATTACTTATTTTCTACATGCTCATTCGACGAGTGGTGATGAAAGAGGCAGTTTGTAGGTTGAGAAGTTGTTTTATAGTTTGATCGATTGTTCTAGAGAATTATCAGAATGGAGGCGGGGCTTAATTGTTTTGCAGAAAGTGTACGTGCTAAACAACACAATTTCTTGAGTATAACGGTTAATTTTAAGAAAGAAGAAGCGATTCGGTTCTTTTTTCTTTTCGTTTGTAAAGTTCTGAGATAAGGTTTTGTTTGGTATTGAGGAGTTTTTTATGAAAGGAACGTTAAAATTCGTATTTGTGTAGCTAAAGAAATATTGAATTGATAAGAATAATGATACTTTTATTTATAATATATAAGGAATGCGTAAAATTTAGTATACAGGGGCGGAGATAAATATAGTTAATGTATAATTCGCAGGAAGAATTTGAATATAAATATAAATTCGTACAATGTCTTTCGTGTACGCTATCACCAGTGGATTACTCAATTCTTCCACCCACGCCTACATGACATGACTTTCCCGATAATCCGATAATGTTGTTCTTCTCTCCTACGTCCGTCTCTGTTGTTTTTTAATTCATATAAATGTTAATTATTGTATTAAGGTATATGCTTGTAAGTTTTGTCATTAATAATCTTACGAATTCTAGTTTTTATTTCTATACTGATTTGATAGGTACTTTGGACTTCTAAAATTAAATATGATTTTTCTCCAAAATATACTTACTAATCTATAAGAAAACATACAATCATTGAAGTTCAGTACGCCGCTGCCAATCGGATAAAATTGTCGTCTTTTCCTTCCATCTTCTAAAATTTGTTTTCAGGCACTAAGTTTTGCCCCTTTAATTATTATTTAAAGTTTCGGTGTCTTCAATTAGGGGGCGTTTATGTAAACGATAATTATTCCGTTGCGGTGCCGTGAATAGAAAAGATAAAAATCTACTGTTTGTAATTAAAGATAACTGTCGATAATGAAGATTTTCGTGAGGTGATGGGAAAAGTGGATTTATTAAAATTATCGACTACAGATAGATTGAATTGTTACTTACCTATTCTATGGTCGTAGATAAGATCTTGTTATTAGAGAGGTTAGATTGATGTTACAACGAAGATGGGAGGCGGAGTACGAACGGTAAAGAAGCTGATTTTTCTTCTTTATCATACAAAGAATAATAAGAATCTACTTCATGCGAACTACATTCAATAAACCATAAATTTGTACCTCAACCTAGCTAATTTTGTTTATTTGAGAGAAGTATTGAGACAGAATATAGTTAAGCTACACTCACACGTAATTTAGAACATTTAAAACATTAATTAAAAGTTGAAAGAAATGTCTAATCACATGAACAAAAAATCAGTACGATAATTATTCAGTTGAATAAATTGATACTTGAAACTTTCTTAAAAAACTGCTGCTACCCAAAAATCTAATAAATGGGACTACAATTAAGAGATTCTATGAGAAAATTGAACAATGAGTCATTTTTGCCCTCAAAATGGGCAAATCTCTTTCTAGTCCAGGAGAATTAGACCCTAAACCTTTGAAATATGGCTGTGTCGTGACGAAGATTAGGTATTGGTTGGAATTGCTCTGAAATAATCTAAGAAAAGAAAATATCAAGGTCCGCCACCGGAAAAAGTTGTGCTATTTGCAGGAAAAATCATAAACTGCAAAAAACGCAAAAATCGCTCATTTTTTTCGATATTTCTTAATATAACTCTTTAAATATGCAAGATAGAGAAAAAAAGTGTACTTACGAATTGTTTATTAAACTTTTAAATATAAACCTAGAATCAATAAGAAATACAATCACAATAGAAATAAGAAATGCAATAAGAAATACAAAATTAATAATAAAGAAAAAATCAATGAGACGGTTGAGGCTGGTGGAGTGTTACCAGTTTGTTAATATCGGGTTCCAATTTCGTTAACATCAATCGCAGATCGCCACGTTCAGTGATGTGTAGTCTGTTCCTCTTCTTTGAGAGCAAATCAGTTACTGCACTGAATGCACGCTCAGCCATATAGGACGAAGGAAATGCAATTAACAACTTCTGTACTATTGTCCACAATCCAGGATAGAGAACTGGTATTGGTTTTTGAAGCCAGAACTCTTGATATCCACGTTTGAATTTTACTTTCAGTTCTTCGTTAGTTGTGAGTTCAAATAGCTCCTCTTCCAAATTTGATGAGCCTTCAGTATCTGTGTTTGCGAAAGGATCTATAACCCAACTTGGTATTTCCATGTTTAAAATATCTTGGAAACTTCCAAGTGGTGGCAGTAAGTAAGTAAATCTTCCGGTTTTGCAGACACTGTTGATAATGTGGGAAATTGGTTGTACTCACCTCTACCAAGATTTATTTTGAATATAACAAGTTTTCCTGTGAAAGCAGCTATGACGCTTTTAGTTTCAATTAAATTTAAATCATCACCTTGCAATTGTAGATTAACTTGATTAAATACTTTAAACAGGTCCGTCAAATAAGCGATGTCATTTTTTGACGTAATCAGGTTTTCGCGCAATTGTTGGTTTTCTTCAAGAAATTCCAACACTGAGTCGAATAGATTAAAAAAAACGATTCAGACAAACACCTTTAGAGAGCCAACGTACTTCTGTGTGCAGCAGCAAGCGATTGTAGTCTTCATCATTTTCATTGCAAAGCTTATGAAACAAACGGTCATTCAATGAATTACTTCTAATGATATTGATTGCTTTAATAACGTTATTGAGGGACGCATGCAGACGTTCATTCAATTTTTTTGCAACCAAATGCTGACGGTGAATAATACAATGTACAGCGAGTACATTCGGCACTGCTTTTCTCAAATGTGCTATAAAACCCTTATAACGCCCGGTCATTGCTGGAGCACCATCAGTAGCAGCAGACAAAATATTGCTAATAGGAATTTCTTTCTCTTGAAAAAATTCTTGCATGATATTAAATATAGAATGTCCCTTTGTATCAGATTCCAAATTCTTAGCAAATAATAACTCTTGATGAATTTTTACTTCTTTTATAAATCGTACGTATGATAAGAGTAGAGCTTCGTTACTTGGTAGAGTTGATTCATCGAGTAGAATGGAAAATTTGCAAGTCTAGGTAATCGCATAATGATATTTCAACGTCATTTGTCATTTCATCTATTCTCCTTTGCACTGAATTATTACTGAGAGACATTTTTTTAATGATATCAAATGGTGTCTTATGATGGAGAACAGTTTTTAATATCTTTCCGACTGCCGGCAAAATTAATTCATCGCCAATGATGTGTGGTTTTCCTGACTTTGCGATTAACAATGAAACGTTATATGAGGCTCGTAGCCCATCATCGTCTCGTTTAGAAGACGATGCAAAAAGGTTTGATATAGTTGGCTGTCTTAAATATTGTTTTTCGAGTTCTTGAAAATAGAATATATCTTTGTTCTTCTTATCAGGATGCATTTTATGTAAATGCTCTTGTAGCCTAGAAGGTTTCATAGCTTCATTTGAAAAAACTTTTCGGCAAATTAAACACGTAGGTAATGATTTGTTTGTAGAAGATTCCGCAAATCCATATATTAAATATTCAATACTGTATTGCCGGCATTTCTTTTTTAATTTAGAAGTAGATTGAGCCATTTTCATACAAAAATTAAATTCTCAACAGATTTATAGATAGTAATGTTTATACAATGACACACCACTCACGATTATTTACTACGGCAGAGCTTATGATTCACGACTATGTATCGCGGCCAAGCACATACAACTAACTAACAAAAAATTCGTAGAGCTGTTGCTTTTATACGTTTCATTTCGTGCATAATTCAACTTGTCTGTGTGCGAACATGTCGAAACATGTTATTTTGTATGAACATCGCGCGTTCGCTTATCAACGTGCGAGGACAAGTCATATACTTCTATTCTGAACTAAAAGAAATTATTATAATTACTAGTATTATTATTAATGCTAATTTAAAACTGCTTATTAACCCTTATTAAATAATTTTTATTTCACCATTCCTCTTGACTGCTTATTATTTGCTTCTGAATCCGCTACCCTAAAAGGCTGCAGCGCCCACAGAGGGACGGTATCGCCCCGTTGTGAACCAATGTTAATGGTATATTTTATTTCATTATAAGATCTACATACAATAAATAATTATATTTCGCTTTTTTGTTACAACATTATTGTATTCTACTTTTTTACATGAATATATTATTTTATTTTATTTCAACTATACGAATTTGCAATGAGCAAGACAATCCTAGCATGGACATAATTATAATCAATGATTATTGTCAACATAAAGAAATGCCAAATTATAAGTAGTTACTCTAGATGCTTAAATTGTCATAATTGGTAGACGCCATTCTGAAAAATGAGTTTCTTTCATTTTGCTACATCGATTTAAAAAGAAATCATCAAAATCGGCCCTATAGAAGCCGAGATACAGCAACTTTTTGCGCCGCGTTCGATTTGAAGCGTCGATTTCAAGTTTCGCAATATATCCCCACTTCCCTCAGATTTGACGCGCCGAACGTTACCGCTACAACTTTCTTTGATTTTTCCTACCTCGTGCACAAGGGCGATGTTATATCTCAAAGCACATACAAAAATTTCTCGGAAAAATCTATCTGCTGGCATTTTTTTCATTATTACAACATTAATAGTTATACCGCAAACACTCTTTGATGTTTATTATCTCAGCACTTATTTTGCCAAATTGAACGCATTTTTTTTAAAAGGAGAGTCTTTCATAGAACTTTTTTCAAGTATTTTGAGTATTTTTCTTCCGTACCCAAATTCACTTCAAAAATTAATTATTTATAAGACGAAATTTGTCAACTTTTCAAAATCGCGTAAAAAAATGATAAAAACTTTAAAATTGTTCATTACAACTATTGTGTATTATAGCTTAGAGGTCTAAGTAGTTGTAAAAAAATCGGCGCCTATCACAACGTAAAAATGTGCGCCTGGCATGAACGCAAAAATGACGTTAATTTTTTCGCGGAAATTAATTAATAATTAATTCATGTAAAAACTATCAAGCCAATTTAATCGGCCTATGGCATATTGTTTTATACTATAATAAGGTTCTTAAATCCCAATTTATAGCGTGATTGGATGATTTCTTATCTGCGAAACATGTGCTTTAAAATAACCTCGTTTCTTAGCTACTTTCTTTGCATTTATCGGCATTTCTCAACGAAAAAATTGAATATATCGATTTTAAACTAATTCTATCTTTAGTCCCAGAGCTGGCTACAAAAAACAGGGTCGATAAGGTGCGCGCCATTTCAGCTTGAAAACTGGCGGCCCCAACTTAATACATCACCAAACGCCACTTCTTAAGGTCAGCACAGGTCGGATATGAAAATGCCAGCCGGTTTTCCCGGACGAAAAAATTGGCTGAAAAACCTCATAACGGGCGCGCGTGAAACCTTTAGTAACGTGGTGTTCAAACCTCAAATAAGAGCGGTGTAATAGTGCAAGAAGTTTTGCAGGCCGGAAAACCCTCGTAAGAAGTGATCGAAAGTGTCGGAAAATTCATCTGAAAAACCTCATAACGGGCGCGCGTGAAACCTTTAGTAACGTGGTGTTCAAACCTCAAATAAGAGCGGTGTAATAGTGCAAGAAGTTTTGCAGGCCGGAAAACCCTCGTAAGAAGTGATCGAAAGTGTCGGAAAACTCATCTGAAAAACCACATAACGTGCGCGCGTGAAACCTTTAGTAACGTGGTGTTCAAACCTCAAATAACAGCGGTGTAATAGCGCAAGAAGTTTTGCAGGCCGGAAAACCCTCGTAAGAAGTGATCGAAAGTGTCGGAAAACTCATCTGAAAAACCTCATAACGTGCGCGCGCGAAACCTTTTGTAACGTGCGGTTTAAGCCTCAAATAAGAGCGGTGTAATAGTGCAAGAAGTTTTGCAGGCCGGAAAACCCTCGTAAGAAGTGATCGAAAGTGTCGGAAAACTCATCTGAAAAACCTCATAACGTGCGCGCGCGAAACCTTTTGTAACGTGCGGTTTAAGCCTCAAATAAGAGCGGTGTAATAGTGCAAGAAGTTTTGCAGGCCGGAAAACCCTCGTAAGAAGTGATCGAAAGTGTCGGAAAACTCATCTGAAAAACCTCATAACGTGCGCGCGCGAAACCTTTTGTAACGTGCGGTTTAAGCCTCAAATAAGAGCGGTGTAATAGTGCAAGAAGTTTTGCAGGCCGGAAAACCCTCGTAAGAAGTGATCGAAAGTGCCGTTTCTGATGTTAATAAATTTTACTTAATTTTATTTATTGATCCTACAGCTCAAATCTATTACTTTTATTATAATATTGCATCTAAAAAGTATCATAATAAATTAAAAATGAAATGCGCGCGTTAGATAAGTAAATACTTTAACGCATTTTTGCAATGATAGAGGCGAGCGCCGAGATTATCATCTTGCCTCAACGTTCCTCAAAGTTTCTTGGGGCACCACGAGCCGTTACTCAATACTGAGCAACTTTATCAAAAAGTATAACCATTCCCAGAAGTTTTAAAAAAAATTTGATCAAAATCACTTGATAATAGGCGCAGTAAATGAATTAAAAAAAAATTAAAAGCCCGTTTTTGCGTTGTTGGCGGCGGCTCGAGTAGGTGGAAAATGAGTAAGCGCTATAAAATCACGCGCGCGATAAAAAATTATAATATTTCAGCGAGTTTTCATCGTATCTTGATGATTTTTTTTAATTTCGGGTAGCTCAAACAGGTTTTTTGAATGGAGACATCAAAAATAATTTTCCATTAAGCCAAATACGAAAAATTTTCATTTCAAATATACGCCGATTTTCTTCAATTTTTTTGGGGGGTTTTCCGGCCCGCAAAACTTCTTGCGCTATCACACCGCTCTTAGTTGAGACCCCAAAAACCTAATAAAAAAGTTTCGCGCGCGCACGTTATGAGGTTTTTCAGATGAGTTTTCCGGCACTTTCGATCACTTCTTACGAGGGTTTTCCGGCCTGCAAAACTTCTTGCACTATTACACCGCTCTTATTTGAGGTTTGAACACCACGTTACTAAAGGTTTCACGCGCGCCCGTTATGAGGTTTTTCAGATGAATTTTCCGACACTTTCGATCACTTCTTACGAGGGTTTTCCGGCCTGCAAAACTTCTTGCACTATTACACCGCTCTTATTTGAGGTTTGAACACCACATTACTAAAGGTTTCACGCGCGCCCGTTATGAGGTTTTTCAGATGAGTTTTCCGACACTTTCGATCACTTCTTACGAGGGTTTTCCAGCCTGCAAAACTTCTTGCACTATTACACCGCTCTTATTTGAGGCTTAAACCGCACGTTACAAAAGGTTTCGCGCGCGCACGTTATGAGGTTTTTCAGATGAGTTTTCCGACACTTTCGATCACTTCTTACGAGGGTTTTCCAGCCTGCAAAACTTCTTGCGCTATTACACCGCTCTTATTTGAGGTTTGAACCCCACGATACTAAAGGTTTCACGCGCGCACGTTATGAGGTTTTTCAGATGAGTTTTCCGACACTTTCGATCACTTCTTACGAGGGTTTTCCGGCCTGCAAAACTTCTTGCACTATTACACCGCTCTTATTTGAAGTTTGAACCTCACGTTACTAAAAGTTTCACGCGCGCCCGTTATGAGGTTTTTCAGATGAGTTTTCCGACACTTTCGATCACTTCTTACGAGGGTTTTCGGCCTGCAAAACTTCTTGCACTATTACACCGCTCTTATTTGAGGCTTAAACCGCACGTTACAAAAGGTTTCGCGCGCGCACGTTATGAGGTTTTTCAGATGAGTTTTCCGACACTTTCGATCACTTCTTACGAAGGTTTTCCGGCCTGCAAAACTTCTTGCGCTATTACACCGCTCTTATTTGAGGTTTGAACCCCACGATACTAAAGGTTTCACGCGCGCACGTTATGAGGTTTTTCAGATGAGTTTTCCGACACTTTCGATCACTTCTTACGAGGGTTTTCCGGCCTGCAAAACTTCTTGCACTATTACACCGCTCTTATTTGAAGTTTGAACCTCACGTTACTAAAAGTTTCACGCGCGCCCGTTATGAGGTTTTTCAGATGAGTTTTCCGACACTTTCGATCACTTCTTACGAGGGTTTTCGGCCTGCAAAACTTCTTGCACTATTACACCGCTCTTATTTGAGGCTTAAACCGCACGTTACAAAAGGTTTCGCGCGCGCACGTTATGAGGTTTTTCAGATGAGTTTTCCGACACTTTCGATCACTTCTTACGAAGGTTTTCCGGCCTGCAAAACTTCTTGCGC
The DNA here is from genome assembly GCA_963921935.1 of Galeruca laticollis. Taxonomy (NCBI): domain Eukaryota; kingdom Metazoa; phylum Arthropoda; class Insecta; order Coleoptera; family Chrysomelidae; genus Galeruca; species Galeruca laticollis. The sequence continues at coordinate 6,351,734 of OY998179.1, forward strand.
TATTACACCGCTCTTATTTGAGGTTTGAACCCCACGTTACTAAAGGTTTCACGCGCGCCCGTTATGAGGTTTTTCAGCCAATTTTTTCGTCCGGGAAAACCGGCTGGCATTTTCATATCCGACCTGTGCTGACCTTAAGAAGTGGCGTTCGGTGATGTATTAAGTTGGGGCCGCCAGTTTACAAGCTGAAATGGCGCGCACCTTATCGACCCTGTTTTTTGTAGCCAGCTCCCCGTCTATTGTAGAGAATTTCATAAAGACCAAATTCGTAAGTATACTTTTTTTCTCTATCTTGCATATTTAAAGAGTTATATTAAGAAATATCGAAAAAAATTAGCGATTTTTGCGTTTTTTGCAGTTTATGATTTTTCCTGCAAATAGCACAACTTTTTCAGGTGGCGGACCTTCATATTTTCTTTTCTTAGATGATTTCCGAGCAATTCCAACAAATATCTAATCTACGTCACGACACAGCCATGTCATACTGTAGTGCTCCTCACCTATTCTGACGAGATTTTCTTAAATCTTGGAACAAGTAAAAATCATTGGGGCTAAATTTGGAGAATAATATAGATGCAGAATCAAGTGTATTTCGTGTAATTTGGCCATTGTAGTTAGTCTTCTGACAAGGTACATTATCTCTTTGTGGATTAATATGTTGTTTATCGGTAAAACTATAGATTTGCACAAAGTGTTACAAACTATACATCAGAATGTCATAACATTTTCACAGCTATCATGAACAAATGAATATAAATATCACAAAAGTAACAAGATAGTGTTTATTATTAACCAAATTATGCAGCTAATAAATTCTAATGAATGAGTCCTTAATTTGAAATTGAAAAGAAAAGTCATAAAAATGTTGAAAAAACGCTGGCACAACAAAAGGCATGCAACAAATGTAAAATCTTATTTCTATTTCGAAAAGTTATTTCTTTTAGCAAAAAATATTTTGTTGTTTTTCTTTGTAGTCTGAATGTGAGTTATATATAGGAATACGATTCGCATTTAAAAACCGATAAAGTTTATTACCTTCAGTAAATCCGTTTTCAGATGTTTTAATTAGAAAAAGCTCGTAAACGTAAATTATGATTTGAGTTATGCAATTATGGGTATTATAAATCGAAATTAACGTCAGAGAACAGGCCATTCGTTGCAAGTTTGTAATAGGTTACGTCCTATTGATTATTCTGTTCTTAATTATAAGCATCTGTTGTTCATTTTTTTGTATAAAAATCAAAATATAAATATTTTACATGTAACGAGACACGACAAGCCTTCAAATACGCACGCCAATGTCAGTCTCTCAGTATTTAGGCTGTTGCATCATTTTGTTGGATCAGAAAAGTATATGCTTTTTTCCTACCATTTTTTATTGATAGTACGCGTAGTGTATTCAACCATGAACAAAAGCTACTTAACAAATAATGTTTGTTTACAATAAGATCAGGTAAATAAGTTTTTTTCTACTAATATTTTTCGACATATATTCATTCTACACCACTGTTTTCACTTAAATTACTTTAGTAATCTATACTTATAATGTATGGGTCATTATCTCGATTAGCATCACAGCGGCAGTCTTGAAAATAATAGGTACAATCGTGTATAAACAATTAAATATAGGTATATAAAAAAAGACTAACAACTTATTTGGTGCCTTTTTAAAACCAAGGTAGACGAAACTTGTTGATTTATTACTAGAATTTTTTTTATCTAATTTATTAAGTGATGTATGAACAAGGCAGATCACATCTACGAATGTCTTGGCTCCTTTGAGTAGATATTTTTTTAAATAAAAATATTAATTGTATACAATTAGCTCGGTCTAAAGTGGACACCAACGATAAGCATTGGTGATTATTATTAAATATTACTGTTTTAAATGAAACTTACTGTTTCTAGATAATTCCACGATATATTGAAAAAAATGTTAAAAATTCTGAGAAATTTGACAATTATTTCGATACTAAATATCATCGTCAGCATAACAAAAGTTACATTTCATTTGATGCTTACATGATGTTTAATAATTATTTTTGGCTAGACCAAGAAGTGATCTATCTTGTGATTGACTTAATATATGTTAATAGAAAAAATAAGAAGATAAGACATTACAAATATTGAAGCTCAGATATTATGAGCCCTATGGGGATATCCTGGATCAGTATAACTGTGCAATGATACAGAAAACCACGAAAATAATTTATTTATAGTGTAAAATGTTCATGAAATTAACTGTCTCGACCCTTACTTCATGGAATATGCTCATATTAGTGTTTTTAAATGAAACTCACGGTCTCTAGTTAATTCCACAATATAATAAAAGTTATTGAAAATTCTAAAAAATTGACAATTGTTTCGATAAATCAATATCATCGTATTTGTTTAAGGAGTCTCTTATTTTAAACCATTATTTACATTCTTCTTTACGCCATACTCGTTGTGCACGTTTTATAGCTTTTTGTGCTTGAGGTGTTTTAGTATGGCGTTTTATATTTATATAATTTGGTATTACCACTTTTCTAAGGCATTCTTGGTTAAGCCAAATGTTTTGTGATGTTACCAATATGTTCACTAAAATTCGTCCTAAAGAATTTCTAACACTTGTAAGAAAATTACTAGAAGATAAACATATTAATCCAGAAATAATATCAGATATACTTAATTTATTTGATGTATGTATTAATCTGAATTATTTCACTTTTGGCAATAGGATATATATTTAAAATGAAGTTTTACCAATGGAAAGCCCTATATCACCAATTTTGGAAAACATTTTTAAGGACAGTTCAGAAAGAAAAATCTTTGAAAGTAATATTTAAAAAAAAATATTTTGGTATAGATATGTAAATGACATATTGGCTTGTTTTATAGGTATTGAACGACAACTAGATATATTTTCCAACTATATTAAAGGTTTACACACAAAAATTAAACTAGAACTAGAAGTTGAAGAAAATAACTCAATCAGTTTTCTTGATTTAAAAATTCAAAGAGTGAATAATGTACTTGATGATTGAATTTACAGAAAACCAACACATCTCATGTCACACAGACTAGCAGCATATAATTCAATGCTACATAGAGCATTTTCAGTTCCTGTGAACAAATGTAATTTTGATAGAGAAATTAATACAATTAAACAAATAGCAACATCCAACGATTATCCATTACATCTAATAAATAAAGTAATTAATAAAAAAAGAGGAAAAAGTGGCATTACAAATAATATTTCCTAAGCAAATTAAAGAAATAAAATGTTATAATACTGTAACTGAAAATGTAATATACAATTGCAAAATATCACACACATCACATAACACATAGACAAACGGTAGTTTATTTAAATTTTTCGACCAATCACATGCTTCCGATTTACGATGGTTTTCAATAGCATCATAATTTTAGACCGATTATAATCATAGTGATCGATTGATATCGAAAATGTATAGTTGAAGATGTTGTTTTTTAAATGACAGAAAATGATTGTAATCGATTGTCGCGTTGAATAGCACTATACCCTACATCAGTGGTTCTCAAACTATTTTGGGGACGGAACCCTACAATGAAACAATTCTTTTTAAAAATGTATTCTTTATTAATAAGCATAATAAGAGTACAATGTAACAGTTGCTACTTATTACTTACTAAATTACTATGTAACAAATATAATCATAGAAAATCTAGCTAATGGAAGATATGAAATTGTTTTTATTTTTCATCAACTGGTTGATGTCAGGTTTGATAGATGACAGTTGAAGACAGATTCGGCGTCAATTCTATTGCCAAAAATAATTATTAAACATCAGGTAAGCATCAAATGAAACGTAACTTGTGTCATTCTGACGGTGATATTTAATATCGAAACAATTGTCAAATTTCTTAGAATTTTCAAAATGTTTTTCAATATATTGTGGAATTACCTAGAAACAGTAAGTTTCATTTTAAACAGTGATATGAGTAGATTCCACGAAGTAAAGGTCGAGACAGTTAATTCTATTATTGAATATGATTCCTGTTGTCAATATTCTACTGTTATTTCCTCCAGCAGTAAACTAAAAAGTACTGTCGATAGAGCCCTGTCTATTAATATCTTAGTAAGTTTGAATTATTTGGTCACAACGAAAATCTTTTCGATCCTTTCTATACTTAGTATTTTTTTCTCCCCTAAAACTTTGAATTACTCTGAAATGAAACGCTGATCTAACAATGCTAATTAATGAACTACCCTAAGCAACTATATTCTAACCATTATTATAGATTCGCGTTACTGAATTAACCAGTTCAAAGATCAGAGGAATCGGTTTCCTTAGCAATGAATGCGCCAAATTTACTAATACGTGGAAACAATAACCACCCTTAGTCCAATATACAAACTATCAGCCTCCCCCTGCTTTATGATTCCCGTTAAATAATAGACCAGGAAAACAGAATAATTTCTAGTCTCTTTTTTGAGATCATTATTCACCAAATTGAGAAACATGGGGCTTAATTTGCTTTAACCTCACATTAGTTATGAATTTGTTTGCTTCTTTTCTTGTTTCCCTTGGTCTGCAATCAAAGTTTTTTTCTAGATTTATTCAGGGGCGGATCTAGGCTTTTCGGCGCTTGGATTCGAATTATATTTTGGAACCCCTCCTTACTATTTTTGGTAGCAAGTTACTTGATTTTAATAGGATGATGATTCATTTTCTTTCGTAAGTTCAAAAAAAGACAATATCAAATATATTTTTCATGTAGCCTCAATTTATACAGTCTATCTGATATTGCCTGAAAATCTACCATACGTTGGCTTAACTCTTTATTCACAATGAACCCTGTTCCGAAATATCTATTATCGCATCCGCAGTATATTCTCCTATTTTTATTTTTCTATTGCCTCTGTTTCGCTTCTTGTAAGACTAAGATGTCAATGTTGTATTTCCTCATAATATCTACCAATTCTTTCCTCTTACATTCCACGTACCAATTTTGAAAAAATGTTTCCCCTTCCTTTGTTTTCCTTATTTATATTGTTCCCTTTGATCATTTTCCTGTTCCTTTTCTTCGTCTATCATTAGTTTCCTGATTCTTGTTTCTATTTTAGTTTTGTCTTGATTTTTTCCGATTTTATGTTTATTATATTTTCCATTATATTGTCCGTTTTCGTTACCAGTTCTTTTTGTTTCCTCTGTGTCTTATTTAAGGATAAATTACTAAGACTTCACAATATCGAAATCCATTTTTCGAGCTTTTGCACCAGCAAAATTCCAACTTATAACAGTTGCATTTACTGCCTGATAGTAAAATATCATATTGAAAAACTGTTGTGGTACTTTTCGAAGTGTGTCTGTGCAAATAGATCTTCATTCTGCAACAATATGTTGTTTCAAAACATCAATATTATAAGGTTAAGTGGTGTTAATCTTCGATTAAAGAAACCTCAACAGCAATAAATCCAAAGGTGTGAGGTCTTCCAATTCATCTACCACAATATTCCTCATCCAAATACACTGCACCTTTATAGTGCGAAGGGGCATTATCTTGTTGAAATGTTGTTTCATCTGGATTTTGAGAAATAACGTCTTTATTGCATTTTGTAACATCTCACCTCACCAGTTAAGTTGGTATTTAAAAAACTATCACTTGGTGAATGGAGAAGAATGAAAATGGAATAGGAGGGAAGGAAAACTCGATAGAAGTAGTTAAAGATGATATGAAAGAGAATGTAAACCAAAGGTTAAGGACCCGGCATGAAGAAGGAAATGAATTATTGATAACTAACAAAGAAAGTCAACATAAAAAAAAACTAAATAAAAAACGTAGCAGGAAAAATGTGATGAAAATATGTGCATGGAATGTTAGAACAATGCTAAGAACAGGAAAGATGCAGGAGATTGGCTTGGAATTGAGAAAATATGAAGCAGATATCGCGATAAGAAGAGTAGGAGCTAGAAACTGGCAGGAAAAGACAGGTAACAGAAAGCTGTGGCGGGAAATAAGCGAGAAAGTCTAGACCTGGAATATGGGGACTGACATTTTTCTAAAAAAGTTTTAAAAAGCTATTAATTCCTTTCCTGTTTGTTCTATTTCTATAACTTCTTTTGTATTTGGTTTTATTGACTTTTCTGTGTTTGATTCAGCTTTTGTTAAATTTCAACAGCTTTTCTTTATCTATTTGTCAATAGCCTTCTTTTAAAATAGGTCTAGTATCACTGGAATAATTTACAAATGGATGATTATATTCGAGACATGAATTACGAATTCTACAACACTTTAGAATGTTATAGTTCAGGTGAAATGAACAAATATTTCAAAAACGATGGATGTTCTCTTAGTGTAATACATCAAAATATTTGCAGTCTAAATGCACATATATATGAATTTAAAATAATGTTAGAACAGTTGGACTGCAGCTTTGATTGTGTTGTACTAACGGAAACTTTTCAAATTGATGACATTGATATTTTTAGTATGAACGGATATAGAAAATTTTATAACAAAGGACAACTAAATAAAAATGATGGAGTCATAGTATATGTAAAAAACAGTTTAAGTGCAGATAGCGCAACTATTAACATTGGAAACTCAAAGGCTCTGCAGATGAAAATGAATTTGAACAATAATAAACATATTTTGTTAACAAATATTTATCGTTCCTTGTCCAACTCACCTAAGGACTTTGTTTCGTATTTAGAGAATTATCTTAAACAAATTAATTACTCTTTATTAGATTTTCATTTATTGATTGGCGATATTAATATATAAGAGATGAAAACGATATTGTCAACACATATCTAAACCTATTATATGAATATAATTTACACTCAATGATAAATAAATACACACTTCTACTGGGAATTTCTGCAAGATCTGTATAATGTGGAGAAACGAGAAATATATACGACTTACCGCAAACGCGTGAATAACCTAATTAAAATAATGAAACAAAACTACTACCGAACCAAAATACAAAAAAACGGGAGTAATGTGGAACCTAGTTAACAACAAAAATAAAATAAAAAATGATATTAATTTTATAACTAATGAAAAAGACGAAAAATAACATCCAAATCAGATATGGCAGACGAATTTAACAGATACTTTGTAACAGAGGGAAAAAATAACCGTATCGACTAAACCCCCTCCTCGGCGATCTAAAATTCTGAGACCTTTTTTTGGATGCCTGTAACTACGGAAGAGATAAGATACTTAATAGTATCTTTGAAAGCAAACAAGGCTCCAGGCATATACAATCTGAGAGCAGAAATATTTAAAAAATTAAGTGAACACTTGACTAAACCTATAGCCGACTTAATAAACTTGATCTTTGCAGAAGGCGTTTGTCCCACTATTTTTAAAAAAAGCTGTGGTAACCCCAATCTACACAAAAGACAACAAGGCAAATATGTGCAATTATTGGCCCATATCACTTATTATGACATTGACAAAGCTAATGGAAAAAGCTGTGAGAAAAAGATTAACTAAATTCATAGCCAACCACAAATTATTATCACGGCATCAATTTGGTTTTCAAGAAGGACGTTCTACTAATGATGTAATTGAGACATTGCTTTCTTCTGTGTACAGCTCTGTTGATGAAACTAAACCAACGGCGTTTGTATTTCTGGATATGGCGAAGGAGCAGAAATATTTAAAAAATTAAGTGAACAATTGACTAAACCTATAGCCGACTTAATAAACTTGATCTTTGCAGAAGGCGTATGTCCCACTATTTTTAAAATTAGCTGTGGTAACCCCAATCTACAAAAAAGACAACAAGGCAAAGATGTGCAATTATCAGCCCATATCACTTATTACGACATTGACAAAGCTAATGGAAAAAGCTGTGAGAAAAAGATTAACTAAATTCATAGCCAACCACAAATTATTATCACAGCATCAATTTGGCTTTCAAGAAGGACGTTCTACTAATGATGTAATTGAGACATTGCTTTCTTCTGTGTACAGTTCTGTTGATGAAACTAAACCAACGGCAGTTGTATTTCTGGATATGGCGAAGGCGTTTGACACTGTGAGCCATGAACAGCTGTTGGACGTCCTGGGGGATGCAGGAATACGTGGACTGCCTCATAAATTATATGAAAGCTATCTAAGAAATAGGACACAAATAGTAAGGATAAACGATAAGTTCAGTGCGGAAAAAAATATATTGTTCGGGATTCCCCAGGGAACCGTGCTGGGACCAATACCGTTTAATATGTATACCAATGATCTATTCTCTCATAATTCAACAGGTAAAATAATAGGATTCGCGGATGATACTGCTATAATATACAGGGTGTCCCGGGACTAATGGGAAAAAGTTAGGAGCGTATAATCTGAGCCAAAATAATGTTAGTACTTCATATAAACTTTTTCTATTCAGGCCCTCGTTTTCGAGTTATAGGCCTCCAAAGTTTTAATTTTGAATTTGGTTTTTATTTTTATTTCTTGTACTAGTTATTTGATCTTTATAAAATTTACGGCAAAGCTATAATATACGTGTTTGTTTATTTTGGCAAGGTAAACAGATTTACAGTAGTGCCTTGAAGCCAGGAACGGACTACTCGCAATGGTTAGTGATCCAAAAATTTTGCAGGGACGACACACCCTGTATGAAATTATCGAAATTGACTTCCCCACACATTAAGCTAGCGAAAAAGTACTCTTGTTGGAATTCGATAAAATAAGCCGTTTGGCTAATATTTACAGTTTTATGAATACACTACGTAACGCATTCACCATTTTTATAAATACACAACGACTAAAACTAACTTATTAATACGATGTCCAAGATTTACCTACAGTACTACAAAAAAATTATTTAACGATAGCAGAAGATAAAAAACATTAACGACTTATTAATTGGAAAGTTGGTATTTTTACCGTTTATCAAGTAACCATAGGATTAGTTGTCAAATACTGTGTAGAATAGTTCGTAGTCAGTACTTGCCAATAATTCATAAGTCCTTAATTTAACAGTTACAATGGCAGAATTCACTTTTATTGAGTACGCTGATATGCATTTAATGTATGGACTGGTTTCTCGAAACTGTTTAGAGGCCAGAAGGCTTTATGCAGAACGTTTTGCAAACAGAGCATTGCCAGACAGACGAATGTTTGAGCGTATTGATCCCAGGTTACGAGAAACAGGTATGAATAAGTAAATGTAATTTTCCATGTATACAAAACAAAGTCTTACGTTTTATGAAATTTTTTGCCAAAAAAAGTTGGAGAAGGTCCAGTACGAAGCGTGTGTACTGTGGCAGTTGAACAAGACTTGTTAAATGCAGTTGATAATGAACCATCAAGAAGTTTACGAAAATAATCAAGAGAACATAACGTCTCCAAATCAGTTGTTCATCGCGTCCTAAAAGAACAGCTGTTATATCCTTTTCACATGGAAAAAGTACACAGTATGACAGTGGCTGATTATCCTTCACGACTTGAGTATAGCCAGTGGTTTCTGCGACAACAACAAGCAGACAATACATTTATTAGTAACGTTCTCTTTACGAACGAATCCGGTTTCACCAGAGATGGAGTCATAAATTCTCATAATATGCATTTATGGGATGATGTGAATCCACATGGCATTATCCAAACTAAGAGCCAGCATAGATTCATGGTTAATGTTTGGGCAGGAATAGTGGGCAATCATTTGATAGGGCCATACTTTATTGACGGTACTTTGACCGGTCAGAGATATTTGGAGTATTTGCAAAATGATTTATGGAACCTGTTTGATGATTTGCTACTACAAACTCGTAGGAATTTATGGTTCATGCATGATGGGGTCCCTCCTCATTTTAGTTTAGATGTATGACAGCATTTACACACAAGGTTTCCTAATAGATGGATTGGTCGTGGAAGCCCCTTTCAATGGCCACCGCGATCAGGAGACGTTAATCCTATGGATTTCTTTTTCTAGGGTTATGTCAAAAGTAAGGTATACGCAACACCTGTGCAAACAAGGCAAGATTTAATAGACAGAATTGTGTTACACTGCAATGTTATTAGAAATAATGTGGAATTGCTTTTTCAAGTGCAAAGAAACAACCTTCGTAGACTTAGAACGTGCGTGGAAGTGGGAGGAGCTCATATTGAACATTTATTAGAATAACGTTAGTTTTTGTTGTTGTTTAGAAATTAGTTTCAGTTCTATGTTTTATATTTTTCGTTTTTTGAGGTTTTCTTAATGGTTTAATAATGTTGTGTTCGTAATTTTGACTAAAAGCAACTAATTACGTTGTTTGCGTACCTATTTAATTCCCATTAAATAAGTTCTCAATGTTTTTATCATCTGCTTTCATCAAATTATTTTTTTGTTGTACTGTAGGTAAATCTTGGACATCCTATTAATAAGTTAGTTAGGTAAATGTGTACGTAGCGCATTAATAAAACTGTAAATATTAGCCAAACGGCTTATTTTATCGAATTCCAGCAAGAGTACCTTTTCGTTAGTTTAATGTGTGGGGAAGTCAATTTCGATAATTTCATACAGGGTGTGCCATCCCTGCAAAATTTTTGGATCACTAACCATTGCGAGTAGTCCGTTCCTGGCTTCAAGGCACTACTGTAAATCTGTTTACCTTTCCAGAATAAACATACCTGTACATTATAGCTTTGCCGTAAATTTTATAAAAATCAAATAACTAGTACAAAAAATAAAAATTAAAATCAAATTCAAAATTAAAAGTTTGGAGGCCTATAACTCGAAAACGAGGGCCTGCATAGAAAAAAATTATATGAAATACTAACATTATTTTGGCTCATATAATACGCTCCTGACTCTTTTCCCATTAGTCCCGGGACACCCTGTATACAGACAGTACGTGGGAAGGCCTCAAACAAAAAATATAAACCGATCTAAGACATTTATTTGATATCTTGAGACATGAAATTTTAACAGTCAACTATTCGAAAACATTGATTGTACCTTTCACTAGTTACAAACACAAACTGCATCCTTATGAAAAAATGACTGTTACTATTAACAACATACATATTGATATTTCTCTGAAATACGAAAAAAAGTATCTCGGACTAACAATAGACTCACATCTACGATGGACATCTCAATTACGTGAAGTAGCTAAGACACTGAGATGTTTATTGTACAAATTCAAATATATAAGGAGAGTACTGGACTTCAGCATCTTAGAATCATATATCATGCTCTTGTAGAATCACGTCTTAGATATGGCATATAAGGTTGGGGAGGAACTGTGCCTACTCATCTAGAGCAGGTCGAAATTCTGCAAAGAAAAATTCTAAAAATAATGCATTTTAAAGATTTAACCTATAGTACAAACCAACTTTTTAACGAAACTAATATAATGTCCGTAAGGCATCTATATATTTTTTGTTTGACTGTTTACTTATTTAAAAATCGCTCATACTTGCAATCTCCTGGTCACCATTATCATACTAGAAATAAAACAAAAGATTTTGTCCAAACAAACACAGCGAAAAAAACAGTAGTAACTAGGTACCACGTGCGTACTAGCACCACGTTTGTTTAACTCTCTTCCAGAAACGTATAACACTCATATAAGAAGATTAAATTCTATCAGTTTGCTAAAAAAATATGTAAAATCCCTAGAAACTAAGGATATTATTAAAATTATTGATTGCTAAGTTGAAAAGGTATATATGTGTATAAGGAAAGTTGAATTAACATTATGTTAAGCAAAACAAAACTGGCAATTAAGTGGCGCCATATAGGATCATTGTGCTATGTTCAATCTCATAGGTCTTAATAAGTTACAGTGATCCAAAATAAGCCACAATAGGTGATTAGCCTTCCCTGTTCATTTACATTTTTGTAAAGAAATACGTTCTACATTTTCTATCTGTGTTAATTTATTGTAATGTATTTTTTCTCGCTGTTTATACATTGGTTTCATTAGTTATGTAATTCTAATATACTATGTTTTTGGTGATTTGTAATTGTAATTATTTGTAAATAGACATATATAATAAAATAATAATAATAATCTACCCCAAAAACAGGATCTAGAGAGCGTTTTGGCGGCGCAACCCCACTAGGGGTGTTAAGCCATTATTATTATATTATGTATTATCATTTTTGTTGGCTACTGGATATATTTTTCACGATACATGTGAAGATTTTCGTCTAGTTACGTCTAGTTTTACTAAGGTAAATTTGAAGAAGTGTAGTTCAATATCAGTCATCAATGAACATTGGTAAAATTTGAATTTTATCGAAGATATCCTTTCCAACTATATTTGAATTTGCTCAATTTGTTTTACAAATAGTTCATTGAGCCCTTTTTTATTTTTGGTTGAAAAGTTGAGCCTTTCTTCTTCTTCATATTTGCAAAAAAATTAATAAACATCGTTAGTATATCCAAAACATTACACACTCTTGCTTGGCCTAATATTACAAGTCACCCACTGGCCTTCCAATTGATAATGCCCTTACAGCTTCATTAGCGTTAGTCCGACAGTGGTTAGGATCCCGTGTGAGGGGTGGTTAAGATCACGTTTGGATGCTGTATATGAATTGATGTGTGTGTATATGGACGTACATAATATATGTGTGTGCTCTTGGCACGGCTTTAATTATATGATGGATACTCCGAGATAAGTGGTGTAATTTGTGATTTAACGAGGGATCAAAACTTTGTTATAATTAATTGTATTATTCTGAATAAATTCCATTCATTATTTATCATGAATTTGTTTGTTAAAGATATTAAAAGTTGAAAATTCCAGAACGACTTACTTCCTCAAATTAATGTACAAAACTTGGGAAGTTGCAGAAGAGATTCGAGATTGATCAATACAAAAGGGACTTTAAAATATTTACGATAGGTAACGGCATCCGGAAATGTTTCCTCTTGCTGTATTCAAACTCGATATTCACGTAAACAACTCTAAAACTTCTTAGGAAGAGTTTCAACTTCTTTTTCTCACTATATCATCGATAAAAACGAGGAAACTTTGTGTTTGTACTGTGGAAATTTATACAATTTTATGATTATCCAAAAACTAGATAAATATGGGCGTTTATAAAGTTAATTCAAACTTATTTTAATTTTAACATAGGATTATATGAAACAAATTAATTCTTTAGCTTCTGACAAATTTTGTATCTCCTTGTATATTTTTTCCAAAAAATCGAATTTATTATCTCCAATTTAATCCATTAGTTCTTAAATTAAATTGACACTATACGTACATGTTCGAATGCATATCTTTGTGTAGCTGTTTTCTCGTGGGCGATTCAAATTAAATGCAAGAAGCACGCAACCACTGATCAGACCGACGAAAAGGGAACGAACGAATCGTCAGCCTAAAGGCATCTAGGATATTAAACAATTTTTAAATAAGAGGGCCGATCGGGTGTCAGCTGGAAAAATTGCATCTCGAAGGCTTTCACACGAGCAATTAAGGATTTTAAGGATGTATACATACAAGGGTAAAGCGGTAAATACTCTAAGTCAAATGAACCCTTGAACCACAAGTAGGGTAAGGCCATAGTGTGGGCCAGTTTAATGAATGTATAAAATATCTAGTGAGTAAACCCTTCTACCATTTGATGATGTAGGGCAGCGGCCCTCAAACTTTTTTGGTGACTGAACCCTTTTGAAAAGCGAAATTCTTGATGAAACCCTACAATAAAACAATTGTTTTTAAACATGTATTCTTTATTAATAATCATAATAAAAGTAGAATATATAGAAGAAATTAAATCTAACTAATGGGAGGTATGAAACTGTTTTTTATTTTTGATTGTCTGGTTGATGTCAGGTTTGATAGAAGACAGTTGAAGTCTGATATCAGGTTCGGCGTCCATTCTATTGCGGAATTTTGTTTTCGTGGCTGCATATGTTGACAATCCTGTTTCGCACAAATATGTTATTGGGAACGGGAGAAGAATATTCAGAACCATTTTGGCAAGCATTGAATATTCATCATGAATTCTGCACCAAAAATCGTTAGAAGGCGTCGTTTTCAACAGTGACTCCATACTGGTATCTGACGACAAGAGATTCATATATCTTGTTTGACATACTTTAGGGCTTTTGCAAGTTGGGTAAAAAATATTCCATGAATTCAGTTTCCTTTTTGTTTTCTATTCTTCAGGAAAATACTTCTCAAAAGATGCGGGCATCTAAGTGAGATATTGAACCAATTCTTCAAATTTCCGGGTCGTTATCGCTAACAAACTCACTTAGATTAGATTAGATTTTAACGAGGTTACAGTGCACTGAAACCAAAGGTTTATTGTGCCGCCCCTATCAGAGCTGTTCACGCTACTACTACAGCTCGCCTTCCAGTTCCAAGGTTCTAATGAACTCTAGTATTTGGGACGGTTTCTACGAGGTTAGGTCCTCACTCTTACAAGTTTCTTGTCCAAAGCATTTCTTGCGTTGGCTTGCAATGGCGAGGCATTCCAGAACTAGGTGATCGGGAGTTTCATCCTCCTCCCCACAGAATCTACACTCGTCAATCTCTGCTAGAACTAGTCTCATTAAGTGCTTCCTAAGGCGGCAGTGTCCTGTAAGAAAGCCCGTGAGGAGATGTAGCTTATCTTTACTGAGGTCTGGATCTAGCAGTGTCAAAGTTACCCAGGAACTTTTTGGAATGTTCCAACCCGGGAAGGCACCGCCAGAGTACTCCTCTTTCGGTTTCCTCTTTCTTCCGAAATTCTTCCTTGTAGGAGCATTTTGCTACACCACAGAAAGGCTCCGGGCCAATAGAAGGCATTTGTGCTCCTTTCCTGGCAAGTGTATTGGCCTCTTCATTTCCCGTGATTCCCGAGTGGCCAGGAACCCAGACTAAAGAGACCCTGTTATTCTTGCCCAATTCATCAAGTTTTCTTCGGCACTCCCATGCCAACTTTGAGTCAATGACATGGGAGCTCAATGCTTTGATAGCTGCTTGACTATCAGAATGGATCGATATGTCACATTTCTGGTAGTTTCTTTCTAGGTTCATTTTCACGCATCTTTCGATCGCAAGTATTTCTGCCTGAAAGACGCTCGGGAAGGAGCCTAATGATAATGAGTATCTGGTGCCAGGCCCAAATACTCCAGCGCCAGCTCCAATGGTGGTTTTTGAACCATCCGTATACCATCTAATGGTGTTTTCTTTGAGAGTTTGGGTGGTGTATTCCCTTTCCCAGTCTCTCCTCGTATTTAGCATCGTGGTGAAATTCTTTTCGATGCTCACTTTTTTGATCATTTCGTCACTGGGAAGATTCGCTAATGAGGTGTATCTTGTCAGAGAGGACCAAGCTCCCTGATTTTTAATACTCTCATTGCCTGAACCTTCCTTAGATATTGTAAGAATTGCCTCTTGGGCAGTCCTTTCTATCACCAGGTGTAGAGGTGTGAGATCTGTATTGATCACTCACTGAGTTACGTAAAGCTTTCTATTTTTCACTTACCAACGCAAATAATCCAAAAATCTAATTTTCTTTTGAAGGCAGTTATTTTGTTACAGGCCTGGAACACTGTGGTCTGTTTACCTCGCAATAATAATTTTAATTCGTTCAGTTTTAGAAAGATATCCGCCATAAAAGAAAGTCGGAACAAGTTTTATCATACAAACGATCTTTCAAATTAAAAGAAGTAACTGAAAGAAACATTTGTAACTCGGCTCTAAGTTCAAATAGCCTTATTAAAGATTTACCCCGAGACATCCATAGCACTTCTGTATGGAGCAACACTGTTTTATGATGGCTGTCATAATATTCACACAATAATGAGTTCTTCCCTCTAAAGGAGTCTTAAATGTATTAAATAAATCAAGTGCTTCATCTCCGATATTTTTGTGTTAGTTGTATTATCTTATACTTTGTTCTCTTTTTTCTCTATTTTTTTTAGCACTGTCAGTTAAAACATACCTGGTACCATATTTTATTTTGTATTACTAGTCACACGAGAAGACTCAAGGGGTGTATTTTTAAAATATATTTAACACATTAACTGAGTACAAAGAATACACGTTATTGAACAAGGTATAATTCTGTCACTGTCCTTAGGTTAGCTTTTTGCTAGACATTCATAAAAGCGCCACTTAAAGGCATCAGAATATTCATACATATTATACAATTTCTTCTGTTATTATTGCTTTTTATAAATTGCGTATTTTTCTTTTCGTAAAGATTTGAGCGTTCGGTAAAATAATGTTTGATTCCCTCTGCAATCTCTTTCTCCGAATTTTTCCCATTGATTATTTTTAAAGGCTCTTATTAATTCTTTTTCTATCTGATTTGTAATTGTCATAGTTTTCTCTTGTTCTGTTCGTTAGATGTTTTTTCAATGCTTTTTTCTTTATTTGTTTTTCAAATTTCTCCATCCCCCATGGTGTTTGTTATCTGCTATTATCTCTCTTATTTACGCCACATATGTCTCCTGCAGTCTCTAGTAAGATATCTCTAAAGTAATTCCATAATTTGTTTCTTTATTTTGGATTTCCAGTCTTTTATTTATCTCTTGTTCGTATTTTTTGCTGTTCCCTTATCTCCTAATTTATATGATTTGATTGTGCTATTTTATATTTTCGCTAATGTATCAACTTCTGTTTGTTCTGTCTTAATGTATTTTCTTTAAATTTAGCCATTACCAAAATTTCGTCCTCTTCTTACTCTTGTGTCTTGTATCGTTTTTCTGTATCTTGCTTCTTCATTAAATGAATTCTATAAAGCAACCTTGCTATCATGATACCTTTTTGTTGTGCTTTCTCAGTTTCAGAAGATATTTGTGGCATCTCTTTTCCAGCTTTGAAGATGTTACGGGTTCAAACTGATTGAAGTTAGTTAAAACTAAATTAAAAATTTCAATTTCAATCACTTAGTTATCACATTGTTTGTTTACTTAATAATATAAGAAATTCTTCTTTTATTTTTCCCTCACTTTAAACGGTCTAAATATAAAGGGCTATCCCTACCAAAGAGTCAAGCTGGCTAGTGGAAGACCAGTAAGTAATTAAGGTTGATACTTTGACTTATCTATCAAATTGATCTACTGTCATTATGCTTTTATTTCCACTCTACTTTTTTGTCTTTTATGGCTGAATTTTACCTGAATGAGGTGAACCGAACTTTTCCGGATTTTTGGCCAAAAAGGAAAAAAGGGAAACACTTTCCGAGACATTTTATAATATTTTCACGTACTGAAAAGCCCGCAAGGGGATATTTTATAAACTAGTCTATTTAAAGCCACTCCACCTTCGGTAAGTCTGCCTAACCTAACCTAACCACGTTTCAACTAACCACCATATTCTTGTAACTCTTTTAGGCTTTTTTTCATTGGTTATACTTTGGATCATTTACTGACAGTAATACCATTGCTGTGATCATCTGCATGGTTCACCACAGCTAGACGTCCGGATAGCCCCTTTTTAATATAGCTAGACTACCGACCACAAGTAAGAATATAGTTATTATTTTGTATAGCATCATTCGCCTATCGACTATTGAGAAACTGACTTCCACTCCACCATAGTAGAGGATTCCGCCGAACGAAGATTTTATATGTGTTCATAAAATAACATTTAATATCTACTTACCTTGTGAACCTATCAGTACTAATAGGGGAATTGCGTATAGTGTGAAACCGTAAACAATTTCAACTTTCCTTAAACATCTTGTCTCATCCACTATTCTATTGCAAAATAAAACGTTAAGAACTGTTACACAGTACCTTTCAGGGTAATTAAATGTGAATAATATTGATTCACCCACCCCTTTCTCCACTGTAACTAGCTGGTCATCAAACTGGTTATATTTAGGATTATAATCAACAAACATTTATTTGTTACCTATTGATCATGTAGATAACAAAGAACATGGTCTGCATTTACAATAAGGTCACTTAATTTAAACTGGCTTATTCCATGATCCTACTGGGCCACAAAAATGAAACTTTTTGTAAAATTCATTCATTTTCAGCTATTTGAAGAATTAATGCAAGTTATTTTGAATCCATGTTGTGCTTTAACTTAAGAAGCTTCTTAAAGAAATCATTTGTCAGGTACCTGGTAGAATTTTCTTATTAGATTCAGCATCCTTTGGAGCCGAAAAATTGCTTTCAAAAAGTGTTGCGACAGCAATTATTTTAACCGAAATTACAGTCGGGACAGGAAAATTGCCGGTTTAGTACTAGTGCCGTCATCGTACATATTTTTTTCTCTCGAAAGAGTGGGGGAAAATATTAAACGACCGTCAGCGGTCACATATACGGGCCCGAAATGTTATTTTAATGAAAGAACGCGTGACGGCTTTTTAAAATTTTTAAAACCCCATCCATCACGTCAATTATTAAAAACGTATAGTCTAACGTTCGCGTTCACGTAACCTAACACGGGTTAATGATGTTAGATTGTTATTGATTCGGGTATTTCTGACGGGAGTTGAGTGAAATGTAAAGGTGATTTGTTATTCTCGGCATGTGGCATTTCCAGATCAAAAACAGATCAGTTTTGATTTTAAGCTATTGGGTTTTTAGATAGAGGTGTTTTTATAGCAATATATCGTGAGAGGCATTTTAAAATTTATTTGTAGTGCTAATAGTAACATTTTAAACAGACACTAAACATTTATTAATTAAAAGATAAATATCATCTACATCTCAAATGTGACTGACAAAAAATTTGAATAAAATTAAAAAAATTATTAAATTGAAATATGGGTTGTGATATACTAGATACATGATTAGATAAATTAAAATACTTAATGCTAAAATTAAACTAACCAGTGAGTTATGAAAGGTTCAAATTTAATTTTTTTGTATTGAGAGAGCAGACAAAAGTTGTGGCTCTGAGTGTAAATGAGAAAAAGTACAAGAAGAAGGAAGAAGTCTTCTGTCTAAAATCATTGAAAACTCTATTCGTAAAAGAAAGAATTTAGAATTAAAAAAGCGATAAAGGGAGATATAAGGGAAAAGAAATATTAAGCGAATGTTAAACGAATCTATATTGTCATGTTTCCTTATTTATTTAACAGTTTTTATTACGACGAATGAGAAAAAATTATACATACAGTAGGTCTATTCACTAAACTATTCACTTACACTAATTTATATAAACACTTAGTAGATAGTCTATGATAGTTCTGGAGCGGAAGTCGGCCATCTTGGATTTCTTGGCAGCGCGCGCTTCGGAAGTGACGTCATGCTCGGTGGGTGGCGTGTATACCACCACGTCACAGAACCCAACACACATGACAGATGACACAAAATACATGGACAGAATACAAGATGGACGATGACGCGAAACACATGACGGAAGAAGCACATCACAGAACACAAGATGTATGACACACACATGACAGAATACAAAATGGACAACACGGAACACATGAGAGAAGACATACCGTCGCTGTACCGAACTGTCCTGTCGTCGTAGTTTTCTTCCTATTTATTCCGAGTTTTTTTGGGACGAGTTGGTTTTGCCATCTCAGCAAACGTTGCTGTTTTCGATGCGTCACATACTCGTCCTTGCTTCTATATGTTTTATGTTTTGATTGTAGAAGGTTATCTTTAATTGCTGTTCTAAATTTCTCTATACTAATTGCATAATTCGTTTGTATTTTATGACGTTCATAAACAACGGTGTTTTGGTGTTCGACATTTATGCGTGACAACCTTGGGGGGCTAATTTGTTGATTTTTCATAATTGCTTATTTAGTTTTCACTTACTACAATAATAGAAAACTAGGTCGCTTTTTTAGACTTTTGTATCGTATTTTGATTAAAATTATATTTGATTTAAATTTTTTATATATAGGGTGTCCCTAAATTCCCTTTCCATATTTGTGCTTATTACATACTAGGTAGAAGACGTACCGAGAATTGTGTTTGAGTCTCAATAACTTGCCAGGGCGGGTATCTGATCTTCAAGTTTATCTAATTGTCCAAACTCTTTCGAAAGACGGTTGCCAACTCTCGTGCGTGTTTGTTACTGGCGGAGATGTTATGTGCCAGTAAGTAGTCTTCCGGGAGCGGGAATAGATCTTGTCTGTGTTCTTTGGTGACTCCGTATCTAGTTTTCCCGGTACCTCCGTATTCGCCCATAAATTCTTCGAAGGCTGGGTCAGACTCTTGTTGTAGATGGTTAATCCCTTCCTCTGTGTCATAGTCTCCTTCGACTGGCGCTAGTGGGTTTTGGTGGACTACTCTCGGTTTTCCATTGGGGATCTTGCTTATACGATAGATGATGTCGTTGATCCTCTTCTTGATTAAGTATGAGCATGCCCATGCTTTTTGTACTTCTGGAGTTTTGGAGTCTTTGAAACTGCCTTATGTGGCTGCGTATTATACCGTTTTTTCATTATGTCACTGGCATCTTGAAGATTCGTTCGAACCAATTCGTACACATCGTCCTTCCTTCTCCTCAATTGGATCATGTAATCTTCTCCTAGATCTTCGTCAGGCCAATAGCCAAACTCCAGGTCACACGAAAGCTTCATTTCACTTCCTAATAGAATGTTCGCAGGTGTTTCACCCCTGGACTCATTTATGGCCGATCGATAAGCAAACGCAAATAGGGAAAGGGACTGGTCCCAATCTCTCTGGTGGCTGGAAACTACTTTGGACAGATATTTTACAATGGTCCTGTTCATTATCTCAACCATTCCATCTGATTGTGGATGCAAAGCTGTTGTCCTGGTATTCTTCATTCCCAGCTTGTCACAAATTTCCTGGAATACCTGGCTCTCGAAATTTCTTCCTTGATCGCTGTGGACTTCCAAGGGTACTCCTTATAGGCTGATAAATTCTTTCACTAGTACATCCGCGACAATTGCGGCCTCTTGATTCGGGATCGCATAAATTTCTACCCGCTTTATGAAATAACCCATTACTACCAGGATGTATTTACCACCACTTTCTATCGTCTGGAATGGTCCAACGATGTCTAAAGCAATCCTTTCAAAAGGGCTTCAGCATTATATTGTTTCGTAGGTGCTTTTCTCTGGCGATGTGGTCCATTACTCGTAGCACAAGTCGTACATTGCATACACCAGTCCTTCACATCGTCGGAGCTACTCGTCCAATAAAACCTTTCACGGACTCACTGAAGGGTTTTTTCACTCCCAGATGACCTCCCGATGGACTGTCGTGTAACTTCTTCAGTACCTCAGCTACTCTCGTTCTCAGGACAACTAGCTGTCTCCTCATCTCGATATCATCATCGTTTTCAAGGACTATTCAACAAACCTTCTTCCAGGACAAGTGAGTCCCATTGAGCCGAATATGCCTTGAGTGTCGACGTAAATCTTGACACTTCTTGCCATGTAGGTCGCCGATTTTCTTCCTTCCATTGCCGAATCTTCTTTAGTATAATTCTCCTGATCTTCTCTGATCCTGGTGAGCGACCATTCTTCGTTGACTACCGTAATTCTTTTTCCTTAGATTTCGACTTGTCGCAGTTAGAATGGTCTACATGGCATGAGAGTCAGCGTTTCGGTGATTCACATCAGCTCAATGTTCGCCCCTGTCTGCATAAACATCTTAATGTAAAAATAGAGCAATAAGATCATGGTTATAATAATGTACCAGTAATAGATTCCATTAAGTGGAGAAAACTAGTCCATTCCACCAACAGAGATAAAAGAGTAACACCGAAAATTGAGTCAAACTAAAAACACTTAACTCACACATTACTGATATCAAGACTAACAAGCAATATGAAGGGTATCCAACCGGAAACAGTTGAAGTTAAGAAGGCTTACTTCAACCTCTACAAGAAACAGAACTAAGAACGGTAATCAATTTATTATTTCTAACAATATGAACCCCAACATCATTTCTGATATTCTTGGCTCACTCCAACTATAGAGCGAAATTTCTTCCAATTCAACAATACATTTTATCAACAAATCCTAGGTTTGGCTATGGGGAATCTGAGCCATTTACTTGCGGACATTTTTATGAATCATTTGGAACAAACTTATTTAAGTGATCCTCCCTTTAAAAGTCATTTTGTTTTTTACTATCGTTATGTGGATGATTGTATTGTTCTTTTTGATGGTACTTACCAACAGGTTGTTTTCTTTTCTTGATTTCATTAACACACTACATCCCAGAATTAAATTTACTTTAGAGTTGGAAATGGATAACCGTATTCTCTTTTCAGATTTGTTAGGAATGCTATTACCAGAATGTGGAAATTCGAAATTTATTATTAATTTTCATTCTCATCACCCCCAATCACAAAAAGTTTACTACATAGAGTTTTTTCTTTACCTTTACGACAAGAAGTTTTTGACAATGAAATCAATATCATCAATCAATTGCTGTCATTTCCCAATTTCTTAATTCAACAAGATTAACATCAAGTTTTTCAAGAGGTTTAGATTGAATTTCCCCACTATTTATTTTCTTAATGACAGTGAGAAACTGAATTATACCGGTTGTTTACATTTCTTTTATCACATTTCGTATAAGTTTGGTAATATTTCTCAAAAACATAATATTAATTTTGGTTTTAAAACTAATAATAAAATTTGAGATCTTTGCTGGTTAACACTAAAGACCCTATACCGTACCTTTTTCCTGGTATATATAAGCTTTGTTGTCGGGATTGTAACGCTGTTTATGTTGGCCAATCTGGACGTTTATTAGAGACTGGGACAAAAGAACACCTAAGTTTTATAAAAATATATCGGAATACTGGCCCTCCTAATTCCCCTTTAACTTCTGCAAATCAAATTATTTCTGCAAACCATAACTTTTTCTTGTCAAATGCTCGAAGACTGCATAAATGTTTTAAAAATCCTAGGATGGATTTACTTGATATGTTTGAGATCCACCAGATTAATTCTGATCTTAACGTTGCATGTCTTATTGAATAATTGATACATGGTGAACCATACTATTCCTCAATCTTCTATTTTAGTAACTTTACACTATGCTCTCAATATATAAATTCAATTTTTCTCAAAATGACATTAAAAGCGGCCTTTTAATGACACTTGGCAGGCTTAGAAGTTGTACTTTTAATGCCACTTTTACTGCCTAGGCAGAATAAGTTCGTTGCTAGGCAACCTTCCAAGTAATAATTTAAATCAAACTGGTTATTAAAATTGACAATGACATTAAGAAAACTCAAAATGATGCTGATGATAATAAACTGGTTTTATTGCATTAAAACTACAAACTATAACACGAAATTTTTATTTATTAGATATATTTATGGTGAATTGTGAACAATTATTTAATACAATTGAACTCTGTCCACTTCCCTCCTTTCCAGTAAAATTAATAACTTTAGTATCCACACTTGATACTCCGGAAACGCCAGAAAATATTTTATTGCCGATGTTCGACTTATTGGCTAGCGAGTCCTCAATATAGCCCTCCGCGACAGCGGAAGACTTCCATCCTCCATGTTTCTTCAACATTGTTATGTCCCCACTAGAATGCACCAGCAACGTGGCCGAAGTTCTGCGAAAGCAGTGCCCGGTATACTCTTTCGCATGATATAGTCCCAGAAAAGTAGCAATTTCTTCTAGCATTTTACCGAATTTGTGAATGCCAATGAATTGATGATGTGCTTTACCGTTCGCATACTTATAGAAGACACGCCAATTATTTAAATTCGAGGGTCTGGAGGCTGCATATTTTCTGTAAACGCTTAAATATTCCGTTACTACAAAAGATCTTGATCTTTTGGTCTTAGTATTTGGTAGCATAATTAGCAATTTGTCGCCCATATAATTTATATCATCTGTTTTCATTTGCAAAAGCTCATCACATCTACAAGCCCCAGCGACTGCAACAATAAGTACAACCTAAAATATAAATTGAAAATTAGTTCTTTAATCCATAATAGATCATTTTCAATATATTCCTACCTTCGTACACAAATACAGTTCATCTGGGGCAACTGATAAAAATTTCTCGATTTCTTCTCTTTGAAAAACTCTGGATTTTTTTGCATGGAAACCGTCTGACTGGCGATTCAAAAAAGCCCGTAACTTCAGGTATTTTGCCAAATCAATGTTATTTTTTATGTTCAGGGTAGCTTTCAACATCGAATAGGTAGACCATAACGTTGAAGGCTTCATTTTCTTTGAAAGATCGGAAAAATAGACAATCCGCACATTTTCAGAGAAAGATCCTATATTTTTCTTCTGTCTATATTCCATGAATCTGCTGTATGTGAGTTCATATACAGTTCTTGATTTTTCCGGTAAAAGGTTAAATTCCACATCTCGCGCCTGGTTTCTTATCTCAGGTGGTGTTAATTGCATCAATTCATCGTCACTTTGCAGTAAATCCATTTGTAACATGACAACTTTTCAAAATTGACAATGACAATGTAAACAGTAAACAAACATATTCAACAAACGTCATCAGCGGTAAACATAGTAACGCAGGGCCCAATTACCTTTGATAAAATAATTCAGTTATTTGGATACTGATAATGAAATGCAATTTAAATATGAAAAAGTCGATTTTGCGTGGAATTGGAACACATTTGAAGAAAAAATTATGTTTCACACGGCAGAAAGCAGATTTAATGACTTGGCTGGTTTCATAGCCTCGCAACACCAGCCGCGGCATTAAATCTTGTGCTTTTATGCCTAGTAAAACAAATAACTATTAGTTTAATTCTTTCTATTGTTATTACTTCTCAATATTATTTGTTTGAACTTTTTTCATTGTTCAATTGTGTTTATATATTGTCAGTATTTTCAACTTTTCAATATTTTTATATCCTTATAATTTTTTCTATTGTTGTTTTGGTTTACTTTTGACATGATTATTTTATAATTCTTCTTCATTTTCGAATAATTGTGTACCAAACAAACAGTTCAAATTTATTAATTAATTACAATTACAAATGAATGTTTACCAACTTATGAGTACAAATTTCTTGAAGTGACTGTACTAACCAACTTGGTATAAAGTCACTGTTGCATAAGCCATTTAACATACACACATATATCTATATGACAAAGTTACAGTGTGTGTTTGTGTGTGTGTTCTCTCGTACGCGTCGCTATGCTAAATGCTCGCGCTTGCGAAAGCATTGCGAAGCATTCTAGTAGGGTCTACATTATTTGCAGAAACGGACTCGTTGTCGAAGACTAAATATGTTGAATGTTGCTGTTGATAAAAATTCTGAAAAATCATCTTAGACAGAAAAATATTCAAAAGATAAAAATCTTTCTAGTTTGACTGAATCAGATTTTTTAGCAAACACTCCTTGTCGAATTAAGAATTAGAAGATTGAGAGTTATAATATATAAAGGATCTCATCAATATTATAACAATAAATTTGCCGCAGATGTAATGAGTTTTGAAAACTTAGGAAGAAGTCGATGATACATGCACTTTTTGGAGGAGATCAGTATGAAATAATTGATCATGTTTATAAAATCAGACCGGGAATCTGAACAAACGATATGCATGCAATTTTGAATTACTTGATCAGCCCATACTCTGTAGCAATGTTACGTCTATCGAAGAAAGTCCTTGGATGTTAGAACTATTTATTTATTTATCGTATGGCACAGAAACACATGACATAAATTAATTCAATAAAAATATAAACATAAATATATAGGTACATGACACACGTATCAAATTACAGACAAACATCTAATTTACAAATATAATCAATCGCCTCTTTGGTAGCCATCAGGAAGTCGTTGAAATTGCCGTTGTAGGCTCTTTTCTGGCACTCTGTAACGATGTGGTGAACTGTTTGATTAGCCGCACCGCAGTCACATGCTGGAGATGGTGTTTTTCCCCACTTGTAGAGTGAATCCCCGCACCTACCATGGCCAGTGCGTATTCGGTTAATGGAGGTCCATATTTTCCGTGGTTGCTCATAGGCAGGTGGCTTCTCTGTTATACAAGGAAGATCTCTACAGTGGGCTGGACAGGCGTCTCTCCATTCACGTTCCCAAAAGTGTGCAGAATTAAACTCTAAGGCATCCAGCTCTTTGGCGGTTCTCATGGGGGGTCTTCTGGAACGCAGTCTGTTCTTGTCCAAGTCGCTTACGTCGGCGTGTATAGGCAGTAACGGATTTTCTTGAATTTTTTCATACTCACGAAGGAGGGCAGTTTTACGTCGGAGGTCTGGTGGGGGTATGTGGCTTAGCACAGGAAGCCAGTGTATGGGAGTAGATTTCAGGGTGCCAGATACAATCCTCATGGTATTATTTAATTGGACATCAACTTTATGTGTGTGTGCACTGCTTATCCAAACAGGAGCACTGTGTTCTGCAGCCGAATAAACAAGTCGAATTGCTGAGGTGCGTAAGGTGTTAGCAGAAGAGCCCCATGTTGTGCCACAAAGTTTGTGAAGGATGTTATTTCGCGTTCGCAGTTTGGCAGCTGTGTTTTCTAAATGTTTTCTGTAGGACAGCGTTCTATCCAAAGTAACTCCTAGATATTTTGGGTGAGTGTTGTGGTGGAGGAGTCTTCCCTCGAAGTAAACTTGGAGTTCTCTGGCTGCGTCTTTGTTGCAGAGGTGGAAACAAGACGTCTCTGTCTTATTAGGATTGGGCCTCAATCTCCACTTGCGAAAGTAAGTTCCTAGTGTTCTTAGGTCAACTGTTAACGTTTCTTCAGTTTCCTCAAAACATTGATGTCTGGTAGCTATAACCCAATCGTCCGCATAGCCAAATTTTCTCGATTTAGTCTCCGGCATATCAGATAAGTATAGGCTGAAGAGCAGTGGGGCCAAAACAGATCCTTGTGGTAGCCCTTCGTTCAGTATCTTTGAAGAGCTTATTTGATTGTAGAGAATAACCTGGAAAGTTCTATTTGCGAGCATATTATCAACAAGTCTAATTGTTCTTGCACATGGAATTATTTGTATGAGCTTATATAGGAGACCGTGTCTCCACACTGTATCATAAGCTGCTGACAAGTCAATAAACGCGGCCGATGTTTTTAACTTTTTTTGGAATCCTGCTTCTATATGCGTTGTTAACGACATAACCTGGTCTGTGCAGCTTCTCTTTGGTCGAAATCCAGTCTGCTCAATCGGAACTCGCTCAAGAATTTTAGTCCCTATTCTATTAAGAAGTACTCTTTCTAGGAGTTTATATATCATGCTCAGCAGTGCTATGGGGCGATAACTTTTTGGATCGTCATCCGGTCTCCCAGGTTTCAAAATAGCAATGATTTTTGATTGCTTCATTGCGTGAGGAATTTTACCCTTCTCCATGATATCTGTGAAGAACATAGCTAGCCATTTCTTAGTGTATTTTCCGCAATTTAGAAGGAACTCTGAGTGGATCCCGTCGGGTCCTGGGGCCTTTCCAGACTTAATATCCTTAAGAGCCTCTGTTATGTCGCCAATAGTGAATGGGCTAGAGAAATCGGTCAGCTCTTCACAAGAGGTCTTTAGTTTCGTGAGCTCATGTTTGACTTGACTTGAGTGGCGTGGTCTCTGTCCTTTGGTGTTCTGGAGACGGATACAATATGTGTTGCTATTTTATTCGCTGATAATTTTTTGTCAGTATTCGCTGTTTTATGATCACCGCCCAGTTTTCTTAAAAGTGACCAGGCCTTCCTACTAGATATTTTGAAATCTAAACCTTCAACAGTTTCCGTCCACATCTCGCGCCGCGCCGCATCCACTTTAAGCAGTAAGTCATCCGCAATTTCTCTGTCCCCGCTCTCTAGGAAACGCTGATACTCTTGCTCACATTCATCGGTCCACCCTGGTACGTATTCTTTACGGTAGCCTCTGGGGATGGTCTTCTTCGCTGTTTCGATTGTAGCGTTTACAAACCTCTGGTAATTACCTGCTTCAGGGGGAACCCAACCAAGGCATTCATCAAGACCACCGGAAAAATCATCCCAACGTGCCTTCCTGAAGTTCCATCTTGGGCGAGGAAAAGACCTAACCAGAGGGATACTCATTCCGACTTTAATCATCGCTGGTCGATGTTGACTGTGTGGAAAGTCTAACATAATTGTGCGAGTAGCGTGAACTGACATACCTTCATCATCTGTGCTCACAAAGCAGAGATCAGGGTTATATTCTTGATTCCACGCTGCTGATTTAAAGGATCCCCGGTCTTTTGCATTGAAGATAAGGTACGTCTTATTGTCTTCTGACCAGTCTATTAGAGTTTCACCGTTGTTGTCGTTGTTCTTATACTTCCATTGAGTGTGGTGGCTGTTAAAATCTCCCACATAGACAGCCGGGTGCGGCAGAGTTGTAAGCACATTCGGTGGCCATGAGTTGCCGGGAGGTTTATATATATATATATATATATATATATATATATATATATATATATATATATATATATATGGTTGATGGTTATGTCCCCAATTTTAACAATTACTTGCTGGATATTGTCCGAATCCGATGCCGAGCAGAACTGTGCATTCTCAACATTGGAGCGAACGTAGGTGGCCACGCCATAAGCACGATGGTATACAGCTCCCAACAGGTCGTATCCTGGTATGGTGCCTCTTTTATTTAGTTGTTCTATATTTTCCGTATGGGTTTCCTGTATAGCGACAACGTCGATATCATTAGATCTTAAAAATTTTTCTAGAACTTGGCATTTTGCCCAGCTTGTTACTTCTATATTAAGTTGGCATATCTTGAGACTAGGTCCAAGACTTTTAGTCAATAGGTCCTGAGAAGGGCCGTTTGAGTTTTTTAGCTTAGCATTCATCATGTGTTATAGCTAGGAGATCACAATGATTATCTGGCTGCCAAGATTGTTAGTTCTTTAGCGTTACCCAGGGTGCACCACGAGTAGGCGAACTAACATTGCACCCCATGTTAGAACTAAAAGAACTCGACATATATATCAGATGCACGAGCGAATCCTATTGAAGTTCTGATTGGTGCAAATATTGCCAGTATAATGCGGTTTGGTTGCTATAGAGACATTTCTTGTATGGACTTTCATGAGAAAAGTTACATTTTGTTTGGCAATCGAAAACTCAATGGCTATGATGACAACCTCCATGTTTTGTGAATACAATAAAATATCCCGTCTGTGGAACCTTGATATTATTGGTATATCTGATACTGCTGAAGAACTGGCCAGAAAAGAAGTGGGATTTGTAGTATTTGAACATTTTCAAAAGACTATTTGCATCATTGAGGAAGGTAGATCGGTCATCCACCTCTACCCAGAAATTTCAATTTAACCAAAAGCAGATTGAATAATTTATTATTGAAGCTAAGAAATTAATTATATTACGGTGATAATCAGCAAGTTTTTACTAAATGGCTGACAGAAGGTATCATGAAATATGTTACGCAAAATGAGGTGAACTATGTTAGTCATTACCTTTTGCACCGCCATCTCGTAAAATTGAACAGCTCCACGAAGAAAATCAGACCAGTCTTTGACACCTCAGCGAATGTATCGGACACCCTACTTTGATCGAACATATCTCTTCTATTCTTCTAAGATTCGAATTCTCCCGAATTGGAGTAATTGTTGATATTAGCAGGGCTTTCCAGCAGGTCAGCCTCGCTTATTCTGATAGAGATATAGTTCGATTTCTTTGGGTCGATGAAAATGGTATTCTTTGGCCATTTTCGGCACACTAGGTATGCATAGATTACGTTATTTAAGTCTTATTTATACATGCACTTCGTGAGTAATATATGCTGTTTCCTAAAACAGAGGCTTCTTATAACTTTCTTCTCGGTCAACACTTTGGCAGATTGATAATACATAGAATGTCATTTATGAAATACGTGCTCAGCAAGTGCACATCTGTTAGGGTACAATTTACGGTCGCTTTCGTGGGAGTTAATTAGATTGATAAGTGATATTTTTATACAAGGAATTTCATAAACCATGCTAGTCAACTTATTTTTTGGTGTCTTATCTTTGATTTTAATAAAAATTGGATTGATTGTAAGGTGTGGTTTTATATGTGGTAAAGATACATAAATTGGGAAGTTATTATTATCAGTTTTAATGTCCCTGTATTCTACGTTTGGTGTTATGTCATTGTTAATGTCAGTCCTTCTTCCAGAAGTATTATATAAAATTTGTTTTAAAAAATATGAAGAATAAGAATTTTCATTAAAAAGATTGTAAAGGGTTTTTCATTATATATGGACCCTTCCATATCTCACTTATTATTTGTTACAATTAAAAATGTCTCAAATGAGAGTTGAATGGTTATTAAAGTAGGTTTTAGAATCCAACAAAAATATTATACAGAATGTCCCAAAAAAGAGGGTCAGAGCCAAAGTGTTCTTTCTTAAATGGGACACCTTATATATTTTTATATTTTGAAACTGTTCACTTCAATCCGAATTCAACAATATATAATTGTTATAGTCTAACCTTAACAGTTCAGAAAATATAGACGACACAGTAAGATGTAGTAATCTATCGATTGGAATTCAGTAAATTTATTTACAAAATAAAGTAATCTCAAATTAAGTAAGCCCAAATGAAACTATAAATATTCTTCAAAATGACCCCACATATTGTCAATGCATAGTTGGTATCTTTGGCGTAAATTCTCTGAACATTTAGAAATAATATCAGCATGATTATTTAAGCTATTAATTTGGCCTTGAATCTTTTCCTGAATTATCTCAAGATTGTTATTTTCGTCAAAGTTAACTATATCTTTCAGCATCCCCCACAAAAAAGAATCTAAGGGAGTTAGGTCGGGGCTATTAGGAGGCCATATAATTGTCCCATTATTTCCGATCCACTCTGGAAAATGATTGTTGAGATGTTCTATCACCTCTAATACATTATGGGGCGATGCCCCATCTTAGTGCCAGATCATAGTATTTAATTGGTCAGCTGTAAATTCATTTTCTAGTATTTCACTTATCTTGGGTATTATGCAGTTTAGGTAAGTTCTTCCTGTTAACTTATAATTGAAAAATATTGGCCCAACCACTTTATTCTGGAATATTCCACACCAAACTTTAATTGATTTCCGTCCAGATTTCTTTATTTGTTGCACTTTCCGCTGTCTATGATTTTTATTTTCCCATGAGCGTCTATTTTTTCTATTAAACACGCCAGCTGTAAAAAAACTGGATTCATCTGTCCAACAGATTTTCTGAAGGATATCTGGAGTTTCATTCAAGCGACGAAGCATTTCTTGACAACATATTAACCGTTTCCGTTTGTGCAATTCAGTAAGAGCCTGCACGAGAAGTATCTTATATGGTTTATGATTGTGTCTTTTCAGAGTCCTGAAAAATTTTCATAGGATGTTTTTGTAATATATCGGAGCTGGTTACTAACGAGTCTTCAGAGTTTTCTGCAAAAAAGTAGTAGCGCAAAAATTATTCCTTCTTATTCAACTACCATAAAATCCAAAGACATATATATTTTTTTACCTTCAAAATGCAGAAGTGTATCTAAATCATCCTCCTCATTAATTACACACGTTCGTTTTTTCTTAGAAAAGTTCTTAGTTGTCATTACATGCTGGTATATTCTGTTGAACGTATTTTTGCTAGGCGCATGCCGATTTGGATATAATTCCATAAATTCTCTCCTTGCATCTAATTTGTTATTATTATTTTTTACAAATAGAGAAAATATTTCTATCTTTTCATCATCTGTGTACCGCATTCTCCAAACTATCAAATACATTCTTTTATAATGGTGTAAATAACTACTTGTCAAATATGACAATGCTTTCATTGCCCGTTGTTTATAGTTGGTTTTCATCCCACAGAAAACGATTTTTAAATGAATATATTTTCTGAACTGTTAAGGTTAGACTATAACAATTATATATTGCTGAATTCGGATTGAAGGGAACAGTTTAAAAATATAAAAATATATAGGGTGTCCCACTTAAGAAAGAACACTTTGGCTCTGACCCTCTTTTCTGGGACATCCTGTATAATATTTTTGTTGAATTTTAAAAACTACATTAATAACCCTTTAGCTCTTATTTGAAACATTGTTATCTACATCAAATGAGAAGTGAGATATAGAAGGGTCCATATATAATGAAAAACCCTGTACTATAATTATACCACATGATGAAGAAATAAATGCAATTAAAAGTATGCAAACTCCAACAGATAAAGCTGACCTTTTTTAGGAATCATAAACTATGTAGGTCGTTTTTGCCTAGCCTAACTAATTTAAATTCACTTCTTAGGAACCCTTAAAAAATGTTTCATTTTTTTGGGAAGAAACTCATACCAAATTTTTGAATGAACTAAAAGAATTATTAATTAGAAACGGGTGCTATGCCACATTTTTGGTACTTTTTGGAGAATTTTCAGTTTGTTAGCATGATACAGCCTCCAAAGAGTATGCGATTGATCAATTTTATGATTGAATATTGTTCAAGGTGTCTCACAGATGTACCCTACTGATTTTCAGTTGTCTAGAGCGAGTACAGCGGGTCCTATAAATCCAGATATAAGTGTATACCAGTAACAATTTTATGATAGAATATTGTTCAGGGCCACAGATGCGGAAAAGTTAGTTTTAATCTTTAAAACCGTTTATTTTATATTAAAAAACCAACAACCATTTTGGAAGACTCTTCTAAAAATGGATTGGGAGATGTTTTGCTACAAAAAAGCTTACTGTGTGAATATGCTTCTTGATCGTTGTGTAATTGCCAAGAGAAATGGGCGAAAATCGAAAAAGAGCTGGCCTCTGTTTTATTCGGATTTGAGCATTTTTCGGAGTATGTAATATGGAATGGAATTTCCGATCTTATGGAAATAATAGGGCACCGTCTTCATCGGATATTGATAACAGGGATTGTAGCTTCAAATTAATATCTGGACACCGGTATCTTGGAAGATAACTGCTATCATGTTCCTGATGACTCGCAAATCCAACTGGTTACTCGCTATCTTAGGCATAGCCAGTTTCTTCACGCTGGATTGTAACACATGGTCTCGGAGGTTACGAAGTACTACCCACACATCGCGGTAGGTAGATCGATCTTTAAATTCATCTTTAGTTACCACGTAGAAGACGTACCGCGAGTTATGTTTCAGTTTCAGTGTCTTGCCGGGGGTTGGAATCTGGTCTTCCAAGTTTTCCTAATTGCCCGAACTTGCTTCGAAAAACAGTTGCCAACCCTCGTGCGTTCATGATACGGGCGGAGATGTTGTATGCCAGTGAATAATCTTCCGGGAGAGTGCACAAATCTTGTCGTTGTTCTGAAGTGACTCCATATCTAGCTTTCCCGGTACCTCCGTACGCGCCCATAAATTCATCGAAGGTAGGGTCAGACACATCTCGAATATGGTTTACTCCTTTCTCTAGGTCATGGTCTCCTTGGAATGGCGCTAGTCGGTTTTGGTGAACTACTTTTGGTTTTCCGTTGAGGATCTTGCTTATGCGATATATAACATCATTGATC
Source organism: Galeruca laticollis (assembly GCA_963921935.1). Classification (NCBI taxonomy): domain Eukaryota; kingdom Metazoa; phylum Arthropoda; class Insecta; order Coleoptera; family Chrysomelidae; genus Galeruca; species Galeruca laticollis. The sequence goes on from OY998179.1 coordinate 6,385,030, forward strand.
CTTTTCTTGATTAAGTATGGACCTTCCCAGGATTTTTGTAATTTTGGAGAAAATCCTCTACTCCTCGTCGGGTTCTGTAACCATACTTAGTCCCCTTCTTTAAAACCGCCTTCTGTGGCCTGCCAGTCGTACCGACTTTTCATTCTGTCGCTGGCAACTTGAAGATTGGTACGAACTAATTCATGAATATCGTCCAGCCTTCTTCTCAATTGAATCACGTAGTCTTCGCCTGCTATATCTTCTCCAGGCCGGCAGCCAAATTCTAGGTCACAAGGAAGCCTCATTTCACGTCCAAACAGGATTTTCGCAGGTGTTTCACCCGTGGACTCATTGATGGCAGATCGATAAGCCAATGCGAATAGGGAAAGATACTGGTCCCAATCTCTCTGATGGCTGGAAACCCATTTGGACAGGTATTTCCTATAGTCCTGTTCATTCTCTCGACCATTCCATCTGACTGTGGATATAATGCTGTTATCATGGTCTTCTTCATTCCCAGCTTGTCACAAATCTCCTGGAATAGATGGCTTTCTTAACATTTATTGGGACTTAGTTTTTGATGATATTCCAAGTTGAACTTCGTTGACTGCCGCGGACATTCAACTAGATAAATAATCTTAATTTGACAAAATTATTGTCGAAATTAATGATTTATTATGTACATATTTACATGAATGGTACAAAATTATGAATGTTTGAACTTCCGTGGTTTCAGATCGGAAGGCACTTTATGTTTCAATTTACTGAATACTTACTTAGTTCGTATAGAAACTAAGTAACGATATGTTAGACATAGTATCTCAGACTGTTTGACTTTGAGTGAAGTTACTTCGATATGCAACAACGACTCGATTGAGTGTTGAACTGAGTTATGAACTAATTGAGTGATGAACTCGAAAACTAATTAAGAAACGACGTGTTTGACTTAATTGAGATAAAACGATGTGTTTCGACTTGAATTACACTTAGAACTTGAGTTTCGACTTTGTTGCACTATTTAAGGAACCGATTCACTATGCAACCAACTGACTCGTTAATAATGTAACCGATAACTTACTAACGGAATGTGATAATTGCTTAACTAAGTGTGAATGCTTCTTGAATGAGTATTGAACTCACTTCGTTGATTGAACGATGAGCTCGTAACTAACTTTGTTGTTGAGTGATGTACTGAATTAGGAACTGACTTCTTCACGTTAAAATAGAAATTTGCAAGTGGCGTGTTCACAAGTGGATTGGGTTGGCTAAAAGGAAATAAACATTTCCTATTGGCCAGTATCATTTGACTTGCCAGAATCATCGACAAGAATCAACAATGGACGCCTTCAATAGATATTTCAATTTACATTGAACAAAAAAGCGAGACCGTCATGTTGTGACCTTTTTACTCTGAAAAGTTATTCAACCATTTATTACACTCCTTCTGATCATCGACCATAAATATCAACGCACAACATGACAATAAGCTACAATTTTAGTTTTGCTCCAAGTATGTCTTTCACGAATTTCAAAATGTGTTATTTCATTACTCCAACAATACTATTTACAATTAATAGTGCGAAATGTGATATATTAAAGTATTTAACAAAGCTAAAAATAAAGACAACATGACAATAAGCTACAATTTTAGTTTTGCTCCAAGTATGTCTTTCACGAATTTCAAAATGTGTAATTTCATTGCTCCAACAATACTATTTACAATTAATAGTGCGAAATGTGATATATTAAAGTATTTAACAAAGCTAAAAATAAAGTGAATCTACCCTTTGAATTTACAACAACACCGAAAGAATACAAAAAGATCCACCAATTATTTAAGACATTTTCACAATGCTAGCAACTGAACTGAATTTACGCCTCAAAATATATACAATGATGAAAAAAAGTAACATGAGTTTCATATCTACAAATATCTTACATGTTTTTAAAAGTATCGTAAACTATATAATTCAAGATTTTCTAATCTTGAACAGACTCAATTTCCAATTTTCTATACCAGTAAATATTGATTGAAGTTCTTAAGGAAAGTTTGAGCAATATTATGATTTTCTTCGGTTTTATCTATTTCTCTATTCTCTTATTTTTTATTCACAGAAAGAATAGAAATTTTGATAATCTGCAATAAACTTTTATTACTTCATGAGCCGCAAGTCTACTTTCAAACCATAATTTTGACTTTAGGTGAGTCCAGTCCTGTCTACTTGTACTCAAATAATGGTTTACATAGTTATCTCTGGTATAGCGCCAGGAGTTGTAAAGTTTGAAATTCGAGTTGATATATGTTTAACAGTGTGTGTACATCCGAAGTGGAATTAGTGGAAATAGGTAGATTTCCAGATTGATGCGGAAATAATTGATAGTAAACTAAACTAAACGGAAATTGTGGAAACTGAAATAATCGGCGAAAGAGGCATGGAGTAAATATGTAAACATTAACGATATAAACTTGCATCTAGTAAACATAAATCTATAACTTCAAAAACATGAAATGCGAGCGTGTTTATTAATTAAACTGAAAATGAACTTCTATCATATAAAATTATTTGAATAAATATTATCTTTAAAAATACAAGTTTATTTTTACACGTTAACGTTACGAAATTTTGAAACGCCTACATGATAAAATGTTTAGATAACTAAATATCAGATGATTTTATTTGCTTCTTTCAAAATAAGTCAGATAATCTTTATTTTAAAACAATCGGAATCTATTTACGGCAAATTCCTAACACGGTTAGTATAAAAGTTCCATTATTGGTAATCTTTAAAGCTGGATAGCCCAGCAGAATTGCGAGTAAGGCTACATTCGTAATCAATTCGCTGGCCAAGTGGCTCTTTGGCACGCAAGTCGGCACGAAATTTGCCATTCACAATAACTTCAAAGTCGACTTTATCGCAAGCGCGTTCATACCTAAATAATTGTCAGGATTCCTTCAACATATGGTCGAAGCAAGATCCTGTCTGTGCATTTATTTCAGTCTGAGGTTAGAGGTTATAATATATAATTTGGATTTGGATTTATTTTTTATAGAAGTATATACTGGAGTTTATTAGTAATGGACAACGCGGAATATCAATTCAATGATGAATTTTTGTTACAGTGCATTTCCAATTACGAACTATTCTACGACCAAGACCAAACTGCATCAACAATAGCTTTTTTTTAAAGCAAAATCAGAATCATTGCAAGTAAAGTAGAAGTAATGTTCTCCTCCTCCATTTTATTTTTTTAATCAATCAGTCGTACGGAAAATTCCAGAAAAACAAACCAAAAACACACAATTCGATGAAAATGTCAAACTAACAGACAGATATATCAAAAAACAAATATTAATGCGCATGTCCCATAGCCGGCACGAAGTGCAAGTCGAAGTGAAAGTTTGCAGCTTGCAAGAAATTTCGACGACTTCAACTTCAACTCTGACGCCAAATTGCATTGTGAACGATCACACTGAAATAGATTTGCTTAGCTTGCGTGCCAAAGTGCCGCTTGGCCAGCGAATTGATTACGAATGTAGCCTAAAGCGTCTTCAGCGTCAAGAAATGCACAGTCCATGATTGTCATGTGCGATAAAGCTGGTATCTTTTTGATCGACCGCGTGGTGGATAAATCGGTGTTTTATGTTATTTAAAATTATTGTTTTCGTATTTTTTTGTGTTTCCTTCCTTCTACGCACTTGTACTGAAATTTTAACCTTGCTTTGTGTCAAGATTGTAGATCGCTTGGAATTGGGTGGTCTTCCAAACAATAACGCAAATTCAGACTGACCTATTACTTTTCCTGGATTTATTACCATCCACTTGTCAGCTTCTTGAGATTAAGCTATTTTCAAGGGCCCAAAGAACGCAATATTCAAGGGTTGCAACTTATGGCTAGTGTGAGGTGGGAAACTTTAAAGTTGAATTACGTTTTCACGACAAAATTCTACTGATTCAACGTTTATATAGGAGGCATGTTTATCCAAAATGAGGAATATAGGTTCTGGTTTATTAGGTTTTGTATATGTTTTAAAATGTTGCAACCACTTCATAAATAATTCTGTATTTATATAGCCGCTAACTGAAAGGAGCATAATAGAGTCAGCTGGGGCTCCATGAAGCAGCTCCTCCTTTTCTGGTATAAATAAGTGCTGGTGATTTATAATGCCCAGAAGCACTAACAGAGCAATCAGCTGCTGTTCGTTTTCTTCTTCCCTCCCTTTCCTGTTATTGAAATAACTTTTGGATTTTTATTTGGAACGGTCAATATTCCTGTTTCATCAATACTATACATGGATTTTGCTGTGAATCTAAACTTTTCTATACTTATATTCAATAAACCGTTATACTTGAATTTTATTGAAGCCAATTTCTTATTTGTTCTAGTTGCTTTACTGACAATTTATGCCTTTCGCAAAACTGCGAAATCCATTTTTTGCAGCTATTTATTTACTTTTATTAAGAGGGTGCATGCCTCAACATATTTACGTTACATCTGGTGCACTTTTTATAGTTCATAAAAAGTCCAACTAACTCTTGTATTTTTTCGGTTAAAATTTTCTCCGTGGTAAACTCGGTTATACAACGACTTAATGTCGTTGGTAATGTTCCAATTTTTAGGCGCTTTTTTAATGTTGTTACGAGTTAAAAACCGGAATCATTCATTTCTATACCCAAAAAGCACAAATACTAACCTTGGGACATCCTGAAACAAGACAATCCTAATTAATAAATAGTATATATTGGAATAACATCTCAAAATTCGATTAAAAAACCTATGAACAACTTCTGCCAGCCATTACCATGTTTACATATTTTTTTTAGTATCCATTAGAAGGTACTGTCAAACCGCAAATAAAATTCTTCTTCCACGATTCATTTAAAATATTGTTATTTATTGGATAAAGTCACCGTGGCTAAATAGTATGTTGAATGAAGACGTCTTCCTTCCTAGTTTGGAGAGGAGACATATGTCACACTGGTACCTTTTCCTGTTTTTTTTTTGGTTTCTGAGATTAGCATATGCTACCATCCTAGTTGGGGATATTTTAGCCGGAAAAAAAATATATTAATACTTATTGTAATCAAGGGATTATATACATTTAATTGGATTTGAACTATTAATTATTAGTTACCTACGAGGTCACCCAAGAACAATAGGTGAGTCTTCATTTCAATTTCATTCTTTAGCTAGAATTCTTTTACAATCATTTGGTAGAAGTACATTGATCTTCCTTGTTTTAGACCTTTATTTTCTTACGATCTTCATTATTGAGATACCTGGATGTTGAAAGACACCATCAATCCCTTACTTCAGGCAGTTACCAGTCGCGGTTTTCATCACCGGAATAGTTTACAACTTATGGGGATATGAGCCCGCCTCCAAGTAAGCCCGTTCCACTTATACCCAGAGTCGTTTCACTCAGTTGAATAAACTCCCGAATACATTTTAATTATAACTGTTACTGTGCTATAGGACTTATATCGTGCCATTGATACGTAAATATGAATTTCCCCCGTGTCTAGATTAAGAGGTGGCTAAAACAAATAGATAATTAGTAGACCATTCGAAGTAAAGTTCAAAATTTACCTGAATAATTCTAAATTCATTTACCAAGAGATAATCTCAACAATTTATTAAAAAAGTATTAAGAATAGTATACTCACAAACACATGTAAACAAACAGTACTGGTTGTCTGAATAACTTGGTATAAACCAAATATAATATCTTTTATTTTCGTGATAACTATAATTATGACATTCGGGACGAACTTCAAATCGTCTAGGTTAACACATTAGTGCATGAAGTTATAAAGTATTCGATTTTTAGAATTTTTTCAATGCAATATTTTAAAATACATATAAAAGTAGGTAAAAAAATGTAAAAATAAATTTAGTATTTTTTATTACCCCAATTTTAAATGTCCCTCTAAAGGGACTCCATGCAAACTGAACATAAAACAAGTGCAAACTGAAAAGTATTAAAACATAAATTATAAATAATTTTAATTAGTATGATAACCTTCAAAGCAAAATTTAGGATGAAGTCCACAATCACATTTTACACAAATAAAATTTGATTTTTTCTTGCACACTTGGCACCTTCTGTCCGTTTCATTATAGCGAACCATGTGGCCTATGTTGTCAAATCTAGAAGCAACGGGATGTGGTAGTGTAGTTTTTCCTCGGCTTGGTTTTTTGCCATATGTTTGAAGGAAACTAAGTGCTATATATCTGCGAAACACTAGTAGTGAGGCACAGTTAGGATTACTTGGCATCATTTTTTTCATCAAAATCCATGAAATTGACACACTGGCATCTAACAAGTACGACACTATTGGCCAATACCATTTTCTTTGTCGCATTCTGGTTCTATATACTGCAATAAGTCCATCCATTATATCGAGCCCACCCATATTTTTATTATAATTTGCGGTTGTGTAATCAGCTTTTTACTTTTGGAGTCCTTGCACCACCTAGAAGTTGTTACAATATCATTAGATTCGAAATTTGTTGCTACAGTGACAACTTTATTATCCTTCCATTGCACAAAAGTGACATTTTCGCATGACACAAAGTAACATGTTAACATGTTCCCCTTGGTTTGTCTTTCCAAAATTTTACATCAGGAAACGGGCATTTTTCTGTTCGATCCTGTCTCACAGTTCCAGTGGCGCATATATTGTTTTCAGACAAGTGCTGTAATAAGCGTAAGCTCGTAAAATAATTATCGAAAAAAATTTTATGTCAATTATCGGCAGGAACTTCTGCTTTCTGAAGCAGTGACATCACCACATCTCCTCCAAGTCCAAAAACCTTTTCTGAGTTTGATTTTCCAGTGTAAATATCAAAGTTAATCATATACCCATTACTATTACAAATTGCCCAATTTTTGTAACCAAAACGTATAGGTTTTCCCTTTATATACTGTTTGGCGTAATGTTTGCCATAATATGGAATCATGCTTTCGTCAATTGATAAAGCTTCTTCTAATCCACCATGTCGTTTAAAATTTTCATTGAGTGCATCTATTAGTGGACGAATTTTGTAAAGTCTGTCACTTGTATCAATTTTAGTATTGCCATTGAAGTGCATATGACGTAACAAAATTTCAAATCTATTCAAGCGCATACTGTTAGATAACATTTTTGGCACATCTTCTGTTGAATGCCAGTACATTCTTTTGTGAGGGTATTTGCCATATCCAGATAACAGCATTCCACCCAATAAAACGAAAAACTCATCCTTTTTGAACTGCAAATCCCTATTTTTTTGTTGTGCAAATAGATTTGTTTCTTCTACAATTTTAGATGTAAGATTTTCATCAAAAAATAAAAGAAAAAAATCTACAGCTGTCTGGGCAGATTTAGCTTCTGAAGAAGACTCTTTAGGTACAAAAATTCGATTTGCTGAAAAATCAGGAGCAGCGCCTGTCCAACTATGAAGCTTCTTTTTTGGACTGACTGACTGGTGGTGGCATTGGATAAATCATGAGTTTCAGGATGAGCAAATAGTAGTTGTTCTGGTAAAGATTCCTGTATGTCATCTAGAGTATTTTCTTCTTGAGATATTTCACAATTTTGTTTTAGTATACCACGACATAAATGATTTATGTCACCAATATGTTCATCATCCGATTTGTCGCTGTCTTCCTCTGTGTCTGCTCCATGGTCAACAGGCGGTTCTATATATATGTTTGCATTTCGTTGATCCGCATCTTCTTCCAGTAAAGATATAAGCTCGTAAAGGGGCAAACTGCAAAAAAAATATTTATCAATAAGGTCCAGAGTGCATAGAGTCCCTTATAGGGGACGACAAAAAAAACAAGGCTTACTGTCTCAAATAAAAAATATTTTGTTTGCAAAAAAATACAGTTATGATACTAAACCTTATAATTATGCACAGTTAAAAATTTAAAAAACTAGCTCTACCATAATCCAAGATAAAAAGTAAAACCTTACCCGCCCTTCGTAGTAGAGTAAAGCGCGGGATCCATTATCACATAAAATAGACAAACAACCTCACACCTCTGCTAATTTATAAAGACTGACTGTATGTGGTCTTAAATCGAGTAACAAGCGCGATCACACTTCGAAAGTAAGGTTAGGAAGATGTAGACTTCGTAAAATAATAGCGTCCCTTTAGAGGGACTCGACGCACTAATGGGTTAAACTGATATAAAATTTCAACACAGAATATAACGCTACCCGATGTAGAATAATTCTATATGTATTAATTTTCATTTCCCCTACCATAGATAAAATAATATAGAGACATCTATAGTAAATAAACATTTGTTCTTATTTTTATGGAAAGTAAATTTTTTTTTGATAAAAACCGCATCCCTGAGATATTTTCAATAGAGTCTATTTCTTATTAACACCAATAAATTAATGAAGTTACATAGGGCCCAACAATGTAGACTCATTAATTCCATATTCCTTAGCTATTGACCTCTTCGACTGGACATTTTCAAGTTTTTTCTTTATATCATACATAATATCTTTATCAAACATCAACTTGCGGTCAGTTTTCCTACTCATATAATGATTGTCATGTAAAATGCATGGCCTTAAGGATTCTTCTTCTTCTTGTGCCTTGTGCTTCTCGCACGTTGGCGGCCCTTTGTACTTCTTTCATGACAAATGTAAGGTGCCATTTTCTGCCTTTCGGAAGATTGTGGCTGCATCTCTAGTTCCGCACCAGTCCCTAATGTTTCGCAGCCATGAATGTTGTTTTCTTCCCGGGCCTCTTCTACCTTCTATTTTTCCTTGCAAAATCATCCTAGGTATTGAGTATCTGGCGCCTTTGAGTATGTGTCCAAGATAGGATATCTTTCTCTTCTTCACGATTTGCAGAAGTTCTCTATGCATACCGGCCATTTCCAGCACCTCTTCATTAGTTTTATGTGCAGTCCATGGGATGCGTAGGAGTCTACGAATTGTCCACATTTCAAATGCCTCTATCCGATTCAGAGTTTTGATTTTTAGAGACCATATTTCTGCCCCATAGAGCAAGATAGGCCAGACGTAGCAATGTTCGGGCAAGAAAGAAGTTCTTAAGTTTATGAAATGTGTCTTTTGCACGTCCGATTCGTATTTTCACTTCCTCGTCGCAATCCCATTTCTGGTTGATGGTGGCGCCCAGATATACAAATTTTTACACATCCAGTTTTTGGCCGTCAATCTTAATTGTGATGTTACTGTAATGTCGAGCTATTACCATAACTTTTGTTTCATTTTTGTTGATCGTCAGGTCAAATTGTTTTCCTATTTGGTTGATTCTGTCAACAGTTTGTTGAGGTTCTCAGGAGAATTCGCCAATATAGCGGTATCATCTGCATATCTGATGTTGCTGATTGGAATTCCATTAACTTTAATTCCTCCAATGCTAATAATAATAACTTTTTCGACATATATGTTGAATAGCATTGGCGATAGGATACATCCTTGTCGTACTTCCTTGGATATTTTAAATGTCTCTGTGGTTAAGTCGTTGTTAATTCTTACCTCTGCGGTCTGATGCCAATACAGTGGCTGAATTATTCGTATGTTCTTAGAATCGAAGCAAATCTCATATAGTCTTTCCAGAAGAAGATCGTGTTTAATGTTATCAAAAGCCTTCTCATAATCTATGAAACATATATAAACGTCTCTTTGTTGGTCATAACATTTTTGTACAACTAATTTTATTGAGAACCAAACCCAAACCCTTGATGAAACCGAATTGGGTTTCTCCACTCATTGCCTCGCATGAGTGGATGACTCGAAAATAAAATTTTCTAAAATTATAGTCAGACATGCTGAATTTTTTAATTGTCTCTATAATATTTATTTATATGGATATATCACAAAAAATCACAGCAACATATCTCATCGACTTCACTATTGAAACTTGCGTACCCTTAGATCGTGCGTACTCTTAGGAGTCTTTCTTTACCCTATGTAAAAGATGTGTACTTAAACTATAGAGTTTTAACATTTCCAGGAAGAACTTTTCACGCGATTTCCAGCTCCAAAATGATTTTTCACTCAATTAAAAACGTTCCAGTTACTCTTATTCTCTTTCTGACCGAGTTGAATTTTACAATTCAAATGAATCTTATTATATCAGCAGTGGGATTTCAGAGTATATAAAAATACGAATAGAACGAGTAAAATAAAAGGGTTGAATCGAAATTTTTCCGCGCAATTATTCAAATTATTGAAGTGAAATTGATATGAGAAGAGAAACGTGGGAAAATACGTGAACATTTTCCGAGTTTCAATTTACATTCGTGGAAATTCTGAATTCAGTCATTATTAGAATCGCTATCCAGTTACACGTTCTACGAGGGTACTTTAAAATTTATGTTATATTTATTTATTTAAAATAAAATTGACTGTCTCGACCCTTACTTCGTGGAATATGCCACGATGATATTGATTTATCGAAACAATTGTCAATTTTTTAGAATTTTCAATAACTTGTATTATATTGTGGAATTAACTAGAGACCTTGAGTTTCATTTAAAAACACTAATATTTAAAATAATTTACATATTGCAAACTTTTCTTTGAATGGAAATTCTTCAAATAGAAAATTCCTCAACGTAAAATTCCTATCCTAATAATAAGAGGAAATAGATTATTAAAACATGCGGAGAAAATCCATCTAGTCTCAGAATGAGCTATTTATGCATTTTTATGCCACAAAAATGAGGATAATTTTCCGCAGTTTTCTGTAATAAACGAAATAAAGTTAATAGGTAGAGATGGGAAAGAGATTCTGTTAAAATTAATAACGTAACTAAGTTTCTGAATAGTTTTTAGTTATACGTAAATCTTATAGGAATAATATCCTGAAAAATGTGGGGATAAGATAGCATAACGCTAAACAAAATATACAGGTCGATCATTAGAACAAAATTAGATTATGCACACATAATAAAATAATAAAATAATAAAACAATTTGACGCTATTGAAAACAATACCGTTAGAATTACTTTGGGAGCATTCTGTACCAGCCCGGCTGACATTGATCTATGTGAACTAAAGATGAATGTATCTGTTACCGTAAATATCCGAAATCCGTTAATACGCGTAATAACTAGTAAGAACCCGAAATAACTAGGAATGTCGGTAATTTCGCGTTCTTGCTAATAAGAACGCGTAATTACTACGAGGTCTAGGAAAATACCGAATTAAAACTTTTATTCGGCTATTTACTGAAATTTTCAGTTAGAACGCGTTCTTTCTAAGCACACATCAGTAAATAACCGAATTTTAAAATTTATGAATGCCTAAAATTGCACAAAAAAAAATTTACAGAACAAATGTAACATAGAACAAGCGAAATACAAACAAAAGTGAACAATATAACTTAGCTTACTTATTATTGCAAGAGGTACTATTATGGCATTTTGAATTGCATAGAACATTATTTTTTTTTGCATTTGCATAATTTATTTTTACAATTTTAAGTGCATTTGCACATAAAAAAACCCTGGCTAGAACCAAAATTAGATGAAGCTGCTTGACGTAAAGAAATTTGTTTATCTTTCCTTATTAAATCAATGTCAATAAATTTTTGCTTGCAAATATCAAATTCGGATCTGGTATACAGATGATTTATGACTCCATCTTTTGTACCTAACTGGTACATGTTGTCGTCGGTCTTCAGTAACACAACAGCTATTATATTTCTGAAAGCACCTTTTGCTTTATCCACATCAGGAATATGTACCGTAACATTATTGCCAACGTTTGCAGGTGGATGTGTTTTATCACTGTAGCTTTCCATCTTTTTTACCTGATGAATTAGCGATTGGCTGACTGCTTTTATATTGTCTTCTGTTTTACAATTCAAACAGAAGTCACGATCAATGTTAGTCGGTAAAATAGCACCACATTTGTTGCAAAAGCGTTCTTGTTCTGGATCTTCTTCTGGATCTTTTTCAGCAATGTCGTCTTCTGAATTTGAATCTTCTCTTTGAGTTTCTTCTCTCATCGTAGTAACATCATTAACGACTTTTTCTAAATCCTCTTCCCGCTCTAAAGATGAAATAACCTCAGGAGGCAAAGACGATGTAGTTAATCCAACTCTAGGTTCGATGCCAGACATAGCCTTATATGGAGTTTGCCTTATGCCTGAATGATAGGCACGATTTTTCATAAATTGTACAAATGGTAGACCTTCTGACCATTTTACAGTTTTATTATCGGACATCCATGAAGCAATCATATTTTCAACATCTTGATTGGCCCTTTCGACTGATCCCTGACTCTGGCAGCGTCGTGGCTTTCCGTGAATGATCTTAAGTTCTGGCCATAAGGATTTAAATTCGTTTATAACACAGTTCGCAAATTCTCGACCGTTATTACTGTGTAATATGCACGGCGCTCCAAAAGTCAAAAATATTTCGTTCAATTTGTATGCGATTTCTTCAGCTCGTTTAGATGTTAAAGCTCTTAACAAAATGAACTTGGTTAAATGATCTTGATAAACCATTATGAATTTATATTCTTCATCTGATTGGCTCTGCATATCGATCAGATCTACTTGGCATCGGCTGTTTAATTCATGGTGTAAAATTGGTTTAGAAACCAATCCCTCTTTCTTCTTAGATTTTTTACTGTTGCAGTCTTCGCACATCGACAGAAATAAATTTATCATTCTAGTAGTAATATTTGCATATTTTCTTGCTGTTTCTATTCGAAGTCGGTCCCGACCACCATGCCCAATTGCTACGTGAGCAGCTTCGGTAACATCAAAGATGTCTTCAATTGGGAGGTAATATAATATTTCATCATTCTTGTATTTTGCTATGATATGCTGAACGCCACTTAATTCCATGATGTCAAAACGGTTTAAACGACGATACTGTAGGGTAGTTTTCTTTTTTGTCAGTTTACTTCTTCAATTTCTTGAAGTAGATTTTCGTAAGTTTCTTTATTCATAATAGTATATTTCGATAATTTGGGATCTTTACTGCACGTACTTAATAGATCATTCGTAAATTTTCCTTTCCAAGCGATCAGCGAAGAATTCATTTTTCGAAGAACAACGTTTGTCAAAGTAACAAACGGTAAACGGCGTGGTACACACAGTAACAACTTCAGATAAAATAACGTATTATGGAGCCGCGCAAGGTGCGGGGGAACCTTCCCCTGTCTTTCGAGACATCGCGAGATGAAATGTAGACAATCCCTGCAAAGATCAAGTAACACCCAGTGGTTACTAACTTACGCTTAGAAATAACGCGTTCCAACTGAAAATTTCAGTAAATAGCCGAATGAAAGTTTTAATTCGGTATTTTCCTAATCCTCGTAGTAATTACCCGTTCTTACTAGTAAGAACGCGAATTTACCGATACTCCTAGTTATTTCGGGTTCTCACTAGTTATTACGCGTATTGACGGATTTCAGGTATTTACGGTAACATATCTAACTTGTTCGCTGCGGCATCTCTCGCAGCGAACCCAGAAAAACCCGTTCAACAAAACAAAAATATGTTTCAACAGGATACGAAACTGAATCCTTCATACCATGAAAGACTGTACTCTTACCAAAGTAAACTAAACTCTTACTACAACCCCATTTTTCCATCAGTGGTGTTTCATCCCCCGAAGCTTGTATTTTAGTATGACCGTATTCAGTAAATCTACAATGAAATCCGCAACTATCAGTCTAAGATAATGTACATAATATGACATAAATCTTGTTTGTTGTTTCCATCTCTACTAATCGTTAGTTGTAAAAGAAAAATGCTTTAAAGACGTTCCATCAAAATCTGAAAGACGAAGGAGGGTTCTAGACAGGCAAATTATATATTGAGGATGTATACGGAATGCTGTGAAATATGAGAACATAAAATGTTAGCTCGTGAGAAAAACTCCAATACAAAAAAATGGGAATTTGTATATTTAAATTTCATTTTCATTAAACATGTTTATAAATTTTATTATGAAAACTGATAATTTTTAAAAGCACTACGGCGCAACAGATCTCAAAAATAATATGTTTAATCATGAATCAGAAAAATGGGAAAGGTTATATAAAGAAAAAAATATAAATACGGCAGCAAATAATTTTATAAATATATTAATAAGTAACATCGAGAAATGTGCGAACAAAGTTAAAATAAAAAGTAAACAAAAATGGATGACACAGGCACTAGCCAATCAAATATTGGAAAAAAATAAGTTATACAAGTTGTCTCTAAAACATCCTAAAGATACAGAATTGAAAAAAAACAATACAATAATAGTAAAAATAGTATTGAAAAATTAATAAAAAAATGCAAAAAAAGAATATTATCAGAATTACATTAATGAAAATCAAAATTCGTCAACATCTATGTGGAAATGCATTACTACTATATGTGGTAAAGAAAAATCTAAGAAACCAATAGATTTAATTAAGTTTGATGACAGAAACTTTGATAATAAGAAAGAAATTGCAAATGCTTTTAATACTTTTTATAGTGAAATAGGAAGAAAACTTGCAAATAATATCCCAATAGTCCCAAATTTTACAGAAAACCTTGAACATGTTGAAAATTCCATATATCTTACTCCCACTACTGAAGATGAAATTTTAAATACAATAAAACAATTAAAACCTAAAAAATCACCGGGCGAAGACAATATACATTCTGAAACATTGCAAATAATTGATGTTAACACAGCAGCTCCATTAAACTAAATCATAAACCATTGTTTCAATATTGGACATTTTCCAAACATTTTTAAAAATGCCATAATAAAACCGCTATATAAAAGTGGAGAAAGGAGTGAAATGGGAAACTATAGACCTGTATCGTTGATATCGAATGTAAGCAAAATTTTGGAGAACATTATAAAAATAAGGTTATATTCCTTTTTAAAGAGATACAATATCCTTTCAGACCATCAATATGGGTTTGGTGAGGGTAAATCTACTGAAGATGCTATCTACAATCTAACGTCTATTATTTACCAATCGATAGATCAAAATGTCCCCGTGGTGAGTGTCTTCTTAGACTTGTCCAAAGCTTTTGATACGGTATGTCACAAAATTCTTATGGAAAAATTATACAGATATGGAATACGAGGCAATGCGTATAACATAATAAAAAGTTACCTATCCGATAGAATTCAAATGGTCACCATAGATGAAACATTTAGTACGCGACAACAAGTGACATGCGGTGTCCCCCAGGGTACTGTTTTGGGACCAGTTCTGTTTCTTCTATATGTTAACAGTATATTTTCTTTAAATCTTCATAGTACAATAACCAGTTTTGCAGACGATACTGTAATTACATATACATCTGCTTCATGGGTGGATCTGAAATGTTAAATTGAGAATGATTTTCAAAATTTAGAAAAATGGTTACAATATAATAAATTAACAATAAATTATAAAAAAACCAAATACCTATCGTTTTGTTCATACAAAACTGGACTACCACAATTAGGTCCAATAAATGTAGGGAATGATATTGCTATATGCGAGGGACACAACGTGAAGTATCTGGGCATTCTAATAGATAGACACTTAAGATGGGACCTACACTGTAAAGAAATTGTAAATAAAATTAGAGGTTCCATACCAAAATTTAGAATTTTGAGAAATTTTCTAGATATTAAGAGTTTAAAATCAGTATATTTTGCTTTGGTGAAATTGATTTTGTCCTACGGTATATTGGGATGGGGAGGGGTGTATGACCAGTATCTGAACGGAGCACATGTAGTTCAAAAATAGGTATTAAGAGTTATATACAGTAAAAATATTCTCTTCTCAACAGATAAATTGTATAATGAGTTAAAAGTCAAAGATATTCGACAGCTCTACTTTCAAAAAATTCTATTATTTCTTTATAAAGAAAGAGATGTATTTACTTCATATAGTCACTGTTACAATACCAAACACCACGATGGTGTTATTCGGCCTAGGCGTGTGAAGACTATTGGACAGAGAAATGCATATTACTTAGCACCGAGAATTTACGCAATGGTACCCAAACATTTAAAAACGATAAACAAATATAATAAATATAAAGAGCAAATTAAGAAATGGATTACGGAAACGGATAGATCAATATTTTCTGATCTAATAAACTGTAGATAAAGACAATAATTCAACGAACCCGACACTAGAAAATTTTACTTAATACTCCCATTGCCGTATGTCGAAAAATACCGAATATGTCGCACAAATTAAATTTTGTTGAAAATTCCCGAATATGTCGCACACACAAATTCTAATATTAAGACAATATCGAACAATACGAAATGTAAATATATTTAAATGGTATTTTACATCACAAAACAAGCAGCTTTATACACTGCTTCTGTGATTATTATATTTATTCATATATGTACTGTATATTTCAGTTGTTAAAGAAAGGTTTTCAATTTGTTCAATTTAATATAATATAATTGAAACTGACAGATTTAAAAGTGATTATTGACTAAACGTAATAAGATGTGCGATTTTTAACAATGTGTTTCAAATTTCGAAAAGTTTTTTACCATTCAAATTAAAAAAATTTCCCAGTTATACGGGTGAGAAAAAATTGCTTATTTTCATCTAAAAATTACTTGATTTTTTTACTGTATATTTTTCCCATATTCGAAGTTCCTTAGCTTTTTGAAAATGTCAATATTTGTTATTTAATTTTTGTAAATATAGATGATACGCGAATATTTGTAAGTCATTATTTCAATATCACCAGCAGATTTTAAATTTTGAAAGTAATCAATTTCTGCATTTTTAATTTTTATTTCTTATTTATGCACTGAAATAAGAAGAAGTTATCAAAAGCTTTATGTTTTTATTGCTATTTCAAATATTATGGCATTTACTGAGAAACCAATTATGACAACTAAATCTTATAGAAATTTTTTATTGTGGCCTCCGTCCTGGTCTATGCTTTAGAAACCTAACTTGTACGTTCAAAAAATAATTTTTTATAATTCGCGTATAAAAGAGACTTCATTATAACATTGTTTACAGTGTCACAATGAAGCTATTTGAACATTGTTTTAGTAATTTTTAGTGTACAGTTGGTTATTGTATTTAGTTATATTTTTATTTGACATTTGACTTTAACCTTGTCACAAATTATAAATAAAATGGTCTAGCGTTGTTCTAGCAAGCAAATTATTATATTGAAAGTTCTTAAAGGTAAATTAGAATGATTTATATATTAAAAATTTCAATGAATAAAGTACGCTAACGTTTATTTATCAATGATTAGTCAATTGTTTATTTTTATATTGGTTAGGATCAATATATAGGTTCGATTTTTGGGGTAAATTACAAGATATCTATGTGAAGACATATTACAGAAATAATTCTGTTGATGAGATAATATAAATAGATCGCGAGAAGCTCTTTATAAACAAATAATCATCCTCTGTTTGCTTAAATGAAACTTCGTTCAAAATTTACACTATGATTCGGTTATAATATGTCAAAAGTGCGAAGTACTGAATAAAACCGTCTGTGATCTGAGCAATCAGGAATCTACAGAATTGCCAATTTAAATTCAAACCACTCCTCCTAGTTTAAAAACAAGGATTGTATGTAATTCTATTTTATTTAAAAAATCAAATAAATACCAATTCTAAAAAATATTGTGTAAAACTTGTGCCACAACGACTTTCTGTAGTACTCGTGATTTGCACAACTCACCGCTTCGCGGTTCGTTGTACAAACTTCACTCGTACTACAAAACGAGTCATTGTGACACTTGTTTTACAAATAACTATTTTATAATTCGCTTATGAAAGAGACTTCATTATTATAACATTGTTTACAATGTCACAATGAAGTCTTTCGAACACTCTTTTAGTAGTTTTTAGTATCTTACAGTTATATGTATGTATATGTTATATATTTGACATTTGCCTTTAACCTTGTCACAAATTATAAATAAAATGGTCTAGCGTTGTTCTAGCTAGCAAATTATTATATTGAAAGTTCTTAAAGGTAAATTAGAATGATTTATATATTAAAAATTTCAATGAATAAAGTACGCTAACGTTTATTTATCAATGATTAGTCAATTGTTTATTTTTATATTGGATAGGATCAATATATAGGTTCGATTTTTGGAGTAAATTACAAGATATCTATGTGAAGACATATTACAGAAATAATTCTGTTGATATAATATAAATAGATCGCGAGAAGCTCTTTATAAACATAAATCATCCTCTGTTTGCTTGAATGAAAGTTTGTTTACAATTTACACAGTTATTCGGTCATAATATGTCAAAAGTCAAAAATGCTGAATAAAACCATCTGTGATCTGACCAATCAGGAATCTACAGAATTGCCAACTTAAATCCAAACCACTCCTCCTAGTTTAACAACAGGGATCAAATGTCATTCTATTCTACTTAAATATTAAATAAATGCGAATTATAAAAAATGTTGTGTAAAACTTGTTTCAAAATGACTTTCTATAGTACTTGTGATTTGCGCAACTCACCGCCTCACGGTTCGATGCACAAACTTCACTCGTACTACAAAATGAGTCTTTGTGACACTTTTACAAATAACTATTGTAGCATTTCTTGTTGACTATATATCTTATTATTGTCAAAAGTGAAATAATTCTAATTAATACATAAATCAAATAAATTAAGCATATCTGTAGTTTTTCTCGCCCTGTATAACTGGGAAATTTTTTTAATATGATTGGGAAAAAACTTTTTCTACAACTGCTATGAAAAGTAGCGCATTTCTCATAGCTTACTTAATTTCAAAACCATATATTGCTCACACTGTGAGAAATATTATTTCTCACGGCACTTTGCCCACACTACATACATTTATATGGAGAATCCTCGATGCCCAGCCAATTTCAGAAACTTATACTCGATGCCCAGACGTTTCCGGTGGGTGGTCCTCGATGCTTAGACTTTTTCTACAAAACTATTTACTTGTATTCTTCAAATTTGTGCAGTTGTAGAAAAAGTATAGTGTGCAACATGTGGCAAAAGTACTTTTCTCACTCGTGTGTTTGCGGCACTCGCCCTTGGCTTGTGTCACAAACTTCAACACTAGTGAGTGAGTCAATATTCACGTTTAAAATGTGGCAGTTTCAAAAGGTTTGTATTAAATGTTTTATTTCTTCTCTAAAATATATTTGAATAAATAAAAAATGTATGTCTTCCATTTTTCTTTATATATCAATATATCCAACACGTAGATATCTCTAGTGAGCCATATTTACTTGACATTCAACCCATATGCGAGGATAGTTTGCTATATACGAAGTAAATCAAAAGTCAATATAAAGATAAATTTATGCTAGCCGGAATAATTTTTTTGATAAAACCAAATAAAAATCTTAATAATAATGAATTAATAATAACAATATAATATAATTATTAATAAAAATAAAACATTACAATAATATATATACTGTAACAAATCCATGATGTTTTATTAATGCCAAACAATCACTTCAGTTTTGCCGAACTAGATCTAGGATTTTGTTTCCATTCCCCGATTACACACGTTTTGTAACAATGCTAAAAGTTTTATTCATTTTACAAGAGTTCATGAATTTTTGAAAAAATATCTACAGACTTTGTCGGATTTGTAAATGCAACACGTATCCTTTGAATTCTAAACGAGGCAAACTATAAAAATTTCAGAAACCCGACACCCAGAATAACTACGAGAATTTTTAAGAAAAGTATAAATATTGATGCTTCACTTGTCTTCTTTGATATATAGTTGCATTCTTTATACATTTTAATAGTTGGTTTTACACGAGGAGGGAAGGGAATCTATAAAAAAAATTGTTTATTTACAACATATGTACAAATAATGTAACATTATCCCTTTCTTAACTATAATTCTTCTTTAACCAATCTTGAAATCTGCTCCTTGCAGGATATTTCGGTAGGTGCCAGATATTGCTGCATTTCTTATAAATTTGAGAGTACTCTACAATATTTTCACTATATTGACTTTGCGATTTTTGAAGTGAAAATGTTTCTTAATTATACTATAACTAGACTTTGACAATTTACATACTTGTAAATAGATAGAGAGGGTCTTTATTTTCTGATTTTCAATTATACCCTTAAAGAACTTATCATTTTGTACGCTTTCAAATTCTATATTGCTTGGTATCCACTATCAAGGAATTGATACAGACAATCATTAAGATCCTATATAGAACTTTTTATATCAATTTTATCCATTGTTCAAAATATTATCGCGAGACAAATTTTTTATCTCCTAAATCAGAAGCAGACTGCCATGCAAATGGATTTCTTTCCGTCCTTAATTGAATGTAATTAGTTCAATTGAATTCGCAAAGAGAACTAATTTATTTAATTAGATTAGGCCCTTGTAGTTTTATAAGTTCATTATGCAAGTCGCGACTGCTTAAACGGCCACTAGTTTGTTCATGTCTAAATTCGAAAAGGACATATATCATTGTAGTTGGAACAGATTGTTTTATATTTTAAAAAATATGACAGAAGCGTTTAAATAAAATAAAGTAATTTACGTAACAAGCTCCGCATTTGATATTTTACTGAAATCCTCGTAAAATCTCTTTTGGATCGTGTTACGTATTACACAATCTTTTTTCTGTAGTCGTTTTGTATGGTAAAAAAGATATAGATGGTTAAAAACGTATAAACCTTGTATAGACATTCATATATAACAATCACAATTACTTATGAATAATAATTACACAGTTATGATAATTACTTATATTAATATTACTAGGGATATTAATAGAAGTGATAGTATTGAAATTATAGTTAGACGCATATCGTACTAGTTTTCGTGGTATTAATTTAGTTTTCAACCATCCGACAGTAGACCAAGTATTACTGCATCTAGCTAAGGCGTTTGATACTGTTTCACATGAACAGCTGGGGGATGCAGGAATACTTAGCCCCACACATGATCTTCTCAAGGATTATTTAAGGGACAACAGGTAAAAGTTAATGATATTGTCAGCAGATTTCACACTATAATTTACGACGTCCTGCAGGTCCACTTTTATTCAGTGTGTTTAATAATTTTTGATGTTAAAGTAGAGGGCAAAATAGTCAATTTTGCTGATATATAGCTGTCATATATTGAAGTGTCACGTGAGAGAATTTAAAAACAAAAATGGAGTGAGATTTTTCGAAAATAAGCGATTGGTTAAGACATCAAAGACTAACATTAAATTTTGATAAAACCTATTTTATGCCCTTCAGTAGTTATAAAAATTATTTGCCACCATATAAGGAAATTAAAAATCATTGTTTACAAAGGTAGGTAAAAAGAAGAACAGGTGGAACTAGTAAAACGATACAAAGAATAGAAGTACATAAAAAATGTTCAAAAAAGTAGATTGACAATCAAAACCGGTACAAGGTTATAAGATAGTACATAAAATAGAACATGAAGAAGTATACTTTGATTATTTTTACCCTATTATTACTTAATCTCATTTAAAGCCTTTTTGATTGTTTTTCTATCGTTCTGTTAATAATGTTGGGTAATACAGTGAAACTATGATTTCATGTTCTTGTCTTTCTTATTGGTCGATTGTTTAACATATAGAACTTGTTTTATTACTATAGTCTTCCGAATGCAAATTCCGTTCATTAATACAGCAATTATTTTGATAGAACAGATACAGGGGGCACTTCATTTACATAGTTCAGATACTCTAACTGGATTTAACATTTTTTTTGTGCAGATGCAAATTTGCATTTACCACGCATTATTAAAGAAGAAAGCGCGGCTGTGTTTTAAGATAATTGCTCGCTTTATAGTTACCATTGACGTTCGTCAAACTATAATTCAATATTGTAAATGATAGTTGTTGCAACAAATAGGTTTCACATGATAAACAAGTAGGTATATTGTTACTAAATAACTATTCTCTTAAGAATATTCACAATAATTGTATAAACATATGCCGAAATAACTACACCTTTCGTTCATATTCTTCTTCAGGTACTTTGTCAGTATCATCACCATAGCAAAAGTTTCACGTTCTTCTACATTTGGTATCTCTAAGATTTTTAATGAAATTAACTGTCTCGACCCTTACTTCGTGGAATCCACTCATATTAGTGTTTTAAATGAAACTCACGGTTTCTAGTTAATACCACAATATAATAAAAATTGTTGAAAATTCTAAAAAATTGACGATTATATTGATTTATAGAAACAATTGTGTCAATTTTTAAGAATTTTCAACAATTTTTATTATATTGTGGTATTAACTAGAAACCGTGAGTTTCATTTAAAACACTAATCTAAGATTTTTAATTCAAGAAACTTTTCTGTCAGTGGAGGAGTGGTAACTTTAATAAGTGAATCTTTTCAAGCAGATTACTTCCATGTAAACTCAGATATCGAAGCTCTTCTAAAATTCACCAGCTATAAAACCTTTCAGATTTGGTTGTAATATATATATTGCTCCCGATTTCTATATAGAATACAAAGCCTTAAAAAAATTACTAAATCAGATACCAAGAATTATCATTGAAGGTTTTAACGCACATAACATAATCTGGGGCAGTAAATCGACAAACCCAAGAAGACACATACTAGAGAAACTCATTGCCGACATTCCACTGAATTTTCTGAACGATGGAAGCCATACTAGGTTTAACATATCTACCGGAGAAACCTCTGCTATAGATTTAGGCCTCTGTGACCCAGCACTATCTGCCAATTTATGATGTGAGGCTCTCTCGTACACCTACGGAAGTGATCACTTTCCAACTATTATAGAGAATCGTACTTCTCCAGAAACATTTTCACCAAAATACTCGCCTAAATGGAGAATTAAATCTGCAGATTGGACATCCTTCAGAAATCAGATTGAACTAAATATGGATAGCTGCGATATTACCAACGATATCCGGAAATGTGTATTGAACTTCAATGAAATCATCTTGAATAGTGCTAGCCAACACATTGGCCAAACAAAAGACATAAAAGGTCATACTCCAGTCCCCTGGTGGAATCAAGAATGCAAAAAAGCTTTCAGAGAAGCAAAAGCAGCGTTGAACAATTACAGGAAACACAAAACTCTCTAAAATCGCGTAGAGCTAAACAAATACAAGGCAAAGGCAATCATGACAGGAATATGTTTCTGGAATAAACTCTTCCACTCCAATAAGCCAAGTCTGGACCAAAATAAGAAAAATGAATGGACGTAGTTCAGAAAGCACTATTCGTAGCATTAAACACAATGATCATTACTACTCATCCACAATAGATATAGCCAATATTTTGGGCCAAACCTATCAAGAACAATCATCAACTTCAAACTTCAGAGTTTCTCAATTACAAGGCTCAAATCGAACAAACTGTCATCAGTTTTCAAGATATACTCGATAACCCTTTAAATCTTCCTATCACCATAGAAGAACTTGACAGCTCCTTAGTTATAATGAAAAATTCGGGTCCAGATCCAGACAATATTCCAGTCATATTTCTTAAGTATCTACCATCTTCAACAAGATGGCATCTGCTAAAACTTTTCAAGAAGATACAGGAAGACAAAGTTTTTTCTTCCTTATGGTCTGAAGCTCTTATTCTACCATTTTTGAAAAGTAGAAAATCCAAACAAGAAGATAACTCGTAGAGACCAATATCTCTAACGTGTTCAATGGGAAAATTGCTAGAGAAAATTGTCAACCAAAGACTCATGTGGCATCTCGAAACTACTAATCTCATAATCAAGTAATAAACTGGATCAACTCTAGACAATATTGTGGATTTGGAAAGTGAGATCAATGAGGCTTTTGTCACCAAACAGGCATGCGTAGCTATGTTCTTTGATATCTCATAAGCATTTGATACCTGCTGAACTCGAAACATCTTAATGCAACTACAAAGATGGAATATCACAGGAAATTGTCTAGCTTTTATCAACAAATTTCTAGCCCACAGAACATTCAAAGTTCGGGTTGATGACGAACTATCTGATGCATACCGCCAAGCAAATGGAACCCCACAAGGCTCAGTTAGCAGCCCTACTTTGTTTTTGATTGCCATTAACAACATTTTTGACAATTTAAAAAAACCACTGAAATCAATAATTTTCGAAGATGACCTAGTGGTTTACATAAAAAGAAAAAATATAAATACAATATCTCTATTTATGCAACAATTCATTACAAATTTGGAACTATGGTCACGTCAATCCGGCTTCAGGTTTTCTGTTGCCAAAACAACAGTTGTGGTATTTAGCAGGAAACGTTCAGATTCAACTCTTATATTAATTTAGTGGGAGCTTTCCTAATAGTTTTATTACTTCCTCAGTCACTCTAAAATATAATGTATAACTACATATGAAAAATCAAAAAATGGATACTTATATTAAACGAGTAAAATATATAAATTAAAATCAAGAAAAAACAGTGTAAAAATATTAATATATGCTTGAGATTTGTTAAAAATTATTGTCATGATGAAGTTGACAAATGAGTGATGAACGGAAATGTTCGTGTTTGTGAAAGATCGAAGTGAGATATTGATGAAAAATTATTACATCTGTGATTCTTTTCAATTAACTTCGTTTCAATGTCCAGAATATTAGGGTAAATAATGTTTCAATTTTGAAAATCACTTCTTTTGTTAAATCCATTTTGCTCATTTTTTATGTGAACCATTTCTAAAAAAAATAGGTAAAAAAACTTTTTAAGTTAAACGGTTTTATGTTAAACATACATTGCAATGTTTAAGATAAATGTACTAAAAACCAAAAAATAATAAAATAGATACAGTCGTGGGAATTATAAACATATGCATAGACTAGACTAAAATAAAACCGTGGGGCACGTCAATTGTCTACAATCGTTGATTAAAATTTTTGTTTTGTAATGTTACACTATAATTAGGCAGTGGTTCAACCGACAACGATGGTCGTGTGATAAGTAGTGCTAGAATGTGGAAACAAGCTAGCAAGCTCGATTATAAGCGAGTTTTAGGGTTTCATAGTGGTGAGCGAGTAGTACTTTTATCATATGTTTTGTCGATTAAAGACAAACTATATATACGAGCAGTGAAACGATTCCTCGCCAGCCAGCAGTGTGAATGTCCAACGATAAACTAGTTGAAACATCTCTTTTATTTACATGGAGTGTATAACTATTGGAATTTCCATGAGCAAGAAAATAGTAAGTAATTTCCTCACCGTCTGCGGGCCAACTGCCTAACGACGAATTAAACGATTCTTCTATCGCACATTAAGTCGATAATTTGTAGACAATTGACGTGCCCCACGGTTTTATTTTAGTCTAGTCTATGCATATGTTTATAATTCCCACGACTGTATCTGTTTTATTATTTTTTGGTTTTTAGTACATTTATCTTAAACATTGCAATGTATGTTTAACATAAAACCGTTTAACTTAAAAAGTTTTTTTACCTATTTTCATTTTTTGATTTTTAGTTTTTATTTCGCATTCTGTTTAATTCATTTAGTGCTTCATTATTGCAAGGTTTCTTGCCCGTTAGTTTATTGCAGTCCAACTCCTCTATACGTAGTCCCTGCAAAGATCTTACTCTACTAAGAGCCACGTAGGCTTGACCTTCTTCAAACAGTTTCGCACCTAAGTATACGACTGCGTGATCCACAGTGCTGCCCTGCATTTTATGTATTTTATTATACGCCATTTAGTGGCTGCGCCCATCTTAAATATTGAGGTTGTATAGTGCACTGTATTCTTCTCGTCAAGCCCTTTTATTTGTTGATACCCATATTGGTGAGATTGATAAAAAATTGTTATCAGCCATTTGGTAGCGGCGGCCATCTTAGATTTCAATTTTGCATAGTAAATTGTATTCTACTTGTTGAGACCTTTCATTTGATATCCATGTTGATGGGATTGATAAAACCTACGTTATCCGCCATATTGTAGAGGCCGTTATCTTGGATTTTAGTTTTATATAGTATATTGTATTCTACTGGTTGAGCACTTTCATTTGATACCCATATTGATGGGATTGATAAAACCTACGTTATCCGCCATTTTGTAGCGGCCGCCATCTTGGATTTAAATTATTTATAGTATATTGTATTCTGCTTGTTGAGCCCTTTCATTTGATAACCATGTTGATGGGATTGATAAAACCTACGTTATCCGCCATTTTGTAGCGGCCGCCATCTTGGATTTCAATTTTTTATAGTATATTATATTCTGCTTGTTGAGCCCTTTCATTTGATACCCATATTGATGGGATTAATAAAACATAAATTATCCGCTATTTTGTAGCGGCGGCCATCTTGAATTTATAATGATAATGAATAAACATAATTGTATTGTCACCAAAATCCAAAGTGTATACAAAATTTCAGATTAATCGGTTGACAGGAAGAGGGTGAAATTTGAATTACTAAATTTGACCCAAGAATAAATAAAACAAACGGGGTGAGCTAAATAAAACCGTTTAATAAAAACATCTTTTAAATAAATGCTTTCTTTGGTTAAAATGGAAATGTTATTGAAATCCAAGTCCTGTTAAATTAACGTGCTGTGACAAAGCACAAGCATTCGGTCTTAATAGAATATCACTTTTTTGTGAAGTAATTGGTGTTTTTAAATTTTTTGAGGTCTCGCAAATATATTTTGACAACTGATTTTATAAACAACAAGGTGTTTCATCTTTTAATTTAATTTTACTATAATAATATTTTAATGAAACATTTCGTCTAATTCGTTGTTTGTACTATGATATCGACGTTTGTTGAAAATGTTTTAAATTTTCACTAATTTTTTGGTACCAATTTGATATATCACTCGGTATTGTATGATATTCTATTCTCGAAGTGGCTAAATCCACTCTCGTGGTCGGCATATAGCCTTATTACAAAATGGCTACTTCCGGGTATGATCAATTTAACAGCTTGCTGTCGACTCGAACCCGAGCTTTCACGGTCTACACGATCTAGATGTCCCACGCGGAAATCAGACGTACCACCGAATAACCAAAGAAATACTTATTGACCTCGCCATTTCTCGTATGGAACAATTTTTAACATTACATTTCCCCTTCTCTGGCAGTCGCGTAGAATAATGCTTGAGGTCCTTACAGTGTCGAGGCTCCATCTTTATCCTGCAACTCGGAGATAACCTCTTGACTACTGAAAACGGACCTATATTCCTAGGTGCTAGCTTACGAGTGTAATACTTTGCAGAGTTCGAAAGGACATACTCCAAATCGTGTTGAAGGCACTCTACATATCTACATCTCAAATAGTATTTCTCCATTTATTTTATATGGTTCATTTTGCAGTGCTAAAAGTAGCAAACGTAACCTAACTTACCATACATTTTGAGCGATGCCCGCAGGTGATAGAATCCACATAAATTAAATTATCCTTTCGACGTTATTGTATAGCAATGGAGGACTTCGTTGTATATGTTTTGACCATTATCAAAATTATTTGTGAAACAAAGGTTGCTGCCTGACTTTTTTTATTACAAACAAATTTTTTGTATGCTGAATAAATGATTTAAATGCTCGTTTGTTGGACGTGTTGGACTAGTACAACTTGTATTCTATGTAACTCGGTTGTTCCTTAGAAACAATGAAGGCAAAATTCTTTGCTGGTTTGATTATTTATTTTCTGAAATACTATTGCTTTCGATCCCTTTTCACATACGTCAAAATACTGAACGATCCGCCACTGTAAATTGACAAAGTAGACACAGTTTCATGACAACATTTACTGATTTTAAGATAATTGCCGTCTTAAGACATTTTATCGGCATCATCTTGTTTGTCATGCTTAAAGGTTAATAAATATCGCGATTATGCTCGAAAGATGACAAGAAATGATTGGATTCAAATTAATTGGTCTGAAAATGAAATAATCGTTTTCATTGGTAGTTATCGCATCAATAACTTTTTTGTTATGTTCCTATTAACATTGTTTTTTTGTTCTGTACGCTCAGCTTGAGGTATCCGGTTTGACAAACGTCACAGATAAATAATAGACGTTTTAACATGAGCTATAAATTTTTAGAAAAAAATGAACGAGTTGTGGGTCTGAATGGAGACCAGTAGAAATTATTTCCTCGTAGTTTGACTATACATTTTATATCAAGATCTTATGGAAAGAAAGTTTATAGTGCAATAAAATAAATATTCAAGTTACTCCCCAAAAGGCAAGCTTAATTTTTTGAATTGAAGTTCATTTTAGAAGTAGATTTTGCACTTGGATTATACTCCGTTTTCAAAAAGGCATGGAGTAATAAATCACTCATTTTGGCCGGAACCATAGGCGTACCACATTTAGTCATTTAAAAAAAGTTAAGGCTTCTAAAATTATCTCATTTCCGAAAATAACCGTTTTGTAATATTATTTAAAATGAAATTTCAAATTATCAGTAATATAATAAACTGTGGATTATATCACTGACATCAATTTTCCAGAAAATTTATTATTATGTATAAAAGGGCGTAGACGAGTCCCTCCATTAAGCTCCAGGTAGTTATAATCCTACATACAATAAATAATAAAATAAATGTTAATAACAATTTTATACAAATACATATATATATATATATATATATATATATATATATATATATATATATATATATCCAAACCAACCCCATTTGCCGATTATTTCACCCAATTAGCGGGTAATTGAAGAAACTTGACAAACAGGTAGCTCAAAAATGGTTTTATTATTGTGAAATATAGTCTTTTCAGTTCTAAGAGAATGCTCCCATAATACAATGTACTAGAAATTTTCAACTATAAAAGTAGCGGAAAGGTTGAATATTTTCAATTTACAGTTCATCTGTTCTGGAGAAACTGCTGTGTTGATTGATTTCCTCATTATTACTGTTATTTGTTATTATTTTTTAGCGTTATTGTTAACTGGTGTTTATTTTTGTTCATCTATACAAGTTCTCTTCTCATCACACGAGACAAACACCTAACTACACCTTCCAACTATATAGTGTTCCAACCAAATTCGACCAGATATGGAGGATTTATCACCATCTAAGCGACCTAAAGTTGGCCCATTGTCGCTGAACGAAAAAAATCTGATATTAAATTGCTATTCCTCGTTGAAGAACGAAGAAATTAGGAGAAAAATCATGAATTTGACAGGAAGTGTTGATGAAACTGTGGAGATTACTGCAACAATGATGGGTGTTTCAAAAACAACAATTTATAATTTAATGAAGGAGAAAAAAAATGGAAACCTCACAGCCCCAGCAAAGTCCCCAGGCCGACCCAAACTTGAAATGGATGACGACTTGAAGAATGGAATAAGGCGTAAGGTGCATGCTTTTTTCTTTAGAAAAGAGATCCCAACTCTCTCCAAAATTATGGCTTCGGTTCAAGAAGATTCAGATTTTCCGAAAATGTCTCGAAGTACATTATGGAAAATTTTGAAGGAACTTGGATTTGAATATAAAAAAATTATCGGAACGCAATGTTGATTGATAGAGACGACATTGTCATTTGGAGGAGGAGTTATTTGCGCAATATTCGGAAAGCAAGACTAGATCAAAAACGAATTTATTATTTGGATGAGACTTGGTTAAATGAAGGTTATACTGTTTCAATGTTTTGGCAAGACACGAATGTCAAAAGTCGGAGGCAGGCAGCTCTTGAAGGGTGGTCAACAGGCCTCAATCCACCAGCAGGAAAAGGACGTTGACTCATCATTACTCATATCGGAAGTGCCGAAGGTTTTGTTAAAGGTGGATTGTTGTGCTTTGAGTCGAAGCAAACCGGAGATTATCATAAAGATATGGATGCAGACGTGTTCGAAGAATATTTCTCACAAATGTTAGATCTAATTCCAACGGGCTCAGTCATTGTTATGGATAACGCAAGTTATCACTCCAGGTTAGTGGAGAAATTACCTTCAACTGCATGGCGTAAACAAGATATTCACGATTGGCTAACCTCGAAAAATATTGAATGCCCAGATAACCCGCTGAAAAATGAGCTCTTGCAACTGGCCAATTCACATAAACACAAATATAGTAGATACGTTGTAGATCAAATGGCATCAGCGCGTGGTATAACGGTGCTGAGGCTTCCTCCTTATCACTGTCAACTCAATCCCATAGAATTAATATGGGCCCAAGTGAAAGGGGAAGTTTCAAGAAAGAATACGACATTCAAAATGAGTGACGTAAAAGTTTCATTCGAAGACGCGTTAGGTAACGTAACCAAAGAAAACTGGAAGAAATGTGTTGAACTCGTGATACAAGAAGAACTAAATATGTGGGAAATGGATCATATAAGTGAACACATGATTGAACCATTTATAATCAATGTTAATAATGGAAGCTCAACAGAATCGTCTGATTCTGATATATAGACTAGTTTTTGTGTTAGTTATTACTATTATTCGTCAGACTTTTTTTTTATAAAAATTACATTAATTCGTACTTTATTCCTGCATTTTTCTTTTTTCCTCTCCTATTGTAAACGGTATATTAGTAGTAAAGTTGATACCTACTGCAAAAAAATTTGCTATTTTTTATATAATATTTTATGTTTATTCATAGGAACACAAAAAATGTGTTTTTATTGAATCGATATTGTGAACTCTTTTGAATAGTTTTCGTAATTATAATTTCATAGTGCCTTCATTTTCATATACCAAGTTTGTTTTGTCCTGATTGCACGCCTCTGAGGATTACATTGTTTATTTGTTCATTCAAATACAATAGAGCGACCCTTTCAATACAATAGGCGACCCAACCGAATACAGAGTTACGGGGTGTCTACCTGAAATTCGTAACAAATGAGAAATTTTAGTACAAAATTAGATAAACTTCGGAGATATTTTATTATACGTATTGGTTTTGCATACCTAATGAGCTTTTTATACTCCTTGCCTTTTAAAAACGGAGTATGATTACATAGCAAATTACTTCGTAACGACTAATCACTATCTTTATCCAGATCATCCTGATATTCCAAATAATCATTCAAATCTTGAATTTTATGGAAGATCTGAAAATTGTCCGCATATAATGAATATTCATATTAAATTTGCAAAATTAAAACATTAGTAAATATCAAAAATACAAGAGGCCCTAAACTGGATCCTTGTGGACCTTGATAAAATTATGTGAGTTTCTCTTTTATAATACTAATCTTACATTACAGCCTTTTTGCAGCATTTTTATTGCAGGCAATATAATTTGCATGGAAAATTAAAATAGTTATTTATGCACAAGTGCAAAAAGTGAGTGTTTTTTGCACGCGACGTGAAATTGTCCAACGAGGCCTTTAGGTCGAGTTGGACAACACGCCGAGTGCAAAAAACACGTTTTGCACGAGTTGCATACAATATTTTTTCTACGTTCGTGCAAAAACTGGAGAATTAGAATATATTATGTTACTCACAATGTATTTTAACCGTTCTTCTTTTTTTTGTATCTTTATGGCCTTCACCTTGTCAGTACTTAATTATAGCTGGTTTTCACTTTGACCATTTTAATTTTAAATAATCAAAGATTTTTGCAATAATTGTAACTCGTTGAGACTAAGTAGTAAGATATACATATATTATTGCTGTATTAGAGCAGGATCAGACACTTGCTCTGGATTTTTATTTTATTTAAATGTTTATGTTTGTCATAAATCATCACAAAACTGACAAGAATGACAGATGAGTGCAACTAAAATTTTTGTTTCACTAGTGCAAAAAAGAACCACTTTTTCCATTAAATGTGTTTCACAAAAGTGTTGTTTTTTGCATGAATGTAGAAAAACTAGTTTTCTTACATTTGAGCCTATTTGTTGCAAATTTCCAAAATTTTTTGTGACAATTGACATTATTATCACATTAATTTTAAGTTTGGAATTTAAACCTACAAAAAAAGGTGGAAATTCTCTTTGAAAATTATTACAGAAAAAACAAAAATTCTACTTCTGGCAATCACTACAAATGCTGTTCTTGCTACTTGTATAAAAAGGCGCATTGAAAACAGGAGGAATAGATCTTATTGGAAGAAACCATGGTTAAATAAAACAGTGGAAAACTTAAAATTACAAACGAATTCAAAGATTGTAATGACTTAAAAATACTTAAAAACTACCTGAAAAAAGATGAGCCAGTATTCGATAAGCTTTTGAGCATCGAATGAAGAAAAGTAAAACTGATATTCGGCCAGTATACAGAACGACCAACATAATTATGTTGTCAAAATCTAAAATCACTCAAATTACGTAAAGTTGTGCGTAAATAACCTTGAAAATTAGAAACATTTCTATATTTTTTAAGCCTGAAGGTTGCAGTTAAAATGGGCTGATACACATGCGCAATTATTATTCAACAAAGGCCAGCACTTAAATCGCTAGCAATTTCTTTAAATAAAAAGGCTGTAATGTAAGATTAGTTTAAGAAACAACTTAGGCTACTATTATTAAAACTATAAAGGATTTTATCATACCTACCACTGACACTATTAGAACAACCCATTTCCTTATTACTAAAATTTACAAATTGTTTCGGATGAAAAAACAATCATTTAATTATTTATTATAGTTCCATATACCAGAGAAACAGAAACAGAAAAAAATGTAGATGGCCGTATAACATAAACGAAGTATAAATTACCGTCAGTCAAAATGGTTATTAATATTCCGAAAGAGACGCGTACAATATACCATTAATATATTTACTCGTACCCTACCTTGATTTTGATAAACTTCTTCGTGTGGGTTATCAAAATTGACAACCTTCATCATACTATTCCTACACGCCCGTCATTACTGTCAATTATATGTAAAACAATAAGGATATGGTCAATAAATCGAATCCGTCTCGCATGCAGCTTTAGCGAAAACCAATTTTTAAATTATCCTCATTTGTTTTCATCTGTTTAGGAATATACAGGATGATACATCTAGAAATAAAACTATTTCTAGTATCCCCATTTACATGTTTTAATTGGATATTGTGATTTCAAGAAGTTTAAATATCACACAAGGTCACTGAAATTATTAACAAATAAGGAATAAAATGATTGTAAAAGGTGCAAATTCTTCAATTGCGAGTCAATTTGGCTCAAAAATAGGGGTAAGTTTACAATAATTGGCATAGAGCCAAAAATTGGCATGGATGTTTAAAATATTATAATAAAGTAATTTAGAAAAGTCCTCATCGATCCTTCTTGTGCAAACATTTTATTCATTCTACATGTTCGAGAAATGTTTTTGCTTGCATTTTTTTCTCAAGTATGAGTTTTTCACAAAAATGTTTGAAACAAAATTTGTAGATCATTCAATATTCTACAACAAAAAAGTTTTTTTCGTAAGAATCGCTATTTTCGTAATATAGTGGTTCATTCTTCAGCTATTTCCGACATTGCGAAGTGGCAGTTTTCACAAATAACCCAAAGCTATGTAGTAGAGCAAGCACATATCGATTGTTATGAAGTTTTATTTAAGGTTTGGTTTAATGTTTATGTTGATGGATTAGAGAAGTTGGTCTGTTCAGTGCATTGTAAGAAGTTCTAGTGTTTTGTAAAAAAAAGGAGAGTTTTACAAATTTTTAGTCGACGATGATGAGGAGATAATTGAGTTTATCAATTATCAAAGATGGCCGTAATCATTTTGACTTTGGAATTAACTATAGGTTAAATTCATGGAAAATTTAACAAAAATAAATTAATTGTCAAATATTTATTTTAGTAAAGAGAACTAGAAATCATGTTGGAAGGTCATATGGAGTGTGGAAAAGAAGATTACTCATATTGTCATCGGAGTGAAGGTTACAACTTAGACTTCAGTACTCCACAACATTGCACTTCAACAAAATGAAGAATTGCCAACAAACGACCCAAAGTAAGGTGATACTAATTTTACTGAAGGTTTTAAAATGGATCGACTTCCACATGTTCACATAAATAATGCAAAAGATCAACTTTTGGCAGAATATTTTCCAATGTTAATAAATGGACAATAATAAAATGAAAAATAGAATTTTAAATTTCATAAATAATATTATAATAAAGCTATAAAAATATTTTTTTCATTTTTAAATAAACTTGCAACTCAAAAACAACCTATTTTATAAACTTAGACCTAAAATACAAACTATATTGTAAATATTCATAATCAAATAAAAACAAACTAGAAAATAAAGAAACAAAGACCATGTATAAGAGAAAATTAAGAAAACTCATTAAAAAAGCAGCCAAAACAAAAAAATTATTTGTCAAATAAGCAAAACACGTAACGTCCTAAATTTAAGTTAAGCCAATCAAAACCTTTTTTTGAATTATTAATAGTGTCAACCTTTTCTTGGTGCTCCGTACATAAAAAGAAGAAAGCGAATTCCGTTAGTGATGATAGTCTCTAGAGAAGTATAACTATATTTAAAAACTTCAGCACATTTAATTAAATTTTTTCTCGAACAATTGGCGATGTTGTATCGCAGCCAGTTATTGTGTATAGAAAAAATATGTGATTTTATCATTTTGGTAACGCACATAAACAATGGAATGAATATACTTATTTCCAAATTTTTTCGGTTTGAGTTCGAGCAGAAAGTAATACAAATGAACATATTATTGTTTTAAATGAAACTCACGGTTTCTAGTTAATTCCACAATATAATAAAAGTTATTGGAAATTCTAAAAAATTGACAATTGTTTCGATAAATCAATATTATCGAAACAATTGTCAATTTTTTAGAATTTCCAATAACTTTTATTATATTGTGGAATTAACTAGAAACCGTGAGTTTCATTTAAAACACTAATATGAGCAGATTCCACGGAGTAAGGGTCGAGACAGTTAATTTCATTACAAATGAACATATTCACCAATAACAATTGTTGTATATATTGAGTTAAATTATTCTATTGCCGTTTCAATTATTAGAACATCGGTATCATTTTCGACTTGTTTTACAAGACTATGTTCAGTGGTAAATTTTTCTTTGAACATTGAATTGAATCGAGACTTTTTGTGGGTATTTGAAATAAATTTGTGTTTGCTTGTGTGAACAGTTATAAATTTATCAAAAATAACATCAGAAGATGATGATGTTGTAACTCGACGTCGTTGATTTGCGGGTTAGCGGCTTTAATATTTTTATTACAATCGGCGTAGCTATAAAATACTACAGTCACTCTATGGCCAAAACGCCTACGAACATACTGAACATATGTGTGTTATGCATTCCGACACCATCGAACATTGACAACGGGTTGTATAACGGATGAATAATGTATATAATAGTAAATTAACATACGTATTAAAAAAAATCGCTATATTACAAAAATGGCGATTCTCAAGAAAAAAGTGCGGAGACATTTCTTGTATAAAATTGAATGATCTACAATTTTTGCATGATCTATTTTTCTATAAAACTCTTAGTTTGGGAGAAAAATGCAAAACACCCATTTTCGCGAACTTTTAACATGAATAAAAAATTTTGCACAAGGAGGATCGATGTGGACAAGTACTTTATACTAATACTCATTCATGTCAATTTTTGCCTCTATGGGAGTTATTCTAACCTTGGAAGTCTAAATTAAATGCAGTAGTAGTCAACAATTTTTTGAAGAGGATACCAGCACAAGGCACTGGTTAATAAGGCCGATTTCATCTGTTTTCACTAGGAAATAATTTAGAGAAGGAGAGAGGGGGTAGCGTGAGAGCGACAGAGGGAGATTGGTTCTCAAACCTCAACATATTTCATATGAACTCTCTAAAACTACAAACCTATGGTCAAACTTTCTATCCCACCAAGACTGAATTAATTTGTATATTTCTTTTACTTAAACATTTTCGTCTTTGTTAATTTTAACTAATTTTGTGATTCTATTTTTGATTTCTTTTATATTCTGGAAAAACTATCTAGTCAAATGATTTGTACAAATATAAAGCATAACTGTACCGAACAAGCATCAAACTAAAATATAATCAAATACTTTATATTTCATAAAAAAACAAATCCGTTTACGAAATGTTTTCCATATCATTTTAATAAATTGAATATTGTATCATCCTGTATAATACAATTTGCATAAAACTCACGTTAGTATATGACAGGTTGGCAACGGTGATGAAATATGCAGTTACAGTTGGTAATCCTGGAACATGGAACAACTGGTAATATGTTTGCTTAACATCAAGACACCTACGATGCGTAGTGCCATTATGTTTTATGTCAGCATTGTTTGAGAGTTTTGTTGATTTTTATTTTTGCGAAATGTATGATTCAAGAACGAGAAAGATCTTTTTTACGAGATACACACATATAAAAATCGTATCAATCATAATCTTCTAGCAAAAACTTTTTTAAGCGTATAACAAGATTCCATAAACATGTTTTTGTCGCTGAAAATGATGGACTTATTTTTTTTGGCGACAAAGTTGGTGCTATTTTGAATAGAGAACAGGAACAAGTGACAAATAAAAATGAATTACGATTGCTTCGTATAGTGTTATTTTCATAAACTGTTTTATATTACGTGAAACTAATTTTTACAAAAAAAAGACGAAAACTTGATTTTTGTGAATATGAAATATCTATTAACCCTTCAGTAGGCGCAACCGGTCTAGGACACCGGGCGGAGTTAAGAAACGGCGTATCGGTAATAATCGGGTGAGCTCGGTATTTTGCGTCAGTGTACCTTCCCGTTTTATGGTCAGCTAGTCAGTTCTTATCGCGGAGTGCAGTACTTTAGAAAGCGGCAGAGCAAATTGAAAACCCGGTGCCGGACACCGTGTGCGCCCCCTGAGGTAATATAAGAAATATATTTAAAAGGCTTTAAATTATAGAATTTGTTGTAATTTCAGGTTTTGTAGTTGAAATTAAAATGAACTACAACTACGAAAGAGATCAGCAGCGATTGTTGCGACTTTTTGAAGAAGTCCAGACAGAAGAAGAATTTGGTGATGAGGAGGAAACAACCGAAAACGATGTTGTAGAAGAGAGATCTGAAGATAGCGATACAGAAGAAGAAATCGAGAAAAGATAAAATTACCAAATGGGCCAAGCATGTACCTCCTAAAAACGTCAGATCTCGTAGAGAGAATATAGTAATGCAGCTACCAGGCCCAAAAGTTAATGTGAAAAATAAATCTAAAATTGATGATATTTGTGGTTCTCTATTCGATCTAAACATGCTACAAATTATTGTTGATGAGACAAACAAAAAAATTGATTCGGAAAGTTCACATTTTGTTCGTGAGAGAGATATTTTGCCAACCAATATTGACGAAATTCAAGCCCTAATTGGATTATTATATCTTGCAGATAGTAGGAAAGCAAGTCATTTGAATACTACTGACTTATGGAATACAGATGGGACTGGCATAGAACTTTCCCGATTAACAATGAACGAGAGAAGATTTAAAGTTTTACTAAGATATATTCGCTTTGACGACATACGCACTAGAGCTGAGAGATATATTTTAGACAAACTAGCTCCAATTAGAACTATACTGACAAAATGGAATGAAAATCAAAAGAACTGTTTCTCGCATTCTCAATTTGTACTGTTGATGAGAAACTGGAAGCCTTCAGAGGCAGATGTTCTTTCCGCCCTTTCAGTCTAGACAACAGTACGAAAGCTATAACTGAAAGAGCCTGTAAGCACCTTTATAATTCGAACAGAAATATCACAACGGACAACTGGTATACTAGCGCTGCACTCGGTATAGAACTAAAACGAAATGGTCTAACCTTAGTCGGTACTATAAAGGGCAGAAGAAGGGAAATACCTGATTTTTTCAACCAGGCACAAAGTAGGCCAATTGGATCTAGTGTATTTGCTTTTGGCTGCGGAGGAACCTTGATGTCATATAAACCGGAAAAAAATAAAAATGTTATGTTGTACTTAACAATGCATCACGGCGATGATATTGATGAGGAATCTGGTAAACCAGAAATAATATTACAGTATAATTCAACGAAAAGTGGTGTCGATACTGTGGACCAATTGTGTGCACAGTACAATGTAGCACGTTGTTCCAGAAGATGGCCCATGGTGATTTTTTATAGTTTATTGAATGTTACAAGAATAAACGCGTTCGTTATTTATAACTGTAACAATATTAATTCAACAAAACCAAAACGACAAATGGAAACAGAACTAGCTTTTGCTTTGACGTACAACCATCAAAAATAAACGGTTTTAAAGATTAACACTAACTTTTCCGCATCTGTGGCTCTGAACAATATTCTATCATGAAATTGTTACTTGT
The DNA here is from genome assembly GCA_963921935.1 of Galeruca laticollis. Lineage (NCBI taxonomy): Eukaryota > Metazoa > Arthropoda > Insecta > Coleoptera > Chrysomelidae > Galeruca > Galeruca laticollis. The sequence continues at coordinate 6,423,190 of OY998179.1, forward strand.
ATACACTTCGGGGGATGTATCGTGCTACCAAACTGAAATTTCTCCAAAAATGACAAAAATTTGGTACTTCAAGTACCACAGCACCCGTTGTACTGGCTTTAGTGAGCTCAATATCAATAGAGTTCATCTTTAAGACGCTCTGAATAATATCCAATCATAAAATTCATCACTTGTATATACTCCGGAGGCTGTATCGTGCTAACAAACTGAAACTTCTCCAAAAATGACAAAAATATCGTACTTAAAGTACTGTAGCACCGGTTGTATTGGCTCTGGTGAGCTGAAAATCAATAGGGTTCATCAGTGAGATGCCATGAATAATATTCAATCATAAAATTGGTGACTTGTTGAACTCCGGAGGCTGTATCGTGCTAACAATCTGAAATTTCTCGAAAAACGACAAAATGTCGTACTTCAAGTACCATAGCACCCGTTGTACTGGCTCTGGTGAGCTGAAAATCAATAGGGTTCATCTGTGAAATGTCCTTAACAATATTCCATCATAAAATTGGTGATTAATTGCACTCCGGAGGCTGTATCGTGCTAGAAGACTTGCAAGGAAAAGTGGCCGACGACAACGACGACGACGACGACGACGACATACACACAGGATTTTTTTTCTAAAAACCGTTTTTTCGTGTTGCTGTTGATGGATAACGTAAAAATAACTCAAAAAAAATTTTCAAATTTCCAACTTTTTTGTGGGTAAACCAATACTTTTCTCGCATATTAGATAGGTTGGCGGAAAAGTAAAATAGGTATCTGAATCGACATATCCCAGCAAATATTAGAATGCGACTGAAAGAACTGTGTAATCTGCAAGATCCGCAAGAGGATGAGCCAGCTCATAGAAATCCAGGGCAAACTGGAAGACTGTAACTGGAGAAAAAACCGAAAAACAAAATATTTTTGTGAACTATGTGCTAAATTTTTGTGTTTAGAGCATGTGAAGCCTTTATGTGCAAATTGCTACGATTCTCATCGCTGATTTTTGTACATTTTTTTCATGTTCCGGGTTCGTCTATGTATAGTAATTTTATCACTGGTTTTAGTGCTTTGAGTATATTGAAGAATAACTTTGAGGTCGAATGTATAAGAATATTTTTTTAGTTATTGCTTTGTAATTGAACAAAAAAAATATAACCACATTTGTGTAGTTTTTTTCAGCTCCCTGTTTGAAAATAATGTAAAAGGGGTGTTGTCAAGCAAATGTCATGATATAATCTTAATAACATGTTCAAAAAACTTATAGTTTCAACAAAACACTTATTAGTGGTTTCTCAAGTCTATTTTTTTAACCGGTGCGCCCACTAATGAACAAGTTCAACCTGCGCCTACCGAAGGGTTAAGAAATTCAGTCCTGTGATACGAGCGAATGGAAAAAGTAGAATAAGAAATAATAAAGAGATAGTTTTAATATAAAGGTTGCAAATAAAAATATACAGTAGATAAAATTGACGTCACTAACAATAAACATGAGTAAATACTTTCGTACACGGCAAAATAACAGTAGCCACTTCGTTTTGACTTTGACGTTTTGATTCATGATTATTGGGTATGGCAATGACGTCTGTTTAAAGATCAATTTGATGAAGTGTATATCAAATAAATATAGTCATAACGAGTTTTTTTCGTTTTATTTTTCATTTTTTTCCGTTCAAACGTAGATAATACAGCGTTGTTATGAAATTCCATATCAACTATCGTTGGAATTTATTGAATGAACGTTTCTACCTGCCTAAGCAATATATGACAATTAATAATAGGAGCATAGGTAGTAGCCTCACTGAGTTTTAGTGTTTGATGACGACAAAACGGGAATTATTGTTCCCTTAATTAGTCCAGTCGATGGTCATACGAGATATTTTATTTACTTAAGCAGATTTATTTCCTCCTAATTTTAGATTTACGTTATGATTAATAAAAAGAAAATTAAATATTATAAAGTATTACACTCTTTAGGTGCACGATTATCACATATTTAGACAGTTCAAAAAATTCGATTAATTCTTCTTCAGGTGCCGTCTTCTCTTAAAAGGTTGGCTATCATCATTGCGATCATTGCTCTGGATGCAGCTGCTCGGAATAATACTATTGATGTACAGTGATACCACTCTCCGAAGTGTGTCTTCTTCTCGCCTTATTAGTTGTAGCCTTTATTAGTTGTAGCATGCGGTACCTTCCTCCGTGCACAACGTTATCCAGGTAAGCAAGTTTTTTTGTTTAGTGTCCACTATCTCTGTTTCTGTATCCATTTGCCTTAATATCCCTGCATTTGTAACTCTTTCCGTCCAAGGGACTCTTATTTTGTGTTCCGAAAGCCAGGATTTCTTTTTATGTCATCCTTGTTCGTTGTCCACGATTCCACTCCATAGAGAAGGATCAAGAAAACATAACATCGTGCCAATTTGGTCTTAAGTTTGATGTTGAAATTTCTAGAGTAGAATATTTTCCGCATGCTTATAAATGCAGTTCTAGCTTGACTTTTCCGCCCAACCTATTTAATATGCGAGAAAAGCAAAAAAGATGGAATTCAAAAATTTTTGTTGAGTTATTTTTACGTTTTCCATCAACAACAACACGACAATACGGTTTTTAGGAAAAAATCCTGTGTGTATGTCGTCGTCGTCAGCCACTTTTCCTTGCATGTCTTGTTAGCACGATACAGCCTCCGGAGTGCAATAAGTCACCAATTTTATGATGGAATATTGTTAAGGACATGTCACAGATGAACCCTATTGATTTTATTGATTTTCAGCTCACCAGAGCCAGTACAACGGGTGCTATTGTACTTGAAGTACGACATTTTGTCATTTTTAGAGAGATTTCAGTTTATTAGTACGATACAGCCTCCAGAGTTCCACAAGTCACCAAGTTTATACTTGAATATTATTCAGGACATCTGACTGATGAACTGTATTGATTTTCAGCTCAAAAGAGCCAGTACAACGGGTGCTATGGTACTTGAAGTACGATATTTTTGTCATTTTTAGAGAAATTTCAGTTTGTTAGCACGATACAGCCTCCGGAGTATATACAAGTGATCAATTTCATGATTGGATATTATTCAGAGTGTCTCAAAGATGAACCATATCACTGTTCAACTCACTAAAGCCAGTACAACGGGTGCTATGGTACTTGAAGTACCAAATTTTTGTCATTTTAGGATAATTTTCTGTTTGTTAGCACGATACAGCTTCCGGAGTATATACAAGTGATCAATTTTATGATTGGATATTATTCAGAGAGTCTCAAAGGTGAGCCCTATTGATATTCAGCTCATTGAAGCCAGTATAACGGGTGCTATGGTACTTGAAGTATTAAATGTTTGTCTTTAGTTTGTTAGCACGATACAGCCTCCAGAGAGTATACGATTGATTAATTTTATGATTGAATATTGTTCATGGTGTCTCAAAGATGTACCCTATTGATTTTTAGTTAACTATAGCGAGTACAGCGGGTCCTATAAATCCAGATATACTAAATTTTTGGTTACTTTTGGAGAAATTTCGGTTTGTTAGCACGATACATTCCCCGATCTGTATACAAGTAACAATTTTATGATGTAATATTGTTCAGGGCCACAGATGCGGAAAAGTTAGTTTTAATCTTGTTCGTCGCGAATGTCCTCCATTCTCATTCAACAGGGTACCCGGTATTTGTACTCCCGACTTTCTCATTACGAACATACAATCTTCTCTGGACATTTATTTCGTTGACGACCATGAATTCTGTTTTCTTGATATTGATCGTAATACCAGATTTTTCGCTGCTTTTGAAGATTTTCTCCATCATTCGTTGTAAGTCCTTGTTACTCTGGGCTGTTACCAAGGCGTCATCGGCAAAACGGATATTGTTTATTAGTTCACTATATACTCCTATTCCCGCTGTTTCTTTAGATATAGCTTCTCGCATAATTATCCCCGAGTAAAGGTTAAAAAACATAGGACAGAGCGAGCATTCCTGTCTTACTCCTCACATGTGTTACCTCTCATGCCAAAACTTCTATAGTGCCCCATAAAATTTTTCACATCAAAAACGCAAATGCCAAAACAGATTTGCCAAATTTCTAGCTAGTTGAAGACACACCATGTTCCAATAGACCACCACATTTTAAAGATCTTGTACATTGTGATTATTATTTATTCCAATTTCTACAGACGGTTATCGTTGATTTATGAGGATTGTTCGTTACAGGAAGTAATAAATAGGACTTTAACCATTTACCTGTCTAATATCTTTTCTCTCCCCCATCTTTTTTTGTCGCTTATTCCTTCTTCTTTCTCACATGGATAGCCATGTTAGTAGGCT